>OY728166.1:195839354-200839354 GCA_963277665.1 Viscum album | reverse complement strand
GAAGAAAGGATGAAGGCTCAGGAAGAGAAGATCAAAGCCTAGGAAGAAAAGCTGAAGGCTCAGGAAGAAAAAATTGAAGCCCAATCCGCAAGAATAGTTGTCTTAGAAAAGCAAGATGAAGAAGATCATAAAGTCCTAAAGAAGATCAAGACTATTCTAAAGGGGATCATGTTAAAGGAAAAAGATCCGAAATAACCTAAATCCGATCTTTTTGTTGTATTTTTGTTGTTTCTGAGAGTTCAAATCCTAATGAAAATTGTGCCTCTTGTTTCTTTTTTTGTCATTACTAATATCTCAGGTACTTTGTTAAGTTTTTCCATTCCCTCCAATTCTTTTTGAAAATCACAAAGGGGGAGAAGGAAAAGTTCCTTAAGAAAAAGAAGAACTCTAATAAGAGTTTATCAAAGGGGTAGAAGAAAAAGATCCTTACAAAAAATAAAAACTCTAATAAGAGTTTGTTTAAGGGGGAGATTTTTCATTAAAGAAGACATTCTTATTTTTCACTCCGGAAATCTGAATATGATCCTTAGAGTTTCAAATCCTAAGGGGGAGTTAGTCGTATTCATCAATATCCTTAAAGCAAAGGGAGATAAGCCTTAATGTTTTTCTTTCTTCTTAGAATTTCTTTTTCGTAAGGATGTTTGTGCTTTCCAAAAAGGGGGAGATTGTTGAGTCAATAAGGTTTTCCTTATGACTTTTCCATTCCTTCTTGTTTTGAAAATCACAAACACCCTATCTTTATGAAAATCGCTTTTATAAGGAAAATTGCTTTCTTAAGGAAAATTGCTTTTATAAGAAAAATTGCTTTCTTAAGGAAAATCTCTTTTATAAGAAAAATTGATTTCTTAAGGAAAATCGCTTTTATAAGAAAAATTATTCTTATCATATATTCATCCATATTTTTCTTAAGTATGAGATTCAGATTCTTTTTCTCGGAATCGTTGAAACTTTGATATAAAGCATTCTGTTTTAGGATTCAGATTCTAGATAAGAACTATAAGGAAGTCTCATTCCGAATTCCGGATATAAACTCTGACTAAGTTTTATTCCAGAATCAGGATACGAATTCTGATGAAGAATTCTCATTACGGATTCTAATGAAGAAATCTTATTCTGAATTCCCATTACGAATTCTAATGAAGAATTCTCATTACTAATTCTAATGAAGAAATCTCATTCTGAATTCCCATTACGAATTCTGAAGAAGAATCCTCATTACGAATTCTGATGAAAAATTCTCATTACGAATTCCAATGACGAATTCTCATTACGATTTCTGATGACGAATTCCTATTCCAAATTCTCATTCCAAATTCCGCTATTAAACAGAATTTGAGTATCTTTGTTTTATACACTCTGAATTAATTCAGACTCCGAAAAATATCTTTGTTAGGCTCCGAACTTTTATATTGCTTACATTTCTATAATTTGTCTACTCTTTATTATTTTCATTACACTCCGAACCTTCACTCCGAAGTTTTCATTCCAAACTTTTAGGATCGAATTAAAACGATGTCATACATTCTGTTACATTTGTTTTGTTATAAAACGATATCGTCTATTTTGTTATAAACTAACCATTGTCTAAGTGACACGTGTACAGGTCCCTCCGATCTTTAAGGAAAATATGACCGTTGGAGAAAGATCCGACCTTACCTATAAATAAGAGCTCATTTAAAAGAGCTCGTGGCTGATAGCTGATGAAAGTGCTGAAAGGCTGACTAATTTGCTTGAAGTGATTTCTAGAGAGAGAGGCTCTTATTAACTCTCAAAGCTTCGTGCGACTCCAAATGTTGGTGATTACATTCGAGGGCTTCTGGGGATAGGAAGACAGAGGTGCTGACTACCTTAAAGATCGAGGGCTTTCTTGCTGAGGAAGACAGAGGTTTCCAATGACCTTGAAGTTGAGGGCTTGCGGGGATAACAAGATAAAGACTCCGATCTTCGTATCAAGGGCTTACCCTGGTGTGGGTAAGACAGACTTTCATGAAAGTATAAATCAAGGGACCTTTATCCAAGGTTGTTGGATACCCTTCTCTTTGGGTTAAAAGACTTATATCTTGTTACTTGTAGTTTAACTACTTGTTTCATTTTCGCTTTATTTTGTATCATAAGGAAAGTATAACTTTCTTATACTTCCTTACTTGTACTCTGATTAAGTTAGATTCTATACACTTTAAGGTAGAATCTCATATTGTAATCTTTTGTTAAGTTTCAATTTTCGGAACCATATTTCTGGAACCCTCATTCGGAATCTCTTTCCTAGTTTGTATTCGGTGTTAAGAGGTGTTGTAAATTTGATTAGTTTAACTTTGTTAAACATAGCCTTTTCCTTTTCTTAAGGAAAACATAGTTATTCTTAACTAACTTTAAAGGTTCCAAAGGAATTTTTAAAGTATACAATTCACCCCCCCTCTTGTAAATTTAGCATCTCATACTATATTTCGATCCTACATATGCCGCTACCAAACACAGTTGTTCCCACCCCTGTTCTCCAAATCCTTGAGCCTGGGGCAGATTACTAGGGGTTGGTAGTGGTAACATGTAAAAATGTATGCCACATCCTACTACTATCTGAGCTCTTCAACCATGTCCACCACCCTACAGATCTACCTGCTCCTGTTTCTACTAATACATTGGTGGCCAATCCACCATCTCCCTGTCAGCATCTCGAAAAGTTTGAAAATCTCTAGCGATATGTCCTCTCCCTCCACAAGAATAACATCTCCATGATCTAGGATGACTGGACCCAGTGCATGAGTCGTGAACAGTATATTACCGGTTTTGGCTATTCCTCTTGTGACGTCTACCACATCTATGTTTTCAAGGTTGACGTTTGATTTCTATTGTCAAGGTCTCTACTCCTAGTTTCTTGCTACTCACTACCACTGCCTACATCTTCCCACCCCAGGAAATCTCTACTTAAAAAGCCTTCTAATGTGGCTCTATTTTTACATAGTTTTTCAACAACTTTTACTTAATTTTTAATGATTTAATTAATTATTTAAGCACTTTTTACTAAATAATTTTAATTTTGTATTTTTATTATTAAATATGATAACTAATAAATTTTTATAATTAATTTACTATTTTTAGCCTTTAAATTAATTATTTTAATCTTAATTTAATTATCTAATTTAATTATTTCTTAATTATTTTGTGTAATTAAAATCTACTTGACTTTTTAATAAATTAACATCTATTTAAAACAATTATTTAATAATCGTATTTCTATCTAATTAACTTAGACATTATTTAAATATTTTATCCATTAATATAGATTTATTAAAATATATTAACATCATTAATTAATTAAGAGCTTTAAAAATTAATTATTTAATACATAGAATTTAGTTAAATTATTGAGTCATTAACTTTTTTTTAGTATACGAGTGAGGAAAACATGAGCTATCGGTAATTTATTTAGTCACGGATGATATCCTTTTTCACTCACTATAAACCCTTTACTAAATTTTAATTTAGGACTTCTTTCAACATAGTTTAATAATAATCGAGTTTTCAATTTATTTGATATCAATTAATAATTTTAATTGTAATTTTTAAGTTTAATGTTTAATAATAATTCTATTTTTTATATATGTTGTTTAGTCTTGTTTTAATTTATAATTTTAATTAACTTAAATTTTAATTTCATGTTTAGTTAATGAAATTTTAATTTTTTCTCTTACCATTAGTTCTATTTTTTTAATGTCACTGATGCAGATTATGTTTTACATCATTGACCTTTTGCTAACGGTGTCCTTTATTTTTTTCAGCATCTGTGTTTTTTATTTTTTTCTACAGCAATGTCCTTTTCTCTTCCAACTAACAGTGATGTTTTGCTAACAGTATCCTTAATTTTCTTTAGCATATGTGACCATTATTTTTTTCTGCACCGGTGACCTTTTCTCGTAAATCTAACGGTGACCTTTTATGCAGTGCAACAATGGCGTTTTTTCGTAACAGTGACCTATTTCTATAGGTAGCATATTAGTTTATCTATATCAGTGACCCTTGCACCACTGCACATCCTCTCTTCATGCCTTTGCCTTATCTGCACCTCACCATTAGTAAACCCTTTCCTTCAATTGTTTCCATGTCGCAATGTTTCATCCCCTTAGTAGTTCCATCGTAACTCCACAACCAGACCATAATCAATTCTATCAGAAAAAATTAAAACCTATAAACCCATAATCTATTCCCATCCTCACACTGATGCCTCAACACTCCCACTGATCTCTTATCCTGCCACTGTATCCTCCATCTCAAGTCATTGATCTCTATGAACCTCTTCTACCAGCGCATACATATTTGAACCATAAAAATCCACACATTTTAGACAAAACTCACAGCATTCAAGAAAAATTAATAGATCAAATTCTCCACCCTAATCAGATCTGCAAACCGCCTTCCTGCTGTGAAGCCCCATTACCACTACTTTATAGGATAGCCTCCGCTGATGTACGCTACATGTGAGTAGGACTCGATCGCCCCAATGAGTTCTAAAACTTTATTCTAGAGTTTTCTATTCTTATTCCTTCGTGCCATCACATTTAGCCACTACTTTGTTGGAGAGATCCGAGATATGGCTCTATTTTTCACATAGTTTCGCATCATCTTTTTACTTAATTTTTAATTATTTAATTAATTATTTATGCACTTTTTACTAAAGAATTGTACTTTTGTATTTTTATAATTAAATTTGTTAATTAATCAATTTTTATAATTAATTATTTATATTTAGTCTTTAAATTAATTATTTTAATCTTAATTTACTTTTCTAATTAATTATTTCATAATTAGTTTTGTTAATTAAAATCTACTTCACTTTTTAGTAAATTAACATCTATTTCAAATAATTATTTAATAATTGTATTTCTATTTAATTAACTTAGAATATATATTAATATTTTTTCCTTTAATATATATTTATTAATATATATTAACTTTATTGATTAATATGTTTAATCATCCTTCAAATTAATTAAGTTATGAATATTAGTTTAAATAAAAGGAAATAGTGCAATTATAAAATTATGTTTTCACTTAATTAATTAATTAATTAATTAAGAGTTTTAAAACATTAATTATTCCATCCTTAGAATTTAATTAAATTATTATGTCACTAACATTTGTTTTTAGTCTACCGATGAGGCAGACAAGTGTCATCGGTAACTTATTTAGTCAGTCATGCTATCCATTTTGACTCACTGTAGACCCTTTAATAAATTTTAATTTATGTTTTATTTTAACTTAGTTTTACAACAATCATGTTTTCAATTTATTTGTTATCAATTAATAATATAAATTGTAGTTTTTATGTTTAAAGATTACTAATAATTCTGTTTTTAATATAAGATTTTTAGTCTTGTTCTAATTTTTTATTTTAATTAACTTTAGTTTTAATTTTAAGTTTAATGTAGGCAATTTTAATTTTTTTTCTTACAGTTAGTTCAATTTTTTTGAATGTCACCAATGTGGATTATATTTTACATTGGATGATCCGCTAATGTTTAATAATAATTCTGCTACAAAGTCATAAGAGGAGTTACGCTGTAGATCTGCATGCCAAGGACGAAATTCTAGTCCTTGAAGCAGAGGAATCTGTAGCTGCATAGTGGCGTTGTTCTGATGTTTCTGCACACCACCCCGAGATGCTGGAACTTTGAAGCTTTCTTGAATCTGAGGAGTCCTAGCCGTTGCTGAGGCAAGATGATCCGATGAAGGAATCCGCCACCTGTTGGAGTCAAGTCTGAGCCGGGAGAACGAGTTGTCACGTCTCTAGCAGTTTGGTCCGCCACGGGAATTTTCTGGAGAAGAAGACCCTCTGTTGCCCCAATTTTGAAGGAGGATAGGGTTTAATTAAAAGACTAATATTTTGAAACAAAAATAAAAACAATGATAAAATAATAATAATTTTAATAAAAAAATAATAATAATAATTTTAAAATAAATACTAGATAATAACAAAATAAATTATAAGACTAATTAACAGAATAAAATATTTTTATAACTAAAATAATAATCTATAAATAAAATTAAATAACACTTAAATTATTTGATAACCTTTTTAATATATTAAACAAAATAACTAAATTAATAAAATAAAGTAATGAATATTAATCTAAGAATTTAATTGTGTTGTGCTAACTAATTATTAATAATCCTTAAAATAGTTTAATTAAAAATAATAAATTTAAAAAACGACATAATATTATTTAATGAAAGATTTAATAGTTAATTAATTATCATTATAATATTATTCAATTTTGTAAATAATAATAATCAATTAATTAATTATTAATTAACGTTAGTTAACTTTTTAACAAGTAATATAACATTAAACTAAAAAAATAACTATTTTACTTTCTTTGCGTTTTCATTTATTTATTCTCTGTTTATGATATGAAGGTTCATTCAAGAGGCAGAAACACGTCCATGTTCATTTTACTAACTTGCGCAAAGTTAGTTACTAGGGCAAAGCTAGTGCGACGTGCGTTGCACCAAAAAACGTTTGTGTGCGGTCAAAGGTTAAAGAACCAAAGTATTTTGGGGAAAAATGCAGTGACGTATAACAGATAATGGTGGGGTTTTAAGGCAGAGTAGCAGAAAAAAATGGGGGATAGAGGGAAGGATCTAGGTCCGAGTAGAGGAAGATCAGAGGGCGACTCTTGATCCAATTCTTGGAGATGGAGAAGTTCAAGAGAAGAGCATCAACTTGGGAGTTTATCTTCAATATTAATTCTATTATTAGTACTCTGTTTAGTATGTTACAAATTTCTGAAATGATAATGAACATGTTTAAAAGTTAAATCATTTAGTTCGGGGATAAATTGATGTTCTGATGGTTATATTTTAATTTTATTTTCACATTATCATTTAGAAGTTTTCATTTTTTATCGGCGAGATCAATGTTGAGTTCAATCAATTTCATGTACCACTAGAACTTAATTTCAAAACATCACAGTCAGTTGTAGAGATTTATCATGGAAACACCATTCAAAAGATAATAAATTCATAAGACTTCAAGAGTTATGGGGAGTACGTCATGTTTTCATTTTCAAATAATGACTTTCACAGTTGATCTATTTGGAGTGGTGAACTTTGAAATTGATAAACCTGTCAGACTTAATTCCTAGTGAAGGAGGTGAGTCATTCTCTTTAAGGTTGTACACTGTAATAACTTTTATGTTAATTGAAATACATTTCAAAATATTAGAATTGTGATTTTTCCCTAAGTGTTTACTAGATTTCTCATTTATTAGCATTCTATATCTCTATTTCTGTATGTTTTCAACGTTTTCTAGCTTAAATTTAGTTTAGATTCAAGTTTGTAAATTCTATGTCACTCTACTGCTTAGTAAAAAAAATATTAACAATATAAAAAGTAAAAAAGATAGAAAATCTACCCCCGCTGCTGACAAATGTTGGGCCTTTTGAATGTTTTTAGAAGATTAGTGGTCATAATTTCCTTCTCTATGGGTTCGACCCATCATTACACATATATAGTAGTTAGTTGGAATATAAATATTTAAACCTTTACCGGCTTCAATGACAGTACATGTCATGTTTTTGAAGAAGACTAAATCTTCCATAGGCTGGACAATAGCTAATATCAAGTGTATTTGTCCCTCATTCTACTTGTATAAAATATATGTGAAGCCTGACCATAAGACTAGGGTAGAGTGCCAAAGAAGATTAAACCCAAACATGAAAGAATTTGTGAGTGAGGAAGTGATTAAACTGCCGGATACTAGAATTATATATCCCATTTATGATAGTTCTTGGGTTAGCCCTATTCTGGTTATTCCCAAGAAGGGGGGTTTCACTATAGTAAAAAATAAAATGAATGATGAAATCCAATTTAGGAAAGCCACAAAATGGAGAGTCTGTATAGATTATAGCAAGCTGAATCCAGCTACTAGGAAACACCATTTTCCAATGCGCTTCTTGGATCAAATTCTAGAGAGGCTTGGTAGAAATGAATTTTTCTATTTCCTATACTGGTATTCCGGTTACCACCAGATCCATGTTGCTATAGAGGATCAAGAAAAGACCAATTCCACTTGCCCCTTTGGGACATTTTCTTATAGGTGAATGCCCTTTGGATTGGGTGGAGCTCCAGCCACCTTTCAATGGTGTAAGATGGCTATTTTTGCAGACATGATTGAAAGAATCATTGAAGTATTCATGGATTACTTTTCCATTGTGGGAAGTTCTTTTGACACTTGTCAAGGAAATATTTAATTAGTTTTAGAGAGATGCATTGAAACCAATCTTGTTCTTAATTGGTAGAACAGTCAATTCATGGTCATAGAAGGTATAGTGATTGGTCATAAGGTGTCCAAGAGAGGTTTGGAAGTTGATACTGCTATGATTGATTTTATTCAAAAACCACCACCTCCTGAAAATGTTAATGTTATTAGAAGTTTCTTAGGTCATGTTAGTTTCTACAGGAGATTCATAAAAGACTTTTCCAAAATAACTAATCCCTTGTGTTCTTTGTTGGTCAAGGATTCACCTTTTAACATTAATGAAATCTATTTGAAATCATTTAATCTTTTAAAAGAGAAACTCACTAAATCACCCATCATCACTGCAACTGATTGAAAGTTACCTTTTGAACTTATGTGTGATGCTAGTGACATTAATGTAGGTTCTGTCCTTGGATCGAGAAAAGATACAAAATTTCATGTGGTATATTTTTCTAGTAGACTTCTAGATGATGCCTAAAAATATATACCACCACAGAAAAATAATTTTTAGGAATTGTGTTTACTCTATAAAAGTTTAGATTGTATCTCTTAGGATCTAAAGTTATCATTTTCACTGACCATTCTTCCTTAAAGTACTTTTTGTCTTAGAAAAATACTAAAACTTGGCTGATTATATAGATTTCGCTGCTACAAGAGTTTGATTTAGAGATTAGGGATAAACAGGGAGCTGAAAAATTAGTTTTTGACCACCTTTCTAGTATTCCACTTACTCAATCTATAGATCATAGGGAGAAAAACTCTTCTATCCCTGATGAAAAGTTTTTTTTGTATCGATCAGGCAATATGCATGGTTTGCAGATTTCTCCAACTTCCTGGAAGTAGGTGTCCTTACCAAAAATATGTCAAGTAACCAAATAAATAAATTCATTTCTAAGCTTAAATACTACCTTTGGGATGACCCTATACTTTTTAGGAGATGTGGAGATGGTATTCTTAAGAGATGTGTGCCTGAGGAAGAGATGTTGCCTATCTTAGAGAGTTGTCACTCCTCACCATGGGAAGTTCACTATGGTGGTGAGTGGACTACTTAGAAAGTCTTAAAATCTGGTTTCTATTAACCTACTCATTTTAAGGATGCTAGGAGGTTTGTGGTTGTTTGTGATAGATGTCACAAGTTATGAAATATGGGTAGGAAGCAATAGTTTCCCCAAAAAAAATTATGGAAGTATAGATTTTTGATGTTTGGGGTTTAGAATGCATGGGTCCATTTTCATCATCTCATGAGAATGAGTATATTTTTGTTGGTGTAGATTATGTGTCAAAATGGGTTGAGGCAGTTGCACTGCCCAACAATCAATCTAACTCTTTAATAATGTTTGTCAAAAAGAGCATATTTACAAGATTTAATGTTCCCAAAGCCTTTATCACTGATAATGGAACACACATTAAGAACTAAAAATTTAAATCTTTGATGGAGAATTATGGATGTGTTCATAAAACTAGTACTCTTTATCATCCACAGTCCAGTGGACAAGAGAAAATTTCAAATAGTGAATTAAAACAAATACTTGTGAAAATTGTGTCGACCTCTTGGAAAAACATGTATCTTAAATTGGATGAATCTTTATTGGAAAATTTAACTTCTTTCTAGAACCCAATAGGTTTGTCTCCTTACAGGATTTTATTTGGAAAAAGTTGTCATCTTCTTGTGGAGTTGCAACATAAGTCTTATTGGGATGTTAAGGCTCTAAAATTTGACTTTAAGAGTGCTGGTGACAGAAGATTATTTGAGTTGAGTGAGTTAGATGAAATTTTGAGAGAGATTTATGATAATTATAGATTATACAAAGAGATGACTAAGAGTTTTCAAGATTTTACTATTCAAACCAATGAATTCAAACTGGGACAGAAGGTCCTCTTATTTAACTCCAGACACAAACTCTTTCCTGGAAAGATGAACTCCAAGTGGTCTGGACCCTTTACTATAGTGAGAGTGCATAAGAATGGAGTTGTAGAAATTATAGTCTAAGTGAATAAACCCATGTTGGTTAATGGGTAGAGAGTGCAGTTGTATTTTGAGGGACAGCCAAAGTGCTTGGCTGCCTTCACTGTGCTTGAGAAATGATCTTGAATAATGTCTGGTTGAAGACTATAAAACTTAGCGCTGAAAGGGAGTTAACCCTTAGTTCTTTTTTTCTTTAATTTGTTTTATTTTTATGCTTAAATAATGCGTTGCTTCTGTTCTTTGTTTTTTGGAAGTCCTTGTTACTACTTGTTCTTGGTCTCATGGTTTAATTTCAGGGTTATAAAGATGTTGATGGTGTATCATTGAAAGAGTGGGATTCCCAAGTTGTAGGATTAATGGCAATCTTATTCAACGAAATTGTCATATTTTAATTGTTGTATTCATTTTCTTGCTATTGTTCACTTCAATTAAATTCCATGCTAAGTCATGGTTATTACTATCGGAGTGTTAGTGACCATTACATTAAATTTTTTATATTCTTACTAACTAATTCATATGTGGAATGCAGGGTTGAACCCACATAGAATGCAATTATGACCACTAATCTTCTATAAACTTTCAAAAGGCCCCACTGTTGTTAGTAGTGGGGTAGATTTTCTATATTTCTTACTTTTTTTCAGGAGTATAGTGACAGGTAATTTCAAAACATTTATCTAAACTAAATTAGAGATAGAAACATTTGAAAACATAGAGAAACATAGATATATAATGTTGATAAATGAACAATCCAGTAAATGCTCGGGGAAAAATCTCAATTATACTGATTTTAAAAGAATTTAAATTCACTTAAAAGTTATTGAAGAGTACCACCTTAAAGATAATGACTCCCCTCCCTCACCAAGAATTAATCATGTCAGGTAGATCAATTTCAATGTTCGCGACACTAAATAGATCAACTATGAAAGTGATTATTTGAAAATGAAAGCTGGACGAACTCACCATAAATCTTGAAGTATTATCAATTTATTATCTTTTGAAAGGTGTTCCAATGAAAAATCTCACCAATTGACTGTGAAATTTTCAAATTATGTTCTAGTGGCTCAAGTAATTGAATGAACTTTGCATTGATCTCATCGTTCAAAACTAAAAACATCAAAATGATAAAGAGAAAATAAAATTAAAAGATAACCAGTGAAACATCAATTTATCTCCAAACTAAATCATTTAAATAGTAAACATGTTCAATATCATTTCCGAAATTTTTAACTTACTAAAAAGTGTACTAATACTAGAATTAATATGGAAGATAAACTCTCGAGATGATGCTCTGCTACTAAACTCCTCCAGATCTAGGAAGTGGTTCAAGAACTTCTGGTGTTATATTAGAGCCCTTGAACCTTGAATTAGATAAACATTTATCTTCTCTAAGAAACAAAAACATATTTGAAATGGAAAATCATGATAATAGTGTTCCGGACAAAACCTTCCAAAATAATCCAAAACTGTTATAATAAAATTAATGGCCTTGGATGAGGGAGCTCTAACTTCCTCAGGTTTGAACCAATCCATCATCCATTAGACTTAGTCCTAGAGAAATAAATTATGAACTTAAACATTCACATATTTCACTACTTCCTTCATTTAATGGACTCTCTAATGAGGAATATATTTCCCTCATAAAAGAATTCTATAACACTGTGCAGTAGCTACCTCTTCTAGGAATCAGAGAAAATGAGCTAAGAATGAGATTCTTTACCTTTTGCCTTAAAGGGAATGCTAGGAATTGGTTTCTGACTCTAGATGAGAATATTTTTGAAAACTATGATCAGGTGTACAATTCATTCATAATGAAATTTTATCCCCAAAGAGTTAAATGTGATCTTAGAACTAATATAACTTGTTTTTATCAAGAGGATGGAGAAGCCTTTCATGAAGATTGGGATAGATTCAGGGATCTACGTAGGCAGTGTCCCCATCATCAACTCACATATCACCTTCTCATGGACACCTTCTATGAAGGGCTATCATCCTCTGTATAGAATCTAGTTGATCAGGTTGTTGGGGGTAATTATATTGATAAGACATATGAAGAACATAGAAAAATGTTTAATAATATTACCGTGAACTCTCAACATAAAAATTCAAGAAGGAAAAGAGTCAATAGAAATGTTAATGTTAACACTGGTTCAAAAAATGAAACTCAAGCACAACTGGATGAAATCACCAACCAATTGCAATCTTTAATGAACCCAAACTCTATGAAAACTATCAATCAACTTGGCTGTCAAAACACCAATCAATCGTTAAGGGAACATTATGTCCAGTGTGGTATGTTTGGGCATACTAGAAACTTCTGTCCTAATTTTTATATGTTGTACCAACAACAAGAGAACTCAAACATTATTAATTATGGTCCTAGAATTCCTCCTAATGAATATCCATTTTCAAACAATTTTAATCAAGGCTATAGGAAATATCCAAATATTTCCAGGAAATATCAAGGCCTAATTAAACAATCCACTTCCCCTAATTACTCTAATAAACCAAGGCCAAACATTCAAAATCAACAAAGGGGTGAGTCTTCAAATTCACAAGGAAATAATGATAATCAAATGTCTTCTAATCTTGATCTAATCTTGAATAAAATTAACTCACTAGAGGAATGATACATGACTCAGCTATTCAAACATAAAAATCAATATGAGTCAGATAAAATACAAACTGCTGTAAGAATGAAAAACATGGAAACACAACATGGAAAACTTGCTAGAGATTTTTCATCTAGGGAAAAAGGTAGACTTCTAAGTACCACTGAGCATAACCCTAGATATAATTACATGGATGTAGTAACTAGAAGTGGTATTATTACTCAAAATACTGATGAAAAAGATAATGAAAATTCCCAAAATGAAACTTTTTTTCAATCTTTTAATAAAAATATACATTGTTCACATTCAGGGAATTCATAGAAAAATCTTGAAAATAATCAAAATCAAAATTTTTCATTTGAATCTCAAGATGAAAATTCACCTAAAAATAAAATGAAATAAAGGAAATGAAAAAGGTGAGGAAGAGGTGAGGGATATGCCTATTGTCCTTAGAAATTTTAACCCACCCATTCCTTTCTCTGAGAAGCATAAGCCACCAAGTAACACTAGGGCTGAACTTCTTCAGTTCCTCGGTCTCCTTTCCAAACTTCAACAAAACATTCCTTTCATTCAATCCTTCATTCAAATCCATTCTTAAATGAAATTTTTTTAAAAATTGTTTCTAATAGAAGGACCCTGGAATAATTTTCCACGTACATCCTCACTGAAGAGTGAAGTGTTTCACTTCAAAAGAAAATCCCACCTAAACTGAAAGATCTGGGTAACTTTTTCATTCCCTATACCTTAGAAAATTATGATCAACTCAATTGTTTATTTGATTTAGCTTCTATTATTAATATGAAACCTTACTCACTGTTTTTACAGTTGATGTTGGGTGATCTTCAACCCACTACAGTCATATTTTAGTTGGATGTTAGATCTTTCACTCATCTTATGGGTTGGATAGGTGACTTTCTAGTTGGGGTAGATAATTTGTTTCTACTGGTAGACTTTTTAGTCTAAGACATTGAGTGTGATCAAGAGGTTCCCGTCATCTTGGATAGTCCTTTCTTGGACTTAGGTTGTGATGTTATTGATGATTCTATGGGATAACTTATTTTTAAAATTGCAAAATAACAAGAAGAGTTCAATGTGTTTAAAAATGGTAAAGGTGCAACTTTTTTTGAAAACTGTTCAATAGTAGAGTCCTTAGAAGATGAGAACTCAATTGGAAACTCAAAATAATCTGAAAATAAATTATCTACTGGAGAAAATAACTTATAAGCTGTAAATTCTATTGATTCTATCTTATAAGTTCAAATTTATGCTCACATACTAAATCTTGAAAAAATTTCAAAACCGGACAACTGTTCAGTTTCTACTGTAGAAGGTTCCTCTATTTCTAAAATTAGGATATTCTTGAGTGAATATGTGGGTGTTTCTATTAACACCAACCTTTTTGTACACTTTTTTGATATTTATGGAGAACTTATAATACAAATTGATGATTATTAATTGATTAACTTGTTGAATTATAATCTGGAAAACTTGTACAGTGTGTTGTCCTGTTTGGACAGCAACACTGTAAATCCTGAAACTGAGAATGAAATTTAAAATCATTCATCATTCAATACTTTTTACAAGAGATATGTTGAATATTTTACCTCCCAGGCCTAATATTCTTCATTCTAGTGAGAACCAACCACTCTTGAACTAAAACCAATCCCTCCTCATCTGAAATATTCATTTTTTGTGACAATTCCAATTGCCTGTCATAATTTATACTGAGCGTAATGAAAACCAAGATGAAAGATTGTTGAATGTTTTGAAAAGGTTTAAATATGACATAGGCTAGATCCATATCTACTATAAAGGTTATTAGTCCCTTATTCTATATTCAAGGAAGGGATTTGTAAAATGGTCCTTCCTAGTGGATGCATTAATCTTCCTATAATCTATACAGACTCTCCATTTTATGGCTTTCCTGACTTGGATTTCTTCATTCACTTAATTTTTTAATATAGTGGAACCCCCCTTCATCGAAACAACCAGATCAGGGATGACCCAATCACTATGAGAAATGGGATATATCATTCCAGTGTCTAGAATTATAATAACTTCCTCTCTCACAACTTCTTTCATGTTTGGGTTCAATATTCATTGACACTCTACCGTAGGCTTATGGGAAGGATCCATGAGATATGTTGAATATTTGACATCCTAGGCCTAATATTATTCAATCTAGTGAGAACCACCCACTCTTGAACTAAAACCAATACCTCCTCATTTGAAATATTCATTTTTTGGTGACAATTCCAATTTCCTGTCATAATTTATACTGAGCTTAATGAAAACCATGATTAAAAATTGTTGAATGTTTTGAAAAGGTTTAAATATGACATAGGCTGAACCATAGCTACTATAAAGGGTATTAGTTTCTCATTCTATATTCATAAAATACATATGGAGCCTTCCCATAATCCTATGGTAGAGTGTCAAAGAATATTGAACCCAAACATGAAAGAAATTGTGAGAGAGGAAGTTATTAAAATTCCAGACACTGGAATGATATATCCCATTTCTCATAGTGATTGGGTCATCCCTGATCTGGTTGATCCGAAGAAGGGGGGTTTCACTATATTAAAAAATGAAGTGAATGAAGAATCCAAGTCAGGAAAGCCATAAAATGGAGAGTTTGTATAGATTATATGAAGCTTAATGCATCCACTAGGAAGGACCATTTTACAAATCCCTTCCTTGATAAAATTCTTGAGAGGCTTGCTGGAAATGAATATTCTCTTTGATGGATGGGTATTCTGGTTACAACTAGATTCCCGTTACTCCATAGGATCAGGAAAATTCCACTTTTACATGTCCCTTTGGAACATTTTCTTACAGGTGAATTCCCTTTGGAATGTGTGGATCTCCATCCACCTTTCAAAGGTGTATGATGACAATTTTTTCATACATGATTGAAAGAATCATTAAAGTTTTCATGGATTACATTTCCATTGTGGAAATTATATTAGACACTTTTCTATGAAATCATGAATTAGTCTTAGAGAGATGTAATGAAACCAATATTGTTCTTAATTGGGAGAAGTGTCAATTCATCGTCACAGAAGGTATTTTTCTTGTCCATATGGTGGCCAAGAGAGGTTCGGAAGTTGATACTTCTAAGATTGATGTTATTCAAAAAATTCCACCTCCTGAAATTGATAAAGGTATTAAAAGTTTCTTAGGGCTTTCTGGTTTCTACTGGATATTCATAGAAGACTTTTCAAAAATAATTAATCCCATGTGTTCTTTGTTGGTCAAGGAAGCACATTTTAACTTTGATGAAAACAATTTGAATTAATTTAATCTATTAAAAGAGGCACTCACTACATCACCCATCATCACTACAGTAGATTGGATGTTACCTTTTGAACATATGTGAGATTCTAGTGACATGGATGTGGGTGTTGTCCTTGGTTAAGGAAAAGATAAGAACTTTCATGTGGTATTTTATTCTGGTATACTGATAGATGATGCCCAAAAAAATTATACCACCACTATAAAATAATTTTTAGCTATTGTGTTTTCTCTAGAGAAGTTTAGACAATATCTCTTAGGCTCTATGGTTATCATTTTCACTGACGAATATTCCTTAAAGTATTTTCTATCTAAGAAGGAAACTAAACCTAGGATGATTATATGGATTTTTCTACTACAAGAGTTTGATTTAGATATTAAGGAAAAGAAGTGAGATGAAAATTTAGTTGCTGAACACCATTCTAGGATTCTGATTACTCAATCTATAGATCCTAGCGATATAAAATCTTCTTTCCCTAATAAAAAGTTTCTTTCTGTATCAATTAGGCAATTTTCATGGTTGGTATATGTTTCCAACATCCTGGAAGCAGGTTTATTTCCCAAAAATATATCAAATAACTAATGAAATAAATTCATTTCTGAGCTTAAATAATACGTTTGGGATGACCCTCTATATTTTTAAGAGATGTGCCGATGGTATTCTTAAGAGATGTTTTCTTGAGGAATATATGTTGCATGTCTTGGAGATTTTTCACTCCTCACCTTGGGGAGTTCACCATGGTGGTGATAGGACTGCTCAGAACATCTTATAATCTGGTCATTATTGTCCTACTCCTTTTAAGGGTGCTAAGATCTTTGTGGTTGGTTGTGATAGATTTCATAGGTTAGGCAATGAGGGTAGGAAGCAAGAGTTACCCCAGAAAGGAATTCCCTAAGTAGAGATTTTTGATGTATGGGGTTTAGATTTCATGGGTCCATTTCCATCATATCACGGGAATGATTCTATTCTTGTTGTTGTTGATTATATGTCAAAATGGGTTCAGGCAGTTGTACTTCCCAACAATCAAGCCATATTTGTAATAATGTTTGTCAAAAATAACATCTTTATATGATTTGGAGTTCCCAAATCCTTTATCACTGATAATGGAACACACTTTATGAACTACACATTTAAATCTTTGATGGAGAAATATGGTTGTGTTCATAAAACTGGTACTCCTCATCATCCACAGTCTAGTGGACAAATGGAAATTTCATAAAGGGAATTGAAACAGATAATTGAGAACACTGTGCCAACCTCTAGGAAAGACTGGGATCTTAAATTGGATTAGGCTTTATGGGAATATATAACTTTTTTCAAGACCCCAATATGTATGTCTCCTTATAGGATTTTATTTGGGAAATGTTTTCATCTACCTATGGAGTTGCTACATAAGTCTTATTGGGGAGTTAAGGATATGAACTTTGACATTAAGAGTGTTGGTGAGAAAATATTATTTGAGCTAAGTGAGTTAGATGATATTAAGAGAGAAATATATGATAACTCAAGAATATAAAAATGAGGACTAACAATTTTCATGATTCTATTATTGAAACCAAATAATTCAGACCGGGACATAAGGTCTTCCTCTTTAACTCTAGACTTAAACCATTTCCTGGAAAGCTGAAGTACAAGTAGTCTAGACCCTTTAATGTAGTGAGACTGCTTAAGAATGGTTCTATAGAAATTATAGGTGAAGAGAATAAACCCATGTTGGGTAATGGGAAGAGAGTGAAGTTTTATTTTGAGGGACATAAAAAGGGCTAGGTTTCGTTCACTATTCTTCAGAATTGATCTTGAATAAATTCTGGATGAGGTCTATAAAACATCGTGTTGTATGGGAGGCAACCCGTGGTTCTTTTTTTCTTTACATTGTTTCATTTTTATCCTTGAATAATCTACTACTTCTGTGATTTGTTTTTGAAAATTCCTTGTTACTGATTGTTCTTGGTCTCCTGGTTCTATTTCAATGTTATAAAGATATTGATGTTGTGTCATTGAAAGAGTGGGATTCCATTGCTATAGGATTAATAGAAAAATTATTCATAGAAGTAATAATTTTTTAATTTATGTATGCGTTTTCCTGCTCCTTTTCAGTTTAATTAAATTCACTCTTAAGTGACATTTATTACTATTCGGTGAGTTAATGACTATTACTTTATAAAATATTATTGCTACTATGAAAATTATACTTGTATTATAAAATTATTTTGAATGTCTTTCTTCAGAAATAATTTTTTTGCATGTGTTTAAAAATTCAGCTTATATTAAAATAAAGGTTTGTTGTATGTCACTAAACTGAAAATAAATTTTTTTCATGTGCCTCATTTAAAAAATAGAATTTCATTGTTATTAAAATCATCCAATTCATGAACTTATGTGTGGGATGATACTTGCTTGCTAGTGTTTTTGTTTTATTTAATCTACCTGTATCCTTGGGGTTTTAGCATGAAATTTTTCTACTATATTTTTTATTCATTTGAATCATACTTTCTCAAATTGCTCACACCCTATTCACTATACACCCACAAGTTATATGTTAATTTATGTAATTAATTGAAAATTAATTCACTAGAATAAATGTTAACACATGCCTCTGGATGTGAACCTTCAGTTAAGTTATTCATTATGGAAAACATACTTTTTGAAATTCCATTAGACCCTTTATACTTGTCATCGATGTACTAAATTGGAAATCAATTTTGAACTTAAACTATCAAATTAATCTTATCCATATTTATAATTCAACATTTTGAGACAATGTTGGGTTTTATGTGTGGGGGAATCAGGGGTCAATTCATGACTGTGCTTAACTGTGCTTAATTGAAATCCCATCAATTCCCACTGCAACTATAGTCTTTTTATAAATATTGGTTGAATTTTTTCAAGAGTATTTCATAATTTTATTCATTACAATTTACTCCAATGGGTATAGAGTATGGAAAGTTTGTCTTTGGTAGTTATGTTATGCTTTGATTTTGAAATTATTGAGGATGGATGATTGCTGAGTGGTACTGCTTAGTGGTTTTATGGATATTTTGTTTATAGACTATTTTTGAGAGTGATATAGGTAACCTATTAGTGGAGTTATGATCATAATAGTTGGAACTGTAAGTTTGATCATGATTCTAGGGAACTCATTTCCTTTTCCTTATTAATATAATTACATTAATAAGACATTTCCAATGATTTTTATTAAAATCCATTGAAACCGGAGTCGTTTGGGCTTCTGGGATCCCACGGTGAATCTTTGAGACCCACGATGTTGGGTGAATTTCTGTTTACTATAATCCCTCTATACACTTTGAATAAGTGCATTACATAATGCTTATCATAGGATATATGTCCTGGTAAAAATAAAATAATTTTTCTGTGGTAAAAAATGAGTCCATTAAGGTGAGGGGAATGATGAACGCTAGACGAAGAAAGGTTCATTTGGTTTATATAGAAGTCATTTAGGTTGTTTCATTAAGGGGATTCATAAAAATTAATTATTTTTGGAACATAATAAAGAGTCATTATACGTTGTTCCTAATGTTAAATTCTTAACTCCACTGATTGTTTACTTGTTATCACCCTTGATCTTAGAATATAGGTTTGAATTGAAATGATCACTAAGCAGAGTCGCATATGAGGCATGAAACATTATTTTATTGATGGATCTTTTCTATCTTTAATACCCATTGATTACTAATTTTAGGCATGAAATGATTTGAAAATATCTTTTCAAAAGCATGTTTTCATGTTTGGTCCACTTTTCTAAAGTGCTACACATGTTACAGTTTGAGTTGAATCATAATGACTACTATATGTTTTTCATTGATAGAAAAACATGAAATTGTTTGAGTACAAACAATTCCAAAGTGTAGGGGAATTTGACGTGGCTCTATTTTTACATAGTTTCTCCACATATTTTTACGTAATTTTTAATGATTTAATTAATTATTTAATCACTTTTTAGTAAATAATTTTACGTTATAATTTCTATAATTAATTTTTTTAATTAATCAATTTTTATAATTAATTAAGTATTTTAAGACTTTAAATTAATTATTTAAATCTTACATTACATTTCTAATTTAATAATTTCTTAATTAGTTTGGTTAATTAAAATCTGCTTAAACTTTTAATAAATTAACATCTATTTTAAACAATTATTTAATCATCGTATTTCAATCTAATTAACTTAGACTTTATTTTAATACTTTATACATAAATATATATTTATTAAAATATATTAAATTCATTAATTAATATGTTTAATCATCCTTAAAATTAATTAAGTTAAAATTTTATGTTTAAATAAAATAAAATAACGCAATTTTAAATTTAATTATTCATTTAGTTATTTAATCAATTAATTAAGAGTTTTAAAACATTAATTATTTAATCCTTAGAATTCAGTTAAATTATTAATTCATTTATTTTTTTTAATCTACCGGTGAGGTAGACATGAGCTATTGGTAACTTATTTAGTCACTGATGATATCCTTTTTCACTCACAGTAGACCCATTAATAAATTTTAATTTAAGTCTTCTTTCAACTTATTTTAACAATAATTGAGTTTTCAATTTATGTTTTATCAATTAATAATTTAAACTGTAATTTTAAGTTTAATGTTTAATAATAATTTTTTTAATATATATTATTTAGTATTTTTCTAATTTTTAATTTTAATTAACTTAATTTTTAATTTTAAGTTTAATTTATGCTATTTTAATTTTTTTCTTACCTTTACTTATATTTTTTTAATGTCACCTATGTGGATTATGTTTTACATCGGCGACCTTTTTCTAATGGTGACCGTTATTTTTTTTAGTATCTTTGACCTTTATTTTTTTCTACACCAGTGGCCTTTTCTCTTGAACTGATGGTGACCTTTAGCTAACAGTGACTTTATTTTTTTAAGCATCAGTGACCTTTATTTTTTCCTGCACTGGTGAACTTTTCTCTTGCAACTAAAGGTGACCTTTTATGTAGATCAACATTCTCCTTTTTTTGTAATGGTGCCCTATTTATATCGGTAGCTTCTTAGTTTATCTGTATCGGTGACCCTTGTGCCGCTGCACATCCTCTCTTCATACCTTCTCCTTCCCTACACCTCACTGTTAATCACCCTTTCCTTCAACTATTTCCTTGTCACACAATTTCATCCCCTTAGTTGTTCCACTGTAACTCCACAACCGGACCAGAATCAATTATATCACCAAAAATTGATTCTTTCAAACTCATATTCAATTCCCATCCTCACACTGATTCCTCAACACTCCCATCGCTCTCTCAACCTACTAGCATATCCCCTGTCTCAAGCCACCGATCTCTATGCACCTCTTCTACCAGCGCATACATTTTCGAACTAGAGAAATACACTCATTTTAGACCAAACTCATAGCATTCCTAAAAAATTTAATAGATCAAATTCTCAACACTAAACAGATCTAAAAACCGCCTGCCTACCTTGAAGCCACATCACCGCTACATTACCGGACAACTTCCGCTGATGTCCTCTGCTTGTGAGTACAACTCCACCACCCCAACAAGTTTTAAAACCCTCCATCGGAGTTTTTGATTCTTGTTCCTCTGTGCCAACACATGACCTAGAAACCTAAAATACGTTGGAATAATCATAGGGAATACACTAGCTTTGATTTCTTGGTGTAGATCATGCTCGATGGTCCAAACACAATTGTTTTGATCATGTGTCATATCCATTGAGTACCTAGAGAGGTACCTATGCCTCGATGATTACTCATATGCTGACATTTCATCCTGTTGGAGCTATAGAAGCTCCTAGATATGCATAAACCTCTACTTATATAGCGAGATCTCCTTTATGAATAGGTCATCAAACTATTCCCATATAAGGGTCATGTCATCGTATGACCGGGTAACTAAACCCCACAATCAACTTATTCAACCAAGGGAAAGGCTCTCCACCAAAACCACAATCAGATTTTTAGGTGTCCTGACTAGATAGATAAAATGGGTCACCGTCTCAAGCCAGTCCTCAACCACCTATGTGTTGGGATAGCCTTAGATCCTAAGGGGTCTCTGCTACAGAAACACATGAGGCATGATCAACTTGCACACTTTATATATTGGTACTGTTAGTACCATGTGCTGGTCTATATATGGAGGTATGGAGGGTGCACCACCTGGAGGTAACAACTGGGTAACTAATACCTGTATCAAAGCCTTTTTAATGAGGGGGGGGGGTCATCATCAGGATCATGATTCTAAGTCCTAGAAGATATATGTTGTCGATACATCTTGTAAGAAACAAGATGTACCACAGTTAAGGAGTATATCTAGAGAGCTGACTCAAGAAGGATAATGAAACCAAAACCCATTCCAATATGACACATGGACCATTATTGTTTTTATAAGACTAGATTTATCACTTAAGAAGTCAAAAAGAAGGTTATAATTTTCTTGGTGAATGGATACATCGGTCGCCACTTCAACACTGGAGTCCTTGGCCCAAAAGTAGAACTTGAACAACATTACACTATTTCCCCAAACCAATCTCATAGACACTCAGTCCTAAGGTAGAAACGACCAACTATGATACCACTCTATCAGGACCCATCCATGTGGGGCCCATCCCATGATTCCCCAAGCCCACCACTAATATGCTCGTGGCTGGTGACTAACACCGAGTATGAATATTATTGACATGGGATGCATTGCCTAAGTACCTGTACAAACTCACACACATCTCCAAGAGCACAAATGATGAAATTTAAAAAAATAATAAGGAACGAAATAAATGCATATCACTAATCCTATTCAGAAGAGTACAGTAGGGAATGAAAGTGCAGTAAAGTAAACTGGGCCAGAATACAAGCCCACCAAAGAAAGAGTTTGTTAACTACAAAGTCCAACATGTAAACAAACATGTATTGGGACTATTGTATATTGAAATAGGAACACCTCATCCTATTTGAACTCATGAAGGACAACATGTTCCTAGTCCCAGTCCTAGTTAGCCTAGGACTCTGTCAAAAAGGTTACATGTCTGCACAAGACACGACTTGTGAGGGCGAAGCCCGTGCAGGGGTGCGTATAAAAATACTTAGTAGGATACATAGAAAGAAAAATTAAATACCCATATTAAAGTTACAGTAATATCTACACAAGTATGTGACCATAACACATATAACATAGAAATCCTGATATAGGAAAACCCAAACCCATAGTTTAAATTTAAGTCACAACTACCATATACCAACACTAGAGATTCACTTTGAAGATTACACTAAGAACTCATCCAGGAGCACATACTCCTGATTCTGATACTGCTGACAATGCACTCCTAGTATTTAATGATAATTTGGGACCATCATGAGAGATACAAGTTGATATATCTGAAGAGAGATACGAAACAATCGGTCTGGGAGAAACACCACCATGGGTGGGGAAGATCACGATACATCGATGAGGATAACTTCTAGGGCCATGGTGTATACCACGACACATCTGGATTATCCTGCAATTTATAGGACCTATATTCAGTATGATTGGACATGTCAATAACTTGAAACTACCTAGTGAAAAATAATGGATAAAGGATCATGCATCGGGCCTCTTATAAGGACTCCCGACTAAATAAAAAAAGTCCTACTGAAGGCGGTCATTCTCTTGTGGATAGAAAACAATTCCAACTGACCTTTAGGGGAATGAGAAAGGGGTAAAAACACTAACAAAACTTATCAAACATATAGTGTTCAAGGAGATCAATCATTGTATAAATGAGTACATGTTGTGTAGAAGGGTCACAGGTCGTGTCTGTTGACCCCGAGTACTGCTCATGTACAAAAACATGTGTTATCAGAACATGTCCCATAGAATAGGTATAAATTTCATGTAGAAAGGCTCACACTATGTTTAATACTATTTGGGGTCAACCTATGTACTCTATCAATGTGCCAGTACATTGTGTAAACCCATGTTTGCCTTCTTGTGTACCAGTACACGGGGTAACCAATATATCCGGTCTAGGTATGGTCGTGTGGTGGGGTATATGTCGTGTATGAAAGATGTTTACTCCATCCCATGTCTGGGTAACTACCAAGATACATGTCAAGCCTTGGGTAAGGGCCCACATACCTTGTGATAGTGGTCACACACCGTGTTATACTTTAACTCCTCCCGTAACCCTAGCTACCATTGAGGGGGATTACACGTCGTGTAATCCTAGATTACATGAAATGGGGAGCATGATTTTCCTAAATACCTAGTTTATGATCCAGTCATATCTTCCAATTCTCTGTCCACCATTATGGATATTCCTTTCTGGGAAACTCAAGATCCATCCTCTTTCGATGTTGAAATCACCCAAATAATGTGTTTCTCCTTCTGATCTGGTCTCACAATGGATTAAAAGGGGAAATTCTTTGTTCTATCTAAGAACATAGAAGAACAAGGATTTGGGGATCCACTATCATCTGAATCACTCCATGTCTATCTTCACACTTTCTTCATGTCACATTGATCCATAATCTATGATATTAGATCATTGTGCCATCAATCGGCTGTGAAATGATTGATTGAATGGGATATATCGAGTAATGGGGAAAGTGAAGAACTCATGCGATGAAAAATGAATCGGGTGGAGAAAATATTAAATCAAACAAGAGAAATAGACATTAATCGATGTTTGTTTAGATCGTTGTTTTTTACATTATAACAAAAATTGAATTCATCCACAAAAAATCAAAAGATAAAATACCAATAAAATCCCATAGAAATAAAACCCATCCCACATGGTTACAATCGAACCACATATCAACTTGTTTATTGGTTGGTCCATGTTCATTGTGGAATTATTGAACGGCGTCGGAAATAAAAAATAATGCCTCATACATTTGGTTTGGATCACCCTCTAATGAATTTATGTCACTACGTCACCATCATCGACGAGATCCGTCAAGAACGGTTATCGTCGATCATCGATCTCTAATCCTACCACCATTTCCTTAAGAGGTTTTCTCCAAAGGTCTCCCTATAAATTCTCCTATATTCATAGGTTTATGAAACTAACCCAGGTATTTCTACATAAAGATACTTTTAAATTAATCATCACTACATCAACAAAATAATTTATCTTTAACTTATTTAATGACGATGACGTCCCTTTTAGGTTTTTATCTAGATGATTTGCGCCGACTAATGTTAAGTCACACCTAGAAAAAACACCCCATTAAGAACTCAAGGGTGGTCACATATTTTTAATCTTATTTACCATTCATGAGTTATTAGAATTTGAAAATAAAATAATTTTATATCATTATTTTATTTGCGGTTACATCCAAAAACAATCTTTCATAGCTGACCCACACTGGCCGATGTTAGGCCTCACCTAAGATAAATATGTTTCTCCAAACACAATGGTGCTCTTAGATTTTGGATATGGGAAGGCGTTTAAGATTAATTTCACTTTTTCAAGAAAACTGATAGCACGCTTTATTAAAAACTGAACATTTCTTAGTGAATCATTCTGGACACACTGGGCCTTCGAATCACTTACCTTCTCTATGCCTGGTCTTGGAATTTTCACAAATTATTTCTAAAAATAAAATATGGAATATCCATGTTATTACAATTCTCTATTAAACCATGTTTTTATAGATGGTATATTGTACTCAATTTAACCTGAGACCCCATCATCTCTTAGATTATTCGAAAAAACAGATAAGTGAAACATAGATCCCTATCATAGGTAATTGGATAAGAGAGCCCATGAATCCTCATGATCTATAGTTTGTAAAGATTACCCAAACCATTAACCATGTTGGTGTCCCTAACAATAATTAAATGAACTAATCTCATTAACTAATCAATCAACATCCATATATAATTCTTTACTGAGGGATTCCATCGTAATCTAATGATGAATTCCATGGACACCCCATCCCATTCACATACTCTCATCATAAGAGGATGGATCCAATAATAAGGCTTCATGTTCTCTAAGTTTACCTTATGGAATGTGTAATAGTTGGTCATGTAGCCAGTGATCTCATGCTTCAAACCCAGCTTCTAATAACACCATCACATGTCATAGTAGATATTCATAGTTATCGAGGGAAAAGACCATGAAGAGATATATAGAAATAAAGAAACTCTAAATTTCTCTTAGATGATGGGAGAAAAAAATAGATACCTAAAGTATATAATACTATTCTAATAGAGAGACAAGTAAAAAATAGGCACCCTATCATATGAGGATTCTCAAATTCTTTTGAACTCTTCATCAAACTGGTGGTCCTATAGAATCGAATAAAGGTGAGATAATGAAAATTGAGACTATTTAAAACCATACCTAACGAACCCCCTTTAACATCCCAGCACAGCTGAGTGAATATCCTCATATGGTTTCACTTTTAATTTGATTTGAATTTATCCTAAGAAATAAATTCCATACTAAGAGCATCAACTATGAAATTATCCTTCCCATGGGTATAGAGGATATAAAAGTCAAATGTATAGAGGTTTTACACCCACAATACCATCCTAATATTTAGGGCCTCCTAAGAAAAAATATAACTAAGGATCTTATGATTAGAAAATACTATGAACATATCTCTAAAGAGATAGTTCCACTAACATTTATGAATTTTCATGAAAACAGTGGGCTCTAAATCCTGAGTGGTATAATTTTTTCATGCGTTTAAAGTATTCAAGATCCATATTCCATTCTATGATCATCCATCACAAGGACACAACCTCAAATTTAAATTGACACAACATAATATAATTCATAACCCTTACTAGGTTTTGAAAGGTTTGTAATATAAGATTCTATCAAAAGTTGTTTCAATTCATCTTTGTATCTAAATGTCAATATGTAGTTTTTACCATGATGCAATATCATTCAGCTCTTAGTATTGAGTGAAATTCCATGTTCTAAAATCATTTTACCCATAAATATTGCTTCTTGGATACATAAATTTCTATTTTATAGCTTCTACATAGCTGCTGGAACCTCGTGATTTCTAGATCTGAATTTAGATGATTCTCATGAACATGATTATATATGAATAAAATATGATATATTCCAAAAATTCAATGAAAAGGCATTGATGTATTGATTGAATATCTAATTTATTAAATCCATAAACATTTTATGGGTGTTATATAGAAAGAATGGATTTACATGAAAGTCAAAATTGATATACCTACAAGTTAATGACCCTGTTGGTTTATTTGACTCTCAAACACTGATATGATGATAACCAAACCGAATATCAATCTTTGAAAACCACTTCCACCACTTTAAATAATCAAATAGGTCATCCACATGGGAAAATGTTTTTTTTATTCACTTTCTCCAAGATCCACTTTCGATAATCTACACAGCCTAAAAAAGAATTATAAAACATCTTAAAAAAGAACAAGGGTCCACCCATGGTGAAACAGAAAAATAAAAAACCCCTTCTCAAACATATCATCCAACTAATTCTTAATCACTTTTAGTGTATTGGGTTCCATTTGATTAGAGGTTATAGAGATTGGTTATGAACTCGACAAAAAATCAATCAAGAATAGTAACTTACTATCTAGATGATTAATTTATAAGTATCTTGGGAATACCCAAGGGTAATCCCAAAAAATGATGGTATGATTAGAAATATAGAAACTTTCATTGGGATCAACTATAATAGCAGAAAAATATTCCATAGCTTTGGGATAGAAGGCCCAACATGAATGGACCTTGGATCCCACTCTCCCTAGAACACCTAAGATCTACAATAACAGAAAAAAATGTTACATTCTAACCATAACAAAAAAAACATTACTAACTAAGAGACCATCCAATCTTTCCAGATGATGATGTCGAATTGATCAAAATTCGGAACTTGAAAATCCCATAATAAAAATATAGAAGAAATAAAAATAAAACAATTAAGAAAGAGAAACCACTACTATGGACTATTTATAAGAGGTATTTATATCACCATGAAAAGGGACTTGAGCTTTGTTGGTTGTTTCATCACATAAAAAATAAGGGAAGATATAATCATGTGTGAGGAACCTATATCCAACAAGACAGTTTTTATAAGAGATGCAAAAAATTGAACTTCTCACCTTAATTGAGCCAACATCATCATCCACCAGAAACTCATCCACTGAGTAAATTTTCTTTTCTCTTGATTCCTATGGTTTGATATGTGTATAATTTTATCCCTAGGAATGCATCCAGGTGGGATTTTTAATACCCAGGAACACCCTAATAGGGTAGTGGTGAATCAGGGTATCAAATTCATCTTTTAAAGCGATGGATCTTGTATCCACAATAGAAGGAACTTATAAAACATGTATCATGGAATCATCCAGTTACTAAAAATTCATATGTTGAGGGAAAACATATATTTTTTACTTTTTTCACAAATAAGGGATACTCCAAGGAGCATACACAATATCTGTGTCATTCATACAAAAATTCCATAAGCTTCATTAGTTGTTGTGAAGCATAGAAGATTAGAAATGGTCACTCTATGCTATGAACACTACCTTTATAAGAGTTTAAGGGATAAAATACTACCTCCCCTTGAACACTTCCATCTACTACCCCTAGCTCACTGCCATGGGATAATTCTTACTAATTTTAACAACATGAATGTCACTTTAATATTTTGGGAATTGAATACTTTTTCCATTGTTTTCACCCGAAATTGATTGAACCATATTCATGGACTATAAGATTCAATTCAAAAATAAATCAAACCTGATATTGAAAACCTAAAAGTACAAAAAATCATGAACTTATTCACAATAATTGTAATTTTATGATTTTTTTAGGGTTTTTCACACAACTCAAAAAAATTTAAAAACTATTCATGAACCTCACATTATATTGATAGATAGAAAGAAATTTTATCACTCATTTATCCTTCATGGAACTCTATGGTGCATAAATATTGAGCTTGAAAGAGGCATTAAATCATCATTTGAGAAGTTAATTTGAATAAAGGGGGTAGCCAACTATTTAGAGACAAGACCAACACTACACACATGTTCCTTGAGTAACTTCCACTATGCATGAAACTTCCCTCCTACAATGAACATATCGTTTTGATTTTAACTTTAGTGTGAAAACTCCATCTCTATTATCCAGATGTGCAAAACTCCTCATGTTTCATGTATATATGACATTCATGAAACTTTAAAAAATGCACAAATCTATTTAATTTTCTGCATTCTGATGTGATGTTTCCACAACATCACTTTCCCAAAACATTGTAAAACATATTCAACCTTATGTGAAACATTTCTCATTTACAAAAAAATACTTACATTACTAAAAACAACATTTTCCATCCTCCAAATTTTAGACCCTACAAATTTGGCGATCATTGAGAAACAATGCCATCATCAACACTAAATACATATACACCGGAAGATAACATGAATTATGAAATACTAGATAAACCCAGTTTCGATTGATAATGAACAAAAAAACATCTGATTTAAGATATGAAATACTTTGGTTCCAATAATATCACTTTGATTTTGTTTCCAATCAGTATATAATTTCAATAGAGTACCAACCTTAATCATAAAACTAGAATGCGTGAAATGAATCATTCATCATTCTAAGTTGAGATGTTAAAATATTTATATAGAAAAAAAGTGTGAAAAAATATAACGTCATGCCAAAATAGACCACCGACCAGTTTCAACCTGGTCCATTTTAATCACACCTTGTTCTATTTATTCCTTGATTAAATGATGTTTCATCTCAATATGTTTGGTATGAGAGTACTGAACCATATTATTCATAAGATCAAACAGGATCTTATTGTCACAATGAATCAAGATCAACTATTAATCCTCATAAACAATATAATTCAGTTTTTGTTTCATCCAAAATAGATGATTTCATGCCTTTTATAATAAATATACTATTATTCATCCATAATAAGATAAGTTATTTATTTTTTCATACTCAAACATACCACACATTTGTTTCAAATGATGGTTGCTGCACCACTTGTGGAATTTCTATCAATTGGATCTACCTCAAAGTCAACATAAAAAATGCAGAAAAATCATTTTTACTTCCTGCAGAAAAGTATAAGCAAAAATTAGGATTACCTTGAATATACCTCATGAATTTTTTAAGGCCCTCAGAATTCTATTTTTTTGGATTTCATTGGAGGCGATAAGTTAAAAATGTTTTAAATACAATATCTGGTAATGTTGTAGTCATGTATAATAACCTTCCAATGATCTTCTTGTATAAGGTGGGAACCATAGATTTTCCATCCATAAGATTTCCATGTTTTCCCCAACCACAATTAGAGTCTTAATTATTTTATATTTGTGCATGTTGAATTTATTTATCAGCTCTCTTAAATATTTTTTCTAATAATTGAAGGTATAATCCCCCTTTTAAATCACATGAATCCCCAAAATGTATGTGAGTTCACTAATCATAGATTTTTAAAATTTAAATTTAATGTGATTAGAAAATTCCTAAATCTATCCCATCCTACTTAAACTAATAAAAATATTTCCCATATATAGAATCACCATAAATTGATCTTTATGAGAATTATTCATATATATATTATGATCAAGTCATCCTCCTTTAAATTCCATCATTTTTATATAATAATATAATTGAGAGTACCATTTTTATGGTTCCTGATTCAAAGCATAGATATCCTTATTTTATATAAAAATCTTTGTCTCATCATTTCTAATAAAAAATCCCATAGTTTTTTCAATATAGACTTATTATTTAAGAGAAACATTTAATAATTCTATTTCGACAACCATCTGATAATTTTTTTACCGTAATTGAATTTAAAAGGAAATGGAGAGCCTAATTGAATCTAGTATAGCTATAAGAGAAAAATGTTCCACAAACATAAATGAATTCATTCTATGACAAGAATTTACACAACAAGTGTTCATTGTTTAAGATCACATTTCAATGCTCGTAATTTTTTTTTAAATATCCACTATTTTCCAATTACATTGTGATTTTCATGTATCTTAACAATATCCCATGTACGGTCTTGTCAATCGGATACAACACTTCCTTAAAGACCTTATCCCATGGTTCATCCTTTACTATTTCATCCAAAGATGTTGGTTCCAAAATTTATATAAAGGTAGAATGTTCATCATTCCTAATGCTCCTTGTCTCTGTAGGTGATGTCAAATCCCCAATGATGTTGGGTCAATTAATTCTTTCTCTTCTATTTCTTTTATGACGTTCTAATGAATTTTCATCAGCAATGGAATCCTCTTCTGATTATTCTTCTAAATCATTATCATTTTGTGAGCCCTAAATTTTTTTCATGCCTTCCACTATTTCTAAATTTGAATATATCCATGTCCACTTTCTTCTTAAACAACAATCATATAAATATTTATTCTCCTCAAGGTATTTTTGTTTTCATTCTCAATGATCTAGACAACATTGATTACTAAAATTTATCTAAGGAGATTTTTGTATCATGTTTAGTTTTTAATATTCATTAAATATCCAATAAATATTCCCTCATCTATAATATAATCATACTTTCCTTGATTTCATTATTTATTTCCGATGAATAGTTTACTTCCAAAAACACAAAAATACTTTACAGGTGTCTTCAATCCATACCATATCTCATATTTTGTCCATGTTTCTCATATAAAAATCCCTATTTTATTTTTAGTGTACATATCAACTCGAACAACCTCCTTCTTGATATGAATTGAATCATGACTCTCAATTAGCATAGTTCTAGGAATACTTTTGAATAAATGATTTCATCATTAAATGACTCTATTTTTTGAGGGGTTATTATTTTAGACACCTCATTATTTATCCAATGTTTTTCGAGATAATTTTAAATTTCAATGGATGTGTATTCTCTAGAAATTTCAGATTGTAGAATCTAGATTGTGTAGCCAGTTTCATTCTTAACTCTTTGATGATTACTCTTCATGAAATCAGGCACATTGTTTTTCTTTTTTATAAACATTACACAAGTCTTTCTACTAAATCATCAATAATAATAATGATGTTCCTCTATTTATATATTCCAACCACATTCATCAGACTACATATGTATATGTTTTAGAGATCAAGCAGATTCGATGCCCTTTTAATATTTGGCCAAAATGAACTTCCTACCATCTTTACTCTCATGAAATCATCACATGTATTTTCTTGACCACGATTTATATTGTAAATGATGATAATATTATTAATATTAGATATTTATTCCTTGATCTATTGATTTTTGTGACAAAACAATTAGTTCCATAAGTAGATTTCTTATTCAAATGTTATGTAAAAAGTGTTCTCTATACTATCAACCAGATATAAATTTCCATCTAATCGGCATCCTTTCATGATAGAATCGCCCATATTCTATTTAATAGTTCACCCATTTTTATTAAATTTCACTAACAATCCTGATTCATAGAATTAGATCACAATGAGAAGATTGTGATGCAACCCATCTATGTAGAGAACTTTATTTTTCAATTGCATGACATTTTCTAGTGTAGTAGTTCCACTACCTTTGATTGTTAAAGAACCATAGATTCTAAATATTATTTGTTCAACTATCATTTTAATTAAAATTAATCAAAAAATCATTTCCTACCATGTGGGATGATCATATGATTCTATGAAATTCATTTTTTTTTGTTCATTGTATCTTTGAGAGCTATTTCTATAGGATTACATTTCTCAATTCTATTATTTTCCTTCCATGATATACCTAATTGAGTGGAGAAAAAATATGGGATTTCTAATATCATTCCAACAATAATGGTTTCATCATACTGGTTTTTTTTCTAGATGAGAAAACTTATTTTATAGGGTAATTCTACTTGGATGATTGGTATTGACTTGTTCTGGAGTTCTGTTGTTATTGTTCCTACATTTCATATAACTGTAATGAGTTAAATTATGACCATAGTTAGAAAAGTTAAAAAATATCCCTAGAAACAATTTATTTTATATTATTACAGATATAGTATTATTCTCCATTATTGACTTCCATATACTTCCCCTATTTAGATGGATCCTTGAATATTCATTGTATGGCATGTCATGGCATGAAAAGGAAAATAATTGACTCTTCATAAGGGGAAAATATTCTTACATATATTCCCACATTTGTCCTATTATTTCGTAAAGGTATTTTATTAGTGATCCTCTCTAGATACATTAGGATTATTTTCATCTCTCTTTTTTATTTGGTTTGAATCTTTATTTGTTAGGACATCATGCATCTTAGTGAAATGTCCAACTTTCTACTTCCCGTTATTTTGGTTTATCATGTTTTTATCCTTTGATGTTTCTATATCTCATGCAATTCCACTTTATCCCATACATGTGGATAACTGTTCATTAATGGACTTATCTACACCATCATTACCACATTTAGAACTTTCTAACAACTATTCATTTTAAAATCATAAAAACTATAATTTATTCTTCATTTCCAATTATTTTGATTCAATTTCTAGTTTACTTATTAGAGTAACAAATTCTTCTTTAAGTACTTCAAATATATTATCCTTTTACACTAGTCTTTATATAAGTTATTGATGACTTTCTCCTTCTCTCTAATCCCGATTTTAAACATTGCAACCACTACTGAGCTTTCAATGGTTGTAATGTTTTATTATACCTCTCATTCGAGTCAATCAATTTTTTCTTCAATCTGATCAAAATTATATGATGAATCCTTCAGCACAACTCCCATATTTATTTTTTTCGTTCTTTAAATGTCAATATCTTCAAGAAAACCATCATGTTACACCATGATACAAACAAAAACATCATCTGACTTTATTAATATCATTTATATTCTACCTTTTCAATTATAACCAACATGTATGATTCAGGTTTATATATAAAATCTGGTTCTATATCCTCAAAATAGTCATTGTCATATACTTTTTCATTTGATATGAATACATTTCTACATAATTTTCTTCATGATTATATGTATCCATTATTATGGAAACACTTATGAATATTATGAATGATTTATACTACACTTTATACATCATCCTAATTCCTTGGTCATTGAGTGGCAATGATTTTTAATTACCACACCAAAACAAGCCAAGGGAACCTTGCCTTCAAATATTTCATTCACTCTCTTGAATTTTCTCATCGAAATAGACTGTCATTCGTCATCCACATATTCTTAATCATCAATAACATTGGAAATGTCATGATTTTAAATGGTTTTAATTCCATTTACATTAATTATTTATTTATTTTTTCTTTCATACTGACTATCATTTCACAAGGCAGAAAATACTTAATCAATCATCAATAGAATGTTTAGATAGATCCCATTCCTCAAGGGCTAACACTTTTGGATTTTACAGTGGTGGAACACTTATCACAACTTTATTCACAATTTCAATATCTTTAATTTCTTCAGAAATCCCTTTAATTGCTCCAACAAATTCATTAATTCGGTTAAAATATATATCTTTATTTTCATATGGATACATTTTCAGATAATGAAACTTGTTGGGGAAAACCTAGAGTTTTTCCTCCTTCAAGTTTTTACCCAATCCATATATATTTTCCAATTTCTACCACAAGGACATGGATTAAGGGAAGCTCATCACATTTAAATAGATTTGATCAGAAAGAGCTGTAGTAATGGAATTTTGTTCTTTTTCATCTATATTAAGAAATTTCTATTCTGTTTTAGTTATAGAAATATCTGTTGTGTCACTGACCTGAATCCCATATTCTGTGACAAAGAGAACCTCTATCACAAGGTATTGCAATTGATATATCATCATTTTATTCCAAATATAGATGATTCCTCCATCAAAGTGGGAGACACTCCTAATATTCACTAAATTGTCCATGAAAAAAATGGAGGAAAGATTTAATACCAATAAACAATTTGATCTTATATAACTTTTAGACCCTAAAACACCTTGAGGTGGGAGGGGTTAATTATGGTGTTATATTTTTCTTTTGAAGAGATGGATATTTTTCCCACGTTGACAAGAACTTTTAAATCATATCTAATATAATCATGTAGTTATTAACACAAGTATATGGATAGAGACAATACATCATTTTTACTTAGTTCACTACTAAGCGACATTCCATGAATCATATGATGAAATTTTTTTAGTCATACCAAAACACACTAAGACTCACTAGTTATTATGAAGTAATGAATATTAGACATAGCGACTCTATTCCTGGAACACATCCTTTATAAGTTTTTTAGCGATAACAAACTATCTCCCTAGGAACCCTTCCATCAACTACACTAATCTCACTGCATTGAGATAAGTCTTACTTAGCTTAATGACTTGAACATTGCTTCAATTATTTGTGTATTTAATAATTTTTCACTAAATATCATGATAAAATTTTTAACCGTAGTTTTAAATTTATGTTCTTGAATTCATTGATCGATCAAACTAGTTATTTAAAACCTACTAATCACACAACTCTCACACTTGGGCATAACACATGTACCTATGAACAACATTTTAGTTTTCCCACACAAGTCAACATTTTCACATCCTTTCCATGAGCCTCACTTGATCTTGATAGTCCTAAGGAATTTTAGACATGCTATTATCCTTCATAGAACTGTACAGAGTGAAAATATTTCACACGATTGAGGAAACTGATCTTCATTGGAAAAGTTACTTCAAATTAATGGGGTTGATTCCAAATTATAGGAATGATTGATCTTGTGTGAAAGTTACTTGCGTCCCATCTACTATGAATGGCAATTTACTTATGTTCCGATTTTAATATTTTAATGTCACCTTTAGCATGAAAACTCCATATCTATTATGTGGTTGCACACAAATACTCTTGTTTTGTGCAATTATGAATTTCAAGAAACATAAAAATTTTCACGACTATCTTTCCTTCGCTTTATTATGATGTGAAAATTTGGAAATATCACATGCACACCACTTTTTGAATAACCTCCACAATCGTGAATAAATTATTGAATTTACATGAAAATCCTTCCTTTTCCAAAAATAGCTTTCTCCATCCTCCCAATTTTGGACCCCCAAAATTTGGAAAAGACTTGGAAACAAATTCACCTTCAACATTGAAGCCATATTCACCATAACATCACATGACATATGAACTCCTTCATCAACAAAGTGTGTATTGACATCAAACTGAAAAAAACATCTATTTTCAGAAGTGAAAAACATTGGTTCCAAAATGATATGAAGTTGAGGAACATTTCTCATAATATGGTGTAGAAATAGTCTGATAGAACATTTGGAAATGGCCTCAATTACAAAAATCACTAAATATATTAGTAGGTGTGCATATAGAACATCGAGTGTTCCCAATATTGCATCACTGATTATAGGTTACTCATGCACTATTAACTACTACTAATGGTTCATAGCGAGAATTTTCTTGATAACCACCTCCAAAACCATTTTTATTATCATTACACTTCCCCTTATTTCATTAAAAATCACACTAACTACCCAAATGTTTAATATAAGATCTAGAATATCTATTATTTTCCACTATATCAATTTCTTATAGTATATCCTAATCTTTCATGAATGTATAGGTGGTATGATTTAGCAGATAAACTTGTGATTATACATTGAGTTTCATGTTTTATAGGTATTTTTGAGCTTCCAGTTGGATATTCATCACCAAACATGGAGAAAAATTAACCATCTCCATAAAATTATTGGTGTACTCTAATGGTGAATGCACTCACTGCTACAAATATTTAAACTCCAGAAATATATCCACCATCAATGATTTTTTGTAGACCATCTAAAATAAAATAGTCTTGAATCCCTTCCACTCTAATCCCATATTTCATTATTCCAAATCCATTGAATTCCACCACCTATTATTAGCCCCCTTTGACATAAACGTTTTTCGTTTTATATTGAAAGAATTAGTTGTCCCTATGAATTAAAATTCATAATAATTATTTTCCATCCATTTATATTCCACTTGATGTGAATTAATATTTTAAAGGAAGGGGAATTATATAATAAGAATTTTCATTATCAATAAATATCTTATACAGCTCTTGGTTAGACCTAAATATCTTGGTTTTGAACTGGGTGTAAATTCTGGTCCACATCCCAAACATTATGTATGATATCCTCTAACATATTCTGATCGAGAGGAGGATTACCTTGAGTATTATCTCCCACTCTACACTAATGAGAAACTCATAGAAGACATTTCGGAGGCCTGATATTACACACAAAAAAAAAGGAAATTATTATTCAATGAAAAAATATCAGTTTAAATGAAAAGTACAGTAGAAGAAACTAGTATCAGGGTCAAAACCAACACATGAGACACACATCCCGACATCACATAGTGAATTAAGTATTTACACAATAATATCTATCCGTGAACTCAGGAAAACATACCCCTAAATTCTAAATAGTCACATTTCTTAATTACCAATATTCCAAGATATAACATAACCGCAGTTTAATACAAAATCTTGATGATCTAACATGGTTAACCCATCAAATAATTCTCTGAACTAGTCTATAGTAACACTTGAAGGTTTTTCCTAATCCTCATGGGGTTGAGACTAGAAGTGATGTGTCAAATAATAATAAAAGGGAATTATTTATCCCAACTCGAAACAAGATACCTAAAAAATATAATAAATGATAACTAGAAAAGAATTATTCTAAAACGAAAAGATTTCTAATGGTAACAGTACCACCAAAAGTATCATGATAAAACCCAAATGTACATGTAAAAAATATTGGAATAGGCAACCAATCCATCTTCCAAGATACTACTTGATGTGATATGTGAAAACTATTCAACCATCTCACTAGCACCTTCTTGTACCCATCTAATCTGGATCACACCAAATCAATATGACACTTTTCCCTAACCTATATTAAATAAAAACCGTCTACCCACCATTAAAGTAGAGTTTTGGGTGAGAGATAAAGAAATCAATTGGATCGAACCCAGGTGTTCCATATAAATTCATTGTTCAATGCTCATAATATGATCAATTTTAATAGAAACATGTAAGGATAAGTAGTTATCTAGTTTTTAAAAAAACAAATGGTAAAAAGTTACCCATTTTACAAATATTTAACAATATGTTTAACAATTATTGGAAAATAGATTTGTTTTTACAAATTTAGAGGTAAAGCTTCTGTTATCAAAAACCATTTTTTCAAACAAAAAACAATAAATTAATATGTCATTAAAATTTATTTCTAAACCCATTTATAAAAAATGACCATTATCAATTCATAGAATATTTTACAGACACAAAACCACCTACCTCATGTTTGGTATGAACACCACCTACAATGGATTACACACAACAGAAAGAAAACAATATAAATAGTGATCATGGAGATTCCAGTAACTCCGCAAAAATTTAAAGTAGGAACATTATATTCAATATTTTTTATGACATGCAACACAAATTATAAAAAAGGAATATATTAACCTGATACATTATAATATTAAATAAATATAATATATTATATAGATTTTATTTCACAGAACACTTTTTATCTTGAATATAAATCATGAGATACCTTTCTTTATATCTTGCATTACATGCAAGAAATCCCTTTTTCGATAGTTTTTGTTACATGCAAGACTGAGTTTATCCAAATAGCAATGTATTATTAAAATATTATTATTCAATATAATATGATATAACCTAGATGTTATGTTAGTGGTTATGAATATTATTAACTAGATTATGAAAATATATGGTTTATATAAATATAAAATTATTTCATTGGCTACCAATTAATGTGAAATGAAAATAAGAATCAATTGGATATAAAAAAATAAATATTATTATTTTTATGCTTCAAAAGGAATCTTTTCTTAATAAAAAAATAATTACAATTAGTGAATGATATTAATGAAACATATATGTTATTTATTCAAAACAATATATTCAATATTCATCCGTTAGGATTTATTGTCATAAGATAATAAACAACCCAATTTGACATAAAAACCAATATTTTAATAACAACAACTTTTCCACCTATTAATGGAGAACCCATTTTAAACCTGAATTTTCACACTTTAATTGATTAAATATGTCAAAAATAACTTCTTATTTGAAATATAAACATAAAAAATTGGTTAGGTTGGATTATTGATATATTTCGGACACATATCATTTTATAATGAATAGTTAAAAATACTGAATTTTAGTTAAAAACTGATTTTCATCTAATTTATTAATAAGGATAAAGTATATTTTAAATTGGGTTTATTGTTTAATTAGATAATAATTTTATTAATTAATCATATTAATTTCATTAGGATCAAATTCAATATTAAATTGATTATAAGTATATTACAAATGTTTGGATGTTTTTATTTTAATAACATTTATTGTCGTCCCGCCCACAGGATTTATTTTTAATTAATTTCTACCACTTATATGATTTTCATTTGGAGAAATGGATTCCATATTTTTAATTAGAATAATCTATAATTTTTAATAAGATAAACTTATTTTTACAAAAAAAATTAATGAATGTGATTGAAATTAATTACAACGATTAAGGTTAAATTAAGCTGAATAAGGTACAAATCATTAACCATAAGGACCAAAATGATATATATATTTTTTAAAGATATATTTTATGGACATATATCAACCTTATAATCACTTTTCTCTATTTGGGTATATTACTGGATCCACTGGAAACATAAAAAAGGTTGGAAGAATTCCTTTGTGAAAATATTACAAGAGTGCCACTCCTCCTTCACTATAAAAGGCAACCACTTCTCCCCATCCCCCACACCTCTAAAACCACTTAGTTTAATCCATTTTTTATACAACAAAAATACCAAAATCCCTCCCATTGATCTTCCAGCATCAATTTTGTCATAAATCATTCCATGAATTCCCGATGGTATAAATAATTATGAGTTACCTGATTTTTAAGGTGACACTTTCAAAAGATATATTTTCATTCATTTACTCCTATAAACATTCAATTAATTTTATGTAATTATTATATAATGATAAAATTATTTTCAATATATTATATTTTTATTAAGGGTTCTAGCTACACTTACACAAAACATCATATAATTGGTAACGAATATACTCGTTTTGTGTATGGAGAACATCTTCCTCAAAAAATAATGAATGTTCATTTTTCCCATACCACCACTCATGGTTGACATTATGATAGAAAAAATATATATATATATATTATATTTGATATTTATTTTTTATTTATTCTTCATTAATTCTTTTATAACCAATACCATTATACTTTCTATTTTGTATAAATATGATAACATCGTTTATGGAAGTGTGAACTACAGCCTCTTCCAAACAATGTGATTTATTCACACTATATATGAAATGTATAAATTATGGTTTTAATTAAAAATATGTGACATAAAAAATTCATATTATGTTTATGACATAATTACCATTCTATAAATATAAAATATATCATTTTCATTATTACCTTTTCACTCACTAAAAAAATGATAATTTTATACATGGATGTGTGGATTGAAACCTCCTCCACACAATGTGATTACTTTTACATCACAAATAATATATATATAAAATTATATTATTAAATAAAATGGTATTTCAGATATAATTACCCTTATATAAATATATGGGGTTACATAATTTCTTTTGATAATGATCTCTGAAAAATACTAATGTTACTCATGCGTACATAGGACATTCTGTCTCCATGATTGTAACATTGATTCATTTTTTATAAAAATATTTAATAATTGGGTTTAGATGTATAAATGATGTATAAATATGATAATTATTCCATGATTATTATTATGTATATTTTATATAATGACCAATTTGACCATAGTTGACCTACCAAAATTGTTTTTAACACATGAACTGAACATTTTCAAAACACCTGAAATAAACATAATTATTTAATTATTTGTATAAAACATAGTAAAACATGAAATAAAAGTAATTATAATAATGAAAAAATTTATTAAGAATTAAAATAAATAAAATAATTTTTTTATTCAATAATATAAGGACACTGAAGACAAATTAGATACAAGGCATTGGATTTTATCTCAATTCACATTCAATTGAGACTTATTTGTCATTATGAACATTTTATCATTATATGTTTTATATACTGACCTTTTACATGATATATTAGGAATATTTTAACTCACATAATATTATAGCATTCAATTAATTTTATTCCTTGATGAGGATTATGATTTAAAATATTTCAAAGTGGAATGGGACACTTTGGAATGTTTAAATATTATATTACTCTAGAATAATATTAAGGATCATTACTTGGTATTTCCATTAGAGGTAATTATATGAACATTTTTCTGCAATCCATTTAATATTACACTCAGCTGGTTATTCATGACCTTTTCAACTATTAGTACAATTTTCCACTCTTTAGTACTCAAAATGATGTAGAAATGTTTTTTTCCAGAAAACGTGACTTTATTTATCTCTTTAGATGGAAGACATATATTCCTTTAAAACCCATGTTTTATTAACATGCTTTAATATTTTTAAAAATATTTGGTAGATAAATTTTTACCCTATTTTTATTATACCAATTTATTCAAATGAATCTTATTTTCTCTTTCTAAAAAAAGAATATTTCTAAAATTTAATAAAGAAAATGGAATGTTCTTTTTTACCTCATAAGGCTTGTACAGATTTACTCGCCTTAATTTATTTGATGATTTATTTTAATGTTTAAAAGGTTTATCTTATGAAGAATTTTTTTCAAAAGTTACTTTCCAGGAAATGGGGTTTTAAAAGTTTTTTGAAAAAAAAAATTTGATATTTTCTTCATGAATATTATTAAAAAACATTTTATAATATTTCAATTCATCAATGATAACAAAAATTTATTCTATATGGGGTATTTTGTATTGATACCATCCTTAATATTCATCTATATAGATTTTTATTTATTTTTCTAGGGATTGTATTCACATTGAATTCCTTAATTCCTCTTGTCCCATTGAAATATTCAATTTCCTATGATCATTTAACATTGAATTTACCCAAATTATCCATATCAATTATCATAGATATGATCATTGAAATAATTATATACCATTTATCATACAATATTTATTTTGAACATTTCCTGATTATTTGGGAAATTATTGATAAATATATATCATGTACTCTATACAGTTATTTGATACGACACATTGTTAAATAGATTATTCGATAATTGGAGAATGATATGGAAATTTATGACATGGTGGGGCTTGGTTATAGATATCCCCTTAATGAATCAATAGTCTTATGGGAGGAGTCATTTCTCTAGCCTAAAAATATGGTTTTATATCCAGTATGTTGTAAACCATCTTATGAAAGGTCATAACGGTAAAGGTAAAACATACCTAGGAAATATGGAATCTAGTAATAATTCCTTTCCCTCATTTAGTTTTAGTTATTATTCATCCATGATATTTTTCATCGATATATCTATATATACATTTCATTTTCTATTAATAGATTTAATTGAATCTATATCATTTTCGTACCTTGCCACATTGATTTTTCCTTATCCAGTTATTTGAATGGCATGGATATCTAGTTTTTACCAATCATATTATTTATAAACTTAATTCTCAGTTTTTTCATTATATTGTATGTGTGATCCAATATTTACAATTCCATAATTATTACACTCATCAATTCATTATATCTTCCACAATATTTTGACCGTACTAAGCATTTGAGCTCACCTTATTATGTTTCTTTCCCCAAGAATACAAGAAGTGTATTGTGAATGATATGAAATGATTTACTAGATGTATTATAGTTATCCTTGAAGTTATTTATCTATTTAGAAATAATAAAGAAATTATGTTGTAATTAGTATATTTATTTACAATACAATAATAATTTATGTATCTTGTTTACCAATACTACCAAAGCCTTGATCCATATGGATTTGAATACTTGTAATAATTCCAATGTAAATGATAACATTCACCATCTTTGGTCTTTATGGGGTTGGGTTGCTATATTTTTTAATAAAATTATGTTTACTAGAAACCATGGGAACTATATATAGGGGAAAAATAGATTACAAGAAATTACCTTAAGTAAGAATTTGAGAATAAGTATATAATAACACCCTAGAAATTTTTTAATGTATTAATTATGAGGGTCCTTATAGAAATATGTTCCAACCTAGATACTATAAGTGGATGTGGTTCTAGAAAAGATCTACCTAAGAGTAACAAAATCGAAAAGGTGTTTCATGCCTGAATCAACATAACCTGATACACAATAATGGGCCATAGTATGCCCCTGGTTTGACACTCCGGAGAGACATTCTTAGGAAAATTAAAATTTCCCTTTCAAACGACTATGAAGTATTTTGACAATAAACAACATAGGTTAAACAATTTTTTTTATATTCATGATAAGGTGTCATGATTTATAAATCCTACAAATGATAATATAGATAAACCCTAGATGAAGGAAGGACCTATGTTGAAATATATGGATAAAGTAATTTTGTATTTAGGTTGTATTTGAAAACATAGTTAAAAGTCTATTTAGTGACAAACCTTATTTCAAGAATTTCCATCATATTTATTTTGGATGTTATGTTAATATGCTTTTAGAAAAGGATAACTTGTAAGTCCGGTCAGCACCATTCATGTATGGGAAGGTTGTAGGACATGAACTCATGACTAAGGTATTGTTAGGGTTTTGTGCCTACCACTAACCTATATATTGTCTTGGTTAATTTGACATTGTTTTTAGTTAACAAATCTGAATAAATATAAATGATAAACCAGTAGTGTTGTTATTAGGTTTAGAAATTAATGTCTTGAACATATTATTTTTGGAAAATAGATAGAGAAAATAGTTAGACTTGTTACTCTTTTGTATGCTTAAAAATCCTTAATGTTTTTAATTTAGTGCTTATATTATAAAAAATTCATTATTGTTAATTACTTTCTAGGAGTAAAGAGATGAATAACCATTTTATTGAAGCACAAAAAATATGTAATTTTCCCATGAAATTAAAAAATATCATGTAATTGATTTTCCTTATATCTTTTGGCAGTAAATTATTTATCCATCATTTGAAAAATGATCCAAAACAAATGTTGTCATACTAACTTCATTTCTGTTGAACCAATAGTCTACTAAATCATCACATAATTATGGATTTGAGGCCCTCAACATTCCATTGATCATTCACATGATTGTGATTCATGACCTCAATCACTCCCTATAAATATTTAAGCATTTCCTCGAAGAAATTATCTCATCATTTCACCAATTCTCTTTTAATTAGAGACCTTGTTATATCTTTTTAAATGTGACCATTATACCACCCATTCACTCTTTTATAGAGGATTTCTTACAAACCCTTCTCAAGATGAGGGATTTCAACATAGTAATTATAAAACAATCCATTACAATGAATGAGTTTAAATTTATAGGACAAAATTTAATTAATGTGGGGATAATGTGACGCCCCTAAAATCAAAATTATGAACATTTTATTTAATATTTTTCATGACATGAAACCCCAAGTGTAACAATGCAATGTATTAAACTGATACATTATAATCATAAATAAATATTGTAATGACCCAAAATTCTATCAATTAAAATTCCCTTCTAATGTTTATTTTATATATTAAGAATCACATAAACCCACATATAGAACATAATAAAATAATTATAAAATAATAATAAATAAAATAATATGTATTTCTAGATGATAAAGAACCTCTACTGAGGGAATAGTAACTTTCCCTTAGGAATTGTAATATTACCCTTATGAAAAGTAAATCAACTTAATGAATAGTAATCTCACCCAAGAAAGTATAAATAAAATTTAGGCATCACGTAAGTTAATTTATAATACAATTATATAATCATAAAAGTAAGTTAATATTTTTTAAAAAATATATTTTTAAATATTGGTATTTTTATAAGTCATAGATATTTAATCACAATTTAATAATAAATAAAATTATATAAAATAAAATTCATTTTCATAAAATAGATTCATAAAATGATAATTTTTTTTCTTATTATTTTCGGATAATTTTATGAGTCCTTATTTTTTTGAAAGTATAGTAAAATCATTTTTAAATTTAAAATCTATATTTTTCAAGTAAAATTTTTTTTTTAAAAAAAAATAAAATTTCACATATTTTGAAAATTATTTTGATAAAATATAGTCCATTTTTAGTTCTTCATTTAAAAAATTTTTATGTTTAATATCTAGGATTTTTCGGAAATACTTGATTTTTTTGTGAATAGTTAAATACAGTAATTTACAATATAAATACATTATAAGCTTAAGACACTATTCCTAGAGTCATGGATTCTTTAATACCACTTTATTAAAAATCAAATGCACTTATTACTATATTTAGTCACACAAATCTGCACTATTGGTTATTTTTATAACAATAATAAATTACTGAATAGAATAATGAGAAATTACCCCTCTCCTCAAGAATAAAAACCACCCTCACCCCCCTTTTCTCTTCACTCTTCTATGCCTGGATGATTTTCAGAGTTCATCCCAAATATTATTCCCTATTCTCTCCCCTCTTCTAGTAGTTCATGTAATTTCCAAAATAATAAAACCCCTCCCCTTAAGGAGGTTCTCAAGGAGGAATATTCATGAGGTAAAATCCTCTTCCTATTCCATTCCATTTCTTTTCAAGTTCATTATTTTTATACTATCTCCCTACCTCATCTATAAAAATTGTCAAGATAACTCTTGTACCATTTATATACTCAAATAATATCATGTTAATGTAATAACCATAATCAATCTCTTTACCCTCTCTCTTTTATTTTAAAAATGAAATCATCGTCCGAGAGGTGCTAATTTACAACCTTTATGGATGACAGCCATTTTTTCATCAATTTCTTCTTAAAATATGATAATGATACAATTTATATGGTTAACAATTACTATAATATATTTAATATAACCTATTTAATGTTATAAAATAAGTATATACACATAATATGAATTCATAAATCAAAATGAGTTTGTTATGATCAATAATTGTCATAATAATGAAAACAATTATCACTAAATGTATTATCTAATGATTTATCCACATAAAATATAAATAAATTATATATGTAACCATTTACACCTCTATATTTTCATTAATATCATATAAATTGAATTATTAATAATTAAACCCTTTCCACATGAAGTTCCATACACATATACAAGTATATCAATCATGAAAACCAAAGAAGTGAATGCTCCCAAGCAATAAAATGTATCTTATAACTCATAAAAAGGTAAATAAATGTATTTAATAAAATCATATTAAATCAAATTCATTTATATAATGTCTTTAATTAATTTTTTATTGTATTTAATTTTATTACCCAGGACTTTAAGGTCAATAGTTGAACTCATTTAGACATAAGGTAAGGGTTTCTACCTGAACCTCAATTTTCATTAGGGTTACTATTTTTCTATCAAGAACAAAATGAAATTATTAATTATTTATATAAAATAATTATAAATTCTGTATGAATTTTATTTATATTTTTACCGATCAAACTCTCTCTTTATTTTATGAAGAGTTACATGTTTTAAGATGATCTTTATCAAAATATTCTTGATAAACAATCCTGATTCAAGGAAACATCTAAAATTATTTCATATTTTCATTTTCACTATATAATTTGTTTAAATAAAACATTATTTTTATAAAATAACTCATTTTTTTATGAAATAACTATATTATTTAACTTCTGGTCGTATACAATTTTTTTTTCCAAAAGAAGCATTCTTTGGAAACTGAATGAGTATTTCCCTCATAATTTCTCAATGGTTTTATAAGAGTATTTTCATCTTTTTCAACATAATTGTTTATTCTTATGTTTAATTGGGATTAATATTTTATTTTATCACATAACATGTTTTATTAAATGTTTTATCATTAGATTTACTGTGGATGTTATATCTTGATACCATTCACCATATTACTTAGAATTCTTAATAATCATGTTTACAGATTGGGGAATGTTATTTAGAGTTCTTATATATATGATGTTTATATTTAACCACATTCATATAAGGAATTAATTGTAAATAAAAAGTGAAATTTAGGTCCCACTATATCCCTTAGATGCATCAGGTCTCATGAGACAAAACCGAATTGGGTTTTGGCTGAGGCCCTACTCGAGTATTTTTAGAAGTCTTGGCCAACATCTTGACAATATGTTTCAGATGTCTGGTATTATTCATTTCCTAATTATTTTTTATTAATATATATAACACATGATTATTATACTATTATAATATCAATGGTTATGTTTTATTATCCTCTGATCATTTATATAGCTTTATTTAATCAGCCTTCATCCCTGTCATATTATGTTCAAGTATATTTTTAAAGGCATGTGTTTATTGTTATCCCCCAGGCCTAGTGTTTATGTTTATGATATCATCTACTGCATTAATCAACCAACATCTAATATCACCCCTTTCTTATTTTTTATTTTTCCCAACATTCAAGGATGAATATTATGAATGAATTGTATACCATAGTAATTATAGATGATTCCAATGGATTTTTTATATATTTCTCATTTAAAGTTGTAATGTAAAACTTATGTTTGTATATTGTTTTACAAAACTACTATACTATTTGGAACTTTGGGATAAAAATGTCTTGTAATCATGGAAATGTGATAAAATAATTCTCCTGCTCTAGAAAACCGGGATCCTGATGTTATAATTGGTATGAGCGGAAGCTATGTAAAAAAAATAGAATCTAGATTTAGAAAACGTATATTTGGGGAAAAACCCGAGATAGATATTAAAGTTATGTATAAAAAAACATAATAAAATTTTGGTAAGGAATATATTATATTAATAATTATAGAAAATAAATTTATATCTACATACTACAAGTGGATGTGATTCTGGACTAGATGTATGTACGAGTAACAATTCAAATAAGGTTTTCTAGGCATGACTCGTGGTAACTTGGTACTCGACAACATGCCTTATATCTCACCTAGTTTTACACTCATAGAGGATATGCTTTGATAATTCATATTTTTGTAATAAACCATTATGAAGTATTTAAATGTAAATATGTCCTCAAAGTAACCATGCCAAAGATTATGATATTAGACAAGCATAAAATTTCAATTAATGTGATAGTTTTTCATGTTTGAATTTATACATTATAATTTATAACCAAATTTTTTGTAAGACCTTATTTAGAAATTGAACCTAGTGTAGGGAATGGAAACTACATGAATTCATGCATCCCATGTAAGGATTTCCCAAATATGAAAGATAGGGATGTAGGTTCTGGAGTTGCACCTGGTGTTGAGAAATTTATAACTATATTGTGATATCTGGCTCAGGTTATGGACAATAACCTTACCCATATAGATAATCATGATCCAAAACGTGGGGGAGCAATTTTAGACTGCTTTATGAGATAAAAGCCTCCATTATTAAAAGGGGATATAAAACCATTTGTAGCGGATCAATGGATAAGTTCATTAGAGAAGACATTTCACACTTTAAGATGTAATGAAAGGGATAAGGTTGTCAAGATAGATTAGCGCCTATCAGAAGATGTAGATCAGTGGTGGTCATTAATTCAATACAAGATAGAGCAGGATTAATTAGAATAAATGTAATAGAGGGACTCTATGGATATATTCTTAGAAAAATATTTTCTTTGAGAACAACAAGAAAATATGGAGATGCAATTATTTATTTTGAAACAAGAAGATGATGCAAAAATTTTGATGTATGGGGAAAATTTTACAAGGATGTAAAGGCATGTCACAAACTACGTATGTAATCCAATATTAAATATTGATCGATTATTTTTTGGTTTAAAACCATTCCTCTGAAAGGAAATGGTCTCTCAAATATTCTCATTATACGAAGATATATTCTCATGTGTTATCAAGACAGAGAAATAATACTCTAATTCATATGAAATTAAGGGAAAGAAAGAGAATAATAGGGTGGATAGGGAAATAATGGATAATAGGAAGAATAAAAAAGGTAGTTTTCCAACATGTGATACTTGTGGAATGAAACACCATAGAGACATCCTAAAAGGAAAATGATTCTATTTCAAATGTGGTCCAAGAGGTCACCAATCTCAACATTGTAATGGAAATTATAATTCTACTAATGTTAAATGCTACATGGTAATGAGATGGGTCATTATTCCAATTATTTTCCAAAGTTTCAAGAACAAATTCCACAAATAAGGACAAGGGAGAAAAGATAAGCTTATAAGATACTTATTGCCGATGTTGAAGTTATTAATGTTATGGTGGAAGGTAATTTAATCATTTCCTCAAACATATCCAAATATTTATATGATTCTTGATCATCGAAGTCATTTATATATGCCTAGTTTTCCAAGAAAATTGGATATTTCTAATTTGATTTAATAAAGGAGTTTTTAGTCAAAACTCATAAGGGAAGTATCATTGTTATAAATATGTGTAGATCAGTCCCCATTATAACACATAAAAATTATTTAGTTGCCAACCTTTTCGTTATACCGATGATTTAATTTAATATAATTATGGTTATGAATTTTCATTCCTATTATGTTGCAAAATTCTATTACATGAATAAATAAGTTACAATTTTTCGTAATGATGTAGCATAACTCATATTTATAAAAGAAAACTCATCATTTGATTCTCATATTGATCCACCCCCAGTAGCTTTACTAAATGAAATTATTGGAAAGGAACATAAAACAATATCTATAAGTGTGGATTTTTTTTTTCAAATTGAGTATGTACCTATTGTGTAATAATATTTTGATGTATTCCCATAGAATTTACCAAGACATCCTCTGGAGTGGGAAATAGAGTTTTCTATTGATCCAATTCCTAGAGCAAGGACTATATCAAATACCACTTATAGAAAGTCCATAGTAGAAATTGTAGAGCTAGAGAAACAACTATAAGAATTGTGTGATAAGGTATTTAACCTACATTTTTTTTCTCTATAGGGATCTCCTGTTCTTTTGTCAAGAATATAGACGGATCTATGAGGTTTTGCAATGACTATAGGGATATCAGTGCTATTACAATAAAAAACAAGTATCATCTTCATCCCATTAATGATTTATTTGTTCTAATTCATGGATCCCAATATTTTTTAAGGTTTTATGTTCGATTTGGATATCATCAGTTGCATGTGAGGAAGTAAGATATTCCAAATAAAGTATTCTAAACCATGTATGGGAATTAAAAGTTTACAATAATGCCTTTTTGACTGGCTAATTCACCCTATGTATTCATATATGTAATGAATTGGGTATTCAAGGAATATATTGATGATTTTTTATTATATTTATTGATGATATCTTCGTATGATATAATATCTAATAAGAACATGATAATAACTTGTGAATTTTTATAAAACTCTTAGAATAAATGAGTTTTATGGTAAGTTTAGTAAGTGTCAATTCTATATTTAAACCATTTATTTTCTAGTCCATATTGTCTCTAATGATGGAATATTAGTTCATCCTACAAAGACAAAGGTATTTCATGAATGACCTATACAAACAAAAATAATTGAGGTATGTTGTTTCCTTGGTTTATCATTTTATTATAGGTGATTTGTTTAGAGCTTTGCCCAATTAGCTAACCTGTTAACCAAGCATACTCATAAAGGGGTTATGTTCATATGAAAAAAAAGAATGTGAAGAATGTTTTGATTAATTTAAGAAGAGGTTAGTGAATTCTTGAATCCTGACTATACCATCGGGAAATGGTGGATGTGTGGTTTATAGTGATACATCAAAGAAAGGACTTAGTTGTGTACTTATGCAGAATGATAGAGTTTTTTCATATGAATCTATGAAATTAAAAATTCGTGAACAGAACTATCCAACTAATGATCTTGAGTTAACAACTATAATATTTTCTCAAAAGATAAGGAGACATTATCTCTATTGTGAAAGATGTGAGATATATATTGATAACAAGATCATAAAAAATATATTCTCACAGAAACAACTCAACATGAGGCATAAGATATGGCTCTAGATAATCAAGGATAGTGATTATTATATACACTACCATCTAGGAAAGAAACTTAAGGTGGTAGATGTATTAACTAGGAATAATCGTGGAGTTATGAACAAAATGAGGATTGACAAGGATCATATGTACATGGATCTAGTGAGGATGGATATTGGAATTATCAATGAATGTGAGACATAATTACTCTCTCAATTGGTTTCCCAACCATCTTTATTATAAAGGTTAAAATTTTGCATCCTTATGATGATAATCTTTAATATAAAATTAATGATGTGAATGTTGGGAAGTTGGCTGACATCATCTATAAAGATGGAATTCTAAAATTTCAGAGTAGGAAATGTCTTTCCTCTATAGTTGAGATAAAAAGATAGTTATTAGATGATTCCCATAGATATAATTTCTCTATACACCCTAGTAGAACTAATATTTATATATATTTTAATGAAAATTTTTGGTTTCACAACATAAAGCATGAAATTGGTGATTTTGTATCAGGATGTTCAGTCTGACAATAGGTGATCACAGAAAGATAACATCCCAGATGAGTCATGAAACCTCTACCTATTCTTACATGGAAATGGGAAGACATAACCATTTATTTTTTCACTGTATCACCAAAAACTCTAAGAATGAATGATTCAATATGGGTAATTGTTGATCAAAATAAAAAATCTGCATATTTCCCTACAATAAAAGAGGATTTTCTCTTGGTTGAACTTTCATGATTATATATCAATGATGTTTTAAGATTTCATGGAGAACCCCTATCAATTTTTTCTCATTGTTATCCACTATTTACATCAAAACTTTGGAAAATTTCTGATAAATTTTTGGATACTAAGCTTAATTTGAGTACTTCTTATCATCCTAAAACTCACGGGTAGTCAGAAAGGACAATCCAAAATATATATGTCATGTTGAGATCATGATCACTTGATTTTCAAGGTTTTTGTGATTATTATTTAACATTTACAGAGTTTTCATATAATAATAGTTTCCATTCTCACATTCAAATGGAACCATATAAATCATTGTGTAAAAAGAGATGTCGAACACCAATAAGTTTGGATGAAGTCGGTGAAAGGAATCTTGTAGGCCCAAAGCTTATAGAGGAAACAACATGTAAGGTAAAAACTATTAAAACCCATATCAATGTATCTCAGTGTAGGGAAAAAATATATGCTGATAATAGAAGGATGGATTTTTAATTTCAAGTGGGAGATCACATTTTCTTGAATGTGTCTCCATGTATGAGTGTTATAAGATTTGAAATGAAAAAGAAATTGAGCCTGAGGTAAATTGGTCCTTTTGAAGTTCTGGAGAGATTAGGAGTTTTGGATTATCATTTGGTGATCCCACCCAGTCTTTCTAAAGTTCACAAAGTGATCCACAACTAATTATTGAGAAAGTTTATGCCAGACCCAACACATGTACTAACATCTGAAGGTTCGAATTGGAACCTGGAATATCTTACTGTGAAGAGCCTGTCCAGATTCTAGAAGCTATAGAACATGTGTTAAGGAATCAAAGAACTCTATTGTTAAAGGTAATTTGGAAAATACATAAAATTGAAGAGGCAATGTGGGAGCCTGATGAGCTTATAATTAAGATCTACATAAATATTTTTTTGAGGTGACATTTTAGAAATTTCATGGATAAAATTTTTGTACGAGGGGAGAATGTGACGACCCAAAATCATATCAAAGAAATTTCCCTTATTATGATTATTTTATATAGTTCTAATCATATAAAACCACATATAGAACATAGTACAATATTTATAAATAAAGTATTTATAAATTATAAAGAACCTATACATATGATATAGTAACTTGCCCTAAAGAATTGTACTATTACCCTTATGAATAGTAAATCAGACTAATGAATAGAAAACATACCCATAAAAGTATAAATAAAATTTATCCATATAATAAGTGTAAGTATAATATAATTATATCATATTAAAAGTAAGTGACTATTTTTAAAAAAACATATTTTAGTACCAGTATTTTTGTTAGTCGTAGATATTTAATTTCAATTTTATAATAAATAAATTTATTTAAAATAAAATTAATTTTCATAAAATGGATTCATAAAACAATATTTTGTTATCATATGATTTTAGGATAATATTATGAGACCTTAGTTAATTCTTGAAAGTATAGTAAAATCCGCTTTAAATTTAAAATCTGTATTTTTCAAGTAAATAATGTTTTTATTTTAAAATTAAATTTCACATATTTAGAAAATTATTTTTATAAAATAAATTCTATTTTTTAATTATACTCATAAAAATTTGTTAGGGTGAATTTTTGGGACTTTTCTGATATACTTGAATTTTTAGTATATAGTAAAATACAGTAATTTAGAGTATAAATACAGTATAAGCTAAATAAACTATTCCCATAGTCATGGATGATGTAAGAACCTCTATTTCAAAATAAAATACAGTTATTATTAAATATAATCCTAATAATATACACTATTCATAGTATGGATAAAAATAATAAATTAATGAATAGAATAATGAAAAATTACCCCACTCCTACACTATAAAAACCACACTGAACCCCCATTTATCTTCACTCCCAAAAGCCATGAAGCTTGACAATGTTCTACCAAAATCCTATTTCATAGTATCTCCCATTTTCTAGGAGCTCTTGGTCTTTTAAAAATACCCAAACTGCTTCCCTTAAGGAGGTTCTCATGGGGGATTATTAAAGAGGTAAAATCCTCTTCCTTTTTCCTTTTGGTTTCTTTTCATATTCTTTATTTTATTATTATCTCCTCACCTCCTCTATAAAAATTATCATGATATGTCTAGTATAATTTATATACGAGAATTATATCTTGTTAATTTGATAATCATCATCAATCTCTTTAATCTATCTCTCTTTTATTTTAGAAATGAAATCATCATCTGGGTGGTGTTGATTTTCAACCTTCATGGACGAAAAACTTCTGTTCTTCAATTTATTCATCAAAAATCGACATGATAAAATTTTAATGGATAAAATAAAATAAAATATATTTATTATAACCTATTTTTTGTTCTGAAGCTAGTATAAATACATACTACTAATTCATAAATCCAAATGAGTTCGTTATGATGAATAATCATCATAATAGTGAAAACTATTATAAAAAAATGTATCATTTAATGATTCATCCTCATAAAGTATAAATAAAATATATATATAAGTATTTACACTTATTTATGTTCACTAATATCATATAAATTTAGTTCTATAGAATTATACCCTTTCCACATGAAGTTCCATACTCATATACAAGTATACCGATCGTGAAAATAAAGGAAATAGACACACCCAAGAAATAGAATTGTATCTTACAACTCATTAGAAAGGATACAATTGAACATAATAAATTTATAATAAATAAAATACATGCATATAACATATTTAATAATTAATTAATATATTTAATTTGATTATCCAAGATGTTAAGGTCTCGTTTGGAACTCATTCAGACATAAAGAAAAGGTTTCTACCTAAACCTATGTTTTCATTCGGGTTACTCTTTTTTCTCATTACCCCCACCAAATTATTAATTATTATTATTATATAATAATATATTATGTGTAAATTATATATATATGAACTTATCTGAATCCTTTATCATTTTATGGATAGTTATATGTTTTAAACAAATCTTTCTCACAATCTCTCCGATAAACCAGCCCGATTCAAGGGAATTTCTCAGATTATTTTCTATTTTAATGTCCCATCTATAGTATGTTTAAATCCACAATTATTTTTATAAAATCACTCATTTTATTATGAAAAAAATATTATTTCACTTATGGCCTTATACAAATATTTTTTCAAATGAACTCTACTTTGCAAAGTAAAAGAGTATTTCTCTCAAAATTACTCAAAGATCTTATAAGAGTATTTTTCAACTATTTCAACACATTTATTGATTATTATGTTTAATTGGGATTAATATTTTATGATAACATATAACATGTTATATTGAATGGTTTATGATTATTTTGATTGTGGAAGCTCTATCTCGATAACATTCACCAAACTACTGAGAATAGTTAATAATCATGTTTACATATTAGGGAAAGTTATTTACATTTAACATGTATATGTTGTTTATGTATAACCCCATTCATATTAGGAATTAATTCTAATTATAATGTGATGGGTTTGGACTTCTATAGCCCCTATATGTATCTATTGGTCTAATGAAATAAAACATAATTAGATTTTGGTTGAGGCTTTACCCTAGTATTTTCAGACGTCTTGGACGAAGGATTGACAATATGATTCAGATGAATGATATTATGCATTCCCTCATTACTTGTTATTAATTGAAAACCCATGTTATAATTCTACTATTATAACATCAATTCTTATTTTTCATTCTCATATGATCATTTATATGGATTTATTTAAAAACCTTTCATTCCGGCCATATTATGTTTATGTGTATTTTTAAAGGAATGTGTTTATAGTTGTTCACCTTGAATAGTTTATATGTTTATGATATCTTATACTTAATTATTTACCCTTATTGATCATCTGAGCACACCCCTTTCTTATTTTTTATTTCTCCCTAGGACTCGAAGATGAATATTATGAATTCCTTGTAGGGATAACCTATGACTTATGGATGATTCCAATGGAATTTATATATTTTTTTCCTTTAAAGTTGTAATGTAAAAATTATTTTCATATCCAATTTTCCAAAACCACTAAACTATTTGGTCCTTTAGGATATTAATTTCTTGTAATCATTCCTATGTGATAAAATAATTCACCTGCTCTGGGAAACTTGGGTTAGAGTGTTACAAATATAATATATTCAATATCTTATAATGCACGCATAACTTATTCAACATGCATCACATTCCAAAGGGATCATCCTTGATATCTTTAATTATATGAAATAGCGACCATCCTCGATAGTTTGTGTTGCATATAAGACCAATATTCACCAAATAACAACATATTATTAAAATATTATTATTCAATATAATATGATATAACCTAGTTTTTATTTTTGATGGTATGAATATTATTAAATAAATTGTGAAAATTTATGATTTATATAAATATAAAATGATTTAATTGGTTACCGATTAATGAGAAACGGAAATAAGAACCAATTGGATATAAAAGAAATATTATTATTTTTATCCTTCCAAAGTAGTTTTGTATTAATAAACATAATTAATTACAATTATTGAATTATTTTGATGAAATATAGATGGTATATATTAAATATTATACTATTTATATTCATCCATTTGGTCTTATTAACATAAGTTAGGAGCAAACCCAATTTCACACATAAAAACACACATTTTTATAATGGAAATTTTAACACCTTTTAATGGATAACACATTTTAAATATTAATTTTGACACTTTTTTTATTTAATATGTTAATTTAAATTTAATATTTTAAATAAAAACATAAACATATTCTAGGGTGAATTTTTTATACTTTTTGGAAACATATCAATTTTTTAATGAATAGTTAAGAACACTAAATTTTATTTCAAAATTTCTTTTTTATAAAATTTATTTTTAAGGGTAAATTATATTTCAAAATGTTTTTAAAGTTAAAATATATTATTTTTATCAATTAATCTAATTTATGTTATTTTAATCATATTCAATTTGAAATTTATTGTTAAAACAAAGAAATATTTTGATCATTTTTTATATAAAAAACCAGCATTGTCATCCCACCTACGGGATGAAATTTAAATTAATTTTTTCTACTTATATGATATTAATTTATTAAAATTGATTCCATATTTATAATAAACATATTTTATAATTTCTAAAAAGTTAACTTATTTTACCAAAATGATTAGTGGAAGTGATTAAAATTAATTACACCGATTAAGGTTAAATTAATCTTAATAAGGTACTAAAACTTAACCATAAGGCCCAAAATGGCCAATAAAATTTTACAAGATATTTTGGATGAAAATATATAAATTATATCCTCTATTTTATTTATTTTTTTCAATTATTGTATCCACTTTTAGCATGAAAGAATGTGGGAAGAATTATTTTGTCAAAATATTACAACAGTGTCACTCATCCTTCACTATAAAAGGATACCACTTATCCCCATTTCCCACACCTCTAAAAACATATTATCATCTAAAACATCCTAAAATATCTTCTAAAAATCCCTAACCTTTACAGTGAATCCTATTGGTGGGAATAAATCCGTCCAAGTAAGCCCTTTTTATAAACCAAAAGGAGTTACCAGGTTTTTAAGGAAACACTTTTAAACGATCTCTTTTCATTCATTTAATCATTTACCCCTTAAATTATTTTTGAATAATTATTATATAATTACACCCATAAGATAAATATACTGTGATTATTTGAGTTATGGGTTTTATCTATTCATACACACAACTCAATCTAATGGGTAAGTAACATATTGTTTCTATGTACGACAAACTACTGCCTCATAAAAACAATGGCTATTAATTTTTATGTTTCAACCCATCATGGAAGAAATTGTGATGTAAAATATATTTATATATTTTATATATGATATATATTATATATTTATTAATTTTTAAATATTTTATAACACATCCTCTTATACTTTCAAATTTCTATAAATATGATAATTTCATTTGTGCAAGTGTGGACTGCCACCTCTTTAAAGCGGTGTGATTCATTCACACTATACATGTAACATAAAAAGTGTGCTTATGATTAAAAATATATGACAAAAAATATCTATATTATATTAATTCAATATTTACCTTTCTAAAAATAAAATATATATCATTTTTATTATTACCCTATCACGCACTTAAAAAGATATAACGTCATTTGTGGACCTGTAGACTACAGCCACCTCGACACAATGCAATTATATTTAATTGAAAATAATTATAAATATATATATATATGATTAAATAACATGGTATTAATGAATGGTGTTTTCCTGGGCACTCTCAAATGAAGTGTGAATTTTTTGGTACTTGGGTGCAGTAGAGTGGCTGCCCAAGGTTGTATCTCAAAGGAGTAAGTAAATTAAAACAACTTCATAAAGGTATTATAAGAATAAAATAACAGATAATAGAAACAGTAATTTATAAGATGATGTGTTTTTTATCCTTTATAAAACTATATTAATTTTTTCTCAAAGAAGATTCCATTTTTTTATTTTAAAATGAATGTTGATTAACAAAGCACAACGAGAAGATGTTTTTTAAGAAAACTATTTTTACAAAGTGTAATCGATCTAACTCAACTTTTTCAATCATTTATTAATAATTATAATTTACATAAATAAAAAAATAATTATGATCCCTTAATTTGTTAAATCCCAAAACCTACTAGAATTAACTTTACCCCAAATATGAAGTGAATTTTACCCTTGGCTAACTTTGGAAACATGCAATCGCAACACCCTACATTGATTGATGTTATAAGGTTAGGTTATGGTCAATGGTAAATTAAGGCACATTTACTCTCTATATATTATAATTAATTGAGTTTATGTATTATATTTGAACATTTCAAATTGATCCCGTGTGGTTTTGAATTACCAATTATGTTTGATCTATCACAATTCACACAATTCTCGACCTTGCGTGATTTGTGTTTATTGTTCAATTTATTATTTATATTCATTTAAATTAAACACACAATTAATAGATCATATTATGTGAATTAAATTATCTCATTGATTAAAAATAAATTAATTAAATATTTTAGAGGTAGATTGATCACTAAAAATAACTACTCTTCCAAGGGCAGTGTAGTCATAGAAACATTTTGCATTTGCAAAGGTTTAGAGTGGGAAGAACCCAATATTGTTTCTACTGTTTATTCTAGCTCAATTAGGAAGATTAATAAAATAATTAAATTGAAAAAAATGAATAAAATAGAATAAATAAAATAATAATAGATCAGTTTATTACACAAATTAAAACATTGCATCATGGAGAAGAAGATGAAGTATTCGATGTGGGGATCCTCGATACAAGAGATACCCCTCCTAAAATTGTTGGAGAATTTTAGTGAAACCAAATATCCTCTGTATTTGATCTCCTAATGCACTTCCCAACCCATAAAAATGTGGAAAACACCAATTTATAGAGTTTATGGGAGGCTAGGTTCAAAGTTGTTTAAAGTGTGAATGGGGAATCTCAGATAAATATTTTATGCCAACATGCACCGCCCATTTAAAAACCAAAACGCATGAAACAACTCTCTTTACATAATGATTCTTTGTGGGAAAATGATCCATAGAGATCCTATAATTTTTTTTTCCTAATCTAAGAATGGATGAAGAAGTTATGGCCAAAATACATAACCAATATCCAATTTGGGGAGTCCAACTTAGCTTTGACTTCATGGACCATTTGCAGCAACCAAATGCAAGATTTAGCTCAAATGTACTCAATAAAAGATGAAAAAAAATATGTAAGTAACACATTTAAAATATAATATGTTACAATAATTCAAATAAAATTATTTATGTTTGAAATACTATAGTTAATTTTTAAATGGTAAAACTGGAATTCTGATCAAATTTTTAAATTAATCGTCTAATACCAAATATTCAATAAATGAACATAGTTACCACAATGTGAGGAAATTATATAATTTATTTTAAATAAAACATTCAATAAAATTTTTATTTATCAATTAATTATATAATTATCATTCTATAAATATATGGGGTTAATTACCTTCTTTCTATAATGATCATTGAAAATGGGATTGTTACTCATGCGTATGTATGACCTATCATCTCCATGATTGTAATGTTTATTAATTTTTCCTAACCATATTTAATGATTGGTTTTAAAATTATAATTGATCTAAAAATATGAAAAAAAATTCATGATTATTATTTTATATATGTTATATACTGACAAATTTTACCATAGTTGACCTACTAAAGTGTTTTTAACACATGAACTGAATTTGGTCAAAACAACCGATATAAATATATTTTTTAAGTATTTATATAAAAAATAGTAAAAAGATAAATATATATAATTATAAACATGAAAATTTTTATTAATAAATTAATAATTTAACATAAATTTGTTATTAAATAATATAAATACACATAAGTCAAATCAGATGCAAGGTAAGGGACTTCATCTCAATTTACATTTCTTTTAGAATTATTTGTTCTTATGCACATAGTATGTTTTATATGGTTTATATAATTACATTTTACATGATAAATCATGTATATCCTTCATATAAAAATATTATAAATTTCATTTAGTTTTATTTATTCAAGATGCTTATTATTTTAAATGTTTCCAAGTGGTATGGGACACATTTGAATGTTTAAATATTATTTTCCTCTAGAATAATTTTAATGATCATTAAATGGTATTTAAATTAGAGTAAATTATATGACCATTTTTTCATAATCCTTTTAATGATAGACTCATATGGTTATTAATGACCTTTTTTAAGTATTAGTTCTATTTTCCCACTCATTGGTACACAAAATTTTATAGAAAATGTTTTTCATTGAACATGACATTATCTATCTCTATAGTTAGAGAACATGTTTTCTTCTAAATTTTTTTTATTAAAATGTTTTTAAAATGATATTTAAAATTATTTTGTAAATACATTATTAACTTTTGTTTCTTTTTCCAATTTTTTCAAAGGAATCAACTTGTCTCTTTGCGAACAAGGAATATTTCTAAACTTTAACCATTGCAAAAGGAATTTTCTTTTTACCTATTAAATATTCTACATATTTTCCTTCAATTTTTTTATTTATTCTTCCATATAATGTTTAGAAATATTCTTTTTATAGAAATTTTTTTCAGAAGATAGTTTTAAAAGAAAACATTTTTCTAATGGTTTAAAAAAGGATATTATCCTCAAGAATGTTTTTAGAATATCTTCATATAATATATCCATTCATCAATGAAAACAAGCCTTTATTCCACTTGGGTTATATGGTATAAATACTATCCTTATCATACAATAGATAGGTTATGATTGATTTTGATAAGGATAATATTCACATTCACTTCCTTGATTCCTTTTTCCCACATGAAATATTCAATTTCCTATTATCATTTAATAGTGAATTTCCCATAATTATCTATATAATTTTTCATGTATATATTCATTTCCTTAAAGAGATAAAATTTATCATAAAATGTTTATTTTGAAGGATATTTGATTATTTTGGGAAATATTGAAAAATCTATATCTTATACTCCAAATGGATATTTGATAAAGAAAATTGTTAAATCGATTATTTCATAGATGAGGAATTTTTTGGATAGGTTCAACAAGGGTGAGGTCGATTTATAGATAGACCCTCAATACATTGGTATTCTAATGGGATGAGTCATTTGTGTAACACTCCAACCCTAGAATCAAATAGCCAATGCATTACATATTAAATTGAAATGATTAAAAGGATTGAAATCCTAAATTAATGATTAGTTTAATAGTCTTAAATAAACTAGATACATATATGTAACTTTTATTACATTGGGAAAGGTAAAAAAATACAAAACATAACAAAAAACTAATAAAATTTATCCATGAGAACTCAATAAATGGTCTCCACATCATATTCTATTGAAGGTAAACAAATGAAAAGGTTGAGATCCAATTCTTAGTGAGGGTTACAAATAGCAGAATCATGAATAAAAAATAACTAAATCATAAATAAATAGGTATACTCAATTTGGCATGGTGAATAACTAAAAAACACATGCCGTTAAATAATTGAGAATGAAGATGCATCCATAGATTTGGTCATAGTAAAAACCTCATGGATAGTAGTAACTAAAAATGAATAAACATATATTATTATTAATTCTACATCAATTATCTAGCACATGATACCACTATACCATCGAAATGGTTTAAGTATGTGAGTAGAAACCTGTCTGATTTTTGGGAAAAAACTCTAAGGGTTTGTCGTCAACTAATTTTTCTCATGAGACATGTCGATGCATCGAGTGGATATAATTAGACCTAACCATCGCTGCAAGTCCAAATAATTATTTATATATAAATTTAATAAAAGTACAATACGCCTTCTCAATATCTATATAGAGTATAGGATACAGATTTGTTAGTATTTCCATAGTTAAACAACATTCCAAATTAACACCGTTGGTAAAAGGGTATACGACTTAAGACAATAATCATATCCATGATACCAAAATATAGATATATAATATATTTAAAATTTAAAATGAAAACATATTCAAAATTGGTATTGATTACACCACATAAGAATGATTAAGTGCACATTACCTAGTAAATCATAATGATATGGAAACTTAAACAAAGCCCCTTACAATATTTTAATCAATGGAATTGATAATCATCAAGTGAATCACTAAATTCCATGAATTTAAATATAATTATGATATTATATATCAAATAAAAGTAAACATACACCAAATAAATGAAATAATGGGTGAACAATGGAAATCTCATAGAAATAAAAGTGAGATGAGTAACTCCTTACCTTGTGTCCGAAAGTGTTCTTTGTTTGATTTTAATTAGGAAAATAATCAAATTTGGATTTGTTAATTAACAATTCCATAACCTCTTATACATAGAATTTATTTAGTATAACCTTATTAGGTTATTTCATTTTCACTTTAATGGGTTTAAGAGGTTCAATTTTATTGTTTGGGAATCATTTTCTTCCTTGGCTTTCATGATTGGTTTACTTGTATTCATGAAAAGAAGTTTGTTTGAAATGTGGTCAAACATATAAATTTTTTAATATATATTATTAGTGTCATTATAAAGATATAAATTATCTTATAATGATTTTGGGTTACATATCATGAGGATGACTTGTTTGATAAAATATAATGATAAACGCTTGGATTATCTTCATGGTTTTGTGCATAATGAACTTATTTTTTATTATTATTTTATATTATGAGTGTTTAAGTAATATAGAATTTTTAATAACAATAAATACATATATTTTCATCTGGTTCAACTATAAAAATGGTTTCATGACCATAATTGAAAATGGTAATAAAAATTGATAACATGTCATCCTTGAATGTGATAAATTAACACATATCAAATGGTGTTTTCATTTTTAGTATAAGAGGAGGGGGAAAGAGGGATTATGATGAAATATTAAACTAGAATAATAAAAATCCAGTTCATGTATGGTACTAGAATTATCATAACATTTTTATGTGGGGATATGAGGAAATAAAAAGAAAAGAATGGAACTATAAATGAAAGAAAGGTTGAGAAATCCCTCATGAAAATTCAGCAGCTTAATCGCATCACAAAAAAATTCATATAATATTTTGATGAGATAAATGAGTTATCTAATCATACCTAAATAATATGGACAAAAAGGAGGATATGGAATGACATATCCCAACATAATCTAATTTAAAATAAAATAGAATAACATAAAATGAATTCTTTAAAAAGAGAAGGGTGGTAGATTCCCTTACCTTGTTGAGTAACTCCCAAAACATGAATGTTTCACCCTTGGGGGCTTGAAGATACATTGGAAGGACACATATGGAGGTAAAAATACTATATATTTGATGATAATGAGTTTGGAATGAAATAAAATTAAGTAATGAGTGGGTATTTATATTAAATGAGAGGGAGTTTTTTACTAATTTTGAAGGAAACCTCATTAGTGATATTGGAAAAACCATGGGCTTGACTATGGTATTTTCACATGATATTTTCCACATGTGACAATTCATGTAAAATTTTAGTATAAAAAATTTTACTAGAATTTTATATTAATTATTTCATCGTTATGATATCATTAAACATACCGAAAACTCAATAATATATTCTTTATATTCACGAAAAATTCATTTATTTTTAAAAAACCTAGAAAATTCACCCTAACCATTTTAAACATATAGAATTGAAAAATGAACTTCATTTTTTGAAAATAATTTTCTAAATATTATTAATTTAATTTTTAAATAAAATCATAATTTTTTTAAAAATAACAATATTAAATCTATAACTCATTTTTAATACCTTGAAAAATTAATCAACACCTCATTACCTTATAACCTTAAGAAAATAAAATAATAATATGATTTAAAATTCATAAGGATTATATTACTATTTATAAGGGTATGTTACTATTCACCAAAAAAGCAGGTTCTATCATACTCTAAATAATATACTGATCACAACCGTAGATGACCATTTCTGGAAATTTAAAACATATAAGTGGAAAATTTATGTTTATTGGGTAGATTATGACTTTCTTATATAAATAAACAAGTATTGTATCACATAGACTCAGTGATTCATGCAATATAGGATATCTAATGAATAGAAAGTATTTAAGAAAAAAATACCATAATATGTTTGGGGAGTTATATGATTCCCACATTAGGAAATTTCTCCCTAAAAATTTTCATGTACAAATCCCTTAAAAAAGATATGTGTGGTTCTTCTTCATAACATCCATAGGTTCCCACATTGATTCCTCTATTTTATAGTTTCTCCAAAGAACATTTTCAAGAAAAGAAGTCTGATTTCTCAATACTTTCTCCCTAATGTCAAGAATCTTGATAGGCTCTTTACAGTATAAAAAATCAGGTTATAGTTATATTTCTTCAAAGAAGAGTACATGCATTGGGTATGGAATGTATTTCTTCAACAAACACACTTGGAACACATTATGAACTTTGGATAAACTTGGTATCATTGTTAAATGGTAAGCTACAACTAAAATTCATTCTGTAAACACGAATGGTCCGATGTACTTGGGGATCAACTTCCCTTTCTTATATAACCTTAAGACACCCTTCCATAGATATACTATTATAAATAAATGATATCCTAATTGAAATTCCAAATCCTTTCTCTGGTAGTCAACATAACACTTTTTCCAACTTTGGGATGGTTAATATGGACCTGAATTTTTTTTACCTTCATATTTATATATTTGATATTTTATGGGTCTATAAGTTTCCTCTCACCAATTTTATCCCAACAAGTTGGAGTTCAACACCTCTTACCATATAATGCTTCATATGGTTCCATTTGAATGCTAGAATAGAAACTATTATTGTTGGAAATCTACACCAATGAAATGTATTGATATGATGTACCTTGAAAGTCAAAGAGCATGATATCAACATTTCTTCCAGTGTTTAAATAGTCCTTTCAGACTGTCCATCGGTTTGGGGGTTATAAGCAGTACTCATATGAAGCTTAGTATCCAAAACCTTCTGGAGACTTTTCTAGAATTTTTATGTAAACTGGGGATCTTGATCAGACACAATAGATAGAGGTTTACCATGAAGTCTTACAACTTCATTAATATAAATACATTCCAGGTGCTCAAGTTGTAAATCCTTTCTTATAGAAAGTAAATGTGTTGATTTTGTTAGATTATAAAAAATTACCAATATTGCATCACTCCTTATAAGTGTTGTCGGTAGTCCTGTGACAAAATCCACTATAATTTCATTCCACTTCCAAATAGGAATAGACAGAGGTTTCATAAACCCTCTAGGTTGTTGTCTATCAGCCTTCACTTGCTGACAAACTCGAAACCTTGACACATAGTAATCAATTTCTCAGTTCATGTTATCCCACAGAAAAATTTCCTTTAGATCTATATACACCTTGGTTCTACCAAGGTGTATAGTGAAATTTGAGCTATCAAGATCTTCTAATTGTTCCATTTTTAGTTCAGGTACTGATGGAATTCATAATCTCTTCCAAAATTTCATAACTCCATCCACATACACAATGTCTTCAAAACTTCCATTAGGAATCGTCGCTAAACAATTGCATATACTAGATTAGGTCATAGTTCATAATTTCTAACTAGAAAACACTTATGTTAATATGAAACCTTATGCACATCTAATCTCATAATAATAAAAAAATATTTACATTTAAATAATTTATAATTGTTTATAAATAAAATGTGAATTATCCTATGAATATCCCCCGAAAGTGTAAAACTAGGTGTGTAGTAAGGCCCATTGTTGTATACCAAGATACCTCGGGTCAAGCCTGAAACTCCCTATAAGAGTTTTCACTCTTAGGTAGATCTGTTCCTGAACCACGTCCACTTGTAGTATCCAGAAATGGATTCATTTTCTATAATGATACAAATAATCTATTACTTACCAAAATACCAGGATTTTCTTGTTTTTTTATCCTCAAAGACTGACTTAGGGGTTTGTTCCCTAATCTATGTTTTCTAAATCTGGTTTCCAAGATTTCTACTAAACTTCCTCTCATACCAATAGTAACACCCCAACCCCAGAATCCTAGATCCGGTGCATTACTTATCACATTGGCATGATTAAACGCAGTTAAATCCTGAATGAATGATAATTTTATTAGTATTGAAGAAACTATATACTAAAATTTAATTCATATTACAATGTGAAATTTAACAAAATACAATACATAACAAAAACTAATAAACTATATCCATGAGACCTCAATAAATGTTCTCCTCGTCATAAATTGTTTAAGGTAAAAAAATGAAAGGGGTGAGTTTAAATTATTAGTAAGGGTTACAATTAGATGATGCATGAATATAGAATAACTGAATCATAAACAAATTGGCATAGTCAATATGGCATCGTGAATAACTGAAAAACACACTCCATTAATAAAATGAGAATGAAAATACATCCATAGATTTTTTCATAGTGAAAACCTCATGGATTTTAATAAATAAAAATGAATAAAGAGATATTATTATTAATTTGACATCATTGATCTGAAACATGATACCACTATACCATCTAAATAGTTTTAGTATGTGGGTATAAACCCGTCTTATTTTTTGAAACAAACTCAAAGGGTTTATCGCTAACTAATTTGTATCATGGGACCTGTCGATGCATCGAGGGTCTATAGTGGGCCCCACCCATCACTAAAATTCCAAATAATTACTTATACAAAAATTTAATACAAGTACAATATTCCTTCTCAATATCCGTATCGAGTAGAGGATACAGATTCATCAATATTTCCATAATTAAAAAAAATTCCAAATAAACACCATATGTAAAAGTGTATACGACTTAAGACGATAATCTTATCCATGAAACCAGAATATGTATATATAACATATTTAAAATTTCAAATGAAAAATTATCCCAATGGAAATGTAATTAAACCACATAAGAATGATTAGCTGCATATTACCAACTAAATCACAATGAATTGGAAACTGAAACAAATCCCATTACAATATTTTTATAAATCAAGTTAATAATCATCAATTGAATCATCTAATTCCATGAATGTATATATAATAAAGATATTATATATCTAATGGAAGTAAAAACACACCACATACAAGAAATAAGTGGCGAATAATAAAAATCTCATAGAAATAAAAGTGAGATGAGAAACATGTTACCTTATGTCTGAAAGTGTTCATTGATTGATCCTAATTACCTGAATAATCATATTTAGATTCATTAATTAAAAATTAAAGAAATCATATAAATTTAATTTATTTATTATAAACTTTTTAGTTTCATTCATTTCCATTATTATGGGTTTAAGAGGTTCAATTTTATTGTTTTGGAAGCATTTTCTTTCTTGGTTTTCATGATCAGTTTACTTATATTCATGAATAGAAGTTCATTTGAAATATGGTCAAACATCATGAATTGTTAATATATATTATTAGTGACATTGTAGATATAAAAATTATATTATAATTTTTTTGGGAAACATACCATGAGTATGACTTGGTTGATAAAAGATAATGATAAATGCTTCGATTAATTTGCGGTTTTGTGCATAATGAACTTGTTTTAAATTATTTTTTTACATTATAATTTTTTATGGATTCTAGAAAATTAAATAATATTAAATAAATATTTACAGATATATTTCAACTATAAAATGGGTTCTTGAACATAATTGAATATGGTGATAAGAATTGAGAACTCGTCCTCCTTGAATGTGATAAATTAACACATCTCGGACGAAGTATTGGTTTTTGTTATAAGAGTGGGGGGGGAGATAGATGATGATTAAATATTACATTAGCATAATAAAATTCCAGTTCATGAAAGGTACTATAATTATCATTTCATTTTCATGGGAGTGATATGAGGAAAGAAAAATAATATAATCGAACACGAAATAAAAGAAAAGTTGAGAAATCCCTCATGAAAATTCGACAGCCTAATGACATCACTTAAAAATTAATAAAATATATTGATGAGGGAAAATTGGTCTCTAATAATTATTAAATAATATATATAAAGGGGGAATGTAATTTCATATCACAACATAATCTAATTGAAAATAAAATAGAATAACATAAAATGAATGCTTTAAAAAGTAAAGGGTGATAGATTCCCTTACTTTGTAGAGTAGCTCCCAAAACATGATGGTTGGGAGCTTGGGAGATTGAGGTCACTTTAGGAGGACTCCAAGGAAGGTAAAAATATTATAGATTCTTGGATATTGAGTTTTTAATGATAGAAAATAAGTAATGAGTTGGTATTTAGAGTAAATGAGAGGGAGTTTTTTCATAATTTCAATGACACTTTATTAATGATTTTTGCAAGACCATGGGCTTGCCCATGGTATTTTCCCATGGTATTAGCCACTTGGGACACCTCATGTCATATTTTACTGAAAAAAATTTACAATCATTTTATATTAAATATTACATCATTATGATGTCATTAAACATACCGAAAACTCAAAACAATATTTTTACTATTCATGAAAATTTCATGTATATTAGAACAATCCCAAAAATTCACCCTAACCATTTTTCAACAGGTAGAATTCAAAAATGAACTCGATTTTTTGAAAATAAATTTTTAGATATTATTAATTTAATTTTTAAATAAAATTATAATTTATTCAAAATTAAAAAAAATTAAATCTATAACTCAAATTTTAATACCTTGAAAAATTAATCAAAATCTTATTACCTTATAACCTTAAAAAATAAAATAATAATATGATTTACTATTCATAAAGTTCATATTACTTTTCATATTACTATTAATAAGGGTATTTTACTATTCACCCCAAAAACAAGTTGATTCTATCAAACTCTAAATAACTTACTTTAAAAAATGTAGATCGCCATTTTTTTAAATTTAAAACACATAATTGAAAAATTTAAGTTTAATGGCTAGGTTATGACCTTATCCTCTAAATAACTAAGTGTTGTTTCACCAAGACTCAGTGCTTCATTCAATATAGGATATCTAATTAATATAATGTATTTATAATAAACATACCATAAAAGGTTTGGGGTGTTATAATTTATCAAGCCACCTTAGATAGGGTATTGCCTGATATGATGTAAACCGTCTTATGAAAGGTATTGGTGGTAAAGGTACCATGTACCTAGGAAACATGTAATCCAATAATCAAGAATTTCCCACATTTAGTTTTAGTTATTATTCATCCATGTGATTTTTAATCAATATATCTAGGGATACATTTTATTTTCTGTTTATTGATAAAACGGAATGTGTTTCAATTTCTTACCATCCCACATTGATTTTAACTTATCTTGTTATTTGAATGGAATATGTTTCTAGTTATTATCTTTCCATTTTTTTATACAATTCCTTCTCAGTTTATGGATTACATGGTATGTGCACTTAGTTATTTACTATTCCATAATTACTACAAAAATTGATGCATTATTTCTTCCACTATATTTTTTCATTATTGAGAATTTAATAACACCCTTATTATGATTATTTCCTTAAGAATCTACGAAGTTTAATATGAAATATATTCAAGGATTTACTAGATGGATTAGAGTTATCCTTGGGGATATTTATTTACTTAAAAAGTACCAAAAATATGTTTTAATTTGTGTATTAATTTTTAATACAAGATTCATTAATGTATCCAGTATACCAAGACTACTAAAATCTCAGTCCTTTGGGATTCAAATCCTTTTTATTAATTCCAATTTAATTGACAATAGACACCAGCTTTGGTATTCATTGGGTTGGGTCCCTATAATGACCTCAAATGATTATAACCACTTAGAATCATGATTTATTAATAAAAAAGTGAGGGAGGTGAATATTTATCAACATGTACCTCAACAATCACAGACCATTCTATGAACAATGAGATAACTGGCCTCCAAAAGATGGTCTCTTAAGAAATATATAATGGATGGGTAGAGAATAATCACATGATCAAAAAACCCTAGAAATGAATAATTAAACTAGTATTGATTCTTAAAATAATGGAGGAGAGAAGAGAAAATGAGAGATAATGATAAAAAAGCCAAAATAGGAGAAACAAAAAACTTTATATTGACGTGTTAATTGAAAATTTTGAAGAGATCTCACCCCAAAAAAAGAGAGTCCTTTTATCCATTCATGATGGATTAGTGTTGAAGGGAGTGTTTAATAAGGTTAAACTGGTGTTTAGGGGGCTTTAATGATTAAAAATAGCCTCAATAACTCAACCCAACTTGAGGATGCCAGCTACACGATAGATACAACTACATAGTACATGGTTAAAAATATAATTGGGAGTCCCATTGGTTGGCTAGTGGAATTACTATATGATGTTTATCCTTCTTTAACTCCACCAGTCAGTTGGTGTCACCCACCAACTATATGGTGGATATTTGTAGCCATTGAACAACCTCGAATGTACTTCCCACTCCTTCAAAAACACACCATGTGTTCATAAAACACCATAGGAATTGAAAACATCTGTGAAAAGGTATAAAAATTACTCTTAAATGGTCTTGTACATGAGGTAAAGTGGGATGTTAAATTTTATATTATTGAACCATCACCAATATAAAATTTATCTCTCTATTATAGGATTTAGAGATGATATAAATGATTGTGATGAAGAAATTATCTATGAAACAAAAATTGATCTCGTAGAATGGATATGAGAAAAAACTCCATTACTATCCTAATTAATATCATAATCTCAATTTTTTTAACTAACACAATTAATGTCATTATTTTTTTAACATTGATATTTAAATATATATATTTTCAATATTACTTTAGTTTTTTCATATTTTTTATACTCATAACTATATATATATATTTGTTGAATTTTTTCCAATTATTTACTTTGTCATGACTATTTTTTTATATTATTTCTTTGCATATATATGCTTTTATTCATAAACATATCTATTAGTTTCTTTCTATTATGAAAAAAATATTTTTTTTAGTAAAATTTATTTAATAAAAAAAATAATTGTACAAAAAGTTACATATTTTAAGATTAGGAAAAAAAATTTAAATTTTTATTGAGTTTTATATTCACTAGTTTTATATTTAATTTTTATGGTTGAAAAATCTAATATTCACTAATTTTCGTTCTATAACAAATATGAACTATTTTATTTATTATTATTATTTAATTTTAGAAAATTAAAAGCACACATAATTTGGTTGATGTAGCATAAATATTTAGAAATGATAGACATAAGCAATGGGAAACTAAGGTATGTATATATTTTTATATAAATATATATATTTAGTAATTAAAAAATTTAATTAAAAAATCTATATTGAATAATTTTGGTGCATCAATTATTATTCTATATAGAATATGGAACCTAAATATGGTACGAATGAGACTTAATGTTCAATAAACCTTTAACTCACAGATGGAGAGAATAAGTTGATAATTAAGTTTTATGTGAACAACCATCCAACTGTCCCACATGCCATGCGTTTTAGGAATTTCCAAGATATATAGAGTTACTCTTGGATAAGTATGTTAATCCATTGTTGGAGGAGTTTTGACTATTTGGTGGAATATATGTTATGGGAGTACCAAATTATAAATTTATAACCATAGTTATTTTATTTTAAAAAAATTAAATATTATACATTTCTTAATATCTATCTATTCAATTAGAGATGACATTATACTTTAAAGATATAAAACTAATTAAGAAATTGTATTTATCCTTTGAAATAACTATATGGAGTGATTTTTACATAAATTTTAACTTCATTTTATATTTTTGGGAATAAACTATATAATACATCAAACCTTAATTATGGGTGTATAGATATGGAGACATGGGAGATATTTTTCAGTATTCGGTGGGAGGAAGTGTTTATAGTATACTTTAGTTGTTTATAATTTTTTTGTCATATTAATTTTAATTACATGGTAACCTATTTATTTAATATTATGTAATATGTCTCCATGGATAATCACTGGGTGATAATGTCTCAATATAATTTCACTCATATATTTCCACATTGAGTGTATCCTTTATTATATGGTCAAATGATTGGTAAAAAATAAGTGAATTATGATACCAGTTAATGAGATACCCTGAAGAGGTTCCTCGTGGCTATCCATATCCTACTCCACTTCATGAAAATGTAAATGTGTGAGAATAACAAAAAATTGAAAGTATATTACCAATCCAAAAAAATAAACTGATTTGATTATAAGTATTTATTTTTTATTTTTCATTATTGTTACTATTTAGTAAATTTAATTCACTTATATTACCATTAAAAATATTATTAAAGGATTCCCATTTGTAGAAAATGATTAGGCAGGCTATATATGTGAGGTTAGGGCATATTTTGTTCAAATATATTTTGAAATTATTAACACCTTTTCCACATTAGAAAGTATAAAGAGGGATTCAGTTTTAAAAAAAATAGTTTCTCTCCTAGTGCATCATTGATGGAGGAAGAATATAAGTGTGAAATATATTATTTTAAGGTTGAGATATGATACATAAATGATTTAGTAGATGATATAATAAAATAATTGCCTTCTAATTTTCATACATAATAAATGAGACAAAAATTCCCTATACAATATACCAATTAAGATCTATCACCTCTTCATTAAAACCTAACACTATACTATGAGTTTCTTGTTATGGATCTCCATTAAATATTGTAGCCCATGAAATTTTACATCATTTTATAGATTATTGACGGTCGTCCTTGTCATGAGGACAGTCAAGTTTACATTTATAAAGACCCAAGATATAGCATAGTGGCTAACCTCGGGGTCTCTCTCAAGGAAGCAGTGTCAAGAGCCCTAGTGGTCTGTTCCAAAAATATTTTTTGAATTTTTAAATACTTTGAAAACATAAAAACACAACTCCTAAAAAATTACTAATCAGTGATGAAGAGCACAGTGGATGTTTAACAGTGATGAACAGATGAGAAACAGAGATGGAGAAGTGCAAAAACAAAGAGACAGAGGACAAAACCAAGAAAAGAAAACAGGTGCAGTCACAACACAGGACAAAGAAAAGGACACCAAGACACTGAAGAAGAAAGTCAGAAAGACAAAGGCCGGACCCAAGTTAATTCACCCTCTACTCCTTATCCTAGATTTACTTTAAGAAATTGATCAACAATTCTCCACTTCGCTCAGTGCATGAATGATGTCTCAGGTCACACACCAATCTCTCCTATAAATTGAACACTCAAGCATAGAATTTCTTCCATTCTCAAGCATTCCTCCGAATTGCAAGGCGATTCACTCAACAAAGTCATTCTGTAAAGAATTTCTCACAAGACAGAATGATTCCACTGAGATCATAAAATTGAACAACCAATATTGATTCTCAGTTCACGAAATCAAGACAGGAAGGGGAAAATAAATTAATCAAGAGATTAGCGATTGTCCAATGCAAGATCTTTCTCTCGCTAAATCTAACTTACAGTCACGATCTACCAATGCGAATAAAAATAACGTGATCGCATTAATGTGTGGATCTACAGATTGCGTTGGGTTTCATAAACTGGATCCTACTGCGCAAATTAGATCTCCATTTCTAGATATTTAAGATCGCAACATGATATGAGAAAGAATAAACGACACAACAAATTAAACATAACTAACATCACAATTCTAATTATAAAACATGCAACACTATGATAGTATTTACAGACTCAACATAAAACACCAAAAATAGAGCAGCGGAGGAGAGGCTGAGAACGGAGGAGCAAGGAATTGTCTCCCAGTCAAAGACGGTCTGAGTTTATGAGATGTGGAAGGAATTGATGTGTGAATCGGGTGGAGTCCCCCCCCCCCCCGCTGTGGAATGGTGCCCTCTGAGTACTCTGCTCTCAGCCCCCCGCCCCCCCTCTGGCTTAGGAGTTGAGCGTCCTTTTATTTTGAGACGAAATAGAAAACTAAAATAATAGGCAATGTCAATCCGCATGGCGCGTCTTTGAGTTCACGTCACCAGCTCCCAAGTGAACTCCATGTAACTGAAAACAACCCCTGCAACGAACAACTTCTTTTAATCCCCGCAAGTACACATGACTCCCCCTACAACAAAAGAAAAAAAAACAAAACAAGTTAAGAAAATAAAATGGAACTAAACTATATATTAATATTTTTACATAGGTTAGTTAATAAACATACTTATATAATACTTAATATTAATACTAAAATATGTGATTATAATTATTATTAATATTATGATATACTAATAACATATATATAATTTTAATTATTATTGTATAGTATATATATTATATTATGTAATGTAATATATTATAATAGTTATATTATATATATGTAAATATATATAGTATAAATTATATGAATGTTATTATATACTCTTATATATATAAAAAGAGAAAACATAATGAGAAAGGGGTGGCTTCAGGTCTGGCGACATGGAAAAGATAGGGAGAAAACAGGGGTTCTGCATAGGGGGAAGGGGGAAGAGGGTGATGATGTTAGGGCAGGAGAGGCGGCGGCTTGGAATGGAAGCACAACAGTAGGGTCTCCGGCATTTGAGTGTTTCATAGATGGAGGCAGGGCCGACTCTAGATCTCAGTGGCTTCGGGGTGGCTCGCGTGGCAATGGAGGAAGGAAGGTGGCACATCAGTTGGGGGCTTGGTGATCGCGGCGGTTCAGAGGGGTTCGGCCGGAGGCTCGTGGCATAGGCAAGGCAGAGGTGCGGCTATGGTGAAGTTGGAGGCGGGCTCGGGTAGTGGTGCGGGGAAGGGTTTGGTAGGTGGCGGCTACGGGGCAGGGGGCAACGGTGCGGCAAGGAGGCAAAATTGACTTTGTGTGGTGACTCAGGTGGCTCCGCGGTGAATCCATTAGTGCAATGGGATTCAGTAAGTTGGAATTTGATATTGAATTGCTAAAATTTGATAAATTTTTCTGTTGTGAGTTTGATTTTCAATTTGATTTTGTGTTAATTTTGTTAGTGCTATGTGTTTATTACTGCTGCTGAGTGTGCTGCTGTTAGTGATTTGGTTGCTGCGACGGATGGAGGCAGGGGAGTCCGAATTTTGCGGCTGTTATTTGGTTGTCGCTGCGGGCTGCTGGAATCCAGGAGGCAGGGAGATGTATCGGTAGGTGGAATGGGGGTGACAGCAGGAGTGGAAGGATGTATATGTTGCTGGATTGTAACAGTGAGATGGGTATATCAGTGGGGATTGGAAGAAATGGGGTAGCGGTGAGGATACAACTGATGAGGCAGAGGGTGAGGAAATGTGTATCGGTGAGAATGGGTGTGACAGTAGACTGGAAATGGTATTGGTAGCAAGGAGAGTGTATCGGTAGCTGGACTTTATGGTAGACTGGAATGAGCTGTATCAGTAGTTGGAAAATAGTAACAGTGAGGTATAGCAGTAGCGGTGAGAAAGTGTAATGGTGGACTGTATCGGTAGAAGGAAAGGGAAAAGAAAAAGGGTGAAACGGTAGACTTAGTAAAGGTGAGGATATTGTAGCGGTGAGGTAATAAAAAATGGGAAGCGGTGAGGTGCAGTGTAACGGTAGAAAGCCTACTGAGAGGGACTAGCAATGAGGTATGGTGTAACGGTAGCAAGGCTACTAATAAGGGTTGGACCGTGCGACCGCAACACCTGCGAATAAAAAAAACCAAGAAAATTAAATTAATAAAATCATTTAATAAAACTAAGAAATAAATAAATATATTAATAAATTAAATTAAATAGAACGGAACTAAAAACACAAAGTAAAATAATAAAATTAATAAAACTTTATTTAAAAGAATGAATTAATCTGGGATTAAGAAATAAACTAACCTAATTAAGGAACAAATTAAAATATTTACAGTATCTTTCTTAAATTATTTAACTAATTAATTAATGAATTACTTAAATTGAAGAATAAAAAATATTAAATAAATAAAATTAAATTGTTAAAACTAATAAAATTATTAAAAGACTAAAAACTAAAAATAGTTATTTATTTACAATTTAAAGAATAAATCATTAATTAATTTAATGAATGAATTAGTAAACTAACTAGAATGAAAAATTATAAAAATAAAAGAATAAATAAATAAAATTCTAATTCGCAAGACTAAACTAATTTATGACTTTTTTTAAAATGACATTAATGTACATTAAAACACATGTTTTAAACAAAAACTGATTATTTTACACAGAAAAGTGAAAAAACACAACAATTATCAATTATTTAATAAAAACAAGATTTTAATATAAAAAAGTCAATAAAAAATACACAAAAGATGTGGCAAAGAGTGAAAAAACACGGCCACATCAATTATCTACATCATTGTATTATGTAGTTAGTTTAGGTAAGAGTAATGATATAAGGTATAATTATTCCAACAAGTAAAATGTTAGTACCTACTGATGAGGGGTCCATTATTGGTCATAGTATTGGTTATTTTTTATTTTTACCAACTAATATTTTCCCTTATCTGGTATATAAGGTATGCATTGTTTTTCATTTTTTATATATCATTAAATTCAATATTAATTATAATATTTTCTTACTCTTCCCTTATATATGATTATCTAAAATCAAAGTATTCAGTAGAAATGAAAGGGAATTTTTAGGTTCTAAAACATTTTGATACACCTCAGGATGTTGATGGGGTAAAAAAGATATCACACATTTCTTATATTTTATATAATTATTTTAATTTTCCACTGAATGATGATATATACAGATTAGATTATGTGGTAAATATTTTTGAAACCTATATCATGGATGTTATAAAGGGGGATCATCGTATTATACTTTTGTTGCATTTTTCCCCATCTATATAAATTAAAATTATTTATTTAATTTATTTAACAAAACTTATTTTATAAGGACTTAATTAATTACTTTTCAAATAGGATATCTCCAAACACTTTGCATAAATTATGATTTTAATTTTATTTAAGGTTTTTTGGGACTAGAATATATTTCAGTAGCTGGGAAATACATGAACCAAGAATATAGAATTGAATATATATCAGAAATATTAAATACATGAAGATTAGATGTTGGGTTTTCCATTCCATAACTGGTAAGATATTCATTATTCTATTATCATTGTTTAATTATTGATATTTTAGTGTACATTGGATGTTATGAATATTTCCCACAAAATAATGTAAAACATATTGGTTATGATCTTTATTGAGAGGTATTGGAAGAATATTTGGAATGTTTTTAAAGAAATAAGTCACCTTATATTTATATATTTCTTTAGTATTAAAATTTTCATTTTATAATAGATTTGATAATTAATATTTGAAATTACGATAGTTTATGGATTAGGTTCTGTAGGGCTCCCAATTCAATTGTGGAATAAAGAAATTGATTATTTAAAAGATTAGGTATGTAGCTTTTATATCAGTGAATAATTTTTTTAAAAAATCTTCGGTTTTTATTTCAAAATTATTTTTAAGGTAATTTTATTTGTGCATATAAATCCTTATAACTAACTTATAAGATAATAAATACTAGAACAAAAATAGTTTATGAAACGGTTCATTTCACTATAACACTTATAATTTAAAAATATATTTTTAAACTCATATCATTTTATATTGTAGGTTTTAATCATGTATCTTCGTATACATCAATCAACATGAAACAATATAAAAATTTATTTTTAGACTATTTTTATGTTTGATAAATGATTATTTTTATTTTGAAATATATTTATAAGAAATGTTGGGAGTGTTCTCAATGATACGCTTTCTCTGTGTTCTGTTTATTCATTTTTATATTATGTTCGGTGCTACAATTTTTATTTGCAGGTGTACAATTATGTATTTTTAATATATATTTAAAAAAACATCAACATTGAATGTTAGTTTTATAAAGTAATGATATTTAAATCCCTAATATAAGGTATTTATACATCAGTTTTTAGTAAAACCAATATTTAAAGGCTACTATATGTCTTTTTTAGAATTCTTTATTAGCTAGTTTTACTAAAATTGATGTTGATGGACTTCTATTTTTCATCTTTTCAATGTGTTTTAAATTTTAGATTTATATAATGACATTTAAATCCCCACCATCAATGTTTCATGTATTAGAATTAATTTATAACCATTATTTAAAGGAAAACATAAGTTAATTGTACTTTAATACTATTATAATATTTCATGCCAAGAAAAAATTATTTTTTGTGTTATATTTAAATTTAATATTATGAATGTGAAATTTAGTTTTTCCATTTAATTGAAAGACCCATTACAAATACATCATTATAATTAATAAAACAATTAATTAAATCAACATAATATGTAATTTTTTCCTTAACAAAATTTAATGCTTAAAAATGCACATTTTTTTAAATCATTTTTAGAAATTATGTGGGATAATTTTAAAATTAAAATTTCTCATCCATATAAAATTTATTTCATTATGTTATTTTCATATTTGAAATAATAGTTTTCCAAAAATGTAATATGTTTATATTTAATTATGGTCAATGACGTAAGTTAGTGAGGTTATGAAAGGGTTATTCTGGAAAAATTCCGTTTTTCAAAAAAAAAGATTAAATTAATGAGAAAATGAATAAAATCCCTCAAAACGTGTCTTTAAATTTTTTGTTTATATAAATAAGGGCCCATAATAATTGTTTAATTGTAATTCTAAACTTTTTCATCATCTTTATATTTAAAATGACATACAAATATTATAATGTAAGAAGTATTTAAAAAATATTCTCTTCACCCATAAATGAATCTCACTTCCACTAGATTCAAACCACACTATATCATTAAATTATTCTTGAAACAATTCCTATTTTAGATCATATATAAACATAATACATGTTCATATGCCTCTAGTAAAAATAAGTTATCTCATGTCCACTATTTCCTATAAATCCTATAAAATAATTTTCTAGTTGTCAACATGAGTACTATCCACTAATTAACCTTTTTTATTTAACTTACACTTATAAATTTATTGTAATAATAATAACATAATTACACTATATTGGATATTTAAGGAGGTGGTAATTATTTTAGTTTTAGTCGAGTCCCCATTATGTTTTGTATTTTTGGAAAAGGCATGGAGAAACTGTCCCTTAGTACAGGTCATTATTATTATGGAAAAAGGTTGTAGGATGTTTGGAAACTGAATACAAACCAAATACACAAAGTGTATTTAAATATGTTATATGAACATGGATGGATATATCATGTTCATAATGTGTTTTTTCCTAAGGATCTAAAACCTTATATTTACATGATATGTAATTAATTTACATGTTTTGTAATTGACAGGGTTGGATTTTAATGGGGCAGAACCTCTATTTCTGGAAGGGGCATTCTTTTGTTCACTCCCACATAGAAACCCCACATATGAAGCTCATCTTTGTTCCTAAAATATAATTTGAGGTATCATCTTCATCTGAGCTCCATTCTCATCACTGTTAGTCATATTGGATCCCAAATATTAAGACCTTCACTCCTATTCCTTCGTAATATCATTTTCCTTTCTAGTTTTGATCTATTTTTGTGTGAGAATATATAAAATTTTGTTAGTGTTTTTTCTTATTTCTACATTTATTCTATTGTATCTCAATTCAAGGTTCGATACTTGACTTTGAGAGTACTATAGACATATGGTAGGTGGTATATCTCATTTCCCTATGTTTTGATTCATTTTATCATCTGATGTTTTTCCACATGATGTACTCCTCCAGTGTCACCTCCATAAATTATATTAAATTATATTAAGTTTCTTTGCATGGTTATTAATGTCTTAGATAATAGTGAATAAATATTTTTGTTTGATCTCCTTGATGTGATCCAACCCTATTAGTCTACCATTTCATAAAGGCTTAAAGGACTGATGTATAGAACGTAATTAAACCACCTTTTGTGTTCTCAATTTTCCCTGATAAGAAATAATTTTAAAATATTAAATGATTTAAGAAAAATGATTTACCATGTGTTAGGCCCTTGGTATTTATGTTATTGCATAAATTAATTGAATAAAAATAAATTCCCTAATTTGATTAATGTATTATGGTTATAGGTCATTTTTTAAATGGTATGAGTTCTTGTTTTCCAAACTACACATTCATAGAAAGCTGGGGGCGATACAAGGGTCCTTATTTAATTATGGCTTGGACAAATTCAACATGATTAATATTTAAGAGTTTTTATAAATTGTATATATTTTGGGAAAATATTTGGGTTCTTTACAGAATTCCATAGATGTGAACACCATGTTTATTACATACAAACCCGTGAGAGATTCCCTTCCCTAGGGGAGGATCCTTGGACGAGAAAGGTGAATGATGGTTTTTACCTTGCCATGAGTGATAATCGATCCCTCTCTGTGAGATACCATTGATAGGCTCATAGGGTTATTCATTACACCATGCCAAGAGTGATATATGAGATTCCTTTAACAAACCGTCTTGGATGGGCTCTTATAGTGTTGGGTATCCATACTTATCCTCAAGTGATACCAAGAATTAATTTTACAGATCACCTAGGATGGCCTCATATTTCAACTAATTAATTTCTAAGGATTTATTTATATAAAAAATAAGAATTCATAACAATTATCCCAATGATTCTTTCACAAAAAAACGTATGTTTGGGCTCATTCCATTCTTGATGCATTAATTATGATGACCCTTTATTTTTATTTTTATCATATCGTTATTGGTTCACCTTGGCTCAGAGATATCAAGCCTATGTCAAAGAAGGTTGTGTCGGTTGGGTATCCCATGAAGAACATGGTCCAATGTATTTATTTATTTATTAATTTTTATTTATTATATACCTACACACTACTCATTTTATATGCATTGACTGGATAGATCTAAACACCCTTGGTGGTGTCCTATTGAGTTTATCTCAGACCCTTTTCATTCCACCTACGGTATCTAAACAGACTTCATGATTGTAGGTATATACACAATGAAGTCTTTAACTTCTTATTCTTTATTTTTTTCACTATAGTAGAGTATTGGATCAGAGGATCGATCCTATATTCATGAATCTAGTAGAGTAATATTTTGGTATTTTTTCTTTTTTTATTATGTGGTATATTCTTTTACACCTGTATCCCATATACATTCAATTATTTATTTCACCATGACATTATCACCAATTTTTTATATGATATTGGTTCATCTTTTTCATGTATATTTATCTATATGGTTTATTATTCCATAGTTTCTTGTATATTATAATTTCCACAACTTATCATTATTATATACTGACGTGACTTACCCTGATTATGAGGGTATCGTCTCCCCAACATACCATCATAGAACCTCACGTCTAGTTGGTAGGCTCTATCATATGGGGAGGTGTACTTGATGTCATGTGGACAACTAGCATGGGGCACCACTTAGTGGCTTCCAAGCCAAGATGATATAAAGTGGTTTGAGAGGACCCTTTCATATTTTATTACTATTTGGGTATTAGACAAGAGAATATGAATTATCATAATTTGGTAATGATCCTATGCATGGGAGAATTTAACCCATATATAGGGTAAATCAAAATTAATCAGGATGGGATATTACTGATTTGGTTTGTAATAGTTATAGTTGTACTGATTTCAGCGTTGGGTGATGCACTTTTTTTATGAAAATATTATTTCTAGTATTATTATTATGGATTTTCTTTTTCCCTTTTTCATAGTATGACAAGGTGGTGTCATATCATGGATCATCCAAGGAACATTATGACTCATATTTTATGATTTTTTTCATGTCATGTTTACTTTCAAAGTGAATTTTCTATATTATCAGTGATTATTATGACTATTTTGATTTTTTCTATATGGGAATGTGCTATTGTCTATTTAAGGAATAAAATAATTGGATTAATTAAATTTTATATAACAATTTAAATGATATTTCCCCATTTAGATTAATGATGGAACATTAATGAACCATTTATGCCATGTTTGAGCCATGAACCACTGGTTGTATCAGATGAAACCTTAAAATATTTAATTTATAAAAATTGTATTAGAATTATGAAGCATGTAAATTTATAAATTCGGAATGGTAGTTCATTAAATAATATCATTATACATGACCTATTACTTCCTCATAGCGGATTTAAAGGTCTGGTCATAGCTACATGATGTACCAACTTCATTTTATAAAGAGTATGGTCCTTTGAAAATTAGGAATGACGACACATAAAACTGGATTTTGGAATCTACATTCATATAAATAATTATGAAATTAAATAAATTCAAGATCTTAAATGAAATGGTTACTTATAAATGGGGATTTCAGTTCAAAATTAAACTTTGTTCTTCTATATACATTGAAATTTGAAATACAAATACTAGAAACTATGATATGTTATATACAACTGTAACCCTATCCCAACCTTGGTAGTGGTATATAGGAAGTGATTATTTTCAATTTTTTGATATTTCTTATCACCTAGACCTAGATTTAGGAGAAGGTAGTGAATTGAAAATCATTGATATGAAGGCTTTTACCCATCATTTTCTTTTATAATTGATCATATCTATTATTTAATTCTTATCTAAGGAGTTCTATTAAATTATGTAGATCTATTACTCCATGAAAAAATTTATTTAAAATCTATGAGCATGGAAATTACCATACTCTAGAGGTGGTGGGACCTCAGCCAATTGTATTACATTTTGTATCCCCATTAGAGTAACCTTATGATCCTCCTTAACGGGGCACCAATTATCAGTTTCAAGATAGATTCTTATGATTCATGAAGTCTATATTGTGAGTTTTGATACAAAACTATTCTATGTTATAGTTGATACAAGATTTCTTATAGCAGAATCCTCCCACCTTATCGAGGGACTATGGTCCCCAACCCACATAGTAATGGATAGATTCTAGGTAAGTGATCATTAAGAATATATTGATCCATCAAGAGTGGGGGGGTCAATATTTTCACATATATGCTCTATGATTCCACCAAGGATTGGTGGGATAAAATCTCTTAGGGTGATCATCATCAGGGTATGATCTAGTTGTACTTTAATATAGCCTTCTATGAATAATTATTTTCATAGAATTTGAGAGTAGACCACGCAAGAGAGTTTATGCACATAAAATAAGGAATTATGTCTAAGATTTAATAATTATCTCATTTCACTGAGATTTAACATTTTGGGCTGACATTGACCATTGACGATTTGATGCCTACGAGACAGTTTGAGGACGATCTTACGTTCCCCATCTATTTGTAGGTGAATACTTTTTGGTTGACAACCATTTTGGAGATTGGGAACCAGGTCATCATAACTGAGCGAAACCTGAGGGAAGATAGCCTTATGATCTAGGGTGGTTTTTTATTGTGATAGGGAGATAGTTTTTCTTGTAGTAGGTAGAATAATTTTTTGTTTCCTTAATGGGGAATATCTATTCAAATGAACCACACTGATAGTTTTTTGGTGTTTGTAAAATGTGGTAGGACCAGGTATAAGAATCCCCAATGTAATAGGAACCAAATCGAGTTCTGAGATTTTGGTAGGATGGGTCACCATCCGCATTTCTATTTAGTTTTCCCTCCATTTCATAGTGAAATAGGATCTTTACCAACACTTCATTTGGGTGCATGATTAATAGTTCTGAATCATGCTAGGAGATGGTCTACTACTTTTTGATTAGGCTTAGTAGGTGGTCATAGTTGAGATAATAAAATGTCAATGATTTAGTGCTAGTGGATTATTCCTTCATAGGAAAATCAAGTTGTATCTTAATGCCATGGATAGAGCCATATTTATGTTGTGCAGCCTACTCTTGAGGATTTGTGTCCAAGGACTTCTACAGTTTGAGGTATTATTTGATTAGCCTCTACAATAGTATCTATATTATTTGATACACGATAATCATACACATTTATATATGTGGAAATTATGGAAATTATGGCCCTTGAAATGGAATAATTCAATGGTGTGATGACTCTTTACATAAAGATTGGGGTTTAGTTAAAGAGTATATGCATGTAAAGGGATTTACCTCTTGTGGTGGGTAGATATATCTTCCAATGGAATCTTTTTTTCCTCATTATGACCTGATTTGACATCATTATTAGGATGTAATGGTTGGTTCCATACAATAACCATGTGGATTTATTTCATTGGGGGTGTTATTTAATTCATACAAAGGAAAACCCAATATTCATATGTTGAATGGGATGCCCAAGTAGGTCGATCTGGACCATACCCTCATGGGTTGGGTGATGTGATAGATCAGATGGCTAGTATCTTTACGTGTAATCAGGGGAATCAATGTATATGATTTACTTCTATGGTGGATCATTTCAGGGACATATTCCCTAAAAAATTATCTTGTTTACACTTTTAAGGGTGGTATATTTCACCATATAGTTTGTTTCAATAGTCGTAATAGTGTCTATTACACCTTATATAATTGAACCTATATAATGCTAGGAACTCAAGAAGCAGTTAGAGGACTTGGAATTAAAGGGTTTCATATGATCCAATACATCTCTAAGGGGTTCAGTAGTCATTTTCTCTAAGAAGGAGGATGATACCCTCATATTTTTTCTCTATTTAGATTGGTTAAACCAACATAAAATTTGGAACCGGAATCCTCTACCTCATATAGATAACCTCCCCAACCATATCTAAAGAATTAGGTTTTTCTAAATGATCAATTTGAGTTTGAGCTATCATTAGGTGCGTATGAGATGATCAGACATACCAAATAATTATTTTTGGAGAAGTTACAGCGTGTATGTGTACTTCTTTATGTCATTAAGCCTTAAAAATTCACCAAAACATTTTATAGATATGATTAATTGGGGTTTTGACTCATATCTATATTCATTTTGTGTATTATTTTTGGAAAACATCTTGGTGTATTATTTTACTCAACGTGACCATGAAAAAAATATTGAGATCATGAAAAATACATTGAGTGAGCATCAGATGTATGATATGATCACAAAATGACAATTTTGGATATATAAAGTTCACTTCATGGATAATATCATTTCAAAAGTAGAAGTTTCTATTGTAATCTCAAATATGTGTGTCATAGTTTCCTGGTATTATCCATTTAATGCCTTCAAAACATCTCCATCAACAAACATTTCAAGTGAATCCCACTCATTGTTGATCACAACAGAAAATACACTACTTTCCATACACAACCCACCCTATATACACTATCTAAACTGACATGGTCACATATCTAATACATTCTTCCACCATTCCAATTTCTTTTCTTGGTTGACATGGGGAAAACCAACTAATCTAGGTAAAATTATTTCATTAGACACTTCTTTTTAAAACCCATTTTTCCACTCACAATGTAAATCATTCCTCTAATGATCATGTCTCATTATACAACTTATTACAATCAACAATTTATCTTACTTACAACCCTACATTATTAATAATTCTTTCACCATTAGTTAACATTTTTCCTTATTACCCATTTTCATCATTTCATTAGACACCATTTCCATCAAATTTTCAAAAAGATCAAATGCATTATACATTCACCTCCCACACACCCATCCCATATGTGACTGTTATAATGTATATCACCTATATACCTAGGTGCTTAAAATAATGCATGAATTCAGAACCTCGTGCCTTTTTGTCCATGATAAAAACATTATAAAGTAGTGACATCACACAACAAGTCTGTCACCCAATAGTGAAAAACCATTCAATTGTAACAACACATATCAAGAACAATAATCCCCACTCTGGGTGACATGGGTTTTCCATCATAATTGGGTAAGATACTCCCAATTATAAGATCATTTCCCAGTATTGGAAATTCCTAACCACCATTCTACCATCATAAATAATAAGTCTATAGAAAATACCTATTCTAATACCACATTTCAATGTCCCCAACCAAGGATCCACAAACCTGATGCTCTGAGAAAGGTCACCACATGACCTCAAGTGCACCTCCCTATATTTGAGAGGTTCCCAACAAGAATCGAGGGTCTGAAAAGACACGTAGAGAGACTATACACTCTTTACAAGAGTAATCCATTACATATAACAATGAAATAATGGAAAGAAAATGTGATAACCAAGAACAATAAAAACCCAATCAACCACAAATAGGGTACAAGTACACAAAAAAAACAATAAATATGTCATTTGATGCTCAGTATTCCAATGTGTTAGAAAAACAAAAAATAAATAGAAAAACTGAATCCCCAAAACAGTTCCTGTTTCAAATTCTCAAACCTTATCCATGCATATCCCAAGTGCAAATCAACTCCATAGCAAAGGTCCTTTTCCATTATCCTATCCTAAAATCATGAAATATTCTTGGGTACCCAATGTCGCCAGATCAGGCTGTGGGTACTAGTCAGTAGGTCACAACCAACAGTGACTACAAAACATACAGTCCAATAGATAGGGCATGCAAGTAATAAATAAATTATAATTAAAAAAGACACCATTGTTATTAGTGAACAATCCTTACATTATCCCCACATTCAATCATTATTACAATTTCCATAATTTATGAAATATTTATTATTAATCTATTTTAATCACGTTTTATATGGGTTAGGTATTTATATTATTGAAACAAGGGTTTAAGAATTTATCACTATGCATAAGGGATTAAGTTGAGTCCCTATCACGCAGGGGATAAAAGTTTCAAAATTAATAAATATAATATACCTTGGAGCCTTAGTCCAGATAGTTTAATCGAATACAACCATTTGGTTCATAGAGCATCAGTCGGACTCCATAACCCACACATTCTTAGGTGTGGTTAGAGAATCAGTCCAACCCAAACCGTGGGAGGATCCTTAGTCCTTTATCCCACCACCAAGACATGGGAATATATATATATAAACTAAACCTACCATATCACAACCAATAAAAATAACAGTCATCATGTGAATAAATATTATGGCATAACCCATTAACACTTTACAATTTACATTACATACCCAATTAACCACGTTCCATTTTTCATTCCTTAACCCATTAAGTATATTAAATAATTCTAATACATTATCTAATATATATCAATTACCATTAATTATACCATTTAATACATTTATCAATTCAAAATAATTTTCCTGCTTATGCATTTCTAGTACAATTCATAAGCCACATAGCCCAACCACTTTATTCCATGCAACCCATTGGGTATATCCCACAATTCCCAAGTATTAACTAATTCAACATATTAATCAATTGCCCTTATGCAATCCCATTTACATATTCTTCAATTTACAATCCATTTCTAATTTAACATGTTCACCATCACATTTCCACTAATCCATTTGGGAATTTCAATGTAATTAATAATCCATTTGACACAATATTAATTAACCCAATTAACCCATTTTTAAGCCATGACAACAACCCCTTATGCCATCATAAAAATCAAGACACAATTATCAATATTCTAATTTCAAATCATCTAAATATATTTACATGTTCTTTATGATACCACTCATTAACTCTATACATATCTTTACCAATTACTAGGTTCAAGAATGTCGGTTCACCCCATGGGTGGCCCTAAATTGGTCAAATCATCCTTCATGAATCATAAAAGGATCATGAGGGGTTCAATTCATCATTTGGACACCCATTTTACCATATATCCCTATGGGCATAAAAAGCACAAAAATGTAAAACTAAAAACACAAAACACATGCACAAATCCACATTAAAAATATGGGATATAACATGTAGACCCCTACCTCAAATCCATTTATTAATTCACTTCTAATCATTGCCTTAGATCCCAATCGAAACACCATTTGAAGTTCCAAACAAGGATCATATAATGCCTCTGGCCCACACTTCTCTATTCGGTGATAAAAAATGTCGTGTAATTTTTTTATAAATGAAACTAAAAAAATATGAAACAAATTAAAAAATCAAGGGCCTTATCTAGTTTAGGTTCTTGAGAATAAACACAGCATATAATTTTATCAGATCTGAAAAACAAATGAAAAAAAAATGAAAAAACACATTTTTTGTGCTAACTCCGTAAGTGAAGTGAATGCCTTCAGAAAACTCTACTAGACCTATGAAAAAATATCTTTAAAAAAGGGGTGAGAATATAATATTCCTAGTAAGGGGTTATATAATATTTGATAAATCATTTTAAAAATATTATTTTGAAAATAATTTTAGAAATATATTTTGAGAAAATTATTTGAAATTACATACGCATTAAAAATACTATATCACTTTAGATAATACTTACATTCAAATTTTCTTTTAAAGATATTCTAGTATTTTCATGAAACAAAATACACAAGATTTTGAAAACAAAACACTATTATGGGGCCACTTAAAACATTGATGGTTGTCTTGTTCCTATCGACCTAGTAAAGGATGGGTTTACTCTACAATTCACTTCCATATTTACAATGTTCAAGTTCTAGATATTCTGAAAACATTGTATGCTTGTTTTATACATACATACTTTCACTAAAGTTTTTATTTTTGCAAACGTAACACTATATTAAAATAAAAATTCACACTTATGTTTATATATAATTATATACATATATAAATATATGAACATTAATTTCATATCACTTGCGAGTTTGGTTATAACCAAAAATCACGCCGTAAGCCTTTACATGAAATTCCCATGTATTTAAACATCCTTTCATGTAATATCTTTTCTATTCATACAAATATATAATAAGAAATAATAATATTTTACCATAAAATTAATTATAAAAATATTAAATGAAACATTCCAATTCATGAAGAGGTTCGTGTGTATAATAATTTTTGGTTATAAACCATAGAATTTAAATTGAAAACTTGAGTTTAATATGGATGCAAGGTATGTATATGTTTTTCATAATTCATGGAAATGATCATATTCAATTGCGACATCCATATTTTAAATTTAAATTGATATCACGCTATGCACATTCTTTTAGAAGCATGAAAATGAAATTATAAACATTTTAGTGAAACATTTAATCTCTACATACATATATATATAAAACACCCATTTTTAAACTTCATTTATGCATATATATATATATATTAAATGACTTTTATAATACGTATGTATATATTACACCCACTTACATCACATTGAAGTAATTATTCATAGATCATTAAAATTAATACCTATATATATGTGTGTGATGGACAAATTCTTGAGATTGAATATATATATATTTATATATATTTCATGAATTTTGATTATAAAAATATAAATTTAGGAGTCACTTGTGAATAAAAAATGGAATTTTCAATAAATATATATACAATAAATTCCTCTAAAAAATTATAATGTCCTGAATTGAAGGTTTTAAAGTAAAAGTAATCACATACATCAAAATATTATAGTATAAATTCCATATATGTTTGATAATCACATCTCCCAGTTCCATATATATCTATATAAACCATAATTAAAAATAGTGGGTATATAAACCCACACACACACACACACACATATATATATATTTGAAATTTGAATGAAAAATATCTCCTTAGATTATAAGAATTCAACAATAAAAAACTGAAAAAAAAAATTAATAACACACTTTTAGAAATAAAATTTCATATAATAGTTTGAAAATAAACAATTTTCCCTTACTTGGTTTTAGTTCAGAACAAAATAAATAAAATTGATAAAATTAATATTTTTACATACATATATATAAATAAGTATATATATATATATAAATAAAAATAATTTTATCACTTATAGATTTTATTAAAAATCAATAACTAAAACTTTAATTCCATTGCAGCAGGTAAAGAAATGATGAAATTAGGCTACCTTAAACACACACATTAGACTGGAAATTGGATTCCCACCAATTTCAGGTGCACATAGAAGGATTTTATAGCCAACAAAATTATATCTCAAACATGAAGTTAAATCTAGTATTACTGATGTAGATAATGAATGGAAAAAATGCACAATACAGTGACATAACAAATTATAATAACTATAGAAAATCAGATCAAAATAATTAATCCATGAGACATAGACTGGACATTATTGAATCATAATTGGATCAAAGAAATTTATAATTTAACAACATAGAGTCAAAATAAGTGATTTCCTTTAGACCAAAATGAAACATTTATTGTTCATGAAGCAAACAGAATGAAGAAAATTGATGCAACGACAAATAGAAAATCAGATCGACGAGAAAAACCACCCTACCAAAACTAATACTAATAGTTTTATACCAAGAAAGGAGAACACCTACCCCAAACTGGGTTGGAGATAAATAACAGACTCTCACCTCACTGTAGTTCAACCCAAACCTCTATCAAACCCTGCCGAAGATGCTCGAATATGGATTTCATGATTTGATTAGAAAACCCTACCCTGTGGACAGACCACCATTATAATGATTGGAACATTCTCATCGGAGGTCAAACCATCTCCCCATGCTCTCATGTGGTCGAATATCCCATATCAAGCCCGAACTTCGGCTGGACTCCCTCATATGCTTGCTAGCTCAATCTCATGTTCCCTGCGTCAAACCTCACTAGATCAAGGTTGTGAATCTTACACCTTGTCTCTCTACAACACAACTTGTATGGACCCTCATAAAACACTATGTATAGTGTCTTAATCCCCTTTAACTCTTCTTTTTGTTTTAATTCTATTTATATCATTATTTATTTAATTTATTTAACATACTTTATATATATAAATATTATTATTATATAAACTTTATAATTTTACATTAATCATAAAAAAATAAAATTTCTTATTTATAAAAAAAATACTTTTTATAATCTAATCTGATTTTTATATAAAAATATTATTTATTTTATTAATAAATTTATTTTACATCATATTTTTTATAATAAAACATATTATTATGAATATTGAATATTCATTTACTAAATTATATCACTTTAAAAATTTAAAATATTGAAAATATTAATATTGTTTTTTTTGACACACATTAGATTAAAATAACATTACTTAAAATATTTGACATTTTTAATATTACAACAAATAATACTTTAAAATAATAAATTTAAATGTCTTGTATAATATAAATATTTAATAAAATTATAATATTATACTAGTAATGAAAATATTGTAATCCTAATTTTATAATTCAAAACTAATATATATATATATATATATTATATTATATATTAATAAATAACCTTTTGATAAAAAATAAATATTTTCTCTCAAATTAAAATAAATATAATACTAAAAATATTTGTTTTTAGAATATTAATTTAACATAAATTTGAAAACTATAAGTAATAATTTATTATGAGTATTATTAATTAGTTAAAACACATAATTTTAATTATTTTTTAAATAATATCATCTAAAAAATATTTTTAGTTGGTTCTAATTATAAATAAATCTATTTAATTCAATATTTTTATAATAAAAATATGTTTATAATTATTATATTGTTACTTTATTCCCCCCTCAAAATAATTATATCCTTGAAATTTGATTATTCAAACTAAAAAGAATTCCGAATTTCCATCTTCAGGATTAAGAAACATTAAGACCACTAAACTTCTGGACTTGAAAACATGTTAATATCCAATGTTATCTAGATCGTTCCTCTGATTCCAATTATAACTCCCTGAGTATGTGCTTCCAGATTCGGTGCAAAAACATGTTGTGTATTTTTTTTATAAAATACACTAAAAAATTACACAACACATTACATAATAGATGGCCTTTCTATGTCTAGGTTTTAGAGAATAGACACACCGTACAAGTTTATCAAAGCTGGACCAAAAAAAATGAGCAAAATACATAGTGTACACTAACTCTTTAAGCGAAGTAAATACCCTTGAAAACTCTACTGGACCTGTGAAAATTGTTTAACACAACAGGCGATCATATAATATACCCCGAAATGGGTTTTAAAATATTTTAAAAATCCTTTTAAAAATATTCTTTTGAAAATAATTTTGAAAATATCTTTTTGAGAACATTATTTGAAATTACATACACTTTAAAGTACTATATCACCTTAGAAAATACATATGTTCAAAATTTCTTTAAACATATTCCAGTGTTTTCCTAAAAACAATATGAAATCTTCTGAACACATAACACTATTTTGAGGACACTTGAAACATTGAAGGCTATCATAGGCTAACCCACAAAGAGAAGAATGAGTTCACTCCCTAATTCACTTTGTTATTTTTAGCACTCAAGTTTTGGATTATTGGAAAACATTTTAAGATTTCTTTATTTATACATAATTTTACTGGAGTTTTTTTATTTTGAAAACATTAAAATGTATTAAAATACACATTCACACTTATATTTATATATAATTTTTTGCATAAAAAATTATATGAACATTCATTTCATATCACTTGTGAGTTGGGTTACAACCAAAACTCATTCCAGAATCCTTTTCATGAACTACCCATGTATTCAAACATCCTTTCATGTAATATAATTTCTATTCATTAAAATATTTGAACATAAATAATAATATTTTCCCCAAAAAATTATCAATAAACATCTTAAATGAAATATTTTAATTCTTAAAGATATTCATGTGATTAATAATTTCAGTTATAAATCATAGAATTTAAATTGAAAAAATGAGTTTAATATGGATGCATGGTATGTCGATGCTAGGAATAATGGTTGGCCATGGCTATATGCAATTGCAATGTACTTATTTTCAATTTAACATGATGAAACGATATGCACATTATTTTAGAAGCATGAAAATGAAATTATAAACATGCTAATAAAACATTTCATCCATATATACATAAATCTAATACACCCATTTTCAAACATCATTTAAGCATATAAATATATATATATAAATTACTTAACTTTTATAATATATATGTATATATTTCACCCACTTACATCACTTTGAAGCAATTTTTCATAGAGTTTGAAAATTAATACATATATATATATATATCTATGTATGACAAACAAAAGATTGAGAATTCATACATATATTTTTATATATAGGTCATGAACATAAATTCTAAAAATATAAATTTGGGAGTCACTTATGTAAAAAACATAGAATTTGAGATATATAAATATATATAATAAATTATTCTATAAAAATTAAAAATTCATGAATTGAAGGTTTTAATGTAAAAGTAATCACTTGCATCAAAACATGATAGTATAAATTCCTTATATGTTTGATAATCACATCTTGAAATTCCACATATATCTATAAAAATCATAATTCAAAATAGTGGGTAAATAAATAGATAAATATATATATATAGCTTGGAAATCTTAATGCAAAATTTCCCTCTTAGTTAATAATCATTCAACAATAAGAAAATAAGAATAAATTTTATGACACACTTTTAGATATAAAAGTTTACATAATAGTTTGAAAATAAATAATATTCTCTTACATATTTTTTGTTCTGAAAAAATACATAAAATAGATAAAACAAATATTTGTAAATACATATGTATAAATTAGTATATATATATACAAATGAAAATAATTTGATCACTTATAGAATTAAATGAAAATCAAGAACTGAAAGTAATTTTAATACTTCCTTAATTGAATTCCATTACAGTTGAAGAAATACTGAAATTCTACTGCCTTGAACGCACACACGGGACCAAAAATTGGTTTCCCCAAAATTTCAGGTGCACATAGATGGTTTTTATATCCAAAACAATAATAGCTCATGCTTTTAGGGAAATATTGGATTACAAATGTAGACAGTGAATGGAAAACCATGCACAATACAGTGACATAATAAATTATAATAACTATAGGCAATCAGATCAAAAAAATTCAACCAAAAGACATAGATAGGAAAATATAAAATAATAAGAGGATAAAAACCATTTATAATTTAACATCACAGTGATAAAATAAGTGGATTTCTGCAGACCAAAATAAAATAGTTGTTGTTCATAAAGAAAATAGGATGAGAAAACTGATGCAATGACAAACAATAAATCAGATCGATGAAGAAAACAATCCTACCACAACTAATCTGAAGAGATTCAGACCTATAAAGGAAAATACCTACCTCTATCTTGGCTGGAGATGAAGAACATGCCCGCGCATTACTATGGTCATACCCTAAAAACAATCGAACCCCGTCGAAGATGCTCGTACCTAGATTTCTAGATTTGATTCGAAAACTCGTACTTGTGGACAGAACACCAAGACGGTAATCAGATCATCTTTGTCGGTGGCCGAAACATCTCCCCACTACTTTCATGTGGTTGTATCTCCCATATCAAGCCCAAACTTTAGCTGGAATCCCTCATATGCTCGCCTGCTCGACGCCACCTTCCCTACATTCAGCCTCACCGGATCGAGGTCACAAACCCTACACTCAATCTCTCTAAAATGTAACTCAAAAAGACCATCATGAAACACTATAGGTAGAGTTATAATCCCCTATTACTCTCTTTTTTGTTTTATTTTTATTATATAGTTATTTATTTAATTTCATTAATATAATATATTTATATAAATATTATCATAACAGAATCATTATAAGTTTAGATTCATTGTAAAAAATATATAATTTTTTATTTATAAAAAAAATAATTTTATAATCTAATCATATTTTTATATAAAAATAATAGTCATTTTATTTATACCTTTATTTGAAAACATTATATTGTTATAATAAATCATTTTATTTTAAATATTAAATATTCATTTACTAAATTATACCACTTTAAAATTTTAAAAGATTGAAAATATTAAAAATGTGTTTTTTAACATACATTAGATTAAAATAACATTACATAAAATATTTGACATTTTTTATATTAAAAAATATAATAATTATAAATAATAATTTTAAATGTCAAGTATAATTTAAAAATTTAATAAAATTATTATTATATAATAGTGATAAAAATATTCTATTCCTAATTTTCTAATTCAAAACACACACACACACACACATATATCATATTGTAGATCAATAAATTACCTTTTGATAATAAATAAATATTTTTACTCAAATTAAAATTAATATACTACTAATAATATTTGTTTTTTAAATTTTAATTTAAATTAAATTTGAAAACTATAAGTAATAATTAATTATGAGTATTATTAATTAGTTACAACATATAATTTTAATTAATTTTTAATGAATATATTCTCAAAAATATTGTTAGTTGGTTTTAATTATAAATAAATTCACTTAATTAAAAAAAATATAATAAATCTAAGTTTATAATTTATGGGATTTTACAGTTCCACTAGAAAAATATGGTTTTAGTGCATTAGAAAAATATGGTAGAAACTACAAACCGAAATCCGGAAAAGAGAATTGGGTTATGTGTTAGACTTACCCCGAGCTTCGATCCGTAACAAACAATACTCCAAATATCCTATAATTGAGAGAGAAACATGCTTATGAATATTTGGATCATTGATTTAATCACTAGGGTTAGATGAAGGAGGATTGGGAATAAAACTGGGTAACACTTAAAAATCCTAAAGAGTAAAAATTTTAATTTTTCAAACATTTAATGGGGTTCTCGGCTTAGTCGCACGTTTTTATAAAACGTACAAAACCCATACACAAGACACTATCCAATGAAGGTTGGGTCACAATATTACATGGGGATCCCCACGTGGTTTTCTAACCAAGCGTCAACAGTGTGATATGCCACTGTCCAAAGTTTCTCAGTTAGCATAAGGAGGCCGCATAGTTTACTTAATAGTGTTCCACCTGTGCGCTAATCAGGTGCCTTGCACAAGTTGGACCGATTTTCCTTCCATTAATATACTAAACCCCCGAATCACCCCTAAGGAAACTCACAATCCCATGAAATAATTTATTAACAAAAAATAATGGATTGAATCCAATATTTAAACAAGTAAATACCTTCCAATGTGTGGGATCTTACATGACATGCCTTGAATGTCTTCCTCGCATGTAGAAGGATGTCTTCATGGAATGTACAAGGGAAATCCCATTATCTAGTTGACCAATCTAGGGGACATTAAAAAAATTGGATAAAATTTATAAGGTTCATCACATGTTCAACACTAACTTTTATGTAGTAAATCAAGAGACATGTCCAAATGATCCTAGAATCCATCACATGATCACCATTGACAAGCTTATATGGTGTCACATGATCTAGATGACATGCCCTAGTGTAATCGAGAAAGGTGGAGAACATGACTTAGGATAATTTCAAGAGTAAATGTGACATTTATGGAGAATGATTCATGATATTGGATGATATATCTAGGGGCATCGCGTGATGTGGTTGGTGTTCCCATAGGGAATCAGGACAGCCATCTGACATTCCTGGGATTTATGAAAAGACTCAGCTGATATCCATAAGGGTCTCCTTATGATTTAGGTGACATGATTTAATAACATCTCAAGGCTTGGATGGTAAGACTGATAGGATTTTTGAGACTGGAGTGGAATTCCCTAGGGGCACCATGTGACTTTCTTTGACATGTTCGTAAGACTTCACGTGATCCAAATATCATGTCAAAGGAGTGTCATGAAATCTGGGCTACATGTCCAAGTTTTTTTGCATATCACTGGTGGTTCATGCGAAGCACTTGTGGATCAAAGTATATATTCTTTGCTTAAGTATCATGTCCTTTAGTCTTTGTTATACTCTTTTATTAAAAATGAATTGTATTTGTTCTGTGTTAGCTTTTTTTTAAGTCTCTCTTGATCTAGAAGATGTGTTGGGCTTGATTTGTTTTCTAGATATATGTCCTTTACATGATCTATAGTGATCACACAGTGTGCTTACTCATGCTTTATGATCACTCCAGTTTTTCTATGGATCTTACCTAAAAGAAAACTTCTCAGTCACAAAATGAGTTGCTCTATGAAATCAACTATGATGTATGTGAGACTTTCCAAGGATTTTCTAACCATTCTCTCAAAGTCATTCAATTATTTTTAATTTTATAGTGGGGTATTTATAGGCCTTTCCAACACATTAATTTTCTGATCAGTGCTGAGCGTTTCACGTAAATCTAGGATGGAGTTGGTGGAGGGATTCAGTGTCATGCGCTCCACAAATTCCCATCATAAGTCACTTTGGGGGAATCAAATGATCTTAAAAAAACATAGGATTGTCCCATAAACACCTCCATTATTGTATTATTTCAAAATAATAGGTTTTTTAATCATTCAGTCATTTTTTTTACTTACTAATTGTTATACCAACATGTTTGAGTACCCTCGTGTGATCAGGGTGCCTGCTGAAAGGATTTTACATGATATTTGAAGCCTTTTATGGGATGTTTTGTGAGGTAAGGAATGCTTTCCAAGGTTCTTTTACAAAATTATACTATAAAGTCAAGGGGTATTGTGAGAATAAACTATGTACATCATTGGCACATTGAAAGAGTTTTACGACTGCTAGTGGTGCTGACCTCCTCCCCGTTTTTATTTCATTTGTTTATTTTACAATGGTTGGGGATTTTTTGTGGTTGTATGAGTGTTATTTAATATATTCACTCTACATCTTGGTGATAAATATTGTGACCACTAAAAGGTCCTTTAGATATAAATGAACATTTCATTAAAAATTACATCTTTTTTCCATAGGGAGACAATGTAGTGTTGTGGGGTTTCCTGGACATACCTGAGGCCCTTCATAAGATGAGGATGACATTCTGGTGAGCATTCCCAAGGTGAGGAGAACATGAAAACGAGTTCTGTGTTGTATTGAAGATCTCTAGGATTGTGTCATGTGAATTTTATGACTACAAGAGGATCCCTCCTTCCCCCTATTTAAATATATTTTTTAATTTTACAATGTATGGTGATCCTATGATTTTTCTTGAATGTTGTAAAGTAAAATCATTCTCTCCCTCGGTGATGTGTCATGTGAATTTAATGACCAAAAGGGGCTTTCGCCTTTTATTTATTTTCCTTCTACATTGGTGGGAATTATGGATGGTATTTGAGGAAATTTCTGGTGGAAAAGTTTCTTGGCCTAGGTGGAATTTATTTGGCCACCACCACATGATCAATGACTATCTGGGATTCCCTTGCAAGAGAAAAGGTAATTTTTTGAAGGGATATCTTGAGATCTTGCACAAGATATTACCTACACATGGCTTCTTCAGGTGACCTTATGATGACCACATTATTGCATAAATCTTTAAGGATTTTGAGATCCATGGGTCCTTGTCCACCTTCTTCTTCCTTCAATTTGCGAGAAAAATAATACCAATATTTAGGTATTTCTTCCATTGTGAATATTCTAATTGTCATTTGGGGGGTGTCAACAAAAAAAATGTACCATAACTTCCTTGCATCACCATAGACTAAATATAAATTCCACATACCTAATCATCGATATTTCAAACTATCATATCATAAAATATACAATGTTCCAGAACCATACTTCATTTGGTCCACCAAATACTAAGTCATTAATATACACTATAAATATAATTCTTTGAATAATAAATTTCTTGAAATTGATATTATAATAAACCCACCATGTTTGAAACCATTATTCTTAAAAAACTAATCTTGACTTTAATATAATTCCCTTGGTGCCTACATTAATCTGTAAAGATCCTTATTTAGTTGAAAAATTTTGTTCTTATCATCATGAATAATAAAAACCATCTGGCTAATTGGTATAAACCTCTTATTCAAATAATCCATTTTGGAATTTCATTTTGATAGCCATATAAAAAAATTAATATCCTCTTTAATCCTATAGAAAAGGATAAATGGATATTTTTTTATCCTTTCTAATGGTGTAAGTGTATCATCTACATTGATCCCCTTAATCTTAGAGTATACCTTGCACTCCAATCACTCTTTATTTCAAATAAATTTTCCATAGTCCTTCACATTGGTAAATAAAACCCATTTAGACTTGATTAAATTCTATTCCTCAATCCTCAATTTTTTTTATGTTTTATCTTTTTGATTTGGTCAAGTTCTTTATTCATTTATTGAACCTAATTCTCATCTTTTATGGATTCTTCAGTATATTTTTTCTTTACTTGATAAGTGAATGTTTTTTTATATATAGAATTTATTCATATTTTCTAAATTGTTTCTATCAAGTCACATATGATATTCATTGAATAAATTTTGACTCTTAATTTAAGACTATATCTAGGTTTATATCTAACTTATTCATACTCATTATTTGTTCCTTCTTCAAACTTTTTCTTAGGAACATGCATCCCCCTAGAGTTGATCACCTATTAATCACTATCTTTCAGAAACTATATATTGTTTTAATAAAAAATCTACTAATTTTCCATTATAATGTCATCATTACTTACAATAACCATTCCTTTCTATTAATTGATGAATTAAATTATTTTATTTTTCTTAAGTATCCATGATAAGAGTTAAATGGTTACATCTGATGATTCAAAAGCCCATTATCATTTTATTTTTTCAAAACTTAAGATATTATAGAGTATTTTATTCCCATCATCACAAAAAATATCTATTAGTAATTTCAACCAGTCTGAAGACTACTTCCTTCCAAAACGTATTAGGTAAATCTTTTTAATATGCATCATTCTAGCCATGTTTTTTATGAACCAATTTCTCCACTCAACCACACCATTTTTTTGAGTTTAAATTTTAGAGAATTAGTTTTTTATATCGTGTTTATTTTAATATAAACCACTTTCTATATATTAGTGAACATTTTCCCATTATGATTTCATAATTTTCTACACAAGCATATTTTGAGCCTCCATCCAGTACAGAATTATGTACTTGAACACATCATATGTATGTGTGATTACCATAAACCACATCATTCGGATGTAATATTATACAAAAAGAATATAGTATATTTTAAAATAAATAGATCTTTCGGATATGGGTTCAAAAACATAAATATGAACCCATTCGAGAAATATTTTTGAATTTACTTATTTGTCATTATACATCAATCTTTTAATCATCCCTTTTTAGGAAGTGCCACATGTACAGGTGTGATAACAAGATAACATGGGTAGATCTAAAGCTTTATCAATTTTCAATAGATCTTGTAAAGATTACAAACTCATATGGATAATTTATTCTTGCTACATTCTATTTTCTTATCCCTCAATTAAAAAATGAAATAAATTCTTCTCCAATTAAAATATAGAGATTCGTCTTCATCCACATTCCTTGCATAATAAATAAACTATCATTTGCTTTTAAGATTCATGTATTATTGCTAAATTCTATTATATTGACTAATTCATAAAACTAACTAAAACATAACAATATGTGACTTATGATTTTAATTACCAATACCTTATCAAATATCATGTCTTTTCCCATAATGTTATATTTTCCCAAAAAAATAATTCCCAAAGATTCATCATTGTAAAATATAACAACAACTTCATCGTCATATTTGGTTCCATTGAAAAGATCCCTATTTCCTTTCATACGTGTAGTATATCCACTATCAAGGATCTATATACTTATATGATTTCATGTTTTAATGGCAATTTCTTCAATCTAATCGTTCTCATATATTTTCTTCATAGACCATGTCTTTGAATTTGTATTGGGTGAATATGGGCGCAATTGATCTTCAACTAAATTTTATGGACTAAAATAATATTGAATATATATATATATATATTATTTTTATATCACTTGGTGATTCCTTGATATGTTGTTCATGACCAATTTAAATGTTTGTATGCATATTCCACTTCATTGTTAATGGGAAATTCATATCCATATATCCAAATAATCCACATCAGAAATAGTGACCATCAAAATAATTTCATGAATATTAAAATTTATAAATTTACATTATTAATCATGTTTCATCTAATACATTCTGAATTAGGGATATACATTTTGGGAATGTTTCATCTTTCCATAACAATAACACCTGATATATGGTTTATTGTTGTGTTTCAATTATACTGCATTAGTTTTCCTTTGATTCTATATGTTTTATAATTTTGAGATGTACTAAAATTAGTCTTCAACATTGGATTTGGTTCTTGTGTTATAACACTAACCACCACTACTTCTTGTTTTTGAATAATTTTAATACCAAATTTTTTATTCTAATGTATCTTTTTCTTCTCCAAGAAAACCATTGACTATGTCACTAGAACTCTAGAATACCATTATACCTTTTATTTTACTATTTTAAATACTTTCCTAATGTTATTTTGAGAGTCCAGTGTCTCTTTTAATCAAATATTCCTCATCCTAGGATCGTAATATAATCCTAATGTTATTTGATACATTTGACCCAATCATTTAGGGTATTATTTAATCCATCGGAAACCATGTATTATACTTCAATTTTTATTTTATAGTCAACAAAATTCTCTAGGACTTATGGATTTTTAAAATTTCTATTTTATATTTCATCTCTCAACATTATATTTACATCTTACCGCTACTTCATATAAAGTGTGGAATCATAAAACACTTCATTGGACTTAATGATTTTGGATATCTAGACATCTATTTTTTAAGAGTGTATTTCAATTCATCTTGTAGATTAACTCTTCTTCTAACATATAATTCATCATTATTTATTTAAACCATTATTTAAGAACTACCCAAAACATCACTGTAATATCTTATCTATGATCTTTGTAGTCTTAAATATATTCTTCCATAGTTTACTCTAAAATTTCATTCTATTTTAATATGAATTTTTTCTTCTTAAAAATTTATTAGTAAACATCCAACCTATCACTTTAGTTGAATATTTATTCATGGGAACCTCTTCATCATCCTCATGTCATATTTAAACCTCTTGGGAAACTCACGTTAAGGTTACCTACCATTATTTTCTAGAAATATGCTAGTGAAATTTTCCCATTTAAGTTTCATTTTCCCTTTTATGATTTTATGAAAGGAATGACATAACATCGTGAATTTATTTTCCTTAATAATCATCATCTATATTGTTATTTTTCATCTCCTAGAATGTTTCTTAATCCACCTTCCATTTTTCAACTAATCCGTTATCATAAATTTATATTTAATGTGAAATAATAGTAAAGTAAATATTATATGAAGAAATATATTGTGGATATTTATCATAAATAATAGATACATTAGGATTAAAATAGGGTGGTAATATTATCAGGATAGTATTTATAGTCTTAAAATTATCTTAAATTTTTTGAGACCATGAATATATTATACAATAACATTTACCCAATCAAATAATGAATTAAATGATCCATTTAGATTCACCCTTATTCCCAAATATTTAATCTATATATCTTTCAATTTTTCTTCTCACACTTTTAAATCACCTTCATATATTGATCAACATTTCCCACATGTAATATAGGGTCTTACATGACATAAATTTCATGTAATTTTTTTTAGAATGGAACCCTAATAAATTTATACTTATGGAATCTAAAACTAGTTTATTATGTTTTATTTTAGATAAATCCCCATTTTCTAAAATGATAGAAATCTCATACTAGTGGCTATTTAAACATCAATGCCTAATAACTAGAATTAGTAATGAATCTGATTCATCTATACATGTAAGTTGTCTCCTTCAAATATTGGAATCCATTTATGATTAAATGATTCCATTTATTCTTCATAAAGGGAATACCTTTTACAACACCCAAAACGTTCTGATATAAATTTTTGGATCCAGTATGTTAAATACCCTTGGGGTGAATCAAGGTAGAATAGATTAAAACCAATCCCCTTTCATTATCTAGTTTCATAAAAAAATACACTCTTATATCTTTTTATCATAGAAATACGTAATTAAATAAATTCATGATGTAGAAAAAAACATTTCTTGGTTCATCAAAAATTGGAAAAAATGATTATTATATAATAAATGTGCATGGATGTTCTAGAATCACTAAACTAAACTATTATTTTTACAATGTTATGAGTGAACTTACTATCACCCCTAGGTTCAGAACCAATCACATGTAAGAACACAATACTCTGTATTCTTCAATGTTCATAGTGATCTTCTAGAATATTATTTCAATAGTCTTGATTAGTTACAATTTGATTCACACTCAAACAGGTGTGACATTATTCTATAATTTAATAAAATTTATGAAACCAATACATTCACATAATACTCTGGTGGAATACTAATATTTTAATAGTGTCAAGGAGAAAATATGTCAGATTTATGATTTTTGGGTAGAAAATTTTCCCCTTGTTGAAGTATAGAGGGAAATATTTTTCCCTCTTGAGGTTTAGTTGGAAATTTTTATACCTCTTTAAGACTAGGTGTAAACTTGAAAATGAGTTAAATTTAAGGTATTAATATATCCATAACATTATTTTGAGGAGGAAATATATTTTTATATTATAAAATGGATATAAAAACTCCTTTCTTCCTTCGTGAAATCCCCCAAAAATAATCCTCTAAGTTAAGTTTTTTTCTCTTTTATAAAGGTAGTGATTAGGGATCTTTATATAGTAAAATATATTCGGAAAAGTTACTAATCATGATATTACTATTAAATATTTTTCCTAAAACTTCATCTACTTAATTTTCATCTCATTAAAATCATCTTCATGGTGCTACTATGTGGTCGCCTAAAATTACTATAAAAAATCATGTGATTCCACCACTTAAACTCTTTTTTCAAAAAATTAACTTCTTAATGCTTCTCTATGGTTTCAAGAAATTACCTTAAAATTGATGCATGATTCCTCTTCTTAATATCTTATAATTAAACTATTATACTTATAAATACTCATATAATACTCTTAGTAAGATTATTTTTTCACATGGTTTTAAATATGAAATACTTCCATTTACAAATTTTAGTGAAAGCTCCAACAAACACCGTAAAGACATTCCCAACAATATTTTTCAACTCACACAACAATAAAAAAACTATGAAATTCTATAATGAGATATTTTTTACCAATAGTTCCTTTATTTATATATAGATCAATGAATAAAAAAAATCCATCTCACATCATTTGTTTTTTATAGAGCCTCATGCAAATAATTAAAGAATATTAGTTGTTGAAAACACACAGTGTATGAGAATCATGTGTAAGTATTACATAATAAGAATGTCATCTACTTTAAATCAGTGTTATCTAATAATGACCACATATTTTACTATATTTTTTATATGGATTATACAGAATAATAATAATTAGTTTTACCTAATTAACAAATACATTCAGAGGTCGTGAAACAATTAGAATAATATGTTTATGTCAAAAGTGTGGGTTTAAATGTGTTGCCTCAAACATACTTTTATAAAAAAAGGTACATGGTGATTCAAATGATATATCGAAAATAAGGGAGGAATGAATAAAAGTTATAAATTAAAGATTTAGTTATAAAAATGATTTTATTGAATAGATAATGAGAAATACTCAAGAAGAAGAAACCATATCTCAATAATATCTATATGAAGATACACTCCCACCATCTTTGTAGTTATCCACTCCACTCAAATTCCACACCTAGTTGAGATAATTAATTTTATCATAATATTATATATTAAACATGAATCAAACAACCACTAATACCATAATTTTAATAAAATTCTATAGTGTGAAATTGATTTTGATTTATGTCCATTATCACCCACCTATATCCTTGTTCTCAGGGCATGGTGTATAATATCAAAGTAGATAACTATAAAAAATATAATTCTAATGATGATGTGAGAGAAGGGATTCATATAACTCATGAGATGATCCTAGATCTACTATTTCACCTCAAAAAATAGGATATACATATGGTTTAAATTTATATTGAATTTTTACATCGTGGTTTTTTAATCTTAGAAAAAAACATGAAAATAATAAGTTTTTCCATTTCCAGTAATTTTTTTAAAAAACCTATAAAACATAATGAAGAATGATTGAATAAATTAATACTATTATAGATAAATAAAATAAATGGGAAATATATGTTCAAATAAAAAAAATCTAAATGATCAACTAATAAATTAAAAAGACCATCTTGAGAATACATTTACCTGTATAATTAAAATACCACATTTACATAAATATTGAGTTCATTTGGATACAGTGTTATAAGATAATTATAAAACCAATATTAAATTTTATAAAAACAATTTATAGAGAAAAAATTCCTTACATGATTTGTCTTGAGAGTAAAAATGAAATTCTCAATCATTATTAATTAGGTGCCTCATTTTTAAATGTATACATGTGTTTTGTACCATCCCACCACTTACCCATTAGATTGGAAAGCGGATTAAGGTGATACTAACCTTAGGTGACATTCGTCATAAACCAAATGAAGTAATAAATTCCAAGGATTTAGATAAATTAAACAATGGGGAACAATTTATACTATAATACATACATAATGAGGAAATAATAAATAAAAACAATGAAATATATATTAATAATGCATGTACCAAAACCAAATTAAAATTAAATTGAAAAATATAGCAGTAAAAATAATAATAAAATACCAACATTAGAGTAATAGTGGATAAGTATGGAATAGAAAAATAAAAATCCAAAGTCTAATAGACTTTGGAAAAAAGGTAGCACCACTCAGGACCAATACATGATCCAATCTAAACACAATCTCCACCAAATAAGATAATGATACGAAGGAGTGATTCTAGAAAAAGTACACCTTCCCCTTTCCTATATATTGAAAAATAAATTCTATGTACACACCAACAAATATATTCATGGGGTGAGTAAACATATCTTGTAGGAAACCCTAAAGAGACTTTTCTCACATTCCAATATGAAAAAACGAGGCTAGATCACATTAGTATAAAATAATTAGGAATAATATCAAAGTAGAAAAAATATTTCCATAATATAAAATATAATATATTAAAAGGTTTTACAAAAGAAGTGAAACCAAAAATAGTTTCTTTTTCAAGATGAAAACGATGTTTATAATGTCAAAATTTTCATAATCAAACATGTTCACAGACACACACACCCAATCATTCTAAATGATATCCATATACTCATAATCGGTGATACATCATCCTCCAAGCCATCACTTGGAGGAAATTATTCCATGTTTATTTCCAATCAACACCATGGACCAAGAATATTTCAACAAGGCCTCATAAAATGATATCATGAACGCACGCTAACCATGTTCCTTTCTAAATGGAACCCATACCCCTATTATTCCAAATCATATATCAGAACTATTTTTTATTTACTATTAAGAAAACCTTTTTTATAAATTCTTAAAACACATTATTTTAAATAGTAAAAATCCAAATTCAATATACCACTAGTAAAATATCATTCTAGTATAGTTTTAATCGAGAAACAAATTTAGAATTATAAGGGATATGTTTATGAAAATCAATATCCATAGCATTCCAAAAACATGGGAAAGATGGAAAACCACATGTCTCAAATTTATTTGACATGATAGTTCTTAGAAGATTCCATAGATCTGAACTCCTTCCTCTATTAATATATCATATCCGAGGAAAAAATAATAAAACCTCATCCAATCACATAGATCATAGTATGAAAACAAAAATATGTTTTTCTGGTCAGGAAAACTGATGATATCCAATATGATAAGGTTGAAATTTATCAAAAAATTTGATTTCCATTATAAAATATAAAATATTTATTTAAATAAAATTATATACATTAAATATCACCAAAACTAACTTAAGGTATCCTTTAAAGTTGAGAGGAATATAATGGGAAACAAATGAGGATTTACAAGCATAGGAAGTATTAAAACAAGTTAGTAACATCCCCATTCATAGAGTGAATTTTGTATTCATGTCTTGAATCATCGGTTTACCATATAAACTATGAAAATGATTTCCAGAAGTTTAAATCATGATAATTCATTCACATCATGAATGGGTCTAATTTCATTAATTTTCATATCCATCCACATGACAAAACCCTTTCATTTTTTGAAGGAACTCCCGATATCTACCCATAACACATTCAAACCATTAATCACCATTCATGGAGTGAATGGTTCTAGTATCCAAATTAAATCATACTTTTCATTATCTTATTTTAACTATTTAAAAAATTTATCCCATTTACCAAAAACATTAAAGAATAAGTTTAAAATAAAAATTCCCTCTAACTAGGGGTGCTATAATCTCCCCACTATTTGGCTTTCCGTCCTTGGAAAGATAAATGTATTTTTGAACATTGACAATTTATAGCCACTACTCAAACATAATCTTTTATCATTCCCTTGTTTCTTCTTATAAATTTCCATTCTTCCATTGCACACATACCATATAAATAGATCACCCATGCAATGATTTCTTCCATCTATCCATAATCTGAACATGATCAAGGATAAGCATTGTATTTTTCTAATAAGTACCATGGTCTCCACTAGTCACATGGATGGTATTTGAGTGTTTATTATTTAATTGAGAAAAATTAAATACTTCTTGGAAAATACTAAATCTCATTGATAAGGATAATTGATATGAAATAGTTATAATATATTATATAATCTTGATTGATCAAATATACCATGCAAAAAATTTCCCTTACATCCTAAGAATCAATGACCATGTTGAGGTGTCACCATCAAGAAGATGTGGTCACTAACATTGAATGATAAAATTCAATTATGATGTTCTAGATATGTTTCTTATCATATTTTTTCCATAACCATCTACATCTTGATTGTTTGGAACTTTTCTATTGTTTTATGGACTGAACTCGGTCCAATGAGTGATGTTTCCTCTATTTACATCCAACATAGTGGATAATGAAAAGGATTACTATATTATTCCTCAAATGCAACCATTTGTATCATATAATAGTATATTTTATTATAGGAGAAATCAAATATTTTAATGTTATATTCCCATGAGCTACCAAAGTCCATGAAACATTCTATGATCCTATCTAATAACATCTAATTTTTTTATTCTGACAACCCAACTGTCTAAAGAATATATGACGTGCTTAAGGTCAAATGAGTTCTGAGATTTTTTTTCAATGATATCTAAAATATATAAGTTAATTCATGATATCTATCAATGACTATAGAAACTCTAACTCCATGAAACGTAGGCACTTCTAAAATATAAAACTTTTCCAAATCCTCTACCATGTTGGACTCTCTCATTAGAAGAATGTGTGCTAACATGGTGAGATGATCCAAAATCTACAACATAGAATCATTGTTATGAAGTTTCCATGTTATACCATTGAAAAGATCCAATATAAAGTTTTCCAACTTCCATATATTTGTAGGCATGGACTTTTTGATACCACCTAATCAATGATGCTTCGTCTTCACCTATTGTCATGTTATAAATTTCATAACATAATCTAAAATATTTCATTTCATAAATTGACACCAATTGTTTTTCATCACATTTTATATTTTTTTAATAACCAAATTAATATCCCATTTCAAATAGTGAAACATCAAAATATTTTGTTTATGGAAAGACTGAGGTACCATAATTTGGTTCTGAAAATATATCAAAGTATTTTCATCATATATTTAGCAATCAGAAGTCACCCCACTATTTAGGTTTTTATTAATGGAGATACAATAAGGATCTTCTATTAGATACTTTTTTACAATCTCCTACAAGTCTGAAACAACATTAACTATAAATAAAAATTCATATTCATCCTCTACAGCATAATCTAGATGCATTTCAGCAATGATACCCATCACCTTCCACTGGGTATGAGCTTCCTTGAAAACTTCAATAAATGAAATTTGATTCAAATCATCTGAAATATAAATCCCTTTTCCTAGTTTTTATACCAAGTCAAAGTCAAACATTTAGAGATACCCCATCTATCATTTTCACCTCAAGTTAATGTCCCATTTTGAAAAGATATATTCCAAACTCTTATAGACTGTAAAAATTGTGATCTTCTCCACAAATAGGTAATGTTTTTATATATATATATGGAATGAACATATGAAGCTAATTATAGGTCACGTTTTAGATAATTACTCTCACTAGTTTGTATCTACCTTGAACTATAGTCCACAACATTATCTTCCTATAAGAGAACACAACTTATACCAGATCTAGACACATCAAAATATACCACATGTTCCTTAATCGATACAGGATAGACTAAGATAGGTTTCATGGTGCTAAAATAATTAATATCTGTATGAATTGAATACCCTTTCTCATTATAGTATTCATAGGAGAATAAATACTTGTGAAATCCAAAACAAATGATGATAATAATTTACAAATCCTAGAAAAATGTGTACCTCAAAAACATTATTTAGTGGCTTCCAAGAGATTTATACATTAATCATGGTAGGGTCAACTGTTATTCCTTCTTTATAAATGATCTATGTAAGGAATTTTTCTTCTTTTACCTAGAAGTAAAACTTAGAAATAATATCATACTAATGATGATCCCGTAATGCACTCAGTAAAATTTACAAGTTATTCTCATGGTCATTCCTACGTTGAGAGTAAAAAAATTAGTATTAGGAGATACCAAGACAAAAGTATCAAGATACTTGTGGAAGATACAACTCATTTAATCTGTGATGACTATAGGTGCATTCATCATACCACAGTAAATGTCGACATATTAATAATGGCCATAGAGACTCCAAAAGGTTGTATTCGAAATATGCACTTTTCCAAAACTGAACTAATGATACCCTGATCATAGATCATTCTTAGAAAACCACTAGGTTCCCCTTAAATTATTGAGTAGATCACCAATTCAAGGAAGAGTATATAATTTTTTTTATTATAACATGATTAAATTTACGATAATCAACACATAACCACATAGAACCATCTTTATTTTTTTACAAATAAAAATAGTGTATCCCAAGGAGATATACATGGATTGATGAAGTATTTACTCTCTAAATATTATAATTGGACATTAAATTCATGAAAATCTATTAGAACCATTTTGTATAATGGGGGTGAAATACTGCTTGTTTCCAAGAGTAGATCAATATATAATTTGATCTTCTTCACAAGTGGTAACCTAGAGAAATCATTCAGAAAGGAATCTATGTATAGGTCCACTATGATAGAAAGAGTCCCTTTTCTAGTTTGATCTGCAATGCCCAAATACATTACTACCAACTGACCTGAAATGGTTCTATCCACTGATGCTAAAGTTCCAACTCTTATAGAATTTATATCCCAATCCACCATGAATACAAGATGAGTTTCATATGTGGATGTGAATGTTACTTTCCATGTATATAAATCATTATGGTATTTAAATTCCACCAACTAGTCCATCCTAATAATTAAATAAAAAATGTCTATCTCTATGTCCATAAACTTCCAGATAAATTTCACTACATAAATGGTAATAGAACATGATGAGAACATAAATCCTTTACAATCAATTTGTCCATGGGGTGTCCTAATACTCATGATTTGAGGCATCATTTAAACATCTAAAACTAATTGTTTAACTAGAAAATAAGTAAGAAAATAAAGAGACTCACTAATATCAAACAATATTTTCATAAGAGTTTTGTTTATTAGGATGGTACCTCACACTATGGAGGGATCTAGTTTCATTTTCTAGATAGACTATTATTCCCTATATAACTATCACGTAGCTACCAAATGATTGCACTTCCACCCCTACTATAGTTCTTCCTGAACAACTAAAGTGTTATTGTATGTATCATAGTTCACCTAGGTTTAGGTATGAGAACTAGCCTGATGGGGTTGTTCTATCCAAGCATAGGAATCCTAAGGATGATTCGATCCAGTTCAACTTCATGTTCTTAGAATATTAAGACAATACTTCCTGAGATTCTCATTTTTTTTCCGAAGTAGTCACAATTCCATATTGGTGAAGTTCATAACTTCTAACTTTGTATAAGTGAACCATACTAGAAATATATTGGTTCATTTATGAGATGTGATAGAGAAGATACTGATATCATGGATTTATTATTTGTTTCCTTTCTACCTTGGGAGTAACTCTACCTCTTGTATTAATTTACCATGTTGAATATCATACCAAAACTCAGATAGGCAAAGGTGTCCCCTTCAATAGGGTTTCTTTTAAGGCATCACTCTCCAACCAATAACTTATTTAGTATTTCAATATATTTAGTAATATAGAGCATTATTACCTTTTAGTGAACCTCAAGTCAGTGAAAACCCTCAAAATATATTCTTTTAGTCACATACTCATAGCTATTTTAGGTACAATGTAAAGAAGGTGGGTGAATTTATAATCATAATCAGTCATTAACATAATTCCTTTCTCTAGATGAATGAATACTACTTTCTTTGATACTTGGAATATTTAATTAATTTTTTTCATTAAATAGTTCCTCAAATCCTTCCCATTGAGGTCTTAATCCAATTTAGCATTAATATTAATGTCCCACCATAATTTTAGAAGGTCCTAAATCATATATACTAATATCTTGAATTTCATTTTATCTAGTGTACTATAGAAGTGAAAAAATCATTACATTTTTCATATCCATACAATTTCTTATTCAGGTCTAGAATCCCAATGAAATATTGGTGGTTTTTTCTTTAGAAATAATGTTCAGTGATTCACCTGACATGTTACCTACATTCAGGGTCCCATTTCAATATCCTAAAAAGATAGGACTATACTCTCAACCAAATCCTAGTTCAACTATATATTAGGTGGAACCATTTTCTTTAATTCCATCTCTATCTGGTTTCTTATTCTTCTTACTGGTTCTATTTTAATTCTACAAACCATTTCATAAATAAACAATTTTGTAATTTTTATGATTCGAATTTTCATGGTTATATTTTATATACCATACAAAAATCACAATATCTGAATATCAAAATCAAATAACCATTATAAAATGTATTCCTAGTTGGAATTATCCTTACTAATTCATGATACATACCACTTATAAGATAAACCTATAAAAATTTGTTGATGACACACCAAGAAGATATTACAATGCTTTTTTAACCCAATCCACCACAGTAACTTGAATTTCAGCCTAAAATGTTATTTATTCCCTTTTATACTATATATTTCATATTCCAACATTCATATCTCTTTTCTACCATCCCAATTCAAGGATTAAAAAAATATAATTCCATTTATAAAATCACTTCCCTTACATATTGGCTTGGAAAGCGGTATAGGTGTTACCTACCTTCAGTGACATTCCCTGAACACCAAATAATGGAAATAAATTCCTAGGGTTCAAAAACATAACACATGCATGAAAATTTTACACTTTCATACACATGAATTCAACAAACCCATAATGATATAAGAAAAAATAAAACCATATACATATATATAAATGATGCAACCACAAAAACCCAACACTAATTATAGTGAAAAATCCTATAATAAATAATGATTCCTAGGACTAAACCAAAGATACAATGGATCAATATGGAACAGAAAAATAAAAATTCATTTTAGTAAAGACTCAAGCCCCATGGTGGAACCACTCCTAACCAAGAAAAAAACAACTTCAAGCTCTATTTCCATTGACTATGATAATGATATCAAGGACCTCTGTTAGGGAAATAATAAATGTTCCCCATTCCAAGTATAATAGAAAAAATATGTATATGCACTAAGGTTTATATAATGGGGGTAAGTAATCATACATAGTAGTAAACCACCCGGAGTATTTTCCCACAAGCCACTAAGACCTGAAATCGTTTATCTCATAGGAGTATAAAATAGGTTAGAAGAATATAAATATAGATAAATTTTTTCAAAAATATAAAATATAATAGATTAAAATGATTACTAAATATAGTTAAACCAAAAATAATTTCACTTTAAATAAGAAGAAGCTATTCATAAATTCAAATTTGGAATAATCATATACTAAAACAATTTTGTTACATCGTTTTATGAAAATCAATTTTTCAACGATAGTATCGAAAGCATTCTAGCCAACACCAACAACCTAAGTTCAATAGTCAACTAGTAATATATAATTCAAGTAGAGTTTAAGTAGGACAACTCATTTAAAATTGGAAATTATTTTTTTATGAAATCCATGAGCCTTCATGTTCCAATAAAATTTGAAATAGTGAAAACCAATCTAGCTTGGGTCTGTTTTGAATAATTTTTCTTAGATTATTCCATAGATAATTTTTCTTTTTTATATTAACATATCAAATTAAAAGACAAAACCAATCAATACTCTTCCTGTAGAATAGATCCAGGAATAATAACTCATATATATTGTTCTTTTTATGAAAACCAAAGGAGATCCAAGATAAGAATACCGAACAAGGTCCTAACCATTGATTTCCATGATCAAATGCTTGAATATTCATTTGAATCCAAGTTTAGATGTTTATGATCCCAGAAATATCATTATAGAACCATGTAAGTATAGATAAATAGAATGGTAACCAAACTGAGGTTTATAATTTCATGAAGAAATAAAATAGGCTGGTTCTAGTACTATTCATGGATTGAATTGGGGATTCTTGTTGTGAATCATTGCATTTTCATATCCATAAAAAAACAAACTAAATCAAGTTAAAACCCTAATATTTTATTCATGTCATGAATGGGTGTCATGTTTTTAATGGTCTTAGTCACCCACTCAATAAAACACTTTCATGCCTTGAAAGAACTCAGGACATATTACTATAACACTTTCATGTCGTGAATCACCATTCATTGCGTGAATAGTCCATGTAGCCAAATTGAAGCTAACCTTCACTTTATCTTTTCTGAAATACATTATAAGGTTACCCCAACTACTCCAAAAATGATATAAGATTCATAAAAAGAAAAAATAACTCAAACCATGGACACTACAAGTTATAATTTAAAAATATGTTTGTCCAATAATTGATATCTGATGTTAATTACTATAAAGTGTTATTCAATTTTTTATAAGTGTATATATTGGTAGTAAATAAATGGTAATCCCTATGAATAAAAATTTGGACACATTATTCTTCAGAGTGGTTTTATTGAAAATCAATCAATAGATAAGGATAAAATTTCATTTATAGCAGTGAAGCTATATGAAAATTTTTGGATGAAACTTATAAATGATAAACTCTTATTAATATCTACAATGTGGGGGTAAAACGCTACAATCTAATTTTATAAAAAATATTTTCAATTATTTTATTACTCATTACTTTTTATCTTTTTTGAATCATTATATACTCATGGCAGTCAATTTGGATACATTGAAGATTTATTTTTTAGATCCATGGAATGGATATCTAAGAAATCCATCAAACATGATGTGTTTTATCAAATTTTAATACACTAAATGTAACATCACAAGTAATTAATGAATAATAGATTTTCTTATCTATGGATATTTATAAATTAGATAGTGTTTTTGAGGTTGAAAATGAGAATAAATCCAATCTTAAGTATTGAATTCTCTAATATTTTTAAAATGTTGTTTTACCGCCTTTTGATGGCGAACCATTTTTAAATCTATATTTTGAGAATTTTATAAGCTCTATTTGTCAAAATAAACTTATTCTTTAGTATTGGGACATTGAAATTTACTTTTTATAAATTTTTGGTATTTTTCTGACAATGCTCATTGTTTAATGAATAGTGAAAAATACAGCATTTTACTTCAAAACTACTTTTTCATCTAATTTAATTATATGGATAGATTATATTTTTAATTGGTTTTAAAGTGTAAATAGAATATATTTTTACCATTTAATTCAATGGTGGTAATTGGAATTAATTTCACTTTGAAATTGGACACAAACAATTGTCAAACTTTTGATAGATATTGTTTCTAAAAAACCCACTATTTGTTTTGACAACGAGAATTATTTTTAAATTAATTACAACAATTTCTGTGTTTGGAATTTGGTAAAATGGATTCAATATTTGGAATCATAAGTTCCAAATTATGTAATTAAGACACTTTTGTTTTCAGACATTATGAATAGTAACAACGATAATTATCTTTAATTATCGTGACTAATTAGTAATCAGGTAGTTAAGGGTAATAAAATAATATCATAATAATAAAAAATGACTCCAAAATGTGTCCTAATGATACTGGTTGTGTCATGGACGACCATGATATGCCTTTTGACAAACATAGGGACCCCATGGAATCACTTTTGGGTGATAGTGACATTTTATTATATTATTTTTTTTAAAGGAAAGTATAAACAAAGTATGTACCACCCAAGTAAAACAATTTTAATTTTGTCCACATAAATGATCTCTTAGACTATAAATAGTAATTGTAAATATAAATATATTTCCTAAATCATAATATTTTTTTTAAAATTTTTAGACATTAAATAAATTAATTTATTTGTGACACCATGATGATGCAGCGATTACCTCATTAATGAACGATTTAAATAAAATGAAAAGATAATGTAATATCTAATACTTAAACTTGTAAAAAAACCTATTGGATGTGTATATTTCGAACCCTTATCACCTTATCGTTGAAATATATCAATGTGAGACCTTTAAAATCTGAAACTCATTTTAATATAAAGTAACATTTCTTGAATTTCCAAGAGTTCCCCTCCTCCCTCTTATAAAAGGCCCCCACCTCTACCTTCTTACCCACACCTCTCAAGCCATTGGATCAGACAAGATCTGCTCATTTTATCTCTCCACATCCCTCTATTCATCATAGAAGCCTTACCTTAGGTAAAAAGCTTATCAAGTAACCCTTTTAGTTCAAACCAAGAGGAGTTACCCGATTTATAGGTAAAGTCTTCTCTAATGTTATTTTGTTTTATTTTGCATCTCCAACCCCCTAAAATCTTTTTATTACTTTCTTTTGTAACAAAAACAGTATCTTAAATATACTAGTATGCTTTTATAATAATGATTCGAGCTACACTTACACACACCTCCATCTAATGGTTAAAGAACATAAAGTTTCTGTGGATGGTGAATTACTGCCTCACGAAATGATGATTGTTCAATATTCTTTTAACACCTTGAAAGGTGGCCATTAAGATGTCACTATTTTTATATATGATATATATTATGTTTATTTTTTCCTTATTCTTCTGTATTTTTCATTTATGGCATACCTTTATGGTTTCTATTATGGATAAACGTGATAATTTTATTTTTTGGAAGTGCGGACTACCGCCCCCTCAAAGTGATTTGAACCGTTAATGCCATATGTTGGATGTGTAAATGATGGAGTTAATGATATTATATATGTTATTATAATGGAATTATTATATACCTTTATATTATTATGATTTCATTACATCAATTATGAAATAGAAATGAAAGTAGCGTTCATGCGTACGTACTGATTACTGTCCCCATGAACGGTGCATTTCATTTCTTACCTCAAAATGTTATGTAATATTATAAATGCATGTATATAATGGATATATATGATATATATGATATCTATATCATGAATATAATTCTGGATATAATTAACCTTTGACCACATGAACAACATGTAATTATAAGAAGTCCATTTTTGGATCATGTACCAAAGATCGACAAAACGACCGTTATTAACTTAAATAGTTACATAATGTTCATAATATAGTAATAAGTGATATAAAAGGAATAATGAATGTGAAAAAGGTTCTTAAGAAAGTACAAATTAACTCAAGTTTATTATTCAGGAGATTAAAGAACGATCGAGTCAAGTCGGACACGAGGTAAGGGACTTCGTCTCAAATCCCCTTTCATTTAGGCATATTTTGTTTTATACAAAACTTTCATTTATACGGAGTATAAACCCCGTTGACTTTTACTTTTATTAAAAATGAATCTTTTTATATGAAGCGTTTTACTAAAGGACCAAAGGGAATGTTTTTTTCGTACGTATGCGGCGACACCGACTTCTCCGCCGCCATGACTATTATTTGAGTTTCGGCTTCCTCTACAAGCCATAACATTTTTAAATGAAAAATAAATACCATGTTTTACTTTTCTTTTATTTTGGTATTGAAAATGGTTTTGATAATGTTTTTATTATATCAATGTGTTGTATTGATATCTTGTGATTGAAATGTGGAAATGTTATGTTTTATTTATGCATGTTTTATGTGATATGATTATGTTATGGTTATTGGGAATTGTTTATGAAGACGGGTGGTTCCGTGGTAAACTAAAGGCAGGTGAGCCTAATATAGCTCTCAAATTCATTGGGTACCATGAAGGGGTTAAACTCTAAGGTTTCTCTGAAGATATTTAGGGAATATACTGTGATGGGTATTCCAAATGTAACCATGAGGGTTACTCCCTACCTAAGAATGTTATGAATGCCTCAAGTTACATTTATGTCTTATGTTTTCTATGAATTGTTCATAAATATTATTATTTCATGAGATATGATGAAGTGCTTATGTTTTATGAGTAAAGTATGATTTCATTAATTCTTATGTATACATGGACTAATGTTTTCATTCCTTACGTTCATATACCTTACTAAGCTTTTTATGCTCATCCCATGTTTTTGAAATGTTTTTCACAGGTCAAGGGAAAATTACATGATGTGATGATAGTGTTAAGGAAGTGTCAAGAAAGAATCCATGTTTTATTTTAAAAATGTCTCCTTTTATGGGAAAAATGAATATTATCTTTTATGTAACCACCATGTTCAAATGTGGAATGTAATGCATGTTTTATGATCTAATTCTCTAAAACTCTAAACCTGAAAATATCCTCAATGTGCATTCTTGTAATAATTCAAGATTAATTAATGTTTAAGGTTGGGGACTTATAGTTGGTATCATAGGTCAGTTTAGATAACTTTAGGAGTCAGAATTATATTAGATGATTATCCAAAAATATTTTTTTATTGTCAAATTGAAATGATATAGCATTTGAAGATTACCATGTTGCTTCATCTAAGACATGTTTGTTCAGAATGGTTTTCCACAGAGGAAATGGGGAAGCAGTGCTACGATGGAATACAGAAGGAAATGACCTTTCTAACCAGCATCCTGAGATGGTCGGAATTCGAACTGAACAGTTTGTTGCAGTAATGGATCAGTTGACTCAAGAGATAAATGGTGGTGGTATCCATGCACGAGATCAACCAGATCAACTGCAGAGGAACATGTTAGTGGTGGAACATTTCATGAGGAAACATCCCCCATCATTCAGAGGATCATCTGACCCTGTGCTAGCTGAAGGGTGGATTAAAGCACTGGAGAAGACTTTTGATGTCATGGGGTGTTCAGAATATCAAAAGGTTAGTCTTTCTGTTTACCGTTTGGAGGGTGAAGCAGATCAGTGGTGGTCGATGGTTAAAAATATCAGGGACGCTGATGAGATTTATTCTCTTGACTGGGATGAATTCAAAGGTATGTTTCTTGAGAAATATTTTCCTAAGGTTGTTCGACTTAGGATGGAAAAAAATTGGAATTGAGTCAAGAGGATGACTCAGTGGATGATTATGAAGAAAGGTTCACTCGATTGGCAAGGTATGCTCCAAATTTTATCCGAGACCTTGATAGTAAAATCAATCATTTTTACTCAGGATTAAAGCAAGAATATCTAAGGGCATTAGATTCTCGTGATTTCAAAAGTTATGAAAAGATTGTTCGTTATGCTGAGAAGGTGGAAATGGAGTTTTCTTATGATCAAGTGTTCTATAACAACCAACAGAAGAAGAGACCGAGGTGGCAGGAGAAAGGAAATAATTCTTCAAAAAGGTCTGATGGTAAGAAAACTAAGTTTACAGTTTGTGATAAATGTGGTAAAAGTCATGCTGGGGAATGTATTCTAAATTCTGGAAAGTGCTACCGATGTGGTAAGATGGGACATAAGGCTCATGATTGCACTGAAAAATATTAGGGTTATGGTAAGACCAAATTTTATTTACAGTTAGTGAAATGTTTCAAGTGCAATGAGACGGGTCACTATGCAAATGAGTGTTCAACAAAGAGCTAAAATGATGGAAAGCAGTCAGACTACAAGCAAAAAGGTTTGCTGAAATCCTTTACAACTACTTCAGTGGATGTTGGGCCATCAAATGAAGTGGTATCAGGTACTTTGTTTGTTTTCTCAGATTATGCCAATGTGTTGTTTGATTCGGGGTCTACACATTCTTTCATATCTAAAAAATTTTCTAGTAAATTGGGAATTCCATCTCAAGAAATGACTCCTGAACTTGTGGTAAAAACACCTGTGGGAAATTTTGAGGTAAAAAGAATTTATAATCATCTTACTATCCTTATACATGGAAAGAACCTACTTTCAAACCTTATTGTTTTTCCTCTAGTAGTGTTTGATGTTATCCTGGGTATAGATTTGCTCTCAATTTACCATGTTAAGATTGATTGTAGAGCTAAAGAAGTTTCTTTTCTGAAATACATTTAGTTTGTGTAAAATAATGAACCCTTACTGTTGATAACATATCAAGAGGTTGAGAAACATGTAAAATATGGAAATTAATGTTACCTTGCACATATTGTTGAAAACAAAGGAACCATTCAGATTAATGATGTGCATGTGGTAAATGAGTATCCTAATGTTTTTCCTGATGAGTTGCCTAGAATAATACCAGATTGGGAAGTTGAATTTACTGTTGACTTAGTTCTTGATGCTAAGACAATTTCAAAACCCCCTTATCGAATGGCCCAAATTGAACTTTTAGAGTTGAAGGAGAAATTGCAAGATTTATTAGAGAAAGGTTTCATTCGACCTAGCACATCACCATGGGGTGCTCTTGTCTTATTTGTTAAAAAGAAATATGGTTCTATGAGAATTTTCATTGATTATAGATCCTTGAATAACATCACTGTTAAGAAAAAATATCATTTGCCTCATATCGATGATTTGTTTGATCAGTTCTAGGGAACTCAGTATTTTTCCAAGATTGACCTGAGATCGGGGTACCATCAGTTGAAGGTAAAGGAAGAAGATGTTCTGAAGACTACGTTTCATACAAGATATGGCCATTATGAATTTATAGTAATGCCTTTTGGGTTAACCAATGCACCTGTTGTATTCATGGACCTTATGAATAGAATTTTCCATGAGTTCTTGGATAAGTTTGTGGTTGTTTTCATTGATGATATTTTGGTGTTTTATAAAAGTAAAGAGGAGAATGAAATTCATTTAAGGGTTATTTTTCAAACATTAAAAGAAAAGAAATTGTATGGGAAATTCAGCAAGTGTGAGTTTTGGTTGCAACAAATTTCTTTCCTTGGTCACATTGTTTCTAAAGATGGGATAACTGTTGATCCTTCAAAAACAAAAGTTGTTGAAGAATGGCCAAGACCCACAAATGTAACCGAGATTCATAGTTTTCTTGGTTTGGTAGGCTATTATTGAAGGTTTGTTAGAAAATTTTCACGGTTATCTAGTCCAATGACTAAGCTAACTCGGAAGGTTGTTAAGTTTATCTGGACAATAGAATGTGATGATTGTTTTCCGGAGTTGAAAAGAAGATTGGTGAATGCTCAGTTTTGGCACTACCTTCCAGGAATGGTGAGTTTGTTATCTATAGTGATGCTTCATTGAAAGGACTTGGTTGCGTCCTAATGCAGAATGGTCAGGTAATTGCTTATGATTCACGACAGTTGAAAAATCATAAGTTAAATTACCCTACACATGATTTGGAATTAGCTTCTATTGTTTTCGCTTTAAAAATTTGGATGCATAATTTGTATGGTTTAAAGTGTGAAATATATACCAATCACAAAAGTTTAAAGTATATATTCACTCAGAAAGAATTGAACATGAGACATAGGAGATGGCTAGAATTTATCAAGTATTATGATTGTACAATTCATTACCATCCGAGAAAAGAAAATAAAGTGGCTGATGCTTTGAGTCAGAAAAGTAATGCTTCATTAACCATGTTATGTTTGGAATGTGATACATTGGTTAAGGATTTGATGAAACTTGGCATAGAAGTTGATGGTACAGAAAGTTCTTCTGTTTTGTTTCAGGTATCAGTGAAATATTCTCTACCAGATAGAATTAAGTAAGCACAGAAGCATGACAGTGAGTTGAAGAAAAAGGTAGAGATGGTTCAAAAGGGTAAGCTGCCTGAATTCAATATTGATAATGATTGTGTTTTGAGATTTTGGAATAGGTTGTGTGTGCCGTGTGATTCACAGTTGAAGATATAGTTGTTATGTGAAACTCATAGTTCTCCGTTTTCAATTCATCCAGGGAGTACTAAGATGTATAAAGATCATTGAGAGTATTACTGGTGGGATGGAATGAAAAGAGATATTGCAGATTTTACTGTGAACTGTTTGACTTGTCAACAGGTTAAAGCAGAGCGGCAGTTACCGAAAGGGATGCTTCAGCCTTTACCAGTACCAGAGTGAAAATGGGAGAATATATCCATTGACTTCATTGTGGGATTTCCAAAGACACCTCGAGGTAATAATGAGATCTGGGTTATTGTTGACCGCTTGACTAAATCTGCTCATTTTCTTTCTATACAAGATACTTTTTATCTAGATCAACTTTCTCGTTTGTATCTTAAAGAGATAGTTAGGTTACATGGAGTTCCCCTCTCCATTGTATCTGATAGTGATCCTAGGTTTACTTCAAACTATTGGAAAGGCCTTCAGAAGTTGTTGGGTACTGAATTAAATTTTAGTACAGCTTTTCATCCTCAATCAGATGGGTAGTCAGAATGAACAATTCAGACTTTGGAGGATATGCTACCTGCTTGTTCAATGGATTATCAGGGAAGTTGGTACCAACATCTTTCTTTGGTTGAGTTTTCTTATAATAACATTTATCATTCTATTTACAGGTGGAACCATTTGAGGCATTATATGGGAAGCGGTGTGGAACTCCAGATTTTTGGGATGAAGTGGGTGAAAGGAAGTTTATGGGACCAGAATTAGTAGAAGAGTTGGCAGAAAAATTTCAGCTGATACAGAAACACATGAGAATATCTCAGAGAAGGCAGAACAGTTATGCGGACAATAAGAGAAATGATCTCTCTTTTGAGGTAGGTGATCATGTCTTCCTCAAAGTTTCACCATGGAAAAGTATGATGCGATTTGGTAAGAAAGGAAAGATGAATCCAAGGTTCATTGGACCATATGAGATTTTGGAGAGAGTTGGATCAGTTTCTTACCGAGTGGAATTACCTTCAAGTTTATCTCAGGTACACAATGTTTTTCATATTTCAATGTTATGGAAGTACATGCCAGATCCATCTCATGTTTTGAGTCCAAAGGTAGTTCAGTTGGAAGAGAACCTATCTTATGAGGAACAACCGGTCCAGATTCTTGACCATAGGGAGAAAGTGTTACAGAATAAGGTGATTCATCAAGTAAAGGTTTTGTGGAAAAACAAATGATTTAAGTGGCAACATGGGAATCTGAAAATGCAATGAGGGATAAATACCCCCACTTATTTGATAAGTAAATAAATTGAGAAGATGCAATTTTCTAAAGGGGGAAGGATGTAATATCCCAAGTAAGTAATGAATAATAGATTTTCTTATCTATGTCTATTTATAAATTAGATAGTGTTTTTGAGGCTTAAAATGAGAATAAATCCAATCTTAAGCACTGAATTCTCTAATATTTTTAAAAGGTTGTTTTACCGCCTTTTGATGGCGAACCATTTTAAAGTATATCTTATGAAAATTTTATAAGCTCTATTTGTAAAAATAAACTTATTATTTATTATTGGGACATTTAAATTTACTTTGGATAAATTTTTCGTATTTTTCTGACAATGTTCATTTTTTAATGAATAGTGAAAAATACTGCATTTTACTTCAAAACTACTTTTTCATCTAATTTAATTATATGGATAGATTATATTTTTAATTGGTTTTAAAATTTAAATAGAATATATTTTTACCATTTAATCCAATGGTGGTCATTGGAATTAATTTCACTTTGAAATTGGACATAAACAATTTTCAAACTTTTGATAGATATTGTTCCTAAAAAACCCGCTATTTGTTTTGACAACAAGAATTGTTTTTAAATTAATTACTAAAATTTATGTGTTTGGAAATTGGTAAAATGGATTTCATATTTGGAATCATAAGGACCAAATTATGAAATTAATACACTTTTGTTTTTGGACATTATGAATAGTAACGACGGTAATTATCTTTAATTATCGTGATTAATTAGTGATCGGGTAGTTAAGGGTAATAAAATAACATAATATTAATAACAAATGAACCCAACATGTGTCCTAATTCTACTGGTTGTGTCATGGACGACTCTGGGATGCCTTGTGCCAAACTTAGGGACCCCATGGAATCACTTTTGGGTGATAGTGACATTTTATTATATTATTTTTAAAAAAGGAAAGTATAACCAAATTATGTATCACCCAAGTAAAAAAAATTTAATTTTGTCTAAATAAATGTTTTCTTAGACTATAAATATTCATTGGAAATCTAAAAATATTTCATACATCATAATATTTTTTTATAATTTTTAGACATTAAATAAATTAATTTATTTGTGACAACATGATGATGCAGCGATTACCTCATTAATGAATGATTTAAATAAAATGAAGTGATAATGTAATATCTAAGACTTACACTTGTCAAAAAACTTATTGTATGAGTATATATCTAAACCTTATCACCTTATCCTTGAAATATATCCATGTGGGACCTTTAAAATCCGAAACTCATCTTAATATAAAGTAACATCTCTCGACTTTCCAACAGTGCCCCTCCTCCCTCTTACAAAAGGCCCCCACCTCTACCTGCTTACCCACACTTCTCAATCCATTGGATCGGCAAATATCTGCTCATTTTATCTCTCCACATCCCTATATTCATCATAGAAGCCTTACCTTAGGCATAAATCTCTTCAAGAAACCCTTTTGGTTCAAACCAAGAGGTGTTACCCGATTTAAATGTAAAGTCTTCTCTAATGTTCTATTGTTTTATTTTGCTTCTCTAACCCCCTGAACTTTCTTTATTCCATTATTTTGTAAAAACCCCAGTATATTAAATATACTAGGATGTTTTTATAAGAATTATTCAAGCTACACTTACTCACACCTCCGTCTAATGGTTAAAGAACATATTGTTTCTATGGATGGTGAATTATTGCCTCATGAAATGTTGATTGTTCTATATTCTTTTAACACATTTAAAGGTGGTGATTAAGATGTCACTATTTTTATATATGATATATATTATGTTTATGTTTTGTTTATGTTTCTGTATTTTTCATTTATGGAATACCTTTAAGGTTTCCATTATGGATAAACGCGATAATTTCATTTTTTGGAAGTGCGGACTACCGCCCCCTCAATGTGATTTGAACCGTTAATGCCATATGTGGGACATGTAAAGGATGGAGTTAATGATAATATATATGATATTATACTGGAATTATAATATACCTTTATATAATTATGATTTCATTCCATTAATTACGAAATATAAATGAAAGTAGCGTTCATGGATACGTACGGCTTACCATCTCCATGAACGGTGCATTTCATTTCTTACCTCTAAATGTTATGTAATATTATAAATTCATGTATATAATGGATATATATGATATATATGATATCTACATAATGAATATAATTCTGGATATAATGAACCTTTGACCACATGAACAACATGTAATTATAAGAAGTCCATTTTTGGCTCATGTACCAAAGATCGAAAAAATGATCGTTATTAACATAAATAGTTACATAATGTTCATAATATGGTAATAAGTTATATAAAATGAGTAATGAACATGAAAAAGGATTTTAATAAAGTAGAAACTAACTCAAGTTTATTATTCAGGAGGTTAAAGAACGATCGAGTCAAGTCGGACATGAGGTAAGAGACTTCGTCTCAAATCCCATTTCATTGAGGCATATTTTGTTTTATACACAACTTTATTTTATACAGTGTACAAACCCCATTGACTTTTACTTTTATTCAAAAGGAATCTTTTAATATGAAGAGTTTTACTAAATTAAAAAAGGGAATGTTTTTGTCATACGTATGCAGCGACACCGACTTCTCCGTCGCTGTGACCATTATTTGAGTTTCAGCTTCCTCTACAAGCCATAACTTTTTTAAATGAAAAATAAATACCGTGTTTTACTTTTCTTTTATTTTGGTATTAAAAATGGTTTTGATAATGTTTTTATTATATAAATGTGTTTTATTGATATCTTTTTATTGAAATGTGGAAATATTATGTTTCCTTTGTGCATATTTTATGTGATATGATTATGTTATGGTTCTTGGGCATTGTTTATGAAGACGGGTGGTTCCCTGATAAACTAAGCGTGGGTGAGACCGATATATCTCTCAAATTCATTGGATAATGCGAAGGGGTTAAACTCTAAGGTTTCTATGAAGAGATTTAGGAAATATACTGTGATAGGTATTCCAAATGTAACCATGAGGGTTACTCCCTACGTAAGAATGTTATGAATGCCTCAAGTTACCATTATGTCTTATCTTTTCTATAAGTTGTTCATAAATCTTTTGATTTCATGAGGAATGATGAAGTTATTATGTTTTATGAGTAAATTTTTATTTCATTAATTCTTATGTATACATGGACTAATGTTTTCATTTCGTACTTTTATATCCCTTACTGAGATTTTTATGCTCATCCCATGTTTTTGAAATGTTTTTCACAGGTAAAGGAAAAAGTACATGATGTGATGATAGTGTCGAGGAAGTTTTAAGAAAGAATCCATGTTTTATTTTAAAAATTTCTCCTTTTATGGGAGAAAATTAATATTGTCTTTTATGTAACCACCTTGTTCAAATGTGAAATGCAATGCATGTTTTATGATCTAATTCTCTAAAACTCTAAACCTAAAAAGATCCTCAATGTGCATTCTTGTAATAATTCAAGATTAAGTAATGTTTAAGGCTGGGGCCTTATACTAAATTTTTTATTTTAAAAATAAAAATAAAAATATATATTTTATATTATTTTTTAACAGTAAAGTTATAATTGGTCATTTTTTTATATCATTGAAATCATGGTATGAGGATAGCCACCACGAATAACTAGCCTATGTAATTATAAAAATGGATATGTATTAAGGCATATAATAATATTTCCCAATCATGACATATATCAATACAACATAATTATTTATATCAATGCTTCAAAAATATCCAAAAAAGGTAATAAATATTGTCTTGGTTATTATATTTGTAGATTAATTATAAATATCACGTTCCATAATCAAACTAGATTCCTCGAAGAGTAATTTCCAATTATAATTACAATTTAATTTAAAATATTTTTCAATTATTTTCATTTATATTTTTATAGTACAACCAATACTGTCATTAGTATAATATTCAAAAGAGGAAATATATTTTTTTATAAATGAGTGTGCAGAATACAATGTGTCAGAATGTTTATCATCACTAAGAAGTGGGGATTTCCTTTCATGACTGTAATTTTATTTTATTTCATAGAGATCATGAAATGTTGTTTTATCTTCTTATCATTTTGTAAATTTTATTACCATATTATTTTTTTCATATATAATTAATTCCCTTATCATTTTTATCAAAAAAAGTTTATTTAATTTTCATATAGATCATGAAGATGTGATTTCTTATAAGTTTATCCCTAAAAAAATTTTCTTATAAAGGGCACAAAAGGATTTATCCATATAGATTTTGGAGTCTTTCTTGAAGTATGAAATGGTTTTTTAGCATTCAATAAGGACCTAGAACTTTTACATGGAGGCCTATTGTGCCCATTATATGCATAAAATGATTAGATAAAAAAAATTAGTACATAAAGGAATTAGAAATGATGATTCATTGAGTTATTGATTAGTGTTATTTCCATATATATTTTTTTGTAATTTTTTTTTGATTTGTATAAATTTAATACTGATGCAATGAATTACCTTAGAAGTGAAATTTTTGTTTAAAATAGGCATCAGTCACTGAAAACCATACAAACACAATAGGATTATCTTGATAATTCAGGAAAAGATCCATAATTCCTTTTTGATTTGTAGGAATAAATCGGACATAAATCCAACACACAATGTGTTTAGTATGGATGAAAGTGTATGTTTTTAATTAAAATTTATGTTTTAATTAAATACAATAGTCATGTAACATCATACCCATAACTCATTGGATTGGGAATAGGCGGAGGGTGCTACTAGGCCTTAGGTTGCATTCCCAATACTCTAAAGGCTCGAAATTAATGCCAAAGGATTCATAAACATTTGGGGAATGATTTTCCCATTTTAAATAAACAACCAAAAAAATATAACCATAATCATGAAAATAATTATATGATGCATGAGTACAATTTAATACATCTCAAAATAATCAAAATGACTATAATAACAAACTAAAACTGAGTAAAATGTGGAAACCAAGACCAATATCAAGTTAAATAAGAAGATAACAAATCAAATAAGACTCAAAGACACCAAATATATCAACCTAGAAACTCACAAAAAACTCCATGATCCAAATCAATAATCCATGAACAAAGTATCATGATGAAATACAAAAAATGGGATACTTTTCTTTTACCATTTTCTCTCTATATCACATCTTCAAATGCACCAAAGTTCCCAAAAATGGGATGAATATAAAACTCAGTAGGATTTCTACACTGACTTCTAATCTCAAGACACTATGATAGAATTTATTAGCATAATTTATCTAAAATAATTTTTATCAAAAAATTTTAAAATAATTTTATAACAATATAGATTTTTTTTTTCAAACCACACAATTTTCTAAAGAAATTTAACAAATAAACTTTTAAATACATTTCTCAAATTACATTTTGTCAAACATATTTATTTTTCACACATCCACACGTGCATGAAACCATGGACCTCTATATACTAGTGATTGGTGATTAATCCTTTCACCAAGACATCACTTGGTGACCCATTTTTATACGGGAAATTTCATACCAATATCCATCCCATTTTGAAGTGGGAAACTTCATACCCTTTTCCATCCTATTATTTTGATAGGGGAAACTTCACACCCATACCCGTCGCAAATTCACATGAACACACACCAACCATATATGACAGAATCCATGAAAATCCATTTCACTAAAACAATTATTTAATTGAAAACTTTTCTAAAAAAATACATTAATGAAAACAAAGCCATATTTACAAATTAGCATTACAAAATAGAAACAAAGAAGTTTCCCTATGAAAACCAATTTCCACAATTTCATAAACCATTACTAAAAAGGGTTTCCCATCAAGATTTTTCACATAAATTTAACAATTAATTTCAATACATTATATAAATCATAAATCATGCCTTCAAATTTCAACTAATATGAGTAAAGATTGAATCCACCTACATTGAAATGTTTTGATAAACCAAATAATTTCATAAGACTATAAAAATATGGCTTGAAACTTTAATATTAAACATTATATTTTGTCCCCTTCTACCAAAAAAACCATTCCAAATCATGGTTAGAACCAACCAACATAGACTTAACCCTAAAATATTAAATACATGATTCCATGAGAGGTTAGAAGAATAAATCTCTGAAAGACCCATGAATGAGTACATACCAAGGAATTTGGGCTTCCAAGACACATAAAATCACCAACGGATTGCTCTAGGATCAAGATGAAATATATATAACCTTTAGAAGGAGTCAAATTTGTGTTAGGGTTAGATTTGGGAAAGCAAAAATCCATTTAAGTGGTAATCCTAATTATATCCACAAAATATGGATCTTGTTTTTAACATTTCATGGTTAGGTAACACGGTTAAGAAAACACAACACTATCAATGGCCTCCAAACACCCCTCTCATGGTTAGATCAGATGGTTTGAAAAAATGTGTACCAACTGTGATAAAACCCTCCTCCAAACATCACATGGTTTCTCCTAGGTGGCCACATGGTTTGGAAAAACTGTGTTCTTAACTGTGCACCTTCCTAGTAACCATTATTTTAGTTGAATGGTTTCTTAATCAGTTTTTAATGGTTTTGAATAACCAATCTCAAACCGTACACCTCCATGAAAGCTAGTAAAACTATCCAAAAATTCATTTAAACATCCTAGAACATAACTCAATAAATTTATATACTTAAAATAAATAAATAAAGGGTTATTTAAATGAATATAGGGGTTCTACATTCTCTCCACCATTGGTCCTTCCTTCCTCAAAAAGGAGTAAACCATAATTTTCATGAATGTGTTTGGGCAATTTCTTGAGAATTTCCTTCTCATGCTCCCACATTTCTTATTGAATCCAGCCATGTTTCTATAAAACATGTAATAAACTGATGATTCCCCATGTAAAAATTTCTCTTTACTATCAACAATCTACACTTATGCATTAAACAATGTAGAATTAATCTCTATGTAAACTTAATCACATAAAATTGCATGGTTAAGATCAGGTTGATACCTCTTCTATTGAGATACATGAAACACATTATGCACTTAACAAAACATTCTTGGAAAATCAAACTAATATTCCACCCCACCGACCCATTAATGTATATCAATATGCCTATATATCAAGGATAGGATTTTCCATGCTTCCAAAAAAATTATGCCCAAGACTTGGAGACATTCTCAAGAACACTTGTTCACTTTCCTCTAAAAACAATCGACACTGATATTTTTGCAAATAAATTTTTTGAATTCTCTGATTTGTATCTATCCACTTTCTAACAAAATAATTCTTATCCATCATCCCCTTCACAAGGATTGGATAAAATAATTAAGTATCATCTATTTCCACCCAAAAAAATAGAGAATAACAACGACGCCAACAGAATTCATCAAAAGGACCCATGTGTATTAAGGAATGATAATAGTTGTTATTTGATAACTCCACTAGTGTTATGTGTTCCTAACATAATCCATCAAAATCCATTACACAATCCCTCAGAAAATATTTTAATTTTTGTATCATCCTTTTGGATTGTCCATCCATTTGGAGATTATACACCATACTCATATTCAATTGAGTCTAAGGGTCTTTCTGTAAGGTTTTCTAGAAACAAGATGTAATCCTAGGGTCTCTATCTGATATAATAAATAATGGAACCCAATTTCTCTTTAACACTTCTCGAATTTAGATCTTAGAACACTTCTCCACCATATGTGATTCATGAATATGGATGAAATGGGATGTCGTTTTGATCCAATACACTATCATACATATGGAATCATGTTTCCATACCATATTTGGGAGACCTATTGTTGGGAAAAAATACATCAAGGTAACATTGAAGTATTTTTTTTGGGTTGATTGTGTTTGTTGACAAAGCAAGTTTCCATGGAGAATTGTCGAGTTCCTGAGAATTTGTTGACAATCCTTGTTGACAAAGAACGATGACAAAGGAATAGACGATCTGGAGGCGGTACAAAAGAGCAGTACAAGGTGGCGCCGTTTCCCAGTGTTTGCCAAATTTTTGGGGTCTAAAATTTGGAGGTTGGTGAGAATTGCGAAAATAGGATTTCTATGAAGATCATAATTTAATATGGCAAAGGAATGAATTTCACGAAGATAGGATTCATGGTTTGGAAATCACGAAGACCAGAAGAATGGAGGCGGTGAGTATTCGCGATTACGTCAGTCTTCGCGAACAGCATAGGCTGAAGCGCATCGTGGCGGAGAAGGGCTTCGCGAGGGAGCTTCGTGGCAAAGTCGTGAAGGTATGTTGACGGTGATTCTTCGCGACTATGTCAAGCTTCAAGAACGGCAAAGTGCCGTGGTGCTTCGTGATTTGGACAGAATTCCCGAGGAATCTTTGGAGCTTCGCGATTTGAGATGACGTGGCATTAACTTCGCGCGGAAGGGACGAGGGTCGGTGGAATCACCTATAAATAGAGGCCGACCCCCTCGAGAGAAGTAGAGAGAATTTTTAGAGAAAATCCATTGCTATCGGTTCGCAGAGGTGGTTTGTGAAGGCAGTGTGCTTCGCGAAAGGGGAGCTTCACGACGACTATTTTAGCTCCGAGAAAGGTGTTTGCCCCGCGTTGGCTCAGTGAGCTTCACAGAGAGGCAGGAGCTCCGCGGCAGCCTAAGCATTGCGAAGGTATGTGCATCGCGAGAGTGCTTCGCGATAGAGCTTCACGAAAAGGCAGGAGCTTCGCGAAGGCTTGTTTGAGCTTCGCGAAATTGGGAGCTTCGCGAAGTAGGGTGCTTTGCGAAGGTGTTTCCAAAAGGAATTACCCAGTGTTCAGAGGCAAAGAGGTATTCATCAGTGGATGAAATTTGGACATTAACAGATCATCCATCATCAGTTAAGGATGCATTTATTAAATGCAAATGAAGATACCTACAGGTCTATAAACTGTGAGTGAATCCCTTCCAAGAGCAGTGAGGTTAGAGAGAGGTAGAAGGTGATCCTCTCCACCGGGAGTGAGTCAGAGAGAGAGAAACAGGGAGTGACCCTTGGGAAAGCAGTGAGCTAACCCTAATCTTTGTAAAGGCAGTGATCCTAGGCATAGAAGTGATCTAGCCCGAACATTGTATCCACAGCTAGTGAAGTTTAGTGAAATTGGTACGACCGGCAACTTGTCGGCGTATGCTCCTTGGACGTAGCCCAGTGAGGGTGAACAAAGTAAAAATCTCCGCGTCTGCCTGTTTGCTTCCCTGAATTGCATTCAAAGCATCATCATTAGATAAAGAAGTAAAGAAGTGATCATTGTTTACACACAAGAGAAATCAAAGTGACCCTTGTAATAAAGAGGTCAAGATCCAGTGGGGTAGGAAGAACTTTGAAAAAGAATATCCATACCCTGATTCACCCCCCCTCTCAGGGTATATAGGCCCCTATTGGCCCTAAAACCTATCATAAAATACATTGATATCCACTCATATTTCCAAACATGAATAGGTAAATACTAAAACATAGCCACTAGTTGCTGGTTACCTACCTTAACATGATGATAGGTGAGGCATTTCAAAAAAAACCCATCTAGATTTATTTTTAATCCATCCAAACTAAATTTTTATTTTATTGACATATACATATTTTGTATTCTAGGATGAATAACCCATATTGAATGGTAGTATTAATAAAAAATTTGTCCCTAAAAAGCCAAAGGTACAACCATCCGATCTCAAAACCACAACACTGAACTCATATCTGGCTTCCCTCCCTCAGTAGCCTCAACACAATTAACTTTTAACCTCATATAAACACATTCAAAATAAGATTTTATTCCTCTATAACCTTCTAAACCAAATTAGGAACAAATGTAAGTATGATGAAAACTACAATACTAGTTCTATCTTCAGAATCCAAGTGCATATCACCTATCACTGACACCAGATTCCATTTATCTGAATCCTCTTTTTCAAAATAACTACCTGACATCCTACTTAATGCATCTAAAATCAAATGTCCTTTACCCATTGTATACATAAAGTCAAAGTAAAACATTTATAGATACTCTATCCATATTTTTTGGTTCATATTCAATCCAATTTTTGAGAAAATGTGTGTCAAGCCATTAGGGTCAATAAACATCATAAATTCCTCACCAAAGAGGCAAGGGGTCCAAGTCTTCAAATCATGGACTACATCAGCTAATTATAAATAATGTGTTTTTTATTTATTATCATGAAACCATAACTTCCATGAACCATAACCAATAACAAGATCTCTCTACATGAGAACACATACTAACCCAGATCCCAATGCATCTCAATACACCACAAATCCTTGTCCTAATTCTAGAAATATCAAGATTGGTGCTAATGTAAGCTAATAATTAAGATCTATAATATAATTTTGACATTGGAAATTACATTTAAATTGAAACCATTTAATTATCAAAGATTTTATTAATGAATCTAGTTATGAAAAATAACAAAAAAATATCGGTAATAACTAGCCAAGCCAAGAAAATTATGTATCTCAATGTTGTTCTTTGGTGATTTCCAATAGATCACAACCTCTATATTTCATGGACCCACATAGATAAATTTTTTAGAGATAACATGGATAAGGATTCATAACTATTGTATAAAAAAATTATGCATATAATGTTTGGCCTATAAATAATGTTCCCCTAAAATTCACAACACTATCACCAAGTGTTTCTCATGGTAATTATTTTTCTTTGGATACACCAATATGTCATCCAAAAAACCCAACACCAAAGATTCTAGATGCTTTTAAAATTTCCAATTCATCAATAAAAATAAATACTTTTGGTATATTTGTAAGACCAAAAGGAATAATCATACACTCATAATATCCATATCTACTATTGAAATATTTCTTCATAATATCCTTCTTTCGATCCCACAATTGGTGATATACTGATTAAAATTCTATTTTACAGAACCACAAGGATCCTATCAATTGATAAAACACTCCAAAAATTTGTGGAATAGGATACTAGGTCATTATCATAACTTGGTTAATCTTATAATAATCCAATTATAGTATTATAGTTTTATCTACCTTTTTCACAAAAAGAACTGTTGCTACCCATATATACATACTAGGACAAATGAATCATTTTCATTCTTACTCTTCCAACTAGAATTCCAATTCTCTTAATTCATTTGGTTACATATGATAAGATTAAAGTGAGATAAAAGTGGCCCCTATTAATATATGAATCATAAACTCCACTTCTGTTATGTGTGAAAACCTAGAGATATTTTTGGAAAAATCATTAGGAAACTGATCAATAGTTTTTGGAAAACCACTATTCTCAGTCTCATACACTAATTCCAAGTTCAATGCTACTAATTTGTATGGTATACTTCTGTCTTATTGAGTAAAAAAGCATGCTTCACCCTCCCTTATAACTCCAAAATCCCATGACCCGGTAGAAACCGGTCCTAAGAGAATTTATTAAATAAAAATAGAAATGAGTCAGACAGACAAGGGATCATTACAAAACCAAGAGTGCACGACACCCATCATATCTTCCTCAACCATTGAAGCACAAAAATAGGGGGCCGTAAAGGACCACATCATATCCATCTTTAAAATCGCCGGCTTGGACAGAGCATCCGCCACCGCATTGGATTCCCTATAATCATTTGATACCACCACTTGTAAATTAGAAACCTTGCGGAGACATTCAACCCAATGAGGTAACACTCTCCAGGGGACATTTTTCATCTTTGATTCGAAGGAATGAAATGCATGCTGAGGGTCCAATTAAATCCATTACCTGTTCCAGCTATATCGGACATCATACCTAATAGCGTGAATTATCGCCCCTAATTCAGCCTCATAGGGAACCATAATATTAGTAAAGTGGTAGAAGCACCCCTTGACAAAGCCACGATATGTTTGAAAGATGCCACTACATCCTGATAGTCCTGGATCACCAGAAGTAGCACCATCCATGTTGACCTTGAGCCATGGGCTGATCGGGGTTATCCATCATATGTATTTAAGAACCTGAGGCTTCTGAGGCCGTCTGGAGACTCCAAGAAGTCTAAAAATCAGCAATTCAGAAAAACAATTATGCATTGTACATGTTTGAATCCGTGAGGCAGCATGGAACTCTGAATGTATCGCGACCATGCCTCATTGAATAGGGACACACATTCCATAAAATATTAGACTGTTGCGAGTAGCCCATGTGGCCATGATCACAGCTGTAGTGGCCACAAGAATTAGATTCCCAAGCTGTGTGCTACAACACACCCTGAACAGCCCAGTTAACAGATCATGTAGCAGCATATTTTTGTCAATTGCAAGTCCAAAAAGGGTTCCAAAATAATCCCACAGCCTCTTAGCATAGCTGTAATCCACAAAAACATGTTGGGCATTCTCCTAAGCAGTCATACAAAGATGACAGGACGACGCAAATTGAAAACCAGCCCGTTTGATCTGATCGTGAGTAGGCAAATTATTATTCCATAATCTCCAGGTTAAAAGAAATCTAGAAGGCTGGATAAAGTTAGTATGAAATTTTAAGAGCTAGGAAGGTTCACGATAGGACCCTCCACAAATCATCTGATAAAAATCCTTGCTCATGAACTGCCCATCGCAGTTATGCTTCCATATCACCGTATCACGGTCCATGAAAGTGTAATTATGAATTTCCATCTCCACCTGCTGTGGAACAATATTGGCAGAACATTGAAAATATGAAATAAAATCACTTATGAAAAAATGACATGAATCAGGGGAAACATCCATACTTTATTGAAAAGACATCTCAAGCCATGTTGTACTCCAGTAATTGAGGTGAGAGTCCCTGCAAACCATCCATTTAATGTTATGAATGAGTTGCATGAAAGATTGCTTGAGAGATTCCCAAAAAGATGATGCAATGTAGTTCTTATATCCATTAAGCAGCCTTCATCTGAATCTATTTACTATAAAATCATTCGACCCATCCTTAGAGATCACGCCCCATGCGAACCTTCCGAGAAGACCATCATTGAATGTCCGGAGATCATTGACAACAAGGCCTCCCAACTCAACCAGCTTAATACACTCTTTCCAGGCAACAGTGACAATTTTCCTATCATGAACTGATCATATCCAAATAAAGTTCTGTATCATACCTTGTAAGTCCTTGATGAGTCCCCAAGGCCATCGATAAAGAGAAAAGGAGTAAACAAACTTAGAGGTGATCACTGAGTTGAAAAGGCAGACCCTCCTTACCATGGACATCACCTTCCCTTTCCAGCTAGCAAGTTGGTTCACAATGTTAGAGGCTATTCCATCCAGATTCTGCCTCCTCACCCAACCCCAGAATAAAGGGTCCCCTTGATAATTTATGGTTAAATATCCCTTTTTGACACCAACACGTTTAACAATCCTGTTTTGTTTACCAATGATAACTCTATTACCAAACACAATGAAAGATTTTCCCCAGCTTATTGCTTGTCTAGCCACATCTTCATAATGCTCGAAGAGGGCCTTAATAGAAGAGATGGTTCTCCTTGAGGCTTTACCAAGCAATAGAATTTCATAAAAATATAACAAATGAGATGGGGTAAAAGTCATTCCTCCTAGCCTTCATTTTCTTGAATAATCCAATTTGAGCAAGATCATTGATGCATCGACTAAGGTATTTTTCAAAAATAGAAAAGAGAAGTCCAGAGAGGGGGTCACCTTTCCGTACACCCCTGGTGCAGGGGAAAAATCCTCTGGGTGTGCCATTGAGAATAATGGACAGCCTTGATGAGCAGAGGATAGTATTAATCAGCTTGATAAACTCATTGGAGAAGCCATACCTTTTGAGGACATTCATGAGGAAACTCCATTTTAATGTGTCAAAGGCCTTTGAGATGTTGATCTTCAGTGCAAAGTTCCCTACCTTCGTCTTTTTTCTCATAAGATTAATGTTCTCCGAAGTAGTGAAGAGACAATCCTGGATATTTCTCCCAGGAACAAAGACAAATTTATTGGTAGTAATCAAGTCACTAACCATTGGGACCATTCTGTTCATGAGGATTTTTCTTATGATTTTAGGGATAGTGTTTCCAAGAGAAACTGTCCTAAAGTACTTGATATCAAGGGCGTTATTCTTTTTAGGAAATAGAGTAATGAAGGACGAGTTCATCCCATACAGCAGGTAAGAATTAGTGAAGAAGTCATTAATAGCTCGGGTAATATCATCCTGCAAAATATCCCAATAATATATAAAGAACTTGTTAGTGAATCCATCTGGGCTAGGAGCGCTGTCCACATTGAGAGAGAGAAGAGCTGCTCGAATTTCCTCTTCAAGGGGGGATGTAACAAGACACTGATTATCATTCTCTTCAATGCATGGAATTATATTCACAACCATTTTTTGTGTCTTGACATTCCCATCATCAGAATATAGTTCCTTAAACATTATCCAACAACTTATACCCAGGATTATGTCATAGAAATCCATATAAAGAAATGATAAATTACATACAAATTCAGTTCCATCAATAGATATAGAACATGATTTTCACATACATTCTCAACATTCTCTTTCCTAGGATGAGTTTAATGTTTCAAAATAGAAGGCATCATATCAACATGAAATTCAAAAAATCATGAATACTAGAAGTAATAAATTAATAAAATGAACCCATATCAAAAAAAATATTGAATCGGGGTAGAATTAAAAATAATCACACCTTTCACCTTCTAAGATCTAGATTGATCATCCATGATCATTTTCTCAGCTCCATATCATGTATTACTCACTACACTTTGGTCTTTATTACCCAATTTAGAATGCACTGGTTGGGGAGTCATTGTATTCCTAGAATCACTATCTCTTCCACAATTCTACTTATAATAACTAATATGCTTCCCTTATCATTTATAATCATATTATGTATTTGAAACATGATATGTTTCCCTAACACCCGACTTTGGAGCATTTCTACAATAGTCCTAAAGATGTCCTGTCTAGTTGCAATTTTGTAATTCTCTAGGAGGTGACATAAAATCCCCTACATGTGATCAAAATAATCACATTGAAAATATAAAATTATTCTCTTTTGTTTAGGAGAAAGATTCATTGATCTAGTCATCTTGTTCTAAGTACTTCCACTATATGGGAAAGATGTGTACCTCTTCTACATATTCCTAGAAATAGAGCTCTCACTATTTCCCATAGGTATCAACTTGATTCCTCTGACTACATTACATAAGATATCTATTTCTACCATTTTCACTCAATTGAACATCACCATATAATCTAATATAAAAAGTTTAACAATTTTTTATAAAATCTATGGCTTCAATCCCGATTCAAAAATTAATGACTTCAAGGATGAACTTCCAATAACTTCTAGTGAAAAACAGACTAAATAACTAAATTTAGCCACATGATCTATCACTGTGAGGTTCTCTTGATTCAAACTAAATTAATTCATCATTCAAGAAACTATAAATATGTGTGGATGGATGTTTATGTTGAATAATTATTCTAAATACTTTCATGAAATTCCTTGGTCTAATTTATCTTGAACTACTAAATCCAACCATTGTCATTCTAGATATTCCATCATGTGCATTACCAACATTTATTTCAAATTATTAGTGCCTATAAAAGATCTAGGTATCACTGAGAGGGTGAGGGGTAAATTGGTGATATCTTTTCCTTTCTATGTTTTCTTACTAATGAAACAACCTTTTCCTCATGTTAAATATTTATTTTCCTTCTCAAATAAAATAACACAAACATCCCCAAAATAAAAGAATTTATAGGGTTCACTACTTGATAAGATTATCTACGTCCTTGCTATGGTATGGAAACAATATGATACCACAAAATCCTGTATAAAACATTCCTTTTGTGTGGAAAATAACAAGTAGGAAATTACCTTACACTCATGTGACACTATGGAAATAATATGATAGTTCAGGTGATCTTTCTATCACATATGATGTAATAAAATTTTTGTAGAAACTATGTTACAACGATGATTGATCAACATTCAAAAATATGTTCTTCAAAAACAATTTTTAACTTTCTTACCAAACAGTAGCCAAGAACTTCCTAAACTTCATAATGATACTCATTCTGTCTCTCCAGCCCAATTCCCAAGTCCGATTTCTCAATATGAAAATATAACTCTATAAAAATACCATTTAAACAATTCTGAAATTCTTTATCATCTGTCCATAAATATCAATATGATTTTATCAGTCAAATTATCCAACCCAATATGACAGCTAGGTGAATATAATCTTGTCTCTTGTCATTTTATTCTTATTTTTGGAAAACTTCCTCAAGTAATAATAATCTTGAAAATTCTTCTCCCTATAATTTTGAAGTTTATCACCCTCTTCCAATCTAAATAGTACACATTTTATAAAGTGAAATGTACTTTATCCTTTTATAGGAAACCCAAAAGTGGTTTGGGCGGGATTTCCAAAAGCTTTTACCAATGATCCAAATTCCCCAAAATCTCTATTTCCCCTAAATTAGGAATGAATTTATGAATTATTCAGTGTTTCTCAAATATTATCAATTCTTATTAGATATACTTTTAACTTAATCACCATTTAATCTTCTTAATAAACTTAAGAATGATTTTAATTTCCCATTCTGATTTTTCCATTACAATAGAGACATAGGGTACCTCCAATTTTATTGACCCACTTGGGAATAAATAAAATCTGAAGAATTACCATTATGATGACCACTTAAATATATTAAAATAAATAAAATTTATTAATTATGATATATTAAGTGGACTATTTTTTATGTTTCTATATAATAATTGAACCATATGCGAATAAGACGTCTTCTCATAATGATCTTCGGAACCAACTGACTATTCTGATGTCTCCCTTGAAAACCCTTCATCAATTACTTCAACCACCCTTTAATGATCCCACATAACAACTATATCGTGGCTAGTTAAAAAATACTTCTTTTTTTCATTTACTCTAACTGAAGAACCTATATTAGATGATATTTATCGGTGTTGTTCCTAGTTTGATGGCTTGTGAAATAATTTTTATTAGTAAAAATAGTTTTTCCCTCTTGACACACTTGAAAAAAAATCATTAAACAAGTTAATGTTTTTTATGGTTCTCAACCCAATTGATAGGGAAAAAAATGTTACCGTATAGAAAAAAATCAACCACTCATCTTGATGAGAAATGGTTGACTACAGTTTGCATTGATATTGGATTTTCTTCTTCATATAAGTCACCATAAAAATATATTATTCTTTACATTATTGGTTCCAGCAACTTCCCCATATAAAAATTATTCCTCCAATAAAACTCTATATCTAATATAAAAAATATACCAATAATATGAATCAGTGTCAAAATCCATTACGATGGATCGGTAGCACACCATGTATAATGGGTTAGTTTTAGTAGCTTATAATACAGAAACTTTTTTCTTTCTATGAATACAATTCACATAACATATTTCTTTGACTATTTTTTTCTCATGGCTTTCTGGTCTGACTAAAAACTAGTACCTTTAGTTTCTATCATTAAGATCATCCTTTTTAGCTTTTTAACTAATCTATATTTAGTAATATTTCACCTATTTACTGAGACCAAAACGGTTTTTTTACAAAAACATTATTATTCTATAAGTTCATACTTTAATAATGACTTCTTAATGACTTTGAAAACCTTTAAGATCAGATTTAACATCATCTTACTTATAATGGGAAGTTATGTAACCTCTCATTTTTTCAGCAGCTTCATTATTTCCTCAACCTGAGAACCTTATTACGATTGGAAACACTTTTTCTCCCCCTTTCTATCATAAATAAGTCCTCAAAATATTTATAGAATACTTATGATTTTTGGGAAATACAAAAACAATTTTCAGAATTACATTGGATCCATGCAGAATCTGATTCTCTTCCTCACTATGATCAGAACCTCATTGCAAACCCAAGGTGAGTCTGATAATCCTTTACTTCTAGAAAATATCATCCAATTTCGATGGACATTCATAATATTTTTGATTATTATGTTCTGAATATTATGGTATGTTGTATCCCCAAAATATTTTACAAAGTGAGGTTATTTCATTCCTTCGACAACAAAAGACTGAACCTAAAAAACAAACATCTTCATGACTATAATGGTGAGTCCAAAATTTATGCCAATGGTTCTGAATCTGATTGAAAACTTCATAGACACACCTTTATTAAATATAGATTTATATTACCTTAATAAACATACTTTATTTAAGATAAATAATAAACATATTGACTTATTAAAATCAAGTAAAACCAAAACAAAAATTGGGGCTAACGATCTTCAATGTGTTTTTTTATCAATACACGCTTCGATACCAAACAATCACTTCATAAATAGTATCACTTGATATTTTATTTTATAATTTTTTTCTTCTCCCCATTCCATTAATTATCCTCCTATTTCTTATCCTTCTCCATTTTTCTTATCTCTCCCCCTTATTGAAAATCAAAATCAAAGGGCCCATCATGATAATTTTCCAACTTATTGGAAAATGACCTCATTTATATGGTTTGTAACTTCTCATTTTCGAATATTGAAACTCTTATATATGAGAACATATGTATCACATCAGTTTCCTAACAAAGGTCCTTTAACTAGACAACTATAAGTCTATGTGGGTAAACCCACTATAGAAAACAAGAGTGTATAATCAAGGCTATCAATGTTGTCAATTACACAACTTTCATGTAATACCTTTTCATATCTCATTCAACATTTTCATGGTTGTGGAAATATTTGAAATAATTTTATTATTCTAAGATTAACCTAAAACCACCTCAAGAAACATATTAGAAAGTTTAAGTGTTTAAAAAACAGCTTTCCAAAAACAAATATTTATTATAACCACCTGAATATCTTTTGAAAGAATAGTAAGATACTCATCAACACCAGCTTCCATATTTCATCTCCTTCAATTCCTTGCGTGTTAGTAAAAGTATACAAAAATATTGGTAATAATGGGGAACCTTATTTGTTTATTACAATAAAAAATTAGTGATATTCCTCTATTGGTCTTGAATTATTATTCTTTTTCATGGATTTTTCTATTATATGGGTTTTCTTCCTTCTATTAAACCTTCTCATATTTTGTAAAAACATTCTTATCATCCATAGAACCTCCAAATTAGGTTGTTATATTTTCTTCTCCCTTAGTATTATCTTGGTCACAATAATTTTTTTACATATTCTTCATGTATTATTCTTGGGTAGGAAAGATAGAAAAACATGTTTTAGTAACATGCACATCTTGCTCACATCTCTTGCATCCTTTTTGGTTCTTTAAGTCACAATCTGCTGATATATTTTTTTCTAATTTTTTATCCTATTTAGAATCCTTTTTATTCCCCCTTAAATTATCTTATTTTTTTACTTCTTCAAACATTCTACCCAATGTTACATTTTTTGGCCAAATAAATAATCAATATCTCTTTTTGAGCTCAGTATGGTTACTTTTATCAGGTTTCAAAATATTTATCTCAACTTTAATCGTTTGAGAGGATTGGCTGCCCCTATAACTTTTTCTTCTATTACTCATGGAATCCATATATTTTTTTTGTTCAAACCAACACATATTATCTTTGGGTAAAAATCCCCCACAATTCCATCAGTGCCCATAAAAGAAATAACTTTCTCTATAACTTCAATACTGATTGAAATTGTCAACATGTTTCTCATCAACCTTTTAATTTTTCATAACAGAGATTTTTTGAACACCAAACTTTTTGTTATCAACCAAATTACTACTTTTCATCTTGTTTTACTTCTTATCAAAACCAAAATTAATAGAAACTTTTTCAGACTCAGGATTTTTATAAACATATAACTTCCCGAATTTGTTATTCTTGGACACATACATAACTTTACCAGCTTTATTCATCTAATAAAAATTTATAAATTTCATCTGAACCATTAAATGTGTCTTTTATTATACTTATCAGGTTCATATTTATTATAAATTTCACGAACTTAAGAGATAGAATTATCAAAACTTGTTACCCTTTTTTTCATTAGAATTTTTTAGTTAGAAAATTTCCAACTCTTCTTATTTTTCATTCAACTTTAACTCCATATATTCTTTAAGATCCTTATCTATCTCTATATATTTTCTAAAATCATCAATCTATTCAAGATTCATTACTTTATTATTAAGAAAATACTCATAATTTTTAGTTGAAGAATCTTCAATTTTGAAATTCCTAATATCTTTCTCAATCCTTCCAATATTCCTTTGACATGTTTAAATTGTTCTATTATATGACATTATAATTGAGTTTATTATTATTTGAAACTATTGATTTTGAATTATCCATTATTCTTTTTTAATATAATTATTTTTTCCAGCCTTTCCAGAAAACGTTTTAGATTCAGCTTCACTATTTTCCTTTTCACGACAACTTATTTCACTACTAGAAAAACTCTCTTCATTAACTATTGCAATAAATGTTTATTCTTTTCTGCCATTTTAAAATTATTCTTTATCATCATAATTATACAAAAAAAGATATCCTTTTGGAGTGGATAAGTAATATTCATTCTTCTTGGAATAAAATTTTTATTTATCACCCTATTTATTCCACGATATTCTTAGAATTATTCTTTATTTATCACTTTCTTCTTCATCATTTTCTTTATTATCACCTCTTTGAGGAAAATTGGAAAAAAAAAGTTCATAATAGATCTAAATCCAAACCATTTTAAGGTAAGTTTCCCATTATACATTTCTATACCTCATTAAAAAAATTTAGAAAAAAATGATAAATTTTCATCACGATTTTTACATACCACATTTTTGGAATCATAATCTCCATATTCATATTCAAAAATATTCTTAGAATTTTATTACATGGTAGCCTTGAAATATAGTTCATGATCAAAATTTATATCCCTTCATAACATTATCCTTTATCATTTCATATGTAATGACATCGCAATAAAAATTATCTATATATAATGTTTCTCGATCTCTATCTTCTAATGAGGAAACATTATCATGAAACTTATCAGGAAGAATTATCAAGATCTTTTAAACCATAATAAAATAATCCAAATCTTCAACAAGACATATAACAGTTATTACGATATAATTCACTGGGTAAATAAGTCACCAATAGATTCATTCTAACCCATAATGAGATCGTCATACTTCAATCTCCATATTTGTAACTTTACCTTATTTACTTTTGTATTTATTTTATAATTTTTTTCCTAATTATCCCAGATACCTTTGGTAAGGGAAGATATTTTTTAATATTAGAAACTCACTTTAAGAAAGTGATGAAAGTAAACCATTCTCAGATCTTCCATAATTCTTTAGTCTTTTCTTATCATCCTTTTTAAGAGGGGAATACTCAGCATATGGTGTAAAACAATCTGTATCTTCTTTTGAAACATAATATCCAAGGGACATAAGATATGGTAGAATTATACCTTTCAATACATGATAATTCCTACCATTTATAATCATAATCCTCTTAATATTCAGACAATTCATATTCTCTATCCTAAATTCTATTTCAAAACATAAAAAAAAGAATAAATGAAGGGAACCTTCTCTCTGATATCACTTTTTAGTTCCCATATAGGATCCAAGTATCACTGAAAGGGGGAGTGGGTGAATCATTTTTATCATTTTTATTTTCTGTTTCCTTAGTAATGAAATATACTTTTCCTCTTGTTAATGATTTCTTTCCCTACTAAAAATATTCAAACACAGATCCACAGGAACACAAGAATTTATAGGTTTCATTACTCAGCAACAGTAGTTACATCCTTTTTATGGTATATAAACATTATGATACCACACAATCTACTTAAATAAATCTTTTGTGTGGAAAAAATGAGTATTATATTCTTTTACACATGTGTCACACTATGGAAACAATCCAATTGTGTATGTTCTCTTTCTATAAAAAATGATGTATTACATTTTTTTTGTAAAAACTATGTTACAATACTTCTTGATCAAATTTCACAACTATTTTCTTCAATAACAATTCTTCACATTCTTACCCAGCACTAGGCAATAACTTCCTAGAATTTGTAATGATACTTAGTCTAATTCCCAATTCTGATTACTCAATATCAAAATATAACTATATCAGAATACCGCTGAAACAATTGAAAAATTATTCTTCCTCATTCTAGAAACTTCAATATGATATTCTTGATCCGATTATCTAGCCCAATATGATAGGTAGCTAAATGTGATCTTTTCTCTTCTCCTATCCTTCTTCTATCCAAAAACAACATTCTCATTTTAGAAAAATATGGAAAATTATTCTCCCTATAATTTTACAGATTCTCTCACTTCTTTTATAAATAGTACACCTATTTGAATTTAAAAATAGATTTATCCTTTTATAGTTAACCCAAAAATGGTTTGGGTGGTATTTAGAAAAGTTTTCTCGGCATTTACAAATTCCATATAATCTCTATTTACCTTGAATTATGGATGCGTTTATGACATTTTCAATGCTTCTAAACTCTTCTTGAATCTTCTTAAATTTTCTTACAACTTTAGCTCAGTTGGTTAAATTATGAATTACAAATACGTTTTTTCCATTATAATGGATACATAAGGTCACTCTAATTTTCTAGACCCACTTGTACATAAATAATAACTGAAGACTACCCCTTATGATGACCACTTTAATATATTAAAACCATTATGATTTTTTCATTATGATAAGGATAATATATTTTTTTATTTTTCTTTGCACCAAATGAAACATATGTGAATAAGATGTCTGTTTATATTAATCTTCGAAAACATATTCACCTTATATTTCCCCCTTGAAAAAAATTCAGAAATTACTTCAACCATCCTTTAAATATCCCCTTAAACAACTCTTTTATGGCTGGTTGAAGAAATTATTGTTTAATTTATTTCATTTAATCAAAGATCCCACATTCGATAATATTTATCATTTTTATTTATAGTCTGATGATTATTAAAAAAATGATATCTAGAAAAACAATTTTAATTTATCTTGACCAACATGAAACAATATCCTCTTGAAAAAAAAGAGTTCTTATTTTTCTTCTTGTCCAACTTGATTAGGTAAAAAAGTTTCCATCTAGAAAAAAAGTCAATAACTCTTCTAGATGATGATTTTTTTATGACATCATTGATTCATCTCTAGTTTTCTTTTTGTTATAGGTCACCATAAACTTATCTTCTTCTCTATATTTATTTGTTCCAACAACTTCCCCATAGAAAAATTATGCCCCTGATAAAAAAACTTCATTATATATACCAAGGATACCAATAATATGAATAATTTTCAAAATACATTATAATGGATTGGTTGCACACCATGTCTGATTGGTCGGTTCCCATAGCTTCAACTTCAACAACTTATTTCATTCTTTGAATACGATTTGTGCAACTTCATTCTCTAAATATTTTTTTCTCATTGATTTTTTGACAATTTGAAAACCATTAACTTTATTTTCTCTTATTACAATCATCCTTTTAATCCTTTTAATAAATCTGTGTCTGATAATCTCATTACCGATGGACTAAGACTAAAAAGGTATTTTAACACAAACAATCTTCTTATTAAACTTCATGCATGTAAGAATAAATTATTCATGACTTAGAAAACATTTAATCTCATATTTAGCATAATATGAATTATAATGGAAATTATTGTATCTTTTTATTCATCAATCGTCTTCTTTCTTTCCACAATCTGAGAACCTTATTACGATTGGAAGCACCTCTTCTCATCCTTTCTTTCATAAAGCTACCCTCACAATTATAACATAATTATTGTGATTTCTGAGAAATATATAATAGAAAATCAACCTCATAATTACATAAGATCCATGTAGGATTCTACTCTTTTCCTCCTTACAATCAGAACCTCATTTCAAACCCAAGGTGAATCTGATGAGCCATTTCTTCCAAAAAACATCATCTAAATCTGATGGAACTAATTAAGTATTGTGAGTCAGATGTTTTGAATACGATGGTCAGTATGATCAAGCAAATATTTTAAAAACTTTGTTGACTTATTTCTTTTAATAGAAAAAAACAACACATGTAAAACAAACATCATCCTAAGTATAATGGTGAGTCCAATATTCATGTAGATGGTTCTTGATCTAATTGATAAATTCACAAAAAAAAATTCTTCAATTTAGATTTACATTACCTCAATCAACAAACTTTATATATTCAACATAATAAAAATATTTACTTATTCATAGAAAATAATACCAAAACACAACTTGGTCCTAACACATCCCAGTTTTTGTTCCAAGGAAATCGACGATTCAATTCATCATATTCAGCTGCTCTTTTTTCTTTTTTCAGTTCTGAACCACCCAAAAATATGGATGGATTATTATTTTGTAACCAAATGGAATGATCCACATCCCTTGGATAATACCTTATTTTCCCTATATCCATGGCCTAAAAATTATATACAATACTCTAAACCAACTACTGATTCTCCTATGGCTCAGGTGCAACCACATTCACAACTGCCTCTTTTAGTTGGTTTTTTCTACACATAACCTATTCCATTTTCTATCAACCAAATAAAAATTAATTTAATATCTCTCTCTAAAAAATGAAGTCCTAGAAATATTAAATTTACTTTTTCACACATATTACAAAAAAATCATTCCAAAATTAAAAAATTCCCATTTTCAAACCATTTTTAAAAATTCCACCATGCTTTTGTAAATCAACTCATTCTCAAATATTTTAAAAAATAAATACTTTTCAATTATCATAAATCATTACTCAAAATTAAATATGCACTTATAGTGGTAATTAATTTATATCAATTCATTTCATTATCTTACCGTCATTAAACCCAAGACACTGAGGTAACAACTCATAAATGTGTCTCAAAATGCTATATACCCAAAATCCTTGGTAACATGATGTTTAGAATAAATAGGTTTGCTACACCTTTTTAGGCTCTACATTTAATGTCTAGATTATCCTAATATTTACTACCATCCCAATTGAAAGAAAAATCATGAATGATATATAAACTATAGAATCGAACAAACTAATACCATTTGTAACATCCCACCCCTCACCCATTCACTTGGGAAGACATAGAGGGTGTTACAACGTAATAAGTGACATCACAGAGACATAAAAGGATTTAAAAAAATCCCAAAAACTTCATAAAAATTTGGTGGATTATTTTTCATTCTAAAATAAAACAACCAATCCAAGATAGTCATAATCTAGGAAACCACAATATGATGCATGAGTACTATTTATTAAAACTCAATTTAAACCAACTAATAACAAAACCAAACGAAAATAGATTACATTGTTTAAACCAAGAAAAAAATTAGATAAAAAAGAATAAACCAAATAAAATAATACTCAAGGACACCAAATAAATTAACTCAACAAGTCACAACAAGCTCTACGCTCTAAATCAATAAGCCATTACGAAAGCCTCATGATGTATAACTAAAGAACTTTGATAATTCTCCATTACCTGTGTCTTGATATATCATATCTAAAATTTCCCCAAAGTTACCCAAAAGGGTTCTAGTATAAAACTCAGAAGGATTTCCCCAATGACTTCCCAACTCACACCACTAAGATAGAATATGTTAGCCAAATATGTATAAAAAAATTAAAATCAATTTATGTCAAGCCACCACACTTTTTCAAACCAAACCATTTTACAAGGGAATAAACAAATCAATAATTTAAAAAATTTCACAATTTCTATTTTGGCATATCCATTTCATTTTCACGCATCCACACATTCATACAACCATGTACCTCCCTATACTCAATATTAGTGAGTAATCCTTTCACAAATCCATAACCTGGTGACCTATTTTGATGAGGAAAAGTTCTTACACTTATCGATACCATTTTTCAGGGGAAAACATAAAACCCTAATCTTCACCATTATTTTTACAATGGAAACATCACACCCTTATATGTCCCAAATGCACACGAACATACACCAACCATATACGCCAAAATCCATGCTAGTCTATTTCAATAAAAGAATATTTTATTGACAATATTTCCAAAAACTGTTCCCCTAAATAAAAAAAACATATTTTAAAATCCCCATTTCAAAATCTTGAAACAAGGCACTTTCAAAAGAACAACCTATTTCCACAATTTCACAAACCATCACTAAAGAGTGTTTCCCAAAATGATTATAAATTCCAATTTCAAAATTAATTTCAAGACATTATATAAATTTGAAATTAATCCATTATTTTCTAACTATGTGGAGTCAAGAGTGAACCCACTAGCCTCATAGATTTTGGTGAAACCATTGAATGACACAAAACTCTAAAAACCCAGCTTGAAAATTTAAGATCCACCATATATCTTGTTCTCTTCAACCAAGAAAATCATATATTATCCTAATTTGAATCAACCATCATGGATTTATCCCAAATAGATATAATCCATGATTCTAGGAGACATGATAAAAATAAATCTATGGAAAACAACCAAGAATGAGAACCTAGCAATGAATCTAATCCAACAATGCACTTAAAATCTACAATGAATATATCCCAGATCAAGAGGAAAGATTTATACAACCTTTAGAAGTAGTGGAATTATTGTAAGGGTCTTATTAGGAAAAAATGAATTTTTTTTGGTAATCTGAATTAGATACACAAAATTCTAATCTTGTTTTTTGATGTTGCATGTTTTGGGTGCATGGTTAGGAAAATCGTGTACAAACCGTGCACTATACACTACCTCCAAACGCCCCTCGAATAGTTGGATCACAATGTTATAAAAATCATGAACCAACCATGTAAATTTATTTGATTCACATCACATGATTTCTACTAGGTGGCCACATAGTTTGGCCAAACCATGCGCCTAAATGTGCACTCCCCGGTAGAAACTATTTCAGTTGCATGGTTTCATGGGAGGTGTTTCATAGTTTCTACTAACCAAGATCAAACCGAGAACCTACATTCAATCTTCAAAAAATACCATATCTTCTCCAAACATCTATAAAAATATCCCAATAACATTTTGTACAAATTATATATAAAAAAGGGTTATTTATTTGTAATTAGGGGTGCTACAAGTCACATATTGAAAATATAGAAAACATACATAGATATACCTGATATATTAGGAGAATTATTTATATGCGAATCATGCTATTTAGGAATTACCATCACATTAATACAACTCATTTTCATCCTGTCATGATTGAAAGTTCTCCTTTTCATTTAAAATTGACAACTTAGTTCAAAAAATGTATAAATTTCTGAAAATAATGAAATTGTGAATCGATTTGTTGATACTGAATAAAAAGGATCCATTAATCATTTTTAATGTGTAGGAATCAACCGTGCCTTAATCTGTCACACAGTGTACCTAAAATGACTCAATGTATGTATTTTTTGTTTAAGAGATACACTATAGTTCAAAACATCTTCCAATCAATTAAAACTATTAAAAAACACTTATAATGCATTAATACTTTATTAAAATAGTCTATAAGTCATTTTTGATGCCAATAAATTAGCAGAATATAAATATGACACACAGTGTTCGTGGTATTATTGAAAGTTTGTGTTTACATTTAAAATTTATATTTTAGTTTAAAATAATAATCACATACTTGAAACCAAGAAAACATGATTAAATTTCCTTAATACATTAGTAAAATGACCCATAAACCATTTTTGATTTTTAGGAATCAAACACACGTCAATTCATGTCATTATCTTTTTGATGTGACTCAAAGTTTAGGGTTTTAGTTTAAAAGTGACACATTAGTTAAAAAAGTGGGCCACTCAATGAAAATTAATAAAACGCATTCATACTATCTTGAAACCTTAGGAAAATGATCCATATTTCATTCTTGATGTTTAAGAATCAACTACATGCTATGCAAATATAGAGTGCTCTTGATGGAATTGAAAGTGTGTGTTTTATTTAAAATTTTCATTTTAGTTCTAAACACATTTTATATACTCAAAAATAATAAAAAACCCTCTAATTGTGTTGATACATTAATAAAATGATCCATATATCATTTCTAGTGTATAAGAATCAACAATATGTCAATCCAATGTAATGTTCACCCAGTATAACTCAAAGTGTGTGTTTACAATTTAAAAGTGACATTTTTCATCAAAACATCCATCTCTCCCTGAATTCCAACACACAGACCCATATTTGTTTTTATAAATTAATAATCTAGTCCATAAATCATTAGGGGACTCAAGAAATAAACTAAACATCAATCTGACACATGGTGTTTCTTGTATGACTCAATGTGCCCATTTCCAATATAAAAGGGACATTTTAGATAATAACTCCATTCAATCACTGATAATTGAGTAAACAGACATGTAATGTCTTGATACTTGAGTTAAATAATCCATAATTTTTTTGTGAAATGTATGAATCAATCACATGTAAATAAAGAAAACAATGTGCTTGATATGATTGGATGTTGACATTTTAAACATAAAAATGATACTTTAGTCCAAAAATGGAATTACCCCCTCAAAGACAAGAAAACAAAATCAAATTTACTTGGTAATTTGGGACAATGAATTATAATTCATTTATGAAAATTATGGAATAAGTATATATAAATATGATACATAGTATTCCCTATTATACTGAAAGTTTTTATTTCATTTAAAATTAACATTTTGGTTCAAGACACATGTCACAAACTCATAACTAGGAAAATATTCTCAAATTTTCATAAAATTTTATAAAACAGACCTATAAATCATTTTTTAAATTTATGAACCAACCACACCATAATGGGAAACACAGTGTTCTAAAAATGATCTGAGATGTGTGGTTTCATTGAAAATGGGAAAACTTTCAAAGCATGTATCAATCACTGAAAACACTAAAAACACACCTATTTTATAAAAAATTTATGAAAATGATCCATATTTAATTTTTAATATTCAATAATTAATGAAAAATCAATCCAACATAAGCTGTACCAAGAAAGAGTAAAATTTTATGCTTTCATTTAAAATATACCATTTCCTTCAAAGGAATCATCACATACTCAAAAATAATAAAACACTGTTGGATTGTCATGACACATTAAAAAATGATAAATAAATCATTTTTGAAATATAAAATCAACATAATGTCAATATGATATACTGTGTACCTGATGTGAATCAAATTTTGTGTTTTCTCTTTTAATGTGACACTATAGTTCAAAACTAGCACTGCTCAATGAAAACCGATCAATCATGGACACATATTCTGGATAATTTTGTAAAAATATCAATAATAAATTTCCATTCTGTAGAAATAAATATAATTGTAACATCCCTGACTTGGCACACTCTAATGTGATTGAACTAGTTGGATACTAGACCTTAGACATACCTCCCCATCTTGTAGAGGATTCCCACTAGTTGTGATGGTGTTAGGAATATAGTGGGGGGAATATAACCTCTAGTTTAGAGTCATAGTGACAACATAAAAAATAGTTAATGAAATTTTGGATACATATAAATAATCCAAATTTAATCCATATCATAATAAAGGACAAATCAAAAAATCCAATAATTATAAAACCATTTATTTTCATGATGAATGTAACTTAATGATGCACTGAATGGCATACAAATAAAATACTAAACTAAAAAGATAAAATTATATAAAATCTATAGTCCCAATATGCATATCGGTACTATATCCAACCTCCAACTCATCAAGCAATAAATCATCCAATGTAGATCCCCTTTCTATTATCCAAACTTACATCTATGAAATATGTCTAGGTACCAAACGGGAGCCCAAAACGAGTGTGAGTATAGATCTGTAGGAAACCACCAATATTTTCTAAAAAAATCTAGAATGAGTATTTAGATAATTCAATAAAGATATAAAAGAGGGTATTAATTTAATAAAACAATACTACATGTGAAATAAATCCACTAACCATCTATTTTTAGTAAACACCCATGAATATCCAAACATGACTCGACATAATCCTGAATATCATTGATCCTATCGTAGAACCATTCCACCCATAGTCATAAACCATATAGTATATAGCACACAAATCAATCATATGATAACTGAGTAGAGTATTATAATCATTACAGCATAACTGTTTGTATATTTTTGATATTCATCATAGCATAATTGGGCACAAGTCCATTAGATAATCATTTCAGCATAACTGGGTGTAATCCTTTTATATAATCATTTAATAAAAACTGAGTATGATCACTTTATATAATAATTTCATCCCATCCGGGTTTTAGCCCTTTATATAAGCATTTTATTATAATTGGGAATGATCCCTTTATATAATAATTTCAGCATAGTCGAGTGAGAGACCTTTATATAATATTTGTAGTAAAACTGTGCTAAAAACATATCATATATTTCATCATAAACCTCATTGATAAATTCATCTAAATAACCCTCATCTATCCATTTACATTCAATGAAGTCAGGTTCCCAATTATAAAAACAATTTCAATAATTTATACTTCATTTATAATTATATCCTTAATCTGTTGACCTTCCAATATATCCATATCTAATCATGTTAACATTCCAGGCCAATTACATACTAGTTAATAAATTTTAGTACATGTGATTCTATTTGATTCAATCACCAAAATTCCCATGTTATTCAAATTCACAATATTAATCCCAAATTTATATTTTCAAAACTACCAAAACCTTTTGAGTCCAAGTGTAGGCTCACCCCACAATGGATTTAAGCCTAGTATAAATTCCGATGGATTTTATGAGATACAATGGGAGGTCTATGAATGTGAAACTCAACTAACAATTATTTAACCAACTATTTAGGTCTCACACATATTGTGATGGCATGATCACACTTGTTTCACATGCGAGGATAAATTTATACTAGAATTTTGGGAGTTTTTCTAGACCAACTACCTCAAAAATATGAGTATATAAATACCATTCCTCAATGTTTGAGGTGATTTAGGGTTCCTACTTCCCTTCCTTCAATTATGAAAAGAAAAATATTTAAACATATACTTGATTTTTTTGGCTACCCCTATCTATAGTTCTCTAAATGGGAAATCCAATGTGAAAAGAGGTTAAGGAAGAACTTAAAGGATTACATTCAATCACAAGATCCAAAAATATAATATTTAATAGATATTTTGGTTCTATGATGGTTCTTAAATGTGACCCATATAAAGGATTCATGAAAAATAAGTGAAAATATCAGAATTTATTGGGCATTGGAGGGTTTGAAATAAGGCTGGAAATGCGATTTCACAATATAAATATGTAATTTACATTTTGAATTCCTAGATTTCAATATATTCTAAAAAAACCATCACATGGGATTAAAAATATTGATAAATATATTTCACATCATGAATATCTTAAATGACATGAATTCTTATTTCATCTAATTTCCTAATGAATTCATGTATTGTTTCAATTTCATGGTGTTTTATCACTTAATTCCCATATTATTTCGGTTTCATGGGGTTGGATCACGTGATAAATTCATGTTGGGAATTGATAATTTAAGACGTGAATTCATTCAGCATCCAAAACTCATGCCACTTCCCTACATCACCTTTGAAACTCTTTAACCAATCATACCAACTAGTTCTTATAATATTCAACTACAGTTCATCAAAATAAAATTGGACTCAAATAAGTTTACCAAAATATAAATAGAGACATGTCTAAAAAGATACAGGATCTTACAACATATCCACTATAAAATAGATCATCCCGAAGTTTTTTTCCAAGAATCATTAATTCTCGCTCAAATTTACCCAAAATATTAAGGTAGAACGGTCCTTGTAGTCTAGCTTGGGTTGTCGAATCCACAGAGACCTAAGAAGTAACCTATAGACACGCACATTATAAGGACTATTTTTGGATCTGAAGTGGACAACTTGGGTTGATTTTAGATGGGTTTAAAGGATCAATAACATATTTAGGTAAATTCAATTTAAAATAATGAGTTGATCCTAGGTTATCGCTCGGGGTGGATTGGACGTATTTCCATTTGAATGATTTCAATTTCTTATATTTGAGATAGGTTCATTTAAAGAGATAAAACAACATCATCACTTACTGGTTTAATTCATACACCCTGTAATACTAATCACCTATACACTTGAATAATCAATGTTTTGATCACTTTAAGGTAAAGGTTCGTATTAGCACTTGAAGTGGGTGGCCTTAAATTCAACAAGGATGATGGAGTTTAAAAATCATCAAATAAAAATCTCAATTAAAGAAGTGATTATACATTAATGGGGTGATAAATAACATCCAATATTGCCCCTTTCTACTCCCTTGGATCAACCCATAAGTGTTTTATCCCTTCATTGATCACATGGTTTCAATGGAAGCGGAATGTAGACTCATGAGAGAGGAAATGGAGGAGTAAAGAAAACAACAAAAATAAAATTATCACTCCACCGTTGTATGAATAATTTCACAAGATTTAGTGTGAATAAATTCACACCATGAGGCAACGGTATCAAAGTGAGATTTATAACAACATAATAAGAGGATAATAATAACTTTTATTAAGAAACTAAAGTGAATTTAACAACTTACATGTGAAAGACAAACTTGAGACAACAAAATTGCAGCATAACATTAAAATTGAAAAAAGCACCAAATATTCCTCAATAATCCAAAACCACTAACTTAAATAGGCATTTTTGAGCCCTTTTGTAGAGCCTCTAACAGTCCTAGTCTCCTAAATTAATTGTGATAGTCCATAGGTGGGTGGAAAGTAAGGGAGAGTTGATTTTTCCACCCTTGACCCGAGGTGGCAGCCAGCTTTCCTTTACCGAACAGAAGCGCATGTAATACCTTCTAGATGGCCGAATCAGAGTGGACCATAGAAGAAGAAAATGGATACTAGGACGTTCTTTAACATCCTGTAAAATTTGGGCCTATTTGAAGTTGTGTATTACGAGATATAATTATATTAGTGGGAAGTGTTTCTGGGCCGCAGAATCTGGCCCAGAATTTTATCTCTAACTTGGTCCACTTAAATAACCATAATGGAGGAAGAATTAGCACTGTCTTATGTAAAATTATTTTTTCCTATATATTTATTATAATAGACTACTAAATTTGGGCTTCATTGGTCCTGTATTGTAGGCCCCACATTCTCATCAGTGGGATGGTGTCTAATCAGCCTTCTCCAGAATTGTTTCTTTTCATCGCAAATATCTCCTTCATCCTTTATGAATCTTCCATTGATCCCTAAATGAAAAATGTTTAAATTGAAGTGAAGATCCATTTAAAAAAATATCAAATTAAAATATGTATAATTAAATTCTTTATAATTAGATGACTCATTGGGCCTAAATTGGTGTACATTAGGCATGAAGTGCACAAATGATGAGAATGAATGTTCAAAATAAAAATCCACTAACTCAGGCCCATAAGATCAAAAATGAACATTTAATACCATTAAAATTTAATTAAAATATGTCTTTTTATTGGATAATCACACCCCCCAACTTGAGATTTTATAGTCCCAAGAAAATAATTCAATGATTTTATTTGAATTCATTTCTTCAAACACACTATAAAAAAAATGCTCACAATGTAAACTGAACACAAATATATCTTTATAACCTATCAAAATAATTTAAAACAAGATAAATTTAAATTCAGATCCCAATCCCATGCCCAATCCTTTGATCAAATCCATCATCATACTTCATCCAAATCAATTAGGTGTAATGATGTGTTTTGAATCACAAAAGATATGGGGGTTCATTTTCATTCAAGGGGGAAATCATAGAAGTGCTAGGTGGAATCACATTTAATCCTAATATTAGTATTCTTCATTCTTTTTTTTTAGATTTTTTTTGCAATATTTCCATAGTAATTGAGATTGCAGTTAATCAAATTAACCCGTGTAGCAAGACTTTGCCGATGACTCCCAGACTCAAAGGCCTTAGGGCACCAAGTGAAGCCCACATACTTAGGCTTCGCCTCGAGTTAACTAAATAAAAAACAAAGTAATATTACCATAAATAAAGATAGAGTAAAAAACTCAGGTCTAGAAAACTCTGGAGTCACAATACCCAAGTGCCGAAAGCCTCGCATTTTATCAATCCATTGCTCTACATGCAAACTTTTATTTTATTTTTTTATTTTATTTTATTTTATTTATTTTTTTTATTTTTTTGAATACTCATGTTATTCATAAAAATCAAACCAACCTAAGCTATTTATTATGGGACCCCAAAAATTCAAATTAGTACCCCACAGTCTAGAGGACGTGCATTGTGGCATTTTGATTAAATGGATGAAAATAAAAATGATGAAAATTTTCATTGGACAACCAAACATCCAAAATCAATGCTTTTAAACTTAATCATGAATTAAATTAAGAGTCAACGAAATAAAAATTATTTTCTATGTAGTTTTAATGTCATCAAAGATGTTATTATATGAATGATAAAAGATTTTTACTTTACTTTTTTTATCATTTTTTTAACAAACATTTTGTTTCCACACCCCCAACTTAGAATGAAACTGTCCCTATTTTCGTAAAAAAGAAAATAGAGGAGAAGTGGTTGGGGGATAAATGAGTTGGAAAGGGTATGGAACAAGTTCACCTGGTGGCTTCATAATGATGATTGTGGTGCTCCCAAATCACTCTTTGGTCTCATGGGAGATGTAGGAACCTCCTTGATTGAATATGTATAACAAAAAAATAGTCCCTAAACCATACAAACAAGAACAAACCAAACAAAACAAACAACACAATGACTTATTTAATTCCAAGTATCATCATTTTTATGGTTTTCCCTGTTTTTTTTTTGTTTTTTTAAATCAAACTAATGATACACTGTCTTCTTTTCAATTTCTGGGTAAGGCATTACTCAAGGATCACACCACGTGACACGGATGAATATGGTGCTCCCCTTTCATACCCATCCATACTCATTATAGAAGAACAAGTCAATAGTATATTTTTTTATTTATCAAAATGATTCATTAATCCTATTAAAAAATGATTTGCAAAGATGAAAACCAGGGGTTTCCTCCCGTTCAACGCTTTGTTTAAGGTCGTTAGCTCAACTTGAACCCCCCAACTTACCCAATACCAACTTTCATTATTTTAAGGAACACATGTTTCACCAATTCTACTAGGTTGGGATTGATTCTATGTTTATAATTTGTTTCATTAACAATCATATGTTATAAAATGAGTGGGTAAATCCAATGAATTTATGAAATAGTGGATCTAGTTTCTTTTCTAGTCTTTCCTAAGACATCAATGATCATTCCTATATTATTAGTTTGAACAGAAGAATTAATTCCATTATAAAGGTCATGGTTATACACTATGAAGGGATACTTGAGCGAGGAAGGAAGAATACTAATTTTAATCTCGGTTTGGATAGGAAATTCAAACATCGGTTGGCACTTTGAATTAAAATCAATTTCATTTTCAAAATTTCTTAACAGAATTGGTTCTTTTGGAAAAGAATATTCATCCACCAAATTGGACATATCAGTTTTAGGAATGGATTTGGACTCAATGTTAGTGATTTCTCTCAATGGTTCTATGGTTGGTGTTTTTGAAAATTCTTCAATGGAGTTATACATAGGTGACTCAATCCATGATGTCAAATTCTCCAATTTTGAATCCAAAAATTCAATTTCCTCCTGATTTGAACACCCATCAATAATTCCTTAATCCTATTCATCTTCCACAAATCCAAAGTTTTTCTCTTCAGTAAATTCATGAGAGGTTTTTGGGAAACTAGACACTTCACATAAGGTTATGGAAGGGATAGTTTGTGTAAAGATGGGTTCCTCACAAGTTTTAATGATTTGTAGTTCTAAACTCAATGATGAAACCTCAAAATTCATTATCTCTATTTTTTGACAAAGTTTTTCAAGTAATGGATTTGGATTAGTATGGATAAGGGGTTGATCTGAATGGGCTATTCTAGGTGGATTATTAAGTTATTGGAATTGCATAGGAGGGTGTTCAGATTGGCTTTGTGGGGATTGAAAATCATTATATGTTGAGATGTTTTGTGGATCATAGGGGTAAAATAATGTGGTTCATTAGGTTGTTGATGATCCCACATGTATAAATTAGGATGTTCATTGTACATCACACATGGGGTTGAGTGATCAAAGTGGGGATAGGTTTCCGATGTTTGGACTTGTTCAAAATTGACTTCCATAGGAGTGAGAGGTGAGAAAATAGATAAGTGATGAAGAAAAATAATGATAATGTCTAATATAACTTACTTAGGTCCCCGGAAACGGTGCCAAAATTTGATTCTCGCTCAAATTTACCCAAGATATGAAGGTAGAATGGTCCTTGTAGTCTAGCTTGGGTTGTCGAATCCACAGAGACCTAAGAAGTAACCTATAGACACACACATTCTAAAGACTATTTTTGACTATGAAGTGGCCAACTTGGGTTTATTTTAGATGTTTTTAAAGGATCACTAACAGATTTAAGTAAATTCAATTTAAAATAATGAGTTAATCCTAGGTTATTGCTCGGGGTGAATTGTACGTATTTCCTTTTCAATGATTTCAATTTCTTTTATTTGAGATGGGTTCATTTAAGGAGAGAAAACCACATCATCACTTACTGGATTAATTCCTACACCCTTTAATACTAATCAACTATAAACTTGAAGGATCAATGTTTTGAGAACTTCAAGGTAAAGGCTTGTATTATCACTTGAAGTGTGTGGCCTTAAATTCAACAAGGATGATGGAGTTTAAAAATCATCAAATAAAAATCTCAAATAAAGAAGTGATTATAAATTAATGGGGTGATAAATAACATCCCATCCAGACCCTTTCTACTCCCTTGGATCAACCCATAAGTGGGTTAGCCCTCCATTGATCCCATGGTTTCAATGGAAGCGTAAAGTAGACTCATGAGGGAGGAAATGGAGAAGTAAAGAAAACAACAAAAATAAAATGATCACTCCACCGTTGTGTGAATAATTTCACAAGATTCGGTGTGAATAAATTCACACCATGAGGAAACGGTATAAAATTGAGTTGTATAACAACACAATAATAGTAGAATAATAACTTTTATTAAGAAACTAAAGTGAATTGAACAACTTACATGTGAAAGAAAAACTTGAGACAACAAAATTGCAGCATAACATTACAATTGAACAAAGCACAAAATATTCTTCAATCCTCCAACACCACTGCCTTAAATATACATTTTTGAGACTTTGGGTCTAGCCTCCAATAGTCCAAGTCGCCTCAATAATTTTTCTAGGCCATAGGTGGGCGGAAAGTAAGGGAGAGTTGATTTTTCCACCCTTGACCCGAGGTGACAGCCAGCTTTCCTTCACCAAAAAGAAGCGCGTGGAAGACCTTCTAGATGGCCGAATAAGAGTGGTACATAGAAGAAGAAAATACATTCTCTGATGTCTGCTAATCTCCTGTAAAATTTGGTCCCATTTGGAGTTTTGGATTCCGAGATATGATCATATTAGTGGGAAGTTTTTCTGGGCCGCAGAATCTGACCCAGAATTTTATCTCTAACTTGGACCGCTTAAATAACCGTAATGGAGGAAGCATTATCACTTGATTCTGATTAATTATTTGTTCCTATATATGTATTATAGTAGACTATGAAATTTGGGCTTCATTGGGACTGTATTGTGGGCCCCACATTCTAATCAGTGGGCTGGTGGCCAATCTGCCTTCTCTAGAATTGTTTCTTTTCATCGCCAAAAATATCTTTCATCCTTTATGAATAATCCATTAATCCCTGAATGAAAAATGTTTAAATTGATGTGAAGATCCATTTCACAAAATATCAAATTAAAATATGAATAATTACATTATTTATAATTAGATGACTCATTGGGCCTAAATTGGTGTACATTAGGCATAAAGTAAACAAATGATGAGAATGAATGTTCAAAATCAAAATCCATTAACTCAGCCCCATAAGATCAAAAATGAAAATTTAATACCATTAAAATTTAATTAACATATATGTTTTTATTGGATAATCAATCATGATGGGAACTAGTTAACATGTATAGCCACTATGATTTCACATCAGACTATCAATCTGATGCCTCATCTTTCACACACCCATGCTTACATTTTTCTTGAACTAAAGATATGGTTTTTCTTTAGAGACTCTTATAAATATGTTCTAGGATATGAATGAATTAATCTTAATAGGACTTATAATCATATAGCTCAATGTAATTAATTTTTATCATGTGATAAGGGTCAAGATGATATATCTTAAGTGGAAACACATGAAATGAATCATACATGGTGTTTTAGTTATGTGTAAGGGATAAACGGTACTCCAATCGACTAAAATGTTCTACTCTCTTGAACAACCCAACTAGGTGAATGATTTCCTAATTTTAAAATAGGGCCTTTCTCCACCGTAGGTGACACCTAAAAGAAAACCTGATAACCAACCTCAAACTCTAGAGGTCATCTTTGATGTTCAACACATGATTTCTATTAGATCTGCAGGGTAACCAACCATATCCTAATCAAATAAACCTACTCATATTTCTCCTGTAAGATACTTGGTTCAACGAGTGCTAACTCACCTATCTATATCCAAAAAGTGGTGAATGACACCAATTCTTATAAAAAAATTTAAAGGATCCATTTGGATCAATTCATAGAATATTTTATTTTAAGAAAACTCAAAAGGTACTAGATTATACTCCCAAAAACCATCAAAATCTCAAACATAAGTTATAACATATGCTCTCGAATCTGAATCATTCATTCACACTCTCCATCAGTCTAAGGATGGTAGGATATACTCAGAAAAACTTTTGATCCCAAATAAATTCAAAGACCCTTCTAGAACTAAGATGTGAAAAACTATCACAATCATGAATAATGATCCTAAAAACACCATGAAACTAAACTATCATTCATGTGTAGAGACTAAAAAATCACCAATAATTAAGGACTCCCAAAAAAGGAAAAATGAGATTCCTCCATCATTTGATACATGATCACCCATACTATATCATTATTGTGTGGTGTCTGGGGTAATCCTATCATTAAATATATAGTGACATTATCACACTTCCATTATGGAATGGTGAGAGGTTGTAACTACCTAGAAGGTATCAGATTCATGGCCTTCACATACTGGCAAGTGAAACATCTAACTATAAATCCCTCTATATATTTTTCAACCCTGGAATCTAGTATTTTAAATAGAAGTCAGGATACAACTTTTTCATAACTTGATGTACTACCCACTTAGAAGCATGAAAATCTCTCATCAACTCCTCATGAATTACCAATGGAACCCATACACAACCACAAAAAATGTTTTTAATTCTAAGATACCATCATGCTTGTGGCTTCACACCATATAAATTTTCCCACAGATCACAGTACTCCATATTAGTTAACATATCTATATTGATCTAATCCAAATAAACATTTATAATATATGTCTAAGTTGAAGATACTCATTCTTAGAACTTTAAAACATCTAGATTCATATATTAAAATAGTGCTATCTTCCACCAATCGTCACAAGACTCCAAAACATATATTGTATATGTATTCCTACTTAAGGAATCTATAATAACATTATCTTTACCTAGTGTTTATGACAAAATAAAGTCAAAATACTATAGATACTCACTTCAAATCATATTCCAAAGTTTAAAGTCTCATTGAGAAATGTTTTAATTTAGTATCTTGTATTCTATGTACACCAAAAACCTCTCTACCAACAAATAGTTTCTCTATCATATCATGGGTTTTACTAATGTAGCTTACTCTAGATCATGAGTAGGGTAACTCCTCTCTTGTGGTCTTTTTGGTCAAGATCCATAAGAAACCACATATTTCTCATGTATTATAATAAATATGTGTCTAACTCCATGTGAATTGTAATACATGGTATATACCTTACATTCCATATGAAATGATAGAATCATTACTATGGTTTGCCTATTTTTCATCTCCTAGAAAGATCCCTCACAAGAATCTGTCTAAACAAACCTCACCCCTTTCTCAGTAATCCCAGAAATTAGTGCTTACAAATTTAGAATTCCTAGATTAAATAAAAAAAATAACCTTTCAAACCAAGAAAACTCAAAATATTGAAGACATTCTATGTTTCTCAAAATGTACCATGACTACTACCATTTCAAGTTCCACTACCACATTAGCCTCTAAGATAGCGTGGCCTAAGAATTCAACTCTATCAATCCATATGTTACATTTGGATAGAAATCTATAATTATGATGGTATCTAACTGTACTCAGGATAATTTCAAGATATAGAGAATATTTTTTTACTAACTAAGATTACACCAAGATTTCACTGAAGAAAACCACCACAAACTAATCTATGAAAGCATGAAAGATCATACTCATCAAATCACTGAATATTTTCGGTAAATTCATTAGATTTAAGGACACCAAAATGAACTCAAACAATCCTTACATTCTTTTAAATGTATAGAGAGGTATCTCTGATGGTATTTCTTGCACTCTCATTTTGAGGTACATCATCCTTTTCTTCTTTTATTATTATTGGTATTATTGGGTTAAACTCTTTAAGGGTTTATAATTGTAAGAAGTGTATTAAACTAGAATCCTACTACTGGAAATTTCTGCATAACATATATACACCATAAAAGAGGGTTTTATGATATAAATATGTTGGCACATAATTTTTAAATTATTTTAATTAGTAAAATAAGAGGAATTTATGATGTAAACATGATTTAAATCATAAAATCAGTTTCTCTAGAAAAATAAATCAAGGTGTTGGGTTTTTTAGTATATGATGCCTCTCACAAAATTCATGATGTAAAGTCTCAATATAAATCAAAAATAATTTTATTCATGGATAGTTTATTATGGTCATTAGTTGAAATTCCTCATACTAGATCTATTTATTTCACTCAAATAAATGTACTGGGGTTCATAGAGGAAGTTGGTGGGCAATACATTTTATAATTTTCATTACCAGAATTACGTAACTTCATCTTCTCTAGTAATCCAAGCCTCAGTAGAGTTATAAGGATAATGTGTGAATTAAATAGGAAGAAATTAAATTAACAAACATTAACCTTGTTTGATTCGGCACATTCAACTACAGTTTTCCATCAGTAATCATTTCTTGAAAGATCTGAAGCTGAACCCATTTAGATCACCCAAACACACATAGAGAAACTATGTAAATATCAACCATTGAATTTCATGTTCTAGCATGGGGATATGAGGATTTTTTTGACTTCAGGATAATCACATCGAATTCGTTCCTATGACCCATAAATACATCCTTGGATCAATTTCTTGGACAGTTTCAATCTCTCTCAAGAATGCGGGAAGAGAGAGAATCTCTCAATCATTTGGAAAGCATTTATTACATTACACACCAAAAAATAATCTCCCCATCTACTTATATAGTAGATATGGAAAATAACTGGCTAGGTTTCCAGACCCCTATATATATTTCATCCACATAAACATGTAATAAAAAATAATCACGAAAAAATAACTATATAATTAATATTATGTATATTTTATCACATGCTTGTAATACATATTAAATATATTATGTGGTAAACTCGAGTCATTATCCCGACTCGTAATTCCAGCAAATAATAAATGAAACTTGAATATTAAACATAATATTCATTCATATAATATTATTCCATATATTTACTTAAACAATTGTAATTAATTATATTAAATTAATTCAATAAAATTATCCTCTACTCAAGTAATAATGAATTCATTTGATTATCAGTGATCGATAAAGCTTAGACAACTCTCTAACTCCATGATAGGGCTCACCATGTCATATATACCTATTCAATAGAATAGCGTAGAATCTTGAATACACTATTATTTGTGACCCTCTAGGGCCTTATCTCAATAGCAGTGAATAATATTCACAGACCAAGAGAACAATCTAGAAACCCATCATGGTACATAAAGAGATAAGGAGTAGTAATAGAAATGACAACCCAACTATGATCATGCTTTGTGTAAAAAAATCTCATTGTCATATGATATCTCATAAAGCATGATGCTCACTTGTGTAATCTTACTTTCCTTACATTATAAATTTTTTATCTAACTGGATGAACTTATCTTCAAATACCATGGCCATGGATTTAATAAAGGTATTACCATAATGATTAAACAGGTCTGAGATATTACTTCTTCAACTCAAAAAAGAAAAATCCTAACTTGATCATTCAACCATTGTCTTACCACTAATGACACACCCAACACAAACATCATCTCCATGAATTCATCATCATGCTTTCTGCCTTGTACCAATGTACACAATCAAATGGCACACCCTGATAATGATCTTAAGTTAAGAGACCAATACACATGTCCATATATAAGAACATACAATGGCACCAAAAACATGTGGTCTTCCTATTGTTGGGTATGTCCTCATGATCTCAATACTAGAGATCACTATGTGTAAACATTGTGGGAAACATCTCAATACATACGATCCTATAATAATGGATAGTCTGACATCAAATATGTCTAGTCAGTATGATATATCTAAACCATAAGACATATATTTAAGATTAATGACATAGTATCTCAAGGATCTCATTATAGAATGAGACCTGATATAACATTTTCAAACAAAAACAAATATATGGAAGTTACCATTTATATAGTGGATGAAAAATTATCTACACTGTAATGGTATGTATACATCATGCATAACTCACTCTACATATGGAATGGGATTCAAAATTACTGATAATGTTGGGTCTAGGGAACCCACTTTTACAACATCCCAACCTGTACTAGATCCAACTTGATAGCAGACATTATTATCTCTCACATGATAAATATCATTTTTTTGTTGAGTCATAGATTTAGTTTCTAGGTCATTCATGTCTCTATAGTGTTGAAGTTATGTTTTCTATGACTTTATCACCATGAGTAAAAAATATCAAGAGATGATATCCTAGATTAGATTCCTTTTGTCTACTATCAAAACATGACATATTGACTAGTAATAGAAGTAGAATTATCATAATTTATATTAGGATAAAACCTTACTCACTAGATACAATTACAAGAACTAGAACAAATGGTTTTTTATTATATACTACTTCCATAGCTACCACTAAATTAGAAAATAAAACTCATTATTTGTATTCATGGAAACCACTAGATTGTATAATCTTTTCTTGCTCATCACCATAGCTAAACAATGATATTAGATCATATTGATCAAGTAAAATAAGTTTTTATCCTTTAAAAAACTAATATCCATTCCTCTCCACACACCAGTTGCATATATTTTATACGTTTATAACTACAATCATATTGTATTTAATTCATCCCTTATAGTTCTCCTAGATATAACTGATATTTTCTTACCATAAAGTATATGTTGGAAATATAATTTATTTTACACAGCGTGACATATTTGATTCATCCAACAACGAAGCATATGGAATTTAACTTTCCAGATTAATCTCTTCCTATATTCCGAACATGTGTTATTGAAGAGATTTATATCCTGAATCATTGGTAATAATTATTTCTTGAATTTTCCCAATGGTTATTTTTTAATAATTTTTTAGTATATGTATGTCTATGGAACCATTATATCAACCCTAGTAGATCATGTTTCCTTTAACTTTGGTTTCCACTTTAATTCAGTCGTTGGATTAATTCTTCTATTCTGGTATTTACTAACTCTTAGAAAAATAGTTGTTTTCCATATGTTACCAAACATATTTTACTTGGAAAAAATGGTTCTCTCACTAAAATTTTGTAGACACATGAAAAAAAAATCATCGAAAATTAATATTATATTATCCACTCATTTACTTTAATCTGGAACTGGAATTCAAAAACTTGCACTCTTATTTTAATTACATGATGTCACCATCCCTTTCTAGTTGCATCGTATGGACACCTTCTATGAAAGTTGATCTTGACATCCAAATTCCATAAAATGATATAGAAATTAGTTATGATGAGTAAAATTCTAATGGATTTAGGAATAAAAACATGGTATTACCATCTAATAATTATTGGTTCCAGGTTTATACCACCAATATATAGTTTCACTTGAATACCCATCATAGTATTAAAAATAATAAACACCTTTTACATTAATTCATGAAATCCATTATTAAATTGTAATTGATCATGTCAATTATTTATAATTGTATTATACTTATTACATGTAGGATTTATTTTATTAATCAATAATTTATCACTATCCATGGTGAATGAAAACCCGATACAACATTTTTGAACTTCTAACATATTAAGTGTCTCTGGAACATTTCTTTTCCAAAATGTCTCTTGGATCTTGTTCCTATGTCAACTATTTGTTCATCTTGGGAATTTATTAAATCCAAGTCAATATTTCTCCCACCATCTCAAATAGATATGTGCACCCATTTATATAAATATAGTCTATCTCTTGACAACAACTATTCTATGATAGGGATTTATATAATAACCAATATAAATGATAGGATATTAATTTGAGATGCATATTGGGTTTTCCTTAATACTAGTTCATTTATATTATTAATTAACTATTTACATACAAACACAATGTTCTTATGACAATATATTTATATCATACTAAAAATAATATGATATCCATTTATCATTATATTATGTATATGGTTATGAGATAATGCCATTATTTGTGATTCATATCATATAAAATTGAAGTATCTACAATGGATGAGTTTGAACGTTGATTCTCCTTTTACTAACATCATGAATCTGATGTGTATAGTGAAATGTACATTAACTAATTACTCATCACTACATTTTTTTGAACAATTTTTACATGTATGACTCATCATTGATCCTCCTTATTCAAATCAATGTCATGATGTGGATAAGGTAAGGTTCATTTAAAAATTACTCCATTCTATATTGTATTGATCGATGTTAACATGTATCACTTATCATCAATCCTCCATATTTACATTAATTCAATGATTTGGATAGGGTATTCTGTGTTTAAGAATTTCTCCATGCTACATTATATTGATTGATGAGTGCTTGGTCAAGACAATATTCAACCCACCAGCACAAAGAAACAAATATCTTATTACCATACATATTTCATCATTCACCATGATATTCCTTAAACACTTAATGTAATATTACGAAGTATACTTACTAGTGGATTACCCTTGGAATAGATCACACCCTCTAGCTGAACTAATTCTAAAATCCTTTTGTCTTACCTTTATTTCTAAAGGATTATTTTTACAAAACTAAGTGCATAAGTATGTAAATAATACCTATGGTATTTGAATCTAATGAGTCTATAACAATATGGGGTACATTCTTGAAAACTACACAGTTTTTTCATGAAAAATTATTATCTTTCCATGACTGGGTATATAGGTCTTAAATTTTATATTTATCAGGTATTGCCAATGACTCAAGCATTACTGAACTATTGGATGAGTATTAAACAAAAGAAATAACATTCATTCTGAAGCCCGGGATAATTTATCCTTATATCCAAAGGACATGTGAGATAAATGTTTTTTATATACATAACAAGAGTTCATCTTGAATCATTAAACTTGGAAATTAAAAGTTGTGTGATTCTCACCGATGACTTGGGAACCACACTTTTCATCCACTTGGAAAACTCACCTTACTTCTTGTAATATTTATACCACTTACTTGGTTTTTATATTTTTAAACACATGTGATAAACATATTGTATCTCATACCCAAGAAGTATGACAAAAACATTAACTATAAATGATGAATATTCCTGAATAAGATGGGATCACTTGCTTCTACGATTTAGTTTATTACATTTAAACTTATATTGTTTTATTTTATGATATGTGAAGAATATTACCTCCTATTTAATAACCAAGTACATTTCACTAAATTAAATTACAAAGGCGTCTTTGGCGTCACTCTTTCCATTGAAATTTTTTCCTTATCTTTCAACTTTTTCTCCATCAGAGTTAAATATTTTACTTTCTTTAAGTGCTTATTTACTTGGATAATAACCTAAAGGTAATGAAGCATTTTTTTCATTTCATATTCCTTTGGTAATATTAAATTAAACAAGAGTAAATGGGGGAATATGGCATGAAAAATTAATCTAATGAAATATCATGATGTTCCTTTCATATTTACACAAAACTAGTGTAATTATCACTAATTTATATCTGGCTTCACTTTCTCTATGCAAGATTCTCGGAAATGAGATAACATGTGAAATAATCCATATCCAGATGTAGTATTCAAAACTCACCTCAAAAGATAGCATTTTGACATAACCATCATATACATTACACGTGAGTCTTCTATAAGCATTTTAACACCCTCGCATCCTTAGGTGGATGTAAAGGTATTAAGGATACCGACACATTAAATTTTTGGAATCATAGTATTATGTGCATGAGCCTATACTATACTTCTAAATTTTTATTATTTTTTAAATTTAATTTGTCCATTGTATATCATAGTATTTCATGTAGTATTAAATTTTAATTTCTAAAAAAATAAAATTTAACATATTTTTAGTTTTATCTTGATTATATATTAGACATTATTGATTAATTTTTATTTGTATCCCTCAATTTTTCCAAATTAAAGTAACCCTATATTTTAGAATAGTGATACCCAATCGCTTGAGTATTCTTATGGAAATGATCCTTGAGACTCCCCTCACTGTCTATAAGTTATGGCTATGCAACTTCTTAGAGACTTCAAGGTTGACGTTTGACAATCCAACCACATTAACTTGTGGCTCCTTGATCTGTTTGAGTAAATTCGGATCTTCTAAAATCATAAAATTATTTACTCAATGGTTTCCTTATAAGTTTAGAAAGATAGATTTGACTAATAATTTATTGACAATTTCAGCTAGGTCATCTCATCATATTCCTTTGAAATTCCCAATAATAGGAGGTCCCCTCAACTATAGATGATCAAAAACACTATACACCTATTGTTTTCAAATTCATATGATAGAAGGAATTTGAAAAATAATATTTATTTTAGGGTTTTATATCTATCAATGAATGTAATTCATTTAAATTAATATTTTCATACTTTGTTGCCGCACTCACATATGCACATTAGAAGAAAAACATCCATCACATATTTTGGAATTTTCATGATAATTATTCAACATGTCCTCACAGAAAAAAATTCACATGCATTAAATAATAAAAAATGAATAGAGAAAATAATTACCCGACACATCTTGAAAATATAATAATGATTGGTCCATTTAAACTCAATGGATCAACCATGACCTTGGTGTATCATACCTGAGTCGAAACTTGACTCCCGATGTGGGTCATCCCCTTTAAGTATGTCCACTTCTCATCTGAGGTATCACCTCATCTTGGAGGGGTCTGTGACTTACAGTGTCAACATCAAATGTGAAAATATATAGTCACATGTAGGTGTGGTGGTATTAGGGCCCAATATACAACTAATAAATTGGAAATTCAGGCCCTTATACCTATTGAAAAAATGGAGATGTGCTGACCGACTAAAATTAACTACATATTACAAACATCACATGCAGTAAAAAATAATTAAATGAAATAAATAATACATATATGGGTTCATTCGATTTCTCAAGACCAATGGTTATGAAAAGAATATGCATGAAAAAATTAAATGTAATAAATTTATATTCGAGAGATTAAATAGAAATTAAATGAATTAACAATTAAAATTACTTAATTTCATCCGTCCACAAATTAATTTAATTTTAAAATACAAAAATTAAATTAATCAATTAATTTATTTTTATGATAAATCTAAATTAATTATATGAAATAACAAAATGATTATTATTTTAAATAAATAATTTAATATCTCATTAATTTAATTTAATAATAAAATTAAATTAATTATACAAATTAATTTATGGCTGAATTAAAATATTATTTGTGCCTAAAATTATCATCCAAACTCATTGCGGGTCATGTTGAACCCAGGAAGGCCGGTTCTAGGAATGGAAAATCCTTTGTAGGTCAGGAAAATCCCATAATGGGGGGTTTTAGGTTGTGAAATACCAGTGTAGTTCTAGAAGGATCCCAATCGGGGAAGATCGCAACTCGCTAAGGGGTTTTTTCAGATCTTCCCATGTATGAGGTTGATCAGTCAATCTGGGGTCATGGTGATACCTTTTTTGGGGTTTGTGGGAAGCCTAAAGGGGGTGATGCAGATGATGTGTGGTTGATACAACAAGCTGGGTTACATAGGGTTTTCATCCATGGTTGGGAAGCACTCGAACAAGGCTTCATGTGTTAGGAGGAAAGTTTTGGGGTGTTCGAAAGGTGCTAGAGGAAGGGTCGCAATGGCAAGAACTCAGTGAGATGGTGGGGATTCTATGGATAGGGTGATGATAGTAGGGAGGGGATGTCGTGGGAATCTCTTGGTCAGCCATAGTGAAGTCTCAATTGGAAGGGAAAGAGGCCAAATAATGCATGCTAGGGTGGTGGTCTGCATTCAAGGTGTTGGTAAAGAGGGAGACACAAGGGCAGCTCATGGCTAGTCCAATCGGGGAGCAGCTCTTTTCGGGAAGAGTGAACACCCATGGGAGGCAGAACTTGCTAAGAGGGAGAAGGTGATGTAGCAGCTGACTCAACCTCTAATGAGGGATAGTCTAAGGAGGGGAGTCACCTTGAGTGAGGTAGGAGGAGGTGTGAATGAAGGCTCTGCAAGTTGGACAAGCTTCCTAAGTAATATAATCCATTTTCCTTTATTTTATTTGTTTTTCATCGATATAAAGACATCTCTAAGGAACATTCAAACTACCATATCCCTTTTTACTAATTTTTTTTATTTTTTTCGAATCCTATAAAGTATAGGATTTTAATTTTTTCCACATAACGCTTCTTTTTAGAAGAAAAAACAGTAAAAGATTATTAAAAAAATGTAATTCATGTTTCTGTTGGAAGTAAAAGTAAAATGTTTTCTTTCGAAGCTTCCAATGGAATTAAAGGCAATACTCGAGAAAAAATTATTATGATCTAAACATGATCAAAACAAGAATACCCAAAAATTATAAAAAAAATATATTAATTTATTCTATTTTTAAAGTTTTAACAGCCAGCAACCTTGTTTTGGATCTATACCAAAAACTTAGAATTGCCATAACATGGTCATTCAAAATCAGACAGAGGAATGGTCTCTTCCATTGGGAGTGATTTAAATATCAGTGCTTGATTTTATATAAATTAATATATATTTGGCGTAGAAAACTCACACATCCTCCCTCTAATATAAATTAAAGGCACCAGGGCGTGCAACAGAAGATAGTGGTTCATAAATTTTAAATTTTTCATTAATTAAAGGATGTAAATTCACCCTCTCAGGTGATCTAAGAACAAATAGTGTTTCCATGAATATTAAGTGAACTAAATAAGGAAAAAATATATAAAAAAACATGTACCTTTTCTGTTTCAGTGCATTCAAATGTAACATTTCATCGATCTTCGTTCCTTGAAGGATCTGAAGCTAAACTACTCTAGACCATCCACACATTCTTAAAGAAACTGTGTGAACAACGATCATCAAATTCTGAGTGCTTTCACGGAGCTTCGATGATTCCGTTGACATTGCTATGACCACCTTCACTCTATTCCTACGGCCCCTGAAGATATCCTTGGATTGATTTCTTGGACAACATATTTATCTCTCAAGGATGTGGTAAGAGAGAGAAGTTTTCAGTCCATTTAAATGAGTTTCTTACCGCATACACCAGAAATGTATCTCCTCATCTACTTATATAGTGGATGTGGAAAATACTTCGTTAGGGTTCCCAACCCCTTATATATATCCTCCACATAAATAAGTAATAAATAAATAATCATGATGAACTAACTACTACATTGATACTACTTATATTTTATCGCATACTTGAAATTATATTAAATATATTACATGATAAACCCAACTCATTAACACGTCATTTAATTCCTACTATTATTAAATGGACCTTAAATATTAAATATAATTTTCATTCATATAATAATATTCCATGTATTTTCTTAAAAACATATAACTACTTTTACTAAATAAATTCAATCTAATTATTTTATACTAGAATAATAATGAATGTATTTCTTTATCGGTGATCCATAAATCCCAGAAATATCTCTTACCCTATAGTGGGATCCATCATATCCTATATACCAATTCACCATAATAAGGAAGAATCTTGAATGCACTATTGTGTTGGACCCTCTAGGCCCTTATCTCAATTGAAGTGGATAATATTCATAGACCAAGAGTGGAATATAGTAACCCATCATGGCCCCTAAAAAGATACAGAGTATTCATAACAATGACAACCAACCTACGAGCATACTCTATGTAATATAATCTCTTTTTAATATGATATCTTGAAAAGAATGATGCCCACTTATGTCATTGTCCATTTCTTGCATTATTAATTGTTCATAGAACTAGAAAAAATACCTTTGACAACTATGACCATGGAATTAATGAAGTAACTACCATCCCAATCAACCATGCCCAAGCTATCACTTTATAAACATAGAAAAAACAAATCAAATATATATCGTTCAGCCAATGGGATACCACTAATAATGTGACCAATACAGACAACCATGCAAAAAATTCATTATCGTGGTTTTCACCTTGACTCAAAGTACATGATCAAATAGAACACATTGATAATGATCTCAATTCAAGATACCAATACCTATTTTTATTAATATGAACATCCAATGTCACCTAAAACATGTGGTGTTTTTATTGGAATGTTTGTTCCCATGATCTCTATACTAGAGATCGCCAATTATGAACATCATGAGAAGATGTCACAATTCTTATGAGCCCCCAACACATGATAGTATGACATAAACTATGTCCATTTAGTATGATTTATCTATACCATAAGACATATATTTAAGTTTAATATCATGACTGACTAAAAAGTAAATTTTTATTTCAAAAACCCTTTTATGGAAAAGTGAGATACAAAATACTACCTTCGCACACAAACTAGCCACAAAAGGAACTAAAAAGTACTCAAATACAAATAAATGAATGTTAGAGTCAACTAATTTAAATAACCCCCAATAACACATAGTTACCTATATATCAAGATCAACTTGTAAATAATCTTCAATATGATCTGTTATTGTGTTCTATGTTTTAATATATTCCCCAAAAGTGATCTTCCATTCATTTAATCCTCACACCAAAATGTGATCCTTCTTATTAGTCCATTTCCATTTATCTTCATTAATGGATACCTAAATAATTCCATAATACACTTAATTGACTAACTCTTTTGGATTTTTGATATAAAGGGATTCTTCTAACATTTCCTCCTTAGAATTTATAATAAGTTCAAAGTGTTTCTTGATCTCCACTCCCATTTTTTCTATCACCATGTTAGGGCCTTAATCCAAAACTGTACACTCCAGCACCTCGGCTTCACCCTCAGGTTATTTTCAATCCTTATTAGGATTATTCTTTCCCATAATTCCTAAAATAGATTCCATACCTTCAATCAATGTAGATTCCCCCGATATAACTTCTGTCTCATTACAAATTTACTTTCCTAACAATCTTGTTACTCTTATTTCTTGGGTTTTTGAGTAATATTTGTTGGGTCTTGACTTTTTTCACCCCATTTTTGGACAAAAAAACCCCAAAACAAATATTCCATTATTTCCCTTTCCTTGATAAAGTCCTAAAAAATAATACCTCTCAAAATCTGTATTTGGTTTGGAAGTAAAAGGAAAATGTTTTCTTTCGAAGCTTCCAATGGAATTAAAGAAAATACTCGAGAAAAAAAATATTATGATCTAAACCTGATCAAAACAAGAATACACTAAAATTATAAACCAAAAAATATATTAATTTATACTATTTTTAATGTTTTATCAGGAAACAACCTTTTTTTGGATCTATACCAAAAACATAGCATTTCCATAACGTGGTCATTCAAAATCAGACCGAGGTGTGGTCTGTTCCGTTTGGAGTAATTCAAATATCAGTGCTTTATTTTATATAAATTAATTTTTATTTGGCTTAGAAAATTCACAAAACCTCCCTCTAATATAAATTAAAGGCACCAGGGCATGCAGCGGAAGATAGTGGTACATAAATTTTAAAATTTTCATTAACTAAATGATATAAATTCACCCTCTCTTGTGATCTAAGAAAAAATATGGGTTCCAAGAATCTTATGTGAACTAAATAAGCACAAAATAAATAAAAAAACATGTACCTTGTCTGTTTCAGTGCATTCAAATGAAAAATTTCATCGACAGTCATTCCTTAAAGGATCTAAAACTGAAATGCTCTATACCATCCACACATTATTAAAGAAACTATGTGAACAACGATCATAAAATTTTGAGTGATAGCACGAAGCTTCGATGATTCCTTCGACGTCACTATGATCACCTTTACTCTATTCCTACGGCCCCCAAAGACATGCTTGGATTGATTTCTTGGACAACGTATTTCTCTCACAAGGATGTGGTAAGAGAGAGAAGTTATCAATCCATTTAAATGATTTTCTTACCGCATACACCAGAAAAGTATCTCCTCATCTACTTATATAGTGGATGTGTAAAATACCTAGTTAGGGTTCCCAACCCCTTATATATGTCCTCCAATTAAATAAGTAATAAATAAATAATCATGATGAACTAACTACAACATTGATATTACATAAATTTTATCATATACCTGAAATTATATTAAATATATTACATGATAAACCCAACACATTAAGACGTCATTTAATACCTACTATTATTAAATGGACCTTAAATATTAAATATAATATTCATTCATATAATATTATTCCATGTATTTTCTAAAAAACCTATAAATACTTTTACTAAAAAAATTCAATGTAATTATTTTATACTAGAATACTAATGAATTTATTTATTTATCGGTGATCGATAAATCCCAAAAATATCTCATACCCTATAGTGGTATCCATCATATCCTATATACCAATTCACCATAATAGGGAAGAATCTTGAATGCACTATTGTGTTTGACCCTCTAGGCCCTTATCTCAATTGCAGTGGATAATATTCATAGATCAAGAGTGGATTATAGTAACATGTCATGGCCTCCAAATAGATAAAGAGTAGTCATAACAATGACAACCAAACTACGAGCACACTCTATGTAATATAATCTCTTTTTAATATGAGATCTTGAAAATCACGATGCACACTTAGGTCATTGTCCATTTCTTGCTTAATTAATTGTTCATCGAACTAGAAAACAAACCTCTGACTAATATGACCATGGAATTAATGAAGGAACTACCATCCCAATCAACCACGCCCAAGATATCACTTTCTAAACATATAAGCAACAAATCCAATATTAATCATTCGACCAATGTGATACCACCAATGATGTTCCCAATACAGAAAACCATGACAAAACATTATTATCGCGGTTTTCACGTTGACTAAAAGTACATGATCAAATGGAACACATTGATAATGATCTAAAGTCAAGATACCAATACTTATTTGTATTGATAGGAATATCGAATGTCACCCAAAACATGTGGTGTTCTTATTGGAATGCTTGTCCACATGATCTCACTACTAGATATCGCCAATTATGAACATCATGAGAACATGTCACAATTCTTATGAGCCCCCAACACATGATAGTATGACATAAACTATGTCCATATAGAATTATGTATCTAGACCATAGGACATATATTTATGTTTAATATCATGACTCACTAAAAAGTAAATGTTTATTTCAAAAACACTTTTATGGAAAAGTGAGAAACAAAATAGTACCTTCACACAAAAACTAACCACAAAAGGAACTAAAAAAGTACTCAAATACAAATATATGGATGTTATATTCAACTAATTTAAATAACCCCTAATGACACATAGTTACATGTATATCGGAATCGGGTTGTAAATAAGCTTCAATATGATCTGCTATTGTGTTCAATGTTTGAATATATTCCTAAAAAGTGATCTTCCCTTCATTTATTCCTCACACCAAAATGTGATCCTTCTTATCATTCCTTTTAACTTTATCCTCATTAATGGATAACTGAATAATTACATCATACACTTAATTGAATAACTCTTTTGGAGTGTTGATATAAAGGGATTATTCTAAAATTCCCTACTTAGAATTTAAAATAAGTTCCAAGTGTTTCTTGATATCCACTCCCATTTTTACTGTCACTATGTTAGGGCCTTAATCCAAAACTGTACACTCCAGCACCTAGGTTTCACCCTCATGTTATTTTCAATCCTCAGTAGGCTTCTTCTTTCCACTAATTCCTGAAACAGATTCCATACCTTCAATCAATGTCGATTCCCTCGATAAAACATCTGTCTCATTACATATTTCCTTTCCTAACAATCTGGTTACTATTATTTATTTGGTTTTGTGTAATATTTGTTGGGTCTTGATTTTTTTACCCCCTTTTTGGATGAAAAAACCCAAAACTAATATTCCCTTATTTCCCTTTCCTTGATCAAGTCCAAAAAAATAATACTTCTTGAAATCTATATTTGGTTTGGAAGTAAAAGTAAATCGTTTTCGTTAGAGGATTCTAATGGAATTAAAGACAATACTCAAGAAAAAAATTATTATGATATAAACCTGATCAAAAAAAGAATACCCAAAAATTATAAAACAAAAAAATATTAATTTATACTATTTTTAATGTTTTAACAGGCAACAACTTTGTTTTAGATCTATACCAAAAACATAGCATTGCCATAACATGGTCATTTAAAATCAGACTGAGGCGTGGTCTGTTCCATTGGGAGTGATTTAAATATCAGTGCTTGATTTTATATAAATTAATTTTTATTTGGCTTAGAAAATTCACACAACCTCCCTCTAATATAAATTAAAGGCACCAGGGTGTGCAACGGAAGATAATGGTTCTTAAATGTTAATTTTTTAATTAACTAAAGGATGTAAATTCACCCTCTATTTTGATCTAAGAACAAATTGAGGTTCCAAAAATCTAATGTGAACTAAATAAGCACAAAATAAATAAATAAACAAGTACCTTTTCTGTTTCAGTGCATTCAAATGAAACATTTCATCGACAATCATTCCTTGAAGGATTTAAAGCTGAACTTCTCTAGACCATCCTCACATTCTTAAAGAAACTGTGTGAACAATGATCATCAAATTCTGAGTGCTAGCACCGAGATTCGATGATTCCTTCAACATCGTTATGATCACCTCGGCTCTATTCTTATGACCCTCGATGACATCCTTGGATCGATTTCTTAGACAACATATTTCTCTCTCAAAGATGTAGTAATAGAGAAAAGTTATCAATCCATTTAAATGAGTTTCTTACCGCATACACCAGAAAAGTATCTACTCATCTACATATATAGTGGATGTGCAAAATACCTGGTTAGGGTTCCAAATCAATTATATATGTCCTCCACTTAAACATGTTATAAATAAATAATCATGATGAACTAACTAAAACATTTATATTACTTATATTTTATCATATACTTGAAATTATATTAAATATATTACATGATAAACCCAACTCACTAATACGTAATTTAATTCCTACTATTATTAAATGGACCTTCAATATTATATATAATATTCATTCATATAATATTATTCCATGTATTTTCTTAAAAACCTACAAATACTTTTATTGAATAAATTCAATCAAATTATTTTATACTAGAATAATAATGAATTTAATTATTTATTAGTGATCGATAAATCCTAGAAATATCTCATACCCCATAGTGGGCTCCATCATATCCTATATACATATTCACCATGATAGGGAAGAATCTTGAATGCACTATTGTGTTTGAACATCTAGGCCCTTATCTCAGTTGAAGTGGATAATATTCATAGACTAAGAGTAGAATCTAGTAACCCATCATGGTCCCTAAATAGATAAAGAGTAGTCATAACAATGACAACCAACCAATGAGCACACTCTATGTAATATAATCTCTTTTTAATATGATATCTTGAAAAGCATGATGCACACTTATGTCATTGTCCATTTCTTACTTTATTAATTTTTCATCGAACTAGAAAACATACCTTTGACTACTATGAAAATTTAATTAATGAAGGAACTAACATCCCTATCAACCATGACCAAGCTATAACATTCTAAAAATGAAGAAACAAATTCAATATTGATCGTTCGACCAATGTGATACCACCAATGATGTGCCCAATACTGACAACCTTGCCAAAACTTTATTATCGTGGTTTTTACCTTGACTCAAAGTACATGATCAAATGGAACACATTGATAATGATATCAAGTCAAGATACCAATACCTATTTCCATTGATAGAAACATCCAATGGCACCCAAAACATGTGGGGTTTTTATTGGAATGTTTGTCCCCATGAACTCACTACTAGAGATCGCCAATTATGAACATCATGAGAAGATGTCACAATTTTTATGAGACTCCAACACATTATAGTATGACATAAACTATGTCCATTTAGTATGATGTATCTAGACCATAGGAAATATATTTAAGTTTAATATCATGACTGACAAAAAAGTAAATGTTTATTTCAAAAAAACTTTTATGAAAAAGTGAGAAACAAAATAGTACCTTCGCGCAAAAACTAACCACAAAAGGAACTAAAAAAGTTATCAAAAACAAATATATGGATGTTAGAGTCAACTAATTTAAATAAACCCCAATGACACATAGTTACCTATATATCATAATCGACTTGTAAATAAGATTCAATATATCTTCTATTGTGTTAAATGTTTTAATATATTCCCAAAAGTGATCTTCACTTCATTTAATCCTCACACCAAAATTTTATCCTTCTTATCGGTACATTTCCATTTATCCTAATTAATGGATACCTAAATAATTTCATCACACGCATAATTGACAAAATCTTTTGGAGTGTTGATATAATGGGATTCTTAAAATATTTCTTCCTTAAAATTTAGAATATGTTCTAAGTGTTTCTTGATCTCCACTCCAATTTTTACTATCACCATGTTAGGGCCTTAATCCAAAACTATACACTCCAGCACCTTGGATTCAACCTTAGGTTATTTTAAATCCTTAGTAGGCTTATTATTTCCCATAATTACTGAAAGAGATTCCAAACCTTCAATCAATGTAGATTCCCCCAATATAACTTCTGTCTCAATACAACTTTCCTTTCCTAACAATCTTGTTACTATTATTTTTTGGGTTTTTGAGTAATATTTGTTGGGTCTTTATTTTTTTACCCCCTTTTGGACAAAAAAACCCCCTGACTAATATTCCCTTATTTCCCTTTCCTTTATCAAGTCCTAAAAAAATAATACTTCTCAAAATCTGTATTTGGTTTGGAGTGCCCCTCTTTTTCACTTGGCTCCTCATCTTCAAACTATCTTAACAGGGCCCATTTTTTCCATATTGGGATAACAGTATTCCATCCTCTAGGGTCCACGTTATCCATTATGACTTCATTTTGTGTTGATAAGTCGTTTTGGATCCAAATTGGCTTTTATGCTTTACGTTGATGAAGAACCCCACAACTTGGAGTTACTTACACATTAATTTTTTAAATGTTATGTATCTATCCAAGAAAAATAACATTATCATAAATTCCATCACCACTATTAGAACTATTTTTCTTGAGATCATGGCCTTGAAACACCCATATGGAAACAACTGCATCCGAAAAATAGGAAATAATTGTGGAATAAGGCCCTCCTTAGGATGGTTCAGTCATCTTGGTATCACTCTGATCATGAATCAAATTTTTAAATATATCCTAAACTCTTGACTCCTAATTATTGTACCTCATCTTAACTAGAGGAGGATCCCAACTAAGAATACATTCCAAAGACATAGAAGAATCAGGAGGATTAACTGTCTCTATTTCAGTTTACTTAGAGGGAGAAATGCCCCCATGATTATCCCTTCACCCTAGTTGATATGATGAAGCAATGTGACCCAATAGATTGAACAATGAAAAAAATCAGTCCACAATTTAAAGATGACCTTCTTCTTGCACCATAATTTTTCATAAACAAGTATCTATACCTAATCACTTGATATTTTAGAAACATCAACCTCAACACATAAATGTAGTGAAATCGAATAAAAAATAGAGTTTGTACTATTATTCGTGCACAAGAAATAACCAACCATATTACCTAACATATAAAGGATAGAAGGATTTTGAAAAGGAAGGGGGTGTAGGATACGGACCCCTATTTCCATTTTCATAGAATCACGCTTCATATGCAAGTCGTATGTCCGGTGGAAAAAATAGAAATAAGATCCATGGAATAAGTGAGGAGCTTTAGACCACAACATTATCAAATCCTCCTCCTAGGAAAATATGATCATTATATGATGCTTTTCAAGAATGATAACGACTATTATACCATAAAAAACCTAAGAGATAATGAATAATCTATTAAATGAATCCACAAATGGTCAAATATAAGTGAAACACACCACTAAAGTTAGATTAAGAATGGTCGAGGCCTCTGTGAACTCTGACATCGAAATCGGAAGCTGGGGAAAATTGTTGTAGTGGTCGACCACTTTAGGGAAAAGAATGATCTTAAAAAAGGTGGGAGAATATCTATGTTGGAGAAAGGGGTTAATGGAGGTAGACGAGCACTGGTTGGAGTTTAAGGGATTCCCCCCACCCTCAGAAGTGGGAGGGACTTCTGTGGCTGACATCACTAGCTAGGGAATCGTGGGAGCACTAAAGGATAGAAGAGGACAAGCCCAATCTTTGTAAGATTAATTTCATAGTATCATGAGGTTCTCATTATAGCATACGATATACTATAAAAATGTGATACAAAAACTAATATATGGACATTCCCATTTAAATAATGGATATAGAAACATCTACACTATAATGGTAAGTCTACATCATGCATAACTCACTGTACACATGGAATGGTAATCAAAAGTACTAATAAATTTGGGTCTAGGGAACCCAATTTTTCAAAATCAGCTTCCAGGTCACCCTTATGAGAGTTTTAATGATCTTTAACATATAAACTCTGATCCTAATGTATTTATTAGTTCTTTATCATGAAAACGAAATGTTAGGATCTCATTGGTCCTCCATATTTTTTATCTCTTTGGTTGTCTTAATTAGAACCATATACTAGTATTAGAGTACTTGGATAAAAGTGTTTGGTTTGATGTTGATGAGATATTCATGGGTTTATATAGAGTATAATAAGTAAGAGTTGATATATTTTTTATTTTGGTATATTCCTTATATAACCTTATTATTTTTGAGGTAGGTGGGTTCTCTCTCATTCTACTACTCTAGAATTGGTTGGTTTGATTTTTTATAAATTATTTTTATTATTTGTTGTAAATAATTTGTTAAATTTATTAATGAACCCCCAATTTGATGTGATTTCAATATTATTTTTATTGAAATTTGGGATTTTTGTTTAAATAAAAGTTTTATTTTAAAATTTACAGTAAAGTGGTTGTCCATGATCATGTTCATGTGGAGTGAATGATGGGTAGAATTTCCACTGTTAATATAATTGTTTATATAGATTTATGGGTAATAGTAACACCATTAATTGGGTATATAATGTGATACCCTAGTTAATGGATAACTCACCACCTGAGCATATATAGGTCTATGGTTGTATGAATTGTGTGTGTGTTCATGGGTGTGGAATTGTAATAATTATTCCAAGTGTTAACAAGAAGTTCTAAAATATTTATTTAATGTTTTCAATAAAAATTACTTATGGTTTTCATATAAATGATTTATCTACATCTCTATTATTTTATATAAAACTTTATTACTCATTTCTCTCCAATTAGTGTGTGTTAGGAAGTATTTGGGGAATGCTTGTTGATCTTATACTTACCCCCTTCTTGGGTTCATTGGTGCATTTTTAGATTTCATCATCTGAGATATATGGAAGGGACAAGTTTCATATTTCATAAGTGGTATAACATGATGTTTTTTATTGGTTTCTAGAGTTGGAGATGGGGAGTTCCCACATATTGGTCATGTACGGTGCCAAATTAGTGAAAAAGTATATCATCTTTGAGCCTTATACTTAAACGTATGTGTTTCTTTCACTATTACCCTGATTTAGATTTTTTTGGTATTTTGTTGAGTTTTATGGTTATTTTTCATGCAACATATAGATTTTTTTTATTGTTATAAATTTATTTTCAGGTTGTTTAGTTCTATAGGAAAATCTTCCCACATCATTCTATTAATCCCTTGAAATTTATTTTATGCCTTTTCTTCCTTTGATATGTCACCTATGGTTAGCCACAACTCCCCCTCTTCCCCTGAAATTAATAGATTTTGGGAATATATAGTATCACCCCCAAATGATGGTTCCAGGACCTCAAGTCAATCTTTAATAAGATCCTAGAACCTCTAAGATAATCGAAGATACAAACAATTGATATAAGGGGATACTGGTTCTTAACCATCACCTAGTTTAGTCCCCAATAATTTATACATAAAAAAATTCATATAAGCCTTCTTAGTGAAAACAACTGGAGAACCCATAGCAATTCACAAGTTTGTGTGAATCCCTTTTCATATAAATCTTCTCTAACAACCCAGAGTTTATAAATGATATTTTTTTTCTTGAGATAAATGTGTATTACATTATATTATACATTATTATACACATACAAAAAAATATAAAAAACAATAAAACATTATTTCATTAATGAAAATCATTACATAATTCAATGAATAAACCCATTAAATTACGAAATATTACACTAGGATGAAAAATATAAAATACAAATACTATAATGGGAAATTTTGAATCACTCTAGTTGGCTAGAATCATCCCTCCCCAAAACAACACTATGGAAAAAAATTAGTAATTTAATCAACATTATAGGAAATGGAAATTTAGAACCTTGAGATAAATTTATGAGAATAATGAATAAATAAATATAGAGGTAATGTGATTGTTGGAATAGTAATGTGATCATTGGAATAGTAACCTGACTGTTGGGAATATTAATATGACCTTTGGGAATAGTAACCTGATAGTTAGAATAGTAATTTAACCTCAAAACAATAAATTTTAATATAAATAATATTTACCATTAATAATATAAGTAAATATAAAATTCTAAAGGAAAAAAATAAATATCATGATTAAAAAACTTAATGAATATATACGATTTTTTTAATAAACTGTATTTTAAAGTACATTGTGAAAATACTAATTTTTATATAAAAATTAAAATTACATATGATTGAAAATTATTTTGATAAATTTAACAACTTTTTTGAAATCAAGAAATCAAAATTTCACAATGGTAATTTGTTTGGTAATTTTCTAAAATACTATTTTTAAGAGATTTGTAAAAATACCTTTTCTAATAACTCTTGCATTCACCATTCATGATGTAATAATGAAAGATTATTTTTTAGAACATTATGCTTAACCAGAAAATATTTAATTAGATAATTTTTTTTATTAAAATATAATAAATTTTATTTTAGAACCTAAAAATTACTTTCCAAAGTATAAATTATAAATTATTACATTAAAATAATATTTTCTCATTTTTTTCAAACTTTCCTTTTGATTAAACAAATGAATTCATATAATAAAGTGATAAATAGTATTAAAATCATCTTATTTAATTCAATAAAATTTATAATTTCAAAAATATCATGATTACAACATTTACCTTACATATTGTATTTTACATAATATTATAACACAAAAATACCCCACTCCCCAAGTATAAATAAACCCTCTCACCCCTTGAAAAAACACACCTAAAATGAATTCAAATAAAATTATATACCAAAATACAATCTATTAAGACTCTTATAATTCAATTTTATGTTCTATATTAGTCCAACTCCAACCATCAAGGGATTCTAGTGCCATACAATAGAAGAAACACTGAGAAGAGGGTACATTTTCAACAATTATTCTTTGTGTTTTCTTATTATCTTCCTCTCATTATCTATAAATTTCAATATAAAAGTTTATAAAATCAATTATAAATTATTTTAACATTATATTAATGATTTTAACCAACTATAAAAATTATATTTTTATTGATTTGTATGTCATACATCTCTTTCTCCCCTGGACAATGTTATTGATAACGGTCAATAAACTACCAAAAAGGATGTTTAAAACTTCATTAACATCACCACCCTTATGGATATTTATACTAAATTATTTATAATATATAAATTTATAAATATATTTATGTCAAATTTCGATAATTAATTATTCTAATGTATAAATTACATTGAACAATGTACTCAAATCGAAGAAAAATGAGAAATGCTTAGGGAATACATGATATCAAGTTGTCTTCCCATTAACCAAGGAAATTGAGAAATATAACCTAATGATTATAATTAATAAATAGTGGAATAAATTATAATAACTAAATTTTTTATCAATTTTTATATAAATCTGCTATTATTTTTGAGGATGTGGAAAAGTGACTAAATAAAGTGGGATTAAGGGTAAGGGAATTATTGAACCCAACTCAGTTTCTTTGGGTTATCCCACATTCATGAAATCCTTGGTATGGATACTCCTATAATGTTCCTTATTTTTTTATTCTCAACTTTTATTTACATGTATACACATGGTTTCACCTTTATTTGTGATCCCAAATTAATGATTTTACAAAAACAATTTTCCTTCAAGAACACATATTTGACTCCTCTTGAGTTGTTTCTTCTTAACTCAAGAATGATGATGTTTATACAAAATACGATTTCCCATATTCATTTGGGAACCAAAAAATATAATAATGAATGTATTATTTATGAAATCCTTTTGAAACCAATTCCATTCCCTGGGTTACTTCATGACTAAAATTATTATATATTCTATCTGGCAGGCACGATTATGATCATTTATGATGCGACAAGTGAGAATAGAATTAAATATGATCTGATGCATTAGTTAATGTGATGTATCTCATGATATTATGTGTATTATGAAAGAACATAATGTTATTTTTTTCAAAATAATGATTTTATAACTTATACACATATGTTATGCATGAACATGATGGAAACTTTGATCTCAACTATGTGCAGTATTTGACCACTACGACATGATGTTTCGTTTTTATGAATATTCCGAATTCCATGGATTCAAAAAATATTTCCATGATGATTAAGATGATGATACTATTCTTATGACATGATGGTGATAATAATTCTCACCCATGTTATATTCATTCAGGTCCACTATTCCTCCCCTTATCAGGATTTTAGCTCACCTCTTTCACTGATTAATATCCTTAGATGACTATATATACTAAATAGAATGTTAGATTTTAGAAGGATAAACAAAAAGGATTTATATAAATGTTTATGTTTTATTATGTTCAAGTGATATATGATCCTAATTATCCCAATAGACTTGGATCCTAGATTTAAAACACTATTATGTTGTTTATCTTAAGAATGATATAATAGTCATGTAAGAAAAATAAGGGTCAGTATAGTTGGTATCAGGGTGACGGTTTAGTTAATTTGAGATTTAGTATTAGAAAAAGATAGTGAAAACCATAAGAATAAGTCTATTTATAAGAAAGTCTACCCAGAATAGTCATTTTAGAAGATGGCTAAACATAAAGCTCCCATAATACATCCCTTTAGAGTTAATTATGAAAAATAATAAATTATTTATTCATTATTTGTTGACTTATTCACCTTCCAAACCTTTTCTATTTTAGAAAATGGTGCGAACTAGGAGAAACCATACCAATAACCTATATAATGGAAAATTAAATTATTGTCTGAATGACATCCTTAATTCCATAGAAAGTGGAGTTAAAAATATTATGGACATTATTACCCAATTGTTGCAAGATATTTATAATTACTTGAACCATGTATAAAATATACCTAATTGTAAATCATTTAGATAGGGAAATAAATCAATGATTGGTTTTGATAAATATCACCAAGATAAATAATGAAATAGAATAGGTGAAGTGGGAAGACTTTGTGAAAATATTTCTCAATAAGAATTTCCCACAAACTCTTCAAGAAAATATAGAGAGGTAATCCATAGAGTTAAAGAAACAGTATGGTGAATCTATCAAAATTTAAAAGGTAAAATTCACAAGGATTGTAAGATACACCTCATGATTTTTTATCAAAAATGATAGAATATATATATATATATATATTATTTGGATTAAAACCACACCTTATAAAGGATCAAGTAATCTAAGACTTTGGGTTTTATTAAGAAGTGGTTCAATGTGACATAAAAGTAGAGATAGAGTTTAGATATTCTACCATCAGATATAGGGATAAGAATAGAAGAATGAATATTCAAGACGATGGGTCAAATGAAAAAGGAGGAAAGTGGATCCATCCATCCATGTGTCCAAAATTTTGCAAGAAGAATCATTTTAATTACAACAATGGTATGGAAAAATTATTCAAGGGATAGATAGAAGGCTACTAAGCTCATGAATGTTGACGTGACATGAATAATATGACCAACATGATGCAAGAAAGGAATGAACCTCCTAATACACCACTTCTGGTTCAATGTTTCAACAATAGGTAGAAAGGGAACTATGAAATATGTTGCACAATACCTCTGGTCCTTGTGTGTAATAATCCCCAAAAAACACAAAATCCAAAGGAGTGAGGGAAATATTATGCCATCACTACTTCAAAAGTGGAGTGTAAAAAATAATTCCTGCAAGGTAAACTTCTTATTCACTCAATAATGGAGAATATAATATTTTATTTTGGTTATATACATTCCTTTGTATCATGCATGTTTTCTAAAACAATTTAATCAAATCCCCATTACCTTTAAATTGGGATACCTAAAAAACCTAGTGGTTCAATCATTACAACCCAAGTGTTGGAATCAAATATTGTTAGCTTATGTGAAAATATTCTTACAGTGAATCTCATAATACTTTTACTGGAGGAATTTGATACTATAGAGGGAAGGGATTGGATTTATTTATATAGATGAAACATCAAATTTCAGGAAAACTAAATCTATTTTAATATTCCAAACCATCCTAAGCTCTTCTAAAAATTCTTGGAAGATCATGAATATTTATTGGAAACCCCTCTATGGTCTGAGTGATGATTCACTATGAAGAATAATACTAAGACCAAATGGTTGTGTTGAAGAAAATAATAAACGTGGATTAAATTCACATTTTAAAAAAATACATTGATGTATTTACTGAAGAGAAATATCGAATTCCCAAAGATCGTGAGCTAGAGTTCTCAATTGAACTTATTTTTAGAGACACTCATATATAGTAATTCCCCTATAGAATAAAACCTATTGAAATTATGGATTTAAAGATACTTCTACAATAACATTTTTTAAAAACGTTCATATACCCTAGTGAATATCCTTGGGGTGTTCTTGAGCTATTTTTAAGGAAAAAGGATTAATCAATGTGGTATTTCATCAATTAGTGGGATCTAAAAACTGTAAAGACTCGTAAATTTCAAGGAATTTTTTTTTCTTAAATTCTTTGAGATTTTACGAGTACGCAGTTTCTGACGGCACCTGATTCCGAGGCCCGGTGAGCCCGGAATAATTTTTTGAAGTTTGGATCGGGTACGTTTAGTGAACGAATGAGCGGGTTTTTCAATCTTTTTAACCGGTGCTCGTAATTGAAATCCGAGGGAACTGATAAACTCGCAATGCTGGTAATTACTTAAGGGGACCTTTACTGTAGTTGTGTTTGCACGGGATGATAAGCTTAAATTTGTGAATCAAATAAGAGGTGAATAAAAATTGTGGAACAATTTTTATTTTATATCCAAGGTGGTTATATCCTACATGGGGGAGTTGGGGTGGGACCCACAAGAACCTAACTACCCATGTGAGGATATTTGTGAGGTGGGGCCCACACAAGCCCCAACCATTCACATTTCCTAAACCCCTTAAACCCCCCAATAAACTTCTTTGTTTAATGTTGACACCCCTTTTAATTTTAAATGTGTAACCTTACCACTTCCACTCACTCTCCCTCTTTATTTAATGCCAACAGAAACCTTAATTAATTTATTGAACCACTTCAATTAATTAATTAATTTTTTGAAATTTAAATTTTGAATGCTTGGCAAGATTAAATAAAATAAGGAGAATCCTTATTTTATTTAGGGGATTGGAAATTGTTGTGTTGGGAGAAATTGGAGAGAGCTCTTGAGTTTCAAAGAACGGTTCATCTACTCGGTTGAATAACGCCAACTCTCTGATAAATAACATCGACTCGGTGACCCCAATTTTCTCCATCCTCTTCTTCCTCCGCGAAAAGGGAGGAGGCATCGACATGGGAACTCTCCAATGATGACTCGCCTTTTATTCTTCTCTCCGTGAAAAAAGGGGAGACGCCGCTTCCTTCTCAGGTGCACTTCGACATCTATGAATCCTAACCTCGTGATTCCATCTACCACAATGCCGACGTTTATCATCAATTGTTGTGCTAGGGTGTTTGTTCCAATTTTTATTTGAATAAAAATTGTTTGTTGTGCTTCGTGGAACATTGTTCATCTTCGGCCTATTGTTACTGCCTAACGCGGAAGGCGCGGGCCGAACAAACATGGCCCGACGACCCTCCGTCGTTTCTTGGTATTTTTGGAATTGGAAACCAGAGGCGGGAAAAGAACGACGTCATCGCACCGTGTTGGAAACGTGGAAAAGGAAACTGGCACTTTCACGTTAGTTGTACGGGAGGAAACGTGACCCGCTACATGGGCTGCTTCGGCGGAAGAACCGACCGACCCGTCGGCCGGCCATGTGGAGGAAAACCGCGACTCTAGGAGGGTGTCGTGCTAAGGAACCGTCCAGACCGTCATCCGGCTAGGTGAAGCTGGACTGCGGCACCAGAAGGGTGCCGCGCTAGAAGACCGGAGGCCCTCCCGTGTGGGTCGCGTGTGCCAGAAGGCTGGCTGGCCTTGCCGACCGGTTTGGGGAATGGCGGCGCCGCTTGGCACCACCGGTATGGATAGTCGGGCCCCCCCACCAGACCACTCGGCCAGCCGGCTGAGCCAGCTGGGCCGCACCTAGCCGGGCCGAGCTGGACCGTGCCCCGTCGGGCCGAGTCGCGCCCCGCCGGGGCGGGTCGCGCCCCTTAGGTATGGGATGCGCCCCTTCGGGCCAGACTGCACCCCTTTGGTCTGAGTTGTGTTTTACTTTGGACCGGTCTGACACCCCTGCTAGGTCGGACCCATCAAACCGGGTTAACCCGACCCGTCGGCCCACTGGGCTAAACGGGCTTGGCCCGTTATTCACTTAAACGTGAACAACTTTAGGACCACGCGTCCGATCGACGCGCCATCTACGGCACTTAGACTATTTCGACAAGACAGTCCTTCTGCGATACTCTAAGTGAGTTTCGGATGATTTTGGATATTGGCCGAGTTAGAAACGAGCATATTTCTAACCAGGCCCCTAGAACAGAAAAGCTAATATCTCTCAGACTTGGTGTCTGATTGACGCTTCGTCTGTCACGTTGAGTCCCTTTTGACGAGACGGAACTTTAGGATATATCAACTCGAGACTTTGTGACAGTTTATATATCGAACCCTTGGCTCATGGAGCGGACCCTCCCAGAATCGAGCCTACTGTGTGCGGGAACTCTTGAGCTGGCTGTGACTGTGACGACGATGACGACTGTACTTGGATCCTACGTGGGTTAGGCAATGAGGATGATTTTACTTGGATCCTCCGTGGGTTTGGCAACAACGACGACTGTACTTGGATCCTACATGGGTTAGGTAGTGATTATTACTGTACTTGGATCCTATGTTGGTTCGGTAGTGATGACTTATGTACTTGGATCCTATGTGGGTTCGATAGAGGAGATGATTCAGTGGCTACATCTAGTCATCTCCACCACTCTTCATGAGTATTATACCTATGTGAGATGAGTCTTGATTTTCAATCATTATCATTGGTATGATTAACTTCCTTCCTATGTGGACTGGTTGTGCTTGAGCTCGGAAATTAGATCCGTACTGAGATTGATGAGTTAGGTATATATATGGGCATATACCTAAGTATAGTTGGTTGATACTTCGTGTTTGTATCTTTCCTTTTTGGTTTAACCTTTGTGGATTCTGGGAGACCTTCGGGGGTCTCGGGGTCCCTATTGAGTATCTTTATACTCACCCCTACATGGGAATTGCCCGCACTACATTGTGTTGGTTGCAGATGACGGGCAACACTGATCGTGTTCGAGGCTTGTGGAGCTGGACGGTATCTGGAGGTGGACCACCTGGCGGAACGTACACGGAGTGGACAGATGGACCCGAGGTACCGACGAGACTATCTGTACCCACCCTTCATGTGGGATTCCCGAAGGATGACTCGGTGGTTTCTTCTTTACTTTTGAGATGTTGTACTTTCTTTCTCAGTTGTACTGTACTTTCAGTTGGGTTTGTATACTGGACCATTTACATTCCAGCATTTACTTTGTGTTTACTCCAACTTGCGTACTCTATTGTGTTTATTTACTTATATAAAGGAAATTCCTTCCCTTTTAATGGGATTTATGCCTTTGGTGCTAGTCGCCAGCCCCTGGCCTATGGAAGATGGGTTTGGGGTAGTCATGGCATGGACCCCGAGGACTGGTCGTGACAAATTGGTATCAGAGGAGTTGGTTCTACCGCAAAACTCAGGACACTGATAATTTCTTCTCTGTGGAGCAATAGTGTTAAGGGTATTGAGTGTGGTTATCAGTCCAGGGAGTCCAGTGTTGGTGCGGCGGCCGACGTATCCATACACGAGGACCCTCATGTCTGATTTCTGACTTAGTGCTCGAAAACAATGATTGCATGTGTGTTTCAAAAGTTTTCTTTGTGATTAATTATTTTCAGATCACCAGGTATACTGTTTGACTGTGGCGCACCGGTTTCTTTTCATGATGTCCTCACGAAGGTAGCGAGCTAGGGTTCTAAGCTACGTGCGAGATGGCATCCCACCAAGCGAAGATCCCTCGGTGCAGGGCCCCATTACAGCGGAGGCACCAGCGGTACCACTACCCGCTGGGCCACCGATACCACCAGCCCCAGTAGTGGAGAGTGCACGCTTCTTGAGTGCGTTTCATGTGTTTCAGCGACAGAGTCCGCCCAAGTTCTATGGAGAGACAGATCCTCAGGCATCTGAGGATTGGATGGAGGCTATTGTCAGAGTCTTTAGATTAGTAAGGACACCAGCTAACCTTATGGTGATCCTTGCGGCGAGTCTCCTGCACGTAGCAGTAGGTAGATGGTGGAGCCTAATGCTCCAGGTGCACGAAGAGGCATCACTACTTTGGAAGGACTTAGAGAGCCTATTCCTCTCTTAGTTCATTCTATCCACCCTCGGTACGGTGCATATCCAGGAGTTACTACAGTTGCAGCAGGGCAGCATGACAGTAGCCCAATACTCGGCGAGATTTACCGACCTCTCGAGCTACTCCACAGACATGGTACAGGACCCATTCGTCCGGGCCCGAACCTTCAAGAAGGGACTGAGGCATGATATCAAGGCTTATATGGTCTCCCTCATCATTCCGACGCAGGAAGGAGTACTGGAGAGAGCCCTTCTTGTGGAGAGGTTCTTTGCTGAGCCGACGCCAGCAGCAAGGCCTACCACAGGGTGACACGTAGCGGAGTCTTCTGCAGCCGGAAGTAGACAAATGTCACAGAGTTCCAAGCGGACCAGACCACTAGGTGGGCGACCTCAAGATTCTGGTAAGATGTACGGGGCACACACAGCAGATCCAGTCATACGAGAGGCATGCAGTGCTGTGCATGCGGCGGGCAAGGCCACATGGCTCGTGACTTCCCGACTCGCCATGCAGAGGAGCAGCAGACAATAGATGGACCTCCCAGGCAGAGCCAGAGGTTTGACTGTGGCAGTCTGCAGGCGGACGAGGCAGAGGAGTTGGCCGAGCAGCAGGTGTTGGATGACACTTTGAGACTCTACCACCACCACCACGAGGAGGGCCACCCCAACCACAGGGAACTGGAAGACAGTGGCAGGCTCAGCTCCAGGTAGTCGAGGCCTACGACCACGGTGCTCCTGAGATGATTATAGGTATTATCTGTGTCTACACTACCCTTGATGAAGTTCTTATAGACACATGAGTGAGTCATTCTTTTATTACCACTGCCCTTGTTCGGAGCTCGGAGATTCTGATGGAGCCGTTGACTTGATCTTTACGGCTAGAGACTCCTACGGGAGAAGACTTGACGATTACGCACTGGTGCTGGCAGTGTGAGCTTACTCTAGGAGGCGAGAGCTTCGGCTAGGATCTTCTTGTAGAGGTTTCGAGGTCTTACGACATCATCTTGGGTATAGACTGGTGATCTACAGTCCATGCCCAGATCGACTGTATTACGTGAAAAGTGTGGTGTGTCCGCACAGATGGGAGCAGGTTCACCTTCACCAGTGAGAAGAGAGCCTTTCCAGCACAGGATGGACTTATGCAGAGGAGAGGGTAGACGATCACCCATCAGTTGGCTAGTCTCATCCTAGGAGCAGTTGATGTGCGGAGTTCATGTTTTTCGGTTGTGGTGGATCAGTATGCAGACATTTTTCCTGACGATGTTCCAGGACTACCTCCTCACAGAGAGGTAGACTTCTACATTGCCCTGTACCTCAGGACAACCCCGATATCTACTCTAGAATATCGAATGGCTCACGCTGAGCTTCATGAGTTGTGGGTACAGTTGGAGGATTTGCAGGGAAAGGGATTCATCTGAACCAGTGTATCACCCTGGGCTTCTCCGATTTTATTCGCCAAGAAGGTGGATGTGAGCTTACGACTATGTGTCCACTACCGTCGCCTAAATCAGGTGACTGTAAAGAAAAAGTATCCACTCTTGAGGATTGAAGACTTCTTTGATTAGATCAAGGGAGCACGATGGTTCTCGAAGATAGAACTCAGGTCAGGCTATCATCAGCTCAGAGTTCGAGACGAGGATGTGCAGAAGACGACCTTCAGGTGTTAGTATGGCCACTATGAGTTCTTGGTTATGCCTTTCGACATAACCAATTCTACTGAAGTGTTCATGAGTCTCATGAACATAATCTTACATCCTTACCTCGATCGGGATGTCATAGTCTTCATCGATGACATACTGATTTACTCGACCATTGAGGAGGAGCACACCTACCACTTACGGGTTGTACTAGACACACTTCGAGAGAACCAGCTTTATGTTAAGATATCGAAGTGTCAGTTATGGATTCGTGAGGTCCAATTCTTGGTGCACGTCTTCTCGGAGGCTAGGGTTTCAGTGGAACCAGCGAAGATCGAGGGGTACTTGATTGGGAGCCACCCAGGAGCGTGACTGAGGTGCGGACTTTCCTAGGTCTGGATGGGTACTATCGGAGATTTGTGCCAGACTTCTCCAGAGTTGTAGCACCGCTTTCATCTTTGACGAAGAAGGGGAAACTCTTCTTGTGGTTAGATAAATGTCAGAAGAGCTTCCAGAAGCTGAGACAAAGATTGACTAGTGCAACCATCTTGAGGCTACCAGAGGAGGGCGTAGGGTACGTAGTTTACTGGGATGAATCAGGGACCGGAATCGGGTGTGTCCTGATGCAGGAGCTGGTAGTGATCACCTATGGTTCAAGAAAGTTGAGGAATCGTGAGTAGAACTACGCTACCCATGACATGGAGTTAGTAGCAGTGTTCTTCACCTTGAATATGTGGCGACACAATCTAATGGGTGAGTGCTTTACAGTCTAATCTGACCACTAGAGTCTCAGGTATATCTTTTAACAGAAAGACATGAACCTGAGATAGCGGTGATGGCTTGAGTTCCTCCAGGACTATGACTTTGAGATAGTCGATACTCCTAGGAAGGGGAACGTAGTAGTTGATGCTCTAAACAGGAGATCGGGCATTCAGCTACTTAGAGAGGTGACAGAGCAGCTAACCGTGTTGCGATATACTTCATGGATAGAGATAGAGTATCCTTTCTACAGTCACTCCTCCACTACTTTAGCAGGTCAAAGAGGCACAACGTGGGGACATTGACTATGAGACGTGATGTGCACAGATATCCATAGGACCTGAACTTGATGGATTTTCTGTAGGAGGAGAGCACGTCATTCTCTTTAGGGGATGAACCATGTTACCAGTTGCATTACAAGAGGAGGTGTTGAGGGAGTTTCACACTTCCCCTTTGGTGGTACATCCAGGAGTAGCGAAGATGAACCAGGATCTCAGATGACAGCACTGGTGGCTGGGTATGAAGATGGCTATGGCTAAGTTAGTTTCACGATGCCTCACCTATCTTTAGGTGAAGGCAGAGCACTAGGTACCGGCAGGCTTGGTATAACCCTTATAGGTCCCAGAGTGTAAGTGTGATGGGATATCCATGGATTTCATGATAGGTATTCCACGTACTTCTAGAGGGCATGACTCCATCTGGGTGATTGTCAACCAACTCACCAAGTCGGCCCACTTCTTACCTATCAGAGAGAAGGGCTCAGTGGAAGGCTTGGGACACCTGTAAATTTAGGAGATCATATGACTTTATGGTGTGCCATCATCTATTGTCTCCGATTGAGATGCTCACTTTACATCTCGGCTTTGGCAGGGGTTGCAGGAGGAATTTGGGACGCAGCTACACCTAAGCACCGCCTTTCATCCTCAGACGGATGGCCAGCCAGAGAGGACCATTTAGACTCTCGAGGACAAGCTCCATGCATGTGTCCTCGGCTTTGGTCGCAGCTGGGAGGATCACCTACCTTTGGTGGATTTTGCATACAACAACAGCTACCACTCCACCATCGGGATGGAACCATATGAGGCACTGTATGGCCGACCATGCAAATCACCTTTGTGCTGGACTGACCCTGGGGAGTCAGCACTCGTAGGACCAGAGATGGTTCAGGCTATAACGGAGAAGGTGCATATCATCCAGGAGCAGATGAGGACTGCACAGAGCAGACAAAAGTCCTATGTTGATAGAAGGCGGAGACCACTGGAGTTCGAGGATGGCGACCACGTTTTCTTACGGGTCTCACCTCGACGTGGATTACAGAGATTTGGGCAGGGCGACAAGTTATCTACGTGCTACATCACACCATCTTAGGTCCTCAACAGGGTAGGCGAGGTGGCTTACCACCTGGCCCTTCCACCTCAGTTGCACCGGGTGCACGACGTCTTCCGTGTATCTCAGCTGAAGAGATACGTGCACGACCCGACGCATATCATCGACCATGGGGAGTTGGACATCGATGATGGGGTGACATTCAAGGAGGTTCCAGTTGAGATCGAGGATTGACAGGAGCGGGTCCTACGTGGACGGTCGATTCCTCTGGTGCGCATTCATTGGCAGCACGGGAACCTCTAGGAGAGCACATGGGAGCGGGAGGCTCAGATGTGTTCTCAGTAACCTCATTAGTTTCCCTAGTTTATGTTCTAGATTTACGAGGACATAAAGTCGTGAGGATGGGTTAATATAGAGACCCTTAAATTTCATGGAAATTTTTGTCTTAAATTTTTGGGGATTTTACGAGTACGCAGTTTCTGACAGCACATGATTCTGAGGCCCGGTGAGCCCGAAATAATTTTCTGATGTTTGGATCGGGTACGTTCAGTGAACGAACGAGCAGGTTTTTCTATCCTTTGAACTGGTGCTCAGAATTGAAATCTGAGGGCACCGATGAACTCGTAAAGTCGGTAACTTCTTAACGGTACCTTTACTGTAGTTGCGTTTTCACGGGATAAGAAGTTTAAATTTGTGGATTAAATAAGAGGTGAATAAAAATTGTGGAACAATTTTTATTTTATATATAAGGTGGTTATATCCTACATGGGGGAGTTGGGGTGGGACCCACAAGCACCTAACTACCCATGTGAGGATATTTGTGAGTTGGGGCCCAAACGAGCCCCAACCTTTCACATTCCCTAATCCACTTAAACCCCCCCATTAAACTCCTTTGTTTAATGTTGACACCCCTTTGAATTTTAAATGTGTAACCTTACCACTTCCTCTCTCTCTCCCTCTTTATTTCATGCCGACACAAACCTTAATTAATTTATTGAACCACTTAAATTAATTAATTAATTGTTTGAAATTTAAATTTTTAATGCTTGGAAAGATTAAATAAAATAAGTAGAAGCCTTATTTTATTTAGGGGATTGGAATTTGTTGTGTTGGAATAAATTAGAGAGAGCTATTGAGTTTCGAAGAACAGTTCATCTCCTTGGTTGAAGAATGACCACTCTCCGACAAAGAACATCGACTCGGAGACCCCGGCTTTCTCCATCATCTTCTTCCTCCACGAAAAGGGAGGATTCATCGACATGGGAACTCGCCAACGACGACTCGCCTTTTATTCTTCTCTCTGTGACAAAAGGGGATACGCTACTTCCTCCTCAGGCACACTTCGACATCTAAGAATCCTCACCTCGCGATGCCATCTACCACGACGCTGACGTTCGTCATCAATTATTGAGGTAGGGTGTTTGTTCCAATTTAAATTTTAATAAAAATTGTTTGTTGTGCTTTGTGGAACCTTCTTCATCTTTGGCCTATTGTTACAGCCTAACGCAGAGGGTGCGGGCCGAACAAACACGACCCGACGACCCTCCATAGTTTCTTGGTCTTTTTGGAAATGGAAACCGGAGGTGGGAAAAGAACGACGTTGTCGTGCTGTGCCAGAAATGTGGCAATGGAAACCAGCGACATCACACCGGTTGTGCGGGAGGAACCATGACCCGCTACACGGGCCACTTCGGCGGAAGAACCGGCCGGCCCATCGACCGGGCAGGCGGAGGCAAACCATGGCACCAGGAGGGCGCTGCGCTGAGGAACCGGCCGGCCAGTCAGCCGGCCGGGCGGAGCTGGACCAGGGTGTCAGAAGGGCGCCGCACTGGAAATCTGGCGGCCCACCCGTGCGGGCCGTGTGCGCCAGAAGGCTGGCTGGCCTAGCCAGTCGGTTTGGGGAAGGGCAGTGCCGCTTGGCGTCGCCGGTGCGGACAGTCGGGGGGCTGCGCCCCCCCTGGACTGCTCGGCCAGCAGGCCGAGCCAGCCGGGTCGCGTGCCGCGCCAGTCTGTGCCGTGCTGGGCCAGGCCGTGCCGCGCTGGGTCGGGCCGCACCCCGCTGGGTTGAGCCGCGCCACTTTGGGCTGGGCTACGCCCCTTCGGGCCAGGATACGCCCCTTTGGGCTGAGTTGTGTTTTCCTTCGGACCATTCTGACACCCCTGCTTGGTCGGACCCATCAAACCGGGTTAACCTGACCCGTTGGCCCACTGGGCTAAACGGGCCGAGCCCATTATTCACTTAAACGTGAATAATTTTAGGAAAGCGTGTCCGATCGATGCGTCGTCTATGGAACTGAGACTCTTTCGATGATACGGTCCTTATGCGATACTCTAAGTGACATTTGGATGATTTTGGATATTGGCCGGGTTAGAAATGAGCATATTTCTAATCGGGCCCCTGGAACGGAAAAACAAATATCTCTCAGATCGGGCGTCTGATTGATGCGTCGTCTCTAGGGTTGAGTCTATTTTGACGAGACAGAACTTTAGGATACATCAACTCTGGACTTCGTGACAGTTGATTTATCGACCCTTTGGCTCATGGAGCGGACCCTCCCAGAATCGAGCGTGTTGTGTGCGGGAACCCTAGAGCTAGATGTGACTGCAATGACGATGATGACTGTACTTAGATCCAATGTGGGTTCGACAGTGATGATGACTGTACTTGGATCCTCCATGATTTCGGTAGTGAGGATGACTGTACTTGGATCCTACGTGGGTTCGGCAGTGATGGTTACTATACATGGATCCTACGTGGGTTCTGCCGTGACGACTTCTATACTTGGATCCAACGTGGGTTCGGTAGAGGAGATGATTCAGATGCTACATCTAATCATCTACACCCCTCTTCGTGAGTAGTATACCTGTGTGAGTTGAGTCTTGATTTTAAATAATTATCATTGGTATGATTGACTTTTTTCATGTGTGGACTGGTTGTTCTTGAGCTCAGATGTTGGACCCGTACTGAGATTGATGACTTAGGTATATGTATGGTCATATGCCTAAGTAGAGTTGGTTGATACTTCCCATTTGTATCTTTCCTTTCTGGTTTAACCTTTTTGGATTCTGGGAGACCTTCGGGGGTCTCAAGGTCCCTATTAAGTATCGTTATACTCACCCCTGCATGGGCATTTCCTGCACTATGTTGTGTTGGTTATAGAAGACAGACAACACTGATCGTGGTCGAGGCTTGTGGCGCTGGACGGTATCCAGAGGTGAACCACCTCGTGGAACGTACATACAGCGGACGGACGGACCCGAGTTACTGACAAGGCTATCTGTACCCACCCTTCTGGTGGGATTCCCAGCGGACAACTAAGTGGTTGCTGCTTTACTTTTCAGTTGTTGTACTTTCTTTCTCAGTTGAACTATACTTTTAGTTGGGTTTGTATACTGGCCCATTTACTTTCCAGCATTTACTTTGTGTTACTCCAGCTTGCGTACTCTATTGTTTTTTTTACTTATATAAAGGAAATGACATCCCTTTTAACGGGATTTACGCCTTCGGTGCTAGTCGCTAGCCCCTGGCCTATGGAAGGTGGGCTTGGGGTAGTCACGACACATGCCCTGAGGACGGGTCGTGAAAAATAAGATCACCATAATGAAAAAATATCACTATCTAGTGATTGATGACGTGTTCAATTAACTAAAAGGAGATTACTACTGCTCAAAAGTGGATCTTTATTTTGGATATCATTAGATAGTGGTGAAGAAGGAAGATATTCAAAATAAGTCCTTTTATATAAGGAATGGACACTAGGAGTTCATATTGATTCCCATTATACTTACTAGATAAAAATATTATTTAGATATTACATTGAAAAATTTATGATAGTGGTTATCGATAATATTCTTATTTACTGTATGATAAAGGAAGAATATTAAGAGAATATAAGTATTGTGGTGGTGGCATTAAAGATGGATAAAAATGAACATCATGTTTAGAAAGTGTGACTTTCGGATGCAGTAAGTCACATTGTTGTGGAACATGATCACATAAGATTGAATTTATATGGACCTTCAAAAGAAAATCACAATTGAGGAATGGTCCTGACCCACTAGTGTCCTAAAAATTCATAGTTTTCTTATCCTAGTAGATACTATATACATTTTGTGAGAAATTTATCAGGATTTTCTATCTCATTAACTAAGTTAACATAGAAAGGGGTAAAGTATGTATGGATTACAAAATATGATGAAATATTTGAGGATATCTAGAAGAGGTTAATCACTGCACCAACAAACACAAAACCAACAAGTTGATGTTGTTTTAGGATATACGGCTATACATCAAGGAATATTCTGCATTGTGTTCTCATGTATAATAAAAAAATTATAGTCTATAACTCATGGAAGATAAAGATCCATGAGTATAAATACCTAATAAATTCAATATAGTTAAAAGATATTATATTCACCTTAATGGGGTTTTATCACTAGATATATGGTACGAGGTGTAACATATATATAGATCACGAGTTTTTAAAGTATATATTCACATTGAATGAGATAAAAATGCAATAAAGAATATTATTAGATTGAATCAAGGACTATGATTTCTCGATTTACGACCTTCCAAGAATGGAAAACAATGTACATGATGCATTTAGTATAAAAAACCAACTACTCTATCTATGATACTGATTAAGAAAGATGTTATATTCATGGATATAAAATGGATGGATCTGGAAATCAAAATGGAAGGAAATCCATCCTACCTTTCCTAAAGGATTTCACAAACATCTATCCAAGAGAAGATAAAGGTGGTAAAAAGGGATGATACAGAGGTTCATAATAAGGAAAATTTTATAAAGGAAGTGATGTTACATGAGCTTTACATCGATGAGGGTGTTTTCATTCGATTTGGAAGTAGTATTTATGCACCTATATCACCTAAGATAAAGAAAGAGATATAGGATAATATTCAGAGATCATCTTTCACAATTTATATTGGAAGTACTAAGATATACCATGTTCTTTGAGAGAACTTTTGTTGTGGAACAATGAAGAAGGAGATTGTTGAGTATATCTCAAGGTGCATGGTATGCCATCCATTAAAATAAGTGTGATATAGGTTCATGGGGATGACTCAAGCATTGCCTATACCCATATGAAAAAGGGATAACATCACCATATACTTGGTCACTGGTCTCCAAAATACATATAAAGGAAAAAATGTGGTTTGGGTTGTGGTGGATTAACTCACCAAGAATACCCACTTCATTACTATTCTAGAAGATTCATCACTTGATATTTTTTAATATATATGCAAAGAAAGTGGTGAGGCTGTATGGTGTACCACTTTTAATTCAAAATTATGTAGAACTATCCAATATGATTTGAATACTAAACTGAATTTTAGAATGGCTTATCACACCCAACCGGATGGCTAATCGAAAAGGACTATTCTGACACTTAAAGACGTACTGATATCTTGTTAAATGGAATTTAAAGGAAGATGAGATCAACATATCCCAACATTTTATTTCTTATATAATAATATCTTCCATTCGAGTATTCAAATACATCCATATGAATATATGTGTGGGAAATAATGTATAACTCCAACTTGTTCATCTCAAGTTAGTGAATGAATGCTACTTGGACCCGATCTTGCACGACAAATATCTGACATGGTTTAAGCCTTCCAACAACATATATAATATTCGTAGAGTAAGAAGAACATCCATGATAACAACCATCAATGGGATTTGGGCTTTGAAGTTGAAGATATAGTTTTTCATCGAATATCACCATGTAAAAGAGTCATGTAGTTTGGAATGAAAGGGAAGCTTATCCCTAGGTACATTTTCCCATTTAGGATCCTTGATCGCATAGGATCAGTGGCCTATCGGCTTTCTCTTCCAAAAAATATGGGGAACATTAATTATGTGTTCTATGTATCTCTTTAAATGAATCTCATACATAACCCCTCACATGTACTAAATCTGGAGGTGGTACAAATAGATAATGACCTCTTATAGGTGGAGAATCTCATGAAGATCTTATACCAAAGATACATAGTTCTATGCAACAAGACAACTCACTTATTCATAGAGTTGTGGATGAACCATAAATTTGAAGAGGCAACATAGGAATCAGAGGAAATAATGAAATAGAAATACCCTCACCCATTCTCAACTAAGAATTTGAGTTGAAATTTAGGGATTGAAATTTATAAGGGGGGGAGAATGTAACAAACTAGGTATTATAAATGATATGTTTTTTCATGAAATAAATTCTAATTATATTATATTATATAGTATTATATACATATAAAACATATATAAAACAAAATAACTTTATTTCATTAATGAATATCATTACATTAGTAAATGATAAACCAATTAAAATGAAAAATATTATAAGTGGAAAAAATAGAAAACATAAATAATACAATCGGAAAGTATAGATTACCCCGATTGGCTAGAATCATCCCTCCTCTGAACAACACTATGGAAAAGAAACAAAATATTTTCAAACTTGTTAACATTATAAAAAATTGAAATACAGAACATTGAGAAGAATTGATTAGAATTATTAATTAAGGAATGAATATGTATTTATAAAAGATAATGTTACTATATAAATAGTAACTCATTCATTTGGAATAGTAACCTGACCATTGTGAATAGTGACCAAATACTTATAATAATAATTTAATAAAAAAATCAATAAATTTTTATTTAAATAATATTTATCATATAAAATTTAAATAAATATAAAATTATGATTCGAAAAAAATAAATATCTGGATAAAAAATTCAATGAAAATATAAGCATAATTTTAATAAATTGTATTTTAATGTATTTTGTAAATATCATAATATTTATAATAAAAATTAAAATTAAAAATGTTAGAAATTTATTTTGGTAAAATTAATATATAATTTTTGAAATCACCCCATCAAAATATTCCAAGGTTTTTTTTGGTTATTTTCTAAAATACCTCAATTTTCTAGTGAATAGTAAAAATATACATTTTCTCATAACCAATGTATCTTAAATCAATTCATTCATTATGTAATAATGACCTAATCATTTATATAACATGGTGATCATCCCAAAAATATCTAATTTGAATAAATTTTCATTAAAATACAATAAACATGATTTTTCAACCTAAAAAGTACTTTCCAAATTATAAAATTTAAAGTATTACATTAAAATAATATTTTCTCATTTTTTTCCATCATTGCTTTTGATTAAAATAATGAGTTAAAATTATAATTTGATTTATAGTATTAGAATAACTAAATTTTATTAAAATATTTTTTTAATGTAAAAAATATCACTATTATATGGTTTACCTTAGATATAGTATTTTAATCTGTATTTTAACTCAAAAATACTCATCTCCTAAAGTATAAATAACCTCTCTCAATCCCTTGGAAAACCACTCCTCTGCCACTTTCCAAGGAAATAATTATTCCCAAATACTCTCTCTTAAGACTCTTAGTATCCATAGGGACATTATAGAGTAATTAAACCCTAATAATCATGGGATTCTTGTACCATACAAGGGAAACAACACTGAGAATTGGATATATTTTCATCAACTATTATTTGTGACTTCCTCTTATCTACCACTCTATCTCCATACATTTAAAAACAAAATATTATAATATTAATTATAAATTATTTTTACATTATATTAATTATTATATCCTTATAAAAAAATTATTTTGATGTATTTATATTTTATACCTCTCTTCCTACTCCTTTGGACAATGCTCCCAATAATGTCCAGTTAACTGCCAACAATTACGTTTCCAACTTCATTTATATCACCAACATTATAGTTGATTATAATATATTTTTTATAATATATTTCATGAACCAGCCCTGGTACCCTGGTAACCCGATAACCAAGCTGGCCCTGACATAGCCTGAAGGGCATTCCCGATCCCCACAGGTCGGTGACTAGCACCTGACATCACACAACAAGCAAGTGGGAATGATTTTTTCCACAAAAATGTGGAAGCAAAAGAAACAAGGAAGTATACATTATAAAAAAGAAACTCCACTGGGAGTAATGTACCAGAATACAAAAGGACTTAGAAGCACAAAGTACTACAACCCAAGTACTAAAAATGGGAAAAGCAGCCCCAAAGTCCCTAAGGACACAACTCACCAAAACCAAAGATCAATAGCTGGATCCACCTCCAAGAGGACCCTTCCCTTTGCTCAATACTGGAAGAAGAAAGTATACAAACACCCAAAGAAAAAAGTAGGTTGTGAGCCTAAGTCCAGTAAGATACCACCAAATATTTCGTAACAGATTTCAAATATAGATTATCCAAAGAAAAACATTCAATTTTCAAACAAACAGGTTTGGCATTTCAAAAGCATATTTTAAAAAACATGCTATACATTTTCAAATGATGGAAAAATCAATTTATGCAGAGGTTTTACAATGATGGAATATTTCTAAAACAATGTATTAATTAAAAAATATATATTTAACAGTTTATATAAATTTAGCAGGCATATAAGTCAATTCAAAAGCATTAGCATACATTTATATCTCACATATAAATAAACAAGTGAGCAACATGGTCATCTTCCAAAAGGTACGATAGTATTAACTAGTTATAGGATTCCGCACCCTATATTTAAACTCAGAAAAATGAGTATACACACGTCCCTATGACACTGGACAAAGGAGACTCATCACCAACCTGTCGGGGATGTGACCTGCCGCAAGTATGTTTTAGAACGTTGTCGTAGCGTAGAGTGTATCCAAATAACTCACTAACTACCTAAGTCTTGCATGCACTCTTACATGACGGGAGAACTATTTTACGAATGCTTAAAATAAGATCAATCCGATTCTTCCATTTCAAAAGTTCCAATTTCATTCCATTTAAAACCAAAATAGGTTTTATTCAAAACATTCCTTTTTCACAAGATAAAACCAATGGGCTTCTATCAAATAATTTTAAGCCATTTTCACCAGTTTGAAATCCATTTAAAACCAAATCCATCATTACACAATTTATTTCCAAAATTAAATTAAACAATTTAATTGAAACCATTTCAATCAAATCAACAATTTAAATTCAAAAACTTAAATTGGAAAATTTCCATAAACACACCCAATTCAATGGAATTGGGGTTTTCCAAATTTCCATGCCAAAACCATTTCAAATATCTTGATTCCATGGAATAGTTTTTTTATCAATGTAATTGAAAGAAAACTTGAGAAATTTAATTTAAATCAAAAATTTAAATAAATCAAGAAAATACAATGATAATAAATTTGGTAATTCGGAACGAAACCACCTACCTCGAAGGTTTTGACCAAAAACACAATGGTTCAGAACGCTCAAGAAAACCGGGTTTCTTCTTCAAGAACCCATATTAGATCTATTCTCCTAGAATTATCAAGACCAAATCTCATCATATTTGGTACCACACACTTATATCTACCCATAACAGGCATATATCTAAGAAACCGAGATAAGAGGATAAGTAGATCTAAGTAGATCTAAGAAACTGGTCATGAACGATGATGAACGATCACTTACCTCAAGAATACAACTTTTATTCACCAAGAGGAGCCTTTGGATCACCTCCGGAATGATGGGAGAACCTTCTCTGAGCTTAGGAGAAGAAAAATCCCAACTTAAGGCCTCTTAGGATGAAAATGAGGCACATAGAAGAAAAACCCAGTGAGATCCACAATTTAAGGATCTCATTTTTGTGGCCGCACGGTTAGTTCACACGGTTTGACAAACAATGTGCTAACCATGAGTTAGGTTCTACCTCGGCCACCCTTCTCGCACGGTTTGGCCACACGGTTAGACAAACCGTTCACTGCCTATGCGAAAGCTACTACATCCAAGACCAACTGCGCACGGTTTGGCCGCACAATTTACACAACTCGTGCGCTGCCCGTACGACTTCCCCTTTTACCCAAAACAACAATTAAAGGTCTCTAGACACTCCCAAGTCACAAATCCAAAATAGAGGAAATTATAAACATCAAAAGTACCTGATAATGTAACGTTATGTTACAACCTCCCCACCATAAGATCTTTCTATCCCCAGAAATCCTATGAATAAACCTCCTCATCAAAAAGATGAGGCCACTGCTCTATCATTAGTGCCTCCCTTTCCCACATCTCATGATAATAAAAACCATGCTTCCAAAGTACAAAGACCAGAGGTATCATTCTCCCACGAAGTACCTTGGTCTTAGAATCAACAACCATGACTGGTCGTTTAGTAACAGATAAATCTTGTTCAATTTCAAGATCAATCTATCTCACAACATGAGATGGATCATAGAGATACTTTCGTAGCTATGATACATGGAACACATTATGTGTCGATTTCAGCTATGGTGGTAGATCTAGATGGTAAGAAACTTTCCCTACAAGACCAACAACCACAAAAGGTCCCACAAAATGAGGAGAAAACTTCTCTTTCCTCCCAATCCGTCAATGACCTAATCAGGGAGAAACATTCAAGAACACCTGGTCACCAAATGAGAACTCTAAAGGTTTATGGTGACGATCAGCATAAGACTTGTACTGACTCTATGCTGTCAACATTCTCTGAAGAATCAACTGTATCTTAGCTATCGTCTCTTGGACCAAACTCGGTCCTACCAAAGAATTTTCCTCCATCTCCGACCAACATAAAAAATATTTACAAGGACAGACATACAAAGCCTCAAAAGGAGACATTTGGATCGTAGATTGATAACTATTGTTATAATAAAACTCAACTATCCCCAGTTGATCTCCCAAAACCCACCAAAGTTGAGAACACATGCACAGAGAATATCCTCATGAATCTGAATAGATCTCTCTGTCTGGCCATCTGATTGTGGATGGTAGGTCATGCTCAAATGGACCATAGATCCCAGTTCTTTCTGAAGGCCTCTCCAAAAGTGAGAATTAAACCGTGGATCCCTATTAGAGACTATAGCAGACAGAACTCCATGAAAACGAACAACTTCTTTCACATAGATATTTCCCAACTCCTAAACTTTGGTTGTATCTCAAGTAGGTATAAAGTGAGCCGAGTTGGTCAGTCTTTCGATCACAACCCATATCGCTTTCTTCTTCCTCTGGGTTTGAGGTAACCCAACCACAAAGTCCGTAGAGATTTCATCCCACTTCCATATAGGAACTGGAAGTTGTTGATGAAAACCTGAAGTTTTCTGGTGCTCGGATTTCACATGCTGGCATGTATAACAATGAGATACAAACTCAGAAATGTCTCATCTCACTCCTGGACACCATAAATGACACATCATTTCATAGAACATTTTTGTGGTTCCTTTTTGTACAAACCACTGAGAGTTATTGCAACCCCCATCACATCCTTCATTTCCGATAATGGCACAACGTAACAGTTTCGATAACTCAGAACACCCTCTTTGGAGAACAACCACTGGGTGTCGGTCTCCCCACTATAAAGAGAGTACCTAATGCTATGGAATTCATCATCCAGTTGTTGTTCTTGAAGAATTAACTCGAGGAGAGAAGAATTCACCTAAACACTAGCTAGAGAAAATTCATTCCCCTTCCACTGAACTCCAATATATAACTGAGTAAAAAGATCCATCAAACTCCACTCTTCTGAAGATTCTTTCATAGCCTGTGATGGATGTTTCCTAATTAATTCATCTACAACTACATTCCATTTTCTTGGGGTATAGGCAATTTCAAAGTCAAAAGATTGATGGTACTCCACCCAACGCCTATGGTGGAGATTGAAATCATTTTGAGGGAAGATATAACTCAAGATCTTGTGGTCTGAATACACAGTAAACCTTTCTCTATAAAGGTAAAGTCTCCAACACTTAATTGCGTGCATTACAACTACAAGTTTAAGGTCATTGGTAGGGTATTTCTTCTCATGAGGCCTAACCTGATGAGATCCATAGGCAAAAACATGATTACCTTGCATAAGGACACATCCCAAACCTGAACTCGATGCATCACAGAAGACCAATTAACCAATCCCATCCTCAGGAAGAATTAACACCGACACAGTAGTCAAAATATGCTTTAGATCAACAAAAGAACTCTGAAATTTATCATTCCAGAAAAAATTCACTACCTTTCGAGTCAGAGCAGTCATTGGAGAAGCTAACTTTGATAAGTCTTTACCAAACCATTGATAATACCCTGCTAAGCCCAAGAAGATCTGAATCTCAAAAACATTTCGTGGTTGTTACCAAGTTATAACAGACTTCACCTTCTTAGGATCAACTGATATTCCTTGTTTGGACACGACATGTAACTATAATTTCACTTCTAAATCTAGAAATCGCACTTTGAATGCTTGGCATAAATTCGGTGATTACTTAGAAGACTCAGAACTGTTCTTAGATGATGCACATGATCCTCCTCAGACTTGTAGTAGACAATAATTTCATCCACGAAGACTGCCAAGAATGTATCTAGATACTCACGGAAGACCTTGTTCATCAATTCCATGAAAGCTACAAGATCATTTGTTATGCCGAAGGTCATAACAAGGTACTCATAATGGCCATACCTACTCCGAAAAGCGGTCTTATGAATGTCAGATTCTTTTATCCTCTACTGATAGTAACTAGATCGAAGATCAATTTTTGAAAAACACTTTACCCCTTTCAATTGATCAAACAAATCATCAATTCATGGTAACAAATATATTTTCTTTATCGTAACTCGATTGAGCTTTTGATAATCAACACATAAGCGAAGAGAACCATCAACCTTCTTGGCGAAGAGAACAGGTGCTACCCAAGGTGACACACTTGGGCATATAAAACCATTCTCAAGAAGATAATCTAACTAAGACTTCAGTTCTTTTAGTTCAGCTGAAGCCATTTAGTAAGAGGCAATATAAACTAGATGATTACCTGGCATTAAATCAATAGAGAAATCAACCTCCCTTACTGGTATAAAACCAGCGAAGTCAGAAGGAAATACGTCAAAAAAGTCAGTGACGACTGAAGGAACATCCCCAAGCACTGAATCTCTCTCAAGATCAAAATAAAACACTAATATAACTTTCCCAAAATCTGAATAATAGGGTCCGTCTCTGCTTGACCTTGGGTCCCATTCTCCTTGAAAAAAAAGAGACACACCACTGGGTGTTGTAAGGTAGATCTGTCAACGATAAAAATCGATCTGGGATTTATTGGCAATGTGCCAATCCATCCCAAATATAAAGTCAAAAGATTTCATGTCAATAACGAAGAAACTCTAAGCATGATCAACATCTGATAGGGAGAAGACACAAGCAAGAGTAAGGAGACCATTCTCTCTTATTTAACCAAGGGGTGTAGTAATATCCATCGCACAATATAAAAGTTCCATAGGTAGATTGAGCAGATTAACAATATGGGTTGAAATAAAAGAGTGAGATGCACCAGTATCAAAAAGTGTTGTCACTAAAGATGAATTTATAGTAATGGTACCTCTCACAGTTGCAGGACCTGTATCAGCTACCTCTGGTGACTCTTCCACTGCGTGAATAAGCTTAGTTCTAGATGCCTATGGCTGGAACCCTTTTGTAAATGAAGAATTTGATTGCCCCGTAGTTTTTGTAGGTGTTGATGATCCTGTTACACTATGTGGAGTAGATAAGTGATTGCAGAATCTCTATAAGTTCCCTAAATGTCCACAGGAGATACAGTTCTTGGGTGTCTCAGTGCAAACCCTCTTAGAATGTTCTGGCTTCCCACACTGATATCAAGTCAAAGAAGCCCCTCCTGGTGCTACCGGAGGTCTGGGATGACTCTGCTGTCGAGAACTATGAGAAAAGTCACACTTCCTTTTTCCTTTAAAATAATCCACACTGCAACTAGGAGGTAAAAGAACCTCCTTAAACCCTGACTTTCCTGCCAAGTCCATCTCAACCATCATCTCCCTATCCAGAACATTAGCATAAGTGGGTAGATTTATTATGAAAAATTGAGAAAGGATATCTGATCAACGTCCCAACCTGAATCGTCAAGCCTTCATCCTCTCATTAGATACAATATCAGAAGAAAACTGTACCCGCTCAGAAAAGCAATTTGAGTACTCAGTTACGGTTTTGTTGCCTGATCAAGCTTGAAAAACTCCACAACCTTGGCCAACACCATTGATTATGGATAGAACTGGTTAGTGAAAAGAACCCTAATGTCTTTCCACTCCAAACCCTCATGTTTCCCAGTCATCACCATTGTGTCCCACCATCTCCTACTTGGTCCCTCTAGTACAAAAGTGGAACACTTCACCTTGATCACATCATGTGTTTCCAAGAACCCAAACATATGTTCAATATTACTCAACCATTCCTCAACATGTTGAGGGTCAGTGGATCCTTTGAAAACTACTGGCTTCTGGAATAGGAACTCTTGAGAAAGACTTCAGAGAAGATCACTATGAGGATCTATATCTGGAGCCTGAATAGGAACTATAGGTGGTGCCTGTCCCAGAGCTTGGACAGTGCAAACAATCACATCTACCAGACTCTGATCCACAATAGGACTCACTTGCTGGGATTCATTAGCAGCCTCTTTTTGGATTTGATTTCCACGTCTTCTTGGAGGCATGATGATACATAGCATTAAAAGACATAGATTAACACCCAAAACAAGTAACAAGGAAAACTATTCTTAAAATAATGGATAATAAGATTTGGATTCCACTCTATCCAAATCAAAACAAGGAAAATACTAGAACTAATCCACAAGTCGTATTTCTCTATCCAACGCTGGTGACTTAAGGTTCATTGTGGTGAGAGCTGGCCAGAAACTCAATCACAACTACCTCCTAAGTCTGGACAAGAATACTCAAATTCAAACTATCATCAAGGAAAGATGATTAACATGCCCTCTAATACCACTTTGTCACGAACCATCCTAGGTACCCGGGTAACCCGATAACCGAGCTGGACCTGACATAGCCCGAATGGTGTTCCTAATCACCACAGGTCGACGAATATCACCTGGCATCACACATCATGCAGGTGAGAATGATTTTTTCCACAATAATTCGGAAGAAAAATAAACAAGACAATATGCATTATAAAAAAGAAACTCCACTAGGAGTAATATACCAAAATACAAAGAGGATCAAAATCCCAAAGTAATACAACCCAAGTAATAAAAAGGGGAAAAGTATCCCCAAATTCCCTAAGGACACAACTCACCAAAACCAAAGATTAGCAGCTGGATCCACCTCTAAGAGGACCCTTACCTTTGCTCGATCCTGGAAGAAGAAAGTATACAAACACCCGAAGGAAAAAGTAGGGTGTGAGACTAAGCCCAGTAGGATACCTCAAAGGATTCCATAAGATATTCCAAATATAGATTATCTAAAGAAAAACTTTCAATTTTAAAATAAACAGGTTTGGAATTTCAAAAGAATATTTTAACAAAACATGCTATACATTTTTAAATTATGGAAAAATAAATTTAGGAAAAGGTTTTACAATGATTGAATATTTCTAAAACAATGTATTAAGGAAAACATTAATATAAAATAGTTTATATAAATTCCGTAGGCATGTAAGGCAGTTCAAAAACACTGGCATACATTTATATCTCACATATAAATAAACAAGCATGCAACATGGTCATCTGCTAAAAGGTATAATAGTATTAACCATTTATAGGATTATGTTCCCTCTATGTGAACTCAGAAAAATGTGTATACACATGTCCCTATGACACTGGACAAAGGATACTCATCCCCAACCCGTCAGGGATGTGACCCACCATAAGTATGTTTTAGAACATTGTCGTAGCGTGGAGTTTATCCAAATAACTCACTAACTACCTAGGGCTTTCATGAGCTCTTACATGATGGGAGAAATATTTTAAGAATTCTTAAAATACAATCAATCCCATTCTTCCATTTCAAAAGTTCCAATTTCATTCCATTTAAAACCAAAACAGGTTTGATTCAAAACATGATTTTTTCACAAGATAAAACCAATGGGTTTCTACCAAATCATTTTAATCCATTTTCACCAGTTTGAAATCCATTCAAAACCAATTCCATCATTACACAATTTATTTCCACAATTAAATTCAAAAATTTAATTGTAATCATCTCCATATAATCCACAATTTAATTTCAATAATTTAATTTTGAAAATTTCCATAAACACACCCAATTCAATAGAATTGTGGTTTTCTAAATTTCCATGCCAAAACCATTTCAAATATCTTGATTCCCTGGAATTGAGTTTTTATCAATGTAATTGAAAGAAAACATGAGAAATTGAATTTAAATAAAAAATTGAAATAAATCAAGAAAATACAATGATAATAAATTTGGGAAGTGGGAACAGAACCACCTACCCCGAAGGTTTTGACCAAAACCACAATGATTGAGGACGCTCAAGAAAACTGGGTTGCTTCTTCAAGAACCCGCCTTAGATCTCTTCTCCTAGAAAGATCAAGACCAAATGACATCATATTTGGTACCACACACTTAGATCTACCCATAACGGGTGTATATCTAAGAAAATGTGAGAAGAGGAGAAGTATATCTATGTAGATCTAAATAACTGATCAAGAACGATGAAGAACGATCACTTACCTCAAGAATCCGGGTTTGATTCACTATGAGGAGCCTTTGGATAGCCTCTGGAATGATGGAAGAACCTTTTATGAACTTAGGAGAAGAAAAATCCTGAGTTAGGGATGCTTAGGAGGAAAAACGAGGGACTTTGAGGCAAAACTGAGTGAGATCCACAATTTAAGGATCTCATTTAAGTGGCCTCATGATTAGTTCGCACGTTTTGACAAACCGTGCGTTAACCGTGCGTTAGCTTCTTCCTTGACAACCCTTCTCACATGGTTTGGCCACACGGTTAGACAAACCATGTGCTGCCCATGCGGAAGCCACTGCCTCCAAGACCAACTGTGCAGGGTTTGGCTGCACAGTTTAGACAACCCATGCGCCGCCGGTGTGACTTCCCTTTTTTCCCAAAACAACAATTAAAATTCTCCCTACTCTCCCAAGTCACAACTCCAAAACAGAGGTACTTAGAAACATCAAAAGTACCTGAAAACGTAATGTGATGTTATAATATATACATTTATAATTATATGTACTTCAATATTATGTAATTAATTATACTAATGTATAAATTACATTGAACAAAATTGTGAAATTGAATAAAAACAAATTTTTTTAAGGAAAAGATGATATCAAAATGTCACCCCTTGAATAAAGGAAATTTAGAAATATAATTTTATTATTGTAAATTATAAATAGTCATAAAAATTATAATAAATCACTTTTGTATCAATTTTTTAATAAACCTATGTTTATTATTCAGGATCCAAAAAGTGATAAAATAAATAGGGATTTAAGGTAATGGGATTCTCATACCTAACTATTTTTCTTTGGGTTATCCCTATTTCATAAAATATTTAGTCTGGATATACCATGGATGTGAATTAAATATAATTTCACTATTATTACATTTTATTTTCTTAGATATACATGTTTCCACCTTCATTTTTATTCTAAATAAATAGATTTTCCAAAAAGACTTTTCTTCCTGAAACACATCTCTCACTCCTCTTGAGTTTATTTCTATTCAATCAAGAATAATGATGTTTATACAAAATATGTTTCCCTTATTCATTTGGAAACCCAAAATATTATTCATTAAAGGTTTATTTATTAAATACTTATGAAAATAATTCCTTTTCATTGATTATATATGACAATGATTGTTATACTTATTATGTGGTTTCCATGATTTTGAGCAGTTATGATGTGATAATTGGGACACAAATTATATATCCCTCTAACAAATTGGGTAATTTGATGTATCTACTAATAATATATGTATTTTTATTGATAATAACTCTAGATTTTTTTTACAATTATGGTGTTATGATATATGAATATATGTTATGTGTGAACATGAAGCTAGATTTGTTCACTACTATATATTGTAATTGACATTATGGAATGGTTTTTTATTTTTATTCATATGCGGCATTCCATGCCTATATTAAATGTTTCACTGATAATTAGTATGATGAAACTATTCTTATGATATTATTATTATTATTATTATTATTCTCACCCATGTTTTATTGATTCATTCCCTTTACTCCAATTACTGGGATTTGGGCTCACCCATTTTACTGATGTGTATCCACAAGTGATTACATGTACTATGGGGAATTTGAGATTTTATAAGGATAAATAAAAAGTATTTAAATACATTATTTTTTTATTATGTTCAAGTGATGAATGAGCCTAATTTTCCAAATACGCTAAACCTATAGATCATGTATTTGTAACACTATAATGTTGTTTATCATAAAAATTATGAAATAGTAATGTAGTAAAAAATAATAATTATATATTCAAATGTAACACTTAACTCATTAAGATCCATTGGTTCCCTTCTATAAGGTAAAATAGAAAATTAATCATCTCCCAACACTAACTCAATTGTGAACTTAATCTCCCATTTGGGTGGTAACCTAGAGATTTCACCAAGAAAGACATTCTGAAAATGGTCTACTACTAGAGGAACCTTATCCTACTACACTCCTCTATATTCTATAAGCATTGTATTTTTCTAAGAAGTAGCATGGTCTCAACTAATCATATTGATGGGATTCTTGTGTTTATTATTTAATTGACAAACATTAAAGAATTTTTGGAAGATACTAAATCTCATTGGTAAGGCTAATTGATATGAAACAGTTATAATCTATTATATAATCTTGAATGATCAAATATACTATGGAACCAATTTCCCTTTCATCCTAAGAATCAATGACCATGTTTATGTGTCACCATCAAGAAGACTTAGTCACTAACATTGAATGATAAAATTCGATTGCGAGGTTTTGGATATGTTTCTTATTATATTTGATCCATAACCATCTACATCCTGATTATTTGGATCTTTTCTATTTTTTCATGGATTGAACTAGGTCCAATGAGTTATGTTTCTCCTATTTCCACCCATCATTGTGGAGAATGAAAAGGAATCCTTTATAATTCCTCAAATGCAACCATGTGTATCATATACTAGTATATTTTATTATAGGAGAACTCAAATATTTGAATGTGATATTCCCACGAGCTAATAAAGTCCATGAAATATTTTATGATCATATCTAATAACATCTAAAATTTCCATTCTAAAAACCCAACTATCTAAGGATTATATGATGTGATTAAGGTCAAATGGGTTCTGAGATTTTTTTGTAATGATCTCTAAAATATATATGTTAATTGATGATATCTATCAATGACTATAGAAACTCTAACTCCATGAAACGTAGCCACTTCTAAAATATAAGACTTTTCCAAATACCCTACCATGTTGGAATATCTCATTAGAAGAATATGTGCTAACATGGTGAGATGATCCAAAATAGACAACATAGAATCATTGTTATGATGTTTCCATGTTATACCATCAAAAAGTTCCAGGATAAACTTTTCCAACTTCTATACATTTGCATGAATGGAATTTTTCATACCACCTGATCAATGATGGTCTACCTTAACCTATTGTAATGTTGGACATTTCATAACATAATATAAAATATTTCATTTCATAAATTTCCACCAAAAATTAGTTTTCATCACCTTTTATATTTTTTTAATACCAAAATTAATAGCCCATTTCAAATAGTGAAACATAAAAATATTTTTTTTATGAAAAGACTGAGGTACCACAATTTGGTTCAGAAAATATATCAAAGTATTTTCCTCATCTATCTAGCCATCATAAGTCTCCCCACTATTTAGGTTTCTCCTAATGTAGATACAATAAGGATCTTCTATTAGATACTCTTTTACAATCTCCTCCAAGTCTGAAACAACATTAACTATAAATAAAATTTCTTATTCATCCTCTACGGCATAATCTAGATGCATTTTAGCAATGATACCCATCACCTTCCAATGGGTATGAGAATCCTTAAAAACTTCAATATATGACTTTTGAGTCAAATCATATGAAATATATATCCCTTTTCCTAGTTTTTATACTAATTCAAAGTCAAACATTTAGAGATACTCCATCCATCTTTTTCACCTCAAGTCAAAGTCCCATTTTGAAAAGATATATTCCAAACCCTTATGGATAGTAAAAATTGTGATCTTCTCTAAAAATAGGTAATGTTTGTATGTATATATGGAATGAACATATTAAGTGAATTATAGGTCATGTTTTAGATAATTACTCTCACTAGTTTGTATCTACATTGAACTATAGTCCACAAAATTAACTTCCTATAAGAGAACACAACTTATACCAGATCTAGACACAACATAATATACCACATGGTCCTTACTCGATATAGGATAGATTAAGATGGGTTTCACAGTGATGAAATAATTAATATCTATAAATAATGTCTGAAATTAAGCATTCCATATGAATGGAATACCCTTTCCCATCAGAGTATTCATAGGAGAATAAATCCTTGTGAAATCATGAATAAACGATGACAATAATTTACTAATCCTAGAAAAATGTGTACCTCAAAAACATCATTTAGTGGCTTCCATGAGATTTATACATCAATCATGGTTGGTTCAACTGTTATTCCTTATTTATAAATGATGTGTCTAAGGAAGTTTACTTCTTGTACCTAGAAGTCAAACTTAGAAAAAATATCATACCAATGATGATCCCGTAATGCACTCAGTAGAATATCCATGTGCTCCTCATGGTAATTCCTATGTTGAGAGTAAAAAAATTAGTATTAGGAGATACCAATACAAAATTATCAAGATAATTTTTGAAGATACAACTAATTTAATCTGTGATGACTATAGGTGCATTCATCATACCACAATAAATGGTGAAATATTAATAATGTCCATAGAGACTCCGAAAGGTTATTTTCTAAATAGGCACTTTTCCAAAACTGAACTGATGATACCCTGATCAGAGATCATTCTAAGAAAACCACTAGGTTCCCCTTAAATGGTTGATTAGATAATCAATTCAAGGAAGAGTATATAATTTTTTTATTATAACATGATTAAATTTACAATAATCAACACATAACCATATAGAACCATCTTTATTTTTTTAAGATTAAAAATAGTGTAGCCTAAGGAGATGTACATGGATTGATGAAGTATTTACTCTCTAAATAATATAATTGGACATTCAATTCATGAAAATCTATTGGAACCGTTTTGTATGATGGGGGTGAAATAGTGCTTGTTTCCAGGAGTAGACCAATATATAATTTGATCTCCTTAACAAGTGGTAACCTAGAGAAATCATTTAGAAATGAATCTATGTATCTGTCCACTATGATAGAAAGAGTCCCTTTTCTAGTTTCATCTAAAATGCCCAAGTACATTACTACTAACTGACCTGAAATGGTTCCATCCACTGATGCTAAAGTTCCAACTCTTCTAGAATTTATATCCCAATCCGCCATGAATACAAGAAGAGTGTAATATGTGGATGTGAATGTTACATTCCATGTATATAAATCGGTATGGTATTTAAATTTCACCAACTAGTCCATCCTAAGAATTAAATCAAAAACGTCCATCTCTAAGTCCATAAACTCCTAGATAAATTTCACTACATAAATGGTAATAGAACATGATGAGAACATAAATCCTTTACAATCCCTTTGTCCATGGGGTGTCATGATACTCATGATTTGAGGCATCATTTTCACATATAAAACTAATTTTTTAACCAAACAATAAACAAGAAAATAAATAGATTCACCAATATCAAAAAATATTTTGATAAGAGTTTTGTTTATTAGGATGGTGCCTCACACTATGGAGGGATCTAGTTTCATTTTCTAAATATCCTATTATTCCCTATATAAGTATCACATAGCTTCTAAATGATTGCACTTTCATCCCTCATATAGTTCTTCCTAAACAACTAAAGTGTTCTTGTATGTATCATAGTTCACCTGGGTTTAGGTTTGAGAACTATCCTGATGGGGTTGTTCTGTACAAGCATAGGAATCCTTAGGATGATTCTATCTAGTTCAACTTCATGATCCTAGATGTTTGGGATAATACTTCCTGAGATTCTCATTTTTTTCCAAAGTAGTCACAATTCCATATTGGTGAAGTTCATAACCTCTAACTTTGTATAAGTGAACCATATTAGAAATAGATTGTTTTATTTATGTAATGTGGTGGAGAAGATAATAATCTCATGGATTTGTTATTTGTTTCCTTTCTACATTGGGAGTAACTCTCCCTCTTGTATTAATTTCCCATGTTGAATCTCATACCAATACCCAGATAGACAAAGCTGTCCCCTTCAATAGGATTTCTTTTAAGGTATCACTCTCAAACCAATAACTTATTCAGTATTTCTATATATTTAGTAATATAGAACATTATTACCTTTTAGTAAACCTCAGGTCGGTGAAAAACCTCAAAATATATTCTTTTAGTCACATACTCATAGCTACTTTAGGTACAAAGTAAAAAAGGAGAGAGAATTTATAAGAATAATTAGTCATTAACATAATTACTTGCTCTAGATGAAGGAATACTACTTTCTTTGCTACTTGGAAGGTTTATTGAGAGTTTTTTATTAAACAGTTCAACAAATCCTTCCCATTGGGGTCTTAATCCAACATAGCATTAATAGTAATGTCCCACCATGATTGTAGAAGGTCCTAAATCATATATACTATTATATTGAATTTAATTTCATCTTGAGTCTTAAATAAATCAAAAATTCATTTCATTTTTCATATCCATACAATTTCTTATTCAGGTCTAGAATCCCTATGAAATGTTGGCTGGTTTTTCTTTAGAAATAATGTTGAGTGATTCACCTGACATGTTACCTCCATTCAGGGTCCCATTTCAATATCCTAAAAAGAGAGGACTATTCTATAAACCAAATCCTAGTTAAAATATGTTTTAGGTGGAACCATTTTGTTTAATTCCATCTCTCTATGGTTTCTTATTCTTCTTACTAGTGCCATTTTCATTCTATAAACCATTTCATAAATAAACAATTTTGTAACTTTTATGATTCAACTTTTCATGGTTATATTTTATATACCATAAAAAATCAAAATATCTCAATATCAAAATAAAATAACTATTAGAAAATGTTGTCCTAGTTGGAATTATCCTTACTAATTCATGATACATACCACTTATAAGCTAAACCTATAATTATTTTTTGATGACACACCAAGAAGATATTACAATGATTTTTTAACCCAATCCACCATGGTAACTTGAATTTCAGCCTAATATGTTATTTATTCCCTTTTATAGTATATATTTCATATTCCAACATTCTTATCTCTTTTCTACCATCCCAATTCAAGGATTAAAAAAACTAATTCCATCTATAACATCACATCCCTTACATATTGGCTTGGAAAGAGGTATAGGTGTTTCTTACCTACAATGACATTCCCTAAACACCAAATAATGGAAATAAATTCCAAGGGTTCAAAAACATAACACATGCAGGAACATTTTACACTTTCATACACATGCATTCAACAAACCCATAACGATATAAGAAAAAATAAAACCATATACATCTATATAAATGATGCAACCATCAAAACCCAACACAAATTATAGTGAAAAATTCTGTAATAAATAATGAATCATAGGACTAAACCAATGTAACAATGGATCAATATGGAACAGAAAACTAAAACTGCATTGTAGTAAAGACTCAAGCACCATGGTGGAACCACTCCTAACCAAGAAAAAAACCACTTCAAGCTCTATTTCCATTGGCTATGATAATGATATCAAAGAGATCTGTTAGGGAAATCATAAATTTTTCCCATTCAAATTATAATGATAAAATATATGTATATGCACCAAGGATTATATCAAGGGGGTAAGTAATCATACATATTAGTAAACCACCCAGATTATTTTCCCATAATCCACTAAGACTTGAAATAGTTTAGCTCATAGGAGTATAAAAAGGTTAGAAGAATATAAAAATAGATAAATTGTTTCAAAAATATAAAATATAATATATTAACATGATTACTAAATATAGTTAAACCAAAAATAATTTCACTTAAAATAAGAAGTATCTATTCATAAATTCAAATTTGGAATAATCATATAATAAAATAATTTTGTTACATTGTTTTATGAAATCAATTTTGCCCCAATAGTATCGAAAAAATTCTAGCCAACACCAACAACTCAAATTTGATAGTCATCCAGTAATATATAATTCCAGTAGAGTTTATATTGGGAAAAATCATTTAAAATTTGAAATTATTTATTTATGAAATCCATGAGCCTTCATGTTCCAATAAAATTTAAAATAGGGAAAACCAATATACCTTGGGTTTATTTTGAATAATGTTTCTTAGATGATTCCATAGAGCATTCCTCTTTTTCTATTAACCTATCAAATTAGAAGACAAAACCAATCAATACTCTTCCTATAGCTTAGATCCCGGTATAATAACTCCAATATATGGTTCTTTTTATGAAAACCAAAGGAGATCCAAGATGAGAAGACATAACGAGGTCCTAACCATTCATTTCAATGATCAAATTCTCGAAGATTCATTGGAATCCGAGTTTAGATGTTTATGATCCCTGAAAATATATTCAGGGAACCATGTAAGTATAAAGAAATAGAATGGTAACCAAACTGAGGTTTATAAGTTCATGAAGAAATAAAATAGGCTGGTTCAAGCACCATTCATGGATTGAATTGGGGATTCTTGTTGTGAATCATCGTGTTTTCATATCCATAGAAAACCAAACTAAATCGAGTTAAAACCCTAATAATTTATTCATGTCATGAATGGGTGTCATGTTTTGAATGGTCTTAGCAAGCCACTCAATAAAAAACTTTCACTCCTTGGAGGAACTCAAGACATCTTACCTTAACACTTTCATGTCGTGAATCACCATTCATTATGTTAATAGTCTATGTAGCCAAATTGAAGCTTCCCTTCACATTATATTTTCTGAAATACATTATAAGTTTACCCCAACTACTCCAAAAATGATATAAGATTCATAAAAAGAAAAAATACCTCAAACCAAGGCCACTACATGTTATAAATTAAAAATATTTTTTTTCCAATAATTGATATTTGATGTTAATTACTACAATTTATTATTCATTTTTTTATAAGTGTATATATCGGTAGTAAATAGAGGGTAATACCTTTGGATAAAAATTTGGAAACATTATTCCTCACAACACTTTTATAGAAAAATAATCAATAGATAAGGATAAAATTCCATTTATAGTAGTGAATCTATATTTAAATTTTTTGATGAAACTTATAGATGATAAACTCTTATTAATACCTACAATGCTGGGGTAAAACTCTACAATCTAATTTAATGAAAATCATTTTCAATTCTTTTATTACTCATTACTTTTTTCCATTTTTGAATCATTAGATACTCATGGAAGTCAATTTGGATACATTGAAGATTTATTTTTAGATCCATGGAATGGATATCTAAGAAATCCATCAAACATGATGTGTTTTATCAAATTTTAATACATTAAAATTTATATTTTAAAAGTAAAAATAAAAATAAAAATTTTATATTATATTTTTACAGAATTGTTATGATTGGTAATTTTTTTGATATCATTGAAATCATGGTACGAGGATAGCCACCACAAATAATTAGCCTATGTAATTCTAAAAAGGGATATGTTTTAGGGTGTGTAATAATATTTCCCAATCATGACATATATCAATACAACATAATTATTTATATCAATGCTTCTAAAATTACCGAAAAAAGTAATAAATATTTTTGTGGTTATTATATTTTTAGATTAATTATATATATCATATTCCATAACCAAACTAGCTTCCTCGGAGAGGAATTTACAATTATAATTATAATTTAATATAAAATATTTTTTAGTTATTTTCATTTATATTTTTATAGTAAAAACAATACTATCATTAGTATAATATTCAAAAGAGGAAATAGATTTTTTTTATAAATGAGTGTGTAGAATACAATGTGTCAGAATGTTTATCATCACCAAGAAGGGGGGATTTTCTTTCATGACAGTAATTTTATTTTATTTCATAGAGATCGTGAAATATTGTATTATATTCTTATCATTTCGTAAATTTTGTTATCATTTTATTTTTTTCATATTTAATTAATTCCTTTATCATTTTTATAAATTTGTTTTAGTTATTTTTCATATAGATCATGAATATGTGATTTCTTATAAGTTTATCACTAAAATTTTTTCCCTATAAAGGGCATAAAAGGATTTATCCATATAGATTTTGGAGTCTTTCTTGAGGTATAAAATGGTTTTTTAGCCTTCAAGAAGGACCTCAAACTTCTACATGTAGGCCTCTTGTTCCCATTATATGCAAAAAATTATTAGATAAAAATAATTAGAACATATAAGAATTAGAAATGTTGATTTATTGAGTTATTGATTAATGTTATTTCCATGGTTTTTTTTCAATTTTTTTTGATTTGTTTACATTTAATACTGATGAAATGGATTACCTTAAAAGTGACATTTTAGTTTAAAATAGGCATCATTCACTGAAAACCATACAAACAAGATAGGATTATCTTGATAATTGAGGAAAAGATCCATAATTCATTTTTGATGTGTAGGAATAAACTGGACATCAATCTTACACATAGTGTGTTTAGTATGGCTGAAAGAGTATGTTTTTAATTAAAATTTATTGTTCAGTTAAATACAATAGTCATGTTACATCATACCCATCACTCATTGGATTGGGAATATGTGGAGGGTGCTATTCGGCATTAGGTTGCATTCCCAATACCCAAAAGGCAAAAAATAAATGCCAAAGAATTCATAAACAACTGGGGAATGATTTTCCCATTTTAAATAAACAACCAAAAAAAGATAACCATAATCACGAAAATCATTATATAATGCATGGGTACTATTTAATACATCTCAAAGAAATCAAACTGACTATAATTCAAAACTAAAACATAGTAAAATGTGGAAACCAAGACCAATATCAAAGTAAAAAAGAAAATAAAAAATCAAATAAGACTCAAAGACACCAAATATATCAACCTAGAAACTCACAACAAACTCCAAGATCCAACTCAATAATCCATGACCAAAGTATCATGATGAAATACAAATAAAATGGGATACTTTTCCTTTACCAGTGCCTCTCTATATCACATCTTCAAATGCACCAAAGTTCCAAAAAGTGGGGAGAATATGAAATTCAGTAGGATTTCTCCAATGACATCCAATCTCATGCCAACATGATAGAATGTATTAGCAGAATCTATATAAATCAATTTTTATCAAAAACATTTAAAATATGTTTATAACATGATAGAATTTTTTTTCAAACCGCACCATTTTCTAAAGAAATTTAACAAATAATCCTTTAAATACATATCTCAAATTACATTTTTTTCAAACATATTCCTTTTTCACACATCCACACGTGCATGAAACCAAGGACCTCTATATACTAGTAAGTGGTGATTAATCCTTTCACTAAGACATCACTTGGTCAACCATTTCTATAGGGGAAAATGCATACCATTATCCATCCCATTTTGAAGCGGGAAACATCATACCCTTGTCCATCCTATTATTTTGATAGGGAAAACTTCATACCCATACCTGTCCCAAATTCACATGAACACACACCAACCATATATGCCAGAATCCATGACAACCCATTTCACTAAAAAAATTATTTAATTTAAAAATTTTCCAAAAAATACTTAAATGAAAACAAAACCATATTTTAAAATTATGATTTAGAAATAGAAACAAAGAAGTTTCCATAAGACAACCAATTTCCATTGATAGGAACATCCAATGGCACCAAAAACATGTGGTGTTTTTATTAGAATTTTGTCCCCAGAATCTCACTACCAGAGATCATCAATTATGAACATCATGAGAAGATGTCACAATTCTTATGATCCCCCAACACATGATAGTATGACATAAACTATGTTCATTTAGTATGATGTATATAGACCATAGGATATATATTTAAGTTTAATATCATGACTGACTAAAAAGTAAATGTTTATTTCAAAAACACTTTTTTAAAAAAGTGAGAAACAAAATAGTACCTTCGCACAAAAACTAACCACAAAAGGAACTAAAAAGTACTCAAATACAAATATATGGATGTTAGAGTCAACTAATTTAAATAACCCCCAATGGAACATAGTTACCTGTATACTAGAATCAACTTATAAATAAGCTTCAATATGATCTGCTATTGTGTTCTATGTTTTAATATATTCCCCAAAAGTGATCTTCCCATAATTTAATCCTCACACCAAAATGTGATCCTTCTTATCAGTCCATTTCCAGTTATCCCCATTAATGGATACCTGAATAATTCCATCATACACTTAATTTATGAACTCTCTTGGAGTGTTGATAAAAGGGATTCTTCTAACATTTACTCCTTAGAATTTAGAAAAAGTTCCATGTGTTTCTTGATCTCCAATCCCATTTTTACTATCACCATGTTAGGGACTTAATCCAAAACTCTACACTCCAGCACCTTTACTTCACCCTCAGGTTATTTTCAATCCTCAGTAGGATTCTTCTTTCCCATCATTCCTAAAACAGATTACATACCTTCAATCAATGTAGATTCCCCCGATATAACTTCTATATCATCACAGATTTCCTTTCCTAGAAATCTTGTTACTCTTATTTTTTGGTTTTTTGAGTAATATTTGATGGGTATTGATTTTTTTCACCCCCTTTTTGGACAAAAAAACCCCAAAAACAAATATTCCCTTATTTCCCATTCCTTGATAAAGTCCTAAAAAAATAATACCTCTCAAAATCTGTATTTGGTTTGGAAGTAAAAGGAAAATGTTTTCTTTCGAAGATTCTAATGGAATTAAAGACAATACTCGAGAAAAATTTATTATGATCTGAACCTGATCAAAAAAAGAATACCCGAAAAATTATAAAACAAAAAAAAATATTAATTTATACTATTTTTAATGTTTTAACATGCAACAACCTTGTTTTGGATATATACCAAAAACCTAGAATTTCCATAATGTGGTCATTCAAAATCAGACTGAGGCGCGGTCTATTTCGTTTGGAGTGATTTAAATATCAGTTCTTGATTTTATATAAATTAATTTTTATTTGGGTCAGAAAATTCACACAACCTCGCTCTAATATAAATTAAAGGAACCAGGGCATGCAACGGAAGATAGTGGATCATAAATTTTAAAATTTTCATTAACTAAAGGATGTATGTTCACCCTCTCTGGTGATCTAAGAACAAATAGAGGTTCCAAGTATCTTATGTGAACTAAACAAACACAAAATAAATAAATAAACATGTTCCTTGTCTGTTTCAGTGCATTCAAATGAAAAATTTCATTGACATTCGTTCCATGAATTATCTGAAGCTGAACTGCTATAGACCATCTATACATTCTTACAGAAACTATGTGAACATTGATCATCAAATCCTGAGTTCTAGAACGGAGCTTTGATGATTCCTTCGACGTCGCTATGATCACCTTGACTCTATTCCTACGGCCCCTGAAGACATCCTTGGATCGATTTATTGGACAATGTATTTCTCTCTCAAGGATGTGGTAAGAGAGAGAAGTTATCAATCCATTTAAAAGAGTTTATTACCGCAAACACCAGAAAAGTATCTCTTTATCTACTTATATAGTGGATGTGGAAAATACCTGGTTAGGGTTCCCAACCCCTTATATATGTCCTCCACTTAAATAATTAATAAATTAATAATCATGTTGAACTAACTATAACATTGATATTACTTAAATTTTATCATAAACCAGAAATTATATTAAATATATTACATGATAAACCCAACACATTAACACGTCATTTAATTCCTACTATTATTAATTGGACCTTAAATATTAAATATAATATTCGTCCATATAATATTATTCCATGTATTTTCTAAAAAACCTAAATTCACTTTTACTAAATAAATTCAATCTAATTATTTTATACTAGAATACTGATGAATTTATTTATTTATTAGTGATCGATAAATCCTAGAAATATATCTTACCCCATAGTGGGATCCATCATATCCTATATACCAATTCACCATAATAGGGATGAATCTTGAATGCACTATTGTGTTTGACCCTCTAGTCCCTTATCTAAATTGCAGTGGATAATATTCATAGATCAGGAGTGGAATCTAGTAACCCATCATGGCCCCAAAATAGATAAGGAGTAGTCATAACAATGACAACCAAACTACGAGCACACTCTATGTAATATAATCTATTTTTAATATGATATCTTGAAAAGCATGGTGCACACTTATGTCATTGTCCATTTCTTGCTTTATTAATTGTTCATCAAACTAGAAAACATACCTCTCACTACTATGACCATGGAATTAATGAAGTCACTACCATCTCAATCAACCATGACCAAGCTACCACATTCTAAACATAGAAGCAACAAATCCAATATTGATCGTTCGACCAATATGATACCACCAATGATGTGCCCAATACAGACAACCTTTCCAAAACATTATTATCGTGGTTTTCACCTTGAATCAATTTACATGATCAAATGGAACACATTGATAATGATCTCAAGTCAAGATACCAATACCTATTTCCATTGATAGGAACATCGAATGTCACCCAAAACATGTGGTGTTTTTATTGGAATGCATGTCCCCGTGATCTCACTACTAGAGATCGCCAATTATGAACATTATGAGAAGATGTCACAATTCTTATGAGCCCCCAACACATGATAATATGACATAAAATATTTCTATATATTATTATGTATCTAGACCATAGGAAATATATTTATGTTTAATATCATGACTGACTAAAAAGTAAATGTTTATTTCAAAAACACTTTATTGGAAAAGTGAGAAACAAAATAGTACCATCGCACAAAAACTAACCACAAAAGGAACTAAAAAAGTACTCAAATAAAAATATATGGATGTCAGAGTCAACTAATTTAAATAACCCCTAATGACACATAGTTACATGTATATCAAAATCGACTTGTAAATAAGCTTCAATATGATCTACTATTGTGTTCTACGTTTTAATATATTCCCTAAAAGTGATATTCCCTTCATTTAATCCTCACAACAAAATGTGATGCTTCTTATCAGTCATTTTCCCTTTATCCTCATTAATGGATAACTGAATAATTCCATCATACACTTAATTGAATAACTCTTTTGGAGTGTTGATATAAATGGATTATTCTAACATTTCCTACATAGAATTTAGACTAAGTTCCAAGTGTTTCTTGATCTCCACTCCCATTTTTGTTGTCACCATGTTTGGACCTTAATCCAGAAATGTACACTCCAGCACCTTGGCTTCACCCTCATGTTATTTTCAATCCTCAGTAGGCTTCTTCATTCCCATAATTCCTGAAAGAGATTCCATACCTTCAATCAATGTAGATTCCACCAATATAACTTCTGTCTCATTACATCTTTCCTTTCCTAACAATCTGGTTACTATTATGTTTTGGGTTTTTGAGTAATATTTGTTGGGTCTTGATTTTTTTACCACCATTTTGGACATAAAAATCCCACAACTATTATTCCATTATTTCCCGTTCCTTGAACAAGTCCAAAAAAAAATAATACTTCCAAAAATATGTATTTGGATTCGAAGTAAAAGGAAAATGTTTTCTTTTGAAGATTCAAATGGAATTAAAGAAAAAAATTGAGAAAAAAATTATTACGATATAAACTTGATCAAAAAAAGAATACACAAAAATTATAAAACAAAAAAAAAATTAATTTATAATATTTTCAATGTTTTAACATGAAACAACCTTGTTTTGGATCTGTACCAAAAATATAGCATTTCCATAACACAGTCAATCAAAATCAAACTGATGTGTGGTCTATTCCATTGGGAGTGATTTAAATATCAGTGATTGATTTTATATAAATTAATTTTTATTTGGCTCGGAAAATTCACACAACCTCCCTCTAATATAAATTAAAGGCACCAAAGCGTGCAACGGAAGATAGTGGTTCATAAATTTTAAATTTTTCATTAATTAAAGGATGTAAATTCACCCTCTCTGGTGATCTAAGATCAAATAGAGGTTCCAAGAATCTAATGTCAACAAAATAAGCATAAAATAAATAATAAAACATGTACCTTGTCTGTTTCAGTGCATTCAAATGCAACATTTCATCGGAAGTCGTTCCTTGAAGGATCTGAAGTTGAACTGCTCTAGACCATCCACACATTCTTAATGAAACTGTGTGAACAACAATCATCAAATTCTGAGTGCTAGCACGGAGCTTTGATGATTCCTTCGACGTCACTATGATCACCTTGACTCTATTCCTACAACCCTCAAAGACATCCTTGGATCGATTTCTTGGACAACGTATTTCTCTCTCAAGGATGTGGTAAGAGAGAGAAGTTATCAATCCATTTAAATGAGTTTCTTACCTTATACACCAAAAAAGTATCTCCTCATCTACTTATATAGTGGATGTGGAAAATACCTAGTTAGGGTTCCCAAACCCTTATATATGTCCACCACTTAAATAAGTAATAAATAAATAATCATGATGAACTAACTACAACATGGATATTACTTATATTTTATCATATAATTGAAATTATATTAAATATATTAAATGATAAACCCAACTCATTAACACATCATCTAATTCCTACTATTATTCAATGGACAATCAATATTAAATATAATATTCGTTCATATAATATTATTCCATGTATTTTATTAAAAACCTATAAATACTTTTATTAAATAAATTCAACATAATTATTTCATACTTGAATAATAATGAATTTATTTATTTATCAGTGATTTATAAATCCCAGAAATATCTCTTACCCCATGGTTGGCTCCATCATATCCTATTTACATATTCACCATAATCAGGAATAATTTTGAATGCACTATTATGTTTGACCCTCTAGGACCTTATCTCAATTGCAGTGGATAATATTCATAGACCAAGAGTGGAATCTAGTAACCCATTATGGAACCTAAATAGATAAGGATTAGTCATAACAATGACAACCAATGTACGAGCACACTCTATGTAATATAATCTCTTTTTAATTTGACATCTTGAAAAGCATGATGCACACTTATGTCATTGTCCATTCCTTGTTTTATTAATTGTTCATCGAAATATAAAACATACCTCTGACTACTATGACCATGGAATTAATGAAGGCACTACCATCCCAATCAACCATGCCCAAGCTATCACTTTCTAAACATAGAAGCAACAATTACAATATTAATCATTCGACCAATATGATACCACCAAAGATGTGCCCAATATAGACAACCTTGCCAAAACATTATTGTCATGGTTTTCACCTTGAATAAATTTAGATGATCAAATGGAACACATTGATAATGATCTCAAGTCAAGATAACAATACCTATTTCCATTTATAGGAACATCCAATGGAACCCAAAACATGTGGTGTTTTTATTGGAATGTTTGTCCCCATGATCTCACTACTAGAGATCACCAATTATGAGCATCATGAAAAGATGTCACAATTCTTATGATCCCCCAACACATGATAGTATGACATCAACTATGTTCATTTATTATGATGTATCTAGACCCTAGGACATATACTTAAGTTTAATATCATGACTGACTAAAAAGTAAATGTTTATTTCGAAAACACTTTTATGAAAAAATGAGAAACAAAATAGTACCTTCACACAAAAATTAACTACAAAAGAAACTAAAAAATTACTCAAATAAAAATATATGGATGTTAGAGTCAATTAATATAAATAACCCCCAATGGAAAATAATTACCTGTATATCAGAATTGACTTTTAAATAAGCTTCAATATGATATGCTATTGTGTTCTATGTTTTAATATATTCCCCAAAAGTGATCTTCCCTTCATTTAATCCTCACACCAAAATGTGATCCTTCTTATCAGTCCATTTCCATTTATCCTCATTAAGGGATACCTGAATAATTCCATCATACACTTAATTGACTAACTCTTTTGGAGTGTTTATATAAAGGGATTCTTCTAAAATTTCCTCCTTATAATTTAGAATAAGTTCCAAGTGTTTCTTGATCTCCACTCCCGTTTTTACTGTCACCATGTTAGGGCTTTAATCAAAAAATGTACACTCTGGCACCTTGGATTCACCCTCAGTTTATTTTCAATCCTCAATAGGCTTCTTCTTTCCCATCAAACCTGAAACAGAATCCATACCTTCAATCATTATAGATTCCCCCGATATAACTTCTGTCTCATTACATCTTTCCTTTCCTAACAATCTTGTTAATATTATTTTTTTTGGGTTTTTTAGTAATATTTTTTGGGTCTTGATTTTTTTTACCCCCTTTATGGAAAAAAACCCACAACTAATATTCCCTCATTTCCCTTTCCTTGATCAATTCCTAAAAAAATAATACTTCTCAAAATCTGTATTTGGTTTCGAGTGCCCCTCTTTTTCACTTGGCTCCTCATCTTCTATATATCATTACAGGTCCCATTTTTTCCAAATTGGGATAATAGTTTTCTATCCATTTGGGTCGTCATTATCAATTATGACATCATTTAGTGTTGAGAAGTAGTTTTGTATCCAAATTTGATTTTATGCTTTACGTTGATCAAGAAACCCACAACTTGGAGTCACTTACACATTAAATTTTTAAATGTTATTTATCTCTTCAAGAATACTAACGTTATCATAAATTTCATCACCACTATTAGAACTTTTTTTCTTGAGATCATGGCTTTGAACCACCCATCTAGACACAGCTCCATCAGAAAAATAGGAAATAATTGTAGAACAAGGCCCTCTTGAGGATGGTTTAGTCATCTTGGTCACACTCTGACCATGAATCAAATTTTAAAAGACGTCCTCTACTCTTGAATCCTAATTATTTTACCTCAACTTAACTAGAGGAGGATTCAAACTAAGAATATATTCAAAATACATAGAATAATTAGGAGAATTAACTGCCTCTAGTTTAGTTTACTTTGAGAGAGAAATGCCCCCATGATTATCCCTTTACCCCAAGTGATATTATGAAGCAATGTGACCCAATAGATTGCACAATGAAAAAAATCAGTCCACAATTTAAAGATGAACTTCTTCTTGCACCAAAATTTTTTAGAAACTGAAATATATACCTAATCACTTGTTGTTTTGGAAACATCAACCTCAACACATAAATGTAGTGAAACCGAATAACAAATATATTTTGTTATATTATTCTTGCACAAGAAATAACCGACCATTTTACCTAACATATGAAGGATAGAAGGATTTTGAAAAGTAAGGGGGTGTAGGTATACTAACCCATATTTCCATATTCAGAGAATCACGCTTCATATGGAAGTTGTATGTCCAGTGGAATAAAGATAAATAAGATCCATGGAATAAGTGAGTAGCTTTGGACCACAACATTATCAAATCCTCCTCCAAGGAAAATATGATCATTATATGATGCTTTTCGAGAATGATTATTACTATGTTACCATAAAACCCCTAAGAGATAATGAATAATATATTAAATGAATCCACCAATTGTCAAATATTAGAGAAACACACCACTAATGTTAGATTAAGAAAGGTCGAGGCCTCTAGGGACTCTGACATCAAAATCGGAAGCTGAGGAAAATTTTTGTAGTGGTAGACCACTTTAGGGAAAATAATGATCTTAGAAAAGGTGGGAGAATATATATTTTGGAGAAAGGGGTGAATGGAGGAAGGCGAGCACTGGTGGGAGTTGAAGGGATTCCCCCCACCCTCAGAAGTGGGATGGACCTCAATGGTTGGCATCGTTGGCTAGGGAATCGTGGGAGCACTGAATGAAAGAAGATGATAGGCACAATCTTTGTAAAATTAATTTCATAGTATCTTGAGGTTCTCATTATAGCCTGTGATATCCTATAAACATGTGATACAAAAACTAATCTACGGACATTCCTATTTAAATAATGGATACAAAAATATCTACACTATACATCATGCATAACTCACCGTACACATGGAATGGTAATCAAAAGTACTAATAAATTTGGGTCTAGGGAACCCACTCTTTCAAAATCAGCTTCTAGGTCACCCGTATGAGATTTTCAATGATATTTAATATACAAACTCTGATCCTAATGGATTTATGAGTTCTTGATCATGGAAAAGAATGGTTAGGATCTCATTGGTCCTCTGCATTTTTTATCTCTTTGGTTGTATTAATTATAACCATATACTAGTATTAGAGTACCTAGATAAAAGTGTTTGGTTTGATGTTGATGAGATATTCATGGGTTTCTATAGAGTAAAGGAATTAAGAGTTTATATCTATTTTATTTTGGTATATGTAGAGACCCGAAGCTTGACATACATTGATATTACATTACTTTTGCGGAATACTTAGTACATAACAAAAACATACACACAAGGACCGTAATAGTTTAGTGTCTTTGGAAACTCGGAATATAATCTTCTAATCATGGTGAAGGATCTTCAACAACTCCCATAGTGATCTTCCTTTTTTTACCTAAAACCTTTCTTTATATCCTGCGGAAAAGAAAACATAAAAGGGTGAGCTCAAATGCTCAGTAAGGGTAAACAAAAGAAATATCAATCACATCATATTCATAAGAACATATCTTTTGGAAATATTAACCTGCAAAAGTGATCATAGTTTCATAACATGGGATAAATCATAGTAGTGAAATTTAATCCCAATAATCATAACTTAAAACATGAAACTTTGTGGCATACACAAATAATCATATATAATCATTTCTTATTAGTAAAGACTCATTTCCAAGACTATCTTAGTGGACAAAGTCCATTTCTGAACCGAGTTCATTCCTCGTTTCAGTCCTGTTTCACTGAACCGGTTTAACCTGCCGTTCCAGCCATGTCTATCTCATGAGATATAAAATCTTTACCCAATGCATTGGAGGGGGATATAGGTCCCACCCATCCCATAATGATACCATTCATATGTGTGACAAAAAATCATAAATCATACATCATTGCATAACCCATGTAATAAAAATGGAATTCTTAAACAACATGGCATCATAAAACAATTCATATAAGATCAAGGAATTCATAAAAATAATTCCATCACAACATAATAAAATCAATGTAATAATATGGATAGAAACAGAACCCTATATTATCTCATATGGAAAATAATTTTGATAAAACACTTGAACTCCATTCTTGAGAAAAATATCCTTTTTAATTCAAAAACATTTTCCTTTCTTAACATGTCATACAATTTTAAACTAAAAGAAGTTGATTAAAAATAAACTTGAAAACTTGTAAAGGAATCTTCTTGGAAATAATGTTTTAAAAATCCATTCATGCTGTATCAGTTAAAAAACATTATTCTCATACTTTTTTCGGAAAAGTCAAAAAGTACCTCGTACGAAAAACAACAAAATATTCCTTTCATATATTTTACTATAAACTCGCCAAAGGGTAAAAATGGATTTAAAAAATTGTAGGTGGATGGAAATAATATTACATATTGAGGAAAAATGGATGTGGATGATAAAATACACCCCAGTAAATACCAAAGTATAAACAATCTCGGATAAAAATGAGATTGTGATATTTCCCTTACCTTAGGTCTGATTTGCATCGTAAGTGTCTGAACCTCCTGTATAATGATTTAAATATTTTCATTGACTTATTTCAGAATCATACTCATTTTTATGATATCATATATGACTTTATATTACCCGTTCTTTTGTAAATTCCATGTTAAAGAGTGTTTTGGGTAAAATCATTTCATTTGTCATCCGTGTTTTGACTTGTAATTATTCATATTATTACTTAGATCATGATTACATAATTCCAGAATATAAAACATGATTTATATATAATATATATTTAGAATATACATATATATAATAGATCGGTAAATGGAAAGAAATACACCGTTCATGGAGACGGTAGGTCGTACGTACACATGAACGCTATTTTAGTTTCCTTATTGAGTTGAATGGAATTAAGTAGATGACATGAATATATATACACATAAATCCAGTATCATTATTATGTCATATATTTCATGATTACTTATTATATATACTTTATAATCATTCATGAATGGTTATCATGGAGAGTGAATCTCATCGCGTCGTGGAGACGGTATTCCGTACGTACGCACAAGCGATGATATCATTCCCATGATTGAATAATTGTATTAAAGTGTATGTATAATAATATAGAATAAATATCACTTTACAATAATCATATATATTCATTACATTAACCATTATACCCATCCAAGTAAGGTGGTGGTGGAAAATAGATTACACCACGGCGTGGAGACGGTATTTCGTACGTACGCACGCGCGGTGATTTCGTTTTCCGTAGGATGGATAGATAGTGAAATAGGGTTGTTTCATAATTATAATAACATATCAGTATATTAGTGATACAGATGTTATTACTTCATAATGAAACAACCTAAGAAGAAGAAGTGGAATAATAAATAAAGATTAAAGAATCGGTAACAGACATTACCTCTTCTTTGAAGAGCTTCTGTGAGACCTCCTTTTAGAACACTAAAATTGGTCTTTGAAGAAGACCAGGACCTCTAGGATGTCTATAGAGAAGTGTAGAATATAATTTGTCAGGGGTTGGACGAGCTTGAAGGGTAAAAGTGGTGTGAGGAAGAGAGGGAGGAGGTGCCCTTTTATAAGGGAGGAGAGAGGCACCTTTGGAATAACTAAAAATATTATTTTATTAAAAATCCATATTAGGTTTTAAATAGCCCCAAATTGATTTATTTCAAAGCTAAGGTGGGGAGGGGTCGAAATCCTCTCATCCAATAGAATTTGGACAAATTTAGTTTACTATTTTAACCTTATCATTTAGTTTTAACTTTAAGTTAGATAATTTTACTTTTACCGTGTTTTTTGTGTTCTTACACTATAAGGTTAATAAACTTACTATAACAAGCCAAAAGAACCCAAGTTTTTTGTTATTAATATATATAGCCTTATATAAGTCATTTGGCCGAACCTTAGATTTTTAGGAATAAAATAACAATTAATAATATAATATATTTTTTAAAAACTATTTTATGTCAATTTTGAAACTATTTAGTAATTGATTTTTTTGAAACTCATAACATAATGATTAGTTCGAGAAAAAGTTACTTAAATCAATATTAACATGTCATATTGACCTAGAAAATTATTGTAATTCATAAAAAGTCTCAAATTACATTTATTTGGGTATTTATAACATCACTTATGTCAATATTTTATTAATAAGATAATTATTGCATCATCATTGTGTCATAAATAAATTAAATTATTTAATGTCTAAAAATTAAAAATAAAATAAAATTATGTAGGAAATATTGTTAGCTTTCTAATGAATATTTATAGTCTAATTTATTATGTGTATAACCCTATATTAAAAATTATCTACTTATTAAACATTGATTTTAACTATTTTAACCCTTCTTTAAATAAATTAATAATAAATGTTCTAATCTAATCCATGTGGGCCTAAATGGTCATATTTTATTCCTAAAGTTTGTTTTGGTCTAATTACACTTATACAATAGAATTAGTACATGTTTTGGGGTAATAATAATATCATTTTTACCCTTACTTACCCTATTTACTTTTAACTGTGGTAAAAAAAAGTAAAAAGTTACTATTCACCAAAAATTATTTTCATCTCATTGAACCACATTTTAGTCCTTGATATTAACCGTGTCTCTAGTATTTTCGAAATTCCACTCACAGAAGTGGTAAAATTAAGTTTTATGAAAAATTCAGTTTTTTAACTACCACTTAGTGGTTTCACTATTCATCAAAAAATGAAAGTTTCCAGAAAAATACCAAAAATTAGGCCTAAGCTATATTTGATATTATGAATTCAAAAATTATGTCTATTTTACCAAATTCCAAACATATCAGTTACATTAACTAATTTAAAAATTAATTCTCATCATCAAAACAAATAGCGTGTTTTTAAGAGATAATAACTATCAAAAGATTGACACTTGTTTATGTCTGGTTTAAATGTGAAATTACATCCAATTACCAACATTGTATTAAATTGTAAAAATGTATTCTAAATATACATTAAAACTACTCAAATTAATAATTTATCACTATTAATTATTTCGATTAAAAAGGTTGTTTTTAATTATAATTTAGTAATTTTCACTATTCATCAGAAAATGAAAGTTATCTGAAAAGTACCAAAATTTCACCCTAAGTTAATTTCGATATTCCAAATCCAAAAATGAAGTCCATTTTAGAAGATAAACTTTCAAAAAGTGGGTATTACTATTCATAACGGCTAGTTCATAATAATATTATAATAATATCTCGTTTAGTGAAAGTCGGTATTGCGTACTACACACGCTATCGAGGAAGGTCGTGATTGCGTGTAATGCAAGGCAAGTCAGGGATGCGTGTTGTGCAAGCTCTTTTTGGTGTAGCGTACAACACAAGACTTTAATGAAATTAAAAAGAATATTTTTCATAAAATCTCGGGGAGTTACATTCTACCCCCCTTAAAATGAATTTCACCCTCGAAATTCGTCAGGGTTATAAATGGTTTACTACTCGAAAGTTTCTTTTATAGAAACCCACATCATAAAAAGGAATACCAAAACCAATATTTAAAAACAAAAGTATGAAACGTAACGGTTACCCAAATAAACTAATCACTGGGTTTCCACATAGGTGAAAATATGGATATGGAAGATAAATCTAACCTTCATGTTCTGAAGGACAGTGGTAGAGAACATGGATTTGGAAAATCCAGCAATCATAAAGCCATAAATTTGTGATGATCTAAGGTCCCATCTGATTCATCATATATAAGAGCACTAGGACAACATTTTCGATTTTCAAGATCATTTCCCTAAATTTGATGAAATTGGAATTAGAAGAAACACTTTCTTGATTTTGGTATAGTCTCACCGTTGGTTGTTCTTTGGACAATTTACACTTCATCTCTTAAAGAAATAAAGTTGAATTTTTCATTCGTGATGTGTTAGCAGATCATGTGATAGAATTATGGGTCATTCCATCTATCTAAAACAAAAGTTTAGAAAAGTTATCAAAAAATACATAAGTCCGTCTATAGGGATATTAATCGTATATGGTTCCTAAAATGGACTTATACTTCATATATCGTACTGCTTAATATAATAAAACTAGTTTCTACTAAACAGGGACTTCCTGTAGGCCAGTGGTAGGTGATAAAGGCCAGTCGCACTTCGGTTGTGGGTTCGATTCCCACAGCCTTGTCTGACGCGATGGGTTTTCGCCCATCCTGAAGGTTGTTCTTTTTATAAAACTACATTACTATAAAATCCAATAAATAATATCGGAAAAACTTCAATCCTTAAACAATACTAACTTATGTCCAACATAATCCATTCCAATCTTTAGGATTATCCAAAATAATACTTTCTAATCTCATATTATAGTGAAAATGATTACCAAAGAGTTCATACAACTAGCATGTTAATACCATTGTTGATCCCCATATATCATGAGATATGTCTTTTTGGTCACATTCCAAACATTCGAAGGCCTTAATCATGTATTCTCTTGAAAAAAATGAATACTCATTGAACCTTATTGAAAACATGAATGATGTTAAAAGTTAACTCTTTCCACATACCAAAATCCTCAAAATTCTATATACTCAAACCATGATATCACTTAGTCCTTATGTCAATCATGAGCTCATGAATACTGTCAAACATTTCATTTTCTCATTTTCCCTTCATTATGCGCATATCATCTTTTTTTCCAAAAATATATCAATCAGTTTCCATGGTTACCGGTACCATTGAAAACCACAATAGACCAATACATAAATATTCCAATATGCCACGATACTATATACAACATTATTTTGGAATCCCATTACATAAACACTTAATTATTCCACCACATCGTTGTCATATTCAACATCGCCAATAGTGATCGCATGTGACTTCCCTCTGTCCTTTTCCTTAAGTGGTTCCTCATGTCGATCATCACTAACCCTTGGATTAGGGCATTTATTAGCATAATTCTCCATTTCCTTGCACTTGAAGCATTGAAGTGTTGGTGGTGAATTCTCTGCAGTCTTTTCTTTATTCACATCACTAGAAACCCTTTTTCCATTACTTCGACACTCACCTGCTCGATGACCTTTTTTCCACACTTAAAACATTTTCTAGTCCCTTTAAGACAATCTCCAAAATGCTTCTTTCCACACTTTGAGCATAAGGAAGCATTCATCTTCTTTTCACCATTATTCTGAGATTTCTCCTTGAACTCCATCTTTCATTTATTGTCAAAACTATGAGATGGATAAGTAACACCAACTTCCATTTCTACCTTGATAGCACAATGCACAATTTCTTCATAGCTACTGAAGTCTCTTATAGATAATTCCCTTCTAAGATTTCGTTTTAAGACACTGAAGAATCAATCAACTTTACTTTTAGGTTGGATGATAAATCCAGATGCATACCTTGCATGCCTTGTAAAATTCGCTTCGTATATACCAACAGATTCATCATCCTTTTTCTTTAGTTCAAGAAACTCCTTCTCCATCTTTGTTCAAAGAATACGAGGGAAGTACTTATTGAAAAACAAGTTCTTGAACTCATCCCATTCCATGGACTCAATTTCATCTCTTTTCTTCGTATTCTTGATAAGATTCCACCATTGATCAGCTTCACCTTCCAAACGATATACTGCTAAGATGACTTTATCATGTTCATAGCATTGAAGAACTAAAAATATCTTTTCAGTGGTACTAATCCATTGTTCAGCAACAAGTGGATCATAAGACCCACTGAAAGAAGGTGGACGTTGGCTCATGAAGGACTCAATAGAATATTGTTCCCTTCTCTGCTCATTTGGATGTCCAGAATAATTCATAGCTCGTGTAAGTATAGCAATAATATTTTTCACTCCATCTCCCATAAAATTTGTTTGTTCAGGAGGACAATCATTTCATTGTCCATTACATTGATCAACACGGTTCCTTCAGGTTCCAGCCATCATCTAAAACCTAAAAAAGAATAGTGTGAGAGGTAAAAATAATTCTAGGGAAAACAACATTGTAAAGGGGGAGTACCCTCAATATCTAACATCTTAGATTAAATTATAAGATTGTTAGCGCAATTCTAGGACTATAACCTATACGTATACTTAACCTTAGGGACATCCCTAGACTTACCTTAGAAATATCTCTAGGGATCTCACTAAAGTTCTCGCATCCTAGTTTCTAAAGGTTGACTAAACCTTTCCTCTGATACCAACTGTAGAGACCCGAAGCTTGACATACATGGATATTAAATTACTTTTGTGAAATACTTAGTACATAACAAAAACACACACACAAGGATTGTAATAGTTTAGTGTCTTTGGAAACTCGGAATATAATCTTCTAATCGTGGTGAAAGATCTTCAACATCTCCCATAAAGATCTTCCTTTTTTACCTAGAACCTTTCTTTATATCCTGGGGAAAAGAAAACATAAAAGGGTGAGCTCAAATTCTCAGTAAGGGTAAACAAAAGAAATATCAATCACATAATATTCATAAGAACATATCTTTTGGAAATCTTAACCTGCAAAAGAGATCATAATTTCATAACATGGGATAAATCATAGTAGTGAAACGTAATCCCAATAATCAAAACATAAAACATGAAACTTTGTGGCATACACACATAATCATAGATAATCATTTCTTATTAGTCAAGACTCATTTCCAAGACTATCTTATTGGACAAAGTCCATTTCTGAACCGAGTTCATTCCTCGTTTCAGTCCTGTTTCACTGAACCGGTTTAACCTGCCGTTCCAGCCATGTCTATCTCATGAGATATAAAATATTTACCCAATGCATTGGAGGGAGATATAGGTCCCACCCATCTCATAATGATACCATTCATATGTTTTCCACAAAATCATAAATCATACATCATTGCATAACCCATGTAATAAAAATGGGATTCTTAAACAACATGACATCATAAAACAATTCATATAATATCAAGGAATTCATAAAAATAATTCCATCACAACATAATCAAATAAATTTAATAATAGGGATAGAAACAGAACCCTATATTATCTTAGATGGAAAATAATTTTGATAAAACACTTGAACTCCATTTTTGAGGAAAATATCCTTTCTACTTCAAAAACATTTTCCTTTCGTAACATGCCATACAATTTTAAACTAAAAGAAGTTGATTAAAAATAAACTTGAAAACTTGTAAAGGAATCTTCTCGAAAATAATGTTTTAAAAATCCATTCATGCCGTATAAGTTAAAAAAGCATTCTTCTCGTACTTTTTTCGGAAAATCAAAAAGTGCCTCGTACGAAAAACGACAAAAGATTCCTTTCATATATTTTACTATAAACTCACCAAAGGGTAAAAATTGATTTAAAAAATTTTAGGTGGATGGAAATAATATTAAATATTGAGGAAACATGGATTTGGATGATAAAATACACCCTAGTAAATACCAAAGTGTAAACAATCTCGGATAAAAATGAGATTGTGATATTTCCCTTACCTTAGGTCTGATTTGCTTAGTAAGTGTCCAAACCTCATGTATAATGATTTAAATAATGTAATTGACTTATTACAGAACCATACTCATTGTTATTATATCATATATGACTTTATATTACCCATTCTTTTGTAATTTCCATGTTAAAGAGTGTTTTGCGTAAAATCGTTTCATTTGTCATCCGTGTTTTGACTTGTAATTATTCATATGATTAATTAGATCATGATTAATTAATTCCAGAATATAAAACATGATTTATATATAATATATATTTAGAATATACATATATATAATAGATCAGTAAATGGAAATAAATACACCGTTCATGGAGACGGTAGGTCGTACGTACACATGAACACTGTTTTCGTTTCCTTATTGAGTTGAATGGAATTAAGTAGATGACATACATATATATACACATAAATCCAGTATCGTTATTATGTCATATATTTCATGATTACTTATTATATATACTTTATAATCATTCATGAATGGTTATCATGTAGAGTAAATCTCATCGCGTCATGGAGACGGTATTATGTACGTACGCATGAGCGATGATATCATTACCATGATTGTAAAATTGTATTAAAGTGTATGTGTGATATTATAGAATCAATATCACTTTACAATAATCATATATATTCATTAATTTCACCATTATACCCACCCAAGTAAGGTGGTGGTGGAAAATAGATTACACCACGGGGTGGAGATGATATTCCGTACGTACGCATGCGTGGTGATTTCATTTTCCATAGGATGGATAGATAGTTAAATTGGGTTGTTTCATACTTATAATAACATATCAGTATATGAGTGATACTTATGTTATTACTTCATAATGAAACAACCTAAGAAGACGAAGTGGAAGAAGAAATAAAGATGAAAGAATCGGTAACGGACATTACCTCTTCTTTGAAGCGCTTCGTTGAGACCTCCTTTTAGGACACTAAAATTGGTCTTTGAAGAAGACCAGGACCTCTAGGATGTCTCTAGGGAAGTTTAGAATAGAATTTGGCAGGGGTTGGCTGAGCTTGAAGGCTCAAAGTGGTGTGAGGAAGAGAGGGAGGAGGTGCCCTTTTATAAGGAAGGAGAGGGGCACCTTTGGAATAACTAATAATATTATTCTATTATAAAGCCATATTCGGTTTTAAATAGCTCTAAATTGATTTATTTCTAAGCTAAGGTGTGGATGGGTCTAAATTATCTCATCCAATAGAATTTGGACATGTTTAGTGTACTATTGTAACCTTACCATTTAGTTTTAACTTTAAGTTATATAATTTTACTTTTACCGTGTCGTTTTGTGTTCTTACACAATAAGGTTAATAAACTTACAATAACAAGAAAAACTAAACCAAGTTGTTTATTATTAATATATATAACCTTATCTAAGTCATTTGGACAAACCTTATATTTTTAAGAATAAAATAACAATTAATAATATAATATTTGTTTTAAAAACTATTTTATGTCAATTTTGACACTATTTAGTAATTGACTTTTGTGAAACTCATAACAGAATGATTAGTTCCAAATAAAGTTACTTAAATCAATATTAACATGTCATATTAACCTATAAAATTAGTTTAATTCATAAAAAGTCTCCAATTACATTTATTTGGGTATTTATAACATCAATTATGTAAATATTTCATTAATAAGATAATTACTGCATCATCGTTGTGTCATAAATAAATTAAATTATTTAATGTCTAAAAATTACAAATAAAATACCATTATGTAGGAAATATTTTTATATTTCTAATGAATATTTATAGTCTAATTTATCTTATGTATAACCCTATATTAAAAAATATCTACTTATTAAACTTTGATTTTAACTATTTTAACCCTTCTTTAAATAAATTAATAATAAATGTCCTAATCTAATCCAAGTGGGCCTAAATGGTCATATTTTATTCCTAAAGTTGTTTTTGGTCGAATTACACTTATAAAATAGAATTAGGACATGTGTTAGGGTAATAATAATATCATTTTTACCCTTAATTACCCTATTTACTTTTAACCGTGGTAAAAAACAGTAAAAAGTTACTATTCAACAAAAATTATTTTCATCTCATTGAACCACATTTTAGTCCTTGATATTAACCGTGTCTCTTGGATTTTAAAAATTCTACTCACATAAGTGGTAAAATTAAGTTTTATGAAATATTCAGTTTTTTAACTACCACTTAGTGGTTTCACTATTCATCAAAAAGTGAAAGTTTCCAGAAAAATACCAAAAATTAGGCCTAAGCTATATTTGATATTAAGAATTCAAAAATTATTTCTATTTTACCAAATTCAAAACATATCATTTACATTAACTAATTTAAAAATTAATTCTCATCGTCAAAACAAATAGCGTGTTTTTAATAGATAATAACTATCAAAAGATTGACACTTGTTTATGTCTGGTTTAAATGTGAAATTACATCCAATGACCAACATTGTATTAAATTATAAAAATATATTCTAAATATACTTTAAAACCACTCAAATTAATAATTTATCACTATTAATTCTTTCAATTAAAAAGGTTTTTTTAATTAAAATTTAGTAATTTTCACTATTCATCAGAAAATGAAAGTTATCCGAAAAGTACCAAAATTTCACCCTAAGTTAATTTCGATATTCCGAATCCAAAAATTAAGTCCATTTTAAAAGATAAAATTTCAAAAAGTGGGTATTACTATTTATAATGGCTAGTTCATAATAATATTATAATAATATCCCGTTTAGTGAAATTCGGTATTGCGTACTACACATGCTATCGAGGAAGGTCACAATTGCGTGTAATGCAAGGCAAGTCAGGGATGCGTGTTGTGCATGCCCTTTTTCATGTAGAGTACAACACAAGACTTTAATGAAATTAAAAAGAATATTTTTCATAAAATCTCGGGGTGTTACAGTATAATCCTTATACGACCTTATTATTTTTGATGTAGGTGGGTTCTCTCTCATTCTACTAATCTGGAATGGGTTGGTTTGATATTTTATAAATTTTTCTTATTATTTGTTGTAAATCCCTTGTTAAATTTATTACTAAACCCCAAATTTGATGTGATTTCAATATTATTTGTATTGAAATTTGGGATTTTTGTTTAAATAAATGTTTTATTTTAAAATTTACATTAAAGTGGTTGTGCATGTTCATGTTCATGTGGAGTTAATGATGGGTAGAATTTACATTGTTAATGTAATTGTTTATATATATTGATGTGTAAAAGTACCACCATTAATTGGGTCCACAATGTGATACCCTAGTTAATTGATAACTCACCACCTGAGCATATATAGGTCCATGCTTGTATGCTTTGTGTGTGTGTTCATGGGTGTGGAATTGTAATAATTATTCCAAGTGTTAAAAAATGTTCTAAAATATTTATTTAATTTTTTTAATGAAAATTACTTATGGTTTTCATATAAATTTTTTATCTATGACTCTATTATTTTATATAAACCTTTCTTACTCAATTCTCTCCAAGTAGTGTGTGTTAGGAAGTATTTGGGGAATTCTTGCTGAGTTTATACTTACCCCATTCTTGGTTTAATTATTTCATTTTTAGATTTCATCATCTGAGATATATGGAAGGGACATGTTTCGTATTTCACTAGTGGTATAACATGATGTTGTTTATTGGTTTCTAGAGTTGGAGATGGGGAGTTCCCACATATTGGTAATGTATGGTGCCAAATCAGTAAAAGACTATTTCATCTTTGAGCCTTAGACTTATACATATGTGTTTCTTTCACTATTACCCTAATTTAGATTTTTATTGGTATTTTTTTGAGTTGGATGGTTATTTATCATAAAACATATAGATTGTTTTATTGTTATAAATTTATTTTTAGGTTGTTTAGTTCTATAGGAAAATCTTCCCACATCATTCTCTTAATCCCTTGAAATTTATTTTCTGCCTTTTCTACCTTTGTGATGTCACCTATGGTTAGTCACAACCACCCCCCCCCCCCCTCTTCCCATGAAATTGGGAGATTGTGGGAATATATAGTATCACCAACAAATGATGGTTCTATGACCTCAAGTCAATCTTTAATAAGATCCTAGAACCTTTAAGCTGATCAAAGATACAAACAATGGATATAAATGGATATTGGATCTTAACCATCACCTAGTTTAGTCCCCAATAATTCTTACATAAAAACATTCATATAAGGCTTCTTAGTGAAAACAACTATAGAACCCATAGAGAGTCACTAGTTTGTATGAATACCTTTACATATAAATCTACTCTGACAACCCAGAGTTTATAAATGATTTTTTTTCTTAAGATAAATGTGTATTTCATTATATTATACATTATTGTACACATAAAAAAATATAGAAACCAATAAAACATTATTTCATTAATGAAAATCACTACATAATTCAATGAATAAACCCATTAAATTACAAAATATTACACTAGGATAAAAAATATAACATACAAATACTATAATGGGAAATTTTGAATCACTCTAGTTGGCTAGAATCATCCCTCCCCCAAACAACACTATGAAAAGGAAAAAATATATTAGTAATTTAATCAACATTATAGGAAATGGAAACACAGAACCTAGAGATAAATTTATGAGAATAATGAATAAATAAATATATAGGTAATTATAGGAGGTAATGTGATTGTTGGAATAGTAATGTGATCGTTGGAATAATCACCTGACTCTTGGGAATATTAACAAGACCATTGGGAATAGTAACCTGAGAGTTAGGATAGTAATTTATCCTCAAAATAATAAATTGTAATATAAATAAAATTTATCATTAATAATCTATGTAAATACAAAATTCTAAAGGAAAAAAATAAATATCATGATTAAAAATCTTAATTAATATATACGAATATTTTTAATAAACTGTATTTTAAATTACATTGTGAAAATAATAATTTTTATATAAAAATTAAAATTACATATGACTGGAAATTATTTTGATAAAATTAACATATTTTTTGAGTTTAGAAAATCAAAATTCCATAATGGTAATTTGTATGGTAAATTTCTAAAATAAAATTTTTGTAGGAGATTTGTAAAAATACATTTTTTAATAACTATTGCATACATCATTCCTAATGTGATAATGAAAAGTTAATTTTTAGAACATTATGCTCAACTAGAACATATTTAATTTGATAATTGTTTTTATTAAAATATAATAAACGTTATTTTAGAACCTAAAAAGTACTTTCCAAAGTCAAAATTATAGAGTATTACATTAAAATAACATTTTCTCATTTTTTTCAACCGTTCCTTTTGGTTAAACTAATGAATTCATATAATAAAGTGACCAAAAGTATTAAAATTGTCTTATTTAATTCAATAAAATTTATAATTTCAAAAATATCATGATTAAAACATTTACCTTAGATATAGTATTTTACGCAATCTTTTAACTCAAAAATAACCCACTGCTGAAGTATAAATAAACCCTCTCACCCCTTCGAAAAACACTCCTAAAACGCATTCAAATAAGATTATATACCAAAATACAATCTATTAAGACTCTTATAATTCAATTTTATGTTCTATATTAGTCCAAATCTAACCATCAAGGGATTCTAGTGCCATACAATGGAAGAAACACTGAGAATAGGGTATGTTTTCAACAGCTATTCGTTGTGTTTTCTTCTTATCTTCCTCTCCTTATCTATAAATTTCAATATCAAAGTTTATAAAATCAATTATAAATTATTTTAAAATTATATTAATGATTTTAACAAACTATAAAAATTATATTTTTATTGTTTTGAACGGTATACCTCTCTTTCTCCTCTGGACAATGTTATTGATAACGTTCGGTTAACTACCAAAAAGGATGTTTCTAACATCATTAACATCACTACCCTTATGGATAGTTATACTAAATTATTTATAATATATAAATGTATAAATATATGTATTTCAAGCTTCTATAATTAATTCTTCTAATGTATAAATTACATTGAACAAAGTATTCAAATTGAAGAAAAATGAGATATTATTAGGGAATACCTAATATCAAGTTGGCTTCCCATTAACCAAGGAAATTGAGAAATATAACCTAATGATTATAATTAATAAATAGTGGAATAAATTATAATAACTTAATTTTGTATCAATTTTGTAATAAATCTATGATTATTATTGAGGATGTGGAAAAGTGACTAAATAATGTGGGATTAAGGGTAAGGGAATTCTTAAAATCAAGTCAGTTTCTTTGGGTTATCCCACATTCATGAAATCCTTGGTATGGATACTCCTATAATGTTCCTTTTTTTTATTCTGAACTTTTATTTAAATGTATACACATTTTTTCACCTTTATTTGTGATTCCAAATTAATGATTTTACAAAAACAATTTTCCTTCCAATACACATATTTGACTCCTCTTGAGTTGTTTCTTCTTCACTCAAGAATGATGATGTTTATAAAAAATAAGATTTCCCATATTCATTTGGGAATCAAAAAATCTATTAATGAATGTATTATTTATGAAATCCTTATGAATCCAATTCTATTCCCTCGGTTACTTCTTCACTAAAATTGTTATATGTTCTATCTGGCAAGCACTATTATGATCATTTATGATGCGACGGGTGAGAATAGAATTAAATACAGTCTGATGCATTAGTTAATGTGATTTATATCATGATATTATGTGTGTTATAAAAGAACATAATGTAATTTTTTTTTCAAAAAAATGAATTTATAACTTATACACATATGTTATGCATGAACATGATGGAAACTTTGATCTCAACTATGAGAAGTATTTGACCACTACGACATGATGTTTCATTTTTATAAATATTACTCATTCCATGGCTTTAAAAAATGTTTACATCTTGATTAATATGATGACACTATTCTTTTGACATGATTGTGATAATTATTCTCACCCATGTTATATTGATTTAGGTCCCCTATTCCTCCCCTTATCATGATTTTAGCTCACCTATATCAATGATTAATATCCTTAGGTGATTATATATACTAAAGATAATGTTATATTTGATAAGGATAAACAAAAAGGATTTATATAAATGTTTATGTTTTATTATGTACAAGTGATATATGATCCTAATTATCCCAATACACTTGGATCCTATATTTAAAACACTATTATGTTTTTTATCTTAATAATGATATAATAGTCATGTAAGAAAAGTAAGGGTCATTATAGTTGGTATCATGGTGATGGTTTAGTTAATTTGAGAGTTAGTATTAGAAAAATATAGTCAAAACCATAAGAATAAGTCTATTTATAGGAAAATCTACCCAGAATAGTCATTTTAGAAGATGGCTAAACATAAAGCTCCCATAAGACATCCCTTTGGAGTTAATTATGAAAAATAATAAATTAATTATTCATGATGTGTTGACTTATTCTCCTTCCGAATATTTTCTATTTTAGAAAATGGTGCGAACTAGGAGAAACCATGCCAACAACTTATATAATGGAAAATGAAATTATTGTCTAAATGACATCCTCAATGCCATGGGAAGTAGAGTTAAAAACATTATGGACATTATTACCCAATTGTTGCAAGAAATTTATAATAACTTGAACCATGTATAAAATCTACCTAATTGTAAATCATTTTGATACGGAAACTGATCAATGATCGGTTTTGATAAATATCACCAAGATAAATAATGAAATAGAATAGGTGAAGTGGGAAGACTTTGTGAAAATATTTCTCAATAAGAATTTCCCAAAAACTCATCAAAAAAATATAGAGAGGTAAGCCATAGAGCAAAAGAAACATTATGGTGAATCTGTCAAAGTTTAAAAGGTAAAATTCACAAGGATTGTAAGATACACCTCATAATTTTTTATCAACAATGATAGAAAAAATATATATATTCTTTATTGGATTAAAACCACAGATTTGAAATGATCAAGAAATCTAAGACTTTGGGTTTTATTAATAAGTGGTTCAATGTGCCATCAAAGTAGAGATAAATTTTAGATATTCTACCATCAGATATAGGGATAATAATTGAAGAATGAATATTCAATATGGTGGGTCAAATGAAAAAAGAGGAAAGTGGATCCATCCATCCATGTGTCAAAAATGTTCGAAGAAGCATCATTTTAATTACATCAATGGTATGGAAAAATTATTCAAGGGATATATAGAAGGATACTAAGATCATGAATGTTGAAGTGACATGAATAATATGACAAACATGATGGAAGAAAGTAATGAACCTCCTAATACACCACTTCTAGTTCAATGCTTCAACAATCGGTAGAATGGGAACTATGAAATATGTTTCACAATACCTCTGGTCCTTGTGTGTAATAAGCTATAGAAACCACAAATCCAAAGGAGTTAGGGAAATATTATACCATCACTACTTCTAAAGTGGTTTGTAAAAAATAATTCATGCAAGGTACCCTTCTAATTCATTCAATAATGGAAAATGTTCTATTTTATTTTCGTTATATACATTAATTTATATCATGCATGTAATCTAAAACTATTGAATCAAATCCCCATTACCTTTAAATTGTGATACATAAAAAACCTATTGGATCAATCATTACAACCCAGGTGTTGGAATAAACTATTGTTAGCATATATGCAAATATTCTTCCAGTGATTCTCATAATACTTTTATTGGAGTAATTTGATACTATAGAGGGCATGGATTAGATCTCTTTATATAGATGAAACATCAAATTTCAGGAAAATTAAATCTATTTTAATATTCCAAACCATCCTAAGATCTTATAAAAATTCTAGGATGATCATGATTATTCATTGGAAACCCCTCTATGGTCTGAGTGATGATTCACTGGGAAGAAGAATACCAAGATCAAATGGTTGTGTTGAAGAAAATAATCAACGTTGATGAAATTCACGTTTTAAAAAATTCATTGATGTATTTACTGAAGAAAAATATCGAATTCCCCAATATATTGAGCTAGTGTTCTCAATTTTACTTATTCTTAGAGACACTCTAATATCATAATTCCTCTATAGAATAGAACCTATTGAAATGATGAATTTAAAGATTCTGCTACAACAATATTTGTAAAAAATGTTTATATACCCTAGTGAATATCCTTGGGTTTTTCTTGTGTTATTTTTAAGGAAAAAGGATGGATCAATGTGGTAGTGAATCTATTAGTGGGATCTAAATAAGATCACCAAAAAAAACAATATCACCATCTAGTGACTGATGATGTGTTCAATTAACTAAAAGGAGATTACTACTGCTCAAATGTGGATCTTTATTTTGGATATCACCCGATAGTGGTGAGGAAGGAAGATATTAAAAAGAAGTCCTTTTATATAAGGAATGGACACTAGTAATTCATATTGATTCCCATTATACTTACTAGATAAATATATTATTTAGATAGTACAATGGAAAATTTATGATACTGGTTATCAATAATATTATTATTTACTATATGATAAAGGAATAATATTAAGAGAATATAAGTATTGTGGTGGTGGAATTAAAGAAGGAGAAAAATAAATATCATGTTTAGAAAGTGTGACTTTCAGATGCAGTAAGTCACACAGTTGGGTAACATGATCACATAATATTGAATTTATATGGACCTTTCAAAGAAAATGGAAATTGAGGAATGGTCCAAATCCACTAGTGTCATAAAAATTATTAGTTTTATTATCCTAGTAGAGTATTGTACACATTTAGTGTGAAATTTATCAGGATTTTCTATCTCATTAACTAAGTTAACATAGAAATGGGTAACTTATGTATGGATTACTAAATACAATGAAATATTTGAGGAGCTCTGGAAGAGGTTAACCACTGCACCAATACACACAAAACCATCAAGTGGATGTTGTTTTTGGATATATGGTTATACATCAAAGAATATTATGCATTGTGTACTCATGTATAAAAAAAGTTATAGTCTATAACTCATGGCAGATAAAGATTCATGAGTATAAATACCTAAAAAATTCTTTGGAGTTAGAAGATATGATATTCACCTTAATGGTTTTTCAACACTAGATATATGGTGAGAAGTGTAAAATATATATAGATGGAAAGTGTTTAAAGTTTATATTCACATTTAATGAGCTAAAAATTAAATAAATAATATTATTAGAGATAATAAAGGACTATGATTTCTCTATTTACTACCATCCAAGAATCTAAAATAATGTACATGATGCTTTTAGTATAAATGAACCAACTACTCTATCTATGATGCTGATTGAGAAAGATGCTATATTCATGGATATAAAATTGATAGATCTGGAAATAAAAATGCCATGGAATCTATCCTACCTTTACTAAAGTATTTCACAAAAATCAATCCAAGAGAAGATAAAGGTGGTACAAAGGGATGATCTAGAGCTTCATAAGAAGGTAAAATTTATGAAGGAAGTGAAGTTACATGAGTTTCACATCGATGAGGTTGTTTTCATTCTATTTGGAACTAGTCTTTATGCACCTACATCACCTAAGATAAAGAAAGAGATATTGGATAATGTGAAGAGATCTTCATTCACTATTTATATTTGAATTACTAAGATGTACCATGATATTTGAGAGAACATTAGTTGTGGAAACATGAATAAGGATATTGTTGAGTATATCTCAAGGTGCATGGTATGCCATCCAGTAAAATAAGAGTGATATAGGTTCATGGGGATGACTTAAGCATTACCTATACACATATGAAAAATGGATAACATCAACATATACTTGGTCAATGGTCTCAAAAATACATCTAAAGGAAAAAATGTGGTTTGGGTGGTGGTGGATTGACTCACCAAGACTATACCCACTTCATTAATATTCTAGAAGATTCATCACTTGATTTTTTTGAGATATATGAAATGAAAGTGGTGAGGCTATATGGGGTACCACTTTCAATTGCCTATGATATGTATCCATGGTTTAATTCAAAATTATGTAGAACTATTCAATATGATTTGAATACTAAACTTAATTTTAGCATGGCTTATCACCCCCAACAGGATGACTAATCTAAAAGGACTATTCTGACACTTGGAGATGTACTAAGAGCTTTTTAAATGGAATTTAAAGTAGTAAGAGATCAATATATCCAATAATTTTATTTATTATACAAAAATAGATTCCATTAGAGTATTCAAATACATCCATATGAATATATGTATAAGAAACGATGTATAACTCCAACTTGTTCAGCTGAAGTTAGTGAATGAATGCTACTTGGACTTAATCTTGCATGAGAGATAAATGAGATGGTTTAAGCCATACAACAACATATATAATATTCTTAGAGTAAGAAGAATATCCAAGCCGATAACCATAAATGGGATTTGGGCTTTCAAGTTGGAGATAAAGTTTTTCATTGAATATCACCATGTAAAAGAGTCATGCAGTTTGGAAAGAAAGGGAAGCTTATCCCTAGGTACATTTTCCCATTTGAGATCCTTGATTGCATAGGATCAGTGGCCTATCGGCTTTCTCTTCCACTAAATATGGGTTACATTAATTATGTGTTCTATGTATCTCCTTAAATGAAGTTCATACATAACCCCTCACATGTACTAAATTTGGAGTTGGTACAACTAGATAACGGCCTCTTATAGGTGGAGAATCTCGTGAAGATCTTATACCAAAGAGACATAGTTCTATGCAACAAGACAACTCACCTTTTCATAGAATTGTGGATGAACTATAAATATGAAGAGGCAACATAAGAATCAGAGGAAATAATGAAATAGAAATACCCTCACCCATTCTCAACCAAGAATTTTAGTTGAAATTTAGGGGTTGAAATTTATAAGGGGGGGTAATTTAACAAACTAGATATTATAAATGATATATTTTTTCATGAAATAAATTCTGATTATATTATATTATACAGTATTATACACATACAACACATATATAAACCAAAATAACTTTATTTAATTAATGAATATCATTACATTAGTCAATGACTAAACCCATTAAAATGAAAAATATTATAAGTGGAAAATATAGAAAACATAAATACTACAATGGGAAAGTATGGATTACCCTGATTGGAAAGAATTGTCCCTCCTCTGAACAACACTATGGAAATGAAAGAAAATATTTGTAAACCTGTTAACAGTTTAACAAATTAAAATAGAGAACATTGTGAATAATTGAGGAGAATAATGAATTAATGAATGAATATGTATTTATAAAAGATAATGTTACTATTGGAATAGTAACTCAGTCATTTGGAATAGTAACTTGGCTATTGTGAAAAGTGACCTAAAACTTATAATAATAATTTAATAATAAAATCAATAAATTTTTATTTAAATAATATTTATCATAGAAAATTTATATAAATATAAAATTATGATTCCAAAAAAATAAATATCTGGATAAAAAATTCAATGAAAATATAATCATAATCTTAATAAATAGTATTTTAAAGTATTTCGTAAAAATCATAATTTTTATAAAAAAAATTATAATTAAAAATGTTAGAAATTTATTTTGGTAAAATTAATATCATTTTTGAAATAACCCCATAAAAATATTCTAAGGGTTATTTTTTGGTTATTTTCTAAAATACCTCAATTTTCTAGTGAATAGTAAAAATTTAGTTTTTCTCATAACCAATGTATCTTAAATCAATTCATTCAATATGTAATAATGACCTAATAATATATATAACTTGGTGATCAGCCCAAAAATATCTAATTTAATTAATTTTTCATTAAAATACATTAATCCTGATTTTTTAACCTAAAAAGTACTTTCCAAATTATAAAATTTAATGTATTACATTAAAATAATGTTTTCTCATTTCTTCCATTATTTCTTTTGATTAAACAAATGCATTAAAATTATAATTTTATTTATAGTATTAGAATAATTAAATTTAATTAAAATATTGTTTTTAATGTAAAAAATATCACAATTATATTGTTTACCATAGATATAGTATTTTATTATGTATTTTAACTCAAAATACACATCTCCTAAAGTATAAATAACCTCTCTCAATCCCTTGGAAAACTACTCCTCTTCCACTTTCCAAGGAAAACATTATTCCCAAATACTCTCTCTTAAGACTCTCAGTATCCATAGGGACATTATAGAGTAATTCAACTCCAATGATCAAGGGATTCTTGTACCATACATGGGAAACAACACCTGGAATTGGATATATTTTCATCAACTATTCTTTGTGACTTCCTCTTATCTTCCCCTCTATCTCCATACATTTAAAAAAATATTATAATAATAATTATACATTATTTTAACATTATATTAATTATAATAACCATCTAAAAGAATTATTTTGATGTATTTATATTTTATACCTCTCTTCCTACTCCTTTGGACAATGCTCCCAATAGTGGTCAGTTAACTACCAACAAGTACATTTCCAACTTCATTTATATCACCAACCTTATAATTGATTATACTATATTGTTTATAATATATTCATTCATAATTATATGCAATTCAATATTATGTAATTAATTATACCAATGAATAAATTACATTGAACAAAATTGTGAAATTGAAGAAAAACAGAAATTGTTTAAGGAAAACATGATATCAAAATGTCCCCCCTTGAACAAAGGAAATTAAGAAATATACTTTTATTATTTAAAATTATAAATATTTTTACAAATTAAAATAATTCACTTTTGTATCAATTTTTTAATAAACCTATGTTTATTATTCAGGATACAAAAAAGTGATAAAATAAAGAGGGATTTAAGGTAATGGGATTTTCATACCTAACTATTTTTCTTTGGGTTATCCCTATTTCATCAAATATTTAGTATGGATATACCTCTAAGGTGAATTAAATATAATTTAACTATTCTTTCATTTTTTTGTAGATATACATGTTTCCTTCTTTGATTTTTAGTCTAAATAAATAGATTTTCCAAAAATACTTTTCTTCCCAAAACACATCACTCACTCCTCTTGAGTTGATTCCTATTCAATCAAGAATGATTATGTTTATACCAAATATGTTTCCCTTATTCATTTGGAAACCAAAAATATTATTCATTAAAGGTTTATCTATAAAATACTTATGAAAATAATTCCTTTTCATTGATTATATGTGACTATGATTGTTATATGTCCTATGTGGCATGCATGATGTTGAGTAGTTATGATGTGATAATTGGGACACAAATTGTATATCCCTCTAAAAAATGGGGTAATTTTATGTATCTCATGATAATATATGTATTATTCTTTAAAATAATTCTAGATTTTTTTACAATTATGGTGTTATGATATATGAATATATGTTATGTGTGACCATGAAGCTAGATTTGTTCACTACTATGTATTGTAATTGACATTATGTAATGGTTATTTTTATTCATATGCCACATTCCATGCCAATATTAAATGTTTCCCTGATAATTAGTATGATGATACTATTCTTATGAGATTATTATTATTATTATTCTCCCACATGTTTTATTGATTCATTCCCTTTACTCTTATTAGTGGGATTTTGGCTCACCCATTTCATTAATGTATATCCACAAGTGATTACATGTACTATGGGGAATTTGAGATTTTATAAGGATAAATAATAAGTATTTAAATACATTATTTTTTTTATTATGTACAAGTGATGCATGAGCCTAATTTTCCAAATACGCTAAAACTATAGATCTTGTATTTGTTATACTATTATGTTGTTTATCATAAAAATTATGAAATAGTAATGTAATAAAAAAATATAATTATATATTAAAATTTAACACTTAACTCATTAAGATACATTGGTTCTGTTATATAAGGTAAAATAGAAAATGGATCATCTCCCAACACTAACTCAATCGTGAACATAATCTCCCATTTGGGTGGTAACCTAGAGATTTCACGTAGAAAGTCATTCTAAAAATGGTCTACTACTAGAGGAACCTTATCCTACTAAACTCCTCCATCTTCTATAATAAGAATTAATATTTTAACCTCATGAAAATACAATATACACTAAATTATTCCTACATGACTAACTTAAATATCCCACTCACCTTTGTGAAATTAGATTCCCTTTTATAAAGATAAAAAGGTAACACTACTTTGATAATAGCCTATGTGAAACTGGTACATAAATAAAAAATACAAAACAAGAATCAAATTGAATCCTTAAATTTCCATCACAAACAACTCCCAAAGGGAATGGTAGCAACTAATTTCAATAAAACACTCCTTGAAACACTTGCTTTCCTATGACTGTACTCCCAACATTGTATTGATTCTCATAATAGCATCCAAGATCTCCAAAACCAAACCCAATCCATTTTAAAATTTATTAGATAAAAATGAATAAGACTATTCTATATGATAAAAAAAACCTATGAAATGTTGGATGATAAAATAAAAATACATATGAAGATAGGAGGCCCTGCATCCAAACTAGATGGTGTAAACTTCATAGCATGTAACTAACTCACCCCTTTTCCATGGGCTCCAGTCTAACACCCATGTGATATTCCCTCATGATGGTACTGCTGCTCCTACAATGGGGTACTATGTCATCTACCTCAACCTAAAAATCAAGTGGAACTCTAGATACATTTATGTTTAGGGATAACTGAGTCCTTTTAAACTATGGTGCCTATCCAGAACCCCTGTGATTGTTTTTTTGTTGTGGAGTCTTGAAAACCCTTTGAATATGACCCAGCCTACCATAAGAATAAACCTCCATAGTGGGGTTAGGAAATTAAAGAATTTTTTTTCTAGACTTTTCTCACTAAAAAAACTCCACTGTTCCACGATTTAATGGTATAAGTCCACTCCCATATCTAATATTACCACTACAACCCTAGTGGTAACTATTATAGTGGTTATTATTACCCCCATAGAAATATATTCTAGATCACCCTATCAAAACATTCGGGCAGCCACTTGAGGATCTCTCATATTCCCTTCTGCGATGAGAGCCTCATTTATAATGTCTATAAATCCACTTAAGTGAAATATGTTTGCCTAAACCATTATCTCATAGAAAATCCCATCCTTGAAACATATCATCCTATGACCTCATCAGCTACCAGAGATGGTGAAATGCGCTACAAGTTAGTGAATCATCCATCATAGTCCATCACTGACATTCCCCCATGTGTCAAGTGAATGAACACATTATCCCTCTCATCACTCAACATCTATAAGTAAAATTGTATTAGGAATTTTTCCTCAAAATCCTTCCATGAAAACTCTTATTGCATCATGGAATAGTCCAAAATACCCCACAAATTCTTGGATGGTTCTCAACACATATAAGCATTAATATTAACCCTCATATCTACTAGTGTTTCAAGATTAATAAATATCATCTGGTCCTACTAAATAGAGAAATAATCCACCTAGGGACCTCCCTACCCTATGAAGCTAAGCAGATTCTATATCTATAACTCTATCTTTATCTCATAAAATGAATGTAGCTCAATTGCATTACAATTGATTGATTTCTATTCTCTTGATGATTGAATCAAAGATAAAAAGTAATTATTTTCAATACAATATTTAATACACACCTTAGAACACATGTTACAAAACAAGATCAATCTTAACATATGAAAAAATAGAGAACCACATGCTCATGGTTCCTCTGCACTTGTATTAACAAGTTAATTGGAATAACATAACTGTTTTTTTCAATTATTTTTATCGAGACTATCAAGGGTTTCCATTTCACTATTTATATTGGTAAGTATGTCACATGTAATAAATATGTCCCTAACATGGACAATGCGTGTCAATAAATATCCCTACATGCCTTTCATGATACATTTATAGTCATCTCATGTCATACAATCCCATGAGTAAAAATATAAATAAATTGTAACATCACAAACTAAGTGAATCACCCAAGGTGAAATAACATGAAAAATATAACAATTGAATAATATAAACAACAATCCCATAATTGGGTTCTCGTATTTATCCAAAAAATGGGTTATCTACACCAATAAGTAAGATCGTTACCAAGACCTAAAATATCTTTGTATACTTTCCAAATTTTACAAATAGTAAAGAAACTGGAAAGAAATTGATGCTGTAGTACCACTTTGCAATAACCCCGACCCAGTACTCCCTCACACAACCAATCTAGATGGATTTTGGTCCTTAAGAGTGCCTTTCCATATGTCAAAACTTTTTGACTAGATACGTGGAAGTCAATAATATATTCTGGATATTATACCCTCTGGTATAAAGTTCTTTTTATTGTGTAAAAATAACATAGTAGTAGAATCATAATGTCAATAAACCTGACATGATCCAATGGGAGGTCTAGGAATTTTTAACCCATCAAACATTAAATTATCCAATTATTTAGGTCATGTGCATGGTTTTGTGGGATGTTCATACTTACATCAAGGGTTATGATTAATTTAAACAAAAATTTAGGAAGTTATTGTTGATGACCTACCTCAAATTTAGAGTAGATGTAGACAATTACTCAATGTCTAAGGTAAATTTAGGTTCCACCTTCCCTTCCATAATTTACAATAACAAAAATAAATTAACATAGAGTTTCTCTAGTTAGGCCATCCTAATCTATGATTCTACGCATGGGAAAAAATATTATGAGAGATAAGTGAATAACTGCAGGGATTAAAAGGAATCACATTATCTTGAATTCCAAGATCCTATAGAGCATCTAGTTTTAAGAGGGTTCTTAAATTTCAATACTGGAAGGGATTCACTCAAAATATGTTCCCAATGTCATAATTCCCAAGGCACTATATGTTCCAAAATAAATTTGGGTGTGACTACCTCAAGATGTAAATATAAAACTTAAATCCAAAATTCCACAATTTTAATATATCCCAAAAAAACCCATCACCTAGGATTAAAAACACAGAAAAAAAGATTTCACATCATGAATCCCTTAAATGATGTGAATTCTTATTTCATGGATTCCCCTGATGAACTCTAATTTTATTTTGGTTTCATGGGGTTGCTCCATGGAATTCACATCTTATTTTAGTTTTATGGGGTCATCCCACCTAGTTAATTCAAGTCACGATTCCTAAATTCACAAAGTGAATTCATTCTGCAACCAAAATTCATGCTTCTTTAATTCTATACCATTGTAACTCTTAACCCAACCAATTCACAAACTCAACAACCAAGGTTCAATAAAATATATCTAGACTAAAAGTGGTTTACCAATATGTAAAGAGTGACACACCAGGAAAAATATGGGTATATAAACATAAGTTAATCCAACCCATGCTGATCCAAAAATAATTTAAAGTGTGTGATTTTATTGAAGATGTATATTTTAGTTCAAAACACATGTCACATACTCAAAAAAATCAAACATGATCAAATTTTATTGCTAATTTTTAAAAAATATACATAAATCTTTTTTTATGTGTATGAACCAACCATTCATCAATTTAATACATCATATTCCTAATATAACTCAAAGTGCATGTTCTCAATTTAAAAGTTACATTTTAGTTCAAAACATCCATCACTCACTAAAAAACAGGAAAAAAACATAGATTATATTAATACTTTAGGATGTTGATCCATAAATAATTTGTTACATGTAGGAATCAGAGTCATGTTAATTTGACACGTGGTGTTTCGTGTATGAATCAAAATCTAGGTTTTCAATTTAAAAGGGAAATTTTAGATCAAAAAATTAGTCAATCATTGTAAATAGGAAAAAAATCAAATTATCTTGATACTTTAGTAAAAGGATATATAAATATAATTTTTGATGTGTAGAAATCAACCACCCAACAATCTAATACACAGTGTGGTCAGTATGACTATAAGAAGATGTTTTTATTGAAAATCAATTTTTTAGTTCAAAACGTACACCACATAATCAAAAAATGAAAAAAGACTTGGATTTTATTGATACATTTGGAAAATGATATATATATATATATATATATATATTGTGATGTATAAGAATCAATGTCAAGTCAATCAAGTTAGAAATATCTATCACTTATTGAAAAATGAGCAAGAACACTTGGATTGTCTTGATGCTTTTAGAAAATGATGCATACAAATTTTTTTATGTGTAGGAATCAAATATGAGTCAATATGAAACATGGTGTAATCCTTATGACGGAATGTATGTGTTTTTATTTTGAAATTGAAATCTTAGTTAAAAACGTGCATCACTCATTGAAAATAGATCAAACACAGTCAAATTATGTTAGAAATTTTGAACAATGTTCTATAAATAATATTTGATATATACGAATAAAATAAACATAATTTCGAAACATACAATAAATAGTAAGTCCAAAGTTATGTGATTTCATTTTAAAAATTTAATGTTAGATCAATACATGTGTCACTCACTCAAAACCAATACAAACCCCCTATATTTCCATTATACTTTATAAAAATTAACCTTGATCCATTTTTGAAATACAGGAATCAACATCGAGTCAATATAGAAAAATGTGTGGTTGGTATGGGTAAAAATGATTGCTATCATTTAAAAATGACATTTTAGTTCACAAAACATTTCACATAATGAAAACCAATCTAATATACTTAAATTGTCTTGGTACCATGGGATAATGATTCATGAATCATTTGTGATGTGTAGCAATAAACCACAAAAAATTATAACACATGGTTCATATAATATTAATGAAGGTGTATATTCTTATTTAAAATTGACATTTTAGTTCAAAACATGTGTCAATGACTCAAATAGAAACAAACAATTTTTTTCATTATATTATATAATAAAGACCCATAAGTAATTTGTGATGTGTAAGGATCATCTACATCTCAATTAGACACAAGGTTTTTTCTGGTATAACAAAAAGTGTATTTTTTCAGTTTAAAACTGGTATTTTAGATTAAAATGTGAATCACTCACTAAAAACCAAGAAAACACACTTGGGTTGTCTTGATATTACTTTGAAATATGATTTATATATGTATTTTGATATCTTTTTATCTTTATTTTATATCATTTGACATTCATATTGTACTTTTTTATTTATTTTTCCAATGAATTATTATATCATAATTATGTTCCATTTCATTATTTATAGTAATACTAATATAATATTTATTTTTAACACAATTAGACTCTTCTTTTTGTTTGATATAGGTTATATTTTTCAAAAAATGGTTCTATGTTGATAGTCTTTTAGAAGGGGGTCCCTAAAACAATGGAATACAATGTTTTTGAATTTTTTAGAATAAAGTTTGTGATAAATTGTACATTGAATTGAAATTTTTTATGTTTCTAAGAAATTTAAAAATGAAAATCCATGAAAAATTAATAGAATTAAAAGTGGACACCAAAATTTTATATGGAAAACCAATATCAAGAAAAACCATTGGTATATGTATTGTCACATTTCACTCTGAAATTGAGTTTTTACAAAATCGATAACAGGGATACAAAATGGAATATATAAAAAATAATTTTCATCTATGGTAATAGTGGGATTTTACTAAAATTAATAATGGAGTTATTATCATATCTAATGGACATAATTAAGGGAATTGACTACATTTTTTGTATAATTTGTGAGTGGTTGAAATAATATTTGCTTTATGACACCATTAGTCCCCACCTTGATTAGAATAATCAATATGATGTAACGAACCACAAATCTATGGAATAAAAAAATTATACCACTTCCACTGAATCACTTGCATGCACAAACCAACATGAGAGACACACTGTATCCAAGAAATGATCGAACATAAAAATGGGAAGATCTTGTTCATCATATATGTAATAATATCTTGAGTACTAAAATTTCCCCCAAAAACATCATTTTGAGAAATATAATCTCTCCTAAAATGTTATCTCACATTAATAGGCTATGTATTATCATGAAAAATTTGATCCATTGTGAGAAATATTGCACTTTTACCATCATAATAAATAAATAAAAAGAATTTCATCATTCCATGACTCAAGGGTTCCCCCTCAACCCTTGAAATGGAAATTATAAAAAAATAAAAATAATGCCTCCATTCCATTTAGGTCTACCTCGGTATCAAATAATGAAACAACATTATGTAAAGTTTCTTTCTAAATAATACCAAAACCATTAATAGACATAAAAATTTAGAGTTCATATATCTAGTAGCACCATCATGTGATCTGTAAAAAAAATATTATTAGTCCCATGTAGATATGTAAATATCCCCTAGATCACCTTCCAATGATATTTACCAGGATAAGATATTTATATTCTAACTACACTAACTATATGATCTAAATTTGTATGAGTTCATACCCTATAATATATAAAAGAATTAATTGTTCTTGAATATAGAAATCAAGACATATATTTAACCTTATCATCATATTATGGACATAAATAAGATGAATACTTAACATTGCATGTTAATTGTGTACTTAGATACTTCTTTTTATATTAAGTCTTTCAAGTACTTTCTTAATGTATTATTTTTTCCCCAAATACAATATTCCCATATTTCTTTCACTTTGCATATTTATTCCAAGAATTTACTTTATAGCTCACAAATCACTCATTTGAAGCTCGGAGTTTAACAAATCCTTAACATATTTAATTTCGTTATTATACATATTTATAATAAAAATTTCATTAATATATATGAAAAAAAACATTCAATTATTTATTATGATAATTGATACTATCATACTTTCATATTACACAAAAATTAGAGGTTATAAAAGAGTAAAACCTCTTATACACCTAACTAAGTGATTATTTTAGGATATAATGATATTTTTTTAAATTAGTATACATATTCTTCCTTAACTAAAACTATAAAATCCTATACCTACTACATATAAATATTAGCCTCAAGATCTCTATAAAGAAAATATAACGTTACATCCATCTACACCAACTCAGATTCTTGTAAATCCATAATTCCCAACAGAACTCAAATAGAGAGAGAGGCTTCGACCCCAACCTTTACAAAAAACTGGAGAGAATACATCTTGGATGTAAACACCTAGAACCTATGTAACATCCTAGTAATTGCTATGTGATTAAAAAATGAATTATAATTTAAATAAATACCTCTTAAAAAGTGATAAAATTTAATCAAAATGAAATTTGTTTATTATATATGATGAAATAATAAATAATTTAATTATTATTTTATGATATAAAAGTTATCAAATCTAATGTTATATTAATAAATAATATTTAATTTTAATTTAATATTAAAATTTTTAAACAAATACCATTTTTAATAAACATGGTATTGTTTTGAATTTTGAATTTATTAAAAATAATTGAAATACATATTATATTAAAATAAATAAAAAAATATTATAAAAAAATATTTTTTGAAATTATTTTTATTAATGAATGCTAAGTATTGTTTATAAGGGGACATATAAATATTATAAAATGATATTTCACTGAACTATTGTTCATGAAATAATATTTTGTAAAATTAATATAGTTTTAATGAAAAAATAAATATAAATTAATGAAAATATAAAAAATAATATATTATTATAAACATATATAATATAAAATTTATAATGTTTTGAATTATACATATAAAAAATATGAAATTATTATAATAAAATAATTATTATTATTTATTTGGAATTTCATTAATCAAATTTTAAAATTATAAATATTTTTTGCAAATTATGATAATATTATTGTTTTGATTTTCAAATTTCCAATATAATGAAAAATATATTAATTTTCGTTTTAAATAAAATGAAATGAAAATGGGTTAAGAAAAAAATGATAAAAAAATTGAATAAAAAAGGTAATAAATCATGTTTGGAAGGGGGGAAATTTAGGAAAATCAAAACTCAGGGTTTTAAGGGAGTTTGAGATAAGTCCAAGGGTGGTACAAGGATGCTTTGGGTGAAAACCATGGGATTAACTTCAGATCGATCCGCCATGGTTGTTTTGTCCAACAGAGACAGATCTACTGATAATGAGACCGATCAAGGCTGGATCCCTGGTGAGTGTTTAAAAATGGTGTTGTGTCATCCGTGGGGTTTCCTTGTGGTTAGGGTTTCAAAAATTAATGAATTATTTTTAAATAAGTTTACAAGATATTTATTTTCAATGTTTTGAAATATTTTATAAAGTTATTTTACCATGGTTTTTTCAATGTCCCTTTAGAAAACACCTTACTGGGAAATTATGCTCACCCTTTGTTTTAAAATATATTTTTTTCAAGATTAGAATAATTTTACAAAGACATTCTCTTTGCCTAAAAAGTTGGCATACAATAAGAGTTTGAGTTATTTTATTTTATTTTTGGTATATCTTTGATAAAATTTAATTTATGATGTCTAATTTAGTAAAACCTTGACCACAAAAGTTCATGGTATTTCAAATGGTCTGTTTATTTTTCAGTTGCCTTATATATGAAAAAATATACACATCATTTTTATATGTTGAACCAGAAAGCGTGGGTTTGGGTGTTCACTATTGGTATCAGAGCGATGGTCTAGAAAACTTTGGAGAATAGATGTTTTTTTTAGTAAAGTCCAAGTTGAAGTGTATAGAAGTTTAGTCTTTCTAGTTTTTCATAATTCTAAAGATAAAAATTCAGAATTTTCTAGAGTCTTAAGATTGAATTGTGAGGGAATAATTCTTGTAAGATATGAATAACGTAACATCCCATAAATTCCTAAGTGATTAAAAAATGAATGATAATTTAAATAAATAAATTTAAAAAACCAAATTGATTTCATTTTATCAAAATAATATTTTTATTATACATGATGATATATTAAATTATTAAATTATGATTTTATGAAAAATATGGTTTTCAAATATTATGTTTTAATAAATAAATAAGATTTAATTTTAATTTAATTTTCAAAATTGTAAAAAAATAATATTTTTAATAAACATGGAATTATTTTGAATTATAAAGTTATGATAAATAATTTAAAGACATGTTATATTAAAATAGAAAAAATAATTTTAATAAAAAAAATTTTAAATTATTTTTATTAAATAATACTAAGTGTTGATTATATGTTGAAATATATATATTATAAATATATATTTTATTGAATTATTGTTTATCAAATAATATTTTGTAAAACAAATATTGTTTTAATAAAAGTAAATATATATTATTTGAAGTAATATATTATAATGGTTATATCTAATATAAAATATAAAATATTTTGAATTATACATATAAAAAAGATGAAATTATCGTAATAAAATCATTATTAATTTTTATTTTGATTTTATTTAATAAAATTTTAAAATTATAACTATATTGTAGAAATTAGGATTATATTGAAATTTTTATATTTAAATTTCTATTACAATTAAAATTATATTAATTTTAATTTTAATTAATATGAAATGTAAAATGGTTTAAGAAAAAACTATAAACCAAAATGTATATAAAAGGGTAAGAAATCATGTTTTGAAGGGGGTGAATTTGAGGAAACTTGAAACCCATGGTTTCAAGGGAGGATAAGACAAAGCTGAAGGAGGCTCAGTGATGCTTCAGGTGGAGACTATGGTATTGGTTTCAGAATGAGCTACCATTGGGGTTTTGACTGAGGGAGACTGAGCTACTGGTGAGGAGTCTGAGAAAGGCTAGATCCCTAGTGAGGGATTCTGATGTTTGTTGTATCATCGACCATGTTTTCATGAGGTTAGGGTTTTGTTGTTAAGTTTGATCCATCCAGTTGAAGCTTCAATATACTCTGACCTAATCAAAGAAGGTTTTTTCTTTTTAGTGTTTGGAATTATTTATGGTTAAACTAGGATGTCTATCATTTATTCTTGTTTTCCTTCATTGATCATTATTTTTATCCACTTGTTCATCTTTTTTTATATTTATTTTTTAAATGGCTCGATCTATATGCTCAATATAATTTGTATTTGGTTAATAGTTATTTATGTCACATTTTTTACTCCTTTATATTATTTTCTCTTTGGGATATGTTATGTTGATTATATTTTAGCAGGAATATAATATATATGATTGATTAGTTTAATTATACTGCTTTTGTTGTGGAATGAACCTCATGAATATTCTTTGTAATATATTTGTTTTCTATTTTGTTTCACTGGCTTCTCCAATACTCTTTGACACACCCTGTTATCTATTTTTATTCTATAAATATGTCTTCCCTTAGTATTAAGAACCACTGCCTCTTCCTTGGTCAATTCTGAGTTCTGAACACCTAGATGAGGTGATGCACACACTATTGGGGTATTTTACACCCTTTGTAAGGAAATTAATAGATAAATAAAGGGTCGATCAATTTCCTTCTTAGATCTAGAAATACACTTCTATAGTTTAGTTTCAAGGTAAGGGATTTTTTTAAATTTATTTATACACCTATCAATTTATATTTTAATTTGTGGGTTTAAGGGATATGTCTTATGTTTTAATTTTTAAAGTACATTAAATCTTCTTCAGTGTATATATTTATCATTCAATTTTTAATTTATGGTGGTGTAAGGGGTTTTATCTTCTAAAATGAATTATGGTTGTATGTAAATAAAATTATATTAATTATTTTTTTTCATAACTTTAATTATATATTATTTTTTAAATATTTTCTGCACCAAAAATAGTTACCCATCCATATTTCAAAATGGTATTTGGATTTTATTTATGTATTTATGATGGTAAGAGACTAATTTTATATTTATTTTAATCCTTTAAATTTATAATTTATATTTTTGAAAAGTGGAATCTATTTAATATATAAATGTATATATATAACTATTATATATATATATTTCAAATTTTATGTTTTTATTCAAGAGTGTATATATATGTATGTAACACTTCAATAACTTCAATGTCATATTCTTAGGATTTAGATTTATGATATACATATATATATTAAATTATTTTCAAGAATTTCCAAATATATATTCTTCAAATATATATATATATATATAGACATGTTTAACTATTAATGCATGATTTGGATGTTTAATAAATTCATATATGTATTTGGGTTAATTTCCAATCAAGATCTTGATTAATAAGACGTTTGGAATTTATTTTATTTTGGATTGTTTTAGTTAAATATGTTATTTATATAAAATACGTGTTTTATATAAATGTGTTTCTTATGAATATTTTAAGAAATAAAAATGATATATATATATTAATTTATGAGAATAACAATTTACTGTTGCTATTATTTTTATGTGAAGGGTTCATGCATTTACATTACTATTTTATGTATAAAATAATATTTCCAAATAATAAATTTTTGAAATCAAGTAAACGAGTACTTAATATCATTATTTAAGTATGAATATTTAAATGATAAATTTTAACATTTTAAAAAAGGTATTTTATAAGGTTATGAATGAAATATTGATTACAGGTATGTTAATTATTTTGTATAGTCCATGAAAAGGTTAAATGACATGAGTTTTGGTTGTACCAAAACTCATATGTAATTTCTAATGAATATATATATATATATATATATATATATATATTTATTTATTTATAGAAAAAGAGTGTAAGTGTATTTAATGCATTATTATGTTTCTAAGGAAAAAAATATACTATAAAAAATACATTTATATGTATGTGAAGATTGAAATATTTTTAATTTCAATTGGCACTAGGATATTGTATACAATATGGGGAGTGGTAGTGAACTCATCCTTCATAAAAGTGGGTAGGCCCAGATAGCCATTAATGTTTCAATTGGCCTCATGTTTTTTTTCCAAAATTGTTCTTAATGTTTTTCAAAAACACTGGGTTATTTTAAATTATTTTCAAGTATAATTATTTTCAAAGTATGAAAATATTTTAAAAAAGTGTTTTATAAAGATATTTTTAAATGTACCTTTAGAAACATTCTTACTTTGATATTATGCACACGCTTTATTTTAAAATCTATTTTTCATAGGTTTAGTTGAATTTTCCAAAAGGCATTAACATTTCTTATAGACTTGGTGAATACAGATCATTTGAGTAATTTTATTTTATTTTTGGTACATCTTTGATAAAATGTAATGTATGGTGTCTAATTCTCCAAAACATAGACCAGAAATGTTACTGATACGTCAAATGCCCTGTATATTTTTGAGTTGTCTGATATTAAAAAACAAAAATCATTTTTTTTGTGTTGATATTGGTAGCATGGGTTTAGGTCATTATAACATGGTTATATCCATTATTAACTAAATATGATTTATATCTTTCTTATTTAGCTCCTAATATGTATTCTTTCTTATGGAACACCCATTTTTAGTGGAAAAATTTCTTACATGTATGTCATTTCACCAACTCCGATATATAATTTTTTTGAATATACTAAATCTATTCATCCATATCTACTATCCATATACTTGAATAATTATAACTAACTACATTAAAATATTCAGTGGTGGTTCATTTTATTCAATTCCTTGTGGCACATTTAGTTTATAAGCAACCAAGTTTGACTCAACATTCATTTTTTGATGGTATAATATTTCTTCTAGGACTGTTTTTTGCAATATAATGATGTAATAGTAATAGAGGAGGAAATCTATCACTAGACATCTCAGATTCATTGTGTTATGAAGAATTTTGGGAAACGTATGATAGAAGTTCTACTACAACATGAGTTTTATATCTGCATCGTCTCAAATCATTAGAATGTGAATGAATTGGCATTAAATTCCCATCAAATATTACATTAATTATAATAATAACATTTATAATTTCTAGACACCGAAACATGTATCTATTAAACCCTAATTTAGAACCAAGAAATATACACTTTATAAATATATGTTTAAATTTTCCATTATCAATATGATCATTAGGATGACATCCAAATATTTTCAAATTAGAGCAAGATTTTAGAGTACCAAAGCAAACCATTTTTAAAGTAGTTATTCCCATAGTAGTTTATTGAAACCAATTAATAGAATAAATTAATTTTTTGTTGATTTGGTAAAAAATTATTTGGGTAAAATAGAGTTTGATACCATACATCAAACATTCTCTATCAATGTCATGATCATGCGTCCGGCCACACTATTTTTATGCGAAGTTCGAAGAACATTCAAATAACTCCAAATTACTTCTAATTTTAAAAAAAGAATTACATTCTTATGAAAAAATTTCAAGGCCATAATTAGTGAAATTATTTAATTCTTATGTTTTAGAAAATAAAATAATATTCCATAGAATATATGACACATAACACTAAGCCTAAACAAACCACGAAATATTATTCTTAAAATATGACTATTATAACCTATCCATTAAACTGATGGGTATGAATATTTTTAAATAATTTTTGAAATATATATCAATTTTCTAATTGATAAAAATTTATTGATTAATTCTTCATATATAAGATCTTATAATTTGGTAAAATCATTTTATGATTAAAAATACATTTTCTTCTAGAGTGATTTTATTTATTTATTTTTTTGTTATTGGAAAATATAATTAATTACTACCACTTTTGGAAATGGAATTTTAAAAATTGGATATAATTTTTTTAATATTAATGTCAAAATTAACTTAGGCTGATTTTTTGGGAATTTTCAAAAAATATTGTCTTTCCAGCGAATAGTGAAATTTTTAATTTGTATTGAAAACATTATTTTTATTTTGACATGTACATAGTTATATTATGTTTCAAAATGATTTTAAATATAAATTTGATCTTTTATATCATTAATAATCTATTAAACCTAATTTTAATATAATTTATAGTAAAATTTGAGACAAAAACATTTTTTATACTAGGAAACACATTTTTCTAAAAAATAGTTAATCCTCCCATTTTACAAGTTCGATTTTCAATTAAATTCAACCAATTCTATGAATTGAATATGATAATATGGATTCCATATTTTTAGTATTCACAGTTAAAAATATTTAATAAGACAAAATCAATTTTATTTCATAATTAATAGTAAAAAATTTAAATTTTCTTTACCATGGTTATGATTAAAATAGGTTTACCAAGGGGTCTAACCAAAGAGAGAAGGGTTAAAATGAACTGAAAACTTATCTAATTTCTATTTTATGGACATATTTTGAAAATATATCTTCTAATATTTTGGGATAGTATATTGTTTAATTATTTAGTCTGAATAATGAATTTATATGTTTTATGCTTTTCTAGAACTCCAAGTGTGTCCTCTCCTCCACTTATAAAATGGAAGCCCCTATCCTCTTCTCTCCAAAAGTCAATAGCATTTTGGATAAGAAAATGAATACCCAATTAACTTACTTAAATACCTAAAATTACATAGATTCCATGTTTTTACCAAAAAACCATTTAATAAAGTATTTATGTAGAAACCTAAAGAGGTTGTCTGAAAAAGAGGTATATTTTTTAATCATGCATATTCATTTTATTTCTTCTTACACATCCTTCAAATATTATTCAAAAAAGATGAAATAAAAATATCTTAAATATGATGATATTTTATTATATTAATTTCATAACATATATCCATCACCACTTACATCAAATGGGAAACAAAACCATCTTTCATGTGTATGGCGGACTGCTGCCTCACCAACTGATGTACTTCACCCTCCATCACCACCTCTCATGAATGGATACAATTATGTATTTAATATGAATATATTAAAATCATCAAATATTTAACATTCATTAAAATTAATATATAATATGTTTTCTTACCTTTATATTTATTAGAAAATGATAACAGTATTCATCCATACGTGTAGATTACCACCTCAACGAAGAGATGTGATTCATTTTTCATTACCACAATAAATGGATACTATATATATGTGTACTTAAGGAAGTAATACTATATTTATGATATAATTATATTTCCATAATGTTAAAATAATACTTACCTTCTTTCCATAATGATCATTGAAAAATGGAAATGATATGCATGTGTATATACAACCTACCGTCTCTATGAAGGTAACATGATTCATTTTTTCATAACCATATTTCATGATTAGTTTTAAAAAAATAATTTATGTATAGAAATGATAATTATATCATTATTTGTTATGAATATGGTGTTACCTTGATCAATTTATAAATACCAAATCAAAGTATGCATGAAAAACAAATTAATTATCACTCGAGAAATTGATTTTAATAATAAATTGTACATAAACTGGTGGTAAAATGTTATAAGAAAATCATAAATAGAATAATATATATGAGTATGGTTTTTTATTAAAAGTATAAAAATATTTATTTATTATATATTATTACCAAACTCATATAAAGAAATAAATGACTTAAGGTAAGGGATAACTCGAAACCACCCTTTTCTTAAAATTATGACCACTATCTCTCTAACTCACATTGACTCAAATTAATGTTATGAAATTAATATAAATTATGTATATATATGTCTCTCTGATATATAAATAAATTATTATACCTTCAATTGATTAGTTGATACATGCCTTATATTCATTTCTATAATTCCTTCTTTAAGAAATCTTTTTTGATTATGATAAGAAGAAAGATTATGCAACCCATTTATTCCCATGGGTAATTATTATGTTTTTTCCTTATGATTGATTTAATTTTTGTTCCACACCTAATCATAAACATGTTATTATGGGTTCACCCAAATACCACTCCAATTTATTGGGTAAATATTTTATCACATGATATGTTAGGTATCATATTAGGGAGTAAACCTAATCCTCTATGGTACTATATCCACCATGTGGTGTTTTTCTTTGTAGTTATCCTTGAATTATTCTTCTGTTGTGTTTTATTGTAACTACCATATTACCTATGTTTAAATTTTCATTTGACACCAAGTTATTTTTTAATTCTCCCAAATGTTTACTCATGAGTCTTTTATTTTATAATATCATGTTATAACTTTGACTCACATGTTATGCTTTCTTATAATTTTTATCCCCTTACTGGGATTTTTAGATCACCCCTTTCTGCCTATGCATTTCTCAAGTTATGTAATTATGTTTTAGGAGCTCATTATAGAGATTAAAATAAAGATACGTTATTTTTATCTTGATGTTTAACATACCTAGTCTTCTAAAGTCACTAAACCTTTTCAAGCCTTTTTTTATTAATGATTATTTATGAGAAATAACATGTCATAATATGTGTAAAATGTCATGGGTTGATTCAGTTGTTATTAGAGGATGGTCTAGTTATTTATGGAAATTAAGAATCGAATAATTTAGTGATAACCATATGGATATGTCCACCTATAAGAAAACACTATGTAATCTTTGTATGAAGTATAGAGTGAATGGATTCCACAAAATTACATTAATCTCTTGATATAACAAGTAAATATTGATCTAGCATAGTTTTTCCTAGGGGTAATAACTTCAAAAATGTCACATTGGTATTTTACATGATCTTCACTTGGTGAATGACAAAGAGGCATTGCTACACACCTGGTTTGAAACTCCCATGGGATATTCTTTCGAAATTCACAAACTCTTTACAAACCTTTTTGGAGGACTTAAACAAATTATTGGATTGGAAAACCAAATAATAAATATTAACATGGATAAACTATATTTAAACCTAGATATTCATAGGTTATGATACACTTATAACTTTTAAATTATTCCTTATATGTTTAGAAGTTTCCATTTTTTATGTTTATTATTTAATATATTATCATCTTATGTGTTTAGATAATGGTGGGAAATAGGAAAAACCATGTTTATAAACAATTTGGTAGGTAATGTGATTATTTCATCAATTATATAACCAACCTTTTGGGATAGGGAGATGATAGCTTCATGGAAGTACTGACTCAGCTAGCTCATGTAATGAATAATAACATGTATCAAGTGGAAAGACCTCCTTCTCCTAATATATAACAAGTTGGAGTCGATTCGTTTATGTAAAAAATGAATCATACCTTAAGTTATATTTTGATTCCCCCTATCATAGAATAATGGATTAACTCCATTGAGTATATATTATAAGTCTTAAAATTCTTGGAACAAGATAAAGTCATGTTTTCTACTTATCTCATGGAGGGTTAAACTAAAAATTGGTTGGCGTTAGTCCAGAACACAAAGTCCAAAAAATAAATTGATTCCATGGATTGGGGAGATTTAAAGAAAATATTTTTCAATACATATTTTCCCTGAACACTCTATATTGAAATGGAGAGGGTGTTCCACATACTAAAGAAAAAGGAAGATGATTAAATAGGTGTCTGTAAGGTAAAAATCAAAAGTATTTAAAAGTTTTCTTCTATATTTTTCATCAACACTGAGTGTAAGGTGGTACATTTCATTAGTTTTTTAAACATGAGTCTATGAAATTATTTATCAATTTAGAACTTCAAAAACTAGGAATATATTGTTTTGTGTGCCCTAAATGTTGAGATTGAAAATTGTGAATATCAGTGGTCTCATTGGAATGGGGATAAAAATCCAAAAATAGAGTTTTATTTTGTAGGATCAATAGATAAATATCATGGAGGAATGAAATCCCAACATCCGATGTGTTAAAAATGTGTGAAGAAGCACCCAAGAAACAGACTAAAGGGAACCAAAAAATACTTCAAATGTAGAAATGAGGGACATCAGGATAATAAATGATAAAAGGATATAAAGTGTCATAATATGATAGAGTAAAACATTTTAATCGAAACACGGCCTACGATACAATTGTTTAACTTCCAAGAACATGGGCATTGTGCCGGACAATTTCTTATGCCAAGGTTTTTCAAAGACAATCACTGATAATAACCTCCATGGATTTGTGATCAATGAAGGGATGATATTATAACTAAGATTGTGGTGGATATCAATAACAATGTGGTGATAGGTACCCTAGTCATTAATTCTATAATAGATAATATACCTTTTGATTATGGTTCTACACATTCTTCTATATCTTTCAAGTTTAGTAGAATTATTCAAACATAAACTCAAAACATGTGGGTTTAGATATCTTTGAGAACAAAAAAACCAAGAAATTATTTCAACCCAAATATATAAATCCTCCATTATAATTTTTTTTGAACTGAATCTTCCATAAAATATCCTGTAACTTCCTTTAGTGGAGTTAGATTACATATTGAGAATGGTTTTAATGTCCTTATATAAATTCAACATCAACTATTGAGGGAGGGATATCACTCTTCATATCCCTAGTCATCCTCTAAATCTATAAAAGTGTATGGAGGAGGATTAATCTCTTATGTAATATTATACTCAACTGTGGATATTATTGCCTTATGATCGAGAATATATTTCTTAAATGGTTGATACAAAGTATAGAATCATGCTAGGGGACAAGCCTATATGACATATTATACCTATATATTTACTGAAGAGTTTCCTAGACATCCTATCGATTGAGAGGTTGAGTTATAAATTGAAATTATACCATGATCTCTATTGATTTCCAAGACTTATTAATGAATGTCCAACATTGGGTTGGAAGAACTAAAAAACTAGTTACAAGATAATTTGTAAAATGGTATTGTATGCCTGAGTGTTTCACCATGGGGTGCACTGGTCCTCTTCATACAAAAGAAGGATGGAAAAATGTGATTATGAAGTGATTATCGTGAACTCAAAAAAATCACAATAAAGAACATGTATCCCCGTCCTTAGGTAAACAAGTTGTTCAATCAACTATATCAGGATCATTATTTATCTATGGAGAAAATTTGTTCGAGATATCCCCAATTAAGGGTGAAGAAGGAATATATTCCCAAAACAACCTCTCAAAATAGTTATGGACACTATAAGTTATTAGTAATTATTTTCAAAATTATTAATTATATATAAATATTTATACACATAATAAAAAAAATTCATTATAGATATCCTTGAAAAAATTTCAGTACTCATTATAGATAATATTCTGATATACTGAAATAGTAAGGAGAAGCTAGAGAGGAATTTGAATACAATCCTAATGGAATTGTGATAGGAGAATTTGTATCAAATTTATAGAAAATATGAGTTTTGGATAGAGGAAGTATCTTTATTGGGGTATATTATCACCAAATAAAGGTTATCTATAAACCCAACTAAGAAAAAGAAAATTGTAGAGGAGCCTAGACCAATATCTATAATAGATATCCATAATTTCATTGGACTAAATAGACGTTACCAATGATTTTTGATAGAATTATCATGATTTTAAAACAATATAAATAATATTACACAAAATGAGGTAATGTTTATCAGAACCAATGATTGTGAGGATGTATTTTTGGATTTGAAAAAGAGACTTATCACTACACCAGTCCTCATGCTACCCTCAATTAAAGAATTATTATAGGTATATAGTGATGCTTCAAAGGAGGGAATGGGTTATGTACTAATGAAAAATGAAAAAATGATAGCCTACTCCTCAAGTTAGTTGAAATTTCATGTGGGAGACTATCCAAAAAAAGATCTGCACTTGGATTCAGTAATATTTCCGATGAAAATATGGAAACATTATCTTTATGGGTATATGTTTGAAATATATTAGGATCATAAGAGCCTCAACTATATATTAATATTCAAGTATATTAATATGTTCCAAACACTATGGTTATATTTAATCAATTATTATGATAACTCAATCCATTATCATTCTAGGAAATCAAAAAAAGTGGTAGATTCTCTAAGTAGAAAAGATCTTACAACACTGCTGAAAAAATGAGCTATAATAATAGTCAAAACCATTGGTATAGGCTTGGAATACCTTGGTATATATCATAATAATAGTTTTCCAAACCGTGGGGATTATGGAGATGGGTATAGACCTATACCAACCGATTTCTAAAAACCTACGATATAGGTCACCTGACTATACAATATACAAACTATTTATTTAAGTCATTAGTATAGGTCTATACTAATGGTTTAAAAACTATTAGTATAGATGTCCCGTACTTTGTTATCCATTTTCCTCCAACCTTGTCTTAAAACCTACAAAAAACCAAAACAACTACACCAAAAAACACTAAAACACCTTTACTCAAACCACTTCTCTCGAATATAAAATATTCAAGAAACTAATTAATACATTCAACAAATGAAAAAACATTTAAAACGTCACATATATGCTTTCACATCCAATCAGAAAACATCATATGTCATAAATATCAAAAAAAAATATAAATTATCAATCTCCCCCTCATTGAAATCAATATCATCACCATCATCATCACCATCATCATCACTATCATCATCCTCACCATCTCCTCGCCATTATCCTCATCATCACTGTCACCATCTCTATCACCATCTCTAGGTTGTTTTCATTCTGAACATCACTAAGACCATCATCACCATTACCCATTGCAACATATTTGGAATGCTTCATTTACATTCATGTGTCAAAAAACATGAAGGTATATAGTGTATGCGATGAATATAATGCTTCCATAATTTTTATAAATTACTAGTTAGACTTTTGACTCCATTCATGCTCCTTCATGATTATTTTTTGGCCTCTTCTTCATCATTATGATCCTACTATGCCTATGTATGAGCTGTTTCAAACATGTTTCTACCATAACTAGTACTTAATGTGGCTCAATATCTAGTGGGTAAAATACTCTTCCCTCATCGACAACATCCTATCCCATTGTGATCATATCCTAATACCTAGTGTGAAGGACCATTTGACCCAAAGTTGACAGCTTCGTTCTCATCAAGGGCCTCCAAAGAAAAATATTTAAAATACAAATGAACTACATAGTTACCAAATAGATATTAAAATTTGAAATCCAAAAATTTTAAACTTATCATCTATTATTGTTTCTATTCATTTACCACACTTCTATTATTCTTTTTTCTTCTTGAGAATTTTTTTTCTCCAGACACATAATATTAAATTTCACCCTCCACAATGAAATTGAATAAAAAAATACATTGTCTAGTAATAATGTATATTTGAAAAAAAAATATGTAATTGTAACCAATATTAAATTGAAAAATTAATAAACAAAACCAATTGAATTAAATTACACATAAATGTGTTTTATTATCCACAATTGTGGGAAACTATAATTAATGAATCCAAAATGAAGGGGGAGTAAAAATATGAATATAAATCCCTAATAAATTATATATAAAAGGGGTATATAATTAAGTGTAATATATAACATTGTAATAGATATTTAATTGAAAATTAATCACCAAAACCAATAGAATTAAATTCCATAGAAATTTATTATATTATCCCCAAATGTGTGAAACTATAATCAATGAAACTGAAATAAAGGGGGTATTGGAAATAATATATACGCATAATAAATTCTATGCAAATGGGGAATATAATTAATAGAATATATTCCCCTATGGTTCTCACCTTAGTGGTATAGACCCTTTGGGGTGTCGGGAGGTCTCGAGTTTGGGTCTCTCTAGCTTCCTATATGTGTTTGTAGTTTTTTTATTTATATTTCTATAATTCCTATCCCTAATAATTTGTAATAATTAAATGAAATATATAAACAATAACATTTCATTTTAATTAAAAATGATGAATGTGTATAATTCACTATAATATGTGTAAAAATTATTAATTTCAGTTTGTATAGATGTTCAAAGGTATTAGAAGAATAACTACTAGTAGAATTCAATATATTAATTATAAGGATGCTAAAAAATTTATTCTAGTGGTGTAACTGAATGTTGTTCATGGATTTATATCGTTTATAGGTTTTCATAGAAGATGATATAATTTTTTTGGGAAGTAAGTTGAATGTCATTAAGTTTATGGATAATAGGAAGTTTGACTTTATGTGGAAATCAAAGTTGAATAAGTAATTACATCATGGTAGTGTATTCAATAAATCATGGTTTCCTTACTTATCTATGGTTTGTGGAAATTAGTGGGGTGTGAATTTATGGTTGGAAGATAAATATTTTGTTGTTAGTAGGTTCCATATAAACTGAAACTATGTACTATTTTAGGTGTTTGTGACATTGTTTGTTTAAAAGTCACATAGTTCATGTTATGGTTTGATGTTTTATTTTTGAGGATTTACTTTCAAAGATTAGAAAAAATCTATTTCATGGTTTATATTCAAGGTTATAGAAAATTGTAGTATATGAATTATACCCCTCTAAACCATAATCACTACTGATATACAATTTTATATTTTTAATCCTCAAAATCAATTATGAAACACATTTTCAAGTACATAAGGGAATAAGATGTATTTTTGTTACTCAAGAGGGATGATTGGGCATGATTAAACCTATTTTAGGAGTTTCTGTATTACATAAACACACTCATATTATCAAATGGAAGAGGATAAATATATGGGAAGTTTTGTAAATTATCCTATAAGGGATGTAATATTCTAAAATTCATGTGATTAAGGTCGGAGGGATAGTTTTGAATTGTATTTGATGGATTAAATTAATTCCCAACAATATGAAAATGAAGAAAATAGAGTACATATATATAAAACATAGAGGAAAACAATTACACTTCTTAGAGAGTGAAGATGACATAAATTATTATAGATTTCTTTCAATTGAGGGGCAATTTTAAAATATTATTTAAGGGAGATGTCAACTATGAAATAAAAATAAACCATCAATTTTAGCTAAAAATCCATCGGGAATGAGATGACACTCGAACATATTTAGAATATGGAATAAAATTATTCAACAAATGAAGGAAGGAATGAAGTTTTCATTAAAACCACCCAATCTAAAATCCAAAATACTCAAACAAAACTAATTATAATGGATACTAGGGTGAATAAATTATTTATGAATACTCAATAATGTGTCCAAAAATTTCAAAACCCAAGTAGAGATATTAGTCAAATAATAAAATGAGATTAAAAAGGAATTGATTTCAATCAATAGTGATTTATACTGAGTAAATTTTTTGATAAAAATAATTATAAATAATTTGAAGGGACTCAAGGAGAGAAATCCAAATCTATTAGATCGTGAGCTATTAAAATTGGAAAAGGCTATTGAGATTTCAAAATTTAAGGAACCCACTAAAAGAGAAGTTCAAGAAGAGGTTCATGAAAAAAATAAAGTGAAAATAAGTACACATTAGGTTATAATGTTTTAATATAATCTTGAAAGTGATTAACCTTTTATAACACTAATAGAATAAGACATGGAAGTGGATCAAAGATTTCTTGTTAACCTTGGAAGCATATCTTCTGAAATAAAAGAATCTAAATTTGATATAAAAAATGTTAAATTGATATCCCAATAAGAAGGATAAGGTGTAAAGACTCAGAAATTCCATGGATTTTTTTAAATACATGGGAATTTTAGGATTCTGCAGTTTCTGATGGCACTTGATTATGAGGCCCGGTGTGCTTGAAATCCAATTCTAAAGTTTTGTTTAGGTACGTTCAATAAACATACGAGCGAGATTTTATATCTTTTGAATCGGTGCTCAGAATTAAAATCTGAGGGAATCTTTGAACTCAGAGCGCTGATTTTTTCTTATGGAGACCATTACCGTAGTTGCGTTTTATCGAGATTGAAATTTAATTTTTGGGGTTTCTAAATAAATTAAATAAAAATATATGTATCATATTTTTATTTGAGTGGTGGTTTAATCCTCCAAGGGGAGGTTGGAGGTGGGGCCCACCCGCACATAACCTCTCCTGGGAGGATATTTTTAAGTGGGGCCCACAAGAGCTTCATACCCCCATTTACCCTCCATTAACTCTCTATTATTAATTTGACACCCCTCTTCATTAATTGGAACTATTCACCTCCCCCTACTCTTTTTGAATTTGAACCATTCCACCCATTAATTAGATGAGTTGTTGCATTTAATTAAAATTGTGGAATTCGAATTGTTGTGCCAAAAAATAATAGATAATTCATATATTGTTTTTGGGTTGGGAATTTTTCTTTTGGGAGAGCTTGGAAGATTCTTGGAGAATGACATCCTCTCAAACGAAGAACGACATCCTCTCCAACAAAGAACGCCATCCTCTCCAACGAAGAACAGCGATGATGCTTGAGCCCAGGATTAGCAGCGTGTGATGGGCGCAACATACGATGATGTCTTTGAATTGTTATCCCGCTCCTTCGACAATGTTCATCAAAACTAGGTAGGGGTTTTCTTTGATTAAATTAAATCCTCATTCCTCGTCGTTTGTTATGGTTTGATGTTGGCCAATTGTTATCACCTAATGCGGAGGGCGTGGGCCGAACCAACACGGACCAATGTCCCTCCGTTGGTTCTTGTCTGGTTGACCTCAGAGGCGGACCCGAAAGGGAACAGTGCCATCGCACCACGCCAGAGAAGAATCATGGCCAAGATGGCCGCGGAGGACGAAAGAGGTGTGGCACCGTCACATCGCGCTGCACCGGAAGTGCGGAATAGTGGCCAGGGCAGACTACGGCAAGGGGGTGCGGCACCGTCACGCCACACCGGAGATGAACCGCGGTCGGGAGGGCCGCAGCAGCTGAAGAAGCGCGGTGTCGTCCCACCGTAGTGGAGGAGCGGTGGTGGCCAGCTGAGCCAGGAACCATGAAGCTGGTCAAGCAGGACCACCCGGGTCCCACGGCTCCTGAACCAACGCAATGTGCCAGTTCTGTTTGACAAACTGGGGGGGGCACCCCTCTCCCACACATGTCTGGTCGGGCCGCCATGGGTCGGGCCGCCACGGCTGGGATTCCCTTTGGCTGGGCCTCCACGGGCCGGGCTGCCGCGGCCAGGCCACCACGGGTCGGGCCGCCATGGACGGGCCTCCATGGGCCGGGCTGCCACGGGTCGGGCTTCCATGGGCTGGGCCGCCCTTAAGCTGGGCCGCGCCTTTGGGCCCGGCCATGCCTTCGGGCTAGGCCACTCCCTTGATTCGGGCCACACCCATGGGTCAAGCTGCACCTGCAGAATGGGTCAGACCCTGGTTCGGATCGGGTCGGGCCAGGTCGGTCTGACTGGGTCGGACCGGACGCAGACCCGCTATGGCCATTTACACCTTTTATCCCGCATCTTATGCTACATTTGTCCGATTGACGAACCATCTACGATAATGGAATTCTTGGAGAGAGAAGATTATTTTGGCATACTCCACTTGAGGTTCGGATGCAGTTGGGGTACGGTCGGGTTTGGTTAGAACCTAAAAACCCAACCGGGCCCCTGGAACGAATATGCCAATAACTCACAGACCGGCCGTCCGATTGACGCGCCGTCTGTCGCGTTGGGTTCTTTATGATGAGGAAAAACTATGGGATACATAAACTCAATAGTTCTTGGTAGTTAATGTATCGACACTTGGCTTGAGGAGAGGACCCTCTCAGAATCGAGCGTGTTGTGTGCGGGAACCCTAGGGCTGGCGGTGACTGAGACGACATGATCCTCCATGGGTTCGACAGTGACGATACATTACTAGGATCCTCTGGGGGTTCGACAGCGATGACTTCTGTTCGGGTATCCTATGTGGGTTCGACAGTGGTGACTTATGTACCGGGATCCTTCGTGGGTTCGACTGCGATGACTTTTATACCAGGCTCCTACATGGGTTTGACATCGCTGATATTGTTCTAGGATCCTATGTTGGTTTAACAGAGTAGATGATTCAGAGGCTACATCTAATCATCTCTATCCCTCTTCTTATGTTGTATACCTATGTGAGATGAGTCTTGTCTTTCAGTCATTATCATCAAGCTGATTGACTTTACTTCCTTTGTGGATTGGGTTGTTCTTGGACTCGAGAGTTGGAGTTGGACTCTGAATGGTAACTTAGGTATATGTTTGGTAATATACCTAAGTAGGGTTGGTTGATACTTTTTGATTGTATCTTTCTTCTTTGGGTTATCCTTAGTGGATTCTGGGAGACCTTTGGGGTTCTCGAGGTCCCCTACTGAGTATTGTTATACTCACCGCTGCACGGGCTTCGCCCGCACCTTGTTGTGTTCTGTGCAGATGACGGTCAGTAGTGATCGATGCTGAGAGTGAAGGACGGGAGGCTGATCAGAGCTGGACTAGACGGGACATACTTCAGGGATGAGTTTTTCGAGTTCTGTACCTACCCTTCAGGTAGGATTCCCTAGTGGAAGATCCATGAGTTGTTTCCCTTTTCACTTGTACTTGTACTTGCTGTTTGTTTCCGATGATTTCGCTGGGGCACGCGCATCTGTCTGTGGAGGACGCGCAGCTGTGGCCCCGCATTCCCTCTTTCCAAAGGCAGGAGACATTCGTTCCTTGTTCAGGTACTTCTACTCCTTGATCGAAACGGGATGATGGGATGTCGGTTCTTCCTTCCGTGGATTACTCCTCGGAGCTCATTACCTAGTCCGGGTCTCCCTCATAGATTTAAGACGTGCTCGTGAATCTTGTTCCTGGTGCCATATCTTCATGGACGCCGGTTAATTAAAATACTTCTATCAAGACAATCCATGGGGTCTTGACATGGTAGCGACCTTCGGTCGGAGTAGATGATAGCATCAGGCATGTCTGTGCATCTCTGGGTGCGTGGACATTGGGGAACCTGTATTCTTCTTCACAAGAGGGCATCTCAAGGGTGAAGAACCCGAGGCATCCCACATCGGATGCGTGGAATCATATGACATCTGAGGTTTTCCTCAGCTTCCCATGTTTATCACGGGGAATGTAGCGAGTTTAACGTCTTGCTTAGATGGTTACGCCCAAGGCGTGTCATCCGAGGTTTTCCTCAGGCATCTCATGTTTATCACGAGGTAGTCCGTTAGTTTAAAATCTTACGGAGATGGAATGAGGGTGATCAGAACGTCCCATAGAGACGGATCGATGGTGGTGTGCGCCATAGAGGGGAGATGTCACACCGTAATGGCTGATCTGAACACCACTGAGGGCGGATCAGGGGAAGTGCACCCCAGGATGGGGTACATTACCATTGGTTGGTATTGAGCCTCATGGAGGTTTCATACGTACCCTGTGTGGAGGACAGGGATCAAAACCCACGTAGTTCAAAGGGGTGATGGTCTGGGGTGTACACAAAGGACAACGACCCGGAGATACGATGGGGCTTACACATTGAAAGCGGCCCATGCGCCGCTAGGAGCAGCGAGGAGGTGGATGGCATGATCCCACTGGGATGTGGTGGCCCGGGTGAGAATCAGGATGGGTGATGTATGGATGAATGAAGTGGAGGGGGAATGAAATGAGACCATCATAGGGGCGATAGTGAAGTTGGGCTTGAGCCTCGAAGAGACTTCCTACGTATCCCTGTGGCAGGGAATCAAAGTCCGCGTAGTTCGAGAGGGATTGGGGCTTACACAGAGGTGCTGCCCAGGTGCTGCTAGGGAGCAGAAAAGGTGGATGGGTCTTACGCTCTGAGGCGGCCCATGGTGGATAGTGAACCGTCATGAAGAGGTCGGAAAAGCTGGGTGGTGGGATTGAAACTCGTGGATGCTTCCTACGTATCCCTGTGATAGGGAATCAAAGTCCGCGTAGTTCGAGAAGGATTAGGGCTTACGCAAGGGTGCTGCCCAGGTGGGCATGGGGATTAAGATCTAAGGCGGCCCACGTTGTATGGGGCTTACGCTCTGAGGCGGCCCATGGTATCTTCCTCATGTCTGGCCATGAGGGAATCCCAACTCACTAGCAGGTTTAGGTAATCACCTATGTGCAAGTGCACAAGAGGGATAACACCAAGGGCATTGGAATCTATCCCAACCGAGGGAGATGAAAAGTTTGAATCACGTGACCAATATTCAGAACGTCATGAGATTGGCGTGGTGATGGAGGATAACTGTTGACCGTGGCGGAAACGCAGCATCCATATCACATTAGCAAGAAATGAGGACAATAAATGAGGGCTGACCACTGACCATGTTCACAACACGGGGCCTAACTCAAATATCATCGATCAGCCTTCCAGAACGTTGGCCCAGGATAGCAGGCGGACCAAAGGTCGAGCATCCATACTGTTAGGGGGTCCCTCCAGACGTGATCAGTCTTCCGGGGCGTTGGCCCAGGACAGCAGGCGGACCAAAGATCGATCATCCATACTATTAGGGGGTCCCGAAAGACGTGATCAGTCTTCCGGGGCGTTGGCCCAGGACAGCAGGCGGACCAAAGGTCAAGCACCCATACTATTAGGGGGTCCCTCCAGACTTAGAAGTGAGTGACGATCCGAATGAAGGACACACAAAGTGTGAGGTGGAGTGATGGAATGTTTGAATGGATTTCAACGCTCTTGCTATTACGCCACTGTGATCATGGCATAATGCATCTCATGCTAGGAGCATAAGGCATATCTCATTAGAAGCGAGAGGCATCCTATGTTTGGCACATAGGGATTACTACAGTTTATAGTCATGTAGATAGGACTACTGGAATATCATTCTAGGAGCATAAGTCATCTCTCATATTGGGCAAGAGGAATCCTATGTTTGAAACATAGGGATTACTACAGTTTATAGTCATGTAGATAAGACTACTGGCATCTCTTGCTATGAGAATAAGGCATCTCTCATATAGGGAAAGAGGCATCCTATGTTTGGAACATAGGGATTACTACAGTTTATAGTCATGTAGATAGGACTACTGGCATCTCATGCTAGGAGCATAAGGAATCTCTCGTTAGAAGCGAGAGGCATCCTATGTTTGGCACATAGGGATTACTATAGTTTATAGTCATGTAGATAGGACTATTGGCATCTCATGCTAGGAGCATAAGGCATCTCTCGTATAGGGCAAGAGGCATACTATGTTTGGAACATAGGGATTACTACAGTTTATGGTCATGTAGATAGGACTAAGGGCATCTCATGCTAGGAGCATAAGACATCTTTCATTAGAAGCGAGAGGCATCCTATGTTTGGCACATAAGGATTACTAAAGTTTATAGTCATGTAGATAGGACTACTAGAATCTCATGCTAGGAGCATAAGGCATCTCTCGTTAGAAGCGAGAGGCATCCTATGTTTGGAACATAGGGATTACTAACGTTTATTGTCATGTAGATAGGACTTCTGGCATCTCATGCTAGGAGCATAAGGCATCTCTTGTATAGGGAAAGAGGCATCCTATGTTTGGAACATAGGGATTACTACAGTTTATAGTCATGTAGATAGGACTACTGGCATCTCATGCTAGGAGCATAAGGCATCTCTCGTTAGAAGCGAGAGGCATCCTATGTTTGGCACATAGAGATTACTACAGTTTATAGTCATGTAGATAGGACTACTGGAATCTCATTCTAGGAGCATAAGGCATCTCTCTTATAGGGCAAGAGGCATCGTATGTTTGTAACATAGGGATTACTACAGTTTATAGTCATGTAGATAGGACTACTGGCATCTCATGTTAGGAGCATAAGGCATCTCTCGTATAAGGAAAGAGGCATCCTATGTTTGGAACATAGGGATTACTACAGTTTATAGTCATATAGATAGGACTACTGGCAGCTCATGCGAGGAGCATAAGGCATCTCTCATTAGAAGCGAGAGGCATCCTATGTTTGGAACATAGGGATTACTACAGTTTATAGTCATGTAGATAGGACTACTGGCATCTCATGCTAGGAGCATAAGGCATCTCTCGTATAGGGCAAGAGGCATCCTATGTTTGGAACATAGGGATTACTACAGTTTATAGTCATGTAGATAGGACTACTGGTGTAAGGCGCCTAGAAAGGCTGGTGTTGGGTCTTACGCAAGGGCGGCCCATGCTGGTTCATCCTGACATGAGAGCCAAGGGATAGGGTTTGACAGAGTTGCCTGAGGAATGGTTCGACTCAAGGTACTCGGGGAATTGATGATGAGAATCTCAACTCACGACATAGGAAACAAACCAAGAGGAATATGTCAACTCAAGGCGTTTCGCAGTGTGCAGAGGAGTATCTCAAATCATGGTATTCCCAAGGGGGAAGGTGGCTGCGCATAAGGGCGCAATGGAAAACCCCGACGTCCCGGCCCGAGAAGTTCGCGGTGCGACTCTCCATTTTTCATGGGGGTCTGAGACGGTTGCGAAGGGACCGGCCTGGAGGGGCGGGACCGCAGCCCGGCACTGACCCTGAGCGGGGCCGCGAGGGAACAGCCCCTGTGGTATGGACCAGCGGGAGCGGGCCTGAACACTGTTGCGCAGGGCAGGCATGTGCGCAATTGAGGCTGTTGCGCGGGAAACGCTGGGTCGGCGCGCAATAGGTGCGGCGGGGCGCGCAATATGCGGCGGCACGCACAATAGCGGCGGCGCACGCAATAGCGTCGGGCGTGCAATAAGCAGCGGTGCGTGCAATAGAGGCGGGCGCGCAATATGCCGCGCCGCGCGCAAAAGCGGCGGGCGCGCAATAGCGGCGGGGCTCGCAATATGCGTCGGGGCACGCAATAGCGGTGGGGCGCGCAATAGCGGCAGGCGCGCAATATGCGGCAGCCCGCGCAATAGGACCGGTGCTGCACTGGCGCGCGAAAAATCGGGCTCAGCGGCACTATTGTGCGCAAAAATTATGAGTTGCGTGGAAAACAGGGCAGGTTGGCCCTTTTCCGCACAAAACTAATGTTTTGCGCGCCATAGGGGAGTTTTCCGCACTGGCGCGGAAACTGCGGGCTTACGTGCATCAGAGCAGTGGCTGACCTCTGGGGTTCTCTCTTCCAAAGGGGGGTGCCCTCGTATTTATAGGCGGAACCCGGACGCCGGTGTATGGAAAATTCCACGCGCGCGACGTGTTTTCCGCGCGCCAGGCGCCGCGCGGAGAATTCCGCGCAGGGCAAAGGCGGTGCGCACAAAATAGCGCGCGAGCAAAGCGCTGCGCCTAATATTTCGTGCGTGCAAATATGGGCGCATAATATTCCGTGTGCGCATATGGTTTTCCACGCGGAACTCCTTTTTTACGCGCAAATCCATACTTTGCCCCAAAATCGTCCTGGATGGCCATCCCCAGTAGTCCAAAGTCAAACAGCCATAACTTCCGATCCGTAACTCCGTTTGGGCCCCACGACCAGTCAAATCGAAGCTTGCGGAACGAGATATGCTCTGGGATCATCTATGGGGACGTTTGGAAAATTTGGGACGTGTTTTCAGGGGTCAACATTGTTCAGTTGGGTTTTTATTCTGGCCCACTTACTTTCACACACTTTTCTTTTCTATATTAGTACTTGTTGCTCCCACTACTTGTGTTCAGACAGTGTGTGTTATAGGTTTAAAGGTAATTCCTTCCCTCTTTTTATCGGGGATTCTCCTTAGGTGCTAGTCGTCAGCCCCTAGCCTATGGAAGGTGGGCTTGGGGTAGTCAAGGCACGAGCCCTGAGGACGGGTCATGACAGAAGGCAAGTGTATAAATTTTTTTTTAAAATATTAAATATGAAAAATTAATATAAAAATATCATTGGATTTAAATCATAAATCAGTCCTAGATAAAATGAAAACGAGTTAAATACTCCAAGGATTTATTATCATATGAGTCGGGGATCTAAAGAAGTCTGGACCCATGAGAAAGTCCCTTAAAACCACATTTATGGGGTGAAATGGACTGGAAAAAAATGGCCCAAATTCTAAACATTCTTGAATGTACCCTAGAAAAAATATCATGGGATTAATAGACTAACATGAAAATATGTGAGTGGTCCCATATTCAAAGAAAAGTTTATAGAAATGTATTCACTGCATAATTTTTCATCAAAGGATAGTGATTTTAAGAAGGTCCTACTCTAAGACTAGAATTTAATGTACATGTTGGTTAGTGAAAACACGTATAATTTGATTAAATGCATAGTAAATGTTATGTATCCCTTTAACATGGGTAGATAAATGTTGAACTGTTCTATATTTTTGAAGGAATTAAAAAAAACTATTTAATGAAGGAAGTATCACTAAGTAAATAGGATTATTGTGAAACAAAAACCCAAAAAAATATTTCTAGAGGAGTTCTCAAGTAAATCGGTACACAAAGAGGGTGACATTGAATAGTTTAGTAGTTTTTTATGATGAATAATAGGGTTCTTCTGATAATGAAGGGAATTCTAAATAAAATAAATGAAATTTTGAAAAATGTTCATCCATCAACAAAATATTATTTATTACATTGAATGAAAAAGAAAAAAAATATGAAATGAGACTTTAAAATTCTAAATGTTGTGGATGATTGGAAAAGTTTTTTCCCCTCTACATTGTCAGAAAATTCATTAATAGTTTATTTTTTCTCATCAATATTTTGTAATTCTCATAAATACACTTGTACAAAAATATATTTATTTTTAAAAAATTATATTTAATGTACATAATTTAAAATTGATGAAATTTTATTTCAATAATTAATTTAAATAGAAAAATTATATGAATGATAAATCATATTTCACTATGTATTAAAAAAACTAGTATTTAATATTTGATTATGATGAACTAAATGATAAAAATAAAAACCAATGGTATATTAATTTCTCCAACTCTTAATCCATTTAGATCGCCCCATTTAAATTCACACATATCACCTTTAAATTTTTAGTCTTAAATTTTTTCTTTTCAAAAACAATTTTCTAAATTATTTGTGATTTTTCTATTTATCAATATCATGTTGTACATAAGTCTCATTAATTTTTTATTGAACCATTATAAATTTTATGAAATTAGGTAAATATACCTCAACACGAGCAAAAGCCGAATATACTGATTAAAGGGTCTAAAATTTCACTGAACCCTATAATGAAAAGAAATATATATTTTTGAAATTTATACCTAATTAAACAAAATTGTTGAAGAAAAATAATTGCTTCCTCTAAAATTTTGGCATCCTAGCCTACCACAAAGTATGGTTGTATTTTGAATTATCCTTTTTTATTTTTTCTGAATATTCCTAAAAAGAGTTATCAATAATAAAAAATATATTATTAATGTAAATCATAATAATTTTAATTATATAACATAAAATTTTATTAATACCTTAAACTCATTACACTTACAATGAGTAATCATTTCCTGATAACGTGTTGTTGGATGCTCATTCATGATAGGTATGACCTCCAAATTTGTTCCGACTTTAAAAACCCAACCATTTTAAAACTCATGCTTATATGATCTCTATATATCACTTAATCCCATGAGTCATGAAGTCCCCAATTCCTCACCATTGAATAAATTATAATGAAGCTACTATAAAAATATTAATATATTTAAATATTATAATAATTTAACATTAAATTTAATTGATTTTATTTCCCATATTTTGACCCATGTAACACCCCATTTCTGTCTTCAGGTTCTCTTAAACCCCTTATTTTGATCATTCTTTTGTTGGGTGTCATTTAGGGGTGCCTTGGGTAAAATTTTTGAAAATTTGGAATGATATTTGGTTGTTCGCTGTTGGCATATGGTTTTTCCAAACATTGCGCCCTACTAGTAAAACCTTAAAAACCCAGATAGTGTGTTTTTACACAGTTGATGCACATTTTGAAAAACTATGCACCCACATGGTAGAAATTGTGCATCCCTTTATAGGGGCACATAGTTATGGTGCACGTTTTAAAAAACCATGTGTCCCCCTCCAGGAAAGCATGCGTGTGGATTTCATTTATACAAAAAAATTCTTCCAAAATTATCGATCCCATATTTCTTACCTTTCATGGATCATAATAAGGAATTGACATCCTCTTTGGACATTGGAACTCTCAGGGACCCATTTTTTATCCTCCATAACCATTCCTAGGCAGATTGAAGCATGGAGAACATCATTCGATCTCTTCTCGGTAAGAGTTCTTCTCCCGTTCTCTATCTACCACTTTCTCATTCTATCTTCCTTAGGGATTTTTCTATATCAATGTTGTTGGAGGATCCAATTTGTTTTGTTTTAGATATTAAATATAGTTTTTATTTTTGGACCTCTACTACTTTGTTCTTCCTTGGACTTTTCCATTATGGGTGTTGTGTTATATTCTCTTGGTATCTACGGCAGTTTGTTTCATAGAAGCATTTTCTAAATAATTTAAAATTTAATTTATTTATTGTTTTGATTTAATTAAATTAAATATTAAAACCCTAATTTGGTTTTAATTGGGATTTGATATTTTTGGGAATGAGATTTTTTGAAAACCCACAATTTCTATGAAATTGGAAATTATGGTCATAAATTGAAATTGATGGAAATTATGAAAGTTAACTGTGGAGATAAATTGTGAAAATTATTTTATGAAATTTATTTCGTATTTTTATTTGATTAAAATGGATTAACATATTTTTATAAGATCATTGGTTGTTTTTATCCTAAAAATGGAATGAATTTATTGAAAACTTGTGTTGGTTTCTATATTGAAATTGACTTTTGGAAATGGGAAATGGGTTAATTTTATTTTTAATTGTTTCGATATAAATTTCCCATTATTATGTTTTGTTTGAGAACATAAATTCATATGTATTTATTGTTTTATTTGGGACCAAAACTCTAGTAGTTGACGCTTTACAACTCTAATAAAATCATAGTGCAGTTGATCTTATCCTTGATGGGATTTTGATTCATCCTATTCGAATAGTGTCATAGAGACATGTGTACACATATTTCTGTGACTACCCATATGAGTGTGTAAGGATCCCACAACCTAGAACTATCTTACCTCTTGTAAAATGACCATGGTCCTTATTGTTAATGCTTTTATAAATGTTCTAGTGTTTGTAAACTAGTTTACAAATTCCTTGTGGGTTTACATAAACTATTTTATATAATATTTTTATTAATCTACTGTTGAAAGTATTTTCATCAATTTAAATGTAAAGAATGTTTTTTAAAATATTCTCTTGTACTACCAAGCCTATTTATTTAAAACTGAAATCATTATTTTCTTAATTATTGTGGAATCTTTTTATAGAATCCTTGGAAAGACCCTATTGGTCTTTTAACTCACACTCTATCTGTTCCTTAAGGTTTTTATAGATTTTTTATGCCAGGTTCGATCAAGGGTAAAGAAGCTCTTGGATGTGGTAATTGTTGATTATTTGATCTTGGATTAATGTTTCCATTGGGACATGAGTTTTTTATCTTTCGGTTTCTGGTACCTTTTGGTTATACTTTGGGATTAATTTATGTTGTTTCTCTATTTTAGTGTTAATCTGATGTCTTTAATGTTTTCTTATAATGGTTTTTGGAATTTTTCCCCTAAGAAGACGTGTGAATTAGATCTTGGAGGAAGTTGATAATGAATCATAGCTAGAGGGTCCTCCCATGTACCAATATCTGGTTGAGGTGATTGTGCATACTATCCATGATCTGAGATAATAACCTACACCTTTTACCATTCACGCTCTTACTATGGAACCTCAAAGGTCTATTTTAAAAAATCATGCTCTGGAGTTCCTACACCAGAAGCCTCTAGCATTGCATTGTTCTAATGACACTCAACTATATGAGGATCGATTAAGGAATATCAAGCCACTATTAGAGTTCATTGAAATTCTAGATTAATACAAGGTTAAATGTTCCACCTTTAAGATAGAGGGAACTAGTAGGAGATGGTGGGACACCATGGTGATAGAAAAGATTCACAAGGGCTTATAGTCTGTAGAATTGAAATCCATTTTCATAGAATAGTTCTATCCGGATTTTATGGTGTTGGATAAAGCTACATATTTTTTCAAACTCGAGAAGGTTTATATGACCGTAAATTAATATGCATATCATTTTACTAAGCTTGGGAATTTTTCACATGATATTGTATTCAATAAGAATGTGAATACTTGAAGGTATGATTTGGGGACGTCCATATGATATTCATTCTCATGTTTTCTTGCTAAAGACCCATTATTATAATGAGGTGATGGATAGATAATTGATGGTTGAGATGGCCCTGGTTGGTAATTCATGACTAATATGAGTTCTTTTTTCTTTTAGTGGTAGCTCTGTAAGTTCTTCAAAATACAGAGATAGCGTGATGATTCTCATGGTGGTTCTTGATATTAGGGTTCTTCTATACCTCCTATAGATCTGGGAATAGGCCGTTTAGTTTTCTACCAGTTTGGAAAGCAAGGGAATTTTAAATGGATTTTCACTTAGGAAGCCAATATTTGTTGTTCCTATGGATGCTCGGGTCACTTACAGAAGCTATGTCATGTATATTCTTCTCTCTGTAGTTTCATGTAATCATGAGTGAATAAAAGTACCACAATTCAATCAGAAGGCTCATGAACAAAGGGGTTCTATCAATTGGATTCCAAAATAGAGATTTTCCAAGCAGTGGAATAGTCTCCACAGGAAGAAAAAATGGGACTAGTGACTGTGGGAGGTAACATCACCATTGCTTCATCTTCATTCACTACTTTATTTGATACAGGTACATCTCATTTGTTTATTTTGACATGTATTTTGAATCTTATAGATATTATATTAGAGATTCTATCTCATGTTATGGAACTACATGAAAAGGGATGAGTAGTGTTTTTTTTATCTGGTGGTGGTTTAAACTACTGCTACATGGTTCTGTAATGGTTTAAAAAAACTGCCACTAAATCATATATCGACATCCAATACACACAGATTTTTTCTATTTAGTGTAATTTTCTAGTAAAATTCATAGAAATTATATTCAGTAGTGGTTATTTCTATTTTCATGGTAGTTTTTTGGGAGGAAAAAATATTAGGATTTGGCAGTGGTTAAAACCACCACTAAATACAAAAATGAAATCCCCCCAAAAACGCCACTAAACTGATTACCACCACCAAAAAATAATAGTGCATAATATTTAGTGGTGGTTTTAGCTACCGTGCATAAACATATTCCATATATATCAGAGGTTTATAGCACCACTAAATATTTATTGACAAGAAAAATGATGACTGTAGATTCAATAGCCCTAGAACATCCCTAAAAAAATACAAAAACAAACAAATTTTATCACATATCCATATCACACAAAATTACTATCAAAATCATATTAAATAACACATATATAAGAAATATGGAATCAACAAATAGGTATATTAGTTCACATAAACCCATAAATTGTTTTAGTTCAGTGTCACAAATAATACATCAACAAACCCACTCATTTCTATTAGTCCAAAACATCAAAACGACCTCTAATCACTTCTAGATGAACTCTCCTCATCACCATCTCCATCTACATATTCGGATCGATCTCTACTTCCTAAAACCGGCATTTGTAATACAATTATATTAAAAAATAAATAGGGTTTTGTATTTATATTTAAACTTAAAACTAAAAAAATTGTGAACTAAATGATTTTGAAGTTGTGTGATTTACCTGCTCTCCACCAGTCATCAATTCAATATCACCAGGGATAGATCTAGTCCCATTCTGATATAAATCAACCAATTCATTCAATTTATACTTTTTTCTATAACATCAACAACAGGAAAGTGTAAAAATATCTATATAATGTTATTTTTTTTTGAAAATATTACAATTTAACATAATGAAATTCAATTACACCGTAATGTTATTAAATTACCTTTATCTGTGAATCAAAAACATTGCTTTTCCAAGATGAATGCATTTGTATCCAATCATCATATGTAATCAGAAGGGTAACCAGCTCTGTCACTATCTGACCTAGAATCTAGCTAAATAATCCTCTACCTTCATCCGTAGGGACCACATAGCTATTAAAAGAGGCAACTATCTTTACTTCGTTTAGATTCAATACATATGAACTTTTAATATTTTTCTCTTCAGTAGTATTGTTTCCATATTTTATGAAAAATTAGTTAGTATTATAAAAAATATATAATAACATTTTTCATATTTAAATTTTTACCTATAACAGTCTCCATGCAATATCTTCATGAAGAACCAGGAGCGGTATGTTGCCTTACTATTGAGGTCCCACTGATATCAATATAATGCTTCCTCCTTGACATTAATGTCATTTAATCAAATAAAAGTAACTTCAAAACATATATTTCAAAAAATTCAGACAGAAAAGAAAATTAAAAATGATAATAGATTCACAGTACAGAAAAACCAAACATATATAACAAAAATAATGAATGACAGTGAAAATGTCATAAGTGGTTGATAAATGAATGGATGACTGCACATATAATCATTTTCTCCTTCAATAATGTCATTTTCTTGCTCTATCATTAATTTATCTACTTAATCCACCATTTAAAAACTAATATTTTCAATGTCATGAAGGAAAAATAATTTTTCTTCTCGATGTTGATGGGATTTAATGTAAGAGGTTAACTCTTCCATTTCATCACTCATATCATACAAGTATCTTTGTTTTACGTGAGTAACTGCACTCCACCATTCATCTATGACATCTTTCTCATAATATACCATTTTATCATGTAATAATAAGATATATGTATCATTTAATTCGTGGTCACCAACATCAATTAAGTGAGATAAGATCACAGAAGTAAATTTCAAGGAATGTTTTTAACACCAATAATAAAATCGACCTAATTTCATTTGAAATAAACTACTAAAAAATGCTTATGGTGGTTTAATTCCATAATATTAGTCAAATTTCCATTGTATCCCACTAAGGAAAACATAAATATACCACAATTATCTGTTTTCACACTCTCTTCTCGGTCAACTATATGAAATTTAAATTCATTCAAATTGTAAGTGTCAAACTTTCTAGACTATTTTAGAGGACTTAGAGCAAGAAGCATAACATATTATGATATCTCATATCGAGTATCAGTATTCATGATCTAAAAATAGTAATATTCATTACTATATTTACAAAATATATGTGTCAAACTAATATCTATCTTGATTGCAATATTTATGAACTTACACGTCGTGAAAACCATTCTATAAGCTCTTTATTAATATTTTTTGTTATATATTTCTCATTTCGTTTTTGGCCTATCATTTGTATCCTTGTTTATATACTCAAATATTCAATAAACAGATCTGAAAATTCACTATTCATTAGCATATATGTATGTTCCTTTGATAATTCCATTTATTTTAGTGTTATATTTGACTTCCTCTCAACTGATTGGCCAATAATAGTAAATATTTTTTATTTCCCATGTAGTTGAGATTGATTCAATGTGTCGTCAACTCATCCAACACAACTTATTATTCTCTCAATATCATCAAAGTATATAGAAGAAAAGGTAAGACACTCTTCTACCAAATAGACTTCAGAAATAGAGCCTTTATGTTGAGGTTTATTTTTCACATATTATTTCAAATGCCCAGGATATATGAGAAATAAAATAAAAAAACATAATTGTATATTCAATGAAGTGCGAATATTTTTTTAATTAAATTAAAAACATATAAATAATGTACCTCTCAATTGTATACATCCATCGATAATGTATGGGGCCTCCTAATTTAGCTTCCTAAAAAAAGCATAGTTAAATTAATCGTGACATTAAAAACAGTTGAGGATGATCATCTCCATTGAACCAAGTGGAAATAAAAATATCTCTTGAAGGTTTTAAGGTGAAAATGGTTGTAGAGTTTTATCAAATAGATGTCCAGATAATGTGAAAAATTGTATTACAACAACAGTAACCTTTATCAGGTAATAATGTATGCAATACCAATTATAGCAACTGTTGTAACAAAATATGTGAATCTTGACTTTTTAATCCATGTAACTTATTATGCATTAATTTAACAAACCTTGAGATGTTACTTGATTACCCATTAGATACCTTAACTTGTTTTAAAATATAAAGGAATGTATCTTTATCCATATTTTTCATTGAAAAACTATTCAGAGGATACTTTCCATTCTCATATATCCATATATCACTCTTTATGTGCATTTCATGTAAGTATTTCTCATAATTGATTTGATACTTAGATTTTACATGCTCATTATGCAATGTGAAGATCAAATTTTAAAAAATATTCTTCTCAATATTCATCACATCAAGATTATTCTACGTCAAATTAAATTCCAAATACATAATTTTGAAGAATAATTTTTTCTTCCATCATTGGGTTTCGATTTCACTTGACATTGCACATCGAACTTATTTCCCACTATAATTCATATGAAACACCTTCCCAAATTCTATTCCAACATTTCCAAGTTTTTATAATAGTTTAAATCCTGTAAAAAACTTTGGAGGTGGTCTATAATCAGTAGAACCATCGAATTTTGACTTGTTCAACCAAAATATATGAGATGCATTTAGAAATCTTCGATGAGACAAGAAACACCATTTTCTACTGTGAGGTATCCATTCAGGGTCAAAATCAAAGTTATAAACAGGACAATCCAAACTCGGGTAAGTGTTTCATCCAAAAAAATTCCCATGTCCATGGAATTCACTAATTGTCCACATTATAGGAGCTTGAATTTTGAACATTGTTCTAGATTATGTATCATGTGTCTCAACACAGTTTCTCCATTACTCCTGAAATTATTAAATTAAATTATTTAAGTATACATCAATATTATTTCCAATCATTTGTTTTCTAGGTATAACCATCCAAATGATACAAGAATTTTTTTCATACACATCCATGGAGGTAGATTGTATGGGATCAAAAAACCAACCAAATGCTATAACTAGTGCTCAAAGTACCAAATAGGTTGATTCCATTGGCATCTAATCCCAGTTGAACATTCCTAGGATTTGATAACAAATTTGGATGTAATGAATCAAATTTATTCTATGACTGTGAATCTCTTGGATGCCACATTAACCCATCATTGTTATTATATACATAATATCACTTCATGTGTTTGGTGGTTTTTTATGACATGAATAATCATTAAAATTGAGGCTTTAAAAGAACAAAATGAAAAACCATTTTTGTGGTGTTCCTTCTCTTCTTCTTCATAGTAGCATGTTGATTCAGACTTCCAACATCACTACTTGACTACCATATAGAAGAAGAATATTTTTTTTCAATCATGTCTTCTTGAATCTTCTCCCCAATAAAGCATAAAATAATTGGGACACACATGTATTTTTTTATATTTCATAACAAGCTTGTTAAAAAAATTTCTCATATCATAAAAAGTATTATAAATCATTTCTTTAAGAAATGCATCACGCATCAATTGATATATCATGGGAATTGCCTTATTTGTAATTCCACATAGGCATTTGATCGGGTAAAACATCTGTAGAATATAATGTTTTGAATATTTCAAAAATCCACTATAGAACACTTGATTTCCATTGACAAAAAAAACATGAAATGTATCTGTCTTTTGAGTGAAGATTTTTCTTACATTAATCTCCCCATAATCAATAGGATGATCCAATGATATGTTACAATATTAATCTGGTTGTCCTATTATCTCAAAAACATTATCCTTCATGTATCTTTTTATATAACCCTCTAAAGGTTGTTCTAATATGTTTTTACGTAGATTTTGTTATCTTGAAACACCAAATGCATCCTTAATAATGTTTTTCATTTCATTGTCCATTTCAAATGAAGTTGGAGCTCATTTTGTCGATTAGTGTTAGTGCTCAAAGTTTTTGTAATGTCAAATTCTCTTTACTAAATCCAAAGGAAATATTAATCATGGAATTTGTTCAATATAAAGTGTTCATAAACTTAATCTCTCTTCAAAAATATTCTAAATTTACATTGGGAACATGGACATATTATTCTCCCATCAACGTATCAATTGGAAATTTCAAAATATAAAAAATCCTCAAAACCCTTAGCATACGACTGTGTGTTCCTCGATAATGTGATCCATCTTTTATCGATATATATCACAATGTTCCTACAAATTATTAAAAAAATAAACACATAACAATTACTAAATAGGAAAACATCAAATGGTAAATTCTAGTGAAGTGGGGAATGATAATGAAGTGAATGAATATCAAATTTGGAGAATCAAGGAAATCTAACATAAATGGAGTGTCAATGCTAAGATAACATTAGTAGTTGCATATTTCAAAACAAAACAGGGAATACCTTACATTATTGAGTGTATATCCCACCTCCTTATAGATGTCTAATGTAATGATAGATTCTAAATAATTGGATTAGAGGTGATATATAGGAATCAAAATGAATCCCATTGTTATGGGAATCAATACACAAATTGTTCATTACATAGAATCCCCCTATACAGATCTGATTTATATAGAGGAGGGAAAGAGAGAAATGTATTGATTATATGGAGGTAGATATGTATGAAACCATCATGGAATTAGGAAATTACTCATCCCAATAGTATAAATTGTTATGGAAATAGAATCATTATTTCATATATGACTTTATGAGTTTGTACATATCAATGATAAAATGTGACACATGTCAAATAAATGTGAAATAAATTATAATAGAGTACAATTAAAATTTTACAAGAAGGATCTCCTCTACTTGTTTATTCAAGGGGAACTAGTATAGTCATTGATAACTACAATGATCCCTTCATAGAAACCTAAGATTATGTTTAAAAAATATAAAGACCATGGTATGTACTTATGGTCTATACAAATGAACATTGTTCCTTAATTATAATTCTTAGAGAGTATGTCATTACTATTACTAATTCATGGTTTCTTATGAAAGACATATCCTAACCAAAAGAATCCAAAGATTAACTTAAGTTTCCATAAGAAAAAAATGGTGCAACTCTATAATTGAAGATTATAACTACCATTTTTTATTATTGATCAAACCATATGTAAATATGCCTCAATTGGGGGGTTGTGATGGTAGCTCAGAGAATCACAGACAAGGGATAGGTGGGCTCAGGATCTGAGGGCTTGTGTTGGTGAGGGATCAACAATGGATCGGCTGATGAGGGCTTGGAGGGCTCCGGCTCTAGTGATGTCGGCAAGGGATTTGAGGGATCGGGATATGAGGGACCAGGCTCAGCTGGTGAGGTATTGCATAGATCGGTCTTAGAAGACATCAGTGTGGTCTTGGAGGGATCGGGCTTAGGAGGCGCTGGTGACATAATGGATGGATCAGGTTCGGGTGACGTTGGTGGGGGTTAGGGTTGGGTTAGCAAGGGTTTAGAGTCATAGGATTCATAGGAGGAAGAGGGGGTCAGGGAGAAGGAGGAGGGTTCATGGGAAAAGTTTTTTTTTATTAAAAATTTAATATTTCATGGTAGTTATTAAAATACCACCGAGAAATCATGGGATTTTTTTAGATGAGGTTTAATAAACCACCACTAAATACTGATTTGTGTGTAATTTAGATATTAATACACCCCTCAAAACAAGGTGAGAGAAGGGTCTCTGTTGTCATACTTCTCTTTTCTCTTTATTAGAGTTTGATCTCACTCAGCACTTTCCGGTTCTGGACAAGAAACATCTAGATTTTATATTTGAGATGGATTGACTACTTTCTAATAAAGCCTAAATTGATTGATATATTCTATTATTCTCATTTACAACATCCAGTGGGGTGTTTCGTACCATTCGAGGAGAGTGGGACCCGGGGTTGAGTAGAGACAAACCTTCTTATCTAGATTTTGGGAAGGTAATATCAGTGTTCTTTTTTGACCTAGAGTGGGAATAATTGATGGTGACCCCCTCCAGTTTTTATCATGTTTCTTAACATTTTTCTTTGAGCACTCTGGTTTTCCATAGGAAAGGGAGGTAGAGTTTTTTAATGATTTAGCGTTTCGTACTCAACCGATGTCTCTTCCTTATTACTAACATGGAACCAACTAAAATGAAATATTTGTACACTCAGTTGGATGATCTTCTAGAGAGAGGATTCATATGCTCTAGTGTGTCACATTGGGTGGGATCAGTTCTCTTTGATAAGTAAGTTGATGGGTCACATCACCTTTGTGTTGATTAATAAGAACTCAATAGAGTTACGATAAAGAAAACATATCAATTATCGTGTAATGATGATTTGTTTGATTGTTTCAAAGTGGAGAAGTAGTTATTAAAGATTGATCTTAAATCTAGTTACTATTAGTTGAGAATAAAAGAATATGGCATTTAAAAAACTTCCTTCTGGGGAAGGCATGGATATTATGAGTATATGGTCATGCCATTTCATCTAACCAATGCTATTTTTGTCTTTATAGATTTAAGGATCAGTATATTTCACAAGTATCTTGATACTTTTGTGGTGGTATATTTGTATTAAATCCAATTTTAATCTTTGTCTTAGGATGGTCATGTGTCTAATTTGAGAGCATCTTTGGAATTTTTGATAAATAATAGATTTTACGCCAAACAATAAAAATGTGATATATGTATTCATGTAGTGAATTTATTAAGACACATGGCGCCAGAACATGTTATATCATATGATCATAATAAGGTAAGAGACGTTATAACATCGGAGAAACCACAAATTGTAATAATGATTTGGATCTTCTTGGGTTTAATTGGATATTGTCACTGGATATTAAATGATATCTCAAAGTTGGATTCTATGATGGATGATCTAACTTAAAAGGGGGTAAATATTGATTGGGATGGTAAATAGAAGAGTTATTTTTTTGAGTTGAAATGCCTTTAGACTAATGCACATGTGTTGAATCATCTTTAGGATGGACATGGCTATATGGTCTTCTGTGATGCATCAAGTTTAAGTTTGAGATGTGTTCTTAGGGTGATCATGTCATTGCATATGGGTTTTGGCAGCTTAGGTTTTAGAAACAGAATTATCTTACCCATGACCTTGAACTCACTATTGTTATGCATGCACTTAAGACATAGAGGCATTACATTTTTAGATAAAGGATTACCATGTTTTATTACCATAATACCCTGAGTTATATATTCTCTAAAAAATATTTGAATCACCTCCAGAGGTGTTGGGGGGGGGATACCCACAATATTTTTACATTGACGTCACTTATACCATAGGGAAAGGTAATTTCATTGTAGATGCTTTGAGTATGAAACTTTTGACCCTATCTACAAAAGAATAATCATAAGAGTGGAAATTTATGGTTCGTTTTACACAGTTAAATATTGGAGTTTCGGAAATAGGGGTCGAGGTTTTCTTGGATACTTTTTATTTGAAATCAACTCTTCCCATGTTTATTCTTCAAAAAAATAGCGTTATGATGAGTTCCACAACATTAGATATTCTCATTATAGTGGGGAGACCATTATAGAGTTTTCATTCTCCCTAGAGTGTATTCTATTTTTCTAAAATACTTACATAGTTAATTTACCCATGAGAAAAGATGTTATGGGATATTTTTATAAGTCCTGGAGGTCATTCCACCCAAGAACCATAGATATGTTCCATGACATGCGGCGATGATTTTGGTGGCCAGGTATGAGACTAGATATTTCTTATTTTGTCTCACATTGTTATACTTTCCAATACGTCAAGGTTGATCCCTAGAGACATTCATGTTTTCTTCAACCACTTCTAGTGCCAAATTCAATGTGGGATGAGGTCTTTATGAACTTTTTGGTTCGGTTTCCTTTCTACCAGGAGATTGAAGAATGTGATATGGGTTGTGATTGATATTCTTACCAAATCGAATCACATTATATTCATTCGTGATACGACCACAATGAATGATTCTATAAATATCTATGTGAAAGAGATTTTTTGTTTGAATAGAGTTCTATATGCTATATTATATAATAGGGATCCTTGAATTACTTCTTACTTTTGAAGAGACCTTCAGGAGGAACTAGGATTTAAAGTCCATTTGAGTACAACATACCATCTACAATTGGATTTCTAAATATAAAGATATATATTCATTTTATAGAGGATATTCTTCATGTAGATATTCTTAACATTTTTGGAGAATAGGATGAGATTTTGGGGAAAGTTGATTTTTCTTATAACAATAGTTACCAGTTTGTGATCAGGATGTCTCCTTTTAATGCCTCATATGGTGGTCCTTAAAAATTCGTATTTTGTTAGTTGGAGATCGATGAAGGTTCATTAGTTAGACCGATATTTTTTTAAGATAGGATAACCAATATTTAGTTTATTCTTCAAAGAATATAAATGGAATAGAAATGGTAAAAATATTATTCTGCTCATTATTATAGACCACTGTTATTTTCAATTGTTGATTAGGTGTTCTTAAATGTCTCGCCTCATTTGGGTCATCAATGACTTGGGGGCAATGGAATACTGTTCCTTATTTTGTGGGAAATTTTAATGTTTTGGAGAACGTGGGTAAAGTGTCTTAGAATTTATAAATTCTCCCATTATTGACATAGATACATAAAATTTTTATGTATCAAAGTAGTGAAGGTATCTTTTTGATCGATGTCACATTTTGAGATGGAGGGATGTTGATGTCATTTCTAATTTATCCGTGATAGAGCATCTATTTTGGGTAGTTGATTATAAAATCATTTTACTTAATTGGAGGAATATACCATTGGTTTTAGTGATATATAATCATGGTTTGGGTACTCATGGTGCATGGGAGAAAGAGAGGCACTTATCAAAGAGAAATGGCCTCATCTTTTTTACATGGATATTTCTTAGCAGGCTTTCTAGGGACAAAAATTTTCTATGATGGGGATGTTGTAATATCCAATTATAATTTTCAGGTACTCCGTAACCCCCTATTTTGATCATTCTTTGGTTTTTTCTTGTTTATGGGTTCTTAGGTTAAAAATTTTAAAAATTTGGAAGGATCTTGGGATGTGCACAATTAGCACTTGATTTTCCCAAAATATGTGCACTACTGGTTTAAACCATGAAAACCCAAGTAGTGATGGCTTACATGGTTGGCACAATATCAGATAAATGGTTCTCCCACATAGAAGAAACCATACACCCCTTTAGATGGGTTCATGGTTAGGGTGCATGGTTTGAAAAACTGTGCAAACCCTCTAGGAAACAGTGTGTGCAAATTTATTTTATTTTGAAAATTACTTTAAAAATTCCATAACCCCTATTCCTTCCCCTCTCAACCCTATACTATAATTATACATCCCCTAGGTCATTAGTGCTCTTAGGGACCCATTTTTTCTCCTCCAAACCCTTTCCCATGTGGATTGAAGTAAGGTGGATGTAATTCAATCTCTTCTCGGTAGGGGTTCTTTTCCTATTCTCAATATTCTACTCTCTTCTCTCTTATTTAGGTCCTGTTATATCTATATGTTCTAGAGGATATAATATCTATTGTTCTATATCATGAATATATGTTTGATTCTTGGATATCTATTTCTGATGTTCTTCGTTGGAGTTCCCTGTTGCGGGTTTTGTGTTATGTGATCCTATGATTTATAGTAGGTGGTTCTGTATAAGTGTCACCAATTAATTTAACCTTGATTTTCATTATTGTTTTTATTTCCTTAAATTAAATTGTGAAAAACCAATTCTCTATGAATTTGTATTTGAAATTTATTTGGCATGGGATTTTTTGAAAAACCCCAATTTCCATGAAATTGAAAATTTGGGTTGTAAATTTAATTTGATGGAAATTGTGAAATTAAATTAATAAATTAAATTATGAAATTATTTTTTTGAAATTGATTCAAAAAACTTATTTGAGAAAAATGGATGAAATTTTATTGATAATAAATTTGTTAATTTTTATCCTCAAAAATTCATGAATTGATTGAAATACCATTTTTCTTTTTAAATGGGAATTGGCATATTGAAATAGAAAATGGGTTAATCATATTTGAAATAGTTCTGAAATAAATTTCCCATTATTGATTATTGTTTGAGAACATTTAATACTAGGAAGTTAAGTGAGTTATTTGGGTCCAACATGCTTGGTTTTTCTTGCTTACAACTCTAACAAAAACATAGTGTATCAGGTCTTATCTCTAATGTGATGTTGGTTATTCCTCTTTGACATGTGTCAAAGGGACATGTGTACACTTATTGTTGTCATCATTTATATTAGTGAGTGAGGATCTCATAACCTAGAACTATCACACCACTTATAATATGACCATGTTAGTCATTGTTAATGATTTGATATGTGTTTCATTTCGTTGTTAACTATTTTATACATTCCTTGTGAATTTATATAAACTATTCTATATAAAAAAATTATTAATCCATTGTTGAAAATATTTAAATCCATTAAAATGTAAAGAATGGTTTGTTTTAAATATTCTCATGTATCTCTATGCCTATTTATTTAAAACTAAAAGTATTATTTGGTTATTTATTATGGAACTTAATTTTGGAATCCTAGGTGAGACCCTATTGGGATTTTAGCTCAAACCCTACCTGTGCCTTCAGGTGTTTGTTGATTTACATTAGCTTAGTTCAAGCAAAGGTAAATCACCTCTTTGAGGTCGGACTTTTAATCCTTGGAGGTTGGGGTGATGTATCCATTGGATCTTGGGTTGTTTATCTTTCAGTTTTTGGTACATTGTAGTTGTACTTTGGTTTTATATACCTATTTGACTTTTAGTACTATTCTCTTTGTGGAGTTTTCTTTTTTATCATATGAACTTGTAACTGTTTCTTCCACTATTTTTTCTATAAAACATATTCCCATGTTTATTGTGTATGAATCCAAGTAATCAAATCACGGGGATCATAAATACCCTTCGAGCCTTGTCAGTACCAACTTAGGTATCAGGGTACTAGGTTTTCCAGATCGGTTCTTGAAAACCCATCACATTATCCTTCATTTCCTTTTCATGGTCTATATAGAAGAGTGATTGTATAGGAATTATGTTAGAGTATTCACCAAGATTCTCCATGATACTCTTACTTTTTCACCCTATTTTACCAATAATTTTATTGTCCTTATTATACTCAAAAATTTGATATGTGTGGCGGTTACACACTTTTCGCATTTGTGTACGTCCATGCCTCCAAGTGGAAAAACAAACTATAAAAGACAAAATAATTATATCAATACATCTTATAATTAAAATAAATTATAATTAGAAAATTTACTATGGTTCTATACATATACCTAAGCTAGGATGATCATTGGTTACTTCTAGATCTCTAGGCTCTGAAGGATAATTGTTAAGTATAGTAGTAGTGGGGTCCAATATCAACTCGTGAGGTTCAGAATGTGTCATAGTAGAAGTCGATGGAATGTGAATGTATTATTCCATAGATAACGAAGTAGAAGGAAAATAATCTTGCATATTTGTATATAAAATTGTATAATATGGGTGGGGAGTGGGATCAATCATTAGATAAGGAAAAGAAATACAAGGATTAGATGTAAATGGTTGTGATTATATAGGTAGTCTAAATATACCAAGTGATTCAAACTGAACCGTGGGATAAGAAAGTGTGATATATGTTACATATGATGAATGGATAGGGTGTGATTGGGTATGACGAGTGGTGTGAGTAACTACAGTACCACCCCCTCCATCAGCTAGTTGAGCACTTATGCTACTAGGCTGGTTGAAGAATAATTTTCTCATCAGTGGTGGTTCATGAATAAAATTTAATACCAAAATTAATGACATGAGATTTTATTCTATTGATATATATATATGAAATATAATACTCACAATAGGCACCATAGGGGTAATTCTCATCTCACTCATGTGGTGATTATTGTAAAAAATCTACTTCTTTCATACCTATTCAATGTCTTTAATTTCATACATTTGAAAAAAAATGCAATTAATTAGTTTATCCTGAAAATGAAAATGTGATTATCAAAAAGGCCATTTTTATATAATACATATTGAATACATATCAGCCATATCATAAATTTCTTAAATAAATAACATGATATAACAAAATACTCTATATATATGTAACCATTATATTTAATTACATTATATCAATTATTAATAATAATAAACAATACCACATAATAAAGTATATGTATATAATAATTGACAAAATATTCTAATGATAATTATAATATAAAATTAAACAATTTATAACAAACCCAAACCATGTTATATATTATGTTCTAAATCACACATGTTACAAACCAAAAATATAAGTAGTTTAAATTGGTAACTAACTAGTTTATATAAGTAGTAAACTAGGTTTTTAGTATGGAATGGGTCATAACAAATTCTTACTCATAACAACTCACATGAGGAATAATGAATAGAAAAAACATCTCTTTAGATATATCAAAATAAAGTAAATTCTCTTTTATATAAACTTGTTTTCCAAAAAATTAACATAATTTATGAAATTTTTTTATGAAATAAAATATTACAACCATATACAACCATTTATGAAAACAAGACCCATCAATATATTAGAACCATATATTAAATTTTAAATCTTAAATTTTTTAGGGCATCAAATAAATAATTTCAATTATTAAAATAAAACATTGAAATTAATAATTTCATTACCCCTAATATTTTCATAAAACAAAAATATACAATAATAAATTATTATAGATTTACATGATATATATCATATAAAATAATTGATTCATATTATATTTATATATATGTAGAGAGATATTGAATGAATAAAAAACAACACATAATGGAATTTATTATGCAATAAAAAATCAAATATAATCAAAACATTCCTCTTTTGAATGAATCTAAAATATTTGTGAAAAAAGGATCTATGTTAGTGCTTTAGACCTAGATTTTTTTTCAAAATGATGGTTGATTGAAGAGATGAAGGATTTTGAACTCACCAATTTAGTTTTCAAAAATAATGGAATTAAAACAAAATTGAGAAGGTATTTTTAAAGGTGGGGAAGAAAACTGAAGGACTCATACTGCTAGGGTTGAATTTAGATGAGATTGATAAGAGAGGTGGTGAGCCTATGAATTGGGTAAGTGTGGGAAAGTCATACCAATAGTTTTCTAAAATTATTGGTATAACCTTCATCTATAATAATAGATATTTAAAATCATTGGTATATAATACTCTATACTAACAGTTTCCAAAAACCATTGGTATAGTCTTCACATAAACATGACATACCAATGATTATTGAGAAATTTTGGTGTGTGGGGACCTATTTAAATGGTTTTCAAAAACTCTTGCTATAGATCTGTAGGTATTGGTCCCTTTTCCACTAGGGAAACTTTATCAATGATGAGGACTGATAAGATCCAATATTCTTCTACATTAAAGGGATGAACATGGTAATTTTAAATGAAGGAACATAGTTACTCATTTATCTAATGATTTATTAACCATCCCTATTAATGAAGATGAAGGATTCTCAAAGTGATTATGTATAAATTTAGAAGGATATGGAATCTATATAAAAGGGATATCCTCTAAGCTCAAAATTGATGATGAATGAGTTGTAATATTTGGTTCATGTCTATGTGTACCAATAAATCATAAGATAAGGAAAGAGTTTTTGAATGATTCACATAGATCAACCGTCTCTATCACAACCTGACCCAGTAGGGCTCGCACCATGTCTCCCCAAGCCCGCCTCTAATAGGTCAGGGGCTGGTGACTAGCACTGAGTAGGCATATTACTAACATGGGAGGAATTTCCTAAGTACATGTACACATGCACACATCTCTAAGACTACAAATGATGAAATGTAAAAGAACCCCTAAGAAACATAATGCATCTATACAACTAAACCCAACCAACAGAGTATGACGGCAAGTAAAGTACTGAAAGAAAACTAGGCCAGAATACAAGCCCACTAAAAAAGACTCAAAAAACTATAAAGGCCAACCTATAAACACAAATAGGTGCTTGGAATACTACTTGTAGCTGTACGAACACCTTGGCTTGTGCGAAACTTAGAAGGCTTGGTCCTCTCCAGGTCCACCCTGGACTCTGTCAGAAGGAAGCTCGTCTGTATAAGACAAAACACGTGCGTGAAAATCCTGCGTAGGGGTGAGTATGAAAATAAAATGTTGAAGTCCTTGAAAACCACAAAGCAATACACAATGGAAAGGAACAGTCAGCTCTACGCAGTATATGTCTACTGAACATATAATAGGAGAACACAATCCATATATGCTCAAAATCTGGACCCACAGTCTAGAGACTAGTCACAAAACCGTATACCCCCACTAGGGATTCAGTTTTAAGATTCCATGAAGCACTCAGCAAAGAGAAATAAATCTATGAGTCTAATATCTCTGATGATGTCCATTTGAGAAGTACTATCTATTGGGAAAAGACACAAGAGATGGATACACTCATTCTGGGAGAACACACTCTTTAGTGGGGAAAGATATCGATACACAGATGAGGATCACTGCCAGGGCCTTGGAGGATACCGCAACTTATCTAGATTCACCTGATATGTAATGGATAGGCACCCTATGGAAGTATCCATGTCGATACCTGACTCTACCCAGGGTCAAGAATGGATAGTGGATCTCACTCCGAGCCTCTTGTAGGGATACCTGACTCTTTCTTGGAAAGTATTGCATAAGAGATCATACTCTTGTAGAAGGAAATGATACCTGACCTTCAGAGGAATGAGAAAAAGGGGCACTAATCCAACGAAACATGTCCAAGATATGGTGGACAAGAATATAAAAAGATGTACTGAAAATTACATGGCGTGTAGGTCTGTCACACGCCGTGTCTTCTGGCCCTGAGTACTGCCCTTGTTCAATGGCCCATGTAGTAAGGATTCTCGTGTTGAAACATTAGTACAAGACATGTAGTACAGATCACACACCATGTCCGATTAAGTGGGTTTGGCTCCATGTACGCGGTTGTGTGCCCTTACACTGCTTTATGTGATGGGGTGTAATGGGTACATGGGGTAACCTGTGCAGTCGGCCTCATTTAGCCATGTGGTGGAGTACACGGTCATGTACTACATACCTTGTCTATGTATTGCCTGAGATACACACCAATTTCTGCGTAAGGACCCACATGTCGAGTTCTTTGGGAAACATGCCATGTATTCTGGAATTTTCCAGAATCGTGAACCACCACTGTCACGCCTCCTGTTTTGCCCCGTTCTTCGATCTTGCCTTCCAATCACCATGAAAACAAGGGTTTAGGTCACCCTGACACCACAGAGCTGATTCTATAGGTTTTATATCTCCGATTGGCTCCGAAAATGTGCATCAATCCACTCACACAAAGAACGCTTGAAGAACTGTCTTTCCCGATCCAGTATGATTCATCATATTCTATCTTAGTCTCACTTCCTATAGGTCATTTTGATGTCGAATCTTCAATTTGGGATCATTGCATTGAAGAATGCATGTGAAACGATCCATTTTTCATTGCTCCATGAAGAACGTGAAGAACACTAGAAAAAAGGGGAAGAAATCCAAAATCAAAATGAGGAATGAACCTTTGTCGTCGTTTGTCATGGCGTTGGCCTACTCTAGTTAGTAGGATCAAATGGGAAAAAATAAATGATAAAAAAACAACTATCATATAAATTCCCAGAATGAAATGGAAAATAACACCCTCTCATGATAATGCATTATTCTTAGATCAACATGTTTGTGGGTTGATCCGCATATATCGTTAAATATAAAAATTGGGAAAGAAGAATCGAAATAACAGCCCCTACCTCGATCTGGTTGAAGAATGATCGTCGTGTCGTGTTTGTTGGCGAGGTTTTTCATATCCAAGATGCGTCTTCATCGTCTGCCAGTGTTTTCTCCTCCAATGCTCCAAGAGGCTCTCTCCCTCTCTCTCAATTCATAGGTTTATGAGGCTAACCAAGAAAAAATTCCATATGAATGTATTTAAAACGGAGGAATTAGGTATTGCACAAAAAGGAATCTTTTAAATATAAATTTTTTTTATTTTATTTTATTTTATTTCCATTAAACATCCAAAAACTAACTCTCATAGCTGACTTGCATAGATCGATGTTAGGCCTCACCAAAAATAATGTAACTACTCTAAATGAAAATATGCCAATAGATTTTTTATCTGGGAACTCATTTAAATGTTATTTCACTTTTATAGTAAAAACACTCAGGCACGCAGTTTAAAATTTTAATTTATTTCAAACATTTATTTCAGGCACTCCGGGACTCTGAATCTCACGTCGTCGAAAGTTTTTGTCTCAAAATAATTCCATATAATATTTAAAAATAATACATGGAAAATTTTAGATGTTACATTCTCTCGACCTTGGGGATTTTCACCCCCCAAAGGCCAAAACAAGAGCTACTCAAAAAGATGTGGGTACTGGTCATGGATCTGAGTCTCTCATTCCCACCTGTTCTCTTGAAGATTTCTATGATGGCAACGAATTTACCCCAAGGGAATAAATTTCCCATGAATGATTTTCTCTTTCTGATCGTTGATCCCCACCAGGTACACAACAAATGTCGCTCCATCCTTAATGTCCAGCTCACCCCAGTTGAAGACCTGTGATGGGTCATGCATGTACCTCCTCAGCTGCGACACATGGAAGAAATCATGTACTCAGTGTAATTATGGCGGTAGAGCTAGGAGGTACACCACCTCGCCAACTCTACACAGTATTTGAAAAGGTTAGATGAACCTCAGAGATAGCTTGCCCACTCTGCAAAATCACAGTAACCCTCACCGAGGTGAGACCCTAAAAAAGACGTGGTCCCCCTCCTTGAACTCCAGAGGTCTCTGTCTCCTATTATCATAAGACTTATATTATCTCTGTGTAGTCTTCATCTACTCCCGGATTATCTAAACCTTCTCGGTGGTAGCTCACACCAACTATGGACCCATGAGTGCTGACTCTCCGGGGTCAGTACAACAAATCAGTGACCAGAAGGGTCTCCCATATAAAGCCTCGAAAGATGACACACCAATGGAGGAGTGGTAGCTATTATTATACACATACTCCAACAGTGGTAGGTGGTCCTCCCAACTGCAACCAAAGTCCAAGATACAGGCCCACAACATATCTTTCAAAACCTGAATGGTCCTCTCTGTATGACCATCGGTATGGGGATGGAATTTCATGATCAAGCGTAGCTGAGTCCCAAAAGACCCCTGTAATCCCTTACACATCTGAGATGGGAAACGGTTGTCTCAATCCAAGAATATTTCTAAAGGTATACCATGATGCCAAACTATATCCTACATGTAGAGGTGTCCCATGCTCTCTACAGAACTCTACTCCCTGACTGCTAGGAAGTGGGCTGACTTGGTGAGTCGGTCAATGACCACCCAGATGAAATCATTCCCCTTGGACATCCATGGTAATCCCATTACAAATTCCATCAATATTCCATCCCATATCCACTCTGTAACTTCTAGGGGGTGAGCTAATCCTGCCGGAACCTAGTGCTTAGCCTTCACCTGAAGGCACGTAAGGCATCAAGAAATGAACTCTACTACTGACTTCTTCATACCTGATGACCATAACTGTCGTCGGAGATCCGGGTACATCTTCTCCACTCCAGGATGTACTTTCAAGGGAGATTTATGAAACTCTTTTCAGTACCTCCTCCCACAATGCAATGGGTACAACAGTGCATCCCTTAAAATAAAGTATGTGCTCCCCACCTTGCGAATATCCATCAAGAGAAATTTATGTGGAAAAATGAGCATGTAAAGCCTCACAGTCGACATCCCCACATTGTGCCTCCATAACTTTCTATAAGAGTGGATGGGTGAAACCATCGACTGATGGTAAGCTACATCCTCAATGTCCATGAAGGATAACAACAACGTGGCTAACCCCTCTATCACCTCACACAACAGCTGCGAGCTCAACCTCCTGGTAAGATCATTCTCCACCTTGTTCCCCTTCCCAAGAGTATAGATTATCTCTAAATCATAGTCAAGGAGGAACTCTATCCAATTCCTCTATCTCAGATTCAGATCTATCTGTGATAAGATGTACCTGAGGCTTTGGTGGTCAGAGTAGACGATGAATCGCTCACCCATAAGGTAGTGTAGCCACATCTTCAATGCGAATAATACCACTTCTAACTCAAGATCATGGGTTGAATAGTTCTGCTCATGTGGCTAAGCTGGCACAATCCATAAGCAATCATTGCATGTCTCTACATCAAGATGGTGCCAATCCCGGTACTCGATGCATCGCAGAAAACTACTTACTCGACACCCTCCTCTGGTAATCTCAAGATAGGGGTGCTCGTCAAACTCTGCCTCAACTACTCGAAATCATGTTGGCACTTCTCCATCCACATGAAGGGTTTCCCCTTCATGGTCAAGGTTATCATCTGTGAAGATATTAAGGAGAAATCAGGAATGAATCTCCAGTAATATCCAGCCAACCCAAGGAATCTCGGAACCTCTGTCACGCTCTGAGGTGGCTCCCATGCTAACACTGCCTCTACCTTGGCAGGGTCCAAAACTACTCCATCTGCTGAAATGGCATGTCCCAGAATGTGGACCTCCTGAATCTAGAACTGGCACTTTGAGAGCTTCCCATAAAGCTGGTTCTCTCAGAGTATGTCTAGACCCATCCACAGGTGTCTCACGTGCTCCTCCTCCGACACCGAGTACACAAGGATTTTGTCAACTAAGACCACTACAAACTGGTCTAAGTACCGCTGGAAGATCTGGTTCATTAGTCCCATGAACACTGTCGGGGTTTTTTTCATGCCGAAAGGCATAACCAAGTATTCATAGTGACCATAGCGACATCTAAAAGACGTCTTTGGTATATCTTCATCTCGTACTCATAACTGGTGGTAACATGGTCGAATGTCAACCTTCGAGAACCATTGTTCCCCTATATGATGATCGAAGAGGTTGTCGATCCTAGGAAGTGGATACTTATTCTTCACAGTTACCTAGTTCAGTTTCCGGTAATCCATGCACAAATTCAAACTCCCATCTTCCTTCTTGGAAAACATAACCAAGGCCGCCCAGGGTGAAACACTAGGTCCCACAAAACCCTTGTTCTGCAAATCCTCCAACTACACTCTCAGCTCATGAAACTCTAGTGAAGGCATCTGATATGCGGATGAGGTAATCAGTGTCATCCTAGTGTGTAAGTAGATGCAGAAGTCGATTTCATGGCGGGGAGGTAGTCCTAGAACATCTTCATGAAAGACATCCTCGTACTCCTCCAATACTAGTGGTAACTGGAATCTCACAACATCTACCACTCTGAGGGTAAGGCTATCTAACTCATGAGTGATTCGGTGCAACGTCTTATGCATGAGCCCAATATGTGTTGCTTGAGTCTCCCTTTCACTGACAAAGGAAAACTCCATCCCATTGCTGCGGACACACCACACTCATCTCCTAAAATAGTCAATCTGGGCATGGACCGAGGATACCCATTCCATACCAAGAATGTAGTTTTAAGGCCTCGATGCTACCACCAAGCGGTTTAAACCGAAAATCTCACCTCCAAGGGTAAGATCACACAGTCTGTAGAGGTCTGTGACCATCGAGTCTCCTCCAGCAGGTGTCTCCAAGATTAAGGATCGAGTCAACAGATCTACTAAAATCTCAAGGTTTCGCACAACACATGTGGTGGGGAAGGAATGAAAATAAAATATGTTTATAAGTACAGTATCTAAGGTAGGGAAGATATAGATCATACCTCAGATAATCTCTATAGTCCTTGGGTCATACGCCTCGACTCCATGTAGTTGTCCTCACCACTGTCCCCAAGCTCCCTGAGCCTGGTGCAGACATCCTGGGGGTGGTGGTGGAAGTAGATCGAAGCATATGCCACTACATGAAACTCTCCCTACTACTCTACCATGTCTTCCTCCTGGCAGGTCCGTCTGCTTCACTTTCTACCTCTTCCTCGGTGGTCCATCCACCGTTTCCCTATCAGCAGCTCGACGAGTCAGACAATCTCTAGTGAGATGTTCCCTATTATCGCATGAGTATCATCGACTCTCCATAGGTTGACTGGATCTAGCCTGAGATCCCTAGATTTCCAAAACCCTACCCTGGTTCCTCCTATGATGTCTCACACGTCCTGATCCATGTTCTTGACGTCAGTTCCCTGCTGCCGACGTCTCCGCACTAGCCAGCCTACTGCTGACTGCCATCGGCTGTCTCTGCTCTACCAAGAAGCTCCTGATCACCAAGGTCTACTCAAGCAGTCCACCATAAGTAGGAAAGAAAATAGGCACGATTCTAGATTGGATGTCCCATTTTAGACCTCGGTCAAAGGTTTGAGCTCTGAAATACTAACCCCTGACCATATCCATCGAGTACCTGTCGAGGTTGGTGATGGTTGATGAATATTCAGCTACCGTCAAACTGCCCTACTAGAGCTGAAGAAGCTCCCGGATGCACACTGCTCTCAGCGTAACTAGAGAGAACTCCTCCCTAAAGAGCTGCTCCAACTCCATCCATGAAAGAGTCTCCTCGTTGTGAGTCTGTGTGGTCAGACCCCACCATCATCCCACCTAACCCCGAAGAAGGCTCCCTTCTAAGATCACCATCTGGTTCACTGGTGTCCTCACTAGATGAAAAACTATGGTCACCTCCTCAAGCTAGTCCTCAGCCACATGAGGGTCAAGATCACCTCAGAACCTGAGGGGTCTCTATCATAGGAACTCGTGGAGTGTGCTCAGCCTGCGCCCCTCATCCATCGGCACTGAAGGTACCTTGGGCTACTTCATTGGAAGTAGTATAGCAGGTGCACCACCTGGAGGTGATTCCTAGGGAACTGGTCCCTACATTGAAGCCTCAACACCGAGGCGGTAATCCATGGGATCGTGCTGCTGAATCCTAGCAGGTGTGTGTCGCGGAGGGATCCTGTAAGGAACAAGATGTACCACGGTCAAAGAGTATGTAACGACCCAAAGTTTCATTAATGGAAAATGCCTCTTGATCCAATTAAATTTCTCTTTATGAAAAATGTTTTTATAAGATGTCAACCTCTTTGGTTTTATGATAAGAGTTGTGACAGTTACTTTTATAGTCGTTGAACAGTGATCACATGATTATTATAAATATAAGGCTTTAACGAACCCAATTTTTACTCAGACAAAGGAAGCGATGGCCTGATCCAGTAGAATTTCCCCATACGAAGCCCATTTGTCAGAGCTCGGAAAAGAGGTGGCATCTTTTGGCTTCGCCCTTGACCAAGCCCAAGCTGAGCTTCATTATGTCAAGTTCGAACGTGACTATCTACGAGAAAAGTGGAAGTTGATAGAGATTACCACTCGAGCGATGTTATCCGAGCCGCCCCAAGAGTTTGTCACCTTCGCAAACCTTACCCTTAGGTCTTATGCCGCTGTTTTAAGGGGTTATGTAACAAATAAGTAGAACTATGTTCATGTACATTATTTTTTTATATAATAATGAATATAATTTTTAGTCATTTTTGATACATTGTAAATAGTTTTTAAAGTACAAATGGTGTTTATAATTATTATGTAATTAAGAAATATATTTTATTAAATTAAGGGATTTTTAAATTAAATAATATTTTAATAAAATATTATTATTAATATTAAATTAATTTTTATTAAATATAAATGATCTTATAAATTTATGAATGCAATTAAAAGTTTTATTAAGGTTTGAAAGCCATTTCTGTCAAAACCCGTGAATTTTCGATAAATGTTGGTTTTTATTTTAAAAGTGAAAATTAACATATTTAGAATTTTTTTAGATAAAATAAATGTCATTTTTGGAATCAGGACGTCGAAATTATCCAACGGTGAATTTTTCATAATTTTCTGAGACAGTCTAATTTTTGGGTAAAAATTAAATACCATTTAATTATATAATGTGTTTTATGACATAATAATGACCCAATGGTGATGTAATAAAATACCATAATCCTTATGTTCTGCCAATATATGTTTTATCATTAAAATAATGTGATTTTGGGTTTGTTTGACTTACTTTTCAAAGCATTAATAAACCCCTCAAGACTTATTCAACACTTTTCCTTTTTAAATTAATTTCCATGGGAGTGTGACTCACCTCCACATAAGCAACCCAAATTTTTTAAAAAGTTCGGACCTTGGCCTTGTAAAATATTTTTTTCCTCTTTCCTTTTCCAGAAACTATAACACCTGAGACTTTTATGTTATATAAATCATCAAAGGAATCTTTTTCTACACAACACTTGCTTGGCTTGATTTACACGAAATCGCGACCTTCCTCGATAGCTTGCGTCGTACGCAATACCGAGTTTCACTAAACAACGATATTCTATTAAAATATTATTAAAAATAGCCGTTATGAATAGTAATAACCAATTTTTGAAATTTTTTAAATCTTATTTTTCAAAATGGAATTCATTTTTGGATTCGGAATACCGAAATTAGCCTAGGGTGAAATTTTGGTATTTTTCTGAAAACTTTCAATTTTTGATGAATAGTGAAACCACTAAGTGGTAGGTTAAAAACTGAATTTTGCATAAAAATTAATTTTACCTCTTCTGTGAATGGAATTTCAAAAATCTGAGTGACACGGTTGATGTCAGTAAGTAAAATGTGGTTCAATGAGATGAGAATAATTTTTGGTGAATAGTAACTTTTTACTTTTTTTTACCACGGTTAAAAGTAAATAGGGTAATTAAGGGTAAAAATGATATTATTATTACCCTAACACATGTCCAAATTCTATTGGATAAGTTTAATTCGACCAAAAACAAGCTTAGGAATAAAATATGACCATTTAGGCCCACTTGGATTAGATTAGGACATTTAATATTATTTTATATAATGAATAGTTAAAATAGTTAAAATCAAAGTTTAATAACTAAAACATTTTTAATATGGGGTTATACATAAGATAAATTCGATTATAAATATTCATTAGAAATCTAAAAAGATTTCATACATAATGATATTTTATTTTTAGATGTTAAATAAATTTATTTATTTATGACACAATGATGATGCAGTAATTATCTTATTAATGAAATATTGACATAATTGATGTTATAAACACCAAAATAAATGTAATTTGAGACTTTTTATGAATCCCACTAATTTTCTAGGTTAATATGACATGTTAGTATTGATTTAATTAACTTGGTTAGAACTAATAATTCTGTTATGATTTTCACAAAAATCAATTACTAAATAGTGTCAAAATTGACATAAAATAGTTTTTAAAACAAATATTATAATATTAATTGTTATTTTATTCCTAAAAATCTATGTTTCAGCAAAAGGACTTATATAAGGTTATATATATTAATAATAAACAACTTGGGGTTCGTTTGGCTACTTATAGTGTGTTTATTAACATTATAGTATAAGAACACAAGAAGACACGGTAAAAGTAAAATTATTTAACTTAATGTTAAATCTAAATGATAAGGTTAAAATAGGAACCTAAACTTGTCTAAATTATATTGGATGAGAGGATTTAGACCCATCCCCACCTTATCCTCTAAATAAATCAATTTGGAGCTATTGAAAACCGAACTTGACTTTATAATAAAATAATATTTTTAGTTATTCCAAAGGTGCCTCTCTCCTCCCTTATAAAAGGGCACCTCCTCCCTCTCTTCCTCACACAACTTTGAGCCTTAAAGCTCGGCCAACCCCTACCAAATTCTCTTCTCCACTTCCCTAGAAACATCCTAGAGGTTCTGGTCTTCCTGAAAGACTAATTGTAGTGTCCTAAGAGGAGGTCTCAAAGAGGCGCTTCAAAGAAGAGGTAATTTCCGTTACCGATTCTTTCACCTTTATTTCTTCTTCCAATTCTTCTTCTTAGGTTGTTTCATTATGAAGTAATAACATCAGTATCACTAATATACTGATATGTTATTATAATTATGAAACAACCCTATTTCACCGTCTATCCATCCTACGGAAAATGAAATCACCGCACGTGCGTACGTACGGAATACCGTCTCTACGCCGTGGTGAAATCTATTTTCCACAACCACCTTACATGGATGGGTATAATGGTGTAAAGAATAACTATAAATAGTTATTATAACATAATAATGATTCTGATATATTGTATCATCCACTCCAATTCAATTAAATAATTATGGAAATGATATCATCGCTCGTGCGTATGTACGGACTACCGTCTCCACGACGCGATGAGATTCATTCTCCATGTTAACCATTTAAGAATGATTATAAAGTATATATAAGAAATAATAATGAAATATATGACATTATAAATCTACTGGATTTATGTATATATGTATGACATCTACTTAATTCCATTCAACTCAATAAGGAAACGAAAACAGCATTCATGCGTACGTACGGCCTACCGTCTCCATGAACGGTGTATTTCATTCCATTTAATGATTTATTATATATATGTATATTCTGAATATATATATATAAATTATGTTTTATATTCTGGAATTAAGTAATCATGATTTAAGTAATCATATGAATAATTACAAGTCAAAACACGGACGACAAATGAAACAATTTTACCCAAAACGCTCTTTAACGTGGAATTTACAAACGAACGGGTAATACAAAGTCATAAGTGAACAATATATGATATCATAACAATTAATATGATTCTTTAATAAGTCAATGACATTATTTAAATCATTATACAGGATTTTCGGACACTTACGAAGCAAATCGGACCTAAGGTAAGGGAAATATCACAATCTCATTTTTATCCGAGATTGTTTATACTATAGAATTTACTGGGGTGTATTTTATCATCCACATCCATGTTTCCTCAATATGTAATATTATTTCCATTCACCTACAATTGTTTAAATCCTATTTTACCCTTCGGTGAGTTTTTAGTAAAAGATATGAAAGGAATCTTTTGTCGTTTTTCGTACGAGGTACTTTTTTGACTTTTCTGAAAAAAGTACGAGAAGAATGTTTTTTTAACTTATACGACATGAATGGATTTTTAAAACATTATTTACAAGAAGCATCCTTTACAAGTTTTCAAGTTTATTTTTAATCAACTTTTTTAAGTTTAAAGTTGTATGACATTTTAAGAAAGGAAAAATGTTTTTGAAGAAGAAAGGATATTTTCCTCAAGAATGGAGTTCAAGTGTTTTATCAAAATTATTTTTCATCTAATATAATAAAGCGTTCTGTTTTTATCCCTATTATTACATTGATTTGATTATGTTGTGATTGAATTATTTTTATGAATTCCTTTATCTTATATGAATTGTTTTATGATGTCATGATGTTTAATATTCCCATTTGTATTACATGGGTTATGCAATGATGTATGATTTATGATTTTGTGGCACACATAAGAATGGTATCATTATGAGATGGGTGGGACCTATATCTCCCTCCAATGCATTGGGTAAAGATTTTATATCTCATGAGATAGACATGGCTGGAATGGTAGGTTATACCAGTTCAGTGAAACAGGACTGAAACGAGGGTGACTTAGTTCAGAAAGGGACTTTGTCCACTAAGATAGTCTTGGCAATGAGTCTTGACTAACAAGAAATGATTATCTATAATTATTTGTGTATGCCACAATGTTTAATGTTTTAATTTATGATTATTATGATTACATTTCACTGCCATGAGTTATTCCAGGTTATGAAATTATGATCTCTTTTACAGGTTACGATTTCCAAAATTTATGTGCTTATGTATATGATGTGATTGATATTCCTTTTGTTTACCCTTACTGAGCATTTGAGCTCACCCTTTCATGTTTTCGTTTCCCCGGGATATAAGGAAAGGTTTTAGGTATAAAAAAAAGGAAGATCTTTATGGGAGTTGTTGAAGATATTTCACCAGGATTAGAAGATTATATTCCGAGTTTCCAAAGACACTAAACTATTACGATACTTGTGTGTGTGTTTTTGTTATGTACTAAGTATTCCAAAAATTTAATGTAATTTCAATGTACGTCAAGGTTTGGGTCTCTACAGAAACCATGGGCAAATACCATGGGATGGTTTGTGGTTTGGATTAATTTAATATAAGGGGTCCCAAACCTAAATAATAAATAATTCTCTCACCTTTCCTATATAAACCCACCCAAGATCCAACTTCCTCCTCACTAAAATCCCTTGGAGTTCGTCCAACCTCTGCCCTACTCTCTCTAGAATCCTCCCAAGGTGCCCCAAGCTCCCAATAAGCCTCTCACAAGCCTCTCTCTAGCCTTTGGAAGCACACTTCCCAGTAAGGGTTTTTTTCTTCCTTACTCATTTTTGTAAATTTTCTTTAAGTTTTATTTCCCTTTTAATTTCAATTATGAATATTGGGGTATGTTTTTGAACCTCCCTCATACTTCCCTCTTTATGTTTTAATGATGGTAGACCCCTTTCTCTCTCATTTAATGCCTCTCATGTACACCCGTTACTATGCCGAAATTCCGAAAGGAACTTCTCTCTCTTCTTTTATATTCAAGCAATACTTTGGTATCATGAATCTAAATTCCATTTAAATAGTTGGGACATGTATCTATATGACCTCCTTACTGTCCATTACATGTAAATATGATGAGGAACCCCTCTCTCTCTCATCAAACTTTTTTATGAATTCTTATGTCACGCTGTCACGCTGCCAAAATCACACCGATTTTCTAACCCAATGTCATTGTGTAGTGAATACCATGCCCATTTCTCCATCAAGGGTATTCACCTTTATGCACATTTACTTATTGATTATAATGTTTCATGTATGAATTCCACATTCCTTTATCATGGAATAAATGATTATGTTTTATGAATCCATGTTTTATGATCCATGTGGCACACTTATGCATGAAGTGAAATGTTTCAGAAGGGTGCACCCTTATAGCGCTCCAATGCATTGGGTGAAGTATAGTATCATGATATGTCAAGTGAAACGAGTGTTGACTCATGCTAATTCAAGTGAAATAAGGTTTTACTCGTGATTCATGTGCAATGAGGGTTTACTCATGCTCCATGTGCAATGAGCCTTGGCTCATGCTAATTCAATGTTAAGTGTTGTTGCCACATTTCCATGTTATGATTATCATGCTTTATCATACCTTTATGTTCATGTTTCCTTTATGCTCTATTGATATGCCTATTGTATAACATGTATTGTACTCCTCATGTTATTCCATGTGTACTCCCTTACTTGGCTTTATAGCTCACCCTTTTCTTATGCACGTCCTCATGTTATCCCATGCAATGCTAAGTACGAGGGAATGTAGTGGTCATGTAAAGGAAGTTTTCAATAAAGATGTTGTATTTCATGTTTTAAGTTTTTATGTAATGATCCTAATCCCTAAAGACACTAAACCTCTTGATCTTCTTTGTTGTATCAGGTGAAGGTTTATGTAATGAATCATGTTTAAGTTGTAATAAAAAGCAGGGTTGTCATAGTTGGTATCAAAGGATGGGTTTAGTTATTTTTGGGATTAGGAAACCCTAGTAAAGCTTTAGATACAAGACTAAGTATAATAAAAACATCCCTATGTTTTGGTAAATACTAAGTAACTGTTTTATGAAACAAATACATCCCTGTCTGGATACGAGCAGGTAGAGGCGGCTCTGGCACAGATGTATCCTAGGGGTAAAACCCAAAAACACCGCTTTGAGCTAGACTCGAACGGGAACTAGTGCACGACAACGGGCCTTGCTGCACTCTTGGTTACGACACTCCTGGGGGATATGTTTTGATAAATTCACAATCTTGGTATGAACCCTTATTAAGGGAAAAAATCCCCTAAGAATATATGTTAAAAAGTAGATCATGAAAAGCCTAGATTGAATCCTATAGACTCATGAGTTGAAGAAATTAAAGTTTATTTATAATTCATCAACTTTTGTCTTTGGATTACCCTTTATGTGTTACCCCTAACTTTCTTATTTCCACCCAATGGCCGGTAATAGGAGGTCTCAGGCTAACAACCGTTGTGAAGATCAGTGTGATGATTGTACTAATGAGATGTCCAATCCAATGGGAGCGGGAATCGCGAACTTTGTCATGCTTCCCTATTATCTAACTCAAGTTTTGAATAGAAACACAGGTCAAGAAGAATGTTCAACCCCCCCTATGAAATAACAAGGTTCTATTGAGAGCTTCATGAGACAAAGGCCTCCTACTTTTAGTGGATCATCTGATCCCACGATTGCTGAACAATGGATCAACTCCATTGAAAAGATCTTCTCCATCCTTCAGTGTTCTGAACAAGATAAGGTTCTCCTGGAGGCTTATCGTATGGAGGGTGAAGCTGATCAATGGTGGACGTTGATCAAAAATACGAAGCCTGAGGAGGAGATCGATGCTTTGGAATGGAAGGAATTTCAGAAGATGTTTTTCGATAAATATTTTCCGCGCACCCTCTGTCTTAAGATGGAAAGGGACTTCTTTTCCCTCAAGAAAAAATATGAAGAATCTATGGGAGCGTACTAGGAAAACTTCACAAGGATTGCACAATACGCTTCCGGCTTCTTCGTTACCCCCGAATGCAAGGTTTGAGCACTTCTTTGGTGGGATAAAGCCTAGATTGCGGAAAGCATTAGCGATCCGTGACTTCGACAGCTATGAGAAAATTGTCCGATGTGCCCTCAAGGTCGAAATGGAGATCGAAGAATCATAGGGGTATCATGGGGAAAAGAAGCGTAAGGTAGACTTAAATGCTGGTGGTCTGATGGATAAATCCAATGGTGCTAAGAAGTTCCAACACCCCACTTTCCAAAAGTGCGGAAAGAAGTACCCTGGAAATTGCCTTAAGGGGACGAGAAAATGCTTCAGGTTTGGAAGAGAAGGGAACCTAGCTATTAACTGTCGGAAAGAAGGACCCGCGGCTGCGACAGAGGAGAGGAACTCTCCGTTCGAACCTCAACGCGTTGTTCAATGCTACAAATGCAATGAACCGGGTCATTTTTCAAATCAGTTCCCTAATCCAAGGGTTATCGGAGGCAACCAACGACCTCCAAGATAGCAAGGATGAACTTTTTCCATCACTTATGTCGAAGTGAACCCTGACAATGAATTAGTGATAGGTACGCTAGTTATTCATTCCAGAATAGTGAACGTACTTTTTGATTCAGGTTCTACATATTCTTTTATATGTCGAAAGTTTAGTAGAACAATCCCAGCACTACCACGAATCATGGAAGTAAAGATGTCGGTGAGTACGGAAAATGGGGCATTCATTACTCCCATGAATATAAGTCCCCCACTGTTATAATATGTGGATTGAATTTCCCGGCGAACCTCGTCATACTCCCTTTGGTGGAGTTTGATGCAATTCTTGGCATGGATTGGCTTTCCTTATATAGAGCCAACATAAATTGTCGGGAGAGGTAAATCACACTCCATATAGAGAATCGACCCCTGATTCTTTACAAGTGTCAGGAGGAAGATGAATCTCCTTTAGCTCCATCATCTCAAGCATGGATATTAATGCCCTATGAGCACGCGTATCTGGATCAGATGATTGAGTCCACATAATAAACCATCCTTGAAGAAATGCCTATTGTTAGGGAATTCGCGGAAGTGTTTCTCGAGGAACTGTCTGGTCTTCCTCCAAGAAGAGATGTTGAGTTCTCAATTGAACTTATACCTGGGGCGCTACCAATATCCAAGACTCCATATAGAATGGTTGTTGTTGAGCTTGAAGAGCTAAAGAAATAACTACAGGAGAATCTGGATAAAGGGTTTATATGCCCAAGTGCTTCACCATGGGGTGCACCAGTCCTCTTCGTCAAGAAGAAGGATGGGTCAATGCGGCTCTGCATCGATTATCGTGAACTTAACAAGAACAAGTATCCACTCCCAAGAATTGATGACTTGTTTGATCAGTTTCGTGGAGCACAATACTTCTCCAAGGTGGACTTGTGGTCGGGATATTATCAAGTATGGGTGAAGAAGGAAGATATTCCCTAGACTTCTTTTCGTACAAGATACGGGCACTATGAATTCATAGTAATGCCTTTCGGACTCACCAATGCTCCAGCAATATTCATGGACTTAATGAATAGAGTCTTTAGATATTACCTTGACAAATATTTGGTAGTCTTTATAGATGATATTCTAATATACTCTAAAACCAAGGAGGATCATGAGGAGCATTTAAGAACTGTACTAGAGACTTTGCGCAAGGAGAAGCTCTAGGAAAAGTACTGCAAGTGTGAGTTATGGTTGAAGGAGGTCTCATTCTTGGGCCACATCATCACAACCAATGGGATATCTGTGGACCCCTCCAAAACAGATGCAATTGAGGGATGGTTGAGGCCAACATCGGTAACGGATATCCATAGTTTCTTGGGGTTAGCTAGATATTATCGACGATTTGTGAGAAATTTATCATGATTGTCCAACCCTCTTACCAAGCTATCTCGAAAGGGAGTAAAGTTTTCTTGGAGTGATGAATGCGAAGAAAGCTTCAAGGAGATGAAAATGAGGATTATCAATACACCCGTGCTCACTTTACCCATAAGTGGGGAGATTTCTGTGGTATTCAGTGATGCTTCAAAAAAGGTCTTAGGATGTGTACTGATGCAGAATGATAAAGTGATATCCTATGCCTCAAGGTAGTTGAAAATCCATGAGTGAAACTATCCAATGCATGATCTAGAGTTGGCGGCTGTGATCTTTGCCTTGAAAATCTGGCGGCATTATCTCTATGGAGAGAAATGTGAGATATATACTGACCATAAGAGTCTTAAATATATATTCACACATAAAGATCTTAATATGTGCCAGAGAAGATGGATAGAGCTCATCAAGGATTATGATTGTTCAATACATTACCACCCTGGGAAAGTGAACAAGGTGGTGGATGCCCTACGTAGAAAGGATCCAGTGATTCTATCAATGATGATAATTGAGAAGGATCCAATCTTCTTAGACTTGATGAAGATGGACATGGGAATCATAAATAAGGGAACATCATCAATCCTTTCACAAATGATTGCTCAACCATCTCTTTTGGAAAGGTTAAAGGATTCTCAAAAGGATGATGTGGGAATTCAAGAAAAAGTGGAAACTATCAAAAAGGGAAAATCCTCAGAGTTTAATGTTAATGAAGAAGGAATTGTGTGGTTTGGGAAAAGACTATGTGTTCCATCAAGTTCGGAGCTGAAGAAAGAACTTTTGGATGATGCACATAGTTCAAATTTCTCTATACACCCAGGGAGCACAAAGATGTATCGAGATCTCCGAGAAAACCTTTGGTGGGATAATATGAAGAAGGATATCGCTGAATATACATCAAAGTGACCGGTATGTCAGCAAGTGAAGGCTGAGAGGTAGAAGTCTAAGGGGATGATGCAACCATTTCCCATACCAGAATGGAAATGGGAGAACATCACCATGGACTTTGTAACCAGACTTCCTAGGACATCCAAAGGCAACAATACAATCTGGGTTGTTATGGATCGTCTTACAAAGACTGCACACTTCATTGCTATTCAGGAGGATTTCTCATTGGATCAACTGGCACGGATATATATCAGGGAAGTGGTAAGGTTGCATGGACTACCACTATCTATTGTGTATGACCGAGACCCAATATTCACCTCTATGTTTTGGAAGAGTCTTCAACATGCTCTGAATACTGAACTAAACTTCAGTACGGCCTATCATCCTCAAAATGATGGCCAATCCGAGCGAACTATCCAAGCACTTGAGGATATGTTGAGAGTGTGCTCAATGGACTTTAAAGGAGTATGGGATCAACATCTTCCTCTGGTTGAGTTCTCTTATAATAACAGTTTCCACTCAAGCATCCAAATGGCACCATATGAAGCCCTGTATGGGAATAGGTGCAGAACACCAGCATGTTGGGATGAGGTCGGTGAACGTAAGATGCTTGGACCAGAAATGGTCGAAGAAATGGTGGATATGGTGAAAACCATTCAGCAGCATATCAAGGTAGCCCAGAGTCGATAGAAGAGTTATGTATATAATCGTCGACGATACCTTGAGTTTAAAGTTGGATACATGGTGTTTTTACGCATATCTCCGTGGAAGAAGTTCATGAGGTTTGGAAATAAAGGAAAGTTAAGTCCAAGGTACATCGGCCCCTTCGAGATTCTTGATCGTGTTGGGGCTGTGGCCTATCGACTAGCACTTCCACCTACTATGGCCAAGGTGCATGATGTCTTTCATGTATCCCTCTTAAGGAAGTACATATCGGACCCTTCACATGTACTCTCTTCTGAGGTGGTACAATTAGAAGATGGTCTTTCTTATGAGGAGCAACTAGTGAAGATCTTAGATCAAAGAGAAAAAGTTCTACGAAATAAGACAATGTCCCTTGTCAAGGTATTGTGGAGAAACCACAAGTTTGAAGAAGCGGCTTGGGAGTTGGAGGATATGATGAAGCTGAGTTACCCACATTTGTTTTAGTGTGGGAAAAGGAAAATTTCGAGGGAAAAATTTCTTAAGGGGGGAATATTGTAACGACCCAAAGTTTCATTAATGGAAAAAGCCTCTTGATCCAATTAAATGAATCTTTATGAAAAATGTTTTTATAAGATGTCAACCTCTTTGGTTTTATGATAAGAGTTGTGACCGTTACTTTTATAGCTGTTGAACAGTGATCACATGATTAGTATAAATATAAGGCTTTAACGAACCCAATTTTTACTCAAACAAAGGAAGCGATGGCCTCATCCAGTAGAATTGCCCCATACGAAGCCCATTTGTCGGAGCTCAGAAAAGAGGTGGCATCTTTGGGATTCGCCCTTACCAAGCCCAAGCTGAGATTCCTTATGTCAATCTCAAACGTGACCGTCTACAAGAAAAGTGGAAGTTGATAGAGATTACCACTCGAGTGATGTTATCCGAGCTGCCCCAAGAGTCTGTCACCTTCGTACACCTTACCCTTAGGTCTTATGCCACTGTTTTAAGGGGTTATGTAACAAATAAGTAGTACTATGTTCATGTACATTATTTTTTTATATAATAATGAATATAATTTTTAGTCATTTTTGATACATTGTAAATAGTTTTTAAAGTTCAAATGGTGTTTATAATTATTATTTAATTAAGAAATATATTTTATTAAATTAAGGGATTTTTGAATTAAATAATATTTTAATAAAATATTATTATTAATATTAAATTAATTTTTATTAAATATAAATTATCTTATAAATTTATGAATGCAATTAAAATTTTTATTAAGGTTTGAAAGCCATTTCTGTCAAAACCCGTGAATTTTTTATAAATGTTGTTTTTTATTTTAAAAGTGAAAATTAACATATTTAGAATTTTTTTTAGATAAAATAAATTTCATTTTTGTAATCAGGATGTCGAAATTATCCAACGGTGAATTTTTCATAATTTTCTGAGATAGTCAAATTTTTGGGTAAAAATTAAATACCATTTAATTATATAATGTGTTTTATGACATCATAATGACCCAATGGTGATGTAATAAAATTACATAATCCTTATGTTCGGCCAATATATATCTTATCATTAAAATGATGTGATTTGGGGTTTGTTTGACTTACTTTTCGAAGCATTGATGAACCCCTCAAGACTTATTCAACACTTTGCCTTTTTAAATTAATTTCCCTGGGAGTGTGACTCACCTCCACATAAGAAACCCTAATTTTTTAATATGTTCGGACCTTGGCCTTGTAAAATATTGTTTTCCTCTTTCCTTTTCCAGAAAACATGGGAAAATACCATGGGATGGTTTGTGGTTTGGATTAATTTAATATAAGGGGTCCCAAACCTAAATAATAAAGAATTCTCTCACCTTTCCAATATAAACCCACCCAAGCTCCCACTCCCTCCTCACTAAATTACCTTGGAGTTCGTCCAACCTCTTCCCTACTCTCTCTATAATCCTCCCAAGGTGCCCCAAGCTCCCAATAAGCCTCTCACAAGCCTCTCTCTAGCCTTTGGAAGCACACTTCCAAGTAAGGGTTTTTTTCTTCCTTTCTCATTTTTGTCAATTTTCTTTAAGTTGTATTGCCCTTTTAATTTAAATTATGAACATTGGGGTATGGTTTCTCACCTCCCTCATACTTCCATATTTATGTTTTAATTATGGGATACCCCTTTCTATCTCATTTAATGCCTCCCATGTACACCCGTTACTATGCCGAAATTCCGAAAGGAACTTCTCTCTCTTCATTTACATTCAAGCAATACTTATGTATCATGAATCTAAGTTCCATTTCAATTTTTGGGACATGTATCTATATGAACTCCTTACTTTCCATTACATGTAAATATGATTATGAACCCCTCTTTCTCTCATCATCCTTTTTTATGAATTCTTATGTCACGCCGTCACGCTGCCGAAATCACACCGATTTTCTAAACCAATGTCATTGTGTAGTGAATACCATGCCCATTTCTCCATCAAGGGTATTCACCTTTATGCACATTTACTTATTGATTATAAAGTTTCATGTATGAATTCCATATTCCTTTATAATGGAATAAATGATTATGTTTTATGAATCCATGTTTTAGGATCCATGTGGAACACTTATGCATGAAATGAAATGTTTAAGAAGGGTGCGCCCTTATAGCGCTCCAATGCATTGGGTAAAGTATAGTATCATGACACATTAAGTGCAATGAGTGTTGACTCATGATAATTCAAGTGCAACGAGGTTTTACTAATGCTTCATGTGCAATGAGGGTTTACTCATGCTCCATGTGCAATGAGCCTTGGCTCATTCTAATTCAATGTTAAGTGTTGTTGCCACATTTCTATGTTATGATTATCATGATTTATCATGCCTTTATGTTCGTGTTTCTTTTATTCTCTATTGATATGCCTATTGTCTGACATGTATTGTACTCCTCATGTTATTCCATGTGTACTCCCTTACTGGGATTTATAGCTCACCCTTTTCTTATGCATGTCCTCAGGTTATCCCATGCAATGCTAAGTACGAGGGAATGTAGTGGTCATGTAAAGGAAGTTTTCAATAAAGATATTGTATTTCATGTTTTAAGTTTTTATGTAATGATCCTAATCCCCAAATACACTAAACCTCTCGATCTTCTTTGTTGTATCAAGTGAAGTTTTATGTAATGAATCATGTTTAAGTTGTAATAAAAAGAAGGGTTCTCATAGAGTATATTAGGATAACAGACACAAAGTACATGGGAAACACATCCCATTCCTATATGATACATGTACCAATCTATTACCCCCCCCCACAACTAGTGTTTTCATGTACCGAGTTCAAAATAAGGTTATCAGAGTCCTAGTTTTTTGACACGTCAGCTGCCTACACCAACATTGGAGTCTCTGGAATGAATGACAAGACCAAATCACTTAACATTGTTTCCCAAAAAACAAACTCATAGACTCTTGGTTCTATGGTAGAACCGACCACCTCTGATGCCAATCAATCTAGACCCGACCTAATGGGGCCCATGCCACGACTCCCTAAGGCCGCCTCTAATTGGCCAGGGGCTGATGACTAGCACCGAGTAGGAAAATTACTAACATGGGAAGCATTGAATAAGTACTTGTACACACACACACACATCTACAAGACCACAAATGCTGAAATGTAAAAGAACCACTAAGGAATAGAATGCATGCATACAACTAAACCTAACCAATAGAGTACAAAGGAAAGTAAAGTACTAAAATTAAATTGGGCTAGAATACAATCCCACTAAATACGAGAGTCTAAAAACAACAATGTCCATCCTGTAAACACAAAGAGGTACTAGGACTGTTGCTCATAGCTATAGGAACACCACGGCCAGTAGGGAACTTAGAAGGCCCATTCCACTCCCGGTCCACCCTGGACTCTGTCAAAAAGCTTCTCATCTGAAAAATACCCGACACGTGCGGGAAAAGCCCGTACATGGGTGAGTCTGAAAATACTCAGTATAGGACCCCGAAAACTACAAAGAAATACACAAAGGAAAGGCATATTCAACTACACACAATATATGTCTACTAAACATATAATAGAACAACACAATCCATATATACTCAAAACTCAGACCCGTAGTCTAGAGACATTTCACGCAATTGCATACTCACTCTAGAGATTTAGTTCGAAGATTCCACAAAACAATCATCCAGGAGAACTCAGTCCATGAGTCTAATAGCTCTGATGACATCGGTCCGAGAAGTATTGTCTATCGGGAAATTTCACGAGAGATAGATACACTCATTCAGGGAGAACACGCTATTTTGTGGGAAAAGATATCGATACACTAATGAGGATCACTAATAGGTCCCTAATGGATACCGAAACTCATCTAGATTCACATGATAGGTAGAGGATCGGCACCCTATAGAAGTAGTCACGTCGATACCTGACTCTACCCAGGGTCAATAATGGATAGAGGATCTCACTCGAGGCCTCTCAGAGGGATACCAGACTCTATATCAGAATATCCCGCTCAAGAGATCATAATTCAATATAAGGAAACAATATCTGACCTTTATGGGAATGAGAAAACGGGGCACTAACCCAATGAATTATGTTTAAGATACAGTGGAAAAGTAGATAGAGCCATGTACCGAAATGTACACGGCGTGTATGTCTGTCACACACCATGTCTTCTAACCCCACGTACTGCCCGTGTACAATATCCCATGTTTTAAGGCTTGTTGTGTAGAAAAGTTAGTACACGACATGTAGTACAGATCAAATTTCGTGTTGGAGTAAGTGGGTTCGGCTCACTGTACGCAGTCATGTGCCCATACACAGCTTTATCTCGTTTGCGCCATCCCGTGTAATGGGTATATGGGGTAACGCATGTAGCCAGTCGGGTCTACCCGTGTGGTAGAGTACATAGTTGTGTACTCCATCCCGTGTTTGTGTATCACTGGGGATACACACAAGTCCCGCGTAAGGACCCACACACTGTGTTCTTCGGGGAACATGTCGTGTATTCTGGAATTTTCCAAAATCATGAACCTCCACCGTCGTGTCGGCCATGCTGCATCACTCTTGGATTAGGCCATCTGATCGCCATGAAACACAATGGTTTCGGTTTCCATGACCCCATAGAGCCGATTTTGTTGGTTTCGTACCTCCAATCAGATCCTAAAATGCACATTGAGCCACTCGCGTGATGAATGCTCGAAGAACGGTCTTTCCTGATCCGTTCTGATTCATCATTCTCTATCATCGTCGCACCTCCTCTATGTTGTTGCGATATAGGATCTTCAAATTGGGATTGTTGTATTGGAGAATGTATTCACAAGGATATGTTGTTTGTTGCTCTGTGAAGAATGTAAAGAACAAAAGAAAAAAGAGGGAAGAAGAAAAAAAGCAAAACAAATAATGAACCACCGTCGTCGATCATCACAACGTTGACCCTATCCCATTAGTAGTATCAAATGGAGAAAAAAAAATGATAAACAAAAAACTATCATATCAATTCCCGAAAAGAAATGGAAAATAACACCATCCCGCAAGAACGCACGATCTGCGGATCAACATGTTCTGGGCTTGATCTGTGTTCATCGTTAAATCTAGAAATTGGGAAATAAGAATCAAAATAATAGCCCCTACCATGATTTGGTTTAAGAACGATCATCGCGTCGTGTTCGTCGATGAGGTTCATCATATCCAAAATGTGTCATCGTTTTCCACAAACAGTTTCTTCTCCGATGCTCCAAGAGGCTCTCCCTCTATATGTATCTCTCAATTTGTAGGGTTATCAGGGTAACCCTACACACATGCCATACGTAGGTATTTAAAATGGAGGAAATAGGCCGCTACGTAAAAAGGAAAGTTATAAATAATATAAATTATTATATTATTTAACTTCCATTAAACGTTCAAAAACTAACTCCCACAGTTGACTTGAGCCGATCAATGTTAGACCTATACTAAGGTAAATTTGTTGCTCTGAACTCAATGGTGCCCTTATATTTCTGATCCGAGCACTCGTTTAAAATTTATTCCACTTTTATAGGAAAACTACCCACGCGTGCTGTTTACAATTTTAATTTATTTCAAACATTTATTCTGGGAACTCTGGGCCTTAGAATCGCATGTCGTCCAAAGTTCTGGTCTCAAAATAATTCCATATAATATTTATAAATAATACATGGAAAATCCGAGAAATTAAATTCTCCATCCGCTGAGAGTGCATGAAAATGTATTGAGATATCTACATGAATTATTGGTTGGACAGTATAAAGAAAAAAATCAAAGAATATACATAAAATTGTTTATAATATCAATGAATAAAGGATGAAAAGAAAAATTAGAATGGGATGATGCATTCATTTTCTATATATGTAAGAAAATAGGAAAAATCACCATAGGCTTTGTCACTGGTCATCCAATGAAATCAAGAGGAAATAATTCTATATGGGTTATGATGGATCTTCCTACAAAAAATGATCACTTCATTGCAATTCAAGACGACTTATCACTTGATCAACATAAAATTATACACATTATATTGGTGGTGATGTAGTATGGAACCCCACTATTGATTGTATCTAACCAAGATATGGGAATTACTTTCATTTTCTAGAATACTCTCCTGCATTATCTAAAAATTCAGTTGATCTTCAAATTGACTTATCACCCCCAAACTAATGACCATTTTAGTTTATTAACCCTAAACATGAATATATATTGAGATCATGCTCAATGGATTTAAAATGAGGATTAGATCAATATTTTCCTCTATTTCAGTCCATATACAATAATTACTTTCACTCAAGCATCCTAATATAACATTATGAAGCCCGTAATGGGAATAGATGTAGATGTAAGATTATGGAATTTTATAAAGATGTATCTGGGTTTTTTTACAAGTACTCTTTAACATTGTATTAATCAGTTTTCATTTGGGTTTTACCTTAGAGAGTGTTTGGGTGAAAATTGAGAATTTTGGAAGATGTTTGGGAAGTGAACTGTTGGAGAACGGTCTTCCAAAACCATCTGCCCTGGCCTACAAAATTGTGAAACCCTGGATATAGAGAGATTACATGGATGGTGCAATTTTTTTCAAACTGTTCACCAAAAAAGGAGAAACATTTCACCCTCCTAGAAGAGGTTCTTGGTTAAGGTGCATGATTTGGGGAAATTGTGCAATTCATTCCAGTAAATCGTTCCCATAATTTAAGTCAACCATAAAATTAGATTTTAAAATACAGAAACCACTATATTTACACCAAATAGATTTCCACTAATCCCCTAATGATTCCTCTCAATTTTATAGGCTCCCATATGATTTACTAGGCTTCCTGACAACCATTCTTAGCGAATCGAAGGGCAGATTGAAGATCTGCACCTCCCTAGGTAAGTTCTTTCTTCCCATTTAAGAAATATCTTTCTCTCATGCTCATCTAACTAGATAAAAGAGGGATGTTTATTTACTGTTGGATCTATATTCAGATCTTGGTTTGTTATATCTTTATTCATTTAAATCTTTGATCTAGAAATTCAATCATGATCTCATTTTTTGTAATTGTTTTGATGAATTTGGGAATATGCATTGGTGATTTTTTAATGTCAATCTTGAGGTAGGTGGTCTATAATTCAAATAACAAAGTCCATATTTCAATTACATGTATGTAATTGTAGAATTTCAATTATATTTTTATCAATTGACTTCATGAATAAATTAATTAATTTGGTGAATTAATTAATTGAGAGAATTGTGAAATTTAAAATACTGGAATTATAGATTTTTGAATAATTAATTATTTAATTAATTATGGAATATTTGATATTTTTGCACTTTATTAATTAATTTTATAATTAATTAATGGGAATGGATTGGATTGTGAAATTACAATTTGGGATAATTAATTATTGAATTAATTATGCAGTTATTGAGACTGTTGAACATGATTAATTTATTATAGAATTAATTAATGGGAATGGTTGGGATTATTAAATTCTAATTTGGGATAATTAATTGTTTCACTAATTATAAAAAGATTGAAATTTTTGAATTTTAATAATTAATTATGGAATTATTAATTGTTATATTGAAGTAGTTCAATTTGGATAATTAATTTTAGAATTAATTATTGGAGATATTTATAATTATAAAATTGATTGATATGATTAATTAATTGGTGATTTAATTAATAGGGTTGAGATGATTAATATATTATTCAATTAATTAATGTAATTTAAGTGGATTAATTAATTATTTAATTAATTAACAATGTTAACTTGGAATAATTAATTTTTGAATTAATTATGAGGATTTTGGGATTGTGAATTTGATTAATTAATTTTTGAATTAATTAATGGAGTTAAATGTGATTAATTAATTGTTGGATTAATTAATGGAGTTGAATTAGGTAAATTGATCATTGAATTAATTAATGGTGTTTTATTAAACTAATTAATTATTGAATTAATTAATGGAGTTGAATATGAATAAATAATAGTGGATTTAATTAATAGAATTGAGGTGAAAAATTAATTGGTGAATTAATTAAAGGGGTTGAATGCCATTAATTAATTTTGAAATTAATTAATGGAATCGATGTGAACATTTAATTTATGAATTAATTGAAGTGATTGAAAGTGATTAATAACTTATAGAATAAATTAATGAAATTGACATGAACAATCAATTGGGGAATTAATTTAAGGGATTGAATGTGATTAATTAATTATTGAATTAATTAATGGAATTAATGTGAACAATAAATTGGTGAATTACTAAATGGATGAAGTGTTTTGGTTTTTTATTCGTATTAATTAATTGATGAATTAATTAACGGATTGTTGTGATTGTATATTTGAATAAATTGGATTATGTAATCTGTGAATAAATCATTGGGGATTATTTTTTTGGTGTAACAGAATTAATTGGATTAATTTATTTGTGAATTAATCAATGGAAATCATTGTGATGAGGAAAGTGAATGAATTGGATTAATTAATTAGTGAGTTATTTAATGGGTATTGTTGTGATGATTCAATTGAATGAATTATATTAATTAATTAATGTGGATTATTGTGACAATGCAATTGAATGTAGTGGATTAATTAATTGGTGAATTAATTAATGTCATTTATGTGATCAGATAATTATTGAATTAACTATTGGAATATATGTGATTAATTAATTGTTTAATTAATAAATGTTATTTAGGTTTTTAGATAATTTTTATTTAAAAATGGAATTTATGTGAAAAATTAATTGTTTAATTAATTTATTTTATTGATTTGATTATTTAAGTGTTCAATTAACCATTAGAATTGATGTGATAAATTAATTGTTTAATTAATAATATTATTGATGTCATTAGTTATTTGTTGAATTTAACTAATGAAATTGATGTGATTAATTATTTTTTGAATTAATTAATGTTATTGATATGATTAGTTAACAAATAAATTAAATATTGGAATTAATATGATTAATTCATTGTTGAATTAATTAATGTTATTGATGTGATTCGTTATTTATTGAATTAACTAATTGAATTGAGTTGAAGAGTTTATCTCTCTATAATGGAGAGCTCCTCTCTCCAGGTTATTTCCAGAGTAATCGCAATCTAGTTGTGCAGTCTATCTAAAATGGAGAAATTTTTTGCCACATCTCTGATGTAGAAATTTTATGGCACTTTAAGACGTTTGTATAATGTGGTGCCAAAAATTCTCTCAGGAAATTTAATATCCCCAATCCAGATTAGGAGGTACCTTCTATTAAGGAAGATCTGATTCCAGATCTACATATTTTCAAGGTTTTCATTGCACGGGGTGGATGCTGCCCACCACAAACCACCAGGGGAAGCGATCAAGTGGTTCACCAGTGATGTGGGATGGTGATTCATACTGGCTGGCTAGAGGGGTGTTGGTGATGACTTCAGTGTATAGGTGGCGATGTTGTGAGGAGAAAACAATGGACTTTCTGTACTAGAGGAACTCGTGGTATGATGTCAGATAGATTTGGAAGGATGTGGAGAATCCTCGCGGTGCTTAAGGTGCATTGGCTTCATCACAGAGCATCCTTGGGTGGGAGGTAGGTTTTGGATTCCAGTGGAAATTTGGGAGTGGATAGATGTTGGTGATCCATGGCAGTAGGGAGCCCCACCTGAAAGTGGGGATAGAGATCGAAGGGATCCCTGATTCTTTTTTATTTGCATTTCTACAGGGAGACATTCTAGATTGTGAGGATAGAGATTGAAGACTTTCTATGGGGTTGGGATCCATGGAGGTGTTGTGGGGAGGTCGACATAGACATGCAAATGACAGGTCCACAAAATGGTGGGGATGTTTTTTTAGTGACAGTATTTGGATATTGGAGTTGGCTTGTGTGATGAACTCGATTTCAATATAGTGATGAGGATAGGGAACAAGTGACATCAAGATGTTTGATGACCATAGTATGACCTCAGGGGAAACATGAGTCACATGATGCTTATTGGAATCATTTGTTATTTAGTCTATTTTTTTCTAGGCATGCACAATGTGGGTCTTCAGGGTTATTTTTGTGTTTTAGGTTGGGGGTTTAGCTCTGGTTGTTTTGTAGGTGGTGTTGGTTTTCTACTTTTTTGTGGATCTTTTTTGTGTCACATTCTTGTGTCATTGCTTCTATATTTATATTTTTATTAATACTTTTTTAGGATCGTGTACGATCAGATCCTGAACCATTATTGGTAATAGAATTAAGGTGATTAATTAATTGTTGAATTAATTAATGAACGATACGTACATGGAATTGTTGAGTAAGATTAATTAATTTTTGAATTAATTAATTTTGTATTGTGGTACATGGGATATATGTTATTTTTTTATATACAAGTGTGGGACACAGACTGATGACCAAAATACACATTATGATTGACTGAGAATAGAGTGTGGGACATGGATTGTTGCTCCAAATACCCATGGGGTCATAGACATGATTTTCTTGGACTTAAAGAAAGAATGAAAATTGTATGGGGTAGGGAATGATGCTCCAAATACCCCTGATGTGTAAGAAAAGGACTGATGATCCAAATACAAATGAGGTATGAGATAGGGACCGATACTCCAAATACTCATGGGGTTCCAAACATGTAAATATATACCTAAAAGGTTGGCATTGTACTATAGTTTAAATTATCCATATTATAAATTGAAATGAAATGGATAAAGAAAAAACATTTTCTAAATGAATTTTGAATTATATATGTGATATGGCCCATACTCCGTCACGGGCCAAATCAGGTAACGTGGTTCAGGTGTCCTCGGGTACCCAGGGGTTTATGTGGTTAAATAAAGAATAAATGATAATGTGATAACTGTTTACTTATGAATTGTAATTATTTTTATATATAAATTCAAAATAATTTTCTGACTGGATAGTTTTTTAGACATTATTGGTGGTGGCCTACTGATTTGTACTCACACCTTACTCAAGGCTACCTGATTAGTACCCAAATAGACTTTATGTTTGTATAATAGGATATGGGAAAATTTACAATGTTAGATAGATTGGAAAACAAAACATGGTTTGGGACCTGTATGAGAGTTGTCAATGTCTTTATTGTTGGGTTTCATTTTGTCACTTAGAACGTAGTTTATCATGACATGTATGCTATTCAGTTTTGATATCTAATTTATAGTTTGGTCATCTTGTGATACTGATATTTTTCTAGTTATGTTATATCTGTCGGGCACTCTTATAAATTTCTTTTGTTGAGAAACTTCGATAAAGAGGTTAAAGTCTCCCCAAAATCGACATTAGACCCTCACTACTAGTCAATATCCTCTATCATATATTGAGGTGCACGTGAGGTCATTTGGTGAACCAACTCAGGGTACCGATGTGTGTCACTTAGGTTAGGACGATACAAAGTTGTATCAAAGAAGTTTTATTTTCAATTATTTTCTTTTGTATTACTATTTAGAAAAGGTATATAAGAGACTAGAAAGATTCATAAATTAGATATGAGCTCGTGTATGGGAGTATCTAACCCGCGTATGGGGGATAACCAAAGTACCTAGGGTGGGATTGTTGTTATTATTATTTTATATTACATTTGGATGTTAGTTAACCTTGGTTGATGTACTTATTGTGTAATGTGATTATTGTTTCTGATATTTACTAAGATTTTCCTCATGGCCTAGTATGGCACGAGAGTTGAGTTTTCATGCACCATTCTAGGAACTAGGCAATATTTTGTGACATGCATCATCTTATGAATGAACCGAAAAAGTATTTTGGTTAAGTCGTTGAACAAGGAATGTTTTTCTAGATTGTGTGAATTAAATGTAGAATGGTGCCTATATGAAATTGAGAATTGTAAAATGATTTCATATTTGAATAAATGGTTGTCTAATGTGAAAAATTGGATAATGAGAATGTGTATACCCCGTTTTTCCATGACCAAGGAATATGTTGGTTATGGGTAGTGATTTTGCCTCGGTTTTGACTATGTGGCAGGGTTAAGTGGAAGTTACACCCTTGGTGAGTGGTGGTCACTTAGTTAGGATTATTGTGTGAAAGGATAGTGTTCTTCAATGAAAATCATGGTGTGCTTCCAGACATGAGATAATAATTCTCTATACCATGACATCGTCCTACGTATGATGAGAGAGCATTGGTTATTTGCAGAGAAACTTAAGGAATTTGTTTCATGGGATGAAAAAGTACTTCTTCGATTTTGTTCCCTTGGAGTAGGTTAAAGGTGAATCCATGTGGTGAACCACTATCTGTACCCGAGTAAGGGTCATATAGAGGTTTTTTGTCGATAAATTATAATGGTATCATTCTTGGATGCAAGGAATGAGAGACAGTTAATGTTTCCATTTTGACAGTCAATTGAGGACAAGAGGACCATGCCCACATTTTGGGATCTTTAGGGAAGGGGCATGAGCCTTGATAATTTTTAATTTGTTGAGGAAAATTATTAAAAGAAATATTAAGGTGGTGAGTTATGTGTCATTAATATATACTTCCTTTGAGGAGAATCCAATATGTGTGTTGGATCACAGTGATAAATTATTTTTGGGAAAGATCGTGCTGATAGTACAAGTTTGGTGGCTACATGAACATCTGCAATGGGAAACATGGGAGAGATAGAGGATGATATGAGGGCTCGGTGTGTAGTATTTTCGGATCATAATCATTGGAATTCTTTGGAGTATAGCTTGAGGATGAGTTGTTATGAGGTAGAGATATTGTAAGAACCTAAACTTTTATGGAGATATATCTGGCTTGTTTACAGGTACAATTTTTTCTTTAATTTAGTACTTTTTATTTGGGTTTTACCTTGGAGTGTGTTTGGGGGAAAGTTGAGAATTTTTAAAGAATTTTGGGCAGTGCACAGTTGATGCATGGTTTGCCTAAACCATGCGCCTTGGACTAGCAAACCATGAAACCCTAAACAAAGAGGGATTGAATGGATGACACATTGTGTTTGAAACCAAAAACCCAAAAGTAGATATTTTTCACCCTCTATAAAGTGGTACATGGTTACGGTGCATGGTTATGGGAAATTTTACACTTCTTCCTGATAAATAGTGCATAGGATATAAGTTATCCCAAAAATTAGATTTTAAAATACTTGAACCCCTATATTAAATAAAAATCAACCCCAACTCATCTAATAATGATTCCAATCAGTTTTGGAGGCTCTAAAACTATTTCCTATTGCTCCTAACCTTTGTTCATTGTGAATAAATTGGTGGATTGAGGATGTTCACCCATGGGTAAGTGGTTTTTTCGCATTTTGGATCTCACTTTATCTCCCTATCCTATTCCCAGATAAAATATGGATGTTTATCCATTGTTGGATCTTGATTTTGATCTATTTTTATTAGATATTGATACGCCTAAATCTTAGATCTAGGAATTGAATCAAGATATTGTTCTTCGTCACTGTTCCACTGAATTTGGGGATTTCAGTCAGTGATCATTTATCATCAATCCTTAGGTAGGTGGTCTTTAATTCAAATCTCAAAGTTTACATTTCAATTACATGTAATTAATTTTATAATTTCTCTTATATTTTTAACAATTGAGTTCTTGATTAAATTAATTAATTTGATAAATTAATTAATTAAGAGAATTATGAAACATGAAATATTGGAATTGTTGATTTTTGAATAATTAATTATTGAATTAATTATGGAGTTTTTGATATTTTGAATTTGATTAATTAATTTTATAATTAATGAACGGGAATGGTTTGGATTGTGAAATTTTGATTTGGGATTATTAATTATAGAATTAATTATGGAGTTATTGATATTATTGAACTTGATTAATTAATTGTAGAATTAATTAATGGTAATGGTTGGGATTGTGAAATGGTGATTTAGGATAATTAAATGTTAAATTAATTATGGTAGTATAGAGATTGTTTGAATTGAATAATTAATTTTTGAATAAATTATATTTATTTTAGTTACCTACGGGAACTATTATAATGAAATATAGAAATGTAACACCCACAACTTGATAGGCACGTCATAGCCCCCCCCCCCCCCCTTCCATGGGAATACCCATCCATTTTGAAAGCTCGTAGGCCTTAAGGACATGAAGTACATTACAAATCATGTTCATGGGTACCCAAAACCTGAAACTATTATTTGCATCACAATTATCCACCTAAGGAGTCTTCATAAAGACCGTCACTAGACCCACCTCGTATCACGCCCCTTTTGTGATTCCCATTGCCTGACCGAGCCACCCTGCATGACCCATCGACAATTTTATCTCCTGATCAATCCACCCCACATGCCACTCACAGCCTGCCTCCACTGCACCAGCTGGGCATCACCACCCCTATAATCCTCGGATTGTTTGATGTTGCCTGTATTTGATCGTAAGTTTTTGATGTAGTATTATAGGGTGCTTACCACTAAGCCAAACACCAAATACATGAATTAATTATTATTATATTGAATTTATTCAATTAGTATAATTAATTGTAGAATTAATTATTGGAGACCGTTATGATTATTAACTTGATTTAGATGATTAATTATTTTTTTATTTAATTAATAGGGTTGATATGATTAATTAATTGTTGAATTAATTAATGTAATTGAAGTGGACTAATTAATTATTGAATTAATTACGAGATTTTACTTGGAATACTTATTTATGGAGAGTTCATGACTGTGAATTTGATTAATTAATTATTGAATTAATTAATGTAGTTGAATATGATTAATTAATTATTTAATTTCTTAATGGTGTTGATTTTGGTTAAAGATTTTTTAAACTAATTAATGGAGTTGTATTGGATTAATTAATTTTTTAATTATTTAATAGAGATGAATATGATTGATAAATAGTAGAATTCATTAATTTAATTGATGTGAATAATTAATTAGTGAATTAATAAAAGGGATCAAATGTTATTAATTAATTTTGGAATTAATTAATGGAATTTACATGAAGAATTAATTTTTGAATTAATTGAATGGATTGAGTGTGATTAATTAATTGTTTAAATAATTAATGGAATTGATGTGAACAATTAATTCAAAAATTAATATATTGATGAAATTTTTTTGGTTGTTAATTCAGATTGATTTGTTGATTAAGTGACTAATGGATTTTCATAATTATACATTTTAATGAATTAGATTAATTAAACTTTGAATAAATATGTTAGGATTGTTTTGTTGGTGAGAATTAATGAATTGGATTAATTAATTGGTGAATTCATTAAGTAGGATCATTGTGATGAGATATTTGAATGAATTAGATTAATTAATTAGTGAATTAATTTTTAGGTATTATAATGATTATTCAATTGAATGAATTGGAATAATTATTTCATTAATTAATTAATGGAAATTTTTTATGGAAATGCAATTAAATGAAGTGGATTAATTAATTAGTGAAATAATTAATGTTATTTATGCGATGAGTTAATTTTAGAAATAACAATTGTAATTTATGTGATTAATTAATTATGGAATTAATTAATTTTATTGATGTGATTAGTTAATTATTGAATTAACTAATGTAATTGATGTGATTAATTAATTGTTGAATTAGTTAATTTTATTAATATGATTAGTTAACTGTTGAATTAACTATATAAGTATAGGTGATTAATTAACTGTTCAATTAATTAATTTTATTAATGTGATAAGTTAAATATTTAATTAACTAATGGAATTAATGTGATTAATTAATTTTCAAATGAATTAATATTACTAATGTTATTCGTTAATTGATGAATTAACTATTTGAATTTATTTGATAAATTAATTGTTGAGTTAATTAATTTTATTTATGTGATTAGTTAATTTTCGAATTAACTAATGGAATTGAGGTGATTAATTATTTTTTGAATTGATTAATGAATGACATGTATATGGAATTACTGATTATGAATAATTAATTGTTGAATTAATTAATATGGTATTGTGGTAAATGTGATATATGTTATTGTTCGATATAAAAGTGTCGGACACAGACTGATGATACCAATGCCCATATTTGATTTACTGAGAGAAGAGTGTGGGTTAGGAACTAACACTCCAAATACCCACGGGGCCCTATCCACGATGTTCTATGTCCCAAGACATGGATGAATATTTTATGGGACATGGAATGATACTCCAAATACCCATGATGTGTGGGATAGATACTGATGCTCCAAATACCCACAAGGTGTGAGATAGGTATTGAGACCCCAAATAATCAAGGAGTACTATACATAGCAATATACACCTAAAATGTTAGCATTGAATGATAGTTACAAACATCTGTATTATAAATTGAAATGAAATAGATTAAGAAATCCCATTTATTAAATAAATTTGGAATTAAATATGTGATGTGGCTAAAACTCTTACATGGGCCGAACTAGGTATTGTGGATTGGGTGTCCTCAGGAACCGAAGGGTTTATGTGGTTAAATAAATAAAAAATGATAATGTGATAACTGTTTACTTATGAATTGTACTTATTTCTTTATAAAAATTTATACATGTGTATTGAATAGATATTTCTTTTGACTTATTTGGTGGTGGCCTACTGATTGTACTCACAACCTACTCAGGATACCCGATCGGTACCTGAATAGACTTTATGTTGGTAGGATAGGATAAGGGAAAATTCCATGTGTTGGATGGATGATTTGGGTTGGAGCATAGATAACAAAATTTTGTGTGGTTCAGGACCTACATAGGAGTTATCAACGTATTTACTTTTGGGTTTTATTTTAACATTTGGAACATACTAGAGCATGACATGTCTATTGTTCAGTTTTGATACTGTATTTTCAATTTGGTTGTGTTTTGATACTAGTATTTTTCTGGTAATGCTAAATTTGTTTTTTATTATTGTTTATTTCCACTATTTAGATACTGTGATAAAGAGGGTATAGTCTCCCCACAATTGAAATTATAATTTCACAGCTATTCAGAAGCCTCTGTTGTACATGGAGGTGCATTTGAGGTCATGTGGTGAACCGGCTTGGGGATCGGTGTGTGGTACCAAGGTCAGGACGTTACAAAGTGGTATCCGAAGATTTTTCTTTTCTTTTAATTTGTATTACTGTTTGGGAATGGTATACATGATACTAGGAATAGTCATACCCTCTTTATGAGATCGTTCATGGGATTAGTTAACCCAAGTATAGGTAGAACCCCAATATCCAGGGTGGGATTGTTGTTATTGTTGAATTATTTTATGGTTAGATGTTATTTCACCTTAGGTGATACACTTATTGTGTGATGCGATTATTGTTTCTGAGATGTATTGATATTGGACTCATTTCCTAGTATGTCACAAGAGTTGAGTTTCCATGCATCATTCTAGGCACTCATGATTATTTTATGACATTCATCATCTTAGGCATGCATGGAAAATGTGTTTTGGTTATGTAGTTTAACTTTAACTGTTTTTTATTTCTTGTGTGCATTAAGAAGAAAATGGTTCCTATATTAAATTGAGTATTGTAAAATTATTCAATATTTTAATAAATGGGTATCTAATGCAAAAAATTGAATAATGAGAATGTGGTTTCCCTTGTTAGTAATGACCTTTATGTAGGATGGTTCAGGGTTGTGATAGTGCCTTGATTTTGACCATGTGGTAGGGTTTAGGGGAAGTGACACCCATGGTGAGGGGTGGTCAATTTGTTGGGATTGTTGTGCGAAAGTACATTGTTCTTCAACGACCATCTTGGAGTAATTATAGACATTAGAATATCATGATCTATACCATGACATAATCATAGGTACTCTGATAGAGAATTGGTTATACACCAAGCTACTTAAGGAATTTTTCTTATAAGATAAAAAATGGATTTCTTAGAGGTTGTACCATTAGAGAAAATTTAAAGATGAGGTTGTGTGGAAAACCATCATCTGTACCCGAGTGAGGGTCATAAAGAGGCTTCATTTTGATAAATTTTTTGGGTTTCATTCTTGAAATATAGGAATGGGAAATGGTTTATGTTTCCATTTTGATAATCAATTGAGGATGAGTCGAACATGCCCACTTATTGGGATATGTAGGGGAGGGGCGTGAGCCACACTAATTGGTAATTTCATGAAGAAATCAATGGAAAAACACACATAAGGTGGGGAGAAATGTATTAGTAATATATAGTTCCTTTTAGGAGCACCCAATTTGTGTGTTAGACCAATGTGATAAAGTGTTGCAGGTAAAGACTGTGTTGATAGTATGAGTATTGTGGGAACATGGGCATGTGGTGGAAAACTATGGGAGAGAGAAATGGATTTGAGGGATTAATGGCCCTGTATTTTTGGAAGATACCCTACCAAATCCATTACTTTCATCCCTCCCCATTACCTATTGTACATGGTGAGATCATGAAACCATCAAAGGAATTCTCTACGTATAATCCTAAAGAAGATGTTTGAAGAATATTTATAATTATTAACTATGAATTTTCATTTTATTTCTCCTTACATATCTTCAAATACACTTCAACCAATTAGAAATAATAACAAAATTATCTTTCATATACATAGATTTCATTATGTTAATTTCATAACATATATCCATATTCTCTCCCATTAAATGGGAAATGAAACCATCATTCATGTGTACGAAGGACTACCACCTCACAAACCTAGGTAATTTCTTTTTCATCACCTCTTTTCACAAAAAGATATAAAGGATGATTTAATATATATATATATATATATATATATCTGTGTGTGTGAAAATGATGAAATATATATCATTCTATAAAATTAATATATCACATATTTTCTTACATTTCCATTCATTGAAAAATGACAACGTCATTCATGTGTACGTGTGGATTACTACCTCCACAAAGGAAAGTGTTTTGATTTTCATTATTACAACACCAGAATGGTATATATAAGTGTAATTAAAGAAATAATATAATATTTATTATATAATTATAATCATAGAATGATAAATTAATACTTACCTTCTTTCTGTAATTATTTTTGAAAAATGTAAATGTTACTAAGGCATACTTACAGCCTACCATCTTCACGATTGTAAAATAGATCATATTTCATAACCATATTTCATGATTAGTTATAAAAGAATAATTGATTTAAAAAATTATAGTCACTTTTTGATTATTATTCTGGAGATGATAGATCCATGATCAATTTAGAATGACTAAACTTAAGTATTCATGAAAACCAAAGCAGTTGCCAACCATAACAGTGATTTTAATAAATAATTGTTAATAAAATGTTGGTAAAATGGTATTATAAAATCATAACTAGTATTATACATTTGATTATTGTTTTTTAACACAAGTATAATAAATATATATTTATAATAAAATAGTTTCTATCATATATGATGAAAAAAATACATATGGGAATGGTTCTCTCTAGTCCACCCTTTTCATCGGGTTATGACAATTCTCACTATAACTCACTTTATCTCTCTATCTCTCTTTACAGTTTTTAAATTATTCTAAATTATATATATATGTATCTCAGAGATATACGTATCTTATAATATATTCCATTGATGGGGTAATACATTTTTTATATTCATTTCTCAAATTCCTCCTTTAGGAAATATTTTTTGTAATAATATGAGAGTAGATAATGTATCCCATTTGTTTCCATGTGTAATTTGTATATGAATACTTTATTTTTGATTTCCTTTCTATGGAACACATAATCAACAACAAGTTATGAAGGGTTTTCCAAGATATATCTCCAATTAATTGGTTAAATCTTTTGTATCATGTGATGTTATATATGGGATTAGGGAGTAAATCTAATCTAATATGGGACTCTGTCCACCATGTGATATTTTCTTGGAAATTATCCTAGAAGTATCGTTGTGTTTTTTGGTGGATTACACATTTCCAATATATCCATGTTCTTATGAAACCATGTTCTTTTTTTAATCTCCCATGTGTTTGATCATGTTTTTTTAATTTCATGATATCATGTTATTCCTTTGACTCACATGTCATGTTTTTATATTATTTTTATTCTCTTACTATGATTTTTTCTTATCCCTTTATCTATTTATTACCCATGTTACCGAAGCAGCATAAGAGCTCAAATGGATTTAGTAGAGAAACACCCCGAGTTTTATTGAATATTTTTCTTCTGAATTTTTTTGATGGATTATGTTGCATGATACACTAATTTTTTCTTTTGGTATAGTTTACATCAAGTTAATCTTGTGCTATATGCAACATCGGCGTAGCTTGCGTTATACACCACACTGGGTTTCTACGAAATAATATTTTATTATTATAATTAATTAAATGTGAAAATTATAACATAACCATTAAAAGTAGTAATATGAATATAAATAACTACATTATAAATATTATATATAATGGCTTCATATAATACAGCATATTGATAAAGAAATATATAATTTTTTATAAGATCTATATTTTAAATAATAATATTTCCTAAAAATGTGTTTTTATGTCCTTCTATAAATAGCAGTTAAATTAATTTTAGAATATTTTATAAATTTATTTTGATCAAATCAACTTCATTTTTTAAATCATAATTTCAAAATTAGCATAGGGTGGATTATTGGTATTTTTACGAAATATTTTATGTTTGGATTAATAAGGAATAATACTAAATTTTAATTGAAAATTATTTTTTGTTTAATTTATTTAAATTATAAATTTAAATTTAAATTTATTTTTTAAGTATATTTATATAAATTATACCTTAATTAATTCAATATAGGTCATTGGAACAAATTTGAAATTGAAATTGGATATAAAAATATTTTAATTTCTTGATCTTTTTCACTTTAAAATATGGTTATCTCATCCCTTCTATATGATTAATGTTAAATTAATTTCTACCAACAATGTTATTATAATTTGGAAAAATGAGTTCCATATTTTGAATTATCCTAATTTATAATGCTTAATGAGGTCAAATTAATTTTTGACCAAATAGTATACTGAATGTAATTAAAATTATGTACAACGATTATGGTAAAAACATGATTACATAGTGATTAAACATCAAGAATAAGGTGTAAAAATGACCCTAAACTTTTTCAAAAACCATTGTATGGACATATTTATACCATTTAACATACTGGATAAAAACATTGACCATTATTGGATGCACATAATGTAACAAAGACCTCTACATAGTGTTTACCTTTTTGTATTTATAAGAATGTCAATCCTCCTCCACAATAAAAGAAAACTCACCCCACCCAGCCTCACATATTCATAACTATAATTCCATTTTCATGGTACATGATCATCCAAGATAATCTCTCAAAATCCATCCTCTCAACCTTGAATATTCACTTTGGTCATAAATTCATCTATGGAAACCCTTTGTGTCAAAACAAAAGGAGTTACCTGAAAAATAAATAATGTTCATTCACATTCATTTTATTATGATTCCTTCTCCAAACCCTTAAATTACTATTATATCAAGAATATATAATAAAAATTGTATACTAAATATACTGATATTTTTTTTAATACTTATACCTTCACACACTTCTATTCAATGGGATATCCAATCATCGTTCGTGTGCACGTCGAACTACCATCTCATAAACCGATGTCCTTCATTATTCCATTGCCACCATTCATGGTTGGAAATAATTACTGAATTACTGTTTTTATATGAAATATATTATTTTTATTTGGAATATGATAACATTATTTGTGGACGTGTTGGCTACTGTCTCCTCAAAGTTATGTGATTCATTCACACATTACATGGATTGTATTAAAGATGGATTTAATATAAATATGTGATATATATTAAATATTAATTCAATTTTAGGTGTAATATATATATATATATATATCATTTATTTCTCTTCTATATTCCAATATGATAAGAAAATGGAATCAATGTTCATGCATACATACGTCCTACCATCTCAATGAACGGTGTATTTTATTTCCATTTTCAATATTTTATAGATTATTATAAATACGTATATATTGAATAAATATGATATTTATGTCATGGTTATAATTATATTGATTATGAAATTATGATATATGTAAGAGGACAAAAAAATATCAAATCAAAACACATGTGAAAAGAAAATTGGTTATTACCTGAAACATAACTTTAACATAAAATTAATAATAAATGGGTTATAAAAGGTCATAATAAAATAATATATTTTATGATATAATTGAATATGGTTATATTATAGATTTATAATTAACTTATATCTATTACAAAGGATATCTTAATGTTTATGATGAGAGACACGACATAAGGTAATGAGATTTCTAGTCTCAACTTTATTTCTACGAGACTTATGCCATATTCACCACTCAATTATTTTGTATGGTGTATATAATTACCATGAATTTATTCTATTATTGTTATCCTTAAATTTATGGGTATTTATATATCCATTTTTTGATCTCTATTTCATGGGGTTTTATGGTTCAAAATTTTCAAAATCGGTAAGGTAATTTTGTATCAATTTTCTTTCTTTTAGACACATGTTTTGTTATGAACCTATATTATTTTACAAGGTGTATATAATATAATTTTACCTGTTATATCATGAATATAATTATTTTAATGATATTTTATGAATTATTTAATGGTAATATTTCATGGGGATTTTGATTCAATGTTACCAAAGTGGTATGAGTTTATTGTTACAGTCTCATCTTTTATCATGATTGTTTATGATTATGCTTCCATTGATGAAATATTATAATCTATATATCAAGAATTGTCATAATTTTTAATATTCCCTAGTTTTCATCATATATTTATGTATTGTAACCATTTTTTTACTCTTTGTTACTACTGATAATGAAGAAAATATTTTTTAGGTAGTCTGACATTATTTCTCTCTTTGATCGAAAATCGGTTCGATTCAAAACAAAATTAAAACAACTTTTTAAATGATCTATTAAGCTAATTTTCATGAAAATAGTATTTAAAAAATTATGTCTTAAAAATGTATTTAAAGTGGATTTCATAGATTCTTTTATAAGTTTCAATGTTTTTTTTCAAAAAAAAAAGTATTTTCAAAATGTTTTATGTTTTAAAAAGATACATTGAAACAATAAAGGGTATTATCTTTAAGAAAAAATTTCAAAATATTTTTCAAATATATTTTATATCTAAGATGACATAATTTTATGTTACCAATATGTTACTGGGGTTATGATCTATGCATAACTTTCTTATTCTTTCTTTGAATGGTTATTCTTTTAATTACATGTTGTTTATAGAACTCGCTTCTCTTCCACGTGTAATACTATGATACATACTTATGAAACAATATTATGTTAACATATTATTATATTATTAAATGATTATGAATCCTATCTCTTATCTACATGTTATGATATAATGGAAGGTTTACAATATCCTTTTTTCATTTCATGGGTTATAATATGATGATTGACTATGATATTATGGAACACATATGCATGATTTCATTATGAGAGAGGTATGAGCTATATCTCCCTCAAAATAATTGTGTAATGATTTGTATCTAATAATATAGGCATGGTTGGAATGGGGAGAAAACTCAGTTTAGTAATGGATAATGTCTGATAAGATGGTATTGTGAGTGAACCTTCACTACTAAGATGGTTTGGGGAGTGAACTCATTCCACTAAGATGACCTTGTCATTAAGACATGACTACTATGTAAATAATATCAGGTGCTTATGTGTCTTCCATAATTCCATTTCTTCTTCTAATGTTATTCCTTCATGGATTATTATCATGATTCACTTATGATTCATGTCTTATGAATTGCCAATAGTTATGTCATTAATCTTGTTTATGATCTTTGATATTCAAGGTATGATCCAAAAATGTTATTATTATGTTCTTATACCATTATGATCATGAGTATTCTTACATATCTCCCATATTTACCCTTAATAAGCATCTAATATCACACTTTCTTATGATTCCTATCCCTGGGTTCTGAATAAAAATTTTAATTGGGGTATGCTTGGGAAGTGTGGTATTAGGGAAGAACTTTATGGAGATATTGAAGAAATTTCACCAATTTAGATGATATTTTTTCTCAATAATAGAAATATACTAAGATAATATGGTCATCAGGCATATACCTTTTTAATGTGTGGAATATTCATCAAGAATGATGTAATATCCATATATGTTATGCTTGGGTCGCAATTTTTTGTATCGGAGAAAACATTTAGGTATCCATTAGAAACTCGGATTATAAAGCCTTAATAAAATCCCTAAGGACTTGTATCTATGGATTAGTCTAAGAATAATTCTACAGATTAGTCAAAGTGTTGGAAAATGTCCTAGAATTTTTGTAATGGTTAGAGTGAGTGGTTTCCTAGTAATACATCTTTGTTTGGATACAATAAGTGGATGTGACTATGGAACATATGTACATAGGGGTAATAACCCCGAAAGCAATATATTGAGCTATACATGATTAGGAAATGGTGCATAACAATGGACCTTGTTGTAAACTAGGTTTTACACTCTTGGAGGTTATGCTTTGGAAATTCAAAAACTCTTCATGAAACATCATAAAGGATTTAAATAGAATTTGTCTATGAATAACCTAGGATAAACTTAATGTTTCATAATTTAAAGAGGGTTTCATTACATACATCCTATAAGTGTGTTTTCATGATTGTATGGATTACCACTATGATTTTTGTTTCTTACTCTCTACTTTTTGGTTTTAGTAAAGGGATGGAACCTGAAAGAACCACATTAATGTTGAGTGTGACAGACAATGTTTTGATTTTCCTCCTGATCTTATGAATGTTGTGGGAGTTGGAATATAAAATATCATTTATATGTTCACCCAACATTCTCAATATATGAATCATGATGGACTTCTAAATGAGAAAATGAGGGAAAATGCTTTGCTGAGTCCTTCATGAGGCAACACCCAACATCATTCAGTGGGTCTTCCGATCCACTTGTTGCTGGACAGTGGATCGGTGCCACTGAAAATATATTTTTAGTTAAATAATGTTAAAAACATGAGAAATTCATTTTTGAACTTTATTTTATATAAGGATAAGAAAACTAGTGGAGTAATCTAATCAAGAATATGAGGAAATACGACGAAATTGAATCCATATATTCAAACAACTTCAAGAACTTATTTTTTAATGATCACTTTCCTCACATTCTTCATGCAAGGATGAATAAATGTTTTCTTGAGTTAAAGAAAATGGGTGATGAATCTAATTTTAACTACAAGACTATTTTTTTGAGACTTATGATGTTCTCTTCTAGTATTATCATCCAAAATGAAATAAGGTTGACTAATTCTTTGGGGGAATAAATTCAAATATCATAAGGGCATTACCCATAAGGGACTACTATAGCTATAAAGATATTGTGTATCGTAATTTCAAGGATTAAATGGATGTTATAGTTATATATCAATCTCATGGATTTAATAAGAATATGAAGATGGTGTTCAAAAGAATATCTAAAAACCATGGATTGAAGAAGATGATATTTACATTATTTTATATTTGTGGGAAGAAGCATAATGGAAATTGTATTAAGTGATATATTTAATTTTTTAAGTGAGGAAGTGAAGTTCATCGAGATTTTGATTCCCAAAGTGATGGGAAGAAGTTAGTTAACAATGTGAATTAAATGAAATCTACATAGAATGTAGCTCCCCCACATCACTATTTAGAGTGTGAGAATAATGGGAATTTTTCTTATCAGTTCCTAAATTAAAATGTTAATGATATTGATTAATGTCAATAACCTCTTAAGACTAGGTATATGGGAAAATATCATGCAATTACTATTTCTAATGAGGGGTCTGATAACGTTGTGGTGAAAGGTAGAATTACCATTCACTATATAACTAATAATGTTTTAATTGATTTTAGATCTTCCCAAACATTCCTATATAAAAAATTTTCCAAGGGTGTTAAGATTACCCCCAAACAATATTATGTAGAATTAGTAGTGAAAATCCTTAATGGTACGATGATTTCATCTCAAGTCTATGATTCTTCTCTGATTGGTGATTGTGGGAATGTGCTTCTTTAAAATCGTATCATTCTTCATATGTTTTTATCTGATGTTATATTAGTCATGGATTGAATTTCTCATGATAAATATCACGTCAATTGTTGTGGAAGGGAAGTTACATTTGATATTTAAAACTATACTCTGATCTTCTATCAATGTGATGATGAGTATGAACTTCCTATGGATATTAAATCTATTATATGATTCTTAATTCTCATTTAGTAGGTGTGTTTATCTCAAATGGTTGGGGAGATACTTGAAATATATGTTATGAAAATTTTTCAAGAATTTGTGGATTTATTTCCAGATGAGTGCAATATATTTCCACAAAAATGTGATGTTGGCTTCTCAATAGAAGTCATACCTGGTACCATGACAATTTATTAGAATCCCTATATAATTTCCCCAATTGAGTTGTTGGAATTGAAGAAGAAACTCAAATAAATCCTTAAAAATATACTCATTCATCCATATGTGTCACATTAGGGTGCATCTGTAGTTTTTGTGAAAAAATAAATATTGATCAATGAAACTCTTGATTGACTATCGGGATTTGAACAAGATCATGATCAATAAAAATTATAATCTTCCCTATATTGGGGACTTGTTTTATCAACTATGGGTAGATCTATAGATTTATAATGTTTACCTTTATTGTGGATGTCATCAATTGAGGGTCAAGAAGTATATATCCATGATGAAATTCCATAAAAAATATGGACACTGTAAATATAGTGATTCCTTTTGGTCTTACTAATGTCCCTGGTATCTTCATGGATTTTGTGAATAGAGTCTTTAAAGATTACCTTGAGCAGTTTGTGATTATCTTTATAGATTATATTATTATCTATTTAAAGAGTAAGGAATAGAATTAAAACCTCTTGAGAATTGTACTAATGACCCTAAGTAAAGAAAAACTATATAAAAAATTTACAAACTGTGAATTTTGACTGCAAAAGAATTCATTTTTTGGATTATATAATCTCAAGATAGTGAATAGAAGAAGATCCATTAAAGATGGAGGCTATTGGATATTGGCCCAGACCAACCATTGTGATAGAGATTCATAGATTTAATGGTATATCTATATATATTATAACTAGTTTGTGGATAATATCTCATGACTATCCAATCCATTGATAATGTTAACTTAGAAGAATTCCATGTTCCTCTAGATAGAAGAATGTGGGGGAAGTTTCAAGGAACCTAAGCGAAAACTAGTTAGTGAACATGTGCTTATATTACCCTAGAGTGGAGAAGCTTTTGTAATATTTAGTGATGCATCCAAGAAGGGATTGGAATGTGTTATTATCTATAATAACAGGGTTATAGCCTTTACACCATGACAATTGAATATTCATGAGAAAAATTACTCAACTCAATATTTGAATTTAGAAACGATAATTTTCGAATTAAATATATCGATTCATTATATTTATGGGAACAATTTTGATATATTTACCGATCATAAAATTTTGAATTATATATTCACACAGAAGGAGTTGAATATGCACTAGAGAAGATGTTTAAAGCTAATAAATAGTTATACCTACTTAATACATTACCACATGGGTAATATTAACAAGGTGAATGGTGCTTTGTGTTGAAAGGGTCATTCTAGATTATCCATGATGAGGATAAAAAGATATCCAATATTTATGGATGATCAAATTATGGACCTAGAAATCTTGAAGGAAATGTGAAAATTCTTATCTTTCTCAAATGAATGTCCAACCCTCGGTCCAAGTGAAGATTAATGTGGCACAGAAGGAAGATGTAAAACTATATAAGAAGGTTAGAAATGTTACTAACCTTATCCTTGATAAGGTTGTCATGAAAAGGTTCTGAAACCGTGTATGTGTTCCATTCATAATAGACTTGAAGAATGATCTATTAGAGTAAGAACATAGTTCTTTATTCCCTATTCATCCTAGAAGTAAGAATATGTATAGATACTCGAAATTATACTTATGGTGGGTTGTAATTAAGAGATATATTTTAGATTTTGTATCTTGGTGATTTTTATGCCATCATGTTAAGGATGATTGGAAAAATTCACAGGATATGTTGCATCAATTACCCATAAAAGAATGGAAATAGTAGAACATCACTCTATATTTTGTCATTAGACTCTCAGAAACTACTAAAGAGAATAATTCTATATGGTTGGTAGTCAATAATATTACATCACACATAATTTCTATCAAATGAGAATTATCTCTGGACCATCTTTCCAATATATACATTAATAAAGTGGTAAGGATACATTGAGTACTGTGTTACATTGTAATTGATAGAAATCTAAGGATTACCTTAATATTTTTCTGAAGTCTTTAGCAAGCCCTTGATACATAATAGATTTTCATCACTACTTAACATCCTTATCTATATGGTCATTCTGAAAAAACAATTCACACTCTAATGGATATGTTGAGATATTATTTGTTGGATTTTAAAGGTGGTTGGGATCAACACCTTCATCTAGTTGGGTTTTCTTACAACAATAACATTCATTCAAGAATTTATATGGATACTTATGAATACTTATATATAAATAAATTTATATCTCCAACTTGGTAGAATGAATTTGGAGAAATATAGTTATTGGGATCTGAGATCGTTGAAGAAATGGCCAAGAAGGATAGAACCATTCAGCAGGATATAAATGCAGTTAAAAGTTAGAAAAAACGTTGTGATGACAACTATTGGTATGATCTATAATTTGAAGTCGGTGAGAAGTGTTTTTTTCAAATCTCTCACTGGAATAAGATTTTGATATTAGAAAATAAAGGGGAACTAATCTCTAGGTATATCGATCGCCTTGAAATTATTAATCTTATAGGGGTGGTAGAATATCTCTTGATGTTCCACCAAACCTATCTGAAGTCCATGATGTGTCACATGTATCTCTCATGATGAAGAACATACTAGAAACGTCATATATACTAAACTCATGGGTTATGCCACTGGATAATGATCTATATTATTAGGAATAACAAGTTGAAATTCTAGATTGTATAAAAAATGTTTTAGGAAATAAGACCACTGGCCTTGTCAATGTTTTTTGGAGAAAAAAACACTTATATGAAGATACATGGGAACTTTAGGATAGTTTGAGGGTTCATTATCCTCATTTTTGTATATTAGAATGTTGAATTTTGAGTTATAAATTAATTTTAAGTGGGGTAGAATGCGACACCCCATGTTTTTATGAACCATTTTTCGAATAATTTCTTTGATGGATTAAGTTGCATGCTATAACAAATTAATACTTCTTTATACACTACATCATGTTAATCTTGTTCTATATGCAAAATCATCTTAGCTTGTGTTACACACAACACTAGGTTTCTAAGAAACAACACATTATTATTATAATTATTTAAACTATATAGTTATAACATAGCCGTTAAAATTATTAATATGAATAGTATTAAGTAATTTTACAATATCATTTATAATATATTTATTTAAATAAAACATATTTATAATGAAACATATTATTTTTGGCAATGTTTATATGTTTTGAAAAATAGTATTTTCTTAAAAGAAATATTTTTAGGCCCTTCAGTGAATAATAATAAAATTAATTTTAGAATTTATCAAAAATTTAATTTTAAAGAATAAAATTATTATTTGAATTTATGATATCAAAATTATATTGGGGTGAAGTTTTTATATTTTTCTGAAATATTTCATTTTTTGGATGAATAGTGAGAATATTAAATTTTAATTGAAAAATTATTTTTTGTTTAACTTATTTATATAGTTATTTTATATTTTAATTTAGTTTTAATATATAATTATATCAATTATATATAAATTAATCCAATTTAGTTCATTGGAACTAATTACACAATGAAATTGGATATAAAAACATTTCAATCTTTTGAACTTTTTCACATTAAAATCTCTTCATCTCATATTGTCTGCAAGATTAATTATAAATTAATTTCTTCAACGTCGATTTTTAGAATTTGTTAAAATTGATTCCATATTTTTAATAATAATAATTTCTAATTTATAATAATTTCATCTTAATTTTTTACCAAATTTATTATTGTAAGTAATTAAAATTAATTACAATGATTAGGGTAAATACAAGATTACATAGTGATTAAAATTAAAACATAAGGTGTAAAAATGACTATAAACATATCCAAAAGTCATTGGATGGAATTATTTCGAAATATTACCAATTTTTATCTAAAAATAAAAATTATTTGTTTCACATTATGTAAGGGAGACCTCTCACTAGTGTTTACCTTTTTATATTTACATGAATGACACTCCACTAAAAAACAGAACTCACCCCCCCCCTGCACATATTCACAACTCTCAAGAACATTGAATCATAGAAACCCTTCCCAAATAATATCCCTAAATCCCCTCTCTCAACCTAGATGTATCCCTTTGTGAATGAATCCAACCATGGAATCCTTTTGGTGCAATCCAAAAAGAGTTGCCTGAAGAAGATGTAACATTCATCAACACACATTTTATTTTATTTCCTTCTTCAACCCCATAAATTACTCTTATATCAATATTATATAATAAAATAAATGTTTTAAATATACTGATATATATTTATGATAAGTTTATGACCAATAATTACACACACTTTAATCAAATTTGATACGCAATCATCGTTCCTGTGTACGACAGACTACCACCTCACGAACTGATGTCGTTAATTCTTCCATTACTACCTTTCAGTTATGAGATTAATTATGGAATTACTATATATATATATATGTTATTTATGATATATTAATTCTTTTTTAATTGTTATATAACACATACATTCAAGTTTTCCATTTTTTGAGAATACGATAACATCATGTGTGGATGTATGGACTACTGCCTCCTTAAAGAAATGTGATTTGTTCACTCTTTGAATTGAATTTATTGTATGGGTTTAATAGAAATATTTTATATATATTAAAAAATAATTATATTATAAGTATAATATATATTATTTATTTCTCTTATTTTTTTCTATATAATAAGAAATTTGAAACAACGTTCATGCGTTCGTACGACCTACCGTCTCCATGAATGGTGTATTTGATTTCCTATTTATATTTTTTATAGATTACTATAAACAAATATGTAATAATTATATATTGTATTTATACGTCTTTATAATTTTGGTTATTTTTAAAACATGATATAACTAAGATGAAAAAAAATATAACAAATCAAAATATATGCAAAAAAACAAAGCAGTTATTACTTAAAACACAACTTTAACATAGAATTATTAATAAAAGGTTAATAAAAGTTCATAAGAAAATCATATATGGTGTGATATAATTTAATATTGTTATGTGATAGATTTATAATAAACATATATTTATTATACATGAGTTCTGAAAGAGTATGATGGGAGTCTAGACATAAGGTAAGAGGATTTCTAGTCTCACTTTTATTTTTTGTGAAATATATGCCATATTTTGAAATCATTTCTTTTGTCTGGTGTATATAATTTACATTAATGAATTATATGATTATTATCCTTAAATTTTTGGTTATTTATATATCCATTTTATTATCTCTATTTCATTGGTTTTTACAGTTCAAAAGTTACCAAACTAGTAAGGTAATTTTGTCTCAATTTTCCTTCATTGAGACACGTTATTTTTTATTCACCTATAATCTTTTAAGATGTGTATATAATTACATTTGATATATAATTTTATGAATATAATTATTTTAATGATATTTTATTCTAAAGGTAGTTTTATTATTTCATGGGTATTTTGATTCAATTTTACCAAAGTGGTAATAGTTTATCACTACAATCTCAGCATTAATCGAGATTGTATATGATTACGTTTCCATTGATGAAATATTATGATCCATCAATCAAGGATTATCCTAATTTTTCTTCAACTATGGTTTTCATGATATATTTATGTATTGGGACTATTTATATAATCGTTGGTACTTATGTTAATGAAGAAAAAGTTTTGAGGAGATCTACCTTCTTTTGTATTTGGTGAGAAATCTATTTCATTCAAAAATATTGTTTTTTAAAAAGTTTTTAAATGATCAATTAATCTCATTTTCTAGGAAAAATGATTTTAAAAATGGTTTTGGATTGAAAAATGGGTTTAAAATGGTTTTCAAATATTCCTTTATATCTTTTTAAAGTGATTTTGAAAGAAAAGTATTTTCCAAAAGTGTAATGTTTTAAAAAGAATCTTTTAAATAAGATAGGACATTTTTCTCAATAAATGTTTTCAAAAAAACATTCCAAATTATTTTCCATCTATGATAACATTTTTTGAGTTTATTCATATTTTACAAGGGTTGCGATCTAAGGATACCATTCTTATTATTTCTCTGAATGGTTATTCTTTTGATGACATGTTGTTTATAAAACTCATTTCCACTGGTTATCCCACGATACAAACTTACAAAACCCACTTATTTTCACCAGTAATTATATGATGAAATTATTATTAAATCTATCTATTTTCCATAGGTTATGATAAGGTGAATTTTTTATGATACCCATTCTCCATTTCATGGGTTATGATGTGATGATTTATTATGATCATGTGGAAGACATATATATTCTTTCATTATGATATGGTTGGAACCTAAATCTCCCTTCAATGTGTTGGATAAAGATTTATATCTCATGAGATAGGCATGGATGGAATAGGGATTGAACTCTATTTATTAATGGCCTATGTCTGCAAATATGGTATTGGGATTGAAACTTGACTACTAAGATGGTTTGGGGAGTAAACTCGTTACATTAAGATGACTTTGAAATTAAGCCTTGACTACTATATATATCATTTTATATGCTTATGTGTCAGCCCCAATTCCATGTATTATTCATATGTCATACATTCATGGATTATGCTCTTGATTCCCTTATGATTCATGTCTTATGAACTATCAATATTTTTGTTATGACTCTTGTTTATGATCTTTCATATACAGGGTATGATCTTCTAAAGTTATTATCTTGTTCCAATTCCCTTATGCTCTTGATCACAATTACATATCTACCTTATTTACCCTTACATTGCATCTAATCTCAACCTTTATGATATTTTATTTCCCTAGGTTATGAAGAAATGTATTATGTGTGATGTGTCTAAGAAGTGTGCTAGTCATAGAGAACCTAGTGGGAGATAATGTAGCTCACTCATGTACCAATGTTTATGTATACATGTTTTCAAAGGGAGAGAACTAATATGATATTTAGACATTTGTTTTTGAAATTTATTAAAGGATCCCCAAAAGTGATGTTATGTCTATTTATAGTATGTGAGGGTTGCTATATGGATCTCATTAGGAAGATTAAAATAAATACAATTTATTTTCTTGTTAATGTTTTACATACCTAGTCTTGCAAATACACTTGGTATTTTAAGTTATTGTTTTATATTAATCGATATTTATGTTAAAAAAACATGTAATAATATGTGTAAAAATTTATGGGTTTCAAAAGAAGACACTTAATTTTCCCCCCAATTCCATTTTCAATCATAATCTTCTACTACTTAAAATTTTTAAAGACTATATTTTTCTACTTATGAAGAAAACCCACAACATACAAGAGAAATAAACAATAATGGTTAACATGTATCTCCCAAAACCATTTCGATGAAATCTAGCTGAACCCCAATTATTATAATGAATATATTTTATTATCACCTTTTAATAATGAATTCCATTTCAAAAGATAACTAGTTTCAGCTTCGCAAATATAAATTGGTCATAAGCATCAGAATTACTGATTACCTAGACATCAGGAAGGCCTTTCCTTCTCAATTAAATCATTTCATTTTTTCTCATATTCCCAATTTTCATATTCTATTATTTTTATATATCATCATCAAAAAAGGATTATAACTAACAAAATCACCAATGAATTTCAAACGTAGAAGAACATACCACCCGCCAAATGTTTTTTTCCCTTTCATCACAAGAAGAGATCCTTTACTATCCTTTAAAAACCACCATCACCAATGGAATTATACCCATTTCTATCAATAGTACTCAAAGAAATTATTATTTTTTATATTAGGTGCATGATTCATATCAATAATATTTCTCACAATGCCATCAAATATCTTAATTCTGATGGTTTCTATTCAAGAAATCTTGCAAGAATAATTATTTCCCCTTAACAAATCACCTCTTGTCATAATTACATAAGATTAAAACCAGTACTAATTTGGAAACATATAAAAATTAAAATATAAATCAATAATCCAATCATTACCCGATTTAGATTCACTATCATAAGAAATATAGTGTTCCCTATGATTATTATTATCCTTATCTACACCAGCTTCAAAAAAATTTCAAGTTTACTTTTTGAATAACAGGTCACTTATTATTGTTCTTATTTTATTTCATGAAACATTGGGATTTATAAAGAAAATTATTCATACAATATATTAATTTTTAATATTTATTTCACTATTTTTACCTACCATTTTCATGAGTGAAAAATTTCAAATCAATTGTTCTTTCTCTAGTAGTCAAACCCTCTGCATAGGATTCAGAACCAACAAAAAATCCATTTTAATTTCTCATTTTAAAATAAATCCTCAAAAACTTTTTCAAGAGTAAATGTATCATGAATATAGATAATTTTATCTCTAATGTTCATATACATTTAAGGAAAAGAGAATAAAAAAATAAAATCCAAATATTCTTTATCATATTTCACCTTCATATTTTCTAAATCAAATAAAATTTCATTAAAAACTACTAAATGACATGTAATTGATGAAACTTCTACAAGATATGAGATTATAACCTTTTCATGAAATGTAATTTTCTAGTAAGACATATTTTCATACAAAGTTTATTTAATTTTATTCATAATGTAATAAGCATTTTCTCTTTCAATAAATCTTTAGAAATCTAATATGATAGATCCATATATCTGTGAACAACCCATATCATAACCTTCTATATTGAAAATCCAATATTCTGATTCAAAATTAGTGTATCAAACATTATAGTTTCCATGAATAGATATATAAACACGATCATAAAGTAGACCAGATCTTTAGATCTCATTGGATTATAAGAACATGTTCAAATTTAGGGTTGATCAAACCTGAATCTATAATAACATTTTTCTAAAAAATCATCCCATAAATAACCATGAAAAATAAAGATAATTAAAAGGGAATTCCTGAATGTTATATGGAAAACAAAAATCAGGAAAAACCATGGGTAGTTGTAGTGTCTCATTTCACAATGAGATGGAGTTTGTATAGAATACATCAGAGGGATACAAAATTACATATAAAAAATTAATTTTACTAAAATTTAATAAAGGTATTTCACTAATATTAATATAGGAGTTATTAAAAACATTAATGGACATAATAAAGGCGTATTGACCACATTGTTTTATCACGTTTGAAGCATAAAAAACATATTCAGGTCAGAACAACAAAAAAATTCATTTAATAGTTTTTTTGTCGTGTAGTGTTTTAAATTTAGTTGACAAATATTTATATTAATATATTTAATGTAAAATTATTTGAAATTAAATTATTTAATTTTTACTGTAGTATACTATAAATTATAGCCGCATAGTACAATAATAGGGATTTTAACAGTGCTAAAAAATTTCTCATAATGGAAACATTCATCAGTGATAAAAAATGACCCAAAAAAATACATTTACCAATATTAAAATTGAAACTAATAAATGCACCAAATTACCAATGTTTTTTAGCACTGATATATGTGGTATTTATCAGTGTTTTTTAACATTGATATAAGATTTTGGGTTTTAAAGGTGATTACAACATCTATGTCTTTTTAGTGAATATAAATGTGAATTCTAGAACTGATAAATGTATAATATATAGTAGGGGTATTTTAATTTTCTGAGTATAATAAATAATGATACTTTCTTATTTTTTTGACCCTAAATTAATCATAACTAATTTGATTTTAATAAAAGAGTATTTGTGTTTGTTAAGAAAAACACTAACCCACTTTTGAAATTTAGGATGATGAATTGAAAATTTTATAATAATTTGTTCTAAAATATAATATATATGTTTTTAAATTGGAAAAATATATTTTATTAAATAATGAATGATCAAATTGGAATTGAGAAAATAGATAATAAAATCCTCAAAAAAAATTATCCAAACATGAAACACGGAATTTTTGAACTTTCTTTCATTCTATGATAAATAAAGGACTGTTGAACCCTTTCCATTTATATACACTGAAGACCGATTATTTTGTTAAGGAAGGTAAAAATTAATGCTGGGACACAAAATTATTGACCCACTATTATGGTGATAATTGTGAGATAAAATAAAGTGAAAAGTATAGAAATAAATGTACCCAAATGTAACATAGGAAATTCCTTAAAATTAATGCAGTAAAAAACCATGAGAAAATATAAGTATCTCTATGGGTAATTGTGGGTACACACTCCCTCGAAATTATAATAATAATATCTCTCATAATTATCTCTCTCGAATATGTAGGGAAACATCCTCAAATAATACCATAGAAATAATAATGGGAGGAGATGTGATTCTAAATATGATGATGTTAAATCCATTAGGGAAGGTCCCTATTTATAGCCTGATGCTAACCCCACCTCTCCATTACATTTCTAGTGGGATTGGTGGAGCTGTCCATAACAACCTATCCCATCCCACCCCCTTCGACAAAGAGGGGGCCCTCCATCCATGGAAAATACTACTGCCATATATCTCAATCATAGAATTGATTGTGAACCAATCATATCTCCACACATCCTTTATCTATATAAAACATGATACCCATATCTCTATGATTACACTTAAGGATATGCACCATCAAACCATTTTAGATTCAACTGCCTTCATCAAGAAACTACTATATTATATTCATTAATATTTTTTTGGCATATCCACACTTCCTTCATTCACTACATGTCAAAAAAAAGATATTTTACACCAATGTGTTTCATCCTATAATGAAAAATATGGATTCATTATAATGTGTATGGTGCTCTGACTATCATAAAATAATATAATTTTCTTTTTTATATTCCCAAACTCCTCCTATAACCATATCATCTAAATTGACTCTTTGTGACCATGTGTACCTTCCATATAATTTTCCGCATCATGGATAATTCCATAACTGACTATAACTTTGAAATAAGACTCACAATACCTTCTAAAAGAGTTAACACATTACTAGTAGTGGATTTCCATCGATAAAAAACACCTAAAGAATTTGAATCAACTTAAACTCAAATTGTGAAATCGGGTCATCCATTACATAATGCAGCATATGAGATCTCCTTGATCTATCTTACGGTCATCTTCATTATGTTTTAATGCTCCCATCCTAGATTCATCATGTATAAACTAACTATTCCCACTGAATGTGCAGTGTCTTGATTAGTGGAAACCAAAGTGAACATCAGGATCCCCACTATGGATTCATATAGTACTTCAGACATATTCATCCTCTCATCATCATTTCTAGGACTAATCATAGAGGATAACATAAAATTAAGAGGAATAGGGGTAGAGATTGTCTTATATTCTTACACATTGAAGTGTTTTAATAATTTACTCATGTAATTCTTCCATGATAGCCAAATATTCCCATTATTTTTGTATTTTTAAATCATCATCTGAAGAATCTTATTTACTAGTCCCAAGTCCTTCAAATAAAAACCTCCAGCCAAATATTTCAGAATCCAGTATCTGATCATTATTGGGGCCTGTAGCTAACCTATCATCCACATACAATAAAATAATGATGTAATCATTGCTATCTAGACCCATGAAGTATGAAAAAGAATCAAAATTGATTCTATTTTGTCCAATACTCATGATATATGAATCAAATCTTTTTTACCAGCACCTTGGAATATTCTTGAGATAATACAGAAATTTATTCAACTTGTAAACCTAGCCCTCTTTTCCTTCTTTAACAAAACATTATGGTTTTAGATTATAGATTTCTTCATCAAAATAACCATGGAGATAATTTTTCTTCACATATATATGATCAAGATTCAAACTGTATATGGCACTCATCGCTAGAACTATATGAATGGTCATTAATGTAATAACAAGAGAACATATTTCATTAAAATCAATACCTTTCTTATGAGAATATCCTTTGATCAACATACTTGCATGATATAATTCCATTAGGTCTTTTACATCCTAATTGATCTTAATGACTCATAAGTTTTCAATACCCTTTCTTCCATAGTGTAATGGAACAAGATCCCAAATCTTGTTCTTTTAGAGGGCTTCAAGACTCTCCATCATTTCCTGTGTCCATGTGGATACATCTAGACTCTGGGTCACAGCCACAAAATAATTTGTCTATCCATCCACCATTAATAAGAAAAATGCCATATTTTTCTCAGTGATATATTTTGACTTCCATACTGGATCACTTTGCTTCTAAGATGACCTTCATGGTCCAAAATCAATAAGTACATGATCATCATGCTCTGGTAATGCTTTACAGGAAATTGGTTCTTCCATGGGTTTTTCCTCTCCTTCAACTATTGTACTTTTTGTATTCTATTTATACATGTCTTAGTTAATTTTCATTTACACATTGTCTTATGAAAAATTGGAATCTCTACTAATGATAAGTTTGGGGTTAGTGGGGTCCCACAAATGATACCCCTTTATACCATCATCATATCCAAAAAAGATATATTTCCTAAACCTCAAATAAAAATTTTATCTTTTATGATTATTAAATAGTGCACATATTAGACTTGAAATTTTATGTAACTGATAATAGTAAACACATTTACAAGTCCATATCTCCATTAGTGTTTTCCAATCAATCACAATTAAAAAATAACATTTGATCACATAATAGGTGGTAATCACAACTTCTTCCCAAAATGTTTTGGAAATTCCAATTGACGTCAATATCTTCCATGTTCTATCCAACGATTTTTTCTTCATCCACCCCTCCACTCCATTATAATGAGTAGTGTATTCCACTTTGAACTATCTCTTGATTCCTTCTTATTGACAAAAAGTATCAAACTCCCCGATTGTATATTCTCTCTCCACCATTTTTGGTCTACAAACAATTGAATTTTTTTCTAAATTCAAGATCCTTCCATGTGTTGATTGTTTTTAAGATGTGAAGAACATGATCTTTAATCATTATTTGATACAATTAACATCACTTGTAATAATCATTAATGAAGGATAAAAAGTACCTTACACCTCGCAGGGGTATAATCTATTCTTGAAAACAACATAATTGATCAGATATAAGATCTCTTTACTTCTCACTATTGATGTGACAATTATCTCTACCTCATTGTGTGTTTCATCCATAAGAATTTAAATTTTTTTTAATATATTATCCACCTCCATCACCACAAGTAAACCCTTCACAATTCTACTCACATCATTCTCATAGAGAGTCTTGAATCCAATATCGTCAAATTTTCCCAAATCAAATATGTTCATCTTTAGGACCTTCACATGGCGTACTCCAAGGATGGTTAGAACAATGCTTTCATGAAACCTTAGTTTAGTGGTAATAACTCCATAGAATATCAAGGTGTGCTCATTCTCCATGTGTGTAAGACCTTCTATGAAAATTTCATACTGATCAAAGCATTCATATTAACTCTTCATGTATTGTGTTGCTCCTAAGTTGATTAACCATAAATCGTTGAGATGTTTTCTTCCTCCAATAATTTTTACCACTTCAATGACTAGTATATCTTTATTCCCAAAAGTACTCACCAAATTTCTATCCTTGACATGAATATAACTCCCACTGGACCCACTCTATCGTCACACTGGCTAGTCTTTCACTAATATCCATTAGATAATTTTCCATCCACATCACTGCCCCCATTTTCATTTTCCACAATAAATACTTATTCTCATGGAATATCTAAATTTTTATTTTTTTCACCATCTAGATAGGTTGTATGTCCGTAACATACACTATTTCACAATGGTATATTAAATAATCTCAATGATTTTCCCCTAATGTAAAAGATAAACCACATTTATAATCAAAGAGAATACTCAAATTTATGAGAATTATTAATACCCAAAAAGTAAATAGAACCAAAATAGAACCTTCCTATGATTTGACTTTTTGGGACTGATAATTATTGGTCAAATAGTACAATGATAATTATGAGATTTTATAAAGTGGAAAAATTAATAATTAAATGACACCATATGTAATTTGGAAAACCCCCCAAAATGAAAGTGTTCAAAACCCAAGGATGAATACAAGGATAACTATAGGTAAATATAGGTACACAATCTAACAAAATTACATGTATAATATTCCTCGTAATTATATGTCTTGAATATATAGAGAAAAAACCTCAAAAAATACCACACAAATATTGATGGGATAAGATGTGCGGTTGAAACTGATGATACTAAAAACATTGGGGAAGCTCCAAATTTATAAGCTTCATCCAGCCCCTCCACCTCCATTCCTCCTCTAGTGGGATTGATGGAGTTGGAAACCAACCACCTACCTTATCTCACCCACATTGATAAAGATGGGTGGGGTGGGTTGGTTCTCCGTCCAATGGAAAATACAGTTCGTAGTTAGTATCCAAATTTAAAATCCCATGTAGTTTTCATTAAATTAATGTGGTAATAAATCTATGAAATATAATACCATCTCATAGTCCACGTAAAATTAGAAAAAATATACCATGATCATGGTATGAAATATATAGGATTTGTTAGCCACCAATTTTAGTTCTCCCTTATGAAGGCATGAAATTAAATAGATTATGGGTGTAATACCAATGTTTTTAATCTTGGAATTCCCTATGTTTTAATGGTTTTAATGAAGGGATTCATTTTCTATTCATGTAGAAGAGGGTTTCCTAATATTTATTCCAAGTATTGTTGAACAATTAGTTTTATTATCTTTTTAAGAAGAAAAAAAGACCAATGGGTGAATCAACATGTCATGTAAATTTATTCATGAATCCTTATGGAAGCACTCATGTGGTAAATTATATCGTTCAAAACATTCTCCATGTTTCATATTATTTAATTAATCATCTTATATTTTTTTTAATGACAATATTACTTTTTCAGATCCATTTAATAGAATCATCTTGTCTATGATGAAGGGAAATCTGATCAATGCCCTCCTCGAATCTTTCTCTTCCAATATGTTCTTCACCAAAACCTTGTCCTGGGTGAAGTGTCCACCGTTCATCTACAACACCTTCTTATATAAATAAATTGGAATGTCAACACCATATTTTTTCATCCATAAAAAATCATGCTTCAATGCATGCCTTCATCAACTCACATCATGAAATAAGGAAACACTACAATAGGAATATAAGACTACTTATCTTCCCCAAAATAACATCAAGCCTCAAGCCCGAAGTTCTTGGATTACCCAGTGTTGGAGATAATATTAAGCACACACCCTATGAAATAGCCAACATTAATGGATACAAAAATGTGTTGAATTATGTATTAGAGTTTGAATAAAGCTTATGGTTATAATGGTTTCAATTACAAAAAGAAGAAGGAAATGAATAATTAAAATGAGATAGTAATATGTAAAGTAAATATAATCCAAAATTGAATAAAGAAATGGATTCAACATAGAAAAATTAATGTAGTAAAGATAGATGGTAAATGGATTTAACATTCTTCAGTCTATTTTGGAACTATGTTCACAACAAGAAACCCACCCAAACACATGCTTTTTTAAGCTCTGAAGAAAAAGTATGAAAGATAAAATCAATTAAAAGGATGAAAAATACAAACCAGAAAAAATACGTATCACCAAAATAGAACTATTAAAAAGTTTATCATTAGAACTAAAAGAAAATTATGTAACTATAGTACTAAGAGGCTTGTGAGGGTGGATCTGTAGAAATCTTGTTCTCGTGATGTTTTTGGAATAAATGCGGGTGTAATGTGTAGATCCAAGGGTTTGATTATTCTTCATGGGATTATTGATTTGATGGAAAGGCCACATATATTCCGAAGGGATTTTATCAAAACTCCACCACAAATGGGATATGATAGGAAGTTGAGGAGGATGATAGACTGAGTGAAGATCTCATATAAAGCAAAAGAATGGCAATGAGAGATTGGTTTTTTATTAGAGTAGATGGGTTCCAAGCCAAGAGAATACAATGGATTGAATTCCAGAATACAAGTGTGCTAGGGTTAATAATTCGCCTAAGACATCGTGGCTCCTCGAAAAAAGCCAGCCAACCAAAAAAACTCCATGCATGGGGATCCAAACAACCCATAAAATGAAACCACTAAAACCCCAAAGCACGTTGACGGCTGGGATTAAAGTGGTGGTAAAAGGGATTAGTGGCTAGGGGAATCCATGAAAGGATTGAGAATATGGCAAGGAGATGCATATCATAGGCTATAAAACTCAAGGTATGCTAAATATAAAATCCCAAATCATAGGCCCATGTGGGAATAAAGTGTCCTAGTATACATATTATCCAAGAAATATCCAGTAGAATCAATTAATAGGAATAAAAATAAATCAAAACTAGACATTTTTTTGGATGCATTTATAAAACTAATAAATGGAAGAATAAATAATAGACATATTTCAAATTTAAAACACTATGTGACACAAATCTCAACCATTTTCATTTGAAATTGGTGATGTTATTTATCCTATAGTTATTTAAATCAAACTAAATTCATCCTATATAAATTGTATTGTAATTTTGATAATACCTGAGATATGATGAAACTATCAACTGGGTTGTTATCAGTATGTGTATTGTTGAAACATATGGTTAAAAATTCAATAATGTCTCCAATAAAATATAATTTAAAATATATGTGTTTGGATTTACCATGGAATACATTATTTTTGGATAAATGTAAAGCATATTGGCTATCACTATAAACTATAATGATAGAATGACAAAGTTGAAGTTCAGAAGACAAACCCTTTGTCCATAAGGCTACCTTAAAAGCCTTAGTTAATTCAATGTATCCAAGATCTGTTTTTGAAAGAGAAACCATATATTTAATGTTACATTTCTGGAATATGGGGCCTCCACAAGTAGTGAACACATACCAGGTTAACGAATTTTCGTTATCAATATTACCTTTATAATCATCATCTACATATCCAATAATCAATTTAATTGTATAAAAATTTTCAAAGTACCACAATTATAGAGAAGATGTTTGTGATAGGCACCGAATACACCACATTAGGGAATTCCAATGTGTCTTCATTAGGCAAGAAATAATTATTTTAAGGTTGTAGATTACATAGGCTAAATCAGCCTTGGTGCATATCATGGAGTACAAAATACTGCCAACAATGCTGGCATAGGGTATGTGAGTCATGTACTCAACATCAGCAACATCAGTGAGAGAGGAGTTTGGGTAAAAAAAAAGCTCAAAATAATGTGAAAATGGAAAAAGAAAAGGTTTTAGGGATTCATACAAGTATGATTTAAGAACATATAGATAATAAGCATAATGGGAATGATACAATGGTTTACTTGATCTATTCCTAATATTTTTTATACCAAGGAATTATTTTGCTGGCCCAAAATCATTAATTTCAAAAACACTATTTAATTTAGTTTTAGAATCAATAATGTGATTAATGTTATCACATATAACCAAAACGTCATCTTTATATAACATAATCCAATGAATGATATTTTTAAAATTCTTTAAATAAACACAATAATAGTAAAATGGTTATTAATAATTAATGAATCAAAATTTATTACCACTTCATTGAGGATTAATTTAAACCATATAGTGATTTATTTAAAAGGTCGAATTTTTTAGGTTTTTATAATTTAGAATAACCATAGGAGGTTTCATATATAATTACTAGTTAATGTCACTATGAAGGAAGTTTGTTATCACATCTAATATTTCAAAGTGAATGTCATAATTGGAAGAAAAATGAAGAAGCAAAATTATAAAAGAATGTTTTGTCACTGGTGAAAAGATATAAGAATAATATATTTACTCTCTTTGGAGGAATCCTCAGAGTCTAATCTATGATTAAATTTCACTTTATTTTTAGAATTATTAACCTATTTTCACTTAATAATACACTTAAAACCAATTATTTTTGAATTGGAAGTTTTATCGATGGTATACGAAGTGTTATTTTTTTTTTGAGGGGTACATTTCTTCATCCATGGAAGTGATTCAGTACTTGGAATTTATATCATTAATATCATGATTCTATGTTTTATGATCTTGATCTATAATATACTGGGCAATATGAAAGGAAAATAAATCCATATTATATTGATTAAAGCATGTTGGACGTTTATAAACCCTATTTGCAATATCATGGGTCACCTAGTAATCATCATTATTATCAGGAGATTCATTATTAGAATCTAAAATAGAAATAGAGATAGATTATGCTAGAGACACAGAATAAGGATCAGGTGGAGGAGGCTTTAGAATATAATAAAATTGGGTTGATGGTTGAGAACCAATAACCTCATCAATGGTTTCATCATCACTGTCCAGTGAGACATATTTAGACTAGGGAGGATAGGATTCATGAAACACTACATCCCTTCTGATTATACCATTATTGAATCCATAATTACAATCCCACAAGTTATACCCTTTAATACCTTCAGGATACTAAATAAAAATAGACTTCATAGCACTAAGACCATGCTTATCAGTATTTATATAGGAATATGTAGTACACCAAAAGACTCATATAATTATATGAAAGTGGATTTTAATTTCAGAGTTCCTACTTGGATTTTAATTGGCTGAAAGATTATGGGAAACAATTTATAAGTTACAATTCAGTGGTTTAAAACTCTTCCTAAAAATATTTTTTATAGACTAAGAATGCAAGAATGATCTAGACTCACTCGATGATAGTTCTACCCAAGCGTTCAACATGTCCATTCTACAGGGGGTCTCCCTTATAGTATGACACATTACAATTCCCTTATATTGGAGGAACTGAATGAAATCAATAGAGAGTTATTATAATCCCTTGTCAGTTTTCATTGTTTTAATTTTCTTTCATACCTAAACATCATCAAGGATTTTGCAGGTTCTAAAGGTTTCAAAAACATCATATTTTTCCTCGATTATGTAAATCCAAACCTTTCTAGAGAATTCATAAACAAAGTAAAAAAATTAAAACATCCACCATGGGAAGAATTCCAAGATGGTCCGCATGAATCAGAATGATTGTATTCTAAGTGGAATATAGATTTAATGGTAGTCCTATTGAAGATGACTATATTATCTTTTCACAATACACAGTCTTCACAGAAAATGAAGGTTACTTTGTGTAATGTTAGTTATCATCCCTTACTTACTGCGTTCCTCAAGAACCTTGGAGATTATATGCCACAATATCATATTCCATAAAAAATTATTATAAGTATTAGAAACATATATGCTACCCAAATATCTAGAATGGGTCTTCCCCTTCAAGACATATATCACATTAACAAGAGAACCCTTGATGACTACTCTAGATCCTTTGTAGTTTTTTTAGAAAACCTGATTCGGACATAAAGGTGAAGAACTTTTGGTCAAAAACACTCAAGGATGTTAGGTTTCTATAGAGGCTAGAAACCCACCAAACATCATAAAATGTTATGATAGAGTGGTCATTTGCTTAAATTAACAAAGAACATAACACCATGAATTGACACATACTATTATTTTCAAAATGAATATCTCCCTCCACCCTTTCTACCAAATCAACGAACGAATCCCTAGAGGGACACATCTGAATTGAGAATCCAGGATCAAGGACCCATTAATGGGTAAGAGAATTGGTATATACATTTAAAACTTCAAAAGTATCATATACAGAATCTACTAAAAGGGACTATCACATAGGTTCCTTAGTCTAAGCATTTTGTTTTTGTTTTCTGCAATCAAGTCATGTGTGACCAGGCAAGCCTTGGTAGAAGAAAAATATTTTCCTCGCCTTAGAATTGGACTTAAACTTGGGTTGTTTATTTTTCTTTATTTTAATGTCAATAAATATTTCTTCTTACCCTTTGTTTTTTTTTCTATCCATTTTGAAAATAATCTCGGCCTCACCCTAAACTCCTAGGTTACAAAGAAATTCCTTAGTAGGAAAAATTTAACATCCTCTAGGTCTATAGAGTCATAGACATACATCACAGTCTCAAACATTATGTTATGAATTTTTTTAAATCAATTAAATGAATCATGGATTTATCCTCATTATCAACTGTCACACTTGTGTTGGCTAATTCAAGCATGGTTTTTTTAAATTTATCCTAGTGGGATTTAGTTGAAACACCATATTTAATTTAAAAGGTAAACATGTTTTTTTCATAAAAATCTAATGGGAAGTGAAGTTTTCATGTAAATTTTCTCTAGTTTAATCCATATAACATAACCATTGGTTTCGTAAAAAAATTCTCTAAAAACATTACATCCTAATGAAGTAAATAACTATGGACCTTACCATGAATATCATAAGAGACTTCTTGGTATATAGTGGATGTTTTTTCATCACAATGGGTTTCTTAAGGCCTTACAGGGAATAAATTAGCCCTTACTGAATAAGAAGGGCTGTCATTTTTATTCAACAGAAATTTAAGTTATTATCACTATTGAATTAATTTATTTAAAACCATGTTGAATCCATGTTTTTCTTGGAAGCTCTGATACCATTTTAATGGGGACAACATTATGTGTACACTAGAAAGAAATATCCAAGATCAATGAAAATATATGTGAATTCAATTAAGTATTTGAATTTAAATATTGTTTGTGGTTATAATGGTTTCAATTATAAATAGAATTTGTAAATGGAGAATTAAGATGAGATTCTAATGCATAAAATAAACAGGATCCAAAACTAAATTAAGAAAGTTGTTCAAAAACAGAAGCAAGTAGTAAAGTTAAATAAGGGATTTGACATGCTTTGGTCTATTTTGAACCTGTGTTTATGTACAAAACACCATTCCACACGCAATTTATTAAGATCAAAATCAAGACGACATAAGATAAAATACACCATAAATAGGAAGAAAAAAGTATGAAAAATCACTATCTTGATAAATAAAAATAAAGTACTTACTAGTGAGGGATTCTCTCAAATAGTCCAATTCTCTTGATGTTGTTGGAATAGAAACATGTGTAATGCTTGTATCCAAGGTGTTGGTTATTCATTACGAGACTCTAGATTAGAGGAAAATGAAACATATAAGGGATTTATTCAACTCTCCATCATAAAATAGAGGAAGTTGAGGAGTATGATAAGCCTCTCCCAAATCAACAAAATGACAAGGAGAGATAGGGTTTTCATTAGACAAGATGAGAATCATTCTAGGAGAAAAATAATGGATCAAATGTCAAAATTAGAGTGTATAGGGTCCTCAATTTCACTAACATTTTTCTCTACCACAAAAAATCCATCTAACCAAAAAACTCCTGATACATGGAGTCGAACATATGAAAAAAAAAAAGAAACCACCAAAATTCCAAAGCATTTGGAGGCAGGCTAAGAGAAGCCACACAAGGGTTTCCATCATGGCAAGGAGATCCATGTTGAAGGAAATACACCTCGAAAAAGGATAGATAGAGAAGCCAAAAACATGGCCCCTTATGGGAACACAATGACCTTGTGTACATATAATCCAAGAATGATCTAGTAAAAACAATTTGGGCAAAAATAATAACAAAGAATAATTAAACATTATTATTCATGCATGTATAAACTAATAAATGGAATAATAAAAAATATGAATATTTAAAATTGAAAACATCATATTTCACACCAAGGATTCTCCCCAGATACTCTATGGTAGGGATTATAGATGACGCCCTACATGAACAAAAACATAAATATCTCAGATTCCAAATCATCAACAATGATGATTTTAATCAATATGGTAAGAGAATTGATTCAAAAAGTTGTATCACAAAAACAATTCTTCATTACCTGAAAAATAAAATGAATTATGATATCACCATAACATCTAAACCAAATTTTATTTTGAGGGTTGGAGGGGTTAGACAGAACACCACACCCCAGAAGCAACCGAGATAAAGAAAAAGATATTGAGAGACCAAAGAAAATAAGAAAAGGAAGAAAGTTGATGGAAATGAACATAAAACAAAAAAATTGCGGATTATAATAGAACAATAAAAATACACTACACTGAAGATAAATACAATAAAGAATGCATTCAGGGACCACTGAAGCTATCAGAACGTCGGGAGCCAATGGTGATCCCTAACATGATAATGGTAACATAATCCCACGAACTAGATAGACTCAGAAATTTGACCCTAACATCAATCATATATAAAATTAAAAAATAATGTCACAACGCAGCACAAATGAAGTAAAATAAGAGGATAAACTAAAATATTTATGCCTACACTAGTAACTTGAGAAGAGATCATCTTAAGGGATAACTAGTAATTCCTAGAAAATATCTCCATGAAGCTGTTGCGAGGACTCTAGGAACAACAGAATAGGGGGCTTCAAAATCCATTGGGGGAAGATTAAAGACATTCAATCTCTATTGGGATATGTGTATTGGATTACTTAATTTGTTTGAAGTAAGCAAAAAGAATATAGGAATAATTTTTAACAAATTTAAAATAACAGAGAAGGAAAATTTAAGAAAGTAAATATGAACATAGATATTTACATGGTATGGACCTTTGAGTCCTACTTCATGGCAAGAACATCGCCACAAATTATTTTTTATTATGTAGAAGTAAATCTGAGCACATACAACAGAGATGAAAAAAATAATAAAAAACCACACATGCTGGCCAGAAAAATCTATCCAAGAATAGGGACCTCGTTACCCCAAGATTCAGTGGTGAACTCTGGCTTTGAGTTAGCAACGTACTCCACTGAACTGGACAGACTCACACAAACAACCTCGAGAACCAAATAGAAAAATAAAACAATCAAGATCATACAATGAAGTTTCTGAAAAAAAGAAAGAGATTACAAAACCAAAAGCATTGAAGGAGATATGAATCTACCCAGGTTCAAGGATCTTGAACACGAAGTGGTCCTCACAGAGATCGTGAGTCCCGAGCTCTCCACTAGAGAATGTCACAAGAATAGGGGTACAGAGGAATAGAGGCTGAGATTCACTAGGTTTCCTCTCTCATAAATCTATCTATCAATAAGAAAAGAACCATGAAGAAGGAAGACCGTAGACCGTAATAATGGCACAACAAAAGTGAAAGCGACACTGGTGACTAAGAAGATGGACCCAATAGGCATTGTATGCAATTTGGGACCCGTGGATGACTGATGGCACTCAGAAGAATCGTGAAGCCAGGTCAGCATAACAAACAATGGATAAGGTCGAACACATGGAAATAGAGAAACTGATAGAGGACAACTGGTAAGGATCACTATAAATCAAGAAAACACAAAAAGGTGAAACAAGAGTTGTTCTATAATCTCTTATCAATGGTCAGGAAAACAGAAGATCACAAGGGTGGTACATATATAAAATAGGTCATCAAAGTAGCCCAAATCCCCACAGACTAGGTGCAGGCCATGCATCACAAAAGTAGTCCAAAACAGAGCTAAGAAAAAAAGAATACCCACATAGAGGCCTAAACATGTTTTTCATAAAAAGAAAAATCCATCATTTTTTCAGGGAAAAAATACAAACCAGATTTAAATTTTGAAAACCCAAAATTAACAAATATACATCTTTTATAAATTAAAATGAAAAAAACACATATTCTGTTCTAGTAACCTAAGTAACATACTAGTGAGTTTAGATAGTTTTATTCATATAATATAAACTGAGGTCGACTGAATCCACCCAACACAGATACACATAGCATGTGCCGATGTGGTACACGGACTGACTAAACCTACTCTTATACTACATAATACTAAAGCATTATTAAAAAGAAAACTAAAAAACCACATTAAATAGATTTTACCCATATTACAGTTGGCTTCATCAGAAACTCAAATCTAAAGAATATAAATACTTGAAAATAAAACAACCTTTCTCAGTGATAAAATATAGTAAAAGATTAAAACATAGAAAAAATCTCATAATTTCACAGTAAAATAACAGAGAATACAACTCATAGAAACCAAAAAATAGGTAACCGAAAAGAAATTCTCCACCTAATCCCAAATAGCCTAGACAAGCCCATGAAAACATTTTCCCCAACTGGGTTCCCCACAAAGAAAAGTGGGTACAGTACTAGGATCGAAGAAAAAAACAACAAATATCTTATGCCTAGTATTGCCATACTGTCTCTATTTTTCATGTTATGATAATACCTTTTAATGTAGATAGTATTTCCATAATCAAAACACCAGAAACCCTTAAACCGGTTCTTATCATTTCTTCCTTTATTTCGCATATGACCCCAGGTATACAATAACCGAGTTTTATTTTTAACACCAGTTAATTCTTATTTCAAACTCTGTGTAACATCCCAAGGTTTTCTAAAAATAAATTGAAAATACTTGAAATTTTGTTTAAGGTATATATTTATAGTATCCTTTAAACATAATTTTATTTCTTCTATGTTTTGAATTTCAAGAAACTATCATCTACAATTGTGTTCAGTATGTTATTTCGAGTCTGATGGAACAAACTTGTTTTTTTTGTGAATAGTAACATGCCCTTATGAATAGTAATATGAATAGTAATATGAATAGTAATATGACCTCATGAATAGTAAATAATATTATTATTTTATTTTCCCATGGAAATAGGATAATGGGATCTTAATTAATTTTCCAATGTCACATAAAACTAATTGCACTTCAATTTTGTTATTTTTCGAATTAACTGTGACCTTATTTTAAAATTAAATTAATAATATTTAGAAAATTATTTTTGAAAAATGGAGTTCATTTTTGAATTCTACACGTCGAAAAATGGTTGGGGTAAATTTTTGGTATTTTTCTGAAACTCTTGAATTTTCGGTGAATAGTGAAATATGGTAAAATACCGTATAATCAATTTATCAGTAAAAATGCACTATTTATGACATCATAAGTGATGCAAGGCCACTTGCTTCGAAATCACATGATATTTTCACTAATTAAGGCCACTTGATTTGAGATTATTCATAGTCTTGATAAAAATATTATAATAATAATTAAAATAATCTAAAATACCTCCCCTCCTCCACTATAAATACCACCCTCACTACCCTCTTCCTCCCACACCTCTCAAGCCTTGAGCATTGTCTAATTTCTGCCAAATTCCCTCCTCAATCTTCTTCCCCACGTCCTAGAGCTGCTGGTCTCACCAAAAGACCAAAATCAAAGCCCTTAAGAAGGATCTCAAGGAGAAGAGATCAAGAGGTAAACATCCTCTTTCATTTTCATTCTTTCCATCCATTTTATGTTATTCTCTTCCTTTCCCTTTGTCTTTTGTTGGGATATTTCATTAAATATTTTCCCTTACAGTCCAAATTTTGTATGATTGATGAGATATTCCATTCCTCTCATCAATCTTGTTTTTATGAAATTTTTAGAGGCGCCGTTAGGCTGCCGAATTTTTTGTAAGAAATTTCTCATGTTTTCTTTATTTCATGATTCCTTCCACTTCTTTCTTCACCCCCTCTTATCCAAGAGGAATGAAATCTCCAGAATCATGTATATTCTGGATGTTTTCATGTTTATGGAAAATTATAAATCATTATTCCTCTCCTCTTTCACTTATTTAAAGAATCAAAAAACATTGTCCATTTGTGTCGAATTACCGATATCGTGGACGATGTATTATCAATTTCCATTAATTATTTCAAGTCTGGTCATGAAACCATTTATATGGTTGAACCAGGTTATAATATATGTTTTATGAATCATATAAGGTTCTGTAATTCTTTTGTACTCATGCTCATGATTCAAACTTATAAGACTAAATGAAATTGTAATTATCAAAGAACCACTTAAATTATCTAAACGAACATAATTAATGTTTTAACTTATAAATCATCATCATATAAGGCACCAAAGTGATGAATGGTATAATTTATGGTACTGGAGTTATGTAACTAATACTCCATTCCAATTCTGGAGTTTCACTTCCAATCAACAAGAACGATTCATCATGAACCGATCGTGAAAATCACAAAAGACCTCACCCAAAATAATGCAAGGAACAAAATACTAACAAATAAGGGGTGAAATGAGGTTATGAAATGACCATATAAGATGTTATAAACATTAACACGTTTCTTTAAAATCCTATTAACACTCCTTTAACCATTATACAGGAGGTTCAAACAATTTTGAAGTAGGACAAGCCCAAGGTAAGGGAATTCTTAACCCGATTTCCATTCTTTGGGTTAACCTTCTACTTTATAATTTATGTGCTATTTAAATTGTTTGTGTGATGGGTTCTGTTTATATTATGTTTAATTATGTGTATTTACAGAGTATATACATATTCCATCCACTCAATTAAGTCTCACTTCAAGTATATGATGTTTATAAGGGACTTTTCTTCTAAAATCCTCTTTTAAAATTCTGTTTTATAAGATTCAAAGGCAATGTTTTTATGCTATTATTTATGTTGAATGATTATGTTTTGGCTATTGGGCATTGTTTATGATGAAGGGTGGGACCTATATTTCCCTCCAATGCATTGGGTATGAGTAAGTTGGAGGTCGGCCGTATGGTTACTCCAAGTGTAACTGTGATGGTTACACAAAGTAAGGTAGCCGTGAGGGTTACAAATTTTAAGGTAGCCAAGATGGTTACAAGATTATGTAAGTAATGCCCCAATATACCTCTATGATTATAATTATGTTTGTGTGGATCTTGTGTAAATCTCATGTTACACAAAGTAAGATTTTATGGGTGTAAATCGTATATTTTGAAAATGTTTTCATATGTCTTGTGTATTCATGGACTAATGAGATTTTTCCTTCTGTTTCATACCTTACTGAGCTTTTGTGATCATCCCAAGTTTTTAAATGATTTTTCACAGGTTAATGGATGAATAATACAAGGAAGGAAGACATGTTAAATGTTGAAGAATTGTCAAGGAGTCTTGTTTTATGTTTTAATGTTTTATATTCTGAGGAAAATGGAAACTGATTTTATGGTATCCACTATGTAACAATGTGTAATGTTGTGAATATTTTGTCTTAATTCTCTAAAGCTCTAAACTTGAAAAGATCCTCAATGTAAAATGAAGTGTTTTCTTGAATAAATTCAAGATTATGTATGAAATAAGTGCGGGTCCTTACAGTTGGTATCAGAGGATGGTTTAGATGACTTTAGGGGTTAAGGTGATGCTAATAGAATAATTCTCACCCTATGTTTAATTTGTTATAGCATTTAAAGATTACCATGTTGCTTCATCTAAGAAATGTTTGTTTAGAATGGTTGTCCGCAGAAGGAACATGGATGCTGAAGAGGATAGGCACCGACAGAATGACATCCTTCCTGATCAACAGCCCGGAATGGTAGGGATTGGAACCGAGCAGTTTGTGACAGTAATGGCTCAGCTAACACAGGCAATAAATGGTGGTGGCATCCATGCAAGAGGACAAATAGATGTACCCCAACGGAACATAACAGTGGTGGAACATTTTATGAGACAACATCCACCTGCATTCAGTGGATCTTCTGACCCAGTGGCAGCAGAAGGATGGATTAAGGCCCTTGAAAAGATATTTGATGTTATGGGATGTTCAGACAATCAAAAGGTAAGTCTTGCCATTTATCGTTTTGAAGGGGAAGCTGATCAGTGGTGGTCAATGGTAAGGAATATCAGGGGTAGAGAGGATTTTGATGCCTTATTATGGGATGAATTTAAAAGTCTTTTTCTTGAAAAATATTTTCCTAAGGTGGTGCGACTTAGAATGGAGAAACAATTCCTTGAACTGAAACAAAAGGAGGAAGATTCAGTGGCTATGTATGAGGCGAACTTCACCCGACTGGCGAGGTATGCTCCGAATCTTATTCTGGATCTCGATAGCAAAATCAACCGCTTTTACTCAGGATTGAAGCCAAGGTATCGAAGAGCGTTGGCCTCCCGTGAATTCAAAAGTTATGAGAAACTTGTCCGATGTGCTGAGAGGGTAGAGATGGAGTTTGCTGACGATCACATGCAATTTGGAAACAAAGAGAAGAAGAGGTCAAATTGGAAAGCAATGGGTAAGAATCAACCAATGAAATCTGATGGTAAGAAAATACAGTTTCCAGTTTGTGAAAAGTGTGGCAAGAAGCACCCTGGGGAATGTCTTATCAAAACTGGGAAGTGTTTTAAATGTGGTAAGTTTGGACATATGGCCCGAGATTGCAATGAAAATGATCCAAAGACTAATCCTGATAAGCAAACTATAAAGTGTTTTAAATGTGGTGAGATGGGTCACTATGCAAATGCCTGTCCAAAGAGGGATCCAAATGATGCAAAGAAGCCAGACTACAAGCAGAAAGGTGTAGTGAGATCCTTTGCGACTACGTCAGCAGATGTTGGGCCATCCAATGAAGTTGTATCAGGTACTTTGTTTGTTCACTCAGATTTTGCTAAAGTTTTGTTTGATACGGGGTCTACACATTCCTTCATCTCTGAGAAATTTTCTAGTAAATTGGAAATATCACCTCAACAAATGATACCCGAACTTGTTGTTAAAACACCAGGGGGAAATGTTATAGCAAAGAGGAATTATAAGAATATTTCTATTGTGGTATGTGGAAAGACTTTACCTGCAAACCTTGTTGTTTTACCCTTAGTCGAGTTTGAAGTTATTCTGGGGATGGACTGGCTTTCTGGTTATCATGCTAAGATTGACTGTAGAGCTAAAGAAGTTGTTTTTCAGAAAGAGTTTCAGTTTGTATACAAGAATGAACCCATACAATTGATAACATATCAAGAAGCTGAGAAACTACTGAAAGATGGAAATGAAAGTTATCTAGCTCATATTGTTGAAAACAAGGGAACTATTCAAATCAATGATGTGCCAGTGGTAAATGAATACCTTGATGTTTTTCCTGAGGAGTTACCCAGTGTCATACCTAAACGAGAAGTTGAATTCACAATTGACTTAGTCCCTAATGCTAAGCCAATTTCAAAACCCCCATATCGTATGGCTCCAATAGAACTTATTGAATTGAAAAATCAGTTGCAGGATTTTCTTGTCAAAGGTTTCATTCGTCCCAGTACTTCACCATGGGGAGCCCCTGTTTTGTTTGTTAAAAAGAAAGATGGTTCCATGAGACTTTGCATTGATTATAGAGCTTTGAATAACATCACTGTTAAAAACAAGTATCCTTTGCCTCATATTGATGACTTGTTTGATCAGCTCCAGGGAGCTCAGTACTTTTCCAAGATTGACTTGAGATCCGGATACCATCAGCTGAAGGTGAAGGAGGATGACATCCCGAAAACAGCCTTTCGTACTAGATATGGGCATTATGAATTTTTTGTTATACCATTTGGGTTAACTAATGCACCTGCTTTATTCATGAATCTTATGAATAGAGTATTTCATGAGTTCTTGGATAAGTTTGTGGTGGTATTTATTGATGACATTCTGGTTTTTTCTAAAAATAAAGAGGAGCATGAAAAACATCTAAGGGTTGTTTTACAAACTTTAAAAGAAAAGAAACTATATGGAAAATTCAGCAAGTGTGATTTTTGGTTGCAACAGATTTCTTTTCTTGGGCACATTGTAAATAAGGATGGAATAACAGTTGATCCTGCCAAAACAAAAGTAGTTGATGAATGGCCAAGACCCACAAATGTTACAGAGATTCGTAGTTTTCTGGGCTTAGCAAGTTATTACCGACGCTTTGTTAAGAACTTTGCACGGTTATCTAGCCCAATAACTAAGTTAACACGGAAAGGGGTTAAATTTGTTTGGACAGAGGAATGTGATGTTTGTTTTCAGGAACTAAAGAAGAGATTGGTGAATGCTCCAGTTTTGGCCTTACCTTCCCGGAATGGTGAGTTTGTCATCTACAGTGATGCTTCTTTGAAGGGACTTGGTTGTGTTTTGATGCAGAATGATCAGGTAATTGCCTATGCCTCGAGACAACTTAAACCTCATGAGCTGAATTATCCCACACATGATTTGGAATTGGCAGCTGTGGTTTTTGCTTTGAAAATATGGAGGCATCATCTATACGGAACCAAATGCCAAATATATACTGACCATAAAAGTCTTAAGTATATATTCACTCAGAAGGAATTAAACATGAGGCAGAGAAGATGGATAGAACTGATAAAGGATTATGACTGCACGATTAATTACCATCCTGGAAAAGCAAACAAAGTAGCGGATGCCTTAAGTCGGAAAAATCATGCATCATTAACCATGCTACGTTTGGAACGTGATCCCTTGATTAATGATTTGATAAATTTTGGCTTGGAAGTTGTTGGTGCAGGGAATATATCTGTTTTGTTTCAGGTTTCAGTGCAGTCTTCGTTGTCAGACAGAATTATGAAAGCGCAGAGGGAAGACTGTGAGCTACAGAAAAAGGTAGAATTGGTTAAAATGGGTAAGTTTCCAGAATTTAATCTTGATAAAGATTGTGTTTTAAGGTTTGGAAAAAGGTTGTGTGTGCCTTGTGATTCCCATCTGAAGAAAGAATTGTTGTGTGAAGCTCATAGTTCTCCATTTTCTGTTCATCCTGGATGTACTAAGATGTACAGAGACCTTCGAGAGTATTACTGGTGGAATGGGATGAAAAGAGATATTGCTGATTTTACAATGAAATGTTTGACATGTCAGCAGGTTAAAGCAGAGCGACAGTTACCGAAGGGGATGCTTCAGCCTTTGCCGGTGCCAGAATGGAAATGGGAGAATATATCCATGGATTTTGTGGTGGGACTACCAAAGACTTCTCGAGGTAACAATGCGATATGGGTTATTGTTGATCGGCTAACAAAGTCTGCTCATTTTCTTTCTATTCGAGATACAATGACATTAGATCAGCTTTCTCGATTGTACCTCAAAGAGATTGTCAGGTTACATGGAGTTCCTCTTTCCATTGTGTCTGACCGAGATCCCAGGTTCACTTCTAAATTTTGGAAGGGACTTCAGAAGTCTTTGGGCACAAAGTTGAATTTCAGTACAGCTTTTCATCCTCAATCAGATGGGCAGTCAGAGCGAACGATTCAAACTTTGGAGGATATGCTTCGAGCTTGTTCAATGGACTATCAGGGAAGTTGGGATCAGCATATTTCATTAGTTGAGTTTTCTTATAATAACAGTTTCCATTCCAGTATTCAGATGGCACCTTTTGAGGCCTTTTATGGAAAGCGGTGTCGGACTCCTGCGTTTTGGGATGAAGTTGGTGAAAGAAAGTTGATGGGGCCAGAATTAGTAGAGGAAGTGGCTGAGAAAGTGAGGATGATCCAGCAACACATGAGGATAGCTCAAAGCAGGCAGAAAAGTTATGCAGATAACAGAAGGAAAGACTTCTCTTTCAAGGTAGGTGACCATGTTTTCCTTAAAATATCTCCTTGGAAAAGTGTGATGCGTTTCGGTATGAAAGGGAAACTAAGTCCACGGTTCATCGGTCCTTTTGAAATCTTGGATAAAGTTGGAACAGTTGCGTACCGCGTAGCTTTGCCTCCGAGCTTGTTTCAGGTACACAATGTTTTTCATGTTTCGATGTTGAGAAAGTATGTTCCAGATTCATCACATGTCTTGAGGCCGGAAGAAGTTCAGCTAGCAGAGAACCTTTCTTATGAAGAAAAACCGGTTCAGATTCTTGATCGAAGAGAACAGGTTTTGCGGAATAAGGTAATCCACCAGGTAAAGGTTTTGTGGAGAAACCACATGGTTGAAGAAGCAACATGGGAGTCTGAAAATGCTATGAGAGAAAAATACCCTCAGTTATTTAATAAGTAAATAAAATTGCGAGGACGCAATTTCAAGAAGGTGGGGATAATGTAACATCCCAAGGTTTTCTAAAAATAAATTGAAAATACTTGAAATTTTGTTTAAGGTATATATTTATAGTATCCTTTAAACATAATTTTATTTCTTCTATGTTTTGAATTTCAAGAAACTATCATCTACAATTGTGTTCAGTATGTTATTTCGAGTCTGATGGAACAAACTTGTTTTTTTTTGTGAATAGTAACATGACCTTATGAATAGTAATATGAATAGTAATATGAATAGTAATATGACCTCATGAATAGTAAATAATATTATTATTTTATTTTCCCATGGAAATAGGATAATGGGATCTTAATTAATTTTCCAATGTCACATAAAACTAATTGCACTTCAATTTTGTTATTTTTCGAATTAACTGTGACCTTATTTTAAAATTAAATTAATAATATTTAGAAAATTATTTTTGAAAAATGGAGTTCATTTTTGAATTCTACACGTCGAAAAATGGTTGGGGTAAATTTTTGGTATTTTTCTGAAACTCTTGAATTTTCGGTGAATAGTGAAATATGGTAAAATACCGTATAATCAATTTATCAGTAAAAATGCACTATTTATGACATCATAAGTGATGCAAGGCCACTTGCTTCGAAATCACATGATATTTTCACTAATTAAGGCCACTTGATTTGAGATTATTCATAGTCTTGATAAAAATATTATAATAATAATTAAAATAATCTAAAATACCTCCCCTCCTCCACTATAAATACCACCCTCACTCCCCTCTTCCTCCCACACCTCTCAAGCCTTGAGCATTGTCTAATTTCTGCCAAATTCCCTCCTCAATCTTCTTCCCCACGTCCTAGAGCTGCTGGTCTCACCAAAATACCAAAATCAAAGCCCTTAAGAAGGATCTCAAGGAGAAGAGATCAAGAGGTAAACATCCTCTTTCATTTTCATTCTTTCCATCCATTTTATGTTATTCTCTTCCTTTCCCTTTGTCTTTTGTTGGGATATTTCATTAAATATTTTCCCTTACAGTCCAAATTTTGTATGATTGATGAGATATTCCATTCCTCTCATCAATCTTGTTTTTATGAAATTTTTAGAGGCGCCGTTAGGCTGCCGAATTTTTTGTAAGAAATTTCTCATGTTTTCTTTATTTCATGATTCCTTCCACTTCTTTCTTCACCCCCTCTTATACAAGAGGCATGAAATCTCCAGAATCATGTATATTCTGGATGTTTTCATTTTTATGGAAAATTATAAATCATTATTCCTCTCCTCTTTCACTTATTTAAAGAATCAAAAAACATTGTCCATTTGTGTCGAATTACCGATATCGTGGACGATGTATTATCAATTTCCATTAATTATTTCAAGTCTGGTCATGAAACCATTTATATGGTTGAACCAGGTTATAATATATGTTTTATGAATCATATAAGGTTCTGTAATTCTTTTGTACTCATGCTCATGATTCAAACTTATAAGACTAAATGAAATTGTAATTATCAAAGAACCACTTAAATTATCTAAACGAACATAATTAATGTTTTAACTTATAAATCATCATCATATAAGGCACCAAAGTGATGAATGGTATAATTTATGGTACTGGAGTTATGTAACTAATACTCCATTCCAATTCTGGAGTTTCACTTCCAATCAACAAGAACGATTCATCATGAACCGATCGTGAAAATCACAAAAGACCTCACCCAAAATAATGCAAGGAACAAAATACTAAAAAATAAGGGGTGAAATGAGGTTATGAAATGACTATATAAGATGTTATAAACATGAACACGTTTCTTTAAAATCCTATTAACACTCCTTTAACCATTATACAGGAGGTTCAAACAATTTTGAAGTAGGACAAGCCCAAGGTAAGGGAATTCTTAACCCGATTTCCATTCTTTGGGTTAACCTTCTACTTTATAATTTATGTGCTATTTAAATTGTTTGTGTGATGGGTTCTGTTTATATTATGTTTAATTATGTGTATTTACAGAGTATATACATATTCCATCCACTCAATTAAGTCTCACTTCAAGTATATGATGTTTATAAGGGACTTTTCTTCTAAAATCCTCTTTTAAAATTCTGTTTTATAAGATTCAAAGGCAATGTTTTTATGCTATTATTTATGTTGAATGATTATGTTTTGGCTATTGAGCATTGTTTATGATGAAGGGTGGGACCTATATTTCCCTCCAATGCATTGGGTATGAGTAAGTTGGAGGTCGGCCGTATGGTTACTCCAAGTGTAACTGTGATGGTTACACAAAGTAAGGTAGCCGTGAGGGTTACAAATTTTAAGGTAGCCAAGATGGTTACAAGATTATGTAAGTAATGCCCCAATATACCTCTATGATTATAATTATGTTTGTGTGGATCTTGTGTAAATCTCATGTTACACAAAGTAAGATTTTATGGGTGTAAATCGTATATTTTGAAAATGTTTTCATATGTCTTGTGTATTCATGGACTAATGAGATTTTTCCTTCTGTTTCATACCTTACTGAGCTTTTGTGCTCATCCCAAGTTTTTAAATGATTTTTCACAGGTTAATGGATGAATAATACAAGGAAGGAAGACATGTTAAATGTTGAAGAATTGTCAAGGAGTCTTGTTTTATGTTTTAATGTTTTATATTCTGAGGAAAATGGAAACTGATTTTATGGTATCCACTATGTAACAATGTGTAATGTTGTGAATATTTTGTCTTAATTCTCTAAAGCTCTAAACTTGAAAAGATCCTCAATGTAAAATGAAGTGTTTTCTTGAATAAATTCAAGATTATGTATGAAATAAGTGCGGGTCCTTACACTCTGTGTTTGAAAATCACGAGATAGAACAACAAAATTAACATCCACTAAAGTAATGGATTCCCTACCATACATCATGAAATATTTCAATGAATTAAAAGAATTATCAACAGAGGTTATAAGAATTAAATCTTGATCCTTGTCTTTAACCACTTTCTCAATATTAGATAAATTTAACAAATCATTTTGAAACTCATCAATATGGACTCGCACAGAAGTTCCAGGGGCAATATTAAAATTATATAACCGCATATTTTTGTATAAACTCCCAAACAACAATTAATTCATATAGAGGTGTTCGAGTTTAACTAAAATTGACTTAGTAGTAGTTTGATGTACAACTTCACACAAAACATTATCGCATAGGATTAATATAAGAGTACAATGATCCATTTCGATTATATTAGGTCCAAAATCAACATAAGAAGTGGTGGACAATAGTGATGGTCACAATAGGTTTTTTATTACCATGCTAATAATTTGAAAGTCCATTATGGACTAACAGAGCATGCATTTTTTATTCGTCGCCTATTGAAATCATTCTCATCATCAAACTTTTCAACATCAAATTTAACTAATAAAAAAAGATTCTTGCCTCTGATACCACTTTTTGGGGTATGGGGATAGGTTTACTTAATTTGTTTGATGTAAACAAAAAGAATATAGGAATCATTTTAAAAAACTATGAAAGAAAAAAAATTCAAGAAAGTAATGATAAACATAGATATTTACAGGGTTCAAACCTTTTGGTCATACTCCACATCAAAACACAACCAAATTTTACTTTTTATTATGCAAAAGGAAAACAGAGCACATTCAAAAAAAGTAAAAAAAAATAAAGAAAACCATGCATGCGAACTAGAGAAACTATCTGAGAAAAATGAATTTATCACACCAAAAGCCAATGGTGAACTCTGGTAGAGTTTACAACGTACTCCCCCAAACTGGATGGACTCACGCACACAATACCAAGAACCATACTGAAAAAGTAAACAGAGATCATAAAGCACAGACGCCTCAAAAATAAAGAAAGGGATTACAAAACCAGAATCATCGAAGGAGATACAGATCTGTCTGAGTTGAATGATCTTGAACATGGAACGTTTCACACAGAGCTCGTGAGTCCCGACCTCTCCACCAGAGAATTTCACCAGAACAGGGGTTCAGAGGAATCAAGGCTAAGATCCATCGAGGTTCCTCTCTCACACATCTCTAAAATATCTCAATAAATATGAAAAGAACCGTGAATAAGTAAGTCCATAAAAAGTAATAATGGAAAAAAAAAAGCCGAAGCGACACTGTTGACTGGAAAGATGGCCTCAACAGGCATGACAGGAAAGGAGGGATGTGTGGATGGCCGAGGGAGCTCAGAATAATTGTAAAGCTAGGCCGGCATAACAAACAGCTGATAAGGAGGGACACTTAGTAGTAGAGGAATGAAAGGGTGAAAACTGTAAAAGATCACAGAAAATAAAAAAAATAAAATGTTGAAACATGATTCGTCAGATCATATCTTATCAACAGCCAACAAAATAGTGGATCATCGGGGTGGCGTGGCGGTAAAGTAGGCTATTAAAGCAGCCTAAATCCCCACAGACAAAGAAAAGGTCAAGCATCACACAAGTGGTCTAGAACATAGCCCATCAAAGTGAAGACCCACACAGAGGCCCAAAAATGTTTTTTATAAAAAGATAATTCAAACATTTTTTCATGGAAAAAATAAAAACTAGATTTGAATTTTAAGAAACTAAAATTTACAATCTCCAACTCTCTCTCTATAAAATAAGAATCTAAAATTCCAAATAACATCTCTTTATCCAATGATATAGATGATTGTGTTCTTGAGGAAAATGATGTAATTGAGGTCAATAAAAACTGAGCAAGCAGTGAGCTGACGGGTGTCAGGCACAACAGGTGAGGATGGGTACACGGACGGTTTAGGGAACGCGACGTAGGAAAATATAAGGATGGCATGAAAAATAATTAATGAAAATAGGGACATGTGTAACGAAAAAAATAGTGTGGATGGAAAAGAATATGGATCACCAGAATTATCTAATCGGGAAGAAAAAAAAATGTATTAAGGAAGAGACATCAGATATAACTGAGAAAATTCAAACAAGGAACTATTGTGGATAAAGTTGTGCAAGGTAGTCCCCGTTCGACAAGTAAGGATCCATTGAGTATAAAATTTGTTCACAAACTCAAAATTACATAATACAAAACTAATGTTTATTTTCTAGTTCCATAATATTAAACAAATAAACATGAATATATTCATATAACAAATTTCAAGATTCCAAGAATTATAAATGACTAATAAAAATGAAAAACATCACATGATAGTGGCTAATACCACAATTCCAGCATGTTAATTATCATAACAATAGAAACATAATTCTACACATGCCAATTCAAATAATAAAATTTTAGGATAAGTAACAACATCAAACATCAAATTCAATGGCATCATAAACAAAGAAACTTCTAATTAAATCATGAAGTAAGCCTTCATTGGATTATAGGTTGAAGAACTAAAATACACAATGAAGTAAAAGGTCACAATGATGTAATATACTTCGGCCAATGGCTTATGTGCATGGGGAAAAATCTTCATTGAGTTTTCACTATGAAAAAAAAGGAGAACGAAATAAAAGCGTAGAAAGTAGCATTAGAAAAGGGATGAACCCAAGAAACACCAATCAACAGACTAAACAAGACTGAGAAACCAAAGGAAAACAAACTAGACCAAACCCCCTTACCAAGGTCTGATCTTACCACCCATGAAATATCGGTCTTCAACAATAGAACATTGTGATCCAAAAGAATCATCTAGATCCAGATCCATCAAGGTCAAGAATTTCTTTTGTTGTTGTATTCCTACCCCAACATCCTCGATTTCCAATAATGAGAATGTTTTCCCATGCACTATGGTATTCTTCCAATTTATTCCTACTACCAAACTCCAGTGCCACTATCCGAGACCAGATGTGTCATCCACAACCAGCACTACTGTCAACTATTGGTGCTTTCTGAAACCTGTGATGCCCAAGTTTTTACCCCATTAACAAGAATCTGCATCCTTCGAATTCAAGAAACACGACTGTAGCCTCTCCATGATTGATCTTCCCCACCACCACTTTTTCCTCGATAAAGGCCGATCCATCCAAGTAGGGGGCCGAAAAAGGGCGGCCTCCCCACACTGCTTCTGCTCAGATGAAGAAGGTAAAAGGCTTGCCAGGATCTCCCTCTCCCCTCTTTTGGTGAACCTGGGGTAAGAGACCACAAGTATGTACCTTCATCTCCCTCGGCAGAATGTGATTGCCTCTGTTGGAGATATGGGAACCTACCTCCATGTGTCACCCCTTCTTGTCACAACTCTTGACCGAGGTATCCACTGCCTGAATGTAATAGAGGAGCAGGGGTGGGAGCTTGCAATAGGCATAGGTATGACTGATGATTGAAGAGATATTGAAATTCTAGCTGTACAACAAACTTAACAATATATTAAAAAAGAATTTAATTAACAATAAAAAAACATGAATATAAAATTAAAAATTCTGGACCTTGGTACTTAAAATGAAAGAACTGATTTAATATGAAATAATACTACAAAATATCCACCTTATAATTTAAAACTCCACCAACATGATGATTCTGCACCACCTACAACCATTAATCAGGGCATAAAATCCTAGAAAGGAATGAACCTATAAGGTAAAACATAAACAGTCACCCATAAATGTGACACATGTCACCCAAAATTAATGACATTCTGAAGCCGCCAAAAATGATGAAAATTTAATCAATTCTATGAATAAAGAGAACAAATACCTTCTCTTACCTGAGTCGACCTCTGAGACAATTCCAATGAGGAAGTCCTAGATTGCTCACCAATACCTGCAACACAAGATAGAACACAGCTACAGCCATCCTCAAACCATGGAAAACAAACTCAGAAAACTCACAAAGAATAAAACTCAAAAACACAGTACAATGATGTACATAGTAATAAAATAAACATTGAGAAATCAATCATATAAAAAAACAAACTGGTCTCCACCTCAATCTATCATACCCAGAAAACTCTCCACCTAAAGGTAGACAAAACCTAGAACCCTACCAATAGGTGAAGTTACTCAATAACCGGGTACCACTAAAAATCTCATATAATCCCAAGAGTTCTAAGGGAAAACTCTAAACCCATGAGAATAGAGATGATCCAAAGATAGCCAACTACCGACTAAAAAATCTCATTTTAATCTAGTTTCCTAAATATATCTACGAACCACAAAAATTACTAAAGGGATCCCGGAATAACCTCCATGAATCCCAATCATCACCTAACCTATTTAATTGACAATGACACTATAAACATTGCACAAAAAAAATCACCACTTATAATTGGTCAAAACCTAGAGACACCAACCTTAAACAGGATATAATCGAAAGCAACAAACCATAACTAATTACCAGCTCACTCTCTTAAGGAAAAAGGAAAAACCAAGAGTCCAAAAAAACTAGATAGATAATGCCACACACCTCACTAATAATAGATACACACTCACCTAGGCCAACCTCGCACAACCCCCTCCCACAAAAGAACTTGATACATAAACCATCCAACCACAAGATGCCTAAGGTCTCAGCTATAGCATACAAAACCAGGATACAATAAGGGAAAAACAATCAATAAAATATTTCAAAATTACTACCAAAAAAGTAAATGACTAAGTTGAACAAAATAATCAAATTATGGTACAGAGTAAAAGCCACTAACAAATCATTTAAAGCAAAGGATAATCAATTCTATATTTTGAAGGCACAAAATTATAACCAATTTGGCTCTAATTCCACTTGTTGGGGTGTTTCACTATGAAAGGTATTCCCCATTCGACTAGCTAGGATTAATTGAGAATAAAATTGGTTCACAAACTCAAAATTAAAAAATCTAAAAATAATGTTTATTTTCTAGTTCTGTAATATGCAACAAATAAACATGAATATATTCTTAAAAAAATTACAAGATTCTAAGAAATCAAAATGAATAATAGTAGTGAACAACATCACATGAAAATGGAAAATAAAATAATTCAATCTTATTAATTCTCATAACAATAGAAACATAATTCTACACATTATGATTCAAATAACCAGAACCAAAAACAATGAGAATACAATTTCAGAATAAGTAAAAGTATTATGTAAAAACATGGGCAAAACAATTTCTAATTAAATCAATAAGTAAGTGTTTAGTGGATTATAGGTCAAAGTAATAAAATGTGGAAAGCAGTAAAATGACAAAATGATGTAATGTGCTTCGGCTAATGTCCTACGTGCACATGGCATGATCATCCTTGGTTTTTCACTTTGTAAAAACAATGTAGTGAAAAATAAAAGTGTTGAAAGTAGAAGCACAATAGGGATGAACCCAAGCAGCACCAAGCAACAGAAAAAAAAAATGAGAAACCAATGCCAAACTAACCAGAACAAACCCCCTTACCAAGGTTCAATCTCACCTCCCTTGCAATGATGATCTTACAAACTAGACCGTAGTGAGCCAAAATCATTTTCTAGATCCAGATCCATCTAGGTAAAGCACTGATTTTGTTGTTATAGTACCAACCTGTTGTCCTCAATGTCCATGAATGAGAACGTCTATCCATGCATGATGCCATTATTCCATGTTATTTCCACTGTAAAACTCCAGAATTTCTGTCTGAGACCAGCGACGCCATCTGAAACCGGCACCACTGTCGACTAGTAGTGTTTTCTAAAACCTATTTTACCCATGTTTGCACTCGATGAATAAGAATCTACATCTTTATGACTCAAGAAACATGACCACAACATCTCTATGATCGATCTCCACCATCACTACTTGTGCCTCGACAAAGGCCGAGCCAGCCAAGAAAGGGGCCTAAAGAGGGATACCTTTCTGCACTGCTACTCCTTATACAATGTGTGGAAAAGGACGACAAGATCTCCCTATCATCATCTGCAGAAGTCCAAGGGAAAGAGACCATGAGTTGGTGCCTTTATCTCAATCAGTGGAATGAGACATCCTCTCTTAAATAGCTGGGAACCCGCCTCTAGGTCTCAACCCTTCTTGCCTTAACTCTTGACTAAGGAATCCAGTTTGAGAAATTATGAGAGGAGAGTGGGTGGGATAATCAAACAGGAATATGTACGATGGAGGATAGAAGACAATGCCAATGAGGAAGTCCTGAACTACTCACCAGTACCTACAACACAAGGTAGAACATAGTAGTACTCATCCTCAAACCCTGAAAAAACAAAATCCAAAAACTAGTACAGTAATGTAAATAGCCATAATAAAATAAACATTGAAAAATAAATCATATCAAATAAACACAACTGGTCTCCATTTGAATCTATCGGATCCAGAAAACTCTCCACCTGAAGGGAGACACTACCTAGGACCCTCCCAATAGGATAAGTTCCTCAACAACCGGGTACCACTGTTAATCCAATGAAGTCGCAAGATTCCTCCTAGAAATATCTAAACCCATGGGAACCCCAACCATCCAAGGGAACCCAACTACCGGCTAAAAAAATTCTCATCATAGACTAGCATCCTAATGAAATCTATGAACCACCTAAAATCGCTAAAGAGATCCCGACAGAACCGCTATGAATCCCAGTCATCACCAAACTTATTCACATGATAGTGCCATTCAAAACATTGCACAAGCCCAATTACCAATCGCAATAGGTCTACACCTCGAGAAACCAATCATAAACTGGACACATTCTAGTGGAATAAAATTGAGCTAATTAACAGCTCCCTGTCTTAAGACAAATGGTAGAACCTAGAGACCAAAACAACCAGATAGACAATTCCACACACCCCACTTTTATCCGATACACTCACAACTAGGCCAATATCATAAAAACCCCTCCAAACCAAGAACCAGAGAGACAAACTAGACAACCACTAGCTTCCTAATGTCTCAACTAGGGAATAAAAAATAGGGATACGGTAAGGGAAACCAAAATCAATAAATGATTTCAAAATTATAGCCGAAAAAGTAAACAACCAATGCTGAAGAAAACAATTATAACATACTACAAAGTAAAATCCAATAAAAATAACCTAAAAAACATTTAAAGTAATAAATAATTGATTCTGAATATTGATGATACAAAATTACACCCAATTTGTTTTTGTACCACTTATTTGGGGTAGTGCTATACAAGGAAATCCTCATTTGAATAGTTCGGATCCATTGAGTATAAAATGGGTTCCCAAAATCAAAATTACGGAATTTAAAACTAATGATTATTTTTCGGGTTCCATAATATGAAACAAATAAACATGAATATATTTGTATATAAAATTCTGAGATTCTAGGAATTCTAAATGAATAATAGTAGTGAACAAGATCACATGAAAATGGATGGTAAAATAACTCAAGATTATTAATTCTCATAACAATAGAAACTTAATTATGCACATGCCAATTAAAATAACCTGAAATAACAATCATGAGAATACAATTTCAAAATAATAGTAGCAAGCACCAAATTCAACAACAATATGGAAAAAACAACTTCTAATAAAATCAATAGGTAAGCATTCAGGGGATTATAGGTCGAAGAAATAAAATTCTGAAATTAGTAAAAGGACACAATGATGTAACATGAAATGAAAAATGGACTACGTGCACAAGGATGGATCATCCCTGATTTACCACTATGCAAGAAAATAGTTTAAAATAAAAGTGCAGAAAGCATCATCACAATCGAGATGCACCAAAGCAACACTAATCAATATAAAAAAATATTGAGAAACCAAAGGCAAACAAACTAGACTAAACCCCCATTAATAGGATCTTATCTTACCTCCCTTGCAATGTTGATCTTCCAAACTGAACCGTGGTGAGCCAAAATCATTTTTTAGATCTAGATCCATTTAGGTCAAGAATAACCTTTGTTTTCATAGTCCCAGCCCATTTTCCTTGATTTCTAGGAATGAGACCTCATGTCTATGCATGATTCCAATCTACTAAGTTATTCCCACTTTAAAAATCGGGTGCCATTATCCTAGACTAGCGGTGCCATTTGAAATCGGCGCCACTGTCGACTGGTGGGGCTCTCTCAAACCTGAGTTACCCATGTTTTCACCCCACAAACAAGAGTCATCATCCTTCAGACTCAAGAAATATGACCATATCTTCTTAGAAATCGATCATCACCACCACAAACCATGCCTTGGAAAAGGCTGAGCCCACCCAGAATGGGGTCAAAATAGGGCTTCCTCTAATCACTGCTAATGATCGTACGAAGCAAAGAAAAAGGCCACTTGGATCTCCCTCTCCTCTATTGTGGAAATCCAGGGGAAGTGATAATGATTTGAAGCCTACATCACCCTTTGTGGAATGATATCACCTTTCTTGGAGAGTTGGGAAACCGCCTCCAGGTCTTACCCCTTCTTACCGCAACTCTTGGTTGAGGAATCCACTACAAGAACATAATATAGGAGGATGTGTGGGAGAATCTAACAGAAATGTGTACGGTAGAGGTTTGAAGAGTTGTTTCTATTCCAGCTATATAGAAAACCTAACCAAAGATATTAAAATCAATTTAACTAATAATAACAAACATGAATATAAAATTTACAATTATCCACAGTGGTATTTAAAATGTACGAACTGATTAAATATGGAACAATGATAAAAAATATCCACCTTACAAATTAAAAATCCAATCACATGATGATTTTGAACCACATAAAACCATTAAATCAGGCATCACATCCTAAAAATAAAGGAACATATAGGGTACAACTCAAATAGTCACCCATCATGCATCAACGTGACACATCACCCAAAATTAATTTCATTATAAATCTCCTAAAAATGCTGAAACATTAAACATTTCTAAGCATAAACAAAACTCATGTGCACTTACCAGAGCTGACCTCTAAGACAATGACAACAAGGAAGTCCCAGACTGCTCGTCGGTACCTACAACACAAGGCAGAACAATACAATACCCATCCTCAAACCATGGTAATGAAAACAAAAAAAAAATACAACTCAGGAAACCAATACGATAATGTAAATAGAAACTATAAAATAAAAACGGAGAAATCAAGTATAGCTCTACCTGAATCTATCTGACCTAGAAAACTGTCCACCTAATGGGAGGCACTGCCTAGGACCCTTCCAATAGGAGAAGTTACTCAACTACTGGGTACCACTACAAATCCCATGATGTCCCAAGAGTCCAATGAGAAAACTCTTAACCCAAAAGAACACTGACGATCCAAGGAATTTCAACTACCGACTATGAAATCTTATCTTATTTTATCTTACTAACAATATCTAGGAACCACCTAGAATCACTAAATATATCTTCATAGAACCGTCATGATGCTCGATCAATACTGAACCTTTTCGAAAAAGGTAAACACTTAGAGATATTGACCTTAAATAGGACATAAAGTGGAGGAACAAACTAGAGCTAATTACCAACACTATCCTAAGGCAAAAGGCAGAACTAGGAGACCAAAATAAACAGACAGACAATATCACACACCTCACTACATACCGATACACTGTCACCCCAGCTAACATCACACAAACCCCTTGTACCCAAGAACCCGAGACACAAACTAAACAACTTAAAGGAGCCTAAGGACTCAATTAGAGCATAAAAAATAGGGATACAACAAGGAAAACAACAATCAATAAAATATTTCAAGATTAAATCCAAAAAATTAAACGACCTATGATGATCAAAACAATCAAAGCCTGATGCAAATTAGAATCCACTAAAAAATCATTTAAAGCAACAAATAATCGATTACAAATTTGAAGACACACAATTATACCAAATTTGGCTCTGATACCAATTGTGGGGGTGCGTTGGGAAATACAATCCTCATTTGAATACCCAGGATCCATTGATTTTAAAATGTGTTTGCAAACTAAAAGTTACAGAATCTAAAACTAATGTTTATTTTCTGGTTCCATAATAAGAATCAAACAAACATGAATATATAACATATAACTAGTTCCAAGATTCTTGAAATTCTAAATGACTAAAAGTATCGAACAACATCACATGACTCCAGCTAAAACAACAATTCAAACTTGTTAATTCTCATAACAATTGAAAGATAATTCTTCACATGCCAATTAAAATATACAAAAACCAACAAATATGAGAATAAAATTTCAGAATAAGTAACATCAACATGCACCAAATTCAACAGCAGAATAGACAAATTAGATTCTTATTAAATCAACTAGTAAGCATTCAGTGGATTATAGGTCAATGAAATAAAATACGGAAAACCTTAAAAAGACACGATGATGTAACATGTATCAGAAAATTGCAAACTTGTATGGGGTAGGATCATCACCAGTTTTTCACTATGAAAAAACAAATGAGTACAAAATAAAAGAGTAGAAATTAGCAACATAATAGGTATGGAACCAAGAAACACTAATCGACATATAAAACAAGGCTGAGAAACCACATGCAAATAAACCAGACCAAACCCCCTTATCGGGTTTTGTCTTACCTCCCGTGCAATGAACATCTTCCAAACTTGACCGTTCTGAGCCAAAATCATCGTCTAGATCCGGATCCATGTAGGTCAAGCACCAACTTTGTTTTTGTAGTCCTAGCCCATAATCCTTGATATCCAGGATTGAGAAATCTTTTCTATGTGAGATAACATTCATCCAAGTTGTTCCCGCTATCAAACTTCAGTGCCACTGTCTGAGACCAGAAGTACTATTCGAAACCAGTGTCATTGTCAACTGATAGTGATATTTGAAACTTGTTCTACCAAAATTCTCACCATGCAAATAAGAATCTGCATCCTTTGGACTCAAGAAATAATACCACATCCTCTCTGCGATCGATCTTTACCCCCACCGCATGTGCCACGACAATGGATGGGCCGAGTATGTAAGTAGACAAAATATGGATGCCACTCCGCACTGATAATGGTTGAATGAAGAAAGGTAAAGGACATTAGGTTCCCCATCTCCTCTCTTACAATGAACCAGGGGAAAGTGACCTTGAGTTGGGGCCTTCATCTCCCTCGATGGAATGATATAGCCTCTCTCAGAGAGATGGGAACCCACCTACAGGCCTCACCCCTTCTTTCCACAACTCTTGATCAAGGAATCCACTTCCAGAAATTAATAGAGGAGTAGGGGTGGGAGCATCCAACGAGATTGTGTGGGATAGAGGATTGAAGAGTTGTTTCAATTCTAGCTGTACAGTAAACTTAACAAAATACAATAAAGAAATAATTTAATTAAAAATAAAAAAACATGAATATAAAACTCATCGGAACACTAAAGGATTATGAGGTTCTAGCCATGGAAACATGTCAGAGAAAATAAAAATTCCACCAACATGAATCCCATCACACCGAGTGCAAAAAAAATAGATCCCATGCCAAAACAACACATAAGAGCCTAGCGAACCAATGAGGTCTCAACAAAATATTCTTCAAAAATATATTGTGTAATAATAAAATAACAATTTTTCACACCATTAGATGAAAAAAAAATTTCAAATTGAAAACCAATAATCAAATTTTAAAAATAACCACATTTTCAAAATAAAATGAAAAAAATATATTTTTGGAATATATTATTTTCTTTAATTTTTTTACCATAAAAAATACATTTTATTATCATAATTATGAAAATTTTATTCTATTTAAAGGCTTCTATTTATGGACTTTTGTGGGCTTGTGGTGATACATGGACTTGGTGTTCATTTTTTCTAGCACGTTGGGATTCATTTCAATTCTGGTCCTCATGTTTGGCCAGATCTCGGTGTTATTTCACATGATTCCCTAACCATAGATCTTCTTCATTGAATGAATCTATTTTAATGGGGGGTGTTTTCTATTCCTTGGAACTGACTGCATGTCCCAATTTTTGTTTGAGTTTTGAATCCCACTAATCATCTCAAACCATTGGAAAACTGGCATCCATCCATGAAATTTCCCTCACCTTCCATACTTTACCACGGTCTCTTATCTGCTGGTCATGCCTTTAATGCTTGACCCTCCTCAGTTCTTCTTGGTATATGATAATCTTCTTCCTTAGTAATATTATTGTTCAATGTAACTTTGATGCCATGTTCCCGAAAAAAGGATCACTTGAGAGAGTCAATCTACTTTACTTCAATGGCATTCATGCACCCCCCACCCTTTCTGGTGATGTTTCCAAGTGAAGAGATTTGGTCTTCCAAGATATATTCATGAAATGAGGTCTTTTGAGAGGTTCAACCATGGTAAAAACTCCTTCGGATGAGCATCCTTCCTGATTTCATGGTGTATACTCATTACATTAAGCTTCCCTACACTTCCTTTGATTTTGCAAGGTTGCATTTTACTTCTCCTTATTCATCTCATTTTATGTTGGGGTTCGCATGCCTGAGTCCACCTTATTGAGAAATAAATGTTACCATCCTAATCTAAGTTCTAGTGGCAGTCCATAGAGTGACAAGGTTCCAAGATCAGATAGTTTTCTTGGTCCTTGTACATTTTTCTATGTTTACAAATTTCCCCATTTCATGTCTGTTGTTTTTTTTCATAATAATAAATTTTTGTGGTGGTGTTATTTCAGGAAAATAGGACCAAACTAGCATGAACCACATAAATCTCCCATGATATTTACTTTTTTACATTTTCCTTAATATTATTATTTTCCCTGTCATCATATTTATTCAATTATATGGTCTCTTTAAACATGTTAATTTGCATCATCAAATTATAAATTCTACTTATGCTCAATGAGAGTTGGAATAATTTCATCAGATATATTCTAAACCTCACAACTGATATCAGAGCTCGTAATCATTTTAGTGTTGTATTATTCCATGTTCGAAGCTAAGAATTTTGACAGTGAGAATGATCTCAGTATGTGAAGATTAAATATTCATGTGTTTCTAGTCCACAATATACTAGCAGATACCTTGGATGGTCACAAAAAATCCAATAGTTACCATTTTTGCTGATGGTACATCTACTAAAGCGAATGTAGATATCAACTATAGTTTTTTGTAAGAGGCTCACTATACATTTCTCTTAACCTTAGGGGTTAGTGTCATTTTTAATGTTTCCCATAAGAAAACTGTGAAGTCAATATGGTTAGAACTAAAACATCTATATATGATCAAGACCTTACTTTGTTGTATTTACAAGTAAAAAATAAATTATTCTTTTAATATGAATATTTGATTGTCTATTCATGTTATTCTTGATGAGTTTAACAATGTGCTCATAGATATAGCTAATATAGATATCAATGTTATAGATAGAAATCAAGAAAGTATAATTTTGAAATCACTTGATGATTATTTTTCATTATTAAAAGATAAAATGACGTACGATCTTGATTTCATAATGTTAGATGAGGTTAAGGATGTTGTTTTACCTCATCGCATTTTAACATTTTGTTTTAAAGAAAAGGGATATGATGTTACAACTAAACCCTAGTTATTTATATTTAAGTTTCAGAATAAAAAATAATAGTAAATAACATAAAGATAAAAATTGATTTACTAATTTATAATGTTTTAAGTGACGTATAAAATTCCATATTATAAGTTATTTTCTTTTTTTGAAAAATATGGGCGGTTTAGACCAGAAAAATATGGTATGCCTTAGTTTCAACACATAAAATGATTTGTAGATTAGTTTATCTTTTCTTTAGGTTGAAATATCTATGGATCCTTGGTTTTATCCTTTATGTGTTCCTAGAATTTTCTCTATTACATTTATAGGGTCCACTTGTGAGAAGGAAGAGTTGTTTTGGTAGGCCTGAGCCATAGATGATTAGGTAGAGATCATTCTAATTTTGGATTTCTATTTTCATAGGATTATGTGTGTTTATACTACCTTTTACTACATGCATTGTTTTTTTTAGATTTACAAATTTTTCATGTTAAATTTATTTTACCCCTAAGGAAGGTAGTGTGTCTATACCTGTCTTTTTGCATGTGAGATTTATTACCATCGGTGGAGACTCTGGTATAGGTGGTAAAAAAAATTTATATTGTTTTTTCTTGGTTTGATTTTATTTGTGAACAAGATTTATTATTATGATAACTTTATAAGTATAAGTACGGTAAGTCTATGTGCCTCCATGGAACAAACTAAGAGAAACAGTGTTGGGTAGATACTATAGTTGTTGGTTTTTAGCTAATAAAAACATGTATGAACCTACTGGTTGGCTATATTGGCCTTTCTAGAACACCGTATGCTAACATTTTTTATTTTTAATTTAATGGTGTTTTTTTCTTTTTGGTTTACTTTTAAATTTATTTGTCTATTGGTTTCCATGAAAATTTTATCATATTATTATTATGAAAATTATATATTATTGTAGATATTATGTTTCCAACCTCCTTGCAGGCTTACAGTGTTGTTGGGCCATTGTGTGAATTGTTTTTTACTAGTATTTTGTGTTTCTATTCATCTGGGGTTCTTCTTTTTTGCCCGATCTCAGTAATGATTTGGGTGTTTTATTAGATGTCAATCAACATGATTGAATGATTCTATTTCAATGGTTTTTTGTGATTTCTAATTCTTGTTGATCCATCTCTCTTGGAACTCAACCTATATGTACCTTCCACATGTCCTAGACTTTTCATAAGTTGTTGTGCCCTCATGATCATCAAATAACATCTGCAATTCCTCAATCGTACACATGTCCTCCCTCAACTATTGTGCATGAATTCCATCTCCTCAATGTATGTTGTACCTTTAATGCTCGATCCCTATCCCTTATTATTGGTGTGTACTTGTCTTCTTCCTTGAGAATATTCAAGTTCCATGGCAATTTGATTTTTTGTTCCATAGAACATGCTCACCCTAGAAATACAACCAACTTTTCATCAATGAAATTCTCACATCTTACCCCTTCCGGTGATGTTTCCCAAATGGAGAGATAAGATCTTGAGAGATTTGTTCATTCCATGAAATATTTAAATTGGTTTAACCTTAGAAACACCTACATCCAACAAGAAACCTACCTAAGTTCATGCTCTAGACTTGAGGCTAAGGACTTCTTACACTCCCTTTAATTTTGGGATGTTTCATTATATTTCTTCTTGTTCTTCTAATTATGCATTTAGTTTTTCATGCGTGGGTCTATCTTGTTTGTCAATAAATGTTACCATTCAATGGCTTGATTTTAGTGTGAGTCTTTGGAGTGAAAAGGTTGTAATCATAGATATTTATCTTAGTCTATGTGAATTTCTCTCTATTTTCTATTTTCTTTTTTCTATGTTTTTTGTTTTTTACATGATACTAAAAAATTATGGGGTTTTTTATTTCCATAGAGTATGACCAAGCTGGTCTAAACCACATAATTCTACCATTTAATTGACTTTTCTTCATTTTATTTACTGTTAGTCTTTGTTATTTCTATGCCATGCCTCTGACATTCGATTTCATTGAACATCTTGCTTCGTATCATTAATTATAATTCCTTTCTTATCATTTGTTAGAGTCCAACTGCCTTTATGAGATCCATTCTTACCCTCAGAATAAAACATTGGGGTTGTTCTTACAATCATTATCTAGCCTACCAATAGTTTGTGTAAATTTATAAAATAGAAAAAATAGGTATAAAAATATTCACTCAAGAAGAATATTACTTACTGTTTTACAAAGTGGCACACATTCAACCATAAACTCACATATATAAATATCACACTATTTAAATTTGCTCAGAAATTAAAATAAAGAATAAAAAATAATAATAATGATCTTAACCACATTACCATTATTTCCACTAAAGCCAATGAACAAATAGACCTGATTACCTATACAACTGAAAGCATCCTTTCTTAGGGGAAAACGAAAAGTGAACATTGAAATATAAAAAATATCAAGATAAAGTAATAATAAAATAATTATAAAAAAATAGGAAGCTGGTAAGATAATGATCCCCACCGAAGCCTAAATAGCTTAGAGTAGCCCAAACTCTCCCTCTCTTCAAACTAGGTTCCCCTAAAAATATAGGCAGGGTCATTCCTAGGATAACAGAAGAGAGAATAAATAGAATTTATGTTAAATTCTAACAAAATTCCTACTAAACAACGCTAATGAACATATGTAGTGGTTAACCCTATGTGCACCATATTAGACTTGTCCAGGATATCCTTGATTTTATGACAAGAAAATATATTTTAAAATGGTCAGTAATGCCACAATCACAACACCGAAAGTCCTTGAATAATGAATTGAGGTTAATTATTTACCCACACTAAAATAAACCTTCAAACCATGAGTTTGAATTTTATGAGACAACACGGTAGATTTAACATCTTACAGGGTGATTGATTCTCTAGCCTACATCATTGAATCTTTATGTAAATTAAATTAATCCTCAAGGGAATTCAACAAGATAATTTTCCAATATTCCTCATTTATATTTAAATACATATTAACTAATTCATGAAATGATTTATTAATATTTTCAGGATGAATGCGAGCAGAAGAAATAGGGTTCATCTTAAAATTATAAATCTATTTTTTATTATATAAAAAACAAAGAAGAGATTTACACTACACCAAAATAAGATTTTATAATTTTTTTACAAAATATAACTTTCTCCCCTCCCTTGAATTCATTTCCCCTAACATGATCCCTCTCCCACCTTTATCCTCATCCCAAAACAGTCTCATGATATATTTATCCCAGAGTAATCATCGTCCAGACCTATATATCATCACTATCACCCTCTCCCTCTACTTCATAGTCACCCTCAATCTCTTTTCCCCCTCAGTATCCATGGTCCCCTGTTGTCACTCCACTCTGTCAGAACCCTTTCCACATATCATTTTTCTATTCACCCCTCTTTTTCCCTGACATTGAATTGATATCCCCCTATCTCCTAGTAGAGCCCCCACTAAAGGACCCTATAACACCCTTAGAGGGGAGGGGTGAATCCGGGTGTCAAATGTTTCTTTTAAATTGATGGATCTTGTTCCCACGTTGGTAGGAAACTATTAAACATGGCATAAAATGAATGAAAATATATGGAACAATAATTTTACATGGTTCACCACAAAGGGATATGTCCAAGGAGAATACTCCGACAATGTGTCGGTCCTACCCAAAACCATTATTCTTCACTAGCTATGGATTACAAGGTTTAGTCACAGTCACTCTGTGCCAGGATCACCGACTTTAAAATGGTTTAACAATAGATCACTACTTAACATGGAACACTTATATTGACTCCCCCTATATCACTACCTTTGGAGAAGTCTCACTTATTTTATTGACTTTAAGGTCACATCAATATATTGGCATTGAAGACTTTGTCTCTGTTCATCACGAGACACTACATGCATCGACGACCTAAGTAGATGCACATTGAAATCCATGTCCACTCACACCTAATATTAAATACCATCAATTTTGAACCTCCTTTGTGAAGCTCAACCTTTTTTAGTGAATAATCCTTTATAGAGAACACACCTTAGTAGAGTACACTGCTTCGCATAGCTCGGGCCTTTGTAGAGTAAACACCTTTGCAAAGCTCAACTGCCTATGTAGAACCCACTATCGTCATGAAGCACACTACCTTTGTGTAACACCTTACTTCATGAATCTATCTGAGCCAACGTGGAATGTCCCATCTTCACAAATCACTCAATTCATAGAAGCACTGACTTCGTTTAAGACCAAATTAGTCTTTTCGCAAAGCACTAGCGTTCAAAGGCAACTGGCTTAGTGGATAACCCCTTACATCATAAAATCAGAGTGACTCCAGATTTTATATCTCAAGTTAGTTTGGAATGGAGAGGGGTGGCCTCTTATTTATATTCATGGTCAAACATGGGGCTCCGCTTCTTCCAGCATGTTTTCTGAATCGGTCAAAAATGTCTTCGCGATGCATCTCCCTTCACAAAGCTCCATGAATATTCCCCGTTCTCAATGCTCATCATATATAACAACCCTTCACTTTATTACACACTTAAACATGATTTATTACATCAAATTGAACTTAATAAAAATATAAGGATTTATAGTTCTAATGTCTTGGGAAATTAGGAGCATTACACAATAACTTATAACATAAAATACACATCTTTATTGAAAACTTCTTTAACATGACCACACACATTCTTTTGTTCTTAGCATTGCAAGGGATAACCTGAGGGCATGCATAAAAAAAGGTGATCTATAAAGATGAGTAGCGGAGTAAAGGAGAAATAATATTAAGAATAAAATACATGTTAGTCTATAGGCATATCAATGGAGAACAAGAGAAACATGGACATAAAGGCACGATATAACATGATTATCATAACATGGAAATGTGGTTTCAAAATTTAACATGATATTAGTATGATTCAAGACTCATTGCATATGGATCGTGAGTAAACCCTCATTTCACATTAATTATAATGAGTAAATTCTCATTTCACTTGACATATCATAATACTAATCTTTACTCAATGCATTGGGGTGCTATTAGGGTGCACCCTTCTTAATCATTTCATTTCATTCATAAGTGTGCAACATGAATCATATAACATGGATTCAATAAACATAATCATTTATTACATGATAAAGGAATGTTTAATTCATACATTAAACTCTATAATAAAAAATAAAAGGGGAATAATGGTGAATACCCTTGACAGTGAAACAGACATGGTATTCACTACACAATGACTTATCTTGGAAAACTGCGGTGCAATTTCAGTAGGATAACAACATGAAATAAAAATTAATAAAAATGGTTGATGATAGATAAATGGTTTTCCCATCAACTTTACATAAAATTTATTGTAATGGGATTATATAGATATGTGTCCTATCATATGTAATCTAATTTAGATTCATGATACCAAAGAATTGATTGAATGTAAATTAGAATATAGAAATTACTTACGGGATTTCGGCATGGTAATGAGTGTTCATAGGAGTCATTAATAAGAGATAAATAGGTCTATCATCATTAAAACATAAGCAGGGATGTATTGGGTGTTTTAAAATCATAGCCCAACATTTTTAATTTAAAATAAAAGGTTATAACAACATAAATAAATTTGGACAAAAATGAAAAAAGTAGAAATCTATTACTTAGAAGTGTGATCCAAAGGCTTGGGAGAGGCTTCTAGGGAGGTTGGGGTAACTTGGGAGGATACTATAGAGGGTATGGTAGATTAGGGATGTTCTCCCAGTGTTTTGAGTGAATAGAAGTGCGATATTTGGTGTGTTTTTATAGGAAAAGAGATGGAATTATTTATTATTTTGATTTTGGACACTACACATTAAATTAATCAAAAACAAAAACAATACCATGCTTTTTGCCTATGGTTTTTTCCAAAGGGGAGTGAAAAAAATTATTTTATAAGTTCGATATCTGAAATTTTTAAAATATTCGGCTTTCTTATGCGGAGGTCAATCACACTCTCTAAAAAATCGTTTTAAACTCATAAAATGTTTTATAAGTCTTGGAAGGTCCACTAAGGCTTTGTAAAATACATAAAACAGATATAAAATCACATTATTTTAAAGTTAAAACATATATTGACTGAAAATAAAATTTATAGTATTTTATTACATCACTATTAGGTCAATATGATTTCATAAAATACATTAAACATTTAAACGGTATTTAATTTTTACCAAAAAAATGACTCTTGTAAAATTATGAAAACTTCACCATTGGATAATTTCAACATAATTATTCCAAAATTAATATTCACTTTATCGAAATAATTTTCTAAATATGTGCATTTTCACTTTTAAGATAAAAGCTGACATTTATTGAAAATTCATGGTTTTTGACAAAAACAGCTTTCAAACCATAATAAAAATTAAAATTGTATTCATAAAAAATATATGATAATTTATATTTAATAAAAATTAATGTATTAATAATATTTTATTTATGTTTTATTTATTTTAAAAATCCATTAATTCATTAAAATAGATTTCTTAATTTAATATTAACTAAAAATACTATTTGGGATTCAAAACCCATTTACAAATTAACAATGATAAAATGAATGTATATTATTTATACAAAAATAATGTAAATAATCATAGTGATAGGGTCTTGTTACATAACCTCTTATAACACCTGTATAATACATTAGGGTAAGGTGTGCAATGGTGACAGTCTCTTGGGGTGGCTCGGATAATATCTCCCCAGTGGTAATCTCTATTAACTTCCACTTCTCCCATGGGTGATTCTGTTCAAGCTTAACATGTTAAAGCTAGGATTGGGATTGTTCTAGAGAGAATCCCATAGAGGAAACCTCCTTTATGAGCTCCAAAAAATGGGCTTCATATGGATAAATTATACTGGATGAGTCCTTCACTTCCTTTGTCTGAGTAAATTGGATTTATTAAAGCCCTATATTTATACTAATCATGTGGTCACCGTTCAACGGCTATATTCGCAACGGTAGAAATTATTAATGGTATTTTAAAATAAAAATACATAAAACCAAATAAGTGAATGTGTTTTATATAACCATTTTATGTAATAATACATTTAATCAGATCAAGCGAAATTTTCATTAGTAAAAGTTTGGTTCATTACATCGCAACTGCAGGGCTCTCTATCAAATATCTTTGTGCCACCACAATTCTACACATGCAAATCCTTCGGTCAAACTTTCGTGCTGCTGAAATTCTCAAATTCTTATAATTGTAGAGCACATCACCTAAATATTCATGTCTTCACGAAACACACTTCATGAAGCCTATCTCTACGAAACTCATGGTTTTTTCAAATTTTCATGTGATCTTCAAATAAAAAACCCCTTTTTGCAATGCTTTCCATTCCAAAAAATTTAGACCCAGAAAATATGGGAAACACTGGGAAATGATATTTCATTCAATAATACATACAGATTGAACTATATGATCCCTTTCCTTGAAATCTCCCTGACCATCCATTAAAGGATTGGAAAAAAACCCAAACCATACTCCATTTCCATAAAACAATAGCCATGGTAACAAAACTCACCCCCTTCCATAATGATAAGCCTTCGTACTCTTTCCTCCTTATGTCATTGAGAATCCCACACCATCAGGTTTATGAGTTACTTATCCCATCCATTTGAAATCACATTTCAATTAACATTCTCAATATTGTTATTTCTAAAAAGAATCTTGACTAACTTGTTTTGGTATTTTGTGTTGTGTTATGAAAATATACTCAAATAATTCATCATGTTTGATAAATTTTATAAGTAGTTTAAAATTAGTATTGGTGTTAGGTTTTTACTAAGAATCACCCATTGACTTAATTAAAATATGTCATATTTTTTCATTTAGAAACTTGAGTAAATTTTTTGTATCCTGAGGTGTGCGGTCAAAAAATATAGAATTAACTCATTAGATATGGAAAGTGATATAATTAGTTTTCAATTAGTGTTTGAATGTACTTTTGAAACAAATATACTCATATTAACTAATTATAAATTCATCATTGTGTTATATATTATTATGCCAATGTAACAATTTTGAATTAATTTAATTTATCATTTTTATCCAAAGAAACCTTGATGAAATTTAACACATTTTTCAATATAGGTATCTTCATTAATGTTTATAATTTTTCATAAGAAGATATGGAATGATCAAAAAATAAAAGTGATGTAATGGTATGTTATTTAATTCTAAATAAAGATAATTTATGTTTTAGAAACGAATTATTTGGGGAAAATGTTAGATAAAACATCCCATAAATTTCTAACGATTTTGGCATCATAATATAAGGAATATGATTTGATCAACATTCATTTACCACAAAAAATTATTTCCTAAATAGTTATATAAAGTAACAATTTCATCAAGAACATAATAATTTAGATTTTTATGTAATTGTAAGAGACCAATAGGATTGAAGGTCACATATTTCTTTGAGGAAAAATTTAAACATGATTCTTACATGGTGTGAGAATCCAATGCTCCAAGGTCTATAACATTGATAGAAATTTTAGATGACATGTCTATTAACAGATGTTGTTGATGAAACTAATAAAAAAATAATAAAAAACACATTAATTTTTTTTACATTCATAAAATACATATATATGATAAAATATTAGAAAACCATGGATTTATTATTCCATAACTATAAAAATGCATAGATCCTATATTGATATACAATGGTGTATAAAACACTCACCATAATGAATAAAATTACTAATTATGATGATATTATGTATGATATTGTAGATAAGATAAAAATATATTTTATCACCAATAGTGTTCCAAAACAATTAGGGTTATGATAAAGGGTTTGTTGATTGTGTTCTCTTAATGAGCCCCAACATATTTATATACCTATTTCTATTTCTCTTATGAAATTAGGAAGTTATCTAATAAATTTTTATGTTATGATCTTGTTTATTTATATAAACAATGTTTCCAAGTCAAATGAATAATAATTTATTTTCAACATCAACTCCAATATAATAATAATTTTTAATATTTTTGATTTAAAAAAGGTAATTGTTATTTAAAAGACATAATTATTCTTATGTGTTTAATTATAATTAAAGAAGTGTTAGAACTTTGTGATAAATGGATAAATGGTAGATCAAATTATCGAGGAATACACTTTAGTATGATAATGGTTTAAAGGAGTTTTTGATTATGAAATTACTAATTGATATGTTAGTGGGGAAATAAGATATTCATGACCGAAATGTAAAACTAGATGATACTTAAAGAGTCGTGATGTTTATGAAAAATTGATATTGAATAAATTACCTACTAAATATGTGTATTATATTTGGAATGTAGAATATAACATTACGAAATGTTTTAGAACTATTTTCAATCAATAGAATGAGTTCATAACATAATTGATGGTGGATAATGAAATTCAGAACCTTATGAACTATGATTTAAGGAGTATAGGGAAACATATTCAGTATTAAAACATATCAGTATAACAAGTTGATCGTTTTAGATATATAAACTTCAAAATGATGTTTTTGGGACCACGGGAAAACTAGATCAATATTGTATCATATTAGTGGATCCTCCTCCTGACGCTGTAGAGACTGGTGTAAGAGATAACATCAGTGAGAAGAAAAATGAATTTTATGAATTAATTGATGATGAAAATCTAGATCTGTATGGGGTATGTCTCAAATATTCAAAACTATATTTTATAATGAATTTGTACCATATCAGATTTTTATTCAGAATTAAAAATAAGGTCATGTCCATGATATTTTAATTTTTTTCATGAAGCATTTCTTGAAGCTAAGATCCATGATCCTTTTTACGATATAAATTTTTTTTAACAAGTATGGCATGAATTATGAAAAATATATTATCATATAATTGATTATATGATTAATTATAGAGATGATTCAAGATGACTAAAGTACAAAAAAATCATCTTCTAGATAGAAGCCATTGGGCAATTTTGTATGTCAAAATCAACATACAACTAAGAAGAAATAAAAAAACACACCAAAAAATGTTTTTTTTTGTCACATTTCTTTTAAAACCTTGATTTCGAAGATTATTAATGTCATCTAAAACCACGGAGAACATGAAGTTAAATTCTATAGATAATAAATATGATTGGTTAATTGGAAATCCAATATACTGAAAACTATGGAAGGAATTTGATTCATTGACCTATATTTCTCATCTAATCATAGGAATGTGTGATTGGGATGATTTTTCGATGGATTAAACCCATTTTATGCTTTGAGTACTTGTTATATAATTTGGGTGGTTGGTTTTATCCCCTTATAATGTACCTCCATGGATGTGTATAAAACAAACATAATTTTTCATTTTTATGATTATTCTATAAAAAACATTACTTGAAATGATATTGATTTATAATTGAGGCCTCTAGTTGAAAAATGTTATGAGTTATAAAGAAATTATGTTGATACGTAAGATATAGCTTTTATAATAATTTTTAATATGCATGATTCTCTAATGTGGACTATTTTTGAATTCCCCAAACATGGGAACTTGTTTGGTTAGAACACTTACCCATGTTTGGATTGCATGGTTTGTTACATTGATTTTGTGAATAAATGAGTAGCTTATAGTAAAAAATAGTGCTTATTATTTAATAATATATTTCTCAATGTATCTCATAGATTTTGGTTGAACAGTCAAAATTCAATGCGTCTATAGATTGTATACCACCTCTGAAGGGGTTAAAAGGTTCTAAAATATTTTCATGATTAGTAAATGTGGAAGTAGAATTTGTGATGGTGAATAGTTTGAATGATAGTGGGAACCGAGTTTGAAATGTATCATCATTTGAAATCAAAACCCAATGATTAAAGAAAAAAATATAGTCATAAAGCTTTCGTAATAAAAATCTAATTCATTGCATCAAAATATTGATGTTAGGAATATTGAGAATAATGTTTGTGTCAATTTGATCTTTACATTACTTGTGTCATAATATATTTCTCAATGTATCTTATAGTAAAAAATGGTGATTCCTATGTCATAATATATTTCTTTAAGTATCTCATAGATTTTGGTCGAACAGTCAAAATTTAATGGGTCTATTAATCCTAGACCACCTCTGAAGTGGTTAAAAGGTTCAAAATTATTTTCATGACTAGTAAATGTTTAAGAAAAATTTGGGAAGTTGAATAATTTGAATGATAGTGGGAACTGAGTTCTAAATGTATCATAATTTGAAATCAGAACACAATAATGGAAGAAAAAATATTTTCTTAAAGCCTTCATTATTGAAATCTAATTCGTTGCATCATAATCTGGATTTTAGGAATATTTAGAATATTTTTTTGGCAATTTGATCTTCACATTACTTAATGAGTATGGAAAATCAAAGTACCATAACAATTATTGGAATTAATTAAAAAAATAATATAATGTGTTATGCATGGCTAGATGAGAATGGAAAGTATGATCCAACCAATTTTTCAATGAAAATTTGGGAAAAGGTTATATAAATTTTAATTTAAAAACATGTGAAAGTATCTGATGAGTATTTATGTAAAATATAATGGTTTTTTGTCTTAAACAATCACAAGTTACATTGATTAAATAGTCATTATTTTCATATTCTCTTTCATCAATTACTACCATTAGCATGACATAAATTGATACCAAAAAACGGTTGATGTAGTTGTACAAAAAATCTATTAATTCTTTAGACAATTATGTGAGAAGAATTTATAACAAGTAGATCTTAAAAAACTTCAAGAAGTTTTTTACTGAAAAATTGTGGAATAGAGATGATCTTTCTTCCATAAAGTTTTTTATTATCATGATGCATTTAACTATGTATTTAGTCAATGAAACTAAACTAATAGGTCATAAACATTATTGATGGATGTATCCAATTAGGAGGTACTTTATTTATATTTTTTCATCTTAAATAAACAATTCATGAAACTCATTAAACACATTACTACATTTAATTTATTTTATTTTATAGATAACTTGGTCATTTGAAATCATACATAAAAAATAAACTTAACCTGATGGAACTATTTATGAAGGTTACATAGTTGAGTTTTTTTTTTTTTTTGAATTTTGTTTTGTACACATGGAAAATATGGAACAATATTATATTGAATTAGATGTGTTGATGACATATCTACTCAATCTCAATTACAAGATAAATAAAAAATATTTATTAATATTGGCCGATAAGTTGAGAGGATCTCAAATACTAGACCGAAAAAATGGAATTATTATAAACACGTAGATATATTCTAATTAATAGTGAAATTTTAGATTCATTTATTGAAGAAATTAGGATAAAAATAAAGAGACACATGAGAATTTGAATATGAAATGAGAAAGATATAAAAAACAGTAAATAAAGAGATTTTAGAACGGTTTTGACTTCATGTAAGTTCATAGATACTACAATCAATATGGATATTAGGTTGAATATATATGTTTTTAAATCAAATAAAATTAATAACTTTTTTAGACCATGAATACAGATATTGGGGATGAATTGTTATAATTTTATAAGATTCTTGTGTGGGTACCTCTAAAGATGGCTAGAAAGTATAAATCTTACAATATGAATGGCATAAAATTTCATACAGTTGATTGGGGAGAGGGTTTAGAAACAAAGAAAAATAGTTTTATATTTCTAGTTTCTAAATTTGGAAACTATGAAATGTTGGTTGATATTGTCCAATTAAACTACAATAGTCATTTTTTAGTTATATTATTCAAATACAAGTTGGTCAATGTTACCAGTTTAATTAAAAGATATTTCATGTAATTTACTTCTACAAGAACATCTTTCTTGATAGATTCTAGTGACTATAAGGTTAATGATCTTTGTATCATTGAATCACAATATAAAATGTTATATTATGTGAATGATGTATGATTAAGGGTGGAGTGTAGTTGTTCACATAAAACAAAGAGACATGTATGATAAGGGTTATAAAGTGGAATATTTGAACTATGGTACTAAATATCATCATCGAAAAAAAATTTATTATTTGTATATCATGATATTGAATATTTTAGACTTATAAGGTTGTATTAAGTATAAGATTTTTTATTGGAGTAGGATAATGATATGACTGATGGATAAAATTATTGTATGTGTAGTCATCCATTAAGTTATCAACTATAGACTCTATATGTTATTCATTTCTAGTACTATTGATCTGTTTTCATTTTTAAATTTATTTTTATGAATGAGTTGGTTGATTTTGAAAAAGTAAATGTTATGTTTGCTTCTATGTGTAGTCATTCATTAACATGCCAATGTATGTTTTGTATTTTAGTAATGCATATCTGTTATCATTTAAAAAATTATTTTCCCACATTAATATTTTGAAATATATGTAATAATTTATATTTAAATGATAGGATTTCTAAAAAGAAGATATTTACTAATTATAGTTAATATCCAATTGACATTCCATCGGCCATGAAAATGTCATTGGTGTTTCTTGATGATATATAAGGATCCCTCCCTATAGAATCTGGGATGCCCCCCAATTTGTATAAGGAACCGGCCTTAAAAATTACTTAATATTGAATTAAATTAATAATTCACATTGAGGATCTTTTCAGGTTTAGAGTTTTAGAGAAATAGGACATAACTATTACATCTCAAAAGATTACAAAGTAGGAACTTCTACTAAGTTTCCATATAATAAAGACTCTTTAAAAGAAACATGTCTAGTTCCATGTTTTAGGTAGCATGATTTTCCCTTGATCCCATTCTTGACCCTATTCCACGTTATGTCCTGTGAAAAACATTTCAAAAACTTGGGGTGAGCATAAAAAGCTCAGTAATGGAAACACAAAGAATGAAATCTGTTAGTTTTTCAAAACAACAAGTAAACCATGTATACTTTATCAAACTAACACTTATCACCTTTATGAATTAGTAAAAACTCTTCACTGAATAAAATATCAATACTTACCCTTTTGTAACCAAAATATTACCATAAAACCCATATAAAGAACACATAACATATGAAGGTAACTTGGGACATAAACATACTTAAATGGAATAACCATACGGTCGACTTCCACACATATCACTTAATGGAATATCCATACAGCCGACTCGCATACCCAATGCATTGGAGTTTAAAACATAGCCACCCGTCCTGGTATTCATGGCACCACCCGTCATATGGTTTATCACGTAACCACCCGTCAAATGTCCAAGTACCATTATAAAATCATAAGACATAAAACAAATATAATGGAAAGAAAACATTTCAACACTTTGATCACAATATATCAAATAAATATATTGACATAACAAATCTATTATAAAAACCATTTTCAATACCAAAATACATAAAATATTTTATTGTATTTATTTCATTTTAAAAACATTATGGCTTGTTGAGAATCCAAAGACCAAATAATAATCGCGGCGGTGGAAAAGGTCGTTGTCACCGCGTACGTTAAAAGAAGCATTCCTTTTTGTATTTAGTAAAACACTTCATATAAAAAGATTCATTTTAAATAAAATTAGAATCCAAAGGGTTTTATACACCATATAAAAGAAATTTGTGTATAAAACAAAATATCCCTCAATGAAATGAGATTGAGACGAAGTCCCTTACAAATATGGTATCCTTGGATTAAGGATAAATCAATGACATAATGATGTTTGAAAAACTAATTCACAAAATATAAGAGGATATTGAGTGTAAAACAATCAGATTTCATTCACACATATTCATAGAACGACATATTCAAGGAGTACAAGTTTATCCCAAAGAATCAAAATTGGGTTAAGAAGTTCCCTTGAAAAAATTCTACAACCTAACGGCGTCACTTCAAAATTCAGAAAAATAGTTGATGAGAGAGACAATGGTATCTCATCAGTTGGACATAAAATTTACATGAATAAGGATATAGAAGAATATATACCAACATAATAGAATGTGAATTAAAAGACATAACAAAATAATTCTTTTAAAAAAAGGAGGGTGAAAGGTTCCCTTACCGACTTGGGTAACTTTCGAAACGTACACCCCATTGAAGAAGGGTCATAAAATGAATATGTAAATACCCATAAATGAAATTATATTACACAAAGAGTATAATAATGGGAAGTACATACACCACTCAAAGTAAATGGTGGAAAATGAAGCATAAATATCACGATACTAAAAGTGAGATGAAAAATCCCTTACGAAAACTCGGCAGCCTAACGGCGCCACTTAAAACATCAAAAATTGGATTGATGAGATAAAATAGGGTCTCTCATCATATTACAATAAAATGTACAGAAATAGGAATATAAAATAACATCCCCTAACATAAGAAAGATTATCTTAAAGGAAATGACATAAAAGAGAGTGCTTAAAAAGAAAGAGAGGGGTAGGATCCCTTACGAAAATTCGGCAGCCTAACGGCGCCACATAAAAATTATTAAAATGAATTTATGAGAGTAAGAGGGTGTAACTCATCATATAAAAATACAAATTTAAGTATGGTGAATATTAAAGAACATCCTCCAACATAAGAACATGTAGGATAAATGAAATGACATAAAAGAGGGTACTTGAAAAGAAAGAGAGAGGTCGGATCCCTTACCTCGTGTCCGACATGACTCGATCGTTCTTTAATCTCCTGAATAATAAAATTTGGTCAATTTATAATTTCTTAAGGACCTCCTTTAAATATTATTATTCAGTTCATATCACATATTATAATGTTATAATAGTTGGTTAATAATGTGAGTTCATATCAAACCTTTTTGTCGATGTTCGGTACAGTAGTAAAAATTGAACTTGTTTGAAAAGAATTTTCCATGTAGTTATAGGTACATCGTCTCCAGAATAGTATTGATGTTTTAAATATAATATATATCCATTATATAATCATTTTATACTATTCCATATAATTTGGAGATAAAAAATTAAAATCACCGTTCATGGAGACGGTAGGCCGTACGTACGCATGAACGCTACTTTCATTTTTTTGTCATATTAATGGAATTAAAACAAAATAAGAGATATATATATTATAATTACAGAATGATATACTTAATTTAGATGTAATATATTACATATATATCCATTATATATATTTACTTATAAAAGTACATAACATTTGGAGATAAGAAATGAAATGTACCGTTCATGGAGACGGTAAGCCGTACGTATGCATGAACGCTACTTTCATTTCTTTTTTTGTATTAAATAGAATTAAATAATAATCATATAAAGTTATATTATAATTACAGTAGGATTTCATATGTAATACCATTAATTCCATCCTTTATACGTCCCACATATGGCATTAATGAATCAAATCACTTTGTGGGGGCGGTAGTCCGCACTTACAAAAATTAAGATATCACGTTTACCCATAATGGAAACCATAAAGGTATTACATAAATGAAAAATACAGAAGCTTAAGGAAAACATAAACATATCATATATCATATATAAATAAAGTGACATCTTAATGGCCACCTTTGAAGGTGTTAAAATAATATTGAACAATCATCGTTTCGTGAGGCAGTAATTCATCATCCATAGAAACAGTATGTTCTTTAACCATTAGATGGAGGTGTGTGAAAGTGTAGATAGAATCACTATAATAACAAAATCCTAGTATATTTAAGATATTGGTGTTGTTACAAAATAAAAGGTAATAAAAAGAGTTTAGGGGTTTGGAGAAGAAAAATAAAACAAAAGAACACAAGGGAAGACATTACCTTTAAATCGGGTAACTCTCTTTGATTTGAGCTCAAAGGATTCCTTGGAAAGGATTATACCCAAAGTGAGGATTCAATGATGAATATAGAGATGTGGAGAGATGAAATGGGCAGGGGTTGGCCGATCCAAAGGCCTGAGAGGTGTGTGTAAGGTGGTAGAGGTGGGGCCTTTTATAAGAGGAGAGGAGGGGCACTCTTGGAATGTTATAAAATATTACTTTATTATAAAATGATTTTCGGATTTAAAAGGTACAAAAAGGATATATTTCTTGGATAAGATGATAAGGTTTCTAAATCCATCCATACATTTGGTTTTTGACAAGTGTAAGACTTAGATTTCACCCTATCTTCTCATTTTATTTAAATCGTTCATTTATGAGGTAATCACTGCATCATCACGGTGTCATAAATAAATTAATTTATTTAATATCTAAAAATTATAAAACAAATATCATGATGTATGAAATTATTTTATATTTATAATTAATATTTATAGTAAAAATATGACTTTTATAACCCCATCTAAAAAATGTTTTAGTAAAACAACACGTGTTTGTGACATTTTAATTTTAACTTTAAATAAAAAGTTATTAATGTCATTTTCCAAGAAAAGTGGCTCCATGGGGTCCCCAAGTTTACCCATGGATTTTTTTGGCCGTCCATGACTCATCCAATGAGGGTAGGACATGTGTCTAGGTCATTTGATATTATTAAAACATTATTTTTACCTTAAACTACACTAATTACCTCTAATCGTGATTAAAACTTAAAAGTTACTATTCACCAAAAAATTATTTTAATCCCATTGAACCACATTTTACTTCTTAATGACAACCATGTATGTCGGATTTTTTGAAATTAAAAACACAGAGGTGGTAAAATTTCATTTAAACAAAAAATCCGTTTTTTAAGTACCACTTAGTGGTTTCACTATTCATCAAAAACTGATGTTTTCCAGAAAAATACCAAAAATTCAGACTAAGCTATATTTGATATTCTGAATTAAAAAATTATGTCTATTTTAAAAAATCCAAAACATATAAGTTACATTAATTAATTTAATAACTAATTCCCGCTGTCAGAGCAAATAGCGTGTTTTTATGAAACAATACGTATCAAAAGATTGACACTAGTTTAAGTCCAATTTCAAGATGAAATTAATTCCAACGACCACTATTGGATTAAATGGTAAAAATATATTCTAATTTAACTTTAAAACCAATTAAAAATATAATATAATCATATAAATAAATTATACTAAAACGAGGTTTTGAATTAAAATACAACATTTTTCACTATTCATTAAAAAAAATGAACTTTATCGGAAAAATACCAAAAAATTACACAAAGTAAATTTTGATGTCCTTATTCTAAAAAAGAATTTTATTTTGTCAAATATAACATATAAAATTGTCAAAAAGTGGATTTAAAAGAGGTTCGTCATCAAAAGGCGGTTAATCGACCTTTTAAAGAATATTAGAATGTTTACACTTAAAATTGGATTCATTCGCATTTTTAATCCTCTAAAATTTATTGTAAAAAATTATTTGACAAACATATATAATCATTTTGTAGTTAGTTCTATTCATTTCCGCCATTACAACAGCTAGCCGTTAACTATAATTTAAAATAATATTATTTTATTATTAGAGTGCAACGTAAGATTCCCAAGAAACTCGTTGTTACGTATTGGGTACGCCATCGAGCATAGTGTCCCATTTAAAGTTATATTAATGTTTTATTCAAAAATATGGATAAATGTGAAAATTTCATATTCTTTATTTACCTGGGGTGTTACATCCTTCCCCCCTTTGGGAATTGCGTCCTCGCAATTTTAAAATTGGTCTTCGAAACTTCATTGAAAATCACACATCGGAACAAGAGTCAGTAAAACTATCACTTTAAAATAAAGAAAGATAAGTACAAAGGTCACCCGAGTTAACACATACTAGGATTCCATGTAGGAAAATATGGATATGGAGGAAAAAAAAGGGTCATGTTCTGAGGGAGATTGATAGTAAACATATCTAGGAGAATGTTAACCATAATAAAATCACAAACTTTTGATGGGTTAAACGGTATTCGATTCCCCAGTAGGAAAAGTTAATAGACAACATTTTTGTTTTAAGTTACTCTTCATTGAGGAATTTATTTTTGATCTTAAGGAAACATACTTACATTTCATGTTGACTTTCATCTTTTACTAGATTTCTTACAGGAAATCATATTTTCTCCAAAAGATGAGTATTTAGGATGACTTATTCACATTAAGAGAGTTATAATCAACTTCTAGAGAGTCACCTATTCCCCAAAATAGAACTATATACTTCCCATGTCTTTAGACCTTAACCAAAACTAAAACCAAAAATGTTATTATGAGATCAGATAATACCCAAAAAGGAAAATTCTTTATAAAACAAATCTATTCTTAATCTCCAAAAATTTTCAAACAATACCCAAAGTTCAACAAAGACCATTCAATAAACATCTATCCATAAAATTATTCAAATTAAACCAAACTATGATTGAAACCCAAATATTTGAAGGATTTAATCACATAGTCTTCCAAGGTACAAAATTAACATTTATCTCCAAATAACATTAGTTTCTCTTAAAGTCTCATACTGAAAAGTAATTAACCTAATCAAATATCCTCCATGATAGGTTAATCATTTCCATAGATAACCCAAAATAAACTTACTCTTGATTCCTAAAATCATCTAACTAAAAATAATTAGTCAAACTAACCAAGGACTTCACGTAGTCCAGTGGTAGGCAATAAATACCAGTCGCACTTTGGTTGTGGGTTCGATTTCTGCAACTTTGTCCGACGCGACGGGTTGTCACACGGTCTTTGTGTTGTCCTTTTTCCAAAACTATACAATTCTTAAAAAATTCCCCAAAACAAGATAAAATATTCAAAAATAACCATAAAATATTTTAACCTCAATTTTATCTCATTCCTTTAATTTTTCATCATAACATATAGTAACCCATAATTACCTCAAAAGTAAGTATCATATAAACCCTAATGGTTTCCTTTATAATTATCACCTGAACTTCCACATCGAGTTGGTTCTCTAGTACATAATGAAATAGAGAACTCACCAAGGTTCAAGTGGTTGATCATTACTTCTGATAGTTGGTTTAGAATAACCATGAGATTTCTCATTGAATCCCCCATTTCATCCAGTCTCTTAATCAGAGAACCACCATAGTTTCCTTCAAATCCATTGTCACTTTGGTGCCTTCTAGATCCATCCATTTACTAACACCAAAAAAATGTCAGTGTGAGTATATCAAAAAAAATTATCATGTACTAATGAGGAAGATAAATACTAAGATATACTTACTCATTCACTTTATCTAAAACTATGACTCTTTCTAAAATCCTAACCATCATGGTAATGTCACTTATGCTTAGAGAATACCCTAACCTCTAAAGTTATCTAAACCGACCTTTGATACCAACTATAAGGCCCCGACCTTAAACCTTACTTAATATTGAATTAAATTAATAATTCACATTGATGATCTTTTAAGGTTTAGAGTTTTAGAGAATTAGGACACAACTATTACATCTTAAAAGATTACAAAGTAGAAACTTCTACTAAGTTTCCATATAATGAAAACACTTAAAAGGAAACATGTCTAGTTCCATGTTTTAGGTAGCATGACTTTCCCTTGATCCCATCCTTGACCCTATTCCACGTTAAGTCCGGTGAAAAACATTTCAAAAACTTGGGGTGAGCATAAAAATATCAGTAATGGAAACACAAATAATGAAAACTGTTAGTTTTTCATAACAACAAGTAAACCATGTATACTTTATCAAAGTAATACTTTTAGCCTTTATGAAGTAGTAAAAACTCTTCACTGAATAAAAGATCAATACTTACCCTTTTGTAACCAAAATATTACCATAAAACGCATATAAAGAACATATAACATATAAAGGTAACTTGGGACATAAACATACTTAAATGGAATAACCATACAGTCAACTTCCACACATATCACTTAATGGAATAGCCATACGGACAACTTCCATACCCAATGCATTGGAGGTTATAACGTAACCACCCGTCCTGGTATTCACAGCACCACCCGTCATATGGTTTATCACGTAACCACCTGTCAAATGTCCAAGTACCATTATAAAATCATAAGACATAAAACAAATATAATGGAAAGAAAACATTTCCAAACTTTGATCACAATATATCACATAAATATATTGACATAACAAATCCATTATAAAAACCATTTTCAATACCAAAATACATAAAACAGTATATGGTATTTATTTCATTTTAAAACATTACGGCTTGTTGAGGAATCCAAAGACCAAATAATACTCGTGGCGGCGGAAAAGGTCTTTGTCACTGCGTACGTTAAAAGAAACATTCCTTTTTTCGTTTAGTAAAACGCTTCATATAAAAAGTTTCTTTTTAAATAAAATTAGAAGTCAAAGAGGTTTATACACCGTATAAAATAAAGTTTTGTATAAAACAAAATATGCCTCAATGAAAGGAGATTGAGACGAAGTCCATTACAAATACGGTATCCTTGGATTAAGGATAAATCAATGACATAATTATGCGTGACAAACAAATTCACAAAATATAAGTGGATATTAAGTGTAAAACAATCAGAGTTAATTCACACATATTCATAGAACGACATATTCAAGGAGTACAAGTTTATCCCAAAGAATTAAAATTGGGTTAAGAAGTTCCCTTGCAAAAATTTGACAACCTAACAGTGTCACTTCAAAATTCAGAAAAAGAGTTGATGAGAGAGACAATGGTATCTCATCACTTGGACATAAAATTTACATCAATAAGGATATAGAAGAAGATATCCCAACATAATATTATGTGAATTAAAATACATAACAAAAGAAGTCTTTTAAAAAAAAGGAGGGTGAAAGGTTCCCTTATTGACTTGGGTAACTTTCGAAACGTACACCCCATTGAAGAAGGGTCATACAAGGAATATGTAAATACACATAAATGAAATTATATTACACAAAGATTATAATAATGGGAAGTACATTCACCAATCAAATTAAATGGTGGAAAATGAAGCATAAATCTCACGGGACTAAAAGTGAGATGAAAAATCCCTTACGAAAACTCAGCAGCATAACGGCGCCACTTAAAACATCAAAAATTGGATTGATGAGATCAAATAGGGTCTCTAATCATATTAAAATAAAATTTATAGAAATTGGAATATAAAATAACATCCCCTAACATAATAAAGATGAGATTAAAGGAAATTACATAAAAGAGAGTGCTTAAAAAGAAAGAGAGGGGTAGGATCCCTTACGAAAATTCGGCCGCCTAACGGCGCCACATAAAAATTATTAAAAAGAATTTATGAGAGTTAGAGGGGGTAACTAATCATATAAAAATAGAAATTTCAGTATGGTTAATATTAAAGAACATCCTCCAACATAAGAACATGGAGAATAAATGAAATGACATAAAAGAGAGTACTTGAAAAGAAAGAGAGAGGTCGGATCCCTTACCTTGTGCCGACATGACTCGATCATTCTTTAATCTCCTGAATAATAAAATTTGGTCAATTTATAATTTCTTAAGGACCTCCTTTAAATATTATTATTCAGTTCATATCACATATTATAATGTTATAATAATTGGTTAATAAAGTGAGTTCATATCAAATGTTTTTGTCGATGTTCGGTACATTAGTAAAAATTGAACTTGTTGGAAAAGAATTTTCCATGTAGTTATAGGTGCATCATCTCCAGAATAGTATTGATGTTTTAAATATCATATATATCTAGTATATAATAATTTTATACTATTCCATAGAATTTGGAGATAAAAAATTAAAAGCACCGTTCATGGAGACGGTAGGTCGTACGTACGCATGAACGCTACTTTCATTTTTTTGTCATATTAATGGAATTAATACTAAATGAGAGATATATATATTATAATTACAGAATGATATAATTCATTTAGATGTAATATATTACATATATATCCATTATATATATGTACTTATAACAGTACATAACATTTGGAGATAAGAATTGAAATGTACCCTTCATGGAGATGGTAAGCCGTACATACGCATGAATGCTACTTTCATTTCTTTTTTTTGTATTAAATGGAATTAAATAATAATTATATAAAGTTATATTATAATTACAGTAGTATATCATATGTAATACCATTAATTCCATCCTTTATACGTCCCACATATGGCATTAACGAATCAAATCACTTTGAGGGGGCGGTAGTCCGCACTTCCAAAAATGAAGATATCGCGTTTACCCATAATGGAAACCATAAAGGTATGCCATAAATGAAAAATAAAAAAGCTTGAGGAAAAAAATAAACATATTATATATCATATATAAATATAGTGACATCTTAATGTCCACCTTTTAAGGTGTTAATATAATATTGAACAATCATCGTTTCATGAGGCAGTAATTCGCCATCCACAGAAACAGTATGTTCTTTAACCATTAGACGGAGGTGTGTGAAAGTGTAGCTCGAATAATTCTAATAAAAACATCCTAGTAAACTTAATATACTTGTGTTGTTAAAAAAGGTAATAAAAATATTTTAGGGGTTTGGAGAAGAAAAATAAAACAAAAGAACACAGGGGAAGACATTACCTTTAAATCGGGTAACTCTCTTTGATTTGAGCTCAATGGCTTCCTTGGAAAGGATTATGCCCAAAGTGAGGCTTCAATGATGAATATATGGATGTGGAGAGATTAAATGGTCAGGATTTGTCTGAGCCAAAGTCTTGAGAGGTTTGAGTAAGGTGGTAGAGGTGGGGGCCTTTTATAAGAGGAGAGGAGGGGCACTCTTGGAATGTTATAAAATATTACTTTATTATAAAATGATTTTCAAATTTAAAAGGTCCCGAAAGGATATATTTATAGTATATGGTGATAAGGTTTCGAAATACACCTATCCAATTGGTTTTTGACAAGTTTAAGATATATATTTCACCCTATCTTCTCATTTTATTTAAATCGTTCATTTATGAGGTAATCACTGCATCATCACGGTGTCATAAATAAATTAATTTATTTAATATCTAAAAATTATAAAAAAATATCATGATGTAGTAAATCCTTTTATATTTATAATTAATATTTATAGTAAAAATTATGACTTGTATAACCCCATATAAAAAATGTTTTAGTAAAACAACACATGTTTGTGACATTTTAGTTTTAACATTAAATAAAAAGGTATTAATGTCATTTTCCAAGAAAAGTGGATACCTGGGGTCCCCAAGTTGACCCATGGATTTTCTTGGTCTTCCATGACTCATCCAATGAGGGTAGGACATGTTTATAGGTCATTTCATATTATTAAAACATTATTTTTACCTTAAACTACACTAATTACCTCTAATCGCGATTAAAACTTAAAAGTTACTATTCACCAAAAAATTATTTTTATCTCATTAAACCACATTTTAATTCTTAATGACAACCATTTATGTTGTATTTTTGAAATTCAAAACACAGAGGTGGTAAAATTTCATTTAAACGGAAAATCAGTTTTTTAAGTACCACTTAGTGGTTTCACTATTCATCAAAAACTGAAGTTTTCCAGAAAAATACCAAAAATTCAGCCTAAGATATATTTGATATTCCAAATTAAAAAATGATTTCTATTTTAAAAAATTCAAAACATATAATTTACATTAATTAATTTAATAACTAATTTCCGCTGTCAGAGCAAATAGCTTGTTTTTATGAAACAATAAGTATCAGAAGATTGACACTAGTTTAAGTCCAATTTCAAGATCAAATTAATTCCAACGACCACTATTGGATTAAATGGTAAAAATATATTCTAATTTAAATTTAAAACCAATTCAAAAGATAATATAATCATATAAATAAATTATATTAAAAATAGGTTTTGAATTAAAATACAACATTTTTAACTATTCATTAAAAAATTAACTTTATCGGAAAAATAACAAAAATTTACACAAAGTAAATTTTGATGTCCCGATTCTAAAGAAGAATTTTATTTTGTAAAATATAACACATAAAATTGTCAAAAAGTGGATTTAAAAGAGGTTCGTCATCAAAAGGCGGTTAATCGACCTTTTAAAAAATATTAGAATGTTTACGGTTAAAATTGGATTCATTTGAATTTTTAATCCTCTAACATTTATTGTAAAAAATTATTTGAAAAACATATATAATCATTTTGTAGTTAGTTCTGTTCATTCCCGCCATTACAACGGCTAGGCGTTAACTACAATTTAAAATAATATTATTTTATTATTAGAGTGCAACGTAAGATTCCCAAGAAACTCGTTGTTGCGTATTGGGTAAGCCATCGAGCATAGCATCCCCTTTAAAGTTATATTAATAATTTATTCAAAAATATGGATAAATGTTAAAATGTCATATTCTTTATTTACCTGGGGTGTTACAATTTGTGTCTTCTATGCCCTCTATCTCACTCTTATCTGTAATAAGCACACAAACTCTCAATTTAGTAGGTTCAATACATGATAATCGAATATTGAGGGAACAAGGGGTCACTCTAATTTCCTCCTAAGGATATTGGAGGGTCAATGTTATAGATATAAATTTTAATCTGAATAAAATTATTTCATTCTTATTCTAATAACATGTTTTTCTTAAAATAAGGATTTAATATTACTACCAAGAAAAACATTGATAGTTCAAATGTGTCTAATTAGAATATATTGAAGTTATTTTTCCCCTTTGATTGTTATGTGGTCCCCACATATGAAGCAACATGGATATTTAGATAGAGCCTAGGATAGATGGTGTCTGAGCTAATGACCCCTTTGATTACATATTCTAATTGGAAGCATATGCCTCAATCATGGAAGAATCGTGTAATTGATTCTCTGATAAATGTGATTTTAATACATTACGGTTGAATCGAATGTAATTATTTAATTAAATTATAGTATTTCAGAAATGATTGCCTTTGTATATATGTTCTTCCACATTACCCTCATTGATCTTATTAAAGGTAATTGGATGTTAAATAATTTGGTTCCAAAATGTAAGGATTATAAATGGATATTTTTGAATGAATTCAATGATACATCATTGAAATCATAGAATATGTAAGATAAGGGACTTGGAGGGATACATCTAGAGTAGTGAAAAGAGTTTATTGATATATATATCTATGAGAAGCACATGGTATTGAAGAATATGTTATTATATAAATATCATTTTTCATATATACATACATATGAATAGAACATTATATTTCCTAAATTACAATTAAATTACTTATTAGTTGTTTTAGGAAGTTTCAAGAATAACTCTATCCAGCTAAGTGAATAAATTCATCCCCCACACTGCTGGTCTGAATATTTTGTCATGAAACTGATCTATTATGGTCATATTTTAATTAGTTCAAATATTTATATGATAATATTATATATTATGTATATTAAAATATTTATTTATCTTCATTTAATCAAGAAAAATGATTTAGGACACCATGTCTCCCTAACAAGACATTGGTTGGATGTTCATACGAAATCTGATGGGGGTTCTTGGAATTATCATGAAATAAATGTTGGGGTATGAATTATTTTTTCAATGTAATGGTTCACACAAACATATTCAACAGTTAATAACTTTTAAAACCAAATATATAAATGAAAATTTTAATTTATGATCATAAAACTATAATTTTTCAAAAATAATTTTTATATTTTATAAAAAAAATACGAGTTGATAAAAATTTAGATATAAATGCTCATGGTAAACTTAGTTTGATAACTAGAATTGTTAGTAATATATTCACTCTCTCTTAGGTTCATAATTTATTGTTAGTTGTAACATTTTTAATAAGTGTTTCATATAATTTGAATGATATTTGATTTATAGGTACAAATAAAAGGACTAAGCTATTAAAATGTTGTGAAGTACTTCTCAGTCTCCTAGGATGATTCAATTGGTCAGGTCCATGTGAAGGTACATCCGAGTCACATGCATGGGATAGGTTCTGAACCATTATTTTCTGAGGTCTTTGGTAGGCCATCATGGATTACAAAAAAAGCTATCCCAGGTTATAGTAACTCACTACAAATATATGCTCAAAGGTAGTTTCAAATTAAAAATAACACAATTATGCAACATGGGAACACAATCCAGTAATAGGGGACTCATATATAACTGTATTATCTGAAGGTAATTTCATTTCAGAAAGCATTGGTTTAATAATATCAAAAGACGTTTGGATGTGTCCTCAGTGAAATTACATTGATTAATGGTTCAATTCATTTTGGTAAATCAAAAAAATTTATAATTAGTCAGCATTTGAACTTTTATTAGTTTTATGTTAAATTTAAATATACATCACTGTTTAAATTTCAAGAAAATTGACATACAGGTGTCGTGAGAAGGGATTGTAGACAGAGAGAGATACAAATGATCTTAGTTCATTGAGTAGTTATATTTATTGACTTTTTATTTAGTGGGGATATTGTATAACTATACTGATTATCTATAATTTATTGTATTTAATTAGATATTTATGTTTTATACTTAAAATGTATGTTTTTTCAATCATAATTTGATCATCGTTATTTATTTATATTTATTTTTCTTTTTATGTTTATGTTTATGTTTCTCTATCTATTTTTTGGAGATGATTGATTCTATGTTTTTTAACATCTATATACAACAGTGGTTTAAACTACCACTAAATTTGGTATAATATATTACTTAGTGGTTTAAAATTACATTATATGGTATAGTATATATATATATATATATATATTTAGTTTAAATAAACATTATAGTCCCAAAATATTTTACAGCATAAAATAACAGATTAAAACTGTAACAAATATCATTAAGAAACATTTCATGATAGTTCCTAGGAAATTCCACTAAATTGGTGAAAATACCTTGAGACGACTCCTAAAATAAAATTTAGAGGTGGTTTATAAAAACCATAATGAAGCCATTTGGATTCAGTCTAAACTATCACCACATAAAAAAATTCACTAGACTCATGATTTGTCTTAGTGTTAAATATATACAATTATTCATGTTTAAGCCATATAACCATAGTAGTAGTCTCATATACGACTTCAAGTAAGACCCTATCACCAAAGTTTAATAACAGTATACCATTGAAATTATCTGAAACATTATGGTCAATGTCAATATAAATTTTGGATGAATGTATATTAGTGGTGATAGTAACTATAGGATTCTTAAGACCTGAGAGATAGTCTATGAGTCCATTGTGGACATGAAACACAATTATCTTAACTCTCTATAGGTTAAATAAATTTCCCCCCTAAAACCACTCAACTTATAGCTTAATAGATGACATTGTAAATATGAAATTAAGTATATGAAATCAATTATGAGGGTTGGAGGGCTCAGATTGAATGTCACTGATCAAAACCAACGGGGAAGTAGAAACATATATCAAGAAATGAAAGAATAAAAAAAGAAAAAGAATCATACTGATGAAAAAAATCATTAAAAAAACAAAAGAATGGAAATTAAATAATACAAGGGATTTAAATGATTTAAATATCATTGATCCTATCTACAAGACAAGTACACCAACAACACAATATTTATCATTGTGTAAAATAGAAAACAATAGGAATACACAACAGATATAATAGAATATACATAAAAAGAACACATAGAACAAAGAGTCAATATTATTATAGGGACCTCATCACTCAAGGATTAAGAATTTAACCCTAGCCCAAATATGGTATCATAAACCCTTAAAATAGACAAACCCACACATTCAACCCAAATACTAACATAAAATGTGTTGAAAAATTAAGATACACACAAAACCGATGAAATAATGAAAGAGGTTAGCCTTATTTCCTTGAGAATACATCAAGAACATGAGAACAACTTGTTGAAAGGGAGGAACAGTAATTCTCAAGTTATATCTCTTGAATTCATTGTGGGTATACATAACTCATGGATCGAGAGCTCTCAAATAGAGAAGATTAATGAAAATGGGTGATACGAAAGCTACCAAGGTAAGATCGGAGTCATTTTGTCTCTCTCTATCTCTAAAATTAGAATTATAAATGTTGAAGAAACTCTCTCTAAGGATGAATATGAATGTGTGCTCATTGAAAATGAATCAAAATTGGGAGGTAAGGGAAAAGTAGGTGATTAGGAAATGGGTGTTAGGTATAGTAGGCGAGAAAGTGTACATGGATGAATGGGGGGACACAAAGAAGGTGAATAGAAGGCTAGTGTAACAAACCTAAAATAGCCACATAGACACACATAAAAAACAATAGTGTAGGTTAAAAATCATTGGGATCACCTTAATTCTCTATGGGATAAGAAAACTAAACACCTTAAAGAAGATCCATCAAATATGGTTGATCAATGGCCAGTATGGAACACAAAATTAGGATGGCGATAAATATATGGGTAATACTAGTTAACATAAAATAAGGTATCCAGCATGAACCATAGCACAGTAGGGCCCAAATAAATAGATCCCACACAGAAAAAACATATAGGATCCTAGAAAATCAACAAGGCCAAAAATAATAGTCTACAAAAGTATTTTTATAACACATAGGACCCCAGCATAGTATTTTTATTAAAATTTAATAAACAATATTTTTATGGATTAGGATGAGAAAAATTTCAATATTAAAACCAACAAGAAAATTTAAATTAATAACTACAAGCAGGTTAGTTTGAGATTTAATGAATTTCAATAAGTCATATAATTTAAGAGTATCCATAGGTTCTTAGGTCATGTCTACAACAATCTCCAATGTTGGGTGCACCATTCATGTACTTTCCAATCCCCTTTTTTCAGATTCATAGATATATGATGGAAAACCATGGGAACATATGAATAAGATATTGGAGAAAACTATTATAGAAAAAAACAAGAGTTAAAAAATTATTCCAAAACTAATTAATCAATTGATTAGTACCTTTGATATGATTTAAAGGAATATTCATATATATTTTTTAAATCTATATGTAAAAACCAAAATGGAATTTTTTGTAGATGTGAGAGGATGTCTAGTGGTCCCCCAATAAATTTATCTATTTTATATTAAGAAATATTGAGAAAGTAACCAAGAGAAAAGAGGGAAAAATGACTCAAACTCCACTATTTATGTATTTTTTTCAAAAACCCTTAACCAATTTCTTTTCAATGAAGTAGATGGGGTTTTAAATTTAGTTCTTTGAGAAGTTGGAGGATATGTTTATAAGGGAAGCACAAAATCTAAATCCTCAACCAAACCTAAATTTTCATTTTTTAATATTAAATTCCATATAAAATTAATTTTCCACTTATTCCTTTTCATGTTATATATTTACATAGATTGAAAATTATGCGGTTTAGTTTTTATATTATCAATACTATTGATGGATCCATTTTTTGTGTTGTTTATATGTGCATGTTCCTTCACCATAATTTTTCATCGGGCCACTCAACATTTTCCCTGACCACCTGCTTAATTCGACGTAAAACTTCTCCATAACATTGAATAAATGTACCTCCCGTTTGATGAAGGTTATCCATATATTTCATCATTTGTGATTGGTATATTCATCATTTCCACTCACTATTCAATGGGATTTTTCAGTCATTTCAACACTTTCACATGTCATAGGAATTCATCACACCTACAGGGTGTATCTAGAGATATTTCAATTAGTTTTTTCTCCCACGTTTTCCACTCCCTCCTAGTAGTGTGAAACCATATATAGTTTTTTATTTTCTTTAACAATTGATATTAGATCAGGTCTGTTTACCTTTTAATAATTTTCCTCTGACTTTTTGACATGTATAAAATCTATGCTAGGTGAATTCGGTGGATCCTCGGCTGATCTTCACCTTTGGATCATGTTTCTAGATCCATAAGAGGAGAAATACTTCAACCGAAGTCAATGAAATATCTTTCCTATAAAGTGGTATAGTTTTTTGGATTCTATATTCCTTATATTTCTTATATAAATTTGGTTCTTGGTTTTATTTGTTTCTATTGTTTTGAATATGTATTTTCAAGGTAATATCTTGTTTGTTTCATTTATTGAGATATAATAAAATATGTGTTCAGTTTGGTGTTATAATCCTGAAAGTATGATTCATAAGGATCTGAATCATGTTCAATCTTGATGTTCCTTTGAGATTTCTATTTTATTCATCTTCATCTATTTATTTTCTCTCCTCTCTCAACTTGAATCCCTAAGATAGAATTTTGTTTTGTGTTTCTCATCATCTTCTATTTCAAACATTCTCTTTCATGCATATTTTATGAATTCCAATCAATCATTTAGTGATAATTGGGTATTCTTATGGGAATATCATTAATAGTTTCTCAAATAAAATGGTATAAAAGTCATTGAATAATAATAAGGAATACACTAAATATGATATATATAATTTTGATGGTGACAATTACATCAATATTTGGTGAATCAAGATGGTATTCCCTCTTGTTTACTTGGGACACATTGATGCATTGCATGACCCTAAAACCCATAATAACTCATTTTGATGATGGAAAAAATGTAACCACTTATCAAGATACACCTGTTGAAATATTTTAAATGGAATACTACTATAATTTGGTAACCTTAAGAGATAAAGTACTTAGATAAGTAGCCTACGAAATAACTTCCTTTGGTATTTGGTTTAAAATAGAAATACTATATATGATATATTCACTTCATGGTCACCTATAGAAAAAAATAGACTTTCTACCTTTATAATGCATCCAGGTACTCAAATTCAGGCGCAAATCAACAAATTTAACAAGATATTGGTACACCTTTTGAATATTAATGTTTAAATTAAATGTGAAGATAAACCTGTTATCTTTCTAATTTTACTTTATTGTTATTATAGTACTTTGGTAGAGACCATAATATTTGGTCAAGACTCAATATAATTAGAATAATTATAATCATCCCTACTTTCTAGGTAATTTCATGTCAAACCAAAATTGAATCCTGAGGAAGAGAACCACTTCACTAGGGGTAGACATGAGGATATAAACAGCAATAAATATAATAACAAAGTTAATGTAAAGACTAGTAAACAATCCAAACATTGCTTTAAATCATTGGGAAGACAAGTTGCCTATTTTAATTATGGAAATTCTATACACATTTCTCTAGAGTACCGCAATCCAAAACAAAAAAAAATCCAACGCCTAATTAATCAACTGATAAATATTTATTTTTTCATTATAGTTATGACATTGATAAATTTATTAATGCATAAGATCATGATCAATCCAATGATTGGGTATTTGATTCATGTTATTCCTTAAATATGTTTCTTGATAGAGACTATTTACTAGAGCTAACTAAGATATTAGAATGAGAGAATATGTTAGGAAACAACAAATGGTTTAGGGAAAATGGTAGGATCTTTATATTGTTAGATATTCATGAGTATTTAGTTTTCTCCTTTCTTAAGGTGAGGTGGATCCATGACCTGAAAAAAAATCTAATACACCTATATGTATTGGAAAATAAATGTTTTACTTATAAGCCTAATTATTGTTGTTAAAGGACCTACAAATACTCTAGTATAGTTATCAAGGGTTCCCATGTACATGGACTTTATGTTTTAGATTTAATAATTAATCATTGGTTGATAGGAAGTATATATTTTACCAAAATTCATAGAAGTATTCTTTAGAATAAATTATTTGGGAATGTTTTCTCAAAAGGTCTAGAAGAGATGAAAATGGGTTATTAAGTAACATCCCACATAGAAACCTCCCATTTTTTGTGGATTGCGTTTTGGGGAATTCAAAAAGAGTGAGACTCAATAAGTCAGCCATTAAAGATAGTCACCCTTTAGAGTATGATCATTTTGATTTAAGGGGACCTTCCAGAAACACCTCTCAAGGTGGAGGTTCTTATTTCATAACCATTGTTGATTATTTCTTTGTAAAAGTGTTTATTTACACCCATTGAATCAAATTTTATGTTTTAAACACTTTTAAAAACTGGAAATACTATATAGAGAATCAGAATGGATGAGTGGTAAAATCTTAATAAATAAGAAATGGTTTAGAGTATTCCTAAATTGGTATTATACTTTTTTGTGTGTTTAAAGACGTTTTTAGGCATTGAAAATCTAATGAAACTTTCCAAAAAATGTATTAGAAGAATTAATGAACCACACAATATTGGAGTGGGTTCGAAGTAGGTTTATACACTTGATCTTGCCCAAATCCTTCTGTGAAAAGTCTTAAACCTCTATAGTGTACCCTATTAATCAACATAATTTAAATGAAAACAATGTTGGGACTCCTAAAGTGTTTTTTTATAACCAATCTTCTTCTTATAGACACTTGATAGTTTTTTCTTATACTGATTATACACTTATAAAAAATGATAATCTATAATTGAGTTCTAATAAATGTATTTATATATATGATACCCTAAAGTGGTTAAATTCTCTACGATGTGGGTTCATAAATCTAGTTACCAAAATTTTATAATAATTCATAATATTGTCTTCCATGAGCATGCTTCACCTAAATCTAATTATGTCACTAATAATGGTAATCATGAGCTTCAATATGAGAATGCTTAGAGTGATAGAGAAACCTAGTTTATGGATCTTTGTGGGACTTCCCCATTATATCCTCTTCTTAAAGACCAATTATAGTTAATCCCACATACTAGATTGGAAAATGTTGCCTTAGAGAATCCCATTAATTACTATCTTACTTCGTATAGAGCTAGGATGGTCATTAGGACTCAATATCATTTTATATAATATGACATGGATTCCTTTACTTTACATGTTTACTAGGACTATAGTTCTAAGGATCCCAAGACCTATAATACATATATATATGATAGATACTCAAAATATTAGTCCAATACCATGGATTATTAAATTAAATATCAAAAGTGAAATAATATCTGGTCTATTGTTAATAAACCACTAAATTCCAAAGTTATTATCCACAAGTGGATCATTAATTGAAAAGAATATAACACATCAGAGAGTAAAATAGAGTTTAATTATAGGCTTGTATACAATGGTTTCCTCCAATGTGAGTAAATTGATTATTATATTTTTTTCTATTATGGTTAAATATTCTTCAATGTGATTATTGGTTTTGTTTTCTACATATCATGATTGGAACATTGAGCATCTTGATATAAAAATAGCCTTATTTCATTATGACATTAATGAGACCATATACATGAAACCACCTAATGGTTATTCGAATAATTTCCAATGTAATATGGTATGAATTTTTAATAAATCCCTATATTAAATAATTAATGAATATAAGAGGTTTTATCTTTGAGTTTGATGCATTTTTTATTGGAAATTGTTTTAGTGTACGTAAATGTAATGAATGTGTGTATTATAACACTCTAAAAACTATTATGAATTACTTTCTACTATATGCCGATGACATGATTATCATTTATAAGGATATGAATCTTATCATGTTTGTTAAGTCTTAGTTAATGGGGGTGTTCAAAATAAAAGACCTATGAAATGTTATAAAAAATTTTGGAATTAAAATAATTAGGAATAGTGGTAAAAAAATTCTATACCTATCACAACATGCTTATATTAAAAAATTTTGAAGAGATACACGTTTGAAAGTTTAAAACATACTAATATCACTATTAAAAAAAATTAATCTATCGTTATATCAATATATTACTATAATATTTGATGATAGATATATATTTATAAGGTATCATATGATATTATTTTAGAAACACCTTGTATTCCATGATTTTAAATATATATAATGTTGCATATGCAGTTTTCACTCTTTACATACTCATGATTAATCTTGGGAATCCACGTTGGAAATATTTAAAATGGTTTCTTAGATATATGACACAAGCTCTATAAAATTCTTAATATTTTGGAAAAATTACTAATATTAGTGACCCTGTTTTTGGTTATGTTAGTTTAGACTATAAAGGTAACATAGGAACTTTTATGTCCCATAAAGTCTATATATATTTATTTCCCACAGAGGACCAGTTTATTTTAACTATAACATGAAATTCACGGTGATTCTCTCAAAAATAGAGGATGAATATGTATCCATAAATTATGTGGATAATGTAATGTCCAAAATTTGGGTGCCACTCAATGAGTTCCCCGATCCTAGTTGGTCACATGACCTCTAGCGCATTTCCACAAATGCCAGAGGTTGCTGACTAGCAGTGAGGGCCTAGGTCTGATAGTGGGGAAACTATTCCCTCATTTGTCAAACTGTAGCGTAGCAAATAAAATTCAAACATACTAAAGCGGAAGAAGTAGACAATACCCAAATGAAATGGATTACTGTACAGGATCAAGAGATGAAGACAATCATATATATATGATGATGCAATATGTCCCTAAGTCTAGAAAAGAATCCAAAATAGGATACACTGCAATCTAGTATAATATAGTACAAGTTATAAGTATAACAAAGAAAACTAAAACGGTGTAGTAGGAACTCAGCAGCATCGCAAGCCTAAGCTCGGTCCCATGCTCTCTTACTGCTTTGCAACAATCATGTACCTCTATAGGGACTATTTCCCTTATCAACACCTGCCGCAATATAATCTGTTTGGGCTGAAGACATGACCCAAACAGGGTGTGAGAAATAAATCCTAGTTGGCAACCACTAAAGGCCGGTTCCCAACTGTGAGTGAAAATGTGCAACATTAGTGTGCAATAATGAAATGCATTAATCTTGGAAGTACTCAAAAGCAGCTACTCCTACAAGTTCCATTACCATTTAATTATTATTTAACAATTCAATATAATTGAATTATAAGTTCCAGAGACCTGTCATCAACCGAAAATCTCCTTTACAATGTCACAATAAAACCCACAATAGGATATATAACAAGTAGAAGGTAAAACAATACCAAGCATGTGCTTTAGCTTGGAAGTTGTAACATAAGAAATCACCACAGTGAATGTCCAAATTAAACCGTGTCCTTAGACATTAAAATCCTTACCCTCGGGTAATCAGAATTGAAACCCTCAAGTGATTTCCCTCAGGCATAATAAATATTTCCCTTAGGCATACAAGGTATCGCCCACAGGCACAGAAGCTACATACTATAGGAATGAGAAAAGTTTCCCTCAGGCTAAACCAAACCCTACCCTCCATCTAAGAAAATAACCAGGACGATCTCGAATCATAATCACACAATAAATAGGTTTCCTCTCAAGAAAACTAAAAAAATGCTATAATTATGGAATACCCATGGGTATCCTGACCAAACAGCTAAACAAGGAAAACACACCCATGGGATGTCCTTGGATCCAAGAAATAATCCCAGCCAATAGTTTATAACTATCATTAGATTATCTATACAATTCTAGATATCTTATCATCCAATGCCTTAGCCACACGACACCCCAAACATGGTCACATAGCCCAATGGTTCACAAAAACAACTTGAAAGTTGGAAATAAACACCGGAACACCTACCTCGATCACCACTGATCGATATACGTGAATGATGCATCCCGAATCATCCACGAACGTCGTAGATTTGGGATTAAAGTTCACCCATTAAAACCAAAATAACTTCCCCTCAGGAATGAATTGGAATGAAACACACAAGGAGAGGGAAGGGATTACCCACGCGGTCCAAACATTATCGTCAGTGAAGGAATCAGAGTCCCGATGTTCGGTCGGGAACTCTTCCGAGGTTCGGCCATCTCTCCTCTGGCATCTTGGAATTATAGGATTCATTTGATAAAAGAGGAGGCTAATTCTGGTTTATAACAAAAAGAAACATAAGTACACGGCTTGTACTCTCAAGTACACAGCGTGTACTTTCCATTTTTAACTATTCATCTGGTGGAAATTTTTCACCACCACACTATCCATATGTCGACATGATTACACGACGTGTATTTCTGAATACACAGCATGTACTGTCACTTTGTTGGCGGCTACTCCCACCGCCTTACTATTCACATGTCGACTGATTACATGACGTGTATATTCTAAGTACACAGCGTGTAGTCAGTTTTTACACCCTTCATCGACGACATGCCCACACACCCTATGTACTCATCCCACGTGGCCAAAGTACACAGCATGTAGAAAAGTACATGGCGTGTACCCACAAATTATGGGAATTTCCCCCATTTTCCTTATTTTCTCAAAAACACTTATGGAAATAGGAAAAGAAGAAACCCATACCTCAAGAATAAGAATCGGTTTCTTAGAAACATCCCACCTTTAATGAAATTCGCCCCCAAATTTCCCTTCCAACGATGGTGAAGATAAAGCTGAGTACAACTCTGGCCACAGAGCATGCACGTCGGTCTCCCGCTCCCAGGTTTTGTCCTGCACTGGACTATGCTACCATATCACTCGTATGAGAGGAACTGATTTTCCTCATAGAACCTTCATGCTTCTATAAAAAAATATGGATCAAATGCTCCTCAATGGATACATCGACCTGAGGCTCAACCTCCTTGGGCTGAAAAACGTGAGTTGGGTCTGAGTGATAATGGCAAGGCTGAGATATGTGGAAGACATTGTGAATGGCCTGGTACCTTTATGGTAACTGCTACCGATAGGTAACCAGACTGACTATCTCCAGAACCTCAAATGGCCCCACATACATCGGTGATTTTTTACCCTGTCTTCTGATCAGCCTTTGTCCCAACCTCAGTGAAACACACAAGAAAACCGGATCCCTGGCCACAAACACAAAGGGTCTTCTAAGGCGATCAACATAAGATTTTTGACGAGACTGTGTAGTTTCCATATGTTTCTGAATCAATTAGACATTCTCTGAAGTCTCCTGTACGAGATGTGGTCCCAGTAAAGCTCCATCACTTGCCACCAACCATTATAGGGGTGATCAGCATGGCCTACCATATAAATCCTCGTAAGTTGTCATATCATTAGTTTCCTAAAAACTATTATTTTTGGAAAACTCAACCAGGGGTATGTGCTTATGTCAAGAGCCCCCAAATTCCAGGACGCATGCGCGCAACAAGTCCCCAAGCACCTATATCGTATGCTCTGAGTGGCCATCGATCTGAGGGTGGTAAGATGTGCTCAGAATCACCTATGTACCTAGTGCCCTCTGAAAACTATACCAGAAACATGATGTAAAACTGGCATCCCTATCTGAAATGATAGAAAGAGGGACCCCATGAAGATGTACTACCTATCTGATATACAACTTCCCAAGCTCGTCAACACCAAAGGTCTCCTTGATCGAAAAAATGTGATATACCTTCATAAGTTTTTCCAAAACAACCCATACGACATCACGACCTCAAGGTGAACTCAGAAAACCAGTCATGAAATCTAGCATGACATCATCCCATTTCCACTCTAGAATGGGTAACTGTTGTAACAGTCTGGCTGGTCTCTGATGCTCCACCTTCACCGGCTGACAGGTGGAACATCTCGCAGCAAAACCAGCTACCTCTCATTTCATACCCGACCACCAATATTGACGTCTCTAGTCACGGTACATTTTGGTAACCCCAGGATGCACTCCCCAAGATTAAGCATGAAACTCTCGCATTAACTCCTCGCATATATACCATGGAACCCACACTCGTCCATGGATATGTAGTACCTCATCTTCTCCTATCATCCAACTGGGAGGAGGGTCCTCACTTGCCACCTAATCTCGTAGAACTAGGCCTTCTGAATCTGATAGTTGTCTCATCATCACTCTATCAAGGAGGGTAGAAGTCACAGCTAAGGAAGAAATATAGGCACACCCATGACTATCGTACACATACAAATACATCTCAGAGAACAAAGCCATGAGATTCCACTCACCATTGGCCTCCTTCACTGACTGTATCTGAGTCCTCCTACTCAGTGCATCGGCAATAGTGTTACCCATCCCAGGTGTATAGGCAAGCTCAAAGTCGAAGGACTGAAGGTATTCAACCCACCTTCGCTATCCCAGATTCATTTCATGCTGGGTAAAGATGTATTTTAGAATTTTGTGGTCCTTAAACACCAAGAAAATACTCCCAAGAGATAATTTCTCCAACAGCGTAAGACATGAACAACTACATCCAACTCAATATCATGCGTCTTGAAATTCCTCGCATGTGTCCTCCACTGATGAGACCCGTACGCAACTACTTGATCACCTTGCATCAACACTGCTCCTAGCCCAATACCTCATGAATCACAGTAACTATATAGCTCTTCCCTTTCTCTGAAAGTATTAGGACTGGTGATGATGTCAACCTTCCCTTAAGCTCCTGAAAGGATGTATTGCAAGCTTCTAACCAAATGAACTTCACCCCCCATCTTAGTCAAACCCATCAACGGCACTGCTAAGCAGGAGAAGCCCTTGTATAAAGTAGTTTTCGTACCCATCCAGCCCAAAAAAATCTGTATTTCAAACACGTTCTGAGGATGCTCCCAAGAAAATACTGCTCTCATTTTCTCCAGATCCACTACAACTCCTACCTCTGAGATAATATGACCCAAGAAGTATATATGGTCTATCCCTAACTGGCACTTTGAGAGCATAACATATAACATATTCTCTCTCAGTGTACTTAGTACGATCTTAAGATGGGTGGCATGGTTGTGTCGAGTGTGACAGTACACCAAGATATCGTCCATGAAGACTACCACAAAAGAATCCAGATATGGGTGGAACACATAATTCATCAGATCCATGAAAACTACTGGTGCATTCGTGAGTCCGAACGACATGAACAAGTACTCGTATAGACCATATCTACTCTGAAATGCTGTAATTAGTATGTCTGATGGTCTAACATGTAACTGATGATATCCGGGTTTCAAGTCAATATTCAAGAACACTCATTCCCCTCGAAGTTTATTGAAAAGATCATCATTCCATGGAAAGGGATATCGGTTCTTGACCGAAAATTGGTTCAACTTCCAATAATCCACACAAAGTCTGAGGGCACCATCCACCTTCATATGAAATAGGTCAGTCGAACCCCAAGGAGAAGTACTGGTTTGGATGAAACCCTTTTCCTGCAACTCCTCCAATAACCTATTGAGCTCATGTACCTCTGGTGTAGCCATATTATAAGGAGGAATAGACACCGATGTTGATCTTGGCACAATATCAATAGATAAATCCACCTCTTGCTCCATAGGAAGACCTGAAAAGTCATCCGGGAAGACATCCCTGAAATGATAAACCACAGGAGGGAAATCTTTCTGACAAGTTCCCTGGTCATCCATATACAAACTCACAATCTGGGATGTCACTCCACCTCACCCACGATGCAGGGGTCCATCTCAGTTCATCTGGACATCCAATTTGACCTTGTATAGAAACTCTCTACCCTCTGGTGATGTGAAACTAACCCTAAAATGATATAAATCCAAAACGGCTCAAAAGGGTACCAACCAGTCCATCTCTATAATGACGTCATAGCTCCTCATCTCTAAGACATAAAGGTCCCATTGAAAGTGACACCAACAACCTCTAGGGGCACTCCCTGCACTGACGCACACCTGACGTTCTTGTTCTCAACGGAGTGTCAACCATCATAATATCAAAAGAAGAAACACAGATCCCAAGGCTCTCCACCATGGGAATAGAAATAATGATATGTGTATATCTTTTATCGAAAAGTATTGAAGACAAAACAAAAGCAGCTAGAATAGTACCTCTGATAGTGGAAGGTCTAGGACCCTACTCTTGTAGGGTCTGTTGCACTGCATATGCCTACCCAGTGTCGTGGCCCTGCGACACAGCCTGGCTACCCTGAGATGACCGACCCAATTGTCTCTGAGATCCTGGTGTTTGGCTACCACAACTACGACCACCACCTTGGATTGAAAGTTCTGAATTATTCTAGTTCCCTTACTGGTATGAAGCTGCAGGCCCTGATCCTGCATGTGGAGTCTGCACAGAACCCCTCTCACTAGCCACTAGTGGAAACACCCTAAAAAAACGCTACTGATGACCCATCCTATCACAAGAACGACACTCCACTCTGTCACGTGGACACTGCGGTCTCTTGTGCCCCTCTTTACCTGAATGGTAGCACATCACCTGGACACCTGAATAATTCTTCTGGCTAGTACTGCCACCATTAGAAAAATCCATTTTCCTCTTTCTCTTACTGATAGAAATAGAACCAGAAATTGGTTCCGAACCACCCTGGCCTACAGCACTATCTTCCCATAGGTTCTGTTTGGTAATTAGTTCCTAGTTCAAAATATCATACACTATAGGCAACCTGAAAACTTTCACCAGTACCCGTATGTCATATATAAGACCATCCTCAAAGAGTCGAGCCCTCAACCCCTAAACTCCCACCAGAATATGTGCGATGTGCTGTAGCTCAGTGAAGTGGGTATAATAGTCTATCACTAACATGGGACCCTACTGCTTATTCATGAATGCTCGAGATCTATCTACCCTCAGTGTATTCAGAAATAAAACGTCATAGAAAACAGCCTGAAAATATTCCCATGAAATGTCACTGTGATTCTCAGTCTGGGTGGTAACATACCACCACCTCTTGGTGGAATCACAGATCATGTATGTAGCAAGCTTGACCCTCATACTTGGAGGCGTCTACAGATGATTCAGTATAGTCTACATAGAACCCAGCCAAGACTTCGTAGCCTGTGGTCTGCCATCCCCTAAAAATGTATGCAGATGCTGTTGCTGGAATACCTGTTCCAGTTCTTCCATAGATGTGGTAGCTGATGGTGCTCCCTAGAAGGTCTGCATGAACAACATGAAGCCTTCACAGAACTACGCATCCATGCCTGCGCCCGGTATAATGGATGGCACCACATCTGGCTCTACTGGAGGATCCAATGGTAGCCCATGGACTACTGTCTCTAGAGAATAATCATTGTCGCTCTCTTGGTGAACAACTCGAGGTCGTCTCACAGGCATGACACTACTAGGTCAAACACACGCCTTAGATTAAAATTATCAAGGACAGAAACCAAGGAGTGTAAGAAGGGAACAAGAGAAAGAAAACATTCATGTTTTACAAAACAAGCCTACATGACGTGTATAATAACTACACATTGTGTTCCCTTAATGCATTCACATGGGCGTGTACTCTACCAGAACTGGTCATGTAACACCCCAAACACACGGTGTGTTGTCCACACACACAACGTGTATTCTAATTTTCTTCCCCTACCCGAGTCCTTCTACACGGCTAAGCCACACAACTCTCTTTTGAACAAGACTACACGGCGTGTATAAAGTCTACACGTTGTGTACTATACGAGCTTCACCAACCCATGTTGTTTGAGACATGGCCGGGTACAGAGCTCACACTACACAGCGTGTTCCAGATAGACATGGCGTGTATAGCTTAGATTCCAACTACCAGTGTTGTTAGTGACACGGCCGACTACTCGGCTTACACTACACAGTGTGTTACATTGGCACATGGTGTGTACACCACACTATTTCCCTAAACACATGGCCATGTTTAAATGACCTATCACTGGTCAGGACAACACGGTGTGTCCCACAGGTACACAACATGAACTAAACGAGCTTCACCGACCCGTGTTATTCAAGACACAGCCAGACACATGGCTCACAGTACACGACGTGTTCTAGATGGACACGACGTGTACTAGAAAGGATGAAACTGACCCATGTTTTAAGTTACATGGATGGATTCCCATATTACACTACACGACATGTTCGGTATTGACACGACGTTTATTAATGAAGATTCCTCCATCCGTGTTGTTAGTTACACAGGTGGACACAAGGTCAACATGACACGGCGTGTACAACCGGTTCATGGCGTGTTCCCTCTAGAAATTCCCCATCCCATGTCTCTACCCACCCAGCCTATGACACAGATAGAGGCTACATGGCATGTACTTAGGGTACATGGCATCTACTTAAAAAAATTCATTTCTTCCCGAACAGAAGAGTACATGGAGTGTGTTCATAAAACCACATGTTGTATTGTCTGGTATTCCCGACAGTAGACCTCAGAAACTACTCTGGACCCCTTTATCTTAAGTATAAAGCATCAGTATGACAATGTCCAATCTAGGGGGGCCATACTCCCCATGAATCAATGTTTAGAACCAGACCTTTACAACAACAGGCTGGATCATGATCTGCTAAATTCTGATCCAAGAGAGCCTATACTTATCAGGAACCAATGTTTAGCATCCATAAACCTGACCATAACAAGTACAAATACCCTATCAACAGTAAGAATATCTATCAAGGTACTAGTCAAAACAACATGCATTTTCTATCACAACATCTATCACAACAACATGCAATTTATAATGCACCTACATGGCATGGAAACTATGCATAACATGTGATTCTAACATGTGCCTAAATGATGCATGAGATAGCATACCCTCAACTCATCTGGTTGAAACTAAATAAAAACCAGTATATAAACATAAAAATCACACCACATGTGCGTCACCCATTGATGAAAATCAAATGAATTGAAATAATCACAAATAGAAAATCAAAATTGAATTCGAGGCAATCCGGACTTTACCTGTACATAGGGTAGCTACTCTCGGGCACAGTTATTACTGGATCCCTTAGCAATCTGTCTCTTGTTGTTGTAGCCAAATAATATATAACACAATGAAAAGGAAAATCTTCAGATACGACTTTGTAACATCCCAGATCTTGGTGCCACTCAATGGGTGCCCCGAACCCAGTTGGTTACATGACCACAAGCACATTTCCTGAAATGGCAGAGGCTGCTGACTAGCAACGAGGGCCTAGGTCTAATAATGGGTAAACTATCCCCTCATTTGTCAATGTGTAGAGCAGTGAATAAAATAAAAAAATAATAAAGCAGAAGTAGTAAACAATACCCAACTGAATTGGATAACATTACAAATGTAAGAGATGACAACAGTCATATATATAAGATGATGCAATATGTCCCTAAGTCAAGGAATGCAGCCAAAACAGGATACACTTCAATCTAGAATAATACATCACAATGTACAAGTATAACAAAGAAAACTAAAATTGTGTAGCAGGAACTCAGTAGCATCACAATCCTATGCTCGATCCCTTTCTCTTCTACTCCTCTGCAATAATCAGGTACATGTATAGGGGCTCTTTCCCTTATCAACACCTGCAACAATATAATCTGTTTTGGACCAAGACATGACCCAAATAGGGTGTGAGAAATAAATCCCAGTAGGAAATCACCAAAGTCCCATGCCCAACTGTTAGTTAAAATGTGCAATAATAGTGTGAAATAATGAAATGCAGTAAACTAGGAGGTACTCAAAATCAGCTACTCCGACCTTTTCCATTACCATTTAATTATTATTTAACAATTCAATATAATTTAATTATATATTCCCGAGACTTGGCCTCAACCGACAATCTCTTTTACAGTCCGCAATAAAACCCAAAATAGGCTATCTAACAAGTAGAAGGTAAAACAATACCACACCTGTTCTTTAGCTTTTCAGGCATAACATAAGAAACCACCATAGTTAATATACAATGTAAACTGTGTCCTCAGACATGTAAATCCTTACCCTCAGGTAATCAGAATCGAAACCCTCAACTGATTTCCCTCAGGCATAACGAATATTTCCCTTAGGCGTACGAGGTGTCGCCTACAGGCATAGAAGCTACTACCCACAAGCATGATAAAAGTTTCCCTCAAGAAAAACGAAACACTACCCTCAGGATAAGAAAATAACTGAGATGATCCCAACACATAAGCAAGCAATAAATATGTTTCCTGTCACGACTCGACCCTACCCTGTCTTAAGCCGCAACTACCCCAAGCCTGCCTCAATAGGCCAGGGGCTGGAGACTAGCGCCGAAGGCACAAAAACTCGGGGAGGCCTTTGCCTAAGTACCTGTACACACGCGCGCTGCAAACTCAATGCAAAAGTGCAAAGTAAAAAGGAAAAGCAAAGGGAAACTGCTATAAATAAACCACAGTGTGAATCGACCTCTAACAGTACAAAGTACAGTGCTAAAAAGGAAAAAGGGGCAAAACACACGCCCAACCAGAAAAGGTGACACAACCCGGCAACAGGTAAACAAAAAGGTAACAGCTGACGGGTCTCCCACCTGGAACCCAACCACGACCACCGCACGCGGTCCATGCTCCCAAGCTCCTACGCTCCACTGTAGTCACGCTCCACCTGTCTGTCGTCTGCAAGGGCACACCAAGTGCGGGCAAATCCCAAGTAGGGGTGAGTATAAAAATACTCAGTAGGATACCCCGAAGGCTCGAGGGAGCAACAAATGAGGTACCGAAGGGTGAGCAGTAGAGCGAACAAGGAAGTAGAATAGAAGTACAACAGAGAGTACAGTAAAGAGTCCAGCTCAACCCAACAGGAGGAAAGAAGGTAGACCCGTCTAGACACAAGGAGCTGGAAATGGTGGGAAGACAAACTTCACGTCGATTCTTCGCTACCTATAGCAGGAGAGTATACTCGTCCAACCACGAGAATCTAGACACGGAAATCATGTGGCATACCCCGCGCGTCTTCACCTCTCCTGGAAGGAGAGTAACCAAACCCAAGAAGTGGGTACCAGAAACAAGGTACATACATGTATGTATACTCAACAAGAAACCCAAACAATGTCGTATGGGGATCTACGTCCCGTAGCTCAGCCCAAGAAAAGAGTAGCCAACAGACCCAGAGGTAACACCATCATCGATGCCTAGCATCCCGCACGTCTTCCATGAACCGCAAGCCAAGGGGCTCAATCACCGCACCTTGACACTATCCGCTTTGGGAGGCACTGACTCGCCTGCACGGTTTTAGATCGTGTCACAAGAACGCGTCTCGGTGGGGAAAGTTCCCCTCGTACTTGAGAGTTCTAGGGAAAGTCAAACCACACCATGTCACTGCCCTACAGTCGAGAGGTCTCCTCAAAGTCAAGCCTTCACAACACTGACCCGTACAACCAAGGGTCCCGCTCCGGTAACCACAAAGGAAAGCCACATACTAGCCTAGTAGGAAGGACTGAGTCTGGAATGCCAACAGGTGACCCACTGCCCAGCCCTACTGGAGGGTAACTCGTAATATGATATCGGGTGACCCACTGCCCAGCCCTAGTGGAGGGTAAACCATAATACATCATCCGGTGACCCACTGCCCAGCCCCGCTGGAGGGTAGACCTTAATACATCATCAAGCGACCCACTACCTAGCCCCACTGGAGGGTAAACCATAATACATCATCCGGCGACCCACTGCCCAGCCCCGCTGGAGTGTAAACCATAATACATCATCCGGCGACCCACTGCCCAGCCCCGCTGGAGGGTAGACCTGGAATAAGTCAACAGGCGACCCACTGCCCAGCTGTGCTGGTGGGTAGACCTGGAACTAGACGACAGGCGACCCACTGCCCAGCCCTGCTGGAGGGTAGACCATAAGAGGTCGTCGGGTGACCCACTGCCAAGTCTCTGCTGGAGGGTATTCCCTAATAGCATCGGGTGACCCACTTCCCAGTCTCTACTGGAGGGTAGACCCTAGAAGCCGATGAGTAACCCACTGCCCAGCCCCGCTGGAGGGTCAAACTCAGAACTGCTCTGGCCATCTCCACTAGAGGGTACAACACTAACCAACCGAACACAGAGTGGGTATCGCGCAACCACCTAACTCCAGAACAACTCTCCCAAAAGAGGTTCAGTTCCTGCTCCATCACTGGGTGTCACTAGCACCGCTACCGGCCGATCCATCGAGAATGAAACCAATTTAGACCACTCAACCCTTCTGGTCAATAAACGAGCACAGAGCCAGGGGTAAAACTCCACCCTTCTAGTCAAACAAACACACAGAAGGACCCTCTACATCGCAAGAGGTCAAAGTACGTAAGGCAGAACACGGCACACACATGGGGCCCAAACAACATGTGGCCCCAAGTCAACCCCAACCAAGCACATGTACATCTCAGGTACAAACAACCACATGTACCTCCAAGAATTCCCTTATACTCCCAGAGTATACCACATTCTCAGCCCAAGGTCCATCGTGCACATGACACCCAACGTCAATGCGAAGGAGTGACGTAATATCTCCAACTCAAAGACCCAGGCACGACCAACCACATCTTGTGAACCATTTATATCACTCTCTCAAGAGTGTGCGATCACACGCCAAGGGTCCACTAAAAACATGGTAGGACGAACCGCCACCAGAGAACCTTTCATGCTTCCACATTTAATAAGATCACGTATAAGGCTCCGCACAACCAAACGGATCGCACCATTGTAATCCTCGTGGAAAAACACGCGAGATAGACTACTTACTCGCCTGAAACAGAGAACCGGTGAAAAAGGTACTATCCACCGTAACCAAACCCGTGTGGGGCCCACCCCAAGATCCAGAAACTGATCCAACGGATCACGCCACTGTGATGCCCTCATAAAAACACACGGGATTGAGTACTCAATCGCCCAAAGCCGACACCCAGTGAAAAGGGTACTATTCACCGTAGCCGGGTCGGGTGGGACCCACACCACGTCCCCGAAAAAAAAAGGTCGGGCGAACTACACCATCGCAATGATCTCGAAAAAGCATGTCAAATTGATTGCTTAATTGCGTGGAACGGGTATCCGGAAAAAAGATGCATTCCGACGCACCGCACACGAGCGGTGCCACATGGGACCCGCATCCCGGTCCCGAAACTCAACGAACGGATCGCATCATTGCGATCCTCTCGAAAAGGTACATAAGATGGACTACTCACTTGTCCAAAACGGTCGCCCAGCGATAAAGATGGAAAAATCACCGTCGACGCCCAGATGGCCCTCGTGGGCCCCGCACCATCGTGCGGAATTACAGCGGGCAGACTGCGCCAACACAATGCCCTCGGAAGAACACCCAACACCGACTGCTCGCACGCCCCGAACGGACGTCCGATGAAAAGTCGTGAAACGCTGCACGCAGCTCAAAAGATGGCCCCTGGAGCCCACACCTCAAATCAAGTCTCAACGCTCGAAACCACCTTGGAAACCTCCGCCTCAGTGCCAAGGGCGCAACGCCGCTGACGGCGCTCAAAACAGACGTCGGATGCGTCTGCGCCGCCCAAAACAAGGATCTCGGGAAAAACGCTCGTCCACTTAAAGACACATCGCGCCTCCGAGGCCCCTCGTTTCGGGAATTAAAAATTCCTGAAACCATCTCAAAACATTCCCCTTGACGCAAGGTCCGCACTGCCACTGACGGCGCACAAAACGGACGCCTGAAGCCCGAAATACGGGCATCCGAAGATTTTAAAAAAAACGGGGACCCTCTTGGGCCGGACCGGCCCGGTCCGACCGGTCCGCCCACAGCCGGCCCGCGGCCCGGCCGCGGGTCCGGTTTGCCCCGCCGCGGCCAGCTGGCCGCGGCCTATCGCCACCGACTGGCCATCATGGCAGGTCGCTTTCCCCGCAGCGACCCGCGACATGCGGGTCGCGGTCGCGCCGCACGCGGGGTCGCGCACCCCGCGGCCCCTCCTCCTTCGCGCTACGCCGGCGCCACCGTGAGGAAGCCAAGCCGCCCGCCGTCTCACCCAGGGAGCTCCGCCACCCCCGTTCTGCCGTCCGCAGCCGCCCGCTGCCGCACGCCGTCGCCGCCAGAGCCACCGCCTGAAGCCGCCCGCGCCCGCCGGAACTCACCGGCCCGCCCTGCCGACCGCCGGAAACACCTCCAAACCCGCAAACTTCGGTGGGTGGTTGCGGGGTCCTCGGAACTCGGTTTTATGAACCAAAACAAGTGATGGAATGAGCAAAAACTCTACTACGTATTCATGAGCTTCGTTCTAAAATCCAACAGCGAATCGACAGTATTGAATATGCTCAAAGTAGGTGCGGGAAGACAAAACGCAACAAGACCCTACCTCGTGGGCGTTGCCCGGAGCTTCGCCGCCGAACCGCCACCTTGCCGGAGCTGCCTCGCCGGAGCCACCTCGCTGGAGGTGGAGGAGGATAGGGAGAGGAGGGGCTGCCAGGGGGAAGGGGAATGAGAAGAGGGAGGCGGGTGTGTTAAGCGTTTAAATAGAAAACACTTAACAACCCGCCCGTCGGCCCGAACCCGAACTCCCGGTGGGGTCGGGGTTAAGCCTCCCTTAGGGTAAACACCACCTCCCGAGCACAATGGCGGTCTCGGAATTTTAATCCGATACCCCATTCAAAAGTTATAAAATTTAACATCCGAAGCCGCTAAATTACGAAAATGCTCTTGGAGCCATTTTTCACAAACGGCCTGCGCCCGCGAAACTTATACCCCTCCTAGGGTAAACGGCACGCTTTGAACACAACGGTGCCCTAGGTTTTCCAATCCAAGCCACCGTTTAAGAGATACTTGAGTTTCAACACTAAACGAATTAATTAATTAATTAATTAATCCATTTAACGTTCCAGAAGCGGGCGAGGGGTCCAAACGTCCCGCGTCGACAAGTTTTATGTTGTTCCTAGGGTAAACACCCCATTCCGGACCCGTCCGTACACTCGGATCTCTGATCCGGATTTCCGTTTAGGAGTTATCCCATTTATTTTGCGTTTCCAGTGTGAACGCACTGAAAATTTAATTTCGGCCACTCCGGGGCTCGGAATCGCACACCGTCTGAAGGCGCTGCTCTGGAATATCATCAAGAATATTCCAAAGTCTTTCGTAGCAAAAACCAGGTTCTTACATCATTCCATCCTTCAAGCTTTTCGTCCCCGAAAAGCAAAACTATGGAGCAACACAGGGTACTAAGCTCACACCTGGCTTTCCCATACCCAGAAGAACCCACGTACAGCTCTGTGCCTCCGCACACAGACCAAAGGATTGATCTGTTCACGCGAGGTCAGCCCTTGCTGATGTTGTGCACCCACTCCAGACTTTGGGGTTAGGTCAAGGCGGTAGGGTACCTCGCCATCCCTTTGCACGGTCTCAGATGACCTGAAGGCTCTCGGGGGTAGCTCACCTCCCCGAACGAACCTCTACGTCGCACGCCGTGACTGGAATCACCGCCCGCTCCTGAATCAAGGCCCAGTGATTCCCTCATTCAGAATATCCATATGGAGAAACACCCAAGGATATCTGGTCACACAAAATTTCACAGTCTATATCTCTCAACCAAGACTCTCTGACACGCTCGGAGAGCGATGGAGTCATCACCATCGACTAAAGAAAAAGGTCTCACGCCTTTTTCCTTACCAACACAAGGTCACACTGACGCCCTGCGTCACCCTGGTAATACCTCAAACAAGGAGCAGGGAGGAAAGCATTCCACTCGCAGAGTCTAAAAATTCTACTGCGAAAAGGTAGAAGAGTCGCAAGGGGTACCTCTCACTATCCCATGCTCTGTAGGATCGTAGACATCCAAAGCTCGCAGCTGTCCGTGGTCCCAACTGTCAGCTCCTAGAGCCTGACGTGGACCGCCTAGTGGTGATGGGGAGATCTCTTAAAGTCGTCCCCCACTACCAGCTCCTCCTGCTCCTCTGCTAGCACCACCTCTCTAGGTACTACTCCGATTACGGCACTGCCTCTGCCGTAGTGGTGCGCCTGCTGCCTGCCCGAAGCTCCCAGCAACTCGGGTCGGGCAGCCTCATGCCAAGTGACCTCGCTCGTCGCAAGCATAGCACCGGCGCTCTCTGGGATTCCCTGGTGCCCTCCGGCACCACTGTGGTGTACGACCACAGCCTGGGATCCACTCACGGAAGGGCATCCTCGGCTGAGGCTCTGCGCCTTTTCGCCACAGTGGTATACGACCACGTCTCCAAAACCGGCAGTGGGAAGTCCACCTGCATCTAGATCCTATCCTCCGGTGCCTGCTAGTTATGGCAGACGTCCCGGCTCCGTCACGCCCACTACCACTACCAACCGCAAAACATGACAGGAAGCCCTCTGTCACCAGCTCCTGCTCTAGCACCCCGACATGCGTGGAAATGCCCAAGGGTACTATGACAGCACGAATCTCTTAGCGGAGACCCTGATCAAACTTTCGTGCTCGGAGGTCGTTGTCATGAACCAAGTCCGTGTAAAAGCATGCACGGTCTGCAAAACTAGCCGCGTACTCGGCCACTGTCATCCCTCCCTGCTGAAACTGCAGGAGCTCCTGAATCCGAACGTAGCGCAAGGAGGAGGGGAAAAACTCCTCACGGAGAAACAACTGAAAGTCGTCCAACGAAAACGAAGACTCGTCAAGAAACTGAGTCACCAGACTCCACCAACGTCGAGCTGCTCCACGAAAAAGGGTGGCTGCCAAAGCCACTCTCTGATCTGTTGGCGTCTGCATAAGCCTAAAAAGAAAAACCACTACCTCGAGCCAAACCTCTGCTGGCTGAGGGTCTGGCTCACCACTGAACCTCAGCGGTCTCTGCCGCTGGGACTCGCGGAGCGCGCTCAACCTGCGCTCAAGATCAGCCTGCTCTGCTAAAATTGCCTGCTGCTCAACAGGTGGGGGTGATGCTACCAGCCCACCCGGAGAAAGGGGCTCGCATGATGGGTCCTGGACTGTGGCCCCGTAGCTCACAGGGTCATCGTCACGAACCAAAGCTGGTATCCCGGTTGGCTGTCCTCGTGGAGACATACTGAATATTACCAAGGAGTGCCGCGGTCAAATGAGCATATATGTATATACCGATAACAACAACAATGGGGAGATGACTCAAGAAGGACAGTCAAGACTTAGTCCTATGTGATGCACAAACAAATTTCCCTGCAACAAGTGTCTCAGCATGCCGAGTCGATAAGCAAGTTATCAAGGTCCTGGTGAATGGATACGTCGGCCGACGCACCATCACTAGACTCCCTGGCCTGATAGCCGCTCTCGAGACACGTTAACACTGTTGCCCTAAAACCCAACCAGTTCCATTTATTTTAGGGACGTCCGAACAACTCCCTAAGGAACGAACCACCTCTGATACCACTTTTTCACGACCCGACCCTACCCGGGCTCGAGCCGCAACTACCCCAAGCCCGCCTCCATAGGCTAGGGGCTGGCGACTAGCGCCGAAGGCACAACAACTCGGGGAGGCCTTTTCCTAAGTACCTACACACATGCGCGTAGCAAACTCAATGCAAAACTGCAGAGTAAAAAGGAAAAGAAAAGGGAAACTGTTATAAATAAACCACAGTGTGCATCGACCTCTAACAGTACAAAGTACAGTGCTGAAAAGGAAAAAGGGGGAAAACATGCGCCCAACCAGAAAAGGTGCCACAACCCGGCAATAGGTAAACAAAAAGGAAACAGTTGACGGTTCTCCCACCTGGAACCTAGCCACGACCACCGCACGCGGTCCATGCTCCCAAGCTCCTACGCTCCACTGTAGTCACGCTCCACCTGTCTGTCATCTTCAAGGGCACACCATGTGCGGGAAAAGCCCACGCAGGGGTGAGTATGAAAATACTCAGTAGGATACCCCGAAGGCTCGAGGGAGCAACAAAGGAGGTACCGAAGGGTGAGCAGTAGAGCGAACAAGGAAGTATAACAGAAGTACAACAGAGAGTACAGTAAAGAGTCCAGCTCAACCCAACAGGAGGAAAGAAGGTAGACTCATCCAGACACAAGGAGATGGAAACGGTGAGAAGACGAACCTTCCGTCGAGTCTTTGCTACCTATAGCAGGAGAGTAGACTCGTCCAACCACGAGAAGCTAGACACGGAAAGCACGTGGCATACCCCGCGCGTCTTCGCCTTTCCTGGAAGGAGAGTAACCAAACCCAAGAAGTGGGTACTGGAAACAAGGTACATACATATATGTATGCTCAACAAGAAACCCGAACAACGTCGTAAGGGGATCTCAGTCCCGTAGCTCAGCCCAAGAAAAGAGTAGCCAAAAGTCCCAGAGGTAACACCATCATCGATGCCCAGTATCCCGCACGTCTACCCTGAACCGCAAGCCAAGGGGCTCAATCACCACACCTTGACACTATCCGCTTTGGGCGGCACTGAATCGCCCGTACGGTTTTAGATCGCGTCACAAGAACGCGTCTCGGTGGGGAAAGTTCCCCTCGTACTTGAGAGTTCTAGGGAAAGTCAAACCACACCTCGTCAATGCCCTGCAGTCGAGAGGTCTCCTCAAAGTCAAGCCATCACAACACTCACCCGTAAAACCAAGGGTCCCGCTCCAGTAACCACGGAGGAAAGCCACAGACTAGCCTAGTAGGAAGGACTGAGTCTGGAATGCCAACAGGTGACCCACTGCCCAGCCCTGCTGGAGGGTAACTCGTAATATGATATCGGGTGACCCACTGCCCGACCCTAGTGGAGGGTAAACCATAATACATCATCCGGTGACCCACTGCCCATCCCCGCTGGAGGGTAGACCTTAATACATCATCAGGCGACCCACTGCCCAGCCCCGCTGAAGGGTAAACCATAATACATCATCCGGAGACCCACTGCCCAGCCCCACTGGAGTGTAAACCATAATACATCATCTGGTGACCCACTGCCCAGCACCGCTGGAGGGTAGACCTGAAATAAGTCGACAGGCGACCCACTGCCCAGCCGTGCTGGAGGGTAGACCTGGAACGAGACGACAGGCGACCCACTGCCCAGCCCTGCTGGAGGGTAGACCCTAAGAGGTCGTCGGGTGACCCACTGCCCAGTCTCTACTGGAGGGTAGACCCTAATAGCGTCGGGTGACCCACTTCCCAGTCTCTGATGGATGGTAGACCCAAGAAGCCGATGAGTAACCCACTGCCCAGCCCCGCTGGAGGTTCAAACTCAGAACTGCTCTGGCCATCTCCATTGGAGGGTACAACACTGACCAACCGAACACGGAGTGCGTATCGCGCAACCACCTAACTCCAGAACAACTCTCCCAAAAGAGGTTCAGTGCCTGCTCCATCACTGGGTGTCACTAGAACCGCTACCGGCCGATCCATCGAGAACGAAACCAGGGGAGACCACTCAACCCTTCTAGTCAACAAACAAGCACAGAGCCAGGGGAAAAACTCCACCCTACTGGTCAAACAAACACCCAGAAGGACCCTCTACGTTGCGAGAGGTCAAAGTACGTAAGGCAGAACATGGCACGCACATGGGGTCCACACAACGTGTGGCCCCAAGTCAACACCAACCAAGCGCACGTACATCTCAGGTACAAACAACCACATGTACCTCCAAGCATTCCCGTATACTCCCAGAGTATACCACATTCTCAGTCCAAGGGCCATCGTGCACACGACACCCAACGTCAACGCGAAGGCGTGACGTAACATCTCCAACTCAAAGTCCCAGGCACGACCAACCACATATTGTGAACCATTTATATCACTCTCTCAAGAGTGCGCGATCACACGCCAAGGGTCTGCTACAAACATGGTAGGACGAACCGCCACCGGAGCACCTTTCATGCTTCCACATTTAATAAGATCGCGTATAAAGCTCCGCACAACAAAACGGATCGCACCGTTGTAATCTTCATGGAAAAACACGCGAGATAGACTACTTACTCGCCTGAAACGGCCAACCGGTGAAAAAGGTACTATTCACCGTAACCAAACTCGTGTGGGGCCCACCCCAAGATCCCGAAAATGGTCCAAAAGATCACGCCATTGTGATTCCCTCGGAAAAACACACGGGATTGAGTAATCAATTGCCCAAAACAGACACCGGTGAAAAGGGTACTATTCACCGTAGCCGGGTCGGGTGGGACCCACACCACGTCCCCGAAAAAAAAGGTTGGGCGAACGGCACCATCGCAATGCTCTCGAAAAAGCATGTCAAATTGACTGCTAACTTGTGTGGAACGGGTAACCGGAGAAAAAGATGCATTCCGGCGCACCGCACATGAGCGGTGCCACGTGGGACCCGCATCCCGGTCCCAAAGCTCAACGAACGGATCGCACCGTTGCGATCCTCTCGAAAAAGCACACAAGATGGACTACTCACTTGTCCAAAACGGTCGCCCAGTGATAAAGATGGAAAAATCACCGTCGACACCCAGACGGCCCTCGTGGGCCCCGCACCATCGTGCGGAATTACAGTGGGCAGACTGCACCAACATGATGCCCTCGGAAAAACAGCCAACACCGACTGCTCGCACTCCCCGAACGGGCGTCCGATGAAAAGTCGTGAAACGCTGCACGCAGCTCAAAAGACGGCCCGTGGGGCCCACGCCTCAAATCCAGACTCAACACCCGAAACCACCTTGGAAACCTCCGCCTCAGTTCCAGGGGCACAACGCCACTGACGGCGCTCAAAACAGACGTCAGATGCGTCTGAGCCGCCCAAAATAAGGATCTCAGGAAAAACGCTCATTTACGTAAAGACGTGTCGCGCCTCCGCGGCCCCTCGTTTCGGGAATTAAAAATTTCTGAAACCATTTCAAAACATTCCCCTCGACGCAAGGTCTGCACTGCCGCTGACGGTGCACAAAACGGACGCCCGAAGCCCGAAATACGGGTGTCCGAAGATTTTAAAAAAAAGGGGGGGACCCTCTTGGGCCGGACCGGCCCGGTCCGACCGGTCCGCCCACAGCCGGCCCGCGGCCCGACCGCGGGTCTGGTTCACCCCGCCGCGGCCAGCTGGCCGTAGCCTGTCGCCACCGAACGACCATCACGGCCGGTCGCTTTCCCCGCAGCGACCCGCGACATGTGGGTCGCGGTCGTGCCGCACGCGGGGTCGCGCACCCCGCGGCCCCTCCTCCTTCGCGCTACGCCGACGCCGCCGCGCGGAAGCCCTGACGCCCGCCGTCTCACCCAGGGAGCCCCGCCACCACCGGCCTGCCGTCCGCAACCGCCCGCTGCCTCACGCCGTCGCCGCCAGAGCCACCGCCTGAAGCCGCCCGCGCCCGCCGGAACTCGCCGGCCCGCCCTGCCGACCGTCGGAAACACCTCCAAACCCGCAAACTTCGGCGGGTGGTTGTGGGGTCCTCGGAACTCGGTTTTACGAACCGAAATGAGCGATGGAATGAGAAAAAACTCTACTACGCATTCATGGGATTCGTTCGAAAATCCAACAGCATATCGATAGTATTAAATATGCTCAAATTAGGTGAGGGAAGACAAAACGCAACAAGACCCTACCTCGTGGGCGTTGCCCGGAGCTTCGCCGTCGAACCGCCGCCTTGCCGGAGCTACCTCGCCGAAGCCGCCTCACCAGAGGTGGAGGAGGAGAGGGAGAGGAGGGGTTGGCAGGGGGAAGGGGAAGGAGAAGAGGGAGGTGGGTGTGTTAAGCGTTTAAATAGAAAACGCTTAACCACCCACCCATCGGCCCAAACCCGAACTCCCGACGGGGTCGGGGTTAAGCCTCCCTTAGAGTAAAAACCACCTCACGAGCACAACGGCGGTCTCGGAATTTTAATCCGAGACCCCGTTCAAAAGTTATAAAATTTAACATCTGAAGTCGCTAAATTACGAAAACACCCCTAGAGCCATTTTTCACAAACAGCCCATGCCCGCAAAACTTATACCCCTCCTAGGGTAAACGGCACGCTCCGAACACAACGGTGCCCTCGTTTTTCCAATCTGAGCCACCGTTTAAGAGATACTTGAGTTTCAACTCTAAACGAATTAATTAATTAATTAATTAATTTGTTTAACGTTCCAGAAGCGGGCGAGGGGTCCAAACATCCCGCGCCAACAAGTTTTATGTTGTTCCTAGGGTAAACACCCCATTACAGACCCGTCCGTACACTCGGATCTCTGATCCGGAACTCCGTTTAGGAGTTATCCCATTTATTTTGCGTTTCCAGTGTGAACGCACTGAAAATTTAATTTCGGTCACTCCGGGGCTCGGAATCGCACGCCGTCTGAAGGAGATGCTCTGGAATATCATCAAGAATATTCCAAAGTCTTTCATAGAAAAAACCGGGTTCTTACATTTCCTCTCAAGAAAACTCAAAATATGCTATAATTACGGCATACCCACAGGTATCCTGGCCAAATGGCTAAACAAGGGAAACGCACCCACAGGGTGGCCCTGGATCCAAGAAACGATCCTAGATAGCAGTTAATAATTATTATTAGATTATCTATGAAATTCTAGATATATTATCAGCTAAAGAATCAGCCACATGACACCCCAAACATGGGAACATAGCACAATGGTTCACAAAAACAACTTGATAGTTGGAAATAAACACCAGACCACCAACCTCAATCTCAACTGATCGATATATGTGAATGACGCCTCCCAAATCGTCCGTGAACAATGTAGATCTGGGATAAATGTTCACCCATTCAAACCAAAATAACTTCCCCTCGGAAAAGAATTGGAAAGAAACACACATGGGGAGGGAAGGGCTTACCCGTGCAGTCCAAACGTGATCGTCGACGAAGGAATCAGAGTCCTAGTGTTTGGTTGGGAACTCTTCCAAGGTTCGGTTGTCTCTCCCGAGGCATCCCAACATTCTAATCTTCCTCTGTTGAAAGCGGAGGCTACTGTAGGTTTATAACCAAAAAACACAAGCACACGACTTGTACTATCAAGTACACGGTGAGTACTTTCAATTTTTTAATTGTTCCTCTGGAGGCTACTTTTCACCACCACACTATTCATCTGTCGACATGGTTACACGACATGTATTTTTGAATACACTGCAAGTATTATTGCTCTACTAGAAGCTACTACCACCACCTTACTGTTCACCTACCGACTGATTGCACAATGTGTATATACTAAGTACACGACTTGTAGTCAGTTTTTAAACCCTTCATTGCTGACAGGCCTACACGCCATGTGTACTCATCCCACACGGCCAAAGTACATGGCGTGCGGAAAAGTACACAGAGTGTACCCAAAGGTTTTGGGATTTTTCCCCATTATCCTTATTTTCTCAAAAAAACTTAAGGAAAAAGGAAAAGAAGAAAATTGTTCCTTAAGAATAAGAACTGAGTTCTTATAGTTAATGCGGACATTGGGCTTAACAGTTTTCTATCTGAAGTCAGTTTAAGTAGTTACATAATTAATTTTTACTCTGATAGTCAATATTCTTTATACCTATCAAAAACATTAGTGTGTCTTGGTAGGTCTAAGAATTTAAATGTTATAATTTTTTTTAAATATTTCATTGAATTAGGGACCATATGTGTCAATAAGATACACACTAATTAAAATCATACAATTATTTTGACTAAGATCGCGATGTTATCAAAATTCAATCATTGTTCATATTTATTGAAATTGGTTTTAATTCAATTATGATAGGTAGAATAACATTACTAATATAGTATAAAAATTTTAGACAATTTTACTTTTAATTTTCATATGATATTGATGTTTTATTTATTCCTTTTCATGTAATATATTTACCTGCATGAAAAGTTATGTTATTTTTTTGTTCTTAATAATTTTGATGTATCTGGTTTTTGTATTTTCCATTTGGGTCTGGTATTTGGGCCTACTACTTTGAGCACCATTTTACGTTGGTTTGATCATTGTTTTTCCTATACACCTCATTAATCCATCGTAGGGATTCTCCTCACTATTTATTAATTGAACCACACATTTTATTGGGATCTTCTATCTATTCTGCCCACTACACTTGGTATGATTGACATTTTCATGCACCCTTCACTGGTTCATTGTATCTGTTTCATCACATAAACCTGTTAGGGAAATTGATCACCACTATGAGGTGTATCATCACCACATTTTATGATTTTCATATCCCTCATTATTTTCCCTCACCTAGTAGTGTGAAAACATAGTTGGTTTGGTGAGTTTATTTGAGAAGATATCTAAGATCAGGAAATTTATCCTTCGGATGATTTTCCATTAATGTTAAGACGTGCAACTATTATATTATAGAAAATTCTCATGAACAGTCATTTGAGAGTCACCACCTGTTCAAGTATTGAGATGCCTAAGAGGATCATTCCTTTAACTGAAGTTATCAAAAAAACGTTCCCTGATAGTGGTAAGGTTTTCTAGGATCTGTAAGCCTTTATTTCTTCTAGAAATTTATTTCATGGTTTTAGTTTCTTCAATTGTATTGAATATTTATTTTCAAGAATGTATCTTTAATTTTCATTATTCTTGGTTTGTTATTTAAAAAATGTTTGTGTAGTGTCATGTTATTACCATTCATGTGGAACCCATAAGGTTCTGAATCACATCAAAACCTTATGTTCCTTTAACTCTTCTATTTTCATCTTGTGCATTTGTTTCTTATCTTACCTCTCTCATTCTTGAATCTCCAAGATCACCTTCTGTTTCTCTTTTCTTATCTTCATCCATTTCAAAAAATATTTATTAAACATGTTATAAAAATAAAAATATATCATTTTGTGATCCTCAATTATTATTACGTTCATACACATAAAATTTCCCCTAACATGTTTCTTATATCCTATAATGGATTCTTTTAGCACATTTATTTTTTTAATAAAAAGTGACTCAAAACTTGTTGTTTATATATTTAATCTACAACACTTTTTCAATTTCATGTCAATCAAGGGGTTTATCATTGAATATTTTTTGAGAAATTTGGAAATGTAACCAGAAGGGAAGCATAGAAATTACAGGTTCCCAAAACCCAAATATCATTTCCTTGTAAACTTATTATCAAAGTTTCATTGAGTGGTTTTCCTATTTTAAATTCATCCTCCAACCTATTAAATGCATGATAAATTAGACGGTATCTTAAAAAATATTCTCCATTTTTTTGGCTTCAAACTGAAACCTGTGGATGATAAAGATAATCAAATACACCCACAAACTAATCAACAAAATAATGTAACCATTGATTAGTATTAAAATTTTAGAAACTAACAAAATAATTCTCTAAAAATTTTTAAATTAATCAATGTCAACATAATTGGTTTATTAAATATGAGTTTTATACAGGGCCTTGGTAGATCTCAATCACAAAATCTAGGGAAAAAAAATATAATCCTATGATGCCTACTCTCAAATAATATATATCTTAGAATATAACTTGAAATAACTAATATCCCTCCAAAAGACTTAAAAAAATTTGGAGTTAATTTTTGTTATCTTCTTTGTTGGAGATCATCAATTTCTAAAACTCATTGAACTATATCTGGTGGCTGGTAGAATTATCATATTGTACCTTATTGTTACATATTTATATGTAATCATTGATCAACAGTGATATTTAAGCTCCTAAATTCAATTATCTGGTATGTCAAGATACATGAATGTAATTCACTATAAATATTTAGCCATATATATAGATCCAAATACATGATCTTAGTTTGGGACAAGATTTATATGGAAATTATTATTTGTAAATAAATATTTTAAGTCTAATTTGTAGATTGAGATAACTAATAAAATATTTTCATATTAAGTAAGAAATACTAAATATGTCCATTCCAACAAAAAATAAAAAGATTAAGTAAAGTCATCATTTGGAATTTTTTAATGATGTTGACATATTCATTAAATTATTACCAAGTTGAAAATATTATATAAATATTAGAACCAGTAAAGCTCCGGCTAAACAATTAAATGTGGAAATTATTATAATATAAGATTTAAACAAGATGATTTGGAGAAGATTTCAAAGGGTGTTCACAATCATGAGAAATTTATGTATAATCTTTATCCTCTAATTAGAAATAATAATATTAATAACTAAAAAAATAAAATTGAAAATTAATCATTTTATAAAATAAATTAATTCAGTAATAGTACTCATTACATCATATTTTTCTCCTTATAATAAGAAAAAATCATTATTAATTTAATAAATGTTGGTTCCATGTTTGTTCATTGAGAACATTTTTGGTGTAGTTCTTCTTTATTCTATAGTGATATTATTTTTTACTCATATTAAATCAATTTCATAATTTTGAAATTCATTAATATATTTAAAATAGATGTATCTTATTTTGGTTTTATCATTTCACGAGTCATGTGACATATATTTACCAAAATTCAATAATTAATTTAATGAATGTCATATTAATAAAAATATAACACTTTTATAAAATCATGTAAGAATATAATTATGTTCATTTAATGAATATTTTAAATTAATGATATTTTTATCAATGTAGAGTAGTTCCATGGTAAAAAGATATGTCATTTTTATTGTTCATAGTTGGATCCAAAAATGAAATTAAATAAATGGTAATTATATTAATTTAGGTTATTGACTGTCATTTTTATAATTTTCACATTCAAATAATTTTTTATATCTAATGAAATAATATATTAGGAATGAAATTATTGCAACTTTTTATTAAATTAGATTTATAAGATGACTCTATGTCACTTATAATGCCATTGGTTTAGGATAAATTATGAAATTTAGGACACAGAGATGTAGATATTCTAGTGAAATCGAAGACATACATCCTTTGTGGATCAATAAAACCATTTATGAATTATGACAATAAATGTTAGTGGTTCATTATATCAGTTAGGGATAATGAATACCACCCACACAATGATCCAATTAAACTTTATGATTTGTCAAATCAGGTTGAACTATAATTATTTCTAGGTTCAAAAAAAGTTTTTGAGAAACAACAACTATGTTTCCAAAAAGAACATATAGTTTAGCCTTACCAAATTTTTCTATAATTGCAAAATTCATTCTGGGAACAATGTATTTATTGATCTTTAAATTATAATAAAAAATCATATTAAAAAATGACAGAAAACTCTTGATTATACCACATATAAAAAACTATTCCTCTTAGAATCATATCATTTGAACATTTTTTGAAGTCTTGAGCTTTTTAAAAATTAAATGCAAAGAAAATTAATGGAATTCCGATAAAATTATTATAATGTATTTCAATTACCCCAAGATTGTAAAATAAATTCATAAATACATACATACACACACACACAAACATACACACCTACACACACACACACATACTTAGATACAAAAAATATATGCATAGATCCATCCATCCATCCACACACACACACACACAGATATATATATATATATTAAAAAGGAAAGACATAAAATAAATCATTAATAAAATAAGAAGATATTTTTGGACCGACTAGGATAAATATTCTAAGAGGGGGTGAATCAGGGTACTAAATACTAAAATAGTTTTCTCCTTTTGACCATTTTCTATCACTAAATGAAACTATCTTCTATCTTTTTATCGTATTAACATAAAAAATTGAACACAGAAAAGAGAATTTTTTTTACTCGGTTTATCATAACTAGGGTAAACCAAGGAGCATACAATAGAAATATTCGGATGTACTTGAATGACTGAAGTTCACTATTGGTTACACTATTTGTAGAAAAATCATTGTCCCTCCTGGTTCACTACCAATCATCTATTCAAATATCACTTCTTTATCTTGTAGAGTGTGATCATAAATACTTATGTATAATATTATTATGATCAGAATCACTATTGATTATTCCACAATTGGTGTTTTGTGAATCTATTCTTTCATCCAAATGATGAATTCCAATTTACCACTGAATTTCTAGGAAAATTTGTTGTAATTCATTCAACTTTATTTATTGATGTTTACATAAATAGTATCCACATACATAACTACATAAGAACCTATTAAATATAGTTATTTCATGAAATATTACCTTCATAAAAAAAAAATTTCCCAAAAAAAATTTTGGTCATTGAACTTAATTATTCGATAAACTGAAATACATGAAAAAATATTTCTGCGCGCAACCATTATTCGCGTAAATACCTTTGTACAAGATATACAATTTGCACAATTCTTATGAGAAAATAGAGCACTTAAGTATCCACATGGTCTTCATCATGATTATTTCTTCATGACATCAATACTTATAAACAATCCCAATATTTCATAATACTCTTCTATTTCTTAAAAACTAATCATTTAAACTTATATTTTTCATATTCAACTTCTATCTTTCACCTCATTCTTGAAAAAAATCAATCTTGTACCCTGATTTCATGAAACCCCACGACCATAAGTCAGCAGTACATACATGAATCAGTCAAAAGTTTACTAAAATACTTCATTTGAATGTAAAAAACTATGTTATCTTCCCAAAAAAATCTTCCAAAAACATCTGATTTTTCTCAAGAATCAATCTTTATCTTCCTCTGATATTTCAAACCAACAATTTGGAAAACATGGAAAAACACTTCCAATTTCAATGTGAAACTCTAAAAATGAATTATAATACATTTTTTCTGCTTTTATCTAAAAAATTCATGGACTAATTTCAAACAACTCTAGAGCCTTCCCTTCATGATTTCCACATAGTATTCACTCTATACATTTTTCTAGAAAATATATTTCTTATCAGAAACTATAAACCAGAGACTCTGAATCAATATCTTAAGGAACTTTTCCAAAAATGTTTAACCCATTTAATAGAGATTCATGAAAACATTTGGGTTAATTTTATCATCATTTAAAAATTAGATGTATTACATTATATTAGAGTAATTGACTAATAATTGTAATCTAATGCATGCTTCTTCTAATCAATATTCTGATTGGTTAGTATTTTGACACTACAAAACTTCTTTTGGTGGATGTTTATGAAGTAATAATATATTTATTTAGTATATAACATGGTCACATTATTCAAAATTTTCTTGTTTATTTGGGATAAATAATAAATTATTTAAAAATTATGAAATATGTTTTTCTTAATTGAAGATTTTAGACTACGCGAAGGAACTTATTTAGGCTAGTCCAAACTATATTTTTATTAGATTCAATAAATTTATATAATTTACATAATGATAACATCGTGAAAATGGATTTTTTTTATGAATATTGAAAAATATGATAGATCCAAGAGGAGATATTTTACATTAAATAAATAATTTATTTATAACTGTCTATGAAGTCTGATTGGGTTCCCATTCTTCCCTTAAAAGGGGTTTTGTTATAAAATAAAAAATGTAATCCCATCAAGGAATTGGATGGATTATAATAAATTAAAATATCTTGGTCATGATATTTTTTCTTCATTAAAGAGGTTGACTATCCAAAAATGGTTCGATTGCAATATCATTTTTCTTTGGGGATCCAAGAAAAGAATCACTCAAGTGGTGATCCAAACATTCTCTATTGATCTTGAAACTTCATTAATGGTACTTTGGCTAGCATAGTGGTACAGATCATCTTTCATCACTCCCATGATCACTATCAAAATATCTTTGAGCTATAAGTATTATTCTTGGTCTCAATGGATTGAGAGTATTGAGGAGGAATGTTAGTTCTCTCATTCTTAAGAGAATCCCTATAGAGATTCATGGTGGATAGAATTCAATAGGGAGGAGAGTTCTTGTGAACAACCAATGTCTAACCTCTACCTTGATAACATAACTTCATATTTAAATGCCAATGCCCTGGATTTAACATTTAATCAATTTCACAAAGGAACTTAATTAAATATTAACCCAAAAAATACCCCTTGATGATAATAATAAAAATAATTATAATAATAATTCATGGTGTAAAGAAACCCACATTATGATAAATATTATTTATTGTTTTGAAGATAAATATTTATTAATAACCCAATAACTCGGTCTTGACATCCATAATGACTTCTACTGAGTTTTTTAATAAATATTTAATTAAATTTATTTAAATAAATGAATATTATATTCATGATCTAACAAATAAATATTAATTTTTTATATTTTCAAATTAAATATTATTTATTACATTGAGAAATTAATTAATTGTTAAATATATATGTTTTATTTCTTGATTTGGTTAATAAATACTCATTTTATATTTTTGATATATAAATCCTGAATAAATATTATTCCTCAGTCTGTAGAATAAATCATTCAAATAATTAAATTCAAATTTAATTTAATTTATATCAATGGAAACACATAAGTGTGTGACCCTCTAGGAACCATTCTTAATGAAATTAGATAGACTGATATAAAGTACAATATAAATGCCAATCAATATTTAAAGGAACCCTAAAGGAAGAAGTTGACGTCTCAATAATGAAAACCACATATGAGCACTTACTCTATAATATAATCTCTTTGTCTCTAATGTTTAATCAAGTATATTAATACTTGTTTTTTCATCCAATATGATTGATATATATTTCTTTTAACATTTGAAATGAACTCTTCAGTTCACTATGTCTATGGATTTTAGTAGATAGTTTCATTCCAATCAAAGGGATAAGATATCAAATACCATAATGTTGGGAGTAAAAAACCCTTCCATTATTATTCATTAATGAAAAACCAACCCTGATTCTCCCCAAATATTATACATTTTCCAAAAAAAATCATTGTTTTTTATCGAATACATCAATATATGTGTGTCAAGACATGCATTAAAAATAATATCAATGTTTGAGGATCATTAAAAAAATGCATAGATATGAATATCCAAACTATATTATAAACAATCACATACACTTATAAGTAATTTCACTTTACATTTAACATGCCATGTGTCCTATCATGGAATGTTATCTGAACCATACAACTTATATTTAAGAAGTATCATCATTGCACCTCAACGTTCTCTTCATAACTGGGAGCTACTATAAACTATCTTAAGGAGATTGATATTCTATAACATTATCACAATAATGTTATATAAAATAATAATAAATAAGTGATTAGATATTTTTAAATATTTAAAACAATGAATATTTAGGTGATGATTATGTACATTGTAATTTATTCTTTGAAAACAACTCCAAAAAACTACCACTTATGCACGATACATGTTTTAAAATCTCTATGTCTACAAGGTCTCACATGATGTTCATGATTATAATAATATGAGGATTTAGTCAATAAATCCCCCACACCATCTTTCATGGGGTAACCGATGATTAAATATCTACCCTAGGAGTGTGCTAATGTGATGATGAAACCCATATAGATTTCATCCCACTTCAACTAGGGGACATTAAGGTGTGGCAAAAAACAACCTGAAACATGGTACTCTTCCTTAACTAGGTGATAAACAAAACATAACGATCTAAACTCTACCACTAATGGATTTATACCATGCCCCCAAAGCTACATACTAAAACCATGATAGGCCTTAGATATAACAATATGTTCCACCAAAGGTGAGCCATGAAAATCATAAAGAATTCCATCATGCATCGCTATCAGAACAAATATACTCCACTGAAATACCATTTTTTGTTGATTGTACTTAGAACACCCTTATAAGGAATCACCATGAATAACTAAACCCCCCATAACCTGTACCTCTGAGTCTCCCCATTGGGAATCCTTTACTTTCCACTAAAAATGGCTTCATTAACATGTAAAACAAACATGCACTACCACAAAAATCTTCTATCCAAAGATGTAAGGCCTCAAACTTTTCCATCATCCTCCATGAATCATTTAATTATTTAATAGATCCTCATGATTTTATAGTCAATGCTTCTTATATGATGTTACTTTTCCCTAATGAGTAAGATATCTTGAAGTCATAATCCTAGATAAATTCCATCCACCTCCACTATCATAGATTTTTGTTGAAGGAGGATGGAAATATGGGGTTGAATTGACATTTAAAAATTTAAATATCTAAATAAAGAAAAAAATGAGTAAGCATAGTTAAAATTAATATATTATAGATTAATTAATTTTTTTTTAATTAATATAATTTGGATATAACTTGATTTGATCTAGAAAGAATTACAAAATAATGTAATGAGTATCAAAATGTGATTAATTAACTTAATAAAAAATAAAAATAGCTAAATAAAATTAATCGATAAATTTTATAATGTATTCTTGATTATATAATAAATTCTTACCATTATAATTTTATTTTACCATTATGAATATAAGAAATGATACATAAAATCAAAATGGGTATGATCTATTTGAAAAAGGAGTTCAGTATTAGCTCAGTGTCCTCCCCTTAGATTGAGAGGTTTTATTATTCCCCCATGTATTTGTAATAGAGAAAAAGAAACTAATTTCTCCATTTCCTTTTGAATGTTGTGATAATGATCCCATCATTCATTACATTAAAGGTAATATGAACCAACTGATAAATATCCCTCAATTTTTGGTTTTGAGAACTCATCCACCATTCTTTTTGATTATTGTAACAAGAATCCCATTATAGTAGAAGATGAGAATAATTAAAATTTTATTGTAACAAGAATCCCATTATATCTCAATATGGATTGAACAAGTTATATGTGAGATATAGAGGAAAGGATATGAAGTCTTTTCATATTTTAGAAATTAAATAGGATCTTTGAAAGTTGTCTTTGATAAGATCATTTTGATTCGATGTTGGAAGATTCCAATTAAATTTTCAATAAACTATGTTTAGAATTGTATATTTAAGCCACCAAGGAACTATATTTATTACCTCCAATGTTTTAGGGAACATTTTTAAATTCTTCTCAGACATTAAGAATCATCAATGATAATTTAAGAGTTTTAGGGTCTGCCAAAATAAAAACCTTATATTGCTATGACAGTCCCACCAGCATGTAGGGAGATCCAACCATCTAGATGATATGATTCTTATAGGATACTTGGATCTATGTACTCCCACCCAGTAGTCAATAATCTTCCACCAATTATCTTATTGTCTCCTCCAATATGGGTGGATCTATCTATCACCATCAGTTGGTCGGTGGCTTTGTATCAACTAGCTGGTGTTTCAGATAGTTCTCTACTCAAAACTATGGACCATAAATCTTATTTACATGTCTCATTTGGTAAATTGTATCTTACTTCCATTAAATAATCACAAACATCAGGTCTTAAATTGATATTTAAATTTACATTAATAAATATCCTTGAAATTATTTTAATTCCATCACTTGGTCCATCAAAACAATTAATTTTTATTTAATCAATATGATTTAAATCCACTTCAAGGAAGCCATTATATAAATAATTGAGTTTTTGTGATCTTGAAGAAATCATAAGAGAGATATAGGTACAATAATTTCTCAATTTTATGATCTGAAACACATAATACAAAAATATATTTCTCAAGTAAATAAAGAGGGATTCACATATTCAATGTAATTTAAGATATTGAAGTTCAAGGAATTTCAAATATATATATATTTAATATTCTCAAGAAGACAATTATTTGATTTTTCACCATTTGAAACATGAATAAATTCTCCCACTATATATTATAAATTTTATCCCCCCTTTTTATTATCAAAAAGAAAACAAGGAGTTTAATAATAAAAAATATTCCATATATCAAAGCGATACTTGATCAAAAGAAAATAAATAATATATTTTCATCTTATCTAAAATAAGGAGGTAAATTCATGATAGATAGAGAGAGAAATATAAAATAAGTTCAAGACGGGATAATTTTTAAATAATAATCACTATACCCCAATGAATAAGTTGATCCATCCAAAATTCAATGGATAAGGCTCCCCTCAATTATTTTAGTCGAGGAAAAAATGAAAACATCACCACAATAGAGAGTAATAAAAATAATAATTTCAATTATTGAAAGAGAAAAAATTTACAGATATATCAAATAAATATTTCAAGAGTTTAAACCTAACAAATAATATAAAAAATCAATATACCTTTTATAAAAACAACTAATTTCAAAGAGAAAATATAAATTCAAGAAAAATTAAGAAATGTTATTTTCAAAAAGATTCAAGAAGGAAATTAAAATATCTAATGAAAAACACTATAAAATTTAAAACAAATATGATGATTTTTTTTTTGAAAATGTTAAACCCTAACTAAAAAACATTTAAAGAAAGGATTCATGAAAAAAATTTAAGATAAACTCCAACAAGGTAAAATTTTAAAACAATTTCAGGAAGTAAGACATTTAAGTAAATTCTAATAATTATAAAGAACAAATTATATTATGATAATGCACATTCTATTTCCTCATACCAAATATATAATTACAAATAGAGTAAGAGGATAAAGAGATAAAATGACAATAATTGTAATACCTTTATATTTGGATAGCCATTTTTCATTGAGAGGCCACCATATGATATGTCTATAAGGTCTAGTAAAACAACCCTATAATATCTTAAATGTGAGAGTCTTTTGGAACCCAAATTTTGGGTCCGGAAATGTTATCTACAAGCTACCAAGGTTTCCAAACATGTTTATAACAAGATTTTCTGATATATACACGTGAATATATATAAATATATTTAGTTCTCCCATTTCTATCATTTAAAAATCCCACTTGTAAATAAGATTCCCAAATATTTGATAGTATTTTGAAAAATTGGTTTTGGGAACATCTCTTTACAAAAGTGTTTTCAGATAATGATTATTTGAATTTGGAAAATCCATTCAAGAATTAACTTTGGTATAAAATTTAGAACCCAAAATTAAATTTATATATTGATCACCATGGTTTAATTGATAAATATTATTTTTATGATCATTAACTTGTGATTTTAAATTATGAATATGAGGGTTATCTTTTAATTTCAAAACCAATTCTACAATTTTGTTGAAACGTTTTTAATTATCATTAAGGATTTAGTTATTTTCATTGATAATAATACTAAAATTATTTTTAATGATTTTTGTAAAAAAATAATTTTTCAATAATCATTTTCAAACTCATCTTTATCCAGTTCAAATACTTCATAAGTTAAATGCACATAAGAGAAAGATTATGAGAAAGAACAAGAGTATGAGTATGTAGAATAGATGTCAGAAGTTGAAGAATTAACCTCATAATTCACCTCAGTATGTTCCATGATACATTTAGGACATGAATTACTTGATGAAGTTATAGAGGTTAAGCCCATGGATTTATCACTAACACTCCAAGTTCAGACTTTAAGAGATTTCTTTCTCTTATTCTACAATTTCATATTATTTTTATAAAAGGTGAAATCTAGATTGATGTGACCCATTTTATTTCATTTTATATCATCTAACTTCTGTAATATTAATTTTAAATATCCCTTCATCATGGATACATGAATATTTCTTTTTAATGAGTTTGATGAATTTATTTTCTAGATTCTCAAAATTGATCTCAATTTTGGTCGATACATCATCATCAATGTCTTTAAAAGAAATAGTTTTATTCAATTATTTATATTACTTATATTTTTAACTTATTTTTTGGATTTATAATTTATGGTAATTTTATATATCAAGAGGTACTAATTAGGTCCTTTAATGATATATTTTATCATAATTTACTTCTTATATAGTCACCAACTTTCACTCCCAAGATCTTGAAAATATGGAGAGAATTTTTTTACTATATTTTTATAGAAAAATAGTTACTAAGAGAAATTAATCTATTTAAAATGATAGTAAATTGAGTAAATATTTTTGAAAAATATTCATTTCATGAATACAAAAAAATTCAAAGTCTTATCTATAAAAATCAAGCTTAACATATTTTTCATTGTTCGGGACTTCCTGATTAATTTATAATAACTTCAAAATTTTATGCTTTGTTTTGAAAGAAGATATTATATTTAATTCACATTATTCAAGACTTTAAGAGAGAGGATTCTTGTATTTTCCAACATACTTAAAGGATGTAATGTATTTGGGAGTCCATTTATCTTCTAGTTATGTTGTATCGGTATAACCATCCATAACTATTTTCCAAATAGGATATACAATGATTCTAAGAAAAATTGACATGTGATTCTTTTGAAAAGATAACTTAGAGAAATTAAATAATGGTTAATTATTATAAGAGGTAGAGTACATAATAAAACAAAAAATTTAAACTAGTTATGGTTTAAATCGATGACCCCTTTGATACTAAGTGTTAGATTGAAGTAGGATGACAAGAGGGGGTGAATTCCCTATAAAAAATAAGAGAACTAAATAAATAATAACATGAGTAAGAATAGTGGGAATTAAGATATAAATGATCAATTCAAAAAACTTAATTTTAAATAATCAAATTTGGAAATGTCTCAATTTTACCGAGTAAGTGCAATAGAATGAAGTAATGAGTACTGAAATTATGTTAATTATGTGAATAAAAAAAATCACTTAAAATAAATTAATCAATAAATTTGATATCATAAGAGTTATGATATATTAAAGTAATATCAATATAATTTAAATAAAGTGTTGGAAATATAAAAAGAAATTTGGAAAGTAAAATTATATATATGAGATTTGACGAAGTTCATAAAAAGATCAGTGTGTGCCCTTATATCTCATCCCCATGGGTTGAAAGGTATTTTAATTTCTCCCTTGATTTTAATGGAGATCAAGGAATCAATTTCTACATTTAAATTCCATAGTTTTAAAAATAATCCAATCCTCACTTACATTAATGGTAGTGAACACCCATTGATGATGATCTGTCGTTTTTTCATTGTGAGCATATAACCCCATTTCTTTTCAATGTTTGTAACAATTAAACAATTTTAGAAGAATATGTGAGTAAGATATATTTCCATAGCATAAATCAGTTACAAGTACAATCCATTATCTCCTATGATAGATAGTAAAAGTTATAGTATATATATAGGGTCAAGGGGATGAGATCCATTGATATTCAAGAAGTGAAATTGGCTCTTCTAAGTAGGTATTATGTAATATCACTTTGATTTGACATTTTAATTTTCCAATTTGATTATAAATCAACTATTATAAGTATTATAGATTCAATAAACCATGTTCCTATATTTATAATCTCCATATGTGTTGGTAACATTATGTAATTCTTCTTGGTCATTAAGTATCCTCAACCCCAATTTAAGAGTTTCAAGGTACACCAAAATAAATAACCCTGGCTTGAAAGAATGACACCACAAGCTAGCCAAATAACACCACTAGTTATTCGATAGGCTCACAGTAGGATACCTAGCTCTTTACACTCTCACTTGGTAGATAGTTATCCTCTTTTGGGTAGCTGGTGGACTCCTATAGTATGGATGGCTCTTCTTATAACCACTAAATGGCTAGTGGATCTACATTAGATGGGAAGGGATTCTTATAATGCTCCATTCATAAATATTCTTCCTCAATATTCTTTATATTTATTAAATGAGTCTTTGAATCTTCCTTCCATGAAATCATCACTTCCATTAAGGATTAAGTTGATACTTCAAATTCCTTCAATAAAGATTCTCTAAAGCCATTGAATTCTATCACTTGGTACATCAGAACATGACTTGGTTTTTAATGAGTGTGAATAAAATCCAATTCAATGAAACTATAAGATACACAATTGACTATTAATTATCATGAAAATATCATGAGATATATAGACTAAGAAAAATAGATTTAAGTCACGTGGAGAGAAAATATACCTCAAAATTTTGTGATCCGTGAAGACCATAAGATGCTTTCCAATGAGGAAATGTCACCAAAGCATCAAGTAAAACACCCATACCACTAACATCAATTGATAAGTGACACAGTTATTATCACGGGGGCACAACTACCTAGACCCATTAGTGATCACTTCCCACTTCTTCATTGAGATACATCCCTAGTAAAGGTGGGAATTATAAAAAAGACCTATAATATCACACCCTCCCTAGGATACTAAAAAAATGGGATGATGACCAAATACTCTTTTAGGTATCCAAATGATTCCTGACATGGATTGGTCCAAACAAATTCTTGGTATTTTTCTGAGCAATTAATGAAGCTAAAATCAGGGAAAATTCAAAAAAACATTAAATAATATGTTGTGAGAGAATGAAATATGTAAACCCCCACTACAGTCTTTGGTGTTTCCTAAGAAACAGCGGCCTCAATCATCAATGTATCTACTACTAATCATTCATGAGAGACCACATGTCCCTATGAAGTGAACCTCTAATGTCCAAATCTTTTACTTGTATAACATCCAAAAGAGATGGTTGTACTGATGATTTTTTTAAATAATCCATAGGTGATCAACATGCTCCTACTTAGACATCATGTGTATGATAATGTCATATATGAACACATATATGAATATATATAGGAACAAAAATACCATGAAGTTCATGATCCCATAATAGTGATGGTATATTCATGACACTGAATGAGATGACTGCAAAATCAAAATTCCCATATATATATATATCAAAAGATATTCTTTGAGACATACTCCTCCTTCAACCTAAAATATAGATATACATACCATAAACTGATATTAAAAAACTAGCTAGCTCCCCTCAACAAGTAAAACAGATCATCAATCCCTAGAAGAGGGTAATGATTTTATGTCATCATCTAATTTAGCCTCTAGTTGACAATACATAGCATTAGACTACAACTTTATTATTTGAGTAATAACACATGAAAAACTCATGGTGACACACTAGGATGAATAAAACCCTTCTATATATAATCATCCATCTTGATCCTTAGATATTATATCTCTTACAACGTCATCATATAAGGATCCATTAAAATTAGGGAAGCACCTGGTTGTGACTCTATCCCAAACATGAAATTACATTGGGGTGGTAGTGTCACATCCCCCTCATGGAAAATATCTAATAGATGATTGGGAACCCTGAGGGCCTCTACTACATATCCCCCACTAACACCACTAACAATACAACTATCAAAGAAATAAGGGGATTCATATGCCTACTGCTGATATGATAACCTCTCTCTCCAATAAATAATACATGTTCCCCTCCATATTATAGAACTCTACCTTCCTTCAGAAACAATAAATGACTACACACATAGAATGAAACTAATACATAAAGATAATGGAATCATAAGGTTTTCTATATAGTAATTAGAAATATCCCATGATTAATTTATCCGAATCATCAGTCTGCATCCATGGAACACATCAAACAGTCTAGCATGTCCTCCAAATTGCATGGATAAAACAAAGGGAATGTTATGTATCTCCATAGTACGTCCTAAATCTCTTACCATGGTGGGTGAAACAATGGAGTATGAACTTCTCAAATCAAAAAGAAAATTAAACCATGGAAGATGTTAAACTGATCATACATCAAATAACATCTGGTCTTTCTAGCATAAGAACCATTATTGGAAGCATATGAAGATTGTTAGCTCCTATTCCCCACTATTGAAATACTTTGTGAGCATGATCTATATTGGTTGCCTAATAATGTGGTATTTCTATGGGATTCCCTCTACTAAATACACCTCCTAGTGGAACATAATCATTCTAAACATACTACTAAACATAGAAAATCAAGCCCAACATATGTGGTTAAAAAGGTAACTAACCACCCAAACCATGATAACTCCATATGGATGAAGGACTCTATGACTAAAAATGAAAAAGACTTTGACAACCAAGTCACACAACTAAATGGTTCTTTGTAGATACACAAGAAATATTTGTCAAGGAGAAATAAGAAGCCGACTAATGGGGTCATCTCCCTATTGATCAAAAAACATAACTATCCCAACATATTTGATCCTTTATATGATTGTCAAATCCTTAAAGGATCCTATAGAATCTCAACTAGGGTATCTGCTTCCCAATCATGCACTCTCTCTATCATATCAGCATTCTTCTGCACCTCCAAATATATTGGTAAATTAAATTGTGTGAATGCGGAATAAAGGGCGGGATGAAATGACTCCTCTGAGCGTCATGCTCACGAATCCTCATTTCAAAGTATTCCATGTGAATGTCATAGAATATACTTAAACTTAATACAAAACACTCAAGTACTCATGTTATGCTGTTGAAGACAAAGAAACTCCTACCTCATTGAAACCTCCATCATTATCGCTATGATCTCTATCTAAAACTCATTTCTAGAATCTTCTCATGAAATTTCTTCCAAGTTCTACTCCCTAAGATATATTTTCCACCATTTATGAGCTTATCCACTCATTTGACTAAATTCTAGTGTAGCACAATATTCTTTATGGGAATGAATCCGAGAAAATTCAATACACACATGCACAATAAACCGATTTGTCTCTCAATTTTATATACATCCCTCATACTTAAGAATTCACTTACTTTTAAAGGAACACAAAAAAACCAATCATTTTTTATCATCTACCTCAATATTAACCCTCTAAGAACAAACTAGTTTTTCCAAGGGATATTGGGATCTCTATTTATAGAGAAAAATTGTATGGCCTCTTCAATGGCATTGTGAAAAACTACCACACTATGGTGCCCTCAGTCAAAGGTAGATCTAAATTTTGAATACTAAATTCTTTAAATTAAAATATTTAAAAAAATCATTAAAATTATTTAACTAAAACCATGAAATGACCCCAAACATGGTGTAAAATAATTTTTTGTATCACATCCCCATGTCAAAGACTATGGCATGGTGATATATACCTCATTTTTTTCATCATACCGCAAATACGACCAACATTCCCTGCATAATAAGAATTTATTGGTTAATATTTTATATTGGAGCACCACCTATGTTCCATTCTTAGTTCCATTCCCACACAAAGAATTTCATTACTACCCAATATTAATTGGAATAATCTCTTTGAAAAATACATTGTAAAATGGATTATCATGACATTTCACATATCATAGTACACTAAACACTAATAACCCAACTATAAAAAGGATAAATCACCAAAAAAAACTATATCCATTACCACTAAAATTGGGTGGAAACCCTTAAGAAGGAAAACAATATTCTCTAGCCTCTTAAAAAATGGCAACGGTCAAGAAAGTCCGAACATATATAGGTAATCCCAGTTTTGTTAGAATATATAAATGTAATCCCCTTCACTATGTAAAGGGAATCTATACTATATAAAGGTATGACTACATACCTTTATTTGAGTCACCTATACATAAAGTTGAGGCATTATTCCTTTACATGAGTTGCTACAATGTAATAGTAAGAATGCTTACTTATACCTGTGTTACGCTATATAAGTATCATATTCAATATTATATAAGGTTATATAGATCTATATAATGGTAGGATTGGATTCACCTATGGGTTATCCTTAATCTAAAACACTATGTAAAGGAAAATCGAACACACCTTTACACAAAGTACCCCTAATTGCGTAAAAGGTGACTCTTTTATTTTGAAATTCCATATTCTCTTTCAAAATTTATTTTTTTTCTTGTTTTGATCGAATCAAAAAAGAAATAATGACGAAAATTCAAAGAATTAATTCATTATTTAACTTATGAGATATTTTCCCATAATTTAAGTGATTTAAATTTGATGTGTGGGGGAGATAAAATCAAAATAGTTTTATTATTAATTAAAATTGTAAATTTTTAATCAATTTAAATAAAAAGATATTTAAGAGATGATATCTACAATTTTAAAGGTTGATATTCCCATGTCTGTGATTTTATTTGATTCTCTCAATACTAAATGACCCATACATGCTTTTTGTATCTTAATTTCCTTCCACAATCAGACAAAACCCCCTTCACACTATTCAAAGTCTATGACCCTCTCTCTCTCTCTTTGTATTAAATTGTAAATCTTCTCTCCAGGTAGGGAATTAAATTTAAACATATTATTTTATGTGAAAGGGTGTGATGAACATGATTTAATTATTTGGGAAAATGATGGTATCAATCTTATAAGGATAATAATTCCAAAATTTATGGAACATGATATGGTTTGGAAGTATGATTCACATGCAGTTTTGATGTAATTATTAGATTCCTATTGATATTTACAATATTATGGGAAACTTGTTTCTTTTATTATTATTGTTGATTCCCAAAAAAATTTATATGTTAGAATTTGGTTAACAATATAAAGGTAATAATATGAATTGAATATTGAAAGTTTCATTGGAATTGAGTTAGTGTTAATCCTTTTGAATTATTGAACATTGAAAGTGATGTTTATATTTCCTTATTCAATATTAAGTCTTAAACTATATATTGATTATGTATTTATTGATAATTAAATATTCTCATAATGAATCAATAGATAATCATTTTATTTATTATTGATTACTGTTGAATTTAAAATTGAAATGGTTGATTTATAGAATGATATTGTTTACTAAAATTGTAAACTAGTGTGATATGGACTTAGTTTCCCCACAAGTTTGATATTAATTATGATTCTTGTTTCCATGTGGGTGTGCAATCTTTGATGATAGATACATGTATTTTTTTGTGGAATATATTATTTGGATATTTGATGAGGAATGGGATTGTTTGACCATATTATAGCAATAATAGATGTTGATAGTGATGGGATGGATTGGTTGATGTGGGAATATGTCAAAGATTAAACTAGAATAATTATAACATTTTTAGATCTAGTATTTCAATTTCATCTGATACATGGTGTTTATTCTCTTATTGATTTACTACTTTTTTTACTTCTCCCTATTATAGAATAGTTGTGCACTTTAATGATTCTCCTTAAACTAATCCAATCTATGTTTTGGAATTAATGGTTTATAAAATATGAAATAATTACAACTAAATCCTGATATTGAATATGAATATGAATTAGGAGATAGAATTTGTAACTTGTAGATTTAATATTAAATATGGAAGCCTCTTGGAATGAAAAATTAAGGGGAATGTATTAAACAAAACTAATGATGTGTTTCTTAAAGAATTGGTATTTGAAAATTACTAGATTATCAAAGTGGAGAAAATATAATTTATTTTTCTCTAAGAAGAGTCTATATATCTAGTCATGAAATTGATAGCCGAGTTATCAAGGGGATATCTTTCTAGATCTAGTCTAAGGAAGGTAATTTCCATTAGTGTGGTTGTGTGTTATACCAATCATTATTTTCATTGTTTTATTATGAACCCCTCTAATGTTTGTTGGGTATATGACAACCAAGTTATTTAAGGGTGTGTTTTCATAACATATAGGTCAGTAATTGAATTAATGGTCGATTACTCACAATCCCCCACTCTAATGTTGGTCATAGTTAAAACTATGGTCCAGAATAGGTTATAATGGATTGAGTTATTGGATATGGGATCACATGGGATGTGATGGATCCCTATTTTTTCTAATAATATATGTGTGATTTGTAATTACTTGAGGATATTTCATATGAATGTATTATATGTGTAATTACTATATACATTATAAGTATAAATTGTATGAGATGTAATATATTGAGGTATAGTACATAATGCATAAGATGCGTTGAATTCTAAAAATCTAACCTATTTATTTTTTTTATATGTCAATATGAGGTGTTTCACTTACTATGTGGTGATTTGATGATGTGATTAAAGGGATACATGAGGTAGTATGGTTTCCCTTGAATTGGGTAGGATGATTCATTGAAGGGATTTTCACAAGACATGACTGGTTTGGGCCTGGTAGTGAAAACCAATGAGAAAGTGGTACAGGGTACCCTTCATATTTATATATGATTAATCATTATATAACTAACTTACATGAATTATTTCATGATTTAATCATGGTGAAGATGGTAACATAGATTAACTAACTAGGTAACCAGTTAATTACCTTTGTTTATTTACTTTGATTTTAGTATGCTTCTTTCATAATTTTATATTTTATTAAGGATCCTTATGAGTATACAAATTATTATCCACTAATATATTTATATAGACTAGTTTTATGTCTTTAATAGTTTCTTGATTGTCAATCTAGAAATTAATTGTTTGTGTTGGTTATTCATGAGATAATTTTATTCATGGTTATTTTCATAAGAGTTGGATCATGGTTTATCTATGGTTTATTTATTTCATTTGTTTTTATATAATTACATTCATGTATTAGGATAGGATTGGTTTTATTATGAAATTGAATTTTTTTGTGGATACTATCTCTCATCTACGAAATATTATATTTAGGGAATCCTCCCATTTTATGAATTTTATACCAGTGGTTATAATCACAAACTCATGGCCTATTAGCAGTGGGCTTTCAGGTTTTCCCTTCTCTTAATTATCAGGCCAAAAAGGGAACCAGTGAATAGGGGATCATGAAAGAGTTGTATTATATATTTTGGTAGAAAAATTTGGTATAGTTTAGAGATTGGAACATGTGAGGATAAAATGGTTTGGAAGGGAAATGGTGCTAGATAAAATTAGTTTGAAATGTACACAAGGGAGTCTGACTCGGAAATGTGTATTTAGGGCCCCCTATGATCTAGTACAAGGACATTAAACATACCTAACACCCTTAGAAAAGTGATTATACTTACATGGTAGAGACCCAAGGTGAAGATCATGCATAATAATTGTTTGTGCCTATCTACAAATTGGGTAAAGATAATATATATTGGGATTTAAACCTTAATTTATTAAACCTTAAGTAAGTTATGATTTGGATTAAGGATTCTGTAAAAATTTGTTCATTTATAGAAATGGAACTAGATATATGTATCTATCATGAAAATTTTTTAAGATGTTCATAAATATGTACCAGTAGATCGCCATAGAGATGATGTCGAAAATAATGGTACTTAGTGGAGGAAACTATAAGATTTATAGTTCTAGGTACTATATAAGTATGAGTGATCTATATTAAATTGAGGGACAATGGATTAGATTTAGAATATAGAGATTGATTTTAGTTTGATTCATGCTCAAAGAGAAGTACTATGTTTTTTTATTATGATATGTGGGGAATCTCAGTAATAGTGGATTTTATTCTTTAGTGATTATGATAAGTTAGTTTTTTCATGTGATTTTTTTTAAAATCCATTTCAGTTAGAGTTATTTTCTTTGATCATGAAGGCGTTTTCTCAAAATGAGAATCTTACTCTCTTATAAGGTAATTCAATCATAAAACATATTCTTATTTACTATACTAAAAATATTAGTTATAATTTGGACTTTATTATTGATGATGAGGCTAGTGTGATGAAATCTATGAGGATTTATATCTAATGATCCAGTGCTTGGTCAATCTATTGATGTATTTGATGTATCTCTAGGTACTATTAAAGGAAGAGGTTATTGAGAAGATATTTGATAGAATAAGATATTCATGGGATGAGATTCATTAAGAATCATTGCAGAGAAGTTATATACCCAAATTTCCCATTTTCCTAGTTAGATTATGGTTTAGATTGCAGTGGGTCAGTTCCAGCCCTCTTCATCCTATTTCATCAAGGACGAAATCTCTTAGGTCCATATCAGGGTTTCCCATATGGTTTTCATTTCATGTGTATTTCATTTACCTTATAATAAACAACGTATAAATGTCCATATAAGTTAGTGTGGGATTGATGTCCCTTTTTAGGATCATCTATTGTCGCAGAAGCTATTGGGGTATCAACTATATATGCAAGTTTCTATTGGTTACGACTAGTATTGAGGTGATGGAGTGGATTGAGTATATGCCAATGATTCCACTTATAATCAGATAGAAGAGAATATCTATGGAGGTTGTTATGAATGGGTTCATATATAAAATAGTATAGGATTTTTTCAGATACTGGCATTAGAGATGTCTGGCCTAGATTATCCAGACATCATGTGAGGAACAATCTACCTATATTCTTCCTAGGTGTATTTTTTTTATTTCAAATCAATGAAATCCTTCATTTCATCTAATTAATTATATGCATTGAGAATTTTTGTGGAGAGACTCCCAGTTCCTTTAGAATTGTATACACCCATTTACAGTCGAGTTAGATTTTTTTTCTAGGGATTCTAAGATGATTTTATGGAATCACAACACTAGTGGATATTTTTTATGTGTATGGATATATCTATACAATTTTATCCTCAAAATTTAATGGATATATATTCTGTAAACTATTTTGGATTACATCTAGAGGTGAGTTATTTAATATGATGGGACTATCCAATCAAATGTGTTTATCTATGAGAAGGATCCATAAATGGGATGAAAGAGTATCATGACCATGTGATCTATAAGGACTGAGTATATGTTGATCTCTACTAAAGTTCAGGTTCTATTTTTTTCTAGGGTAGTGTAAGAATTATCATGTGTCTTTTTAGTGGATGTTTTGAGTACACCCCCTCTAATATAAACCAAGATTTTGATAGATTTGTGTCTTTGTGTCTATACAATAGATATGAATTGGTATAGAATGATTCCTTTATATTTTTGGGAGTTTTGAATCCATATTGATGATCACTTATAGTTAGGTTTTATTTTTCCTAGTTTTTCAGCTTGGTGAATAGTAGTATTGTTCAAGAAGATGGTGGAAGGTTGCAAGTATCTATGTGTTCATTTTCATTACTTTAATCAGGCGATAGTGAAGAAACACTACCCACTTACATATAATTATAATCTAGTCCATCAGATGAAATGATTTATTTTTTCCTCAATGATTTACTTTTGGTGATGATATCATTATATTCTAGTGAAATATAATGATATTCCAAATAATTCCTTTCAGTGTTGTTATGGATACTATGATTCATTGGTAATTCCCTTTAGTGTCATAAAAACTCCCACTATTTTAATGGTATTTATAAATTTTTTATTAAATGAATTTATATATCGACTCATAGTGGTTCTAATTAATGGTATCCTTGTATATTCTAAGTCATAGGAGGAGTATGAAAAGCATATATGAGTAGTTATATGAGCTCTTCAATGTCATTAAATTATTTTCCAAGCTATAAAAGTGTAAGTTAATGACTCATGAGGTTAATTTCATATATAATATAATATCTTATCATGTATTCACTAAATACCATTATATGATTTAGGTGGTTGTTTCTTGGTTAGTCCCCTAATTTTCATGGAGTATCAGAGGTTTCATAGTCTAGCAGGGTATTACATGAGGTTTATAACCCACATCTCTCCCATTGAAACTCTTATAACAACCTTGATAGGTAAGGTCCATTAATTTGTGTAGTATGGCTTCTTATATGTATCCTTTTAGTAACTAAAATAGAAGTTGGTTAGTTCTTCATTTCATTGTCTTTTAGATGAAGGGGTTGTGTTTGAGGTCTATTATGAAACTTCATCTCTTGTATTAAGTCTCATGCAGATGAAAAAGTAGGAATTTATCTTTTATGGGTATCTATAATTATGACCTCATTGACATAACTATACTACCCATGTTCTCAATCATTCTATGATAGTGTTTTTTATAAATATATGGTAGCACTACCTCATTGGAGAACAATTTTTAGTCTTCATGGATTATAATATTTTGAATTATATCTTTTACTAGTGTGATTTCAACATAAGGAAATGATGGTAAATGTAATTATTTTACGAGTAAAACTTATATATTTTTTTACACTACGAAAGGGAAATGTTAATGCTGATACACTGATTATGAATATGTGTAGCAATATTGTTAAAGAATTTATAGTTTCCTAGATATTAATAATGATTCTAGTAGTATTGTGACTTAACATGGGATTAATTTATGACATAGGGTGTATCTATCATATGAAGGAGTTTTTTTATTCGTTATTATAAACGGAAGAATCTTAGTTAATGGATTTCAATTTATAGGTATTCTATGATTGAATTTATTGTGGTAATGCCTCTAAGGGATGGGATGATGATGGTCAATATCGGTGGTTGATTTATTGAAGGTTCATTGTTCTTTTAGTGACGTGTGATGTCATTATCTGTGAGTTCCACTATTCACTTTTATCTATTAATTCTAGTGTAAAAAAATGTATAAATATTTGAGGGTCTATTTTTAGTGGAATGGTATGAAGAATTTTGTTTTGGAGTTAATTTATTTATGTTTTCTCTATTTTAAGGTGGCGGCTAAGCCTCATGTTCCTAGTATTTTTCTTTAGCCTCTTGTTGTTCCTTAGTGGAATAAGGAAATATTATTAGATTTCATCATCATTTTACCAAAATATTAGGGTTAATGTGAAGCTATATGGCTGAATATAGAGTTTTTGATGAATACCACTCACTTCTTAGTGATTAATGATTTGATATCGGTAGAGTTTTTGTTAAGGATGTGTCAGGAGAATAAAGTGAGGAAACATGGGGTTATAAAGATTATCATATCTAGTACCAACCCAAATTTTACCTCCAAGGTGTGGAGAAATCTCCATTATGATTTTGGATCATAGAATCACCATTGAAATTCGTTCCATCCACATATAGAATATTAGATATAGAAGACTATCTAGACTCAAAAATTAATGTTGTGTGCATGTGTTTGGGATATTTTAGGTTCATTGGGAAGGCACCTGCCCTTGGTTAAGTTTTATTACAATAATATATACCAATATACTATTGGTATGGATCTGTTTAATAAACTATGTGGCCTACCTTTCCAACCTACATTGTGTAGGACCAAGGTGGAGGATTCAAAAAGTATTCGACCACAATTTTTTCCAAGCATGATATTAAAGGTACAGGTGTTTGTGGAGTGAATAAAGGTAGTGTAGGATTGTTATAAGAACTCTATTAATCAAAGTAAAATACCTATTGAGTTTTACATTAAAGGTCATGTGTTCTTGAAAGTGTCTTTTCATCATGGGTAGTGAAGGTTTTTTAATGGGAGTATGATTTTTCCTTATCTTTTTGGTACCTTTGTGTAGTTGGTGAATAATGAAGCTATTTCATATCTCTTAGAACTTCTATTACATATGATATTTATTCATGATGTCTTTCATGTAACATGGATTCTCTGATATATTCATTATGATTCTCATTTCAGTAATTGGGTAAAGTAAAAAATCTAAGGATTGTTTAACCTTTAAGGTGTTACCTATCAGGATTTTGGAATGTTTTGAGATGGTGTTGTGTGGGAATTCTATTCCTTTTGATCTTATTTTGTAGTGTGATGGTAGTTTAGAGGAGAGTGTGTGAGAGTGTGGGTAAGATATTCACAACCACTATCCGAAGTTTTTAATTTATTTAATTTCTTTGTGTTATTATTGATGTAATGACCAAATTGATCTTGATTTATTAGATTATTTAGTTCTTCCTTTTCTTTGTCCTCCATTAATAGTATTGTAACTGTTTGATAAGTAACTCTCCTATAAGAGTGTTCTAAATAATGACATTGAGTTCCTTAGTTTCTCATTCTTCTAATGTGGAGTTTATGTTTCATTATAGTGATATTTCAGAGAGGTATATCATGGGGCTAGTTGTTTAGACTTCCATTTTCTCCTTTATGTTTTTTAATTTTGAGGATTAGAATTGTTTGAGAGGTATTTGATGTAAACAAACTGATTTTTCAGGAACCTTCCCTTTTTTCATTATTGGGTTTTTTGTGGTTAAGGAGAGTTATTGTGTCTTAAAAGTTCTTAAAAAATTTATTATTTATTAATTTATTTTTTATGTTTCAAAAAGGGGATTTTGGAAAATCAAGAATTGATATTAATATTTTTATGTTTAATTTTTTAAAAGTTATCTGGAATTTTGGAAATGAAAATAAATTCCATCATTTGTTATTTATGTGTTTGTTAATCTAAAATATAAAACTTATAGTAAAAAAATTACCATTATGAAAACTCGCTCCATGTATAAAGTCAAAGTTCTTTAACTTTACACTTGACCATTCCCAGCCCTATATAAAGATAGATTCTAGTTTTGAGTAAGGGTAGGAATGTTTCTATTTTACTGTATAGAGGTAAGTTCCTTTACTGCATAATGTTCATCTCATCTATGTAAAACTAAGGTTTCATACCACTACATGAGTTAATACTTCATAAAGGTGAGGAAACGTTTCTTTAAGAAAGTTGTCTCTACATAACGGTTGAATACTTACCTTTATGTGAGTTGTACAATATAAGTGTAGACCTCAATCTTGAGTAAGGGTATACTAATATATATAAAGGTAAACCCAAATTTATGTATGGGTAATCCTATTTCCACTCTACTATTTAAAAGTAACTTAAACATACAATTACACAGAGTACCCCTTGTTGCATAAAGGTAACTGTTTTATTTATAAATTCCACATTACCTTTCATATTTCATTCTGAAACATTTTTATTGGAATAAAAAATAAAAAGTGAATAAAATGAAGTATTTATTGCATAATTTGACTAATGTGATCTATTCCTCAAATTTTTGATATTTAAATGGTATTTATGAGGGAAATAAAATCAAAATAGATTTAATAAAAATTAAAATAGGATAGTTTTGATTGATTAAAATGGAGATATATTTGAGCAATGATATTTGTGATTTTAATACTATATATTCCTACATTTTTCCTCTATATTTTTCTCTCAAACATAGATGATACAACCTTTCTCTTCAAGTCATGTGAGACTTCTTCAATTGGCATGAAACTCATTCACTCGATTCTCGGTCTATGATACCTCTCTCTTACTCCCCTTCATTTTATAAAGTAAATTGTATTGGTTATATTTGGGTAGGGGATTCAATTTATCTATCTATTATTTAATGTGAAAGGTTGATATTAACAAGCTTTAATTATTTTGGTAAATAGAGGTTTCAATCTAATGAATAAAAAATTCATAAATTCATGAAAATGAATTTTGGTGGGAATTATGATTTATATACACTTATTCAATATTTATTGGATGCCGCTTGATATTTTATAGAAGGTTCGTAATTATTTACAATGATTATTATTGATTTATATCATGTTTAACATGTAATAAATTAGTAAAAATAATAAATCCTATAATGTTTAGTGAATAATGAAATTGGCATATAAATAGAGTTTGTGTTCTTCCTTTTAAATTATTGAACATTGTAAGTGTTGTTTAGATTTATTTACCTAATGTTAAAGTTGAAATTATCCACAAATTATGAATTTAAAATTACTAAAATATTCTTATAATTAAAGGGTAATTAACATTGGTGTTGAGTAATGACATATTTTGAAATTAAAAGTGTTTGGGATGATATATATCCAAACATGTTTTTCTAATATTTTATATTTTTGAAATGAATTTAATTGTCCCTTATGTTTTATACTAATAATATATTCCCTCTACCTTGTGTATGTTTGTTCTATGATGATACAGCCTTTTTGTGATTTATTTTGGAACCAATTTGGTTAGGATATTCGATGTGGAATGAATTGGTTTGTCGGGGTTGTGATAGTGGTGGATGTGGATAATGATGGTAAAAATCAATTAGTGTGGGGAAGTGTTGGGGAGGAGATTGGGATGGTCAAAACGAGAAGAAAAATGGTATTTAACATTTTTTCACTCATGGTGATTTTTATTATTTGGATTTTGTTACTTTGTTTAACTTCTAATTTCTAACAAGTTATGTACTACAATGCTAATATTTAATTTGGTTCCAAATAAGTTTTAGAATTCTTGGTTTAGAAAAGATAATATAGTTATGATTAACCATGTTATGGGTGCCTATTATCCTTTAGGAACCAGAATTATTAACTTGGTGATTTTAATATAAAATATTTAATCTTCTTGTTTGGAGAAATTAAGAGTAATTGATTTATCAAAATTCATAATATAGTTATTAAGAAATAGGTAAGTAATAATCTATAGATGATTAAAGTGAGAGAAATATAATTTATTTTTTTCATAGATGAGTAGTATCTTCTAATTATAACATTGGAAATCAGTTTTTCAAGAGAGATGCTTTCTAGATAATTTTTATGGAGATAGTTTCCCTTAGTGTGGTTGTACATCATACATATCACTATTTTTTATGTTTAGTTCACACCCCAGCCACTTTGGTTTGGTATCCAAAACCCAAATATTTTGTAGTAATTTTCCCCAACATCTAGGTTTCAGGGTAATGGATGGATAACTACTCTCTCATAAACTCTTCCTTTGTATATATTTTAATCTGTGTTCCTAAGTAGGAAATAATATCTTGAATTATAGGTTATGGATTCATGTGGGCTATGATGTATCCCTATTTTCCCAAGAATTGTATTTATGGGATCTAATAGATTGAGGTTATAACATATACATGTATCCTTGTTGTAATGGTTGTGGACATTATAGGTGTATTGTGTATGGGATTTAATGCCTTGAGGTGTAGTATATGTTGCATTGCTTTTACAGGTTTCCAAAAATCCACCCTAGTTACTATATTGTACATGTGGAGATGATATGTTTCATGGGGAATAGGGTGATGTCATGATGGGCTTCCTGGGATATTAAACGTTTTATGGTTTCCCAAGATTTGGGTGGGACGATTCATAAAATGTATGAGCATAGGATATGATTTGATGTGTAGTCAGATAAAAAAAGTTAGGTGGAAGTGGTATATGGTACCCTTCATATTTATATATGCTTAATTACTACATTACCTACAACAGTATGTTATTTGGTAATTAAGCCTTGATAAAGAAGATAACTTATATTACCATACAAGGTAATGAGTTTATTTCATCTATTTACTGACTAGGAATTAGTATGATTCTTTAATATTTTCATAAGAGTATTCCATATCGATCTTACTATGTAAACATGTTATTCTCACCTTATAGATATAAAGTATTGTTTAGGTCCACATGAGTAGATTGGTGATTGAATAAAGAATTACAAGCCTGATATGGTTGTTTACGAGCTAATAATTTTTGTTGTCACTATCATGGGATTTGATTCATTGTTTATCCATGGTTAATTTTTTTCATATATATTATATGGAATAACATTCATGTATTGGGATTTAGCTTGTTTATTTGTGATATGGAGTATCTTAGTCAATCTTATCTCTCATCATGAAATTAATATATTGAGGTAACAACACCCATTCCATTAATTGTATACCCATGGTGCTAATAAAAAACCTATGGCCTATTAGAATCAGTCTTTAGGGGTTTTCATGAACCATGCTGGAGTGCCATCCAACCCGACACCCGACTCGGTCTGTGGGATGGACTGATGGGTGTTTCCAATCCTCACAGGCTAGAAACAAGTGCCTAGGTATCAATATTATGCTTTTATAATGATTTTACCTATTTAGATAAGTATAAATATCTAAAAAATAATTAATAATGCATAACTGAATGGGCATAACAATTTTTAGATTTAACATTTACTATATTAACCAACACCCAAGATACAAAAATGAAATGGAAAATGATAAAATATCCCAAGACCTCTATATGACAAGAGGAACATCACCCTCATGGCTCCTCCACTAATACTTTAATAAGAGGAATTCAAGAAACTCGAACCACTAACACAATACATGTTTCCTTTACCTGTTCCAAGCTAACAAGGTCTACATAAACTCAAAGGTGAATATAGGGAGTGAGCCAAATCCCAGTAGGATTCCACCAGAAATAATGATTCCATGCTATAACATCAAAATACAATTAACATTCTTATTTATGTAAAATCCATTTAATGATTTTCCAAGAATTTTTGTTTAATAAATACCATTTTTAGCACAACACATTCAAGGAAAACACTTTTAAAGGCATAATTTCAATGGAAATGTTTTTTTAAGATAAAAATACTCTAAGATAAAGTGGAATCAAGGCCCACCATATGTCGATAGATGTTACCACATTTTATAATCCTCAAGAGAGAACCATGGGTGAATCCCTAGGGGTATTCTATATCAAATGAGTCACTAGAACCTTGTACCTCAGTGAAAAGTGGCATAATAACCACAACCATGAACATCCTCGTGCATGAGCCACTAGAGAGGAGAAACATCAAAAATTCGAATGGCCATCAGTCATCATTGCAGTTTAGTTAGTGTTGTAATCGTTAATCCAGCTAAATTAAACCGAGATAAGCCACTTCCATATCACTAGTATACTAGTTATATTATACCTTAACAGATACCTAGGATTCCCATGGTGCTCAATTTGTGTTCACATGTCACACATCTCACCACTCTGACAAACACATTCCAAGAATTATAAACATATCTAAAAATCACCATTTTCTATAATTCAAACCAATTTCCATTTACTCTCACCTAAAACCAATTCCAAATATATTTACCATCACTTATATAATTCATAAATCTCTATTCGGAAAAGCCTAAGAAAAGAAAAAAAATTGATCAACCAAATCCCTAGGCCAAGCCCTTTTTTAAATCATCATATAAACAAATATCATTTTTAAAGAATTCTATTCATCATTTAAACAATTTAAAACTCATATTTAAGTGTGAAAAACAAAATCCAACATGCCAATGTAATCCATTTTTTCACTGAAAACCCACTTTGAAACATGTTTGCACCATAAGTTCCTTTAAAAACCCATTCCACACCTTCCACACAAGGAATTCAACCCTTTTTGAGAAACATAACAATAAAACATACAAAAAAATAACCTTACCCTTTTGAAAATAAACTTTCATCAAGAAAGTATGTCAAAAATCCCCAAAACAATATATCACACCACACAAGTTAACCATAGAAATTGATTAAAAACACAAACAAGAATATTAAAATCATCTAAAATTGTTAAGTAATGAAACCACCTACCTCATCTGTAGAACTTTTCAAAAGTTGGTGTGAAACCAAAAACACACCAGAACAAGATGAAATCAAGGAAAGATAAAACACTAAACATCAAGATTGAACCCTATTAAATAATATTTATCCCTAAAACGACCACCCAACCCGATGGAGAGATAAATCCCAAAGGAAGAATGAGAGAAACCCTAGAAAAGAGGGGAAATCAAAGAGTAAGACAACTAAAATGAATATATCTTGAAGTTTTCATTCTAAATACCCCAAGAGAATGGCGTCCAAATGATCTAAGAGAAAGAGTGGGAGGAACATAGGGATGTGAAGCTCGAATGGGGGAGAGAGGGGGTGTATTTGGGGTAAAAACCTGAGGGAACAAAAAGGTTATTTTATAATTTTTAATGATTTGGTCATTATGGACAGTTAGTCTGCACAGTTTGTCAAACCATGCAGAAACCATGATCCCCACTCTCCCTAAGAGGCACCTACCACATAATTATTCTGCATGGCCTAACTTACCGTGTGGAGGTTGTGCGGTAGCTTCTATCCAAAGTGTCAACCTACAACGCGGTTACCTGGATAATGTCGCACAGTTTGAAAAACTGAGCACCAACAATTTTCATCAATTTTCTAACCCAAAAACATTTATTTTTCATGAAAAAATATGGGAAAATCTCATGGACAAGCATTAAACAAAAAATAAACAAAAGAAATACCTCAAAATTCTATCCTATCACAACTGGAACTTGAGAGAGAAACTAAAATCCAAAAATTAAATGGAACAAAGGGGTGATATAAAATCCCTGGTGTGACAATTCTCCCCACCACAAAACTTTTTTGCTTTTAGAAATCCAAAAAAAGGATTGATCCAAAAAAAAAATCCTTCTTGGATCATGGAGATTTCCAATGAATTTCAATGAAAAAAAACAAGAACATAATGGAGAATAAAATTGGTTCACATGATTTAACTTGGGAGTCTAGGATGGACACCCCATCATACGACTCCTACTCCCAAAAATCCATGAAACCTTCCGTTGGCCAATCAGAGGAAAAGGAATTATCACAACCACATAATCCCACCTCTCAATACACGAACCATAAACAAACTCAGTCCACCTCTCGAGAAAAACTTCCACAACATTACTTTAATGAACTATTGGGTTCACTCCAACCCCAACTCTTACTCAATGGAGGAACTAGAAATTAGATAGTTCCAAATGAGACTACCCACTACCATGAAAACACAAGAAATGAAACCATATTATCAATATGTTGAGTCCCTAATGGACTCCCTGCCATGAGAAATAACCTAGAATCGATTTACTCTACAATAAATTTCAGCGAGACCCACGGTTGGTCTCCTCACCCCAAGAATCAACCATCACAGACCGATATGTGAACCCAACATGGGACAACTTAGTAACTTACCTCACATACCAACAAACATGATCCAAAAGACCACTCCCCCACCCATTAGACATGTTATAACTGAAACCATTACACAAGTCCAATCACACAAGACCAACTGATTAAGGATTCACATTAAAAAAGATAGACCATAGGAATCCTAAGAAAATGAGATGGTCGAACATCCCTATAACCAATGAATAATTCACATATCATAAGGGTCGCAATAAAAAACTACCACAGGGAACTTAAATTGTCCCCACTATAGCACTAGAGACAAAATCTAGGCCAAGGTACCTCACTCCCCCAAGATTCCTAACTACACGTGATCTTCACTCCAGGGCCTATGGCTGGAGCCAGGATGATTGAAGCATCCCTTCCCTCACATCCAAGAAGTTGAAAATTCCCTATCAGAACACTCTCTTTGGTCTCATGAAAGACCACACAACATTCTAGGAAGAACCAAAGGAACACACCACCCCTGAGTCTCACTTTTCTCTAACACGACACTTTCACTAAGAAAAAAACTTATAAAATCCACATGTATAAACCCTTTTCATATAAATTGAGAAATAATGGGATCATGATACCTACAGAACACTCATCCACCTATGTAGAGAAATTTTGGATTCTTGAAAGCTAAAAATGTTTCTATTAAAATAGAATTTCTTGAAAGAGTCACAATCCAACTCTTGCATTTGGATCCAAAAAGGCCATACCGCAAAACATCACCTGGCACAATCATTACAAAAGAAGAATCATTACAAGGTAAGGGACTTTAAACGGATCCCTGAATAGAACATGATTTCTGCAAGTAGACATGATGACTTCTTATGGCCAGTCTTGCCACGCTAATGGCACAACATGATTCCACACCCAAATGAAGTTGGTGAAATATCCAAAGGTGAGAAAATTAACCTTTTAAGACCAAATAATCTCTATAAACTAACGTATCTTTCAACATTCCACATCCACTCATCTACTTCATAAAAAATCCACTTAACCAAAAAAAGGAGAGGCGGATTAAATTTCCAAAAATCATGAAGAATGTTCTTACATTGATCAACTATAGGGTCTAGAAATGGTGAATCACCCATGGACACACATTGAATATGCATCGAACCTTATGGGGGTGTGCACTATCCAAAAAGGAAAACAAGGACCCAATCAATCTAGTCAATCAGTCAAAACATAGCACAAAAAAACACGAAGCACACAAAGGGAACCAACTGAAAGCATTACTAGGACATATTTCAAAAGAAACCATTGACCATCATCTCAAAACTATCTTACCAAGAAAAAAACAAACTGAAAACATCATTCAAAAAAGGAGTGTTTTAAAACTCAAAAAAAATTCCCAAACAACAACGAGACACACCAAAAAACCACTATTTATCAAAACATCACACTTTATCTTAAAAGAACCTTTGAAAATAAAACAGGATTGGTGGGTTTCACATTCACCAATGGTATCTCATAGGCCTCACACATGCATGTTCTCATGCCACACCGGAAACCCATTCACATTCCACACATATCCTATACACATGGTAACTCATGGGAATACCAAAGGTAAAAATAAAACTTTCCCACTTTTCAATAGAAAATGATAAAACCCATGTTTTCAACATCTCAATTCATTTCCCATTTAATAATTAATTCTTTTTTCAAAATAACACTCACCATCCAGTAAAAGAAATCATTTTCAAAATTCATTCATCAAACAACTTTATTGATCATCAAAATAAAGTCTCATATATTCCATCCAAAAATCAAACAAAACCCAATTTCAAAATTTTTCAAAACTTTACAAAGGTTTAATGGCCACTAAATAAAGAAAATCATCTTCAAAATCCACACACCATTCTGTTTAATTCTTTTCAAAAATATTAATCCTAGGATTTTACATTCAAAAACCCTAATTCATCATATTCAACATATTCTTGATAGTTTAAAAATCCCATTTAAAACAGATTTCCAAAACCCATCTTGAAATAGTACATGTCTTCCGAACAATCAATTTTGATAAAGCACAAGTTTTATTTATAAAAATCTAATTCTCGTAGAACTCATCCCATATTTATTCAAAAATAGTTTAATAAGAAACAATTTTTATAGAGTTTCCTTCAAAATTATTCTAAAAAATCCATTTTCCATCTTTCTATGAAAAAACCATTTCAACTTTAAAATCTAGTTTTTCACAATTTCCAAAACAAGGTTTTTCGAAACAATTTTTAGAACACAACAAGACACAAATAAAATTAAAGAGGAATCTAGTGTCAATGTTTATCTTAACCATATGGTTTGTGGATATATTCCAAACAAGACACCATCATAGAGAGTCTTATAGGACCATGTCCTTAGCTTCACATAGCTTTACAGGCCCTAAAAGCTCATGAAGACCACCAAAACAACTCCAATTTCATTTCTGTAATATCAAACAATCTAGAAGATCCCAAGAGACCAAATAAAACATAACTTCCCATGGTGACATGTGTCCCATCATGAAGTATGATATCTAGTCACACTACTCATAACCATGGCCTCATGACCCAAAAATATTAGCTCTGATCTATCCAAAATCTTCCCCAAATAACATAACCTAAGAATAGTGTAACCTGCTCTAATACCATATTGTTACGAACCAGGTCGGACCGCCATCCAACCTGACACCTGACCCGGTCTATGGCATTGCTCGAAGGGCTTTCCCGATCCCCACAGGTTGGAAACTTGTTCCTAAGTATCAATTTTATTCATTGGGAATGATTTTACCCATTTAGATAAGTATAAATAACTAACAAAATATATATAAGGGATAATTGAATGGACATAACAATTTTTAGATTTAACTATTAAATCATTAAACAACACCAAAGATACAACAATGGAAAGTAAAATGATAAAATAACCCAGTATCTCCATATTGAAAGAGTGTTATCACCTTCAATCCATCGCCACCAAGACGTTCTTGAGAGGAACCCTATCATCCTGAACCACCAACACAATACACCTTTCCATTAACTATTCCAAAAAAATAAGGTCTACATTTACCCAAAGTTGTATGTAGGGTGTGAGACAAAGCCCGGTATAATGCCACCCAAATAAAGGATTCTATACTATAACATCAAAAAAATTAACATGCTCGTTTATGTAAAATCTTGTAGAAGATTTTCCAAGAATATATTTTAAAGAATGAGTATTTTTATCACAACACTATAAAGGAAACACTTTTAAATGACAAATTTCAAAGGAAACATTTATTAAGATAAACATACATTAAAATAATGTGCACTCAAGGCCCACTATATGCATATGAATGGTACCAAATTTCATAAGTCTCAAGAGAGCTCCATGGAAGAATCCCTAAGGGTAATCTGGCTCAAATTATTCAATGGAACCTTGTACCTCAGTGAATGGTGGTATAGTAACCACAATAATCATCATCTTTATGAACGATCCACTTGAGAGGAGAAACATCCAATATTATAGTGGTGATTGATCATCATCATAGCATAGTTAGTGTTGTAATCATTAATAAAGATATATGAAACCGGGACAAGCCACATTCATATCACTAGCATAATAGTTCTAGTCTTCCCACCTAGATACTTGAGATTCCATTTTAGCTCAATTCATATTCACATGTCACACATCTCACTATTTTCACATACAAATACCAAGCATTATTATAATATTGGAAAATTACCATTTTCCATAAACCAAACCACTTTCCTTTTTACAGATGCAAAAAAAACCACTTTCAAATACCATTACCATCACTCACAAAGTTCATAAATCTCCATTTAAAATATCCTAATAAAAGCAAAAAAAATTGATCAAACAAATCCCTCTGCCAACCCCCTTTCTAAATCCTCCTATAAACTAAGATCATTTTTAAAACATACAATTCATCATTTAAATAATTTAAAATTCATATTTAAGGGTACATAATAAAATCCAACATTCCAAGGTAATCTGTTTTTCCATTGAAAACCCACTTTGAAACATGTTCTCACTATAAGTAACTTTAAAAACCAATCATGCACCTTCCATACAAGGAATAATACCCATTTTTAGAAACATACATAAACATATCCTTACCCTTTTGAAAATCCACTTTCATCAAGAACACATCTCAAAACTCACAAAAAATATATTTCACACCACCCAATTAAACCATAGAAGATTATTAAATACACAAAAATCATATTAAAAGAATATAGAAATGTTAAGTCATGGAGTCCAACCACAACCGCACCACCACAAGACACTAGAAAGGAAATATAGAACACTAAACATCAAAACTGAACCCTATTAAACAAGATATAACCCTACCAGACCTCCCAACCCACTGGGGAGATGTATCCCCAAAGAATAAAGATGTAAACCCTAGAAAAGATGAGAAATTGAAGAGTAAGACCACTTAATTGAAGATACATGGAAGTTTCCAGGCTGAATCCACCAAGACAAAGTAGCCCAAGGGAGCCAAGAGGATTGGAGGGAGGCACCTAGGGCTGAGAAGCTCAAATGGGGGAGAGGGGTGAGTAGATTTGGGGTAAAACCCAAAGGGAAAACATCATTTTTGAATTTTTAATTATTCATACATCGAACACAGTTAATTTTCACGGTTTTTCAAATCGTGTGGTGATCGTGCACCCCCTCTCCCTAAGAGGCACATACTGCATAGTTATTCTGTATGGCCTAACTTACTATGCAGAATCCATGTGGTAGATTTTGTCTAAAGTTTCTACCTAACGCATTATTGCCTGGAGAATGTTGCACAATTTGAAAAATCGTGCACCAACTGTGCTCATCAATCTGTGAACCCAAAAACTATCAATTTTCATGAAAACTCAAGGGAAAAACTCATGGAAAAGCACTAGACTGAAAATAAACAGATAAAATACCTCAAAATTTTACCATTTCACACCCGAAACTTGAGAGATAAACTAAAATCAAAAAATAAATCGGAAAAAGGGGTGAAATCAAAACCCAGCTGTGATAGGGGTCATCCTGGTATCCATTTCCAGCCCAAGAGGGGAATATGTGGCAGGGGGTTATGATACAACTTTTCACAACACTTAATATTCTCTAACATCTTTTTAAAATCATAAAGGTTGTCTTCAAATGTCATTTCCATGTCCTAAGTATGATATCCAAATTCATTTATAGTTTCACTCATTTTATATGATGAATAAACAATATTGTTATCCCTATCACTAGATATATTTTATTCTTTCTTCTTTTTTATATAACATTTATAACTTTAATCTATTTCATGAGAGATTAAGTGTTATTATAACTCTCCTAGAAAAACTCTTATTGAATAAAATGAATGTAATCCAAGAAAAATGGTTTGAGATGAGTAATTTTCATGCTCTTAAACCCATTCCTCATATTCTATTCTCATAATATTTGCATCCAGCTATTTTGTATTCATATTCATCCAATTTGGTTCAAATTTATTCATCGTTAATAAAAAAAAATATAATAAAGGAATTCAATATAGTATTCATATTTAATTAATATTCTTCATATTTGATTCAATAATAATCACATTCCCTCACTTTTGAAAAAAATATTTTGAATTTAGGTAATCAATCAAAATTATAATTTTTTATGAAGTTGATTTTATTATTGGTTTATATTTATATAAACTATAATTATTAATACCTTTATAATTTTTTAGTGGACATCATTATTGTCACTTTCACTTATCTCAATCTCTGAAATTTGTTACATCATTTTCTTTAACACATTACAAGTATGCTAAAATTTTAAAATTGTAATATCTTTTCATTTGATAAAAAATAGATTTAAAATGGAGTTTTTTAAATTTTATTTGAATTTAATAATTTTTTACTAAACACAAACCACATTTAAAGTATAACATAGAAATATTATTAAATTTTAAAACAACAACATAAATTTAAAATAATATTGAATATGTAATTTTTTTAACATGATGTGTGTTTATATTATATTTTATAAATAATATTTTTTATGGAAAGTGAAGTAGAAAATAAGTATTGAACCACATGAAAAATTGGTCAAAAAACATGTGTTCTCGTTATAAAAATAATGTTCTTTTTTAAATTAAAAATTTCATTGTTAAATAATTTAATAATATAAAATTTTCCATTAAAGTTTGATATGTTCCATTATTATCAATAAAAAACTATTAAAATAATTTCATATATATATATATGTATATACACACATAAATAACATATTAAACTCAAAAATAATCTTTGTATACGTAAATATACAAATGAATATGGGTATCAATTTAAACACACACACACATACATATAAGGGAGAGAGTTGTAGGGTTCAAAGAGAATGAACTACAAGGGAAGATAGATGTATATATGAAGAACACTTAAAAATCACAATAAACACATCAGGGTTTGAGGATATATCATAAAAACATAAGTTTTAAAATATATGATTTAAATTTTGAAAGAGTAATTTTCCTAAAAATGAAATGGGTTTTAGTAGATTACAGTTTCCATGACCGGTTGATTTGCATGGTATATGTGCGGTGCAGTTAGGGTTTATTTTGAAAGATGGTAAGTTATTTATCAGTTCATACTAAAAAGTATTGGTAAGAGTCTTTTATATGTACTAAATTTATATGTGCTAATAACTTAATATGATATCAGTGTTTTTAGCACTAATATAGGTAGATTGTTATCTAATTTAAAAGTAGCAATCCTAATTTCCAGTTTAATATTACACAATTTTTTATATTCAAATTTATTTTTATATAGTTTTAGATTAATATTACACAGAGACCTTTATCAATGTTAATTATATTGTTGATATAGATTGATTTATCATCATTAAAATTATCACACTTAAATCTTAAAGTCAAAAAAATTATGATTAACTAAAATATTCATATATTATTAATTATTTAAAAACCATTAATAATTAATAATTATATTTCGATGAAAAAAAAATTAGTTAATAAATTATATTAATTATTTAAATATATAAATATTTTACTATATATTATTATTTATTATCATAAATGTTAGAAATATTATAAATTATATTTAGATATAAAATATTTACAATAAATTACTAATCATATAAATTTAAATATTGTTAATTTTAAATAAAATATTAATAACTACTAAATAAATGTATATATTTTTAATAATATGTAAAAACATTTAACAATAGAACAATATGGATTCCATCCCCTTCTATTATGAAAAGAAAACAACAATAGAATGGGATGTGGGTTTAGATAAGGAAACATGCGCAAAAGCCAAAAATACAAAAATCCAAAAAAAACAATGCAATGATCATCCTATAGTAGAGGTTGGCCATGGATATTTTTAAGAAAGAAAATTATTTCAAAATACTTGTCTTCAGATCAAAGGCTCATATTATGATAAGAACCCCGACTACCATATCCACAATGATGTCATCCACTTCTACCAGTTTATCCTGATTCCCTAAGTTAGTTTTTTTCATTTGGATCCTCGTTCAATAAAACAGTGTCATTGCCATGATCCATGACTTCCTTGTTAGTCAAGACCACACGCTAACCTCTACTTAGTTCCTATGGTTCCATGACATCCTCATTTTTGGTCCTCATATATTTACTCCCTATATTCTCTAAAAAAATTTCATCATTAAGAGCTAAAAAATAGTGGATGATTGAAACTTGAGACAAAATATTATTTCCCATTGGAGAACTCGTGTTTACGCCACCATCTCCCTCACATTGAAATACTATTTTTGTATCATGTTTAAGGAAGAATATTGATTCATCTATCCCCTTTACTGATTCCACATAGACACTAGAACATGATTATAAATTACTAACACCAGTTTTGTTTGAATTATCCAAATCTAGTTGAACCTTCATGTCCATAGACGATTTTCCCACAACAACCTATAGAGTTGAAAATTTCACTCAGTTATAGGAGTGTCCTATGGTTTGGCTGAAAATTCCATAGTATTCTTGGACCTATAAATATCATTATAATCCTTATCAAATAAAGAATTTTCAAATTCATGGTCCAAAACATCACTACTAGACAAGTTGTCTTGTTGACCTCCAATAGGGACCTGAAGTTCCTTGACAACAACACTCAGATTAAGAGAAAATACATCCCTGAATACCTCCCCTTATAGAACTCCCACAACCTTCAATATGTTTAAGGGAAAATCCATCTTCAAAATTCCTCTTGATAGATTCCACAAAGTCCCTAAAACTGAAATTTACGTTGCCAAAATCAGATCTGGACCTACACTAAATTAAAGGAAGATATTATGGATCTTCTACAGATTACCTAGCTAGAGAAATACTTCAAATCCATCCCTACCATTCATGATCACAATATGGCTCGATAAATTTTTTCCTTTTCTTGAAATGGATGAAACTGACTTATTTCTTCCATTCTGATTCTTTAAAAAAATAAAATTGTGCTCCATCCATAATGGATGATCAATATATCTTTGTACCTCCAATTAAAAATCACTTTGACCACCAATAGAAGTATCATCCCCAGGTTCCTCACAAACTCATTTAATGATCACATTCCTAAAGGAAACATCACTATAAAAAGTATTATTCTCTTCTAAAGGATCATCACATAATTGAGAGGGCCTCTCTTGCTAGAGATAATGAAATGAACCTTCCTAGTTCATACTAATTACATACCCTAAAGTCCCATAAGCTTACCAGCCCCAACCCAAGATACCTTCCAATTCCAATGATAATTATAAACCATATTATAAGCCCACCCCTTATTTATAGAGGACAAACCTTGGCTGACCGATGACTTCCCCTTCCTCCAATTCTTACCATGCCAATGATTTTTATAATTTATAGATCTCCAATGAGTTGCATTATCATTTGAAGCCATAAATTCAAATGATATCACATCAAGCCTTCCATTTATATCACTAATATCTTATACATCATCTAATTGAATAAACAAGACATTTTTGACTTTCCCCTAAGAATTGCTATGAAAATCATAGGCCAAATGAAATTTTAAACCATTGGTATCGAAGGAAATATTTATAAGAAATTCCTACTTTGAATGTCCCATGACATTTCAAATAGAAAAAATTGTAATACTTTTCATACTCTAGACTAAGATGAATTTAATTGGTGGGAGTTGAGATAATAACTTTGTTGATGAAGTTGTTTATAATATCCACCTCAAATAATATTCTTATTAAATTTAATTCTCTATCTCTATGACCATTAAGATTGGGGTCTAATTTTCGAATTAATTCTATGAGGAATATTTGGATTCTATTATATCCAATTATAGTTAAGGATCATATCCTACACCTATGGAAAAGCACTCATGGATTGCGATGATTTAAAATACGGAGAAAGTTCTTGATGAGGAGGTGATCTGGGCTTCATGAACTTTAAACCAATGATCTATGCATGTAGTAGGGACTCCTCTAAAGGGATAATTTAATGTAAAAAATAATGAACTAAATAGACACACCTCAATCCTATAATCCAAAAATTAAAGAAACCCTACACACCAGCTCCACTAGCCAACATGGATTCTCACCATTAAGGAGGACAAGTCTTGTAATTAGGGAATTATTTCCCATAGTCAAAATCCCTCAAAATCATCTAGATAAGTCTTTATATTAGCTAATGAACCTTTTTTGAGAATCCTTCCAGTGGAGGACTCGCTGAATAAAGCCAAGGAACACAAGCCATAATTAATATTTTGGTTCAAGATGCACTCTGAATCCATTGTTCAGAGGAAAAAAAACTTTGTGAGGCCTTAGAAAATATTTTATGGTTTGAGGAACTACCTAGGAAGGCCCTTCTTATAGTATATTAAATCCCAAGAAATGTGAATTTTTCATTAATGCATAGGAACTAGAGTCACTGATGAATTTTCCATGGGTAGACCTCTAACACATGGAGTTAAACATCGACATATTTTCCCCATGTATCATTGTAGACCTCTACCATGTGGAAGACAACCTATCCTCCATTTTACTGGTTCCTCCCATGGGTTGACCTGGTAATATTTTGATTGAGTGTGTTTTCATAAATTAGACTCACAACTAATCTAATCCAATACTATCCCCTAGTCCTTAAATGAATTATCATCTATATTTATCATATTATACTCTTTATAGGATGGTATTTCAACCTTACTTGGCTCATCATCCATTGCATTCTGTTTATTTACATTTTGGAAAAAATATTCCTATAAATTCTATATTACAGACTCATCTGCCATATTTCCTTGTGTGGTTATAGTTGTGTCAACCCTAGGACTAGATTTTACATTCACATATTTATTGCCATCACTATCATGAACAACCCCTCTGTTCAAAGAAACCATTGTCTAATTTCAACCAGCCTTATATATGTTTTTCCCATAGATAAAACTAGACTTCTATTAAAACATATTAAATTTATCAAGATATGTTTCCCAATATTTAGAGGCATTACAAAATACAAAAATGTAAAATAAGTTACCACCTACCTTTTTATTTCTATGTAACTCAACTGAACCAACTTCAGATTAAGTAGAAGACATGCCACCACTTTGGCATGATGTGGGTTGGGCTATCCCTATACTATAGTGAAGAATATGGGGATTAGGTCCACCTCATTTAAATTTATTTTCCTCAAGACCTCAAGCATGATTTACTAGTTAGATTCATGATTACTTGGTTGTAATTCTCAAATGGGTCCTCAAGGATGGTAAAGATGCTCTATTAATGGATTTAGACCCAATGATTGTGTTTTTGCCCATGGATTCTTACTATCATAGAAATTTCACCTCCTGAAAGGAGGGGACTCTAAGAGAAATACTTAAAATCTTATCCACTTCTAATGTTACTACTTTCTAGAAATAAATCTTGGATAGGTATCAAATTTGTAAATTATAATTTGTTAAGTAAATGGTATTTCAATTGGGTAATTTTTTTTTAAAGTTGTCACCATGTCTTTTCATTTCGCAAGGATTTAGTGACTGGAAGTTCATAATAATAGAAAATGGATACTATCAATTGTGTTTCTTTATATGATCATAAAAGGTAGACGAGATCTATTATATCCATAGCTTTTAATCCAAGTATACTACGCATTTAAGAATAGATCCTTGTTTTAATAATTTGTTGTTAAAAAATATAATGTGCAAGTCTAGGTGAGGAATTTATTACTGAAATATATTTTACGAAACTCACATATTCTATTTGATATTTCATTTTCTATTTGTATATCCATTAAAATATAAAAATAGAATGAGGATGATGTGTTTTTGTATTTTTCTATAGTCCATGTTGGAATATACCTCAATTACACTCATATTATCTGCTACAGATTATGATATCTCTCTACAAAAAGAATATTTAAGGCTACCTTCATTCTACTCTATCTGTTGATAGGACACAATAAATATATATGTAGAATATAATTGCTCCGATTATTTTATGGAATGAAGGGGCATGATCAAAAAATTTATCGTCAGAAGTGGAAGCTTGGTTATGATGTTGAGACTTGAAATAATTATATTATTTTTGATGCATAAGTAGTTGTATCATAGAATTATTCTTTTAAGGGATGGGTGGAGAATGTGTAGGGGACCACCAGTTTCATGGACCAATCAGAAGCTAATCATAATAAAGTTGATACACCATATTCAATGGGACTGACTAAATTTTTTGAATTGGATCGGCCCGGAGTTGGGCCTAGGGAAACTAAATTTTTATGGGGGAAATGATCTCAGCTTCTTCCAAGAAATACTATTTGTAAGGTTGTAAATGACAATGGTCTAGCTACACATAACATGGTGTACTGGTTCACTAAACTAGGTGCTATAACAAGATGTTGGGAAGAGGGAGAGGAGGCAGGGGAATGCACTAGGGATACAAGAGCAGGTGTCTCAAGATCATTCACCAAATATGGTCTCATTAAATAATCAGGAATTGGAGTAGTCGGGACCAAACAGATACTCTATGACATACTCTTGAAGTTTAAGTGATGGTTGTGCCTAATCCTTCGCTAGCTGAGTACCAATGTATCCAAATCCATTAGGAAATCAACTAACATATAGATATTAATAAAATTTAGGTAAGTTTGGATGATATTGAGGATAAATATCATGATAATTTGAAAACAATAGTATCTTACAAAGGATATTTTAGTAAACACCAGACACCTTTTGTGGACAATAAAGGATTTCCAAATGGTTACTCCTAGGATGGTTAGGAAGAATAAGGATTACTCTAACTGGAAGCCTACTATAGAGACTATATCTCATTCTTATACTTATCACACTAAATGGGATGATTATTCCAAGGAGATGGATTATGGTAAGGAAATTATTTATTATGAGTAATATATGGATTTTCATTAATTTTAGATGAAGACAGGCACTACCTTGTCTGAACCCATCTACCCTACTTTGTCTAACTTTAACGTTTTAATATAATGATGCTAGAGTCCTTTAGCCACCAAAATTGTATCTATTTTGATATAATTTTAATTATATATATAATTTATTATGTCAATGAGCCTATACCTAAGTGAAAAAGGCTCATGTTTGGCATCCAGGAGATCCTTAGTTCAAAACCTGTTGGGCACAGATCTTATTACAATACTATGTAGATGGCAACATAGACATGACGCAGACATGGTGTTGCAGGCAGGATGATGCATACATGATGCTGCACTAGGATTTCGAGCCAAGTAATGGGAATCATGCACACTAGGCTTATGGGTCATGTACGAAATAATTAAGGCATGATTGGTGGGATATCCCCTGGGGGTCTATGGCTAGTCTTTCCAGCCTATGTGTATGTAGTGTGTGTGGGTATTTAAATATAATTGTACCACAAGCACCTAATATATATATATATATATATATATATATATATAATTATTAATTATATTTAAAAAATATTGATTATATTTAAATATCTTATTATTCATATAAATGAATTAGTTTTTTTATAATATACAATTTATTATATAAATGTATAAATATATTCAAAATGAGTTATATTTATATTAAACTGTTTAAAATATATATTACTAATTATTTAAAAATAATTATTAATTAAATTCATTATTAGTTCTATTTGAAAAATAATTATACTATTCATTATCATCTTTATTTAATTCGATATTAACCTATTTAATGGTTTTTTACATAAATATTTTAAGAAAAAATAATATTATAGTTACAAGAATAATATTTCATTTTCTAAAATTATATCAGCACTTTTATAATTTTTATAACATATATGATTTTTATTATACTATATTTTCTACACAAACTAATATTAACTTTGATGGAATAATATATAAATTTTTAATTATGATGGTTGATAAAACATTAAATATAGGTTTGTTTTATAAATTTATTTAATCAACGGGGATTTTAAATTCCACATATATATATATATATATATATATATATATATTAAAAGTTGGGGTCAAAGCCTCTATGTATGTGTGTGTGATTCTAGAAAACTAGAACATGGTGTGTTTGTCTTTGCATGTATTAGGTGAACCAACACACATGTACATTTATCAAACTATGTACAATGTATATAATATTAATTTTTTTACAATTTTTTTATTAAGTAATATTAATTACATTAGAATAAAATTATTTATTTTTTTGAACAGATCCAGTTAGAAGCAAGGCTTGTGACCTTTATTAGAAGAATGAAAAGGATAATAAGAGAGGCATATGATGTCAAACTTAGAGACTTTCCCCCATCCAAAAAACTAGGTTATTAATCACAATAAGAAGGAACATTATCATAATCATAATCAAATTCGTCTACAGTCTCTGAATCCGACTATCAGTTACCTTGATTGAGAATCCTAAGAATCCCTGGCTTGGAATTTTCCTGCTTCGGGGTGAGCATGACCTTTAAAGCCTTTGAAGAAGATCTGGCTGCACATTCCTTGGTAGATTGGAATAATCCATTCATGAAATTCTTTTTGGAAGATCACTCCCTTACTTTTCCAATGAATTAATCCTTAAGAGAAACGCCACTAGAAGGCCAGAGTTGAGCGGGGTCCAATAACATGAACTATTGTTCTTTATTACCGTCATCATTAGAAATGTTACCCCACTTTCCAATCCCTAAGGTGTAAAATGCATTCTAAATAAAATGCAATGAAATGTGTGACCTTTAATGGTGAAAAAATAAACATTGATAAAAGCCAACGCCTTTTTTCAATGATTCTATAGTAGAAACTTATGTGTTGAACTTCAGAGAATGTGGGATAGAAGGATGGATCTTATATTTAATATCACTGATTCATTTTGAAAATTTCTTCTTTTTACCAGGAAAGTTTAGGTACCGAGCACGCCAAACCCTAAAAAATTATTAAATAAAAGTACAACAAAGACGAAGTACGTGACACATGAAATTCCACCAATACATAAACATGTCAAACTCGCCACCCACAACAACAACAGAATATTCCAAGTTATATTAAATAAGGCATGATAACCCGCATTAAATGGCCTGAAACAAGCATCGTATGAAGTTCCCATGCTAGCTAAAAGTTTCCCACATCGAAGATCTCAAGCACTCGACTGCAATGATGATGATCACCAAATACACTCCACCCACGGACATCATCATGTATGTTGAATTGTTTACACCAACGAGGTTTCCATGTCCTTTGGCATCATCACTCACATGATCGTGGTCGCCTCGGATGCTTAAGAGGTGTGAGTGTTAACACGTGAACAACGGGAGATGCCAACTTTTGGTGTCTCATACCATCAACAACTCGGGATACCTGAGAAAATCTCTTACAATAGTGTTCCATACCACGACAGGTCATCCCCAAATAGTATGCCAATCAAAAATTTAAAAAAATGGACAAGAAATTCAAAGAATATGGGGATATTTTCCAGAATCCAACTGCACCCCCCAAATTTGTTTCTTCGCCCGAGGTCGTCACATCGCCAAAGGTCGTTCCACCCATGGTCAAAGATATCATCCAAGGTCACCATCACCAGGATCAATGACCATAGAAAAAGATATCGATGACGTCTGTTCCTCATGCCTGTCATCAACATCATAAAAAATGAGATTTCATCGACCTGCACATACTCGCCGGCCATCAAGATCTACTGCCTACGGGATCCCAAAAAAGTCACTGTCAAGTGCCCCACAACTCACCATTGTCGGGCGTCCCGTTACATCCACCAAGATCCCAGAATCTCGTTACTGGCACTCCATATTCTGTCCAACAACCCATGGTCGAAGCATCTGGTTCCAAGGTTGTCATTAGCCACTCATCAATAGTGTGCGCAAGAAGCATACCCAAGGACATCCTGTGAACTGAGGTCCTCCACGCGCCTGTATATTTCCATCTATTGTTTGATCCGTACATCGTCTACTTGTGTCGTCACCTTCGAGAACCTTGCCACCCATGGTTGCCGCCGCCACATGACTCGTCTTGATGGCACCTCGCAGACCGAAAAAAAATGTTGATGCCAAATCACAGCCAGCCCACTGCCTGAAAACCCCAATCGCCTCCACGAGAGTTCAACAGAAGAGAAGGAATTCTCATCATTCCGAATCGAAAACTACCATGTTTTTTCATTTAAAGTCAGATCTGTAGACAACGATCAATTGTGTGGACAATCACGTCAACCCAATTTCAAAAGGTAATGCCTGAATGTGAACCCACCAAAAGCATCAAACATTTCAAAATTTCCAACAATTTCATCTTCAACTCTTGATCTTGAAAGCACCGGACTGCGGAAGAAATCTCTGAGTTTAAGAGATAACCTTTCCATTGATGAGAGATAACATCTCCATATATTCTTTTATCCTTTTATCTAGTAATAAAATTATTATTTTCTGTTATTTTTTAGGTAATTTATCCATAATAAATGATGGGTTCTTTCTTTTATTTTCATAACATTAAGTAATTATTCAATACTACGTCAAATATTTTAGAACAATTCTTGTTCATATTTATAAAAACATTAGATACGATTTTAGTATCAATAACTATTACAATTTAATAATTAATTTACATTTAATTTTCTTATTATTACTTTTTAAGTATTAGGTATAAATTAATGTGATATATTACATTAATGATAAATTATTACATTGAATGATGACCGGTAAGAATAAAATATAAAATATAAAATTAAGCCAATAAATTAATGATAATTAAAATATAAATCATCCAATCATTCACATTATCATTTTTTTGGTAACATGATCACATAAACTAAGGAAATTCCTAAACCAGAAACCATGATTAAAAGAACGAGATTGCTACACATTTTTAAGTAAGGCAATTTATTTGATCAATACTCTTAATTTTTGGATTAATTTGGTTGATTTTTTTTATAAAATGGTTATATAAAATTTATTATGTTATTAGTTTTTTAGGCTATTAATAATTTATAATTAAATAAATTTAATCTACTTTTGCATCTGTAGGGGTTGCACAATGATTTTGGTCATTTTTAGTCTTCCATAAAAGCGCGGGTTCAAATCCCGCATACTGTGTTTAGGTGTGGAAATTTCACTATCATTGATTTTAGACCTTCAAAAGTGAATGGAAATATGAGGATCTAATTAGCTTCTGAAGGCTCATTCAAGACTTAGCGTTTGGTATACCAGTAGGGAAATTGGCTATGCTAGGAAGAGAATGTGTTGTGTGGGCTCAGGTTGGGTATTGTTCAAATAATAATAACTCGTTTTTTCTTTCATTGATTATTAAATAGGGATGGAATTTATTTACGTTCTCATGAAATTTCGGTTTCCCAAATCCAAATCCTTATATTCTATGATATTCAAACCGTGTTATAATACATTTATTTTCAAACCACATTTCACTAAATATAACAAATTATATATTGAAATGATTATTTAATTATATTGATCTATTAAAGAATCCAATTTTAAATTCAAAAAATTAATTTTTATTATTAATCTATAATATAAGGTTCTCAAATTTAAATAATAAATTTTATAAATTTATGGTCATTTAAATATATATAAATATAGATAGTATATGAAAAATAATTAATTTAGTTTAGTTTAAGTTTATAATTCTATTATGAATGAAATCCAAATCGATACTTTTCATTTTATTATTTTATCATCATTCAAAAAAATATATTTTAAATTACTGAATAATGATAATTTGAAACACTATCAAGTAAAGGATATTCTAAATGTACTTCCCAAATAAAACCAACATATTAAACTATTTCTAAATATAATATGAATTATATAAATACTATAACTATATTTAATCAATACATGTAGTGTTGAGCATCTAATTTATGAGTATCCATTTTTTTAAAAAATAATTCTATTCATTAGTTTAATTAAAAAATAAACTAAATTGTGTTTAGATTGTTGAAGTATAATAAATTATGAGTCTTTTTTAATTATTTTTGACTTCAAATTATTTATCACAAAAAAAAAATTATTAGAAAAATATATGTTTTCTATTAAGAGAAAATTTAAACCCCTTACTTTTGAAATTTAATATTTATAATTGAATACTTTAGAATTATTTTTAAAAAAATATAATTGATATATTTAAAATTGACACAATATATTTTATTCAATAATGGATGATTGACTTGAAATTGGGAAGGATGATAATAAAATCCATAATAATATATAATCAAATCATAAATAATGATATTTTTAGAATTCAAAAAGTGATAACATATTAAAAATAATGATAATTTATTTATTTATAAATATATTATCAATGGAGAAAAAATTATGTGTGAAGAACAAAATTATGGAGAAAAAAATACTGGTAAGTTATGTGTGAGAAAAAATTATGGAGAAATAATACTTGTAAGTTATTTATTTATAAATATTTTACACATCTCAAATGAGTTTTAAAATATTACGTGGGAAGTTTGATTTGAATATATTATACATGGAGTGTAGTAAAAGAAATATATTACGTGTTGATTCCAAGTTGATATTTTGGAAAAGTGTTGATCAGAAGAATATATCATATGTACTTTCAAAGAATTGGGAATTATTATTACATTATATGGTTCAATATTTGTTGCAGATTTTGGGATTTCTTTTTTAAATTCATAGATTAAAGGGAGTTGAATGATTTTTTTATGCATGTACTATAGAGAATATTTCTCGGATTAATGGATGATTATTAGAGTGTGTAATGGCTTATTAAATGATAATAATTAATAGAGTATTAATTGACTGTATTAATTATTCCTTTCAATTATTATTCTAATATATTTTTATAGGTCACTTATCATATGTAGTTATCATTGATATTTATGATAGGAAATAATGAAGAATATTTGAAGGGAATATATCCATGGGAGTTTTGTCTATTTAAACGTTTAATGTAAATAGATTAAGATACATGATATAACATGAATGGAATTCAATGATCGATACTTTAAAAATGATATATAAATAAAATTGGTTTACTGAGGATGGATAGAACACTTGAAATTCATCTTTCAAATAGTTTTTAAAGGGAAACCATTAACATTCGTACACCATCATTATGACTATGACTTACAGTCGACTCTATTTTTGATCATTTTTTAGAGGTTATATGTATTTCATTGTAAGGCCTAGATAGTTTAAACCACCATTAAAAGGTAATATTTGTTCAAATCTCATGGCCAAAAGGTATTTTGAACATGGGTTGTCCTTTATATATTTAAAAGGAAATATGTTAGGTGTAACATCCCTCAATCCGATACTCTCTCACATGGCCAAATTTGGTTGGTTACTGGACCTCAAGTGTTCCTCTTTATATTCCAGAGGCTGCCAACTAGTAGGGGGTGTAGAGATGATTGTGGGGAGACTATACCCCATGGTACAAAGTTTCAATACAATAGAAATAAAGAAATATAAGGGTAATGGAATGAGTGGAAACAATACATCATAAATTTAGAATATAAAGGATGAACGAAGTAAACCAAATAATAATGAACCATGTAATGTCAGGATAGAATGTAACTAAGTAACATGTTGGAAGACATGCAAATAATTGAACAAGATGAAACAAATAAACTCAAAAGGCTCATGTCCCAAATTCCTTGTTGGTCTCGTCTACATGCTCTATCCCAACCTGTAAGAAACAATCAACTATAATCTCCCTTTACCTTGTCCAAATCTGTATCCATGTAATCTTTTATGTTACCATATGGTGTCTTGAAAATTTAGTATGTTGACACCACCATGTATAAAAAATCTATCTGATAATAAGTTCATGAAAATAAGCAATAAAATTGGTGTATTGATTAAACAATTAATACAATACAACAATCTTCCCTCTTAAATATCATGCTGGAATATCTCTGAGCATGCATCATAACCATGATAACCACTGACAGAAGTCCATGAAATACTTACAAAACTAGGAAAAACACCCATGTATAAATATTTCAGTACAATGGGGCCAAGTCCTATAAGAATTACAACATAACTCTGGAAATGCCTCTGTAAAGAAACTACAACATAACTTGGGCAAGACCTCTATATAAAATTTTTACCATAACGAGGACAATCCCTATATATATTATTTTTTATCCAATACAATCCCTTTTTATTATCATTTCATCCGTACCGGTCGAAGCGCTATAAGAATTAAAACATAATTGGCCCACACTCTTCATATAAGAATTTCGGTATAATTTGGCCAATCCCTTTATATAAAAATTATAGAATAATCTAACAAATACCGAAAAGCATTAAAACATAATCGGGCCTCACCCTTTATATAATCATTTCAGCATAACCGGGCCAAGCCCTTTGTATTATCATTTCAGTATGAATCACAACACAAGCTACAATGATATGTACAACACAACATAACATCATAAGGCGCAATGATCAATTCATCCAAAAACCATTTGTTTTTCAATTTCCCTTCCATTTATAAAATTATATCTTAAGTTGATATCATTAATGTTTTTACACACATCTCGTTCCAGAGTATTACTAGTTCTTTCAATAAATAATTGATCCACTTCCCAAAGTGATCCTATCAGAAGCAATCACCTGGGGACTCAAGTCAGAAAAAAATACATTAATCCATTAGTCAGTTCTTTTTTTATCAAGGGTAGGATCACCCTATGGGTAGCCACAATATAGGTAACAACACCATTGTAACAGAAGGGATCAAAGGAATAGTCCAAACACAATATTATCATTACCCAATATTCTAATTTTTATGAGAATTTTGTGTCAATGTGATTGCATAATATTGTACACTCTATAAAAATAAAAACAGACCAAATTGATTTATTATAGACCACATACCTTTATCTGGAAATCAAAGTGAAGTTTTCAATTGGTGATGCCAACATGGAACGGAACACGATGGTGATAATAAGGAAAACCTAGATCCCACAAGCATTAAGATCAAAATTCGATTCAACAGTGATAAAGAGATCACACTGCTTAATGAAGTATAATATAAAAAATGGGAAAACCAAAACAAAGAAACTCACTGAAGAATCACTCCAAAAATATCATGGAATCACCCTATAGTTTGAGAGAGAAAGCATCATAGTGGATGAAATATAATCATACACAAAATGTTGTTTAAAACTAATGATCCCGAGATATTCCAGACATGGAACCCATTCATGATGTGAATATATAAATTTATAAGATACATTGAAAGGAGTGTTTCCTCGGGTAAAAATAACCCTAATCAGTCATTTCATGATGTGAACTAGTTTTAGGCGTGTAAATGTTTCATGCTCTGAACCAATTTATGGCTTGTGCCCAACAAAAAATTCACATCATGTAAAATGTTTCTGTTGTGAAAGTGTTCGGTAGATATATCTCAACCCATCATATGCATGAAAATCCCAAACCACCTCCAAAGCCTTCCCACCCATGAAAAAACCCTCATAACCCCTTGACAGATTTACACATGGAATCCATTAGTTCAAACAAACACACATACCTAAACATTAACTATATTTCCTCAAAAAAGCTCTCCACCACAAATAAAAGGTTATACTACCATGGTTCTAAGTAGGAAGGAAAACCCAAATAAAAGAGGCTCAAACAAAAACATACGAGGGACTTACCTAGAAAAGACAAGATCTTACAATATCCCCACCATATAATAGCTCATCTGTGAGATCCTCCAAGAATCACTATGGGCTCTCGCTGAATAAGTCTGGACACTATTCTTATGTATCAGATTACCTCTCCCGGGTCTCCTCTTGAGCATGCCCATGATACCACTCTACTCAAACTAGTGGTATATTCTTTCCCTGAATATACATCTCATAATGGTCTAAAATTCATATTAGATTCTCCTCAAAGGACACATCTACACCAAGATTGATTTCATCAACGTCTACCACATGAGAAGAATCTAGATGATATCTCCAAATTCACAGTATATGAAATTCATTTTTCATGGAACTGTAGCTCTATCAAAGGGTCCTTTGGTATTCCACTGAACAAACCCCTTCCACTATCTCAAATGGCCTGACAAACATGGGAACCATCTTTCCCTATTTCTGGATACAATGATTCCCCAACCTAGGTTACACTCGAAAGAAAACATGATGACCATACACAAACTATAGATGTCATCTATGTCGGTCAACATAATATATCTTCTTACTCTGTATGGTCACCAACTACCTCATGATCAACTGAACCCACTCAGATGTCTCTTGTACGAGACTAGGTCCAACAAGCATAGACTCACCTACCATTAACAAAAAAAGATTTGAATGACATGAACTTCGATACAAACCCTTGAATGGTTCTATTAAAGTTAATTCCTAGAAGTTATTATAATAATAATACTCTATTAGTACTAAATACTACTCCCATGATCCACTGAAATCCAAAACACAGGCTTGTAACTTTTCCTATAGACTCTAAATAGTTCGTTTAGATTGACCATCAGTCTGTGGATGATAGGTTGAGCTCAAAAGAACCCGGATTCCTAGAGGCTTCTAAATACCTTTCCAAAATTAAGACTTGAAATGAGGATCTATACTATAAATGATACTCCTTGGAAAACCATAAAATTGAACTTTAACCTGCATGTATAGACTACCCAGATCATCAATAATGAAGGTCTCTTTGATATTCAAGAAGTGTGTAAAGACCTGTAAAATTCAAGGGAATTTTTTTCTTAATTTTCTTGGGAATTTTACAAGAACGCAGTTTCTAACGGCACCAGATTCCAAGGCCCGATATGCTCGGAATCTTTTTTTTTCCGAAGTTTAGCTTGGGTACGTTCAGTGAACGAACGAGCGGGTTTTTCTAACTTTTGAACCGGTGCTTGGAATCGAATTCTGAGGGCACCAATGGAATCGCAACGCCGATTTTTGCTTAGAAACACCTTTTCCGGAGTTGCGTTTGCTCGGGTGTGTTTTTTAAATTTTTGGGGTTAAGTTAAGAAATAAAATAAAAGTGGTGCGACAATTTATTTTATTTCACTTAAAGCGGCTTAACCTAAGTTAAGCAGATAAGGTGGGACCCACAATATCCTACCCACTTGGTAGGATATTTGTGGGGTGGGGCCCGTACGAGCCCCACCGTTTCTTCCCTTCTAATTAACGCACCCGCAACCCCCCTTTTAATGAATTCAAACCGTACGTTTATTCTGGTTAAGAAACGGCTCATTAATTTGGGCGGTTAAATCGTTACAATTAATTCATTGAATTAATTGTTCGTTTCTTATCTTTTGAATTTCAAATGCTTAGGATATGTTAATAAAATAAGTGTTAAACTTATTTTACTTTGTTGGAATTCTGGTTGTGGGAGCCTTTGGGAGAAAAAAAGAAGCCTTGAGGAACTTCTTCGTTCTTCAACGAAGAACGCGAAGAACGCACCGCCGCTGACGAAGAACTCCGACCTCCAACGGCGGATGACGGCGAGAGACGCCTTCCTCGGAGACCACCTAATGCTAACGACGTTCCTTCCGTGGCAATCCTCTTCTTCCACGACGATCCTCTTCTTCCGCGACGATCCTCTTCTTCCGCGACGGTTAATTCCGCGACGAACGCTCGTTCGACGACAACGTTGAGGTAGGGGTTATGTGTTTTAATTTATGAAATATTCTGTCGTCTAACCCTATTCTTTTGAACCACTTGATATCGTTTAACGGGAGGGGGCCAGACCGCACAAACACGACCGACCCTCCTCCCTGATTATTATTTGTTGTTGCGGTTCGAGGGAAAAGTAACGTGGTGCCGTCGCACCGCGCGGGAACGAGTGGCAAGGAATGCGCGGAGCCGTCGTGCAACACATTTGAGAATTGAACCAAGCTGCTGCGCCGGACGGACCAAGGCTGCGGCTTAAGCCGCGACGGAGCTGCGGAACCGGCGGCCGGAATCGGGCTACCGGCGTCGGAGCAGGGGGACCGGCCTTGCCGGTCCCGTGACGGCAGAAGCCGGCCGGCTGGAGCGGGCCGGCCGGACCGTGGAAGAACCGGGGGTTCGAAACCCCCGGCTGGCCGGACATGAGCGGCCCCATTAAGGGGCCCTGGTTTCTCCACGCGGGGGCAGCACCCCCCGCATCCGAACGGCTCGGCCGTTCGGCCGAGACCCTAGCCAGCGCGCCGCGCGCCGAGCCGGCTGCCCTGGCCGGTCCGCCAGACCGGGCCGCACCCAAGCGGGCCAGACCCGGACCCGGTTGGGTCGACCCGGTACGGGCTGACCCTGGGGGTATCGTGCCGGGTCGGACCGGGCCCGAACCCCTTAATACCGAACCCCTTTCGGTCCGTTGCCCATAACTTGTGATGCAAACCTCCGATCGACGCACCTTCAGTTGCGTAGCGATCCTTGGATCGAGACGGTCGTTTCGTTATACTACACTCAGGGTTTTGGAGAACTTTGTGTTCGACTGGGTTGGTTCGTACACGAAACCAACCGGGTCCTCGGAGCGGAAACGCTCATAACTTGAGTTTCGGACGTCCGATTGACATGCCTTCGACTTTGATGGATTCCTCTAAGTGAGAAGGACCTTTTGGCTTACTCCGCTTGAGGTTTGGACGCAGTTGGAGTATGGTAGGGTTGGTTTTGCCTTAAAAACCAACCGGACCCCTGGAACGAAAAAGCCAATAACTCTCAGACCGGGCGTCCGATTGACGCGCCGTCTGTGATGTTGAGTTCCTGTTGACGATACAGAACTTTTGGATACATAATCTCCGGACTATGTGTCAGTTGATGTATCATCACCTCGGCTTGTGGAGCGGACCCTCCTGAACGAGCTTGCTGTGTGCGGGAACCCTAGAGCTGGCTGCGACGACGACGACGACGACTGTGTAGAAATCCTCCGTGGATTCGACGGCGACGACTACAACACTCAGCGATCCTACGTGGATCAGTGCTACCGATCCTTTGTGGGTCAGATCCTGTGTGGGTCAGCGCTTAGCAGTCCTGTGTGGGCCAGCGCCTACAGATCCTGTGTGGGTCCGATCCTATGTTGGTCATTGCGGGGGTTAGTTACCTATCGATCCTGTGTGGGTCCGATCTTGTGAGGGTCATTGAGGGGGTTAGTTACCTATCGATCCTGTGTGGATCAGATCTTGTGTGGGTCATTGCAGGGGTTAGTACCTATCGATCCTTTGTGGGTCCGACGGCTTAGATGAATCAGTGGCTATATCTGATCATCTCTATCATCATATGAAGAAGTATACCTCTGTGAGCTGAATCCTGTTTTGCTTTCCTATGTGGATTGTGTTGTGCTATCCTGTGTGGAATACGTTTTTCTTTCCTGTGTGGACTGAGTTGTGATTTCCTGTGTGGACTGGGTTGTACTTGAGCTCGGATGTTGGAGCCGAACTGGAATTGATGACTTAGGTATATGTATGGGCATATACCTAAGTAGTGTCGGATGTTATTTCGTGATTGTATCTTTCCTTTGTGGATTATCCTCTTTGGATTCGGGGAGACCTTCAGGGGTCTCGAGGTCCCTACTGAGTAGCTTATACTCACCCCTGCACGGGCTATGCCCGCACTACGTTGTGTTGGTTGCAGACGACGGACAACGCTGATCGTGGTTGAGGCTTGCGGAGCAGGTCGATACCCAGAGGTGGACCACTGGGTGGGACGTACTCGGAGTGGACGGCTGCACCCGAGGAGCGGTGGAGGCTATCTGTACTCACCCTTCAGGTGGGACTACCAGTGAATGGATCAAGGCTGCGGCTTTAATTTCAGTTGTTGTTTTCCCTTTCCATTTGTACTTTACTTTCAGTTTGGGTTTGTATACTGGCCCACTTACTTTTCCACACTTACTTTTGTATCAGTTTTTACTTAGTGTTTACTTCTACTGCTTACTTTCTCTGTGGTGTTTGTTTACTTTACAAAGGCAATGCCTTCCCTTTTTAACAGGAATTACGCCTTGGTGCTAGTCACCAGCCCCTGGCCTCTGGAAGGCGGGCTTGGGGTAGTCATGGCACGGGCCCTGCGGACGGGTCGTGACAAATTGGTATCAGAGGAGTTCGGTTCTACCACAGAACTCTGGACTCTGATCTTTCTTCTATGTGAATCAATAATGTTAAGGTTATTGTGTGTGGTTATCAGTCCAGGGAGTCCAGTGTTGGTGTGGCGGCCGACGTATCCGTACACCAGGACCCTGACTTCTGATTTCCGACTTAATGCACAAAAACATTGATTGCGTGTGTGTTTCAAGTTTTCTTTGTGATTACTTTGTGCCAGCTCACCAGGTATACTGTTCTGACCGTGGCACACCTGTTTCTTTTCAGGATGTCCCCACGACGGCTTCCAGCTAGGGTTCCGAGAGTTGTGCGTGACGATAGCCCACCGAGTGACGAGGCCTTGGTACATGACCCTTTGACAGTAGAGGCACTGACGGTACCTCTACCCGCCGAGCCACCGATGCTACCAGCCCCAGCCGCTGACGATGCACGTCGCCTTAGTGCATTGCACGAGTTTCAGTGCCAGCGACCGCCGAGGTTCCGCGGGGAGACAGACCCCCAGGCAGCCGATGATTGGCTGGAGGCAGTTGTACGGGTTTTCAGGTTTGTGAGGACACCAACAGACCTCATGGTGATCCTCGCAGTGAGCATACTGCACGCAGTGGCAGGCAGATGGTGGAGCTTGATGCTCCAGGTGCACGATGAGGCATCTCTCCTCTGGACGGACTTTGAGAGCCTCTTCCGCTTGGAGTTCGTCCCAGCCACCCTCTATGCGGTGCGCATCCAGAAGCTTCTACAACTGCGGCAAGGCAGCTTGACGGTTGCCCAGTACACGGTGAAATTTTCTAATCTCTTGCGCTACTCGATAGACATGGTACAGGACTCATTCTTCGGGGCCCGGACCTTTGAGTAGGGATTGAGGAATGAGATCAGGGCATCGCTGATCTCCCTCAGCATTCCGACTCAGGCAGGAGTACTGGAGCGAGCCATTTTGATCGAGAGCTTACTTGCTGAGCCTTCTTCAGCAGCGAGACCTACCGCGGGGCGGCACGGAGCAGAGTCTTCTGCAGCAGGCAGTCGACGAATGACTCATGGGTCTAGGCAGACCAGACCCTCAGGCAGACGACCTCAGGACACTGGCTCAACAGTGCGAGGCACACAGCGCGGAGCCAGTCTTTCGAGAGGCAGACAGTGCTACACATGCGGCGAGTAGGGCCACATGGCTCATGACTGCCTGACCCACCGTGCCGAGGAGCAGTAGACGGTTGAGGGACCACCCAGGCAGAGGCAGAGGGTCGACCGTGGCGGTCTTCCGGGAGTAGGAGGACGAGGCAGAGGAGCTGGCCGAGCAGCAGGTGGTGGGCGACGCTTTGAGGCTCTACCACCACCACCACCACCAGTAGGTCCACCCCGACCACAGGGAGCTGGCGGGCAGAGACAAGCACAGCTCCAGGTAGTGGAGGCCTATGACCACGACACACCCGAGATGATTCTAGGTACTATCTGTGTCTATTCCACCCTTTCTGTAGTTCTTATAGACACATGAGTGAGTCATTCTTTCATAGCCGCTTCCCTTGTTCGGAGCTCGGAGATTCCGACAGAGCTGTTGGCTCGATCCTTACTGCTAGAGACTCCTACGGGAGCAGACTCGATGATTACACACTGGCGCTGGCAGTGTGAGCTTACTCTAGTAGGTGAGAGCTTCGGTTGGGTTCTTCTTGTAGTGGCGTCGAGGCCTTACGACGTCATCTTGGGCATGGATTGGTTATCTACAGTCCATGCTCTGATTGATTGTATTAGGTGAAAGGTGCGATGTGTACGCACCGACGGGAGTAGGTTCACCTTCACCGACGAGAAGGGAGCCTTCACAGCACAGGATGGACTCCCACAGAGGAGAGGACAACCCATCACTCATCAGTTGGCTGGCCTCATCCTAGGAGCAGTTAACGTGCGGAGTCCTGGTTTTCCTATAGTGGTGGATCAGTATGCGGACGTTTTCCCCGATGACGTTCCAGGACTACCTCTTTACAGATAGGTAGACTTTTATATTGATCTGTACCCTGAGACAACCCCGATATCCACCCCAGCATATTGGATGGATCCCGCCGAGCTTCGAGAGCTGTGGGTACAGTTGGAGGACTTGCAGGGCAAGGGATTCATCCGACCCAGTGTTTCACCCTGGGCTTCCCCGATATTGTTAGCCAAGAAGGCGGACGGGAGCTTGGGACTTTGTGTTGACTATCGTCACCTGAACCAGGTGACAGTGAGGAACAAGTATCCACTACCAAGGATTGATGACCTCTTCGATCAGCTCAAGGGAGCACGGTAGTTCTCAAAGATAGACCTCAGTTCAGGCTATCATCAGCTCAGAGTTCGGGACGAGGACGTGCAGAAGACGACCTTCAGATGTCGGTAACGCCACTATGAGTTCTTGGTTATTCCCTTCAGCGTAACCAATGCTCCCGCAGTGTTCATGGGCCTCATGAACAGGATCTTTCAGCCATACCTCGATCGATTTGTCGTGGTCTTCATCGACGACATTTTGATATACTCGACGACTGAGGAGGAGCACGCCTACCACTTGCGGGTTGTACTAGACACACTCCGAGAGCACCAGATTTATGGAAATATCTTGAAGTGTCAGTTCTGGATACGTGAGGTCCACTTCTTGGGACACGTCATCTCTGAGGCGGGAGTTGCGGTGGATCCTGTGAAGATTGAGATAGTGCTAGCTTGGGACCACCCAGGAGCATAACGGAGGTGCGAAGTTTCTTGGGACTAGCTGGATACTATCAAAGATTTGTGCCAGAATTATCCAGAGTTGTGGCACCACTATCAGCTCTAACAAAGAAGGGGAAACCCTTTGTGTGGTCAGATAGATGTCAGCAGAGCTTCCAGGAGCTGAGACAGAGATTGACCAGCGCACCTATCTTGAGGTTGCGGGAGGAGGGATTAGGGTACGTAGTCTACTGCGATGCATCAGGGACCGAACTCGGATGTGTCCTGATGCAGGAGCAGGCAGTTATCGCCTATGTATCATGTCATTTGAGGCCACATGAGCAGAACTAATCTACCCATGACCTGAAGTTAGTATCAGTGGTCTTCGATCTGAAGACTTGGCGACCCTACCTGATAGGCGAGCACTTTACAGTCTTTTCTGACCATCAGAGTCTCAGGTACATCTTCTCTCAGAAGGAACTGAACCTGAGACATCGGTGACGACTCGAGTTCCTCCAGAACTATGACTTTGAGATAGTCTATACTCCTGGGAAGGGGAACGTGGTAGCCGATGCTCTTAGTAGGAGGACGGGCATTCAGCTACTTGGGGAGGCGACAGAGAAGCTAGCCGCTTTGTAGATATCCTTCATGGATAGAGATAGAGCAGACTTCCTTCAGTCACTCACAGTCACTCCTCCACTACTGTAGTAGGTCAGAGAGGCACATCGTGGGGACACCGACTGTGAGACGCGGCGTGCGCAGATATCCTCAGGACAGGCACCTGATGGTTTCTCTGTAGGAGGAGAGCATGTCATCCTTTTCAGAGGACGTACCTTGGTACCAGTTGATTTACTGGAGGAGGTGCTGAGAGAGTTTCACACTTCCCCTTTGGCGGTATATCCTGGAGTGGCGAAGATGTACCAGGATCTCAGACGATAGCACTGGTGGTCGGGCATGAAGAAGGTTGTGGCATAGTTCGTTTCTCGATGCCTCACCTGCCAATAGGTGAAGGCAGAGCATCAGGTACCAGCAGTCTTGGTACAACCCTTGGAGGTCCCGGAGTGGAAGTGGGAAGGGATATCTATGGTCTTTATGACTGGACTTCCACACACTTTCAGAGGTCACGACTCCATTTGGGTGATTGTCGACCAACTCACCATGTCGGCTCACTTCTTACCCATTAGAGAGCAGGGCTCAGTGGAGAGCTTGAGACATCTCTACATTCAGGAGATTATACGACTTCACGGTGTGCCATCATCTATCATCTCCGATCGAGATGCTCTCTTTACTTCCCGGCTTTGGAAGGGGTTGCAGGAGGCGTTCAGGACACAGCTACGTCCGAGCACCGCCTTTCACCCTCAGACGGATGGTCAGACGGAGAGGACCATACAGACTCTCGAGGACATGCTCCGCGCATGTGTCCTTGTCTTTGGTCGCAGCTAGGAGGACCACCTACCCTTGGTGGAGTTCGCGTACAACAACAGTTACCACTCCACCATCGGGATGGAACCATACGAGGCATTGTACGACTGACCTTGTAGATCTCCTTTGTGCTGGACAAATCTTGGGGAGTCAGCACTTGTGGGACCGGAGATGGTCCAGGCCACGACAGAGAAGGTCCAAGTCATCCAGGAGCAGATGAGGACAGCTTAGAGCCAGCAGAAGTCTTATGCTGACAGGAGGCGGAGGCCACTATAGTTCGAGGATGGAGACCACGTCTTCTTGCAGGTCTCACCTCAACGTGGATTACAGAGATTTGGACGAGGCGACAAGTTGTCTCCACGCTTCATCGGACCATTCCAGGTCCTCAGAAGGATTGGCGAGGTGGCTTATCGCCTGGCTCTTCCACCTCAGTTGCATCGGGTGCATGACGTCTTCCACGTATCTCAGCTGAGGAGATACGTGCACGACCCGACACATATCATTGACTATGGGGAGCTGGAAGTTGATGATGGGGCGACTTCTGCGGAGGTCCTGGTGGAGATTGAGGATCGACAGGAGTGGGTCCTACGTAGACGGTCGATTCCTCTAGTGCGCATCAGATGGCAGCACGAGAACCTCCAAGAGAGCACTTGGGAGCAGGAGGCTTAGATGCGTGCTCAGTACCCACATTTGTTTCCCTAGTTTTTGATGTATCTTTACGGGGACGTAAAGCACTGAGGTGGGAGTGATGTAAAGACCCGTAAAATTCAAGGATTTTTTTTTCTTAATTTTATTGGAAATTTTATAAGAACACAGTTTCTGACGGCACCGGATTCTGAGGCCCGGTGTGCCCAAAATCTTTTTTTTCCGAAGTTTAGCTCGGGTACGTTCAGTGAACGAACGAGCGGGTTTTTCTAACTTTTGAACCGGTGCTCAGAATCGAATTCTGAGGGCACCGATGGAATTACAGCGCTGGTTGTTTGCTTAGAAACACCTTTTTCGAAGTTGTGTTTTCTCATGTGTGTTTTTAAAATTTTTGGGGTTAAGTTAAGAAATAAAATAAAAGTGGTGCGACAATTTATTTTATTTCACTTAAAGCGACTTAACCTAAGTTAAGCAGATAAGGTGGGACCCACAATATCCTACCCACTTGGTAGGATATTTGTGAGGTGGGGCCCGCACGAACCCCACCGTTTCTTCCCTTCTAAGTAACGCACCAGCAACCCCCCTTTTAATGAAGTCAAACCGTACGTTTATTCTGGTTAAGAAACGTCTCATTAATTTGGGTGGTTAAATCATTACAATTAATTCATTGAATTAATTGTTCGTTTCTTATCTTTTGAATTTCAAATGCTTAGGATATGTTAATAAAATAAGTGTTGAACTTATTTTATTTTGTTGGAATTCTGGTTGTGGGAGCCTTTGGGAGAAAAAGAGAATCCTTGAGGAACTTCTTCGTTCTTCAATGAAGAACGCGAAGAACGCACCGCCGTAGACGAAGAACGCCGACCTCTGACGGCGGACAACAGCGAGAGACGCCTTCCTCAGAGACCACCTAACTCCAACGACGTTCCTTCCACGGCGATCCTCTTCTTCCGTGACGATCCTCTTCTTCCGCGATGATCCTCTTCTTCCGCGATAGTTAATTCCGCGATGAAAGCTCGTTCGATGACAACGTTGAGGTAGAGGTTATGTGTTCTAATTTATGAAATCTTTCGTCATCTAACCCCGTTCTTTTGAACCACTTGATATCATTTAACGGGAGGGGGCCGGACCGCACAAACACGACCGACCCTCCTCCCTGATTATTATTTGTTGTTGCGGTTCGAGGGAAAAGTAACGTGGTGCCGTCGCACCGCGCGGGAACGAGCGACAAGGAATGCGTGGCACCGTCACGCCACGCATTTGAGAATTGAACCAAGCTGCGGCGCCGTTGCGCTGCGCTGGAAAGAAACCGAAGGCACTGCGGCCGGAGAGGGGTCGCGGCGAAGGGGCATGGCGTCGTCGCGCCACGCCGGATGGACCAAGGCCACGACTTAATGCATGGCGGAGCAGCCGAATCGGTGGCCGGAATCAGGCCACCGATGTCGGAGGAGGGGGACCGGCCTTGCCGGTCCCGTGGCGGCAGAAGCCGGCCGGCCGGAGCAGGTTGGCCAGACCGTGGAAGAACCGGGGGTTCGAAACCTTGGGCTGGCTGGACGTGAGCGACCCCATTAAGGGGTTGCGGTTTCTCCACGCGGGGGCAGCGCCCCCCACATCCGAACAGCTCGGCCGTTCGGCCGAGCCCCTGGCTAGCGCGCCGCGCGCTGGGCCGGCTGCCCTGGCCGGTCCGCCAGACCGGGCCGCCATACCGGGCCGCGCCCAGGCCGGGCCGGGCCGGTCCGGACCCGGACCCGGTTCGGGTCGACCCTGGGGGTATCGGGCCGGGTCGGACCGGGCCCGAACCCCTTAATACCGAACCCCTTTCGGTCTGTTGCCCGTAACTTGAGCTGCAGACCTCCGATCGACCCACCGTCAGTTGCGTAGTAATCCTTGGATCGAGATGGTCATTTCGGTATACTACACTCAGGGTTTAGGAGAACTTTAAGTTAGGCCGGGATGGTTCGTACACGAAACCAACCGGGTCCTCGGAGCGGAAACACTCATAACTTGAGTTCCGGACGTCCGATTGACGTGCCGTTGACTTTGATGGATTCCTCTAAGTGAGACGGACCTTTTGGATTACTCCAATCGAGGTTTGGACTCAGTTGGAGTATGTTTGGTTTGGTTTTTCCTTAAAAACCAACCGGGCCCCTAGAACGAAAAAGTCAATAACTCTCAGATCGGGCGTCCGATTGACGCACCGTATGTGATGTTGAGTTCCTATTGACGATACAGAACTTTTGGATACATCAACTCCGGACTATGTGTCAGTTGATGTATCAGCCCCTCGACTCGTGGAGCGGACCCTCCCGAACGAGTTTGCTGTGTGCGGGAACCCTAGAGCTGGCTGCGACGACGACGACGACGACTGTGCAGAAATCCTCCGTGGATTCGACGACGACGACTACAACACTCAGCGATCCTACGTGGATCAGTGCTACCGATCCTGTGTGGGTCAGATCTTGTGTGGGTCAGCGCTCAGCGGTCCTGTGTGGGCCAGCGCCTACAGATCCTGTGTGGGTCCGATCCAGTGTGGGTCATTGCGGGGGTTAGTTACCTATCGATCATGTGTGGGTCAGATCCTGTGTGGGTCATTGCAGAGGTTAGTTACCTATCGATCATGTGTGGGTCAGATCCTGTGTGGGTCATTGCGGGGGTTAGTATCTATCGATCCTTTGTGGGTCCGACGGCTTAGATGAATCCGTGGCTATATCTGATCATCTCTATCGTCATACAAAGAAGTATACCTATGTGAGATGAATCCTATTTTGCTTTCCTATGTGGATTGTGTTGTGATATCCTGTGTGGATTACGTTTTGCTTTCCCGTGTGGACTAGGTTGTGATTTCATGTGTGGACTGGGTTGTACTTGAGATCGTATGTTGGAGCCGAACTGGAATTGATGACTTAGGTATATGTGTGGGCATATACCTAAGTAGTGTCGGATGTTACTTCGTGATTGTATCTTTCCTTTGTGGATTCTGGGAGACTTTCGGGGGTCTCGGGGTCCCTACTGAGTATCTTATACTCACCCCTGCACGGGCTATTCCCGCACTACGTTGTGTTGGTTGCAGACGACAGACAACACTGATCACGGGTGAGGCTTGCGGAGCAGGTCGGTACCCGGAGGTGGACCACTGGGTGGGATGTACTCGGAGCGGACGGCTGGACCCAAGGAGCGGTGGAGGCTATCTGTACTCACCCTTCAGGTGGGACTACCAGTGGACGGCTCGAGGCTGCAGCTTTACTTTCAGTTGTTGTTTTCCCTTTCCAGTTGTACTTTACTTTCTGTTTGGGTTTTTATACTGGCCCACTTACTTTTCCGCACTTACTTTTGTATCAGTTTTTACTTAGTGTTTACTTCTAATGCTTGCTTTCTCTATGGTGTTTGCTTACTTTACAAAGGAAATTCATTCCCTTTTTAACAAGAATTACGCCTTGGTGCTAGTCGCCAGCCCCTGGCCTATGGAAGGCGGGCTTGGGGTAGTCACGGCACGAGCCCCGAGGACGGGTCGTGACAAAGTGGGCTACCTTCATTAGTTGATCTTTGATCACCCATAATATATAATTCTTGTGAGGTTTCTAAGGTAATACTATCATAAAATCTATAATGACATCATCATATTTCCAATAATAAATTGTAAGAGTCTATAACAACCCAGCTAGCCTCTGGTGCTTTTCTTTCACAAGATGATTGGTGAAACATATCACTAAAAATCCCATGACCTCCTTCTTCATTCTGGGACAAAAGTACTATCTATAGCGATCATGACACATCTTTGTCAGATCTGAATGTACCACCCATCTTGAATCATTAAACTCTCTAATCTTCTCTTCACTCAAGCCCATAGAAATCCATAATTTTCCATGAATAAGAATTATATTACCGCTTCCAAGAGACAACCCTGATGGCAGTCCCCACCATATAAGTTATCTCTCAAAGCTAATCCCTCTAGATCAAATAATTCCACTATATTTATCTGGTCAATAATAATTGGTATTATATATTTTGAAGTTAGAACTACTCTTCCCTGGGAGTTTTGATCATCGAGATGCATATATTAAAAGAGTATCATCATCTTCCACTCATTTCAAGAATCATGCACTTCCTTTTTCTACATATTGAAGCCCAATGAATTGAAAAAAATTATTCCCTTACTTGATGTATAATAAATCTCCAAGTCGAATGACTGTAGATACTGAACCCACCTCATCTACCCAAGGTTCGGGTATCATTGAGAAAAGATGTACTTGAGGCTCTTGTGGTCCATGTACACCAAAAATCTCATTCTTATAAGATAGTGTCTCCAGTATCTCATAGAATTTACCTACACTGCTAACTCTAGATCATGAGTAGGATAAATCTTCTCATGCGGTCTTAGTTTTCTAGATCCATAATCATCTACTGAGTCCTCATATATCATAATCACACTGATTGCAACTCTAGATGCATCACAGTACATAGTAAATTCCTTACCTGGGATAGGTAAAGTAAGGATCTATGTAGGGGTTATCCCTCCCTTCCTCTCTTAAAAATATATATTTCAAACATTTTACTAAAAACACTTCAACCATTTCTTAGTAAGTCTATACAACAATGCTGCTATATGGGAGAAGTCCTGGTTGAAACTCAGTTAATTACCTACTAAACCCAGAAATTTTTGAATCTAGAAGGCATTCTTGGGATGCTCCCAAGATAAATTGATTATATCCTACTTTAGAACTACTAAAACTCTAGCGTTAGAGATAACATTTTCCAAGAAGTGCATTCAATCAACCCCAAAAATGAATTTGGAAAACATGGTGTAAATCTGGTTTTTTCTTAGTGTACACAAGATGTTAAGATTTTGGGCATGATCGTTTGTAGATTGTGAGTGAACTAAGATGTCATCAATGAAAAATACCACAAACTAATCAAGGAAGGGGTGAAATATTTGATTCATCAAGGCCATGAATTCTGTTAGTGAGTTTATTAGAATGAATGACATCAACACAAACCAATATAATCAATGAATTCTCCTAAAATAAGTTCAGTGTATGTTTGATGGTCTTACCCTCAACTGGAAGTAACCTGATATCAAGATAATATTAGATAAAATATGTGAACCTCTGAGCTGATGGAATAGATTGTCAATGTATAGAATGGGATACTAGTTCATAATCCACATTGGGTTCAACCTTCTATAGTCCACATAAAAGAACAAAGTCCCATCATCCTTTTTGGTGAAAAGAACTGGAGAACCACACGGTGACGTACTAGGTCGTATGAAACCCATAGCTTCCGAATCTTTCAACTAAACTTTCAACTCATGAAGCCCTACTTGTTCCATCTTATAAATCAGGGTAGAATCTGGATCTACACCTGAAACCAACTAAAATTTGAACTAAATCTCCCGATCATGTGGTAATTCATAAAACTCATCATGAAAGACATCATGAAAATTGTCTACCACAAGAATAAAATCATCAACTATATTCCACCATCGTCTTGATAAAGAACTACTATCTTGGATATGATACAATACAATATTCTCTAAACTAGTCCTACACAACTAGCTAGAATATCCCACATGTCAAGGTGAAAATAAAAGACACCTTCTAGAGATATAAAGCTAACTCTCTTTCAGTAATAGTCGATCTGATCGCGGTATAGAACTAACCAATCCATTCTTATATTCCAATAAAAACCTATCATTTTCATCACAAACTATTACCAAAGGAAATGGTAACCACAAATTTCTATATAATACACCTTGTAACATTTTATTCCCTCTCACTACACTCCCAATAGTGTAATTATGGTCAAAACACTATTTAAGATTTCCAAAATCAATTTCAAACCATTTACAAAGAGAGAAGATATAAAGGAATGCAACGATATTATATCAAAAAATGACATAGGAAAGGGTAGATGATTATAGAATGATAAATCTAATGGTAGAAGGTCCCACTTCCAAACTAATCAAAGTAGGCTTCATAGAAAGCAGCTGACATGCCCCTCTACCCCATGCTCTAGTTTGACTCCCCAACACTATTCCCTCTACTTGGTACTTCAAATCCTACACATGGGTATCATACCCCTACCTTAACCTGAATGTCCAGTGGAACTCTAGCTAACCCTATGTTGAGGGATAATTGAGTCCTTCCCAAACACTAGAACCTATCATGAACCCTTTCTATTACTCTACTATTGTATGCACCTATAAAACATCTATAGGTGGTCCAGCCATCTTAAAGAGTGGAACTCTAAAGAATGTTATATATACTGAGGATTATTTTGGACAAACATTCCACACTGATAGACTTAAAATGGAACACATTCCTGAGATAGTCATCCATTTCCCTGACTTCTCTACGCACTATTTTCTTGTTGATAACTATCATAGTAGTGCATTTTGTTACTAGAAAAAGAGATCCAAGTTTACCATACCGAAACAACCTAGCCAATCCTTGGGGAATATATCAAAATCCATTACAAAATGAGACCCTAAATCATCAGGTATGAAATGACACTTAAGAGAAAAACATTCACCATGACCAGATCTCAAATCAAAACCCATCCTAGAAATTCCATGCCCTAAAAATCACATCTGCTGCTAAATATGGAATAATGTTGTAAAGACCAAAAAATTTCAAGGAATTTTTTTTTCTTAATTTCTTTGGAATTTTACATGAACGTAGTTTCTGACGGTGCCTGATTCCGAGGCCCGGTGTGGCCAGAATTATTTTCCGAAGTTTAGCTCGGGTACATTCAGTGAAAGAACGAGTGGGTTTTTCTATCTTTTGAACCGGTGCTCGGAATGGAAATCCGAGGGCACCGATGGAATCACATCACTGATAATTTCTTAAGAACACCTTTTCCGGAGTTGTGTTTGCTCGGGTGGAGTTTTACTTAATTGGGTTAACTAAAGAATAAAATAAAATACTGTGCAACATATTATATTTTTATTCAAGGAAGTGTTAACCTAAGCTAAGTGGTTGAGTGGGACCCACATCCTAACTAATCCTCTAGGTAGAATATTAGTGGGGTGGGGACCACATGAGCCCCACCCTTTAAACTTCCTCAACCCCTTTTTAATTAAGGTAACACACCCGCACTCCCCCCCTTTTTAAATTAAGTCAACTCGTGCGTTTAATTAAATATTAAACACCTCTATTAATTGGGCGGTTTAAAGGTTTCAATTAATTCAATTAATTGTTTGATTCAATTTTGAATTTCAAACTTAAGGCTTGAGTAATAAAATAAGAAGGTGTCTTATTTTATTATTGCTGGAGCTTGTTGTGTTGAGTTTTTGGGAGAAAAAGTGGAGTCTTGAAGTCCTTCGTTCTTCGTCGAAGAACGCGAAGAACGTGAAGAACGCAAAGAACGCCGACCTCCGATGAAGGTCGACAAGAACGCCGGATCCTCAGAGATCGAAGACGCAACGCCGACGAATCTTTTCTCTGCGACGCGACGATCCTCCTTCCGCGACCTCTCTTTCTGCGACGATCAATCCCGCAATGTCCCATTCCGCGACAAACCTCGTTCGACGACTACGCTTGAGGTAGGGGTTTATTTTGAGAATATTAATAATCTCATGATTGTTTTCCTTCTAAAACAAGAATGTGGATCAACTCATTATTAAGTTGATCCGCAAAAGTTTTTGTTTGCGGGTTTGGAATTTCCTTTTGATTGCGGAAAAACCGTAGGGGATTTTGTTTTTGTTTGTGAATACTTCCATTTCCGTTCTTCATGAATCCTTTCCGCTTGCTATCGATTAACGGGAGGGGGACTGACTGCACAAACACGAGCGACCCTCCACCCTTATTCTTGTGTTGTTGCGGTTCGAAGGAAAGTGACGCGGTGCCGTAGCACCGTGCGGGATCGTGCGGCAAGGATGCGCGGCGCCGACGCGCCGCGCCGATGAAGTTGAACAAGGTCGTGGCACCGTCACGCTGTGCCGAAGAATCATGGAAACACCGCGGTTGGAGCGGGGCTGCGGAGGAGGGGTGCAACACCATCGCGCCACACCGGACGGACCAAGGTCGCGGTAGAGCAGGGACTGGGGGCCGGTTCCGGGCCGCCGGCGCCGCAGCAGGGGGACCGGCCGTGCCAGTCCCGTGGCGGCAGCAGCCGGCCGGCCGGAGCGGGCTGGCCGGTCAGAGGAGGAGCCAGGGGTTACGATCCCCGAATGGCCAGACAAGCAGCGGCCCCCCACATGGGGTCCACGGTTATGAAACAGGCGGGGGGCAGCGCGCCCCCCCGCACCCCAAACGCTCGGCCGTTTCGGCCGAGCCACCTGGCCAGCGGCAGCGCGCCGGGCCGGGCCGCGCCCAGGCCGGGCGGGGCTGGTCCGCACCCAAGCGGGCCAGACCCAGACCCGAGTCGTGTCGACCCGGTTCGGGCCGACCCAGGGGGTCTCGGGCCGGGTCAGTCTGGGCCCAAAACCCCCACTTTCGGACCTCTTACGGTGTTTTGCCCATATCTTGGGCTACAGACCTCCGATCGACGCACCGTCAGCTGCGATGTGATCCTTGGATCTAGACGGGCGTTTCGGTATATTACAATCAAGGTTTAGGAGAACTTTGTGTATGGCCGGGTTGGTTCGGATACGAAACCAACCGGGCCCTCGTAGCGGAAACACTTATATCTTGAGCTCCGGACGTCCGATTGACGTGCCGTCAACTTTGTTGGATTCCTCTTGATGAGACGGAACTTTTGGCATACTTCTCCTGGGTTTTGGTTGCATTTGGATAGTGACCGGGTTGGATTGTACCCGAAATCCAACCGGGCCCCTAGAACGGAAAAGCTGGTAACTTTCAGACCGAACGTCCGTTTGACAAACCGTCAGCGGCATTGGTGTTCACGTTGAGAAACGGTCCCTATGAGATTAACCTATGAGAGTTCGGGGTACAGTTGAGATACGGCCGGGTTGGTTCGCACACGAAACCAACCGGGCCCTTGGGACGAAAAGGCCAGTAACTCACAGACTGGGCGTCCGATTGACGCGTCGTCTGTTGCGTTGAGACCCCTATGATGAGGCGGTCCTTTGAGATAATTCTTCATGGAACTTTGAGATACTTGGAGTATCGACCAGTAGCTCGTGGAGCGGACCCTCCCGAAGAAGAGCGTACGGAGTAGGGAGACCGTGTAGCCGGCTGAGACCTGACGACTGCTTGAACGACTCGACTTGGAGTGAGTCGACTAGCCCAGTGGACGAAGCACTACTTAGTTTGGGTGCAGAACCATGGTGGACGGAGCACTACTGAGCTTGGGTGCAAACCCGCGGTACTCATCCAGAGAGTACCTCTGTAGGCTATTAGGGGGTGTGCACTACTGTGTTTGGGTAGCATACCCCGGCGGGAAGCACTACTGTGTTTGGGTGGCTGACCCGCAGTACTCGACAGGAGGAGTACCTTAGCAGTCTTAGGTTAGTGAGAAGTACCTCGGAGTTGTGACATGATCACTATACTCTCCAGAGACGGGGATCTTCCGCAGTTACGGTTTCGATAATGAAAATCCTGGTTTGAGCTGAGTCTATGACCTTTGTGTTTACCTCATGATTGAGATGAGTCACTTGATAACTTAGGTATATGTATGGGAATATACCTGGGTAGTGGTTATCCATTTATTTCATAATCTTTGTGTTTCCTCATGATTGAGATGGGTTACTTGATAACTTAGGTATATGTATGGGCATATACCTAAGTAGAGGTTATCTGTTGAGATCTTCTTTGTGGTTATCCTTGTTGGATTTAGTGAGACCTTGAGGGTCTCGGGGTCCCTACTGAGTATCGTCATACTCACCCCTGCATGGGCTATGCCCGCACCTTGTTGTGTTGGTTGTAGACGAAGGGTAGTGCTGACGGAGGCCGAGTGTTCGAGGACTGGACGGTACCCGGAGGTGGACCTTGCGACGAGTCAGTATCAGGAGGTGTACTTTATAGTGAGACGATACTCGGAGGAGGTTGACGAGAAAGAGCGTTGTGGAGGCCATCTGTACCTACCCTTCAGATAGGATCTGTGGTGGACGATCCAGGAGCTGCACTATCTGTACCTACCCTTCAGGTAGGATCTGTGGTGGATGATCCAGGAGCTGCGCTATCTATACCTACCCTTCAGGTAGGATCTGAGGAGGATGACCCAGGAGCTTGTTCCTTTCTTCTAGTTGTTGTCTTTTTCTGTTGTACTTTTGTTCTGTTGTAGCTGTACTTTCGTTTGGGTTTGTATTCTGGCCCATTTACTTTTCAGCACTTCATTTTTGTACTTAGTGTATTACTTCTGCTTGTTCTCTGTGGTGTTTGTTTACTTCTATAAAGGCAACGCCTTCCCAGTTATCGGGATTTATGCCTTTGGTGCTAGTCTCCAGCCCCTGGCCTATGGAAGGCGGGCTTGGGGTAGTCACGGCATGGGCCCTGAGGACAGGTCGTGACAAATTGGTATCATAGGAGTTCGGTTCTACCGTAGAACTAAGGACTCAGATCTTTTTCTATGTGAAGCAATAGTGTTAAGGGTACCGAGTGTGGTCTTCAGTTCAGGGAGTCCAGTGTTGGTACGACGGTCGACGTATCAGTACACCAGGACCCTGACTTCTGATTTCCGACTTTGTGCACGAAAACACTGATTGTGTGTGTGTTTCCAAAGTTTTTAAAATCAGCTCAAACTAGGTCATCTCACCAGGTATAAATCGTTGACCGTGTCGCATCTGTTCAGGATGTCTCCACGCAGACAGTCAGTTGGAGTTTCCGAGAGAGTACTCGATGACGGCTCACCGAGCGATGAGGCTCCGGTGCAGGGCCCTCTTTCTATGTTGGCACCCTCGGGTGGTGTACCAGCAGCACCACCACCTATTGGGCAGCAGATGCCACCAGACGTACTAGTGGACGGTGCATGATGGCAGAGCGCGATGCATGAGTTCCAGCAGTAGAGGCCTCCGAGGTTACGAGGTGAGGCATATTCCCAAACAACAGAGGACTGGCTGGAGGCGATTGCTAGAGTTTTCCGCCTAGATGAGACACCAGTAGAGTGGATGGTAGACTTGGATACTAGTGTTTTCCAGTGAGTGACCATGAGGATGATCCGCATAGTGACGAGGCTTCGGTACGAGGACCGATTCCTGAAATAGTGCCTTCGAGTAGTGTGTCAGCTATATATCACTATCTGTTGGTCAGCAATTACAACCGGAGGTACCAGTATGTGACACTTGTAGGCTTACTGCCTTACACGTGTTCCAACATCAGATACCCTCAAGTTCCGAGGTGAGCCTGACTCACAGGTGGCTAAGGACTGGCTTGAGGAAGTGGCTGAGAGTTTTCTAGAGCTTATACAGCTTTAGGCAGTGGAGCTTCGAAAGCAGGAGGACAGGAGCAGAACTAGTGGATTCCTTTTGTCCCTTGTACTTCTAGTTCCATGTTGCTGTTGTATTTGTGTCTTTGTACATCGAGCTGCAGTAATTAAAAGACACTTATCTTTGTGATGTTTTCTTTCCTGTCCTTTTGTTGGTTGATACTGAGAGATCTCGATTAAGACTGTTGACTTGACCCTCACTTTTGATATTTCTACTGGAGGAGACCTAGTGACCTCACACTGATGCTGCCAGTGTGACTTGACCCTTGGAGGTGAGAGCGACAGTTGGATCTCTTGGTAGTAACGTCGAGGCCTTACGACATCAACCATGGCATGACATAGTACCGTTCATGTCTGGATTGACTGTATTAGGCATTGGGAGTGGTTCATCCAGGGGATGAGACCGAGTTTCTCTTTTCGGAAAAGGAGAAATCTTAGCAGCTCTTAAGGATCATAGGCAAAGAAGGGTGGTCGTTGACCGATTTTACACGTCGGAAAACTTCCTACCAACCAGAGATGGTACGAGTTACGATGAAGAAGGTGCAGATCATCCAGGAGCGGATGAAGACTGCACAACATAGAAAGAAACAGGAAACTGGCACCAGTCTTGGAGACTTAGGCATGTAAATGTTACAAGAAGGAGTGTTAAGGATAGATGAGTCTGCGGAGCAGCAGATGTGGAGGCAGATCTAGGAGAGCAGCATGAGGTGGTGTACATTTTAACATGTTACAACCACCCGCCATTGTTGTTTCCGCCAGGCTCAGGGAGTTGGATGGCTGGGGAAGAGAGTAGCTTCATGCGGTCAAGGAGAGTGACCCAATGGCTCTAAGAATGATTCGAGGTACAATCTGTGTCCACTAATAGCTGCCGTGGTAACAGACGTTGATACGAATCATTCCTTCCTACCACGAATCTTGTCCCAGACCTAGAGTTTCTGGTTAAGCCGTTGACTTGACCCTCACGTCTGGAGATGTGACCAAGGCGACGAGTTATCTCCGAGGTTCAACGGACCTTTCTAGGTCCTCAGCAGGTTAGGCGAGGTGGTTTACCACTTGACCCATCCACCTCAGTTGCACCAGGTGCACGGTGACTTCCATGTATCTCAACTGAGGATATACGTGGTTGACCCAACGCATATCATCGACCATGGGGAGATGGACATTGGCGATGGGGTGACTTTGCGGGGTTTCAGTAGAGGTTGAGAATCGACAGGAGGGGTCCTACGAGGATGGTCGATTCCTCTTGTGCGCTTTCGTTGGCAGCACAGGAACCTCCAGGTGGGAACATGGGAGCAGGAGGCTCAGATGCGTGCTCAGTACCACTTTTGTTTCCCTAGTTTGTGTTATAGATTTACAGGGATGTAAAGATCTGAGGCGGGAGTAATGTAAAGACCCTAAAATTTCAAGGAAATATTTTTTCTTAATTTCTTTGTAATTTTACATGAACGCAGTTTCTGACGGCGCCTGATTCCGAGGCCTGATGTGCCCAGAATCATTTTCCGAAGTTTAGCTCAGGTACGTTTAGTGAACGAACGAGCGGGTTTTTCTATCTTTTGAACCGGTGCTTGGAATTGAAATCTGAGGGAACCAATGGAATTGCAGCACTGGTAATTGCTTAAGAACACCTTTTCCGGAGTTGTGTTTCCTTGGGTGGAGTTTTACTTAATTGGGTTAACTAAAGAATAAAATAAAATACTGTGCTATAAATTTTATTTTTATTCAAGGAAGTGTTAACCTAAGCTAAGTGGTTGAGTGGGACCCATATCCTATCTAATCCGCTAGGTAGGATATTAGTGGGGTGGGGCCCACATGATCCCCACACTTTCAACTTCCTCAACCCTTTTTTAATTAAGGTAACACACCCGCGCCCCCCCTTTTTAAATTAAGTCAACTCGTGCGTTTAATTAAATATTAAACACCTCTATTAATTGGGAGGTTTAAATGTTGCAATTAATTCAATTAATTGTTTGATTCTATTTTGAATTTCAAACTTAAGGCTTGAGTAATAAAATAAGAAGGCGTCTTATTTTATTATTGTTGGAGCTTGTTGTGTTGAGTTTTTGGGAGAAAAAGGGGAGTCTTGAAGTCCTTCGTTCTTCGTCGAAGAACGCAAATAACGCGAAGAACGCCGACCTCCGATGAAGGCTGACAAGAATGGCGGATCCTCAGAGATTGACGATGCGATGCCGACGAAACTTTTCTCCACGATGCGACAATCATCCTTCCGTGACCCCTCTTTCCGCGACGATCAATTCCGCAACGTCCCTTTCCGCGACAAACCTCGTTCGATGACTACGCTCGAGGTAGGATTTTATTTTGAGAATATTAATAATCTCATGATTGTTATCCTTATAAAACAAGAATGTGGATCAACTCATTATTAAGTTGATCCGCAAAAGTTTTTGTTTGCGTGATTGGAATTTCCTTTTGATTGCGGAAAAACCGTAAGGGATTTTGTTTTTGTTCGTGAATACTTCCATTGTCGTTCTTCGTGAATCCTTGCCTCTTTCAATCGATTAACGGGAGGGGGTCGGACCGCACAAACATGGCCGACCCTCCTCCCTTATTCTTGTGTTGTTGCGGTTCTAAGGAAAGTGACGCGGTGCCGTCGCACCGCGCAGGATCATGCGGGAAGGATGTGCGGTGCCGTCGCGCCGCACTGGAGAATCACGGAAACACTGCGGCCGGAGCGGGGCCACGGTGGAGGGGCGCAACGCCGTTACGCCGCGCCGGACGGACCAAGGCCGTGGCGGAGCAGGGACCGACAGCCGGGTCCGGGCCGGCGGCGGCGGAGCAGGGGGACCGGCCGTGCTGGTCCCTTGGCGGCAGCAGCCGACCGGCCGGAGGGGGCCGGCCATTCAGAGGAGGATCCAGGGGTTACGACCCCCGGCTGGCCGGACAAGCAGCGACCCCCCACATGGGGGCCGCAGTTATGAAATAGGCGGGGGGAAGCGCCCCCCCCCCCCCCCGCACCCCAAACGCGCGGCCGCCCAGGCCAGGCCAGGCCGCGCCCAGGCCGGGCCGCGCCCAAGCGGGCCGGACCCGGACCCGGGTCGGGTCGACCCGGTTCGGGCCGACCCAGGGGGTCTCGGGCCAGGTCGGTCTGGGCCCGAAACCCCCACTTTCGGACCTCTTACGGTCTTTTTCCCATATCTTGGGATACAGACTTCCGATCGACGCACCGTCGGATGAGATGCGATCCTTGGACCGAGACGGTCGTTTTGGTATATTACACTCAAGGTTTCGGAGAACTTTGAGTACGACCGAGTTGGTTTGGATACGAAACCAACCGGGCCCTCGGAGCGGAAACGCTTATATCTTGAGCTCCGGACGTCCGATTGATGTGACGTCGACTTTGACTGGATTCCTCTTGATGAGACGGAAATTTTGGCATACTTCTCCTGGGTTTTGGTCTCAATTGGATAGTGTCCAGTTTGGATTGTACCCGAAATCCAATAGGGCCCCTGGAACGGAAAAACTGATAACTTTTAGACCTAACGTCCGTTTGACGAACCGTCAGCGACGTTGGTGTTCACGTTGAGAAACGGTCTCTATGAACTTACCCTATGAGAGTTCGGGGTACAGTTGAGATACGACCGGGTTGGTTCACACACGAAACCAATCGGGCCCCTAGGACGAAAAGGATAGTAACTCCCAGATCGGGCGTCCGATTGACACACCGTCTGTTGCGTTGAGACCCCTATGATGAGGCGGTACTTTGAGATACTTCTTCATGGGACTTGGAGATACTTGGAGTATCGACCAGTAGCTCGTGGAGCGGACCCTCCCAGAGACGAGCGTATGGAGTACGGAGACCGTGTAGCCGGCTGAGACCTGACGACTGCTTGACCGACTCGACTTAGAGTGAGTCGACTAGCCCAGTTGACGGAGCACTACTTAGTTTGGGTGCGGACCCATGGATGATGGAGCACTACTGAGCTTGGGTGCAGACCCACGGTACTCGTCCGGAGAGTACCTCTGCAGGCTATTAGGGGGTGTGCACTACTGTTTTTGGGTGACATTCCCCGGTGGGAATCACTACTGTGTTTGGGTGGATGACCCGTGGTACTCGATAGGAGGAGTAACTCAGCAGTCTTAGGTTAGTGAGTAGTACCTCGGAGTCATGACAGGATCAATGTACTCTCCAGAGACGGGGTTCTTTAGCAGTTACAGTTTCGATAATGAAAATCCTGGTTTGATCTGAGTCTATGACCATTGTGTTTACCTCATGATTGAGATGGTTCACTTGATAACTTAGGTATATGTATGGGCATATACCTGGGTAGTGGTTATCTGTTGATTTCATAATCATTGTGTTTCTTCATGATTGATATGGGTTACTTGATAACTTAGGTATATGTATGGGCATATACCTAAGTAGAGGTTATCTGTTGAGATCTTCTTTGTGGTTATCCTTGTTGGATTTAGTGAGACCTTGAGGGTCTTGGGGTCCCTACTGAGTATCGTTATACTCACCCCTGCACGGGCTATGCCCTCACCTCGTTGTGTTGGTTGTAGACGACGGGCAGTGCTGACGGAGGCCGAGTGTTCGAGGACTGGACCGTACCCAGAGGTGGACCTCACGACGAGTCAATATCAGGAGGTGGACTTCACGGAAAGACGATACTCGGAGGAGGTTGACGAGCAAGAGCGTTGTGGAGGCCATCTGTACCTACCCTTCAGGTAGGATCTGTGGTGGATGATCTAGGAGCTGCGCTATCTATACCTACCCTTCAGGTAGGATCCGTGGTGGATGATCCAGGAGCTGTGCTATCTGTACCTACCCTTCAGGTAGGATCGGAGGAGGATGACCCAGGAGATGCTTCCTTTCTTCCAACTATTGTCTTTTTCTGTTGTACTTTTGTTCAGTTTTAGCTATACTTTCGTTTGGGTTTGTATTCTGGCCCATTTACTTCTCAACACTTCCTTTTTGTACTTAGTGTATTACTTCCGCTCGTTCTCTGTGGTGTTTGTTTACTTCTATAAAGGCAATGCCTTCCCAGTTATCGGGATTTACGCCTTTGGTGCTAGTCTCCAGCCCCTGGCCTATGGAAGGCGGGCTTGGGGTAGTCACGGCACGGGCCCCGAGGACGGGTCATGACAAATGTGATGAAAGTCAATCAAATTTCCATCACAGTCCATAACTAAAATTCCATCCTCCATAAGGCACATGAAATTGTGAGCCTTATCATCCCTCAATATCTCTAGATAAAAGAGGTTCAATGAATTCATCTCAATGTTCTTCTAGTATAACCCATCTTACTTCCTAGCTTTCTCTAAAGTGTTCTGCCAATGCTTGGCTAGTTCGAAAAGCATGTATAGAGTAAGAATCACCTTCCTATATTTGGGTGTCTTGAGGTACTTAAATATCATCTAGACTGACTTGATCTACAACTCAACTACCTAGGGTCCTCCTTCTATAGCAAATGTAGGTGGGTGTTTCAGTTTAAACTCTCACATTAGCTCGTGCATAAAAGTTACTGGGAGGAAAATATCCCTTTTAATAGATCATATGACCCTCAGGAATCCATCATAGATTTGAACATCCATATGATCCTTAGGATCTATATGAATTATTAGTTCAGCGGTATTAGGATCATACTAATTGCCTCTTGCCTGACGCTCAATTTAAAGATGATGAGGTGGCATTTTCTATAAAATAAAAACACAATCCTTAGAACACTAGATATCAAAAAGTTAAAACTCAATATGTGATAAAATTAGAGAACAAATAGACCATGGTCTCTCTGAAAATGGATTAACAAGTTAATTGGCATGAAATAAAAGTTTATGTATTTCATTTAACAGACATAGAAGGGATCTCATTTCACAGTTCATATTGGAAAATATATAAAATTCAATAACTATGTCCCTATCATGAACAATTCACATCGATATATATTCTCATGGTCCTATCATGATAAATTCATACTCATCTCGAGCCATACCGGTCCCCAAGAATAAATCTCAATAAACAATAACATAAAACAACTTGTGAATCACCCAAAATGAAATAATACCAACCTTATTGTGTGAGCATCATGACTAAAAATCACATCCTTGGGTACTTATATATTTCCCATATGGGTTAGATACTCACATGCAGAAGATAATTACCAAGTCTTGAAACATTATAGTCTTCTTTCTACCTTTACCAAATAGTTATGAAATAGAAAAGAAATAAACCTGTCTCCTCTGATATAACTTTTTAACATCTTTAGATCTGAAACTCTCTCTTATGGCCAAATTACTTTGGTTAATGGGCCTTATGAATGCCTCCCCATAATATAGAGGCTACTGACTAATAGTAATGGTTTAGAGAACATATTGGGTAGACTATACACCATGGTAAATAGTTTAAATACTGTGGAAATAAAAAAACATTAGAGTTAAAAAATAGCATAAATTGAACAACATATAACTAGAAGATAAAGGATGGAACATGTAAAGCCAATAATAATGAACCATGTAATGTTAGGGTGTAATGTTACCGAATGGAATACTAGAATTCCTATAGATAAATGAACAAGATAACACAAATAAACACAAAATACTTTGGTCCAGGATTCCTGGGTTGTCCCATCTCCCATCACCAACACATCCACAGTGAAACAATCAATAACAAGGTCCCTTTCCCCCGTCCAGACCTGCATCCATGCTATATTTTTTGGTACCAAATAGATCCCTCAATAGGGTGTGATTAAAACACAGTAGGTCGATACCACCATGTTTAAAAACTATTATTATAATAAGTTCATGAAAATAAGTGACAAGACATGTGTATTAATTAAGAAATTAATACAATACAATAATCAACATGCTTTAGAACCATGCTGAAATATCTCTAAGAATATAGCATAACCATGAAAACCTCTACTAAAAGTCCATGGAATACTCTCATAATTGAGAAAATACCTTCGTATAATCATTTCATCATAACTAGTTTAATCCCTACAACAATTACACTATAACCAGGCCAATCCCTCTTTATATGTATTTGGATAAAACTGGTCCAATCCCAATATATAAGTATTCCAACATAACCGAGCTAAGATTTTTATATAATCATTTCAGCATAATTAGGACAAGACCATTATATAAGTATTTCAACATAATCAGTCTAACCCCTATAAGCATTACAACATAACTAAGCCATGCAGTTTATATAATCATTTCAAAATAATCGGGTCGCGCAATTTATATAAGCATTTCTGCATAACCGGGTCATGACCTATTAACATTACAACATAACCAGGCCAGACCCTTAATATATTAATTTCATTATAACTATGCCAATCCATTTATATACACATTTAGTATAGATCACAAAACAAGTATTAATGGAAAGAATAACACACCATAATATCATAAGGCACCATATTCAATTCATCCAGAAACCAATTTCCTTTATATTACCCCTTAATTTATCAAATTATACCTTAAGTTGATATCATGATAGTTTAAAAACCCATATCATATCAATGTTTTTCATTAATTTCAATAAACAAGTTATTTATTTTCCAAAGTGATCCTGTTATAAGAAATCACCTAAGGACTCCAGTAATTCTAAAGAATACATTAATCCATTTTCTAGTTCTCTATTGTTCAAGGGTATGCTCACCCTATAGGTAGCCATAAGCTAGGCCTCAACACTATTGGACAAAAATAGATCCATGGAATGGTCCAAATAAATGATCATCATTACCCATTATTCTATTAGTTAATGTGCATGTTCAGTTGGTACAATCACATAATATTTTACTAAATTTAAAAAATAAAAAATGTCATAGGGATTTGTTCTATACCACTTACATTTATCTGGAAATGAAAGTAACACTCTCAATAGGTAACTCTAACAAGAAAACTAAGGCCATGGTGACCAAAAGAAAAATATAGATCACAGAAACATCAAGATCAAAATCTAATTCAATGGTGGTTAAAATATCACACCTTCGTAACTAAAAAATAATATAAGAAAGGAGAAAACTAATGTGAAGAAACTCACTAGAGATGAAGCTATAGAATGAGATTTCTAGAAGGTAAAGAATATCTCTAAAATTTATTAGAATCTCCCTAGGGTTCTAGAGATAAAGATTCATGGTGGTTAAAATAAAATCATACACACAACATGGTTCAAAACCACTGATCCCAAGATATTCACAATATGAACCCCTTTTAATGATGTGAATCCATTGATTTAAAAGACACACTAAAAAATCATCACCTCATGTTGAAATATCCCCTATAAAATATTTCACAATGTGAACTAATTTCACGTCATGTAAAAATTTCAAACATTAAACCAGTCAAGTATTGTGCCCAGAAATAGATTCATGTCATGTAAAATGTTTATGATATGAAAGAGTCCAGTGGAAAGACTAATCCTTTCTTCTATAGAAAAATCATTAACCACCACAGAAGAATTCCAGACTATAGAAAACCCTTGTAATCCCTTAATACATATATACCAAGACTCCATTAATTAAAAAAAACACATTTCCCTAAACTTTTGGTCATTTTCCTGTGAAAAAGGTCCCCTCCTCAAGAAAAGGTTTAACTACTTAGTTTTTAAGGAGATAATAAACCCCAACTAAAAGAGGGTCAACCAAGACATAAGAGGGACATACCTAGAAAAGAAAACATCATTCATTTGGGATGAAAATTTTGTATAAGTATCTATCTACAGTGGATATCCTACTATCGATGTAGGGAATGTGATGATTATATAAAAGATTATTTGGATTCGACCTATTATAAAATCCTTTTACTATATTTACTTTATTTTACACACACTCTTCACACATATCACTACAAATTTGGTCATGTTTAATTTTTTATTTCATATTCACCGAATTCCACAGTATATTTTATGATGTGATATTTTTAATAAAAGAAAATTCACCCCTATTGTATTCCTTTCATCACCCATTTGGGACCTAAAAATTTGTGTTAGATCTTGGCCCTCTAAGTATTGATCTAAATTTTTATACTCTAATACCATAACCTTCAGTATAAGAACTAGCACTAGAAATTATATATTTCTTATAATTTAAATCTACACATTTACTCTGTTGGATATATTCTATTTCTAAACTAAAAAATATCATATAATTAATCTTATAAGGGATATATCTATTTTTGATTATTGAAATTTAAGAAGATGGAATTTTTAATCTTTTTAAACCCTCATGTTTCAATAGAAGTGACTACGGTTATTGGAACAATAGAATGGATAAATTTTTAATGATTATGTGTATTGATTACTGGACAATCATGGTTAGACCATATATACTTCATGAGTTGGATCTTTAAATTTTGACCAATAATGATGCTATTAATTATATTTAGAATTAAAAAGTTATGAATTACAATTATAGGGCTTTAAAAGACAAACTTCAAGAAAATATTTTTTTAAGGAACTTATATTTGAGTTCGAAAGTCTAAATTTTAATAATTTAGGATGTTTAAGAACAAAATAATTAGTGATATTTTCAATTTTTATACTAAAATTATGAATAATATGATAGATCATAGAGAAATTATGATAAATAAAGTGTTTCATGAAATGATACATTACGATTTAATAAATAAATGGAATTAAATAAAGGTTTGGATTAAATAATGCAAGGAATTTTTTGAATATTCATTGGATGAGTTAATTATTTTTGAACTATAATATGAGACTGTATTAAAGAAAAATAACAATGATGATTAAAAAATAATAAGGGTGTTTATTTTAATGATACCAAACAACTTTATTTCAATTTTATACGAAAATCGTATGTTTATCAATTTTTGAAAAAGGTTATGACTTGATTAAACCAAAAAGTGAATTAGTGGACTAATAAATAAGTGAAAGGGTTCCAAGAAAAAAAAATGAAAATTAACAAGTTTATGAATTTTTTTTAAAAGATTGGTAATAAAATAAATCCTAACCTATATGTTATATTTTTTTAGTATATGATGTTAGGTAAAACATATATGAATGACTAAGGATAAAAAATAAAATGGAATAGAAGAAAGATATGGAAAAGAATAAAATATCCTTAACTACAAGTTATAGTTGTATAAAATATTTAAATTCAAGTGAGAAATCCAGTAGTTGTAGGGATAAAATTAATATTTATTTTCATAGTAAATATGGTAATGTTATACTTTCTCCTTCCCACTAATATTATTAATTTTTTTTTGGTAAATATTCAAAGAAATATTGAAATAACACTTTTATGGACATCATGGATGATTTTTGTTATAATTATGATTAATTAAATGATTCCAATTATAATAAGAAAAATATTGAGGAGTTTAATGATATCTACAAAAAATATCTTTAGTTGATTGAGAAAAAATAAAGTGTGTATAAAAATGAGTAAATATTATAATGTTGTCACTAAATAAAATAAAAACTTATTTTAGAATTGAATATATGAGTGAAATTATTTCTATGTTATATGGAGAGAAAGATAAGTTTATGGTTTTGAATGAAATTTTTTCTACGTTATAAAAAGTTAATAATAGTTTGGTAAATTATTATTCATATAAAAAATAAAACGTTGTGATGATTTTGATGATTTGTAGAATAAAATTAAAATAATTAATGTTTCTTTTAAAATTCATATAAAATTATATCTATTTTTTATTAAAATCCAAACTATTGATGATTTTATAATATTGAAAAAAATACCTAGAAAAAAGATGAATAAGAATTGTTTTTGTTTTGATGGAGGACTAAAAAATATGTATAGAAATAAATATATTAATGTTTAAAAAGGAAGGTATTTCTTATGTTAAATATTTTTGACGTGATAAAGTTATATATTATACTGATGATTTATCACTATATTTTCTTTAATATCATGGTCCAAAAAAGGATTTTATTTTAAAATATTTTTTTAGATTTAAAATTTCTAACCCATATACAACATGGGTTCTTAAAGTATCATTCATAATTCTGATTGGACCAATATTTGTTTTAATTACCAGATAAGTTTCTTTTTATATTTATGAATACCGTTTACCATTTAATTAAATTTTCTTACTAGAATTCACTATACTATATTCATTATTTTATTAACATATGCTAATATATTATTTATAAATTCATTACATATTTTTTATAATTCATTGAATACTTATTGAATAGTTTCATGGTTCCTTATTTTTCTTTATATTTTTTAATATAGGATGGCTTAAATTATTTATTCACATTCACTTGTAAATTTATTCAATGATATAAAATAACGAATTAATGGAGAAATTTTATAGGTTTATCTATAAATTTCTTATTAGTTTATTTAATTTTAATGAATTTAAGGGGAAGTTGTTCTCATTTAAGCTTTTATTTATTTAAGTTTGATCATATTGTCCATAATTCATATTTTTAACCTACTGAAGAATATTTAATTTAATTTTGAATTATTATTATTTCATTTAAGGGGAGTTATTATTTTTCACATGATTTGAATAATTCTTTAAGAATTCAATTTTCTACTTTTTTAAAAAAAAATCAAGCACATTGAATATTATTATTCTAGTTTTAGTCTTGTATTATTAATGTTTAACTTTTTGGGAACATACAAATTTTGTTTTATTAACTATGGGGAAAATATGATTATATTTATATAAACCTGTTTTGATTAATATTAATTATCCCATAGTATTTAGAAAATTTTCATTACTTTAACTAATTTATGTTATGATTTAATATAATTTCAAAAATGGAATTTTTTTGCTCAATCAATAGAGTATGTCCAGTTTTATAATAATAAAAAAGTGGGGGCATTTTTTTGTGGATCCATTCTACTTAATGTGATTATGTTTTCTTAATTACAATCCTAACATTGTTTATTATTTATTTTTCTCTTATTTATAATTATTTTATAAGGAAAAAATGATTCTATAAGTGGTTAATATTATCACTAATTATAGTATATTTATTTTATAGGATGTTTTTTAGAAATCTTCTAAAGGGTGATATCATACATTTCATTCAGAAATAAATAAAATATTATACATATATAGAATTAATGTATTTAGGATATGTATGGAATATTATTTATTATAACGGAGATAAATAATTGTCTTATGTATTGGATTTGTTTCCTCTATATGTGGATAAATTTCTTATGAATTTGTTTAATAGAATAAAGTGTTTTATATCATATATAGTGAAAAAAACTTAAGTATCAATTTTATTCAAACTAAAATGTCTTATATATTATATTTGGATGAAAATTACATTATTTATTCAAATTTCCTATTTTTGAGAATTCAATAAAGGAAAACATATTTTGTATACTACAAAGTTTATTACAGATGAGGATTTTAGTAATGGAGAAAATATTAAACATCTTAAGAGAGTATGAAAATAATACAAATTGTAGATACCCAAAGCTTGACATACATATACATTGCATTTATTTTGTGGAATACTTAATGAATTAAAAAAATAGACGCCCAAAGACCGTATTAGTTTAGTGTGTTTGGAAACTCAAAACATAATCTTCTAATCATTGTGAAAGATCTTCAACATCTCCCATAAAGATCTTCCCATTTTGTTTTCTTAACTAACACCTTTCTTTATATCTTGGGGAAAAGAAAAAATAAAATGGGTGAGGTCAAATTCTCAGTAAGGGTAAACATGGAGAACACAAAACAATCCCTAAAAATTTGAATGTAAGAACATGAACATAAAACATCAAAATAATGAGTAATGACATAAATCTTGGCAGTGCATAAGGGATAAATCATAAAGAAATATTAACCATGATAAAATATCATGGGTATAAAACATTTAATTTAGGAAAACCATTAAGAATATGTTATTATTTCCATAGTATCCAAGGCACTACTGCCAAGACCATCATAGTGGACAAAGTCCATTACTGAATTGGGATTACTTGTCATTCCAGCCCTATAATACTGAACTGGATTTTACTTATCATTCTATCCATGTCTATCTGATGAGATATAAATCTTTACCCAATGAATTTGAGGGAGATATAGGCCCCACCCATCTCATAATTAAATCATTCTTTTGTGTGCCACAAAATAAACATAAACAATTCATCATAACCCAAAGAATAATATGGGTTTCATAAACATCATCCCATCATAACATAATACATATAAAACAAATGGATATCATTTCATCATAAGAAAAATAAAACCATTTAAATAATAGAGACATTATAATTGAAACATAAACATACTAAATAATGTAATCTTACATGGAAAGTAGTTTTGATAAAACACTTAAAATGAATTCTTGAGGAAAATATCCTTTCTTCTTTGAAATAATTTTCTTTTCTCAAAATGTCGAGAAATTTTAAAAGAAAAAAATTTCATTGAAAATAATCATGAATCTTGTATAGTAATCTTCATTAAAATAATGCGTTATAGAACCATAAAAATCCGTTCATGTTGTATAAGTTAAAAAAACATTCTTCTCGTACTTTTGCTGGAAATGTCAAAAAGTACCTCATATAGTAAACAAAAGAAAGATTCCTTCCATACCATGTGGTAAAAGTAAAAAAGGGGTGAAAATGACATTAAAAATAAATGTAATAATAGAAAAAAATTTATGATTTTTTTTGAGAAAACATGGATATGGATGATAAACATAACCCTAGTAAATACTTACGAATAAACAATCTCGAATAAGAAGGAGATTAGAATAATTATCCCTTACCTAAGGTATAATTTCTTCCGTATGAGTTTGAAACTCCTGTATAGTAGGTTTAAACATATTATAAACTTGTTATATAACCATAATAATATTTATCATATCATATATTATTCACTTAGGTATTTATATTACCCATTCATTTTTCAATTTCATGTCAAAGCAACGTTTTCGGTAATAATCGTATCATTTATCATACATGTTTGGACTTGTTGTTATTAATATAATTATTACATATATCAGGATTTACTTACTTCCAGAATGTAAAACATGATTTATATATCATATATATTCAGTATATATATGTATAATAGATAGATAAATGAAATTAAATACAACGTTCATGGAGATGGTAGGTCGTTCGTACGCATGAACATTGTTTTCATTTACTTATTGAATTGAATGGAAGTAATTAGATGACATAAATATATATATATACATAAATAAAATATCATTATTATGTCATATATTTCATTATTATTCATTCTATATACATTATAATCATTCTTGAATGGTTAACATGGAGATTGAATATCATCGCGTCGTGGAGACGGTAATCCGTACATACGGACGAGCGATGATATCATTCCCATAATTATTTAATGGAATTTTAGTGGGTGATATAATATATCAGAATTAGTATCATGTTATAATAATCATATATAGTTATTATTTTTACCATTATACCGTTCCAAGTAAGGATGTGTTGGAAAAATAGATTACACCACGGTGTGGAGATAGTAAGCCGTACGTATGCACGCGCGTTGATTTTGTTTTTCATAGGATGGATAGATGGTGAAACGGGGTTGTTTAATATTTATAATAATATATAAGTATATGATTGATAATTATGTTATTAATTTATAATTAAACAAAGAATGAAGTGGATGTAGAAGAAGAAGTAACTTTGAATGAATCAGTAAAGGATATTAACTCTTCCTCGACGCGCCTCTTCTTAACCTCCTCATAGGGAACTACAGATGGTATTTGAAGAAGACAGGACCTCCAGTTGGTTTCTTGGTAAGTGTAGAAGATAAATGGACAGGGTTTTTCTGAGCTTGAAGGCTCAAAAAGTTTTTAAGAGGAGAGGGAGGAAGTTCCTTTTTATAAGGGAGGAGAGGGGCACTTTTGGAAACCTCAAAACTATTAATTTTTAATAAATTCAAAAACCACATAAAAACCTCCAAAAATGAATCCATTAGAAGATGAGAAGATATAGGGTTGTAATATAATCAAACAATAAAATTTAGACATGTTGGTAATTTATTTCAAACCTTATCAACTTGATTTATCCTTATTTAATATATTAAATTTTATTTGTAGTAATAATATTCTAAATTCTAAATTGCTATAAATAATTACTTATGTGTTGTGAATTGTCCATAATTAGATACTTTATGACATTTTAAACCATATAAATATAAATTTCTAATTTTTAAATACTTTAGTGATTTTTAAACAATTTAATAATATGTTATTTTTATAAAATAACAATAGTGTCAATTTTGACACTATTCATATATTTTAATTTAAATAAACTAAACATCAAGGATATATTAGAATAAAATATTTAATAGATTTTTAAATTTTCATATTCATTTAAAAATTTCATGGAGACCATTAATTTGTTCATATAACATTAATTTTTATATTTTTAAAACCATTTTTTTGATATATCCCTTAATAAAATAATTACTAAAACATTCTGTATAATTATTTAATATACTTTTTTTTTCATAAAAATTAAAAATAAAATACTCTGATGAAGATAAATCTAATATCTTCTATAATAATACTTTTACTCGAATTTATCATCTTAATATCATAACATTGAAACTGTTATATTTAAAAAATTATGAAGGTGAAAACATTGACATCATTTAAAATAAAATAATATAAGTGTCATAATCAATTTTATAAGGCTCCAAATGGTCAAATATTTGACAATTGGATGATTATGGTTTACATTTACATGAACAATAAGTTTTGGTCAGGTGTTTGTTCCTTTCATGGTCACTATTAGTTTAATAAAAACTGTATTATGAATTTTTCAGTCAATAATCAATTTCTGCATCACTATTGTGTCAGCATTAATGATAAATATTTAATCCTTAAAAATTAAAAATAAATTCACATGATGTAGATAATTTTATTATATTTCTGGTGAATTTTTATGTTATATGTTTTATGATGTTTACCAATAAATTAAAATTATTACACTTATAATATATAAGAGAGTGACATGTTGTCACTTTCTTTTGTTTTAATAACAATTACATCATTTTCATGGAGAAAAGTCCATGAAATGAATATTTTCTGACCCTTAGGTGATATGGGTCGACTTTTATTATTCCAATAGAATTTTGGATTATGATAGGGTTATTTTATAATATTATTGTTACCCTTAATTTCCTGATTTACTTTTAACTGTGGTAAATAAAATTTACCATAGTTACTATTCATAATGCCCAAAAATAAAAAAGTAGCCTATTAACATAATTTGTACCTACTGATTCCAAATATGAAATCTATTTTTTCAAATTCATGAAACAGAAGATGCAGTAATTAATTTAAAATAAATCCTGTTGTGAAAAACAAAACGGGTTTTTATTTAAAACATTGCAGAAGCTTGAAATGTTTTTAACAATGAATTCAATGTAAAATTAATGATAATGAGATACATTATTTTAAATGGTAAAAATATATTATATTTATACTTTAAAACCATTCGATATTATAATTTAACCATATAAATTATCTTGATGAAAAAAAGTTGTTTTTAATTAAAATTTAGCATATTTTTACTATTCATTTTTTAAAGGTGGAGCTTTGGTCAAAAGACCAAATAAATTTCATTTGAAAAAAAGAAAGGTTAAATGAGTCGAAAAGATGGAATCAAATTACAATCTTTAACATGAAAAGGAATCAATTTTTCTTGGTGCTCCTCCATCCAGGTTATGACCTAAGAAACTCCTTTATTGGCGAGAGCATCCACAACCATATTTTCTTCTTGATAAGTATGGGTTGCAATGTAGTTGAAGTCATGGAGAGATTGAAGACAATTCATCCAGTGCATAGTATGTGGCCAAGCTAGAAGAAACCCCATTCCAAATGGTCTGCACTACAGTAGTAGAATCACTTTCAATCCACAAGTTGTTCCAGCCTTGGCGTAATGCGAAAGATATGAAATGAATCACACTCAACATCTCAGCTTTCAGAGAGGTTGTAGTACCACAACCTCTAACAAAAGCACCCAACAATGTGACCAAGATGATTTATGAAGTCGGAGCCACACCCAGCAAGTCCTGGATTTCCTTTAGAGTCTCCATCCACGTTGATTTTAATCTAACTTGGAAGTAGAGGTCTCCAGAAAACCTCAAAAGTGTGTTTTAGTTGTATGAAAATGGCATCAACTCGAAGATGTCTCAGTATCATAAAGTCTGCCACATAGTTGTTGTAATTTCCTTTCTGAATCAACACAGCTTCCTGAATAGTGATGTGAATTCTCATTTTACCTGCATTAATGTTGTGTGAGAAATTATTGTGAAGAATTTTATTTCTATCATACCAAATTGCGTATTTTTACTATTCATCAAAATATAAAAGTTATCAGAAAAAAAACATTATCCAACATAAATTTTTATATCCTAATTCACAAGAAGAAGTTTATTTTGTAAAATTGAACATATTAACTTGTTAAAAATAAGACTTAAAATGGGTGAGCCATCAAAAGGGTGGAAAAACTACATTTTTTGAAATATACTTATTTTACCCAAAATATTTATTTTATTCTCATACCATGTTCTAGAATATGTGTAAGATGAATTATTATGTAATAAAATTCAAAATGTAGTTAATACTATTCATAACAGATAGTTCATAACAATATATCATTGTTTAGTGAAACTCCGTACTACGTACAACACACAAAATCAAGGAAGGCCTCTCTTGTGTGCAACACATGCTAAGAATAGAGTTTGCGTATACTACAAGCTAATATGGTGTTGCGTTTAATGATATCTAATCTTGGTATAGTGTACAACACAAGACATAAAAGAAATTAAAAATAATATTTCTCATAAAACCTCGGGCTGTTACATTCTACCCCCCTTAAAATGAATTTCGCCCTCAAAATTCGTTAGGGTTATAAATGGTTTACTACATGAAAGTTTTTTTCATAGAAACCCACATCGTAAAAAGAAATACTAAAACTTAATTTTAAAAAGTAAAGTATGAAACGTAATGGTTACCCAAATTAAATCATCACTGGGTTTCCACATAGGAGAACATAGGTGAAAACATGGAAATGGAAGAGAAATCTTACCATCAAGTACTTGTGGAGAGTGCTAGAGAACATGGCTATGAAAAATCCAACAATCACAAATCCATAAATTTGTGATGATATAAGGTACAATTTGATTAATTGGATATAAAGTTACTAGGACAAAATTTTTGGTTTTCTAGATCATTTCCATACAGTTGATGAATTTTTTCATAAAGATAAATTCATACATGATTTTAGTGTAATATCATCGTTGGTCATTCCATGAAAAATTTCCACTTAATCCCTTATTTAATGAAATGATGTTGAATTTTTCATTCTTGAAGTTTTAGTTGATAATGCGATAGAATGATAGGTCATTCCATATGTCTTTATCTCAAAAATGTTAGCACAAATTATTAAATATACATTATTCCATCTATGGTGAGATTAATCTTATATGGTTCCGAAAATGGACTTATACATCATTTATCATACCACTTAATAAAATAAAACTAATTTCTATAAAATAGTGACTTCATGTGGACTAGTGGTTGGAAATAAAGGCATGTAACACATCGGTTATGGGTTTGATTCCCGCATCCTTGTCTGACGCGATGGTTTGTCACCCATCCTATGGGTTTTCCTTTTTATTAAGCAATACTGTTATAACATTTCAGAAATAATATAAAAAAGATCTATCCTTAAACAATAATATCAGATGTCTAACTTAATTTATTCCAATATTTAGGCTTATCCAAAATCCTTCAGTCTAATCTCATAGTATAAAGAAAAATATTAACAGAGAGGTCATCTACCAAGCATGTGAATACCATCATTTATCCCACATATATCATAAGATATATATTGTTGGTAATATTCCAAACATTTGAAGACCATAATCATGTATTCTCTTGAAACATGAATTACCATAGAATGTTAGTGAAAACATGAATTCCATCAAAAGTTAATTATTTCCACATAACAAAATCCCAAAATTTCTATATACTCAATCCATGATGTCAGTTTGTTCTTATATCAGTCATGAGATTATTAATACTATTAATCATATTATTTTCTCTGTATCCATTCATTATGCGAAAATCATCTTCGTTCCAAAAACATCTGAATAACCATTCATGGTTACTATTACCATTCAACATATAATTTCAACTACTTTAGGAAAAACAATAGTGTAACAAAACATATATGTTTCTTTATTCCATAGAACAATTAACATAACTCTATATATATATACAATCATTCCACTACCTTCTTAAACCATTGACCGAGCTTCATCATTTTAATCCTCAACACTTCTTTATCTCATATATCATTTGTAGTCTCTTCATCGTCATCAACATAAATACTACCCATATGACCACACTAATTACCTTTATGAGATTTTACCTTAGGTAATTGGTTTGAATAATGCCCATACATTACACATTTAAAACATTTAATTGTTGGTGATGTCTTAGGAATACCATTATCCCTGACCATATTGTTAGCTGAACCCTTTCCTTTTCAATTACTGGCTTTGGGTTCTTCTTTTCCACACCCAAAGCATCTTCCAGTTCCTTTGAAACATTCCACATGAGATCTCTTCCCACATGATTTACATGAGGAAAATTGAACTTTCATTCCTCTATGATCATAATGAAACTCCATCTTTCTCTTATTAGCTGATTCATGAAACTTACCAAAGTTGAGATTGTTGATCATATTATGAGATTGATGATTAGGAATAATAACGATGTTTCGCCATCCAAATCATGTTTTATTTTCTTGATCATGAAGAATATCATTATATTTTCCATAATATTCTCCATTAACATGAATCATTCTATTTCCATCCATTTTCTAAAACCTAAAAAAAATAGCGTCAGAGGTAAAAATCATCCTAGGAAAACAATAGAATCCAGGGGAGTACATTCAATATCTAACATCTTATGTTTAATACTATCTAGTCCATGATCATTATAATAATTCTAGGACTGTAAACTATACTTATACTTAACCTTAGGGACATACCTAGACATACCTTAGAAATATCTATAGGGATCTCACTAAAATTTTTGCATCCTAGTTTCCAAAGGTTAACTAAACCTTTTCTCAGATACCAACTATAGATACCCAAAGATTGACGTACATAGAAATTATATTACTTTTTTGGAATACTTAATACATGAAAAAAATAGATGCCTAAAGACTGTATTAGTTTAGTGTATTTGGAAACTTGGAACATAATCTTCTAATCATGGTGAAAGATCTTTAACATCTCCCATAAAGATCTTCCCCTTTTTTTCTTACCTAAAACCTTTATTTATATCCTGGGGAAAAGAAAATAGAAAAAGGGTGAGATCAAATGCTTAGTAAGGGTAAACATGGATAAAAAAAACAATCCCTAAACATTTGAACGTAATAACATGAACATAAAACATCAAAATCATGAGTAATGACATAAATCTTGGCAGTGCATAAGGCATAGATCATAAAAGAACATTAACCATGATAAAATAGTATTGGAATAAAACATGTAATTGTGAAAACCAATAAGCCCATGTTATGATTTCCATAGTAGTGAAGGTATTTCTTCTAAGACCATCATTATGGAAAAAGTCCATTGCTGAACTGGGTTTACTTACCGTTCTAGCCCTGTATTACTGAACCAGATATTACTTTCCATTCCTGCCTTATCTATCTCATGAGATATAAATCTTTACCCAATGCATTGGAGGGAGATATATGTTCCACCCATCTCATAATGAAATCCTTCTTTCATGTTCCACAAAATAAACATAAATCATTCATCATAACCCAATGAATAATATGGGTTTCATAAACATAATCCCATCATAACATAATACATATAAAACAAATGATATCATTTCATCATAAGAAAAATAAAAACATGTAAATAATAGAGACATTATATTTGAAATATAATCATAATAAATAGTTTCATCTTAGATGGAACGTAATTTTGATAAAACTCATGAAATGAATTCTTGAGGAAAATATCCTTTCTTCTTCGAAATCATTTTATTTTCTCAAAAAGCCGAGCAATTTTAAAATAAAAAAATTAAGTTGAAAATAATAATGAATCTTGTATAGGAAGATTCATGAAAATAAGTCATTATAGAACCATAAAAATCAATTCATTTTGTATAAGTTAAAAAAAAAATTTCTCGTACTTTTTCCGGAAAAGTCAAAAATTACCTCGTATGGTAAACAAAAGAAATATTCTTTCCATACCATGTGGTAAAAGTCAAAAAGGGGTGAAAATGACTTTAAAAAGTTATGGAATAATAGTAAACATTTTATTAAAACATTTTGAGAAAACATGGATATGGATGATAAACATAAACCACGTAAATACTTACGAATAAACAATCCCAAATAAGAACGAGATTGGAATAATTATCCCTTCCCTTAGGTCCAATTTCTTACGAACATGTCCGAAACTACTATATAGTGGATTTGAACATATTATAAACTTGTAATAGAACCAAAATAATATTTATGTTATTATATATGATTCACTTAGGTCTTTATATTACCCGTTCATTTGTCAATTTCATGTTAAAGCAATGTTTTGGGTAATAATCATATCATTTATTGTACGTATTTGGACTTGTTATTCTTGATATTATTATTACATATATCATGATTTAAATAATTCCAGAATATAAAACATGATTTATATATCATATATATTCATTATATATATGTATAATAGATAGATAAATGAAATGAAATACACAGTTCATGGAGACGGTAGGTTATACGTACGCATGAATGTTATTTTCATTTCCTTATTGAATTGAATGGAAGTAAGTAGATGAAATAAAATATATATATATATATATATACATAAATCCAGTAGCATTATTATTTAATAAATTCCATTATTATTCATTATATATACTTTATAATCATTCTTGAACGGTTAACATGGATAATGAATCTCATCGCGTCGTGGAGACGGTAATCCATACGTATGCACAAGCGATGATATTGTTCCCATAATTATTTAATGGAATTGGAGTGGATGATATAAAATATCAGAATTAATATAATGTTATAATAATCATATATTGTTATTATTTCCACCATTATACCCATCCAAGTAAGGTGGTGTTGGAAAAACATATTACACCACAGCGTGGAGACGGTAAGCCGTACGTATGCACGCACAATGATTTCATTTTTAATCGGATCAATAGAAGGTGAAATAGGGTTGTTTCATATTTATAATAACATATATATATATATATTATTGATAATAATGTTATTAATTTATATTGAGACAAGGAAAGAACATGAAGTAGAAGAAGAAATAAATTTGAATGAATCGGTAAAGGATATCACCTCTTTCTCAACACGCCTCTTCTTAAACTCCTCTTAGGGCACTAAAGTTGGTCTTTGAAGAAGACCAGGAACTCTAGTTGGTTTATTGGGAAGTGGAGAAGATAAATGGACATGGTTTTACCGAGATTGAAAGCTAAAAATGTTGTGAAGGGGAGAGGTAGGAGGTGCCCTTTTATAAGAGAGGAGAGGGGCACTTTTGGAAACCTCAAAATGATTAATTTATAATAAATTCAAACCCCACATAAAAACCTCTAAAAATGACTCAATTCGAATATGTGATGAAATAGTGTTGTAATTTCATCATCCAATAAAATTTATACTTGTTGGGAATTTATTTTAAACCGTATCAACTTGATTTATCTTTATGTAATCTATTTAATTTTATTTGTAGTATTAATATTCTAAATTCTAGAATGTTATAAATAATTACTTATGTGTTTTGAATTATCAATAATTGGATAATTTATGAAATTTTAGACTATATAAATTTCAATTTATAATTTTTAAATATTTTTGTGATTTTAAACAATTTAATAATATGTTATCTTTATAAAATAACAATAGTGTCAATTTTGAAACTAATCAATTTTTTTTAATTTAAATAAAATCCACATAGAGGATATATTCGAAAAAAATATTTAATAGATTCTTACTTGTCATATTCATCTAAAAAATTCATGGAGAACAATAATTTGTTCGTATAACATTTATTTTAATATTTTTAAATCCATTTATTTGATATTTTCCTTAATAAAATAATTACTACAACATTTTTGTATAATTATATAATATTAATATTTGTTGCATAAAAATTAAAAATAAAATAATATGATGAAGATAAATCTAATGTATTCCATAATAATAATTTAAATGAATTTATAATTTTAATATCACAACATTTAAATTGTTATATTTATTAAATTATGAAGGTGACAACTTTGACATCATTTAAAATAAAATAATATAATTGTCATAATCAATTTTATCAGGATGAAAATGGTAAAATATTATACCATTGGATTCTTATGGTTTACATGTACATGAACAATAAGTTTTGGTTAGGGGTTTGTGCATTTTATGGTCACTATTAGTTAAATAAAAAGTATAATATTGATTTTTCACTAAATAAACAATTTCAACATCACTATTGTGTAACCATTAATGACAATTATTTAATCCCTAAAAATTCTAAATAAATTAACATGATTTAGATAATTTTATTAGATTTATGGTGACTATTTATGTTCGATGTTTTATGAATTTTATCACTAAATTAAAATTATTACACTTATAAGATTTAAGAGAGTGACATGTTGTCACTTTCTTTGGTTTTAATAATAATTACTTCATTTTCATAGTCAAAAGTTCATGAAATGAGTATTTTCCAACCCTTATGTGATATGGGTCGACTTTTATTCTTACAATATATTTTTGGCAGGTGTTAGGGTAATGTTATAATATTATTGTTACCCATAATTTCCTGATTTACCTTTAACTATGGTAAATAAAATTTATCATAGTTACTATTCATAATGCCCAAAAATAAAAAGTAGCCTATTAACATAATTTAGGACTACTGATTCTAAATATGGAATAAAGTTTTCCAAATTCAAGTCACATAAGGTGTAGTAATTAATTTAAAATTAATCTCATTGTCGAAAAACGTGTTTTTATTTAAAACATTGTAAAAGACTGAAATGTTTTTACCTAAGAATTCAATGTAAAATTAATGATATTGACCTACATTATATTAAATGGTAAAAACATATTCTATTTATAATTTAAACCCATTCATTATTATAATTTAACCACATAAATTATCTTGATGAAAAAAGTTGTTTTTAATTAAACTTTTCTGTATTTTTACTATTCATCAAAATATGAACGTTATCCGAAAAATATCAAAACATTATCAAACATAAATTTATATATCTTGATTCCCATGAAGAAGTTTATTTTGTAAAATTGAACTTATTATATTGTTAAAAATTAGATTTAAAATGGGTAATCCATCAAAAGGCGGCAAAACTGCATTTTTTTGAAAAATTCTTATTTTACCCGAAAAAATTATTTTGTTCTCATACAATATTCTATAATATGTGTATGATGAATTATTATGTAATAAAATTCAAAATTTAGTTAATACTATTCATAATTCCTAGTTCATAACAATATATCGTTGTTTAGTGAAACTCGATATTACGTACAACACACACTATCGAGGAAGGTCACTCTTGCATGCAACACAAGCTAAGAATAGTGTTTCCATATACTATAAGCTAATACGGTGTTGCGTATAGTGCAAGCGAATCTTGGTGTAGCATACAACACAAGACATCAATGAAATTAAAAATAATACTTCTCATAAAATCTCAGGGTGTTACATATATGATGTTTGATTTATATATATTATGTTTAAAGTTTTAAGAAATATATCATAATTTGAATCAAATTTTATATTTTTTAAAAGTGTTTATCAAAAGAACATATATATATATATATATATTCAAAAGATATAAAATTATCAAAACATTTTCTAGTTCTATATTTTTTGTGGATAATTTGGATATCATTTATTGACATGAGATATTAACAGAATATAAAATATATTTTGTGAATGGATAATTGGGAATATTTACATGGATAAATTATAATTATTATTGTATTAAATAGATTATTAAATAAAGATAATTAATGTATTATTTATTTATTTTATTTACTGTTAATTTAAATTTAAATTTTAATATTTTTTTAATAATCTATTTCAGATGAGTAGTAACTATTTATATTTATTGTGGGAGACCCTAATTAATGTTTAAAGGGAATATAGTCATTAGAGTTTTAATTGTTAACAGTGGTCAAATAAAACAAGAAAATATATGTTATATAACATTCATGGAATTAATCATTCAGAAATTTGGAAGAGCTACAATGTTATCTCTAGTTTGTAAAGGAAAACTGGAAAACCCAAACTAAATAATTTAAATAAATTTTGTTATACAACCATAAAAATTCCAACACTATTACTGAGACTATGAAATCAGGTCATTTCATGTGTTTATTTTTTTTAGAAGTTGTCTATATTTAAAATTAATAACTATATGGTTTATACCACCCTTAAAAGTTATCATTGGTTCTATCCACCTAAACAAAAAAATACAGTTTTGAAATTGGTTGTTCTAGATGTTATTAAAAATTACATGGTTACGGACGATCCTATAGAAATTGTGGGTTCTATCTACACCCACTGAAAATTTTGTAGGATTTGTGTTCCTTAATAACTGGATAGGTTGTGTCTAAACATGATGAATTGGAATGGGTTTGGGATATATCCATATCAAAATTCTATATCTATAATGGATATCCCTACACTTGGGATTGGGAGTGTAAATAGTTGATATATGATCATTTTGATGAAGACTAATATAATATAATTATGTTCTATCTTTAGTTTTTTTATTTTTATAGCCTTTACACAACTTACTACACATCCTGTTTACATATGAATTTTTTTATTCCTTATCCACAAAATTGAATAATATATTTTTTACTTTTATATTTTTAGATAAAGACAATTTGATTCCACCACCCTTTCAGTAGCTAACAACTGATGTCTTTTTCCTAGAATATGACTGATATCTATCATATCATATGATTGATAAATAATACAAGATATCACATGGATTCCCACTACCAAATTTTGAATATGGTTTTCATCAGTTATGAATAAATAGGTTGATTCATTTATGTATAAACATAATCATTAAATGTGTCCAAATTATTATCTCTCAAGAAGGATTTTTTATTATAATGTATATTAGTAGTCATGTGTTGGAAGTCAACTATATAGTCTCTTTATTGAATGAATATAGTTTATATAATGGTATGTGATGCCACGTTAAAGGTGTGTTCCACTTACTATCCATATATGGTACTCTCTTCGTCCTTGTTATCCTTTTATTATTGTAAATAATGTGCTAAAACCATAGAAGATATTATAGGGTCCTACCTTTATGAGTTAATATTATAGTGTCTAGTGTTATACATATGAACATGAGACTTGTTTGGTTATAATTAGGTGATTACTATCAAGTAAAATCCTTCATGTTCATCAAGCATGAAACTTATTTCATTTCCGGAAAGTCTATTATTTATGTTTTTTATATTATATTTTTATTTTATTTATTATAGATTGGGAATATTTATATGGTTTATTAAATTGTTATGATCATATAATGATCATTGTAAACACATCAATTATTTTTGATAAAAATATAATAGGAGAAAGAAATATATACCCACACACATGAAAACAAATTAAAAAATACATATATATTCATTTATATACAAAAAAGTAATTTTTTTTATTTTCAAAAAGATTACTTTTATGGGTTATGTGAGAAACCTATGCATAACCTGTAGGCCCAAAGGAGTGAATCCTAAAACATGATCCAAAATTTCCCAAAAACCTAAACCCCTAGAACAGACCCTCCCAACATAATTGGATACAATAAACCAATCACCCAACCTTGCATGGATTCTGAACTTGATTATCCCCATGTGGTAATGCACATGACACAATACAGATGGCTGAAGCAACAACTGATCATTCTTACAATCTATAGCCCTGCAAGACAGGTTACTACTACTCAAAAGCACCCATTTGGATATGCATTGTGGATTGAGGTCAATGAAAACTCATTATTTGGAAGACCTCCCTCCACTGCCCGAGAGACATCCATATATTAATCTAGGAGAGTGTATTAGTTTTCATAAAGGATGAATTATTTGTCAAATATAGTTGTATACATAGATAACAACCTAAAAATTCACCAAAAATACATCATGATCAGGGAAGATATCATCAAAAATCATGATTTTAATTACATAAATTTATTTCTAACAAGTTAAATGATCCACCAAATGATGCGGGGGGGGGGGTTAGTATAGTATAAAATCTGTGAAACATATATTGATAGGGTAGATTTTGTAAGGACCCCAATCTGTTTCTCTATCACATTAATGAGTCAGGTTGTTACAAGACTTTAAGTGTGCCTCCTCATACACCATAGGTTGTCAACTAGTAGTGAGGGTAAAATAAATATAAAGGGGATACTATAAATTTGGTACCAAATAAAAAACACATAAGAAACATGGCAAAAAATAATGATACATAAAATCCATTAGATAAACAAGTAATGGTCAAAAAATTCCACTATAATTAGATATTCATTGCAAAATTGAATGTCATAAAAAAATTTCAAAAAACAAACCTATTAGAAGGAAAAAAATCCCAAAGTAAAGACTCCAAAAACAAGGATTGTATCTTAGGATCAATCCCATATCTGTGATCCCATCTGTAGAGACCCAAATCTTTACGTACATGAAAATTACATTACTTTTGCAGAATACATAATACATAACAAAAAAAGACACCAAAGGACCGCAATAGTTTAGTGTCTTTGGAAACTCGGAATATAATCTTCTAATCTTGTTGAAAGATCTTCAACATCTCCCATAAAGATCTTCCCCTTTTATTTTCTTACCTAAAACATTTCGTTAAATCCCGGGGAACATAAAACATAAAAAGGGTGAGCTCAAATGCCCAGTAAGGGTAAACATAGAGAACATAAAACAAACCATATACATTTGAACTTAAAAACATGAACATAATGTTTAAACATCAAAATCTTGAGCAATGACATAAAACATAGTAGTAAATAAGGAATAAATACATCAATCATGATAAAATAACATGGGAATAAAACATGTAATTGTGATAAACCATTAAGCACATGATATGATATCCATAGTATCCAAGGCATTACTGCCAAGACCATCTTAGTGGACAAAGTCCCTTTCTGAATCGAGTTTACTCCTCGTTTCAGTCCTGTAACATTGAACCGGATTAACTTACCATTCCAGCCATGTCTATATCATGAGATATAAATCTTTACCCAATTCATTAGAGTTAGATATAGGTCCCAACCATCTCATATTGAAATCATTCTTACTTGTGCCACAAAATAATCATAAATCATTCATCATAACCCAAAGAATAAAATGGCTTTCATAAACATCATCCCATCATAACATAATCCATATAAAAAAATGGATATCATTTTAGTATAAGAAAAGTGAAACCATGTAAATAGTAGAGACATTATACTTGAAACATATACATAGGAAATAATTTCACCTTATATGGAAAATAGTTTTGACAAAACCCTTGAAATGAATTCTTGAGAAAAATATCCTTTCTTCTTTAAAAATAATTTTCTTTTCACAAAATTCCATGCAATTTTAAAAGAAGAGGATTTTGTTTAAAATAATTATAAAATATTGTAGAGTAATATTCATGAAAATAAGGTGTTATAAAACCGTAAAAATCCGTTTATGCTGTATAATTTAAAAAAACATTCTTCTCGTACTTTTGCTGGAAAAGTCAAAAAGTACCTCGTATGGTAAAAAAAAAAAATTCCTTCCATACGATGTGGTAAAAGTAAAAAAAGGTAAAAATGACTTTAAACATACATGGAAGAAAATTAAACATATTATGAAAACATTTTGAGAACATATGGATATAGATAATAAACATAATCCCAGTAAATACTTAAGAATAAACAATCTCGGATAAGAATGAGATTGGAATAATTATCCCGTACCTTAGGTCCGATATGTTTCGTATGTATCCTAAACTTCTGTATAATGATTTAAATAATGTCATTGACTTATTAAAAAATCATATTCATTGTTGTGATATCATATATGGTTTACTTATGACTTTATATTACCCGTTCTTTTGTAAATTTCATGTTAAAGCAGCGTTTTGGGTAAAACGTTTTATTTATTGTACGTGTTTGGACTTGTTGTTCTTGATATTATTACTACTTATATCATGATTTAATTACTTAAAGAATTTATATAATGATATATATATCATATATATTCATTATATATATATATATATAATATAGATAAATGAAATGAAATACACCGTTCATGGAGACGGTAGACCGTATTTACGCATGAACGCTATTTTCTTTTCCTTATTGACTTGAATGGAAGTAACTAGATGAAATATATATATATATATATATATATATATGTATAATTAAATCAAGTATATTAATTATTTCATATATTTCATTATTATTCATTATATATACTTTATAATCATTCTTGAATGGTTAATCATGGAAAATGAATCTAATCGCGTTCATGGAGAAGGTAGTCGGTACGTACGAACAAGCGATGATATAATTCCCATGATCATGGAATTGTATTGAAGTGTATTTATAATATTACAGAATTAATATCACTTTACAATAACCATATATAGTTATTTATTTACACCATTATACCCATCCATGTAAGGTGGTGGTGGAAAACAGATTACACCACGACGTGGAGACGGTATTCCGTAAGTATGCACACACGGTGATTTCGTTTTCTATAGGATGGATAGAAGGTTAAATAGGGTTGTTTCATATTTATAATAACATATCAGTATATAAGTAATACTGATGTTATTACTTTATAATGAAACAACTAAAGAAGAGGAAGTAGAAGAAGAAAGAAACATGAAAGAGTCGGTAGAAGAGATTACCTCTTCCTCGACACACCTCCTTTAAAATTCTTCATAGGGAACTAGAGTTGGTATTTTGAAAAGACCATAACCTATATTATGTAACTATAGAGATTTATAAGAGTAATTGTCATGGATTGGCCGAGCTTCAAGGCTCAAAAGGGTGTGAAGAGAAGAGGGAAGAGGTGCCCTTTTTATAAGGGAGGAGAGGGGCACCTTAGGAAAACTTAAAATATTATATTATAATAAAGTCATATTCAGTTTTTAATAGCTCCAAATTGATTTATTTATAAGATAATTTGGGGATGTGTCGACATAATTTCAACCAATAGGTTTTAGACAAGTTTAGGTAACTATTTTAGCCTTATCATTTATATTTAACTCTAAGTTAAATAATTTAACTTTTACCATGTCTTTTTGTTTTCTTACACTATATGGTTAATAAACGTACTATAACAAGTCAAATGAACCCCAAGTGGTTCATTATTAATATATATAATCTTATCTTAGTAATTTGGCCGAACCTTAGATTTTTAGGAATATAATAACAGTTAATAATATAATATTTGTTTTAAAAACTATTTTATGTCAATTTTGACCCTATTTGGTAATTGATTTTTGTGAAAATAATAAAATCATGATTAGTTCAAAAAAAGTTAATTAAATCAATAATAACATGTCATATTAACCTATAAAATTAGTTTAATTAATAAAAAGTCTCAAATTACATTTATTTGGGTATTTATAATATCAATTATTTTAATATTTCATTATTTAGGTAATTACTGCATCACCATTGTGTCATAAATAAATTAAATTATTTAATGTCTAAATTTTCTAAATAAAATACCATTAGTTAGGAAATCGTTTTATATTTCTAATGAATATTTATAGTCTAATTTATCTTATGTATAACTTTATATTGGAAATGTTTTAGTTATTGTACTTTGATTTTAACTATTTTAACTCTTTTTTAAATAAAAAAAATAATAAATGTCCTAATCTAATCCACGTGGTCCTAAATGGTCATATTTTATTCCTAAGGATATTTTTGGTTGAATTTAACTTATCTAATAGAATTAGGACATGCGTTAGTGTAATAATAATATCATTTTTACTCTTAATTACCCTATTTACTTTTAACCGTGGTAAAAAAAAGTAAAAAGTTACTATTCACCAAAAATTAATTTTATCTTATTGAACCAAATTTTACTCCTTGATATTAACCGTGTCTCTCGGATTTTCGAAATTACACTCGCAGAAGCTGTAAAATTATGTTTTATGTAAATTTTCAAATTCTCCTAGGAGGTGGGTAAAAGATGGTGAAAAGTTCAATAAATTTTTTATATATCTACAATTATTATAAAATGAATCCAATGAATTACATTGTACTTATATAGGTATTATGTATCAATTTTGGCCTAAAATAAATTTAAATAAAATAAATAATTATTTAAATAAAAAGTCGGTTTTTAAATAGAAACCCAGTGTTTTCACTATTCATCAAAAATTGAAAGTTTTCAGAAAAATACCAAAATTTCACCCCAGGCTAATTTCGATATTCCGAATCAAAAAATGAAGTCCATTATGAAATATAAAATTTATAAAATTTAAAAAAGTGGGTATTACTATTCATATTGGCTAGTTCATAATAATATTATAATAATATCTCGTTTAGTGAAACTCGGTATTGCGTACTGCACACGCTATCGAGGAAGGTCTTGATTACATGTAATGCAAGCCAAGTCAGGGCTGCGTGTAGTGAAAGCTCTATTTGGTGTTGCATATAACATAATCAAAACTTATTTTATTTATACATTAAAAAAAATCTATACTTAATGTTGCGTAGAATAATTTCCACAAAACGAACTTGAAATTGTGTGTAACATGAGCCAAGAATAGTGTTGCGTATACTGCAAGATAATACAGTGTTGCATACAGTACAAGCTAATCTTGGTGTATCATATAACACAAGACATCAATGAAATTAAAAATAATATTTTTCATAAAATCTGGGGGTGTTACATTCTACCCCCCCTTATAATGAATTTCTCCCTCGAAATTCATCAGTGTTATAAATGGTTTACTACTCGAAAGTTTCTTTAATAGAAACCCACATCGTAAGAAGGAATACCAAAAATTATCTTTAAAAACTAAAGTATGAAATGTAACGTTTACCAAAATTAACTAATTAGTGGGTTTCCACATAGGAGAACATAGGTGAAAATATGGATATAGAAGAGAAATCTAACCATTATGTTCTGATGGAGAGTGGTAGAGAACAAGGATATGAAAAATCCAACAATCACAAAGCCATAAATTTGTGATGATCTAAGGTACCATCTGATTCATCGGATATAAGGGCACTAATACAACATTTTTGGTTTTCAAGATCATTTCCCTAAAGTTAAATAATTTGAATTAGAAGAAATACTTACTTTATTTCAGTATAATCTCACCGTTTTTTGTTCCTTGAACAATTTCCACTTCATCTCTTAAAGAAATGAAGTTGAATTTTTCTTTTGTGAAGTTTTAGCAGATCATGAGATAGAATGATAGGTCATTCCATCTGTCTCAAACATAAGTTACCAAAAGTTATATACATAAGTCCATATATGGTGAGATTAATTAGATATGGTTCCAAAATGGACTTATACTTCATATATCATTCTGCATAATAAAATAAAACTAGTTTCTACTAACCAGAGACTTCTTGCATGCCACTGGTAGGCGATAAAGGCCTGTCACACTTCAGTTGTGGGTTCGATTCCTGCAACCTTCTCTGACGCGACGGGTTGTCACCCATCCTACAGGTTGTCCTTTTTCTAAAACTAAATTATTATAACATCCCATCAATAATATCGAAAAAAGTTATATCCTTAAACAACACTAACTTATGTCCAAAATAATTCATTCCAATCATTAGGCTTATCTAAAATACTTCTGTCCGATTACTAGAAATTTCATCTTCCGAGCACGTGAATTCCTTCATTTTCCCCCATATATCATAGGATATATCTTGTTGTTGGTCACATTCCAAACATGTGAATACCTTAATCATGTATTCTCTTGAAACATAGATTACCAGGGAACCGTAGTGAAAACATGAATGCTATCAACATTTAACTCTTTCCACATACTAAAATCCCAAAAATTCTATATACTCAAACCATGATATCACATTGTCCTTGCATCAGTCATGATCTCAATAATACTATCAAACATCTCATTATCTCCTTATCCCTTCATTATGATCATATCATCTACTTTCCAAAAATATTATAATCACTTTTCATGGTTACTGGTACCATATAATTTTTGAAAACCAATACATAGATATTCCAAAATTCCACGATGCCATAAATGAGATTCCATGATACTATTTTGAAATCCCATTACATAAACACTTAATCATTACACAACATCATTGTCAAACTCAACATCACAAATAGTGATCTCATGTGACTTACCTTTATCCTTTGCCTTAAGAGGTTTCTCACGTTGATCATCATTAACCCTTGGATTAGGGCATTGATTAGCATAATGCCCCATTTACTTACACATGAAGCATTGAAGTGTTGGTGGTGCGTTATCTACAGTATTTTCTTTATTCACATCATTAACAACCATTTTTCCATTACTTCGACACTCAGCTGTTTGATGACCTTTTTTCCACACATGAAACACTTTCTAGTACCTTTTAGACAATCTCCACCATGCTTCTTTCCACACTTTGGGCATAAAGAAACATTCAAATTCTTTTCACTATTGTTCTGAGGTTTTTCCTTGAACTCCATATTTCGTTTCTTTTCAAAACCATGAGATGGATATGTTACACCAACTTTCAGTTCTACCTTGATATCACAACGCACAATTTTTTCATAGCTACTGAAGTCTCTTATAGCTAATGCCCTTCGAAGACTTGGTTTTAAGCCACTGAATAATCGATCAACTTTACTTTCAGGTTAGATGATAAAGCCAGATGCATACCTTGAAAGTCTTGTAAAATTCTCTTCGTATATACCAACAGATTCATCATCCTTCTGCTTAAGCTCAAGGAACTCCTTTTCCATGTTTGTTCGAAGAATATGAGGGAAGTACTTACTGAAAAACAAGTTCTTGAACTCATCCCATTTTGTGGATTGAATTTCATCTTGGGGACTTGTATTCTTAATTAGTGTCCACCACTAGTCTTCTTCACCTTATAAATGGTAAAAAGCTAAAATGACTTTTTCATGTTCTAAACAGCGAAGTATGGAAAATATATTTTCAATGGTACTAATCCATTGTTCAGTAAAAAGTGGATCAGAAGACCTATTGAAAGACGGTGGATGTTTCCTCATGAAGGACTCAATAGAATATTGTTCTCTTCTCTAATCATTTAGAAATCCAGAATGATTCGTAGATTGTGTAAGTATAGCAATAGGATTTGGCACTCCATCTCCCATCACATTTTGTTTCTCGAGAGGACAATCATTGCATTGTCCATTACTTTGATCAACATGGTTCCTTCGGGTTCCAGCCATCATCTAAAACTCCAAAAGAACAGTGTGAGAGGAAAAAATCATGCTAGGAAAACAACATAATAAAGGGGTTCTTCCTTCAATATCTAACATCTTAGGTTTAATTCTAATATCGTTACCATAATTCTAGGACTATAACCTATACTTATACTTAACCTTAGGGACATCCCTAGACATACCTTATAAATATCTCTAGGGATATCACTAAAGTTCTCGCATCCTAGATTCCAAAGGCTGTCGAAAACTTTCCTCCGATACCAACTGTAGAGACCCAAAGCTTGACATACATGGACATTACATTAATTTTGCAGAATACTTAATACATAACAAAAACAGACACCAAAGGACCATAATAGTTTAGTGTCTTTGGAAACTCGGAATATAATCTTCTAATATTGGTGAAAGATCTTGAACATCTCCCATAAAGATCTTCCCCTTTTATTTTATTACCTAAAACCATTCTTTAAATATTGGGGAAAAGAATACATAAAAAGGGTGAACTCAAATTCCCATTAAGGGTAAACATAGAGAGCATAAAACAAACCATATACATTTGAACTTAAAAACATGAACATAATGTTTAAACATCAAAATCCTGATCAATGACATAAAACATATCAGTACATAAGGCATAAATACACCAATCAGGATAAAATAGCATGGTAATATAACATTTAATTGTGGAAAACCATTATGCACATGATATGATTTCCATAGTAGCCAAGACATTGCTGCCAAGACCATCTTAGTGGAAAAAGTCCTTTTCTGAATCAAGTTCACTCCTTGTTTCAATCATGTAACACTGAACCAGATTAACTTACCATTCCAGCCATGTCTATCTCATGAGATATAAATCTTTACCCAAGGCATTGGAGGGAGATATAGGTCCCACCTATCTCATATTGAAATAATTATTACTTGTGCCAAAAAATAATCATAAATCATTCATCATAACCAAAAGAATAAAATGGGTTTCATAAACATCATCCTATCATAACATAATATATATAAAATAAATGGATATCACTTCAGTATAAGAAAAGTGAAACCTTGTAAATAGGAGAGACATTATACTTGAAACATGAACATATGAAATAATGTCATCCTATATGGAAAATAGTTTTGACAAAACACTTGAAATGAATTCTTGAGGAAAATATCCATTATTCTTAAAAAATCATTTTCTTTTCACAAAATGCCATGAAATTTTAAAAGAAGAGGATTTTGTTGAAAATATTCATGAAATATTTTAGATTAAGCTTCATGAAAATAAGGTTTTATAAAACCGTAAAAATCCGCTCATGCCGTATAAGTTAAAAAAACATTCTTCTCATACTTTTGCCGGAAAAGTCAAAAAGTACCTCGTATGGTAAACAAAAGAAAAATTCATTCCATACGATGTGGTAAAAGTAAAAAAAGGTAAAAATGACTTTAAACATACATGGAAGAAAAGTAAACATTTTATGAAAACATTTTGGGAACATATAGACATAGATAATAAACATAACCCCAATAAATACTTACGAATGAACAATCTCGGATAAGAATGAGATTGGAATAATTATCCCTTACCTTAGGTCCGATATGCTTCGTACGTATCCGAAACTCCTATATAATGATTTAAATAATGTCATTTACTTATTAAAGAATCATATTCATTGTTATGATATCATATATTGTTCACTTATGACTTTATATTACCCGTTCTTTTGTAAATTTCAAGTTAAAGAAGTGTTTTGGGTAAAACGTTTTATTTATCGCACGTGTTTGGACTTGTTGTTCTTGATATCATTACTACTTATATCATGATTTAATTACTTCTCAGAATGTAAACCACGATATATATATCATAGATATTCAGTATATATATATATAATATATAGATAAATGAAATGAAATACACCGTTCATGGAGACGGTAGGCCGTACGTACGCATGAACGCTGTTTTCTTTTCCTTATTGACTTGAATGGAAGTAAGTAGATAATATATATATATATATATATATATATGTATACATAAATATAGTAGCTTCATTATGTCATATATTTAATTATTATTTATTATATAAACTTTATAATCATTCTTGAATGGTTAATCATGGAAAATGAATCTCATCGCGTTCGTGGAGACAGTAGTCCGTACGCACGCACGAGCGATGATATCATTACCATGATCGTGGAATTGTATTGAAGTGTATGTATAATATTACATAATCAATATCACTTTACAATAACAATATATAGTTGTTTATTTACACCATTATACCCATCCATGTAAGGTGGGGTGGAAAACAGATTACACCACGATGTGGAGACGGTATTCCGTACGTACGCACGCGCGGTGATTTAATTTTCCGTAGGATGGATATAAGGTGAAATAGGGTTTTTTAATATTTATAATAACATATAAGTATATAATTAATACTGAATTTATTACTTTATAATGAAACAACTAAATAAGAGGATGTAGAAGAAGAAATAAACTTGAAAGAGTCGGTAGAATAGATTACCTCTTCCTCGATGCACCTCCTTTAAACTTCTTCTTAGGGCACTAGAGTTGGTCTTTTGAGAATACAAAAACCTATATGATGTAACTAGAGAGGTTGAGAAGTGTAATTGGCAGGGTTTGGATGATCTTCAAGTCTCAAAAGGGTGTGAAGAGAAGAGGGAAGGGGTGCCCTTTTTATAAGGGAGGAGAGGGGCACCTTAGGAAAACTTAAAATATTATTTTATAATAAAGTCCTATTCAGTTTTTAATAGCTAAAAATTGATTTATTTAGAAGATAAGGTGGGGATGGGTAGGAATCCTCTCAACCAAGAGGTTTTAGACAATTTTAGGTTACTATTTTATCCTTATCATTTAGATTTAACTCTAAGTTAAATAATTTAACTTTTACCATGTCTTTTTGTTTTCTTACAATATATGGTTAATAAACATACTATAACAAGAAAAAAGAATACCAAGTGGTTCATTATTAATATATATAACCTTATCTAATTCATTTTGCTGAACCTTATATTTTTAGGAATATAATAACAATTAATAATATAATATTTGTTTAAAAAACTATTTTATGTCAATTTTGAAACTATTTGGTAATTTATTTTTGTGAAAATCATAACAACATTATTAGTTCTATTAAAGTTAATTAAGTCAATAATAACTTGTCATATTAACCTATAAAATTAGTGGAATTCATAAAAAGTCTCAAATTACATTTATTTGGGTATTTATAATATCAATTATTTTAATATTTCATTATTTAGGTAATTACTACATCACTATTGTGTCATAAATAAATTAAATTATTTAATGTATAAATTTTTTAAATAAAATACCATTAGGTATGAAATATTTTTTACTTTCTAATTAATTTTTATAGTTTAATTTATCTTATGTATAACCCTATATTAAAAATGTTTTAGTTATTGAACTTTGATTTTAACTATTTTAACTCTTTTTTAAATAAAATAATAATAAATGTCCTAATCTAAACCATGTAGACCTAAATGGTCATATTTTATTCCTAAGGTTGTTTTTGGTCAAATTAAACTTATCAAATAGAATTAGGACATGTGTTAGGGTAATAATAATATCATTTTTACCCTTAATTACCCTATTTACTTTTAACCGTGGTAAAAAAAGTAAAAAGTTACTATTCACCAGAAATTATTTTTATCTTATCGAACCAAATTTTACTCTTTGATATTAACCGCATCTCTCGGATTTTTAAAATTCCACTCACAGAAGAAGTAAAATTAGGTTTTATGTAAAGTTTCAAATTCTCCTAGGAGGTGGGTAAAGGATGGTGAAAAGTTCAATAAATTTTTTATATATCTACAAATTTTATAAAATGACTCCAACGAATTACATTGAAAATATATAGGTATTATGTATCGATTTTTAACTAAAATAAATTTAAATAAAATAAATAATTATTTAAATAAAAAGTCTTTTTTAAATAGTAACCTTGTGTTTTCACTATTCATCAAAAATTGAAAGTTTTCAGAAAAATACCAAAATTTTACCCTAGGCTAATTTCGATATTCCAAATCCAAAAATGAAGTCCATTTTAAAAGATAAAATTTATAAAATTTAAATTTTTTTTATTACTATTCATAATGGCTAGTTCATAATAATATTATAATAATATCTCGTTTAGTGAAACTCAGTATTGCGTACTACACACGCTATCGAGGAAGGTCTTGATTGCGTGTAATGAAAGCCAAGTCAAGGATGCGTGTAGTGAAATCTCCGTTTGGTGTTGCGTATAACATAATCAAAACTTATTTCATTTATACATTAAACAAAATCTATACTTAATGTTGCATAGAATAATTTCCACAAAACGAACTTGAAATTGTGTGTAACATTTGCCAAGAATAATGTTGCGTATACTACAAGCTAATATCGTGTTGCGTATAGTACAAGATAATCTTGGTGTAGCGTACAACACAAGAAATCAATGAAATTAAAAATAATATTTTTCATAAAATCTCGGGGTGTTACACCATCCCATCTAATAAATAAAATAATCAAGCACAATGACCCTTTCTGTTTTCCTAGCCTATATCCATAAAGCCTTCTTGGGTACTATTTGGTGACCCAAATAGAGAGTGAGAAAACCTCAGTAGGCCCTCACCAACTGTTTCTAATCAAATCCAGTTTGAGTAATACTTCATGACATAGTATGATATACAAGTAAAATAAATCATAAATTATATATTGAAAATCAAAATAAACCTACCGACCCTCATGCTCCTGGTTAACACCTGGGGTTAGACGTACCTGATACGACACAATACCAGATTTCTTTTTCCATACTCACTATCGATTCTAGTTAGATTCCCATTCTAAGTACCAATCACACAATAATTTCTTATCTTATCTAAGGTGGATTCCCATTCCACGTTTGAATTATGTGTTTCAACTATAAATGGATCCATTTTAAATTAAAATGATGGGGACACATACAAGCTCAGTGGACATCATACCCACTATGAATTCCCATTCATGGGATGATTTCTCATTCTGTTTATCAAATTAAAGTAAGAGAAAACGAATATAAAATTACCAAAAACTCCAAACATGTTTACTATATCCCATCTCCGTTAACTCAGGCCAATTTTAAATTATCAATCCATTTATTCTGATATCATATGTTACTAGTTTATATTTAAGTTATACTAAAATTATAGTTAGTAATCCAATTCTAATATACTGATTACAAGCTAATTACCACAACCCACATATCAATTTTTAAAAAATACAATTTCACATGCCAATAGATGTCTATATTTCCAATTTTAAACCCATAGGGTTTCATAGTTCACAAGGATAGATCCAAATATGAACCCAATGTTTTAAAATTAAATCAAAATGGATCTATGTACTCAAATTCATGTTCCAACCTAGGTTTGAGGATAGATACACCTATCACATGGTAAAAAATAAGGGGTCTTAATTACTGATGGACCCAATAGGGTCCATGGGAGGTCTAACCATGAGGATTCAAGTAATACAAGTGATATCAAATTAGAAAATATCATATGCATGGTGTTCTAGTGTGATAAAACATGTTTAAAAAACTAGAAGACCAAATTATACCTTAGAGAGATGCTTCAGACCGCCTTCCTCAAAAGACGAGAAGGTTAAAAAAAAATGGTCGAGTGTTCAGATTAAAGTGAAACACCATGATTCCCATTGGAATGTGATAAAATCATCCCAATAAGTCTAGAATAAGATGATCTAGGAAGAAAAAAGAGAAAATTCACAAATTCCAAGAAAGGCTTACTGATTCAAGATATTTGTATCAAACCACATATCAAAAAATTTAATATAAGGCATTGAAGAGGTCATGGAATCATTGGGTAACCCTTATAGAAAAATAATCAAGAATTATATTTGACGGGGTAGATTGAGAAAATAAAAAGGGGTTTCAAGTGGAATAAATATGATTCTACCCTTAATGTTGTTGGCCTAAAATGGCCCCATAGGCTAGCCACTGGCTACCACTTCCTAACCAGTGGTGTCATCCAGAATTTGTGCTCCGCAAGCAACCCCACCAGAAAGACGATGGGATTCTTCTAAGAATCCCATTCTTCCAAGATTCCACGTGTTGGATGGTGGTCTTCCTACAACCTTACCTAGCTACTACCCTATCCCCTAACTAGTCCGTGGCACTACATTAGTTCCCTTACCACATGAAACTTTTATCCCTTACTATCTCACATCGTCAAAGCCCCGAGGAACCTTCTAAATATCAATTTAGTCAGGTTATAAGGTTTATTTATTGAAATTGAAAAGGTTAAATGAAAACATAAATAGGGATGTACATGGAATATATTGAGGTCTTACATATTGGAGGTGTGGTTAGGGTTATTTTAAAATGATGTATAGGAAATTATCATTACATACTAAAAATCAATGATAAAATAATATTTAATCAATGGTAAAATTACGAATAGTAATAAATTAATGTTTTTTTCACTAATTTTCACTAATAGTATTATATTTATTGGAGCTAAAATTAGTGTGGAAAATTCACTTATTAATCATACAAAGCATTAGAAAGTCAAAGTTAGTCTTATCTGGCATTGATTTAACCATACACAAAGATCACTATTTTTTTAATTTTAGATATGATATAGGTATATGTAACATCTCTATAATTAAATTTGATAAATCTTGATGAAAAAAAATAATATAATATTTATTAAAATATTAATATATTATCAGTTATATAAAAAAAATTAATAGTTAATAATTATATTTTAATGTGAATAATTTTATTTAGTAAATATTATTATTATTATTATTAATGTATAAATATTTTTTACTATATTTTGAAGACTATATAAATTTATAAATAAATATAAAAAATACTAAAAGTTACATTAAAATAAAAAATATCTATATTAAAAATATTTATATAGTATAAATTATATATACTAATAATAATTAATAATTCCACAATAATGTATTTTTATTTTTATAGACAATCCCCAATATAATTGGGTTGAGAGGGAACCCCTACATTACTAGAAGCCCCCAAGAATTCATGGTCTGAAGGCCCATTGGCATAGAGGCCAATACATGACCAGTGTTTCATTCCTAAGACCCCAACCACCTCAACACCTTCCTTCCTTTTTTCATCTATTTTCCCCAACTTTCAAGTATTGACTTCCATTTTTATGACTTTTCATCACTTCCTCCAAGATCAGGGTCTCCGACATGTGTGTCCTATCTACTCCTTGAATGAGCCCTCACATCCAACTGATCACCATAGAGTGCCTTTACAACTTCATGTTATACACCGGTTAGGGACTAAATCAACATAGAGACATGAGGCCCAACATTGATGCCCTGGAGGCGTTTTGAACCTTATTATTTTTTTCTTATCCCATAGGCCTAATGGCCTATAGGCCTTTAATGGCCAAAGTACCAATATGATGGATCAAAATCCTAATTTTGGAGAATAATTTTTCTACTAAAATATTGATATAGTTGCTACTATAGTACTACTATAGTATTGTGATATTGACTCAGAAATACTACCCTTCCATGATTTGATTTCAGGAATGTTGGATATAGGATAATATGGTCTACCACATGACTATGGACCCCACAACATATTAATAATTATTTATTTTATTTAAATATTTTTAATAATATATAAAAACCTTTATTAATTATATAAATGAATTAATAATTAATATTTTATTAAAATAAATATTTATAAATATATTTAAATTTATTGAGTGGAAACATGCAAGTATTTCTAGGTGAGAAGCTCAAAAGAATGATGGGTGCACTGACACTTACCATATATCCCTCTACCCAAACCTGGGATAAGAGGATTGCTCTATCATGTCTTTGCGATTAGTAATATGATAAAACCATTGTTGGAAAGGGGGGAAATGCATCGAGAAGGCTGGGACCATGATGTGAATTTGGGCTGCTCTATTGGGGCTTCATGTGTAGAGACCCGTAACTTGACGTACATGGAAATTACATTACTTTTTCGGAATACTTAGTACATAACAAAAACACACACATAAGGATCGTAATAGTTTAGTGTCTTTGGAAACTCGGAACGTAATCTTCTAATCGTGGTGAAAGATCTTCAATATCTCCCATAAAGATCTTCCATTTTTTTTACCTAAAACCTTTATTTATATCCTGGGGAAAAGAAAACATAAAAGGGTGAGCTCAAATGCTCAGTAAGGGTAAACAAAAGAAAAATCAATCACATCATATTCATAAGAACATAAATTCTGGAAATCTTAACCTGCAAAAGAGAGCATAATTTCATAACATGGGATAAATCATGGCAGTGAAATGTAATCACAATAATCATAACTTAAAACATGAAACTTTGTGGCATTCACACATAATCATAGAGAATCATTTCTTGTTAGTCAAGACTCATTGTCAAGACTATCTTAGTGGACAAAGTCCCTTTCTGAATCGAGTAACCCTCGTTTCAATCCTGTTTCACTGAACCGGTATAACCTACCATTCCAGCCCTGTCTATCTCATGAGATATAAAATCTTTACCCAATGCATTGGAGGGAGATATATGTCCCACCCATCTTATAATGAATCCTTTCTTATGTGTGCCACATAATCATACATCATCGCATAACACATGTAACAAAAATGGGATTCTTGAAACATCATGACATCATAAATCAATTCATATAAGATAAAGGAATTCATAAAAATAATTCCATCACAACATGATCAAATCAATGTAATAATAGGGATAAAAACAGAACCCTTTATTATCTTAGATGGAAAATAATTTTGATAATCACTTGAACTCCATTCTTGAGGAAAATATCCTTTCTTCTTCAAAAACATTTTTCCTTTCATAACATGTCATACAACTTTAAAATAAAAGAAGTTTATTAAAAATAAACTTGAAAACTTGTAAAGCAATCTTCTTGGAAATAATGTTTTAAAAATCCATTCATGCCGTATAAGTTAAAAAAAACATTCTTCGTACTTTTGTCGGAAAAGTCAAAAAGTACCTCGTACAAAAAATGACAAAAGATTCCTTTCATATTCTTTACTAAAAACTCACCGAAGGGTAAAATTGGATTTAAACTATTGTAAGTGGATGGAAATAATATTACATATTGATGAAACATGGATGTGGATGATAAAATACACCCCAGTAAATACTTACGAATAAACAATCTCGGATAAAAATGAGATTGTGATATTTCCCTTACCTTATGTCCGACTTGCTTTGTAAGTGTCCGAACCTCATGTATAATGATTTAAATCATGTTATTGACTTATTCCAGAATCATATTCATTGTTATTATATCATATATGGTCCACTTATGACTTTATATTACCCGTTCTTTTGTAAATTCATGTTAAAGTAGCGTTTTGGGTAAAATAGTCTCATTTGTCGTTCGTGTTTTTAGATTGTAATTATTCATATGATTACTTAGATCATGATTACTTAATTACAGAATATAAAAAATGATTTATATATATATATATTCATAATATACATATATAATAAATTATTAAATGGAAAGAAATACACCGTTCATGGAGACGGTAGTCCGTACGTACGCATGAACGCTGTTTTCGTTTCCTTATTGAATTAAATGGAATTAAGTAGATGACATACATATAAATAATTCCAGTATCATTATTATGTCATATATTTCATTATTACTTATTATATATACTTTATAATCATTCATTAATGGTTAATCATTGAGAATGAATCTCATCGCGTCGTGGAGACGGTAGCCCGTACGTACGCACGAGCGATGATATCGTTCCCATGGTCGTGGAATTGTGTTGAAGTGTATGTATACTATTTCAGTATCAATATAACTTAAAATAATCATATATAGTTACTCATTACACCTTTATACCCATCCAATTTAGGTGGTGGCGGAAAATAGATTACACCACGGCGTGGAGACGGTATTCCGTACGTACGCACGCGCGGTGATTTCCTTTTTCCGTAGGATGGATAGAATGTTAATTAGAGTTGTTTCATATTTATAATAACATATCAGTATATAAGAAATACTTATGTTATTACTTTATCATGAAACAACTAAAGAAGAAGAAGTTGAAGAAGAAAGAAATTGAAAAGATCAGTAATGGATATTACCTCTTCTTTGGAACGCTTCTTTGAATCCTCTACTTAGGGAACTAAGATTGGTCTTTGAAGAAGACCAGGACCTCTAGGATTATTCTAGGGAAGTGGAGAAGGAATTTTGGCAGGGGTTGGCCGAGCTTGAGTGCTCAAATTGGTGCGAGGAGGAGGGGGAGGAGGTACCCTTTTATAAGGGAGGAGAGGGGCACCTTAGGAATATCTCAAAATATTATTTTATATTAAAGTCAAAATCGGTTTATAATGGTTCCAAAGGGTCTTATTTAGAAGCTAAAGTGGGGATGGGTCGAAATCCTATCAACCAATAGGATTTGGACAAGTTTAGGTTATTATTTTAACCTTATCAATTAGATTTAACTCTAAGTTAAATAATTTAACTTTTACCGTGTCTTTTTGTTTTCTTACACTATATGGTTAATACACTTACTATACCATGCCAAAAGAACCCCAAATTGTTTATTATTAATATATATATCCTTATCTAAGTCATTTGGCCGAACCTTAGATTTTTAGGAATAAAATAACAATTAATAATATAATATTAGATTTAAAAACTATTTTGTGTCAATTTTGACACTATTTGATATATGATTTTTGTGAAAGTCATAACAGAATTATATGTTCGAACCAATTTGATTAAATCAACACTAATATATCATAGTAACCTATAAAATTATTGGAATTCATAAAAAGTCTCAAATTACATTCATTTTAGCATTTATAACATCAATTATTTTAATATTTCCTTAAAAGGGTAATTACTGCATCATCGTTGTGTCATAAATAAATTAATTTATTTAAAGTCTAAAAATTATAAATAAAATATCATTATGTAGGAAATATTTTTAGCTTTCTAATGAATATTTATAGTCGAATTTATCTTATGTATAACCCCATGTTAAAAATGTTTTAGTTATTAAACTTTGATTTTAACTATTTTAACTATTCATTAAATAAAATAATATTAAATGTCATAATCTAATCCAAGTGGACCTAAATGGTCATATTATATTCATAAGGTTGTTTTTGGTCTAATTACACTTATCCAATAGAATTAGGACATGTGTTAGGGTAATAGTAATATCATATTTACCCTTAGTTACCCTATTTACTATTAACCGTGGTAAATAAAAGTAAAAAGTTACTATTCACCAAAAATTATTTTCATCTCATTGAACCACATTTTACTTACTGACATCAACCGTGTCTCTCGGATTTTTGAAATTCCATTCACAGAAGCGGTAAAATTAAGTTTTATGAAAAGTTCAGTTTTTTAACTACCACTTAGTAGTTTCACTATTCATCAAAAATTGATGTTTTTCAGAACAATGTCAAAATTTCATTCTAAGCTATATTTCATATTACGAATTCAAAAATGAAGTCTATTTTACCAAATTCATAACATAGAAGTTGCATTAATTAATTTTATAATTAAATCCCGCTGTTAAAACAAATAGCGTGTTTTTAAGAAACAATATCTATCAAAAGATTGACACTTGTTTATATCTGGTTTAAATGTGAAATTACATCCAATGACCAAAATTGTATTAAATTGTAAAAATATATTCTAAATATAATTTAAAAACACTCAAATTAATAATTTATCACTATTAATTATTTCGATTGAAAAAGTTGTTTTTAACTAAAATTTAGTAATTTTCACTATTCATTAGAATATGAAAGTTATCCGAAAAGTACCAAAATTTCACCTTAGGCTAAATTCGATACTCCGAATCCAAAAATAAAGTCCATTTTGAGAGCTAAAATTTCTAAAATTTAAAAAGTGGTTATTACTATTCATAACGGCTAGTTCATGACAATATTATAATAATATAACATTGTTTATTAAAACCCGGTATTGCGTACAACACACGCTATCGAGGAAGGTCGCGATTGCGTGCAAGGCAAGTCAAGGATGCGTGTTGTGAAAGCTTCTTTTGGTGTAGCGTACGACACAAGACATTAATGAAATTAAAAAGAATATTTTTCGTAAAATTTCGGGGTGTTACATTCTACCCCCCTTAAAATGAATTTCGCCCTCGAAATTCGTCGGGGTTATAAATGGTTTACTATTCGAAAGTTTCTTTAATAGAAACCCACATCGTAAAAAGGAATACCAAAACCAATCTTTAAAAACAACGGTATGAAACGTAACGGTTACCCAAATAAACTAATCACTGGGTTTCCACATAGGTGAAAATATGGATATGGAAGAAAAATATAACCATCATGTTCTGATGGAGAGTGGTAGAGAACATGGCTATGGAAAAGCCAACAATCACAAATCCATAAATTTGTGACGATCTAAGGTACCATCCGATTCATCAGGTATAAGATCACTAGGACAAAATTTTTGGTTTTCCACTTCATCTCTTAAATAAATGAAGTTGAATTTGTTATTCGTGAAGTGTTAGCAGATCATGTGATAGAATGACGGGTCATTCCATCTGTCTCAAACAAAAGGTTAGCAAAAATTATATACATAAATCGATCTATAATGAGATTAAACACATATGGTTCCTAAAATGGACTTATACTTCATATATCATACTGCTTAATATAATAAAACTAGTTTCTACTAAACAGGGACTTCCTGTAGGCCAGTGGTAGGCGATAAAGGCCAGTCGCACTTCGGTTATGGGTTCGATTCCCACAGCCTTGTCCGAAGCGATGGGCTGTCGCCCGTCCTGCAGGTTGTCCTTTTTCTAAAACTTCATTACTATAACATCCCATCAATAATATCGAAAAAAAACTTCTATACTTAAAAAATACTCACTTATGTCCAACATAATCCATTTCAATCTTTAGGCTTATCCATAATACTGCAGTCCACTCTCATAACATAGTGAAAACGATTACCAGAGATTTAATACCATCGTTGATCCCCATATATCATAAGATATGTTTTGTTGGTCACATTCCAAACATTCAAAGTCCTTAATCTTGTATTCTCTTGAATACCTTAGTGAAAACATGAATGCAGTTTAAAGTTAACACTTTCCACATACCAAAATCCTCAAAATTCTATATACTCAAACCATGATATCACTTAGTCCTTATGTCAATCATGAGCTCATGAATACTATTAAACATTTCATTTTCTCGTTTTCCCTTCATTATGCGCATATCATCTTATTTCCAAAAAAAATATCTCAATCACTTTGAATAACACATCAATAAATATTGCAATACTCAATGATACAACATTATTTTGGAATCCCATTACATAAACACTTAATCATTCCACCACATCGTTGTCATATTCAACATCGCCAATAGTGATCGCATGTGACATCGCTTTGTCCTTTTCCTTAAGTGGTTGCTCATGTTGATCATCACTAACCCTTGGATTAGGGCATTTATTGGCATAATGTCCCATATCCTTGCACTTGAAACATTGAAGTGTTGGTGGTGCGTTCTCTGCAGTGTTTGCTTTATTCACATCATTAGAATACCTTTTTCCATTACATCGACACTCAGCTGCTCGATGACCTTCTTTTCCACACTTAAAACATTTTCTAGTCCCTTTAAGACAATCTCCACCATGCTTCTTTCCACACTTTGTGCATAAGGAAACATTCATCTTCTTTTCACCATTATTCTGAGATTTCTCCTTGAACTCCATCTTTCGTTTCTTGTCAAAACCATGAGATGGATATGTAACACCAAGTTCCATTTCTACCTTGATAGCACAACGCACAATTTCTTCATAGCTACTGAAGTCTCTTATAGCTAATTCCCTTCGAAGACTTGGTTTTAAGCCACTGAAAAATCAATCAACTTTACTTTCAGGTTGGATGATAATGCCAGATTCATACCTTGCAAGTCTTGTAAAATTCGCTTCGTATATACCAACAGATTCATCATCCTTTCTCTTTAGTTCAAGAAACTCCTTCTCCAGCTTTGTTCGAAGAATACGAGGGAAGTACTTACTGAAAAACAAGTTTTGAACTCGTCCCATTCCATGGACTCAATTTCATCTCTTGGCCTCATATTCTTGATAAGATTCCACCATTGATCAGCTTAACCTTCCAAACGATATACTGCTAAGATGACTTTATCATGTTCAGAACATTGAAGAACTGAAAATATCTTTTCAGTGGTACTGATCCATTGTTCAGCAACAAGTGGATCAGAAGTCCCACTGAAAGAAGGTGGACGTTGCCTAATGAAGGACTCAATAGAATATTGTTCCCTTCTCTACTCATTTGGAAGTCCAGAATGATTAATAGCTTGTGTAAGTATTGCAATAAGATTTTGCACTCCATCTCCCATAACATTTGTTTGTTCAGGAGGACAATCATTGCATTATCCATTGCATTGTCCAATGCATTGATCAACACGGTTCCTTCGGGTTCCATCCATCGTCTAAAACCCAAAAAGAATAGTGTGAGAGGCAAAAATCATGCTAGGGAAAACAACCTAATAAAGGGGGAGTACCTTCAATATCTAACATCTTAGGTTTAATTCTATGATCGTTAGCGTAATTATAGTACTATAACCTATACGTATACTTAACCTTAGGGACATCCCTAGACATACCTTAGAAATATCTCTAGGGATCTCACTAACGTTTTCGCATCCTAGTTTCCAAAGGTTGACTAAACCTTTCCTCTGATACCAACTGTAGAGACCCGTAACTTGACGTACATGGAAATTACATTACTTTTGCGGAATACTTAGTACATAACAAAAACACACACATAAGGATCGTAATAGTTTAGTGTCTTTGGAAACTCGGAACGTAATCTTCTAATCGTGGTGAAAGATCTTCAATATCTCCCATAAAGATCTTCCATTTTTTTTTACCTAAAACCTTTCTTTATATCCTGGGGAAAAGAAAACATAAAAGGGTGACCTCAAATGCTCAGTAAGGGTAAACAAAAGAAAAATCAATCACATCATATTCATAAGAACATAACTTCTGTAAATCTTAACCTGCAAAAGAGAGCATAATTTCATAACATGGGATAAATCATGGCAGTGAAATGTAATCACAATAATCATAACTTAAAACATGAAACTTTGTGGCATTCACACATAATCATATAGAATCATTTCTTGTTAGTCAAGACTCATTGTCAAGACTATCTTAGTGGACAAAGTCCCTTTCTGAATCGAGTAACCCTCGTTTCAGTCCTGTTTCACTGAACCGGTATAACCTACCATTCCAGCCCTGTCTATCTCATGAGATATAAAATCTTTACCCAATGCATTGGAGGGAGATATAGGTCCCACCCATCTTATAATGAATCCTTTCTTATGTGTGCCACATAATCATACATCATCGCATAACACATGTAACAAAAATGGGATTCTTGAAACATCATGACATCATAAATCAATTCATATAAGATAAAGGAATTCATAAAAATAATTCCATCACAACATGATCAAATCAATGTAATAATAGGGATAAAAACATAACCCTTTATTATCTTAGATGGAAAATAATTTTGATAATCACTTGAACTCCATTCTTGAGGAAAATATCCTTTCTTCTTCAAAAACATTTTTCCTTTCATAACATGTCATACAATTTTAAAATAAAAGAAGTTGATTAAAAATAAACTTGAAAACTTGTAAAGGAAGCTTCTTGGAAATAATGTTTTAAAAATCCATTCATGCCGTATAAGTTAAAAAAAAACATTCTTCGTACTTTTGTCGGAAAAGTCAAAAAGTACCTCGTACGAAAAATGACAAAAGATTCCTTTCATATTCTTTACTAAAAACTCACCGAAGGGTAAAATTGGATTTAAACTATTGTAAGTGGATGGAAATAATATTACATATTGATGAAACATGGATGTGGATGATAAAATACACCCCAGTAAATACTTACGAATAAACAATCTCGGATAAAAATGAGATTGTGATATTTCCCTTACCTTATGTCCGACTTGCTTTGTAAGTGTCCGAACCTCATGTATAATGATTTAAATCATGTTATTGACTTATTCCAGAATCATATTCATTGTTATTATATCATATATGGTCCACTTATGACTTTATATTACCCGTTCTTTTGTAAATTCATGTTAAAGTAGCGTTTTGGGTAAAATCGTCTCATTTGTCGTTCGTGTTTTTAGATTGTAATTATTCATATGATTACTTAGATAATGATTACTTAATTACAGAATATAAAACATGATTTATATATATATATATTCATAATATACATATATAATAAATTATTAAATGGAAAGAAATACACCGTTCATGGAGACGGTAGTCCGTACGTACGCATGAACGCTGTTTTCGTTTCCTTATTGAATTAAATGGAATTAAGTAGATGAAATACATATAAATAATTCAAGTATCATTATTATGTCATATATTTCATTATTACTTATTATATATACTTTATAATCATTCATTAATGGTTAATCATTGAGAATGAATCTCATCGCGTCGTGGAGACGGTAGCCCGTACGTACGCACGAGCGATGATATCGTTCCCATGGTCGTGGAATTGTGTTGAAGTGTATGTATACTATTTCAGTATCAATATAAATTTATAATAATCATATATAGTTACTCATTACACCTTTATACCCATCCAATTAAGGTGGTGGCGGAAAATAGATTACACCACGGCGTGGAGACGGTATTCCGTACGTACGCACGCGCGGTGATTTCCTTTTTCCGTAGGATGGATAGAAGGTTAATTAGAGTTGTTTCATATTTATAATAACATATCAGTATATAAGAAATACTTATGTTATTACTTTATCATGAAACAACTAAAGAAGAAGAAGTTTAAGAAGAAAGAAATTGAAAAGATCAGTAATGGATATTACCTCTTCTTTGGAACGCTTCTTTGAATCCTCTACTTAGGGAACTAAGATTGGTCTTTGAAGAAGACCAGGACCTCTAGGATTATTCTAGGGAAGTGGAGAAGGAATTTTGGCAGGGGTTGGCCGATCTTGAGTGCTCAAATTGGTGTGAGGAGGAGGGGGAGGAGGTACCCTTTTATAAGGGAGGAGAGGGGCACCTTAGGAATATCTCAAAATATTATTTTATATTAAAGTCAAAATCGGTTTATAATGGTTCAAAAGGGTCTTATTTAGAAGCTAAAGTGGGGATGGGTCGAAATATTATCAACCAATAGGATTTGGACAAGTTTAGGTTATTATTTTAACCTTATCAATTAGATTTAACTCTAAGTTAAATAATTTAACTTTTACCATGTCTTTTTGTTTTCTTACACTATATGGTTAATACACTTACTATACCATGCCAAACGAACCCCAAATTGTTTATTATTAATAGATATATCCTTATCTAAGTCATTTGGCCGAACCTTATATTTTTAGGAATAAAATAACAATTAATAATATAATATTATATTTAAAAACTATTTTGTGTCAATTTTGACACTATTTGATATATGATTTTTGCGAAAGTCATAACAGAATTATATGTTCGAAACAAGTTGATTAAATCAAAACTAATATATCATAGTAACCTAGAAAATTAGTGGAATTCATAAAAAGTCTCAAATTACATTCATTTGAGCATTTATAACATCAATTATGTTAATATTTCCTTAAAAGGGTAATTACTGCATCATCGTTGTGTCATAAATAAATTAATTTATTTAAAGTCTAAAAATTATAAATAAAATATCATTATGTAGGAAATATTTTTAGCTTTCTAATGAATATTTATAGTCGAATTTATCTTATGTATAACCCCATGTTAAAAATGTTTTAGTTATTAAACTTTGATTTTAACTATTTTAACTATTCATTAAATAAAATAATATTAAATGTCATAATCTAATCCAAGTAGACCTAAATGGTCATATTATATTCATAAGGTTGTATTTGGTCGAATTACACTTATCCAATAGAATTAGGACATGTGTTAGGGTAATAGTAATATCATATTTACCCTTAGTTACCCTATTTACTATTAACCGTGGTAAATAAAAGTAAAAAGTTACTATTCACCAAAAATTATTTTCATCACATTGAACCACATTTTACTTACTGACATCAACCGTCTCTCTCGGATTTTTGAAATTCCATTCACAGAAGCGGTAAAATTAAGTTTTATGAAAAGTTCAGTTTTTTAACTACCACTTAGTAGTTTCACTATTCATCAAAAATTGATGTTTTTCAGAACAATGTCAAAATTTCATTCTAAGCTATATTTCATATTCCGAATTCAAAAATGAAGTCTATTTTACCAAATTCATAACATAGAAGTTGAATTAATTAATTTTATAATTAAATCCCACTGTTAAAACAAATAGCGTGTTTTTAAGAAACAATATCTATCAAAAGATTGACACTTGTTTATATCTGGTTTAAATGTGAAATTACATCCAATGACCAACATTGTATTAAATTGTAAAAATATATTCTAAATATACTTTAAAAACACTCAAATTAATAATTTATCACTATTAATTATTTCGATTGAAAAAGTTGTTTTTAACTAAAATTTAGTAATTTTCACTATTCATCAGAATATGAAAGTTATCCGAAAAGTACCAACATTTCACCTTAGGCTAAATTTGATACTCCAAATCCAAAAATAAAGTCCATTTTGAGAGAAAAAATTTCTAAAATTTAAAAAGTGGTTATTACTATTCACAACGGCTAGTTCATGGCAATATTATAATAATATAACATTGTTTATTAAAACCCGGTATTGCGTACAACACACGCTATCGAGGAAGGTCGCGATTGCGTGCAAGGCAAGTCAAGGATGCGTGTTGTGAAAGCTTCTTTTGGTGTAGCGTACAACACAAGACATTAATGAAATTAAAAAGAATATTTTTCATAAAATTTCGGGGTGTTACATCATGAAAACTCCTTTAGGTTCCTTTAGGACATTTAAGTAGGACCTCCAGGCCATTAAAAAACTTGTGTATTAAGGGCCATAAATATGTAATAAAATAGATCTGGTTGGGTATTTGTCATTCCCAGTGGGGAGGGATGGGGTATGACCTGTTGGGGTGGTTGAATGCATGTGTGTTTGATTTATTGTAATCCAAGCTACCGCTAATATTTTATTTCAATTTATTGAGGATTATTTTGCATATATAACTATTTAAATATAAATATAAAATTAACCACCAACTATATTTAAATTAATAATTTTCTTAAAAAAATATTAATTATACATTTTATAATATAATAGTTTTTATCAATTAAAATAAAATTTTAATTATGTATATTTTTTCCACAATATATTGTTAATTATAAAATTAAAAAATAAAATGTAAAATCATTAACAATTATATTTAAATAAATATAAAATTTTTAGTATATTGATTTATATATATTATTGATATAAAAAATAATGATTATTTTCTTGAAATAAGTAGTAACTAATTTTGTTAACTAGAATTAATTATATTTTAAAAATATTATAAATTTTTTGAATGAATATATATTTTTTAGAATATATATAGAATTAATTAAATAAATAATTGTATGATAAATTATAATGCTATTAATAATTGTACACAATTAAAAGATATACGATAGTTATAGATTATATAGATGTATACATTATTAAGTATATATAAATAAATAAAATTAATAATTAATTATATTTAAAAATTATTTAATAGATTTGAAAATATTATTTTTTATACGAATTAATATTTTTAAAATATTTCATTAATTATATAAATGTATAATTATAGTAAAAATAATTATATTAATGAAAAAATAATATGTATATATATTATATAGAAACCTCGACCACACTATACAATTCATGCACTTTCCAACAAAGCATATTCCATTATGGACGTAACAAGAATCGAGTTTTGAATATGTACAGAATCCCATGTGAGTAAGACCAGACTCGCCACGCTACCCAAGATTATTGAGGTATTAAGTTATCGATGACTTAAAATTATGATACAGATCAAAACCAATTAGAATTGATCCCAAGATCCTATGGATCCCAACCCCAACCCTAACCATTAGGTCATCCCAAGTGGGGAGTATTTGAAATATATATTACTAATAACCCAAATATAATTATGAATTAAATTTATTATGTGGTGTACTTATAAAATATATACACAATTCATTATTATTTACATTTATCTTAATATATATATCATGCAATTTTTTAATTTATATATGTAGGAGAAAATTATAATTATTGCTATGTGAAAAATATTTTAATTTTAATTTCATATAACTATTTATATAATGTATATAAGATGTATAATATTAATTATGTTACAATATCAGTACAATGTTTCATTGATTCACTACTCAATAAATACCCTTTATCAAACCATAAAATGGGCATTTTCATCATTTAAAATACACTAACATTTTAAGTGATAAAAAAAGATGGAAAATTTAATTAGAAATAATAAATGTGATGATAAAGGTTCCCTTTGTCAATGATTTTATTAGCACTAATAAAGAGTGACTTTATAAACTCTAAAATTAAATCTAATAAGGCACATATCAATATCTAGAGAGTAGAAACATCTCTAACACAATATAACAGCAGATAAAATTCCTAAATAAAAAGTTTAACCGTAGTATATGAATTAAATTAAACACAAAAAATCAATTTAAATTTACATTACACCATTATTTATTTTTAATATTTTCAATAAAATATAATTACATTGATTAAATGTTTAGTTAAAAAAACTTCAACCAATTAAAAATTTAAACTCTTATAGTAGGCCTTCTCCAATGATAAACTAAAACTTCTTCAAAAGATTATTCCTACAATAATAACAATGTTAATTTTAGTAAAATCACATAAATATAAATAAATTGTAATTGTAATGTTTTATAATTCATGATAAACTTCAATTGGAATGATATGTGGTTACTTACCACATATCAAAACTGAATAATTGGTTATTGTTTAGAAGTATTATAAAAAATCAAGTGTTTTTGTTTAATTTTAAGTACGTGAAATGCATCTTGAACTAATATGTCATTTTCAAATGAAAACACGCACATTCAATCATACAAGACACGATATGTGTCAAATTGAATTATGGTTAATTCCACAATGTCAAAAATGAATTATTGATGTTTTTATAAAATATCACAACAATATGAGTGTGTTTTCGCCATGATGCACACCTATCACAGGGTGTCTAAAAGGATAATTAATTTCCCTAAGGAATATAGTAGTAGTAGTAGTAACCTATGTTGTCACCAAGGAGTAGTGATATATCAAATTTCCATGTATGAAATAAAAATAAATATATATAATTTCATGGCCTGGGTTAAATGAAAACAAGGATTTAAAAAAATTAGGATGAGATATAAGTGATATGGTTCTGATTTGGATTCCTATTTTTAATTCATTAATATTATTTAAAAAAAAATATCATTCCCTAGTCAATCATTTTAATTAAAGGTTTCACAATCACTTACCATTTTTACCATTGATAATGTTTTATGATGATAAAAATAGTTCAAACAATCCATTTCATTAGACAATTCTCCTTTATATTTGTGAATTCCATAATGAATCTCCCTTTTTTTACTTATGAAATATCCATTCTTGTAATTTTATTCCAAAGAAACCCAGTTTGATCACTACCCTTTCCTCACATGTTTAGTAATCACAAAAAACACTTTTCTTGAACCTATACCAATCAATCAAAATGATTCAAAACCAATTATAGGGAGAGAAGAATCCATTAATCATGGAAATAATTAATAGTCAAATTAAATCAAAAATGCAATCGAATTCATGTAAAATTATGAAATTAAATATAAAAAATAATAAACAATGAAACTATATCAATATTGTTTGAACCAAAGGTATATACTCAATCATTATAAATATATCAACTCGCCTTCCACAATTAATCTATGATTATAACCCTCTATTGTAGAAGAATAAATAGAGATATTAGGGGTGTAAGACATATTAATGAAATATGTATCTTAATTTATAGTAATTGGTAGCCCAAGGTCCGGTATTTGGATATTGAAATCATAACTTCAAATCTCCAACCCATTATTAAATCAATTATTCCTTTTTTTATTTAATGCAGTGATCTCTTTAAAAATACCCTCTCATTATCGAAGAGTGAGATAATATATTTTTGAATTCCCATATTTTTGTATCTTAAATATGTGGTAATGTCACCATCATATATTTTCATCCAAAAACCATTTGATCCAACCTATAAACTGACTCAATATTATCCGTAGATCGCTTGTTCATGGAATGAGGTGTCTGGGAAGAAGATTTGTATACAAAGGCAAGAAGCGATAGTGGTATAACAGTGGACTTAACAAAATGGATATTACATAAAATGGTTTTGATATTATTATTTTGGTATCACGTGAATGTGTAAGTGTAACATAAACAGTAGAAGGAAGCAATAACTAGAAAAAGTTGAAAATGGGGCACTAGTGGTAGCATGGTCAGGCAGTGGTAGAGGGAGGCGGTAGCACACCCTGATGGTAGGAAACCTAGTTTTTGTAATAGATTCATTATTTTTATAAAAACATAATAAGGAATATTTTGATATTTTGATGGAAACTATGTGGGTTTTAGTGTGAATCCATGAACATAAACTATTTTTCGAGCTCGAAAATAGATTTAATGAAGATCCTATAGCATAATAGTGGTGGTTTGATGATCTTCCTCTTTACCCTTACACAATTGGTGTTTCATAAGGGTCTTACCTTTATATAAAATTTTAATTCATTTTGTTACCCTTATGAAGATGAGGGTTATCCGTATGAGAATTAATTTTACATTTATATAACCTTTAAAGAACTGACGGTGCTTTACGCAACTCTTGAAAATCTTGGGGTACCTTAACATATCAGGTAACATAACTTTATATATCCTCTAATTACCTTTAAAAAACCAATAAAATCTATGGGATACCTTTATATAGATTCTCTTTACCTTTACACAGTGTGTGAAGTACCCCAACATAGCCCCTTGGCCTTTATACATTTTTTGGGAAGTTGATGCTATGTTTATGTAATTGGAATTATACACATAAGAAGTGTGTCACAAACCCTTACATAACACTTCAAATTCTCTTATATAAGGGTAGAGATTATCTTACCCTTATTTGGAACCATGCCCATGTGTTAGTGTAAACCAAAATATAAAAAAATTCATTTTAAAAATCAACATTTAAAATTCAGAATTTCTACCTCTTTTACTCCAAATTAATTTTTCAAATGACAATTACCCACATGTAAATAAATAAATTAAATCATGATTAAAATGATTAAAATTAAAATTAAATTTATTATAAAATTTTTAAACAAATTCATACGAAATAATGAAAATAAATACCCACAAACTTGATCTATGCTTGTCCCCAAGCATTGAATCTCAATAATAAATCATTAAAGAACAATGTTTTAACAATATTTAAATTCTAAAATAATAAAAAAAGATTATAAATGTTTAAGTCAACCTTCAAATACCATATAAAAAATAAATTTAACTACCCAATTTTCAAAAGAACAATAATCCCAATAATTTTACCTTTTAGCATAGGAAATGATGGGTCTTCTCATTCCTTCTATTCAAGATTGTTAATTTATTATTATCAAAAATTTCATTTCATGATATACCTAACTTTCAATTATTTTATCTCACATCCCTCATGGTACATATTCAAGTATAGTTATGCTCATACCATGAGTACATGATCCTATCCATAAGGTTGCAAAGGATATACATTCTCTATTTTGAAAATAACAAAAATACAAGAAATCATGATGACTTTTCAATTAAGGTTATGATTAATCTGAGTTGTATGGTTGGAAGGGATTTATATTCAAAACGTTAAGTATCAAAGGGGAGGTTAACTCAAAATTAAATTAAATGATATCAAATGTAAAATTTCAAGGTAAATATCCCCTTAAAAAGTGACAAAACCCACTTCTTAAGCTCAAAGTTTGGCCATAAATAATGTATTCGCAAGAAATAATGGAAAACCTCCTGAATTTTTATAATTTTTTCATTTTTTTCTCTTTAAAAATAAAATTTAATTTTTTTCCTTACTTTTTCAAAATTCATTCTTGGAAAAAATCTCACATCCAAAACCTAACTCCATATAATAAAATCACCAGTCTAGAAATGGTGATTTTTATTCTCCCAATTCATGACCCATTATTCTTCTCATTTTTTCCTTTTTTTCATTTTTTTCTTCAGGAATGGAAAAAAATAAAATTAATATGAATTAATCATGGACCTTTCCAAATAAATAAAAATGGAACCCCTAAACTTATTCCATTCAATGTAGTTTATCTATTCTATCATGACATCCCTCACCACCACAATTCATCTTTAATATATCATGCAAAACAAGAAGAGGAGGGTAAGAAAGGGAAATATTATATTGTAATATGGATCATTCCTAACAAGTTCATTCATGGAATCTATAAGCTAAATACAGATTAATGTAAAAGATGGTATCATTGATAAGAGATAAATCAATATAAATGGATCAATAATGATAAATATGATTATTAAATCAGTCATTTTATCCTTAACAATAAGTAAATTAATTTAATAATTGGGTAATTTAGTAGAATATATAAATATAGATAACTAAAAATTAATTCACATTCAATATTTAACCTATACATGTATTTTACAAATTAAAATTTTATCATTTAAATATTAAAGAATTATAATGAATTATATTGGAAAAAGTTTTCAAATATTAATATGAGAACTCTAGTGATCACCATTAATAATAAATGAATAAAAAAATTATTTCCCTTTCATTTAAAACTCATCACAAGGTGTTTATCCTTTAAAACCTTAATAAAAAATGTAAAAAATTAAAATAAAACATTATGAACATATAAAATAAATCTAGATAAAATAAAGTATGCTCTTGTAATCTATAACTAATTTCCACTAACTAACTCCAACATATTTTATACTCTTTTTTTGGTTATGAGTTTTTCTAATATTTTAATGAAACAATTCTCTTATTTTGATAAAGAATACCTTCATACAACTTAGGTTTAGTTTTCCTCATTCTTCCCTCGAAAAATCATTACTAATTTCATTATATTTTAACATATATATAAAAATATAGTGTATATTATATCAAAATTATGATGGTTTTAATATATTAAATATATCCCAAATATTATGGTGTAATCCTACCCAATCAATAGTTAGGTATTTTCTTTCACAATACCTTAAAATCATTTAATCTTTTCAATTTGATATAGTTTCATAAAAAATTCCCCATCATTGCCTTATATATTTAAACTCTCTATACCCTCTACAACTTTACTATTTCACTATAGTGTAGCCTTATCTTTCATATAGTAACCTAGAATTTTATCATTCATAGAATAGGTCAGTTTTGGGTTCTTGATACTCAATTCCCCTCTATGGGTAAAAAGGTCAACTTACATGACCAAATGTACTTAGAAAATTAGTATGTTGTCTCCATTATTTATGAGGAGGTTCTTTCCCCATGGAAGAGTAATTGTGAATATTATTGCATGTAAGGAAAAAAATAAACTTTTATATTATACAAAAATTTATTATGTTTAACCCATGAGTGCATATTTGGGAAATAAACATTATATCCTCTTATCAGTGTGTCTAGTGGGAAATCTAAAACCAATGTTGTGTTTGGAATGTGTACATTATTATATAAACCCACCCCAAATCATTATCCTTACATGAGGTGGAATTACAAAAACCTTAGGTGACATCCCCAAGACACATATGGCTAGATATAAATATTTAGGGATTTGGAAACCTTGGGGGATGATTTTCCTTTTAAGGAAAAAAATGATGAAGATGCTAAACAATAATCATACAGTCATCTAAATGAGGCATGCATATACAATATATTAACTAAAAAATACATATAAAGAACAATATTAGAGTACAATGAAGAAATAAATGAATTTTCAAGGATAATAATTAAAATAAAAAGATATTGAAACCAATGTATCACCATCAGAGACAAAGATACATACACTCCAAAACACCAACTTTAGAAAGCAAACCATGAAATCAAGGATCACCACTAGGGAAGTACGAAACATGACCCTTCCCTAAATCACAATAGATAACATCTGTAAATTCCCTATAGTGCCCATGCTGGGGGTGAGTATATCACTTTGTAGGATTTCCCCAATGAGTTCCAAACACACGCCATCAGGTTAAGATAAAATTTTCCTATTTTATTTAAAATAATTCATGAGAATAATAACAAAATTATCCAAGGGAATCAATTAAATATGAAATTTAATGAAATAAATACATTCAACTTACATTTTAAATTTTCCTTTGGCATACCCAAACCATGTTCCATACCCACACATACGTATGTATGTCAAATGGTAATCCAAATAATCACGTGATTGGTGATCCATCCCCCACCATTTATAACTATATGTATCTCATTGGGCCTTTTCAATTTGGAATTTAGAACTATTTTGTTTCACCTATCCTCATACAATGAAATATGAACACACACCACCATGTATTATAAGACCTTATTCCAATAAAACACTTATTTACAAATTATTTCATCTCTCAAAACCTACCCTTATGTAATAAAATCAAACATGAATTTTCCAAACCAATTTTACAAAATATTCTCTTCAAAGAAGAAAAATATCTATAGAAAATTCCAAGACAACATGTTCTGGATCAGTAGAGTAGGAGAGAATCCCCCTAACTTGATTTCTCTTTCACAAAGGATCTTAAAATATTCCATGGATCAACCCCTTCTTTATATTCCTCTATAAAAATCCAATAAGATCTCATCACTAAAAATATGAACCCATAGGTCTAGTCTTACACACTGATCTAGACTTCCATGCAAATTAAATCAAGTATATCATTGGTGAGAAATTAGGAGAAGATACTAACCTTTTATTCTGAAAAAATTGATAAAATATTTCTCAGAATCAGATTCCATACATTAAAGTTTTCTAGAAATCATCTAGGGTAATCCTAGAAGTCGAGAGGAATGGGAAAAAGATGAATACGAAATATTACACCCATAGATAGGGTAAAAATATTTGGGAACAATAAATTCATGATGTTAATTATTAATTCACATCATGATTTAATTCAGAGGCCTATTAAGCTAATATTTTCATTTAATTAGTTTTATTTTCTTAAGAAACCTATTTCATGATGTGAATGGGATTCAAATCATGAACAGAACTGGGGATACCATTCATGATTTGAAATGGTTTATGATATATTCTTATGAACAATTCAAAATTCCAAACCCTTTCATAATGTGAATGGTTTCCTATAGAAATTCCCATTATCCAAAATCCATGCTCTTCTCAACTTACACCAAAAAACAGTTCTGGTTAAATTATCCCTTGGACATGATTCATAAAATAAGAAGCATAAAATAACAGTGTACCTAAAACCATGGGGGTTCTACATTCTCCCCACATTTTGGATTTTCTTCCCCATGAAGCTAGAACAAATTAGTCCATTGCTCCCATATAAACATTTACCCATTTCATGTTTCCTCTTGAAACTAACCATACGACCAAAGTACTCACACCATGGAAATAGATAACCCTTAAAGTGTATTTTTCTACCTATCTGAAACTAGTACCAATGAATGGATAAAAATTACATTCAGATCAATAGATAAATGATTAAAACTTATCACATGTCTTGAATTGAGATGATACATCTTCAGTTGAGAAATAAGAACAATTTTATGAAAAAAACGAATCTCAGCGATAATGATAACTTGTATAAGATAGTTACAATTTAATCTATAACCATGAATGGTCCCACATACCATGGTGATAAAATCTCTTTTTCCCCTAAGATTTATTAAAATGTTTCGGTTACACTTTCAAGAAAATATATCCATTGATATTAAAAGATAATGTTTAGTGATGATTATATACATATGAATTTTGTCTACTTTATGCTATAACCATCCATTCCTAGATCATTTGGACTTTCTTCCTATTCTCATAGACAAGAATCATTCTAGTCAAATTTGTATCTCATGTTTCCAACCAACATAATATAGAACAATAAGGATGACCACACAATGCCTCGAGCGAGGCCATATGCATTATCACCTAATAACTGTTGTTGTAAGAGAATTAAACTAAAGGAAATTAATCCCCCCATGAATCACAAATGTCTATAACATATTCTCTAATCATATCTTCCAATGTATGAATAACATGTTTTGATAGCCCATGCATCTATGGTAGATATGTTGTGATCATAGTCAATTTACTTACAACATCTTATTGCAATAATATCTAAAATCGAGTATAAAAACATGGGTCTCGGTAAAATAAAATCAAAGATGGAAATTCATGTAACCTGAACACATCTCATGTATAAAAATTTTCCAATTACTCAACCATAATGGATTCTATGATGGGTATAAAGTGTTCTGACTTAGTAAGTCAATCCACTATTACCCGTATAATATCATGTTTCCATAACATTCTTAGATGGCCTATGTAGAAATCTATTACAATCTTCTACCACTTACATATAGGTATGGACATAGATTGTAGCATACCAGTTGATCTTTTATGTTTATAATTTACCTACTAACATGATAGAAATTTCAACACATAGTCTATAATCTTTTATTTAATACATAGCTGTAATAAATGCACTCTCATTTCCTTGTAAATATTATGAACACCAATATGAATGTCCCATTTTGAATGGTGGTATATGGAAAATAACAATTTCATAATAATACCAATGAACTACAATTCAATTCTAAAATCATTACAATTAAATTTCATTATCTCTCCAGTCAACGGAAGTCTCCCCACCATTTAGGTTTTACCTAATGGTGATAAAATGATATTCCTGTATATGTGATTCTTTTACCATCTTTATCATGTTTGGAGAAAAAATTATTGGAAATAAAACTACATGGCCACCCCGTGTAGTATGATATAAAGGCATATAATCAATCATGTGCATCAACTACCATTGGTTATGAGACTCTCATACCACTTCACTATATGATTTTTGATACAATATATCTTATGCAGAATTCCTTTTATCGGGTGTGTATACCCACTCGAAATCAAACATCTGGAGTTAATCCATCTATATTAATTTCCTCAAGTTCAAGAATCACTTAAAAAATATGTATTTCATACTCCTATAGTCTTTGAAAACTATGAGCTTTTCACCAAAGAGGTAATGGCTCCATGTCCTTATGGAATAGATAATCACAGCTAATTCCAAGTCTTACATTGGTTAACTGTTCTCATGGAATCACAAATTCCTCAAACCATTGGATAAAAAATGGTTTCTATACATGATAAAACACCAAGACACGACATATATGTATCTAAATTTATCAAATTGTTTTCACCTAGTTTTGGAAAGACTTTGATGGGTGCTAATGTGAGATGATTTTTTGAGTTCCAAAAATCAATTTTGACATTCATCATTCTATATGGGTGGAATGACTTTACTTGTTAGATAAGTTATGGGAGAAGAAATACATTATAAATCCCAAACATAGTGGTAATAATATCTAACTAATACCATAAAATTGCATACCTAAAATACATTATTAGGTGTCTACTAAGAGAGAAACAATTCTATATTACTAGTGTAAACTATTATTCTAACTTTATAAATGACATGCCTGAGGAAACATAATTATTGGATCCAAAATTAAAACCTAGAAAACAATGAATTCAAATGATGATCTCACAGTATACTCATTTTAATTTTCAAGTACTTCTCTTTGTCATTACAGTTTCGAGAGTATACTAGAATATCATCAATAAACACAACAACAAAAGAGTAGAAGTATATGGGGAATATACAGTTAATAAAATCCATTAAATTCATCAGTGTGTTTGTTAGACTAAAATTCATGAGTACATATTCATTATATATATAGTTTCACTGAAATTTAGTTTTAGAGTATCCTCTATTTTGACTCTATATAGATGATATCATGAGTTTAGATCATTTTTTGAAAACCACCTGGCTCTCTTTTACTGATCAAAAAGATAATCTATTATTGGAAGTGGATACTAATTTTTAATCATCAATTGATTCAACATATGATAATAAACACATAATTGAGATCCCCATCACCATTATTTTATAATTAAAATAGTGTATCCCAGTTCTATGCACTAGGTCTATTAAATTCATTACTTTATAACTCTTCTAGTTGATCCTTTATTACTAAAAACATTGTTGGTGCAGTATTTTCAGACAATAGTGAAATAGTGCTTGTTACTTGGAGAAGGATGATAGTAAATTCAATTCCTCTTTTATGTTATAACCTATAGAAATTGTTTAGAAAGAAACCCATGTATCGATCCACTATTCCATTAAGTGTCACATTCCCAATTTTATATACTATAGTCAAATTAAATTCCAATAACATAGATGATATTGTTCCTTAAACTATAACTAAATGTCCTAATATGCCTTCAATTATATCCCATCCCCCCTTGAAAATGTGAATTACTCCATCTAGGGATGTAAACGTCACCTATCGAGCACATCAGTCAATATGGGCCTTAAATCCCCCCAGCCAGTACATAACAAATATTAAATAAAAAAATCTATCATTAGGACCATAATCTTCCAGAGAAGCTTCATTACATCAATGGTAATGGAACATGTTGGACATTCAAATCCTCCACACTCCCACTTTTCTTGTGGTTCCTTAATACTCATGACACGAGGCATCATTACCATGTGAATTCCTAACTATTTTACCACATAATAATCCTGTAAATAATATGACTCTCCAGTATCAAAAAATAAATTCATAATATCAGAGTTCAAAAGAATGGTACATTATACTATAGAGGGACTTGGTTTCACGATCACAATAACCTATTCTGATACATATAACTATTTCTTAGCTATCACTGGATATATTTTTCTTCCATATTATATATATATATAATTTAGAGAATTTATATATTATATATATAAAAAAACTTCATATTTCAAAGAGAAATGTTAAAATTAGGTGAGTGTGAATTTTTGGTACTTTTATGAAATATTTCATGTTTTGATGAATAGTGAAAAATACAGAATTTTAATTCAAAAAAACTTTTTCAGATAATTTATTAACAAGGTTAAAATAAATTTTTAATTTTTTTAGAGTTTAATTATATAAATAATAAATAAATTAATCCCATTTAGTTCATTGGAATCAATTTCACTTAAAAATCTGATATAAAAACCTAGCAAACTTTGCACATTATTACGTTAAAAACCCCCTTTGCCATCCCATTTGTAGGATTAATTTTAAAATAATTTCTACAATATATATGATTGGAATTTGTAAAAATTTATTCTATATTTATAATAATAATAATTTATAATTTATAATATTATCAAGTATGTTTTGACCAAAAATATTAGTAAATGTGAATAAAATTAATTATAGGGATTAAGAGAAAAATTAGCTTAACAAAGGCCTAAACCTTACACTTAAGGCATAAAATGACCTAGAAACTTGTCAAAAATACATTATATGTAATTATTTAGACCCTATAATCACTTTTATAAAATTGGGTTTATTTTTGGATCCACTGTACATGGGAAAAATGTGGGTGAAATTCCCTTTTCGAAAATTTATAAGAATGCCTCTCCTCCTCCACTATAAAAAAAACTCAACTCTCCTAATTATTCACACATCTCAAACCATTTTTATCATAAAAAATACACCCAAATAATCTCCTAATATCCCATAAAAATAATATAATCCAAACCTTGGGTAGAAAGCAATGCAAGGTGTTCTTTTGGCATAAACCAAAAGGAGTTACCTGAATAAGAGGCAACCTTCTTCAACGATCACTTTTGTTTCATTTACTTCTCCACCCATTAAATTGTTTTTATGTTATAATGATATAATAACATAGTTATATTAAATATAATAATATGTTATTATTATAGGATTTCATCCTATACTTTCACACACATCCATCAAATGAGATACACAATCATCGTTTGTGTTTACGATGGATTACCACCTCGCAGACTGATGTCGTTCGTTGTTCCATTTACCACCTTTATATATTAAAACTAATTCTATATTTATAGTATATATATGATATATATGATATATATAATGTCTTTATGATTTTATTAATTCATATATAACTCAAACCTTCATGCTTTCTATTTTATGGTAATATGATACCATCACTTGTGGATGTGCAGACTACCGCCTCCTCAAATCAATGTGATTCGTTAACGATATACAAGGAATGTATAATGGATGGTTTTGATAAATATATGTGAAATACATTACATAAATATGACACTGGAATAATAATATACATATAAATATATATCAGTTACCTTAAATTATTTTAAATACAACTAGGAAATGAAAGTTGCATTCACGCGCATGTACAACCTACCATCTCTATGAACAGTGCATTCATTTCTTATATAAAAAAATTACAAATTATCATAAATAAATATATATATATAATATATAATAAATATATATATGATAATTAAATCATAGTTTAAATTATTTATATTATTAAATCATTATCTATATAACAAGAACAAAAATAACAAGTCAAAACACACTCGAGAAACTAGGCAATTAACACACCAAATAGTGAAAATAATGAATGATTTCTAACAAAAGAGTAATAATATATTATAAGAAAATAATATATGATATTATAAATAAGATTTTGGCGATTTTATAAGTTTTTGAAATGTTTAAAACCTTTATATATGAGGTTAAAGGGCGTTCATTCGAAATGAAATTCAAGGTAAAGGATTGTTGTCTCACTTTTTCTTTCTACAAGGCATACACCATTTTCAACACTTTTTTATTTTGTGTGGTGTATATAATAAAATTATTGTATTACATATCATGAAGATTTTTTACATTTATGTTACTTAATGTTTCATTTTATGTCATTTTTACCATGAGTTTTATGATTTAAATGTTATTATGTGGTAAGGGAATTTTCCTCAACTTCCATTCTTTGTGGAAGACTTTATTGGCATGCACTTAATTTCTTAGATATAGTTTAAATACTTACAATTTAATATATAATATCATGAATAATTCATTATTAATGTTATTTTTAATATCAATTTGACTTATTTCATCTAAGAGGATTTGAACTTAAAATTACCAAGTGGTAAAAAAATTTCACAAATCAATTACTTTTTCTTGGGTTTTACTAATTCCTCATTGTAATTAATATAATGTGATTTTTTATAAATAATTTTACTATAAATTTAATTATTTTAACATATTTTATGTTGATTTACATTTTCAACACATAATCTTTTCGTTGATTTATTTTATCATGAATGTTATGATTATTTTTATCGTTTGATTTACAGTCTCATTTTTATAGAGATTGTTTATTCTTGAGATTACACTAAAGAAATTTATATGATTATTTTTCAATAGAAACATTTATTTTATTATCCAATGGTAAATCATGAGATTTTTAAATTAATAGTACCATTTTCCCACTCTTTGGTACTCAATATGTTTTAGAAATGTTTTTTAGAAAACCTATATTTATTTCACTCTTTAGTCAAAGAATCTGGTTTCTTATTAAAACCATATTTTCTAAAAAGGTTCTATTTTTTTAACCTTTTAAAAAGGATTTATTAAATATATTCCTACCCTATTTTTATTTTGATAATTTTTTCAAAGGTATCTTATCATCTCTTTCCAAATCTGTCACTTTTCTTATCATTTTACAATGAAAAAAGAATGCACTTTTTATCTTGTATGAAACATAAGGATTTACCCACCATAATAAATTTGAATCATAAATTTCTAGTTTAAAAGGTTAATTTTTAAAGATAAATCTATTTGAAAGTAATTTTAAAATAAAAGTTTTTCAAAAAATAGTTTAAAATTTAAAATTATATTTTCCAAAAAAAAAATTCAAATTATTTTTTTATAGTATTTCTATTTATCAAGAAAACAAAACTTTATTTTTACTTCAATTGGATACATTGTATTGATAACATCCTTATTCTTATGCTAGATGGTTTACGGTTTCTTTGACCTAGGATAGTATTTTTATTCACTCGTTGATTAATTTGTCGGTACGCTTGAAATATATAATTTCCTATGATCATTAAACATTGAATTAACGTTATTTATCCATTTCATTTATCATGGATATGTTCATTCCCTAAAACATACACCATTTTTACAAACGATGTTTACTTTGAATGCTATTTTTTTATTGGGGAAATATTGATAAATCTGTGTCCTTTACTCAATAAAAGTATTTGATAAGTCATTTTGTTTATGAATTTAAATCGATTATTCAATATATGAGAAATTCTTTCTACATGCCAGTAATTTTTTTTAGGAATGTGGTGGGAGAATTTGTTTCCCAAGTCATGCCCCCTAAGATATCTGTATTTTCATGTCGATCCTGCTATAGACATCTGTCTGATCTCTAGATATTTTTGATATTCCTATTTGGAAACCTGGTTACTACTGGAACTCTCATGAAAAATATTTTGACTTTACTAATAGTCTCCTTATTTGAGAATGAGAATTTAGAGCATATGAGGTTTTTTACATGCAATTTTTATGTCACTAGTTTGGTACCCCTATTTTTCCAGTTGTTGGAAAAGCTGTGCATTTCCTAGAAACTATTTGGATGATTATTAGAGAGGTTATTTAACATTACTGCATCTGTTAATGGTTTCTGGTTCTTGCTGGCATTTGATGGGTTGGTTTGGCTCTTCTGTTATGTATTTATGCTGGTCTATGGGGCTGTTTTTCAAAGATGCTTGGTGGAATTTAGTGTGGAATATATTTTGAGATATTTCTGCTCAGCTTAGCATCTATTTCTTGCTATGTAGTTTACAGTAGGGATTTTTTTGAAACAAAATTGAATTTGTTTTCTTTCACTGTTTTGCTGGCTTGAGTTCGCATTGAAACATGTTGGTATATTTCCTTGTTTTTCTGGGTTGCCATTTTGGGAGGAGTCCGGATGAAATTCTAATTTTTTCAAATTTTGTCCATCCTCATGATGTTTCAGAATTATCGATGGTGAAGGCTGGTTTTGTACAATTAACACCCAATGATTGAAGGAAGACTTTGCTTCTTCTATGGTGAACATACTTTGGCTTGCTGCAATTTTCTTCTGGTTTGTATGAGTTCTTTTACTTGTTATCCCATTAACTCTCTACCGGTCTAAGTTATTTACACCTCGAGTCTATATTGTTTAACATTCTAGACATGAGTTGGGAAAAACATAATAAAATATGTACAGGTTAGGGATTGGTTAATGTAAGACCCATGACAAATCAATTGGAAAAAAATCTTAAAGATTATTTCTATGCTGAATAGATGGGGTTTTACCCATATATTTAAACTATAATGTGAAAGGTTGTGACAGTTTTATGTTAAACCATTTTGTGAATGGTATTGACTATAAAAATATCATGTTCCTAGGAAACAAGACGTCTGATAATTACAAATTTCCTTCATTCTCTATTTAGTTATTATTATCCATGGTATTTTTTCATTAACATTATATATGGATGAAACTCATTCTCATTTCATTGATTTAATGGAATGTTTTTTAGTTATTTTCCTTTCCATATTGATTATTCCTTATCCTGTTATTGAAATGGAATGTATTTTTAGTTCTTTTCCTTGACATATTTTTACACTCTTCTTTCCCATTTATTGATTATATTTCATGTGTTATTAGTTATTTACCCTTCCATATTGATTATTCTCATTTATTAATTATTCATACCTCTATACATTACCCTTACATAGCATTTGAGATCAACCTTATTATGTTTTCTTTCCTCAAGATTCCATGAAGTTTACTGAGAAATTTATGTAAGGATAGACTATATGGAATAAATTTAATATCATTAAGAAAATTTTGTAATTAGTTTACTTATTTGTAATAGAAGACTCATGTATGTATTTAGTTTACCAAGTCTACTAAACAGTTTCGTCCTTTGGTACGTGATTTACTTGTAACCTATGGATATTTAATGGTAGAATGAAACCGAGTATATAATTTCTAGAGTTGGGATGCTATAGTTAGTATTATAGTAGGTTTAATAGAAACCTTTGGAACATGATTTATTGAAACATATATTATAGAACATTACCATAAGGTAGCATTTTAGGATAATTATAGAAGAACATCCAAAAGTTTTGGTTAGATAGAGATTATGTGGATTTACAAGATATACATCCCTATCTAGATACTACATGTGTACATAGTTCTAGAATAGTTGTATCTAGGTGTAACAACTCTAAAAAAGTGCATTGGGCCTTACTCAATTGTAACATGGTACATGACAATGGGCCTTAATGCATAGATAGCTTGACACTGTTTGGGGATATTCTTAGGATAATTCAAATTTCAATTACAAAATGTGATAATGGATTTGAATATATAATGAAAATGAATGACCTAGGTTAAATATTAGACCAAGGAAGGACCAATGTGGAAATTAAAAAGATGAAGTATTTATGTATTGTGGTTGTATTGAAACCCTTTGTTAAAAGGTTATTTAGTGATTAACTTTATTACAAGCATGTTTATCATATTTATTTTGGAAATTATATGAATTTTTATTTAAAAAAAGATATCTTGTATACCATGTGCCAACCCATCATGTCTGTAAAGGCCGTGAGACATGAACCCATGACCAAAGGACAAAAATGGTACAACCCCAACCACTGACCTACCCAATGTCTTGGTTAATATGCCATTGTTTTTAGGTGAAAATTTTGATGAATTAATAGTAATGACCAACCAATATTTTAAATTTTTAAGTATTAATGGATTTCACATATTAGATTTAGAGAATATTTTGAGTCTAATATAATGACTTTCTTATGGGTATTAAAATATATTAAAAGAAATTTTTTTGCTTTAAAAAAGGGGTTCATTCTTGGATATCAATTTCATGGAGTAAAGGGGGAATTAGAATTTGATCAAAATGAAACCAAAAGATGGAATTGTTCATATGAATTTGGAACCAATCAAGTAAGTAAATTTTATTATATTCCTGGTCAATAAAATAATTTCTCAAAAATAGGAAATGTATCTAAAAATAAAATATTATCCTAAAACCTTAATTTTTTTTAAATCGATCCTATTTTAAATCATCATAGATTTATGGATTTGAGGATTCAAAAATTCCATTGATAATTCACTTATTTTAATCGATGACACCAATAACTCCGTATAAATATTTATGTTTCCCCTCTATGTCCATATCTTCACTTTCCAGTGATGTTTTCCTACTTAGGGACCCAGTTGTATATTAGTCTATGTGAGCTTTGTACTTCACATTCTATCTTTTCTAGATGATGTCTTATGAACCCTTCACATGATGTGGAATTTAAACAAGGGAATATCGAACAATATATTACTATGATTGTGTTTAAATTGTTAGGGAACAATTTATTTAAGGTGGGAATAATGTAACACCTCAAAATTATAATGTATGAACATTGTATTAAATAACTTATATGACATGCAACACCAAGCACGTAAGAGAACATAATATCATGAGGTATTACAATATAATTTCTATTATAAATAAATTCAATCTATTATATATCTTGAAATTCATGAAAAACTAAGTTAGCATGCATCCCACACATGAATGAATTTCATTAATTTCTTGCATTAAATTCAAGACTGAGTTTTGTCAAAAAACCATATATTATTAAAATATTATTAATTAATATAATAATAAATAACCTAGATGATAAATTGTTGGTTATAAATAGTATTAAATAACTAATTAGAATATATATATTATATATCCAATCATTTTTTTTGAAATTCACCCAATATATTTCATTGTCATAAGATAAGAGTAAACCTAATATTAGGCATAAAAACCTATATTATTCTAAAGGTAAATTTATTTCCTTTTTATGGTGAGCCTATTTTAAATCTATAAATTTGAAATTTTATATATTTTATATGTCTTAATAAAATTATTTTTATTTTGAAATTGGAACATCAAAATGTGGTTTCGGTGAATTTTTGGTATTTTTTTGAAATATTTCATTTTTTGACGAATAGTGAAAAATACTGACTTTTTATAGAAAACTGATTTATCTTCAATTTTGTTTATAAGGAGAAATTATATTTTAAATTTGTGTTAAAGTTTTATTACATAAATAATAAATTAATTAATCCAATTTAGTTAATTAGAATAACTTTCACCTTGAAATTGGGTATTAAAAATTATTAAACTTTTGAACAGTTTTACTTTAAAAACCTGCTTTGTCATCCCGTCAGTTGGATGAATTTTAAATTATTTTCTGAAACTTATCTAATTGGAAATTGGTAAAATGGATTCCATATTTAGAATCTTCATAATTTATAATTTCTAACAATATAAACTTATTTTTTTACCCAAACTATTAGTGAAAGTGAATAAAATTAATTACATCAATTAAATGGAAAATTTGCTTAAGAAAGGACTAAAACTTAAACTTAAGTCCCAAAATAATATATGAACTTGTAAAAAATATTTTTTTTCATATCTAGAACCATTATTTCTTTTATCAAATTAGTCTTATTATGGGATCCACTTTACAAGGAAAAATGTGGATAAAATTCTCTTTTCATAAATTTACAAGAATGCAACTCCTCCTCCACTATAAAAAGGCACTCACCCTTCCCACTTATTCACACATCTCAATACAGTTGGATCACCCTATAACCGAATAAGCTCCAAAAATATATTCCATTATCCTATAATCATCACCTAGGAAAAAAATAAAACCAAGGAGGTCTTTTGGAGAAAACCAAAAGCAATTACCCGAATAAGAGACAACCTTCTCCAACGATCACTTTTGTTTCTTTTAATTCTCCACAACTTCAATTTTTTTATGTAAAACTAATATAATAAACTCATTGTATTCAATAAATCTTTATTTCATTATGATAAGATTTCTACCTACACTTTCATACACAACCCTCAAATGGGATATATAACCATCATTCGTGTGCACGACAGACTATCGCTTCTCGAACCGATGTCATTCGTTTTTCCATTTAAAACCTTTAAAGGTTGGAAATAATGATGAATTCAAATTTTATATATGATATATATGATATTTATAATTAATTTAAACTTATTTAATTCTTATATAACTCATAAATTCTTTCTTTTCATTTTATGGTAATACAAAAACATCATTTGTGGATGTGTGGACTACCACCTCCTCAAAGAAATGTGATTTTTTATACTATACATGGAATGTATTAATGATGGTTTTAAGAAAATATGTAATATATATGACATAAATATTATTCTATAATAATAATATACATATAATAAAGATATCATTTAATTTTAATTCTTTTATATATGACATAGAAATGGACATAGCGTTCATGCATATGTACAACCTACTGTCTCCATGAACAATGCATTTAATTTATTACCTCCAAACATTATAGATTATTATAAATAAATATATAATGAATATATAGGATTATTGAATAATTTTTTACATTCTATAGATGATTAAATCATGATCCAAGTATGATAACAAAATAACCAGTCAAAACACACTAAAAACAAGGCAATTAACACAAAAAATAGTGAAAATAATGAAAGATTGTTAAAAAATGGGTGATAAGATATTATAAAGAAGATAATATATGATATTATTAGTATGATTATGGTTATGTTATAATTTATTTACATGTTTAAAACAATTATATAGGAGGTTAATGGATGTTCACCTAAAAGGAAATGCAAGTAAGGGATTTTTTCTAACGTTTTATTTCTGTGAGGCATACACCATTTTCACAACTGTTTTCTTTTATACAGTGTATATAATGACCCTATTGTATTAAATATAAGGAATAAATTTATTTTCATGGTATTTAAAGTTTCAATTGAATTAATTTCTTTCATGGGGCTCATGAATTAAAAGTAACCATGTGGTAATGGACATCATCTCAATTTTCAATCTGTGTGGCATGTTTAATTTTCATGAAACTAATTTATTATATATAGTGTAAAAATTTCCAATTTGACATATAATATCATGAATAATTAATTAATCCTAGAATTTGAAATTACAATTTTAATTACTTCATCTAAGGGAATTTTAACTTAAATTTACCAAGTGGTAACAAAATTTTATTACTAAATTCATTTTCATTGGGTTATATTAATTCCTCATTATCATTAATATTATATTATTATATGTCTAATGACTCTGAATATTTATTGATGTATTTAAACTTATGTTACGTGTATCTATAATTGACACATATAATATCTATATTGATTTATTAACACTTTGACATTATAATAATTCTAAAGGTTTATTTCACAATATAATTTTAATCGAGACTGTTTATTATTGAGATTAAATTAAAAAAATCTATAAGATAATTTACCAACACAAACTTTAATTTCGTTATCATATAGTTATTAATGACCATTTTCAAGTAATAATACCATTTTCCACTATTTGGTACTCAATATTTTTTATAATATGTTTTTAAGAAAACCCGACTTCATTTCTCTCTTTAGTCAGAGAAACTATTTTCAAAAAACAAAAATATTTTCTACAAAGGTTTTTAATTTTTTAACCTTTTCAAAATTATTTATGAAATAAATTTTTACCACAGTTGTATTTTAATTTTTTTCAAAGCAATCTTCTCATCTCTTTCTGAACAAGGAACTTTTCTAAACTTTTTACCATGAAAAAGGAATTCTTTTTTTATATTTTATAAAATGTACATATTTAACCACTGTAATTTCTTTAAATATTAAATATCTTGTTTAAATAGTTAATTTTTAATGAAAAATGTTATTAAAAGTGATTTAAAAAAAAATTATTTTCAAAATGTTTTTCAAAATGAAAAGGATATTTTCTCAAGAATGTTTTTATTAGACCATTTCATAGAATTTCTATTCATCAATGACAATGACCCATTATTTTTACTCCACATGGGATATGTTGCATTAATACTATAATTATTATTTAACTAGATGGTTTATGATTTATTTGACTAAGGATAGTATTGAAATTAACTTCCTTGATTCCTTTATTAGCCCCCTTGAAATATTAAATTTATAATGATCATTGAACATTGAAATTCCCCAAGTTATAAATATAATTTATCATGTATATTTTCATTTTCTAAATCATATATAATTTTTACATACAATATTTATTCTAACATTTATTTGAATAACTGTGGAAATATTGATAAATATTTATCCTTTACTCAATATAAATATTTAATATGGCACTTTGTTTATGAATTTAAATCGATTATTCGATATATGAGGAATGATTTGGACATGAGATACAAGGGTTGTGGACCATTTAATTTAATCACTATGGGTTGGGGACTAGTTAATTCAAGACCGAGAATGCATCGATAGTCTAATGTGATAAAATCAGTTGGAGACAAACCCTTTGAGTTTATTTCAAAGTAGAACACATGGGTTTCTATGAAAAATAATAAAAATTCTTATGAAATGTCTTGAAAGTAGTATGCTAAACTATATCATGAAAGGAATTGATGGTAAAGGTATCATGTGATAGGGAAACATGACATCTGATAAATAATCATTTCCTTCATTCAATATTCTATTATTATTATCCATGATATTGTTTCTTTGAAATTATCTTTAGATTCATTTCATTATCATTTAATTGATTAAATGTAATGTGTTTCAATTTTTCCCTTGTCATATTTATTATTCATTATCCAGTTATTTAAATGGAATTTTTTTTCAGTTGTTTACCTTTCAATATTTTTTATGCTCTTCCTTATCAGTTATTGATTACATGACATTCATTCTCAGTTATTTACCTTACCATATTCATTATTCTCATTGATTCCTTATTGATTCCACTATACCTTACAATTAAAAAATATTTAAGACCACCTTTATTATGTTTCCTTTCGCAATGAATCCCCAAATTATATGTAGAATGTAAATCTAGTATAATCTAGATGGAATAAAGATATTATCCTTGACAAAAAATTATGTTGTAATTTGTGAATTCATTTATAATACAAGACTCATGTATGTATCTAGTTTACTAAGACTACTAAACCATTAGGTCATTCGTGATTTGATTTACTTGTATCCTATGACAATATAATGGTAGCATGACACTAGATCAAGGATTTCTAGGGTGGGGTTAGTATAGTTAGAATCAGATAAGGTTTAGTAAAAACATTGGGAACTCGATTTAGGGAAACATGGATTACAGAACATAACCCTAAGGTAGAACTTGAGAACAAGTATAGAATAAAATACTATAGTTTTAGTTAGATATAAATTATATGGTTTTCTAAGAAATACATCCCTGTTTGGATTCTAAAAGTGAATCTGGTTCTGGAAAAAATGTACCTAGGGGTGACAACATTGAAAAGGTGCATCAGGCCTAACTCAAGTATAACCTGGTACACAACAACACGCCTTACTATGCTCCTAGGTTGAAACTCACTAGGGATATGATTAGGATAATTCAAATTTTATTTAAAAATACTAATAATGGATTTCAATATATAACAACACTGAATGACCTGGGTTAAACATTAGAACAAGGAAGAATCAATATGGAAATAAAACAGATGAAGTATTTATATATTGTGGTTGTATTGAAAACCATTGCTAAAAGGATATTTTGTGATTAATCTTATTTTGAATAATATCTATCATATTTAATTTTTAAATAATATTAATTGTGTTTTAGAAAATTGAAACCTGTATGTTGGGTGATAACCCATCATTTTGGGAATGGTTGTGGGACTTAAACCCTTAACAGACGGATGCTAAGGGTTTAACGCCAACCACTAACAAAAGCAATGCCCTAGGTAATATGTCATTGTTTTTTTGGAAAAAATATATAACAAACATTAATGATGATCCAATAGTGTTGCATTTTAGGTAATGTATTAACCATATTGGACTTTGAAAATAGTTAGAGAGAAATATAAATAATTTTTTATGGGTATTAAAATTCATTAAAATAAAATTTTAGTTCTTCAAAAAAGGGTTCTTTACATTTCATAGAGGAAGGAATGAATTAAAATTTGATCAAATCATAACCAAATAATGGAATTGTTCATATTAAATTGGAACCTATCAGGTAAATACAATTCCTTATATTGTTAGTTAATAAAAAAATTTCTCAACATTAGGAAAATTATCTTAAAAAAATGTTATCCTAATAAATTTATTTTTGTTGAACCAATGATCTTTTAAATAATTATATATTTATGGATTCAAGGCCTTCAACATTCCATCAATTATTCTATTGTTTGTGATTGATGACCTCAATCACTCCCTAAAAATATCTACATTTTACCTCATATTCTATATCCTCACTTTCCAGTGATGTTCTTCTACTTAGAGACCCAGTGATATGTTTGTCCATGTGACCTTTGTAATTCCCATTCTCTATTTTCAAGAAGATTTCATACAAACCATTCACATGATTTGAGATATAATCAAACGAAATATCAAAAAAAAAATAACACCCGACCCGAGTAACCTAGAGTAGGTGAATTATTACATAACATTGGCATGATCACATGAGATAATTTCTTGAAAGTCTGATTAGTTTAGTATCCTTGTAACTACTAGATACATACATAAGTTTAACATTACGTAATAAAATAAAAAACATCATTTTGTCTTCTTTGATCACACTCATATACCATATTCTATCTATGTAGGTCCATCATAATATACTTATTAACATCATGAGAAAAATAAAACATAAAAAAGTTGTGAGCTCAGATGCTCAGTAAGGATAACAATATAGCAGAAACTATCATAAATAAGCATAAAATTGAAGGCAATGTATATGAAAAAAACACAAGACTTTTAAAATTAAACTTCAGAATAATATGGAAAATATAAATCAAATAATGTCATTTACATATTCACATGGATATTCTACTAGTCGAATAATCACATGTAATATCAATAGATATATTCATAATGATGGAATGCATAATTCCAAACATCATAACCACATAGTCACGGCCTCGTGCCAAGTCTAAATATAAAATTTTGTCAAGGCCCTGTGCCACGACACTAGTTTCTCTGACGATACCTACTGATGCATCAAGGAGCTATAGCGGGCTCCACCCATCACTTACTATGTCTAATTCATTCCTTATATGAAAAGGTTGAAACATAACATAAAGATTTGTATTAAAACTAGAATAAAAAATGTTAACACTTTAACCATAAACAATTACTCTTATAGAAATAACACATCGACAATCAAACATATCACAAAAAAATCAATACAATATGGAATATTTTATCATAATAAATCAACTTCAAACATGTTTAAAATCCATCAAAGGATATTGACATAGATGAAATCAAAACAATTAGAGAGAAATATATCTTTCTATTTTGAAATAATTTAAAAGTAATATAATTAAAAAAGAAACCCTTTATTTTGAATATATTCTTTTAATCTTGTAAGGAAAGCTTCTATGATGTCATAACGGAAAAAATAGCCACACCCACCATATAAGTTAAAAAAACATTCTTACCATAATTTTTCAAAAAGGTCAGAAAGTACCTTGTTTGGAAAAAGATGAAAATATTCCTTTAAAATAATTTTAAAAAAATTAAAACAAGGGTATAAACTAATTTAATTAATATTCTAGGAAATAGTAAAAATGTTTTGAAAAACATTTTTAAGAAACACGGATGTGGATGATAAAGAGGTCCCAGTAGATACTCACATATAAACAACCTTAAATTGTAAAGAGATTGTAATATTAACCCTTAACTTTTACTTTTCCTTGGTCGAGGGTACGTTAACCTCCTTCATAATAGTTAAATAAATTTTATTAAATTATACAAGAACCATATACATAAATATGATATTATATATGATCTTCTAATATTGTTTTTCTAATAATATTTCAGTACGATCATTGTTTTGGGTGTTAAAAGATTCGTTTTCCATTATATGTTTTTTATGTAATTTATGTTTGTTATGGATAGGATGTATTTGATTAATATCCAGAATGATATTAAGTTATTAAACATTATTTTTAATCATTAAATGAAAATTATTTTCGAATAATTACAATGAGGAATGAATCTCATCGCGTTCGTGGAGACGATAATCCGTACGTACGCAAGAGCAACAATACCATTCTATTGATGGTGAAATCATATATAATTGGATGGTATATAATATATAAAGGATTATTAATATGTCATATTTATTATTTAAATCAATTAAATTCATTAATATACCCATCCAAATAATGAATTGTTGAATAAAAAACTACACCACGATGTGTAGACGGTAAGCCGTATGTACGCACGTATGGTGACTTTGTCATTCTTAGGATGGATAGAATAATTAATATGGTGGTAAAATATTTATAATAACATCACAATATATTTAATGTTATGGATTTATTATTTTGGTATGGAAACAACAAAGAAAGAATAAGTGGAAGAAGGAAAGAACTTTGAATGAAGTGATGAAATTATTACCTCTTCTTTGGGTGATTCCTTTTGATTTGATTAAAAGTTATCTTTAAGTAAAATTTATGATCAATGTAAGGCCTATAAGATGAAGTTATATATGTTTAGAAGATATTTGAGCTGGGTTTGGGTGATCCAAATGGCTATGGAGGTGTGATTTTGAGAGAAGGGGAAGTACCCTTTTATAAGAGAGGTGAGGGTCACTTTAGGAAAAGATCGAAATATTAATTTATTATACAATAATATTCGGTATATAATGGATCAAAAATTATTTATTTCTAGGATAAGGTAAGGATTGGTAGAAAACCTCTCAGCCAATTGGTTTTAGATAGGGTTAGGCACCATATTAACCTTATCTTTTAGATTTGACTCTTAGTTAAATAGTTGAACTTTTACGATGTATTCTTGTATTATTATAATAAATGGTTAATAAAAATACTATAAAAAGACAAGAGAACCAGAAGTGGTTCATTATTAAAATATATAACCATATATAAATCCTTTGGATGAAACTTATTTTTTTAGTAATATTATATCAATTAATAATATAGTATTTGTTTTAAAATCACATTTATGTCAATTTTGACACTATTTAATATTTTGTTTTTGTGAAAGTCCCAAAAACATGATTACATAAACAAAAATACATTAAATAAATCCTAAAATGTCATATCAACCTAGAAAAATTTGTGGAATGCATCCGAAGTCTCAATTTATATTAATTTTTATATTTATAATATCAATTATTCTAACCATTCATTAATAAGGAAATTATTGCATCATCATTATGTCATAAATAAATTTTATTATTGAATGTTTAAAAATTATAAATAATATACAATTATATATGAAATCATTTTATCTTTATAGTGAATATTTATAGTTGAATTTATCTTATGTATAACCTTATATTAAAAATGTTTTAGTTATGAAAATTTGAATTTAACATGTTGAGCTCTTATTTAAATAAAATAATAATAAACGTACTAATCTAATCCAAGTGGATCAAAGAGGATCATATTTTATTACAAAGGTTGATTTTTTTAAAAAAACACTTATCTAATAGAATTATGACATGTGTTAGGGTAATTATAATATCATGATTACCTTTAATTACCCTATTTACTTTTAACCGTTGTTAATAAAATTCAAAAGTTACTATTCACCAAAGATTATTTTCATCCTATTGAACCAAATTTTGATTACTAATTTACTCCATGACTCAATTATTTTTGAAAATTAATTAACAGAAGTGGAAAAATTACGTTTTATGCAAATTTGCAAATGTTCCTAGAAGGTGGGTAAAAGACGTTAAAATGTTCAATAAAATTTTATGCATCTAATTTTATTATAAAATGAATCCAATGAATTAAATTGAACTTATATATGTATTATGTATCTATTTTAAACTAAAATAAAATAAATAATTATTTAAATTAAAAGTAGGTTTTCAAACTATTCATCAAAAAATAGAATGTTTTTAGAAAAATACCAAAAATTCACCCTAAGATAATTTTGATTTTCCGAATCAAAATATGAAGTCCATTTTGAAAAATAAAATTTATAAAATTTTAAAAAGTGGGTATTACTATTCATAACCTCTAGTTTGATTGGTCGTGGTGTGCTAGAACTTGAAGTTGCGTATAGTGAAAGCTATTGCATTATTCAAAGAGAAACGTACCATGGATGCTTAGGGGGTTACAAAATTTATTAACAAGATTTTGTTTAATTTATGATTTCACAATTTATTTGAGGTGGGTGAGAATGTAAAGCCCAGAAATTATAATGTAAAATATTGTATTCATTAGTTTGTATGACAAGTAACACTAAGCGCATAAGGAAATATCATATCTCGAGGCTTTACATTATAATTACTATTTTTAATAAATTCAATCTATTATATAGATTTAAATTCATGCAATACTAAGTTAGCATTTGTTTCATGAAACAATTAGTTTCTTTAGTGGCTTACATTACATGTAAGACTCAGTTTTACCAAACAATAATATATTAATAAAATATTATTATTTAATATAATAATATATAACCTCCTAATTAAATTGGTGGTTATTAATAGTAATAACAAACTTATTAGAATATTTATATTATATATCAAATCAAATGTTCTTACATTCGTCTAATATATTTTATAGTCATAAGATAAAAGAAAACCCAATATTACTCATAAAGCCAATATTTTTCTAAAGGGAATTTTAGTGCATTTTTATAGAGAAACTATTTTAAAACTAAAATTTTCCACTTTTATATATTTTATATGTAAAAATAAACTTATTTTTTGAAATAGAAGCATCAAAATTAGGCTAGGGTGTTTTTTTTGGTATTTGTTAGAAATATTTCATTTTTTGATAAATTCTGAAAAATATTGAATTTTAATTCAAAAATGTTTTATTTATAATTTATTTATAAGATTATATTATATTTTTAATTAGTTTTAAAGTTAATTTATATCTATTTTAAATAAATTAATCCAATTTATTTCATTTTAGTCAATTTAACTTTCAAATTGAATATAAAAATATACCAAACTTTTGATCATTTTTTTTAAAAAACTTTCTGTGTTGTCTCGTCTACGGGATTAGTTTTTTATATTAATATCTGCAAATTCTAAGATTTGATTTTTGTAAAATTGATTCCATATTGGGAATAATAGAAATTTATAATTTCTAATATTATCAACTTATTTTTTTACTAAATATATTATTGAAAGTGACTAAAATAATTACAACAATGAAGAGAAAAATTAGCTTAACAAAGGAATAACCCTTAAGCTTTATGCCCCAAATAACCTATAAACATGTAAAAATACATTGGATGATCATATTTAGAACTTATAAAATCTTTTATTTAATTTATATTAATAATGGATCCACTATTAATGGGGAAAAAATTAGTAGAATTCCCTTTTCAAAAATTTACCAAAATGCCACTCCTCCTCTACTAAAAAAAGGTACTCATCACTCCCACTTAAACACAAATCTATATACCTTATTATAACCAAAAATATTCCAAAGTATGTTCCAAAAATCCCTCCCCTCATATTATAAGCCTAACCTTAGGATAAAAGTAACCAAAAGAGTTCTTTTTTTGTAAACCAAAAGTAGTTACCCGAATAAGAGGTATCCTTATTCAATGATAACTTTTGTTTGATTTACTTACCCACCCCATAAATTCTTTTGATGTCATACTGATATAATAAAATATGTATCATAAATATACTGATATTTTTATTTGAAAATAGTTTTACCTACACTTTCACACACATCCATCAAATGGGATTCACAATCATCGTTTGCGTGTATGGAAAACTACTGCCTCGCGAACCGATGTAGTTCGTTCTTCCATTTATAATATTTCATGGTTTTAAAAAATGAGTGATTTATAGTATATATATATATATTATATATATGATATATATTATATTTATAATATATTTATTATTCTATAATTTTTATATAACTCATACATTTACACTTTCCATTTTATGGTAATATGGTAACATCGTTTGTGGACGTGTGGACTACCACCTCTTAAAAGGGATGTGATTCCTTTACACTAAATGTGGAATATATAAAAGAAGGTTTTAATAATACTATGTGAAATATAAGAAATAAATATTATACTAGAATAATAATTTATATATATATATATATATATCATTTAATCTTCATTCATTTAAATACGATAAGGAAATGGGACTGGCATTCATGCGTACGTACGGATTACCATCGCCATAAATGGTGAATTCCATTTATCATCTCTAAAATTTATGGATTATTATAAATAAATAGAGATATAATTAATATATATTATAATTAAATCATTATTTAAATTATTTAGATGATTAATTCAAGATTTATGTAAGAAGAACCAAAATAGAAAGACAAAACATACTTGAGAAACTAGGCAATTAACACCTAAAATAGTGAAAATAATGATAGATATTTAAAAAATGGGTAATAAGATATTTTAATAAGATAGTATATCATATTATAAATATTATTATGTTTTTTTAAGTTAATATCATGTTTAAAACCATTATACAATATGTTAAAGGAAATTCACCCAAAAGGAAACGCAAGGTAAGCGATTTTTGTCTCATTTTCTTTTCTTGAGGCATACACTATTTTCACCACATGTTTATTTTGTGTGGGATATATACTCACCCTATTTCATTCCATATCATGAATAAATTTATCTTCATGATATTTAAAGTTTCATTTTTTGTCATTTATTTCCTGGGGCTAATGATTTAATAGTTACCAAGTGGTAAAGGATTTTCTCACAATTTCCATTCATTGAGACATAATTTATTATCATGAACCTAATTTTTTATATTTTTATTAAATGTAGAAACATTGAAATATAATATCATTAATACTTAATTATTCATTTTTTTAATTTATATTTTAATTATTCCATCTATGGGGATTTGAACTTAAAATTAACAAGCGGTACATAAATTTTATAACTCAATCCATTTTCTTTGGGTTATATTACTTCCTCATTGTTGTAAATATTATATGATAATATGTAAAATAAAATTTACTATATATATATTTATTTAAAATTATTTTATGTGGATTTATATTCTATAGACAAAATCTCTTCATTTATTAATTTCCACTTCATGTTATGACCATTTTAAAGGTTAATTTCACAATCTCATTTCATTCGAGCTTATTTATTCTTGAGATTCAATTAAAGGAATTCGTTTAAATATGGTTCAATAGAAATTTTTTTCTTCTTATTTGGTTATTCATGAAATTTTTCATGTAATAGTTCCATTTTTCTAATCTTTGGTACTCAAAATAATTCTAAAAATGTTTTAAAGAAAACCTGACATCATTTCTCTATTTAGTTGGAGAAACTGTTTTCTTTTAAAAATCATGTTTTTTAAAAATGTTTTCTAAAATGTTTCTATCCTTTCTGAAATTAGGTATTAAATACATTATTACCCCTTTTTTATTTTTTTAATTTTTTAAAAATGAATCTTTTCATCTCTTTCTAAACCAAACACTTTTCTTTACATTTTACAATGCTAAATGAATGTTCTTTTTATCTTGTACGACATGTATAGATTTAAACACCATCATTTCTTTAAGGATTCATTTGTATGTTTAAAAGGGTAATTTTAAAATATTTTTTTTCAAAAGTTATTTTCAAATAAATGTATATTCAAATTTTTCATAATGAAAAGGATATTTTCATCAGGAATGTTTTCAAAATATCATTCTATAGTATTTCTATTCATCAATTACAAAAACCCATTATTCTTACTCCACTTGGGATACATTTTATTGACATCATCCTTATTCTTCCTCTGGAAGGATTATGATTTCTTTGACAAAGGATAATATTGACAATCAATACCTTTATTCATTTTTTATTCCCCTTGAAATATTTAATTTTCTATGATTATTGAAAATTTAATTTCACTTAGTTATCCATATCACTTATCATATATATGTTTTTTTCATTAACTGTATACCAATATTACATATAGTGTTCACTTCGAATGTTATTTGATTTACTAGGAAATATTGATAAATATATATCCTTTACTTAATATAGATATTTTATAAGAAATTTTTCATGAATTTGAATAAATTATTTGATATATGATGAATGATTTGAAAATGAATAACATGGGTTGGAGACCATTTAATGAAATACCTACTGGTTTAGGAACAGTTAATGTGAGCCCTACGATGCATGGGTAGTCTCATGAGACAAAATTATTTGGAAACAAACCCACCATGTTTGTTTCCAAGAAGAATAGATGGGTTGAAACCCAAAAATTTAAACTATCTTTTAAAATGACATGATATTAGTATACTAAAACATCTTGTGAAAGGAATTGATAGTAAAGTATCATATGCCTTGGAAACATGATTTCCAATAATTAATCATTTCATTCATTTTCTATTAAGTTATTATTATCCATGAGATTATTTCTTTGATATTATCTATGGATGAATTTCATTATCATTTTATTGATTAAATGAAATGTATTTCAATTATTTATCTTTCCATATTGATTATATGTTATCCAGTCATTTAAATAAAAGGTGTTTTTTGTTTTTTAATTTTCAATATTTTTTACGCTCTTCCTTCTAATTTATTAATTACATGGCTTGGGTTCTCATTTATTTTCCTTTACTAATTGATTATTCTCATTAATTAATTATTGGTTTTGTTGTACATTACCATCACATAGCATTTGAAATCACCCTTATTATATTTCCTTTTCCTAGGATTCCCTGAAGTGTACTGAGAATGTTATATAAGTATACATTATATGGAATGAAGTTGTTATCCTTGAAAATATTAATTTTGTAATTAGTGTATTCATTTGTAATACCAGACTCATGTATGTATCTATTTTACTAAGAATGAAAAAAATTTATGTCCTTTGGGATGTGATTTACTTGTATCATATTCCAATGTAATGGTAATATGACACTGACTCCAAATTTTCTAGGGTCGGGTCACTGCAGTTGGTATCATACCAAGTTTAGTATCAACCTTTTGAACTAGATTTAAGGAAACATAGATTACCAAACATAACCCTAAGGTATAATTTTAGGATAAGTACATAAGAACACCCTAATGTTTAAGTTAGATAAATATTATGTGGTTTTCAAAGTAATGCATCCCTTTATGGATACTATAAGTGGGTGTGGTTTTGGAATAGATGTACCTAGGGATAACATCTCAGAAAAAGTGTGTCCGGACTGACTCTAGAATAACCTGGTACATGTCAACAGGACTTACTACACACTTAGTTCAACACTCCTAGGGGATATGATTAAGATAATTCACATTTTTCTTTACAAACCATAATAAAGTATTAGAACATATAATGAAAATGATTGAAATAGGTTAAACATAATACCGATTTAAGGACCTATGTGGAAATAAAATAGAATCTGTAATTAGGTGTAACGCCCCGACCCTAGTTACCCAGAGTCGGTGCATTATTATATAATATTGGCATGATCATAAAAGATCAAGTCTCGAAAGACTGATTAGTTTAGTAGCCTTGAAATAACTAGATACATTCATAAAGTTTACATTACATCATAAAGTGAAAAATACTACAACAAAATCTTGTCTTCATATCCCCTCATACTATCCCTACAGGTCATTCATAAATTACATCTTCACATCCTGGAAAAAATAAAACATTGAAAGGGTTGAGGTCAGATGCTCAGTAAGGATAACAATATAGCGAAAACTTTCATAAATAATCATAAACATTTAAGGCAATGTATAACTAAAACAAAAGCCTTTTAAACATGAAATTCATAATAATATGGAAAAGATAAAAGGAAATAATTCCATTTACTTATTCACATGGATATTCTACTAGTCGAATAATTACATGCAATATCAATAACAAATTTCATAATAATGGAATGCATAGTGCCAGACTATCATAACCATGTAGCCAAGGCCTCGTGCCAAGACTACAAATAAGGTTTTTTCAAGGCCTCGTGCCAAGACACTAGCTTGTCTCATGAGACCTACCGATGCATCGAGGAGATATAATGGGCTCCACCTGTCACTTATTAAGTCTAATGCATTCCTCATATGAACAGGTTTAAACATAACACAAATATTCATATTAAAACTAGCATACGAAATGTCAATACTTTCTCCATAAACCATGAATGGTATAAAAATAACACATCCATAGTCAAACATATCACAAAACCTTCAATACAATATGGAAGTTTTGTATCACAATAAATCAACTTCAAATAAGCTTAAAATCCATCAATGGATGTTGACATAGATGAAATCAAAACTATTTTAGAGAAATATCACTTTTTTCTAAAATCATTTAAAAGTAAAATAATTATAAATTAAAACATTTACTTTGAAAATTTTATTATAATATTGTAAGGGAAGCTTATATGATTTTATAATGGTGTAAAATATCTGCATCCGCTATATAAGTTAAAAAATACATTCTTACTTTAATTCTGTCGAAAAGGTTAAAAAGGACCTTGTTTGGAAAATGACAAAAAGATTCCTTTAAAAAATTATTATAAAAAGTCAAAAAGTGTATAAATGACTTTATCCCATAATATTTAAAATATTAATAATGATTTGAAATACATTTTTAAGAAATATGGATGTCGATGATAAAGAGGTCCCAGTAGTTAATTACGTATAAACAACCTCAGATAATGAGGAGATTGTGAAATAAACCCTTAACGTGTACTTTTCCTTAGTTTATGGTACATTAACCTCCTATATAATAGTTGAAACAATTTTATTAAATTATACAATAACCATATACATAATTATGATATCATATATTATCTTCTAATAATGCTTTGTTAATAATATTTTAGTATTATTGTCGTTTCAGGTGTTAACTTACTCGTTTTCTTTTATATGTTTTGTTACATAAGTCGTGTTTGTTATGGATAGGATGTATATTATTCATATCCATAATGATATAATGTTCTTAAACATTACTTTTAATCATCAAATGAGAATTAGTCTTGAATGGATACGATGGGGAATGAATCTCATCGCGTTCGTGGAGACGGTAGTCCGTACGTACGCACGAGCGATAATATCATTATTTTGATATTAAAATAATATATAATTGGATGGTATATCATTTATACAGAATCATTATCATGTTATATTTATTATTTACATGAATTAAACAACATTATTATAACCATCCAAATAATAATATATTGAATAACAATTACACCACGACGTGGAGACGGTAAGCCATACGTACGTACGTATGGTGACATGTCATTCAAAGGATGGATAAAATACTGAATATAGTTTTACCATATTTATAATAACATCATAGTATATAGAAGATAATGTAGTTATTATTTTATAATTGAAATAACAAAGAATAAGTTGAAGAAAAAGGAACTTGAAAGAGGGTGGTGAAAACATTACCTCTTCTTCGGGTTCTTCCTTTTGATTTGATCAAAAGGGCTCCTTAGGTTGACTTACTGATGAAAATAAGGCCTCTAGGTCGAAGTTAGGGAAGTTGAGAGAATATTTAGGCAGGGTTTGGCTGATCCAAAATGCTTTGAAGGTGTGAAATTGAGATAAGGGAGAGTGCCCTTTTATAAGAGGGGCGAGGGGCACCTTTGGAAATGCTAGAAATATTATTTTATAATAAATTCATATTCAGTTTGTAAAGGATAAAAAGTAAGTTATTTAAAGGTTAATGTGGGGATAGGTCTAAAATCACTCAACCAATAGGGTTTAGACAGGTTTGGGTCACTTTATTAACTTTATCTTTTATTTTTAACTCTTAGTTAATTAGTTTGACACTTACCATGTCTCTTTGTATTTTTATATTATATAGTCAATAAACTTACTATAAACTTCTAAACGACCCCCAAGTGGTCCATTAATGATACAAATATCATTATGTAAGTATCTTGTCCCAACCATAGATTTTTAGGAATAGAATATATATTAATAATATAATATTTGTTTTAAAAACTCTTTTATGTCAATTTTGACACTATTGAGTAATTTTTTTATAATTTCATAACAACATTATTACATTGAAAAAAATTTATATAACCAGTAATAATATGTCATATTAACCTAGAAAATTATTGTAATTCATAAAAAGTCTCAAATTACATTTATTTTGATATTCATAATATCAATTATTTTAATATTTCATTAATTAGGTAATTAATTCATCACCATTGTGTCATAAATAAATTAAATTATTTAATGTCTAAAAATTATAAATAAAATACCATTATGTTGGAAATTATTTTATATTTCTAATTAATATTTATAATCGAATCTATCTTATGTATAAACCTATATTAAAAATGTTTTAGTTATTAAACTTTGATTTTAACTCTTTTAACTCTTTTTTGAATTAAATAATAATAAATTCCTTAATCTAAAACAAGTGGACCTAAATGATAATATTTTAATCCTAAGGTTGGTTTTGGTCTAGATACACTTGTCCAATGGAATTAGCACTTGTGTTTGGGTAATATTAATATCATTTTTACCCTTAATTACCCTATTTACTTTTAACCGTGGTAAATAAAAGTGAAACATTACTATTCAGCAAAATTATTTTTATCTTATTGAACCACATTTTACTCCTTGATATTAACCATGTCTCTCAAATTTTTGAAATTCACTCACAGAAGCGGTAAAATTATGTTTTATGTGAATTTCCAAATTCTCCTAGGAGGTGGGTAAAAGACGGTGAAAAGTTCAATAGAATTTTTATATATCTAAAATGTTTCTAAACTAAATCCAATGAATTACATTGAACTTATATAGGTAATATGTATAAATTTTGACCTTAATTAAATTTAAATAAAATAAATAATTATTTAAATTAAAATTCGGTTTTAAAACATGACTCAGTGTTTTTCACTATTCATCAAAAATTGATAGTTTTCAGAAAAATACTAAAATTTCACCCTAGGCTAATTTAGATATTTTGAATCCAAAAATGAAGTCCATTTTGAAATATTAAATTTATAAAATTTCAAAAAGTGGGTATTACTATTCATAACGGCTAGTTTGATTGGTTGTGGTGTGTGTTAGAACTCAAAGTTGCGTAAAACACACACTACTTTATTATTCAAAGAGATGCGTATCATGGAAGGTTGGGGTGTTACATTCTCCCTTACTTCAAATAATTTCTTCCTTGAAATTTCTAGAATGATAATGCACGAAAAGACTCGGGTGATTCTTCATCATATGTTCCTTGGGTTCCCACGTTGCTTCTTCCATCTTTTGGTTTCTCCAAAAAACTTTTACCAGACGAGTCATTCGGTTTCTCAATACTTGTTCTCTCATATCAAGAATCCTGAAGGGATCTTCACAATAAGATAGATCATTTTGTTGTTCTAATTCCTTATAGGTGAGTGCATGCGTTGTTTCATGCATGTATTTCCTCAACAATGATACGTGGAACACATCGTGAACTTTGGAGAGACTTGGCGGCATTTCCAATCGGTAAGCTACAGCCCCAATTCGTTCTATAATTTCGAATGGTCCGATGTACCTGAGACTCAATTTACCCTTGTTACCAAAACGTATAACTCCCTTCCGTGGAGACACCTTCAAGAAAACATGATCTCCTACATGAAATTCCAAATCATTCCTTCGATTATCGGCATATCTCTTCTGCCTACTTTGAGATGCTTTGATGTGGTTTCGGATTACCTTCACCTTTTCCATAGTTTCCACCACTAGTTATAGGCCTACAATTTTTCTTTCACCAACGTCATCCCAACAGGTTGGTGTGCGACATCTCTTTCTGTATAACGCTTTATATGGTGCCATCTGAATACTTGAATGGAAGCTATTGTTATAGGAAAATTCTACCAGAGGTAAATATTGATCACAAATACCCTGAAAGTAAAGTGAGAAAAATCTCAACATGTCTTCTAAGGTTTGAATAGTCCATTTTGATTGTCCATCTGTTTGAGGGTGGTCGGAAGTGCTCAAACGAAGTTCAGTATCCAAGGCCTTTTGAAGGCTCTTCAAGAATCTTGAAGTGAAATGGGGATCATGATCAGAAACAATCGATAGGGGTACTCCATGAAGTCTCACAACTTCATTAATATATAGTCTTGCTAGACATTTCAGTGGTATATCTTCTCTTATAGCAAGAAAATGTGCTAACTTGGTAAGACGATCAACAATAACCCATATTGCATCATTCCTTCTAGGAGTCTTTGGTAGCCCCATGAAAAAGTCCATCGTAATATTGTCCCATTTCCACTCCGATATAGGAAGAGGTTGCATGAATCCTCCAGGCTATTGCCTTCCAGCTTTCACTTGTTGACAAACCATACATCTTGACACAAAATCAGTAATCTCCCTCTTCATGTTGTCCCACCAAAAGTGTTCCTTCAAATATCTATACATTTTGGTTCTCCCATGGTGTATAGAGAAATTGGAGCTATACGCATCATGTAACAATTCCCTTTTCAGATCAGGTATATCAGAAATACAAAGCCTCTTCCCAAATTTTAAAATTCCTTCTTCATACACAAAGTCTCTCAATCTCCCATCATTCACAGCTTCAATCTTCTTTTGAAATTATTCATCATCGGTCTGAGAACTCTTAATCCTTTCTAGTAAAGATGGTTTGTCAACCATTTGGAAAAGAATTGATGTTTCACCATCCATGGTTATTCCCATGTCCATCTTTACTAGATCCATGAAAATTGGATCCCTTTCAATTCTCATATTGTTCAAAACTCCATGATCTTTTCTTCTCAAAGCATCTTCCACCTTATTTTCCTTCCCAGGGTGGTAGTGTATCGTGAAATCACAATCCTTGAGTATTTCAAGCCATCTCATTTTCCTCATGTTGAGTTCTTTTTGTGAGAAAATATACTTCAAAATCTTGTGATCAGTATAAATCTCACATTTTTCACCATTGAGGTAGTATCTCCATATCTTCAAAGAAAATATCACAGCTTCTAACTCGAGATCATGAGTAGGATATTTTTTCTCATGAATTTTCAACTGTCGTGATGCATAGGCAATAACCCTATCATTCTGCATAAGGACACAACCACATCCTTTCTTTGATGCATCACTATAAATAATGAACCCATCATTCCCCGATGGTAGAGTCAATACAGGAGCATTGACTAATATTCCCTTCAGTTATTCGAAACATTATCCACACTCTTTTGTCGAAACAAATTTAACCCCTTTACGTGTGAGCTTGGTTAATGGGTTAGCCAACCGGGCAAAATTCTGGACAAAATGTCAATAATAACCTGCTAAACCAATAAAACTGCATAACTTAGTTATACTCGTTGGTGCAGGCCATTCTTGGATTGCCTTGGTCTTAGAAGGATCAAAAAAGATTCCATCTTTAGAGAAAATATGGATAATAAAATAAATCTCTCCAGACAGAATTCACACTTGCTAAACATCCCATATAATTCATGTCTTCTCAGAGTCTTCAGGATAATGCACAAGTGATTTTCATGATCTTCGTATCTTTTGGAGTATACCAAGATATCATCAATAAATACCACCACAAATTCATCGAGATATTCCTTGAAAAATCTATTCATTAGATCCATGAATACAGAGGGTGCATTAGTCAATCCAAAGGCATTACTGTAAACTCGTAATGCCCATACCTAGTTCGAAATGTTGTCTTCAGAATGTCTTCCTTCTTCACACAGAACTGTTGATATCCAAATCAAAGGTCAATATTTGAAAAGTGTTGAGATCCATGTAGTTGGTAAAATAAATCATCAATGCGAGGTATGGAATACTTGTTCTTTATTGTTATAGCATTGATCTCTCTGTAGTCGATACATAACCTCATAGATCCATCTTTATTTTTAACAAAAAGAACAGGGGCTCCCCATGGAGAAACACTAGGGCGAATAAATCCTTTATTACTCAATTAATCTAGTTGTTTCTTTAGTTCAACTAATTCCACAATGGGCATTCTATAAGGTGTCTTCGATATAGGCCTTGATCCAGGAATTAAATCATTGGAAAACTCAACTTCTAGTTCTGGAGGATGTCCAGGTAAATCTTCCGGAAACACATCTACATATTATTTCACAATAGGTACATCCACTATTGGATAATTCCTTTCCTCACCCACATTCATTTCATTCTCTTCCTCCCCAATAATTGAATTTAGTTGAGCTACTGGGGGTGGATCTAGGTAAGAATTAGGTGGTGATTATTCTTCTCTAAAGATAAGGTGTTCTTTATCATCATCATAAAAAATAGTAACCTACTTCTTCTTACAATAAATTTTTACATCATAGTCCGAAAGCCAATCCATACTTTGGATTATATCAAATTCAATCATAGGTATGACGATGAGATCAGCGAATAAAGAACATTTATGTGCTCTAATGGGGACTGATTCAATAAACTTTGTTGCAATGATACATCCCTTAAGAGTTTTAACTAACAACTCTCCTGTTAAATCAAATTGGAAATATATAATTTTCTTAGAAAACTGGGAAGATATGAAACAATGTGATGATCCAGAATCAAATAATGCATTTTCTAAAATCGAGGAAACCATTAAATTACCTACCACTACGTCTTTCAGAGCTTCTACCTCAGCAGTAGTGATAGCATAAGCTTGGCCTTGATTCATTGGCCTTTTTTGAGGTAAGTTCCCCTGAAGCATAGGACATTCATTTGCATAATGTCCCATCTCCTTGCAATTGTAGCTTTGGACATCGGTAGCTTCCTTCTTCCCCTTGCAATCACGAGCTTGGTGGCCTTTTTCACCACACTTGTAATAGACTCCCATTCCTTTTAATCAAGTACCGGTGTGTTTCTTCCCACATTTACTGCATGATGGATATTTAACTTTTCCCTTCTTCCTCTTATTTCCATTCCCAGAGTGATCAGAAAATCTATTCGTCTCCTGCTTTTCTTTAAAGTCATAAGACTTAGAGAATTTATTTTCTATCTTGATAGCACATGAGACAATATCTTCGTACAACGAGAAGGTTTGTGAGACTAATGCTCGATGGAGAAACGGTTTTAACCCATCAAAGAAATTATCAATATTACTTATTGGGGTACGTATATAATCTCCAACATACCTTTCTAACCTTGTAATGTTAGCCTCATACTTTGTGACATTCTCATCCTCCTTTTGTCTCACACTGAGAAATTGCCTTTCAATATCTTCTCGATGGTCACGAGGAAAGTATTTTTCAAAGAAAAGTTATTTAAACACCCTCCATTTCATATTTTATACTTCCTCGTCATCCTTTGTGATTTGAATCAAGGACCACCATTGATCAGCATATCCAGTGAGGTGGTAAACTGCCATGATAACCTTTTCCCTTTCACTACTCCCCAAAGCCTGAAATATTTTCTCTAGGGAATTTATCCATTGCTCAGCTACTAAGGGATTTGTACTCCACTTTAATGTTGGTGGTTGTTGCCTCATGAAGCGATATAACATTGATCCTCCACGTTGCGGATCAGGGTTCTCCATACAAGTAAGGTTATTATTCATAACCAGAGTGATTTGTCCTAGTATGGTTATTAGCTAATTAGCACCAGTTTCATCATCATCTCCACTATAATTATCTTGAGAAGGAAGGAAATACCTACATGGAGTGCATCCATTGATACAGTTTCAATTTCTTCCACCAGGCTCCATTTCAAAACAATGGAATAAACTAGATTAGTTTATGAATCAAAATACATAATTCCATCAATGTAAAACACTTAACATAAATTGAACTATTTATAGATATAATCCATAATCATAAAAATGTTTTCTTTGAGGAAGTATATACTCATAAACCCTTCATAATGTTTTGTAATGAAAATGAGAATTGTCCTAAGCATATCCACCGGGAGTGTCGTAACCAAGAGTATAGCAAGGCCCGTTGTCGTGCACCAGTTCCCGTTCGAGTTTAGCTCAAAGCGATGTTTTTGGGTTTTACCCCTAGGTACATCTGTTCCAGAGCCACCTCTACCTGATCGTATTCAAAAAGGGATGTATTGCTTGGAAAAATCACAAAATCTCTACAATACCAAAATTCTAGGAAGTTCTTCTATACTAATCCTCAAAATCTATCTTAGGGCTATGTGCTCTAATCAAAGTTTATCTAAATACAGCTTCCAAGGTTTGTACTAAACTTCCTCTGATACCAACTGTAATGCCCCAACTCCAGTTACCCAGAGTCGGTGCATTATTACATAATATTATCATGATCACAAAAGGTCAAGTCTCGAAAGACCAATTAGTTTATTAGCCTTGGAATAACTAGATACATTCATAAAGTTTACATTACATCATAAAGTGAAAACTACTACAAAAACATCTTGTCTTTATATTCCCTCATACTATCCCTGCAGGTCATTCCTAAATTACTTCTTCACATCCTGGGAAAAATAAAACATTGAAAGGGGTGAGCTCAGATGCTCAGTAAGGATAACAATATAGTAGAAACTTTCATAAATAAGCATACACATTTAAGGCAATGTATAACTAAAACAAAATACTTTTAAACATGAACGTAAACATAATATGGCAAAGACAAAACAAAATAATTCCATTTACTTATTCACATGGATATTCTACTAGTTGAATAATCACATGCAATATCAATAACCACTTTCATAACGATGGAATGCATAATGCCAGACTATCATAACCACATAGCCAAGGCCTAGTGCCAAGAATACAAATAATATTTTGTCAAGGAATCATGCCAAGACACTAGTTAGTCTCATGAGACCTACCGATTCATCGAGGAGCTATCGCAGGCTCTACCCGTCACTTATTAAGTCCAATGCATTCCTCATATGAACAGGTTTAAACATAACACAAATATTCATATTAAAACTAGCATACGAAATGTCAATACTTTCTCCATAAACCATGAATGGTATAAAAATAACACATCCATAGTCAAACATATCACAAAACCTTCAATATAATATGGATGTTTTTTATCACAATAAATCAACTTCGAATAAGATTAAAATCCATCAAAGGATGTTGACATAGATGAAATCAAAACTATTTGAGAGAAATATATATTTCTTTTGAAATAATTTAAAAGTAACATTATTATAAAATAAAACATTTACTTTGAAAATTTTCTTATAAGATTGTAAGGGAAGCTTCGATGATTTTATAACGGTGTAAAATAGCTGCACCCGCCGTATAAGTTAAAACAGACATTCTTACCTTATTTCTGTCGAAAAGGTTAAAAATGACATTGTTTGGAAAACGACAGAAATATTAATTTATAAACATCTTATAAAAAGTCAACAAGGGTATAAATGAATTTATCCCATAGTCTTTAAAATATTAAGAATGGTTTGAAATACATTTTTAAGAAACATGGATGTGGATGATAAAGAGGTCCTAGTAGATAATTATGTATAAACAACCTCAGATAATGAGGAGATTGTGAAATAAACCATTACCTTGTAATTTTCCTTATTTGATGGTATGTTAACCTCCTGTATAAGAGTTAAAACAATGTTATTAAATTATACAAGAACCATATACATAATTATGATATCATATATGATCTTCTAATAATGCATTGTTAATAATATTTTATTATTATCGTCGTTTCGAGTGTTAACTCACTCATTTTCTTTTATATGTTTTGTTACATAAGTAGTGTTTTTTATGGATATGTTGTATCTTATTTATATCCATAATGATATAAAGTTCTTAAAAATTAATTTTAGTCATCAAATGAGAATCAGCCTTGAATGGATACGATGAGGAATGAATCTCATCGCGTTCATGGAGACTGTAGTCTATACGTACGCACGACCGATAATATCATTCTTTTGATATTAAAATAATATATAATTGGATAGTATATCATATATAAAGAATCATTATCATGTTATGTTTATTATTTAAATTAATTACACATCATTATTATACCCATCCAAATAATAATATATTGAATAACAATTACACCACGATGTGGAGACGGTAAGGCATACGTAGGCATGTATGGTGACATGTCATTCAATGGATAGATAGAATAATGAATATGGTTGTAACATATTTATAATTACATTACAGTATATAGAAGATACTGGAGTTATTTTTTTATAATGGAAATAACAAAGAAATAAGAAGTTGAAGAAGAAAGGAACTTCAAAGAGGGTGGTGAAAACATTACCTCTTCTTCGGGTTCTTTCTTTTGATTTGATCAAAAGAGCTCCTTAGGTTGGCTTTCTAATGAAACTAAGGCCTCTAGATCGAAGTGAGGGAAGTTGAGAGAATATTTGGGTAGGGTTTGTCTGAGCCAAAAGGCATTGAAGGTGTGAAATTGAGAGAACGGAGAGTTCCCTTTTATAAGAGGGGTGAAGGGCACCATTGGAAAAGCTAGAAATATTATTTTATAATAAATTCATATTTGGTTTGTAATGGCTCAAAAGTATATTATTTAAAGGTTAAGGTGGTTATAGGTCGAAAACAACTCAACCAATAGGTTTTAGATAGGTTTGTGTCACTTTATTAACCCTATCTTCTAGTTTTAACTCTTAGTTAATTAGTTTGACACTTACCATGTCTCTTTGTATTTTTATATTATATGGTCAATAAACATACTATAAAATTTCAAGTGACCCCCAAGTGGTTTATTAATGACAAAAATATCATTATTTATGTCTATTGTCCGAACCTTATATTTTTAGGAATATAATATAAATTAATAATAAAATATTTGTTTTAAAAACTCTTTTATGTCAATTTAGACACTATTGGGTAATTTGTTTTTTTATAATTTCATAACAGCATTATTACTTTGAAAAAATTTTCTATAATTAGTACTAATATGTCATATTAACCTGTAAAATTATTGGAATTCATAAACAGTCTCAAATTACATTTATTTTGATATTTATAATATTAATTATTTTAATATTTCATTAATTAGGTAATTACTACATCACCATTGTGTCAAAAATAAACTAAATTATTTAGCATCTCAAAATTATAAATAAAATAACATTATGTTGGAAGTATTTTTAGATTTCTAATCAATATTTATAATCTAATTTATCTTATGTATAACCTTATATTAAAAATGTTTTATTTATTAAACTTTGATTTTAACTATTTTAACTCTTCCTTGAATTAAATAATAATAAATGTCCAAATCTAATATAAGTGGACCTAAATGATAACATTTTATTACTAAGGTTGTTTTTGGTCGAGATACACTTGTCCAATAGAACTAGGACTTGTGTTAGGTTAATATTAATATCATTTTTACCCTTAATTACCTTATTTACTTTTTATCGTGGTAAATAAAAGTAAAATGTTACTATTCACCAAAAATTATTTTTATCTAATTGAACCACATTTTACTCCTTGATATTAACCATGTCTCTTGTATTTTTGAAATTCCACTCACAAAAGGGTAAAATTAAGTTTTATGTGAATTTCCAAATTCTCCTAGGAGGTGTGTAAAAGACGGTGAAAAGTTAAATACAATTGTTATATATCTAAAATGATTCTAAACTAAACACAATGAATTAAATTGAAATTATATAGTTACTATGTATCCATTTTTACCTTAATCAAATTTAAATAAAATAAATAATTATTTAAAAAAAATTCGGTTTTAAACCATGACTCAATGTTTTTCACTATTCATCAAAAATTGAATGTTTTCAGAAAAATACTAAAATTTCACCCTAGGATAATTTAGATATTCCGAATCCAAAAATGAAGTACATTTTGAAAGGTAAAATTTATAAAATTTAAAAAAGTGGGTATTACTATTCATGAGGGCTAGTTTGATTGGTTGTGGTGTGTGTTAGAACTCGAAGTTGCGTACAACACACGCTACTGTATTATTCAAAGAGAAGCATACTGAGGAAGATTGTGGTGTTACATTAGGTATTAAGGTTGTATTTTAAACCATAATTAAAATTATACTTAGTGATTAAACTTATTTCAAGGATGTACATCAGATTTATCTTAGAAATTATATTAATTTTGTTTACTAAAAGGAAAACCCATGTTTTGGGAAACAAACCATCAAGTCCAAAAAGGCCATAGGACATGAAACCATGACTGAAGGATGATAACGGTTTAATGACAACCACTGACCTATGCAATTTCAGTTGGAATTTGATAGCATGTATGATAAAAATCACCAGGCGTGTAAGGGAATATAATATCCGAAGACATTAAAATATAATTACTATTTTAAATAAATTCATTAGATGATATAAATTGTAATGAAATAAATAATGATTTATCATGTGTCCCATACAACAAAGAGTTTATTAAATGGCTTTTTCTACATGTAAGAACAAGTTTTACCAAACAATAATGTATTATTAAAATATTATTACATAATATAATAAGATATAACATAAATATTAAATGGGTGGTTATAAATAGTATTAAAAAACATATAAGAATATATATATTTATATTATATATCCAATCAATTTTTTTGACATTCATCTAATATATTTTATAGTCAAAACATAAGAGCAAACCCAACATTACACATAGAAACCTATATTTTAAAGGTAATTTTTCACCTTTTTATGGAGAACCTATTTTAAATATAAAATATAAAATTTGAAACATTTATATATTTTATATGTAAAAATAAAATTCATTTTTTAAATATAAATTTCAAAATTATGTTAGGGTTTATTTTTGTTATTTTTTTAAAATATTTCATTTTTTGATGAATAACGAAAAATACTTAATTTTAATTCCAAAATACTTTTTTGTCAAATTAATTTATAAGTATAAATTATATTTTTAATTAAGTTTGAAGTTAAATAATATCAATAATACATTAATTAATCCAATTTAGGTCATTGGAATAAATTTCACTTTGAAATTGGATATAAAAACATACCAAACTTTGGAACATTTTTACTTTAAAAATTTGATTTGTCGTCCTGTTTGTGGGATTAAATTTGAATATATTCCACCAAAAATATTATTTAAATTTTAAAAAATGTATCACATACTTGGATTCATAATTATTAAAAATTTATAAGACTATATAATTATTTTTTACCAAAAATCTTAGTGAAAGTGAATAAAATTAATTACTGTGATTAGGAGAAAAACATGCTTAACAAAGGACTAAACCTTAAACATAAGGCCCAAAATGACCTATAAAATTGTTCAAAATCCATTTTACATTCATATTTATACTATATAATCTATTATATATAATTTTATTCATTATTTGAGCCACATTACCAGTGAAAAATTTGGGTGGAATTCCTTTTTACAAAATTTAGAAGAAATCCACTCCTCCTCCACCAAAAAAAGGCACTCACCCCTCCCAAATATAACAACTCTAAATACACTTTTCATGACAAAAATTGTTCCAAAATAAGATCCTAAAATAACTACCCTAAAACTATAAACCAAAACTTTGGCATAAATCAAACCATTTATGTATTTTGGTATAAACCAAAAGGAGTTACCCGGATAAGAGGCAACCTTCTTCAATGATCACTTTTGTTTCATTTACTTCTCCACCCCACTAATTATTTTTATGTAATGATGATATAATAACCCTAGTATATTCAATATACTATTATTTATATATTATATTATTTTTACCTGCACTTTCTCACACTTCCATCAAATGGGATACACAATCATCATTCGTGTGTACGGCAGACTAGACCCTCGTGAACTGATGTCGTTCATTCTTCCATTAAAAAACTTTAATGGTTGTAAATAATGATAGATTTATAGTTTATATATGACATATATTATATTTATAATGTATTTATGCTTCTTTAGTTCTTATATAACTCATACCTTCATGATTTCTATTTTATGCTAATACGATAACATTGTTTGTGGACGTGTTGACTATTGCCTCCTCAATGTGATGTGATTCGTCTACAGTATACATAGAATGTATAAAGGTTGGTTTTAATAAAAATATGTGAAACATATAAAATAAATATTATACTAGAATAATAATATACATATACATATAATTCATTCACTTTTCATTCATTTAAATATGATAAGGAAATGGAAGTAGCATTCATGCATAGGTATGATCTACCATCTCCATGAACGAAGCATTTAATTTATTATCTCCAAATATTATGAAATATTATAAATAAATATATGATGAATATATATGGTAATTAAATCATGTTTTAAATTCTAAATATGTTGAAATCATGATCTACTTAAGAATAACAAAAATAGTAACTCAAAACATACTAAAAAAACTAGGCAATTAACACGAGAAATAATGAAAATAATGAATAATTGTTAAAAAGGGTCATAAGATATTATAATAATATAATATATGATATTATAAATATTATTATGATTCTTTTATATGTTATTGAAATGTTTAGAACCATTATATTGGATTTTAAAAGACATTCAACCAAAAAGAAAACATAAGGTAAGGGATTCTTGTCTCACTTTTTCTTTCCACGAGGCATTCACCATTTTCACCAATTGTTTATCTTATGTTGTTTATATGATACCCATATTATATTCTATATAATTATAAAATTTTTCTTCATGTTATTTAATGTTTCATTTGAATTTATTTCTTTCATAGGGCTTATGATTTAAATGTTACCAAGTGGTAAGGGACTTCGTCTCAATTTCCATTATTTGAGGCATACTTTAGTCTCATACACCTAATTTATTATATATGGTGTACATACTACAACATTGACATATAATATCATGAATAATTCATTACACTAGGTATTTTTTATTTAAATTTTAATTATTTCATATAAGGGCATTTGAACTTAAAATTACCAAGTGGCAAAGAAATTTCATAACTCAATTATTTTTCATTGGGTTATATTACTTCCTCATTATAGTTAATATTATATGATTATGTGCATAATTAATCTGAATATATATTATGTATTTACACTTTTTTATGTGTATTTACCATTGATACTCAAAATCTATTCATTTATTAATTATTAATTCAACATAATTATCATTTTAAGGGTTTATTTCAAAATATCATTTTAATCAAGTTTTTTATTCTTGATATTCCATTAAAGGAATTCATATGAAAATTATACATTAGTCCCTTTAATTTAATTCTCTGATAGTTATTAATGAAAATTTTAACTAATAGTACCACTTTCCTACTCTTTGGTACATGAAATATTTTAGAAACTTTTTCAAAGAAAAACTGAATACAATTCTCTCTTTAATCGAATAACCTGTTTCTTAAAAAAAATCCTGTTTTATAAAAAATATTCAAAAGATGTTTTAACCATTAAAAAATTAATTATTTATTATATTATTACCCCTTTTTTCTTTAAAAGTTTATTCAAATTAATATTCTCATCTTTTTTCTAACTGGGAAATATTATAACCTTTTTACTATGAAAAAGGAATGTTATTTTTATCTTTTACAACATGTATGATTTAAATACTTTCATTTCATTTAATATTCCTTTTCATTTTTAAAAGATTAAATTTTAAATATTTTTTTGAATTTTATATACAAATAAATGTATTTTTAAATTGTTTTTTCCAAATGAAAAGGATATTTTCCTAAAAAATGTATTCAAAAATTATTTTTACAGTATTCATATTCGTCAATGATAACAAAACTTTTTATTTACTTCACATGGGATTTGTTGTATTGATACCATCCTTATTTTTCCTATAGATGGTTTATGGTTTTTTTGATTATAGGTAGTATTGAAATTCACTACATTTATTCCTTTGTTAGTCTCCTTGAAATATACATTTTACTATGATCATTTAAAATTGAATTTAATCCAGTTGTACATATCATTTATCATGGATATGTTCATTACAAAAACTATTTACTTTTTTACATATGGTGTTTACTTTTAAATTTATTTGATTTACTGGGGAAACATTTTAAATCTGTATCTTTTAATCAACATTGATATTGAATGAGGAACATTTATTAAGAATTTAAATCAACTATTCTATATATGAGGAATGATTTAGACATGAAAGAAGTAGGTTTTGGACTATTTAATGATATATATATAGTTTTGGGACCATTTAATTCAATCCCATGATTCATTTTAAGTCTCATGAGATGAAATTAGTTGGCAAAAAACCTTTTGAGTTTGTTTCAAAAAAAATAGATTGGTTTCTGCCCATGGATTTAAACTTTATTTTGGAAGGTATTGATAGTAGTATGATAAACCATAGCATGAAAGGTCTTGAAGGAAAAATTATCATGTTCTTGGGAAACATGAAATCAAATAATGAAGCATTTACTTCATTCAGTATTTAGTTATTATTATCCATGATTTTTTTTTGATGTTATCTGTAGATGCATTTCTTTATAATTTCATTGATAAAATTCCTTGTGTTTTAGTTATTTTCCTTTACTTATGGATTATAACTTTTATATTTATTTAAATGACATGTGTTTGAAGTTATTGACCTTGACATATTGATTATTATATTTCTTTTTAGTTATTGATTACATGGCATGGGTTATCAGTTATTTACCTTGCTATACTGATTATTCACATTGATTTATTATTTATTCTAATGTACTTTACCCTTACTATGAATTTGAGCTCACCCTTATTATGTTTCCTTTCCCTAGTTTTCCATGAAGTTTATTGAGAAAGTTATTAAATGATACTCTAGATTGAATAAATTTATTAACCTAAAAAAAATTATGTTTTAATTAGTACATTCATTTGTAAAATAAGGCCTAAGTGTATATCTATTTTACCAAGACTACAAAACTGTTCGGTCCATTAGGATGTGATTTACTTGTATACTGTGCCAATTTAATGGTATAATGACACCAGATCTAGGGTTTTTAGGGTCAAATCACTACATCTATACATCTTTGTGATACTAGTGTTTATATAGAAATTCGAGCTACAAGTATCATCCAATAATTATATTTTTAGATTGGATATAGAAGGAACACAAAGCCTCGTACGAAATTTCAAAATTCCATATTCATATATGAAGTCTACCAATTTCTCATCATTAATACCTTTAATTTTATTTTGAATATTCTCATCATCAGACTGAGAACTTTTTGGCTTTTCTGATAATAACCTCTTCACAATCATTTGAAAATGGTGTGATGTTTCCCCTTAACAATTCCCATATTAATTTTTACTAAATCCATGAACATAAGATCTTTCCCAATTTTAATTTTGGTTATAAGAACATGATATTTACTTATTAATACATAATATATCTTATTTTCCTTCGCTGGGGGTTATGTATTTAAGAATCATAATCCCTGAGTAGATTAAGTTGTTGCCTTTGCCTCATATTGAGTTCTTTCTATGAGAATTTATATTTCAAAATCCTATGATCTGTCTATATCTCATATATTTCAATATAGAGATAGTGTCTCCATATCTTTTGAGAATATATTACAGCTACTAACTCAAGATTATGTTAGATAGTTCTATTCATGAGTTTTTAACTACCTTGACGCATTGGCAATAACTATATCATTTTATATACGGACATAACCAAGTCCATTCTTCGATGCATCACTGTAAATCATAAATACACCATTTCCTTATGGTAGAGTCATGTTCGACACACTCACTAATATAATTTTCAATTTTTCAAATCATTCCTAAAATTACTTTTCCTAAATAAACATAACCCCTCAATGAGTAATATTGGTTTTTAGGTTAACTAATCGGGAAAAATTCCGAATTAAATTCCAATAATAACCTACTAAACCAAAAAAACTATTTTCCTCAATTATGTTTATTTTTGAAGAACATTATTATATTTCCTTTTTCTTAATAGTTTCAATTGAGGTTCCATTATTAGAGACAATATTGCCATGAAAAGAAATTTACAGAATCCAGAATTCACACTTGCTAAATTTTCCATATATATATTTCCTTATGAGAGTCTCACGAATGATATGAAAGTGATTATCATATCTTAATATGTTTTAGAATACACCAGAATATCATCAATTAATAAAACAATAATATCTTCAAGATATTCCTTCAATATTCCGTTTATCATATCTATAAAAATTAATGGTGCATTAGTCAATCAAAATGGAATTAATGTAAACGCATAATGTCCACACCTCATTTGAAAAGCTTTCTTTAGAATGTTTTACTTATTTATTTACAATGCACGATACCTATAATAAAGGTAAATCTTTGAAAAATATTAAAATCTATGATGTTGATCAAATAAATCATCAATGTGAGGCAGAAGATACTTTTTATTTCTTTTAATAGTTTTGATTTCTCTATAGTCAATGCATTAACTCATGGATTTATAATTCTTCATAAAAAATAGAACATGGTCTCCCCATGGGGGAACACTAGGGTGAATAAATCCCTTATTACTCAACTCCCCTATTTATTTCTTTATCTCATTAATTATGTAGTGGTCATTCTATAATAAGTATTTGATATTAGTCTTTTATCAGGGATTAAATCAATGGTAAACTCAACTTCACATTCAAGGGGATGTCTGGGTAATTTATTAAGAAATACATCAATTTATTCTTGTGAAATTTGTAAATATATGATTTTAGGATTTCAATACTCATCCCTATATATATTTTTTATCTTCCTCCAAAATAATTTCAATCAGTAGAGCTACAGGGGGTGGATCTTGATAAGAATCAGACAATGATGGTTCTTCTCTAAAAATAATGAATTCTATATATTTCCCACAAATCATAATTTCCCTCATCATTCAATAATTTATTTCATCATATTTTAAATCTAGTTCATACCTAGGATTATATCAATGTACACCAAAGGAATTATGATAATGTTAGTAAATAAAGAACATTTATTTATCATAATGGGGAGTTTCTGACACATTTTTGTTGTAATGAGACTTCCCTTAAGAGTTTTGACCAATAACTCCCTTATTAAATCAAAAGATAAATATTTTATATTCATGGAAAACTGGGTATATATAAAATAGTTTAATGATCCAGAATCAATTAAATAATTGGATAAATTTGAATATAGGATTAATTTACCTGCCACCACATTATTGGGTACTTCTAATTTAGTCGTAGTGATCACATATGTTTGGTCACCTCCCCTTGTAATCTTTTGTGGTAGATTCCATGGATTCTTATGATATTTATTTTAATAATTCCCCATTAATTTATAGTTAAATAATTGAAAAGAATTTACTTTGTCTTCCCCTTACATTCATTATCTTGATTCCCCTTTTCTCCTTACATATAGTAAGCTCCCAAGACTTTCAATAATTTCCCAAGATTATTCCTTTCACAATTTTCATATATTTGGAATTTATTTTTCCACTATTCTTCTTTGAGGATTTAATTTTTACATGGTTTTCATAATACCTCTTTAATTTATGATATTTCTTATTCATTTCATCTCTTTGATCACGAGGGAAAATATTTGATGAAGAATACATCTAAAAAAGATTTTCATTCCATGTTTTATATTTCATCTTCCTCCCTAGTATTATGGATCAATAACCACCATTGATTAAAATCTCCCTTGAGATAATATATTGCTTGTAAAACCTTTTTTTCATTCATTTCATACTAATTCAAAAATATGTATTCAAGGGACTTGATCCATTTCTTAGCTACTACTATATTAGTAGTCGTACATAAAGATGGGGAATTCTTCCACATGAAACAATAAAATATAGATGTAGTATGGTTATTCATAATAACATGAGTAATTTTACCTAATATGTTCATGATCAACTCAACTCCAATACTAACTACGTTGACTTTCTCAGTGGGGAAATACATACATTATCCATAGGTATTGATTCCCTTTCTTCCACTAGGAACCATCACTAAATAATGGATAACACTATATTATCTTATAATAATCATGAGTATTGATCCAAAAATTTATGATAAGTAATTATGATAGTTCTCACGTTCTTCTAACATCTAGTTCCCAAGGTTTTTACTAAACCTGCTCTGATATGAACTATAACAACCTTGAACCTAGTAGCTTAATGTCAATGGTTATTTTTTTATTGGAATAAATAAAAGAGATCACATCACCATGGATTGACCAGTTTAGTAGTATTTAAGAACTAGATATATACATGGTTCCCTTATAACATTTGTAATTAAACATAGAACATATTAATGAGAAATAAACTGCTTCCTTGATAGTTATTCTAAGATTTCATCTTCATAACCTAGGGAAGAAAATAAAAATAAAAGGGTGACATTAATTGACCAATAATGGTCACATTCAGTAGAAACATGAATCAATAATAATTGAATAATTACAAATATGTTATAATCAATATGGGAAAGTGAAACAATTTAAAAACACAACCCATTTAATCAATAAAATGAGAATGAAAATTAATCCATATATTTTTTCATAGATAAAATCTCAAGGCTACTAATAACTAAATACTGAATGAAAGGAATGATTAATCATTGGAAATCATGTATCATTCACATGAACCACTTCCATAGAGACCTTTCACAAGATGGTTTAAGTCTATGGGTAGCAACATGTTTGATTCAATTTGGAAACAAGCATGAAGGGTTTTCCACCAATTATTTTGTCTCATGAGACATGTTGATGCATCAAGGGGATATATAATGTTGAGCCCCACCCATTAATGAGTGTCTAAAGAATTATTCATACATATATTTAATTCATTAACAATATGTCTTATCACAATATACTTGTTGAGTATATGATATAGATTAATCAATATTTCAATAGGTAAAACGACAGTCAAAGTAAACAACTTATGTAAAAATGTTATACAACTTTGAAAATATTCATATCCATGATACAAGAAATATGGATATTTAATGAAATCTTCAATTAATGATGATCATAAATAAAATGGGATGTACAGAAAGAAAATATGTGATGAATATGGAATATGTCCTACATAAATTAAAGTTAGCTGAAAAAACACTTACCACTTGTAATCAATCGATTCATATGCCCCATTATATTAATAATCATCAAATGAAACATTTAATACCATGAATATGAACACATTCATGATATGATATATCAAAGGGATGTATACACACACCACAAACATTCAATAATTGGTGAATATCGCATATCTCACAAAAAATAAAGTGAGATGAGAAACCCCTTATCTAATGTCTGAAAGCATTCCTCACTTATAATTAATGTACTGGAAAATCAAATTATACTCATTAATTAATTAATAACCTATTTAACATATACTAGATTTATTATAATTTTATTATGTTCATTTGTGGATAATTTGAAGTGTTATAATGTTTAATTTAATTGATCCAAGAGTGTTCATTTCATGGTTTTATGGTTAGTTCCCCTGTGTATAGATATGGGAGTTATTTTAAAATGGAAAAAACTTCTCGAGAAGTGAAATTATTCAGTATTAGTGAACTTAAAAATGTTTAAACGGTCTCATATATCATTTGGTTATATGGTACAATGATGATTCAATAGATAAAATGTTAATGAAAATGTCTTAAATTATTTTGGCAGTTTTTACAACCATCACAAACTTATGTCATTTTTTTTAAAATTATGTTTATATATTGGTGGTGGGAACTGTAGAAGGAACTATAGAAGTGGCAGAAATATAGCATAAACTATCGTAGACCTGGTACTGTAGTAGTACTATTCACATGAGGTCTTTTGAGTAAAAATTTGTCTCTTCAGGGAATATAATGAATTTTTAAGCCCAATAGGACTATGGGACATGTAATGGGCTTCATGTCCATTGGGCCTACGAGCCATGCACTAAATACATAAGTAATTATGGGTGGGAAATCCCCTTGGGGGCTATGGCCTACCTTTTCATCATGTATGTGTGGTGTGTCTGTTTCAATGTAATTATTCCCCGAATCATCTAATATATATATATACAGTCTTATTTAACCATGATAATTGTTTTATTACCATACATTAAGGTGATAATAGAAAAATAAAACCGGTCATCCATGAAGGTGGTGAATGGACACATCATAGATGATATTTTCATTTTTAAAACAAAAAGATTGGAGAATGGATTTGATGATAGATGATCCATTAAAAGAATAAAATTCCAGTATATATATGATACTAGAGTTACAATAACACACTGTATAGGTGAGGTGAGGATAGGACAAGAATATAAATTAAATTAAATGAGAAAGGATTATTTTACCTCTTGAATATAGTCTCCGGGGGAACCTCATTAAAACACTTGGATTTGGTCTTTTGGTAAGACCAGTATGTCATGGAAAAGACAAAAAGGCTTAGGAAGAGAATTAGGAAGAATATAGACATGTATCAATGCTTTGAAGGTGTGAGGAGAAGGTGTGGTATTTATAGGGAGAGGAGAGGGGTATTTTTTTTAATATTTTATTCATTTGGTAATTATTTTGGCTCAAGACTATCAAAATTGTTGATTCCTAGGAATAAATAAAATAACTAAAGAATTTGAGTTCATTATAATTTGTGATTATCTCATCCATACATCATCCATGACTCAATAATTCCTTTAATTACTTATAATGTTAAATACCATGAATTACTGTATTTCATTATTCACCAAGAATTCAACTATTTTAGAAAAATACCAAAACTTAACCCTAAATTTTTTTTCAATTTTTAGATTTAAAAAATCAACTTCATTTTATGAAAATAATTTTCTTAATATAAGAAATTTAATTTTTAATTAAAATCATTATCTATTATAAAAATAACAATTTTAATATTATAACTGATTTTAAAACACTTGGAAAAATTAATTATCATCTCATAAAATTATCTTATAGTAATAATAAAACAAAATATTAATTCATGAATATATTTTATGAAAATAAATTTTATTTTAAATCATTATATTAATTATATCATTGTAAATTAACATTTACATATTACCCAAACAACATTACTTAATTTATCATTTTTAAAAAAATTATTTACTTACAGTATGACATAAATCTATCACATTATCATTTATAAGATACCAAAATTTTATTTATACTTTCATAGGTGAGGTTATTATTCCAATTTCCATATTACTATTCCTAATTGATACATTACTATTTCAACAGTGATGTTAATATTTAATAGTATATCATGGTTTGTTTAAGCTTAGTGTTACATGAAACATTAAATATCAAATAATTTGAATATATTTTAAGAAGATACACACCTTAAAATATTGTGGGGTTATAGTCATAAGGAGTTAACAAAAATGAGAAAATAAACTATCGATGCTACTCATTTACCATAAACAATGCACAACCATTTTGTAATTGTATTTGGGGAACATGGCTCTCTTGTGTATAAAAAATAGACGAGGTAATTGTAAACTGCTCTGGATGAAATCATTCCTCCCAAAATTCATATATTGACCAAGGGAATTAATTTATTTTTCCTTGTAATGGTTGAACCACATCTAAAAAAGGGTCTCTAAAAATTATCGCATCATTTAGAGAACCCTCATTGATGATCTCTAGGAGAGTTATGGACCCTTCTACATAAGTTATAACCCTTACCTCAAAGGGATATATAATGAATTACTTATTTTGGATGTCTTCTAACCTTTATATCTCATGGAGTATCAACTCCAACAATATATTGGATGATCTACACCAAGGATGCGATTATAGATTAAGGGAGAAACCTATCTTATTTCCATATCATTTTCAATTTTTAGTAATTAAACTAAAGAGTTTGATTAAAGGTCCACTTTGAGTTTCTACAATTTTATTACTCTATATCTGACAATATCCCATTTAATGCTACATGGGTGAGATTCGTATCCACCATCCATGATAGTAAACAAGACACAAAGTCAAAAGTGGATTAAATAACTAACTCCTCATCATTATCTCCAAATTGAATGATTCTTCTCTAACCATGGGGTTAATTAGATAGAGTGAATATCTATGTGTTCCATGAAAATATATAAGTCCCTTCATATTACACTACTATCATAGAGGTAAATACTAAATACAAGCTCTAAGATGAATTATTGTGACTCTCCCACTACCAAATGTGAAACCCACACTGACAAATACACTCCTAGAAAATATCAAACTCCAAATTCAGGTAGAAATCCCATTACCCATAGTATCTAAATACATACACATGGTCTACCTTCCTTGGATTGGATTTGTTTTATACCCATCTATAAAAGATAACAAACACCCCATAAAAATCTATTCCAATAGTCACTGATAAGGAATTAGACACCACCATCAGGATCTAAAAGGAAGAATACTCATAATAAACAATAACAATTTTAAATATTTCTCTAGTGTGTAAAGATATAAAATTCCTCATTGAAGGAAAAAGTACATGACATGTGTTGTGGGGTATATGTTATATACACACAAAACGTCTATCTGATAATGTTCCAATGTTTTCTTTCCATGTATTATAATTTACATGATGTTCCACATGCTCAACATGATGTGAATGGAAAAGGTATTAGTTATTGTTTATATTTGAGACCCCAATTCATCTAGTCATAGACTACATGGAATATACTATCAGGTATACATTGCGTACTACTAGAGGAATAAATGATTTATATAACCTCGCTCAAGTAATGTTGTGTAACCCAACATTATTTATACTAATTAATTCTATGTACCTCACACAGGGTGTATGGATATATAATATTATACACAACATGGCATATGTTCATGGTTTTCCATAGTATTTTCAATCTACCAAAAAACATATGAACTATTCCTTCTACATTTGATGCATAAAAGATCAAGACGGTATATGTTCTAGTACTTCATCCCTTGTGATGATTAATTCCAAATGATTAAATTCTTAAAAACACCCATTATACTATAATAAAACCCTACATAGGCCATTACCCACACAAAATTAGTGTAAATACAGAAAATAAAATATTAATTGAAAATATATAAAACAAATAATATGTATAAATCAAAGTATAAATTCTGACATTTTAGTGAATCAATGAATATTCAAAGTTAGATTCAAGATCTGTCATAGATATATCTCAATATGACTTTGATCTACCTCTTCTATAGATAATACTACTATCCACACCCATCCTCTCTATTCTATGGTATCAATTAGGGGATGGTGTCTCACCCTTTATATTTTTTAAAATTGGAATCATTTAGTTGGGATAGGAAATAAAATTAACAATATAATAAATTAAATAGATGAAAAGGATCTGGTCAAGACCTAGAACATGATCATATATTTATATATCTAAGATAAAACCACCGATTGCATACTCAACTGAGAAGTCATAAATTCAATATAACACCTTTTTAGGAGATGTATATTTTTTAATTCAAGGTAATAAATAAAAATTGATAAATAAATATTAAATTTTATGAAAATATCAACGATTAATAATATCTTCAAATTCTCACCCAAGTGTATTCATCCCATCATGAAAATAATTAAACATCCAAAAAAATAATTCGGAGGTAGTTTCATCAAGTAATATCAACCATTCATGGGGGGTTACTATTTTGAAGCTCAGAAATGAGCCAAGAAACGTGTGCAATAAAACCAAGAGTGATTTACTTTTCTTTCATACATATTATTCTTATGATCATAAAAAAAGAAAAATTGATATGTGAAAACACAAGGATCATTTCGTTGAAGTTAAAAACGGATCACTTATATATCCCTATTAATAAATTCAAATAATTAAAAAAAATTGTTGTATTCATAAATTAATTTTTTTATGACTTAGGTCTATAAATTACAACACTATGTCATGTAAAAGGGTTTGGAAAAGTGTAACATGATCTTGATTAATAAATTATAACAATGTATTTTACCCTACATAGAGGGGATTTTATTATATTATTGAGAATTGATTAAAAATTTCTTAAGGTATTATCTTTTAATCTTCAATTTTAAAATTGGAACACGTTTTTTTAATTCCAAAAATTCAAACAACAAATCATAGAATTACTAAAATATGGGATTTTTTATCTCCCAATTTATATAATCATGAAAAACATATTATTTAATTTAAATAATTCTTTTATTTCTTCTCTTTTGAATTTATTTAAATTTTCTTCTTCATTAACATAAATTATTTTAATTTCCATTTATTAATGGGATAGTATAACAAATTATATATTTCTTTCTTCTTGATCTTCCTCATATCCTTCATCCCTATTCATTATTACTCAATTAATATCGATATTTACTTAATAAACAATAACATGATATTATAACTCCTTACCTTTCTCAATATTTAAGAACCGCCTATTGTAATGAATGGACTTCTAAAAATGTGTTGTTATATCAATATCTATATGAATCAATTAGAAATTCATAGGGATGTAAAACTTATCAAATTTTACCACGACATATTCAATCAATCCTTTTTGGGATTTCACTATAGATTGAATTATTTAATAAAAAATCCTCAAAACCTATGACTTTATTGGTTGAGTATGAAAATATGCTCGTATTCATACTTAAATCACAAAAACCTATTTTGAATTTATAATGTCTTTTATTAAATATTAAAAAAATACTCATGTCATGTTTCTTATTTGGAGAACTCTTTGAAACCTCATATTAAAAATACTCTATAAGATAATTTATAACCATATAATCTACTATTTTCATGTTTATTATCAATTATATCATGATAATTACATATTTAGTTACATTAAATAAAGTATTATTGAATGAGAATTATAATGTAAAGTTTATTAAATATTTACAAAAAGATTTCTATAAATAATTTTACATTTTAATTAAATTTCCTTTCACTAAATATATTAGTTATTGGTATTATAGTTTCAATAGTGGTGGTTATTCATATATATATATATATATATTTTTTATTTACTCCCATTTCATTTTCCTTGAAAAATTCCTTTTCATTCTTGTCATTATTTATCTTGATCTGATTCCATTGGAACTAGCTTCCATGGTAGTAGTTAAACTAGGTGTGATAATGAAAATATTCCACTAATCTTAAAAATAATATAGACTATTATAAAGATTTTATACATAATTAAATATGGGAATAAATACCCTTTTTAATCCAAACAAAAAAGGTGAAATCAATTTCTAAACACCAATAACCATTGTTAATAATATAATACCATCCTAATAAATTCTATATGAATGTAATGTTATATAAATTTAAAATCATATAAATTATCCAAAAAAACACCAAAATCAAATTCATTCTACTAAGAAATTTTAAGAGGACTCTTCCAAAATATACAAATAACATTTACACGAACCAGTAATGTTCATCACACTCACTAAAATCATCCAGTGCATTAATAAAATTTATTTCACATTAGCCTCAGCCCAGTTGGTTAGGTATACTTAAGTGATTCTATGAGACCTAGGTTCAAAACCAGGTGAAGGCATATTTATAGTTTATATAGTAGTACTTTAACAAGAATTGTAGCAGGTATTGTTCGGTACTATTGCAACCAGAATTATTCACATTGGGCCACCAGTTTGGGATTGGATTCTTTAAGGCCTTCAGGCCACCCAGGCCTTCGATTTAGTAGGGATTTTGGGCCTCCTTTAAGGCCTTTAGGCCACCTCAAGGCCTTAGAGCCACATGCAGTTTCCCCAGATCAATGCTACAAAATAAGGAGGATCCCTAGAAGACGATTTAGAGCAGGTGCACTCTCTAGAGTAGAACCAAATGGATTGGGAATTAATGAAAGGGCATGGGTACACAATCAAGACCGGCCTTTACTTGCACGAGATGCCTTTCCAGATGACGATGTGAAGGTGAAGAGATACCATCATGATACAGATGCTGGGGAGGGGAAGTTACTTGCAGTTATAGTCAGGTTTAATTCTGTAAGACCTTTGGGTCATGTAATTTCTATTAAAACCTACGATCCATGTAATCATTGAGCCTATGGGCCTTGAAAGGGTTCTTCCTCATCCCTAGAATGGGGGGTTATCAAAAAATTAATAAAAATGAGGCCTTCGGGTTATTCGGGGATTAATAAAATTTAGCTCTCAATTTCAATATCATTTTAATGAAAAATTTATAGGAGTTCATACCAAAAACCATTGAATATAATTATTTTCCAATATTTGTGGGATTACTCTATAAATATTATAAATAAGTACTTAAATTATAATTCACGTGATTTTTAGAACTTATTTTAAATAAAATCATTGAACATAATATTAATATATTTGAACAAATTTATTTAAAGATTTATGATCTCATAATATAGGTCTTTTATATAAATTTATTAATTTATTTAATCTATTTGATGTATCTGGTGAGTTTTAGTACCACTAATAGTGGAAGGTGAATAAGGTGTACTAGTATTACAAATTCATTCTTGAGTTAAACCATTAGATATTTTTATGGTCAAGATCCCATCAATATATACTCTCCCTATCATAATATGTAATGAAAATGAAAGAATCCATAACACATAAGGATTTTCAATGTATGACCTCAATGTAAGATCCTAATCCACGACATGTTTTGGTTGAGTTAAGAGACAAGGGTAAACACCATAATTTATGTGATTTCAAGAGTGGTTAAGTGAACATCCTTGAATATATTTTTGTAGTCTATGGATAATATAATGTAAAGGCATAGAATGTCTTTAAATATACACAGTAATAACAACTATATCAAGATTTTTTATGATAGAACCACAAGTAATCAAATAATATCCTTTTAATTTGTTTAATAATATCATCTATCCTCTAATTGATTCCATGATATAAAATAATAGATGATATTATTTTAAATTCTTGAGTACCTGAGAAGTTTTGAAGTAATTTCATACACATCAAAGTCTTTTATCTGTACTTCATGATAATCTTCTCATGCATGAGATCGTAAATGATTAAGTTAAACTTATTCTTTATCCATGGTAAGAAAATCAGTGATCAATAGATGAATCTTCTTGCATTCACTACTTTAGAATTATGAAAATGGTTTTCATGAACATTATTCTTACTTTTCCATCATTAATACAACAATGTATTGGGAGATCAATTCTTTAACACAATATTCAATTTTATTCAATTATAAATTTTCTTTAACCTTCAATATCTGGTATATATATTTCTATTAATTTTATAGAAACTTTATAAATATTATTCATAGCAATAATACTTGAATAATAATATATAGAATCAGTAATAATGTGTTTTAAATATTACTACTAAATCAGGGAATATTTTTTTTAAAGCTGGGGCCCTAACCTATTTTTAGTAAACAATGGAATGTACTATTTTATAATGGGTAGAGGGATTCCAATTACCTATAATAAAGTCCTAGGGTCTTAAAAGCCTAGATTTTGTGGTTTGAAGGCCCAAATTTGGCCTAATTGCCCATTTTGTGAATCATACTTCAATAGTACCCCAACTGCTATCATTCCATCACTATTGAAATTTCATCCACCACTGAAATAGTACTACTACATTATCACTTATATAATGAATCTACATTTATACTACAGTATCTACACTCCCTAGGATTTGAACCCCCACCCTTGGATATAGTATTACGAGGTTCTTACTACAAATCCAAACCCCGACTTCATAGATTCATGGGAATGTGAATATGAATATGAATTTAAATTCGAGAAGTTTATTTTTGGAGTATCTTCTCACTAATTCCAATTAAATTATAATTAAAAAATATCCTTCAATCATGGATTGACTACAAAAAATATATATTTTGGTATTCTTACATAGTAATTAATCATTTGATATTCATATAAAATACCACAATTTGATTTACTTTTAGAGTATCTCCTTATACTAAAACACTGTCAATTATCATTTAGTAAGAGTATGTGAACTTTACAGTTTTCATTTTACAATAACTGTGACATGAATTGACGCACTAGTTTCCCTCTTGAACTAGCTGTAAATCGAGAGTACCACCCCAAGGACTCCTATAATAGTTCATGGGATGGTGAATATAAATGAGTATCCACATCTTATAATATATTAGGTCTTAGACTATAAAAAAATATATCATAATCTAATAAAATTAAAATATAGAAACAATAATGATAATAATATATAAATATATACTAAATTCAAATATAATGAAGGCATACTTGATATAGTAGATATAAGATCATTCCACCAGATAAAATAAGGGAAACAATACACATATCAAGCCTCTAACACTCATAACACACAGAAGATCCTCTATGCCATGAGTACCCATGGATTACTCTTTCTACAATGATAACATCCAATATCAAAAGCTACCAAGATCCAATGTACACCATCAGGTGTCACCAAGAAGCACTATCTGTAAGCTATGAATAAGACACACTACAAATTTCCCACTAAAACCATCTCTAAATTGTAACTCACTTATAAAAACACAACATGTAAAATATAAGGCTTATCTAGGGTTGAGTATAAACATAGCACATACGATACCCCAAATTCATAAAATAGAGATAATCCAAAATGACATCAAAATGTCTATCCATGAATAAAAATCTAAATGATATAACAATATACTAATATTATCTATAACTAAAAGTCTCATGAATACATGCATGTCTCAACCATATTGTCAAAATACATGAATCCATATCACATGAGAAAATATAGATGATAGTAAGTTCCATCCATGTCTGAAATTTATTTCATACTATACAATAATTCCTTATGAAAACCAAGGGATTCATTATAATATATATGCCTCTATGTGACCCAAAATGCTCATCCATTCACATTGTTATAGTGCATCCCAGAACCATATAATGGATCCCACTTATCATATCTATATTAAGAATAAAAACCGATTTACACCCAAATAATCTAAAAATAAACCCTTACTAAGTACCCTACTTCGAACAATATGGGTATTTTTCACCTCATTAAATGATACCATATTTGGAATGTGCACCCTGATGAAAAAGGATACCATGCTTCAGAAATCAAGGGGATACATAACCCTACCACAGGATGCTATAGAGTATCTCAAAACATGGTAAGTGAGGTGAATAACAATACAATATTGGTATAATAATAGGATAACATAGTATCTCTCTCCCTGAGAAAAGGGGGAATGAAAAACTATACCTAGATGTTAATATAAGAGATCATGTTCCTCGATAATGATTGGGATGAAAAACCCCTATCTATAGTTATAGATATGGGATCTCATGACTCATTGATTGAGGGTGATACTGAAACACTATCATTTTAGTGAAATCACATAGATTACTAAACCAACATCTCTAATGAGAATGATTACTCATACTACCTTTCACTACACTTCAGATATTGAAGGAAGATCTATCATTACTTTATTTATAGAAAAATACTACGAATGGAATATTCACTTTCCCAAATATAAGTCTCAAGTATGGATATATGAACACAATAGGATGTATAATACAAGTTATGTACTTTCTGGTTCATTATTTTTAATCCCATTAAGAATGTACTATTGTGATCATTCCATGTAGAACAATATACAGGTTGTACCTACATACCATGTACTATATGGGTGTGTTCCCTAGTACACGCTTTTTAGAATAGTTCATGTGATATATTTTATACACCATGTACTAAGAGGTTGTATTCCTCAATACACATTGTATAGAATAGTAGACATGACATACTCACATTCCATATACTAGATGGGTGTGTACCCCAATACACACCATTTAGAATAATACATAAGGTGTACTCAAACTCCATGTATTAGATGGAGGAGCACCCCAATTCAAATTATGGAGAATTTTACATGGGGTTTAATCACTATCTATATATATTTAGGGTGTATACTCTAGTACACACCATGTAGGATAGGTTATAACTAACAGACATATACTTCAAGACTACATTACTTATATTTTTTATGTTTTAATCAATGAAAATACACAACATGTACTTCATAGTTACCTATAATGTGATATGTTTCTCCCATGTTTATATTATAAGTCCCAGATAGAAAATTACATGTTGTGATGTTATGTACAACAATATTTATAATAATGAAAATTCCACAACATGGACAATTCATTGGAATCGACATCATTATTACCAAGTTCACCTCTAATTCATGATATTCTGACATCATCCAACATTTGGGACCATAGATGATCCTTACTGATGCTTTATTTATTAACATTTTATATATCCCATAAATTCTATCCAATAGATCATATCTAGACTCCTACTATACTATTTATGCTCATTCTGAACCATTACCAACCATGAATTGTCATTTTCCATGAAAAATCATCATCCTAATTTTGATTATATTACCTCATGGATAAAATAATAACCTTGAAAATGGATTATGATGATTATTAATGTAATGGAGGATGTGGTATGAATAGAAGTGAATGGTTCTATTACTAGTCACCTCACTGAAAACTGAATCATAACACATGATGCAAAAACAAGGAGGAATTTTATGTTTGAGAACTCACATGGAAACCCTAAGATGGATTCTAAAAGGGAACAAAAAAAAAGAAACACTATAAAGGCAATGGTTCATGGAAACATAAAATAAGGTAATATAAATTAAAAAATAAATAAATAGAGAATAAATGATTAATATATAGAGTTTTTAAACATTTATCAATCATGAATAATGATGAAAACTTTTTAAAAGAAGCCTATCCTTGATGGATAATTGTTGAAACTCCCGAGAAGAGTGGTGTGAATGAAACTAAAACCATAACTAGGTAGAAAACATTACTGCATTTTTAACCATGGTCAAGGTTTCACCATTTAATACCCCACTTAAATTATATAATAACACAATAAAAATGAATATATCTGAAAAAAATATTTTCATATTATTATATATTATTTTATGTCCCACTATGATCATATTTCCATGATGGATCAACACATGAAAAAAACTAAAAAATTGAATTAATTAAACCATTAGGAAACTTTTATGAGGTTTTCTACTAGTATAAATTTACCACTTTACCCCCAAAAAGATCCGGAGTCTGAAAAAATTAAAAAATTTCACTACGTCTAACAATGAAAGATCTAGATTATTGAATCCTCCCATATTAAACTCATTTCATACTCCAAAATAAAAAATAGAACTATTAAATAATATTTCTCAAGAACAACTAAATGAAAAAAACATAGTTATATGAGTTTCCTTTAACTAATATGGTCTGAGATCTAAGAAATATTGGTAGACAACTTCTTATGAGAGAAGCATATACTTCCTTTTTAGGATGATACACATTCCAGGCCATTGTGAAACAACAATGATGAGAAAACATCCATCCTCCCAAGGTGATCCTTTCCAAGACTCCACAACCAAAATAAATCTCCACCTAGGCGTCATCCCACCTCAAAAAATGAGGTAAGGGCTCATCATAAATGTTACCTTTTTTGAAATTTCAAGACTCAATCCCATTAAAGATTAGTCTATATTGTTATTGTATTTGAGTGATTCACCTATGTTACAACCCTACACTAATACCCTCACCATGTTAATTAAATTGGAAAATATGGAAGTACACATGCACTTTAGAATCTATTGTATCTCACGTATCATCATTTTATAATAAAGAATAGGCCTTAGTGTCGCTAGTTTTTGGAACAAGAGTAACATGGATTTTCATAAACCAATAAATAACATATAAAAATATCAAACATTTGTATAATAATAACTTATATATTGTAACCCATTATTGAAGATAATCTAATATCACTATCCATGATCGATTATGGAATCAATTAATGAGCACATTAGACAAAACACTATCCTGACCCAACTTCTCAATACCACATCACTACCAATTGGGTGACACTATCTTTTATAATATAAAGAAGATAATGTTTTTCAATTAAATAACACTTCTCATTTTCTCAAAAACCCATGAATGTACTTATATGACTAACCAAATTCTAAAAACAATTGGTAAAAATTCCACCTCCACTACACAACTAAGTCTCTTATGAGATGGCTATGCCCACATAAATTCACTAAGTATTCCATACTAAGGAAAAAAGATTTAATTGATAATTCTATTCTTTGAAATAACATCATGATAGAAAATAAAATAATTAGAGGAACACCACTATCCACCATATTAAGTGAATATAATTCTCCCTACATTAAGAAAAACCCATTAGGCATTTCCCTTAAAACACAATGTTATAAAAAACACTAAGTTAATATCCATACCACTATAGATTCTTTCACACCAAGGAAAAACATTAGGCCACCACCATGTACTGAAGATAAGAAATGTATCACCTTTTGAATATAATCATGTTATAAAATATAACTAGTTGTATCCTTTCCCCATTACCCAAACACAAAGTCCTTCCCTAAAAAGCTCTGACAACTACACCACTACAACACCACTCTGATATATTTGGTTGCAGTGGTTTAGCCTAAAAAACTCTAATTCCAATCCATAAAAATTATTATCACACTATAAGAACTCAAAAACCTAAAAGTATCCACCATATATAATCTAAAGGATATATTTCATTAAAAACACCATAACCCCACAAAGGTGTTCATCATCACTGGAATATATGAAGTTACATACAGTGGTTTCTCATCAAGGGTCAAAATTTGTTCACCCTTTGGAAGTATCCATTCCTCTCATTTCATTCATTAGAAAAAAATTATTTTCACATGTGTTTAGTACTTGTATCCTTGATCACCAAGGGAAATGGTAAAACTAACTTAAAACCCAAATTGATTGTCTTTATTACCACACCAAGGGGACTCACTCACTACTATAGATAAATATCACCTCATCAACATAACTTCTAATATCTCATTATAACTATAACAGGTAACCATTTCATACTAAAGTGGGTACCACTACACCTCTTCTATTCAAAAAAATAATTTCTTAAAATACTATATTCTCCATCAATAGTAAATTCTCATCAATATAAGGGGTGAGTGAATGTCATCCACCCTTAGTGGAAACTCTCTAGATGACCAATGTCAGGACAATGGTTCTATTGGAAACTCTAATTCTCAAACATCCAAGGAAATATTAGTTTCATGTGCTATAATCAACCAATATAATTATCCATTTAGGAAAAAATCATGGCCTTTGATTTTATTTACATAATATTACACCTATCCATAAGTATCCTCTATTTATTTCATCCCAAAACATAGAATTCAAGGATTTTAAATAATAATTTACAAGAGAAGGTGTTGTTGGTTGGAGGAGATTTCCCAAGAGGGGTCGTAATTGGGTATCTATAAAAATTTTGGTAAAAATTTGTTTCTTTGAAAATGTCCCCAAATTAAAAATATAATCAAAGTCAGTTTGTAGTGAATTTATAAATGTACTGAATGTCCAATTAATTTATTATAAGATTGATTAGTTCTCATTTATACTAATTTGAATATTAATATAACTTTTGAAACTAACCTACTGGTTCAACACAGATATAAATACTTTCTAAACTAACTATAAAAGTTCAATTTAGTTTTATATAAAATTTAATAAATACATATTAAAAATAAAAGGTAAAATCACAATAGATATAAACAAGAGGTTCAGTCTAAAGATGAGACTTATTCCTCTCCACTTGGTGATCAACATTCAAAAAGCTATTTAATTTAATAAAAAATATGATTCACACCCTGAATCAGGGTTCACAATAGCACACAAGGTTGTTCAGGTCACTCCTGACCTCTACCAAAATTATTTGTGGGAAAAACAACTAACATGTCACACTTGAACTCTTCCACTGTTCTTTGTAGGATACAATAGATAATAATTAGATTGAGTTTGAGGATATTGGGTGTCCTCCAGTTATGCATAGGATAAAGTGTGTGTGTGTGATACAGATACAAACTGCACAAAAAGGTAATAAAAAAACAATTTTAGAGATGTAGAATAAGATTTATTAAACTCTGTTTATTATACAGTGATGTTTTGGACTCGATTGATGTAGTGGAGATGATACTTGAGTCCTCTTCTGAAGTTGTCTTCAAAACAGAGTATCGTAGATTCTTTTAATCTAGCTTCTAGGAGTGAAAAGATTAGCTCCTTTATGTTAGGATTTTTAGAGTTTCCCATTAGGTCTTGTGCATCAACCAGTTTGGTATAGATTTGAGTTCGTGGAATTTTGAAGAAATATCCACTGTTGAAGGGGTTTGCAGTTCTTCTTCATGTTATAATTTTTAGCACATTCCTAGTTGTCTCATAAAAGACCCAGTTTGTAATTATTTTATACTTATACGTCCAGAAGGAATGAAGACATCTCCACATGCATGTACCTTGTACTGTCTACTAATAGTCCTACAGAAAACATTAAATCATGTCAGAAACATTAATTTTTCAAAATATGACTGTTAGATATAAAAATGAATATATAAAATAAAACATTTTTTATTACTATCGGTGATTCATAAGTATTGGGGACTCATTGGCATTGGTATATCATTATCGATCTTTCAACATCAGTCTATTAGCATCACTGACTCTATGTATCAGTGAGTCCTTTCTATTGGTATTGGTGACTCAGTGACTAATTTGTGCTATTGGTCTATCCTTGCATTGGTGAGTCGTCATCAGTGACACAATTTGAACTATCAGTGTGTCACCCATCAGTGACTCGTTCATCAGTGTGTCATACATCAGTGAATTGTTCATCGGTGTGTTGTCCATTAGTGACTCATTCATTAGTGTGTCATCTATCAATGACTCGTTCATCGATGAGTCACTTAAACTATCAGTGTTACCAATCATCGACAAATCATCCATAGGTGAGTATTTTGTTCTTTCGGTGAGTCCATCATAATTGTCTTCTTCGATCTGTGAGTCCTCATCAATGAGTTAACCAACAGTGATTCCTTTTGAACTATCGGTGCTAGGGATTCTGAAAACTTATAAAATGTATTTCTAAAACAGAACACTACCAAATTAAGTGACATCCAAAAATATATTTAAATAAACACTTGTAAATATATTAAATCATAAATATTCATATTTTATAACTTATTGACAAGTATTAAATTATGTGACAAAATTGTTTCACTTATAAATATTCATTGAGAAGATTAACCAGAGTTATAACTTAATGTATAATTTGTCATGATTTGTGATTATTAAAACAACTATTTTAAAAAGTGTCCAACAATCTCCCCCTTTTTGATAATTACAAATTATGGCATAAATACGATAGAGTGAATGTGAATTCTCAAAGTGACTAAGGTTTTCCTTTTATGATCTCCCTTAGATTAGTGTATCAGATGAAATCTATACATATAAGGGAAATTTATATTAATAGAGTAGTTTGTATCAAAAGTGAGATATATATGTATATATTATTATGAGTACATGCCATGTTCCCTTGAGTACATTCCATGTTCCCTATTCCAGAGTTGCTCCACCTTAAATTAGGAATTAATGGCCATATATGTCATTCTTTCCCTTTTGGGATTATAAAAAAGGTCAAAAGAAGAATAAGGAAGAAAGAGAAAGAACACAAAGAAAATGAAAAACAATGTAAAGACAAAAGGGATTTTCATTAAGGTGAAAAAACTACAATACTCAAAATAATGGTACAAATCCCTATCAAAGAAACAATCCAAGATACAGATTTGGCTTATGAGGGTATTTTACTCTATTTGAAGGATCAAGAGAAGGGTCAGATGGTGGTGGTTTGGCTATAGGAAGAGGTAGTCTAATAGAAACACCAGGCAGGGAAACATCTCTTGGTAAATTTTTTATGTGGCTACGTCTCTTTTCTAACTAAACCCAACTATAAGGATTTTCCTGAATCACCGGTCGAATTTGAGAGAGGTCCTGAGATACAGATTGCAACGACCCGAAATTTTGAATAAATCTTGTTTCCTAATTTTGTGTGTTATTTTATTTTTCATACTCAACAAAACTGTTTCATTTGATGACATGAGTATAATTAAAATGAGACTGTTGGGTTTTGACTGTTATATGACCATTGGTCAATATGACCGCTAGAAACTAAACATTTAGATATTTGTCTCTAAATACAAGTGATCTTGGTTAATTAATATAGAAAGAAGATTTGATGGCCTCACCCAATAGTCTTGGACCGATCGAATCCCATCTAACAGAAATTGGGAAGGAGGTAGCACCACTGGGCTTTGCTCTGGACCAAACCCAAGCCGAACTTCATCGTGTGAAGCAAGAACGGAATCTCCTTCACAAGAAGTTCAAACTGATAGAAATTACTACTCGTGCGATGTTGGCCGAGCCACCCTCAGATTCTCTCACCTTAGCACACCTTACACTTAGGTCCTATGTTGGGGTTATAAGGGGCTATGTAAGGAGACAATAACTAACTTGTGTAATCCTTTGTTTTAAATAAAAATTTGGATTTGTTCTTATGATGAAGTTTATGAATTTTCAAATGACCGGATAAATATAGTATGCATATTTTTGATGAATTTTAGAAAAATGATATTTTAAAAATGTTTATGTAAACCTTAAATAATTAAAAATGTGTAATGATTTTCAAAAAATGGTCTTCTACAATTATGTTCAGTACGAAATTTGGAGTCTAATAAGATCAACTTAAATTTTTATGAATAGTAAATTATGAATAGTGATTTTACGCTTAGGATTAGTAATTTGACCAAATGGATTAGTAATCTCATTTAAAGAAACTTTTAATATAATATAGACACATTGATTAAGTAATGTGATTCAATAAAATGGGTAAATAACAGTTTCATAAATATTTAGTCAAGTATTAGTTTTTCAGGTGAATAGTGTTTTTTAATTAAAAATTAAATTAAAAATATTTAGGAAATTATTTTTATAAAATGGACTTTATTTTTGAACTCAGAGCATCAATATTATGTTATGCTAATTTTTGGGGATTTTTCTGAAAAAAATGAATTTTCAGTGAATAGTGTATTTATTTAAAAATTAAATTAAAAATATTTAGAAAATTATTTTTATAAAATGGAGTTTATATTTGTAATCATAGCATCGATATTTGGTTAAGGTGAAATTTTGGGATTTTTTTGAGAAAGATGAATTTTCAGTGAATAGTAAAAATGCAGTTTTAGGGTTTCGGTATGTTTAATGACATCATAGCAGTGTAATGATGATGTCATGAGATATTTTAAGGGTTGGCCGACTAAAGGTGATTAATTATTGTATTGGGGGCCCCATGTGGCCTATCTCCATGGGAAATACCATGGGAGAGCCCATGGTTTTGAGAAAACCACTTGTGAGGTGTCCCTTGAAATTATTAAAGTATCACCTCACCTTCCCTATAAATACCCACCCTTTCCTCCTTTATTTTTCACTAAAAACTCTTCCACAAAGAATCTCTGGTCTCATTACCTCCCAAGGAGTACTCCCAAGGTGCCCCAATCCCTCAAGGTCCAAACCTTTGAGTTTTAAGAGTTATGTTTTAAGGTACGGGATCCTACCTCCCCCTTTCTTTCCAAGTACTCTCTTTTATGTAATTTATTTTATGATCCATGTTCTTATGTTGGAGGATGTTATTATATATTTATCCTATTTTTCTTTTTATGTTCATATTATTAGAGACCCCCTCTTTCTCTCATCATTTCATTTTAATAATGTTAAAGTGGCGCCGTTAGGCTGCCGAATTTTTAAGGGACTCTTTCGCCTTTCTCATTTTTCAAAGTTCTACCTTCAAGTCAAGTCTTTAAAGTTCCTTTTTATTATGTTGGGGTATGATCTCTATATCTATCATACAGAAATTTTATGTTAATATGATGAGAGACCCTATTTTATATCATCAATTCATTTTTGTTGATGTTTAAGTGGCGCCGTTAGGCTGCCGAATTTTTAAGGGACTCTTTCACTTTTGTCATTTTTCAAAGTTCGACTTTCAAGTCAAGTATTTCAAGTTAGTTTTTATTATGTTGGGGTATGATCTCTATATCTATAATACTGAACTTTTATGTTTATATGATGAGAGACCCTATTTGATCTCGTCAATTCATTTTTTTTTATGTTTAAGTGGCACCGTTAGGCTGCCGAATTTTTAAGGGACTCTTTCACCTTTCTCATTTTTCAAAGTTCTACTTTCAAGTCAAGTCTTTCAAGTTACTTTTTATTATGTTGGGGTATGATCTCTATATATATCATACATAAATTTTATTTTCATATGATGAGAAACCCTATTTTATCTCATCAATTCATTTTTGTTGATGTTTAAGTGGCGCCGTTAGGCTGCCAAATTTTTAAGGGACTCTTTCACCTTTCTCATTTTTCAAAGTTCTACTTTCAAGTCAAGTATTTTAAGTTTATTTTTATTATGTTGGGGTATGATCACTATATCTGTCATACTGAAATTTAATGTTCATATTATGAGATACCCTATTTGATCTCGTCAATTAATTTTTGTTGATGTTTAAGTGGGGCCGTTAGGCTGCCGAATTTTTAAGGGACTCTTTCACCTTTCTGATTTTTCAAAGTTCTACTTTCAAGTCAAGTATTTGAAGTTCCTTTTTATTATGTTGGGGGTATGATATCTATATCTATCATACTGAAATTTTATGTTCATATGACGAGAGACCCTATTTGATCTCGTCAATTCATTTTTGTTGATGTTTAAGTGGCGCCGTTAGGCTGCAGAATTTTTAAGGGACTCTTTCACCTTTCTCATTTTTCAAAGTTATACTTTCAAGTCAAGTCTTTCAAGTTTTTTTTATTATGTTGGGGTATTATCTCTATATCTATCATACTTAACTTTTATGTTCATATGATGAGAGACCTATTTGACCCCGTCAAATCATTTTTTTTGAAGTTTAAGTGACGCCGTTAGGCTGCCAAATTTTCATAAGAGAAATATTATTTTTGTCTTCCTTTAATGTTCTTCATTTCATATGGTATGTATTTAAAATTTCATTACCATGTTTTTAAATCCTTCATATTCTGTTATTCTACTGTTTTATGGATCATTTATGAGTGGGTGACCCATGTCCCCTCTCCTTTCAATGTTTTCTAAAAACTCGTAACACAGCCGTTATGCTACAGAATTTTCATCTCAAAATGTGTATATATTATTCTCAAATTCATTTATTTTATTAAGTTAATACTCAAAGCTCTTTATCCTAAAGGGGTATTCACATATATACCGAAATGTTCTATTTTAAATTCTGGGATTTACATACATGAGACCCGCTTTCCCTTTCTGTGGGTTTAAAGTGACATAAAGATCATGTCTTTAAAGCAGTTTTTCAAACGTTATGATTATGAAATGAAACCCATTTCTTTTATGCTATATGTGTTGTTTATGAAATGATGGATGATGATATATGTGGATCACATGATAATAATGGCAAATTTAAGGGTGTGCCCTGATGGCGCTCCAATGCATTGGGTAAAGACTTAATCTCTAGTGATGACCATTTAGACTCATACCTTGGTGAATAAACTTGGTAATTTTTATTGACACCTTAGGGATGGACCTTGGTGAAACGAAAATGATTGTCCTTGTTAAATTTTGTAGCCACATCTTCAAGTTATTAAATACGTTATTTTTATTATGATATGTCTCATGATTTCTTTCTCATTCCTTAAAGTTCTTTTTCATGACTTTATTGATGTATCTCATGTCCACATGTTAAATGTTTCCCTTGTTTCCCTTACTGGGCCTTTTGCACAACCTTTCCTTGGATGTATGCTCCCAGGTTATGAGATGCTATAATGAACTCAGGATGAACAAATTAAGAATCCTTTCAAGTGTTTAAGAAGAATGTTTTTTTTTCATGTAATAAGTTCCTGGTTTCCAAGACACTAAACCTTAAAGATCCTCGATTTTGTAAAATGTAATGAAAAGTTATGTGATAAAAAGGCGGGATGCTATAGTTGGTATCAAAGGATGGATTAGTTATTTGTAGAAATTAGGATATGAAAACTTTAGGAATAATCCTATAGAAAATTTTATATATAAGAAATCTTCTTGGTATTTTGGTGAGTATTGAGTAAGGGGTTGCCAAGAAAATACATCCCTGTCTAGATACGAGCAGGTAGAGGTGGCTCTGGCACATATGTACATAGGGGTAAAACCCGAAAACACCGCTTTGAGCTGACTCAAACGGGGACTGGTACACGATAATGGGCCTTGCTGCACTCTTGGTTACGACACTCCCGGGGGATATGATTTGGTAAATTAATCAGCTTAGTATAAACCATTACTAAAGGAACAAAGATAAAATAAGATAAAGATTCACATAAGAATATATGATCATGGATAACCTAGATTGGAACCTAGGGGATCACAAGTTAGGGTATAATTTCCTTCTACAAGTTTACCCCTCTATTCTTAAAGTTTCCTTTTAACAATTATTGGCTAAGTATTCAAGCCCCTGATTATACTTTCTTTTCTTAGTTAATGGCGGGAAATAGTAGAACATGTCCCAACAACCAATGTGATAGGAAATGTGAAGATTTCCCTATTGATATGACAGAGATGATGAGAGATCAAGTTGAACATATTGTGATTATGCCAAACCAGCTATCAAAAATCACAATTAATAATTGGTACCTAGTTGAATGCCCAAATTCGTCAAGAAAGAAGAAGATGAAGTCTCAGGGAGGTTCATCTGATAAAGATGATAAGGGAATGAAGACCCAATTTCCTTTGTGAAAAAAGTGTGGAAAGGGGCACCAAGGAGAATTTCACAAAGGAACCGGGAGATGTTTTAATTGTGGGAAGACAGAGCATAAAGTATCCAATTGCTTTAAAAAAATGGATAATGTGATGAATGGAGATAAGGTTCGATCTAATGTACCTTATACATTTCGATGTCGTAAATGTGTATAATTTAGACATTATCCAAGGAAATGATCTCTTGGAATGGGTGAGAATCATGATGAGCATCAACAATATTTGAGGACAAGGGAACAATGCAAGTCCTATGCTGAGATGGATCATGATGACTGAAGTACATGCAACTTATTCGCAATAATTGTCTATGTCATGTTTTATTTTAGTTCATGCTACATGAGAATATCTTTAATGTTTTATAATAACATCAAGTCACTACCTAAGATGGTTTTATATCATTAAGGAAAACATCTATTTTTATGTACCACATGTTGATGTAGTGAAGCTGTTCTTCTTAAAAAAAGGGGTGATTAGGGGATTAAAAGATGATTATTATTTTGGAAGACGTTCACTATTTTGGGAACCCTATTTGATCGAGGTAAATATATTACTACGGTATTTTCTTTGAGGAGTAAAGGTTGACTTATATTTTGAAGAATCGATGAATTTAAGGCAAACTTATAGTAATTTAGGTTACATATGGAAATGATTAACCTATCTTGGGGAGAATATGTTTAGGTTAGATACTTTTTTGATAATATGTTAGGGGTGTTTGATGTTGTTTCGAGATGAACGATGAAGTTTATTTTGGAAGACTATGTTATCAAATACTTCTTGTATTTGGGTTTCAATCTTAGTTTAGTTTATTTTGAGGAATTTTAAGGACAGTTATTTATGGAATAATCTATGATGAAATTTGGGTAGTACCATGGAACTTTGAAGATTTAAAAGTAGTTCCCCTTCCTATGGGATTCTTTCTTTTGGAAGAGTTATTTTATCTTACCATTTCTAATTTGGGATAATGTTTAAAGATAGAAGAAATTGATAGTTAATCTTTTGTGGATTACGTGACTCTCAAGAAGATGATTCTTGTGTTTTGATGAGACCAAGTTTTTTTTATGCTCATTGTTTGGAGAAAAGATTAGTTTTTGTAGAAACTTATTAAAGGATGAAACTCTACTTGAAGGTAGGTATATTTCCCTATGTTATTATTCTATGTAGTAAATGAATTCCTCAAAACTATGAAAATAAACGTAAAACAAAAACGTTGTCGGTTAACATTTCCTACTAGGTAATCAAAGACCGTTTACACACATCATAAGTTTGTGATTTTCTTATTGTTAACTTTCTCCTAATCATGTTTTCTATCACTCTCCCTCAGAACTTGACCCTTTGTTTTTTCTTCCATATTCATTTTTTCCTACATGGAATCCTAGTATGGGTTAACTTGGGTGACCTTTGTACTCCCTTTTCTTTCTTTTAAAGTAATAGTGTTACTGACTCTTTTCCCGATGTGGGACATTGAATGAAATTTCAAAACCCAATTTTAAAAATTGCGAGGATGAAATTTCTTAAGGGGAGAAGATTGTAATGACCCGAAATTTTGAATAAATATTGTTTCCTAATTTTGTGTGTTATTTTATTTTTCATACTAAAAAAAACGTTTCATTTGATGACATGAGTATAATTAAAATGAGACTGTTGGGTTTTGAATTTTATATTACCATTGGTCAATATGACTGCTGGAAACTAAACATTTCGATATTTGTCTCTAAATAAAATTGATCTTGGTTAATTAATATAGAAAGAAGATTTGATGGCCTCACCCAGTAGTCTTGGACCGATCAAAGCCCATCTAACAGAACTTGGGAAGGAGGTAGCACCACTGGGCTTTACTCTAGACCAAACCCAAGCCGAACTTCATCGGGTGAAGCTAGAACGAAATCACCTTCACGATAAGTTCAAACTGATAAAAATTACTACTCATGTGATGTTGGCCGAGCCGCCCTCAGATTCTCTCACCTTAGCACACCTTAAACTTAGGTCCTATGCTGGGGTTATAAGGGGATATGTAAGGAGACCGTAACTAACTTGTGTAATCCTTTGTTTTAAATAAAAATTGGGATTTGTTATTATGATGAAGTTTATGAATTTTCAAATGACCGGATAAATATAGTATGCATATTTTTGATGAATTTTAGAAAAAGGACATTTTAAAAATATTTATGTAAACCTCAAATAATTAAATATGTGTAATGATTTTCAAAAAATGGTCTTCTACAATTATGTTCAATACAAAATTTGGAGTCTAATAAGATCAACTAAAATTATGATGAATAGTAAATTATAAATAGTGATTTTATGCTTATGATTAGTAATGTGACCAAATAGATTAGTAATCTCACTTAAAGAAAGTTTTAATATAATTTAGATGCCTTGATTAAGTAATGTGATTCAATAAAATGGGTAAATAACGGTTTCATAAATATTTAGTCAAGTATTAGTTTTTTGGGTGAATAGTGTTTTTTAATTAAAAATTAAATTAAAAATATTTAGAAAATTATTTTTATAAAATGGAATTTATTTTTGAACTCAGGGCATCGATATTATGTTATGGTAATTTTTGGGGATTTTTCTGAAAAAAATGACTTTTCGGGGAATAATGTATTTATTTAAAAATTAAATTAAAAATATTCAGAAAATTATTTTTATAAAATGTAGTTCATATTTGTAATCATAGCATCGATATTTGGTTAAGGTGAAATTTTGGGATTTTTTTGACAAAGATGAATTTTCAGTGAATAGTAAAAATGCAGTTTTAGGGTTTCAGTATGTTTAATGACATCATAGAAGTGTCATGATGATGTCATGGGATATTATAAGGTTTGGACGACCAAAGGTGATGAAGTATTGTATTGGGGGCCCCATGTGGCCTAACTCCATGGGAAATACCATTGGAGAGCCCATGGTTTTTAGAAAACCACTTGTGAGGTGTCCCTTGAAATTATTAAAGTATCACCTCACCTTCCTTATAAATACCCACCCTTTACTCCTTTATTTTTCACTCCCAACTCTTCCCCAACGAAGCTATGGTATCATTACCTCACAAGGAGTCCTTCCAAGGTGCCCCAAGCCCTCAAGTTCCAAACCATTGAGTTTTAAGAGTTACGTTTTAAGGTAAAGGATCCTACCTCCCCCTTTCTTTCCAAGTACTCTCTTTTATGTAATTTATTTTATTCTCCATGTTATTATGTTGGAGGATGTTATTTTATATTTATCCTACAAACCTTTTTATGTTCATATGATGATATATCTCCTCTTGCTCTCATCATTTCATTTTAAGAATGTTAAAGTGGCGCGGTTAGGCTGCCAAATTTTTAAGGGACTCTTTCACCTTTCTCATTTTTCAAAGTTCTACCTTCAAGTCAAGTTTTTCAAGTTACTTTTTATTATGTTGGGGTATTATCTATATATAAATAATACTGAAATTATATGTTCATATTATTAGAGACCCTATTTTATATCATCAATTCATTTTTGTTGATGTTTAAGTGGCGCCGTTAGGCTGCCGAATTTTTAAGGGACTCTTTCACCTTTCTCATTTTTCAAAGTTCTAGTTTCAAGTCAAGTCTTTAAAGTTCCGTTTTATTATGTTAGGTTATGATATATATATATATCATACTGAAATTTTATGTTCATATGATGAGAGACCCTATTTGATCTCTGCAATTCATTTTTGTTGATGTTTAAGTGGCGCCGTTAGGCTGCCGAATTTTTAAGGGACTCTTTCACCTTTCTCATTTTTCAAAGTTCTACTTTCAAATATAGTCTTTCAAGTTCCTTTATATTATGTTGGGGTATGATATATATATCTATCATACTGAAATTTTATGTTCATATGATGGGAGACCCTATTTGATCTTGTCAATTCATTTTAGTTGATGTTTATGTGGCGCCGTTAGGCTGCCGGATTTTTAAGGGACTCTTTCACCTTTCTCATTTTTCAAAGTTTTACTTTCAAGTAAAGTCTTTCAAGTTCCTTTTTATTATGTTGGGGTATGATATCTATATCTATCATACTGAAAATTTATGTTCATATGATGAGATACCCTATTTGATCTTGTCAATTCATTTTTGTTGATGTTTAAGTGGCGCTATTAGGCTGCCGAATTTTTAAGGGACTCTTTCACCTTTCTCATTTTTCAAAGTTCTACTTTCAAGTATTGTCTTTCAAGTTACTTTTCATTATGTTGGGGTATGATATTTATATCTATCATACTGAAATTTTTTGTTCATATGATTAGATACCCTATTTTATCACGTCAATTCATTTTTGTTGATGTTTAAGTGGCGCCGTTTAGATGCCGAATTTTTAAGGGACTCTTTCACCTTTCTCATTTTTTCATAGTTCTAATTTCAAGTCAAGTCTTTCATGTTCCTTTTTATTATGTTGGGGTATGATATCTATATCTATCATAGTAAAAATTTATGTTCATATGATGAGAGACCCTATTTGACCTCATCAAATCATTTTTGTTGAAGTTTAAGTGAGGTCGTTAGGCTGCCGAATTTTCATAAGAGAAATCTTATTTTTGTCTTCCTTTCATTTTCTTCCTTTCATATGGTATGTCTTTCAAATTTCATTACCATGTTCTGAAATCCTTCATATTCTGTTCCCCTATTGTTTTATGGATCATTTATGAGTGGGTGACCCATGTCCCCTCTCTTTTCAATGTTTTCTAAAAACCTCATAACATGGCCGTTATGCTGCAGAATTTCCGTCTCAAAATATCTCTCTATTATTCTAAAATTCATTTATTTTATTAAGTGAATACTTAAAGCTCTTTCTCCTAAAGGGATATTCACATATATACCAAAATGTTCTATTTTAAATTATGGGATTTACATACATGAAACCCGATTTCCCTTTCCGTGGGTTTAAAGTGACATAAAGATCATGTCTTTAAAGAAGTTTTTAAAACGTTATGATTATGAAATGAAACACATTTATTTTATGCTATATGGGTTGTTTATGAAATTATGGATGATGATATATGTGTCTCACATGATAATAAATGAAAATTTAAGGGTGCGCCCTGATAGCCCTCCAATGAATTGGGTAAAGACTTAATCTCTAGAGATGACCATTTAGACTGATACCTTGGTGAATAAACTTGGTAATTTTTATTGACACCTTGGGGATGGACCTTGGTGAAACAGAAATGATTGTCCTTGTTAAATGTTGTAGCCTCATCTTCAAGTTATGAAATACATTATTTTTATTATGATATGTCTCATTATTTCTTTCTCATGCCTTAAAGTTCTTTTTCATGACTTTGTTGATGTATATCATGTTCACATGTTAAATGTTTCCCTTGTTTCCCTTACTGGGCCTTTTTCTCACCCTTTCCTTTGATGTATGCTCCCAGGTTATGAGATGCTGTAATGAACTTAGGATGAACAAACGAAGAATCCTTCTTAGTGTTTAAGAAGAATGTTTTTTTTCATGTAATAAGTTCCTGGTTTCAAAGACACTAAACCTTAAAGATCCTCGGTTTTGTAAAATGTAATGAAAAGTTATGTGATAGAAAGGTGGGATGATATACAGATATTAGAGCAGAAAGCTAAGAACTAGTTCTAATGGAAGTATCACGTGGAACCACTATGACCTCAAGTTGGACATGTAGATACGGCTTCAAAAGATTGATGAAATCATTAATGATCTTAACTCTATATTTCATAGCCTTCATGAAATCATACTTTTTCTCCATGAATTTATCTAGGAGAGGAGTAAACTCCTTCAGTTGTGCCACTTTCTTCTTAAAGGATTCATTTACTGGAGGATTTTTGATATTTTTATCCATGTATTTGAAGTAATTTATCAGATCATATTTGATATAGATTTTGAAAAAAATACTTATCCACCTTCCATCTAATCTCCTTCTGAGCAGTAGAGGCTTCATTTGTGCACTACCTCACCATATAATAAACAAGATCAATATTCCTATGCACCTTGGTAAGGGTTTGTTTATTTGAATCACTATGAAGATTATTGAGTTCTTCTCTCATCATAGCCTTGAGAGATTCCAAATCAGCAGCAGTAGTCCTACCACCTTTAGAACTAGATAGACCAGTGACCATCTTCCCAATTTACTCCTTCATTTTATTCAAATATACACTTTTATATGTTTTAATCAGTTCCTATGAACTTACATTACACCACTAAAAGAAGTCCTGAAATTAGTAGCCAAAGAGTTCAACTCATTGATCATCCTCTTCAATTCTTTTATTAGAATAGTATTGTTTCTAATGATAGTCACATCTATAGTAATGATATTTGTTTGAGTCTCATGAATCACCATCCATGTAATTTTAGCAGCCTCAGTATCTGAAATGATCATGGAAGTAGGGGTTGCACTTCTGGATCCTACCGAAGCTCTCACTGACTCACATGTATCATCTTTGAATTTATCTAAATAAACCTTAGTGACAAAGTCACTTGCAATAGCTTTTATAATGGCTCAACTACAAGAGGTGCAATCAGTGAAGCAGGTGTAATCAGTTCATCTTTAGCTTGAACATGGGGAGTAGGAGGAGGTACTGCCATCTCCTTTCCTGAGTTATAATCCATGCCAAAAAGAATGTAACTTGTATCTATATTCCACTCATGAGTACATGTCCAGTCGCTGGGCTCCACTATATAAATCCTTACTCTTCTTCCCTAAGTCATAGGAACAATCTCATCATCATCATATTCTTCTTGTCCTATAGCCAAAACAATATTCCTAGGTACTGTTACCATCTAAAAATGAGTTTTTGCTTTCACTCCATCCACTTCAGCAACACCGGGCACTTTTAAAACCTAAGGCATAGGTTCAATATGATCCTCAGCCTCTTCCTATTAGACAATGGCCATTATTTCATTTATCTTCAGAATGATGCCATGATCTTCATCATAAGGATGGATAGGTCTGTCCTTATATCCAACATCTTCAGTGGCCTAAGCAACATCATCCTATTCAACAGGATCTGCAGCCTCATGTTTTCCATCCCCATCATCACCTCCATGTCCATATTCCTCACTTGATCTATCTGCTACTTTTTGATCAACTTTTAATGATTCACTAACATGATAATCATCACCTTCCTCCTCCTCCTCCTCATCATCAATCTCGTCATCCAAATTACATACATAGATTTCCACCCCAGTGACTTATGTCTCATCCTCATCCTCATCTCCTAACAACGGTTCCATAGAGAGTAGTTCCAATAGTGGACTAACATGTCCATATGACATGTCCATTGGGAAGTCATCTATATCAGGGTCACTCTTGTTATCTATAGAAGACCCTTCACTTTTTTGGTAGCTCACCCTTAGCTTCCTCATATGAATAAAACACTTCCTCTCCACTTTAAGGCATGGAGAAGCTTTATCCTTTGGTCTGGTGGGATGGTCAATGTGATTGTAATCATCATATAATCTCTCCTTATCTCATACCCAACACTTCTTCCAAGGGTTTTAGAAATTCTTCATCCTCATGAAAATTTATTTGTGAAAGAAGAATCTACTGCTGGAACTGATCAGTTCATCTCCATATTCCACACAACCCAGCCTTTTCAGTATTCCAGATATCATCTAGGATAGTACAAACAGGTTTCCTTCTTGTTGGGTTTTATCATATCAGAAATATATACCATCATGTACATACATAGGTTTACCTTTATCCCATTCTGCAACTGGTAAATCAGGAAGACATCCTGCTATTTATTTCATAGCAGCAAAGTCTCCCATACTTTAGAAGATTTGATGTAGAATGAACTTAAAGAGAAGTCTAGCCTCTCTATCCGACTCTGTAGTAGTATCTCTCCTTGACTCTTAATTCCCAGTCAATTCTTTCAAATCATCCTCATATGAAAAAGCTTTTGAGGTGTGAGGAATGTTACCCTCGTAGTCAGCATAGATTCCTTCATGAGGCATTTACAAATATTCAGCCCATTCCTTTTATGGAAAAGAAATATCATTTCCCATAACCACTAACTTCAACCTTTCTTCCTTAGATCCATCCAAAAATATATTTACATTGAGATAAAACTCGTGTACCCGGTGGGAGTAAAAAGGACTCTCATTATTCAAAAACCAACTAATCCAACCATGAGATTCCAGCACTCTCAACAAAAGATACTTTCTTGATAAAATCCATTATACAAACACTTATTTATCTGCTATTACTACTCAGTTTACCAATACTGGATTTGCAGCACCACTAGATTCACCTTTTTGATGCTTATCTGATGGATATTCAATCAAACCTTCCATCACAAGCTTTATCCTTTCCATTATGAAGGTTTGGGTTTGAAGGGGTTCGAATGGTCGTGGGTAGAGAGGAAGAGTATCAAAGGATAGAAGGTTCAAAAGATAATGAATGAGGTGAAAGGTCAAAGTGGATTGAAATACTTTTTTCATTTAAGGATTGAAAATCGTAAAAACACAAAATTTAAAAATGGTTAGAGAAAACAAAATTGTGTCATTTTACTTGAAAAAGGCAGAATTACAAAAATGTATTTAAAGACATCGGTTTCACACAAATGGTATTACACAATCAGTTTCATATGATCGGCTTTATAGGATCAGTTTTACATGATTGGTTTCATGTGAACAGTTTCACACAAATGGTCTCACTAATCGGTTTGACAAGATCAGTTTCACTGATAGGTTTGATAGATCGGTTTCACCTGATCGGTTTGATAGTCTGGTTTCACCAGATCGGTTCCACTTGATGTAGAGAATTTTTTGAAGGGAAAAAATATCGAATATACTTTAGAGATGTATCATTCCTAGTTCATTTATGATGTAGTTTATTCCCACATAGTTTAAGGGTTTTGTGAATATGTCAGCAAGTTGATGTTCAGTCCCAATAAACTCAAGAGTTATATCACCTTTTTGAAAATGATCTCTCAAAAAGTGAGGTCTTACATCAATATGTTTTGTCCTAGAAAGAGAACTTGGATTATTAGAAGTATTAATAGTACTTGTATTGTCAAATTTTATGGGGATATGTTTGAATTGAAATCAGTAGTCTAATAAAGTGTGTTTCATCCACAAAAGTTGTGCACAACAACTACCAGAAGCAATGTACTATACTTTAGTAGTTGATAATGAAACCAAATTTTTCTTTTAACTACACCTTAATATTAGAGACTTTAACAAAAAGTTACATCCTCCAGAGGTACTCTTTCTATCTAACATACATCCACCAAAGTCAACATCTGAATAACTAATCAAATCAAAAGGTTTTCCTCTAGGATAGAACAATCCTAAATTAGTGTTATATTGGAGGTATTTGGAAACTATTTTAGAAATATTTAAATGTGACTCTTTTTGGTTTTCTTGAAATATTGCACACATACACACACAAAACATAATATCTAGCCTACTAGAATTTATGTACAACAAACTGCCAATCATTCCTCTATTTGTAGTTTGATCAACGAATTTTCCATTTTCATAAAGATCTAACTTACATGTAGAACTCATAGGGGTTTAACTACTTTTATTTCTATCAAATCCATATCTTTTTAAAATATCATTTGTATATTCACTTTGATTTATAATAATACTTTCTCTGTTTTGGAATATTTGTAATCCAAGAAAATATTTAAGTTCACCCATCAAACTAATTTCAAATTCACATTGCATCATTTTTGAAAAATCGTTACATAAAGACTTTTTAGAAGATCCAAAGATAATTTCATTTAAAAATATTTGAGCTATTAAAACTTCTTTAGAAATTGTTTTTATAAATAAATAAGGATCAACAACATCTTTTGTAAAACCTTTAGAAATAAGTAAGTTACTTAACATTTCAAACGAAGCTCTTAGAGATTTCTTTAAACCATATAAATCTTTTGATAAATTGAAAACATGATTTGGAAAAAGTGGATTTGTAAAACCTGGGAGTTTTTCAACAAAAATATCCTCAATTATATAACCATTTAAGAATGCACTTTTCACACACATTTGATAAAGTTTGAATTCCAAGTGTGCTGCATAGGCAAGTAAGATTCAAATGGATTCTAGCTTAGCTACTACTACAAAGGTTTCTTCATAATCAATTCCATTTTCTTAATTATAGCCTTGTGAAACCAACCTAGCTTTGTTTATAATTATATTTCCAGCTTCATCCACTATATTTCAAAACACCCATTTGGTTCTGATGGTCAAATTATAATTTTTTCTATCAACAAGATTATAAAATTTATTCTTATCAAACAGGTTAATATCTTATTGCATATCCATAACCCAAATTTCATCATTGATTGCATCATTGATATTTTTAGGTTCAAGTTGTGACTAGAATTCTTGATGTTCAACCTGATTTCTCAAATAAGCTCTACTTTGTGTTCCTCTATCTAAATATTCACCAAAAAACATCTAATGGATTCTTTTTAAGGGTCCTAGATTGTCTAGTAATGGTATGCCTTGTTAATTTAGTATCATTATTTTGATTTGGTTCATTATTGTTCGATTCTAGAGAATTTCTAGAACTGGATGTTTTCACAGATTTCTTTACTAGATGATATAATGTTTTTTCACTAATTTCATGATTCGAAAAATCCTCATCAAGATTTTCTAGTAGGTTTTTCAGCTCATGTGGATCTGTATCATCAAATTTTACATGTACAGATTCTTCCACACATTTTTCTTTCTTATAAAAGACTCAATAATTTATTCTTGATGTTGAATATCTGAGAAATATTCCTTCATCACTTTTTGAGGAAAACTTATCTAAATTGTCTTTAGTGTTTTGTATATAAAATTTACATCCAAACAATTTAAAATAATTTACCTTGGGTTTTATAATATTAAACAACTAATAAAAAGTTTTCTTAAGGATGGGTCTTATTAAGACTCTATTTATTATATAAAAAACTATATTGACAGATTCAGCCTTGATTTAAATTGGTAGGTCATATTCATTAAGCGTAGTACGGTAAATTTTTGTAGGGTTCTATTTATTCTTTATACAACTCCATTGTTTTGAGGTTTCCTAGGGGTATATAAGTTGTTCTTATAGCCATTGTGTGAACAAAAATATTCAAATCTTGATTTTAAAACTAATAGGCATGGTCACTCCTAAAAGATTTATGTTTAATTCCACTAAGATTTTATACATTTTTAGCATAGTTGGTGAAATAAATACATGTTTCACTTTTGTGAGCTAAAAAAAGGTCCAAGTATACCTAGAAAATTAATTTTCATAAACATAAACATATTTATTCCCATTAGGACTTGAAAATATATATGGTCCAAACAAATCTATGTGAACCTACTCAAGAGGTTGAGAAGTAGTCTCTTCTTTCTTTGGTTTGAAAGAGATTTATGTTTCTTTCCTTTTTGACAAGGATTGCACACCTTATTTTATAGAAACTATAATTTGGGTAGGTATTTGACTAAAAATTTTCTTATTAACTTATTAAGGGAGTGAATATTGTAATGTCTTAGCCTTTTGTGATAGATCCAAGACTCTTTGTGAAAGGCACTCAGATAAGAAACATTCATTGATGCTAGTGTGTCAAAATTAATAGCATATACACTATCATTTCAAAGAGTAGTAAATAATAAGTTATTCATGGATTTAAAAACATGTCATGAATAATTTTTAAATTTAAAATTTCATCCATCATCACATAGTTGAGATATTATAAACAGAAAATTCTTTAGCTTATCAGCATAAAGTACATTAGAAATTGAGCTTGAGTTAGGGTTACCAATTTGGCCTAGGCTAAAGATTTTTCTTTACCATTGTAACCAAATGTGACATGTCCACCATCAATTTTGATAATACTTTTGATGCTTGAGTAGTCCCCTATCATGTGTATTGAACACCCACTATCCAAGTACCACATATTTTTATAGGAACTCATTAAACAATTTACCTGTAAAACATTTTATCCAAGAACCAATTTTGGTACCCATATTTGTATGGGCCCCAAAATAGTAGTAATAAAAGATTTAGGAAACCAAACTTGTCTTATGGGTTTCCTATAGGTAGAATATAGAGTATTTGAAAAATAAACTCTTTTTGGTTGAGAATAACAAGATGTAGTAAAAGAATTTTTAGAAATGGAAATTGTAGTAAATTTCTCATTTTTGAAGAAGGAAGTAGATTTTCGAGATTTACTCATAAAATTTGTTTTTGCTAAATTATTTGTCCTATTCAATATCCTATTTCAGAAGTGTACTTAGGAGCTATTTTTTCCACGAATTTAAGTAGGTGTATTTTTTTCATTGGTAAACTTTTTCTATGTCTTTATTTAATTTCTCATTAGAAATTTTTAGCTCATTGTTTTCCCTAAGCAACTGATATTTTTTCTATTTTTTAGTAGTAAGTTTATATTTAATAGTTACAGTAAGAGGATAATGTTTCCGTAAATATTTATATTTATCTCTAAGATTATTACATATTTCTTCCATCATGTTGCAAAATTCAAATAATTCATCATTTTTCATATTCTCAGACTGACTTTCATTTTTAAAATAATAAGAACATTGGATAGGAGAGTCTAATATTACCTCATAAGTGTTTTTCATATAACACATATTATCCATATTATCTTTCTCACCATGGAAAGAAGAAAATTCACTGGAGCTATCTTTAGAGGCACTCCCGGTGGACTTCATTGCTTTCTTATATTTTATATCACTATTTTCATTATTCCTTTTGTATTTGTGCTTTGGACAGTCTGCTTTGATATGTAACTTCCTTTTATATTCATAGAAAAAACTTTCTTTAGATTTATCATTTCTCTTCCTATCCTTTTAATAGGTTCCCTTTTTATCATACATTCCTTAATATTTGGTCTTTCTGAAAAACATCTTTTTCCTATTTTTTTTTTGAATCTCCAGTCTTGTTAACCCATTTCCTCATCACTGTCTAAATATGATTCTTCACTACTTGTAATCTCAACAATAACTTGAAAATATTAGTTTTCCTTGATTTTAGAGGTAGTAGTATTGAAGGATACAAACATCCACTTTGTTGAATTCCAGATCATTTTCATACATCATTATCTTTCCAATGAGTTATTTAATAGGTAATTTTCTAGTGTCACATGATTCTCTAATTGAGATAGAGGTTCCTTTCCATATGTCAGGTAAGCATCAAAGAATTCACATGCCTTGTTCTTTTGGCTGTAACTTCTCTTCTGAGAGAAATAATTGTGTTTACTATTTCATTGAACCTGAGATACATGTTAGAAATAGATTCATCAGGATCTATTATAAAATTATTATATTTAATAGTGTAATTATTTAATATCATTTCTTTCACATTAGATGTTCCCCCTGAGAAACAAAGAAAGTGTCCCAAATCTCATAGGAAATTTTACAAGTAGAAATATGATTAAACTCTTCATCTCCTAGAGAACAGTATAAAGAATTAATTTATTTAAAGTTATTTTTATAGGTAATCTTGTTAGGTTTATCCCAAGTGATTATATAATTTTCAGCAATGGAAAATTTACTTTCAATAGCATTTCAAATTTCAAATCCAATGCTTTCTAGATGTATTTACATTTTAAACTTCCATTGAGAATAATTGGTTCCATTAAAAAAAGGTGATCTGTTTGTAGCTGTCCCTTCAATTATATTGTCCATAGTAAAGAAACACTTTTAAAGAGATAGAGATTTAGAACTAATAGATATTTAAAGATCTTTAAAGCACAACTAAAATCACAGTTGAAAATAATTTAAAATAGATCCATAATAAGAATAAGAGATCATTTGATACCAAATGTCGGTTAGAGTAAATTACTTAAGAGGGGGGGGGGGTGAATTGAGTATTTATAGAAATTTATTTTAAAATTTGGTTCTTTCAAAATGTCCCCCAATTAATAATATAATCAAAGTCAGTTTTTAGTGAATTTATGAAAGTTTTTAATGTTCAATTAATTTCTAAAAAGATTGATTAGTTCTCATCTATAAAAATATAAAGATTAATATAACTTTTGAAACTAACCTACTTTTTTATCATATAAATAATCACATTCTAAACTAACTATAAATGTTGCACATAGTTTTATATAAAATGTAATAAACACAACTTAAAACTAAATGGTAAAATCACAGTGGATATAAACAAGAGGTTCAGTCTCAAGCAGAGACTTATTACTCTCTACTTGGTGATAATATACCATGAAATTTTTTAATTTAATAAACAATTTGATCCACACCCTGGATCGGGGTTCACAACAGCACACAAATCTGTCCAGGTCACTCTTGAACTCTACCACAATTATTCGTGGGAAAATCTACTAACATGTCACACTTGAACTCTTCCACTATAATTCATGGTATAAAAGGGAAAATAATGAGAGTGAGTTTGATGATATTGAGTATCCTACAGTTATGAATAAGAGACTGTGTGTGTGTGAAACAGAGAAACACTACTCAAAAACGTAATAAAAATAAACACAACAGTTCTAGAGATGTAGAATAAGATTTAGAATGATCTGTGTGTTACATAGTTAAATTATAGACTTGATTGATGCAGTGGAGATTATATTTGAGTCCTATTTTGGATGTTGGATTCAAAAAAGACTATCGTATCCTCTTGTACTCTATCTTCCAGGTGTGAAGAGTTTAGCTCCTTTATGATAGGATATTCAGAGTATCCCAATAGGGCTTTTAGATATCCTAATATGGTCTAGCTTTGAGTTCATGGAATTTTGATTAAATCACAAGAGTTGCATGGGTTTTCAGTTCTTCTTCACTTCATACTTTTCAGCACATTCTTCGTCATCTCATAAAAGACCCAGTGTGTAATTCTTTTATACTATGAGTTCCAACAGGCATGAAGATCTCTCCACATGCATGTACCTCATATTGTTTACTGATAAATACACACAACATTAAATAATGTTAGAAACATTAATCTGTTTAAATATGATAGTTAGATATAATTTTTAATAAATAAAGTAGACCAGTTTTTATGAAAATAGGTGAGTTATAAGTATCAGTTAATCATTAGCATTGGTCTTTCATCATTGGTATGTGAGCATCAGTCCGTTAGCTTCAGTGACTCCGTGTATCAGTGAGTCTTTTCCATCGATATCATTGACTCAGTGAATCATTTGAGCTATTAGTCTACTCGTGCATCAGTAAGTCATCATCAGTGACTCTGTTTGAACTATCGGTGTGTCTCCCATCGATGAATCATTCATTAGTGTGTCTTCCATCAGGGACTCGTTCATTGGCATGTTCTCCATTGGCTACTTGTTCATCGGTGTGTCATATATTGAGGAATCATTCATTGGATAATCTCTTAAACTATCTATGCGACCAATCACTAGTGAATCATCCATCAGTGATTCATTTGTTCTATCATTGAGTATATCAACGATGTCATCTTCGATCGGTGAGTCCTCATTGGTGGGTTGACCAATGGTGACTCCTTTTGAACTATCAGTTTTGGGTACTCTGAAAAAATTATAGTCTCTGTCATATATAGAACACATCCAAATTACGTGACCTCCAAAAATACATGTAAATATAGAATTATAATCATATTAAAGCATAAATATTCACAGGTTTTGACTTATTTACATGTATTATATTATGTGACATAAGTGTTTCACTTATAAATATTCTTTGAAAAGATTAACCTAAGTTATAACTTAATGTATAATTTTCCATCATTAGTGATTATCAAAACAACTATTTCAGAATAGGTCCAACAAGTGTTTAGGTAAGGGGATTGATAGGTCACCCTTCTCTAGTTATTCTTTCACCACCCAATACATCACATGTGAAACTCTTCATCACTCAATAAGATCGAATCAGATTAGGATCCTTATTTAATTACAATATCCAATTTGGAGTTCTGTCCATGACACTTGTCTACAATTATTAGGTGAAAAGATTGCCTACTACCATATCTAGGTTAAATATCTTATAAGATCCCCAATATGGAAATGATCTCTTGGGTGTTTCTAGTGTAGATGTTTTTGGGAAGTATAGTGACCCACTACTTTTACACATATTATTACATGATATTTAAAATAAATATACAATAGATATAACCAAAGGATTCATAGGCTTAGTGTCATTAGAATAATGGGTAGATAAACATCAACATAAAACTAAAATAAAAAAAATTATTATAATATCCATAGAGAGATCCTAAATCCATTTTATCTCTTAAAATTTTAAAGGATAACCTAGGCAATATATAGACAAAATAGGTGAGCTAAAAATCATACGAAATAAAAATAAACATGATAACGAATCATTATTGTGATTTTGAAGGTATAACATGATATCATAAAAGAAAAGGATAAAAATAATCATATGGGAGAATAATTTAAATAGTATGGAATCATAATATCCTGAAAACATAGTAATGTGGTAGAAACATAAAACATGACATAAGTATAAGTTAAGGATAACCACCTAGACAACATCACTTTATAGACAAAGTACCATCATAGATTTGGTTTAATCCTTAATTCCATACAAAGGTTTACTCCTTAATTCCATAAAAATAATATAATGGGATAAAAACATTACCCAATTAATTTGAGAACATTCTAGGTTCACCAATAATAACATTTAAATGATTATGTATTCCAAAAAAGGAAATCAGTCATAAGGTATAATCATAAGAATTACCCATGGAATGAAATGGGTTGCTTAATCTATCCTCATATCATAATCAATGGATATTACTTAAATATTCCGAAAATAAGACGTTATTAAAAAATTTGTATGTTCATATATTATTTCATAAGAATAGGTATAAAAATATTGTTTTCATTTGAAAAAATTTCATGAGAATAGTTAGTGAGTTGGGTATAGAAATAAACATTTAAAATAGTTTTAAAGAAGTTTGATAAAGTCTTTTTGACAATGAATTAGAATGGAATTTGATTTGAAAATATTAGGCAAACCAAAATGTTTATACATAAAAAATAATTTTTTAGTTGAAATAATTAATAGTAATAAATTATTTAAATGACCATTTTATAAAAGGATTGACGGATAGAAATGTTCCCCTTAACTAGGGTTTATTATAAAGAAGGCATTTGAGAAATTTTCTTAAGGAATATATTACCCCATTGAAGGAAGGTATAATAATCTAGTTGTATATATAAGAAAAATATAAAAAATAATTTTGCACCATTTAATAAAATAAAATAGGGTGATAAAGTGAGATAGATTTAAAAACATTATAACCCAAAAAAGGTTATTTGGAGAAATACTTTACCTTCTGTTCTAGAATCATTCGGCACCCACACTCAAAATCCTGAATAATCAAATCAAATAAATTAAATTAATTAATTCCTAACCTTATAAATTTATATATTATTTACCATAATTATACTATGTTCATAAACATTTATTTTATTGAGATATAAATATAAATTTCTCCTTTCTGAGGGTGTTCCTTTCATGATTCCATAGTTAGATCACATATGGATAATTATTGATATTGTATTAAAATGGGACTAAAAATCCAAAACAGAAATAAAATGGTATTCATAACCATATATAAATTGAAATCTTATCAAATATCCAAATTTTTTAAATATAAATATAATTCATCAAGTAAAAATGTTAATTTTAAAGGGTTAGTTCATTTAAGCGGTTTTACCAACCATCACAATTCAGTTATGTTTTATATAATATCATGGATATATATTAATTACAAAATAAGAAATATTTTTAAATTTAATTATTATAATCTTATTTAAACATAATAATATTTTTATGAACAACCTTGAATGAGGTAATAAAAAAATAAAACTAATCATCTCGAGAGGCAGTGAACTGACATAATATGGGAAATGGTTTCATTTTTTGAATAAAAAGAAAAGAGAATAGTATGGATGGTAGATATTCCATTAAAATTATAAAATATTAGTATATATTTTTTATTTTAGTTATTATGACATGTTATATGAGTGATGGTAAGAGAAGGTAAAATAAGAAAAGAATTTAAAATAAGTAGTTTGAGAATATTATCTCTTGAATTTAATCTCAATGAAAAACTCTTTAAGGAACACAGATTTGGTCATTTCATGAGACCATAATCACCAAGAGGTTATGGAGAGTATTTAGAATAAAATTTAGAATAAAATTTTCAAGATAAAAATGTTAAGAGGTGTGACGAGAATGAGTTGTGAGGAGTGGTATTTATAAGGGGAGGAGAGTGGTGTTTTGGAATTTTATAATCATTTTTTATTATTTGACCTCATGACTACCCATAATGATGAATCTTTTGGACATTTAAATTTAATGGTGCATGTGATTTAGAACTAATGGGTTCTTACATCACACATGAATAAAAAAATTCATGAATTTATCTCATAAAGTTAAATACTATTTTTACGGTATTTCACTATTCACCAAAAAATCAAATATTTCCCAATACATTCTTATAATTTTAGATTAGAAAGATGAAATACATTTTTAAGATAATTTTTTACAAAATAGAAATTTAATTTTTAAATAAAATCCACCTCTATTTGAAAAATCCAAATTTTAATATTGTGATCAATTTTTTGACCCTTTGAAAAAATAATCAAGGCATCAAAAAACAATATTATCCCTCTAATAAAAAATAATATTAATTTATAAAACAATTTTATGATGATTAAATTTATTATAAATCATTACACTTGTTATAAAAAAAAAATACATCATATATGTTTTATAAAAATATGAACACTTATTTTATAAGTTCATACAAAATTTATATACTTCTATCATGATATAAATGTACCATACATTAATTTTATAAGATAACTTAATATTATTTTACAATTACAGAGGAGAAAATACTATTCAAATGGTTTGGTTACTTTTCCTAATGGTCATGTTACCATTCTAATGGCTAGGTTACTATGCCAATTGTCAGATTACTATTATAATAGTCATACTTGTAATAGTCATATGGATTCCCTATATTCTATAAATACTTCATATTGTATTCATTCTCCAGCCACTTCAATTTTCTATCAATGTTATTTATAATTTTTCATTTTCAAAATGTATATTTCATGACTAACATTCAACTTAATTTATGTGGTGTTGTTTGTGAGTGTGATTATTATAGGGGATCAAGAATGATATTTTTTTCCTATTAATGTTATTTTATTTTCTATTATTTTTTTGTTATATTATGACACATTCCATTCTTATAGAAATTTTTATTCTCTAAATTTAATAATAATGTTAATATAATATTTTTTGGGGGGTTTATCATGTAATTCATGTGATTTATACTAATTTACTAAATATGACATGGTTATAAGAGTGGAAATTCCATTGATATAATTATGGGTTGATACATATTCTTATCCCCTTAATAAATTTCACTATTGAAAATTTATTTTACATACTGAGGTAAAAACATGAGAGAGTTATTCTACATCATGGATTCCTCTTGTTCCCGTATTTATTTATTGTTCTCATGGTTTCACCATAGTACCTTGACTAGGTGAGTAGTCTTGTTGCATAGAACAATATCCCTGTGGTCTAAGATATTCATTATCTAATCCTCAAAAGATAAATCATTTTCCTAGATATACCATGACTGAATTCAGTGTATGTGAGGGATATGGTATGTATAATACTTAAGAATGATTCATGGAATACCTCATGTTCTTGGGATAGAGTTGGTGGGAGTGGTAATCAATAATTCATTGCTTTAATGTGATCAAGAATCTTAATGGTTCTAATATACATAAGAAATAGATTAACTTTATTCATAAATGTCATGACTGTATTTTATGGAGATACACATCAAACCACATTATCTACGACATCAAACTATTGGTTTCATCAATGATTATGATCATAGATATGATGTCGACTCTATGTAACCCTGATATACTGTTGAATGATCTTGACCTTTTGTACCATTTCCTTGACCATTTTAGGCCCCAAAATATTTCGTTCATCAAATTCAACCTAGAATAAAGGTGTTCTATATCTATTCCGATAAAAGACTTTATATGTTTCTATTTGGGTGATTGAGTGCGAGTTATTGTAGTATGAGAACTTGACCAGAAGAATATATTGATCCCATCCTAATTTGAAGTCCATCAAACATTCCCTCAACATGTCGTCCAGTGTATAGATAGTACAATATTATTTCCTACCATGCTGTGGGTGTGAAGTTGTACTTCAGATAAAATTATAGTTTTGAGGATGTTGGAGACTCTTCCCAAAAAAGGTTGTAAATCTCGAGTCTTATTCTAATATAATTAATAGTGGTATTTCATGAAACCTCACCACTTTTCTGTTGTATATCATTGCAAGTAGATCAAGTGATAAGTCCTCTTGAATTTAAATGATGTTTGTGGTATTTTAAAGATGTTTTCCTTGACCCATATAGAATTATTTCCTCTTGATGTATTCATGAAACTAGTGACAGTTTCCATGAGGATATTTTCCCATTTCTATATATCTATGGGTAAAAGTTTCATTATATTCTAAGATATCTTCCTTTAATACTTCACTTGATTACATACCAGGCATAATGATGTATATTCTATGATCTCCTTATTTATATTTTCCCACCAATAGTGCTCTTAAATATCTCGACACATCTAAGTTCTCCCTAGGTGGATGGAGAAGGTCGATCTATGAGAATCCTTAAACAACTAAATCTTTATCTCATTAATTTATGGTACAAATATTCATGACCCAAATCTCACAAATCATTCTTCATCATTTTTTAACTTTAAGGATTTCCCTTTTCTTTTATCTTCCACCCTATTTATAATTTATATATCATCCCTTATTTATCATCATTATAATGGTTGGTTGAATAATAATTTGACAAATTAATGATAAAGTTCCATATTTTTTGTTCTCCATGTCTATCCCTTTCAACTCTAAGAATATTGGATCCTTCTCAATTCTCAACATTAATATGTTTGGATTATACATTAAACATAAATCATCTACCTCTTTATTTTATTTCCTATGATAGTAGTAGATTGAGCTATCCTAGTCCATGATCATCTCTAACTATATTTTCTAGTGCATATCAATATCCTTATGTGTGAATATTTATTTAAGACTTTTTTGATCCATATATAAATTTCAATATTATCCTCATATAAATAATGACAACATATTTTCAAAATGAAGATCACCACATCCAACTATAGGTAATTTGTTGTATTGTTCTACTCATGAAAAATATACTACTTTGAGGCATAATCTATCAATTTTACATTAATCAATAGTACACATCCCAAAACCTTCATTGAGGAATCACTATATAGAATAAAAATTTCCCAACCATAGAGAATGTAAGGACTATTGTAGTGATAAAACATTTTTTTCAATTCCATGAATCTATCTTTGAATTCATTTTTGCATCCAAACATCACTCCCTCCTAACTCACCTTTGTTAGCAGTTTATTCAATGGTTAGATGTTTTGGAAAAAATATTCTTTAATACCCAACTAGTCTAAATAAACTATGAATATTTATTACATGTGTTGTATTGGGCCACCCATAAATTTCCATTATCTTATAAGGGTCTTAATATATCACTTTACTGGTGATAAAATTCCCTAATAATGATACATTCTCCATTTATAACTCACATTTACTATGTAATGCATTTGGATTACCCTTTGGAATAGAATTCAAATATTCCTCATGATTTGAATTTTTGGATCATATTAGAATATCACATAGTATGACTACCAATAATTTGTCATGGAAATATTTCAATACACTATTCATTATATCAATAAGGATTTCTAGAGAATTGTTGAGTTTAAAGGGAATCTCTATGATCTCATAGTGTCCATACATTGTTTTAATGGCAGTTTTGGGAATATATTCATTCTACAACTTGAACTGGCGATATCCTGATCGAACATTCATAATAATGAAATAATGGTCCCCATATATTTGATCAGATAATTCATCTAGATATATAATAGGATAATTTTTCTTTATCATGTTTTTTTGAGTTCATGATAATCAATAAAGAGGCTAATTTATCCATCATTATTCTTGATGAATAGGATTCATGCACCCCATGGTGAATCACTTGTGAGATTAAAGTCCTTATCCATATTCTCTTGAAACTATTTCTTCATTTCCTCCAACTCAATGATATTTATTCTATAGAGAGTCATGGATACGATATGAGATCTTGTTATAAGTTTGATTGAGGACTAAACCTCTTATATAGGGGTAAGTCTAAGAAATTCTTCATGGAATACATCAGTATAATCCATAATAATGGGAATGTCGTTGAGTATGATTCTCCCATTTATATCAACCATTTAGGAATAATTTTCTTTCTTAAAAAGAAATAAAATCCATGATTTTGAGACAAATAATCCAAATTAGATTTTTCTTCCTTATACAATTATATTGAATTGGATGATGACATAGGATGTGAAGAGTGATTTCTCTCTCCCGACTGTTGATATTGGCTTTATATAAGGACATAGAATATATACTAAATATAGAAACAAACTACACTATATGAAGTACGATGATATTTTTGAGTATATTAAATCCATAAACATTAACTATGGATGATTTATACATGTGAGATGAAATAATTACACCATTTTGTTCTCATAGATTACTCAACCTCTATATTTTGAGGTGGTGTTAGAATATTTCAACTAATCATTAAATATATGAATGAATGTGTAGAACCGAAATTTAAAAGTATTTTTGATATTTGGAATAAAAAAATATTTTAAATATCATCAAATCATTTGGGGGGTCCACCTTAGATGTAGTGGAAGAATATGCCCTTACATTCTCTCTAATACTTGTAGGTTGTTGTCGTTGATTTTCTCTAATAACCCTTATATTTTGGAATTAGTTTATATAACACCCATGTTCCTTGAAATTGAAGCACTGTACAACAGGCTGAGTATTAATATGAACCTTATTTTCCTCTATCTCATAAGATGTTTTCATCATATTCCTTTAGTATTGATTAGACCAGAACCCTACTTTTTCACACATGAATCATCTCTTGGTTCCCTTCAGATAGTTTCAAAGATGATTTTCCGACACTATTAACAAGTTGGATGTTGAGTTTTATTTCACCCATTGTATTTCCATGTTGATCCTGCTGAATTAAACTCCATCTTACTCTTTTAGAATCTAGTAATATGATACCATTTAGAGTATCTAGTTTCTATCTCAAACTTTAGGGCATAATAAGAATTATATTTACAGTTATCAATGTCTCAAATCACTAATTTTTTTATACATGGATTTAAACCACTAAAGAAATGGTTTTCTATACTTTCAGTATGGATATTGAATCTAGAAGCATGTCATGAAGGCCTAGTGATGTTTTCCTCATATTCCCTAATAGACTAATCTTCCTATTTCTTCAATCCAATAAACTCTATCTCTATTTTAAGATGGAAATTTCTAAGAAAATATTTATTGAAAAAATATTTTCTTGAATCCTTCTCATTCCATGGAATAAATTTTCATTTTGGAATTCATGTTCAGGATTTGATTCCACCACCAATCAAATTCCCATTCAAGATGACAGACATAAAAACCAACTTTCTCTTATTCCATGAATTGGAGGAGATATAATATATATTCAATGGTGTTAATCCATTGTTCTATGATGAGGTGATCATATGATCCACAAATGATAAGAGGGATTTTTGGTATAAAGAACTAAACCATAACTTTCTATTTCTTAGGAGAATGTGGATGTTACACACTATTCATGTAATGATTAATAACTTGAGTTGTTTGATTAGTTACTTACATGAAGTTCTTATCTCTCCCTCAAATCAGGTTAGTCATATTATTTGGGTCATCATCACATTTCCTATAAAATTGGTTGATGGAATAGTTCCTCATATTTCTTGCAATTATCTAAAAGGGAAAAATATGAATGAGAGTACTTAAACTAATAAGTATATAAAAAGGGAAACTATGAACACATAAGTAATAACCTATAAATGAATTTTAAATCCAAAATTATTGGTTTCCATGTATAAATATAGGTTATCCATTTTATTTTTTTTATTATATTTTATGACCTAATAGTCTATTTAATTCCTTCATAATAGTTCATAACGAGTTTTTGGAATTTTTCGAAGCATATCACTTGGTAGTGTCAAACTAGCTATGAAACAATGACTATTTTTCACACACTAGGCGAAGGTAGAGTTAATACCCAATGTGCCTTTTTGGGGTCATTACACCAAGGTAAATATATCTGAAATCCACATTCACTTGTAGTATCCACACATGGATTTAATTGATTAGAAACCACTCACTCTATACATCACTAAAATTTCTGGATATTTTCTTATAAATTGACTTATCCAATAATTTCTCTCTAAATTATTCTAGTCCTAATCAAAAAAAATAACTATAATTTTCTATGATACTGACTATAGGTACCCAATCCTTGTATAAATTTTATTAAAACATTTTTTCTTAAATATTCAATTGATACAGCTAAAGGATCAAGAGGTCTAGTATCTTTGAAAATACAGTTACATAAAACATCAACATGAAACTAAAATTAAAAATAATTATCCTATTATTAATAATGAGCTCCTAAATCCATTTTATCTCCTAAAAATATATAAGATAACCTATGGAATACATTGAAAAAAGAGGTGATTTAAAAATCCCAGTAAGGGAAAAATTTCATCATCCCTACCCACAAAGATATTGTAATGTAGGGAGAGAGATAATTATATTTCGAGTCTCACATCCAGTAAGCCCTGGGTTGGAAGCTGGCACTGAGGGTGTAATAAGATTGGATATGAGAGGCATTACCCTCTAAAAGAAACATGCAGAAGAGAGATATAAAAGGGGTCCACCAAACAACACCAGATCAGACATTTATAAAAAAGAAACCCAAGTGAAAACATTAAATTCCATTCATTACTAAACAACTAAAAGGGAAACTATAAGTAATAATTATGTAAATACAACAATGACCATAAATCCCAAATAGATATTGAAAAACCACGAGCTTGTAATATCTAGCCCAATCTCCAACCTACTTTATATAAACTGAATAATTGTTTATGTACATGTAGGGTTATCATAAAAGTATACTCAGTAAGATTCTCCCTGGAGCCTGTTGTGTAAATGATAAAGAAATGATGCTAAATAACAAGAAAAAACTGTAAAAACAACTCACCTCCTAAATAGGTAAAATAAGTTCCTATAATCACCATGGATAACTCTCACCAAATATCACATAAAAGAAAGTATATAATATAATAATGAAACATCAAGGGTACCCCACTCCCTCTTCCCCACTGGTGTTCTTCTTTTCCCTAATGTCACATGTAGGGAGCCATATCCCTCCAAAATAGACCACCACAAAGACACTTGGGAAGGGAATCACAACATGCACCTCCTAAAACACATCCTTGAATAATCAAATCTACATATCAATATATAGTAACCAAGTATTTATTGGGATCCACCACATCTCGTATGATGTATATCATATATAAGGTATTATACATCAAGCCATTACAACCCATAAATAGAGTAAGTACCTCAATCCATCACATCCTATACACATAATACATAGAATAATCCCTTGGATACTATATTTGTTTATACATATGTGTGAAATTACCATAATCCATTACAACCCTCTACAAATATATATGAGTAACCAACTATCATTCATACAGTCCCAAGTAACTACCAAGATAATAGATAAGGGTCGTAGGGGGTAGTCATCCATCTATCCTCCCATTGGGGTGTCGTGGAAAACACCCTCCTAGAGTGCAATGGGTTTTAGTCACCATTACTGACATGGGTGGGGAAGCGTATGAAATCATAGAATATACATTATATAATATTTCTCAAAAACACACAGTGGTCAAAATATAGTCTTAGACTCAACTATAGATAACGTCTCTCAGATTACCAGCTGCCACTTCTAAGACCCGATATTCTATAAGCACATAAACATTTCTAGAGCTACATTAGTTTCTTTCTTTATATTTAATCATTCCGATTTTTTAATTAATTAATTATAAATTAATTATACATTAACATTAATCTATATTACATCGCATTAATGGTCATAGTAAAGTATATGCCCTCTAATCTTACACTATACTGAGTCCACAACTTATCAAGATAAACATCTTTTTAGCAATTGCATTCCACCAATACCAACTTCATGCATCAAACATTTATTTATTATTATCATCATTCCATAATCTAGGTACTTTAGGAAAACCATAATAATATATCACCAAGATGAAACATGCAACAAAGAAGATACAACTACCTCATGTAGCAGGAAAAAAGAATACTAATAAAACATGCAACCTGAAAACAACCTTTTTAACTGATTCATAATCGAGAATACTAGATCTCAGCAACTCATCAGTGATTAAGCCCAGATTCAACCCATTCAATCATCTACTACTTCATACCTAACACCCACATACATATTATTATGTATCTCACCATCACTGACACTAACTACTACAACATTATATGGGCCTCTCATCCCACATCACATCAGCCATACCAGGCTCAGCCATACTGGGATCACATCCCATTCATGACTCCCAACCCAACATCACATCATAAATCACAAGCTTATCCATAAAAGCATCATATCATAAGATATAAATAAATATACATAACACAACTAATAAGAGAACATGGGTCCAAGATCAAGGCATCCTTCCTTCACATGTAAATGAGTTATCACATCTCCAAACTTAAGGCACATGGTCTTCACAACCAGATAGGAAACTTAGGACCTATAAATTATCTTAATTAAACAATTTTTTTCTCTATCTTGAATCAACCAATTAATTAATTACAAGATTAACTATGGGAACCTTAAGAAATCAAAACCTAACAAGCTATCAAAATCAAAACATGCATTCTATAATTTAAACCAATTTTTTCAGTTTGTGATAAGTACAATTCTCATTAAACATGAATTTTTTATTAACAAGAATAAACACGATTCTGTTTATCTATCAATTCCATTAATCACATGGAATATTATTTTCAATTAAACATTCTCATTTCTTCAATTTGATCATCATAAAATAAAAAAAACCCCACAAAATTACAAACTTGCATCATTATTCTACATCCAATTAATTAATTTATTACATATTAAAATTATTTACCCTTTTAAACATGCTATTATAAGCATAATAACTTGATAAGAAATCATATAATAGATATAAAACTATCTTGAAAATCATGAGGCAATCCTCTTTCATGGTAAAAAGAAACAACCTCGTTAACATGTGATTGCATCAAATTTCATTAATCTAGTTCAATACTATTATGTTAATTCAATTTATATCCAAATGGAAAAATAATGATCAATTAAAAATTTCAAATAAATGAGAGGGAATATATGAAACCACTATATCAATGGTGTTAATGTTCTTCACACGAGAATGGACCGACAGTACAGATATCGGTCGCCTCTCCCATAAGATGTGTATTTCCATCCAAAGATGTTTTGGCACAACTACCCCAACAAAAAACTAAGAAAAACAAATTATAAACATGAGAGATGAACCAAAATAACATTTAATGAATTAATGGTATGAATATTATCGAAGAACCACAATAAAAGAGGTAAAACATAAATTGGATCTCCAGAGATCACCATATATTGAATATGAGAAACTAAGGATAGATCCCTGTCTAAGAAATATAAAAATGATGAATGGATGGATGCTTTTTCCCTTATATTTTTAGAGAACCCACAGGGTTTTGAGAAAACCTACAGTCTCCTTCTTGTTATAAGCTATGGTAAATAGGGCATTTACATGTCATGTAAATGTCAGGTTAAAGATCTTCCCAAAAAATGCATTGCCTCAATCCTTTTATCCCTAAATAAATATGTTTCATGTAATAAATTGTGAACCTTCCTTAACAATAAATAGACTTTTAAAAAATGACATGAAACACTTACATGCTATGTATTCTCCCTACATATATCTTTTTACTAGATAAACCCCTCCAGACTCACTCTAAACCTCATACGAGCACCCCAATCCATAGAAAAATGTAAAGGGTCAGACTAAATGGATCTGGTCCCTTACATTAGATACCTATCAAATAATTCTCATTCTTTAGAATCCTAAAAAAACCCATATAGGAAACAAAATGGGGTCTTTTAAATAGCCACCCCACAAGATATCACTCATAGGTCTTGTTATCTCAGGAGCCCTACCACCACATTAAAAGAAGAATGTGAAACCATGCAACAACAAAAACAACTATCTCATAAAAAATCTATTGGGAGGAATAAATATCAAATGAGAGTAAAAACACAACAATAAAAAAGATTAAACCATATCATAAACCAAAATAGTTAACATACAGAAAATGAAAAATATTACAAGAGAAGAGTTATACATCACACAGCTTGGGATATTGAGTGCACATCTATGACTCACATTCCTAGGTAATCTCATCCACAACTTTTTGATTCCATAATAATTGAACCAATGGAATAGAAACCCTATGAAACACATTCTCATGGTGGTCCTAGATTGCCCCAGACTTCTCCTCAAAGATCGCAACATCGTCAGCGTCGATCTCACCCCAATAGATGACATGAGAGTTGTCATAATTTTAATGAAAAATCTACGAAAATAAAAAAACATCTTATATCCAACAAATCTTTGGGGGAAGTTTCATATGATATTCCACAACTCCAACACGATCCATCACCTCGATATGACTAACAAACGAGCTAGAAAGCATACATCCATGACCAAACTTTAACTAACCACAATGATGGGTACCTTTAAGAACTCCAAATATCAAGAATAAAACCCCAAACATCTCCTCCTATGATCAACATGATATTTATAATGATCTTGTGATTTGATCATCCTCTCACGAATTAGCGGAACCAACTCAATCGAATTCTATACCAGTTTTGGCCTGATAATTGTTGCATCCTTAACTCCAATCTTGTACAATGGAGAACAAAAATGTTGGAAATATAAAGATTTATAAAATTCCATACAAATGGTTGAGTGGAAACATTTATTGTAATAAAAAATAAAAATGGTATGGTTCCTTATCCAGAAACCTCCAAAACCTAGGAAATAAGAGCGCAACATTTTATCAAGATTTTGTATGGTCTTCTTTATCTGAAAATCCTTCTATGGATGAAAAGTAGTTCTAGGACACAATTGAGAACCAAAATAATGTTGGAGACCTCTATAAACTCAGTAGGTAAAACTAGGATCCTAATCATAGATGATCATCCTTGGTACTGTGTGGAGTTCCAAAACCACCTCCAGATACTACCTCAAAAAAACCTTCATTGATGACTAAAATATCCTCTTGAAAAGATATCCTCAACCTACAACCTCTCCCATATCAAAATTCATTGATGAGAGTTCTTACATCACTCTCCACGAATCTACAAATTCACACACAACATCACTATGTATCTTCATGTGGAACACATAGGCTACAAAAATTCCATTTCCTGGATTATATGAAATCTAAATTTATAATACTAAAAGAATTAAATCCACCTATAATGATTATAGTTAAATTTATAGAGGGAAAAGACATACCTTAGGCTCTTATGGTCAGTAAAACACACAAAAAACTCACTGATATAGTAATGTCACCACAAATTTAATGAAAACTCATCTTCTGACAACTCAATATCATGGGTGGAATATGTATTATAATTGGAACATTACTGATGAGACCCATAAAAAAATAATCTCAACTGCATCAAAACACAACCCAATCGTAGACGTGAAGTGTCAAAGAAAGCCTCAAATAAACACCCTGTATTGGAAAACAAGGGACTGGAGTATTGGACAACTGATCCTTTAGGTACTCAAAATAAGTATCACACATGTCAGTACACAAGGAGGCCTGATTCTTCTGGTTAAAGGCTATTAGAGGAGTTAAAACCTAAGAGAAATCATCTATGAACCTCCTGTAATTGCTTTGAAGACCAATGAAACTATGCAGATCTACTATTATCTTATGGGTTTACCAATAAAAAACATCCAAATATTTTAAGGATCAATGGATACTACCTATTGGGACCAAAAATACCCTATGGAATGGGCTTCATAGTCCCATAACTCATACTTTGAAAACTTCCCAAATAGCTGATCAGAAATATGAACTACAAAAATGGTACACAAATTCTATGCATGCTTCTCCTCATATGTGGAATACACAATAAGATTATTGATGAAGACCACCAAGAACATATGTATGATCTTTTTGAACACTTCATTCATCAACCCCATGAACTCAACTAGAGATTTCATTACAATGAACATCATCACATTGTACTCATAATTCTTATGATAAGAACATAATTCAAACTTCTGAATATCCTCATCCTTCAACTACATATGATGATTTCATAAATGAAAATCAATATTTTTGAACCAAACTTCTCATTTTATAGGATAAAATAAATCACCAATCCATGTAAGAGTTTAACAGTTCCTCTCTATCACTTGGTTAAAGTAATGATAATAGATTCAAAGTCGCAAACTTCCACCAGCCTACTTTACGAACAAAACTGGTTCACCCAAATTTGACACAAGAAACCAAGAAAAATACACTTTAATAGATCATAGATCTATAATCATATTTTTCACAACATATAAGGCTCCATCCTATACAAGCATATCAATATAGGATATAGTCTACTATGATGCCAAATCACAAACTCGATCTTCCATAGAGGGGTAATGCTACAACCTACTATAGAAATACATCAAGGTACTCTTCCAAAACCATGGGAGACAATTAATGTGGAGCCTTAAAATACCTCATAATCTATTTAAAAAACACAGAAGATAAGGACATGAAATTCCTTTGATCAATCTGTGGGTCTCGCTCACCGAAAAACACCACCAGCTCTCCATCAACATCATAAAATAAACCCTTAATCCTAAACCAATCCACAATATCCTACACTGAATACAACCAATCCATGATGGGGATGATTTCATATGGATGTATCTATAAACCTATAAAATCACCCTAATAGTTGTGCTTCCCCAACACTAGATCACAGTCTCCACATACTTCATACAAGTCATCTTGACCTCTAACGAGCATCGTAAATGCCAAAAACCGAAAGCCTCTAAATCTCATTTCCCAAAGCATGGATGAGGGTAAGTGATATAATGGAGTGAATCAATCATGAATCATGAAAAGAACACACCCATGTATAAAAAAATCAAAGGGTTCCTCAAACGATATTAAGCTCTCCTGGCATTGGAAACGATAAATCATGAAGGTGACATAGACATGCTCAACAAACTCTCTATCCTTATTAACAAGCACCCCAAGGTTGCACTCTGCTCTCTAAAGATGAGGAGATTCTTGAGGATGTACTCTTCCTTCCCCATATCATATCTTTTATTCCCAAACTATAACACCATTTTTCTGCTATCTCGGATGAAACTACCTCAATAGAGGAACTCGAATAGGAACTCCCGGTGGAAGAAAATGAATTATGAATGTTCAGGAACTGTCACCGTTGATGACATCAACATACATAAGAAAAAACATTTCTAATCTACAGGAATAAGTTAAAGATATACCACCCCAAGAGAAATGAGATCATGAGGTAAAGGAGCTACCCTTAAATGACTGAAATATTTTCTATCCCAACAACTGAGAACCCAAGACCACAACTCTATTTCATGAGTAATCTTGATGAATAACCTCTCACGATGACCCAGTTTTGGTCAAAATCATCCCAATAACCTCTTCCATCACCAGAACCTTGCGATACATATTAACCATAAATGGGGTGACCTAGAGATGGATCTCCAGATGCTAAGTCTCCTCAATGTTCCTTTCCCTAACCTCCTCATCTGAAAATAGGTCCAAAGCATATCAGAGAAGAGTCCGGAAGTAGATCCTGAACTATCACATGATAGAACTCCCCTAATGAAGGGTAAAAAGATTTTGGTGATTGGTCACCTTCACATTCATAGAAAAACCTTTTCTTGGAATTGGTCTCAGGACATATCCCATTAGGCTACTAGCTACTCATAATACACAAGGAACAAGAACCACTACCACCTCACTACTCCATGTAGCATCATCAAATTTAATGAAACCTAGTGCTCTTTCGAAGCATAGATCATACTAAAATCTATCTCAAACTCCTCCAACCAGTATTCTGTCAATAAATATGAAATGTATCCCTCATAATTATTTATTCTCTCGCACTGAAACTCTAAAGGTATCTTCATCTAGTTTTCAACATCATTAACCACCAATATATGACAATTTTCAGGCACATCCTGTTGAACATCTTATATGTGACCCTAATGAGAACATCGACCTAGATCCATTCCTACAAAATTAGTAAACTAATATAGTTCTAAAACATGGAATAGAGAATATTTAAAATTAGTTTATTTTTTATTTAGTATATTGTTGAAGGTTTTAACCTATCCCAATGTCTACCCATTTCCAAAATAGGCACAAATAAGAATTATGCATGATCATTTCCTAGATATCTACCCTAAAACTAGTATCACTTCATTTAGTAGGCTCACTAAACATAAAGGTTCATGTATCAGATCAAAGGGATCCCTAAATAACTGTGTTTCACCTAGTATCCCATATGTATATTTCTTTTTAATATTATCTAACACTGTTTCCCTACCAACCCATGAAACCTTACCTGTTTCAATCTACCTACTCTATCATATCCCTCAACCAGAACCTTTGATACCACCATGTCATTAACTCCTCCTGAAAAATTTGATGAAGAGAGGAGATATATATAGTGAATACCTAATTCCCACCTCTGTTAATCCCCAAGATGGCGACTAACACTGAGGGTTTAATAAACATGCATGAGGGAGGCAATTCCCTCTAAGAGATATAGGCAGAAGAGAGAGATAAGAAGGATATACCAAATAAAAATACTCATACATATATAAAAATAAAAACCAAATGAAAACATAAAATTCCATTCAATACTAAAAAATTGAATGGGAAACTATATGTACCAAAAAAGTTAAAGACGATAGTGACCATAAATCCCAAACATCCCATATGAAACCACGATCTTGTAATATCCATCCTAATATCCAACATGATCTAGATGGCATGAAAAACCGTTTAAATATATATAGGGTGAGTATAAAAGTATAATCAGTAGTATCCCCCCTCGAGCCTCTCTTGAAAAAGATAATTAAATCAAGCTAAATCATAGTGAACAACAATGAAACTAACTTATCACCTAAATAGGTATACTATATTCCCAACCTCACTATAGATAACTCTCGCAAATTACTATATACAATAGGTCATATATTATAAGAATGAAATATCATGGGAAAATTTATCCCACATCCCCACTGGTTTTACTCTCTACCCCAACATCGCACATCCTAACCTATCTCTCCCCAAAATAGGCAAGCCCGAACACACTTGGGTAAGGAATCACAACATGAACATCATGCAACAAATCCTCATATAACCCCATTAAAAAATGATATAAGGTAACTAAATATTTTCCTAGAACCACCACACCCCGTATGATGTATATCATGCTTCAGGTATTATAGCTCAAGCCATTATAGCCCATAGACCAAGTAAGTATCTCAATCCATCACATCCTATGCACTTTATACCTATAATAATCCTTCAGATACTATTTCACAAAATACATGTGTTTGAAATAACCAAAATCCATCACATAAATATACACACATATAATGGGAAACAACCACCATGAATACTAGTATAAGTAACTACCAAGAGAAGAGTGCGGGGCTAAAGGGGGTAGTCATCCATCCATCCTCCCACCAGGATGTTGGGGATAACACCCTCTCAGAGTTCACTGGGTTTCCGTCACCCTAACAAACATGGATGTGGAAGTGTATTAAATCAAAGAATATATTATATATAATATATATCACTACCATACTATGGGAATAAAAAAGTATTTTTCTCAACTAAAACTTACATTTCTCAAAATTCTTGTATCACTATTTGGACGAGGTATCCTATGAACACACAAGAATTTAAAGTGCTACATTAGTTAATTCATTCCTTTTTTAATAATTTTATTTTGTTAATTAACTAATTATATGTTAATTAACATTTATCATTAATCCATATTATATTACATTAAGAATTACAGTAAATTCTATGCCCTCTAAGAATAAACCAAACTGAGTCCATAGTTTATCAATATTGACATCTTCTTAGGATTTTCATTCCATCAATACCAACTACATGGGTAAAAAATTTATACATTATTAGAATCATTACATAATAAATTTAATCTAGGATTGTAATATGAAGCTACCACTAAGAGGAAACATGCAACAAAACACATCTAACTACCCCAATCAATGGGAAAAAAGAAATTTAGATAAATCAAGTAACTCGACCATCAACCATTTAATAGACTCAAAAGTGAGTATACCAGCTCTCAGAATCTCATAAATGTGTAATACCATATTATAATAATTCTATAATATATTATTTAATCCCCATAATCCACTTTCATGACTTGATACATCTATCTATCCTAGGATTCTACTACCACAACATCATTTGGTCCTCCTTGCCCACATAACAATAGCCATACCATGCTCAGCCATCCCGTGATCATATTACATCCAAAAATCCCTATCCAAAATCAAATTATCCATCCTAGAATCTTAAATAACTAGATAATATCACAAGGCAATAGGAGAAATACATATCATAGGCAATAGGAATGTTTAGTCCCAAAAATAAGGTATTTAATCTTCACACGTAAACGAGCTCTCACAGATTCAAACTCAAGGCACTCAACCTTCACAAGTAGATGGGATAAAAAAGACCTAGAAATTATATTTATTAAACTACCAGTTCATATTACATCTCATATTAAACAATTAATTAATCAAAAATTCCAACTAAAGGAAACTTAATTCATCAATCTATGACAAGCAATAGAAATATAAACTTGTTTCTAAGAATTTAAACTAGTTTCATCAGACTTTTAAAAGTACCTTTCTCATTAGACATGCTTATTATTATTATTATTATTAACCATTATAAAAATTATTAAAATTATTTATAAATTTCATTGACCACATGGAAGATCATTTATAATTACACATGAATATTGCATTAATTTGATCATCACCAAATTACAAAAACCACTAGATTACAATAATTCCCCTTTATTTTCCAGCCAACTGATTAATAGGTTATAGATTTATGCTTTTTACCAATTTAAAAATGATAATACAATCATAATAAAATTATAACAAATAATAACATCAATATAACACAATATAAAAAATAAAGAGGTGACCCACTATCACAGTACAAAGCAAAAATGTCATCAACTTCTAATCGCAACAAATTTCCATATTCTAGAACAATTTCATTAGACTAATTCCATTTCTATATAAAGCGTAAAATAATTAGAAATTAATAATTGAAATTAAATAATACATAATCAATTAATAACCTACATAAAAGGCCTCAGATTTCATTGCATGATAATAGACCTACATTACATATCTTGATCACCTCTCTTTTATGAAGATTCTTTCGTCCAAGGATGTCGCGACAAAACCTCACCAAAAAGAAACAAGAAAAAACCTTTAAAAAATGGGATATGATTGTTCATTGTGAAAAATTATTGAATAATAGGAATGCGATCAATGAACCACAAGAAAATGGGTAGAACATACCTCAGATCACCACAAATCACCATAGATAAATGATAGGAAGCAAAGGATTGATACCCATCGAAGGATTATCAAAATACTGAAGGGTGGACTACTAGGTCACCTGGAATATTATAAAATATGTATGGTTATGAGAAAACTAGAGGCATTCTGCTATTTATAATATATGTTTAATAATGAATTTACATGACATGTAAATCTTACATGTCATGTAAATGTGAGGTTTTAGATATCACTAAAAAACTAATCACGTAGAACTTTATAAACCTGAATAAATAACCATCATGTAAGACCATGTGAACATTCCTTAACAAGTCATAAACATTGAATACATTATGTGAAAAAATTAAACTCCATGTATCCTCACTTATTCAATTTTTTTTGCAGCCAAACCCCTCCAGACTCACACAAACCCTTCTCTGAGCACCATGATCCTAAAAAACACACAAGGGTTCAGACTACACTGATCCATTCCATTAAACAAAAAAATGATAATGAAGTATATCATCTGAGTTATAAAAAATAAAATAATATCATAAAATAAAAGGATTAGGAATAATCATATTGAAACACTACATAATGAACACAGATCATAAAATCATGGTATCATAGTGAATTATCAGTAATATAAAACATGAAATAAGAAAAATTCATGGATAACTACCAAGATAACATCAAATGGTGGACCATGTACCATAATGGATTAGGTTTACTCCCTAATGTCATACATACCATATAATTAGACAAACAATTACATAATATATTGGAGTTCTATTTGATATCACCCACCATAACATGTATGTGCTTTTGTGTGCCAAAAAATGATGCCAATAATAAGGCATAAATATTATAATTACTAATGGAAAGAAATGGGTGCATTAATATTGTTTCATATCATAATCAAAATAGATTTAACAAATATTCCAGAAATAAGAAGAAACTCGATATTTTCAACATTTATATCTTTGTAAATATGCATTGGTCTCAGATTTTGGTGTTCATTTGAAAAAACTTCTTGATAAAGGGTACATAATATAGTATAGAAATGAAAAATAAAAATGTTATTTTAAGGAATAAGATAAATAATTTTGGAGAAATATTTATAATATTTTTTTAAAAAACCATAAGTAACCAATAATAGATATAAAAAAATATTCCTTCTTTAATGAGATCATGAATTGGAAAATAAACAATAAATGATCATCACAAAAAAGTATAAGGGGATAGAAAATTTAACCTCAATCAGGCTTGATTTTAAAGAAGGAATTTGAGAAATAAACTTAGGGTATGTATTATCAATTTAAAGGAAGGGATAAACACCTAGATATATATATGTGTAAGAGGCATATATACATAAAATAGAGGCATTTCATAACATCAAAGAGAGAGGAATAATGTGAGTTAGAGAGAAAAATATGATAACCTAAAGAAAAAGTGTGTTTTAGAGAGATCTATTACATTTAGTTCCAGAATCATTTTTCAATTGAACTTAATGTAATTAATAATCAAATTGAATTCATTAATTATTAAATTATAAAACTTTTCTATATATATATATTTTAATTATATTATATTATATTAATTTACATCGATTTCATTATGATATAAAGATTAATTTTCTTTTCTGAGGGCATTCATTACATGATACCAAGGTCAGATCACTTATGGATAATTATTGATGTACATTTCAAAAGAAACTAAAAATACCTAGTTGAAATGATATGGTATTCATTTCCTCGTGGAAATTGAAATGGTACCAAATATCCTTATTTTTTTGACATAGATAGATTCATTTTGAAATAACGTTAATGTTAGACAGTTAGTTCATTTAAGAAATTTTACTGACCATCACGAAAAACTTTTGTTTTTTTAATATTATGATTATATATTAATTCCATAATATGAAATAACTTATAATATTATTTAAACATAATTATATTTTTATGAACAAACTTGAATGTTGTAATAGAAAATTTAAACTCATCATCCACTGAGGTGGTGAACCACAATAATATTGAAAATATATCTATTTTTAGAATTAGAGGATAAGAGAAAAATATGGACAACAGATATTATATTAGAATTATAAAATAATAGTATATATATATATATGATAAATAAGTTATAATTACATTTTTGATGAGGTAGGTTAGGATAAGCTAGATGAAAAGAATTTAATAGATGTAGTTTGAGAATTTAACTTGTTGATTTTCATATCCTTGAAAATATCTTTAAGGAACCTGGAATTAGCCTTTTTGTGAGGCCAGTATCACTAGTATGTGGGGGAAAGTATTGGATATAAAATTAGGTATAAAAATTTCAATCTATATGTTTTAGAATGTGTGAGGAGAAGGGGTTCTAAGAGGTGGTATTTATAAGGAGTGGAGAATTATGTTTTTTTAATATTCTAATAATTAGATTATTATTTAAGAACAAGACTACCAATAGTGAGGATTATTATGACCATATTTAGTAAATATTTAATTTTAGATTAAACTAATGGGTGGTTAAATTATCCAATACTAAAAAACTCATGTATTTATCTCATAATATTAAATACCACATTAAGTCATATTTCATTGTTAACAAAAAAATCGACTATTATTTAAAAATACCAATTTTTTTTGATAAAGATAATTCAACATGTAGATTCTAAAAAATTAAATCCATTTTATGAATATATTTTTTTTTAAATAATAGAACATTAATTTTTAAATAAAATCCTCCTTTATTTGAAATATATTAATTTAAATATTATGATCAATTTTATAAACCTTTAAAAATTACTTAAGTTATCATAAGGTTATAATATCATTCTAAAAGAAAATAATATTATTTTATAAGTTTTCTTATGAATATAAAATTTATTTTAAATCATTATATTTCTTATGAAAAATAAAGTAATACATTTATGTTTTCTAAAAATATGAACACTTCTTATATAATTTTTAAATAAGTATTTAACTTTTATCATGATATAAATATACCATATTTTATTTTAATTGTCACGACCCGACCTCGGGGCCCGTGCCGTGACTACCCCAAGCCTGCCTTCCCTAGGCCAGGGGCTGGCGACTAGCACCAAGGCGTAAATCCCGGTAAACAGGGAAGGCATTGCCTTTATAAGTAACAACCACCACAGAGTCAGCAAGCGGAAAGTAACTACAAAGTGCAGAAAAGTAAAGGGGGCCGGAATACAAGCCCAACAGAAAGTACAACTGAAAAGGAAAAGAACAGCAACTGAAGAAAAGACGGCGGCCTCGTGTCGTCCACTGGCAATCCCACCTGAAGGGTGGGTACAGATAGCCTCCAGGCTCCTCGGGTCCCACGTCCGCTCCGAGCACGTCCCGCCCAGTGGTCCACCTCCAGGTACCGTCCTGCTCCACGCCCCAACCGTGATCAGCACTGTCCGTCGTCTGCATCCAACACAACAAGGTGCGGGCATAGCCCGTGCAGGGGTGAGTATAAGCTACTCAGTAAGGACCCCGAGACCCCCGAAGGTCTCCCGAAATCCACAAAGGATATAGCACAAAAAGGAAGGTGCAATCACGAAGTAACATCTGACTCGACTTAGGTATATGCCCATACATATACCTAAGTCCCCACTTCTAGCTCTGCTCACGAGCTCAAGAACAACTCAATCCACATAGGAAAGCAAGACTCAAATCCACAAAGGAGAGTAAACAGTAAATCCACATAGGATAGTTCAACACAATCCACAAAGGAGAGTAACATAAGATTCAGCTCAACCAGGTATACTATTTCAGATGACGTCAAAGATGATCACTTATCCATCTAAGTCGTCGGACCCACGAAGGATCGATAGGTACTAACCCCCCGCAAAATACCCACATAGGATCGGGCTCACACAGAACCTGTAGGCAGTGGCTCACACAGAACCGGTAGTAAGGACCCACACAGGATCGGGCCCACACAGGACCTGTAGCACTGATCCACGTAGGATCGATGAGTGCAGTAGTCGACGCAGTCCACTGAGGATCTCTGCACAGTCGTCGCCGCAGTCCACGAAGGATCTCTGCTCTGTCGTCATCGCAGTCCACGGAGGATCTCTGCTCTGCCGTCGTCGCAGTCCACGGAGGATCTCTGCTCTGTCGTCGAAGTCACAGCCAACACTAGGGTTCCCGCACACAGCGAGCTCGTTTAGGAGGGTCCGCTCCACGAGCCAAGAGGCTGATACATCAACTGACACGTAGTCCGAAGTTGATGTATCCAAAAGTTCCGTATCGACAACAGGATCTCAACGCAACAGACGGCGCGTCAAACGGACGCCCGGTCTGAGAGTTATTGGCATTTTCGTCCCAGGGGCCCGGTTGGTTTTTAGGGCAAAACCAACCCGACCGTACTCCGCCTGTGTCCGATCCTCGGGCGGAGTATGCCAAAAGTTCCGTCTCACTTAGAGGAAACTACCACAGCTGACGGTACGTCGATCGGACGTCCGTAGCTCAAGTTATGAGCGTTTCCGCTCTGAGGGCCCGGTTGGTTTCGTGTACGATCCAACCCGGCCGAACCCAAAGTCTTCCGAAACCTTGAGTATAATATACCGAAACGACCGTATCGATCCAAGGATCGTGTAGCCGCTGACGGTTCGTCAATCGGAGGTCCTAGGCCCAAGATATGGGCAAAAGACCGAAGAGGGCCCGAAAACGGGGGTTCTGGGCCCGGGGCGACCCGGCCCGACCCGGCTAGGCCGGGTCCGGTCCAGCCTGGGCGCGGCCCGGCCGACCGGACCGGCCGGCTCGGCTTCGGCCGAGCGGCCGAAGAGAAACCGCCGCGGGTTTGACCCGCGGCTTGGAGGAACGCGGCCCGCGTGCTGGGTGGCCGGACCGCGGACGCGGTCCGGCGGTTCGCCGCCGCCGTGGCCGAGCCGCGGCGGATTCCTCCGGCGGCGCGCCGGGCGCCGCCGCGCCGGCGACCCGCGCCGCCGCCGCCTTCCGTGGGCCGCCGGAGTTGCTCCGGTGGCCCGTTTTGCCTCCCGTCTGCGCCATAGCTCCTCCCGGGGGCCGATCTTCACTGCGGGATCAACGGATCGCCCCTGCCGCACGGTTCGTCGTCCTCCGCCAAATCCGCACAACAAAAAGATCGGCGGAGGGTTGCCGGGTCTTGATTGTTAGGCCCGCACCCTCCGCGTTAGTCATAAACTCAACGGGAGGAAAAGAAAATAACCAATCAACAATTTTAAAATAAATTGAAATTGTTCCGTGATCGGGTTCTTTATTTTAAAAGAATAAACACGGGAAATAAAATATTCCAACAACCCCTACCTCGATGTTGCCGTCGGACGTGAGGTCGTCGCGGAATCGCTCGTCGCCAAAGGAGGGGATCGTCACGTCGTTCGCGGAAGAGACGTTCGTCGCACCGCGGGAAAAGCGTCGCGCCGACGATCTCCGGATCTAGAACAAACGGATTTAATTAATTAAATCCGTTGTTATTGAAATTAAAAAAAAGGATAATTAAACGATCCGTTTCTCACCTTAGTTGCCGAACGAGGATCGACCGCGGAAGAAGAGGCGTCGCCGAAGAACGTCGCGGGTAGAGCTCGTCGACGTCGCAGATCACAGTGTGCGTCGTCGAATTCCGGTTCCGGCATTCTTCGCGTTCTTTGCGTTCTTCGCGTTCTTCGCGGGGAGGGTGGAGGCTCAGAGGATTCGCACAACGATAACAATCCTCCAAAATAGACAAGTTTGTCTATTTTATTAATTTGCCATCGAACGCAAACGCGTAAGTAACGACCCATTAAATTCGTTGAATTAATTCAACGAATGAAACAGCCCATTTAATTCACAAAATAAACCGCCCAATTAAATGGTCTGTTAATAATTAAGGAAAACGCGTCGGTTGACTTTTCAGTTATTTTGACGGGTTTTCGCGGGTGCGTTACTTAGCGAAAGAAACAGTGGGGCTCGTGCGGGCCCCACCGCACAAATATCCTACCAAGGGGTAGGGTATTTCCGGATAGCACCCTATCCGCTTTAACTCAGTTCAAGTGGCTTCCAAGCGGCTTAAGTGAAATAAAATAAAGTTATCGCACAACCTTTATTTTATTTCCGACTTAAAGCACAAAATTTTAAAAACCACGGTTGAGCAAACGCAACTCCGGAAGAAGCGTTTCTAAGAAAATACCGGCGCTGCGATTTCATCGGTGCCCTCAGAATTCGATTCCGGGTACCGGTTCAAAAGATAGAAAAACCCGCTCGTCCGTTCACTGAACGTACCCGAGCCAAACTTCGGAAATTGATTCCGGGCACACCGGGCCTCGGAATCAGGTGCCGTCTGAAGCTGCGCTCTTGTAAAATTCCAAAGAAAATTAAGGAAAAAAAATTTCCTTCAAATTTGCGGGTATTTACATTACTCCCACCTCAGGGCTTTACGTCCCCGTAAAGATACATCAAAAACTAGGGGAACAAATGGGGGTACTGAGCACGCATCTGAGCCTCCCGCTCCCAAGTGCTCTCCTGGAGGTTCCCGTGCTGCCATCTGATGCGCACTAGAGGAATCGACCGCCCACGTAGGACCCGCTCCTGTCGATCCTCGATCTCCACTGGGACCTCCGCAAAAGTCGCCCCATCGTCCACGTCCAGCTCCCCAAAGTCGATGATGTGCGTCGGGTCGTGCACGTATCTCCTCAGCTGAGACACGTGGAAGACGTCGTGCACCCGGTGCAACTGAGGTGGTAGAGCCAGGCGATAAGCCACCTCTCCTATCCTGCTGAGGACCTGGAAAGACCCGATGAAGCGTGGAGACAACTTGCCACCTCGGCCAAATCTCCGTAAACCACGTCGAGGTGAGACACGCAAAAAGACGCGGTCGCCATCCTCGAACTCTAGTGGCCTCCGCCTCCTGTCAGCATATGACTTCTGCCGGCTCTGAGCTGTCCTCATCCTCTCCTGGATGATCTGGACCTTCTCTGTCGTGGCTCGGACCATCACTGGTCCCACGAGTGCTGACTCCCCAGGGTCTGTCCAGCACAACGGTGATCTGCAGGGTCTGCCGTACAATGCCTCGTATGGTGCCATCCTGATGGTGGAGTGGTAGCTGTTGTTGTACGCGAACTCCACCAAGGGTAGGTGGTCCTCCCAGCTGCGACCAAAGTCGAGAACACATGCACGGAGCATGTCCTCGAGTGTCTGTATGGTCCTCTCCGTCTGACCATCCGTCTGAGGGTGGAAGGCTGTGCTCAGATGGAGCCGCTTCCCGAACGCCTCCTGCAACCCCTTCCAAAGCCGGGAAGTGAAACGAGCATCTCGATCGGAGACGATAGACGATGGCACACCGTGAAGCCGTACAATCTCCTGGACTTAAAGACGTCCCAAGCTCTCCACTGAGCCCTTCTCTCTGATGGGTAAGAAGTGTGCCGACTTGGTGAGTCGGTCGACAATCACCCAAATGGAGTCGTGACCTCTGGAAGTGCGTGGAAGTCCAGTCACGAAGTCCATAGATATGCCGTCCCACTTCCACTCCGGGACCTCCAAGGGCTGTACCAAGCCTGCTGGTACCTAATGCTCTGCCTTCACCTGCTGGCAGGTGAGGCATCGTGAAACGAACTCTGCCACAACTTTCTTCATACCCGGCCACCAGTGCTGTCGTCTGAGATCCTGGTACATCTTCGCCACTCCGGGATGTACCGCCAAGGGAGAAGTGTGAAACTCTCTCAGCACCTCCTCCCGTAAAGCGACTGGTACGAAGGTACGTCCTCTGAAAAGGATGCCTTGCTCTGCTCCAAGGGAGAAGCCATCAGGCGCTTGACCTGAGGATATCAGTGCACGCCGGGTCTCACAGTCAGCGTCCCCATGCTGAGCCTCTCTGACCCGCTGTAGAAGTGGAGGAGAGACTGTGGGAGACTGAAGAAAGGCTGCTCCGTCTCTATCCACGAAGGATATCTGTAAGGAGGCTAGCTGCTCCATCGCCTCCTCAAGTAGCTGAATGCCCGTCCTCCTGCTGAGGGCATCGGCTACCACGTTCCCCTTCCCAGGAGTATAGACTATCTCAAAGTCATAGTCCTGGAGGAACTCAAGCCATCTCCGCTGTCTCAGGTTCAGGTCCTTCTGAGAGAAGATATACCTGAGACTCTGGTGGTCAGAAAAGACTGTGAAGCGCTCGCCCATCAGATAGTGCCGCCAAGTCTTCAGAGCGAAGACCACTGCTGCTAACTCCAGGTCATGAGTGGCGTAGTTCTGCTCATGCGGCCTCAACTGACGTGATCCGTAGGCGATCACGACTTGCTCCTGCATCAGGACGCACCCGAGTCCAGTCCCTGATGCATCGCAGTAAACTACGTACCCAACTCCCTCCTCAGGCAACCTCAAGATAGGTGTGCTGGTCAATCTCTGTCTCAGCTCCTGGAAGCTCTGCTGACATCTGTCTGACCACACAAAGGGTTTCCCCTTCTTCGTCAAGGCTGAGAGTGGTGCTGCAACTCTGGAGAAGTCTGGCACAAATCTCCGATAGTATCCGGCTAGGCCCAAGAAGCTCCGCACCTCCGTCACGCTCCTGGGTGGCTCCCAAGCTAGCACTGCCTCGATCTTCGCGGGATCCACAACAACTCCCGCCTCAGAGATGACGTGCCCCAAGAAGTGGACCTCACGTAACCAGAACTAGCACTTTGAGAGCTTGCCATAAAGCTGGTGCTCTCAGAGTGTGTCTATCACAACTCGCAGGTGGTAGGCATGCTCCTCCTCAGTCGTCGAGTATACCAAAATGTCGTCAATGAAGACCACGACAAATCGGTCGAGGTATGGCTGGAAGATCCTGTTCATGAGGCTCATGAACACTGCTGGAGCATTGGTTACGCTGAATGGCATAACCAAGAACTCATAATGGCCATACCGACACCTGAAGGCCGTCTTCTGCACGTCCTCGTCTCGAACTCTGAGATGATGATAGCCTGACCGGAGGTCTATCTTCGAGAACCACCGCGCTCCCCTGAGCTAATCGAAGAGGTCATAAATCCGTGGCAGCGGATACTTGTTCCTCACTGTCACCTGGTTCAGGCGACGATAGTCGACACACAGTCGCAAGCTCCCGTCTGCCTTCTTGGCGAACAATATCGGGGAAGCCCAGGGTGAAACACTGGGTCGGATAAACCCCTTGCTCTTCAAGTCCTCCAACTGTACCCACAGCTCTCGAAGCTCGGCGGGGGCCATCCGGTATGCTGGAGTGGATATCGGGGCTGTCCCGGGGTACAAGTTGATGTAAAAGTCTACCTCTCTACGAGGAGGTAGCCCTGGAACGTCGTCGGGAAAGACGTCCACGTACTGGTCCACCACTGCAGGAAAAACTGGACTCCGCACGTCCACTGCTCCTAGGATGAGGCTAGCCAACTGATGAGAGATGGGCTGCACTCTCCTCCGCGGAAGTCCATCCCGTGCTGCAAAGGTTCCCTTCTCGCCGGTGAAGGTAAACCTGCTCCTGTCGGTACGAACACATCGCACCTTGCGCCTAAAACAGTCGATCTGGGCATGAACTGTGGATAGCCAATCCATGCCCAAGATGACGTCGTAAGGCCTCGACGCCTCTACAAGGAGATCCCAGCCGAAGCTCTCGCCTCCTAGAGTAAGCTCACACTGCCGGCACCAGTGCGTAATCGTCGAGTCTGCTCCCGTAGGAGTCTCTAGCCGTAAGGATCGAGCCAACGGCTCAGTCGGAATCTCCGAGCTCCGAACAAGGGTAGAGGCTATGAAAGAGTGACTCGCTCCTGTGTCTATAAGTACTACAACAAGGGTGGAATAGACACAGATCGTACCCGAATCATCTCTGGCATGTCGGGGTCGTAGGCCTCCACTGCCTAGAGCTGGGCCTGTCCCTGCCCGCCAGCTCCCTGTGGTCGAGGTGGCCCTCCTGGTGGTGGTGGGGGTAGAGCCTGGAAGCGTCGCCCACCACCCGCTGCTCGGCCAGCTCCTCTGCCTCGTCCGCCTCCTCCCTGCGGACCGCCACGGTCGACCCTCTGCCTCTGCCTCGGTGGCCCCTCCACCGTCTGCTGCTCCTCTGATCGGCGAGTCGGGCTGTCACGAGCCATGTGACCCTGCCCGCCGCAGGAGTAGCACAGCCTGCCTCTCAGAAGGCTGGCACTCCGCTGTGTGCCCCGCACTGCTGAGCCGGTGTCCTGAGGCCGTCTGCGTGGGGGTCTGGTCTGCCTGGACCCGAGAGTCATCCGTCGGCTACCTGCTGCCGAAGACTCAGCTACCTGCCGCCCTGCGCTAGGTCTCGCCGCTGAAGAAGGCTCTGCCAGGAAGCTCTCGATCAGGAGGGCTCGCTCCAGCACTCCCGCCTGGGTCGGAATGCTGAGGGAGATCAGCGACGCCCGAATCTCCTGCCGCAAGCCCTGCTCGAAGGTCCGGGCCCGGAAGAAGGGGTCCCGTACCATGTCGGTCGAGTAGAGAGATAGGTCAGTGAACCTCGCCGCGTACTGAGCGACCGTCATGCTGCCCTGGCGCAGCTGGAGAAGCTCCTGGATGCGCACCGCTCGGAGGGTGGCCGGGACGAACTCAGAGCGGAAGAGGCTCTCGAAGTCCGCCCAGAGCAAGGATGCCTCATCGTGAACCTGGAGCATCAAGCTCCACCATCGTCCTGCCGCCGCCTGCAGGAGGCTCGCCGCGAGAATCACCATGAGATCCGCTGGTGTCCTCACTAGCCTAAAGATCCGCACCACCGCCTCTAGCCAGTCCTCGGCGGCCTGGGGGTCCGCCTCACCGCGAAACCTGGGCGGTCGCTGGCTCTGAAACTCATGCAGTGCCCTGAGGTGACGTGCATCGTCAGCGTCTGGTACTGGTAGCATCGGTGGCTCGGCGGGTAAAGCTACCACCGGTGCCACTGCTGGAAAAGGGCCCTGCACCGAGGCCTCGTCGCTCGGTGGGCTGCCGTCGCGCCCTACACTCGAAACCCTAGCTGGCTGTCGTCGCGGGGCCATCCTGAAAAGGAGGACAAGAGCACCACAGTCAGAACAGTATACCTGGTGAGCTGGCACAAGTAATCACAAGGAAAAATTGAGACTTTCATGAAGCAGATCAGTATACCCGGTGAGCTGACACAAGTAATCACAAAGAAACTTGAAACACACACGCAATCAATGTTTTCATGCATTAAGTCGGAAATCAGGAGTCAGGGTCCTGGTGTACGGATACGTCGGCCGCCGCACCAACACTGGGCTCCCTGAACTGATAACCACACTCAATACACTAAACACTATTGCTTCATATAGAAAGAAAAGACGATCAGAGTCTGCGGTAGAACCGACCACCTTTGATACCAATTTGTCACGACCCGACCTCGGGGCCCGTGCCGTGACTACCCCAAGCCCGCCTTCCATAGGCCAGGGGCTGGCGACTAGCACCAAGGCGTAAATCCCGGTAAACAGGGAAGGCATTGCCTTTATAAGTAACAACCACCACAGAGTCAGCAAGCGGAAAGTAACTACAAAGTGCAGAAAAGTAAAGGGGGCCAGAATACAAGCCCAACAGAAAGTACAACTGAAAAGGAAAAGAACAGCAACTGAAGAAAAGACGGCGACCTCGTGTCGTCCACTGGCAATCCCACCTGAAGGGTGGGTACAGATAGCCTCCAGGCTCCTCGGGTCCCACGTCTGCTCCGAGCACGTCCCGCCCAGTGGTCCACCTCCAGGTACCGTCCTGCTCCACGCCCCAACCGTGATCAGCGCTGTCCGTCGTCTGCATCCAACACAACAAGGTGCGGGCATAGCCCGTGCAGGGGTGAGTATAAGCTACTCAGTAAGGACCCCGAGACCCCCGAAGGTCTCCCGAAATCCACAAAGGATATAGCACAAAAAGGAAGGTGCAATCACGAAGTAACATCTGACTCGACTTAGGTATATGCCCATACATATACCTAAGTCCCCACTTCTAGCTCTGCTCACGAGCTCAAGAACAACTCAATCCACATAGGAAAGCAAGACTCAAATCCACAAAGGAGAGTAAACAGTAAATCCACATAGGATAGTTCAACACAATCCACAAAGGAGAGTAACATAAGATTCAGCTCAACCAGGTATACTATTTCAGATGACGTCAAAGATGATCACTGATCCATCTAAGTCGTCGGACCCACGAAGGATCGATAGGTACTAACCCCCCGCAAAAGACCCACATAGGATCGGGCTCACACAGAACCTGTAGGCAGTGGCTCACACAGAACCGGTAGTAAGGACCCACACAGGATCGGGCCCACACAGGACCTGTAGCACTGATCCACGTAGGATCGCTGAGTGCAGTAGTCGACGCAGTCCACTGAGGATCTCTGCACAGTCGTCGCCGCAGTCCACGAAGGATCTCTGCTCTGTCGTCGTCGCAGTCCATGGAGGATCTCTGCTCTGCCGTCGTCGCAGTCCACGGAGGATCTCTGCTCTGTCGTCGAAGTCACAGCCAGCACTAGGGTTCCCGCACACAGCGAGCTCGTTTAGGAGGGTCCGCTCCACGAGCCGAGAGGCTGATACATCAATTGACACGTAGTCCGAAGTTGATGTATCCAAAAGTTCCGTATCGACAACAGGATCTCAACGCAACAGACGGCGCGTAAAACGGACGCCCGGTCTGAGAGTTATTGGCATTTTCGTCCCAGGGGCCCGGTTGGTTTTTAGGGAAAAACCTACCCGACCATACTCCACCTGTGTCCGATCCTCGGGAGGAGTATTCCAAAAGTTCCGTCTCACTTAGAGGAAACTACCACAGCTGACAGTACGTCGATCGGACGTCCGTAGCTCAAGTTATGAGCGTTTCCGCTCCGAGGGCCTGGTTGGTTTCGTGTACGATCCAACCCGGCCGAACCCAAAGTCTTTCGAAACCTTGAGTATAATATACCGAAACGACCGTATCGATCCAAGGATCGCGTAGCCGCTGACGGTTCGTCAATCGGAGGTCCTAGGCCCAAGATATGGGCAAAAGACCGAAGAGGGCCCGAAAACGGGGGTTCTGGGCCCGGGGTGACCCGGCCCGAACCCCCCCTGGGTCGGTCGAACTGGGTCGACCCGACCCGGCCCGACCCGGCTAGGCCGGGTCCGGTCTGGCCTGGGCGTGGCCCGGCCGACCGGACCGGCCGGCTCGGCTTCGGCCGAGCGGTCGAAGAGAAACCGCCGCGGGTTTGACCCGCGGCTTGGAGGAACGCGGCCCGCGCGGGCCGCGTGCTGGGTGGGCGGACCGCGGACGCGGTCTGGCGGTTCGCCGCCGCCGCGGCCGAGCCGCGGCGGATTCCTCTGGCGGCGCGCCGGGCGCCGCCGCCCCCAGTCGCCGGCGCCGCCGCGCCGGCGACCCGCGCCGCCGCCGCCTTCCGCGGGCCGCCGGAGTTACTCCGGTGGCCCGTTTTGCCTCCCGTCTGCGCCATAGCTCCTCCCGGGGTCGATCTTCACTGCGGGATCAACGGATCTCCCCTGCCGCACGGTTCGTCGTCGTCCGCCAAATCCTCACAACAAAAAGATCGGCGGAGGGTTGCCGGGTCTTGATTGTTAGACCCACACCCTCCGCGTTAGTCATAAACTCAACGGGAGGAAAAGAAAATAACCAATCAACAATTTTAAAATAAATTAAAATTGTTCTGTGATTGGGTTCTTTATTTTAAAAGAATAAACACGGGAAATAAAATATTCTAACAACCCCTACCTCGAAGTTGCCGTCGGACGTGAGGTCGTCGCGGAATCGCTCGTCGCGAAAGGAGGGGATCGTCACGTCGTTCGCGGAAGAGACGTTCGTCGCACCGCGGGAAAAGCGTCGCGCCGACAATCTCCGGATCTAGAACAAACGGATTTAATTAATTAAATCCGTTGTTATTGAAATTAAAAAAAAGGAGAATTAAATGATCCGTTTCTCACCTTAGTTGCCGAACGAGGATCAGCCGCGGAAGAAGAGGAATCGCCGAAGAACGTCGCGGGTAGAGCTCGTCGACGTCGCAGATCACGGTGTGCGTCGTCGAATTCCGGTTCCGGCGTTCTTCGCGTTCTTCGTGTTCTTCGCGGGGAGGGTGGAGGCTCAGAGGATTCGCACAACGATAGCAATCCTCCAAAATAGACAAGTTTGTCTATTTTATTAATTTGCCAACGAACGCAAACGCGTAAGTAACGACCCATTAAATTCGTTGAATTAATTCAACGAATGAAACAGCCCATTTAATTCACGAAATAAACCGCCCAATTAAATGGTCTGTTAAGAATTAAGGAAAACGCGTCGGTTGACTTTTCAGTTATTTTGACGGGTTTTCGCGGGTGCGTTACTTAGCGAAAGAAACGGCGGGGCTCGTGCGGGCCCCACCGCACAAATATCCTACCAAGGGGTAGGGTATTTCCGGATAGCACCCTATCCGCTTTAACTCAGTTAAAGTGGCTTCCAAGCGGCTTAAGTGAAATAAAATAAAGTTATCGCACAACCTTTATTTTATTTCCGACTTAAAGCCCAAAATTTTAAAAACCACGGTTGAGCAAACGCAACTCCGGAAGAAGCGTTTCTAAGCAAATACCGGCGCTGCGATTTCATCGGTGCCCTCAGAATTCGATTCCGGGTACCGGTTCAAAAGATAGAAAAACCCCCTCGTCCGTTCACTGAACGTACCCGAGCCAAACTTCGGAAATTGATTCCGGGCACGCCGGGCCTCAGAATCAGGTGCCGTCTGAAGCTGCGCTCTTGTAAAATTCCAAAGAAAATTAAGGAAAAAAAATTTCCTTGAAATTTGCGGGTCTTTACATTAATAGGATATTGAAATATTATTTTACACTTCCATAGATGAAAATACTATTCTAATGGTCGGTTTACTATTACTAATGGCCATTTTAATATTCCAACAACCTAGTTAGTATTCTAATAGTTAGATTACTATTCCAATGGTTTGATTTGTAATCATCATTTGGGTTCCCGAATTTCTATAAATACTTCGTATTATACTTATTCCTCACTCGGTTCAATTTTATCTCAAATATTTATTTATATTTTAATTATAAAAATTCATATTTTATTATTAATATTATACTTAAATTATATAGTTTTTTTCATGAGTAAGACTATGTTGGGGGATCAAGCAGATCCTAACTTTCCAGTTATTGTTATCTTATTTTCCTTTTTTGTCCCATTAAAATACATTCAATTCCTATGGACATTTTTATTATTTAAATGTAATGTTTAAATTCATATAATAAAATATTGTTGGTTTAATAATGTGGTGCATGTGCTTTATACTACATTACAAAATTGGACAAAAATTTAAGTAGTGAAATTCAATTAATAAAATTATGGGTCATTACTGAATCCAAAACCATAAATCTTAATATCTTCTACTAGATTTTTTACCAAATCATTAATCCCAATAAATTAAGAAATAAATAGTCCCCAAAGAAAACCTTTCATAGCTGATGACCACAACCAATATTTGAACAAGGTTGTCTAGTCGGGTGAGATGTTCAACATCTTATATAAAACTACATCGCCAAAAGGGGTGCGACTATTACTATAATAGACTAGCCCCTTTGTGAACCCAATATAGGAAAATTCATCCCTCCCAAATTACTCATAATTTCATATAGGGATCTCTTAGAAAGAATATTCTTCTATTTATTAAATGGATGAACCAAATCTGGACTGGAAATCTTTTTTTTTTGATTTTCAAAAGCTGGTTTAGGATGACCGGTAACCTCATAGCCAAATAGCGACTCCTCCAAAAGCAAAACCACATCAGAAATTCAAAATTAAAACAAAACGAACCACGTGTCCACCTCGAGCCGCAAAACCACCATGAGCAGAGTGACAACGCGAAAACCAACTTCGTCGTCAATCATACCACTGGCAAGAAGAACGCCGGCGAGCAACATCGGCGTCCTTCATCACCATCACCATCGGAGGAAACCCAATATTGGATCATCATTGGCCCAAACCAAAATTCATGAGCAAACACAAGCGAATAGGGACAGAACACCCCCTCACAAAGCCTCACAATCAGAACCTTCAACGAGGTAGAAACCCTCAGCACATCGAAAAAACAACACTAGATATCCACGAAAACAGCCAACAAATCTGGTGAAATAAACCGAAAATGAGAAACCACAAATGCCAGAAACATCCCGCATAGCAACCAACAGCAACCAACCATCGTCAGAATGAACAGGTCTTGAAAAAATACACAAAATCAAAATGAAAACATCAGAAATCAATCCATACCGCACATAGAGCACCACTGCCTGCGAACCCCACCTCTAAGAACAATGGTTTGTCTGGAAAACCCTCCTGCTGTCATCCTCATCTTCTCAAAACAAAACAACCTCCCAACACTGCCATCTGAAAAGACCATAGATGCAACACTCAGCCTCCAAACACCTAGATTAATGGACAAAGTGATGATATCTCACCGCCGGACCAGGGATTCAGGCGTAGAATCAACACCGAGTGATGAAGACCCCGGTGCGCGCAATATGAGCCGACACATGGCCGCGACAGTAAAGAGAACACCACCTCAAACCTCTGAGCTAGGGAGGAAGGAGCGCAGATCTGGGATCAAGGAGGTGGCATGAGAGAAACCTTAGTAAAGCATAGTGCCCCTTACGGGCTCATCAATGATTGAGAGCCTACTAGCAATAAATTACACACAAAATAATTACAATGATGAACCAAATCGAAACATGCGATTAGTAGAAAATGTCGATATTCTATAACCTTAAAATTATAATCTCACTAAACATCAAAATGCACAGTAAGTCTAAATAATGATATATCATCTAAATTGGATGAAAAAATAATATTATAATGACCCTATATTATCATACATATATATTATATAATTTATTATGAATATTAATTACATTACACAAAATTTTTTTATAGGACCATAATATTTTGTGCATTTGGAAGCATGGAAACATAAACACTGGTCCAAAAGTCAAACACACCATCTCACAATAAATTTATCACAACCAGAACCCTTCCTAAACATATAATACCTAATATTTTTCTCCATAAACATGGGAAATAAAACAAAAGAAATGGTGATCTCAAGTCCTTAGTAAGGGTAAAAAAGTGAGATATGTAAATATAACATGAGAACAACGGTCTGAGAACATGAGATAAATAGCTAAAAAGAAAACATTATATATCAGAGATCATAATCTTGAATCATCGAATACAGATTAGTAGTTCTTATGAAATGAATCATTTTTAAATCAAGGAACATGAGCCATGGGAGCATAATATTGGAATAATACATGAAATTTAAACCATACAAATAAAAATAGAGAATAATTTCAATATTATTTTAGGATCAATTCGAAGGCCATAATTGTAGACAAATTTGATTAATAAACTAGGTTCACATCACATTCCATCCCAATCTTATCAAACCGAGTTCACTCCCCATTCCTGCCATGTCTTTCTAAACCATGTTTAATCCCCATTCCAGTCATGTATATATAATGAGGTATAAATATTTATCTAATTAATTGGAAAAGGATATAGGTCCCACCAATCACATAATGAAAACCAAAATTATGTTTTCCATATGATAATAAAAATCCATCTTATCATAACCCATGAAATGAAATGGGTATCATAAACATTTCAAAAATCAAAGGCTATAGAAGAGAAAGAGGTTTAATAATAATTTCATTATAGAATAAATTATGAATATAAGTGGTGTTCATAAGGATCATATCACGGTATAACCTATGGAATATAAATGGGTTTCATAATCATCATTTCGTCAAAACATAAACCATTCAGAGAAAACATTAAAATGGTATACTTGGATAATATCCCCAGTAAAAAATGGGTAACATCAAAAGATTTCATCTAAAGTGGAAAATAATTTTTTGAGATCATTTAAAATGTTTCCTGAGGAAAATATCCTTTATACTATAAAAAATTATTTTTAAAATATAAAAAAATTATAAGACCATTTTTCTTTGAAAATAACTTTTAAAACATATAAAGGATTATTTAAAAATAATTTAAAACATTTTTTAAGGATACTATATTTTTATAAAAAAATTTCATTGAAAATGGGATTAAAAGATTATTTAATTTTTTTAAAATTGTTTTTATAAAATATGGTTTTGGGAGACAATAAATTTCTGACTGAAGGGAGAAATAAATTCGTATTTTCACAAAAACATTTTATTAATTAATTTATGTACTAAAGAGTGAAAAAATGGGACCATTCCATGAAGATATAATGAGTGACCATATGATAAGAAAATTAATGGGATTTTTTGAGAGATGTATGATAATATTTCTTCAATGTGAACATAATCATAATCCATCCCGATAAATGATGAGATTATAGTAATTAACTCTTACCACTTTGGTAATATTGAATCATAATCCCATGAAAGAAAAACATTAAATGATACATAAAAATAATGAATAGTGTATAAATCATATAACATGTCAAATTGGAAGAATATATACCTTGTAAAATGATATATGTTCAGCACATAACATGTGTCTCAAAATAAAAAAAATTGAGACAAAATTCCCTCACCTTAATTCTTGACTTACGTCGTACTCAGTGAAACATCCTATATAATAAATGGAATTTTATTATATATATATTAAAAAAATAATATTCATATAAATCATAACATATATGAGTCAAATATTCCCTTTTATCACCTATTTATAAATAATTACATGTTAATGTTATGTCTCTGGTAATAACCACATTGTTTTTCGTATATGTATTGATTTGTAATATTTTTTGTTCATATTTATTTGATAATGTTTTAATAATCTCAAGAATGATAACCTTGATTTGAATATAATACATATTCAAAATTTATGTATGTATAGTAATTCATAAATGATAGAGGTAGAAAATAAAATACACCGTTTATAGAGACTTTAGGCCATACATACGCATGAATGTTGTTTCTATTTTCTTGTTGGATTGAAAGAATGAAAAGTAAATTATATATATATATATATTATCATTACATAATAATTTTTATGTCATATATATCTCATAATTTTTTTAAACTCAACTTAATACATTATATATAAAGTGTGAACGATTACCATCACTTCGTGAGGCGGAAGTCCTCTATACACACGAATGATGTTATCATATTCCCACAAAATGTAGAGTATGAAGGTATATATGATATAATAATTACATAATCATAATATAATAATAAATATCATAAATATAATATATAAGTATAATTTAAATCATTATTCTCAACCTTTTTCGGTGGTAATATAAAAAATGACAATAGTTTGTGAGACGGTAGGCCACCCTACACACAAATGATGATTTTAGAACCCATTTGATTGAAGTCTATGTGATTGTAGGTCATTAACGTAACATAAAAAAATATCATTATAATGAATATAATTAGGTTACTATTTAATCATGATATAATAAAAAATTAGGGGTTTTATGAAGATATAAAACTAAAAATCTTATTGACAAACATTCCCTCTTCTTTAGGTAACTTCTTATAGTTTTCACCAATGGACTTCCATAGATGTATTTTTACCAGAAGTAAGGAATATAGAATAAGTTTAGGGGATTTTATATGTTTTTTTGTAGTACTTTTTCTAACCATTTACTTTTCAATGTTTTAAGAGGAGAGAAGATGTTGTGTCCTTTTATTATTGATGTGAGTGGCACTCTTATAATTCTTAAAAAAATAGAATTCCACGGGATTTATTTCTTTTTAAAGTGGATCCCATAATGGACCTATATAGATCCTATAAGGGATAAGGTGTAAATATGGAAATATAATTTGTGTTTTAAAATTTTCTATGTCATTGTTCCCTTAAGATTAATGTTTAGTCCCTCAGTTAACTAAACTTTCTCTTTATTGTCATGATTATTTTTAATTGTTTTCACAAATAATTTTGGTAAAAACATACATTTTTGTTATTAGAAATTATAATTTATTTTTATTCCAAATATTAATTACTTTGTTTAAAATTCCATTCACAGAATAATAAAAAATTAATTTAAAATTAATCTCACTGACTTGTTGAGAAAGCGGGTTTTTAAAGAGAAAATATTTTGAAAAGTTTAAAAAGTATTTAAAGAAAATTTAAATATGAAACTGATTTAAATGACCTAAATTGGATTAATAGATGCATAATTTAAATAATTATACTTTAAAACTAATTTAAAATATAATTTAACTATATATAATTAAATTAAATGAGAATGTAATTTTCAATTAAAATTCAGTATATTTCACTATTCCTAAAAATGAAACTTCTCAAAAAAATACCAAAAATTCACCCTATGATAATTTTTAAATTTGGGTTTCAAAATTAAAGTTTATTTTATAAAATTAATATTTTAAAATTGAGAAAGACCACTTTTATTAATGTACAAAAATGTATTTTTCAGAAAATAGTATTTTTTGAACATATAAAGACACTAATGAATGTTAAGTTTCTTATTTATAAATATGTTTCCATTATATAAAACTATAATATATAATGTTTTAAAAGATGTTTTTACTATTACTTTTAATAATTTTAATGGTTGATTTTAACAACCATGTATAAATAATTATAATTTATTATATCATAATTTTGTTAAAACTCAGTGTCACATGTAACACAAGGTAATCCAATGGCGTGGGTAACAAAAGCTTGACTTGACGTTGCATATATCACTAGAATAATATGATTTTGAGTGTATCATATGATTAAATGTGAATTTTGTATCTCATAGTTTTACCTTTTGGTTACATGTAATTAAAGGCATCAAAGAAATTTAATTTACTTGAAATAAAATTCATAAAAATTTGTGGTGTTAGAAATATTCTCCAAAATAATCATTTAGAATGAATAAAGTAGAGAAAAGATACCATGTATCATAGGTAAATTATATCTCACTACTAAATTTCTGAAATAATTCACAATAAATCAAATAAATAAAGTGTAAAGGACCAAGCATTGGCACAAGATTTCCACACTAGAAAAAATAGGGCTTAGTGGTGGTTTATTATTAATAGTTATTATAACTCACAGAAACTCAAAACGTATAAAAATATAGTGAAGTTATGGAAATGAACCACTAATGTTAAAAAAATAACAAATACTAATTGAGTTTGTGAATATTAAATCAAAACCACAACTAAATATTTAAAAACATTATCACCCCACCAACACCCTTGGAGACCTCTCCTAACCTACATGAACCCTCTCCCATCGATTAAGACCTCCACCATGACTTAGAATGATAGAGACCTTGATAATGGACCTTTTTCATAACCTCTATGTTTTTGAGCCCTCCTTAACCACGTTCAACCTCCCCCCTTGATGTTAACCCCATACTAACCACCTATAGTGGTGACCCACAACCGTGACCCCTAAAAATGGCTCTCTATTCCCCTCCTCTCAGAGAACCCTACCCCTTACGACCCTAACCCCCAACTCTTACATCACCCAGACCACCTTCTCCCCATGAACCAGACCCACCAGTATCCATTCCCCTCTTTCTAGACCTAGATTGATCGATTCAACATATTTTTATGATTTAGAAATCATCGCAACAACCTCCCATACCTCCACCACATCTGTTTCCCTCTCCCCATTGCGATCACTTCATCGACCATATTCTATGTTAATAAATCACCTTGATTGATTGGTAATATTTTTCCATTATATTGTTAATGTTTTCATGTTGTATGTTTAACGTTGGATTGTATCAATAATAATTACTATTGGATTTGTGTTTAGTTGAATTATGGTCCTACTCTAGTCAACGATGAATTGGAGTGAACCCTACCTCCAGAACATTTCTATAAAATCACACTTATAGAATGTATCATCCTATGATAATAACCTAAAACATTATTTTAAATTATTTTAAATTCATAATTATACATTAAAATATGTTTAAATCTTCAGTAAATATTTTTTCCAATAAAAAATTACTATTTAGTTAATAATATTGATATATCTTTACTCAATTTAATTATATTTCATATCTTTGTAATTATATTTACAATTTTATGTATTCATATTCATTTTTTACATTAATTATCCCATGATATAGATTTATATTATATTTAAAACCTTTATAAATTTATTAAATATTTATTAATATTTTTTATGTAATTTTATTTTATTAAATTATTTTTAATGGTCATCAATATTCAAATTATTTTAGATTGAGTTACTTATATTTTTAATTTATTTTTCATCTTTTAGTTTAAAGTGATTTTTATTATCTATATAATTTTTTGGAATCATTATTTTGATAAAATTGATCTTAATAATTTATTTTACTTATTATACATGAAATTTTATCATTATTTTGAAATTTATTAGGAGAAGTTTGGTAATCCAATACTTGTGTATAAATTTTGGATTAATTTACCTCAAAATACACCTTGGTGCGCCAAGGTTCTGGAAGAATTATTAGATTATGAAATTGAAAATTGATCAGTGGGTGGTATAATAAAATGTATGTACCCTGATTGTAAATTCAAGTGATGGTTGAATATAAATAAATTATATAAGCACTTAATATTACAAAAATTCTTGGTCCATATGAAAGTTAGATTTGGCATGGTGAATTTAATGTTAAGGAAAGTCCAAATAATGACTCCCCAATCAATGAAACATAATGTGATCCACTATAAGAGAATTCATTTCTAAATGTGGTAAATGATGCATTATAATTCATATTATACAATTTTAAATATTTTAATAGATCAAAATAACATTTAGTTGATGCAGACGAGGTTAATGTTTCTCAGAACTTCAGAAACCCAAAAAAAATTAGTTTTATGAATCTGTTGAAGATGGAATAAAAGAACTGTACGAAGGGTGTGCCAAGTATTTGTTGTTTTATATTCTACATAAGTTGTATCATATCATTGAAATATATGGAATTTCTAAAAAATATTTGACAATATTTTTAGTGTATATTCATGATGCATTTAGTGAAGTAGAAATCCCCCCATCGTTCTATGAGATGAGGAAAATCATCAATAAACCTAGACTTGATTATTAAAAAATACATGAATTCCCTAATGATTTCATGATTTATTGGGTAGAGGAGTATTATAGAGAATAATTCATAAGATTTCATTCAAGTTTTTGAAATAAAATGAGTAACAATTAGAGTATAAATCAATGCCACAATAGGAATAATCAAAAGAATAAATATAATGAAAAATTATTACAATACATTACATTAAATAAACTCTTGAAAATATTATTCATGTCTTCTAATACTACATAAAACATGGATTTACATGATCAATATAATAAAGACTGTGTGTTTAAGAGACAAATTAAAAATTCAAAATCATGGATGGTTTTTGATTTATTATATCCAAATGTTTCATCAAATCCTAGGAATGTATGTTGGGAACTTCTTCTCATGGTTTTCAACCTTTTGGTAATTTATATACTAATTATCTCATATGTAAAGTAGTTTTGATCTGTTAAAATCTACCTCTATAAATGTGTATGGATAATAATTATTTCATTATTTCGATGATTATTCCAAGATATAAAATTACTAAAATGAAATTGACTTATACCTTCAACCCATAATTAATGAATTGTGAGAATTATGGGATTATATCATGGAGACATTTGATTATTCAATGACAAAACTAATAAAAATTTATGGTGCTTTAATATATAGAATTAGAAAATTTCTTGGTCTATGAATCTAATTTGGTTGGAACAGTCATACAAATTTGACTTGTCTAGTTATGAATTTTGATTTTGAACCTCGAAGACTACCTCATAGTAGAAAATAGTGTTTCATGTGTCATTTTTAATTTTCTGATGTTTTCATAAATTCAATTTTAACAAGACACAACTCAATGGAGATATTGAAATGCGAATGCCTCTAAATGCATTATATTATTATAAAATATTAGGAAAATTAATGAATGTCACTATAGAATCTGAAAAATGTAATTTGTTTAATGATGGGGTTATGGTATGAGATACAATATCTAAAGAAACTGGAACATAGAAGTGAAACAAAATGAGAATATGTTTCAAAATCCATTATTAATAGTTTAATTTGAGATGTAGTAATCTTGAAATAATACATATTATGAAGAAAGTCTATGAAAATTTATTTTTTAATTTTCTTAATGAGTTAGGTAAATCAAAGGATCGCCTTATTTCTTGAATGAATTTTAAATCAATGAATATTAAATTTATTTTTTGGGAATTGATATTAGAATGTATTCTTGGTATAATTTTACAATGAAAATTTACGATAAAGATTTATTCCATTGAAATTTAATGTAAAAGTGAAAGATGGATATTCATGTAGCATTTCATGGTATGTTGACTTAAAACATAAATAGTTATACATATTAAAATTCCATGACTCACATATTCTGATGGAGTAGTTTTTTTCATTGGGATTTCATAATAGGTTCCCTAAAAAAGAACTTATAGTTATCATTGATTTTTGTACCTTCTTCAAACATCTTTATAGAAAAAAACTAAATCCAATTATGCTTAATAACCTTGAAGAAATAATTGTTTTCAAACTTATTAATTTGGATATGTAATTTCACCCATTGTTTTTACCAATCAAGATTCATATGAATGTTCATTTGGTTGAAGAAGATAAACATGATTGTCCCATATAATATTGATGGATCTATCCAATTTAGAGGTTCATTAATATATTTTTTATTTTCATTGAAGAATTAAAATTTTTCAAATAATCATTTAAAATATTTTAATATGTTTCTTATTTCTTTCATCAGGTAATTATGTAATTTGAAATCATATGTGAGGAATAAAGCACAACTAGAAGGATCTACTAGTGAAGGTCACATAGATTAAAATTTCTTGACCTTATGTTCTCTATATTTGGATGTGATTGATATTAGATTAAATCATGTTGGATGTGTTGGTGAAATCTCTAATAATTCTTATTCTAAAAATTGGTCATCAGTATTTCCAACTATTGGAAACCACTTGGAAAAGGTCCTATTTAATAGTAACTAAATTAAAGTAACCACAAAAACATAGAAATGTGATACTCAATAATCTTATTGTAGATCTATATATTTAAGAATTGATATTGTAAAAAAAAAGATAAGATAAATGGTTTGAGCTCAAAATGAGATGGAATAATCAAATGTTATTAATAAGGAGATTATCGAACGGTTTTATTATCATGTATGTATATAATTGTCTTGAAATTATTGATGTGTATTTATTATTTATATATTAAAATAAACACATTATATCTTATTATATTGAGAAATAATATTGATAATTGAGCTAAAATATCAAATGATTAATGTTTTCACTCAAGTTACTCAAAGGAAGGATAAGAGATTCAATTCTTACAATATTAATGGCCTCATGTTTCAAAAAATATATCCCGAATAAGGCTTGAAAACTCAAAATAGAGGATTAATTACAATTTTCAAGGTGGTATTCTATGGAAGTCTTTTTTATATAATTTGGTTAATCTATCGTTTCTAATTCTCATTTTTCTTATTCAAATGCAATGGGGTCAAAATCTATAGGGGTATAAGTAATGATTCATTACATGTTTCTTCTATAAAATTATCTAGATTGATCCATACTGGTGATAATGAACATTGTGATCCATTTATCTTGTATTTAAAACAAAATATGGTTCAGTATGTGGATTATAAAATACATAAGGGTTGGAGTGTTATTATACACTTAAATTAGAGATGCTTGTATGATATGGGTGATGAAGGTCAATTGGTTCTTTGTGATAGTGAAACTATTCATCCAATAAAAAATTAACAATATTTTTCTAATAATATTAAAATAATATAAATATTAAAGAGAGGGTGAAATTGAACAATGCATCATAATGGAGGTTGATAGTTATGAATATAATCAAGATGAAGATAATTGAATCTAAAAATTTGTAATGAAACAATATTACATTTTCTCATTTATAAGTGCTTCATACATATATAGTTCACTTTTTTTAAACTTCTACATTTTCTTTTTTTATACATTGAATATTTTCTAAACTATTTGAATTAAATGAATGTTGATACTATAAAAATATAAAGATCTAAGGAGATTAAAATTTCAAATCACAACACCACTACCATCAACTTCAATGGATACTATCTATTCTTCTGTAATATAGACTTCTAATGATCCAGTAGTTTCCCCAAATAATGTTGTTATCCCACTATCACATGCACCTTTAGTGATGGAGCATTTGGTCACCCCTCCATGTAGGATAATTTGGTGAGTTATCATTACTATTATTTATTTATTTTAACATATATATGCTGAATAATATTTTTTTAATAAATTGTTAAATAGATATATAAAATAACAAAAGAGATAAATATGAACACAATAGATGTTTGAGATCTGAAAGCCTTAAATATTATCAGTCCATTTGGTGATTTTTGTGGTGCCTACCAATGATGTTATCAGAATCTTTGGATTGATTCTTAGGAAGATTTCTTATAATACAATTATCTTTCCCATTAATTATGAGAATTATAGTAGTATTCCCAAAACATGGTAAAATGAGGTGTTTGATAACCAAGTAAAGGTATTGTTAATTCAATATTCATTGACAACTAATTTAGAAGGGATGAGTAAAATTATTAATATACTTATGAAGTACTATGTTTATTATTTATAGATGTTTATTCATTTTGATATCCCTGACTCTGTTTCTTACTAATGGACCATAAATAATTTGGCTAGAAAATTGAGAGACATTAAATAGAGATTAGGAAATGGGATTAATGACACATATCTGATATCTAGACAAATGTATGAGAATGTGACTAATGACATATATCATAATAAGTAGATAATATTTTTCCATATTAATAGAGATTCATCTCATGAGTTAATTTCTTGTATTATAGTATCCTAATAAAATAAAAATATAAAAAATATAAATTTAATTAATTTTACTATTTTTTAAATAAATTATCTAAAAAATATAGTGAATCGTGAAAAACATGTCATTCCTCATATCATTGGTTTGTAGAGACTTTCTAGGAAACGAACAGTCTTGGTTGTACCTTATTCATTATTATTAATATTATTTTATTATATGTTATTGTTTTTAATAACATGTTTATTTTTTTATAAATGATAATGAATGAGATCACTCGGTTGGTTAGGTAGAGATGTGTCTTAATGTTTATAGTGAAACCAAATGATAATTTTTTGAATGAACCTACTAGAGATGATATAGTAGGTACTTATCATTACTATTTTATGTTATTTCTTTATTATTAATACATAATAATGAAAAATAAATAAAAATAAACAAACACACCTGAAAAAAATTAAATGGGGTTCGCTACATTGATCAAATGGTGCCATTTAGCTCTATTATCATTGTTTGATCCATGCATCCATCCCCAATTAATTAGGTTTAAGGATTGTTTATTGATATATATATTTTTTATTATTATGTTTTTATAGTAATGAAATAACATTAAATAGTTATGAAACATCTAGTAATTAGTTATTATTTTGATATTCAGATAATTTAAAAAATTATTTTTAATATCGCTATATTAATAGGATGAAATTAAAGATGAATGGGATGCGAACCCTTCACAATCATCATTGATTTCATAGAACAATAAATTTTAAATAATTTTAGGGAAGGAGGATCATAGGAATGTATGGGGGATGAGTTTTAGGCTTTCCCCATTATATGTATTTGGTAGGGTTCCATCATCATTTACTACAACACCTATTAGTGGTTCAAGTAGTGTTTTTGAATGGGATGTACAAAAATAATTTAAATATTGAAATAAAAAAGCTAAATAACATGAAACTTATAGGAAAAACAATTATTAATGGTGTTGAACAATTTAAAGTGTCTTATTTTATGTATTTTAGGGGATTGAAAGCTTGATCCCAAAAATATGGATGTCTGAAAGCTCATATTTCCAAGGTAAAATATATAATCAATTGATGAATTAAGGAAACATTTTAAAAGATGTTAATGTTTTTAAAAACATGTTACAGGGGTTCAAAACCAAACAAACAACATCATAAAGTAGTTAAATCATAGTACAATGACCACATATTTATTTATGAAATGTATTAACTAATGTAGCGTCAATTTGAGTTATTGTTTTCTCAAGATTCCCATCAATGTTATCTTAGTGTTTTATTACAATAAAACATGTGTGTAATGATAAAAAACATTTTAAATGACCTAAAATGGATGTGGAATCATGGGAAACCAAAAATTAAATTATTTTTGATGTGTATGAGTATAGAACACATCCATCTATCAAGATGTGTGCTCAGAATAACTCAATAATTAGTTTTAAAAGATATCAATGTTTTTAAAAACATGCATCAGGGAGTCAAACTAAGAAAAACGTTTTATATGGCCATGAAATCATAGGAAAAATATTGTATGTTTATATATAAAGTCTATGAATTGACATAAAATCAATTTGAGTTATTGTTTTCTTAAGATGCCTACAAATGCGTTCTTAGTATTTTAAAACACTAATAATGGATGTGTAAGAATGAAATCCATAATAAATGACCACATATTGATGTGAAATCATATTACAAACAATGTTGAATTATTTTTGATGCGTATGAGTGGATAAAAAAATTATTTTATTCCTTTTCAATCTAAGATATAGTATGCCAGAGATTTCTGTAATTGTGTTTTTAGTTTTTTAAAACACATAATATTGGGTGTGGTGGTCAAAACCATAGAAAATGAACTCTGATTGATATGAAGTCATGGAATAAAATTTAAAATATTTTTTATCTTTACGAGTACAAAACACGTCCATGTGGTGTGCGATGTTCTCATATTGATTCAATAAGTAGTTTTAAAAGGTATTAAAGTTATTCAAAATGTGCATTAGGGTGTCAAAACCAATAAAACATCATTATATGGTTGTGAAATGATAGAAAAACAAACTTTTATTGAATTTTAAAATCTCAGAACTATTCCAACCTAGGATTAACAAAGTTGGATATTACATCATTTTAGATGAATATTTAGTACACTATAGAAATATATGCATAGGTACCGTAAAAGTTTAGTTTTATTGAAAACACGGAACAAAATATTTTAACTTAGTGAAATATCTTCAATGTTTCCATAATATATCTTCCCCTTTAGTACTTCTACTTATAAATTCATTCATAACCTGGGGAAAGTAAAAATACAACGGTGAGCATAAATTCTTAGTAAGGGTAAATAATGGAGATACATTAGAATCACTTGAGCGAAGGGGTATGAGTACATGATAACAGAATTTAAAAATCGAACACTATATATTAAAGATAATATACATGAGTCATGAAATATATATTGTTAGTTCATAATACATTATTCATAAGGGAAACAAGAGAATGATCAATTAAAACATAACATTGGAATTAGACATGGAATTTCTAGCATACACAAGAGAATACAAAACCCTATGTCAAAGATACCTACCAAGACCATCATAAAAAGTTAGGATTGGGATAAAAACCCATATACCTACTTTGGCCTTCAGATTCCCTATTCTTTACCCACTGGTTTTGATCTTGGGATGCCCCTATGTGTACCCTCTTGTTTCGGTCTTGGGATTCCCTCCTATATAACCTCTTGATATGGGATTGGGATGCCCCCCCGTGTACCCTCTTGTTTTCGGCTTCATACACCCTTTTGTTTTGAGATTAGGATTACCTCCCTTTTACCCTCTTGATCTCATAAAGCATTTATTATTACACAATTAATTGGAGGGATATAAATGTCCCACCCGTTACATAATGAGATCATACATGCATGGACCATTAGAAAATAAAACATTCATCAAATCTTGAATCATCTAATTAAATGGTAAGAATTAACATTTCATCACATCATCACCTATAGAGAACATATAGATTTCATAATCATCTCATCAATGAATTTCCTATGAAGAGAAGTGATTTTCAAAAGAATATAACCCATTAAAAATAAATGAGTATCATAAAAATCATTCCATCAAAACATAAACCCTTTAAGAAAGAATGTGAATGAAATTGATAAAAAAAATTATAATATTATATGGATAAGTATTTTGAATGAAAATATGGACCATTTCTTTTGGAAAATGGACTTTCTTTGAAAATATTTTTTATAAATCCATTTCAAAAATCCAATTACTATAAATAAGTTTTTATTATTTCATTTAAATTATTTCTTGAGGTAAATATATTTTCCACTTTTGAAAAAAGTTTTAAAAAATAGAAAGAATTTTGAAAAACATTTTCTTTAAAAATACCATAAAACTTAAAAATAATGATTGAAATAATTTTGGAAATCCATTTCAAGAATTTTTTTAAAAAAATTATGAATAAAAATTTAAATATTTGAAATAATTTATATTGAAAATAATAATTTTTAAAACATATAAATTGATCTTTAAAAATCATTTAAAACACTTTCAAAACATATGAAATATTTGAAAACATTTTTCTTTGAAAACCTCATTAAAATAAAAAAAATCAAAAATATTATGGAAATTTGTTTTTAAAAAATAAACTTGTTTTTTTATAAAGTAATATTCAGGTAAATTATGGTCATGAAAATAGTTAAGTCCATACGAGCAGAACATTTCTTTTGAACCTTAAAAAGTTTAGAAAAGTAATCTGATGAGAAAATAAAAAGAGGATTACTTTTAAAAACATTGTTTAAAATGGTAAAAAAGGGTAAAAATATCATTTAATCATCATAAGATAATAATAAAATATTTTTGAAATCATTTTTAGAAAACACAATTTTGAAAAAATATTGATTTCTAACCAAATGGAGAAATAAATTCATATTTTCCTGAAAACATTTAATTAATTATCATAAGTACCAAAGTGTTATTGAGATATTTGTCATAATATTTCTTCAATGGAAGCATAATCCTAAACAATCTCAATAAACCATGAGATTGTCGCAATTAACCGTTACCACTATAATAACTTTGAATCACAACACTATGGAATTAATAACATTACATAATACTAAAAATTTCAGGATAAGAATTTAATTCCTTATATAATATTCCAAATGGATATATATACACCTCATATAAAAATATATATTCAAAACATGTCTTGTGTCTCAAAGAAGAAAAATTGAGACAAAATTACTATATCGACATATTAACTTTTGAACCATAAAACACACAAAAGAAAGATCATTAAATAGATATTTAAATACCCATAAATTTAAGTATAAAAATACATGAATAAATCCCTAGGTAGTATACAATCCATAACCATGAAATGAGTTGTGAATAAGGAATGTATCTCATAGAAATAAAAAGTGAGATGAAATTCCCTTACCTTAAGCCTTGACTTTATTTGTAAACATTAAAACCTCTTGTATAATATATATAATATTATTATTAATATACCACATAAAAATATTTTTATATATAATACCATATATTATTCACTTATGAATTTATATTATCCATTTATTAGTAATTCCATGTTAATGTAATGTTTCGGGTAACAACAGGTTTGTCTGTCAGACAAGTTTGGACTTGTAATTCATGGTACTCTTAATTATATCATGATTTACTTACTTGAATAATTTAATAGATTATTTATATATCATATATATTCAATATTTAGATTTTTATAGTAATCTGTCTAAAATAAAAATATTTAACAAAATACTCCATTAATGGAGATGGTAGGTCATACGTATGCTTGAACACTGCTTCCATTTTATTATCCTATTGAAAGGAATATAGTAAATGAAATATATGTATATATATATAAATGATATAATTAAATTATAATTGTTTTTTCATATATCTCATATTATTTTACTACACACATCCTTAATACATTCCATGTAAAGTCTGAACGAATCACATCGCTTTGAGGAGGCAGTAGTCCACAAATACACATATGAGTTTATTGTAGATACAAAAAATGGAAAGCATAATGGTATGTTACATATAATAATTAAATAAGCACAAATAAATTATAAAAATTATATATATCATATAAAAATATAGTGTCCATCATAATTCCCAACCATGAGAGGTGTTAAAGGAAAAACAAAAAACATCATTCTTTGTGGTGATAGTTTACCATACACAAGAATGGAAAAATCATTAACCTTTAGATGGATGTGTGTTTAAGTTTAGGTTTAAAACTTAAAATAAAATCATATAACCATAATGTGTATGATAAGGTTCTTATATAAGCATGGAATAAGAATATTTTATTTGGTAGAAATTGAAAGTAAAACAAAAGAGCTTAGGTAAGGATGTTACCTATTATTCTGGTAATATCTTTTAGTTTTCACTAAAGGGATTCCTTGGAAGAAATTATACCCAGGGATAGGAATCTAGGTTTTGGGAAGGTATTTTTATGATCTATTTGGGAATATATTATTCAATAACAATTGAATTGATAGGATTGAAGATGTTGGATGGGTGAGTACCATTTTATAGTAAAGGAGTGGCATTCTTGAAATTTTTTGGAAAAGGAATTCCACCCACATTTTTCAATGAAAAGTGAATACAATAATGGAAAAATGTCAAGAAAAGTGAATATGGGGTCTAAATATGGACATACAATGGATTTTGGACAAGTTTCATGGTCATTTTGGATCCTAAGGTTAATATTTAGTCCCAAGTTAATCTTATATTTTCTTAATCATTTCATTTAATTTTAATCACATTCAATAATATTTTTGATAAAATATATGTTTAAATTATATGAAATTATAAATTATGATGATTTAAAATATATAATAGTTTTTTCCAAATTCCATTAAAAGAAGTGAAATGAATTAATTTAAAATTAACCACACAGACAAGATGACAATGTGAGATTTTAAAGTTAAACCAATCAAAAATAAGATAGGTTTTTATATCCAATTTCAAACTAAAAATTATAATAATTACCTAAATTGAATTAATTTATTTAAAATTCATCTAACTAAACTTAAAATAAAATCAAAAATATAAATTAACCTTATAAATAATGTATATAAAAAAATATTGAGTTAAAATTCAGTATTTTCACTATTCAACAAAAAAAACTTCACAGAAAATAACAAAAATTAACCCTAACATAATTTTTAGGATTATATTTTAAAAATGATTTTTATTTTTACCTATAAATTTTATAAATGTTACTAAATTTATATTTAAAATTTTTTCTCCATTAAAATGTGGAAAACTGCTTTTTATAGGTTTTTATGTGTAATATTGGATTTATTCCCATCTTTTACCTATCAAATATATTCTATGAATGTAAAAAATATTTGGTTGAATATATAAAATATATATTTAGTTGATATAATTAAGAAATATCAATAAATTTAATTTTTAGGATAAAATTCATTTGTGATCATAATGGAAGATTTTGTAAAAACATTTCCTTAGATTCAATTGGTTCTTATATTCGTTTCTAAAAAATTTTAAATAATAAATTGAACCATGTATTTTAAAAATATAGTTAATCCTATCTATAACTTCCAATATAATTTCTATCTTATATATTATTATTTTAAATAATAATATTTTTATCTATATAACATTGTTTGGTAAAACTCAGTCTTCTATGTCATGCAAGCTATTGAGGAATGTCACTCCTACGTGTAATAGAATCCAACCTTGGTGTTATATGTAGATAAAGGAAAACATTTTGTTTCATGTAGTGAACAATTAAATTGGTTTTGTTTATAACTCAATCCAACATTATTGTTAAAATAAAATTATTTTTAGTGTTGAGTGAAATATAAAATAAAAAAAACACGAATTCATTTCGAAAAAAAATATTTCAAAAAATCTCAGAGTGTCACATTCTACCCCCCCCCCCCCCATTAAAATAATATTTTCAATCAATTTTTTTGGGTATGAAAGGTTTATTACTTGAATGTTCCTTTCATAGAAATCCTTCTAACAAAAATGAATACTAAAACTTCATTAAAAAAAGTTGGAAACATGAAACTTATCCAAATTAACGCATAACTGGGTTTCCACATGGGAGAACATTGGTGGAATGTAAAAATATATACTTGGATGAAAATAATAAATATTTATTGGGAGTTATTAGGGTCATTAAACATAAAAAAGTTAATTGATAAATGGAAATTTTAGGTACTCAAAGTCATACATTTTTGATGATTTAAAAGGCCATTGGTTGAACAAAAATTATGGTATTAGGACAACTTTTTTTTGATCATCTACTTAATTTTGAGTATTTATTTTATTGACCAAAAATATAAGGAGATATAATTACTTGATATATTTCAATAAAAAAAATTTGATCCTTTCTTGGTAATTAAATCAATTTTCTAATTCATACCTTACTTCAAGAAATGGAAATCTAAAAATTAAATTTGATGTCTGAAGCACTAAAGCTCACTTTCAACAGATATTAAGCCCCATAAAAGAGTGAAAAGTCTAACTATTTGTCTCTAACTATTCTCCAAAGTCAATATGGTTAATAAACTAATCTATAAAACTAAAAAGTTACACTACTAGTCCATCGTTAATATTTATTCGTCACATTTTTTTAAATAAAATAAATAATTAAACATTAACACAGACATCGTGTAGGCTAGTGGTAGGTGTGAAACCTTTATCATTCATCAGTCATGGGATCAAGACCTGTAACCTTACGAAACATGATGTATTTTCACACAACATAAGAGTTATTCTTTTCTAAAACCAGATTGATATAATTTACAAAATAAATCTGATGTTCATCCTTGAAATAAGGTTAATAACTTGATAGACTTTTAAATAATGTTTTCAATACAACTTCAATTCATAAATACTTTATCTAAAGTTTAAAAATTCCACAAATGTTTAACCTTATAACACTTTAGAAAGTTGAAAATCCAAAACATTTTAAAAAAATTCACAAAATAATCTTAAAATAGATCCCCCATATATTAAAAAGTAACACTATCTTATCACATTCCAAACATGTGAATATTCTCATCGTATATTCACTTGAAACATGGTAATAACCATAATTACCATAAATACTTTTAGATAACATATATTATTCATTATTCAGAAGATTACTATAAAAATTCATAAAATCTAATATGTTGTAAACTTCATCCATGATAACATAGACTACCTTTTCAACAAATCCTTTATCGGTTATGAGGTAATAAGTACCGTAAAATTTACTTATTCATAGCCAATATATCATTATCTAAACATAATTATCTTAACATCCATAATAAATTAATGGATACCTTACCTTAAAAACAGTATCGCCTTTCCAAGAAATCAATTTTCTACCTTATCAGCACCATTCAACATATCCTTTTCAAAACATAATGAAAAACTTATACTGAAAATACTTATATATTTCATGATTCATAATATTTGAATTCCCAAAAATATACCCTTCAACCATCAAATATTATTCTTAAACCATTACATGGGCTTCATCATCATATTCCATAATACCCCTTGTCATAGAATATAAAATATGAATCATGTTTTAAGGTTCCTCAACCTTAATATAATCATAATTCTTATGTTTAATTTAAAGAATACAAGAATAATATCCCATATCTTTCACATGTAATCCATGATATCTTTATCTTCTCTAGTATAACCAATACTTATAGACCATTCTCATTCTTTTCTAGAGATTTAAAATCGATTATTTTTATGAATATACTTTACATAGCTGAAAAATTCAATGTTAACCTAATTTCTTATAGTTCCCATTATTGATTAAAATGAGAACCATATGGTGAGAAAAACATATCCTAAAATAAAACCACATAATCAGGAAAAATTACTTATAGGATGTCTAAATAATGAAAAATACTTATTAAATCTATGACACCTTAGGTTTATCCTTAGTTATTCATATTTAAAATCTATTTATATCCTTCATGATGGTTCGTAAAGGGTTTGTGAATTCCCAAATTGTATCTCATAGAAGTTTCAAACCAGGTGCAAAGTAAGGCCCATTGTCATGTACCAGGTTATGCTTGAGTCAGTCCCGACACACCTTGTCAGAGTTGTTACTCCTAGGTACATATGTTCCAAAAAAACATCAATTTACTATATCCAAATACGGATGTATTTCTAGGAAACCACTCACTCTATCCATTACCAAAATTACAGGACATTTTCCTAATCATTAACTCTTCCTTGTACTTATCCTTAGAGACATCGCTAAACATATTTTTAGAAATACACCTAAAGATCTCACTGAAGTTTTGTCATTCTAGTTTCCAAATATTCATTAAACCTTTCATTTAATACCAACTATAGTGATCCAAGCTTAACATACCTGGAAATTATATTAATTTAGATGAATATTAATCACATTATAGAAATACATGCCTAAGGACCATATTAGTTTTGTTTCTTTGGAATCTTGGATCAAAATCTTATAACTTGGTGAAATATATTCAATATTTCCCACAAAGATCTTAACCTTTAGAACTTTTTCTTAAAACGTTTCTTGGTAAAACAAGGAAAGGAAACATAAGAATGGGTGATCTCATATTATTAGTAAGGGTAAACATATGAGATACATATTAATTACATGAGCATAAGGGTATGCGAACATGAGAATAACACCTGACACTCATAACCTACATTCAAAGATCATATACATGAGTCATGACATAAATATTGGTAGTTCATAAGACATGTCCATAAGGAAAACAAGAGCATGATACTTGAAAAAATAATATTGGAATAAGATACGGAATTTTTTGAATACACATGAGAATAAAAAAACCCATGTCAAGGATATCTACCAATACCTTTATAACATGATAGAATTAGGAAAATAACCAGTGTACATGTTTTGGAATTGGGATAACCTTTTATGTACCCTCTTGTTTTGGGCTTGGGATGCCCTATTTTGTACAATCTTGTTTCAGGATTGGGATAAAATCTTGTGTACCATCTAATTTTAGGCTTGGGATTCCCTTCTATGTATCCTTCTATTTGGGCTTGGGATTCTCTCCCATGTACCCTGTTGTTTTGGGCTTGGGATTCCCTCCTGTGTACCCTGTTGTTTTGGGTATGGGGTGCCCCTTAATTTCAGGCTTTGGACGCCTTTAAATTTACCCTCTTGAGATTATAAAACATTTATTATCACCCAATTAATTGGAAAGAGATATATGTCCCACCTGTCATATAATGAGATCACACATTCATGTGCCATAATGTAATAAAACATTCATCATATCATCACCCATGAAAAAATGGGTATCAATAACGTTTCATCACATCATAACCAATGGAGAAGAAATTGGTTTCATAATCATTTAATCAAATAATAACCTATGAAAATAAGTGGGTTCCAACATGATATAACTTGTTTAAGAGAAACTGGTATCATAAACATAATTCTATCAAAACATTATCCATTCAGTAATGAATAAGAATGGTATTCATAAACAATAACAAAGTAAACCATCTTATATGGGGAAATTTTTTGAAAGATAACATGGAAAATTTTATAAGGAAAATTTCCTTTCCTCAAAAATAAATTTCATTAAACCATTTTAAAAATAAATTTCTTATAAACAACTCTTTATAATTTCATTCAAAACATTTCTTTAGGAAAATAAATTTTCCAATTTAAAAAACGATTTTTTAAATATAAAGCATTTCAGAAAACCTTTTTATTTTAAAACACAATGAAAACATAAAAAAGGCTTGAAATAATATTAAAAAACCATTAATAGAAAATGGATTTGAAAACTTAAAAATAAAACATGAAGTCATTTTAATCATTTTCATTGAAAATAATTCTTTTTCAATGTTATAACAGGATCTTTGAAAAGATTTAAAAACACCTTTTAAACATAAAACATTTTTGAAAAACCGTTCATTGAAAACCATATTAAAATAAAAAAATTTACATAATATTACGAAAAAATATCTTTAAAAATTAACTTTTAATCATAAAAGGGAAAATTCATGGAAATGATTCTCATGATAGCAAGTAAGTCCATACATGTTGGACATTCCATTTTCACCTTAAAATGATTATAAAAATGGCTTTATCAAAAAATTATAAGAGGATTCCTCTTAAATACATTTAGTAAAAATGTAAAACATGGGTTAAAATTTCATTTAAATGCCATAGGATAATAGAAAAACATTTTTAAAACATGTTTAGAAAATAAAATTTTGATACAACACAAATTTCTGACTGGAAGTATAAATAAATTTGGATTTTTATGTAAACTTTTTCTTAATTATATTATGTAACAAAGAGTATAAAAATGGTAATAATACATCAATATATCATGGATAACCATAGTATAAGAAAATTTATTAGTTTTCTTGATATATGGATCATAATATTTCACCAATGAATCATAATCATAAACAATCTCTATAAATGAAGAGATTGTAGAAATTAGTAGTTTCCACCATAGTAAATATGAATCATAATAATATAAAAAGAATAACATTGAATTATGCTCAAAATAACATGAAAATAATTAGATTCATGATATAACTTTTCAAATGTTATTATAAACAAGTCAAAGAAAAATATAGGTGCATAAAATTTATTATGTCTCACAGAAGAAAAATTGAGACAAAATTATTTTACCGATTAAGTAACTTTTGAACCATAAACACTATGAAATAATGATTATAAAATTGGTATGTAAATAAAAATAATATTAATTATAAAAATAATATAATAAATCCATGTATATTATACACACCACCCAAATGAAATGAATGGTAAATAAGGCATGTATCTCATGGAAATAAAAAGTGAGATAAAATTCAATTACTTTCATTCTTGATTTTAATTGTAAATGTTTTAAAATTCAGTATATTAAATTTAATTTTCTTATACATATAAATAGGAACAATATTATTATATTTAAAACCATATATAATTCATTTATGACTTTATATTACCCATTTATTAACAATTCTATGTAAAAGTAATGTTTCGTGTAATAACATCTTTGTTTACCGTACATGTTTTGAGATGTTATTCTTGATCGTATTATATAGATAAGAATTTATGTATTTAAAGAATTGAAAACATGATACATATATTATATATTATTACTATAAAAATACTTATAGAAATATATTAAAGTTATAAATATTAAATGTAATATTTTGTTCATGGAGACGGTAGGTGTTACGTACTCATAAAAGTTGCTTCTATTTTATTATCATATTGAAAAGAAGAATGATATTTACATATATTTATATATATAATATCATTATAGTAGAATAATTATAACATATATATCATTTTTTTTTTCTAAAAACATCCCTAATACATTATATGTGTTGTGAGAAAGAATCACATCACTTTGAGGACATGGTAGTCTACACTTCCAAAAACAAAGTTATCACAATTACAAAAAATTGAAAAAACAAAAGAATGAAGTAATGTTTTATATAGTAATTATATAAGAATAAATAAATAATAAAAATCATATATATCATATAAAAATAGAGTGTGTATCAAAATTCCTAATGATGAGAGGTGGTACAGTATAAAACGAACAACATCATTTCGTGAGGCAGAAGTTCGTTGTTCACAAGAACGGTAAGTTTGTTACCCACTAAATAGATGTTTGTGTTTAATTTTATGTATAATATTAATAATTAAAAATATAATAATATTTATTATTATTTTTTTATTATATAATCATTTAATAATAATATGTTTGTGGATGGAGAATCAAAATAAAACAAATGAGATTGAGGAAGCATGTTACCTCTTATTTGGCTAACTTCTTTTGGTTTGTACCAAAGGGTTTACTTGGATATATTTCAGACCATGGGAAGGATTTTAGGTTTATGGTAGTTATTCTTAGGAGCTATTTTGGAAGATGTTAATTTTCTCATAATCATTATAATTAATTTTAATCACATTCACTAATCTTTTTGGTAAAAAATAAGTTGAAATTTTTTAAAAATAAAAAATAACATTATTAAAAATATGGAATCCATTTTTCCATATTATATTCATATAATAGAATGAAATTAATTTAAAACTAATCCCACAGACTCGACGACAATGCATGTTTTTAACGTAAAAATTTTCTAAAGTTTGTTATGCATTTATATCCAATTTCAATGTGAATATGATTAAAATGACAAAATTGGATTAATTTATATAAAAAATATATTATTAAACTTTAAAAACAATTAAAAATATGATTTATCTTGTAAATAAATTATATAAAAATTAGTTTTCAATTAAAATTCATTATTTTTCACTATTAATCAAAAAACAAAACTTTACTAATAAATACAAAAAATTCATCATAAGATAATTTATATGTTTCTATTTCAAAAATTAAATTTATGTTTACTTATAAAATTTAAAAAAGTTTCAAAATTTATATTTAATATAGGTTCTCCATTAAGAGGCAGTAAAAGTTATTTTATAGGTTTTTATTTGTAATATTAGGTTTATCTCTGTCTTATGCCTATCAAATATATTTTATGAATGTAAAAAATAATTTATTGAATAAAAAATACATAATTAATATAATTCACTAATAGTAATTAATTTAATTTATTAGGAAAAAATTACTCTCTGAGCATAATATTAATTTTTATAAAAACATTCCCTTCATATTAAATTTTTTCTTAAATTCATTTGTAATTAATTTTCAACCAATAAATTCAAGTATGTGTTGTCATAAGTTAGTTAATCCTATACATAAATACCAAATTTGTAGGTTGGTTATATATTATTATATTGTATAATAATATTATTAATAATATAATATTTTTTGGTAAAACTTTGTCTTGCATCTTACACAATCCATCTAAGAAATTTAGTATTGCATATAATGTAAGATAACCTTGGTGTTTCATTTATAGAATGATACAATTTATATTGTGTGTAGTGCATGACTAACATGGTTTTGTGTATAATTCAATCCAAACTGACTATTAAAAAAACAATTTGTAGTATTAAGTGAAATGAAAAATTAAAAAAGATTAAATTAATAAATAATAATAATATTTCATAATATCTCGAGGTGTTGTAGAAAATTATGCAACGTCTTCCCAAATTATAGTTACTTTAGGATTCATATAAACAAGTTTTTTAGTGTTTTAAACAAATTAAATGTGTATATATTGGTCAAAACTATATGAATTTACCTTGGATTAGAAAGAAATCAAGGGAAACTTTTTGTTGAATTATTTTTTATGTGTACAAGTAGAAAAAACCTCCATCCAATGTGTGGTGTTCTCAGAATGGATCAATATGAATTTTTAAAAGTTATCAAAGTCTATAGAAACATCAATCTGGGGGTAAAATGTAGAAAAGAAACATTAGTTGTCCAAGAAATCATAGGGAAAAACCACCAATTTGATTATGAAATGTCAAAAGTGATGTCATGTTAATATAAGTTACAGTTTTTTAGGATGTATATTAAAGTATTTTTAGTGGTTTAAAACACTAAAACATGCATAGATTAGTCCAAATCATAGTAAATGACCTCCAATTGACATGAAATCTTGTGAAAAACACTATTGCGTTATTTTTTATGTGTATGAGTGGAAAATAAGATTATTTGATATGTGGTGTTCTCAAAATGACTCAATTAGTAGTTTTAAAAGATATTGATGCCTTTAAAAATGTGAGTTTGGGGTAAAAAACCAAAAAACAGATTTTTATGGAAGTGGTATCATATTACAATGTCTGAAAATTTATTTATGAAATTGAGGAACCAATTCCACATCAATACAAGTAACATTTTTTTTCTGGGATTTCCATAAATTTGTTTTTGATGTTTTAAACTACTAAACATATGTGTAATGGTAAAAACTATTGGAAAAACCCCATATTGATTTGAAATCATGATAAAACCTTTTTTAAATTATTTGGGATGTGTTTGAGTATAGAAAACATCCATCCAACATGTGGTGTGCTCCAAATGACTCAATAATAAGTTTAAAAGGCATCAAAGTTTTTAAAAACATGTGCCATGTCATAAAAACGAAGAAAAAAGCATCTGATGGCAATTAAATAATAAAAAAATGAATTTAAATTTATTTCTAAAATTCATGAACTTACGCTACATCATTCCTCTTAATGGTTTTTCTAGGAACCCTATAAATATGTTTTTAGTTTTTTAAAAGAGATAAATGTTAGTGTAATGGATAAATCTATAGGAAAAGACAACATATTAACATATGAACAAGGGAAGACAAAACATATGGGCATAAATATGAAGGAAAACAATAGATGAATTATTTTTTAGTTATATGAGCAGAAAACACATCCATTTGATGTGTGGTGTCATCATAATGACATAACAAATTTATTTTTAAAGTCATTGATGTTTTTAAAAAAGTGTGTCAAGGGATACAAACAGAAAAAATGGTGTTATATTTCCATGAAATCAAAGGAAATTAACCGTATATTTATTTTTCAAATATAGGAACCATCATCACATCAATTAGATTTACGGTATTGCTGGGATGAGTGTACATACATTTTAGGTGTTTTAAAGCACTAAAACTTTCATGTAATGGTAAAACCAATTGAAAATAACTTCATATTGATGTGGAATCATGATATAATCACCATTGAATTATCTTTAAAAAAGAATAAATTATTTCATATCAAATTTATTAAAAAATATTATTAAAAAAATTAAAACACCCTACGTGTCAGTTTAAAAATATATTACATTATTATATGATTTTACTTTATGAATTAAAAATATTGAATTATATCATAAATAGGCAAGTTTATGTTCTCAATTTATTCTACATGGTATATTATTTTTTAATGTTATAATTTCTTCAATTTGATTTAAAAAATAAGAAATTTTAAGTGAAAAATTATGAATGTATTTTGTGCATATTATATTTTGTATTTATTTTCATAAATTTTATATATTGTATTGTAGGAGAAAGTGTCAGTTTTAAGAAATAGTTTGACCATTTTAATCCATGATAGTATTCATAAGTTAGTTTTTATGGCTCTTGGTTTAAGTGTTATGGTCAAATATTATCAATTATTATTGTGTAATTCATATTTGCTTTTTATTTTTAATTTTTATCTATTTTTTGTTCCATTTTAATAAGTGATCTGGTAGGTTTAATGTTATATGACTGTACCTATAGAATTAGTAAGTGGAGGTTATGGGATGAATGTATTTTTCATTGGTTTATGGGGGATTTTGGATATATTTTATCTATATATATGTGGTTACTAAGATTATGATTGACTAATGGTTCTATATTTATGACTGAGGATGAGTGGATTCATGGATGTATATATGTATGATGAGTTTATTTTATATTTATGGTTTATATTATTATATAAATGATTTTTGGCATATTACTTTTTACAAAATAGTTTTTCTAGAAATATTATTTTATATATCTAGTGATTATTTCCAATAAACACTACTAAAAATAACCATCACTAATTATTATAGTTGCGGTTAAGGGGGTTTCAATTATTTTTTCCTCTAGGAAAGAAAACCACTGCTGAATTATTTAGTAGTGGTTTGGTTAATTTAACCCTTTTTTACTAAATAGAAAAGCACAAAAAAATAAATAAATAACCCCTACTAAATATCTAAAAACTAAACATAATAGCCACTAATAAAGTATATAAACCACCAAAAAATAATTTAAGATCAGGAAATATGTGGTGGTTTAAAGAACAACCACTAAACAATATATGAGTGGTTTAAACCACAACTAATAGTAAAAAAACCACTACTAATGTCATAGTTTTTTATAGTGTCATGACCCTACCTCTATGGATATGCTAGAAATAATAGGTTTTCATCCTTTATCTAATAGTAAGAAACTATAAAGAGTAGAGTATATATAGATGAGATAAAAAGGATAGAACATGAAGAATCATAAATGATAGTTATGTGATGCTCATAACAAAATTATTTGTACTCTATGATGATATCATAGAGATCATTTTCAACTAACATGAAATAGAAAAATGATATGCCAGCTCCCACCCAGACAACTATCTCTATGGTTTAATAACTGGACTCCTGACCCCATTAACATCATTACTCTGACTTTTCAACCAAATACTCACATTACTACCATCTAAAAACTTCATGTGTAGGAAATTCATATTTGATACCACTATGAAATGACTTGACCCACCTAAAACGATATTGAGCTGAAAGCAGGTCAAGAGTTACAGCTCAAGCCTACCATCAATAGAACATAGACTAGAGAATATCATCAGGTAGTAATATCTCATAATACATGATGCCTTGTCCAATAAAAACCTTTAATAAACAAGTATTTTATGAAACCAAAAAACCAAACATGAATATAAAATATGAATATATAATAAAATTGACAATAAATAAATCATTTACGTGACAACTAGTACAAAATCACCCCACAAGATAAAAAAAGGGAAACATTACATCTATAATGCCACTGATCCCTAAGTCATTGGAAATCTCTTTAATGTTTTGAGTACTCTTGGATCACTCTCATGCTCAAGAAATCCAGACCGACAACACAAACCACACAGATCCATTTTATACCACCATGTCTCACTAAGAGTTATCTGGTATAAATTTTAAACATGTTATTCCATCTATAGTTCTACTTAAATTATCTCTTAACTATCTATCAGCAACACATACAAAATGCGTGTGGGAATAAGTCCTATGTTTGGGTGAGTTTAAAAATATTATGTAGGGATTCCCAAAATGAACAACGAGAGACAATATATCATGATAGAATAATCAATATCCATGGATGAAAGTAATCTATATTATCAAGAAAGAATCTAGATAATCATAATAATTAAATGTCTCTATAATATAATGAATTATAATTTATCTTAGGCACAATAACTAAAGCCATATCCCATAATAAACTAGTAGTTATTATAAAACTGAGGTTCCTTCTATGTCTAAAAACTATACCTAGTTTCATGTAAATTTTAAAAGACAACTAGGGGTTCTTGAGAAGTCACAATCCTTAAATCTAACCATACTACTAAGCCTTTCAATTTTTTTTGCATTACTTCTAGGAACAACAATATTGAGACCATTCAACACAACTACCTAATGATGAAAAACTAGAGCACATCCAAAGAATACGAACTTAAAACCCATTGGAAATCCAATCCATGAACTCAAAAAAGCTTTTACACCTCATTTGAAGACACCTCAGCTAAAAATATCACCCCATAAATAAAGGAGCACACACTTCCTCAAATTATTGGGGTACCCAACTATAATGTAAGTTGATATTTAGGATTATTCACATTGGTAATGGAGAGGGATACCAAAAACCTACTGGTAGAACAACTCAGGGATAAATGATCTCACTTCTTTGGCATAACGGGGATATTTAGTAATACATATATGTTACGATATAAAATCACGCATGTTGAAAAATGAGGGGATCCAAAAATCTTGTATCTATATGAAGATAGGGGATCCAAATCCTCACCAATTGAGGGTAACAATAAACCCTATTATTTAAGTGAAATAAACCAGATTTATTTCCAAACATTTCTAATGAGAATCGTTACTCACACTAACTCAAACTGCTCATATGATGTTAAAGAAAAAGCCATTATATCAATATATATTGAAAAAAATTATCGTTTGCTGATGTTTTTCGAGAACATAGAGTACAATGAGCATTATGTGATATCATATTGAGTACAGATAATGGGAAATAAGGAAGTATTGTGATATTATAGTTCATTTTATAGAAAATATAGAGTTTATGGATGTGAATGTAGAGTAAATCAACAATAAAATTGTAATAGATACATTGTATATTTCAATGAACTCAATATAGATATAGTAGAGTTTCTCACATACATTTTGATATTTTTGTAAAAATTATTACATGCTAAAATCTAGGGGTTGATATCATGATGAATTTCTATAATAAAAGTACATGATGATACATGAAAATGATGATGGCTAGTGATTTTTTTGTTGATGAAATTTTTTTTATAAAGATAATTTCATGATTGTTTCAGTAATTAGGTATATAGAAAGATTATAAGATTTGAGAGGTTAAGTCTATAACGACCCTAACTCTAGTAACATGAAACTGATTTCTACTATATTACATTGTAACTGGACAAAAATAACTGCATCTCAAAGGACCAAATAGTTTATTAGTCTTGGTAAAAAAGATAAATACTTGAAATTTTAATTACATTTTAAAAAATGAAATATGAAAAAAAATAATCTTTGAGAATACTATTATTCCAATATAATATCCCTACATATCAATCATAAAACAATTCTTGGTATCCTGGGGAAAAATATTAGAAAGTGGTGATCATAGATGCTCATTAAGGGAATTCATACAGAGAATGATATCATGAATAAATAATAATAATCTATATGTAATTTTAAATAACCAAAACACATGCAATTTAAACAATAACTTGAGAGTAATACAGTAAGAATAAATGATGATCAAATAAATCCATATAAATATTCAAATGAGCTTAAGACACATCGATGGATATTATAACGAATCAAATAATCACATGTACATCAATAAATAATCTCATAATTTGTGATTCATAATGCTAGACACCATAAATATATTGTCTATACCTTTTAAAAGATAGTATAAAACTATGGGTAGTAACCCATTCAATTTGATCAACTTATTTTTCTCATTAGAACTATTGATGCATCTAGGGGCTATGTAATTTTAGGTCCCACCCATCACCTAATAATTCCAATTCATACCTCATAATAAAGGTATGGAACATACTCAATATATACCTTTATATTTAAGAACGAAAATAAAAAATGTTAAAATTTACCCTAATCAATATACAAAATCATAAACCTTCTAAAGTAATTGTTAATGGTAATAAAATTTTATATCCCTAGTCAAAATTTTCAAAAAATATATGGATAAATAATAATGATGGTTTCAATACAACATATCCCTAATGGGTCATAAGTAAAATAAAGGGATGACATCATTGATGAATATAAATACCCTAAAAATGTCATTAACAAAAATTTTGAGAAAAATTACCTTTTCACTTTGAAAATATTTTTAAAACCCAAAGTTCAAAAAGTATTTTCAAAATAATTTTCTTAGAAAATAACCTTTTAAAATTATATTTCAATTATTATAGCATTTTGTGGTCATGATTGTGGGAAATTATATTCCTGTTGTACACATTAAAACAAAGATTCCTTTAACATTTTTTTAAAAGATAAATGGACATTGTTTGGAAAAAGAAATGAAGATTAAATTAAAAAAAATTTAATTAAGTAAAAAATGGTTAAAAATTTATATAATAAATCATTTTTATAATTTATAAAAAATTTGAGATCATTTTTAGAAAACATGGATTTGGATAAAAAAACCAATATCGACCGAAAAGAGAAATAATTTTGCGTTTTCATAAAAACAATTTCTCAATAATTTTGTACCAAAGAGGGGAAAATGGTAATTTTAATTGAACATATTTGTAATAACTATATTATTTGAAAATATATTGGTCTTAGTATATAAATACCAAATAATTCCCCCAAGGGAGACTTAAACATAAACAATCCCGAATAATGATGACATTGTGAAATAAACCCTTATCACTTTGGTAACTTATGAATCATTAGACCCATATAATAAATTACATAAAATTTAACATTGAATACCATTAATATAAAAGTACTCATGATACATTATTTCAAATGAGAATTATGCACACTACACAAATGAAATAAGTGGTGAATATGACATATGTCTCATGGATGTAAAAGTGAGATTAGAAACCCTAACACAATGATTGACTACCTTCATATGTGTAATAAACTCCTATATAATAAATATAGGTTTACATTAAATCTATTAAAAACCCACAGTAATATATCACAAACATATATTATCTAATTAAATTTTTTTATCACCCATTTATTACAATTTATTTGTTAAAATCATTATTTCGGGTGATAATTATTTCATTTTTAATTTATGTTTTGGTTTGGTGGTTTTTTCCTTTTAATTTGGTCATTTTCCACCATATATAGAATTGTAAACATGTTATAAATACCCTAAAAATTATTTATATATTTATTTATATTAATCTACAAATTTAAGAGATATAAAATGGATTTTATAGTTCATGGAGATGGTAGACCATATAACCGCTTGAACGTTGTTTCCATTTTTCTCAACAAATAGAAAAAAAGAAAGATTAAAAATATATCAACTTTATAGATTAAATATTATGTAATATATATCATATAAATTAATTACATTTATCCTTATTATGTTCCATGTAAATTGTTAGTGAAACACTTATCAAATCACTTTATGAGGTGGTAGTTCACCATACATACGAGGGTCGTTATTATATCCCCTACAGAATAAAAATTAAGATGGTATATGTGATATAATAATTATATAGGAATAATTATGTTTAAAATATCATTTATATTAATTGAAATATTATTTATTATTGTCCAAGTAATATTGTAATGGGAAAGACACGACACATCGATTCCTGAGGGAGTATTCTGCTACACACTCGAGCGATAGTATTATTTTCCAACAGGATTGAAGATAAGAAGGTAGATGTGATATTATAATTAAAAAAATAATATTAATATCATAAATATAATATAAATATTTTAATTACAAAATAGGTAATTTCATTAGAATAATAAAATATAAGTATATGATATATTCTATTATTATTTAGTTATCATAATTTTATAATATTTTAATGATTTTGAATAAAAAATGCCCGTTTAAGAATGTTACCGCTTCTATAGACAACTTCTTTAGTGTCACACCAAAAGCCTTCATAGGTTACTTTTATGATCAATAAAATGCATCGATGATGCATGAAGGTAATTAAATAACTAATTTGTGTAGGTATTGGAAAAAAATGCCTAGGATGTTTAAAAATTAGGGGAGAGGGGGTGCCTTTTTTAAATGTGGTGGAGAAGACACACATGAAATTTCTGAAAAGAATAATGTGTACCCACATTTTTCATAAAACAAAAGTCTTAATAATTGGTCATTATAGATCCTTATCGATAATAAGATATAATTATTTCTATTAAAATAATTCAGACATGTTTGGATCATTTTAACCCTAATCTTATTAGTTTAACTCCCTGGTACACCCGTTTTATCCATAAACACAATAATTTTTTTTACTCTTTTTACTATTTATTATAATAAAAAATTAATTTTGGACTTATTATATAATATAAATTATTATTTTTATAATAAAATATATTTTTTTCATAACTAAATTAATATTTTTGGAATAATTCAATTTAAAATTCACCTAATAGATGCATCGAAAAAATGGGCTTTCAAAAGGAAAACTTCAAAAAATTTAAAATGTTTTAAAATGAGAATTAAATATAAAATTCATTACAATGATCTAAATTAAATTAATATTAATATAATTGAACTAATTTTACTTTAAAATAAATTTAAAATTTATTTTAATATTTAAAATAATTAAAATTAATAGGTAATTTTTAATAAAAATTAGTATTTTTCTCTATTCATCTAAAAGATAATCTTTTAAGAAAATTTTCAAAAATTCACCAAGATGTGATTTTGAAATGAATATTTCAAATAGTGGTAAAATATAATTTTAAATTATGTTTACTTAGTGTGACTAAAATTCCTTTTAGAAAAATATATTTTTTTAGGAAACCCTTCCTTTTATTTCAAATGTTTCTTCTATTATTTATAATCAATGGATAACCATTTAATTTATTTTATTAATGTGTAAAACATATAATTTTCATAATTTATATAGTTCTATTCATATCATCCAACTTAGATTCCTTATTATAATGGTCATGTCGAAATAACAACACTTTAATAGATTTTTGTGTTTTATTTAAACTCTATGTTATGTGATTCAAAATATATCAAAGAGATTGAATTCATTTAAAAATAAATATATATTAAATCTTGAGGTGTTATATTATCCTCTAATATTTTTTTAATTTCATATATGTTATTGAACATGATGTTCATCATTTACAATCTCAGCATGTTATATTCTACCCCTTAAATAAATTTTTTACTGGAAATTTAATCTTGATCTCTATAATTAAGGATTTACCATTTGAAAATAACATTACTGAAAACCCACATAGTAAAAAGGGTTAATAAAACTTCCTCTTAAAAGAGGGAATTATTATTACAATGGTCATCTGGAACAACACATAACTAGGTATCTATGTAGTATAACATTGGTGGGAAGTAAAAATATGGGCATTGAAAAAAAACATAAATAATAACCAAAAGTAATAAAGGAAATTGATCATAATAAAGTGAATGATTGAGATAAAATTAGAACAAAAAAACAATAAATATGGGATGATTTAATAGACTAGTTTATTTATCACTTTTGAAGGTATTAAGATAACATTTTTGTTTCAAGATCCTTTTTATAAAGTTGAGAAATTCTTTTACTATATAAGTATATAATGAAATATAATTTCTTGACATATATCTATTTAAAAAAAAATTTATCCTTTGGCTGTGATTTAATAAATTTCCACTTCATATATTTCACATGGAAACGAATATCCAAAAATGAATTTTTTTATTACTGAATCCCGAAAATTTACTTTTTATGGATCATAAGATCCAGAAATGAGTCACAAGCCATTAATGATGTATGTAGATATTTTTTGAAACCAAAATGGTTAGCTTGAGTTATCTAATAATAAATTAATTTAGAAAACCTAGATAATAATCTAAAAGTTCAACATAATACATTCCATTAAAATTTATCCTTATAACTAAACCAAAATATGACTGAATAAATCCAAAGTCAAAAAATTTGGAAGTAAGGTCACTAAATTTCCAAAATCAACTTAACATTATATTCCCAAAACAACATAATGCATATATTAATTTTTCATTTAAAATATGTGAATACATTGATCACCATAAGACCTTATTTAAAACTTCCATGCTTTCAAAAATTAAATTTCAGGTGGTCAAATATAATCTATAAATCCCATCATGGATTAAACTCTAACAAACATAAGCCATTAAATCACTAACAAATATCAAGGTCATGAATACAATCCCATAAACATATCATTACCATTATTATCTCAATATCTATCACATATTAAGTTATATATTCCCTAAAACATATGTTTTACAAAAAGAAAACTTAATCCACTTTACTTGGTACCATTCAACATGTGTCTCCAAATAGTAATAGAAAAACCATTTTAGTATAATCCTTTTATGTTTTGACAATATCATTGATAAATACTTACACAATATAATTCATGAATTAAAATTAAAAATATCTTTAATCGTTATACCTCAATTACGTTAATAACATAAGGTTGATGTTGATCCCATAGATTCTTCTGAGGTATATTCCCTTCACGATTATACAATTAATTTTTTTAGTACCCCATATCCTTAATATTGAATCATTGAACATTGGAAACTTCTTTTATTCCCCTGAAATCATGATCATGGTGGAATTTCTCTTCATATTTGTAGCAAATTCTCATTCCCTTCAATAAAGTACTGGGGTGTTTCTTTCTAAAATTATCACAAGTGGAAAAAATAGGTCTTTCCTTTCTTCCCATTATATCTTTTTTTCTCTACCATCCTATTCTTCTCTTGCTTACCTTAGAATCCATAAAACACGGGGAATTATTTCTCTTTCTTCATAGGAGAAGATATCACATCCTTATATAATTATAGTATCTCTGATACTAGTTCCCATCAAAGTATCATATTAAGACCATAAAAGAAATGATTAGTCTTTATCTTTGGATTATGATCATAGTTCATGGAGTTACTTGTTAACATTGGAAAATTTTCTTCATACCTCAAAAACATTTTCACCTACCTTTTGTCTTAAACTCAGGAAGTTTCTCCCCATATTCGCTCATTGAATGATAAAAAATACATTTCAAATAAGAGTACCATCAAATAATTACTTTTGGTGTTTAATATTTATTCTTCATCCTTAGTGTTTTGAATCAATAAAAATAGTTGATCTAAATATCATAGGAGATGATAAACTTACATGACAAGTTTCTTCCTTTCAATGCATCCAAAAGTTATAAATATCTTCTCTAAAGAACTTATCAATTTATTAGCTAAAATTAGATTTGTATTACCATTAAATGATAGGGGTTTCCAATGTATAACATTATATAACATTGTTACACCATTGGGTGGATCAAAATGTTTCTCTATGTTAGAAATGTTATTGGTCATAACCTAACTAAGATTCCCCAAAATGGTTATAATTTGACCAATTCCAACTACTACCACAACTCCAGATTCATAATATTTCCCCAAAAAGAGATACCTTTATGGGCCCATTAATTGATATAGTTTCTATTACTTTCACTCGGTTTCATTTATAAATAATATCATACACTAGATTGTATCTTAATATTATGAAAAATAATTTATAATCCAAAAAATAGTGAAACATGTAACATAAATTTAAAATTTTATATATGGATAATCTCATAATCATAAAAATGTTTTCTTTCAAAAAAATTTCAAATAATAAAAATGTTTTCAAATCCTTAATATTGGTTTAATAATAAATTGTAAGTTAACCCAAGAATATCCCTTAGGTGTGTCAAAATAGGTGCATTGTAAGACCTTTTTTCATATACTAGGTAATGCTTGATTCATGCCTGAAGCACCTTTTTGTAGACCACGTCCACTTTTTGTATCTAGATAAGAATTTATTTCAAGGTAAGCCAAATAATATCTACATTAACCATAAATTATAATGTAAAACTATACATAGACCAATACTTCATTCATATGGTTATATTACCAAGTTTATATTTTTATAAATCTAGTTTTCATGGTTTCTTTTAAACTTGATCTGATACCAACTATAATGACCAAAACTTTAATAACCCAGAGTCAGTGTCTACTTAATTACATTGGCTATAGATATAAGAAATAAAATCCAAAGGGACAAAAATATTTTCTTTAGTCTTTTTAAACTAGATATATACATGAAATTCATATTAAAATTTTAAACATAAAATAGAAAAGGATAATTATTTGATAATTCCATTATACACCTTATAATATCCATGTATATCAACAATAAAACACTTCTTGGTAAACTAGGGAAAATAAAACAAGAGAAAAGGATGATCTTGTATGTTCTGTAAGGGTATAAGTACAATGTAATATATCAATAATAAATAAGAATAATCAATATAGAAAAGTGAATAACTAAAAAACATTCCATTTAATTAATAACTTGATCATGACATGGAAGGAATTAATGATGATGAAATAAATCGAGATAAATAATTACATGATCTTGAAACTTCTCCATGGATATTCTAACTAATCGAATAATAAAACAGACAATAATAACTAATCTCATAATGGGTTAATTCAGAATTATAACCACATAAATATTTTTTCAAAAACTTTCACAAGACAATTTAATATTATAGGTAAAACCCATTTATTTTGGCCAGCTAATTTATTACATGAGACATGTCGATGCATCAAGGAATATGAAATTCCATGGGACAACTACTACATAATAAGTTTTATGAATTCTTAATATTAAAGGGGAAAAATAATCAATAAAAAAATTCATATTGAAACATAAAGTCATGAAATGTTATAACATAAACTAATCAATAAACATAATCATAAAATATTGTGGGTAATATGATGAATGGTAATATAGTTGTACAACCCTAGTGAAACTAATCATAAACCAACTAGAAAAATAATTAAGATGGTATCAATAAAAAAAATCCCTGGGGTATTATAAGTAAAATTAATGGTTTATTTCTTTTATGGATAGAAATACCATAAAAATTTCATTAGAAGCATTTTTTTCAGAAAATAACCCTTTTACTCTAAATATATTTTTAAAAATAAAACTTAAAACGAATTTATTATAATTTTCTATGAAAATAAAATTTTAAATAAATATAAGAATATTTAAAACATTGATTAGTAATTACTGAAGAAAACTCCATTAATGTTGCACACATAAAAAAAATATTTCTTTTCCCATTTTCAATAAAATATAAATAGTAATTTCTTGGGAAAAACATGAATATTCCTTTTAAAAAAATTATAAAAATTGAAAAATGGGTAAAAATGTATTTTGAAATAATTTTATAATGTTAAAAAACATTTTTGAATTTGTTTTAGATAACATGGATTTGGAATAAAAATTATTGTTCAACAGAATCCTTTTTTGAAAAACATTTTATCAATAACTATAAGTGAAAAGATAGGATATTGGTAATATGAATTGTAAATTTCATGAATAATAAAAGGATATTGAAATATATTTTCTTTAATGTATAAATATCTAAATAATTTCCAAATGGGACACTTGAACATAAAAAATCTCTAATAATGATGAGATTTTAAAAGAAACCATTACCACTTTGGTAACTATTGAATCATAATCCCCATAAATAATAACATCAAATGAAAATTTTAATACAATGAATATAATTAAATTAATTATATAACATATCAAATGGTAAGTATGTAAAGAAAATAAAAGAAATAAGTGTTGAATATGACATATGTATCATGGAAGTCAAAATGGGATGAGAAACCCTCACCCCAGGTTAGATATCATGTGTATGTTTATGACCTTTATATATAATAAATATAGGTTTATTATATATCTTTTAAAGAACCATTATAATATATCTCATACCATTTATGATTTAATTATATTATTTTATTACGAATGTATTAATAATTATTTTTTAATATAATTGTTTCTGTTGATAATTATTTTTCTTCTTATTTATGTTTTGGTTTAGTAATTTTGGTCCTTTTACATTGACCCGGGTTCTATAACCTCCTTAAAATTTTAAATTACAGAAAATTCTTATATTTTAATTATACAAGTAACAACCCGAGACGTTACAATATTTTCATTTCTAAATAAATTAATTTTATTTCATGCTTTATTTTTATGCTACACCATGTTAAACATACGCTACACACTACAATGAGTTGGCTTGCATTACACACAAGACCCAGTTTTAACAAACAACAATATAATATATAACATTGCTATTAAATTAGAGGTTATGAACATTGTTAACCAAATTTTTAATTTTATTTAATTTTAACAACCATCTTATGTAATTTTTGGACATGATATAGGAAATTATTCAATTTCTCTGATAAAAGAAGTATTTTTCAAAACAAAATTCAGTTCTGACGCCTTTTTATGGAAAACCCAATTCAAATATAGTTTTTAACATTTTAATATATTATATTTAATTAAAATAAATACTTATTTGTAAGTGGTATACACAAACTTACTTTTGAGGAATTTTTTATATTTTTATAATTAGTTTTAAATTTTGATGAATAATATAAAATACGAAATTTTAATTAAACAACATTTTTATTGAAATAATTTAAGTGGATATATTATAAAATTGAATTATTTTAAAGTATAAATAGAAAAGTTTTTTATAATTTCATATAATTTTTATCATTACAAATAATTTTACCATGAATTTTGATGTAAAAACATTTCAATCTTTTGAAATGTTTTAACTCCTAAAAACCCATTTTTTATCCCGAAAATGGGATTAATTTTTAAATTAATTATTGAAACTTTTTTTTAAAGTTTAAAAAATGGATTCCAAATTTTGAATTATGGATACAAATTATGTAAATATGTTCCTTTTATTTTTGGGTATTATGAATAGTAACTTTAGTAATTATTGTTATCTCCATTATTAAAGGAAAATCAAGTAATTAAAGGTAGAAATTATATTATTACATTACCTTAAGAACTTTCAAAACTGATTGGATGACTAAATTATACCCTTAATATCTATAGGTTTAAATTTAATCAGTTAATAGACACTTTACCATCAATAAGGCATGGATATAATAAAACTCAATGAATGTGACAAAATGTCCCACTCTCATTTTATATAATTATATTAATTTTAATATATGGATAAAAAAAGATAACATCAATTATAAGTAGTCTTTAAAAATACAAAATATTTTTCTACATCAAATAAATTTATTAATAATTTTTATAGATTAAATAATTACAATTAATGATGACACAATAGTGACGCAGAAATTATTTTATTAATAGAAATATCAAATAAATAGTTTTTAAAATATTAAAATATATAATATTTTAATTAATTATTATGATACAGGAATTTTTTAAGTTACTATGAAATTATAAGAGTGTATTCAAGGGTTTTTTTACGTTACCTTTCCGTTTTTATTTTATTTAAAGTTAAAGTAATGAATAATGTCAAAATTAACACTATTACTATTTCATAAAAGTATCATTTTATTAAATTATTTAAAAATAATAAAAAATATTTAAAAATTAAAATTTGATAATTATAAGGTCTAAAATTTAATAAATATTGTATTTATGGTTTAATGACGCCATGTAAGTAACTATTTATATCCATTTAATATTTAGAATATTATTACCTCTATTAAAATTAAATAGAATAAATAAGGATACATCAAAATGACAAGGTTTAGTATAAAATCAAAACATATATAAATTTTATTTTTTGAGATCATTTCGACCCATCCTCATCTTATATTCGAAATAATTCAATTCGGAGCCATCGATTATTGAAAATTAATCTATATTAATTTAATACCTTGAGGATTTCCTAAAGTGACCCTCACCGCTTTTTTAAAAGGGCACCACTCTTTCTCTTTTATTTACACAAATAAATGCATTTAGATCAGATAAAACTATCCCATATGCTCTAAAAACTTCCCTAACTACAACCTAGAGGCCATAATTTGGGAATAATTTATCCTAAGGAGTTCTTTTGGGAAAATCAAAAGGATATACCTGAAGAAGAGGTAATCATTTTATAAACTCTTCCAAGTTCTTTTCGTCTTCTACTTCCACATCCAATGTTGTTTCCATATTAAAAACATAAATAAAGTATCATATATATTATTACATGTTATTATGATTATGTTACCACTTTATACATTCTTTTATCCATCCTACTAATAACAATATTACAATGTGTGTGTGCGTATGACTTACCATCTTCACGTCGTGGTGTAATTTGTTATTCAACACTAATTTATTTGGATGGGTATAATGATGAATATAATGGACGTTAATAATGAATACAAAATTCTAATTATTATTTATAATTAATATACCATCCAATTCCATACCATTTAACCTTCAAGATAATGATACAATTGCTCATGTGTATGTATGACCTACCATCTCCATGATGCGGTGAGATTCATACTCTACATTAACCATTCAAGAATGATTATAAAATTTTTATGATGATTAAACTAATAATTATTATCTTAATATCATTATATATATGACTAAAACACATTATATTCATAATAGACGTGACTTTCATTAAAAAAACATGAATGGGAAAATAAGTAGTTAACACCTAAAACAATGGTAATACTGAAATATTATTAAAAAAATCATATAAGAGGATTATATATGATATTGTAAATATATATAGAGTTCGGGTATAATTTACTAACATACATTACCCATTATACTAGATTTTAATACACTCTTGACTAAAGGAATGTACAAGTTCAGGGTGAATTTCACAATCTCTTTATTATCTGATATTGATTATATATAAGTATATACTGGGACATTCTTATCATCCACATATATATTTCATAAAATTTATTTCAAATTTTTTTTAAACAAATTTTTACACATGTTTTACTTTTTATATTAAACATTTTGAAAGGAATCTTTTCATCATTTTCTAAATGAGGTACTTTAGGACCATTTTGACAAATTAAGGAAATAATGTTTTTTAAACTTATATAGTGCGAGCAAATTTTTTGGCCTCTATAACACATTCAAATTTTGAATATTCCCTTATAATATTATAAGATTATTTTCAAATGAAAAGTTTTCTTTTATAATTTAGTGGAATCTAAATTATTTGAAAGTAAAAAAGAGATATTTCACTCAAAGAGTTTTAATAAATTTATTAGATTATTTTCATCTATGTCAACATCATTTGTTATATTATATGATTTATTAAGGTTGATTTATTATGATACAATATTCCATATTGTATTTAATGTTTTATGATATATTTTAATATGAATGTAAAATTTTGATACCATTCATGGTTTATGGTTAAAGTATTAACATTTTGCATGCTAGTTTTAAAACGAATGTTTATGATAGGTTTTACCCCTTTCATAAGAGGAATGAATTGTGCTTAGTGAGTGATGGTTGGCACCTTCTATAGCCCCTCAATGCATTAGTAGGTATCATGATACAAACTAGTGTCTTAAAAAAATTCCTTGATAGTATGGTAATGTTCTTGGCACGAGGCCTTGACAGTATGGTTATGAAGTCTGCCATTATGTGTTTCATCATTATGAGATTAGTTATTGATTTTATATATAATTATTCAACTAGAAGAATATCCATGTGAATGTTTATATTGAATTATTTGATTTATTATTTTCATATTATGATGAAGATAATGATTTAAAAGGATTTTTTTTTCAGTGTTATACCTTGACTCAAATGTTCAGGCTCATTTATGATAACTTCTGATATATTATTTATCCTAACTAAGAATCTAAGCTCAACCATTTACTATGTTCCATTTTTTACCAGGATGTGAAAAATTGTAATATTAATGATCTATGGGGATAATCTAATGAATATGTTTGTTTAATATAGAGATATTATTTTTTTCAATTCAGTATATAATGTAAAACTTTTGTTTGTTTCTTGTTTTTACAAGGCTACTAAGCTGAATAGTACTACAAGATTTTATTTCTTGTGATCATTCCATTGTATTAAAATAATTCAATAGCTCTAGGAATATAGGGTTGGGGCATTATAGTTGGTATCAGGTGAAGTTTAGTACAATGCTTTGAAACAAGATTTATAAAAACATTGATTGGGGAACATTACCCTAGGATAGACTTTGAGTATATGTATAGAGGAACATCCTAAAATTTTGGGTAATGCAGAGATTACGTGGGTATTTATAGCAAATACATATATGCCTAGATACTACAAGTGGATATAGTCCAAGAATAGATGTACCTACGGGTAAAAACTCCTACAATGTGTTCTGGCATTGACTCAGGGTAACCTAGTAAATGACAACAGGCCTTACTACACACTTAGTTTAACAATCCAAGGGGATATTCTTTAGATAATTTGCATTTTATTTACAAACCATTATGAAGGATTTATGATAAACTATGTCCTCAAAGAAACCATGTTTATGATTATGGATTATATATGAATAAAATTTTCAATTTATTTTAAGTATTTTATTAGTTTGGAAATATAAATTAGAATTTATAACCTAATCTAGTGTATCACATTTTTTAGAAATGGTTCATAGTGGAAGAAATTGAAATCCTATCAGTTTATGTAATCCTTGTACAAATTTCCTTCCTATTCAAGATAATGACAGTGGAGCTGGTTATAAAATTGGTACTAAATAACTTATAACCATATTGGGATAGCTGAATCAGGTTATAAATAATAACCTTAATCGTATGGATCAACTTGATCCACAATGCAGATTATAAACCTTAGATCACATTATGAGTCAACAACCTCCAACATTCAATGAAACTAAAAATCCATTTTTAGATGAGAAATTGATATGTTCCTTTGAGAAAATATTCTTTCATTGGGGAGTAACAAAATATAGAATTGTTTTATGGATGTTTGTCATCTCTAAGGAGATGCCGATCAATGGTGGTCACTAATTCAAAACACAGAGGAAGAATAAGTTTAATATATTTAATGTATTGAGTTTAAATATCTTTTCATAGAAAAATACATTCCTCATGAACAGTGATCTGATATGGAAATGAAATTTTTGAGTCTGAGGGAAAAGGGGGATGAGAATGTTGTAATGTATAAGGCTAACTTTACAATGTCATAAAGGCATGTTGAATAATACATATGTAACCCAGAAACTAATATTCATATATTCCATGAAGAGTTAAAACCATTCTTCCAAGAGGCACTGGTCTCATAATCATTCTCATCATATGAAGATATAGTCTCACGTGCCATCAAGATGGAAAAACAATTCTCTAAATCGTATGGATTTAATGTAAAGAAAGGTAAGAAGAGAATGGAGGAGAAAGAGATAAATAAAGGGAAAAATGGAAATAAGGATTTTACTTATGTGATAATTTTGGAAAGAAACACCCAGGTAATTTCATAAAAAGAATGTGAGTTTGTTACATGTATGGAGAAAAAGGTCACCAGGCTTGCGATTGTAATGAAAAGAATGAAACTGTAAATGTGAAATGCTATAATTGTAAAGAGATGGGACATTATGAAAATTATTGTCAAATGATTCAAGGAAATATAACTCAAAGGAAGAAAATGGAGCAAGGTCAATCTTGTGTTGTTACTACTGTCAAAGAAAAATAATTTATGTATTTGTGTTTTTGTATTCAATAATTTTGTTATTATATTCTGGTTATAATAAAAATTTTCCATATAAGGATTGTACTGAAGCACTTATTAATTAATGATTTTTATAGATAATATCTTTCATTAGGGATTTAAAGGTGATAAAATATTTGTTATGTGACAATAAGAGCTACATTATGTCATTCCGGGAATCATATGTTAAGATTTATTTTGGAAATTTAGAGACCTTTTGGGATAGTGAATTTGAATGGAAGTATTTTGTTTGAGTTTTATGGTTGGAATGGTGTAATTTAAAAATTAGATATTATTTTTTGAGGATAAAACATTTCATCAATTTTGGACATAAAAAGGTTATTTTTTTGAAATAACCAAATAATATAGTTTTAGAAAAAAGACAACCCACTGGTTGGGAAACAACTTGTCGTGTCCGGTAAGGTCTTGAGACTTGAACCTGAAACTGATTGGTGACAAGGGGGAATCACCTACCACTGGCCTACATTATTTCATGGTCTGTATAAAATTGTCTATTTAATTTAAATGGTATGATATATGAAGTATAAGTTCATTTATGGAAACTTATATGATTAAGATCATCAAATTTTATTATCTTTTAGAGAGAAAGGTGAGTTTGTTGTAGAAATTTATTAACAGAGAAAACTCTACTTGTTATGTAGGTAAGTATGTTTCATTATGTTCTTAATCTATGAAGTAAATGAATTATTCAACTCTAAGTAAAATATCTAAAAACCAAAAAAGTTTTACTTTTACGTTCTTTTCTGAAGAATCAAATGGTCCCTTAAATCATCACTGACGTCTAGCTTGGTGATTATTAACTTTTTCGGCATCATATTCTCTATCACTCTCCATCAGAACTTGAGGGTTTGATTTTTTTCATTCAAGTACATGTTTCCTACATGGAACCCTAGTATGATTTATCTCTGGTGACCTTCATACTTCAATTTCTTTATTTTAAAATGTAGGTCTCATTAATCCATTTTCTGATGTGGGATTTCGATAAATATATTTTGAAATGTCAAACACCTAGTTTTCAATACTGAGTTTAAATTGAATGGTCACAATATACTGAAGGAGGGGAGAATGTAACCCCCCTATAATTTAAAATATTTTCATTTTTTAATAAATTTAATTTTTTTTTCATTCTTTTTATACAACACCATGTTAACATTTTGCTACACACTTCAATGAGTTGGTATGCATTACACACAAGACCCCATTTTAATGAATAACAATATAATATATAACTTAGTATTTAAATTATTTATTATGAATACTATTAACAAAAATTTTAATTTTATTTAATTTTTACATTCAAATTATATAATTTTTAGACATGATATTGAAACAGATTCAATTTTTTTGGATGAAAGAAGTATTTAAAAAAATGCAGTATTGCCGCATTTTGAAGGAAAACCCAATTTAAATTTAGTTTTTTACACATTAATATATTCTATTTAACAAAATAAACTTTTTATTTTGAAGTAGGATATAAAAATTTACTTTTTTTAGAATTTTTGATATTTTTCTTATAAGTTTTAAATTCTGCTGAATAGTAAAAATATATTAAATTTTAATTAAAAACAACATTTTTCATCGAAATAATTTATGTGGATAAATTTTATAGTTTAATGGTGTTAAAGTATAAATATAATATATTTTTATTATTTAATATAATTTTTTTCATTATCATTAATTTTACCATGAATTTTGATGTAAAAACATTTCTTTCTTTTGCAATGTTTTAACATTTAAAAACATGTTTTTCATTATGAAAACAAGATTAATTTTTAAATCAATTAATAAAAAAAATTGAATTTTGAAAAATAGATTCAATATTTGTTATCAAGGTCCAAATTATGTAAATAAGTTCCCTATATTTTGGGGCACTATGAATAGTAACTTCAATAATTATTTTTATTACTATTGTTAAAGGTAAATCGAGTAATTAAAGGTAATAATAATAATAAAAACTTACCTTAACAGATGTAAATATCCTATTGGATGAATATATTATAACCTTATCATCTATGGTTATAAATGTAATGACTTAATGACCACTTTCTTATGAATATGACGCAAATATAATAAAAATCAATAAAAGTGACAAAATGTCACACTCTCATTTTATATAAGTGTATAATTTTATATAAAAGAATAAACTAAAGATAACATAGATTATAAGTAGTATTTCTAAATATAAAATAATTATATACCTCATATAAATATATTTTTGATTTTTATAGATTAAATAATTACCATTAATGATGAGAAAATAGTGATACAGAAATTAATTTATTAATATAAATATTAAATAAATGATTTTAAAAATATCAAAAGAAATATAATTTGAATTAATTATTATGATCTAGAAATTTTATAAGAGACTATGACATGAAATGAGTGTATTAAATGGTTTTTTTATAAGTTATATTTTTTTGTATTTTACTTAAATTCAAATTAATGAATAGGGACTAAATTGACACTATCTGTATTTCATAAAAGTAACATTTTATTAAATTATTAAAAAATAATAAAAATCATTAAAAATTAAATTTTAAAAATTATAAGCTCAAAAATTTCATAAAATTTCTATTTATGGTCGAATGACACCATATAAGTAAATATTTATAACCATTTAATATATAGAATAGTATTACCTCAATTAAAATTAAATAGATTAAATAAGGATTAATCAAAATGACAGGGTTTAAAATAAAATCAAAACATTTATAAATTTTATTTTTTGAGATAATTTTAAACCATACTCATCTTATCTTATAAATAAATCACTTTTTCATGGGTTTTAATTAAAAAAAATCTATATTAATTTAATACCGTGAGATTTTCCTAAAGTTCCCATCACCTATCTTATAAAAAGAAACATATCTTTATCTGTTATTTACACCTCTAAAGACCATTGTCTCAGAAAGAACCTGCCCATTTCCTCTCCCAACATCCCTAAATTCATCCTATATGCCATAATTTGGGTATAAATCCATCCTATGGAGTCATTTGGCTCAAATCAAAAAGAGATACCTAAAGAAGAGGTAATCGTTTTATCAACTCTTTAGAAGTTCTTTTATTCTTGAACATCCACTTCCTATGTTGTTTCCATACTAAATTAATAACTATAGTATTTTCTATTTCTTGAGATATTATTATGATTATGGGAGAACCTTATACCTCATTTTAACAATCATACTAATAACAATATCACCACATGTGCATACACACAACTAACCATCACCACGTCGTGGTGTAATTTTTTATTCAACACTACATTATTTGGATGGATATAATGATGAAAATAATGGATGTGAATAAGGAATATTAAATGGTAATTATTTTTCATAATTAATATACTATCCAATTATATACCATTTAACTATCAAGATAATGATACTGTCACCCATGCGTACGTACGACCTACCGTCTTTACGATACAGAGAGATTCATTCTTCACGTTAACCATCAAATAATGATTATGAAATTTTTAATATGTGTAAAAAAATAATTATTAACTTAATATCATTTTGTATATGAATAATGGAATAATATTCATAACGAATATGACAAACATGATGAAACAGGAACGGGAAAACGAAGCACTTAACACCCAAAACAATGGTAATATCGAAATATTATTAACAAAATGATATAAGAGGATCATATATGATATCATAAATATGTATATAGTTATGTTATAATATAAGAACATAAATTAAACATTATACATGAGGTTAATACACTCTTGACTAAAAAAAGTACATGGTAAGAATTAATTTCACGATCTCTTTATTATTCAAGATTGTTTATACGTAAGTTTCTTCTGGGACATTCTTATCATCCACATCCATGTTTCATAAAATGTATTTAAAAACATTATATACATTTATTTAAATAAATTTTTACCCATTTTTTATGTTTTATATATATCATTTTTAATGTAATATTTCCATCATTTTCTAAATGAGGTATTTTAGGGCCTTTTCACCAAATTAAAGAAAGAATGCTTCTTTAAATTATACGACTTGAGCAGATTTTTTACACTACTATGATGCCTTAACATTTTAAAGATTCCCTTATAATATTACAAGGTTAATTTCAGAGGAATTTGTTTCTTTTATAATTGAGTAGCTTTTAAATTATTTTAATGTAAAAAAATGGATATTCTATCAATGTGTTTTAATAAATTTGTTAGATTATTTCCATCTATGTGAACATCCTTCGTTCAATTTTATATTTGATTGAGGTTGATTTATTATGATTCAATATTCCATATTGTATTGAAGGGTTTATGATATATTTTACTATTAATGTTCTATTTTGATACCATTCATGATTTATTGTTAAATTATTGGCATTTCATATGCTAGTTTTAGTACGGATATTTATGTAAGGTTTTACCCCTTCTAAAATAGGAATGTATTGTACTTAATAAGGGATGGGTGGTGTCTACTATAGCCGCTTGATGCATCGTTAGGTCTAATGAGACAAAATAATGTCTTGGAATAAGTCCTTGATGGTATGGTTTTGGTCTTACCACGAGGCCTTGACAATATGGTTATGATGTCCGACATTATGTGTTTCATTGTTATGAGATTAGTTATTGATATTACATATGATTATTAAAGTAGTAGAATATCCACGTGAATGTTTAAATGGAATTATTTAATTTATTATTTCTATATATTACCAAATATAATGTTTTAAAATTATTGTTTTTTCAATGTTATACCTTTCCCCAAATGTTTATTGTTATTTATGATAGCTTACGTTATTCTATTTATCCTTATTGAGCTTCTGAGCTCACCCCTTTATTATATTTTATTTTTTCCCAGGAAGTAAATATGTATATTATGACAGAACATTAAGGATATTCTATGTAATATGGGTGTTTATTAAGGAGACACTATGTTTTTTTAAAATTCAATATGTAATGTAAAAATTATGTTTTTATTTAGTTTTTCCGAGGTTAATAATATGATCAGTTATTCATGATTGGTTTCTTGTGATCATGTTAATGTATTAATATAATGCACCAGTTCTAGGAATCTAGGTTTTGGGAATTACAATATATGTAGTTATATTAATCTATAAAATATAGAGATAGAAAATAGACCACAACATTTATTGAGGTGGTAGGTCATATATACACAAGAAAGTTGTTTTCATTTTTCTCGAAGGATGGAATGATAGGAAGGTAAAAAATATATAAAAATTCCATAATAATTATTATTTATTATATATATATATATTATATTAATTAAACTTATTATTATTACCTTTCATGTAAATTGATAGGGAAAAAAGTCACATCACTTTACGAGGTGGTAATCTGCCGTTTACAAGGGTAAAGATATCATTCCCCACATGAAATGGAAGGTAAGATGGTATATGTGATATAAAAATTATATAGGTATATTTATTTTACAAATATAATATATATTAATTTAATCAACCTTTATTACCATTCAATTAAAATGGGAATGGTAAAAACACATCACATTAGTTCATGAAGCAGTAGTTTGTCATACACAGGAATGACGTAATTGTTTTCCAATAGATTGGAAGGAAAGAATATACATTTCATATTATAATTATATATGTATATTAATTTAATAAATAATATATATATATATGACAAATCAATCAATATATCCAATTGTGAGAGTTGATGATAAAAAATGAACTACATCAGTTCGAGATGTGGCAGTCTGTCGTACACATTATCGACAATTTCATTTACCACTTGATGGAAGAGAATATGGATGTCATAAATACCATTAAAATGATTAAATATATTAATATGTGATATAATTTTTTTGTTATATTATAATTATTGAATAATATTTGATGGAGGAGGAAGAAGAATCAAAATAAAAATTCTTATTTAAGAACATCACCTCTTCTTCATTCAACTTTTCAGAGTTTTACCCAAAGCCATTCTAACATTGAGTCTTGATATGAAAAGGCCTATAGGTTTTGAGGAGGGAATTATGGAAGTAAATTAGGTAGGTATTTTTTGAAACAAAGGTATTTGGATGTGTGAATAGAAGAGGAGATGTGTTGGCCTTTTATAAGTTGCGGAGAGGACCAACATGGAATTTTTCAAACGAATAACGTGTACCCACATTTTTCAAATTCCAAAAGTCACAAAAATAGTAAATTACTGAAAATTATATGAGGAAAGGTATAAATATGTCCATAAAAAGGATTTATATAAATTTTGGGTCATTTTAACCCTTAACGTTTCAGTTTAACCCCCGGTAAACCAGTTTTTACCTTTACCATGGTAAATAATTTTTATAGTTTTTACCATTCATTATAACCAAAAGTTAATTTGGGAATATTATATAATATAATTAATGATGATTAAAAATAATAAATAATTTTTTTAAACTCAATTATTATATTTTTTTATAATTCATTTTAAAATTAAACATATACATGTGTTGAAAAAATGTTTTTTCCAAAGAACAGCGTTCAAAACATTAAAATGTTTTTATATGAGAATTAAATATGAAATTTATTGAAATAAAATAAATTAGTTAAATTGGAATATAATTAAAAATATTTTAATTTAAAAAATTTAAAATATAATTTAGATTTGTAAATAATTTAAATGAAAATAATGTTTTAAATAAAATCATTATTTTTCTCTATTCATCAAAAAATTATGCATTTGAGAAAATTCTCAAAAATTCACCAAAAAAATAATTTTGAAATATATATTTCAAAAATAGAGTTTATTTTTCTAATAAAATTTATAAAATTTGTAATAATTAATTTTAAATTAGCTTCCTAAAGAGATTCTAAACCTCCTTTTAGAAAAATTCAGTTTTCCGAAAACATTTCTTTTTCTTTCAAATGTTTCTTATTTTATATCTAATCAATATATAGTGCTGAATTTAATTTGAAAAAGTGTAAACCATATATTTTGTATAATTTAGTTAGTCCTATTCATACACTCTAACTAATGGCTAAGATATAATGGTGACTTTTAATGAATAAAATTTTAATAGAGTTTCACATTTTATTTAAACTTAGCATTGCATGAATCACAAGCTGTCCTTGAGATTGAATTTATTTTGAAGTGTAATATATCATAAGAATATAGGTGTTTCATTATCTTATAATCTTGGTGTTTCATTTGAAATATGTTATCTAACAAGATGTTCCTCTTTTAAAACATCATGGTTTTACACACTCAACCTAATGAGGAGCTGTAATTGTGATAGTCATGTTGCATGAACATGAGAATTCTTGAAAGAGATAATTTGAGGAAGAATTAAAATAAATATAATATTTTTATATTTTTAAATTCTATGAATAACACGAATGTCAACTCTAAAACAAAAATTATTTGAATACTTTAAATGAAAAAAGAAAAAAAAAAGACAAGTTTTAAAGATGGAAAAATATAACGATGATTACAGTCTATAATTCATAATGATCCAAGGCATGGTGATTATTAGAAAATAATTTTCAGAACGTTTGTAGATATATATTTTGAGAAAATTAATGAGGGAGAGTCAATACTACAGAATTATCCTATAAAATCACTAATCATAGTCTATGTCAGTGAAAAAATTGCCAAAAGTGAGAACACCCTTAAAAGTGATCAACCTTTGTAAATGATATTTATTTAGTTCTAATAATATTTACCTTCATTAGTGATAGAATAAAACAATGATAACATTATCAGTGCATATTTATCATTGATAATTTCCATGTACCTACTGTATAACTGTACCCTAAAACAGCCCTATAACAATAATTCAAATCAAAAAATAGTATTGGAATAAAAATATAAGCAACATAGTACAAAACCATAATTTTAATTCAAAATTTAAATAAAAAAATACATAAAATAATGTGATATTTAGAATTAATAAAAAATTATAAACAATATAAAAAATCAAAAATCTTATAGGAGGCTTTCTCTAATGATCAACCTTCATACAAAAGGGTGCCCCTATAATAAATCCAAAGTTGAATATTGTACAAATAAATAAAAAATTATAGAAATTTACAATTTTAATGTTATATAATACACATACGATAAATTATATTTTTAATAACATTATATATTAATGATAGTATCTGTTATACTATTAATTATATTATTAGCGATTATAATGGAAATTTATATTTTTTATAAATTGTAAATTATACTACTAATTAATAAATATATTATGAATTATTTCTTAAATTGTTCATATATAATATAAATGAATTAAATTGTGAATTACTAAATATATTAATGATATTTTCAGTTATTAAGTATCTTAATGACATAAATAGTTTTTATTAATGATATCATTAAACTAAGACGACACTTTTATATTGAAAACACACACATGGAGTAATACCTAAAATATCGTGTGTTATATTGATGTGCAATTTAATCCTACATGCCGCAAATAAATTGTGGATAATTTATATAATTTTTTAAAATAATCCAATATAATTTTCTCAATTTTGCCTAAAAACATGCCTTTTTATCTAAAATAACACTTTTCTATTAATCAAACACACTTTGAGTATTATTTCCCACATCGTGTTTCAGATTGATGTGTGGTTGATTCCTACATGTACCAAATTTTTTATAGTTATTTTTTTAAAAAACTTAATGAATTATGAGCTTTTTTTCTTGGTTTTTTCTAGTGACATGTGTTTTGAACTAAAATGACACTTATATTGAAAATGTGAGTTTTGAGTCATATCAACCAAATTGTGTGTCAGTTTGATGTTTGATAAATTCCTACACATAACTAATTAATTATGTATCATTTTTATAAACTTTGAAAATAATTAATTATTTCTTTCTTAATATAGTCTTATGACATGAATGTTAATCTAAAATGAGACTTTTATAATCAAAACACGATCTTTGAGTCATACCAGCCATGTCATGTGTTAGATTGACATTCATTGAATTCCTATATATCGTAAATAAACTGTGGATAATTTTTCCATATTTTTAAAGCAATATGATCTCAATTGTCCATTATTTTAGGTATAATGTTAATTTTAAACTAAAATGGCATGTTTATATTGAAAACATCATATTCATGTCATAGTGACGAAATTTTTTGTTAGACTGACATTTGGTTGATCCCAACACATAAAAAATGAAATAATCATATCTATTATATTTACTAAAGATGGGTTTTCTCTAGCTTACGTGTCGTCTCCACAAGTTTCCAGGTCTCTAAATGACACTGCTTCGTGAATTTTTCCTCCATCTAGTGCCATTCATCGTTCCTCCCTTCTCGGAAAATTCATTCTGTCGAGCTAGGGTTTCTTTTCGATGGTTATCCACCTCTGCCCCCTCATGCCTCATCTCTTCCCCAACTTCTGGATGTCGCTCCTCCATCCTCTATGGTCTCTGGTTCCGAAAAGTTCCCTTTACGCCTCCTCACCTCTGCTCTTAACCTCTGCCTCCCTTTGGCTGTTCATCCTATCACTACTCCATCTATAACTGATCCACCTCCTAAAGCCTCTGATTCTATGATTCCGGATCATACGTGTCCAGCTCTAACACCTATGTCTCTTAGATTTCCATCTCTCATGCGTACAGCCCCCACAAATCTGGTGCCGCTTTCTTGGCCTCCACCGCCTCCGACTCATGCACATCCACCTACTTTTCTCTGGCTTGCTCCGCCTCTACATCCTCCATGCTTATGAAAAAACACTAGGTACTATTATTCTCTGATTAATATTATTATTTTATCTATTGAAGTATATCATATGAAAATGTACATTTCATCTCCTAGGTTATATCAAATGCCTTGAGTTCTCCCTCCTTCCCTACCTTTACCCATCTCCTCTCAACTAAACAACTAGCCTATCTGAGTCTTCTTTTGTAGTTATTTTGATTCAATTGTTATAGATCCATTAATTTATTTCATTTTTTATAATTTCTAAATTATTAAATTGGACTTTTTTATGATTCCTTTCCCCTACCAAGGATTAAGGATGATTGCTATATGTTTTTTTGATGTTTTTTATGATCTATTTTGTACGTTGGAGCCACTTTTTGTGAAGATTATTCTTGGGAATAATTGTGGAAAATTAATGTTCATATAAAAATATATCATGTTTAAAATCTTTGATCTATGTGTCTCATGAAAATTGTTACTGACAAGCATATATCTATTGAAGAAGAAAAAGTTGCATACAACTTGAAAAACTCTTATTTTTCATGACTAATTCTATTCCCCTCATATAGAGTGCCTATTTCATTTTATTATCAATGTTTTATCATATGAATGATTTTCAATTACATTTATTGAATTTTTGTGTGCTTTTTAGTTACACTTAGTTTTTTCATGGTGGATCTCATAGTTTCAAATCAACAATTCTCATAGATTTAGATAAAATATAAATAATTTGTCTTAACAAAATGCAATATTGCATATTTATTTCCTATAATATTTTTCAGAATCCCATGGGTGATGTATTTTTATTTCTTACAGGAAACCATGCTATTGATTTTGTACTCTAGTTTCTAAGTGAGAAACTCAAAACAATCGAAGTAAATCTTTTGGTGCATTTGTCATTTATTTTATAGAATTCTACAAATATTGTTACAGCTCAACTACTGATATTTTAACCAACCTAATATTGATTTAGGTAAATAATTATTTCTTTTTTAACCAACCTAATATCCTTCCCATCGATAATGTGTTACAATTTTTAGTGTATATTATTCTTACTATCTCAGGTGAATACCCAATTCTCTATAATCTATATTTTTATTGATTCAGGTAAATACTTCTTCCACGGTAATTTCATATATTTATTGACTATGTCATAATTTTTTCATCATTACTCTTAGTATCTCAGGTGAAAAATCAATTATCCATGATCTGCATTTCTATTTATTCAATTAAATACTCATTCCACTATAATTTCATATACTTATTAACTCTATCAATAATTCTATATCATTTATCTCTATTGCAGATTTTGGTGTTTTTTTGGTATTTATATTTATCCTTCAAGTCATATTCTGTTATCTATGATCATGTTATTAATCTTTTAGTTTAATGTATCTTTGGCTTGGGGTATGAGTGTCAAGAAAATCAGTTTTGGTGTTCTAGGTATTAAAAAGATATCTTTTTTTAATGAATTCCACATTTCTAGTTTTCTTTGGTATCAACTCTAGAAACTAGACTCTTTATTTTTTCCTTTGATCATACTTCTCCATTCCCTTTTCCTTCTCTTCTTTCTGAAAATTTTCTTTTGTATTATTTTTCTTATGATCTCTTTATATACAGTTATATTTTTATCTAAATTTTATATCCTACATCAATTCCCAGTTAATCCCATAACACCAATATTTGGATTATTTCCAAAAAATATATCTATTAGAACATTCATTTTATTTTATATCTTGATGGTTGAGAATTATGTTACAGTGATTAGGAACAAATATCTTCTTGGGGCATGGAGAGGATAAACTCACACTCTTCACCTTTTTCATTAAGACATGGTTCATTCACATTTTTTTATTAAAAAGAATGACGTTATTTCCATGAAATTATTCATATTTTTTTGTTCTATTATAGGATACCTTGGAAGGACAAGTATAATATTTTGACTGATAGGTGTACTACTTTATTATGAGGTTTTCCTATGTGTTTTTATGTTTAATTTTTAGTTATACACTAGTGTTAAACTTTGGTAACATTTTTCTTACATCTAATTAGATTTGACGGCTATTCTCTTCTTAATTTTATTCGGTATTATGATTCCTAAATCATCCATGTACCTGAAAAAATAGAGGAAGAATGGGAGTTAAAAGAGTTTGTTAATTCTCATAACTATTAGAATTTAATTACACAACTCCATAGAGGATTTCGGTACTTTAAAAATTTAATCCTGTGTTATTTTTATTAAGATTTCATTTTTTTCCTTCATTATTAGTATCCTCCCCATGAAAATATGTTCATTTCAAAGACTCTATCTTGGACAACATTTTGTCAAGGTACTGATGCCATATAAACCTTACATTCTAAGCTATGTCTATTAATAGTTACTAAAGAGGAAGGTTTTTTACATGTGAATCAGGAGACAGATGCAAAAAGATATGCTTTATTCACATCTGATTGGTTTAGTTTCTCCCCACCTCGGTCCTCACCATATCAAAAAAATCATAAAAACCATAGTGGATGTTTGTTTTTTCTTATTTCACTTTTTGATCTATAAATATATAATGAAGTAGGTGAATTGGGTTCTTACTTTACAATCTGATATAAACTTCAATATCACTAATTAGCTAATCTTCCTGACTAGAAGTTGTTGTGTGGTGCCACATGGGATGGGTCACCTAATTATTTGTGTTTTAGTTAAATAGTTAAACCAGATTTCAAAGCACATCCCCCCTCAACTTATGGATCATATTCAGAGCTACCTTTGGATACTGGAAAGAATTTGAGACTATCTCTATGCTCCTTCATACATACCTGTGTATCTTTATGAAACATACCAGGTAAATAAAGAATATGAAATTTTCATATTTATTAATTAAATATTAATTTTACATTAAAGTGGATGCCATGTTCTATGGCGTACCCGATACACAATAATGAGTTTTTTTGAAATCTTACGTTACAGACAACATTAAGTTATACCGAAAAATTATATATTATTAATATTATTTTAAATGGAAGTTAATGCATAACCTTTGTATTACCAGGAATGAATAGGACTAAATACAGTATTATTATACAAGTTTGTTAAATGTTTTTTCATTTATCCAATAAAAGATATAATCTTAAAATGTGAATAAATCCAATTTTAAGCAATAACACTCTAATATTCTTTAAAAGGTCGATTTACAACCTTTTGATGGAGAACCATTTTTAAATATAGTTTTTCCACTTTTATATGTTATTTTTGAAAAAATAATATTCTTCTTTAGAATCGGGACATCAAAAGTTAATTTGGATGAAATATTGGTATTTTTCTGATAATGATCATTTTTTTAATGAAACAGTGAAAAATACTGTAATTTAATTCAAAACTGACTTTTAATATAATTTATTTATATGGTTAGATTATCTTTTTAAATGGATTTAAAGTTTATTTAGATTATATATTTTCCATTTAATCTAATTTTGGTCATTGGAAGTAATTTCACTTTGAAATTGGACATAAACAAGTGTCAATCATTGGGTAGTTATTATTTCTTAAAAAAACATTTTTTCTTTTGAAAATTGGAATTAATTTGAAATTAATTTATGCCACTTATATGTTTGGAATTTGGAAAAATTGATTTTATATTTGGAATTAAGAGGTCCAAATTGTGTGAATATTTTACTTTTATTTTTAGACATTATGAATATTTACTTTAGTAATTACTTTATTTACCTTGGTTAAAAAGTAAATCTGGTAAATAAGGGTAAACAATAATATTATAATTACCCTAAAACAAGTCCTAATCCTATTGGTGGATACATGTCTGACTATGGGAATCCTTTGGTCGATTTTTAGACCCCATGGAGCCACTTATGAGTGATAATGACACTTTATATTAATTAATTTAATGTAAATACAAAAAGGACATAAACATATATCTTTTATTAAATCAATTTTTACGTGATATATATAAGTTATATATGCGACTATAAATATTCATTGGATATTTAAAAATATTTCCTACATCATGGTATTTTATTTATTATTTTTAGACATCACATAAGTAAAATTAGTTATGAAACAATGATGATGCATTGATTACCTTATTAATAAATGATTTAAATAAATGAGATTATAAAATTTAAGAAACTGTCCAAAACCTATCCAATTATTATTGGATAATTTTATTTCGAACTACAGTCATTCTAAATTTGAGTTTAATGAGTTTTGGTACTTTTGAAACCGAATATATGTTAATAATAAAATAATGTTTTCAAACTTTCCTAAAGAGCCCCTCCTCACCCTTATAAAAATCAATCACCAATAACCCATTACTCACATCTTTCATACCCCTTATATCATCCAAACTATTCAAAATTAAGCTCCCTACATCCCTATATTACCCCTATGAGACTTACCCTAGGCATAAGTCAATTCAAGTAAACCTTTTGGTTCAAACCAAAGGGAGATACCTGATTTAAAGGTGATATCTTCTGTTAAGTTATTTTATTTTATTTTACTTCTCCAACCCACTAAACTCTATTTATTCCTTTCTTTTATAAAAACACCAGTATCAAAAATATACTCAGCTGCTGTTATGATAAGTATTTGAACTACACTTCAACACACATCCATCTAATGGATATGAACGTATTGTTTCTGTGGACAGAAAACTACTGCCTCCCAAAATGATTATTGTTCAAATATCTCTAACCGCCTCTCATTGTGGCCATTATAATGGCACTGTATTTATATATGATATATATTATGTTCATTTTTTCTCAATTCTTCTTTATTTTTTATTTATATCATACCTTTATGGATTCCATAATGGATAAATAAAATAATTTCATTTGAGTAAGTTTGGATTACCACCCCTCAAAGTGATATGACTCATTCATGACATATGTAAGACCTATAAAATATGGAGTTAATGAAATTATATATGATATTATACTAGAATTGAAATATAAATATGTATCATTAAGTGTTCATTCTATAAAAATATTAAATATAAATGAAAGTAGTGTTCATGCGTACGTACGGTTTACCATCTCCATGAATGATGCATTTCATTTATTATCTCCAAATGTTATGTACTATTTTATACTGGATATATATGATATATATGTAATATAAATAATTAATATAATTCTAGAGATAATTTAATTTTGACCACATGGACAACATGTAATTATATGAAGTTTATTTTTGACTCATGTACCAATTATCGACAAAACAACCGTTATTAACTTAAATGATTGTGTAATCGTAATAAGTGATATAAAATGAATTATAAACCTGAAAAAGGTTCAGAAGAAAGTAGAAATTAACTATGGATTATTATTCAGGAGATTTAATAATGAATGGGTCAAGTTGTACATGAGGTAATGGACATCGTCTCAATCACCTTTTATTGAGGCATATAATGATTTATACATGACTTTCAATTATACGATGTATAAACACCATTGAGTTTTCATTTCATTCAAAAGAATTATTTTTCTAGGAATTGATTTACTAAACAAGAAAAGAAATGTTTTTTAATGTACATAGTGACAAAAACCTTTTCTCCGCTGTGAGTATTATTTTATCTTTGGCTTCCTTAACATGTCATAGTGTTTTTTAAGGGAAAAATAAATACCCTTTACTCTTTTACATATTTTGGTATTGAAAATACTTTTGATAATATATTTTCTATGTCAATATTTTTAAATGATATATTTATTGAAATATGAAAATTTTATATTTCTTTATGTTTGTTTTATTTGTTATGAATATGTTATGGATCTTAGTCATTACTTACGTATACGGGTGGTTCCATGATAAAACTAGGGTGGTTGAGCTTGAGATATCTCTCCAATACATTGGGTAATGTGACAGAGGTAAATGTTAATGTTTATCCTAAGATATTTAGGAAATATACTGTGATGTGTATTCCAAATGTAACTCCATACGTAGTTCTGAAAGATATAACATATGTATGTTAAAGATGCCACAAGTTACATTTATGATTTTATGATTTTTATGTGTTATTCATAAATCATATGATTTCATGAGGTAATTTAAAAAGATTATGTTTTGATGGACTAATGTTTTATTTCTTTATTTTATAACCCATACTGAGCTTTTTATGCTCATCCCAAGCTTTTGAAATGTTTTTCACAGGACTTGATGAACAGGGTCAAGGATGAGATCAAGGATTTTGTAATGTTTAATGATGGGGCCTTATAGTTTGTATCAAAGGTCAGTTTAGAAAACATTAGAAGCTAGGATATTGTTAAATTAAAATCCATAAATTATTTTTACGTTATGGTATGATTAAAATGATATAGCATTTCCATATTTCCATATTGCTTCACCTAAGATATTTTTGTGTTTAGAATGGTTTTCCACAAAGGAAAGAGGGTTGCTATAATGGGACAACATCAAAAGGAAGGCAACCTTCCAAATCAGCAACCTGAGATGGTCAAGATCGGAACTGAACAATTTTTTCCATGATGGCACAATTGACTTAGGCTAAAATGGTGGTTGTATCCATGCATGAGATTAGCCAGATCAACTACATAGGAAAATGTCAGTAGTGGAACATTTCATGAGGCAACATACCCCATAATTCAGAGGATCATCTGACCCTGTGTTATATGAAGTGTCGATTAAAGAACTAGAGAATATTTTTGATGTAATGGGGTGTTTAGAACATCAAAAGTTTAGTCTTGATATTTATTGTTTTGAAAGTGAAGATGATTAGTGGTGGTCGATGGAAAAAAATATCAAGGATATTGAGCAGATTGATTCTCTTGATTGGGATGAATTCAAAGGTATGTTTCATGAGAAATATTTTCCTAAGTTAGTTCGTCTTAGGATGGATTTTTTTTGGAATTGAGGTAGGAAGATGACTCTGTGTCTACTTATGAAGAAAAATTCACTCGACTTGCAAGGTATGCTTCAAATTTCATATGAGATCAGGATAGTGAAATCAATTATTTTTATTCAAGATTACATCCAATGTATTGAAGTGAATTATCTTATTTTGAGTTCAAAAGTTATGTAAAACCCGTTAGATTTGTGAAGAAAGTGTAAACGGAGTTTGCCAATGATCAAGTTTCATTTGTGAAACAATAGAATTAGAGGCCGAGGTGGCAGATGAAAGGGAAGAACTCTTCCAAAAAGTCTGATGGGATGAAACTTAAGTTTACAGTTTGTGAAAATTATGGTAAAAAGCATACTAGGTAATGTATTTTGAATTCTGTTAAGTGTTATCGATGTTCTAAAATGTGACATAAGGCTCGTAATTACACTAAAAAAGATCAGGGTAATGGTAATAAAAAATCATATTTACATTTAATAAAATGTTTTAAGGGAAATGAAATGTGTCATTATGAAAATGACTATCCAAAGAAGAACTCAACTGAGGGAAATCAGCTGGAATAAAAGTAGAAAGGGGAGGTGAAATCCTTTGAAACTACTTTATCATATGGTATGCAATCAAATGAAATTGTATCAGGTACACTATTATTTTGTTCAGATTATGTCAATGTGTTTTTTGTTTCTGGTTCTACACTTTCTTTCATTTCCATGAATTTTTCTAGTAAATTGGGTATTCCATCTCATGATATGAATCCCCAACTTGTGGTTAAAATAATAAGATGAAATGTTTAGACAAAAAAAATTATAAGAACCTGTATATCTTTGTGTGCAGAAATAATCTACATGAAAACCTTATTGTCTTATCATTAGTATAGTTTGATGTTATTTTGGGTATGGATTGGATTTCCGTTTATCATGCTAAGATTGGCAGCAGAGCTAAAGAGATTTATTTTCAGAATGAATTTCAGTTTGTATACAAGAATGAACCCTTACTTTTGTTAACATGTTAGGAAGATGAGAAAATAGTAAAGATAGAAATGAATTCTACCTTGCATATATTGTAAAAAACAAAGGAACTATTCTGATTAATTATGTGCCAGGGGTAAATGAGTACCATTATGTTTTTACTGATGAGTTTCCAAGTATTATACCTGATCGAGAAGTTGAATTTACTATTGACTTAGTTCCTGATGCTAAGGAAATTTCAAAACCCCCTTATTTAATGGCTCAAATTGAACTTTTAGAGTTAAAAAGGAAATTGCAGAAGTCATTAGATAAAGGATTCATTAGACATAGAACATCACCAAGGAGTGATCCTATCTTGTTTGTTAAAAAGAATGATTCTTCAATGAGACTTTGCATGATTATAGAGAATTGTATAACATCACTATTAAGAACAAGTATCCTTTACCTCATATTGAGGATTTGTTTGATTAGCTTCAGGGAGCTCATTGTGATTCAAAGATTGACTTGAGGTTGGGGTACCATCATTTGAAATTAATGGAAGTAGACATTCCAAATACCGTATTTTTTTACTAGATATGCCCATTATGATTTTTAATATATGTCTTTTGGGTTAAACAATGCACCTACTGTATTCATGAATCTAATGAACAGAAGATTCTTTTAGTTCATGGATAAGATTTTGGTTGTGTTCATTAATGATATTTTGGTTTATTCCAAAATTAATGTGGATTATGAAATTCATTTAAGGGTTGTCTTACATTCCTTAAATGAAAATAAACTATATAGGAAATTCATAAAGTGTGATTTTTTGTGAAAAAAAATTCCATTTCATGGTCACGTTATTTCAAAAAATGGAACAACAGTTGATACTACTAAAACAAAACTTGTTTAAGAATGATCAAGACCCACAAATATTACCGAGATCCATATTTTTCATCGTTTGGCAGGTTATTACCGGAGGATTGTTGAAACTATTTCACTGTTATCTATCCCAATGAATAAGTTAACTTGAAATGGTGTTAATTTCATTTGGAAAAAATAATGTGATGATAGATTTTAGTAATTGAAAAGTAGATTGGTGAATGATCCAGTTTTGGCATTGACTTCCAGAAATAATGAGTCTGTTATCTACAGTTTTGCTTTGTTGAAAGGACTAGGTTGTTTCCTAATGTAGAATGATCACGTAATTTCATATGTTTCACGTCAGTTGAAACCTCATTAGTTAAATTACACTACACATGATTTGGAATTAGCTTCTATGGTTTTTTATTTAATAATTAGGAGGCATCATATTTATGGAGTAAAATGTGAAATATATATTGACCAAAAAAGATTGATGTATCTATTTAATCATAAATAATTGAACATGAGATAGGGGAGACAGTTGGAATTAATCAAGGATTATGATTGCATGATTCATTACCATCCATGAAATTAAAATAAAGTGGTTGATGCTTTGAATCGAAAGAGTAATGCTATGTTAACCTTGTTACATTTGGAACAAGATCCTTTGATTAATTATTTTATGAACATTGGCATGTATGTTTCTGGTGTAAGAAATTCCTTTATTTTGTTTCAGTTATCAGTGAAATCATCACTATCAGACAGAATGAAGAAATCACATAAGGAAGATAGTGAGTTGTAGAAAAAGGTAGAGTTGGTTCAGAAGGGTAAGTTTCATGATATTAACATTTATAATGATTGTGTTTTGACGTTTGGGAAGATATTATGAGTGCCTTGTGATTCACAGTGGAAGAATGAGTTGTTATGTAAAGCTCATAGTTCTCCATTTTTGGTTCATCCCATCAGTATTAAGATGTACATGGATCTTCAGGAGTATTACTTGTGAGATGGAAGGTAAAGAGATATTGATGACATTACTGTGAAGTGTTTGAATTGTCAGCATGTTAAAGTAGAGTGGTAGTTACCGAAAGTGATGCTTCAGCATTTACTAGTTCTAGAGTGAAAATGGGAAAAAATATCCATGGACTTCGTTGTGGAATTACCAAATGCATCTGAAGGTAATAAATCAATCTGGTTTATTATTGACCGATTGACTAAATCTACTCATTTCATTTTTATTCGTGATATATTTTCAATAGTTAAACATTATCGACTGTATGTTAAAGAGATAGTTAAGTAGCATGGAGTTCCCCTCTCTATTGTATTTGATCATGATCCAAGGTTTAATTCTATATTTTTCAAAGGAATTCAGATGTATTTTGATACTGAATTAAATTTTAGTGCAAATTTTCATCCTCAATCAGATGGGTAGTTAGAATGAACAATTAGGACCTTAGAGGAAATGCTACGTGCTAGTTCAATGGATTACCGGGGAAGTTGGGACCACCATCTTTCTTTGGTTGAATATTCTTATAACAATATTTTTCATTCCAGTATAGAGATAGAACAATTTGAGGCATTGTATGGAAATAGAAGTCAAAATCCATCTTTTTTGGATGATTTAGGTGAAAGGAAACTGATGAGACCAGAATTGGTAGAAGAGATGTAAATAAATTTCAATTGATTCAGAAGCACATGAGAACAACAGAGAGGAGGTAGAAAATTTATGAAGATAACTGAAAGAAGGAAATTTATTTCGAGGTAGGTGATCATGTCTTTCTCAATGATTCTCAACGATAATGTGTGATGCGTTTTTGGTAAGAAGGGAATATAGAGCCTGAGGTTCCATGGACCCTATGAAATCCTAGAGAATGTTGGATCAGTTTCATACAGAGTGGCTTTACCTCCAATTTTATCCCTGGTACATAATGTTTTTCATGTTTCAATGTTGAGAAAGTATATGCCAGATTCATCTCATATTTTGATTCTAGAGGTAGTTCAGTTGAGAGAAAATCATTCTTATGAGAAAAAACTAGTCCAGATTCTTGACTGAAGAGAGAAAGTGTTGCAAAAAAAATATAATTCCTCAAGTAACGGTTTTTAAAAAAAACCATATGGTTGAAGAGGTAACATGCCAGTCTTAAAATGCTATGAGGGATAACTAACCACATTTATTTGATATGTGAATAAAATTGTGAGGGTGCAATTTCCAAAAGGGGGAATGATGTAACATCCCAGGTAAATAAAGAATATGAAATTTTCATATTTATTAAATAAATATTAATTTTACTTTAAAGGGGATTCCATGTTCGATGGTGTACCCGATACACAACAACAGGTTTCTTTGAAATCTTACATTGTACACAACGTTATGTTATACTGAAAAATAATATAATAATATTATTATTTTAAATGGTATTTAACACATAGCCATTGTATTGGCAAGAATGAACTGGACTAACTAAAATATAATTATACATGTTTGTTTAATGTTTTTAAATTTATCCAATAAACGTTAGAAGCTTAAAATGTGAATGAATATAATTTTAAGCATAAAAACATTAATATACTTTAAAAGGTCAATTTACTGCCTTTCAAAGGAGAATAATTTTTTAATATAGTTTTGAAACTTTTATATGTTTTATTTGACAAAATAATATTCTTCTTTAGAATAGGGAAATCAAAATTTACTTAGGATGAAATTTTGGTCTTTTTCTGATAATGCCAAACTTTTAATGAAATAGTGAAAAGTACTGTATTTTAATTAAAAATTGCCTTTTAATATATTTTATTTATATGGTTAGATTATATTTTTCATTTGTTTTAATGTTTAATTAGATTATATTTTAACTATTTAATCAAATTTTGGTCATTGGAAGTAATTTTACTTTGAAATTGGACATAAACATGTGTCAATCATTTGATAGTTATTATTTTTTTAAAACACGCTTTTTGTTTTGATAATGAGAATTGATTTTAAATAATTTATGCGTCTTTAGTGTTTTAAATTTGAAAAAATTGACTAAATATATATAATTAAGAGGTAAAAATTGTCTGAATAGGTATATTTTATTTTTAGACATTATGAATATTTACTTCAGTAAATATTTATTTTCCATCGTTAAAAGGTAAATCTGGTAAATAAGGGTAAAACATAATATTATAATTACCCTAAAAAAAATTTAATCCTATTTTTTGATACATTTCCTACAATGGGAATCCTTGGGTCGATTTTGGGACCCCATGTAACCACTTAGAAGTGATAATGACACTTAATATAAATTAATTTAAAGTAAAGACAAAAATGACAAAAACATATAACTTTTAGTAAATCAGTTTTTACACGGGTTATATAAGTTATTAATTAAACTATAAATATTAATTAAAAATATAATAAGATTTTATACATCATGGTATTTTATTTATAATTTTTAGACATCAAATCAATAAAATTATTTTCGACACAATGATGATGCAGTGATTACCTTATTAATAAATGATTTTAATAAATGAGATTATAAAATTTAAAAATCTATCCAAAACATGTGAAATTATTATTGGATAATTTTATTTAGAAAAATAGTCATCTTATATTTGTATTTAATGATTTTTGGATCTTTTGAAACTGAAATTATGTTTATAATAAAATAATGTTTTCAAACCTTCTTAAAGAGCCCCTCACCCCCCTTATAAAAAGTCATCACCGCTAACCCATTACTCACACCTCTCAATCCCCTTGGATCATCCAAACATTGCCCAATTAAGATTCTTACGTCCCTGTATTACACCTAGAAGCATTATCCTATGCATAAAGCAAATCAAGTAAACCTTTTGGTTCAAACCAAAAGGAGATACTAGATTTAAAGGTAACGTCTTATTTTAAGTTCTTTTCTTTTATTTTATTTCTAAAACCCCCTAAACCCTATTTATTCCTTACTTTTATAAAAACAACAGTTTCCTCAATATTCTAGTATGATTTTCTGATAATTATTCGAGCTACACTTCCACACACCTCTATCTAATGGATACAAACATACAGTTTCTGTGGACGACGAACTACTGCCTCATGAAACGATAATTGTTAAAATATCTCCAACCGACTCTCGTGGTGGAAATTATAATGACACTATATTTATATATGATATATATTATGTTTATTTTTTCTATATTCTTCTTTATTTTTCATTTATATCACACCTTTTATGGTTTCCATAAGGGGTAAATATGATAATTTCATTTGAGGAAGTGCAGTCTGACGCCCCTCAAAATGATATGACTCGCTCATTCCATATATGGTACATATAAAGGATGGAGTTAATGAACTTTTATATGATATTATAGTGTAATTATAATATACCTATGTATCATTATGTTTTAATTCCATTAAAATATAAAATATAAATGAAAGTAGCATTCATGCGTACGTACGACTTACCGTCTCCATGAATGGTGCATTTAATTTCTTATCTCAAAATGTTATATACTATTATATACTATATATATATGATATCTAAATCATGAAAATAATTCTATAGGTAATGGAATTTTGACCACATGGATAACTTTTAATTATAAGAAGTTCATTTCTGACTTAAGTACCAAATATCGACAAAACAACCATTACTGACTTAAATGATTATATAATGGTAATAAGTTATATAAAATGAATAATAAACCTAAAAAAGGTTCTGAAGCAAGTAAAAATTGACTTTAGTTTATTATTAAGGAGATTAAATAAAGAATAGGTCAAGTCAGACATGAGGTAAGGGACTTCGTCTCAATAACCATTCATTTAGGCACATTTTGATTTATACACGTCTCTCTTTTATACAATGTATAAACACCGTTGACTTTTCCTTTCAGTCAAAGGAAATATTTTTCTATGAAATGTTTACTAAATGTCAAAAAGTAATTTTTTTTAACTTACGTAGTGACAATGAACTTTCCTTTATCACAAGTATTACTTAATCTTTGGCTTCCTTAACATGTAGTAGTTTTTTTAAGAGGGAAATAAATACCATGTACTCTTTTATGTATTTTGTCATTGAAAATGTTTTTGATAATGTATTTTCTATGTCAATGTTTTTAAATGAAATATTGATTGAAATGTGGAAATTTTATATTTTCTTTATTTTTGTTTTATGTGTTATGAATATGTTACAGTTCTTTGGGATTGTATAAGTTTACATGTGGTTATGTGATAAACCTTGGGCTAGTGAGACCGAGACAGCTCTCCAATGCATTAGGTAACATGACATAGGTAAATGTTAATGTTTCTCCTAACAGATTTAGGCAATATACTGTCACGATTATTAAAAATGTAACTCCCTATGTAGTTGTGAAAGCTACAACATAATTATGGTATAGATTCCACAAGTTACCTTTATGATTTTATGATTTCTATGTGTTATTCATAAATCATATGATTTCATTAGGTAAGTTAAAAATCTTATGTTTTGATGTAATAATGTTTTCTTTCTTTATTTATAACCCTTACTGAGATTGTTATGCTCATCTGATATTTTTGAAACGTTTTTCACAAGACTTAAAGATTGATAGGGTCAAAGATGGGATCAAGGAAAAGTCAATATGTCTAAAACATGAAACTAGACATGACTCTTTTTTTTCATGAGTTTTTATATTATGAAAAATGGAAACTAAGAAGAAGTGTCTATTTTGTAAATTTTCAGATGTAATGTAATAGTTATGGCCTAATTCTCTAAAACTCAAAACCTGAAAAGATCCTCAATGTGAGTTATTCATTTAATTCATGATTATATAATTCTTAAGGTTGGTGCCTTATATTCTACGATTTGAGTCATAAATAATTTTTTTTAAGATTAGTTTAATTATACCCTCAAGGAATATCCTCCTTTAGAATGTTTTTCATAACCAAATTCTTTCTATTGATCAGGTATACAATTTCCTTCAATCAAACTACACTGTATGAAGCCACCAGAATGTTTTGAGCATATTTTTCTTCATTATTAATTTATTGATAATGTATGGAGTTTTATTTTTATCCTCCTATTATAGAAACCTATATTGGGTGATGAAATTAATACCTTCATGAGTATTGTTTCCAATTTTTCTCAAAGACAGTAAATTCATAACCTTTTCATAGTTACGATACCTGTGTGATTTTTCTATATTTGTAAGGCACAAATTTAAATCTTATTTGATGATTAGTATATGAATTTTTTAATAATTCATGTACTTATTTGTAGTTGTTCATAGAAGATATTTTAGTTGTTAAAACCTACTAATTTATACTGTATTGTAGCTATTCATACCAACACATTTCTACTATATTGATGATGTATCCTAATTTTAGAGTAGTGGATCAATTTTTGATTGAAATATTTTTTTTTGTAGCTTGATTCAGTTACTCACATGTCACTACCATGGTCATAAAGAAAGACTTACTTGGTATTACCTAATGGTATGGAATTAAAATCAAACCAACACTTTCTATCATAAACAATATTACTAGCATAGAAATATATAATATTTTATTATCTATTGGAAACATTCTAAATTATTCATAATTATTTCAAACGTTCATGTTATTGATAAGTACATAACATGTGATCATTGGATTTTGTTTTTTTCTCTTTAATCTTTATCATGCATTGGGAAAGGCAATGTTTCCTCTCATTGTAGAACCATGATTCAAAAAAAGTGATTATGAAAATAATATAGTAAGTAAATTTTTGGTTTCTAGAAAAAATATACACTAATATGTGATTACAAATTCCATATGCATTTATTATTTATACATCTTTAAATTTTTATAGAATTGTGATACTAATTCTCATGCTACATCAAGATTAAATTTTCCTTAATCTATTTTTTTATTCAATTTCATGTTGTCTGGTCTTCTAACATGGTTTATGGCTCTCTGTTGAAGACGATTAGTATGGGTGAAAGACTCCACTGAGAGAACAAAAACACGGATTCCCATTCTACTTACCAAGGAAAGGTCTCTGTTAAATAGATATTTTAAAACAACAACTCAATACTGTTGTCATTGATTGAAGAACCAACCTGATTCAATCAGTCTTTATATATGTTTTTTATTCAATTTCATGTTTTGAAGTATTATCAAGTTGTTGTTAGATCTCCGTCTTAATCTTTTTTATTCAATTGAATATTTCATTTCATCTTTTTATCTGATCTCTGCATCCCTCATTCCATATTGTTCCATAAACATCATGAATAGTATCTACCACTGCTTTCTTTTTTTTATCTTTCACTTTTTATTTTAGTGCACAGATTACTGTTATTGTGATTGAAGTTGAAAATGAATTCGAATTTCCATCCTCAAAATTTATAAATTGACATACTTTTAATATATCCTTTTTCTCTGTTAATAATTTAAATGGTTTATCCATATTATATGCACTTCTATTCCATTATCATACACCATTACATTATAAAAAGAATTTATTCAATATTATTTTTTATTCTCAACTTTTATAAATACTAATCTATTATTAAAAGAAATCCCAGTAATCGAATATGTCGTGCAATAGCACGGGAGAGTACTATTTTTTCCTATTATTTGAAAGCAATCTGATCTCATTTTTACATTTTTGATTTTTAAGTGCATTTTGAACATAAATTTCACTTCAATATTGGAAACATTCACCTCTAGGAATAACAAAAACATTTTATTTCAGAATGATATGTGGTTAATTCATACAAGTCACAAATTATATATGGATCTTCCACCTAATGTTTGAAAAAAGAATTAGAGTTTTTTTTTCAATTTTATATTTATGGTGCACGTTTTAAACTAAAATGATACTTTAATACTGAAAAAAACACTTCAAGTCATACTAAACACACAATGTGTCATATTTATGTGCAGTTGATTCATACAAATCACAATTTAATTATCAATCATTATTCTAATGTTTGAAAATAATATAATATTGTATTCTAAATTTTGTCTATGTGACACATGTTTTAAACTAAAATTGAAATTTTATTTTTCATAACATCCACATCATGTCATACCAAACCACACAGTGTGTTGGACTGATGTGTGGTCAATTCTTACACCAAAAAAGTGAATTTTTGGAGCATTTTCCTAATATTTGAAAACAGTCAAAGCTCATTTTCTCAGTTTTTTCTATAGGATGTATATTTTAAACTTAATTGAAACTTATATATTGAAAATAATAACTTTAAGTCACACTAATAACATTGTGAATCAAATTTATATGTGGTATATTCCTATAAGTAACAAATTAATTCTGGCTCATTTACTTGATGTTTGAAAACATTTGAAGATATTTTTATCATTTTTAGCTATGAGATTAACATTTGAAACTAAAATAAAACTTTTATATTTAAAACACACAATTCAATTATACATGGAAAAATAATTTTGTGGATTTATAGGCATTAAATTACTACATTTTATAAATTAATTATAGATATTTTTCCTAATGTTAGAAAATAAATTCTGCTAATTTTATTGGTTTTTACCGTGAGATGCATGTTTTAAACTAATATGAAAATTCTATATAAAATTTATTCAATTTCACATATACATTCTACATAATGTCTTATATTGATGTGGGTTTAGTTATTTCATGTCATAAATGATTAATTGATCACTTTCCTAATGTTTAAAAATAATCATAACTTATTTTCTATGTTTTGGATATTTGACCCATGTTTTAAATTAAAATTGAACTTTTATATTGAAAACATGAACTTAAAGTCATACTAACTTCATCATGTTCTAGATTTACATGAACTTAATTATTAAATATCCAAAATAAATTATGGATCATTTTCTTAATATTCAAAGAAATCATGATCTCATTTTTGTTGATATTTGCTATGTGATGTGAACTTTATACTTATATTGAACATCTATATTAAAACAACAAAATCTATGTCATAATGAATTAATTTTTCATTGAATTTATTATTCCTTTATTTCTTTACATAATAAATGAACTATTAAACATTTTCATAAATTTTGAAAATAATCTGACCTTTTTTTCTTGGTTTTGTCTATCTGCTGCTTGTTTTAATCTAAAATTACTATTTGATATTAAAAACATGAAATTTATACCATAAAAACCACATAATGTGATGAATATATTTCTAGTTGATTAATATACATAAACAATTATATATATATCATTTTTCAAAAGTTTGAAAATAATCAGAGAACATTTTCTTGATCTTTGATATGTGACAAGATTTTCAAAATAAAATGACACTTTTATATTGAATATAGAAAATTATATGGTGAGGATAGGAGTATGGAAGTAACTTCCCTAGTAGTTGGTATTAAAGCTTCATATATTTGAGTTTGATGTATCATTTATCCATTTCCCTATCACCATTATCTTCGCTATATTCTAAAAGTCCAATTTTTCACAAGAACAATCAGCTTTAGAAATAATTCTAGTTATTCTAGAATCCTTAGAGCGTAACCCTACAATGTAATTTTCATTGATAAATATGTAAAAATAATATATAATCATTAAGATTCTAATTATTCACAACCCTAATGTATCTCTAAGTTCATACCATGTACTAGACTAGAAATATAATCGGCAATCAAGATATAATGATGTTTGAAAACATTCTGGAACCACGTACTTTACCCACTCATCTATAAAAAAATTATTTATTCTTTTGAGTATGTATATTGTTGTAAATATTTGTATTTCTTAAACAAATATATAAAAAATATTTTTTAAAAAAATATTATAGAAAAAATCCTAATTACATTTAGAAGTTACTTGTTTGGGCATGCAAGTTATTAAATGGTATGTGATATATTCAAAAAATTTACAAACATAATATCCATAATCATTGAAATTATAGTTCTTTATAAACCTTATGATCACTGACTAACATAATTAAATTGTTTTGGAAATATTATTTGATAGTTAAATTTTAGTATATATAACATAATATTTTTCTGTTTGAATAAACCCATAGGATTCTTATGTTCAGTCACTGACTTCATACCATGATTTAGCCTACATTTATATAACACACTATGTAAAAACAATTCTAATTAAAACCTAAAATTAAAAATATATCCCAAATATTATATACATTTTTATGATTTTTCTTCTTCAAAAATCCACAATTTTCATTATGTGTAGCTGGTTTGATGGAAATATATTCTCTAGTTCCCAAAAATAAATTTTTTGTGTACCCAAATTTATTGAAATGATCATTAAGTTCTTCCTATTAAAAATAAAAATAAGTAATGAAAAAAATAATAAAATATTTATAATACTAGATTGTATAGTTTTACCCCACTATTATAGGAATCAAGAGGATTTTTTAATGTATTAGTTTCTTTTCAAACACCTCTCTTAGTGCATATTTTTTTTTATTTTCAATCCCTCTCAATTAAAAAAAAACAATTTCATAGAAATGATACTATAATTAGTGGGTCCAAATCAGTAATCACATGGTTTCCCCTTTATATAACAGTAATATATACACCGATAGAAAATATTAATAGTTATTACCTATGATAAACCTAAGTTATCATTTTTTGTAGAGTTGGATTATGAAAATGTACCTCATGTATGTATTCAAAACTAATACTCTCAGTCATTCAAACATGATAATATAATTTTTAATTTCTAGACCAACCATGTCCTTAATGAAACTACTCTTAGATGTTCATTTTGATTTCATGGTTGATCCACTTGATTATATTAACCCAAAAATTTGTTTCTCTTTAGTTTTATCTATCTATAATACTATACATCATTTCAAACATTTTTTCATAAAATTTTAAATCATTTGGAAAAACATTATTAAAGAAATAACTCATGTATCTTTATAATATTATACGAGCTTGCTACAAATTTTCCTATATAATTATCCACCATGGTAATATCCAAACCATCTAGTAGAATATGAAACATAGAGCTTGCATCATGATCTACTTCAATCCTTACTCTCATGGGCTATTTTGGTAGTCATTTTTTTTATCATGTCTCCTAGTAAATTATACACCAAACCCCTTGTAACAAGGAAATGTGCTGGAGTTGATAGATATAAATCACATACAACTTCATCCTCTATAATTTTATTAACATAAAGTTATTAGAAGTTTTTTTATTAACATTTTAGGAGAAATAGTAATTAAAAAATTTATTTTCTTCAGTATGGTATGTGGTTGAGGAGAATTTATAGTCTCAAAGATAGTGGGTTCAATTGGCTCTTCAATAATTAATCATTATTCCACTATTGTTTCACTTTTATCATTTCGCTTATATTGGTTATCCAAACCAAACTCGAAAATAATAAATTTATAAGAATCCATTAGAATCTACATGCCTTTAATCATATCATATATATCTCGTTTCAACCAATTCTTCTTGAAATAATTTTGAGCTGACACTCCGAAACATGCACCTCTAACATGGAAATATTTTTTGTGTGATTTCAAGATACTAAAATTAGTTTTTATTCAGGTATAGTTGATGTTGATTCTTTTTTATAAACCATATAAATAAAATATTAACATAAATAGTTATTTTTATGTAATACTATATTAATGGTTTATGAATTACTATTATATCATATTTACACATGATTCGCAAACTTCGTGTCTATTTTAATCAACTATTTTACCATATTTATTTATTTAGGCCTTCTTCCAAAGCACATGACATGGGATAGAAGTTTCTCTAGATTTTGATTCATTAATACAAATATAAACAAAGGAACATATGATTTTCATATCACTTATATATTTTTGAATCAAAGTGGATAATATAAATAATTTTAAATAAAATGTTATTTACTACAACAAACCTAAATTGATTTCTCATCATGATGAAAAATTAAATAATTCTAAGTTTTCTGGTTTATAATGTTAGCATACATAAATTTTGGGTGGTGGTTTACTTTCCCTACATAATTCTTAAGATAATTCATTGTAAGAATTGTATGGAAGCCTCTATGACCTTTTAATGTGACCAATAAGGCATATATCTTATAAAAATAATCTATATTATATGAACTCTGCAAGGTATAATGAAAATTAAATCAATATTTCATTGCATATATTTTTTAAAATAGATAAAGTATATTGTAACATTAACATAATATATTCCCTTGTAGATTCCTTCAATGAAAACTTGACATGATGCTAAAAATAAATTTCCATTGGCATATGAATCTCATTGTTACCCTTATGTTAAAAATGAACATTGAATAATTGTGGTAAATTGGATTTCCATGTTGATTCTAGGAATCCTAAAATTTTATGACTTTTCTTGTTTCATTGATAATTTTAGTTAAAATGGTGACTCTATGTCATTTTCATTATTTTTCATCAATATGTTGTTGATCCCATATTAATACTGATGTTTTAGAATCAATCATATCTTCTTCCTTAGGATCAGAAATATTAGAATGTTGAGAATTCATTATCTACATTACTAGTGAAACATTTAATTTAGATTACAAAAATGATCTAGAGAAGACAAAATGTTATGAGGAAAATATGGGTGTATAAAAAACACTTTAACCTAGTAATTGAATTATATTTTTTCATTAATAGATAAGGAATTTGGATCCTATATCGTGTATCCAAATCATATATTTTTGTTCCCCTATAACATAAAATAAATTTTATATATTGGGACCACCATGAAATGAGTGTGATCTCCCAATAAAATGGTAATCCTCAATTGATTCTTCATCTAACCCTGTAGTTGTTTTAGTTTCCAACAATTCATTTGACAAATTATTTTTTCCTCGATCTATGACATAATGTACATTCACAAATTTGGATTCCATAATAAACAGCTCATAATTTTACCCTTCAACATTAAAATTCACTTTCATAAAGAACAATTCATCAACTTTCACTAAAATTCGCCTTAATTTGTGTTTTCAAATAAATCCTTATAAATATGATATTGGATTCATCTGATAAACTATTTATTATGTGTATTTGATATCCATCACTAATCCCTTGATAGATTCAAATGATTAAGAATTACATTGTGTCCTTCAACGTACAAAGAGACCATTGTACTATTTTGTAAAATATAAAGGTGAAATTCCTCCCACTTTATAATGGTAATTGTAACCACATATCTTCTGAAAGTCCCCTCACCCATAAGGTTTTATTTATGGAATGATTTGGGGAGACTGATACTATCAATGTCTTATAGGTAATCAATTTAGAATTCAACAAATTCTTAAATAATAAATAATTCTATAATACAACCATCTAACCAACATTAATTGCTGACATGCTCTTTCAAAATATTCACATATCATTCAATGAGGTACATAAATATTTAATGAAAAATACTATGTATTTGGATATCACTAACCAAGTAAACTATTAGGTGGGCCATTATATAAAATAATTAGGGTGAGAAGACATCTCTAATCCATATAATATGATTGAAATATATTTATTCATGATGGTAAATTTCATCGTGTCTGTAACATTACTTTATAAGTATTTAAAAAGAATTCTAGTTAGTGTATGTATTACATTTACAAGAAGAATGCAACCTAATGTGACAGACATCAAATATTTCATCAAAACAATGCATTCATGCAATTTTAGACTGTATAAATTCAAAATATACATACATGAATTTAGTGATATTTTATGAACACCCCTTGGGAACATTTACACCATTAAGAAAATTTATAAATTGAAAATTTTATTTCTTGGATAAAGTGTAATCTTCTAGAAGAATAAAATTCATTCCTTTACCCATTACTGGAGCCAAATCTTCCCTTATCCCCATATCAATCATGTCAAAACAATCCTTGATTCCATCATTTTTTCTATTACAAAAATTTAATAACTTGTCAATCACACTATCAAATATATTTTTTTAACATGCATGAAAACAAGAAAATTTATAAGGTATAAAAAATACAAGTACAATAATTAAATGAATATTGATCTATTTTTCCAATCTGATTTTCTATAGTTTTATAAAAAAGTATCCCTGAAAATAGTTTCAATATCTTTAAATTTATTGAATATTTTATTATCCGTTAGTGAGGATGATATTTTAACTTATTCAATTTTTCTATTGAATGATGTCATCGAAGATTAATATTTATGTTGTTAGGGTAAAAAAAAATTCATTTTACTAAAAACACAATCTTTGCTGAATTTTTTTATGAAAATGAGTATGTTAATTCTTAAAAAATTGTACACTTGATAATTCCTTTAATTTTATACCCTGAAAAAATTCGATAAGAATGAAATTCATTTGTCATCCAATACAACATGTAATCATTGTGAATTCATTTATTTCATGAGAATCATAAATGTAACAACTATATCTAACATCAATTTCAGATCATTGATCAATGGATCCAAATAGTCATCAAAATTATTACTAGGTTGTTTTGGTCTAGATATAAGAAGAGACAACATAATGAATCTATGCTTCATGAATACCCACGATGAATAATTATAATTTAAAAATATTATTATCCATGTACTATGAGAACAAATATTTATCCCAAAATGATTTATTCCATCTGTAGCTAATGAAATACAAAGGATTCTCGAGTTATTTCTAGATTAAGGATAATCATAATCAATTTTCTTCCACCGAAGAGAGTCCAGTAGTTAACGTAGTTTCCAACCTTCAATTCCTATATCTATATGGCATGTTAATTTTCTAGTAGTATTTTAACATTCATATAGTCATCTACACCATAGAAAGAGATGAAAGTACCATACAAATTTAAAAGGACTTTATTTAAATTCCTTGTAAAAATTCATGACACACTTATGTAATTTTTATATGATTCATAGATTTTTTGAAATGTTATGAAATCATTTGAGAAAGAATGTTTTTTAGATATCATTCCCATTGAAAGTGGAATTAGTTTCTCATTGTATATTTTACAACATAGCTAATTTTCACCTTGTAGCATATCATCTAATAGAAAAAGTAGTTCTGTAAAGCTAGTGTTACCGCATCCTCTATATTGTTTCAAATTATATAACTTCAATATAGCTGACAATATTTTATATTTAGTACAAAAAATATAAACTGATCTCATAAAATATCTATTTAACTTCTCAAAAAAATTGGACAATCATGATGGTCATCATCAATTTCTATTATTTACTATTCTATATGATCTCTATCATCATTTACACTAGTTTTCATATAAAATGATCAATAAATAGTAATATCATCTGAATCAGTATGAACATTTAATTTCTCCCCATGTTTAGTCCAACATTTATAACTTTGATCTATTTTATGACAAATAAAATGTTATTACAACTCTTTCGAATTAATTTTTCTTCAATAAAAAAAATTTAAAAATAGATAAATTATTTGATAAATGTTATATAATTTATCTATTTAAAACTGTATGAACTCTTTAACTCTATCCTCCTAATATTTTTTTAATGTGATTGGCATTTATCTATTCTCTCTTAAAATTCATCATATAAGGTTTTATAATATTCATTGTGTATAAAAAATTAATTAGATACACATAAGGCATGCATATAATGTATATATACATTGATATGTAAAAAAATAATCAAAATTTGAGTGTATACAAACTCAATTTTGGGAATTTTTATATAGATTGAGCATGTTGTTTTATCGAGATAAAATAGTGTATTATATAAATTCTAAACTATTTGGTAAATCATATCTAAATTTGATTTCATCAAAATATAATAGATTCAGGAAAAATTAACTTCACTTACATTTTTAATTATAATTCCTGAAGAGTATAATGAATCGTTAAAATAAGTTCAAACATTCCTTTAATTGATTGCGTTCTCTCTAGAAGAAATTATAAAAGTTTCAACGATAAATTCACGTTTTTATGGTTCTAAAATGTTTCTATTGTGGGAAAAATCAATTATACTTATGATATTATTAAATATACAAACCTAAGAATGGAATAATTAATTTATTCTATTATATTAATGATAAAAAACATCTAAATCTAGTTATGAAACCCACCAAGCCATTCATTGTCCAAATTAATTAAATCTTTCATAGGAATATTAAAACTAAAAAATATAGGAAACATGTTTCAAAAAATCTCATGTTTATATCAAATCATATCTTTCCATTTTTTAATGAATCCATGTTCACACATTATTAGAAAAATACTATAAAAACATCATAGTGTTAATTTCAACAAGGATTATGGTCATGTGTTAAAAATTGAATTTAAGAAAATGACCAATAAAATAGAAAAGGAATAATATTTTGTTTTTATAAAGGATAATATAAATACAGTTTACTTATAAAGTATAAAAATGTAATGAAAAATGGATTGTAAAATAATGAATAATTTTTAAATGTAATTCATAACACATTATTTAAATAAATGGGTCAAAATTAAGTTATTTAAACACTCAAATATCATACAACAACAATACGATTTTTTTTTGAGAATTTCTAAATAAAAAAATATAAAAATAAACACTCTAACCAATATAATTGAGTACATAAAGGATTTATCTTTTGAATATATAATAAATATATAAATAATAATATATCAATATCAGAAAAAATAAAAAGAAATATCAAATGAAACACACAACATATTAAAATTTTATAAAATTAAAAAATATGACATATAATAGGCTAACTATTGAACAATAATGTAAAAAAAATATTCAAATTTAAAATATATTAAATCCAAATTGGAAATAAAAATTTTAAATTAAAATATTACGGTGCATATATATAGTGGAAAAATAATCAAATTAAAGATGAAAATGAGATGAATTTTTAAATCATTATAGTTACATCAAGACTAAATCATTTTCTAATAATAATAATAAAAAAAAATCAATGCCTTACTAAATGATACTAATTCACTCCAATAATATAATAAAATAATTATTTAAAATTGGTATTAATTAATTAAAATTATATTTTCTATGATGTGACCTAAAAGGATTTCTATGACTAAAAGTGCATCTTTCCCCTCACGATGAATGTGTGTGTGTCTGGGTTCTATTATTAATCGAAATAACTAATTCTAGGTTTTTATTGTTATCATTTTCATGGTTTTGGGTAGATTTTGTGGTAACACAAATCTTCCTCTATGAAATTAGTGTATGTCATGATCTATGAAAGAATTCCATGCCATGATCCACACTTGAATTCCATCTATTTTCGTGAAACAATACAATTTTGGTTTTGATTCTTAGGACATGACTATCAAAAAGAAAAAGAACTATGGATAACTAGGAAAAAGTTTATGGAAGGCCTATTTGTATGCTACATAAAATATTGGTCATACCATTTTAATGAAAACTAAAATGATTCCATGTGAATAACATTGTACATAAGATGGTATTCTTGGAATAAGGGTGGGAAGTATGAGGCATTGGGAAATAGTGAGTCTTGAGCCTGTGGGTTACACGACAAGCCCAAAATAAATTTAAAAATTTAATAAACATAATAAATACATGTTCAGCTAAAAAAATAATAAATAATCACATACCATGTGTTTTGAGATTGTCATTTCATCAGAAACGTTCTAGGGGAGCAATGGTGAAGGTTTGGTTCTACAAGATCTTGAATGTAACAAGCGATGGGGTTCTCGGTTAGGGTTCTATTTAGTATAATTAATGTTTTTTATCATAAGTTTACAAAAATTTATAATAAAGATAGGTATTATCAGTTTTCAAATAAAAATAATTGATAAAACATATATTTACAAGCACTAACTCTCTACATTGATAACGATGGGTATTTATAAGAACTTTTTACCACCGATAAAACATATCATTATCATTTCTAAGAGATATAACTAATGAAGATATTTTTTATCAGTTCTTAACATAGATATTGAAATATATTTCTCCTTGAATTGGTTCTCCTCTCAAGCTTTATGATAATACCATTCAATGAATGTTCGTTTATTATGTTTGGGTCTTAATGAATATTGATTTAATGAATACTAGGAGGAATTGTATCATTCTAATTGAAAATGGTGAAAAAATTGAATTTGAGTGTGAATATAGATACTTTCTTAATTTATAAAACTTTCACAAGATTTTCATTTATGAAATTGGAAACTGTAGGCAGGTTTAAAAGCTCAAAACCAAGCCTTTCAAGGGAACATGGTGGGGATTTATTGAGAAGGGAGGGGATAACTCATTCATGGAAAAAGATAAAGATGAATACTCAATACCATCAAATGAAATACCTCATAACATGAAGGATATATGAAATTTCAATATAGAATCCCATTCCTCAAAATGAGGTAGCTCGTGCCTCACTAAATGGATTTGGTGACTCTAGTGGGGAAAATAATGCTCAAAAAATGCATTGCGTGCTTTTGGTGTCAATACAAGTATGTTATACTCTATTTATAGTATGAAAAATCCCCTCTGAAATTTCCCAAATAATCATATCCTGGTGACACTATTAAAAGGACTAGAAATATGTTTTTCCTATAGGTACATAATGGTGCTAGTGAATATCACATTCATCGGAAGCTGAATAAATCAATTTTAATTACTGTACTGGTGTAGAGATCTATTTCTATAGTGTAGAATGATAACCCCCATGGATATTCTGGTTAGCATATAGAATTTGATACATAATGTGCTACTCAAGTTGCAGTCAAATTGAAATTGAATAATGAGGTCCTTTTGACTGCCTCTTTTAACCACCAAAGGAAGAAAAAACATGTTGTTGATTCATTTTTATAGGATAAACCTTATATAGGTTATTTTACTTGTAATGTGGATTTTTCCTTATCTCCCTAAGGAGTTACTCATCCGATTGAGGATAAGAGACATGATGCATCTGGTGAATCATGACCCATTGAAGCAGTATTGGATGGGTAGGGGAAGGGATGTAGGGTATGGGTTGATGATGTGCAGGTCGCCTATGATGTCCAGTGTCTCAACATAGTTACTCCACCAGGACCTGGTAAAAATAATATTAGTCTTCTTGAAATATTAAACAGATCAAATATCAAAGATTTTCTCCATAAGGTATTCAAAAATGCTCATGGGTTTCCCTTTGTTGAAGACACTGAGACTATCAAGTCATCATTGAAGGGCTCAGGTCCGGTGGACAATCCAATCCCACCACTTCATAATAATGAAGAGACATGGTAGTATCCCAAACCATAGAATAGTGGATATTATTCTAGAATTAGGGGTAGTATTCGATCATATATATGACAATTTTTTCATGTATTATAGTGGTTTTCTACTTGTTTACATTCCCCATAGTCTTTACTTTCGTGTACTTATTTTATTTTCAATAAATTTCAGAACCATGGGATAACCCATGGATCATGTTGTATTAATAAATATAACTATAAAAATTCAATAAAATTTAATAATTTATAAATTAATGTGTTAAATATTAAATATTTATAAATAAAATGTAAAATGATATTATTAATATATATATATATATGTGTGTTTATCTCTATAAAATTAAATTAAATTTTTCTACGTATGTGAAATAATATCATATAACATATTTAGTGTAACATATTTGTCCAAATTTTAATTCATAATTAAATATTTATTATTTGATATATATTTCAAACTGAACAAACAAATGACATTGAGAATACAAGATGTTATCAATTATCTATTAATATTAATTAGTCAATATTTTTAATCAATTTTAATTTTCAATTAAGTTATAAATATTTATTAAATTAATATATGACATATAAATAAAATTTTAATAAATTAATTTTTATTAAAAAAATAATATATATATATATATATATATATATCAACTATAACACCCTTATATTTTAAAAGGGGAACATTACGTACAGTAGTGTATATGAAACGAAACCTCAATATTAGATGAGAATGTATCTCTATGATACTTTATGATATATTTATTTTTAATTAAATTAAATCTCTTCAATAGCTTGAGATGCACACAGCGCTAGGATGAAACAAAACGTGATATTTTATTAGAATATTATCATTTAAAAAATTCCATTATAATATAGATGTTTAGTTGGAAGGTATAAGATAAACTAAATTATGAACTTTATATGGTTTACACATGTATGAAATAAATTTAATGGCTATCCATTTATTATAATTAAAATAAAAATCATTTTAATGGAAAAATAATGTTTTCTGAAAAACAGTATTTTTCTAAAAGGCTGATTCATCTCACTTTGTTTATATAATTTAAAATTATTTTTTTTACTAGTTTTAGAAAGTTAATTTGAAAAATAAAATTCATTTTTAAAATCTATATGTAATCCATGAAAATATAGTGATTAAAAATATTTTAATGGGATGGAAAACACATTTAAAAAAAATCATATATTTTTAAATGATTTTAAGAATTATAAATCGGGAATAAATTCAAATAAGATTAAATATTTTGAAACGTTTTTAAAATAGAAAAATGGGATTCATAATGATCATGTAAAAGATATTTTGAATATCATGTCTGAATGTGAAAGAAGAATTGAATTTGTGGATAATGATGGAAAAACCCAAAAACTAAAATGTATTTAGCACAGTTTCAAATTAGAAAATCTTAAATGTGCTTAATATGAGTCTTTACAACAATCTAAATGGATAGTTGCCTTCATAAGAAATTATAAAGGAGATTATTATGAAAATATTCCTCTATCTGGTGGAAATAATATCTTTAGATCATGTAATTATTAATATCTATAAACTTCATATAGAGATGCACCATCCACATAAAAAAATGTGTTAATTATATATTCTTTCACTGTACAGGTTCAAAGTAAAAATATGTAAAAATGTGGATAATGAAAAGTGATGAGTTTATCACAACAACATATATGGTGAAGGAAGATAACTATAGAAGAATTTTTTTCAATATATAATCCAATAAAAATAATGAAACATAATTAAAATAATAATCTTGTCAATATGATCCCACATTTATTCGAAGGAAATGCAGAAGAGTTGTTAGCAATTGTTGGTGTTGTTGCTATTTTGGAAAAATCGATTTGATTGTTGGCATAATATATCAACTACTAGAAATAACTTAATGACTATATATAGTGACTATTTAATAGAAAGGATTCTAATCACACGACTGAAATTAAATAAATTTTCTATTATAAATCGATTTTAAATTTTGAAGAATCTATATGGTTTTTTTAATCAGTGCGGTAATAGTAATAATGAATGTTTTACCAAGTATCCCAAACTGATGCAAAAAAAATAAAAATAGAAAAAAAATCTTATATTATTAAGGAATGTCTTGGGAAATTTTCAGGATAAAACTACTAAAAATATAAATCCTATGATACATCAAAATATGAGAGGTGAGTCAAACAAGGGTTTTAATCAGAAGAAGAATGTCTTTCAAAACAAATCCAAGAAGTTCAAGAAGGGTGTAACACCAAAAATTAATTTCTTATTATTTAATGGGAGAATTAGTAAATAAATATACTATTATATATAGAAAGTTGAAAATAAAGAAAATAAATTCATGCTTAAGAAATAAAGGGAAAGAGAAATCTAAGAGAAAGACAACATGAATGATTTTATGAAAATTACTTCAGTGAAACCATATGGAATTTCCCAAAAGACAATAAAAAATAACAAATTATGTATTCTAATTTTTATAATTTATTTTAAAACATAAATAAAGATATAAGAACTATAAGGGAAATAAAACTCTAAAAGAAAATAGATAATACCACATAAAAATTAAATTTCATGAATATTTGTTAACAAATGAGGAACACAGAATTTATGAAGTATTGTTTGGAAGGTGAAATAATGCTCTATATATCACTCAATATGTTTTATTTATATTTATAACTCAAGGAATGATATTAATAAATATTCATCAATCACCATGTTATATGTGTACCATATTGGCTATTTAAAAGATAAATTTTCGAAAGAAAGACATTAAGAAAATGAAATAAATCCATGTTTTCCATGACTTATTGGAATCCAAAAAAAATCAAATGAATATTTGTCACATATTTAGAACTAAAATGAATAATGTTTCTTGGTTTATAAGAAAATCTCAACCTTGTAACTCTCATTAAGAATAAAAAGAGTTCACCCTTATTCTTATACACTTTGTGTTAGTGCTTTTATTGAATGGAATTCCAAATGATTTATATGTTATATTAGAGAATTAATAAAAAAGAAAATATATTCATATCAAAAAATAAAATTATAATGATATAAAAACCATTACATTAATTATAAAATCTTCCATCCTTGATTGATATAACTATTTGTATCGTAATGTTTATTTTTTGATAAATCTCAAAGATAAAACATGATGATGAAAATGAATCAATCATAGTTAAAAATATAGCATAAGTCACCAAATTGATATTAAATATCAATTTATATTTAAATATAATCTAAAATATATATATTTATGAATCATTGAAGGAGATCATACCTTTAGTGATGTTTAATATGAGAGGCTTTTATAATGTTATATTTAATCAAAATATTTTTAAAATACGATTCATGTTAAATTTTTCTTGAAATGGTATGTAATAATTCTCTCTAATACTTGGTAAACATGAATATAATCTAATATCAAGGGGAAAAAATTTATTTTATCAAGGATATAAAATATTGAGAAACATGAAGATATCTCATGATTGATATATAAAACCAGCTACATGTACTTGAATGTTTTTTACCAATGTATTAATATGAATGTAGGAATTATTATTTTCATGATAAAGTAAATAAATATATCAATAATACTCATTTTTTTCACCTTGGGGACTTATTAGTATCCTCTAAATGATAAATAGTAATAAATATCAATTGTTATCATATTCAGTTTTTATAAAAAACATCTTTTTGTCAAAATCAAACCCTCTTATTTTCAACCTTGATCAAGGATCACATATACATATATTTGAATATTAGAAGACACTTATTATAATATTAAAGTGGTAACATAATATCTCTTGAGTTTTTTATATTTTTTAACAATAAGTGTGGGATAATAACTTGAGATAAAAGTATAAGAAACAAGAATGATAAGAGTATAATTAGAAGAAAATATTGACATATCATTTCTAGTCAATGATGGAAACAAATAAAAAATGAGGATTTTTAACTCACTTTGTGTTTGTGTTGCATTTTTTTTCAATAAATATAAAATTTATTAAAGAAACAACACATGATTAAAATACATGGATGTAGTGTTTTTTAGAAATTGTTTTGAGGTTCCCAAGCATGATTCAGAAGAGGGAAAGAAGTTACAAAGAAAATTTGTAAGTATGTAAATCTTATCTAGGTCTTGATAATTTATCATGATGATTATAAGTTTTTTTAAAGTACTCTAATATTTTATATTTCATGTAGAATAATTTTTTGGAAATGAATAACTGAATAAGTGGATATTAATTTCTTATTGGTTTACCTAGATTATGAATTTTAAAATATACTTTGATAAAGTTAAGGATATTTAAAAATTAAAATGGATGTGGTTTTTGGGGTTTGAATTTACATATATCGATTTCATTATAATATAAAACTATATTGGTGTATTTGATAAACTTTCATTATGTATGGGAAATAAAAATTCAACAAATAAAATGGTATTATCATAAATGAGTATCCTTATATTTTAGAGACACTGATCACGCTCAAGGGTAGGCACCCATCCTGATGAAACAACATGAAGGTGAGTACCAAATTTGTAGAACACTATTACATGTGAAGGAAATTTGGACACACATGTGTAGGGTGGTTTGAATGTCCCACCCATGTGGGGTGTCCCCTAAGATATTTTTTGGTTCATTGATACTATGTTTGGAATTATAGAGGAGAACCCTCCAAATTATTATTTTTAAATTATACAACCAAAATATTAAGGTACTATGCATCATTAAAAACGTGTGAAATATAGAATAGAAATTATTCCATGTACACTTTCATTTTACCCACCCAAATTTAATACACACCAATTTTGATTTTTTCAATCCATTCACCACTATAAATGTAATAGATATATCAAGATAAACTACCTTAATAATTTTGAGAGAATAATATGATGATAAAGTATTCATGAATGCATAAAATAAAATGAGAATTGTGAGAATTGTGAAATACATGAAATGGAAAAGATGGTGAAAACACAGAGTTAACTCCTAACCTATTTAAATTTTTTTGATTTTGTGAGTATAGGGAAGCCAATAGAGTAGTTTGTAAAAGACATGGAGTAAAATTAATTCAACATAATATCACATAAATTATAAGGGAAGAGATATAAGGTAGTTACCTAAATATGTATTTCATTGTATATAAAAACATAGTGTTTATAGATACCAATATAGAGGTCACTTACTATATAAAGTACAATGAATAAAATGTATTGTTTAATGGACCCTATGCTGAGAACCTATAGTTGGTACTAGACATTTTTATTTTTTTATTAAAAATTTGAAAATTTTTAAAGATGGAGTTTTATACTAGGATGAGTTTTCATGCCCCAAGTGCTTGATGAGACAAGACCATGGTGATGCAAAGTGATCTATGTTGTTGGGGAAATTTTTTTCACAAAGGTCATGACATTATTATTTGAGTAATTAATTATCAAATGTGAAACAAATCTAAGATGTTTAGTATAACACCCAATGATTTTGAAATTAAATTTACTATTGAATTAATGGAATGATGAGTCTCTAAAATACACCACTTTTTTATAACATATCAAGTAAACATAATTTTTACACCTCTGTTGTAACGCTCGAGATTTTTATGAGAAATATATTTTTTATGTTATATACATAATCAAAAGAATCTTTCACTACACACAACACTAGCTTAGCTTGCTTTATACGCAGCCGCGACTTTCCTCGATAGATTGTGTTGTACGCAATACCGAGTTTCACTGAACAACGATATGCTATTAAAATATTATTAAAACTAGCCGTTATGAATAGTAATACCCACTTTTTAAAATTTTGTAAATTTTATCTTTCAAAATGGACTTCATTTTTGGATTCGGAGTATCTAAATTAGCATAGGGTGAAATTTTGGTATTTTTCTGAAAAATTTCAATTTTTGATGAATAGTGAAAACACTGGGTTACTATTTAAAAACCGAATTTTTATTTATTTAATTATTTATTTTATTTAAATTTATTTTAGGTCAAAATTTATACATAACACCTATATAAGTTCAATGTAATTAATTGGAGTAATTTTATAATAATTCTAGATATATAAAAATTTTATTAAACTTTTCACCGTCTTTTACCCACCTCCTAAAAGAATTTAAAAATTCACATAAAACTTAATTTTACAGCTTCTATGAGTGGAATTTTGAAAATCTGAGAGACACGGTTAATATCAAGGACTAAAATGTGGTTCAATGAGATGAAAATAATTTTAGGTGAATAGTAACTTTTTACTTTTTTTACCACGGTTAAAAGTAAATAGTGTAATTAAGGGTAAAAATGATATTATTATTACCCTAACATATGTCCTAATTCAATTGGATAAGTTTAATTCGACCAAAGACAACCTTAGGAATATAATATGACCATTTAGGACAACTTGGATTAGATTAGAACATTTAATATTATTTTATTTAAAGAATGGTTAAAATAGTTAAAATCAATGTTTATTAACTAAAACATTTTTAATATAGGGTTGTACATAAGATAAATTCGAATATAAATATTCATTAGAAATATAAAAATATTTCCTACATAATGGTATTTTATTTATAATTTTTAGACATTAAATAATTTAATTTATTTATGACACAATGATGATACATTAATTATCTTATTAATGAAATATTGACATAATTGATGTTATAAATACCCAAATAAACGTAATTTTAGACTTTTTAAGAATTACAGTAATTTTATAGGTTAATATGACATGTTATTATGGATTTAATTAACTTTTTTTCTAACTAATAATTTTTCTATGACTTTCACAAAAATCAATTACGAAATAGTGTCAAAATTGACATAATATAGTTTTTTAAAACAAATATTATATTATTAATTTTTATTTTATTCTAAAAATATAAGGTTCTGCCAAATGACTTAGATAAGGTTATATATATATTAAAAATTAACAATTTGGGGTTCTTTTGGCTTGTTATAGTTTGTTTATTAACCTTATAGTGTAAGAAAACAAGAAGACACAGTAAAAGTAAAATTATTTAAATTAAAGTTATATCTAAATGATAAATTTAAAATGGAAACCTAAAATTTTCTAAATTCAATTGGATGAGATTATTTCGACCCATACCCACCGTAGCTTCGAAATAAATCAATTTTAAGCTATTAAATACCGAATATGACTTTATAATAAAATAATATTTTTAGTTTTTTCTAAGGTGCCCCTCTCTTCCCTTATAAAAGGGGACCACCTCCCTCTCATCCTCACACCACTTTGAGCCTTAGACCGCGGCCAAAACCTACCAATTTAGCTTCTCCAATTCCCTAGAATCATCCTAGAGGTTCTTTTCTTCTTCAAAGACCATTTTTAGTTCCCTAAGAGGAGGTTAAGAAGAGGCGCTTCAAAGAAGAGGTAATGTCCGTTACCGATTCTTTCAACTTTATTTCTTCTTCTAATTCTTCTTTAGTTGTTTCATTATGAAGTAATAATATCAGTATCACTCATATACTGATATATTATTATAATTATGAAACATCCCTATTTCACCATCTATCCATCCTATGGAAAACGAAATCACCGTGCGTGCGTACGTACAGAATACCGTCTCCACGCCGTGGTGTAATCTATTTTCCACCACCACCTTACTTGGATGGGTATAATGGTGTAAATAATAACTGTATATGATTATTTTAAAGTGATTTTGATTCTAAAATAGTATACATACAGTCCAATAAATTCAACGATCATGGGAACTATATCATCGCTCGTGCGTACGTACGGAATACCATCTTCACAATGTGATGCGACTCGTTCTACATGATCTTCATTGAATAATGATTATATAAATTAATTGAATGAATAAATATGATATATATTACACTAATAACATTCTGGAAATGAGGTATCTATAACCTAAAAATAAGAATAATAATTTATTCAACAAAAAATGCAAAAGAACAAAAAGTAATAAACACCCAAATAACAAGTAGCAATGAAATATTATTAATAAGAAGTTTATAATATCACCATATATGATATCATAATAATGAGTATGATTCTGGAATAAGTCAATGACATTATTTAAATCATTATACAGGAGGTTCAGACACTTTCGAAGCAAATCGGACCTACGGAAAGGGAAAATATCACAATCTCAATTTTTATCCGAGATTGTTTATACTTCAGAATATACTGGGGAATATTTATCATCCAATCCATGTTTCCTCAATATGTAATATTATACTCCTACAATTTTTAAAATCCAATTTTACCCTTCGGTGAGTTTTTAGTAAAAGATATGAAAACAATCTTTTGTCGTTTTTCGTACGAGGTACTTTATGACTTTTCCGGTCAAAATATGAGAAGAATGTTTTTTAACTTATACGGCATGAATAGATTTTTAGAACATTATTCCATGAAGCTTCCTTCACAAGTTTGCAAGCTTATTTTTAATCAACTTTTTTTAGTTTAAAATTATATGACATGTTAAGAAAGGGAAAATGCTTTTGAAGTAGAAAGGATATTTTCCTCAAGAATGAAGTTCAACTGTTTTATCAAAATTATTTTCCATCTAAGATAATATAGGGTTCTGTTTCTATCCCTATTTTTACATTTATTTGAATATGTTATGATGGAATTATATTTATGATGTCCTTTTATCTTATATGGATTATGTTATGATGGCATGATGTTTAAGAATCCCATTTTTATTACATGGGTTATGATATGATGTATGATTTATGATCTTGTGGCACACATAAGAATGGTATCATTTTGAGATGGGTGGGACCTATATCTCCCTCCAATGCATTGGGTAAAGATTTATATCTCGTGATATAGACATGGCTGGAATGACAGGTTAATCCGGTTCAGTGAAAGAAGACTGAAATGAGGAGTGAACTCGGTTCAGAAATGGACTTTGTCCGCTAAGATAGTCTTGGCAATGAGTCTTGACTACTAAGAAGTGATTCTTTATGATTATGTGTGTATGGAACAAAGTTTAATGTTTTGAGTTATTATTATTGGGATTACATTTCACTACTATGATTTATCCCATGTTATGAAATTATGATCTCTTTTGCAGGTTAAGATTTCCAAAATGTTATGTTCTTATGAATATGATGTGATTGATATTTCTTTTGTTTACCCTTACTAAGAATTTGATCTCACCCTTTTGTATGTTTTCTTTCCCCAGGTCAGGAAGAAGGTTATTAAGTAGGATATGCCAAAAGGGACTCTAGATATGATGAAATAAATGGGAGGCAATGTAGATGATTTATGAACCAGTTGTTTATGTTTCCCAGTTTCTAAAGACACTATACCTATATGGTCCTTTCATGGTTTTATTATATGTTGTAATAACTGTGCTTCAATTTTGAAGCAATAACAATGTAAAGTTTGGGTTGTTATAGTTGGTATTAGAGCCAAGGAGGTAGGAATGAATATGATCCTTGGGAACTCTCACATGTGAGCATTGGACGAAGCATGACTCTCTGCCCAAGGGCTTCATGAGGAAATGGCTGCCACTGGGGATGGTGGTGTGTCCTACCTAGGGGGTGTAGCCTCCCATGGAGTGCCCTGATATGTATCAATTATAGTCTACTGGAAGCAATTCCAGACCGTTATAGTTGGTATCAGAGGAAATGTATAGTCAACCTTTGGAAACTAGGATGCAAAAGACTTAGTAAGAACCCTAAGGATATGTCTAAGCATAGAACACAATATTAATGTTTTTGAAATGGCCATGAACAACCTATGATAAGACCTTACGTGTAAAATTTTATTCTTGATTATGTGGTTTTCCCATTATAATTAGTGTTCCTAACACTATTCTTCTTGGTTTTAGTCAATGGCTAGAACCCGAAGGAACCATGTTAACGCGGAATGCGACGGGAAATGTAATGATTTTCCCCCTGAGGAACCAAACATTATGGGAGCTGGAATGAAAAATCTTGTAGACATGCTCACACAACTTTCTCAAGCTATGAATCATGTAGGACTTCCAAACAAGTAAAGGAAGGAGCAACATTATGTGGAATCCTTTATGAGGCAACGTCCACCCTCATTCCGCGGGTCTACTGATCCATTAGTGGATGAACAATAGATCAGTACCACTGAGATATTTTCAGTTCTTCAATGTTTTGAACAAGATAAAGTCATCTAATCACTATATTGTTTGGAAGGTGAATCTGATCAATGGTGGAATCTTATCAAGAATACGAGGCCAAGAGTTGAAATTGAGTCCATGGAATGGGACGAGTTTAAGAAATTATTTTTCATTAAGTACTTCCCTCGTATTCTTCGAACAAAGATGGAGAAAGAGTTTCTCGAACTAAAGAAAAAGGATGATGAATCTGTTGGTACCTATGAAGAAAATTTTACAAGACTTGCAAGGTATGCTTCTTGGATTATTATCCAACCTCAGAGTAAGATTGATTGATTCTTTAGTGGCTTAAAACCGAGTCTTCAAAGGGAGTTAGCCATAAGGGACTTCAATATCTACGAGGAAATCGTTCGATGTGCTCTCAAGGTTGAGATGGAGATTAGAGTAACCCATCAGTCATATGGGTTTGATAAGAAGAGGAAAATGGAATTCAAATGAAACTCTAAAGAGCACACTGAAAAGAATATGAGTTTTCCCTTATGCTCAAAGTGTGGAAAGAAAAATGGAGGGATTTTTCTTAAAGGGACAAGTAAATGTTTCAAATGTGGAAAGGAAGGTCATCGGGCGTTTGAATGCCGCAATGATGGGAAGAAGATGTCTAGTGATGCGAACAAAGAAAAGGCTACACAGGGTGCACCTCCTAAACTTCAATGTTACAGGTACAAGGAAATGGGGCATTATACCAATCAATTACCTAATCCAAGGGTTGTTGATTATGATCGACGTCAACAAACTCTTAAGGCTAAAGACAAAAGAAAGTCACATGCAATTTCTATCAGTGATGTGGAGTATGAGAATGAAGTGGTGAAAGGTACACTTACCATCCACTCTAAAGTAGAAAAAGTTTTATTTGATACTGGATCCACCCACTCTTTTATTTCTGCAGAATTTTCTAAGGGTATATCCATATTACCTCAAAAATTATATGTTGAGTTAGCTGTGACAACCCCTAATGGCACAACAGTCGAATCAAAAGTTTATAATTTTTCTTCGAATGAAGTTTGTGGGAAAGTGCTTCCTGCAAATCTTGTGATTCTTCCTATACTGGAATTTGATGTGATTATTGGCATGGATTGGCTTTCTTTATATAGAGCTCATATCAATTGCCAAATAAGGGAAGTCACATTTCATATTCTAGATCAATCTATGATTGTCTATCGATGCAAGGATGAACATAACCTTCCAGTGGAAATTTCTTCCATATTATGGGTCTTGATTCCACTAAATGAAAGATATTTATCTCAAATGGTTGGAGAGAAACTCGTGATTAAGAATATTCCCAATTGTATGAGAGTTTAATGATGTCTTTCCAGAGGAATTTTCGGGTCTTCCACCAAATCGTGAAGTTGAGTTTTCAATAGAACTTGTACCGAGTGCTTTGCCTATTTCAATGACACCTTATAGAATGACCCCAATTGAGTTGTAGGAATTGAAGAAGCAAATCCAAGAGAATATTGATAAGGGATTCATACGCCCTAGTGCGTCACCTTGGGGAGAACTTATTCTATTTGTCAAGAAGAAAGATGGATCAATGAGACTCTGCATTGATTATCGAGAACTTAACAAGATCACTATCAAGAACAAATATCCTCTCCCACGCATTGATGACTTATTTGACCAACTACACAGAGCTCAATAATTTTCCAAGATTGATCTTCATTTAGGGTATCATCAATTAATGGTAAAAAGGGAGGATATACCAAATACAACTTTCCGTACAATGTATGGACACTATGAATTTATAGTGATGCCATTTGGTCTTACTAATGCCCCTGGTGTCTTCATGGATCTAATGAATAAAGTCTTTAGAGACTATCTTGATCAGTTTGTGGTAGTCATTATATATGATATTCTTGTCTATTCAAAGAGAAAGGAAGAACATGAAGATCACTTGAGAATTTTATTGAAGACCCTGATAAAGGAGAAGCTTTATGGCAAATTTACCAAGTGTGAATTTTGGCTTCAAAAAGCTTCATTTTTGGGTCACATAATCTCAAAAGAGGGGATATCTATGGATCCAACAAAAATAGAGATTATCGAAAGATGGTAAAGACCAACAAAAGTAACTATGATCCGGAGTTTTCTTGGTTTGGATGGATATTATCGATGTTTTTTGAAAGATTTTTTACGATTATCTAATCCACTCACCAGGTTGACTCGAAAAGGAGTTATGTTCGTGTGGGTGGAGGAATGTGAAGAGAATTTCAAGGAGTTGAAAAGAAGGTTATCCAGTGCACCTGTACTCACACTTACTTGTAGTGGAGAAAGGTTTATGATCTACAATGATGTATCCAAGAAGGGGCTAGGGTGTGTTCGAATGCAAAATGATATGGTGATAGCTTATGCCTCACGACAATTGAAAATCCATGAGAAAAATTACCCAACTCATGATTTGGAGTTAGCTGCAGTAATCTTTTCATTAATGATTTGGAGGCATTATCTTTATGGTGAACGGTGTGATATTATACTGATCATAAAAGTTTAAATTATATTTTCACACAAAAGGATCTGAATATGTTCCAAAGAAGATGGTTGGAGTTGATTAAGGATTATGACTGCTCAATTCATTACCACCCATGGAAAGAAAATAAGGTGGAAGATGCATTAAGTCAACAAGACCATGCTAGATTATACATGATAAGGATCACAAAAGATCCAATATTTATGGATTTAAAAAATATGGATCTTGTAATTATAATGGAAGGGGAGAAATATTATCTTTCTCAAATGAATGTTCAACCATCTATACATGTGAAGATTAAAGAGGCACATAAAGAAGATATAGAGTTATAAAAGAAGGTGAGAAATGTTCCTGAATTAAACCTTGATTGTGATAGGATAATAAAGTTCATGAATTGGGTTTGTGTTCCTCCCATCCCAGAATTAAAGAAGGAGCTACTGGATGAGGCTCATAGTTCTTCATTCTCTATTCATCCTGGAAGCACGAAGATGTATAGGGACCTGAAAGAGTACTTCTGGTGGGATGGCATGAAAAGAGATGTTGCTGAATATGTCTCTCGATGCTTGGTTTGTCAGCATGTTAAAGCTGAGAGGCAGAAGTCTAAGGGGATGTTACAACCATTACCCATACCCGAATGGAAATGGGAAAACATCACTATGAAATTTGTCACTGGGCTTCCTAAAACATCCAAAGGAAATAATGCTATCTGAGTCATATTTGATCGTCTTACAAAGTTAGCACACTTCATTTCTATTAGAGAATATTTCTCTATGGATCAGCTTTCTAGGATATATGTAAAAGAAGTGGTAAGATTTCATGGAGTACCACTTTCCATTATATCTGATCGGGATCCTAGGTTTACCTCAAAGTTTTCGTGATGTCTTTAGCATACTCTGGATACAGAGTTGAGTTTCAGCACTGCTTATCATCCTTAGACAGACGGTCAGTCTGAGAGAACAATTCAAACTCTAGAAGATATGTTAAGAGCTTGCTCTATGGATTTCAAAGGTGATTGGGATCAACATCTACCTTTGGTGGAATTTTATTATAATAATAGCTTTCACTCCAGTATTCAGATGGCTCCTTATGAAGCTCTCTATGGAAATAAATGCCGAACTCCAACTTGCTGGGATGAAGTTGGGGAAAGAAAGCTATTAGGACATGATCTTGTTGAGGAGATGGCAGAAAAGGTCAGATCTATTCAACAACACATTAGAGTAGCTCAGTGTCAACAAAAAAAGTTATTCCGATAATAGAAGAAAAGACCTAGAGTTTGAAGTGTGTGATAAATTTTTCTTACGGATATCTCCTTGGAAGAGAGTAATGAGATTTTGAAAGAAGGGAAAGTTGAGCCCTAGCTATATCGGTCCTTTCGAAATACTAGATCGTGTTGGGAAGGTAGCTTACTGATTGGAGCTTCCACTAAATCTCTCTCAAGTTCATGATGTGTTCCATGTATCTCTCCTGAGAAAGTACATACTCGATCCTTCACATGTACTCAGCTAAGAAGTTTTACAGCTAGAGCAAGATCTTTCTTATAAAGAACAGCTGATAGAGATTCTGGATCGTAGAGAAAAAGTCCTACGGAACAAGACCACTCGCTTGGTGAAAGTTTTATGGAGGAACCACCAATTAGAATAATCTACATGGGAGCTTGAGGATATGATGAGGGAGAGGTATCCTCATCTTTTTGTTACCAAGTGATGAATTTCGAGGGCGAAATTCATTTTAAGGGGGGTACAATGTAACAACCGAGATTTTTGTGAGAAATATTTTGTTTTTATGTTATATACATAACCAAAGGAATCTTTCACTACACACAACACTAGCTTGGCTAGCTTTATACGCAGTCGCGTCCTTCCTCGGTAGCTTGCGTTGTACGCAATACCGAGTTTCACTAAACAACGATATGCTATTAAAATATTATTAAAACTATCAGTTATGAATAGTAATACCCACTTTTTAAATTTATTTAAATTTTATCTTTCAAAATGGACTTCATTTTTGGATTCAGAGTATCAAAATTATCCTAGGGTGAAATTTTGGTATTTTTCTGAAAACATTCAATTTTTGATGAATAGTGAAAATAGTTGGTTACTATTTAAAAACCGACTTTTTATTTATTTAATTATTTATTTTATTTAAATTTATTTTAGGACAAAATTGATACATAACACCTATATAAGTTCAATGTAATTCATTGGAGTCATTTTATAATAATTTTAGATATATAAAAATTTTATTGAACTTTTCATCGTCTTTTACCCACCTCCTAGGAGAATTTGAAAATTTATATAAAACTTAATTTTACCGCTTCTGTGAGTTGAATTTCAAAAATCCAAGAGACACGGTTAATATCAAGGACTAAAATGTGGTTCAATGAGATAAAAATATTTTTTGGTGAATAGTAACTTTTTACTTTTTTTACCACTGTTAAAAGTAAATAGGGTAATTAAGGGTAAAAAATGATATTATTATTACCCTAACACATGTCCTAATTATATTCGATAAGATTAATTCGACCAAAAACAACCTTGGGATTAAAATATGACCATTTAGGCCCAGATGGATTAGATTAGGACATTTAATATTATTTTATTTAAAGAATAGTTAAAATAGTTAAAATCAATGTTTATTAACTATTTTTTTTTAATATCGGGTTATACATAAGATAGATTCGACTATAAATATTAATTATAAAGGTAAAAATATTTCCTACAAAATGTTATTTTATTTATAATTTTTAGACATTAAATAATTTAATTTATTTATGACACAATAATGATGTAGTAATTATCTTATTAATGAAATATTTTCATAATTGACGTTATAAATACCCAAATAAATGTAATTTGAGATTTTTTATGAATTACACTAATTTTATAGGTTATTATGACATGTTAGTATTGATTTAGTTAACTTTTTTCGAACTAATAATTCTGTTATGAGTTTCACAAAAATCAATTACAAAATAGTGTCAAAATTGACATAAAATAGTTTTTTCAAACAAATATTATTTTATTAATTGTTATTTTATTCCCAAAAATTTAATGTTCGGCCAAATGAATTATATATGGTTATATATATTAATAATAAAAAACTTGGGGTTTGTTTGGCTTGTTATAGTAATTTTATTAACCTTATAGTGTAAGAAAACAAGAAGACACGGTAAAAGTGAAATTATTTAACTTAAAGTTAAATCTAAATGATAAGGTTAAAATCGAAACCTAAAATTTTCTAAATTCTATTGTATGAGAGGATTTCGACCCATACCCACCTTATCTCCGAAATAAATCAATTTGGAGCTATTAAAAACCGAATATGACTTTATAATAAAATAATATGTTTAGTTTTTCCTAAGGTGCCCCTCTCCTCCCTTATAACAGGGCACCTCCTCCCTCTATTCCTCACACCACTTTGAGCCTTCAAGCTCTGCCAAACCCTGAAAATATTTCTTCTCCACTTCCCTAGAAACATCCTAGAGGTTCTGGTCTTCAAAGACCATTTTTAGTTCCCTAAGAGGAGGTTAAGAAGAGGCGCTTCAAAGAAGAGGTAATGTCTGTTACCGATTCTTTCATCTTTATTTATTCTTCTACTTCTTCTTCTTTATTTGTTCCATTATTAAGTAATAACATCAGTATCACTCATATAATTATATTTTATTATAAGTATGAAACAACCCTATTTCACAATCTATCCATCCTACGGAAAACAAAATCACCGCGCATGCGTACGTACGGAATACCGTCTCCACGCCGTGGTGTAATATATTTTCCAACACCGCCTTACTTGGATGGGTATAATGGTGTAAATAATAACTATATATTATTATTGTAAAGTTATATTGATTCTGAAATATTATACATACACTCAAATATAATTCCACGATCATGGGAACAATATCATCGCTCGTGCGTACGTTCGGAATACTGTCTCCACGATGTGATGTGACTCGTTCTACATGATCTTCATTGCATAATGATTATATAAATGAATTGAATGAATAAATATGATATATATTACACTAATACAATTCTGGAAATGAGGTATCTATAACCTAAAAAGAAGAATAAGAATTTATTCGACAAAAAACGCATAAGAACAAAAAGTAATAAACACCCAAATAACAAGTAGCAATGAAATATTACTAATAAGAAGCTAAGAATATGACCATATATGATATCATAAAAATGAGTATGATTCTGGAATAATTCAATGACATTATTTAAATCATTATATCGGAGGTTCGGACGCTTACGAAGCAAATCAGACCTAAGGTAAGGGAAAATCTCACAATCTCAATTTTTATCCGAGATTGTTTATACTTCAGAATTTACTGGGGAATATTTATCATCCACATCCATGTTTCCTAAATATGTAATATTATCCTCCTAATATTGTTTAAATCCAATTTTACCCTTATGTGAGTTTTTGGTAAAAGATATGAAAGGAATCTTTTGTCGTTTTTCATACGAGGTACTTTTTGACTTTTCCGGCCAAAATATGAGAACAATGTTTTTTAACTTATACGACATGAATGGATTTTTAGAACAATATTTACATGAATATTCCTTCACAAGTTTTCACGTTTATTTTTAATCAACTTATTTTAGTTTAAAATTATATGACATGTTAAGAATGGAAAAACGCTTTTGAAGTAGAAAGGATGTTTTCCTCGAGAATGAAGTTCAAGTGTTTTATCAAAATTATTTTCCATCTAAGATAACATAGGGTTCTGTTTCTATCCCTATGTTTACATTTATTTGATTATGTTATGATGGAATTAATATTATTATGTCCTTTTAACTTATATGGATTATGTTATGATGACATGATGTTTAAGAATCCCATTTTTATTACATGGGTTATGCTATGATGTATGATTTATGATCTTGTAGCACACATAAGAATGGTATCATTATGAGATGGGTGGGAACTATATATCCCTCCAATTCATTGGTTAAATATTTATATCTCATGAGATAGACATGGCTGGAATGGTAGGTTAATCCGGTTTAGTGAAACAGGACTGAAACGAGGAGTGAACTCGGTTCAGAAATGGACTTTGTCCGCTAAGATAGTCTTGGAAATGAGTCTTGACTACTAAGAAATGATTCTCTATGATTATGTGTGTATGCCAAAAAGTTTCATATTTTGAGTTATGATTATTGGAATTACATTTCAATACTATGATTTATCCCATGTTATGAAATTATGATCTCTTTTGCAAGTTAATATTTCCAAAATGTTATGTTCTTATGAATATGATGTGATTGATATTTATTTTTTTACCCTTAATGAGCATTTGAGATCACCCTTTTGTATTTTTTCTTTCCCCAGGTTAGGAAGAAGGTTATTAAGTAGGATACTCCAAAAGGGACTCTAGATATGATGAAATAAATGGGATGCAATGTAGATGCTTTATGAACCAGTTGTTTATGTTTCCCATTTTCTAAAGATACTATACCTATACGGTCCATTCATGGTTTTGATATATGTTGTAATAAGTGTGCTTCAATTTTGAAGCAATAATAATGTAATGTGTGGGTCGTTATAACTTTGATTTGAATTTCTAAAAACTGACACACACAGTTTCATTCAGTATGATATTTAGAGTCTGATAAGACAAAGATAACTCTGTGAATAGTAACATACCCTTCAGAATAGTAATATGAATATAAATATGAACCTTATGAATAGGGAAACAGTTATTATTTTATTGTATTAAGGTTATAAGATAATGAGATCTTTATTAATTTTTCAAGGTGATATAAAATGAATTGTAGTTTTAAAATTGTTATTTTTTTGAATAAATTATAATTTTATTTTAAAATTAAATTAATCATATTAGATAATTATTTTCAAAAAATTTATTTCATTTTTCAATTCTACATGTCAAAAAATGGTTAGGGTTAATTTTTGGTATTTTTCTGAAATACTCAAAAATTTTATGAATAGAAAAATACTGCAATTTATCATATATATACATTATCTGTTAAATTCATTATTCCTAGAATAATGTATGATGTAAGAACACATGGTTTTAACTCAAATTCTCATATTACTATTATTGTTCACAACAATCAATACTATTTGTTGTCATTGGAAAAATAATAAAATAATGAGTAAAATAATGGGAAATCCATCCTCTCCTCCGTTATAAACCCCCCCCCCCCCCCACCCCCCTCAATCCCTCATCACTTCACTCCTATAAATCCTTTATCCTTGTCTAAATTCTGATAAAATATCCTTCCAAGATCTTCCCCCATGACGAAAATCCCATGGTCTCAAAAAAGGATCAAAACCTCTCACCTAAAGAGGCTCTCAAGGAAGACTACTATAAGAGGTAAATTCCACATTTCATTTATTTATTTCATGTTCCCTTCTTTTCTTTTTCCTTACTCACCTCCTTTCATCCAAATATTGTTATTAATCCAATACCTTATATTTATTGGAATTTTTTTTCTGATAGAGGAATAATTATTCATCTCCTCTCCTTTCCCATTCTTTTATACTAAAAATGAAAACACCATCTGAGATGTGTTAATTTATCACATTCAAGGATGCTGGGTTTTCAATTTATATTAACTTCTTCAATTATGCTATTGAAAACATTTTTATTATTGAAACATACTATAATATATGTATTATAACTTATTTATGGTTCTAGAATCCTTTTCTACACATGATATTAATTTATAATTCAAAATGAATTCATTGTGATCAAGAACTACAAATTAACCCAAACAATTGTCATTGATGTTTTACATAATTGTTCATCTTCACTCCCAATAAGAAAAAAAAATTTATTAACATTTTATCCTATGGTTATTTACTAATAACATAAAAATTCTATGTTGGACTACCATACTCATTCTACATGATAATTTTTACATGAATATAAGTAAAATGATCATGAAAACCAAGGAAGAAAACGCTCTGAATCAATGAAATTGAATCTCTTAACCCATCAAAAGGTCATTAATGAACCTAATAAGGTTGTAATAAATCAGTTAAATGTATATTATGTTCTGGAATAATTAACTTATGAACCTAAATTTTATTATCTAGTTTATTACGATATAGTGACGCACACCTTTGGACTTAAAGTAAGGGTTTTCTACCCAAACCTCCATTTTCATTCGGGTTACTCACATTCTCTACATAACTCAATTATATTCTTATTTATTCATATAAAATCCTCATATGTTATGTGAAAATGTTCTATATATGTTTACCTACCATAATCCTACTTTCATTTATGTGTATTTATATGTTTTAAAAGGATATTTAAAACATTCTTCCCAAAATAAAAGCCCGATTCAAGGGAATTTGTCAAATTTGTACCAATATTCATTGGAACTCTATAACATTTTTTTGGAAGAAATTATATTTATAAAATCACTAATTCAATTATGAAAATATTATCTTACTTTACTTATGGATTTATACAAATATTTTCAAAAATACTCTTCTTTTTAAAGTAAAAAAGTATTTATCTCAAGAATTACTCGATAATTTTATAAGAGTATCTTCATCTATTTTAACACTCTTGTTGATTATTATGTAATATTTGAATTATTATTTTATGACATCATATAACATATTTAATTGAATGGTTTATAATTATTTTGACTATGGATGTGCTATCTTAAAACATCTCCCAAATTTACTCTAAATGGTTAGATTTTATGCTTAAATGTTTGGGGAAAGTTATTTACATTTCATATATTAGTTTCAATATTAATGTATATATTATTTATGTTTATCCCAATTCATATGAGTAATGAATTGAACTTAGTAATTTTTGGGTGGGCCCCTATATATCCCCTCAGCACATCAGTAGGTATCATGAGACAAAGTATGGTCTTAGCATGAGGCCTTGAAAAAATGGATATTTATGGTCCTGGCATGAGGCCTTGATGATATGGTTATGATGTCCCGCATTGTGCATTCCATCATTAGGAAAAATAGTAATTGATATTTCATGGGGTTATTCAACTAGTAGAATACCCATGATTATGTTTTATTATGGAATTATATTCATCTCTTATTCCATCCATAATGTGTTCAAGTTTATTTTTAAAGGCATGTGTTTTATGTTAGTCACCATGCCTAATGTTTATTTTTATGATATCTTCCACTATATTTCATACCCATACTGAGCATTTCAGTTCACCCATTTCTTATGCTTCATTTTCCTAGGACACAAAGGGGTATATTATGAATGACATATAGAAATAGTTTCGTAGTTATGGATATTGTCAAATTATTATCTATGTATTATTTCATTTCATGTTGTAATGTTGAACTTATGTATGTATCTTGTTTCCAATGATACTAATCTACTCGGTACTTTATGATGTATATTCCTTGTTTATATTTTAATGTAATAAAATAAGGCACTGGCTTCAGAAAACTAGGGGAAGGTCCTAAATTTTGGTATTAAAGGAAGTAAAATAGATAACTTGGAAACTATATTTAGAAAATGTAGATTATGGAACAAAATGCTAATATAGTCTGAGGATAAACGTAAAATCACTTCCAAGAATCATGTTAAGAAATAGATTATGTGGAAATTTGTATAAAATACATTCCTATTTGGATAATATATGTGGAGGTGGTTCTAGAAAATATGTACCAAGGAGTGAAAACTCAAACATGGAGTTTTAGGTTTAACCTAGTGTATCCTGGTACACAACATCGGGCCTTACTACAAACCAAGTTTGACACTCCTAGGGGTTATTATTAGGATAATTTAAATTTTCTTTACAAGACATTATGAAGGATTTAATTGTAAATTTTTCCTCAAAGAAACAATGTTTTTGATTATGAGATTAAGTATGTATACACTACTTGAAAGGGGATCTTTCCCAATGCATCATCCCCCATGGTTTAGAAAAACTGTAGGGATATCTCTTTCTTACTATCTATTTCCACAGTTTTAATAAAACCATGGAAAACCAATATTCTATTACCCTGATACCTTGTGCTCGTCCTCCCTCTTCCATCACACTCATTTACTCTTCCATCATGCTCCTCCTTACCCTCGCTTCCCTCACCCTCTTCCATCACGCTCATCCTTGATTACTTGACTCCCAGCCCTCTCCTCCCCTCCCCGACCACTGCCTCCCGTCCATCCAACCTCCACCCCTCGGCCCTCTCCTCCCCTTGCGGACCTTCGCCTCCCGGCCATCCGACCACCATGTCCCACCCATGTCCTCCCGTCCCCAGCCACCACCTATTCTCCTGACCTCCCTCCCGGACATCGCCTCAACCTCATCATCCCGCCCTGCGCCTCCCTTCCCCTAGCTCCAGTGACGTCCCCCCTTTCATCTCCCTCTCCTCCTGGCCTTGGCATCTGCCTGAACTTCCCCCAGTTTCAGCAACATCTCGTCCTGGCCTCCACCTCCCTACCCCCAACTCTAGCATGTATGAAATTTTTTCTCCTCAATTTTCTTTCTATTATACATAAATTAGTATTTAATGAACTGAAAACCGAGAAAAAACCTGAATGTGCTAAACCATTGTTTGGAATACTGTTACCATTTTCATCAACATGTTCCCTATAATGAATCTAAATATATTTTTTGTTTCAGCTTATTTTTTCTATGAGTTATAATTGTGAGAGATATCATTTAAACCTATTATTATTTCCTTTTATAAACCTTAAATTTATAATTTTCATGATTACTAAGATTCCGATTATGAATCATACAAGTGTGATCATTGAGATTGACCATAATTTGAGACTATGGGTGTGTTTCTTTCAAACAATACAGTTTAATGAAGAATAGTCTTCTTGGAATTGTTATCAATAAGTGTAGTTTTATATGTAATCAATACATGAGGCACATATTGTCAATTTACATTTCAAATAAGTTCTTAGTTTGGAAATTTATTGGGTTGATTGAATTATTTGATGGACTATTAATGTTTAGAACATATTTATATATTAAATTTATCTTATATATCCTACAACCACTTTGGAATAAATGTGTTTCCTTTCCTTGATTATAAGTTTTGGTTATATAATAACCCTCATAATTGGATCCTACGTGGAAAACAATGATGGAATACTAAGGATAAAATAATGGAAATGAATACTTTGGTTCCTTGGACCCATGAAAATATAGTCTCTACATTACTTATAAATAGGTTGAGGTTTTATAATGGGGACAACGATTCATTAATTTATTATTGGCTTCTTCCCCTCTTTTGTGAAACTCAAACATACACGACCATCCTATGAAAAAATTACTTGGCTCCCAAAAAATAAATTCTTTTAAGGGAAAACATTTTCATGAGTGAAGTTTTGAAAATCAACTTACTTGAAAAAATTTATATGAAGGATAAATATAGAATTCTCTCTCAATAAAACTCATAGGTGATCCTTTCCATTTTTCCTAATCCATTCTTCTAGTCTAAACTCAAGGAACCATCCTTGACATTAAGAAGAATGGTAGTACTATAACCCATATCTTACGATAGAGGTATTCCAACCAAAAAGATCAAGTTTAATCCAGTTAACTCATCATTCAAAATTAAATGAGGGTATTCCATAAGAATCCAAAATAGTAATCAGTGACATTTGATACATAAGACACTACCTAAATCCCATGGGAGATTCCCCTTGTCATTTCACTTTAATTTACCTCATTATCATTTCTTATGAGAATGCTAATCAAAATGTGTGTAAAATTTAGCGTTCAATATTAATCTAATAATGTGTATTTGATTTTACAATTGATTTTAAATTCATTTATCTTACAAAAATTACCTTTTCCTTTTTAAGAGTCCTATTGTGACTTGTTCAACTTTTTATGCAGTAGTTGTTTTTAGTTGATTATTTTATTAAAAAAGTTCAATAAGTGATTTAGTTTATTAAAGTCTTCTTCAAGTATATTTATACCAATATTTGATACCCATGATTGTTTTATATAAATTATATAAATTATTTTCATTAATTCTTGGAGATGAAGTGGTTTTCATTAATTTTTTTCCCTCTTTGAATTATAATTTTACCCATGAAAAATATTAAATTACATGGATATGGGGCTCGTTTAAAATATTTATCATGACGGATGAATGTTTTTACCTCTCCCTTGCTTTTTAAATGAAATAACCCATGTTTAAGGGTGTGTTTTAATGTTAAATTTTGTTTTTTTATGCTACACCTAAGGGAGGACAAACTTTTTTATCTCTCCATTAGATCAACTATAATGAAACATACCACTCGATCATAGACATGAAACATTTCTTGGCCCATTATGGTTTACATTGTTTATCATCCCATTATTGGATAGAGGTAATAATTTTATCTCTCATACTGAAGGGGGGGATCTTGGTGATTTTTGGCTACACAACCCAGTGTTCATGGAAATGTTATAAGCTCATGTATGACTGGATATTTGAATGTGTTTGGTTTCATGACGTTATTTGAAGTTGGGTTACAGGTATGGGATTCTATAGATCTTTTCTTGACTGAATATATGTTTCAATAAGGTGTGTTTCTTACTTGTGTTTTCAAAGAATTATAATTGTTGTTTTCTGTCTATGATCGTATTTAGTAAGATATTTGTGCATATTGTTTAAAATACAATGATTATTACATTCAAACTGCTCATATCACATTAAAAGAAACACCATTAAATTTTTATTCAAATGAATGTGTATGCATAATGAACTCTACAACCAGTTTAAACTATAAAAATGAATTATTCCTACAGTATTGTTTCGCATGGATTTCGGGGATGACCTCTTGGACGGGAGATTCAAACGTTCTGATCGGTTTCTAGAGGGTTTGTTCGTAGAACCGGAAACATCCAATGATTCCACATCCGTTTGGACCCACTTTCCAAAGGTAGGCGCTCATTATCTTGTGGACTGATGAGGCTTAAGAATTTGCATTGGTCGAGAGGATGGGAGGTCGGACTCATCACACCTTTTTGAGGGGAATTATTGTCTACTCCGGGACTCTCTTTATAGATTAAAGTTATGTTCGTGAATCCTTATTACATTACCAAATATAAAATGTACTTTCCTTTAGTTTTAACAATCAATGATTAAATATGCAAGAAATTTACAGAATCTTTTATATGTATTCGAGGTTCTTCATCAATAGAGAATCATCTATATCTGTTTAGAGATTCTTGGTCAATGGTATCCTTCAAAACATTTATATAAAAGTCTCTTGGTCATTATGATGACCAGGCTGGTTTTATAGCCACTCAGTGGGGCACTTGAAGTTTATCGTCATTCAGAAGGATAGGGATTATTTCAAAGTTGGGATCGAACCCATAAATCGGCTACCTACGTATCCTTTGTTTTGGAAAAGGAATCAGAACCCACGTAGTTCGAGTGATGGAGTATGATGTTTATGATTGATGGCTCAAAGAAGAATGTCATAATTACTTTTACACTCTAAGCTCACGCGAGTCATGCTCAGTGTGAGAAACAAGAGGTATTGATAAAAATTATACAATTGTGCCATGAAAGATTCAATCATAAGAAATTGTTTGAGGCTTAGGTATGTATAACTGCCCAGATAGATGAAGGTCTAGGATTCAATTTTAGGGAGAAAATCCAGGAACAGGGTCCATAAAGGTATATGTGCTTTATGGAGATTTGAATACTCTAATCTTGGGGCTTACTCCTAAGGAGGATGCCCAAGTTAGGAGGGGACTTATGATTGGGTTTTACTCCTGAAAAGGAAACCCAAATCAAGGGTAAATTAGGACTGGTTAAGAGAAATTTAAGGGGGCTTGGGGTTTACTCCTGAAAAGGAAACCCAAGATTATGACTGGGACTTACACCTAAAAAAGGAGGCCCAGGTTATGACTGAGTCTTATTCCTAAAAGGGAGACCCAAGTTAGGGGACTTGGGGCTTACTCCTAAGAAGGATGCCCATGTTTGAGTTTGGGGCTTACACCTAAGAAGGATGCCCAAGTTAAAGAATTATGATTGGGGCTTACTCCTACGGAGGATGCCCAAGTTTGGGAACTTTAAGAATTTGGGGCTTACTCCTAAAGAAGGATGCCCATGTTAGGAGATTTATAACTGGGGATTATTCGTGAAAAGGAGACCCAGGTTAAGGATTCTCTCATCTTAAAGGATGAGGTTGAATGAACTAACTCTCAATCTTTGGTGACATAAAGATGTATAAATCACTAGGTTTTGAGAGATATTCCACCGAATTCCTTTCAGATAAGGAAATCAAATCAATAAATCATGCCATAAATGGCTTTGAAGAGTGTCTTGAAGACTGAATCTTGAATAGGAAAGGTGAAATGGCTTAAGAGGGGTAAAAATGGGCAAGATGTGCACCCAAAAAAAGAGGGGCGCGCAAGTCTTGAAAGGCACGCAAGTCTTCCGTGGGCGTGCAAGTTTTGGTCGCACAGGTATACCTGCGCGACACATGGTGTACTTGCGCGATTTTCAACCGGCATTGAAATATTTGAGCGACTATTTTTTAAACCCTTTAGAATCCTCTTGAGGTTCTTTCAGAAAAGGTACGCGCAAGTTATATTGAAGGAAATAAGTCGGCGCGCAAGTGTTGATATGTTTCAACACTTAGGCCTTCTTTCTTCTCTTTAGATCTTCCATTCTAGGTAAGAAATTACCTTAGAAGTGTTCCGGAAGCTTTGAGAAGAGACTTGGGCGTCGAGAGCTTCAATCTGAGTTTCTGAAAAAAGATCCTCTCGAATGGGGGGCCCACATGTTCTATTTATAGGCAAAAGAAGGCCCTGGGCAGTTACCGGGCGGTTACCACTTAGGTCGCGCAAGTCACTTGTGCGACCAAGGTAGCCGCGCAAGTACACTTGCGCGCCAGTTAGATAACTTGTGCGGTGAGGTAGCTTTTGATCCTTTCTTCCTTCCTTTGTTGATTTTTTTATGTTTTCTTCAAAGGATGAATCACTTTGAGCTCGGATATTCCCTTTTCCGATCTATAGATTCTGTGACGAAAGGAGCGTCAACAAAAGTCCCCCCTCAGAGTTGGATCCGGAGAGAAAAGCGGATCGGACTCGGAGGAAATCGAATTCCTCCAAAGGAAAATGGAGGCGCGCAAGTCTTCAGTGCACAGAGAGCGGCGCACAAGTTTGCGTCGCGCGGGCCTTAAGCGCTCTGAGTGCGGCGCGCAGATAGGCCTCCTGGCCTATAAATACACCATTTTTGGCCGTGGATAACACCTGATCCCGAAGTTCTCGAGCTCTCGCCGTTCAAGTCTTCCTCGCCGCGCAAGTCTCTTTTTCCACTGTTTCCTCGCTGCCGCGCTACTCTCAAGGTAATAGGGCTTGCGCGGTAATACTTGCGCGACAAAAACTTGTGCGGCACATGTATCACTTGCGTGACATCTCCATACTTGCGCGCCTTAATGCCTTAGACATTTTTTCCAAATTCTTTCACAAATTTTATGAAAAATAAACCCATTTAAGAGTTTAATTTATTCAACTCCTATGCATATTCAATGGGTCTTAGACCTGGATTAATTGATGAACTGGCTAGAAAGTGGATAGATGATATGATGGACATCATTGGCCCTGATTACTATACTGTCAAAGATAGTACTCTTCCAGATTTGGCTAAGTATCTGAAGAAATATCATCGCAAATTTCCTCACTGCACTTATCTACCTTTGTATGGCTATGGTCATCTACAAGAAGTCATTATTCCAGAAGTAAAGAATTATCTTCCATTTTCGTGGTTTCAGAATTATACCAATTTTGCTTCAGAAAATATCTCAGGTGGAAGAGTATTTCTAACTGCTGGAACAGTGGAGAAGGCTTATGTGATGCATCATAGCCCTTGCACACCAGATCTGAAAAAACATACACCTGAGCTTCAACCACATTGTCATCCTTCAATCTTCCAAAATGCTCAGATGGATCAATCCAAAGGCTGGAAGAAAAGTTAGGATTTCCGTCCTGGGGGAGGTGTGAATCCAACTTGGATGTGGGCATACTGGGTGCGACAGACTTGCATAGAGTTTATCAAGGACCTGAAGAGAGCTGCAATATATGAGGCTGTTTGGGTTGGGCAAACATATGTTTACAGACATGATAATTTCGTGCCAGAGATACTCAGCCACTGGATCCCAGCGACTAATTCTTTCCATTTGACTCATGGAGAAGTAGGTATTAGTTTGTGGGATGTACACAAGATTTCAGGAGCTCCAATCTTGGGCGATATGTATGATGAATTCATTCCTCCCAAGGTGACTTGGAATGATTCAGAGAAGACTCATGCTTTAGCTCGAGAATTATTTAAAATCTTTCACAGGCTCAAGAATTCAGAGACCTCATTAACTGATTTTAGAAAAGATATTCATCCGGAAGAATGGATGAATTTGTTTCTTACTGATAAGAAAAGGATGGAGCCAAAAGAAAAAGGATCCAAGAAAAATAAATCCAAGGATACCAGGCCCAGACGTCCTACCACTTGTCCAAAACCTGAGAAGAGAGGAGCTCCTGGAACATTCTGGCCAACTCTAGAAGCAGGAGAGTTTGAAAAGTGGGGATATGAAGCGAATCAAAAAAATTCCAAAGAAAACTCGTCTGGTGGGTTTCTTGGCAATTTGGCTCAGTGTTTATCTCTTGCCGGTCAGGTATTCGAAGGGAGGCATTAGGCCAGGGACCTTCATCATTGCGGCAAAGTTGGCTGAGGGAAAAATGGTTGGGTTAGCTACCCCCATTTTAGCAAAGATTCACAGGATTTTACTTCACGTCTTCCAGGGTAAATCTCCTTTAAGAATAGTGGGACCATTCCAGGTTTTGTGGGGATGGATCGCCACTCACTTTAGGACTTACAATGTACGGAATGGATTATAAATTCCGGGAAGCTCTTTCAGACCGTCAGTGCAAGCATTCTCTGGAATTGCTCCATTAGATGTTAATGGTTATGACATAAAAGTAAGACTGATCATGTTTAAGGAATTCAACTTCTTTCCCTATGGAAGTCCGCCATCCGGGCGGTTTTTTGATGATGGGACAGCCCATTTGGATTTGAGGGCATACATGCTAGCTTGCAGGGATGGCATGTTAGTAGCCAAGATTGATGGAGAAATCATATGTGAGGCCTATGCTCTATATAGATTTGCACGCCAATTCAAATGTTTGCAACAGATTGTTGTATCCCCTCCGGTAGATGTCAGGTTAGAGCAACATCCGATGGTTGCTTGACAACTATGGTTGCTGACATCAAGAGAGAAGACTGGGGCGGTTTTTGATCTACTGGTTGAAAAAGCGGCACATAATCTGACTACATTTTATGCCGAACACTGGATAGCATCATACCCTAAAGGTATATTGAATCACCCAGTATATCAAGTGGGAAAGAGGAAGAGGACTGTAGATAAAGAAACCCTTCCTCATGAAGGTGACGCTTCTCCACCTGAAAATAGGTTCAACAGACTCCTCTTCTAGAACTGATTCATCAGATTATCATGATGGGGATGATGAGGCACAACCGGCAACAAAGCAGTTTCGTGCCCGATATAATCCTCCGTCCAGAATTAAAAGACCCACTCCATCAACTCCTGGTGAGTTATTTCATTATAGAAATTTCAATCACTACTACTTTATAAAGTAATAAGTCTTACATTCTTATTCTCTATCTGTAGTTGCAGGAGCTCGGAAGAGATTAAAATAAAAAATTGTAGGACCTTCCTCACAGCCTTTATATCTAAGACCAGAGGCTGTTCAGCTATGGAAGAGCTTATACTGTGATACTGAGACCACCTGGCTGGATTTGTGTGAGGGCCTACAACTTCCTGGAATAGGAAATCTTGTAGCTTCTAAAAACCTTCAATACGGAGATAACCTCAATGAAGTGAGATCTTACATCAGAGAGCTGGAAATGCTCATATATGCCACTGATGATTCGGTTCCTATCACTAGGCGGGTGAAGGAAATGATTGATCGTGGCGCCACTGAGGGGGCTGATGGTTCTGGAGATGAGGAATGGCAAGAGTACGTGGCTCCTGAAGATGTAAGTTTTCTTTCCTTATTTTCTTTGCAACTTGATTTCAGTTGAAGCTTTGTTACTTAAGGAAGTTATTTTCTTCATCTTGCAGCTTGCAAAGAAAGGGACCGGGGTTCCTTTGCCACAATATAGCCCTGGTGGTACTGCTATCGGGGCTGCTGCTGATTCTCCTCGCGAACCAGGCGAGATATCTCCGGGCCAGCAGGCCATGAATGAGGCACTGGACATAGCCTTCCATTCTCCAATCCAAGTGCCAATAAGGGAGACTACTGATACTCCGAAAAAACAAAAGAAGCCAAGGCAACGAAGGAGGAAGTCCATAGCTAAACGTTTCATTAGCAGCGGTAAGTCCTTCGAACAATCATGAGTTTATACCCATAATCATATGGTTACTCATATTTCTGAGGATTGCAGGGGCTTCTTCAATTTCCCCCTTGAGGGAAGGGACTGACCCTCCTTCAAAGGTCGTGGAGGGTGCTGTAGAACAATCACAGACCCAGGCTGACTTGGTTGCTCCTGGAGAAGAGCTACCATCCATTCCCAGTATCCCTCCTACTACTGAAGATGATGTCCAGGGTCATGGGTTGCAGGACATAAGTCGGCAAGAAGATGTAGCAAATGCTCCCACTGGTGAGACTAATCAAGATTCTGAAGTATCATTAGATGAAATGATGAATCAAGGAATGACTTTTGAAGAATTTTATGATCATGCTAAGTTTTCATATGATTTAGAAGACCTTGGGCATGAGTGCTACCCTTCACCCATTTTTTTTAAAAAAAATTACTTCTAACCATGATGGAAAATAATATGCAGTTTCTTCCGTAGAAGCCACTGAACTGCCAATGCCCAAAGAGGGTGTGGACACTGATGTCAACCTTATCATTGCATAAACATTAGCTCAAGTAGAGCTAAATCCAATAAACTCTCCTGAGACCCATATTGAAAATCCTGTTGAAACCGGGAAATATGGGGAGAAGTCTTCTCAGGTTACTGAACCACCCTTGGGTAAGGGATAACAATATTTGTGATTGTACTTTATTTGCAAGACAATCCATTCTTTTGTTATCCTTTAAGGCTAACTTAAATCTTTCAATTAATCATGCAGGGCCATCAACTGTAATGGCTAGATCCGGAGATGAGGCCTCAGCCTCTGCCCCAATGGGAATTGAAAGTGAAGAAGCTCAAGCCAGGGGGGAAAGAGCAGGACAAGGCACTTACTTAAGCATGTTAATTCCAGATTACATACCCCCCTCCGATGATGATGTTGAATTAGATCCAGAGATGCTCAAAGCATTCAGCTTTTCACGACGTAAGGCATGGAACAATATATGGAACATTATATCTAGGGAGCCTTTAGAAGAGCTACCATCAATAATTTCTCGATTGTCATCCCAATTTGTTATACTGGGACTTCGTGGTTTTGGGTATGAAAAGATCCATGCCGCGGTGAAACAGATCATTTTCAGGAGGGAGCAAGCACAGAAAAGTCGCGAAGATTTGACCAGAGTGAAATTTTCAGTCAACATAGGCGAATTTGAGGCTGTGGTATCCCAAGCTGAGGTTGATTATGCTGTCAAGATGAAGGATCTGAAGCAAAAAATCAAAGAAAAAGTCATCCAGCAGGTGCAACTCTAGCAATAGTTAGATGCTGTTAGTGGGGAACTTGATCTGCTTAATAAATCATTGGATGAAACTCATGTGAATGGCATGAAAGCTATCACAGATGCTAAGAAGGCACTTCAGCAAGCTGAAAAGAGTGAAGCTGGTCAAGTGCACAAGCTTCAAGTAACTGCTGATAAGGCTCAGGATGCTATACATCAAATGAAGACTTATGTTGACAATATTCTGTAATTCTTGAAAAAGATAAGAGACTCCAGTTTGTGGATGTTTTTCTATCTCCTTTGTATCAATGAAAAACACTTTTGTCTTCAATCATTTGTACCTACGTTCTTTCATTACCTGCTTCAAATTTACTTAAGCCAATGGGCCCAGTAAGTATAGTTTGATTTTTACTAGGATTATTACAAATAATCCTACAAACTTTGAATCTCTTAATTGCTCAATATTACCTAAATCATACAAAAAAAATGTATATTTAGTGAGCTGGAACTTGACTTTTATTCAGAGTTCCTTTGTCTTTTGTGGGCAGTTTAAAGTCATGCATGCCGGACATAAAGGGGCTAATGTTTAAGGTCGAAATAGCTTTGACCAAAAAATGGATTAAAATTGATTCAATTCTTTGACAATTTATCTGTAAACATATTACCATACTCAAGTATGAGAGAAAAAAATGTAAACTATGGCTTAAGAATATTTGAATCTGAGGAATGATATGAAAAAGAGCTAAAAGGCAATAGAAGAAGTAGTTTCCAAGAATGAAGTTACTATTATTTAACAAAACCCGTTAGGGGGTTGAAATATGCAGGGCCACCTATGGGCATTGGCTGCATGGTCAAATAAATAGCATCTTTTGGATGACAAGTCTATTATGTGGACTGTTTATGCAAGGCCACCTATGGGCACGTGCTGCATAGTCAGGCGAAAAGAACTCTCAAAAAGTTACTTTCCTAGTGCTAAAAAGCCAGTGAAAGTTTATGGAGATTCAAATTTTCTAAAGTATAGAGTTTGTTGTATGGAAAGAGGTACTTAAATATGGAGAAGATATTTCCGAACAAGAATATCGAAGAACTGGATGAATATCACTCCTACGAAGGTCTGACCCAAACGTAGGGAAGAAAAATAAACCATAGACTTGAATACTTTCAGATCATGAAAAAGGATGTGGGACAAATATGTTAAGGATGGCTATTTTTTTGCGGATCCCTACATACTATCGTTTAAGACAAATAAGGACAAAAGAGGCATTCTTCCCAAGAATGAAGTTACTATTATTTAACAAAACCCGTTAGGGGGTTGAAATATGCAGGGCCACCTATGGGCATTGGATGCATGGTCAAATAAATAGTATCTTTCGGCTGACAAGTCTTTTATGTGGACTGTTTATGCAAGGCCACCTATGGGCACGTGCTGCATAGTCAGGCAAAAGAATTCTCAGAAGTTTGACATTTTTGTGACTAGAAGTCATGAAAAGGGTTATGAAGATCTGAAAATATTTAAGGTTCGGATTATAACACATAAAGATGGGTATTGTCCAATGTATATAGAGATACATAGGTCAATGATAACCATAATCATGTTGTGGCTGGGTCCTGAATTGAAATTTTGGACTTCACTACTTATCTCATAAGAATGAGAATCAAGCCATACGTAGTTCTTGAAATGCAGTTTAACATCATGCAGGACGAAAGTATGAGTGATCTTAGTTTAGGGTCATAGAATTCAGACCATAATAATGAATACACAGTGTGTGTTTTGATGAGGACTTTTCAGCCAAGGGACTGAAAGTGAAATTTGGGGTTAGGCACAAAAGACTTGGGACTGGATTCGAGGGATACTCGAATGTTCCTACGTATCCCATAGGGATGGGAATCAAGTCCACGTAGTTCTAGAACTACCCTTGGTACAAATTTGGTTCGTACATGTGAAGGGTGAAAGGGGACTTTAGTGCAATGATGGTTTAACCTAAGATAAAAAGTTTAGGCATTACCATGTATGCATGTAGTCTTTTAAAAATGAAAACCATGATTGAAAAATCAATGTTAATAATAGTTATCTCTCAAATGAGGAAATCAAAGAATATTGTAGTTTATTGTCGTACCGGACAAAAGTGTTACATAGTTTAACATCATATAACAAGGACGAAAGTGAATCAATGTAAAAAAATATTGATTCTAGGGGCGGTTTCACGAATCAACATCATATGAGATGGTGGTGAACCGATGTGAAGAGATTATTTTTTGGGCTTGAACCCTGGGAGGTTGCCTATATACCCAGCCTGGAGGGCAAGGATCAAAGTCCGTGTAGTTCAATTAAAGAATGAATTAATTATCAAGTTGTTCTTGGGGACAATGATCTAATAAAAAATGTTGTTGGGACTTACACATGGTTAGTGGCCCAAAGGGAGTATTATGGTTGATATTTGCTCTAAGATCACGTGAGTCATACTCGGTGTGAGAAACAAGAGGTAATAACAACCTTAACGATGCACAGTTTATTGTCATGTAGGACATAAAAAGGGACTATGCAGTTTAAAGTCTTGCAGTTAGGACTATTGGTGCTGCACAGTTTAGTGTCATGTAGCAGGGACAAAATATAATTTAATGTCATGTAGGACATATCATGGATTTTCTATACAGTTTAGCGTCATGTAGTTAGGACGATGGGGATAAAATAGTTTAACGTCATATTGGATGAAAGGGGGACTGTGCAGTTTAATGTCATGCAGTAAGGACAAAATACCCCACCATTTATGTCATGTTGGATGAAAGTGAGAATAGTTTAAGGTCATATGCATGGACCGTGGATGGTGCAGTTTAATGTCATGCTGGAACTTTGATGATTATATAGTTTAACGTCTTTCCGGACATGAGGGACTTCTATACAGTTTAACGTCATGTAGTTAGGACGTCATAGTTTAACGTCTTGCTGGACATAAGGGATTTGAAAATAGTTTATGGTCATATACATGGACCAGGGATGATGCAGTTTAAGGTCATACTGGACGGTTTAGGGAATTTTTTCACAGTTTAATGTCGTGTGGGACGAAGTTGCAGTTTAAAGTCATACTGGACCATTGCTGTATAGTTTAACGTCATATAGCAAGGACGAACTGGTGCTGTACAGTTTAAAGTCTTGTAGCTAGGACTATGGTGAACCAATATGAGGATATTAGTTCTGGGGACTTTTTACAGTTTATCGTCATGCTAGACGTTGGAAGTACCACACAGTTTAATGTCATGTAGATAGGATATAATATAGTTTAATGTCATCTCGGACAAAATATGGAACTTCTGTACAATTTAATGTCATGTAGATAGGACATAATATAGTTTAATGTCATCTCGGACAAAATATGGAACTTCTGTACAGTTTAATGTCATGTAGATAGGACATAATATAGTTTAATGTCATCTCGGACAAAATATGGATCTTATGTACAGTTTAATGTCATGTAGATAGGACATAATATAGTTTAATGTCATCTCGGACATAAAAAAAGGGACTATGCAGTTTAAAGTCTTGCAGTTAGGACTATTGGTGCTGCACAGTTTAGTGTCATGTAGCAGGGACAAAATACAGTTTAATGTCTTGTAGGACATAAAAAAGGGACTATGCAGTTTAAAGTCTTGCAGTTAGGACTATTGGTGCTGCACAGTTTAGTGTCATGTAGCAGGGAAAAATAATAGTTTAATGTCATATAGGACATATCATGAACCAATGTGATTGTTTTGGATCTGAGAACAATATTTTGTGTTTATACGAAATACTTCTTCAGAAATCTGGCATTAGTTGGAGTCGTGATGTGTTCTCCATCCATTGAGATTAGAGAATATGCTCCATTGGAGTAGACCATATGTATTGAATAAGGTCCTTCCCATTTTGGTTCAAGCTTGGGAGGCTTCTTTCCTGGTATCATTGGTGCTCTGAGAACCAATACCAATTCTCCCTGAATGAATGAACGAAGACGAACTTTTTTGTTAAAAGCTCATGCTATTCGATTCTGATAGATTTCCAAGTGGTGCAAAGTGCACAATCTTTTCTCATCTAACTGTTCCAATTCATTCAACCGCTTTTGGGATTGCTCATCTGTAGATAACTGATCACAAATGGCTATTCTGAGTGAGGGCAATTGAACTTCAATTGGCAAGACTGCTTCTGTTCCATATACCAATGAATATGGAGTTGACCGCATTGCATTGCGAGTGGAAGTCTGATAAGCCCATAAAGCATGAAAGAGTTTATCAGGACATGACCTCTTATCTTTATCCACCATCTTTTGTAGTATATTTTAAAGAGTCTTGTTGAAGGCCCCTATCTGTCCATTAGCCGCTGCATGATATCGAGATGAATGGTTGGACTTAATGTTGTATTCTTGATACAATTTCTTTACCTCAGAAGAACAGAAGTTGGTGCCGTTGTCCATCAATATGGTATGAGGGACACCAAATCTAGTAATGATGTTAGACTTGATGAAGCTAAAAATGCATTTAGAATTGACTTCTTTGAGAGGTACTGCCTCTGCCCATTTGGAAAAGAAATCAGTAGCAGTAAGAATGTACTTAAACTGCTTGGCCGTAGCTGAAGGGTAAGGTCTTACCACATCCATTCCCCATGTGTAAAATGGCCATGAGTATTTAGCTGTATGAAGCAACTCTGGAGGTTTATGAATGAAGTTGGCATATACTTGGCATGAATGACACTTCTTTGTGAAATTAACACAATCTTGTTTCATTGAAGGCCAAAAGTATCCAAGCCTTCGAATTTGACCAGACAGTCTATGTCCAGACCGGTGGGCACCATAGACTCCTGCATGCACTTCTTTTATGACAGCCATTGTCTCTTCACCATCAATACATCTGAAGAGAACTCCATCAAAACCACGTTTGTATAGAATTTTCTCGAGGTGGTCTGGGCTATCATAAAGAGTAAAATTGACCACACGTCACCGAATTTGTTCTTTCTCGGCTCTATCAGGTGGAAGTGTTCCATTTTGAAGGTATTCCCTAATAGGTGAAATCCATCCTGTAGTATGACCATATGGTTCGGGAATGGGACTAATTTCATTAATTTCCTCTGTTCTGACTTGAACATAAGGTGAAATTGCACGACGGTGAGCAATACAGATGGTTGTCTCGTCCCGATTTGGATCTGCTAAAGCTGTGGCTATATTAGCCAGTGCATCAGCTTGAGCATTTTGTGATCTTGGGACATAAGAAAATGTCGGTTCTGAAGGGAATTCTGACATTAACTCTCTGATGTAATCATACAAAGGGATTAATTCTTCTTTTCTGATGGCATAATCCCCATTGACTTGTTTGATTACCAGGTCTGAATCACCTTTCACCTTTAAGTGATTCACTTGTGCTTGAAGCGCTAATTCCAAGCCTGTAATGAGAGCGTGGTATTCAGCTTCATTATTGGTACCACCTTCCCACAACAAAAAGGAATAAGGTAACACTGCCTTATCTGGATAAATGAGCACAATTCCTAAACCAACTTTGTTGAATTTAGGATTTTCCATTTTCTTCCCTGTTGGACTTCTAGAAGCACCATCAAAATACATTTCCCATGTTTGTGGACTTTCTTGAATAGAGAAAACTTCCTCATCAGGGAGTTCGATATCTGAATACGTGTCTTCCACCGAAGGATGTTCAGCCAGGAAATCAGCCAGAGCTTGGCCCTTAATTTCCTTTTGAGACACATACTGAATGTCGAACTGCTGTAGAATAACCGCCCACCTTTCCAGACGTCCTGTAAGCATTGGACGACTAAGGATGAATTTGAGCGTATTATTACGAGATACCAATTGGACCTCATGATGTTGCAGGTAGTGTCTCAGTTTATGAACTGAAAAGATTAATGCTAGGCAGCACTTTTCAATACTTGAATACCGGGTTTCTGCTTCAAGCATAGTTCTACTGAGATTGTAGAGACTATTTTCATTCCCAGCATCATTCTTTTGAGCGAGAAAGGTACCCAATGATTGCTCTAAAGCTGTCACATAGAGGATAAGAGGTCTACCCTCAACAGGTGGCATGAGTACTGGTGGACTCAAGAGGTATTTCTTGAGAACATCAAATGCTTCTTGACATTCTTATGTCCACTGGTAAGTGACTCCTTTCTTCAATAATTTGGTAAAGGGTAAACTTTTGCCTGCCAAATTGGCGATGAAACGCAGAATATAGGCTAAGTGTCCTTGAAGTCCTCTTAATTCTTTCAAATTCTGAGGAGGTGACATACCAAGGATTGATTTGGTCTTCTCAGGATCGACTTCAATACCACGATGGCGTACAACAAAGCCGAGGAATTTTCTTGAGGTTACCCCAAAAGCACATTTTAAGGGGTTCATCTTCAAATTATGTTGTCGAAGCTTATGGAATATGACTTCCAAATCAGCCAATTGATCAAAATGTTGTTTGGATTTAACCACCAAATCATCTACATAGCATTCAACAAACTTCCCTAAAAGAGGTTTGAAGATACGATGCATGGCGCGTTGATATGTTGCACCTGCATTCTTTAAACCAAAGGGCATCACCCGGTAACAAAACACACCTTGAGGAGATCTGAAGGCTGTATATTCCTCATCTTCTGGGGCCATTCAGATCTGATTATATCCAGAATATCCATCCGTGAAAGAAAGTACTTCATAGCCAGCCGTCGCATCAATTAAGAGTTCTGTAATCGGAACTGGGAAATCATCTTTAGGACAATACCGATTAAGATCTCTGAAATCGATGCAAACCCTAATTTTTCCGTTCTTCTTCTTTACAGGGACAATATTAGCCAACCACTTGGGATATTGAACTTCTCTGACGAAGTTGGCTTTGATCAGCTTATCCACTTCAGCTTCAATTTTGGAAGCATAGGTTGGGTGTGTTCTTCTCGCGGCTTGTTTAAAACCTCGATGTTCTTTTGGTAAACCCAAATGATGAGTAGTAACATCAGGATCAAGCCCAGGCATTTCTGTATAATTCCAAGAAAAAATATCTTTATTTTTCTTTAGAAAAGAAATATATATCTCTTTCTCTTCAAGGGTCATGGCCGCACTAATTAAAGTGGGGCGTGGATCTTTCTCTGTACCCAGATTTACTTCTCTGAGTTCATCCACAGTGGTAGAGATACCCTCTTCAAATGCTGGAGGAGCATCTCTAAGATCTTCCTCTTCCTCTTCATCATGTGTTATTTCTTCCGTTTCTACTTTCAAAGTAGATGAAAAAACGAAATTCTCATGATCATAAGAGATGTCAAAATTTTCACATTTTGAAGAAGAAGCTTCCATTTCCGACCCTATTGATAATAAAGGATCTTCTTTGGGAAATAAAGAGGAGATGATGGATCGAGAATCGACATCATTATTCACCTCTGGTGTTGCTATAACTTCTTCTGGCCTGATTAGCAAAGTATAGACTTGTTGGACTTCAGCAGATGAAATGAAAACATCACCACTTATGCTTTCATCACTGCTTGGTAGGTTACCAATTTCTCCCATGTTGTCTGGCTCGATCGCCGTAATTGACATTATGGATCTTTCCATAAGAGTATTTTGATTTGGGCCTATTTTGTCAATTTGAATGATAAGTAATACATAATCTGTACTCACATGTGAAAATGGATTTATTGGAATTTTCTCCAAACCATATGGAGCATTAACTTTGGTAATTTCCTTCATTGTAGATTTTTCTCTTCCCTTCATGTGATAAAATTCCACCTCAATGTATTGAGACTCACATGTCTTGAACGGGGCCTTATCACCATACAATGTTCCAACTTGACCATCGAAACAGTATTTGAGACATTGATGGTATGATGAAGGAATAGCTGCATGCTGATGTAGCCAGGGTCTTCCAAGCAAGATATTGAAAGCTGAGTCTTGATCAACAATCATGAAATCCGAATTGGATACAAGATCTCCAAACTGAGTTCTGAGTGTAACTTCTCCCAGTGGTTCTTGTTCATTTTTATCATATCCTTGTAACATCATGGTAGAAGGAGATAAATCAGATTCTGTGAGGCCCAATCGACGAAGTGTACGAATGGGCATGAGGTTGACTCCTGAACCATTGTCAATGAAAGCTCTTCGAACATCTACACCATTGAATTTTCCAGATAAGTACAAAGGTTTTATGTGCCCATGCACAACATAATCTTCATCTTTATCAGTAAAAGATACCACTGCATGACATTCTGCAGGATTATTCTCTATGTGATAGATTTCAGCTGCAGCAATTTCAGCTTCAAACTCCTGAGGACTTGACAAAGCTTCGATGAGTGCTTCCCGAAGATCTTTTGACAGATTCAAAGCATCCAAAATTGATAACTTGGCTGGTACTTGGGCCAAGTGTTTCAATATATCATACTTTTGATCTAGTGGTCTGCGTTTCCCAATAGGAATATGCGGTTTAGCAGGTACCTTGGAAGTAGATGCTTTGGAAGCTGATGCATCTTGTATTGAAGTTGGCAACATCCTTGGTTTTGGAAGATTAGACTGATTAGATCCATTTACTTGCTGATATAAAGAAGCTGGAACCTTTAATCGGTCTTCCAAAATAACTGTGCCAAAACTGAGTTGGCCATTGGCAGAAGAACTTGCTTGTTCTTTTTGAGCTCGCTGAAGGGCTCTACCACGAGTTTCTGCTGCATATACAGTGCTAGCAGGGGTAAAATTAGAGCAGTGGCTTCGGAAAGATCCACGTCTTCCCCTATATCCTGAACCTCTAGAACCTCCCCGGATTCCCTTATTTGATACAGGGAATTCAGGCTCATCAAGACTGGAATATGGATCTGTTAATTGAATCATATTAACAGAACCAAAGATTAACTCTTCATCTGATAAAGACTCTGCCTGGTTAGCCTGTTTAGGCTGTGTCGTTTGGTGGGACGGTGCCCGTGGCTTTGAAGTAGATGGCATGAAATCTGCCAGAGTCAAATACAATTTAGGCTTTGATACATACTCATCTTCTCCTGATTCCTCTTTCTTCTTTGAATTGCACTGCCCTTTTGAGGATTTGTCTTTTGATGGAGGCTTTACTGCAGCTTTTGTAGAAGACACAATTGGCTTCTTCAATTGTGTTCACAAAATGGAATGGGTCCGATTTATTGTCTTTCTGACCATCCAATCATCATATTTTTTCACAGTTTTTCTTTTGACTTCCTGCCACTCGCCTCCTTCCTCAGGATCTGTAGCGGTAATACATGCTACATGAGCTGAAGAACCCTTCAATTTGACTTGTCCCAAGTCGACCATCTTTTGCAGGAGGTCTTTAAAGACAAAACACTCCTGGATGGGATGCCCCAACATTTGATGAAAGAGACAATAATTGGGATGGTCATCATCTCCTTCCTTGTTTGGCCTCTTGGGCACTGGTAATTTAACCAAATTATTTTCCAGAGCTGCAATGAAGTAACCAGGAACTTGCTCATTTCGGAAAGAGTATGTTTTACTCTTCATATCCTCAAATTGTTTTCGTCATTGATCTCTTTGATCATTTGGACGAAACGGCCTTAGTTGTTGGCGTTCAGGAGGTGGAGTCCTTCGAGAAGATGAAGGTTTTGAAGTAGATATAGGTACAGGTGATTGTTTAAGCATAACTGTAGCAGTTTCTGCTTTACCCATTCTTCTTCCTGGAGCTGATGGAATTACACGAGATTTAACCTTAGCCTGTATAAGGGAATCTTCAATCTGCTGAGTGATTGAAGTAAGGTCTCGAAACCCTCCTGTGTATTTCACAGGGATCAATGGCGTGCGTAATTCGTCATGCAGATTTGCCACACAGATTGGCAACAATTCCCCCTGAGAGAGTGCTAAACTCAGGGAATACGTTAATCCCTTTCAACGAGCAATGAAATCAGAGACTCTTTCATTTTCCCTTTGCTTGCAGTTTGTAAGATCGAAAACTGTCGTTTTTGGCAAATTTGAGCTAAACTGAAGAAGGAATTTTTGATGAAGATCCTCCCATCCGATGACTGACCGGGATTGCAATCTTGTATACCAGACAAAAGATGGCCCTGCAAGGTTCGCACGAAGCATCTGAGTTTCACTGCTTCTTGCTGCTCTGGAGTTCCCATCATAGGATCACAACAAGACACGTAATGCGTCAAATGTTGTTCAGGGTCGCCTAATCCATTGAAAGTAGGGAAAACAGGGTTTCCAAAACTGGATGGAGGAGAAATTGAATCTACCCATTCAGGGTAAACTTTCTTTTCAGGTTGAACTTGCACCCGTTTCCCTTCCATAGTTTGTAACCGAGCTTTTAATGACTCAATAGTAGTTATTAACTTTTGAGAAACATCAGGTTGAACTTGGTTTTGGGTAGGTGCAATGAATGGAGCTTGGACAGACGTGATGGTTGGTGCTGCAACTGATGGTAGTGCTACCAACCGTTGTTGCATTTGACCCGTAGGATTAGACCTCTGAGGGTGTACTGATAAAGGAGGATATTTTTGATCCATCTCAGTAGTTACAAAAAATTCATTCGGCTGTCGGACTTCAGCATTCTTAATAAGAAGACTACTCTGAAGTAGTTCTGCATTTAACTTTCTTAATTCTTTCATTTCTTCCTCCTGTTGTACAAACCTTTGCTCTAATGAGAGCGATTTACCTCCTTCAGAGGAAGGGTGATAAGTAACCTGATTCTTTCCTTTCCCCTTATTGGATCTTTTTCGGAGAGGGGGAAGTGGGTTACTTGAGAGAATACCCAGATTTTGGGTAAGCCTTTGATTACGTGTGCGCACACCTTCTTCATTTAGGTCTGTGTGCGCAACTTCTTGAGCAGGAACCTCTTCGTCTGATCCCTATGATTGAGCCTCATCTGGTGAATCAGCAGCAACGACATTGATGACATTAATGGATGCATATTGCATGGAATCCTTTCTATTAGCATTTCTGTGATATTGTGTTCTTTTATGTCCATGATGAGACATGGAATTCCGTTGACTTGATCCCTCAAGAAATTCTTGGAGAACCGTCACTTGGAGAGAATCTCCTGATAGCTTGGCTCTTCGTTCCTCTTGAGGCTTATTCCCTAATCGAGATAATACTGATTTTCTCTGAGGGAGGGATTGAGGATTTGAAAAAGTCCCCAGTCCGGTGGACTAGGGATGTTCCTGCTGTTTCCGCTCAACTCCTCGAATCCCATTTGATGACTCTGAGGGTTGGGTTATAGAAGTACCTAGTCTGACAAGCTGGGGTGTCTCTTGACATGCTATGTCTGAGATCTTCTTAAAATCTCTCTTGATCTTGCGAATCTTAGTTCGGAAATTAGCTGGATGCATTAACCTGTATCCACTTTTATCACCTGGTTCAACAGATCGTTGGATTATTTCCGAAACTTCTGTCATTTGATGACGTGTTTTCTCCAGACGAGAGGCTTGTGCAATATTCTCGCCTTCTTGATGTAGGAGCAATTCAACAACTTGTTCTCTATATACTTGATTTTGAGAGGAACTAGTTAAAGCATGTTCTTGAGCAAGCTTTTGATTATGAACAAAGCCCATTGACTGTGACCGGCCATGGGCAATAACATTGCATGAGACCATTTTCGGCGGGCTTTGCTGACCGGAAAGCACTGTGAAATGTAGTACTCCGTGAACACCCCATCCTCTGATATGAACATCAGATGGAGCATTGGCAATTAACTGACGCAATTTTCTTAGTGCTCCAAGGCATGAACATTGAAGGGTTCTCTGTTGCTTTTCAGCCTTCGGATACCGAGAGACTGATAGAGATGCCAAATCAATCTGACGTTGTAGCCCTTCTATTATCTTAAGATGATTTTCATATTCATCGTAAGATAATACCTTCTTCTTTAATTGAAAAAGAGTTTTCCATATGTTGAGACGAATATCATGGATTCCATCATCCGTCAACATCTTTGGAATGTCGTACTGGGAGTCATCCAAAGGCCAAAACATGACTGGTACTTCACCTTTTGCCAGTTTTTTCCTCATGTTCAGCATTTCCTCTTTATCATTAAATGAAGATTCTTCTACCTGTTTGGACCAGAGTTGTTGTTTCCTTGTTGCTTCATCGGATTCAACAAGATTGGTAGAGAAATCACTATTCATGTTGGAAGATGAATGACCCAGGGATGGTTCGGAGAATAACCTGAACCCCAGGCTATCTTCTGATGGAGAAAGAGTTCCACCTGCTGATAGTAAAGTATCAGACATGAATGGTTTTATGTTTGCAAGTTCCTCGAGATAGGAGGGCTTTCTCGTCACTATATTGCCTTCTGAAGAATTTTCGAGACAACGTGAATCACTACTGCGGAGAGGACTTTCGCAGCGAAGTTCATCATCATGAGGAGGACCGTCATGATGGATTACAGAAAAAGATGAAATCTCTTGCTCCTTGGTCTTCTGACCACATAGAGGGTTCCTGTGGCTCTCATCTGAAGAAGAAACTTCAAGATTGACCGAACTTTCATGAAGCAAGTCTTCATGAGTAAGTGTCTGTTGAAGACCTTCAAAATTAATGTTCCCGTTATTGGGAACTGAGGGAGTAGAATCTTGAATTCCGACAGATAAATGTTTGAAGGCTTCAAGAACTCCAGCATCGAGCAAGGCTTGGTTACAGATTGGCCTTTGATCTCCTGACTGTGCTGGGCGGATCTTTTTCTTAGATGCCTTATTACTCACTTTAGAAACCACTTGATGATGAAAGTGATTGCTCTGAGCAGGTGTATGTGCCTGATCAGGAAAGATGGTCAGGTTAGGCTGACGATCTCCACTCAAATCAGGTGTATGTGCCTGACTTGGTTGTCCGTATGATATGGGGGAGTATGCCCCATAACCCTCTTGGACTGGAACAGATGTGTTTGTCTGTTCCGGAGTGAATCATTGATGTGTCACTCCACTCCTAGGGATAGATTTATGTGTCTGTCCCTGTGATGATGCTGAAGCTGTTATGATATCCTGGCAAGCATCCAGAATATGAGCAGGAATTTTCTTCTTCTCTTTCACCATTGACAAAATATGTTTGGTGACTTCAGCCGCAGGAATGGGGATATACATCCATTCCGGGCTTGGAGTAGGTGTATGTGCCTGCTCCTGTCCTCCTTTTCCTGTCAGTGAATCCTGACAGTACTCAAGTGTGGAGGCAGAGAGTTGAGTCTGCCTCCTGTTTGTCGTCGGGACTTTCCGAATGACTTCTCCATGCGCTACCAAGCGAGACTGTTGATAGGATTGATTAGTATTAGCAGGTGTATGTGCCTGCTGATTACACTTCGCCAAACGCAGTTGACGAGATCCATCATATGTAGTCAGACGAGCCTGCTGACTAACTGGTGATGTATAAGCAGGTGTATGTTCTTGCCTACAGTACTCCGCCGGAATTGCCTGGCGGGATTGGCTTGATGCTGCCAGACGAGTCTGCTGGACAGCAGAATTAAAACGGGCAGGTGTGTGTGCCTGCTCGTTGTTTGCCACCAAGTTAGGTTGGTGGACTTCTCCGGAGATGTCAGGGATGACAACCTGCCTATTGTTAACCGGATTCCGTCTCTGGCGGTTCATCTTGCCTGCTCGGGTTCGAGGAACCTGAGCTGAATGCCTGGAGTCAGTACCCTCATCATGTTGAGGGCGCACTACTGCACGATTCTGGCGGCGATTGTTGATGGGAGCCCTTGAGAAGGACTCCTATCTTTTTGAATTAAGGTCCTGCGGGACCTGCTCATTCACTTCCTCATAGTAAGGGAGTGAATGGAAATTGCGTTCCGGGGATAACGACCCGAAACGGTTGGAGACGGTAGTCAGCACCGCCTACTTCTTGATCGCTGGCCACCGTTGTCCGGACGACTAGGTAGAGTTTTTAACTTGGAGGGCTTGACGAACGGCCTCCAGAGTTGGGATAGTACCGTTGTGACGGTACTCCTTAACCAGTGCATTAGAAACCCAGCGTTGAAGACGCTGAGTTGGTGATGTCATCCTCAGAGCGGACGACGTTCCAGCAGGAGTAGCAGCATTAGTTTTCACAGCAGCAGACCTAACAGTAGAGGTGTTCACAGCAGCAGTATTCACAGGGGTGAATTTAAGGAAATCCATTTTGCAGAAGATCTTGAGAAAAGAGTGCCTGTTCCATATAACAGACATAATCAAGATGAATCCGGCCACTGCATCTTTTGGATGATCACATGTCAATGATTGCTTTGTTGGCCCAAGGGGCCTAACAAAAAAGAAGAACATCACTTTAACTTGGTTAAGGATTCACGTCGGGTTCACCATTTTTGTTTCGCACGGATTTCGGGGATGACCTCCTGGACGAAAGATTCAAACGTTCCGATCGGTTTCTAGCAGGTTTGTTCGTAGAACCGGAAACATCCAATGATTCCACATCCGTTTGGACCCACTTTCCAAAGGTAGGCACTCATTAGCTTGTGGACTGATGAGGCTTAGGAATTTTCATTGGTCGAGAGGATGGGAGGTCGGACTCATCACACCTATTTGAGGGGAATTATTGTCTACTCCGGGACTCTCTTTATAGATTTAAGTTATGTTCGTGAATCCTTATTACATTACCAAGTATAAAATGTACTTGCCTTTAGTTTTAACAATCAATGATTAAATATGCAAGAAATTTAGAGAATCTTTTATATGTATTCGAGGTTCTTCATCAATAGAGAATCATCTATATCTGTTTAGAGATTCTTGGTCAATGGTATACTTCAAAAAATTTATATAAAAGTCCCTTGGTCATTATGATGACCAGGCTGGTTTTAAAGCCACTCAGTGGGGCACTTGAAGTTTATCGTCATTCAGAAGGACAGGGATTATTTCAAAGTTGGGATCGAACCCATAAATGGGCTACCTACGTATCCTTTGTTTTGGAAAAGGAATCAGAACCCACGTAGTTTGAGTGATGGAGTATGATGTTTATGATTGATGGCTCAAAGAAGAATGTCATAATTACTTTTACACTCTAAGCTCACGTGAGTCATGCTCGGTGTGAGAAACAAGAGGTATTGGTAAAAATTATACAATTGTGCCATGAAAGATGCAATCATAAGAAATTGTTTGGGGCTTAGGTATGTATGACTACCCAGATAGATGATGGTTTAGGATTCACTTTTAGGGAGAAAATCCAGGAATATGGTCCATAAAGTTATATGTGCTTTATGGAGATTTGAATACTCTAATCTTGGGGCTTACTCCTAAGGAGGATTCCCAAGTTAGGAGGGGACTTATGATTGGGTTTTACTCCGGAAAAGGAAACCCAAATCAAGGGTAAATTAGGACTGGTTAAGAGAAATTTAAGGGGGCTTGGGGTTTACTCCTGAAAAGGAAACCCAAGATTATGACTGGGACTTATTCCTAAAAAAGGAGGCCCAGGTTATGACTGAGTCTTATTCCTAAAAGGGAGACCCAGGTTAGGGGACTTGGGGCTTACTCCTAAGAAAGATGCCCATGTTTGAGTTTGGGGCTTACTCCTAAGAAGGATGCCCAAGTTAAAGAATTATTATTGGGGCTTACTCCTGAGGAGGATGCCCAAGTTTGGGAACTTTAAGAATTTGGGGCTTACTCCTAAAGAAGGATGCCCAAGTTAGGAGATTTATAATTGGGGATTATTCCTGAAAAGGAGACCCAGGTTAAGGATTCTCTCATCTTAAAGGATGAGGTTGAATGAACGAACTCTCAATCTTTGGTGACATAAAGATGTATAAATCACAAGGTTTTGAGAGATATTCCACCGAATTCCTTTCAGATAAGGAAATCAAATCAAGAAATCATGCCATAAATGGCTTTGAAGAGTGTCTTGAAGACTGAATCTTGAATAGGAAAGGTGAAATGGCTTAAGAGGGGTAAAAATGGGCAATATTGGCACCCAAAAAAATAGGGGCGCGCAAGTCTTGAAAGGCGCGCAAGTCTTCCGTGGGCGTGCAAGTTTTGGTCGCACATGTATACCTGCACGACACATGGTGTACTTGCGCGATTTTCAACCAGCATTGAAATATTTGAGCAACTCTTTTTTAAACCCTTTAGAATCCTCTTGAGGTTCTTCCAGAAAAGGGACGTGCAAGTTATATTGAAGGAAATAAGTCGGCGCGCAAGTGTTGATAAGTTTCAACACTTAATCCTTCTTTCTTCTCTTTAGATCTTCCATTCTAGGTAAGAAATTACATTAGAAGTGTTCCGGAAGCTTTGAGAAGAGACTTGGGCGTCGAGAGCTTCAATCCGAGTTTCTAAAAAACGATCCTCTCGAATGGGGGGCCCACAGGGTCTATTTATAGGCAAAAGAAGGCCCTGGGTAGTTACCGGGCGGTTACCACTTAGGTCGTGCAAGTCACTTGCGCGACCAAGGTATCCGCGCAAGTACACTTGCGCGCCAGTTAGATAACTTGCGCGGTGAGGTAGCTTTTGATCCTTTCTTCCTTCCTTTGTTGATTTTTTTATGTTTTCTTCAAAGGATGAATCACTTTGAGCTCGAATATTCCCTTTTCTGATCTTTAGATTCTGTGATGAAAGGAGCGTCAACAAGCATAAACACCTTTCAATCTGTATTCAAATCATATTAATTATATTCTGTACATGTGTAGGGAAACAAGAAGAAAAGGGTGTGCTGATATCAACATATATGACTATGTCATGCAAGATTTTGTTAGAAAAGGAAAAGAATACCAGGGATTTAATTTCCACAAAATGATGACTTAAATTGGCTTTACCTCAGGTATTATTACTTGTAATAATGTTATAAAATTTGTAAAAAATGGAATCAAATTGTAGTCATGTCAGAGTTCCTTCTGTTGCATCTATCCATGGGTCCAAAAACTAAATTTTCTTTCATTTACTCCATTGATTGCTAATTACTACAATGGAGGAAGGATGGATAAGGCTCTCGTGTATTAATTGGCCTTTAATTCATTTCTATAGGATAATATTTTCAATACTGTAATTTCAACTAATCCATCCCACACTAGAGCTAAAAATATCACTGTTTCTTCTGATAAGAAAGTGAATCCCAACAACAGCTCTGATTCGTCAAGCTCTTTTGAAAGTGATTCTGAAGGAGTAGGCATTTATCATCTATGAATGGGAGTGGTCTATAGTTCTCATTACTTGTTATGCTTCTAATAACCAATACAAATCATCCTTTTTTCACTCTTTTATAATGATTACTAAACTATTCTCTATTTTAGGATCCTCCTACTAAAGCTTATCCTACTTTGAATGGGCATTATACTCTCTAAAAAATAATTTTTTCTACCACTAAGGCTTTTGATATTGATTTCTCTGGTTTATCTAAAGTTACTATGATAAAGATGTGAGGGTTATTATTAATTCTCAAGCATTATATATATATTTCCAGTGGGTTTTAGTCTGATATATTTTATATAATCTTTTCAATTATGACCACTAATTGTACGTTTTATGTTTTTGTGTAGGAAACATTACCTAAAAAATCACTTGGAACTATTATAAAAAGTAAGCCATCTAGTCTTCTTGAAGCAAAAGAGGAATCTAGTAATGTAGTATATACAGATAGCTTTGATGATGATTCTTATAATCCAGTGATTACGAATTATTTTATCTTTATCTCTACTAATATTTCATTTAAAGAAAGCATTCTCATTATTATTGGGCATGTATGACATGGATGTTTAAGGTGAGTTTTTTACGAGAGAATAAATATTAGGTAGTTATTACCCCAATATTATTTAATATTTTAATTTCTATAACATAAAACATCTAATAATTTTACCAATCCTATTATGAAGATTCGGTTATTTTTAGTAGCAGCATTAAACGCAAGGAAATTGATGATCAATCCCAATATTCCCATATTTGACACCATAAAAAATAGGTTTGGATACATATTTACATTATTATAACTAGAATAAGACTAGAAGTGGTTAAGTAGAATTGCTTAAATTATCACGACTTATACTGTAACCTTTTTATTAGGAGTTCTTACACTAGTATCCCATAAAAACAACAATGTTTACAGAGGAAAAGTGTACATATTTACATATTTGGCTTCATTATAAGGAACATTACACTAGAATTTCTTTACAGGAGTAGTATTCACACTATCAATGTTTATACTAACATCATTATAGTAGAAGTTCTTACATTATTAGTTCTTAGACTATCAATGCTTACACTAGAACTGTTCGAAGAAACATTACCTATACAAACACCTTTTCATAATGCATATGTCTGGGAAATACAATGGTGGCAAATTTGGGAATTATGGGATGAATCCTACTAACACTATGTCTGCAATGACATGAGAAACCCACTCATTGGTGCTGGGGAAGAGGATATAGGTATGTTGTAGTTGAGTTTTTATTTTATTTTCTTTATAACATCGACCACTTAGGCCCTTTACCACTTTCTACGGATGGAGGGTACTTATATTCTGCGAAGGGGGATAGAAGGGCATTGGAGGCAGCTATGTAGTTATCTTTGCAGGGGAGGGAGATTGGGGTAGTTGAGGGATTGATAGTGTGTTTAATTTTTTTTCTTTTTTTATTGTGTTGATTCTGTTTATTTTCTTTTCCTTCGATATGGATGTCAGACATATGGATGGTTCATGCCAAAATTTTAATTATTTTGTCCTGCTATTTTAATTAATTTTTTGTGGGGGTGGTTAATCCCTTGTTCAAGACCCCAAATACATATCAATATCTTCAAATCAGGAATTTCATTTCATTATGAAATTCTTCCATGCATACCTTCACCCTCTGTCCTCTTCCAAGACTTCTTCCTTATGTTAACACATTGAATGCACTCTTCATATTTAAATTTGCAACACATCTTCATGCAATAGATATTCATGCCATTATTCTTGACAAATCCCATGCCTCTTTAATCAAACATAACTCATTCATACATTATATATTTTCCACAAATACAACCAATCAAGACTTGGTTGCAATAATCCCCCCTTTGGATGATCCTGTTTTTGAATTAGTTTCCTCTGGTAGAGAGGTTAGTCACCCTATTCATCCCAATCAAGAGAAGGTGAAAAATACTATCATATGGGATGATATAGTAGATGTGTCTCATCCATCCTATGAGGTAATTTCTTTTAATGATGCCCTATCAAGGGTCATCTCTGATGAATAGCTTGGAGAAGAATCCAAGCATAGTAAAGATGAAATGAAATATGTTGTGCAGGCTGAGGTGGATTATAATTACTCACAAGAGTAATGAACGGTTTCTTCAAATAATTGGAACGGTATGTCAAAGATACTATCTTCCACTTCAGGGAAATATATTTTTCTTATTACAGGTTTAGAAATGATGCCTTAGTATACTCGGCATCATCTTCTGTATTGTTCACCAGACATAAACTTTCACGGGTCAGGGGGGTGGGGGATGTCCAAGGGGGGTGGAGGGGTTGTCCAATGGGGTTGGGGGTGTTCTGGTGGGTGGGGGGGTATCCAGGTGGGTGGGGGTGTCCAGGTGGGTGGGGGTGTCCATGGGATTGGGGGAGCTGTCCAAGGGGGTTGGGGGCTGTCCAAGGGGGTTGGGGGCTATCCAAGGTGGGGGGGGGGGTTGTCCATTGGGATGGGGGTGATGGAAGTAATGTTTTCACCCCCCTAATTCTCCCTTGGCTCTAGTCCGGAAGATGCAGCCCTGCAGATGTCGTTGGATCGGGCCAACTGACCGCTGTTACACTACGGTCACGCCACGGTCACACTACGGTCACGCCGCGGTAATACCGGGATTTGGCCCTTCTCAAGGATGACACCCTGTGGAAGTTTTCAGTCCTATAAAAATTCTATGTATGATACCTAGATAGAGTTTTAGATACATTACCCACCCATAGTTAATGGGGAGGGAGGCCCTCAGGTATCAAATCTCTTGATTGAGTCTCTCATGAAAATATTTAGTCACCTGTAGAAAACATTGGAGATGAGGGTGAAGCTTGCTACTTGTATTCTACAAGGACCGTCAAAGTTCTCGAGGGACATCATAGTAAATGTTGGACATTAATAAGACCTATGAATAATTTTATAATGATATTTGTATTTGGAGTGGTGTCCTTCAAAGTTTGATATTTTTATGATCTTGATGATCTAATGAGTGTTTTGACCCTTGTAGAGAAAATTCATCTACATTATCTTTTTTTCTGTGTGAGAATAGTAAAAAACACACAACTCATATAGTGTAGTTGGATATTTATAAAATAGTGGGGAATCTGATGGATGATCAGATCTGTGATAGTATTCCATGAGTCTTATGATCAATGTTGAGAATAACTAATCAAAATTTCTGCAAGTGGGGAAATTGCCATAATGTTGCCCTGACTCCTCCCACTCCCTTCGCTCCTTGATGGAAGATACTACAATGAAAATGTCACTGGACCGGGCCAACTGACTGTGGTTATGCCGCTATCACACCGCGGTCCTGCTACGGTCACACTGCAGTCACACTGTAGTCACGTTGCGGTCTCACCGCAATAATGTCATGATTTGGCCCTCCTCCAGGATGACACCCCACGATGGTTCGCAGTCCTGTCATAATTTGATGTATGATACCTAGATAGAGTTTTAGATACATTACCCACCCATATATAATGGAGAGGGAGGCCCTCAGGTAACAAATCTCTTGATTGAGTCTCTCATTAAAATATTTAGTCACCTATAGACAATATTGGAGATGAGGGTGAATCTTGATACTTGTATTCTACAAGGACCATCTAAGTGCTCTTGGGACATCATAGTAAATGTTGGACAATAATATGACTTGAGAATACTTTTATAATGATATTTTTGTTTGGAAAATTGTCCTTCAGTGTTTGATATTTTTATGATCCCGATGATCGGATGAGTGTTTTGACCCTTGTAGAGGAAATTATTCAACATTATCTTTTTATTATGTGTGAGAATAGTAAACAACACACACCTCATGTAGTGTAATTAGAGATTTATACAACAAATGGTGAATCTGATGGATGATCAGCTCATTGATAGAATTCCATGAGTCTTGTGATCAATGTTGAGATGGACTAATCACATTTTTTGCTGGCGGGGCGATGACCAAAATGTTTCCTTGCCTCCTCCCACTCCCTTTGCTCTGGGTCAGAAGATGCTACCCTGCGGATGTCACTAGACCGGGACAACACACCGCGGTCATGCTGCCACGATCATGCAGCGATCACGCTGTGGCCACCTGCAATCCATCCCACACAAGCACCACACCGACCACCACACCAGCCCCCATCCCCAGCCTCTTGAAAAACACTCATGCCATCCCTCTACCACCTGAAAAATAGCCCCCACCAACAGTTCCATCCTGAACCACCCCCGCACTAGCCCCCTTCCATCCCCCTACCGCCAGCCTTCCCACCCACACCAGCCACTCCAGCCCGCACTATCCATCGCACCATCATCCATCCTCTTTTATTCCAGCCTGCACCAACCCCATGCCACCTACAAAACAACCACATACCACTTATTCCAACCTGAACCAGCCCCATGCTATCCCCCTTCCACCTTCATTCCAACCCACACCAGCCACTCCAGCCCAAACTAGCCACATACAACAACCACAATAGCCCAAAACCCCAACCCCTTCACATTACCAGCCCGCACCCAACTCCACGACAACCAGCACCCCATCCGCCAGAAAAACACTTCCATTACATGTAGCCAAAACAACCAGCCTATAAAAAATAGTACTCCAGCCCCCATCCAAATCACACCTTCAACACAAAAAATAGCAGGGAACCCCTAGAGGAAGCCAGCAAAGGACCTTCATAAAGAAAATTACTAAGGGTGGCATTAATGTATTTGACCACTCTCTTGAGTAAAATGAAGTGATAACACCAATAATCTTGCACACTGAAAAGAACCAATTGAACAAGTTGTAACTTCACAGCATAGGAGAGATAGTTATTAGTTGCAAAAATTAAGTCTTCAAACAATTTACTCTTCCAAGACCACACAATTAGAATCCCTAAGCTTGGAAGTGATGATGGGAAATCCCAAATAACAAAGAGGAAGAGACCCCTTATTAACCCCCATAACAGCCTCAATAGAATTACAAACATCAGATGAGATACCAGCCACAAACATTAGGGACTTCGAATGGTTAAAATTCAATCCAGACAGGGAAGGAAAAAGATCGCAAGCATGAAGATGAAGGCATTTTTCACCGGAGTACCATGGTTATCCTTTTTTCCTCAGGGGGATTACGTATCAGTCATTTTGAGGGGGTTTATAGTAAAACAAAAATTCGTATTACTAACTTACAAAACCAATTTTTATCCTTCAGTGGAATAATTACGATGGTTAATTTCATCTTTATCTCCATTACGATTCATGTGTTATCGGTCATAATGGCTTCAAAAGTGGTGTTGGGTAATATTGAAAAGATAATGACTTCTTTCATATTGTATTCTCATGGATAGGGAAGATTTTCCGAGGGAAGTGTGGATGAGGATGTCCATACAAGTGGTAGATGGTGGTATCAACTTATGCAGTGTCGAGGGATCAATACACATTCTTCATGCTAAGATTACTTGGTAGGTTATTGATGGTCATTCTCTATGGGAAAATTTCATATCTATCAAAGTATTGATCTGACCTTGAGGATCCAGGGGAAAGTCTCATGGATGTGGAAGGGAGTTTCTTGGGAACATTCTAGTTCCCAAGAAGTAGTCTCTGTGGATTGTGGAATGAGGAAACATAAACATATGGTTCGACAACTGAGTAGGTTCCCCTCATGGATTTCCAGGCTGTCTAACTCCCAAAATTTTGTTTTCCAAGGAACGTTGTTACCTTTATTTTACACTGGTTGTTCTTAACCACCATCAAAGTGAATGTTTTGATAACATTATTATATCTTCTTAAATAGAAATTTTAGTCTTCACAAAATCTCCAATGGGGGTTTTTCTGGCCATGATTTATAGGTCTATACATTAGATTCCAAATGGTATCACTGGTGGTGAAAATATGTACTTGTGTAAAGAAATATCGATTAAATTTAACTTTTTGGTTTAGTGGAGCAATAACCATTATATTCCTATGAATAAAATTATCATGAGAATGGGAGAGGGTGCAGGTGGGGTGTCTAGGAGGGGCTATCCAAGGGGGTGTCCAATGGCTGTCTGGGGGGGGTTTGGGGGGTCTGTAGGGTAGGGGGCAGGGTGCAGGTGGGGTGTCTAGGGGGCTGTCTAGGGGGGTGTCCAACGGCTGTTCAGGGCGGGGTCTGCTGGGTTGCGGGAGGGTGTACGTGGGGGTTTCTAGGGGGGGTGTCTAGGGTCTATCAAGGGGGGGAGGTGTCCAGGGGGTAGTCCAGGAGGGGTGTCCAGGGGGTGTCTAAGGGGGGAGGGGTGCCCAGTGGGGGTGCAAGGGGGATGTCCATGGGGGTGAAAGGGGTTGTCCATGGGGTATGGGGGTGTTCAAGGGGGCTGTCTAGGGGGGGGTATGGGGGTACAGGGGGGTGTCCAAACCTTCTGAGCATTTCAAAAATAAAATTCCACTTTATTGTATCAAATTATTTTTAGATATAAAGCTTTAAAGAAAAGCTCCCATCTTTAACCTTTTTTCATGATGTTAACAAATTTAGAGGCAGTTCTAAATACTCTTACCATTGATAAAGAAAAACTGATTTGAAGAGATAATACATGAGTAATGGGACCTAACCTCATAGAAATAATTTTTCTAATGATTTTGGAATAGTATTCCCAATAGAAATAAGTTTGAATTCCTTTACATAAATAACATTTTCCATATTTGGGATCAAGGAAATAAAATTGGAGTTGATTCCATAGGTCATTGAGACGTGGTTAAAGAACTCCCTCGTATCATTAAGGAGCTCATTACGAACTATATCCCAGTATGACATATATAATTTATTTGTGAACCCATGAGGACCAGCAATAGTCTCTAGATTTAGAGAAAGAATGTCACTCTTAACATCTTTCTCATCAAGGGATGTAACAAAGGAGATTGTTGGATTGGTGTTTCCTGATCCTGTTGACCAAACACAACTGCAAGAAGGCTTTATTTTTTTGCCTTATCTATCAGACTTGTTTTGGATTCAATAAGAGATAAACGATTGTGATGCTTTTTCATTAAAATTTTATTTTGGAATTTTGTGAAAAGAACTTTTTTCTTCATTGAACACTTTTCCCAGCTCCTCTTATGTTATAACTGGTGAATACAATGCATTGTGGTTCAATTTTTTTTACATTATTGTTTGCATTGTTTAACAGTCGTTTCACAGGGGGGGGGTGGGGGCTTGGTGAAGGGAGGGGGGGCTTGTGTGCAGGGGGGATGGGGGGCTAGCTGCAGGGCTGGGTACAGGTGGTACTGGGGGTGCAGGGGGGTGTCCTGGAGGGGAGGGGGGTAGTGGGGGTGTAGGTGGGGGGATGGGAGGGTGGATATTGGGGGTGCTGGTGGGGGCCGTGGACAATGTGGGTGCTGTGGGGGGTGGGCATGGGTGTAGGGGGGTAGTGTGGGGGCTGGGGGGCTGGGTGCAGAGGGGATGGGGGATGGGTGTAGGGGTGGGTTCAGGTGGTACTGGGGGTGTAGGGGGTGTTAAGGATGGAGGGTAGTGGGTGTGCAGGTGGGGTAGGGGGGGACAGTGGGGGTGCAGGTGGGGGGAGGGGGACCAAGGTGCAAGGGGTAGTGGTGGATGGGGGGATGGGTGTAGGGCTGGGTGCAGGTGGTACTGGGTGTACAGGGGGTGTCCATAAGTGGGAGGGAAGTGGGAGTGCAGGTGGGGGGCGGGGGGGGGGGGGGGGGGGGTTGGATAGTGGGGGTGAAGGTGGGCAGAGGGGGACCAGGGTGCAGGGGGTAGTGGGGGGGGGGTGCTAGGGGGTTGGGTGCAGGGCTGGGTGTAGGTGGTATTGGGGGTGTCCTAGAGGGGGGGGGGGGGGTAGTGGGGGTACAGGTGGGGGTGGTGGATAGTGGGGGTGCAGGTGGGGGGGAGGGGGACCTGGGTGCTGGGGGTAGTGGGGGGCCGAGGGCTAGGTGTTGGGGGTAGTGGGGGTGCAGGTGGGAGGGGGTGGACAGTGGGGGTGCAGTGGTGGGGGAGGAGGGGGACCTTGTTGTACATGGTAGTGAGGGGGTTGGGGCCTGGGTGTAGGGGGGATGGGGGGCTGGGTACAGGGCTAGGTATAGAAGGTACTGGGGGGTGAAGGAGGGTGTCCAGGAGGGGGTAGTGGGAGTGCAGGTGGGGGGGGGGGGTGGATAGTGGGGGTGCAGGTGGGCGTGGGTCGATAGTGGGGTGCATGTGGGGGGGGGATGGTTGCAAGGGGTAGTGGCAGGGTTGGGGGATGGGTGCAGGGGGGATGGGGGGGGCTAAGTGCAGGTGGTACTGGGGGTACATGTGGGGTTAGGGGGGAGGGGGTTCTAGGTACAGGTGGTATAGGGGACAGTGGGGGTGAATGCTGGGGGGGTGTCTGGGTGTGTCAAGGGGGTGTGCAAGGGGGTTAATTCCATGGGGGAGTGGGGGTGTTCAAAGGGGGAGAGGATGTGCTGGGGGTAGGTCTGTTCAAGTGGGAAGGGAGGGGCTATAGGGGGTCTCTCCAGTGGGGCAACTACTATTTCTGGGAAAAGAATATATACCCACTGTTTGAGAATAGTGGTTAAATATGCTACTCCAGAACCTTCTATACCCAGGGTTTTTAAACCATTGGTAAATATGATGCTGCAAAACCCCCAATACCTACTATTTACTTAACCGTGAGTATGTAATTTCTACTGTAAAAATTTATACCCATGGTTCTATAAACCATGGCCATAGATCTATAACCACAGTTTTGGTGAACCGTGGGTAAGATGAAATTTCAGTGGGATATACCCACGGTTTCTGTAAAACCATGAGTATAAAGAAATCACGATGCCTCAGGAGACCACGGTTCGTCAAACCATGGGTATAGCCTATAACCATGATTTAATGGGATATACCTATGGTTTGAAACCGTGGGTATATGTCACTTTTCCGGTAGTGATAGAATTTCAATTTATGCTATGAATATTTTTACATTGAGAATATACATTATGATTCATGACCCAACATAATGTATTCCATTATTAAGAAATGTATCCTATAGAAGGAATGGAAACAACATTAACGCACGTATCCCATGTAGGGATTTCACACCGATGGAATATAATGATGTTGGATCTAGAGCTACGACTACTGCAGAGAAACTTATAACTATACTAGGACAACTGATGTAGGTTATGAACAATAACCTTACCCATATAGAGAATCCTAATACACAATGTGGAAGAGCTATGTTGGACTTATTTATGCAACAAAATCCTCCATCATTAAATGGGACTTCAACCCCATTGGTAGCTGAGCAGTGTCCAGGTTCCTGAGAGAAGATATTTCTCACATTGGGATGTAAAAAAAGAGAAGGTTATCATGGAAGTTTATTAACTACTGAGTGATGAGTATCAGTGGTGGTCACCAATACCAAAAACAATGAGGAGGAAGAAATAGAACAAATCGAATGGTGGGATTTTAACGAAATATTCTTGACAAAATACTTCCCTTATGAAAAACATGTAGATATAGATAGTCAATTCTTGAATCTGAGGTAGAAGGAGGATGAAAATGTTTCCAAGTATGAATCCATCTTTACAAAGCTATAAATGCATGTTGCGGACTATGTATGTAATCCAATGACCAATATTTATCGAATCATTAATGTTTTAAAACCATTCCTCTGAAGGGATATAGTCTCCAAAAGATTCTCATCACATGAAGATATAGTCTCAAGTGCTATAAAGACAGAAAAGTAATTTTACAAGTCTTATGACATTAAAGGAAAGAAAGAGAGTAATATGGATTATGAAAACAGTGGAAAGGGAAAATGGGAAATGGGGAATAAGGGAAGAGTTGAATTTCCACCCTATAGTAATTGTGGGAAGAAACACCCTGGCACTTTTTTGAAGGTAAAGGGAGTGTATTACAAGTGAGGAGAAAAAATCCACTTATCCTGGGATTGTAAGGGGAAGAAAGAAGCTACAAATTTTCAATGCTACAATTAAAGGAAGATGAAACATTTTAAACATGAATGTCTTATGTGCCAGGGAAATGTTCCCTAATAAAGACCATAGGAGAAAGGCTAATCTTATGTAGTCATAATTATGGAGGTTGAAGTTCCTGAAAATGTGGTGGTAGGTACATTAATCATTTCCTCAAACCTAGAGAATGCTTTATTTGATTATGGATCATCAAATTCTTTCATATTTTCCTAGCTTTCTAAGAAATTTAGATATTTCCAATTTGATTTAAGAAGGGGGTTGTCAGTAAAAATTCCTCAAGGAAGTACCATTACAATAATGTTATGTCAGACAGTCCCCATTATGGAATATAAACATTATTTATTTATTGATTTTATTATCATACCCATGATTGAATTTAATATAAATCTTGGTATGGATAGGATTTCAAACCATGTTGTGAAAATTTATTACAAGAAGAATGAGGATAAAATTTCTGAGGATGATGTCAAATCCATTATCTTTATTGCAGAAACATCACCATATGATTCTCATATAGATCCACCCCCAGTAGCTCTAATGAATTCAATTATTGGGGAGGAATGGAATGCAATAACTATATATGAGGAAAGAAATGTTCAAATAGAGGACGTAGCTATTGTGAAAGAATAATTTGATGTGTTTTCTAGGGGATTTACATTGACATCATCCAGAGCCAGAATTTGAGTTCTCTATTGATTTAATTCATGGATCAAGAACTATATCAAATACTCCTTATAGAATTGCCAATATGGAATTTGTATAACTGAATAAATTTCTAGAGGAATTGAGTGATAAAGGATGTATTCCCAAGGTATTTCGCCATGGGGAGCCCCTATTCTTTTCTTTATGAAGAAAGATGGGTCTATGAGGTTGTAAATTGACTATAGGGATATCAATGATATAAAAATAAATAAAATGTATCCCCTACATCGTTTTGATGATTTATTTGATCAACTTCATTGAGCCCTATATTTTTCGAAGATTGATCTTCGACCTGGATATCCTTAGTTGCTAGTAAGTAAGGAGGACATTCCAAAGAAAACATTTCGAACTAGGTATGGAAATTACGAGTTTACAGTAATGCATTTTGGATGGACTAGTTCACCCTCAGTTTTCATGGATCTAATGAATGTAGTTTTCAATTAATATCTTGATGACATTGTGGTGGTATTTATTGATGACATCTTGGAATAATTCAAAACCTATTAAGACCATTAAAATCACTTGCGCACTATTCTGATGATGTTTAGAAGAAATGAATTTAATGGGATATTTAGAAAGTGTGAATTTTGGATTCAATCAGTTTCCTTTCTTGGCCACATTATCTCTAAAGATGGAATATCTGTTGATCCTACAAAGAAAAAGGCTTGTCCAGAATGTACTACTCCAACGAACAACACCATGGTACATATTTTTATTTGTTTAATAGGCTATTATTAGCATTTATTTCAGAACATCACTCATTTAGCAAACCTAATGACAAAGATTACACGTAAAGGGGTTAATTTTGTATGTACAAAAGAATGTGGTGAATATTTTGAGGAATTGTGGAGGAGAGTAGTGGATTCTCTAATCCAGACTCTATCATCGTGGATTGATGGGTTAGTGATTTATAGTGATTCATCAAAGAAAGTATTTGGTTGTAACCTTATATAGAATGATAAAGTTATTTATTATTCATCAAGGCAGCGAAAAATTCATTTCCAAAACTATCCTACTAATGATCTTGATTTGGTAGCTGTAATCTTTACTCTGAATATTTGGATATATTATCTCTATGGTGAAAAATGTCAGATATATACGAATCATAAGAGTATGAAATATATCTCCTCAAAGAAATAAATCTACATAAGGAAAATAAGATGGCTCAAAATACCCAATAATTATGATTTTTTCATACACTACCACCCAGTAAACAAGCTAGCTGATAATTTGAGATAGAAAGATCATGGCTTTCTGAAAAATGAGTATTGACAAGGATACATTGTACATTGATATAGTGAGGATGGATATGGGAATTATCAAAGAAGGTGAAGCATTGCTACTTTTCCATGTGGTTTCCCAACCATCTATATTGGAACGAATTAATGCTTCATAGTATGATGACGACAACCTTCAAAAGAAAATTAATGATGTGAAAGATTGGATGGTGGATGAATTCATATGTGAAGATGGAATTCTGAAATTTGGGAAGAGGTTATGTGTTCTTATCTACCAGATACGAAATTGGAGTTATTGGATGATTCTCATAGATCAAAGCTTGCGGAGGAAACAATAGCAAAGGTAAATACTATTCAAGTTCACATTAAAGTAACTCAATGTAGGAAAAAGAGATATACCGATAATTGAAGGAATTATTTGGAATATAAAGTTGGTTATCACATTTTATTGAAAGTATCTCTATAGAAGGGTGTTATAAGATTTGGGAATAAAGGGAAACTGATCCCTAGGTATATTATTCCTTTTGAAATTATAGATAGAATTAGAGCTGTGTATTATTGTTTGGATATGACTACTAGCCAGTCTAACGTACAAAATGTGTTCCATGTCTTATTGTTGAGAAGGTACATTCCAGACCCAACACATGTCCTCACTTATGAAGGTATAGAGTTGGAACCCAACCTATCATACTATGAATAGACAATTCAGATCCTGGACACTAAATAACAAGTGTTGAGGAATCAGAAAACTTGACTGGAAAGGATACTTTGGAAAAATCACCAAATTGAAGAGGCAACATGGGAGTTTGGAGAGATTATAAAGAAGAACTACCCAAATCGTTTTGTGAGGTAAAATTATGGAAATTTAGAGGATAAAATTTTTGCAAGGAGAGAATAATGTAACCCCCAAGATTTTTCAAATGAATTTAATATTGGATGAATGAAACACTAAGTCTTTAAAAAACACCACATTTTTATAACCTAGCCATTAAACATAATTTTTTCTCCTCTGTGATTTGAATTTTGAAAATTCGACTTAAACAGTTGCATTCAGTGAGATATTTAAAGTCTGATAAGGAAAACTCATTTTTTGGTGAATAGTAACTTACCCTTATGAATAGTAATATGACCCTTATGAATAGTAAATCAATTATTTTTTTATATTATGGTTATAAGATAATGAGATCTTGAATAAATTTTCAAGGTGATATAAAACAAATTATTGTTTTAAAATAGTTATTTTTTGAATAAAATAGGATTTTATTAAAAAATTAAAATAATCATATTTAGAAAATTATTTTAAAAAAATAGAGATCATTTTTTAATTCTACACATCAAAAAATGGTTATGTTGAATTTTTGGAATTTTTCTGAAATACTCAATTTTTATTATGAACAGTAAAATACAACTATTTACTATATATATACATTATTAGTTAAATTCAACATTCCTAGAATCATGGATATTGTAAGAACACGTGGTTCGAACTCAAATGCACATATTACTATTATTGTTCACTAGGATCAATACTATTGATTGTCTTTGGTAAAATAATAAAATAATGAGTAAAATAATTAGAAAACCCTCCTCTCCTCCACTATAAAATCCACCTCTCACTCCCTCTTCACTTTACTCATCTAAAGATTTTTATCTTATCTAAATTATGCTCAAATATACTCCCAAGATTCTCCTTCATGACCATAATCCCTTGGTCTCACAAAAAGACCAAAAACCCTCCCCTAAAGAGGCTCTGAAGGAAGATTACTTCAAGAGGTAAATTTATCTTTTCATTTCTTTTATTTCATGTTTATTTCCTTTGTTTTTATTTCCTCACCTACTTTCATCCAAACTTTGTGATGACTCCAGTTCCATAATTGTATTGTAATGTTGTTATGATAAAAGAATAATTCTTCATAATCTCTCATTTCCCCTTCATTTATACTATAAATGATAACACCATCTGAGATGTGTTAATTTTTTACATTCATGGACGATGTGTCACGACCAGTCCCCTAGGGCCCGTGTAGTGACTACCCGAAGCCCGCCTTCCATAGGCCAGGGGATGATGACTAGAACCAAAGGCATAAATCTCGAAACTGGGAAGGAATTGCCTTTATTACTATAAACACAGACATCAGAGCACATATTTGAATACAAAACACTAAGTAAAATTGGACAGCAAGAGAGTGCTAAAAAGTAAAGGTTCTAGAAATACAAGCCCAACTATATAGTATATGTACAACTGAAAAGGACAATATAGCTATTTCTGATGATTTTACGTCGGGGCACATGCGTGTCCGTCACTCGGGGGGAGGACGCATGGCTTGTTGCCCCGCATTCACGCTTTCCAAAGGCGGGCGACATCCGCTCCTTGTTCAGGGATATTTTCTCCTTGATCGAAACCGGGATGATGGGATGTTGGTTCTTCCTTTCGTAGATTCCTCCTCGGAGCTCGTCACCTAGTCCGGGTCTCCCTAATAGATTTAAGACGGGTTCGTGAAGCTCGTTCCCGGCGCCATATCTTCATGGACGCTAGTTAATTACGCTGCTTCCATCGAGACGCTCTAAGGGGTCTGGTCGGGGCAGCAACCTTCGGTGAAGAGAATGGTCACGCTGCGGTGTTGTTGGCGCACCTTGATGCTGGGATTGGAATGTCTGTATTCTGTCCCTTATTATAGGGATTATCAAGGGTGCGGAAGCTCGAGGCATCCAACATCTAACGTGGCGAATTGTGTGCCATATGAGGTTTTCCTCAGCTTCCCATGTTTAACACAGGGTATGCCACGATTTTATCGTCTTGCGGAGACAGATCAAACTGATTGGAACACTGAGAGTGGATCAAATTGAATGACCCCATAGGGGGAACACCGATATTGGGGCCTGCATGTGGGAGGATTCCCGGATACTATGGAGTGGAATGAGGTGGCATGATCCCACTGGGATGTGGCGTCCCGGGTAAGGATCAGGATGGGTAATGGAGTGCGGAGGGACTTGAACCTCATGGAGGCTTCCTACGTATCCCCATGGAAGGGAATCAAAGTCTGCGTAGTTCGGTGATACGGTGGGACACCTGAAGAGGAGACCCGTGAGAATGAATGCATGGATTGGAGCCTGGAGAAAGTAAGACCTCCGGGATAGGGAATGAGCTTCCCGCGGCACGTGGGCTCGAGGGAGAGGTCAGGATGAGACGTGGGTGTGGGATATAGGGCTTACGCACTAAGACAGACTGTGATGGTGGGTGTGGGGCTTACGCTCTGAGGCGGCCCATGATGGTGGTTGTGAACCGACACGGAGGGGTCGGAACAACTGAATGATGGGCTTGAACCTCATGGAGGATTCCTACGTACCATGCATTAGCACAGATCAAAGTTGACGTAGTTCGGGGCATAGAGTTTAACGTCATGTGGGACGTGATACTGTTCAACGTCATGCGGGATGAGGGCATACAGTTTAACGTCATGCGGGATGAGGGCATACAGCTTAACATCATGTGGGATGATCAATTTGGGGCTTATGGTCTGAGGCGGCCCAAAGTGTTGGAGAACCGACGTGATGAAGTTTGAACGACCGGGTGGTGGGCTTGAACCTTGTAGAGGCTTCCTACATACCGCGCATTAGCACGGATCAAAGTCCACGTAGTTCACTGGGATAGGGATTACGCTCTGAGGCATCCCATAGGAGGATGTCATGGTCGATGCTCGCTCTAAGCCCATGTGATTCATGCTCAGTGTGAGAAACAAGAGGCAACAGGGACCATACGATCACGTCGTAAAGGGTGCATCTGTGAGAAGCGGAAAGGGGCTTAATAATTGAGCGGCCCAAAGAGGAAACAGGGGCTTACACGTGGTTAGAAACCCTTAGTGCCAGGACTTAATCTATGATGGAGGCCCGTGGTGAGACAAGGCACAGTGGGAGAGGGACTCCACTGGCCTTGGCAGTGGGGATGTATGGAGGTGCATGGGTGCAACCTTCCGTAAGAGAGGCTAGGGGCTTACGCTCTTAGGCAGCCCTTCCACCTTGGATAAACACCACTCTATAAGGAGGATATCATTCCATGGGAAGAATATTCCATTCCCATGGAGATGAGAGGCGTAAATAATGTTCGAGCCGGGGGGACCCTGCGTGCGAGGCACAGGGTCAGACCACAGTTTAACATCATGTGTTGAGGACGAGGTGCTTGGTAGTTTAACGTCCTGCAGCTCGGACGAGGTGGGTTCTCTCCACACCCCTAGGGATTACATGCCCATCACTCTCTTCCCCTCGTGGGGGGAAGGCATCAGCAAGGCCATAGTGAAGGGGGGCCATAGGTCGAACCATTGAGGGGTCCACGTTAGCGTGGCTATGTGAAGAAGAAATAGCTGTTAGCGTGCCTATGTGAAGAAGCATAAGGCAAAGCAATGCAACGGGAAACACCGCCCAAGGGACCTTGAAGTTACTTTGTATGAGCCTGGAAGGCCGTACGGGAAAACAACGCATGACGTGCACGCTCGGTATGGAAGACATCAGGGGCCAACGCAGAGAGGCACCCAGGGGCGTCAAGGTGAGGGGTCCTGGGTTTTGCACGTAAAGAGAAGGTTTGCACACAAAACACCAGGATGGTGCGCAATTGGGTCAGAGTATTGCACACTGATAGGGGATTGCACGCAATGGGCTTGGATTGCACGCGGGGGGCACGGGCCGATCCCTAAGGTATGAAAAAACCTAAAAAAAGGGTTGCACACAATTTGGAAGGGATTGCATGCAATTGGAGGGGACTGCACGCAAGGTTCAAGGATTGCGCGCAAAGGAAGAACCTAGAGGAGTTAGCAAATTCACTTAAGCCAGTGCGGTTGCGTGCAAAGGCGAACCCTGGGGCAAGGTTACACGAAAAAGTGGATTACCTGGAAGACATCTTGGGCGCGCGGGAGGCCGAATTGCGCGCACGGGAGCTGGTCCGAATTCCTCAACCCTAAAATAGTTGGGTTTGCCTTCTATTTATAGGCATTCTCCATCACGGAAACTGGGCAGTGCATGAAAGCTTCTATGCCAGGACCCGTCGGCGCGCAAGGCTTCCCCACGCGGAACCGGGCGCACAAAATTGCGCGCCAAACCAGTTCCTTTTCGTGAATCCCGGGAGCCCTTTGCGCGCACAACATTTTTTCGCGTGATTGCCCTTTAATTTCATGCACCACTTCCAGGTCCTCCGGACCGGGCCTCTGAGTCCAATTATGACTTTGCTTCATCCGTTCGAAACTTCTTCTAGGAGTTACGGACTTTTTCGGCATCTACAAATGCCCCCCTTGGAATTGGATCAACGAGAAGTCGCAACGATCGGATTCCGAGGGAAATTCTGAAACATCGAAGCGGTGCATCTCCTGGGCATTTTGCGCGCAAATACCCAACGGGCGCGCACAACTCCGGCTTAGTGCAGAATTATCTTTTTGTGCAGCGTGGAACCCTGGCCTTGCCTATAAAAAGGGGCCCTGGTCCTACGTTCCGTACTCAAGCTTTTCTGCGCGATAGGCTCAACGCTCTCGTGTGGGAAATTGCTTCCACAGCTGCGTGCAAAAATGCTTTGGTAGCGCGCAAACTGTAACAGCCCGAGATTTTATGAAAAATATTCTTTTTAATTTTATTATTGTCTTGTGTTGTACGCTACACCAAAAGGAGCTTTCACAACACACATCTTTGACTTGCCTTGCATTACATGCAATCGCAACCTTCCTCGATAGCGTGTGTAGTACACAATACTCAGTTTCACGAAACAATGATATGCTATTAAAATATTATTAAAACTAGCCGTTATGAATAGTAATAACCACTTTTTAAATTTTAGAAATTTTAGCTCTCAAAATGGACTTCATTTTTGGATTCGGAGTATCGAATTTAGCCTAAGGTGAAATTTTCGTACTTTTCGGATATCTTTCATATTCTGATGAATAGTGAAAATTAATAAATTATAATTAAAAACAACTTTTTTAATCGAAATAATTAATAGTGATAAATTATTAATTTGAGTGGTTTTAAAGTATATTTAGAATATATTTTTACAATTTAATAAAATGTTGGTCATTGAATGTAATTTCACATTTAAACCAGACATAATCAAGTGTCAATCTTTTGATAGATATTGTTTCTTAAAAACACGCTATTTGTTTTAACAGTGGGATTTAATTATAAAATTAATTAATGCAACTTCTATGTTATGAATTTGGTAAAATAGACTTCATTTTTGAATTTGGAATATGAAATATAGCTTAGGATGAAATTTTGGCATTTTTCTGAAAAACATCAATTTTTGATGAATGGTGAAACTACTAAGTGGTAGTTAAAAACTGAATTTTTCATAAAACTTAATTTTACCACTTCTGTGAATGGAATTTCAAAAATCTGAGAGACACGGTTGATTTCTGTAAGTAAAATGTGGTTCAATGAGATGAAAATAATTTTTGGTGAATAGTAACTTTTTACTTTTATTTATCACGGTTAAAAGTAAATAGGGTAATTAAGGGTAAGAATGATATTGATATTACCCTAACACATGTCCAAATTCTATTGGACAAGTGTATCTCGACCAAAAATAACCTTAAGTGTAAAATATTATCATTTAGGCCCACTTGGATTAGATTAGGACATTTATTATTATTTAATTCAAAGAAGAGTTAAAAGAGTTAAAATCAAAGTATATTTACTAAAACATTTTTCATATAGGGTTGTGCATAAGATAAATTCGATTTTAAATATTCATTAGAAAGCTAAAAATATTTCCTACATGATGGTATTTTATTTGTAATTTTTAGACATCAAATAATGTAATTTATTTATGACACAAAGATGATGCAGTAATTATCTTATTAATGAAATATTGACATAATTGATGTTATAAACACCAAAATAAATGTAATTTGAGACTTTTTATGAATTCAACTAATTTTCTAGGTTACTATGATATATTAGTGTTGATAAACTTGGTTCGAACATATAATTCTGTTATGACTTTCACAAAAATCATAAATCAAATAGTGTCAAAATTGACACAAAATAGTTTTTAAATCAAATATTATATTATTAATTGTTATTTTATTCCTAAAAATCTAAGGTTCGGCCAAATGACTTAGATAAGGATATATATATTAATAATAAATAATTTGGGGTTCTTTTGGCATGTTATAGTAAGTGTATTAACCATATAGTGTAAGAAAACAAAAAGACATGGTAAAAGTTAAATTATTTAACTTAGAGTTAAATCTAATTGATAAGGTTAAAATAATACCCTAAACTTGTCTAAATCCTATTGGATGATAGGATTGCGACCCATCCCCACTTTAGCTTCTAAATAAGACCCTTTGGAACCATTATAAACCGATTTTGACTTTAATATAAAATAATATTTTGAGATATTCCTAAGGTGCCCCTCTCCTCCCTTATAAAAGGGCACCTCCTCCCCCTCCTCCTCACACCAATTTGAGCACTCAAGCTCGGCCAACCCCTGCCAAAATCCCTTATCCACTTCCCTAGTATCATCATAGAGGTCCTGGTCTTCTTCAAAGACCATCCTTAGTTCTTTAAGTGGAGGCTAAGAAAAGGCGCGTCAAAAAGATGTAATATCCATTACCGATCTTTTTCAATTTCTTTCTTCTTCAACTTCTTCTTCCTTAGTTGTTTCATGATAAAGTAATAACATCAGTATTTATTATATACTGATATGTTATTATAAATATGAAACAACTCTAATTAACCTTCTATCCATCCTGCGGAAAAAGGAAATCACCGGGCGTGCGTACGTACGGAATACCGTCTCCACGACGCGATGAGATTCATTCTCAATGATTAACCATTCATGAATTATTATAAAGTATATATAATAAGTAATAATGCAATATATGACCTAATAATGATACTGGAATTATTTATATTTATATGTATGTCATCTACTTAATTCCATTCAATTCAATAAGGAAACGAAAACAGCGTTCATGCGTACGTACAGACTACCGTCTCCATGAACGGTGTATTTCTTTCCATTTACTGATTTATTATATATGTGTATTATGAATATATATATATAAATCAGGTTTTATATTCTGTAATTAAGTAATCATGATCTAAGTAATCATATGAATAATTACAAGTTGAAAACACGAACGACAAATGAGACGATTTTACCCAAAACGCTACTTTAACATGAATTTACAAAAGAACGGGTAATATAAAGTCATAAGTGGACCATATATGATATAATAACAATGAATATGATTCTGGAATAAGTCAATAACATGATTTAAATCATATACAGGAGGTTCGGATACTCACAAAGCAAGTCGGACCTACGGTAAGGGAAATATCACAATCTCATTTTTATCCGAGATTGTTTATACTTTGAAATTTACTGGGGTGTATTTTATCATCCACATACATGTTTCCTCAATATGTACTATTATTTCCATCCACCTACAATTTTTTAAATCCAATTTTACCCTTCGGTGAGTTTTTAGTAAAGGATATGAAAGGAATATTTTGTCGTGTTTCGTACGAGGTACTTTTTGACTTTTCCGACAAAAGTACGAAGAATGTTTTTTTAACTTATACGACATGAATGGATTTTTAAAACATTATTTACAAGAAGATTCCTTTACAAGTTTTCAAGTTTATTTTTAATCAACTTCTTTTAGTTTTAAATTGTAAGACATGTTAAGAAAGGAAAAATTTTTTGAAGTAGAAAGGATATTTTCCTCAAGAATGGATTTCAAGTGTTTTATCAAAATTATTTTCCATCTAAGATAATAAAGGGTTCTGTTTCTATCCCTATTATTACATGGATTTGATTATGTTGTGATGGAAATATTTTTATTAATTCCTTTATCTTATATGAATTTTTTTATGATGACATGTTGTTTAAGAATCCCATTTTATTACATGGGTTATGCAATGATGTATAATTTATGATTTTGTGGCACACATAAGAATGGTTTCATTATGAGATGGGTGGGACCTATATCTCCCTCCAATGCATTGGGTAAAGATTTTATATCTCATGAGATAGACATGGCTGGAACGGTAGGTTATACCGGTTCAGTGAAACAGGACTGAAACGAGGGTGACTCGGTTCAGAAAGGGACTTTGTCCACTAAGATAGTCTTGGCAATGAGTATTGACTAACAAGAAATGATTCTCTATGATTATGTGTGAATGCCACAAAGTTTCATGTTTTAAGTTATGATTATTGGGATTTCATTTCACTACTATGATTTATCCCATGTTATGAAATTATGCTCTCTTTTGCAGGTTAAGATTTCCAAAAGTTATGTTCTTATGAATATGATGTGATTGATTTTTTTTGTTTACCCTTACTGAGCATTCGAGCTCACCCTTTTATGTTTTCTTTTCCCCAGGATATAAAGAAAGGTTTTAGGTAAAAAAAAGGAAGATATTTATGGGAGATATTGAAGATCTTTCACCACGATTAGAAGATTACGTTCCGAGTTTCCAAAGACACTAAACTATTACGGTCCTTCTGTGTGTGTTTTTGTTATGTACTAAGTACTCCGCAAAAGTAATGTAATGTCCATGTATGATAAGCTTTGGGTCTCTACAGTTGGTATCAGAGGAAAGGTTTAGTCAACCTTTGGAAACAAGGACGCGAAAACATTAGTGAGATCCCTAGAGATATTTCTAAGGTATGTCTAGGGATGTCCCTAAGGATAAGTATACGTATAGGTTATAGTACTAGAATTAAGCTAACGATCATAGAATTTAACCTAAGATGTTAGATATTAAGGGTACTCCCCCTTTACTATGTTGTTTTCCTTAGCATTATTTTGCCTCTCACACTATTCTTTTTGGGTTTTAGAAAATGGCTGGAAACAAGATGATTCACGATAGTGGAGGATATGATGGACAATGGAATGATATTCTTTATGAGCAACCAAATGAAATGGGATTTGGAAGTCCAAACATCATTATTATGCCGAATCAGCAATCTCATAATATGATCAATAAAGTAAAATTTGGTAAGTTTCCTGACTCGGCTAATAAGAGAAAGATGGAGTTTCATGATGATCATAGAGGAAAGAAAGTTCAATTTCCCCTATGTAAATCATGTGGGAAGAGGCATCAAGGAGAATGTTTCAAGGGAACTGGAAGATGCTTTGGGTGTGGAAAAGAAGGACACAAAGCAAGTAAGTACAATGGAAAAGGTTCAGTTAACACCATGGATGAGGATAATGGTATTGCTACGACATCAAAAATGGTTAAGTGTTTTAAATGTGGAATGTATGGGCATTATGCAAACCAATTCCCTAAGGGAAAGACTCATGAAGAGAATCAGTATGGTCATATGGGTAATATTTATGTGGATGATGATGAAGAGACTACAAATGATATGTGAGATGAAAGAATTGTTGAAGCTCGGTTAATGGTTTAAGAATGTAGTGAAATGATTACATGTTTATCATGTGTAATGTTGTATAAGAAATCTCATGGTACTATGGAATAAAGAGACATCTAAGGATTGTTACATTGTTGTCTTTCCTTGAGTTTTAAAGGTGTTTTATTAATGTTACCAGTATCCATGAAAGGTTATTCAGATATTTTTGGAATGTAGATGATATGCGCATAATGAAGGGATAAGGAAAAAATTAAATGTTTAACAGTATTCATGAGCTCATGATTGATATAAGGACTAAGTGATATCATGGTTTGAGTATATTGAATTTTGAGGATTTCGGTATGTGGAAAGTGTTAACTTTTAACTACATTCATGTTTTCACTAAGGTATTCAAGAGAATACATGATTAAGGACTTTGAATGTTTGGAATGTGACCAACAAAACATATCTTATGATATATAGGGATCGACGATGGTGTTAAATCTCTGGTAATCGTTTTCACTATGTTATGAGAGTGGACTGCAGTATTATGGATAAGCCTAAAGATTGGAATAGATTATCTTGGACATAAGTTAGTATTGTTTAAGGATAGAAGTTTTTTTTCGATGGGATGTTATAGTAATATAGTTTTAGAAAAAGGAAAACCTGCAGAACGGGCGACAACCCATCGCGTCGGACAAGGCTGTGGGAATCAAACCCACAACCGAAGTGCGACTGGACTTTATCGCCTACCACTGGCCTACAGGAAGTCCCTATTTAGTAGAAACTAGTTTTATTATATTAAGCAGTATGATATATAAAGTATAAGTCCATTTTAGAAACCATATATGATTAATCTCACTATAGATCGACTTATGTATATAAATTTTTCTAACCTTTTGAGATATAAGGAATGACCCGTCATTCTATCACGTGATCTGCTAACACTTCACGAATAACAAATTCAACTTCATTTATTTAAGAGATGAAGTGGAAATTGTTAAAGGCACGAACAACAGTGAGTTTGTACCAACATAAAGTAAGTATTTATTCTAATTCAAATTCTTTAACTTTAGGGAAACGATCTTGAAAACCAAAAATGTTGTCTTAGTGATCTTATATCTGATGAATCAGATGGTACCTTAGATCGTCACAAATTTATGGCTTTGTGATTACTGGATTTTCCATAGCCATGTTCTCTACCACTCTCCATCAGAACATGATGGTTAGATTTCTCTTCCATATCCATATTTTCACCTATGTGGAAACCCAGTGATTAGTTTATTTGGGTAACAGTTACGTTTCATACTTTTGTTTTTAAAGATTCGTTTTGATATTCCTTTTTACGATGTGGGTTTCTATTAAATAAACTTTCGAATAGTAAACCATTTATAACCCTGACGAATTTCGAGGGCGAAATTCATTTTAAGGGGGGTAGAATGTAACAGCCTGAGATTTTATGAAAAATATTCTTTTTAATTTTATTAATGTCTTGTGTTGTAAGCTACACCAAAAGGAGCCTGCAAAACACGGATCTTTGACTTTCCTTTCATTACACGCAATCGCAACCTTCCTCGATAGCGTGTGTAGTACGCAATACTCAGTTTCACGAAACAACGATATGCTATTAAAATATTATTAAAACTAGCCGTTATGAATAGTAATTACCACTTTTTAAATTTTAGAAATTTTAGCTCTCAAAATGGACTTCATTTTTGGATTCGGAGTATCGAATTTAGCCTAAGGTGAAATTTTGGTACTTTTCAGATAACTTTCATATTCTGATGAATAGTGAAAATTATTAAATTATAATTAAAAACAACTTTTTTAATCGAAATAATTAATATTGATAAATTATTAATTTGAGTGGTTTTAAAGTATATTTAGAATATATTTTTACAATTTAATACAATGTTGGTCATTGAATGTAATTTCACATTTAAACCAGACATAATCAAGTGTCAATCTTTTGATAAATATTGTTTCTTAAAAACACGCTATTTGTTTTAACAGCGGGATTTAATTATAAAATTAATTAATGCAACTTCTATGTTATGAATTTGGTAAAATAGACTTCATTTTTGAATTCGGAATATGAAATATAGCTAAGGATGAAATTTTGGCATTTTTCTGAAAAACATCAATTTTTTATGAATAGTGAAACTACTAAGTGGTAGTTAAAAACTGAATTTTTCATAAAACTTAATTTTACCACTTCTGTGAATGGAATTTAAAAAATCCGAGAGACATGGTTGATGTCTGTAAGTAAAATGTGGTTCAATGAGATGAAATTAATTTTTGGTGAATAGTAACTTTTTACTTTTATTTACCACGGTTATAAGTAAATAGGGTAATTAAGGGTAAGAATGATATTGATATTACCCTAACACATGTCCTAATTCTATTGGACAAGTGTATCTCGACCAAAAATAACCTTAAGTGTAAAATATTATCATTTAGGCCCACTTGGATTAGATTAGGACATTTATTAATATTTAATTCAAAGAAGAGTTAAAAGAGTTAAAATCAAAGTATATTTACTAAAACATTTTTAATATAGGGTTGTACATAAGATAAATTCGATTGTAAATATTAATTAGAAATATAAAAAGATTTCCTACATGATGGTATTTTATTTGTAATTTTTAGACATCAAATAATTTAATTTATTTATGACACAAAGATGATGCAGTAATTATCTTATTAATGAAATATTGACATAATTGATGTTATAAACACCAAAATAAATGTAATTTGAGACTTTTTATGAATTCCACTAATTTTCTAGGTTACTATGATATATTAGTGTTGATCAACTTGGTTCGAACATATAATTCTGTTATGACTTTAACAAAAATCATAAATCAAATAGTGTCAAAATTGACACAAAATAGTTTTTAAATCAAATATTATATTATTAATTGTTATTTTATTCCTAAAAATCTAAGGATCAGCCAAATGACTTCGATAAGGATATATATAATAATAATAAATAATTTGGGGTTCGTTTGCCATGTTATAGTAAGTGTATTAACCATATAGTGTAAGAAAACAAAAAGACACGGTAAAAGTTAAATTATTTAACTTAGAGTTAAATCTAATTGATAAGGTTAAAATAATACCCTAAACTTGTCTAAATCCTATTGGATGATAGGATCTCGACCCATCCCCACTTTATCTTTGAAATAAGACCCTTTGGAACCATTATAAACCGATTTTGACTTTAATATAAAATAATATTTTGAGATATTCCTAAGGTGCCCCTCTCCTCCCTTATAAAAGGGCACCTCCTCCCCCTCCTCCTCACACCAATTTGAGCACTCAAGCTCGGCCAAACCCTGCCAAAATCCCTTCTCCACTTCCCTAGTATCATCATAGAGGTCCTGGTATTCTTCAAAGACCATCCTTAGTTCTTTAAGTGGAGGCTAAGAAAAGGCGCGTCAAAAAGAGGTAATATCCATTACCGATCTTTTTCAATTTCTTTCTTCTTCAACTTATTCTTCTTTAGTTGTTTCATGATAAAGTAATAACATCAGTATTTCTTATATACTAATATGTTATTATAAATATTAAAAAACTCTAATTAACCTTCTATCCATCCTACGGAAAAAAGACATCACCGCGCGTGCGTGCGTACGGAATACCGTCTCCACGACGCGATGAGATTCATTCTCAATGATTAACCATTCATAAATGATTATAAAGTATATATAATAAGTAATAATTCAATATATGACCTAATAATGATACTGGAATTATTTATATTTATATGTATTTCATCTACTTAATTCCATTCAATTCAATAAGGAAACGAAAATAGCGTTCATGCGTACGTACGGACTACCGTCTCCATGAACGGTGTATTTCATTCCATTTATGATTTATTATATATGTGTATTATGAATATATATATATAAATCAGGTTTTATATTCTGGAATTATGTAATCATGATCTAAGTAATCATATGAATAATTACAAGTTAAAAACATGAACGACAAATGAGACGATTTTACCCAAAACGCTACTTTAACATGAATTTACAAAAGAACGGGTAATATAAAGTCATAAGTGGAACATATATGATATAATAACAATGAATATGATTCTGGAATAAGTCAATAACATGATTTAAATCATATACAGGAGGTTCGGACACTCACAAAGCAAGTCGGATCTATGGTAAGGGAAATATCACAATCTCATTTTTATCCGAGATTGTTTATACTTTGAAATTTACTGGGGTGTATTTTATCATCCACATCCATGTTTCCTCAATATGTAATATTATTTCCATCCACCTACAATTTTTTAAATCCAATTTTACCCTTCGGTGAGTTTTTAGTAAAGGATATGAAAGGAATATTTTGTCGTGTTTCGTACGAGGTACTTTTTGACTTTTCCGACAAAAGTACGAAGAATGTTTTTTTTAACTTATACGGCATGAATGGATTTTTAAAACATTATTTCCAAGAATATTCCTTTACAAGTTTTCAAGTTTATTTTCAATCAACTTCTTTTAGTTTTAAATTGTAAGACATGTTAAGAAAGGAAAATGTTTTTGAAGTAGAAAGGATATTTTCCTCAAGAATGGATTTCAAGTGTTTTATCAAAATTATTTTCCATCTAAGATAATAAAGGGTTCTGTTTCTATCCCTATTATTACATGGATTTGATTATGTTGTGATGGAAATATTTTTATGAATTCCTTTATCTTATATGAATTGTTTTATGATGACATGTTGTTTAAGAATCCCATTTTATTACATGGGTTATGCAATGATGTATGATTTATGATTTTGTGGCACACATAAGAATGGTTTCATTATGAGATGGGTGGGACCTATATCTCCCTCCAATGCATTGGGTAAAGATTTTATATCTCATGAGATAGACATGGCTGGAACGGTAGGTTATATAGGTTTAGTGAAACAGGACTGAAACGAGGGTGACTCGGTTCATAAAGGGACTTTGTCCACTAAGATAGTCTTGGCAATGAGTCTTGACTAACAATAAATGATTCTCTATGTTTATGTGTGAATGCAACAAAGTTTCATGTTTTAATTTATGATTATTGGGATTTCATTTCACTACTATGATTTATCCCGTGTTATGAAATTATGCTCTCTTTTGAAGGTTAAGATTTCCAAAAGTTATGTTCTTATGAATATGATGTGATTGATTTTTTTTGATTACCCTTACTGAGAATTCGAGCTCAACCTTTTATGTTTTCTTTTCCCCAGGATATAAAGAAAGGTTTTAGGTAAAAAAAAGGGAAGATCTTTATGGGAGATATTGAAGATCTTTCACCACGATTAGAAGATTACGTTCCGAGTTTCCAAAGACACTAAACTATTACGGTCCTTGTGTGTGTGTTTTTGTTATGTACTAAATATTCCGCAAAAGTAATGTAATTTCCATGTACGATAAGCTTCGGGTCTCTATAGTTGGTATCAGAGGAAAGGTTTAGTCAACCTTTGGAAACTAGGACGTGAAAACATTAGTGAGATCCCTAGAGATATTTCTAAGGTATGCCTAGGGATGTCCCTAAGGTTAAGTATACGTATAGGTTATAGTACTAGAATTACGCTAACGATCATATAATTTAACCTAAGATGTTATATATTAAGGGTAATCCCCCTTTACTATGTTGTTTTCCTTAGCATTATTTTGCCTCTCACACTATTCTTTTTGGGTTTTAGAAAATGGCTGGAAACAAGATGATTCACGATAATGGAGGATATGATGGACAATGGAATGATATTCTTTATGAGCAACCAAATGAAATGAGATTTGGAATTCCAAACATCATTATTATGCCGAATCAGCAATCTCATAATATGATCAATAAAGTAAAATTTGGTAAGTTTCCGGACTCGGCTAATAAGAGAAAGATGGAGTTTCATGATGATCATAGAGGAAAGAAAGTTCAATTTCCCCTATGTAAATCATGTGGGAAGAGGCATCAAGGAGAATGTTTCAAGGGAACTGGAATATGCTTTGGGTGTGGAAAAGAAGGACACAAAGCAAGTATGTGCAAAGGAAAAGGTTCAGTTAACACCATGGATGAGAATAATGGTATTACTACGACATCAAAAATGGTGTGTTTTAAATGTGGAATGTATGGGCATTATGCAAACCAATTCCCTAAGGGAAAGACTCATGAAGAGAATCAGTATGGTCGTATGGGTAGTATTTATGTGGATGATGATGAAGAGACTACAAATGATATGTGAGATGAAAGAATTGTTGAAGCTCGGTTAATGGTTTAAGAATGTAGTGAAATGATTACATGTTTATCATGTGTAATGTTGTATAAGAAATCTCATGGTACTATGGAATAAAGAGACATCTAAGGATTTTTGCATTGTTGTCTTTCCTTGAGTTTTAAAAGTGTTTTATTAATGTTACCAGTATCCATGAAAGGTTATTCAGATATTTTTGGAATGTAGATGATATGCGCATAATGAAGGGATAAGGAAAAAATTAAATGTTTAACAGTATTCATGAGCTCATGATTGATATAAGGACTAAGTGATATCATGGTTTGAGTATATAGAATTTTGAGGATTTTGGTATGTGGAAAGTGTTAACTTTTAACTGCATTCATGTTTTCACTAAGGTATTCAAGAGAATACATGATTAAGGACTTTGAATGTTTGGAATGTGACCAACAAAACATATCTTATGATATATGGGGATCGAGGATGGTGTTAAATCTCTGGTAATCGTTTTCACTATGTTATGAGAGTGGACTGCAGTATTATGGATAAGCCTAAAGATTGGAATGGATTATGTTGGACATAAGTTAGTATTGTTTAAGGATAGAAGTTTTTTTTCGATGGGATGTTATAGTAATATAGTTTTAGAAAAAGGACAACCTGCAGAACGGGCGACAGCCCATCGCGTCGGACAAGGCTGTGGGAATCGAACCCACAACCGAAGTGCGACTGGCCTTTATCGCCTACCACTGGCCTACAGGAAGTCCCTATTTAGTAGAAACTAGTTTTATTATATTAAGCAGTATGATATATAAAGTATAAGTCCATTTTAGAAACCATATATGATTAATCTCACTATAGATCGACTTATGTATATAAATTTTGCTAACTTTTTGAGACAGATGGAATGACCCGTCAATCTATCACATGATCTGCTAACACTTCACGAATAACAAATTCAACTTCATTTATTTAAGAGATGAAGTGGAAATTTTTAAAGGCATGAACAACAGTGAGGCTGTACCAACATAAAGTAAGTATTTATTCTAATTAAAATTCTTTAACTTTAGGGAAACGATCTTGAAAACCAAAAATGTTGTCCTAGTGATCTTATATCTGATGAATCGGATGGTACCTTAGATCGTCACAAATTTATGTCTTTGTGATTACTGGATTTTCCATAGCCATGTTCTCTACCACTCTCCATCAGAACATGATGGTTAGATTTCTCTTCCATATCCATATTTTCACCTATGTGGAAACCCAGTGATTAGTTTATTTGGGTAACAGTTACGTTTCATACTTTTGTTTTTAAAGATTGGTTTTGATATTCCTTTTTACGATGTGGGTTTCTATTAAATAAACTTTCGAATAGTAAACCATTTATAACCCCGACGAATTTCGAGGGCGAAATTCATTTTAAGGGGGGTAGAATGTAACAGCCCAAGATTTTATGAAAAATATTCTTTTTAATTTTATTAATGTCTTGTGTTTTACGCTACACCAAAAGGATCTTGCACAACACGCATCTTTGACTTTCCTTTCATTACACGCAATCTCAAACTTCCTCGATAGCGTGTGTAGTACGCAATACTCAGTTTCACGAAACAACGATATGCTATTAAAATATTATTAAAACTAGCCGTTATGAATAGTAATAACCACTCTTTAAATTTTAGAAATTTTAGCTCTCAAAATGGCCTTCATTTTTGGATTCGGAGTATCGAATTTAGCCTAAGGTGAAATTTTGGTACTTTTCGGATAACTTTCATATTCTGATGAATAGTGAAAATTACTAAATTATAATTAAAAACAAATTTTTTAATCGAAATAATTAATAGTGATAAATTATTAATTTGAGTGGTTTTAAAGTATATTTAGAATAAATTTTTACAATTTAATACAATGTTGGTCATTGAATGTAATTTCACATTTAAACCAGACATAATCAAGTGTCAATCTTTTGATAGATATTGTTTCTTAAAAACACGCTATTTGTTTTAATAGCGGGATTTAATTATAAAATTAATTAATGCAACTTCTATGTTATAAATTTTGTAAAATAGACTTAATTTTTGAATTCGGAATATGAAATATAGCTTAGGATGAAATTTTGCCATTTTTCTGAAAAACATCAATTTTTGATGAATAGTGAAACTACTAAGTGGTAGTTAAAAACTGAATTTTTCATAAAACATAATTTTACCGCTTCTGTGAATGGAATTTAAAAAATCCGAGAGACACGGTTGATGTCTGTAAGTAAAATGTGGTTCAATGAGATGAAAATAATTTTTGGTGAATAGTAACTTTTTACTTTTATTTACCACGGTTAAAAGTAAATAGGGTAATTAAGGGTAAGAATGATATTGATATTACCCTAACACATGTCCTAATTCTATTGGACAAGTGTATCTCGACCAAAAATAACCTTAAGTGTAAAATATTATCATTTAGGCCCACTTGGATTAGATTAGGACATTTATTATTATTTAATTCAAAGAAGAGTTAAAAGAGTTAAAATCAAAGTATATTTACTAAAACATTTTTAATATAGGGTTGTACATAAGATAAATTCTATTGTAAATATTCATTAGAAATCTAAAATGATTTCCTACATGATGGTATTTTATTTGTAATTTTTAGACATCAAATAATTTAATTTATTTATGACACAAAGATGATGCAGTAATTATCTTATTAATGAAATATTGACATAATTGATGTTATAAACACCAAAATAAATGTAATTTGAGACTTTTTATGAATTCCACTAATTTTCTAGGTTACTATGATATATTATTGTTGATCAACTTGGTTCAAACATATAATTCTGTTATGACTTTCACAAAAATCATAAATCAAATAGTGTCAAAATTGACACAAAATAGTTTTTATATCAAATATTATATTATTAATTGTTATTTTATTCCTAAAAATCTAAGGTTCGGCCAAATGACTTAGATAAGGATATATATATTAATAATAAATAATTTGGGGTTCGTTTGGCATGTTATAGTAAGTGTATTAACCATATAGTGTAAGAAAACAAAAAGACACGGTAAAAGTTAAATTATTTAACATAGAGTTAAATCTAATTGATAAGGTTAAAATAATACCCTAAACTTGTCTAAATACTATTGGATGATAGGATTTAGACCCATCCCCACTTTAGCTTCGAAATAAGACCCTATGGAACCATTATAAACCGACTTTGACATTAATATAAAATAATATTTTGAGATATTCCTAAGGTGCCCCTCTCCTCCCTTATAAAAGGGCACCTCCTCCCCCTCCTCCTCACACCAATTTGAGCACTCAAGCTCGGCCAAACCGTGCCAAAATCCCTTCTCCACTTCCCTAGTATCATCATAGAGGTCCTGGTCTTCTTCAAAGACCATCCTTAGTTCTTTAAGTGGAGGCTAAGAAAAGGCGCGTCAAAAAGAGGCAATATCCATTACCGATCTTTTTCAATTTCTTTCTTCTTCAACTTCTTCTTCTTTAGTTGTTTCATGATAAAGTAATAACATCAGTATTTCTTATATACTGATATTTTATTATAAATATGAAACAACTCTAATTAACATTCTATCCATCCTACGGAAAAAGGAAATCACCACGCGTGCGTACGTACGGAATATCGTCTCCACGACGCGATGAGATTCATTATCAATGATTAACCATTCATGAATGATTATAAAGTATATATAATAAGTAATAATGAAATATATGACCTAATAATGATACTGGAATTATTTATATTTATATGTATGTCATCTACTTAATTCCATTCAATTCAATAAGGAAACGAAAACAGCGTTCATGCGTATGTACGGACTACCGTCTCCATGAACGGTGTATTTCTTTCCATTTATTGATTTATTATATATGTGTATTATGAATATATATATATATATATAAATCAGGTTTTATATTCTGTAATTATGTAATCATGATCTAAGTAATCATATGAATAATTACAAGTTAAAAACACGAACGACAAATGAGACGATTTTACCCAAAATGCTACTTTAACATGAATTTACAAAAGAACGGGTAATATAAAGTCATAAGTGGACCATATATGATATAATAACAATCAATATGATTCTGGAATAATTAAATAACATGATTTAAATAATATACAGGAGGTTTGGACACTCACAAAGCAAGTCGGACCTAAGGTAAGGGAAATATCACAATCTCATTTTTATCCGAGATTGTTTATACTTTGAAATTTACTGGGGTGTATTTTATCATCCACATCCATGTTTCCTCAATATGTAATATTATTTCCATCCACCTAATATTTTTTAAATCCAATTTTACCCTTCGGTGAGTTTTTAGTAAAGGATATGAAAGGAATATTTTGTCGTGTTTCGTACGAGGTACTTTTTGACTTTTCCGACAAAAGTATGAAGAATGTTTTTTTTAACTTATACGGCATGAATGGATTTTTAGAAAATTATTTCCAAGAAGCTTCCTTTACAAGTTTTCAAGTTTATTTTTAATCAACTTATTTTAGTTTTAAATTGTAAGACATGTTAAGAAAGGAAAATGTTTTTGAAGTAGAAAGGATATTTTCCTCAAGAATGGATTTCAAGTGTTTTATCAAAATTATTTTCCATATAAGATAATAAAGGGTTCTGTTTCTATCCCTATTATTACATGGATTTGATTATGTTGTGATGGAAATATTTTTATGATTTCCTTTATCTTATATGAATTGTTTTATGATGACATGTTGTTTAAGAATCCCATTTTATTACATGGGTTATGCAATGATGTATGATTTATGATTTTGTGGCACACATAAGAATGGTTTCATTATGAGATGGGTGGGACCTATATCTCCCTCCAATGCATTGGGTAAAGATTTTATATCTCATGAGATAAACATGGCTGGAATGGTAGGTTATACCGGTTCAATGAAACAGGACTGAAATGAGGGTGACTCGGTTCAGAAAGGGACTTTGTCCACTAAGATAGTTTTGGAAATGAGTCTTGACTAACAAGAAATGATTCTCTATGTTTATGTGTGAATGCCACAAAGTTTCATGTTTTAAGTTATGATTATTGGGATTTCATTTCACTACTATGATTTATCCCATGTTATGAAATTATGCTCTCTTTTGCAGGTTAAGATTTCCAAAAGATATGTTCTTATGAATATGATGTGATTGATTTTTTTTGTTTACCCTTACTGAGCATTCGAGCTCACCCTTTTATGTTTTCTTTTCCCCAGGATATAAAGAAAGGGTTTAGGTAAAAAAAGGGAAGATCTTTATGGGAGATATTGAAGATCTTTCACCACGATTAGAAGATTACGTTCCGAGTTTCCAAAGACACTAAACTATTACGGTCCTTGTGTGTGTGTTTTTGTTATGTACTAAGTATTCCGAAAAAGTAATGTAATGTCCATGTATGATAAGCTTCGGGTCTCTACACAAACCCTTCCGAATTTTGGCCATATTTATGCGCCTACTAGAGATATTCCGCGCCTAGTGTGCTGATTGCGCGCCCAACTCCTGGATTTCACACAGCAGATTCAGATTTCACACAACTCTATCTGATTCCATGCACTTAATCCTGATTTTGCACAACTCCCGAAATATTTGAGATGGGTGAAAACAAAGTTTATGAGGGGGAATCCACCGCTTGTAGAGCCGAAATGGTGGAGAATGAAGAGGTTTATGGAACCAATGTTGTAGTTTCCAACAACCTAACCTTGTTCAACCTACTGAACCCAGCCCAGATGAAGTATCCTCTATCTGACAACCTCTTGCTCTGGAACATTGGCATCCTGGAGGAGGTTACTCTACCAGGCTTCGAGGTGGACACACCACGGTCATGGGTGACCCAAGAGGATGAGCTTCCTCGATAAAACATCACCAACAATAGCCATCCTGCCAGGGAAACCAGGCACATGGACATATATGTCCTGAACCTGAGGACCAGGACCATTATCAGGGATGAGCCTATTGAGGAGAATTCTTCGGCCCTCTATGCAAGCATGTTCTGTCAGAGTATCACGAATGACACTAAGGGATGGCTGAAAGATTGGGACCTGCTATCTAGGGGAAACTTTACCAGTGAGTGGGCCTGGGAATTCTGGGTTCGCCATACTTGCGACCAGTTTGGGGCCGAGCTGCAGCATATTGGCCTGTTTGAGGCGGTATGGACGTTGTAGTTCCACTTCCACCGTCAACCTGAGCTCATGCCGGATCTATTCACCCGGTGGTCTCCTCATACCAACAAATTCCACCTTCACCATGGGGAAGTTGGCATCAACCTCTGGGAGGTTCACTTCATCAAAGGTATCCCACTGGAGAGATACCAATACGACGAGTTTGTTCCTCCAAAGAACACCTGGGAAGACAGGTCACGGACCCCCATGCTGACGTGGAACATGCTGGATCTGGCCAAAAATAGGCTGGGGGTCAAGGACTTCCTGAAGGACATTGCCTACAAGGGCTGGTTTAGCCAGTTCCTGGAGAAGGACCTGACGATCAAGATGCCGAGATGGGGTAAATGGTTCCCAACCATGGCTCAGAGGAGCAAGGATGGGTCGTATTGGAGGACCCTGGAGGCGGGGAAATACCAATCATGGGGCTACCCTGTAATTGAGGCCCGGGACCTGAACGTTCAGTTATCCGGGTTCCTTGCCACCTTCCTGAGCGGGTGGCTCCTACTAGTGCGGGAGGCGAGGATGGGCGTCTCTCCAGTAACACTGGTGATGGCGATCACCATGGCCGCCAAAAAAATGTTCAACTTAGCGGTCCCCGTTCTGGACAAGCTGTATGCCATTTTAGGATGCATCTCACGAGGGGGGTCTCCTCGGAGGGTATGTGGCCCCTTCCAGATCTTTCACGGCTGGTTGGCGGCTCATCTCGGTGGGTATACTTTCCCGAACACCATCCGTCCTCCGGTAAATAGCATGCAACCATCTCTACTGAACATCGTCGGGGTGGTGTCGATGATGCTCAATGAGGAGGGCATAAGGATCTGAATCAGTAACCACACCAATTTTAACTTCATACCCTTCCCCACCCTATTCGTCCATATGGTGGACAATGGGAGAGGCTCACTAGAGCAGCATGAGTATTTTCAGAGCATCCGGGGCGGGGTGCTCGTGGATCAGATCGACGAGAAGGTGATCTGTAGGCCTTACGTGCCATCCCAATACGCCAGGCAATTCGAGTGCCTCCAACGAATGTCGAAGAAGGTATTCACGGCTGTCTGGGAGGAGAAGTATCCCTACATCCTATGCCAGATGTGGTTGATGTTCACCACTTTTGGCTCTAGCGACGTCATCACCCTTCCCCCCACCAGGGTCGACGCTGGACTAGCAACCGAGTACACCGAACATTGGACCATTGCATACCCTGAGGGGCTTTTACACAAGCGAGTCTGGCAACTCGAGACTACCCGCGTGGAAACCAGGCGACGGGGGAGAAGGAAAGGTGCTGCTGGAAGGGGGGAACTAGGGGAGTGCCAATCAGCGAGGCATGCGCAAGATGGGACTTCAGTAGCAGGGACATCACACGGTGCCGTTGCGACCTTGTTGCCCAGAGGGGGGTCACACGAGGCGGCCAGGGAACTGCCCGGGAAGCAGATAAGATACCTGCTCGAACCTTCCCAAGATGAAATTTTCCCGGTATTGTGGTCGGCCTGGATGACCCTGCGGCAATCACTGAGTGTTGAAGCCATCTGGCAGAAGATAATGCAGAATGGGATCCAGCTACCAGAGGTCGGGCTCATTCGAGTTACCGACAGAGTGAACTTTAATCGGCAGCATGCCTATCTGACGACCATGGACACATACGCGCACCAAAGGGGTCGGCGTGCAGAGCCACCATTCCTAGTGAAAGTGATGCTCGACCAAGAGCATGATCCAGAAGTGATGTCGCCAGGAGAAGGAGACAATGACGAGGAGTTAGAGGGAGAAGTGGAAATAGGATAATATGAAGGTGAAGGAGAAGATGAAGGAGAAGGAGAACCCGAAGGTGAGGGGTCGCAGGGGGCGACCTACCAAGGCAGTCTTCGAGAGAGCAGTGAGATTGTTGGCTCTGATCTCGACATAACTGAGATACTCGATGTTTGTCTCTATCTTCATTCATTTTCCTTCTTAATCCATTCTCCTCTTAAATTTCTAATTCATCTCTCTATCTCACTCAGGAGACCCTAGGTGCTGATCAGGCGTCCCTAATAGAGGGAGGAGGGGAACCGATGGGACAGGATGGGGATCCAATTCCCATCATTGAATTGACAAGCGCAGAGGGGTCTCCTGTCATGGAAGCTCCTATAGTGGCCAGAACACTAGAGGTGGACGCTCTGGGTTCCTGTAAGTCCCATGCTTCACTACGGGAGCTTGCTATCAAAAGATCCCAACTAATCAGGGTACACCTTGCGTAGTGATCTCAACATTGGAGGCTCGTTGGGCTGCTGAGCCCGGGCCGTCCATGAGCGGACCAGTGGCGAACATACCACCTTGTCCAGAACAAACATCCCACACTGAGTGGGCCCCAGCAATTGGTGAGCAGGGGGCGGTGGACATTAGTGGTGCTATCCTTGGGGAAAGGCCGGAAGCTGATGGAGGCACCATCGCTATCGAGGCGAGAGAGGAAGGTCGCCTAGACGTTGAGGATCCTATTCATCATGAAGACATCCATAAGGATGATCCTGTTGCCGACCTGCTGGCTGACTTTCCTATGTATCGACTCGCTGATCCTAAGGAGATAGACGACTCAGACTCCGAGGCAGCCGAGGAGAGTCGTATGACATGGCGCAAAGGGTGGAAGTGTATCCAGCGCTTTCTCAGGCAGCCCCAGTCGGATTGGCTAAGGCGGATGGGATCACTCCAGACCTGGCTGCGCTTCCTGTGCGCCGGAGGGGATGATGCTCAGTGCCTTCATCTGACGGTACATCATTACATGGCCAAGAAGATACGTGAGATTATCAGGCACACCGAAATTTCCCAGTGTCGGGAACGATCGGAAAGCACTCGAGCATTTCTGAGGGCGGAACAGGAGGTCCGGCGGCTCGAAGGGCAGGCGGAAGAGAAGGAGGCCTTCATTGCAATGTGCTTTGAGCTGTGGAACATCTGACAGCCCATCTAGCTGACGCCCAGGAGCAATTGATGGAGGTGAATCACTAGATGGTCATACTTCAAACTGAGCGGGCGCAGACATAAGCTAAGGTTGGCGAGCTGTGCTCTACTGCTGCTGATGAAGAGAGAGTCTTCAAGGAGCGAGAAGCAGTCCTGGAGGCTACCAGCCAAAGGGTAACAGCGTTGGAAAGATCTATCGATCACGCTAATCCTTAAGGGATTTTTTTTGGACATATCATGAACTTTTTTTGCTTTCACTGCTCAAAATTTTGACCCAATGTATGGAACAATCTATTTATCTGTACCTATGGTTTAATATGCTCAACCATGATCTATCACTTCGTGGGAGCATCAACCAAGATTTAGGTGTCCAAAATCGGGCCTGGATTACTGAGGAAAAGAGGGAGGTCCAGCAGACGAGAGGGGACCTCAGACCGATTGATGTATCATCTCCTCCACGTGCCCTAACACACGAGCAGGGCAATGATGGGGGCATTGAAATCCATCCGAACATAGGGAGTTGAAAAAGGTGAATCACGTTACCCAAATTTGAAACACTATAGGGGCGCGGCGATGGAGGATAACTGTTAACCATGGCGGAAACGCAGCATTTATATCGCACTGGACTGAAATGGGGACAACAAATGAGGGATGACTGCTGACCATGTTCGCAACATGGGGCCTAACTCAAATATCACCGGTCAGTCTTCCGGAACATTGGCCCAGGACAACAGGTGGACTATAGGTCTATCATCCACATTGCTACAATAGGCGGACCAAAGGTCTATCGTCAATATTGATACAATATGAGGTCCAAAGTCTATCATCCATACTGTTAGGGGGTCCCATCAAACATGACCATTCCTCCAGGACCTTGGCCCATGACAGTAGGCAGACAATGGGTCAATCATCCATACTATTACAATAGGCAGACCAAAGGTCTATCATCCATATTGTGGCAGCAGGCAGACCAAGGTATATCATCCATACTGTTAGGGGGTCCCATCAAACATGTCCAGTCCTCCGGGACATTGGCCCAGGACAGTAGGCGGACCATGGGTCAATCACCCATAATGATACAATAGGCGGACCAAAGGTCTATCATCCATATTGTGGCAGTAGGTGGACCAAGGTCTATCATCCATACTATTAGGGGGTCCCATAGATCCTGAAAGAGGATGAGGATCCGAATAAAGGGGCACACAAAGCGTGGAAAGTGGAGTGGTGGCTTGTTCGAACATAGTCCAACACTCCCAAAATTGCGCCATTGTGGCGGAGGTGCATTAGGCGGACGTACCAACCTCATCACGGATCGTCCTGATTCTTAGACAGGACCTCTATGGCAAGAGAACTGTCACTTCCCACCATCACTATGGGGCATCCCAATCTTATTCATGGTAGATGTTGTGATTACACCACTCCCCAAGAAGTCAGGCCGAGGGGGTGACAGTAAAGAGGGATGAGATTTGGTAATCCCTAGGGCTGGACCTAAGAGGAAATGTCTAGGCGTTCCTACATATCTCATAAGGATGAGAATCAAGCCACACATAGTTTTAGAAGCACAGTTTAACGTCATGTAGGATGATAAGACGAGTAGTCTAATTCTTAGAACGGGGTGCACGGGGTGCAGTCATCGCAAACCTGACGTGAATGAGGACATGATCCCGCACTAAGCCACGCAGTCCCAGGGTTGGGGTCCCAACGGTGGGACCGAAGAGACAAACTAGCTGAACTCGAGCTGGACCCAAAGACAGGAGGTCTTGGCATTCCTACGTATTCCATTAAGATGGGAAACAAGCCAGACGTAGTTCTTAAGAGATCTTAGTTTATGGTCTTAGAGCTCAGACCAAGGATCAGTAAGAGGGGAAAGAGACACACAGTAAAGTAAGAAAAGAAACCCAACGTGAATGAGGACGAGGTCCTACATACCATGCGTTCCTTGGAAAAGTTTTTAGTCCATGAGACCAAACATGGAAGATAGGTTGGGACTACGGGGAAGTACCCTGGAGCTCCTACGTATCTCATAAGGATGAGAATCAATCCATACATAGTTCTTGAGAGGTGGCGTCGCACGACAGGGAGCCTACGCAAAGGACGAGGGAGACTTGCGGGTCTAGCCCTCACACCAAAAGAAGTGGCATTTGATATATCTCTTTTTTTCTTAAAGGTGAATGGTTTTTCTTTTGTGGAGCGACCTGCCTAGGTTAGAAATTCCTGGCGTCGCCACAATAATCAAGCTGGAACAGGCGTTGACAAATGGTATGGTAGTCGACCAATACTGTAACACCCCTAGTTTTTCTAAAGACAAATAGAAATGCATGGAACTTTTTTTTAAATAGATATTTTTAATTAGCCTTTAAATCATAACTTTTTTACTTCTATATTCTGAATTTCAGGAAACTGCCATCTGCATTTGTGTTCAATATGTTATTTGGAGTCTGATAGAACAAACTTGATTTTTGGTGAATAGTAACATACACTTATGAATAGTAATACGAATATTAATATGACCTTAATGAATAGTAAATAATAATATTATTTTATTTTCCCAAGGCAATAGGATAATGTGATCTTAATTAATTTTCCAATGTCACATAAAACTAATTGCACTTCAATATTGTTATTTTTCGAATAAACTGTGACCTTATTTAAAAATTAAATTAATAATTTTTAGAAAATAAATTTTGAAAAATGGAGTTCATTTTTGAATTATACATGTCGAAAAATGGTTGGGGTAAATTTTTGGTATTTTTCTGAAACTCTTGAATTTTCGGTGAATAGTTAAATATGATAAAATACCGTATAATCAATTTATCAGAAAAAATGCACTATTTATGACATCATAAGTGATGCAAGGATACTTGGTTCGAACTCACATGATATTATCACTATTTATGGCCACTTGATTCGAGATTATTCATAGTCTTGATAAAAATACTATAATAATGATTAAAATAATCTAAAATACCTCCCCTCCTCCACTATAAATACCACCCTCACTCCCCTCTTCCTCCCACAACTCTCAAGCCTTGAGAATTGTCTAATTTCTGCCAAATTTCCTCCCCAATATTATTCCCCATGTCCTAGAGCTTTTGGTCTCACCAAAAGACCAAAATCAAATCCCTTAAGAAAGATCTCAAGGAGAAGAGATCATGAGGTAAACTACCTCTTTTATTTTCTTTCTTTTCTTTCATTTTATGTTATTCTCTTCCATTACCTTTGTCTTTTGTTGGGATATTTCATTAAATATTCCCCCTTACTGTCCATATTTGGTATGACTGATGAGATATTCCATTCCTCTCATCAATCTCGTTTTTATGAAATTTTAGGAGACGTCGTTAGGCTGCCGAATTTTGGTGAGAAATTTCTCAAGATTTTCTTTTATTTCATGATTCATTTTTCTTATTTACTCACTCCCTCTTATCCAAGAGGCATGAAATATCCAGAATCGTGTATATTCATTATGTTCTCATGTTTATGGAAAATTCATCATCAGTATTATTCTTCTCTTCCACTTATTTGAAGAATCAAAAAACATTGTCCATTTGTGTCGAATTACGGACATCATGGATGATGTATTTTCAATTTCCATTAATTCTTTCTAGTATTGTCATGAAACCATTTATATTGTTGAACCAGGTTATAATATATGTTTTATGACTCATATATGGTTCTGTAAATCTTTTTTACTCATGTTTCAAAATTAAATGACAAAATGAGGTTGTTATTATCAAAGAACCACTTAAATGATCAAAACAAACATCATTAATGTTTTATCTAATGAATCATCCTCATATAAAGAATAAAAGTGATAAATGGTATAATTTAGGGTACTGGAAATATTTAAATACTAATCCATTCCAATTCTGGAGTTTCACTTCCAATCAACAAGAACGATTCATCATGAACCGATCGTGAAAATCACAAAAGAACTCACCCAAAATAATGCAAGGAACAAAATACTAACAATTAAGGGGTGAAATGAGGTTATGAAATGACCATATAAGAAGTTATAAACATGAAAATGTTTCTATAAAATACTAATAACACTCTTTTAACCAATATACAATAGGTTTAAAAAAGTTTGATGTAAGACAAGCCAAAGGTAAGGGAATTCTTAACCCGATCTCCATTCTTTGGGTTAACATTCTACTTCGTTAATTATGTGGTATTTTATTGTTTGTGTGACGAATTATGATTATAATATGTTTAATTATGTGTATTTATAGATTATATAAATATTCCATCCACTCTATTAAGTCCCACTTCAAGTATATGATGTTTATAAAGGACTTTTCTTCTAAAATCCCTATTTAAAATTATGTTTTACAAGATTCAAAAGAAATGTTTTTTATGATATTATTTATGTTTTATGATTATGTTTTGGTTATTGGGAATTATTTATGATGAAGGGTGGGACCTATATTTCCCTCCAATGAATTGGGTATGAGTAAGTTGGAGGTCAGCCGTATGGTTACTCCAAGTGTAACTGCGATGGTTACACAAAGTAAGGTTGCCGTGAGGGTTACAAATTTTAAGGTAGCCAAGATGGTTACAAGATTATGTAAGTAATTCCCCAAGATACCTCTATGATTATATTTATGTTATCATGTTTGTGTGGATCTTGTGTAAATATCATGTTACTCGAAGTAAGTATTTATGGGTGAAAAGCATGTCTTTTGGAAATGTTTTCATACGTTATGAGTATTCATGGACTGATGTGATTTTTCATTCTTTTTCATACCATACTGAGATTTTGGGATCATCCCACGTTTTTAAATGATTTCTCACAAGTTAATGGATTTGTAATACAAGGAAGTACGATATTTTAAATGTTGAAGAATTTTCAAGGAGTCTTATTTTAAGTTTTAATGTTTTATATTCTGAGAAAGATGGAAATTGTTTTTATGGTATCCACTATGTAACAATGTGTAATGTTATGAATGTTTTGTACCAATTATCTAAATCTATAAACTTGAAAATATCCTAAATGTAAAAGGAAGTGTTTTCTTGAATAAATTCAATATTATGTATGTAATAAGTCCGGGTCTTTGTAAATACCCAACCTGATGTCCCCTATGGGGAGGTCACCACAATGCAGTGCCACCTTTTGTCGTGCGGCCAGGATGATATCGTCACAGTTTATGGTCATGCGGTTGGACCAAAAAGCACATTTTAAGGTCGTATGGCGTGGATCTGGGGAATACGCATGATGCGTTGAGGCGTACCCAGTGTGGATGAGGGTATATCCTTATATCGTCACTGCGGGCGATTCCGGGAGAGGGGTCTCGGGCCAAGGGGCCTATGAGGGTCCAACAATCAGGGGGCATGAGAGGCTAGATTCCAGCTGAGCTGGGCTCAGGATGCAATGTCTGGGCGGCTCCTCGTATCCCGTGGGGATGAGGGTCAAGCCATGAGTGGCTCTTAGAGAATACCCAAGCCTCTAATCTTAGCGCTCGGATCGCAGGAGCCCCAAGAAACACCGTAACACAGATTTTTCCGTCAGACGTGTGGGGGTGAACTAAGGGTTAGTTCAAGGATTGTCGAGATTCCACCTTGACATGGTGGGGTGGAACTTATTGTGAATAATGCAACCAACATTCAGGGGTCGAAGGATCCAGTGTGACGACTGAGGATTACTGCCGACCATGTTCGTAACACAACATCCTGTCGCGTTAGCCTAAAGATAGGGACAAAAAAATTAGCATCAACCACTGACCATATTCCCAATGCAATATTGGTATCAATTTGTTTCCTGAAACCCTCATGGGCGTTGTCCTGTGATGATAGGAGAGCCCTTAGGCATTGTATCCAGGCCATTTTTGGGGGTCCCTCTGGGTACAGAAGATATCAGGGGCCCGAATGAAGGGGAGCACAAATCTTTACAAGTGGACGGAAACTTGCCTAAGTCGAATCTGACACTCCAGGTCCTAGATCAGAGTACTCTGAACACATTAGAAGACCAATTTAAAGGGTCGAAGGGCTCTGTCTAAGAGCGGCCAAATGATGGAGGATTCCCAGGGGAAGGGGGCGTAGTGACAAAAAACCTATACCACACCTATATATCCCCCCGTGGGGGGGGGGGGTGTGGGACAAGAGTCCAAGGTGACCAGGAGATCGCAGGATCTCTTAAGATATGAGGCTGGACCTGAAATCTAGGTGTTCAGGCGGTCCTACGTATCCCATAAGGATGGGAATCAAGCCGCACGTAGTTCTTAAAGCACTGTTTAATATCGTGTAACACGATAAGAGGTATTCCTTCTAGGGATTGCGCATGGAGTGGTGGATAACCATCCGTGAATGAGGGAATGATCCTACACTGCACCGCACACTCTGGGTGAAGGCTGGGGCTGAGAGGCCCAAGAAGGCCAAGGGGCCCAAGGATGGGCCTCAGTGAGGTATGCCTAACCAGCTTGCAGTTTAGCGTCTTGCAGTGAGGACAGGCCTGCAGTTTAGGGTCATGGTAGACCATAAGGGTCTTAGTTTAATTTCTTAGAACTCGGACAAGAGGGGACCAGTTGTAGGTCAAATGTAGTTTAAGGTCATGCTGGATCGTGTGCAGTTTACGGTCATGCGGGACCGGGTACAGATCTTTGTTTTAGGTATTAGAACTCTAACACAAGGAGCTCATGAAAAATACCATTTGAGGAACCTGGTGTTGGTGGGAGGAGTGACATGCTCACCATCCATAGTCACCAGGGAATACGCACCATTGGGATAGACCTTATGGAAAATGAAAGGCCCCTCCCATTTGGGCTCCAATTTGGGTGGTTTCCTGTCGGGAATCATTGGCACTGTGAGAGCCAGTACCGGGTCACCTTGCAGGAAAGAGAGAAGGCGAAACTTCTTGTTGAAATCTTGAGCCATCCTGCTCTGATGCCTTTCCAAGTTATGTAAAGCGCGAATCCTATTCTCGTCCAGTGCTTCCAATTCAGCTAGGCGGACTTCGACAACTCTATCGGGCACTTGCTGGTCGTAGACCGCCATGTGTAATGAGGGAAATTGAATCTTGATAGGAAAGACGACCTCAGATCCACACACTAGGGAATACGGAGTCACCTGGGTGGAATTACGATTCGTTGTCCGATAAGCCCAGAGAGCATTGGGGAGCTTATCCAGCCAACTTTTCTTATTCTGACCAACCATTTTTTGCAGAATGTCAGAGAGGGGTTTGTTAAACTCCTCGATCTGTCCATTCACCTGTGCATGATAGCGGGAGGTGTGGTTTGAGTGAATGTTGTACTTAGCGTACAATTTCTTCATCTCAGCTACTCAGAAGTTGGTTTCGTTATCCATGAAGATAGCATGAGGTACTCCAAATCGATAGATGATGTTGGAGCTCACGAAGTCAGCGATAGAACGGGATTTGACTTCCATGAGCAGAATTTCCTCTGCCCACTTAGTAATGAAATCTGTAGCGGTCAGAATGGACTGGCACTGGCGGGCCATCTTCGGCGGGTAAGGTCCTATGACATCCAACCCCCAGACTACAAAGGGAAAAGAATACTTGGTAGTGTGGAGGGGCTCCGGTGGCCGATGCACGAAGTTGGCATGAACTTTGCATGTGTGACACCTCTTGGAGAACTTGATGCAGTCATGGATCATGGAGGGCCAAAAGTACCCCAGCCTCCGAATTTGGTGAGACAACTTTGACCCGACCAGATGGGCGCCACAGGAACCAGCATGCACTTCTTGCATGACTTGAGGGATCTCGACTCCTTGGAGGCAACAGAGAAGAACACCATCAAATCTGCATCTGTAAAGGAGCTGCTCAAGGCTGGGACTGCTTTGAAGGGTAAACTACAGTGCGCAGCATCGGGTTCGCTCGCGGCCGGCTATGTCCGATGGAAGATTGTTGTGTTGGAGATATTCAACCAAGGGCGTCCTCCAGTCAGGAACCATTTTGATTACCACATCTGAAGTCCCCGGGGATCCTGACCTAGGGGCACCAGCGGTGATATGGTTCACCCACGGGCCACGATCATCCTTCGGGATAATGGGAGCAATGACTCTCCGGTGTGCCATGTGGATAATCAGGTAGTCCTATTCGGGCTCTGCGAGTGATGCGGCCAAGATGGCCAAAGCATCTGCTCGACTGTTCTGCGACTGGGAGATATGAACGACCTCTGGCTGAGAAGGGAACTTAGCCATTAGACTAAGGGTGCACTCCAGCAATGGAACGAGTTATAGCTTTTTGACAACATAGTCACCATTGACCTGCTTGATGACAAGCTCGGAGTCCCCTTTTACATGAAGATGGGGCACGTCAATCTTGAGAGCCAACTCGAGGCCAGTGATGAGGGCATGATATTCTGCCTCATTGTTGGTGCAGCCTTCTGACAGCAGGAATGAATACGATAGAATGGATTGCTCCGGGGTGATGAAGACGACACCCAGGCCCACTCTGTTGAGCCTAGGATCGTTGAGCCTTCTACCAGTGGGGATCCGGGAGGCACCTTCAAAGTGCATCTGCCAGCATGGGATGACATGATCTACTGAGAGGATTACCTCATCAAGAAAGCCTAGATCCAGTGGTTGATCCGCGGAGGTTGGGTGGGAAGCTAAGAAGTCTACCAACACCTGTCCTTTGATACCCTTCTTTGGTATAAACCTGATGTCGAACTACTGGAGGATCACCACCCAGCGTGCCAATCGGTCGGTCAACATAGGTCTGTTCAGGATATATTTCAACAGGTCTACCTGAGAGACCAGTTATACCTCGTGGTGCGGAAAGTAGTGCCGCAATTTCTGCCCGGAAAATATGAGTTCCAGATAGCTCTTCTCGATGGGAGAATATCTAATTCATGTATCGAGGAGCATGCGCCTGAGGTAGTAGAGGCTATTCTATGTTCCCTCGTTGTTCTTCTGGGAGATAAGTGTGTCGAGCGATCGTTCCAGGGCAGTCACGTAAATGACTAATGGCTTTCCGGAAATGGGTGGCATCAAGACCAGAGGTTGGATCAGATACTACTTGATTTCCTCAAAAGATATCTAACACTCTTCATCCCATTCATAGGCAGCACCTTTCTTCATTATCTGGGAAAAGGGATTACACTTTCCAGTCAGATTCACCATGAATCGGTGTATATAGGCAAAGTGGCCTAGGAGGCCTCTAAGCTCCCGAATGTTACTTGGGGGAGGAATCCGGCTGATGTCCTTGATCTTCTCTGGGTCAATCTCGATTCCTTGGTATCTGAAAATGAAGCCAAGAAACATTCCGGAGGTGACCCCGAAGGCACATTTCAATGGGTTCTTCTTCAGGTGGCGAGAACGAAGGAAGCCGATCACTTTCTCAAGGTCTTTGAGATGGTCTTGGAGCTGGAAAGATTTAACCACCAGGTCGTCCACGTAGCATTCCACCAGTGTCCCGAGAATCGGATTGAATATGCGATGCATGTCCCATTGATAGGTTGCACCCGCATTCTTCAGGCCGAAGGGCGTAACATGGTAGTATAAAGTACTTTGGGGGGCCCTGAAGGTAGTGAACTCTTCGTCCTTGGGGGCCATCTGGATCTGGTTGTACCCGGAATACCCATCCGTGAAGAAGAGGACTTGGAAACCGGTTGTGGCATCGATCAATAACTCTATCATTGGAAGGGGAAAATCATCCTTCGGACAGTGGCAATTTAGGTAGCAGAAGTCGATACAATCCCTAATCTGTCTTTTCTTCTTCTTGACTAGCACAATGTTGGATAGCCATCGGGGGTACTGAACTTCTTTTACGAAGTTGGCTTTGGCGAGCTTATCAACTTTGACCTCAACCATGGCACCGTGAGAGGGGTGCATCTTTCTGGGAGGCTGCTTGAACCCGCGATGGTTTGCCGGAAGGCCAAGGCGGTGGATGGATACCTGAGGATCTAGTCCTGGAATCTCATCGTAACTCCAAGTGAACACATCATGGTGCTATCTAAGAATGTCTATGTACTGTTTCCGCTCCTCGGGGGGCATAGCGGCGCTAACCAATGCGGGTCTTGAGTCAGCCTCGCTACCGAGGTTCACCTGCACTAACTCGTCGACCGTGGTGGAGACACCCTCCTCAAAGGCAGGGGTGCATCTTCCATGTCCTCCTCCCCACTTGTAGAGTGATCATCCATGGGGAGAGCTGCTTCAGGGCTACCGGACCCTGATGGGAAGCTGGTGCCAGCTTGGGCAGCAGTGGTCGTCACATCAGGAGACTCATGCACTACGGAGACCATGGCGACAAAGGCGGTTGACCCAATCCCATATGGTCTTCGGCACAAAGAGCCATGCTTTATGACATCAAAGTAGTAGTGGCGCGTTAGCTTGAGCTGATTAATTCCTGCCTGGAGGAAGAGACATGTGTAACGTACTACCATTTCGATGATCCTAACGTCCCGATATCGTACAGGGGTAGGAGGCTCGGGGATCTCCTGAGCCTGGTTGGTGTAGGAGAACGAGGTGATTTCCCACCGCCACTTGGACCCGGAAATATGCCTTCCTCTGGTACCCAAAACAAAAAATCACTGCCCCGTGTTGGGGGTTGTGGCCTCCAACTGATGGATTGGGAGGACATAAGCATCATCCAAACCTTCCTAGGGATCACTTTTGACACTGGAGGGCTCGACCTCACCTGCCAGGATCTTCGTGTCCTTTCTCTTGTAATAGTCGGCGTCTAGATAATGGGCTTCAAAGGAGGAAAAAGGAGACGCATCTCCTTGGATCACTCCAACTTGACCCTTAAGGGAGTATTTGAGGCACTGGTGATACGATGAGGGGACCGCTACGTGAAGGTGGATCCACGACCTTCCCATCAACATGTTGTTGGCGGTGTCCTGAGAGACAACCATGAATTCAGTGTTGGAAACTAGGCCTCCGAACTGAGTCTTCAAGTGAATCTTGCCGAGTGGTGTTTGCTTGGTCATGTCATACCACTGGAACCTGAGGTCAGAGGGAGTTAAATCATCCTCAGACAACCCCAACTTCTGCATCATCTGAGTTGGTATTAGGTTAATCCCAGAACCCGTGTCGACAAGACAGCGTTGGACTTCCACGCCATTGAACTGGCTGGTGATGTACAGTGGGAGAATGTTCCCCTGTATGAGAGGGTCTTCATCTTCACCGGAGAATCAGATAACCTCCTGAAATTTGGCATTCTCAATTTCCTCGGTGTGGAAGGCTTCTATAGCCGCTACCTCTGTCTCAAACTAGAGGGGGCTCTTTAGGGCCTCAGTGAGTGCCTCACGCATTTTGGACGATAGGTGAAGAGCCTAAAGAATAGAAAGACTTGCTGGAATTCTGGCCAGGTGCTTCAGAACATCATACTTTCGGGACAAAAGCGAGCTTCTGCTTATAGGAGGCTACTCTGCGATTGGAGGCATGACGGGCCCTACCAGTAGGACTGGTAGCTGACTGGTACTAGGCACATCTGGTTGTTCACTATTCGAAGCCCGGAGAGTGGCTGCTGGATTAGGACCGGAGAGCTGGGGTCGGCTGGTAGTAGGGCAGAGCTGGTCGCCGCATGGTTGAGGTGGTTCAACATGATCCAGCAACACAAATGGTGGTAGAGGAGAACCTGTCGACACCAAATGAAGGGGTCGCATGTGCTGAGATCTGTATTGGGCTTACTGCCTGGTCTCAGTGGCATGCACGACCTGGCCAGAGGTGCCAACTATCGTGCCCCGGCGATTCACGTAGCCATGGCTCCGCTGACGTTGGCGACGACTGTAGACATTGGGAAGGTCCACCTAGAGTTCCTCATCATCATGAGTCAAAAAGGGATTTATCTACTCTATGGTGTTAACCAAAGTGTATCCCAAAATTTTTATCGAGGAGTCATCCACTACTGGACGGAGTCTCGGAGGGATCCCCATTTCCAGGGGCATAAAATCTCTAAGAATGCGGGATGATGATGGCACTGGCAGGGCACGTTCTTTCTTCTTGCGCCGCCGCTTGCTCTTCTGGGAAGAGGTAGGCTGGGACGACGATGTCGGGGTAGCACTTCCAGATTCTGAGGGCTCTGTATGATTTAGGCGGGCACGGATGATACCATGGGCACGAGCGACCATCATGCGGGCCATCTAATCGTTATACTTCCGGGACCCATGATCGGCAACCTGCTGCCACTCATCCTCGTTGCCATTACCGCCCTCTGGTCTCACAAAGACACCTGCTACTTGTGCTGGGGCTGGGACCAACCTGACTATATTGTTGTCAATCTAGCCTTGGAGTCAGTCCTTGAACATGTAGCATCACTGGATGGTGTGCCCCAGGGTACAGTGATAAGGCCAGTAGTTGGGGTGATTGGTGAGATGTGCCTCTTCTGGCTTCCGGCACTTGGGTAGCTGCACGATTCCCTGCTCCAAGGAACTACAGAAATAACCGGGAACCTGAGCCTCGTCGAACGATTAAGTCTGATTCCTTCTATCTATAAAGGGGGCACTAGGAGGCCGGCCCTTAAGAGGGGCCAGAGGAGCATGCCAAGGAGGTGGAGCCTGATTATCTCTCCTAGGTGGTGGCTGTGCGTTACACGGAGTCGCCTGCTGATTTTGAGGCGGTCGCTGCTGGGCCGGAGGTTGTGCCCATGGGGGTGGACCCCTATGGGGCTGCTGATCTGGCCTTACTGGTATCAAATATAGCTGCCTGGGGGCCTCTATTTGGGCCACAATAGCGGGCTCAGCTCTGGCGGCTTTCTTTGTAGGGATTACAGGAGGTAGAGGGCATGCCTGACTGGCCTGTTGCAGGGATTATTCGAGGCGTTGAGCCTTGTCTAAGAAGTCCCGGAACCCTCCGAGGTAATTCTGAGTGATAAGAGAAGGAACCAGATCTGCCTTGACGTTCCCTACGCACATTGTCAGTAATTGATCCTGAGTTAGTGGCATGTCAATGGAGTACGTGAGCCCCTTCCACTGGGCGACGAAGTCCGTGACTCGCTCATCGGGCCTTTGTTTTCACCTGAAGGGGTCTTTGATGTTCGTCTTTCGGGTTGTGGAACTAAAATTGTAGAGGAATTTCCTGTGAAGGTCCTCCCAGCTAGTCACAGATCCGACAAGAAGCTGGATGTACCAGACGAATGCTGGTCCTTCTAGTGTTTGAACAAATCAACTGAGATTGGCGGCCTCCTGCTACGCCAGAGTTTCTAACATAGGCCCGCACCTCGAGTTGAAGTGGCCCATGTGTTGTGGCAGGTCTCCAGTCCCATTAAAGGGGGCGAAAGTGGGGTTCCCAAATCCCGGCGGAGCCGGCATGTCATCCACTAATGCTGGGTATGGCTTTCCGTCCGGTGGGATTGCCACCTGTCGAGTTTACAAAGACTCTAAGAAGGTGATAAGTGCTTACATTGGATCGTGCGGATGTGGGTTCCTATCCTGATGGGGATCTCTAACCACACGCTCATTTTCGGTCTCTTCAATCTGGTAGTCAAGCTTAGCGGCTCGCGGGGCAGCTCGCGGAGCGACTCTCAGGGCAACGGGAGGAAACGGAGCAGGGTCCCTTGGGTGATCACGCCGCTCAAGAGGGTTCAGCGAAATGTATCGTGCCCTCTTGGAATGAGCTCCAGCCTCTCCTCTGTTGGCGAACACGACATGATCGCGGTTGTCCGGGAGAATCTCATCGAGGGGTAGTTGCTCTTGCCCCTGCTGTCCCGGCCTAGGATTATCGTAGTCAAGCCGCCGCTTTGCAATGCATTCGGCCAAGAGCTCATCAACCAGCCTCTTCTTCCCAACAAGCTATTGTCGCAGCGTGGCCTTCTCAGGGTCTTCCTCTGCCTTCTGTATCGAGGAAGATGGGTTGGCAAGCTTGACATCCCCGACGTGCTCCTTACCCTTGCCGATGTTTTGGCTCAGGATTAATGCCTCAGTGGGTGTGGGAAGACCTAGGAGGCTCCTCTTATGGAGATTAATTCTCTCAGATGGGTCTAGTAGAGGAATTTCCTCGGGGGGTGAGTCCCCATCGAGAAGTTTCACACCATTTCCCTCTCCTGAAAGGTCATCCATGTTGACCGCCACTGCCCTTGGCGGAATTCCTTCAGAGCCGCCCAGTGATTCGGGATTTCGGCGAATCGCACTGAAAAGAAGGGTAGCATACTACCCCATATACGGACATGTGCGTGGGGGGTGGATTCCTAGATAAATTTGCAGAGTACTTGAAAACTCTGGATGCATTGTTGCTGGAAATCCCTATGGTGGCCAAGTGACTCGGGGTGCCGAACCGTGGGGAGCGCGGCCAGGTTGACCTGACAACATTGCTCACTGATATCCTCGAGATGTGCCTAACTCCTGGGATAATGTGCTCTCTGATGGAGAAGACGAGAGTGAGTCACCCAGATAGTCTGGCGAAAACATTCAAACTCTCCTGGGGTGAGTGACTCTGGCATATCAAAATCCGATCCTGCGACCAGCCAAAACTCCTTGGGGAAGTGGCCTGCTGTGAGGATGATCCAGAATCTCCATGACTCTGGTTCGGGATCTATCCCTTTCCACCCCTACTCATCAAACGAGAATGGCCAGGGAACTAGAAATGGTGTCAAAGCAGGCAGCCGAGCCGGTGGGCTGGCCAACGGAGAATACAGTGAGTAGGCCGATTGTCCGTCGAACCCTAAGTCGTCCTCCAAGGGCTGTTGTGTCCTGGCTGCCACGCCGCAATAGGATGGGCTGGTGAAAAAGCCTTCTGTCACAGTGTTGGTACTTTCTGAGAGTGTGTCACATCGCAAATATTCCGTCGGTCCCCAGAAAAGTTCCCCACCCTCTATGACTGAGGTGGAAGGTGCTTCTGGGGAGGCCAGTGGTAACTACGGGTTTGACCCCTGGGGGTATGCCAAGTCCTCATCCCCCTGGATATACCTTCGGAGGGAGGAGGGAATCATGTAGATCTCGCATTCTGGGAGTACGAGACTGATGCGCCGTGTCCCCATCCCTGCCCTCGACTCAAAGGGTTGGGGGGGAAGGTTCCATCGCTGAGTCGTACTCCGCCTCAGAGTCTGATAAACGGACTGGTCTGATTTCCATACGGACTTCCCTGACATTCCTCTTACGGCGACAACGCCCCGCCTTCCTGCCCCTAGGTGGCTCCTCAGGTCAAGGCTGATTTCCGTCATGGAGTCCTCTAGCCGCAAAAATGATGGGGCTGGGAGGACTGGAGGCCGGGGTGCGAGGAGCACCATGACATATGTCGAAAGGGACATGGGGAGGACCTCCATGTGGGTGAGTGACCAGATATGCAACGACTCCATACTCACGACCAGCGATAGGGGAAGTGACTGTGTACCCCGTGCAGTGGGTGATGTAAAGAGACATACCTAGAGCATAGATGTCATGGGGAAGTCTTTTTCTTTCCAGATCAGTGGAATGGAGTGGGCCTTCACACTGGATGGCACTACCGTTACTTGGTTAGTAGTGGCCATTACCTTTGCCTGTGAACGGGAGCGTCGACCCAACCTGCCTGCGGGGCAGTCGGTGCCTCAATCCGGGTCGGCCATGTAACTGGCCCTGCTCAACATGTGCGGGGGTTTGATGAAAAGAGTCGGAAGTGGCTTGGGACATAATGGTTTCTGATGTCGGTGCCCCAGGGTGGGCATTCTATTCCGCTCATGCCCGACGCTGGCGTCGGGTCAGGTGGGTTGGAGCCGGTGGTGTGGGCATGAAGATTGCCCGCTCCTCGGCCCGGGGAGTCGGGCAGCGGCGTCGACGCAGCCTGGACGGGGCTCCTGCCGTGAACCCCTGTGACGGGTCTATGATCAGGCAAACCCGGACATCCCCCACCTCATTGGCGTAGGGGAGGGAGGTGTCAAGGCACTCCAGGGTAGGCTCCCGAAGCGGTTGAACGTCGGAGTGGGGAGCGGTGGTTCCCTATGCGGCCCTCAGGGGCAGCAATGGTGGTGAGGTGCAGCTGCCTCTAGATCCAAACGGGCCATGTCCCTAGTCGGGATGAACCCTTCTTCCTCATACCTACGAACCAGGTCATTGATCACCCTTCGTTGGATGATCTCTAACGGGGAGAGGGGGTGTGATCTCCTGGACGTTATGGCGGTCGGAGTTGGAGCTACTGTGAAGAAGGCGAGACCGCGCAGGGTGGTCGCGTCGGTACTGCCCCTACCCCTGCTTCAATGGGTAGGTGGCGATAGAGCTCCGGATGCAGCGATCGGATTCCTGGAAGCAGGGAGATGAACCCATTAGAGCTAATAGAAAAAGAAATCGACAACCAATAGCCCAACGTCATTACGTCTTCTGTGGTCGATGAGAGGGATCCACGCTGACAACGTTGCAGAATGTAGTGCTCAACATCTTGACTCCCTTAACCCATGGTGGGTCTCATGTCCCGGTGCTAGGTGCCTGGACCTGGTGACATGCTAATCTTCCGACACCCCGAACGCTACCAGTCCCCATATTGAGGAGAAGAGCTTCACGTCGGGTTCACCATTTTCTGTTTCTGATGCTTTTACACTGGGGCGCACGCACGTCCATCACGTGGGGGGAGGAAGTGCGACTTGTTGACCCACATTCCCACTTTCCAAAGGCGGGCGACATCCATTCCTTGTTCAAGGACGTTTGCTCCTTGATCGAAACCGGAATGATGGGATGTTGGTTCTTCCTTCCATGGATTCCACCTTGGATATCGTCACCTAGTTCGGGTCTCCCTAATAGATTTAGGACATGTTTGTGAATCTTGTTCCCAGCGCCATATCTGCATGGACGCCAGTTAATCACGCTGCTTCAATCGAGACGGTCCAAGGGGTCTGGTCGGGGTAGCAACCTTCAGTGAGGAGAATGGTCACGCTGGGGTGTTGTTAGCATGCCTTGACACTGGGGATTGGCATGTCTGTCTTCTGTACCTTATTATTGAGATTTTTGAGGGTGAGGAAGCCCGACACATCCCACATCGAACGCGGAGAATTTTGTGCCATTTGAGGTTTTCATCAGCTTCCCATGTTTAACACAGGGTATGCTGCGAGATTAACATCTTGCGGAGACATATCAGACTGATCGGAACACTGGTAGTGGATCAAATTGAAGGACCCCCTAGGGGGAACACCAATATTGGGGCCAGCACGTGGGCGGCTTCCCGGATACTATGGAGTGGAATGAGGTTGCATGATCCCACCGGGATGTGGAGGCCCGAGTAAGGATCAGGATGGGTAATGGAGTGCGAAGGGACTTGAACCTCATGGAGGCTTCCTACATATCCCCATGGTAGGGAATTAAAGTCCACGTAGTTTGGTGATATGGTGGGACACCTGAAGAGGCGACCCGTGAGAATGAACGCATGGATTGGATCCTGGAAGAAGTAAGACCTCCAGGCTAGGGCGTGAGCTTCTCGAGGCATGTGGGCTCGAGGGAGAGGTCAGGATGAGACGTGGGTGTGGGGTATGGGGCTTACGCTCTGAGACGACCCCTGATGGTGGGTATGGGGCTTACACTCTAAGGCAGCCTAGGATAGTGGTTGTGAACCGATGCGGAGGGGTTGGAACAACTGAATGATGGGCTTGAACCTCGTGGAGGCTTCCTACATACCATACGTTAGCACGGATCAAAGTACACATAGTTTGGGGCATATAGTTTAATGTCATGCGGGACGAGATACAATTTAACGTCATGAGGGATGAGGGAATACAGTTTAACATCATGCAGGATGAGTGCATATAGTTTAACGTCATGCGGGACGAGAAATTTGGGGCTTACGCTCTTAAGCAGCCCAAAGTGTTGGCGAACTGACGTGAAGAAGTCGGAATGACCGGGTGGTGGGCTTAAACCTCGTGGAGGCATCCTACGTACCGCGCGTTAGCAGGGATCAAAGTCCATGTAGTTCAATATGATGGGGCTTATGCTCTGAGGCGGCCCATAGGAGGTTTTCATGGTCGATGCTCACTCTAAGCCCATGTGAGTCATGCTCGGTGTGAGATACAAGAGGCGGCAGGGACCAGACGATCACGTCGCAAAGGGTGTGTCCGTGAGAAGCGGGAAGGGGCTTATGCGTTGAGCGGCCCAAAGAAGAAACATGGTATTATGTGTGGTTAGCAGCCTTTAATGCTTGGACTTACTCCAGGATGGAGGCCCGTGGTGCGACAAGGCACAGTGGGAGAGGGACTCCACTGGCCTTGGCAGTGGGGAAGTACTCGGGTGCATGGGTGAAACCTTCCACAAGAGAGGCTAGGGGCTTATGCTCAGAGGCAGCCCTTCCCCCATGGACAAACGCCACTCGAAAAGGAGGATATCATTCCATGCGAGGAATATTCCATTCCCATGGAGATGAGAGGCGTAAAGAATGTCCGAGCCGGGGAGACCCTGCGTGTGAGGCACAGGGTCAGACCACAGTTTAACGTCATGTGTTGAGGATGAGGTGCTTGGCAGTTTAACGTCCTGCAGCTCGGACAAGGTGGGTTCGCTCCACACCCCTAGGTCTTACATTCCCAACAAACTCTACCTTTTGTGGGGGGGGGGAGGCATCGACAAGGCCGTAGTGAAGGTGGGCCGTAGGGCGAACCATCGAGGGGTCAACGTTAGCGTGGCGATGCGAAGAAGCAATAGCTGTTAGCATGCCTATGCGAAGAAGCATAAGGCAAAGAAACACAAAGGGAAACACCGCCCAATGGACCTTGAAGTTACTTAATATGATCTTGGAAGGCCGTATGAGAAAACAATACATGGCGTGCACACTCGGTATGGAAGAAATCAGGCACCGACGCAGAGAGGCACCCGAGGGAGTCAAGGTGAGGGGTCCTGGGTTTTGCGTGCAAAGAAAAGGTTTGCACGAAAAACACCAGGATGGAGTGCAATTGGGTCAGAGGATTGCGCACAGATAGGGGATTGTGCTCAAAGGTCATGGATTTCACGCGGGGGAACGAGCCAATCCCTAAGGTATGGAAAACCTAACAAAAGGGTTGCGCGCAATTTGGAAGGTGTTGCATGCAATTGGAGGGGACTCTGCGCATGGGGCAAGGATTTTGTGCAAAGGAAGATCCCGGAGGAGTTAGAAAATACACTTAAGCCAGTGGGGTTATGCACTTTGGCGAACCCCGGGGCAAGGTTGTGCGAAAAGGTGGATTACCTGGAAGACATCTTGCGCGCGCGGGAGTTCGAATTGCGCGCACATGAGCTGGTTCGAATTCCTCAACCCCAAAACGGTTGGGGTCGCCTTTTATTTATAGGAATTCGTTGTCGCGGAAACAGGGCGGCGCGTGAAATCTTCCGCGCTAGGACCCGTTGGCGTGCAAGGCTTCCCCGCACGGAACCGGGAGCGCAAAATTGCACGCCGCACCAGTTTCTTTTTGCAAATCCCGGGAGCCCTTCATGCGCACAACATTTTTTCACCCGAGTGCCCTATAATTTCGCGCACGACTTCCAGGTCCTCCGGACCAGGCCTCTGAGTCTGAATATGACTTCGCTTCATCCGTTCGAAACTTCCTCTAGGAGTTATGGACTTTTTCGGCATCTATAATAGCTGAAACTGAAAAAAAGCTCCTAGATCATACACCACAGATCCTACCTTAATGGTAGTTATAGATGGACTCCTCAACAGTCAACATTTGGTAGTCTCCTCCATGTACTGACACGTCGTATGGTCCACCTCTGGGTACCATCTAGTCCTGGTACTCTTAGCCTCAGTCAGTGTTGTCCGTCGTTTGCAACCAAGACAACGAGGTGTGGGTATATCCCGTGCATTGGTGAGTATAACAATACTCAGTAGGGACCCCAAGACCCTCAAGGTCTCACAAAATCCAACAAGGATAAACCAAAAATTAAGAAATCAATAGATAATCCCACTTAGGTATATTCCCATACATATATCTATGTAATCCAGTAATCCATCTCAATCATGAGGTAAACACAAAAGTTACTAACTCAGGTCAACCAGGATTTTATTCTAGGGATAGTATAAATATGAACCCTCGGCTATTGGATAACTCATTCTCTATCGAGTACAGAGGGAATTCCACATCACACCAAGGCTCTTCCCACTATCCTTGGACTACTGAGGTACTCCTCTTATTGAGTATCATGGGTCCACCACATCACACAAAGGTGCTCCCCACCGTGGGTCTGCCGCATCACACAGAGGCGCTCCCCCTCATAGCTTGTAGAGTTACTTCTCCTGTCGAGTACCATGGGTCTGCTGCGTCACCAAGGCGCTCCCCACTGTTGGTCTTCCGCAACACCAAGGTACTCCCCATTAGGCCAGTAGAGTCACTCTGAGTCAAATAGTCAGCAGTTGTCAGGTTTCATCCAACTACTAGGTTCCCGTACAAATTCTCACTCGTCTCCAAAAGATCCGCTTAAAAAGCTAGTGGTCCATCCTCCAACTGTCACAAAGTCCCATGAAGAATAATCTCAAAGGTCCTCCAAATCATAGGTGTCTCAACGAAACAGATTGTGCATTAATCAGATTCTCGGTCTGTGAGTTATTAGCCTTTTAGACTCAGGGGCCCGATTGGATTCGTTTACGATCCAACCTGACTGTATCTCAACATTATCCCAAACTCCAGTGGGGTATAATCAAAGGGACCATCATGCTCGAAGAAAACCAGTGTCGTTGTAGGTTCGTCAAATGGTCGTCTGGTGCCAAAGATATGGTCAAAGAAAGTAAAGGGTCAGTAGTGGGCCCGAGTTCGGTCTGACCGGGCATGACCCAGTCTGGGCCGACCTGGTCTATGTTGACCCGGTTAGACCACTTGGGTATGGACCGAACCATTAGGCAAGTCAGCCTGTTAGGTTCGGGCCAGCCCACTGGGCCCAGCCTAGTGGGCTGCACGGGCGGTTCGGCCCGGGCTCGGCGCCGGTTCGGCCCAGACCATCATGAGGGTGCGGCCCGGCGCGGCTAGGCCTGGAAGACACGGTCGTGCCTATTTGTCCAGGGAGACACAAGGGGGGAGACATGACGGCTCAGGAGGCCAGTGTGGTCAGGGTGCCGGTTCGGTTGGGTGGAGACTGGGCAGGCCGGTAGGTGGGCGAGCGGGCGGCCGGGCAGGGCGTGAGCCAGGCCAGTGGGCGGCCGGGCAGGGTGCCAGTTGGTAGCCGGGCAGGCCGTCAGGCAGCCGGGAATGGTTCCAGGAGGGCCGGAAGGAGGCCGGGCAGGGTGTCGGGTGGGCCGGCGAGTGGCCGAGCAGGGCGCCGAGCATGCCGTCGGGCGGCCGGGCAGGGCGTGGTTAGGAGGGTGGCTAGGCAGGGCGTGACTAGGCCGAGAAGCTACTGGGTGCCGGGTGGCGCGGTCGAGTGGCAGTGCGGCCGAGGTCGCTCGACCGGAGAGCCATGGTTTGGCCCAGAGCACCAGAGCGCCGTGAGGGCGGCTTATTTTGCGGAGGCCATGGGTAGTGTGGACTTTTCCATTGCCGACTTTGTCCTTCTGTTACCTCATCATCATGCCGAAGATCATCACAAACAAGAACAGTGGAGGGGTCGGGCCATGTTGGTTTGGCCCGCACCTTCCGCGTTTAGGATGGTATCAACTGGATCATCAAGATGTAAGATGATGAACAACTACTCACCTACAAACAATTTGTTTCCAACCATTGAATAAGATTCAAGGAAAACATCAACATGTAAAAAGCCTAACCTTTGTTCGTCGTTCTTCATTCGTTGAAGGAGTCGCGGAAAGTAGAAAAAGAAGATCTTCATTCATCGCATCCTCTGCACACTTCCAATCCCGAGATAAGTCGGCTCGTTGATGACGATGCAGAGGGTAGGTCGGTTGAAGACGTCTCACATCTGTATAATCTCCAAGGAAGAAGTCAAAGAAGGTAGGTGTTCTTCATTTTTCATTGGGAGAGTTCTTCCCTCTTCTCTCATGTTTCCACCATGATGCCAAAGAAAATACTAATAAATAGGTTTATCTATTATTTCATTGGCACAGAATTAAAAATGGTTTAATAAATTAAACGACTCCACCTAATTAATCTGATGTATTGGCACAATTTAATTAGGGGAGTTGGCACAATTTAATTAAAGGGAAGGTGGCACCATAAAGGAGGGAGGGTCTGGAGAAACTCTCCCTCATTAATGAGGGGAGTTGAGAGGTTTTCTGCTCCCACCCTTAATAGGGGAGTTTAGCCCCGTGTGGTCCCCACATCATAACCTCTTGCGGGATGTTAGGTTTTGGTGGGCCCCACCACCATAACCTCTCATGGGAGGTTATGGTGTGGTGGACCCACCTCCAAATTCCATGAGGAGATTTTAACTTTCAAATAAAAATAAATCCACACACTTTATTTTTATTTAATTTTATCTCTAAAAACCCCAAAAACTATCTTTTATTCACGACCAACTGCCATTGAGGTGAAAGTCTTCCTAAGAGAATACCGGCGCTACGAGTACAATGGTGCCCTAAAATTTTAATTCTGAGCACCAGTTCAAATGTTATGAAAGCATGCTTGTAAATTTACTGAACGTACCCGAAAAAAACTTCAAGAATTGATTCCGGGCACACCGGGCCTCAGAATCATGTGCCGTCAATTTTCCCAGACTCATAAAAATCCCATGTATTTATGAAAAAAAATACCATGGAATTTCTAGGTCTCTAAATTCTCCCCACCTCAAGAATTTACGTCCCCGTAAGCTACAAATCGATCTATAGGAACAAGTGGGGGTACTAAGCAAGTATCTGAGCCTCCCACTCCCATGTGCTCTCTTGGAGGTTCTCATACTGCTAGAGAACGTGCACTAGAGGTATCGAACATCCATGTAGGACCGGGTCCAATCAATCCTCAATCTCCACTGGAACCACCATGATAGTTTCCCCATCTTCGATTTCCAACTCTCCATGGTTGATGATGTGGGAAGGGTCATGAACGTACCTCCTCAACTGGGAAAGATGAAAGACGTCATGCACCCAGTGCAACTGAGGTGGAAGATCTAGACGGTAATCCACCTCGCCTACTCTACTGAGGACCTGGACATGTCTGATGAATCTCAGAGACAACTTTCCGCCTCATCCAAATCTGTGTAGACCTCATCAAGGTGAGACCCATAGAAAGGCTTGTTCTCCATCCTCAAACTCTAGAGGTCTCCATCTCCTATCTACATAAGACTTTTATCTACTATGTGCAACCTTCATTTTCTCTTGGATGATCTGCGTCCTCTCTGTGGTAGCTCATACCATCTCTGGTCTCACGATTGCTGACTCCCCTAAGTCATTCCATCACAAAGGTGATCTGAAACATCTTTTGTACAATTCCTCGAAAGGTGGCATTCTAATGGTGGAGTGATAGTTGTTGTTTTACGAAAAATCCACCAATGGTAAGTGGTCCTCCTAGCTACGACCAAAGTTGAGGATGCATGCATGGATCATGTCCTTGAGAGTTTGAATTGTTCTCTCTGTCAAGCAATCCATTTTAGGATGGAAGGTGGTGCTCAAACGAAGCTACGTTCCGAAATCCTCCTGCAACCCATTCCATAACTAGGAAGTAAACTGTGTGTCACAATCGGAGACAATAGAAGAAGGTACTCCATGTAGCCACACAATCCCATACACATAGAGGCATCCCAAGATCTCTATTGAACCTTGCTCTCTGATCGGTAGGAAGTGGACCGACATGGTGAGTAGGTCAATGATCACCCAAATCGAGTCGTGACCCCTATAAGTACATGGAATTCCTATCACGAAGTCCATGTTTATCCCATCCCACTTCCACTCTGGGACCTCAAAAGGCTAAACCAAGCCTGCTAGTACCTGGTGCTCCATCTTCACCTACAGACAAGTGAGGCACCAAGAGACAAATTCTACAACATCTTTCATTATACATGGCCACTAGTGCTATCGTCGAAGGTCCAGGTGCATCTTCACCACTCTTAGATGTACCTCTAAAGGGGATGTGTGTAACTCCCTCAACACTTCCTCCTGAAGTGAAACTGGCACCATAGTACATCCTCTAAAGAGGATGATGTGCTCCCCACCTTCAGAAAATCCATCAAGTGACTGCCCTGTGGATATATGACCTGGTCGTGTCTCACAATCAGCGTCTCTATGTTGTTCCTCCTTGACATGCTGATGAAGTGGGGGGGGGGTGACTGTAAGAGAATGTAGAAAGGCTGTGCTGTCTCTATCCACAAAGAATGTCTGTAAGGAATACAACTTCTCTGTCGCCTCGCCTAGCAGCTGTATACCAGATCTCCTACTATGTGCATCTGCTACAACGTTCCCCATTCAAAGAGTATAGTCTATCTCGAAGTTATAATCCTAGAGGAACTCAATCCATCACCGCTATCTCAGGTTCATGTCCTTCTGAGAGAAGATATACCTGAGAATCTTGTGATCAGAGTACATGGTAAAACGTTCACCCATCAGATAGTGTCACCACATCTTCAATGCGAATACCACTACTGCTAACTCCAGGTCATGGGTAGTGTAGTTCTGCTCATGTTGTCTCATCTACCGAGAACCATACATGATCATTGCTTGCTCCTGCATCAGGACACTCTCGTGTCTGATCCCTGATGTGTCTCAGTAGACTACGTACCCTACACCTTCCTCTGGAATCCTCAAGATAGTGGCACTAGTCATCCTTTGCCTCAGCTTCTGAATGCTCTATTGGGATATCTATGAACACACAAAGGGTTTCCCCTACATCATCAAGGATGATAGTGGTGCTTCAACTATGGAGAAGTCTAAACAAACTTTTGGTAGTAACCAGCCAAACCCAGAAAACTTCGTACCTCCATCACACTCCTGGGTGGCTCCCAAGAAAGTACTGTCTCAATCCTCTCTGGATCCATTGTAATTCTAGCCTCCGAGATGACGTGTCCCAATATGTTAACCTCTTAGATCCAAAATTGACACTTCGAGAGCTTACCATAAAGTTGGTGCTCTCGCAGTGTGTCCAGTACTACCTGCAAATGGTAGGCGTGCTCCTCCTCCATAATCAAGTAGATCAGAATGTCGTTGATGAAGATTATGACAATGTGATCGAGGTATGGTGGGAAAATCTTGTTCATGAGTCCGATGAACACTGCTGGAGCATTGGTTACGCCGAAAGGTGTAACCAAGAACTCATAGTGGTCGTACTGACAGCTTAAGGTCGTCTTCTGTACATCCTCATCTCGAACTCTCAGCTATCGGTAGTCTGATATGAGGTCTATCTTCAAGAATCATTGTGCTCCCTTCAACTGATCAAAGAGGTCTTCAATCCTCGAAAGTGGGTACTTGTTCTTCTTGGTCACCTGGATTAGTCAATGGTAGTCAACACAAATCCTCAAGCTTCCATCCGCCTTCTTGGAGAATAGAATTCGGTTTTACTGGGGAGAAACACTGGACCAGATGAATCTCTTCCCCTGCAAGTCCTCTAGCTGTACCTACAGCTCACGCAGCTCTTCGCGAGCCATCTGATACACTGGTGTAGATATTGGCACCATCACGGTGTACATGTCAATGTAGAATTCCAGATCTCTGTGAGGAGGTAGTCCTGGATCAACGTCAGGGAAAACCTTCACGTAATGGTCCACCCCTATAGGATAGGTCAGACTCTCCACATCAACTGCTCCGAGGGTAAGGTAGGCTGACTGATGAGTGATCGGCTGCACCCTCCTTCGAGTATGTCTGTACTATGCAGCAAAGGCTCCCTTCTTAATGGTGAAGGTAAAAATGGTCCCATCCATGCGGACACACCTCACATTGTGCCTAATACAGTCTATCTAAGCATGGAAAGTAGATAACGAGTCCATTCCCAATATTACATCGTATGGCCTCGACACCGCTACTAGGAGATCTCAGTCGAAGCTCTTACCTCCTAGAGTAAGATCACACTGCTGAAACCAGTGGGTAATCATTGAGTCTACTCCCGTAAGAGTCTCTAGCCGTAAGGATCTAGCCAACAAATCCGTCAAGATCTCTGAGCTCCAAACGAGGGCAGTGTCAATGAAAGAGTGACCGACACCTGTGTCTATAAAAACTACAGCTATGGTGGAGGAGACATAAATCATACCAAAAATCACTTCCAGAGTGCCGTGATCATTGTCCACAACTTTCTGGAGCTGAGATCTCCCCTGTACAAATGCTCTCTATGGTCAAGGTGGACCTCCTGGTGGTGGTGGCGGTAACACCTCAAAACGTTGTCCACCGCCAGTTGCATAGCCAGCTCCACTTCCACGTCCACCTGCACCCTGCAGACCACCTCAATTGAATCTCAGCCTCTTCATGGGCGGTCCTTCAACCATCTATTGATCATCCGAACGGCGGTTCGGACAGTCATGAGCCAAGTGGCCCTGCCCGCCACATAAGTAACACTGCCCGCTGCTGGCTTGTATGTCTTTACCCCGGGTGCCCCACACAACTGATCTTGAGTCATGAAATCATCCACCTATAGGTCTAGTATTCTTAGACCTCTCTTACTTCTATCTACTACTATCTATAGAAGACTCTGCTGCATGTTGACTAGTGGTGGGTCTCACAGATGGAGATTGCTCAGTAAGGAAACTCTACACTAAGAGGGCTCGCTCCAACACCCCTACCTACGTCGGGATGCTGAGGGAGATCTTCAAAGCTCTGGTCTCTTGCCTGAGCCCCAACTCGAAGGTCTGAGACATAAAGAATTGGTCCCACACCATATCTGTGGAGTAGAGTGAGAGTTAGGTGAACCTCACAGAGTATTGTGTCACCGTCATGCTGCCCTGCTGCAGGTGAAGTATCTCTTGTATCCGTACCATACATAGGGTGGCTGGGACAAACTCTGCCCAAAACAGGCTCTCGTAGTCTACCCAGAGTAGTGTCACCTCATCATAAACCTAGAGCATCAAGATCCACCATCATCCTGCTACTTCCTTTAGAAGGCTGGTAGCAGGAATTACCATGAAGTCAGTTGGCGTCCCTACCGGTCAGAAAAATCTCACCATAGCCTCCAGCCAATCCTCAGCCGCCTGCAGGTCCATCTCTGCCCTGAACCTGGGTGACATCTGTGATGGAACTCATGAAACATTCTCAAGTTCCATGCATCATCTGCTACTATGGTTGGTTGCATCAGTGGCTCAAGGGGAAGTGGTACCGCTGGTGCATCCACTGAAAAAGGGCCCTGCACCGAGGCCTCGTCACTTGGTTGGCTATTTGTGTGTACAAATATCATGCCTCTCGCTGGTCATCTGCAGGGAGGCATCCTGAAAGAAACAAATGTGACACGGCCAAAGGTTTATACCTGGTGAGATGACCAGGTTTAGCTGACATAAAGAATACTTTTGAAAAGACACACGCAATCAGTGTTTTCTTGCACGGAGTCAGAAATTAGTAGTCAGGGTCCTGGTGTATGGATACATTGGTTGTCGTACCAACACTGGACTCCTTAACTGAAAACCACACTCAGTACCCTTAACACTATTGATTCACATAAAATATTAGAGTCTTAATTTATGAGGTAGAACTGACTTCTCTGATACTAATTTCTCCCGACCCGTCCACCGGGGCCCGTGCCGTGACTACCCCAAGCTCGCCTTCCATAACCCAGGGGTAGGAGAATAACACCCTAGGCGTAAATCCATAAACTAGGATGTAATAACCATTATAACTGTAAACACACACATCAGATCACACAACAGAATACAAAACACTAATTAAAATTTTACAACAAGAGAGTGCTGAAAAGTAAAGGGGTCGGAAATACAATTCCAACTATAATGTACAAGTACAACTGAAAAGGAAAAAAAAGATGAAAGGTGAAAAGAAGCTCATGGATTGTCCACCACGGATCCTACTTGAAGGGTAGGTATAGATAACATCCTTAGTAATCCATGTCTGTCTATCTCCTCCGTGTACTGACACGTCATATGGTCCACCTCCGGGTACCGTCCAGTCTTGGTACTCTCAGCCTTAGTCAGCGATGTTTGTGGTCTGCAACCAACACAACGAGGTGCAGACATAGCTCATGGAGGGGTGAGTATAACGATACTCAGTAGGGACCCCGGGACCCTCAAGGTCTCACAAAATCCGACAAGGATAAACCAAAAAGTATGAAATCAACAGATAACCCCGCTTAGGTTTATGCCCATACATATACCTAAATTATCAAGTAATCCATATCAATCATGAGGAAAACACAAATTTTACTGACTCAGCTCAACTAAGAATTTATTCTAGGGACAGTAACAGTTTAAACCCTCAGCTACTGAAGAAAGTCTCCTATATCGAGTACAGTGGGCCTTCCGCATCACACAGAGGTGCTTCCCACTACCTTTGGACTGCTGAGGTACTCTTACTATAGAGTATCGCGGGTCTGTCGTGTCACACATAGGCGCTCCCCATCGTGGTTCTGCTGCATCACACAGAGGTGCTTCTCCTAATACACTGCTGAGGTACTCCTCCTATAGAGTACCGTGGGGATACTGCATCACCAAGGCGCTCCCCATTATGTTTCTTCCGCGACACCAAGGCGCTCCCTACTGGTCCAATAGAGTCAATCCGAGTCAAACGGTCATCAATCGTCAGGTCTTGGCCAGCTACTAGGTTCCTGCACAAACTCTCGCTCATCTCCAGAAGATCTGCATCACAAGATACTGTTGGATGCTCCCATAGTCATGATGTCCCACGAAAAAGTATCTCAAAGGTATGCCACGTCGTAGGGGTCTCAAAACAACAGACGGTGTGTCAATCGAACACCCAGTCTGTGAGTTATTAGCCTTTTAGTCTCGGGGGGCCAGTTGGATTCATGTATAATCCAACCTGAGTGTATCTCAAAATTTCCATGAACTCTAGTGTTGTATACTCAAAGTGACTATCGTGCTCAAAGAAAACCAGCACCGCTGACAGTTCGTCTAACGGTCGTCCGGTGCCAAAGATATTGCCAAAGAAAGTAAAGGGTCAGTAGTGGGCCCGGGTTCGGTCCGACCCAGTCAGACCCCTTGGGTCTAGCTTGGCCCATTGGGGTGGTCCAGCTTGTTAGGTTTATCCCAGCCCGCTGCACCCAGTTCAGCGGCCCCTGTGGGTGTTTCAGCCCAGGCTCGGGGCCGGTTCGGCCTAGAGCGTCGCAAGTGTGAGGCCCAGAACAGCTCAGCCCAAAGGGCGCTACCGAGTCGGTTTGGTGGGGGAACTAAGAGGTGGGTCGTGGGCCGGCTTAGAAGGTCGGCGCCACCAGGGCGCTGGTTCGGTCGGGTGGAGATCGGGCAGGCCGACAGGCGGATAGGCAGGGTTCTAGTTAGGCCAGTGGGAGGGTGGGCATGCCGGCAGGTGGCTGGGCAGGGCCCAAAGCGGGCCGGTGGGCAGTCGGGCAGGGTGCCAGGTAGGACAACCGGTGGCCGGGTAGGGTGCACCCAGGCGGGCTGATGGGCGGCCGAGCAGGGCACAACCAGGCCGGGATCAGCTAGGAGCCGAGAGGCACGAGCGAGCGGTGATGTAGATGGGGTGGCTCTACTGGAGGGTCGTGGTTCAGCCCAAAGCACCTGAGCATAGTGGGGGCGACACAGTTTGTGAAGGCCGTGAGTAGCGCGACCTTTTTCATTGCTACCTTCATCATTCCATCACCTCATCACCATGTTGAAGATCATCACAAACCAGAATGGTGGAGTGGTTAGGCCATGTTGGTTTGGCATTCACCCTCCGCATTTAGGGTGGTATCAATTGGATCATCATGCAGTAAGAGGATGAACAACAACTCACCCACGAACAATTCCATTCCAACCGTTGAAGAAGATTCAAGGAAAACATCAAGATGTAAATAACCCTACCATTGTTCGTCGTTTTTTGTTCGTTGACGGAGTCGCAGAAAGTAGACGAATAATATCGTCGTTCGTCAAGTTCACTACATGCTCACAATCCCGAGCTGCATCGGCTCATTGACAATAATGCGGAGGTTCGGTCCATTGAATATGTCCCACATCGGTAGAAGCTCTGAGGAAGAAGTCGAAGAAGGTTGACATTCTTCATTCTTCGTTGGGAGAGTTCATCCCTCTTCTCCCAAGATTCCATGAAGATGCCAAAGAAAATAATAATAGATAGGTTTATCTATTATTTCATTGGAACATAATTCAAAATGGTGAAATAAATTAAATGGGTCCACATAATTAATGTGAATGATTGGAACAAGTTAATTAAAGGAGTTGGCACAATTTAATTAAAGGGAAGGTGGCACCATAAAGGAGGGAGGGTGTGGAGAAACTCTCCCTTATTGAAGAGGGGAGTTGATAGGTTTTCTTCTACCACCATTAATAGGTGAGTTTAGCCCCTTGTGGTCCCTATGTCATAACCTCTCACAGGAGGTTAGGTTCGGGTGGCCCCCACCCCCATAACCTTTCATGGGAGGTTATGGTGTAGTGGTCCCACCTCCAACTTCTATGAGGAGATTTTAACCGGAAAATAAAAATAAAGCCACACACTTTATTTCTATTTTATTCAATCTCTAAAAACCCAAAAAACTATCTTTTATTATAGACCAGCTTTCGTCGTAGTGAAAGTCTTCCTAAGCGAATACCAGCACTGCGAGTTCAACAGTACCCCCCGATTTCAATTCGGAGCACCAATTCAAATGTTATAAAAAACCATAAGTACATTTACTGAACGTACCCGAACAAAACTTCAGAAATTGATTCCAGGCACACTGGGCCTTGGAATCATGCACCATCAATTTTTACAAACTCGTAAAATTTCCATTTATTTATGAAAAAAAATTCCACGGAATTTTCGGTTCTTTACACAATGGGTTTTAAATTTCTATTAACATATTCAATTATGGTCATGAAAACATTTTTAGGGTTTAACCAGACTATAATATATGTATTAAAACTTATTTATGGTTCTTTAATCTTTTCTTACACATTATATTAATTTATAAATCAAAATGAGTTTGTTGTGATCAAGAACGGCCAATTAACCCAAAGAATTGTCATTAAAATTTTATATAATGATTCATATTTTCTCCTAATAACAAAATGAATTTTATGACCATGTAATATTATGGGGTTTCACTAGAATCATAAAAATTATATTCTATAAAACCATTATCATTCTACATGTTTATCATCAAATGAATATACGTAAACCAATCATGCAAACCAAAGAAGATAACACTCCCAAACATTGAAATTGAATTTATTAACCCATTAAAAGGTCACAAATGAACCTAATAAGGCTGTACTAAATCAATTAAATTTAGTGGAGGGTATTTAAAAAATAATTTATGAACCTAAATTTGATTATTCAGGTGATTAAGATCTAGCAAGGAACACCTTTGGTCTTAAGGTAAGGGTTTTCTACACGAACCTCCATTTTCATTCGGGTTACTCATATTCTATACTTACAAAAATTAATTTATTATTTATTCATATATAATCATCATATATACTATCATAATGTTCTATATATGTTTACCAACCAGAATCCAACTTTCATTAATGTGGATTTATATGTTTTATAAGGATCTTTAAAAAAATCTTTCTGAAATACAAGCCCGAATCAAGGGGATTTCTCAAATTCGTACCTATTTTCAGGGGAACTATGTAATATGTTTTTGGAAACCATTACCTTTATAAGATCTGTAATATTATTATGAAAATAATATCTTACTTAAATTTTGGTTTTATAAAAAAAATTTTCCAAAAGAACTCTTCTTTTCAAAGGAAAAGAGTATAGATCTGAAAAATTACTCGATTATTTTATAAGAAAATTTTCATCTATTTCAACACTCTTGATGATTCTTATGTATTATTGGGATTAATATTTTATGATATCATCTACCATACTTAATTTAATTTATTATAGTTATTTTTATTATGGATGTTCTATCTAATAAACATTCACCCATTTACACTGAATGGTTAGTGTTTATGCTTAAATGATCGAGGAAAGCCATTTACATTTCAAATGTTTGTTTCAATAGGAATGTATATGTTTTTTATGATTATACACATTTATAGGAGGAATTAATTGGACTAATTAAGTGTTTTTATGGGCTCATTATATCCCCTCAGTGCATCAGTAGGTCTTGTGAGAAAAACTATGGTCTTAGCATGGGGCCTCGACAGTATGGTTATGATGTCACACATTATACATTCCCTCATTATGAAACCAGTAATAGATATTTCATGTGGTTATTATACTAGTTGAATACCCATTATATTTTATTATGTATTATTATTCAGATCTTATTCCTTCCATAATATATTCAAGTTCATTTTTAAAGGCATTTGTTTTTATGTTATTCACTATTCCTAATGTTTATGTTTATGATATCTTTCATTGTTTTACTTACCCTTACTGAGCTTTTGAGATCAACCCTTTCTTATGTTTCATATTCCTAAGACACTAAGAGGTATATTATGAGTGAAATTCCAAAATAACCTAGAAGTTATGGATGTTTTCAAAGTAGTTTCTATGTTTTTTCATTTCAAGTTGTAATGTTGAGCTTATGTATGTATCTTTTTTCTAAAGCTACTAAACTACTTAGTCCTTAGGGTTGGATATTCATTGTTTAGATTCCAATGTAATAAAATAAGGCACTGACTATGGGAAACTGGGGTCAGGTACTTACATTTACTCTATGAAATCAGTTTCTACTACCAGGAATGTAATGTATCATGTGAAAGTGAATTATTAATACATAGGATTTGGTAGAGATTCAAAATAGAGAGAAGATTATTCAATCTCCGTACACAATTAATTCATTGGATTCTTATTATTCAACTAAATTTATTAGAAGGATTTAAATGAATAGATGATGAAAAGATTATTTTTAAAGAGTTCAATATCTTAGGAATCTTAAATACTAGAATTTTTAGAGATCCAAGTAATTTTGATAATATTAGGAAATCAGATTCATATATTTTATGAATTTTTATTTTGAGACGATTAAAATGAGATATATTTTCTCAAATACATGATTTCATAGTGAATATTTTCAATTATAAAAAAATTAAGTGAAAATTATAAATGTATGAAAAAATAAATATTCTTAAATAAAAATAATGTAGTTAGAGTCGATACAGAAACTTTACAGATTTGTAATATCAAAATAGGAAAGTAAACTAGTGATTCATGGAGAGAATAAAATCACATTTATACAAAAGAAAAGAATAATGAGTAAGATTTTTATTCTTTAATAGACTATATATTAGATGAGATAGTGATAATTATATCATAGAGTATTCTCATAAAGATTTTGTTTTGAAAAAAGGATGATCCCCTTCAATCATTACATTACTGAAATAGCACTATGGTAACTTCAAAGAAGATGAATCCCGTTTTATTTATACCATTTAGGATTAATATTCTATTTAAATAGTCAAGGAGGGAATCAATACAACACATTTCATCTTACTTTATGGAATTTCAAGCCAATCATCTCGTATAAAAGAATAGTATGTTTATGCTTTCTTGTACCTGGTCGATGCCAAGATAATGAGACAAAGACCAAACACTTTCTCTCTTTTATTTAAATAATAAGAAGTATGTACTGTGAGTGAGATAACAACCACCATAAAAAATGGATATAGTCATCCTTAAAGAGTTTATACTTATCAAAAAATATTTTGTTCATCTTATGATGGGTTCATATTCCATATCTTTATATACACTAACAAAATTAGAGAAAGAGAGAGATATAATTGCTCACTAAAAAAGAGAAGAGGTGGTAAATGGTTAAGTAGTGAAATTGGAATAAAAGTTTAACCATAATTATTTACTCCCATTATTAGACATATCTCTATGTGATCTTAATAAGAGGTTTGTTATAATATCAATTTATGTTTGAAAAAATAAAAAATAATCAAGGGAATAGTGATGAATTAATTTAGTGATTTTTATAATTAATATCTAATATTATAATTAAGGGATAATATTTTTGAATGAATCCCTACCTTGATGGTGAATCACTGGCACTTCAAGTTTGTAATCATCACTGGAATATAATTTTTTTGATGATGTTGTATATTCAATCATGATCCTATAATTTTTCATCATCACCACAATGACCAAACCTTATAACTATTTCATATATGAGGTTCATGCTGTTAAAAATCAATAAACATAGATAAAATTCATAATTGCTTTTATATCAAGAATGATTCAGGGTTTCAATATCATTAAACCTATTAATTAATTAATTAATTAATATAAACAACCAATATGTGATGGAAAACAACCAGGGTGCTGGTGTGAACAAAGAAATCACCATACATAGGGTAAATAAACTATGTCAAATTCAATTACAGAATCTATTTCCCCATGAACCACCACATTTAAATGATATAAATAGTCTATCACAAATATTTTCATGTGGAGTAAAATAATATAGTATTTATAATAAATTTTTTTCAATGCTATAACATTATCACATTTCTATTTGCACAAATAAAAATATGATCACGACGTAGTTGTTGAAATATGAGAATGAAATAATTGAATAAGATATTTTATTCTAGGATCATCCATTTAGTTATCATTTAGATTATTATATAATAACGGTTTTGATAATGTCCATTTGAACATATGGAAGGATTGAAGACCTTGACTAGTAGGATTCTACCCCATTGACCCATCTATCAGAGTTTTTAAAGAACATGAAATCCATTATATTTTCTCTTCACTAAGACAAATCTTAAATGAAAATTCTTAAATATGAATGAACCCATTCACGAGAGAAGTTATAAAATTTGAGATCACGAACCAAACCATGTTCGTTGAACAACCACAAAAAATACCCAGCATCACACACCATACTCTTAGGGCATATACTGCTATAATATGGGGATATTATACAAACCCTAATAGAATAAATTTTAATATTTAATTTTTAAAAAATTAATTATTATATTTATCTATTTTTATTACATTATAATGATTATAAAATAAGTTTGATAAAAATTAGATTATGGAATGAGGAAATAAAAAATTATATATTTTTTGGAAATAGATAGTTTTAATTAAGACACTATTTTTTGGCTAATTCAAGAATATTTTAAATATTTTATATAAATTTAATAATATTATTAATAAATATTAATTAAAAATATAAGAATATAATTTAATGAAGAACAATGTAATTTTCAAAAGGTTCATAATGGTGTTAGTGTCGTAAGAAATTTTATTTTTAGTTAATAAGGGTTTTTAATTAAAAGAAAAAAGTATCATATTTAGAAAATTATTTGGATAAAATAAATATAATTTTTGAAATTTTCACCTCAAATTTATTAAAATAGTGATTTTTTTTAAATTTTATGAGATCGTCAAATGTTTTGATAAAAATGAAAAACAATATAAATATATTGTATGTATTAAGACATCATAATTGCTGAAAATTGATGTAAGAAATAGTATTTATGGAATACACAACCAAAATTATGTTTCCCTTTACAAATAATGTGTTTTTATGTTATTTTAATAAAATTATAAATCTTTAATTCAAACTACGAAACCTATATTATATTTGAAGGATTTAAAATCAATTCATTATAAACATGATTCACTTTCACATGACAAAGCGTATTATTCAAAATAGTTAATATATTGGACATATAAATTATTAAAAACAACTATTCATTGGATGAAACCATGGGAAAAACAAATTAAATTATTTTTATTATTATTTTATCATATAGATTAAAAAATCAGATTTAATAAATTAATAAAAAATTACACCGCTTTTTCTATAAATACTCACACATCCTCTCACTCCTCTCCACTCAAAACCCATTTAACAAGAAGAAACTATCCCTATACCTATATAAATTCCTCCAAAGTTTTTTCCAATATATAAATATGATCCTCCTAATATTTTTTATGCACCCTCTCAAGGTAAATGGTCCACTCATCTTCTTTTTATTTAAAGTACTTTCCTTGTACTAATCCATTCTATTTTTTTGATTTTCCATGTTTTAATGTGTTTTAAAACTTCCCATACCTTAATTATGATTCTCATGTGTTGATAAACCACCTTTCACTCTCACTAACTCCTCCATAAACCTTCATGTATACCCATTATTTTGTCGAAATTATCTTGTGATATTCCATACTAAATATTTTTGTAGTGAATATCTCCCTATTTCGACTTAAGGGTATTCACCTAGATGTATGTATCTTTTATTGATTTGGGAGTCCCATTTATATAACTTAAATTAATTAATAATGTGATTTAATGTACAAAGACATTTCTCTATGCTGAATGATATATGTGGAATGAAAATTCATGAACATAATATAAATGTGATAGTTGGTCTCTGAATTATATAACTCCCCATCGCATGGGGTAATGTATTTCTCTCATAAGATTCCATGTATAGTTAAAGGGAGGTTATCCAATGAATATTATAAGTCCCCAGGCTTAAACCTTACTTAATCTTGAGTTATTACAAGATTACACATTGAGGATCTTTTCGGGTTTAGAGTTTTAGAGAATTAGATCATAAAACTTGCATTACATTCCACATATAAACAAAGTGGTTACATAAAGATAGTATTCTTATTTCCCAAAAATGGAAACATATTTAAAATAAAACATGGATTCTTTCTTGACACTTCCTTGACACTATCATCATATCATGTACCTTTCCCTTGACCTATGAAAAACATTTCAAAAAAACTTGGGATGAGCATAAAAAGCTCAGTAAGGGATATAAAAATATGGAAAGGAAACATGGGTACATATATACATAAAAATGAAATCATAATTTACCCATAAAACATAAGCACTTTAACATACCTCATCAAATCATGAATAAATCAAAGATATCATAAGACATAAAGGTAACTTGAGACATTCATAACATTCTTATGTAGGGAGTAACCCTCTTGGTTACGTTTGGAATACCCATCACAGTATATTCCCTAAATCTCTTCGGAGAAACCTTAAAGTTTCACTCGTTCGCGTTACCCAATGCATTGGAGAGCTATATCGGGCTCACCCGCCCTTAGTTTATCACGGAACCACCCGTCTTCATAATAATGCCCAAGAACCTCAACATAATCGTATCACATAAAACATGCATAAAGGAAACATAACATTCCCACCCTTCAATCACAAGATATCAATACAAAACATTGATATAAAAACATTATGAAAACCATTTTCAATAACAAAATAAAATAAAATTAAAACATGATATTTATTTTTCTTTTAAAAAGAAGGTATGGCTTGTAGAGGAAGCTGAAACTCCAATAATGGTCACAGTGGCAGAGAAGTCATTGTCGCCGCATACGTACGACAAAAAAATTCCCTTTTGTTGTTTAGTAAATGCTTCTTATAAAAAATATTCCTTTTGAATAAACGTAAAATTCAAAGGGGTTTATACACCATATAAAAGAAGGTTGTGTATAAAACAAAATATGCCTCAATGAAAGGAGATTGAGACGAAGTCCCATACCTCAGGTCCGACTTGACTAGATCATTCTTTAATGTCTTGAATAATAAACTTGAGTTAATTTATACTTGGTTAAGAACCTTTTTCAAGTTCATTATTCCTTTTATATCACTTATTTCCATGTCATGAACACTATGTAATTATTTAAGTTAATACCTGTCGTTTTAACGATCATTGGTTTTTGAGTCAAAAATAAACACTTTATAATTACAAGTTTTGCATGTATCCATTATATCCATAATTATAATCATGATGTATATATCATATATATCCAGTATATACATGCATTTATAATATTACATAATCATTTAGAGGTAAGAAATGAAGTGCACCGTTCATGGAGACGGTAAGTCGTACGTACGCATGAACGCTACTTTCCTTTCTATTTTGTATTTTATAGAATGGAATAATAATGATATAAAGGTATATTATAATTCCAGTATAATATAATATATAATATCATAGTTCCATCCTTTATACGTCCCACATATGGTATTTAACGAATCAAATCACTTTGAGGGGGCGGTAGTCCGCACTTCCTTAAATGAAGATACCACGTTTACCCTTAATGGAAACCATAAAGGTATGCCCAAAATGAAAAATGCGGAAGATTAAGGAAAACATAAACATATTATATATCATATATAAATATAGTGACATCTTAATGGCCACCTTTGAATGTGTTAAAATAATTTTGAACAATCATCGTTTCGGGAGGCATAAATTCACCATCCATGGAAACAGTATGTCCTTTAACCATTAGATGTAGGTGTGTGTAAGTGTAGCTCGAATACTTATTATAACAAAATCCTAGTATATTGAATATACTGGAGTTGTTACAAAATAAATGAATAAAAAGAGTTTAGGGGGTTGGAGAAGCAAAATAAAACAAATGGACTCAAGTGAAGACATCACCTTAAAATCAGGTAACTCCCTTTGGTTTGAGCTCAAAGGCTTCATTGGGAAGACTTATGCCCAATGTGAGGATTCAAGGAGTAAGAGAGGGATGTGAAGAGACAAAATGGGTAGGGCTTGGCCGAGCCAAGGGCATTGGGAGTGTTGGTAAGGAGGTAGAGGTGGGGGCCTTTTATAAGAGGAGAGGAGGGGCACTCTTGTAAAGTAAAGAAATGTTACTTTATTTGAAAATTATTTTCGGATTCAAAAGGTCCCACATTGATATAATTCGAGGGAAAGGTGATAAGGGTTCTCAATACACCCATACAATAGGTTTTGGACATGTGTAGGTCATAGATTTTACATTATCTTTTCATTTTATTTAAATCTTTTATTAATGAGGTAATTGCGGCATCATCATGATGTCATATATAATTTAATTTATTTAAAGTATAAAAATTATGAAAAAAATACTATGATGTAGGAAATATTTTTAGATTTCCAATGAATATTTATAGTCTAAAATATAATCTATGTAGACAAAATTAAAAATGTTTTAATCAGGTGATACATTCTTGTTATATTTACATTCTTTAAAAAAAATAAAAAGATAACAAGTCAATTTCCACAAAAGTGATTCCATGGGGTCCCCAAGTTTGGCAGAAGGAATCCCATGGTCGGCCATGATAAAACCAGTAGAATTAGGACACATGTTGGTGTCATTTTTTATTATTATGATATTATTTTATTATCCTTAACTATCCGATTACTCATTAATCAAGATAATTAAAGATAATTACCGTCATTACTATTCATAATGTCCAAAAACAAAAGAGTCTTGATTAAATAATATGGACCTTCTAATTCCATATATGTAATCCATTTTACCAAATTCCAAACACAGAAATTACAATAATTGATTTAAAAATAATTCCTGTTGTCAAAACAAATAGCGGGTTTTTTGAAACAATATCTATGAAAAGTTTGGCATTAGTTTATGCCCAATTACAAGGTGAAATTAATCCTAATGACCACCATTGGATTAAATGGTAAAAATATATTCTAATTTAACTTTAAAACCAATTCAAAAGCTAATCTAATCATATAAATAAATTAGATTAAAAATAAGTTTTGATGTAAAATGCAGTATTTTTCACTATTCATTAAAAAATGAACATTGTCAGAAAAATACCAAAAATTCACTCAAAGTAAATTTTGATGTCCCAATCATAAAGAATAAGTTTATTTTTACAAACATAGCTTATAACATTTTCAAAAGATAGATTTAATAATGGTTTTCCATCAAAAGGCAGTAAAACAATCTTTTAGAAAAATATTAGTGTATTCCATGCTTAAGATTGGATTTATTTTCATTTTAAGCCTCTAAAACACTATCTAATTCATTAATAGACATAGATAAAAATATCTATTATTCATTACTTACTTGGGATGTTACATCCTTCCCCTCTTTAGAAAATTGCGTCCCCGCAATTTATTTACTTATCGAATAAATGGGGGTACTTATCCCTCATTGCATTTTTCCGATTCCCTTGTTGCCTCTTCCATCATGTGGTTTTTCACAAAACCTTTACCTGATTAATCACCTTATTTTGTAACAATTGCTCCCTGTGGTCAAGAATCTGGACCTGTTGTTCCTCATAAGATAGGTTCTCTTCCAGCTGAACTACCATTGGACTCAAAACATGAGATGGATCTGGTGACCGTGATGTCGTGACACGTCAAATTGATTATATTTTTAAGGTTGATTTATAGTCTAGGGTAAACCCTAGGTCGTCTCTCAAGGAGCGTTGGTAGGTTTAGAGTGTGTATTTTTGATAAAAATGTCTAAGAGAGGGGTGCTTTTGAAAACAGCTTAAAACAATGACTTAGTTGAAATAGATTAAAAGATGAGTGACCAAGTGGATTTTGAGAAATATGAGATAAAAGGGTCGATGTGATTTCACTACACACATATCAAGTTCATTGTTCATAGAGATTCATTTTGGGTTTAGAGTAATTCTTTGGTTGGAGTTAATTGGAATCCCGATTAATTCCTAAGCTTTTATTTCAATACTTTACGGACCAAACCTTGACGTAACAATCGTATTGTCAAGGTCTAGTACTTATGCATGGAATAAGAGCTTCCAAAGCATATTGAAATCTCAATAAGGTGGGTATGAAAAGGATTCTTGTGGTGTCCAATCGGAACAACACAAGTCACGCACTCAAAACGTCACACCGATCAGTTAGAAATTAAGAGCATAACACTCACATGCATCAAATCAAGAATTCAAATCTGAAATAAAATAAGATACATGGAATGAAATGTTTAAACACCCAAATTACTCCAAACCAGTAGCTAATTTATGCATCGGAACTCCCTTGGCATGTGTGTAGCTCCCTCACAACGAACACCCAACTTTTAGCTCGACATCGGGAGGAGGAGGAAGCTCGGGTGGAACTCCTTCTTCATTGTTGATCTCCCTATGAGGATAGGGACCTCCAGAACCTCCAAGGTGATTAGGAGACTCTTCTAGGACTCCAAATTGGCAGCACTTCACTCCTTGGCCGAACTTGCAAATGAGGAACCCAAGGTTCCCTTTTATAGGAAATGTGGGAGGTGGTTTTGGGAACACAGATTTCATCAATCCACTTGCAGGACGCGTTTCGGCATTCAGACAGTCTTATCTCGCTTTGGAGAAAATCGAACAGTTGTAGCCCTACCTCTTGACTGGCTCCACCGAAAGTTTGGCACCGTTTTGACAAATAATGCTCGAGATATTGATAAAATACAGAACACCGAATTTGACTTGGTCCAAATTCGGTGGCTCGGACAGATCAGTTCGGATGGGCCCCATGCAATCCGAATCAGGATTGGGTTCCTTAATAGTAAATGTATAATATGAAATTTTGGACAGGCCCACAAAATTTCAGCCCATTTGGATGCACGGATTTTGTGTAATATTCAAAACGGTGGACAGATGTCCATGGATCCATTCAATTTTTGGCCCAGTTTTCTTTCACTTCATCAAGAGCCCTCCAAATCACCTCCACCTACATTGTAATTTTCAAAACAAGTATCATTGCCCTATTTAATAGTGATAAACACTAAATTATTGAATCAAACATGAAGTACAATTTGATAATATTTTTATAATTTTTAATACAAAATATGTTTAGCACAGCGGTGTAAGGGTGAAAATGAAACAGTGAATCGTGGTATGATCACACCCCCACACCTAAACATTTGCACTCCTGGGCAAAGTCACATATTCAAATACAATGATTCATATATATATATATATATATCCAACATCATAAAGATTTTTCATTTGAGTAAATTTTATTTAAAGTAAAGTGATCAATGCACGAACCACACCAAGGAGTTCTTCCTAGTGAAAATAGAAAAAGATGTCTCATAAATCATATCATAGTGAAATTCAAAAAGATTCATGATACCCAATTGAGAAAGGAATTCAGAAGTAAACCATGACACTAAATATCCATGTGTGTGTGTGAAAACCATTCCATTCTATTCTTTCCACTTGATATCTAATAAATATTTGTTATTTTAACATTTTTCAGCTTAAATGATTTTCTCACCGAACCTGTCCTACATCCTTTGCAATCATATTTCAAGACCCACTCATTTAAGCATTCCCAGAAGTCAAACCATAAGCTCCCGACCTAGATATCCCCATATGTTGCACATTTCATCACTCCCCTCATTTTTTTTGAAGTTGCAATTGGAACAAATCTCACACTCATCTCTCAACCCTTGTTTGATCTCCTCACGACACTAATTGCAATAGTTATAACAAGATCAAAGGTTGAGGAGGAGTGGTTTTTGACCTGCCCAAGACACAACAATTTTTTTTTGAGGGCGTACAACAGTCGGACATTAGGTACACACGCATAGGTCAATCTGGTACAGTAATGAAATAGATCGGATAAGGAACGAACGTATGGAAATATCATTTAAAGCTGAAAAATATTAACCCAACATATATTTACCTTATATTAAGTAAGAAATAATCACACTTTGTGGTTTGGTGCAAATTTTTTTTTTCTTTTTTTTGGAGATATTAGCGACATAGTTTTCTCAAAAACTACTCACACAATGGGCATCAATCATCTCAAAGGTTTCACATAGATACGACCATTTATATCATTGACAGAAAACCAATTCACTAAAAATCACTCCCTGATGTTAAATTCATACAAATATTCTTTTTAGCCTTCGTTATGGTATTTTTACATTCCCCATTTTATGGTCGCCACATCATGGAATTTCGAAATTGTTGATGGGGAAAAATAAAAATACCATAAAGAAGGCCAAAAAGAGAAAACAAAAGGAGAAAATGGTGAAAAATCCTAACTATCCCAGGAATGTATCCACCCCCCCACACCTAGAGAATGCAGTGTCCTCACTGCAATAAAAGAGACTGTGTGAAGGAAGGATAAAACCTGGTGAGTGTTATTCATAGACCGCTTCTTGAACATGGAGTTCCTCCATTGGGGACTCCGGAATGGCTTCATGGAAGTGCTTCAGCCGCTGCCCATTGACAGTGAAGGTTTGCTTGGTGTCTTCATTTTGAACCTGGACAACACCAAATGGAGAGACATTAGTAACAATGTAAGGTCCAAACCAACGGGAACGAAGCTTACCAGGGTGCAACTTCAGCCTTGCATTATATAGGAGGACCTTCTGTCCAATTTGGAATTGACGATGAAGGATGAGACGGTCGTGGGCAGCCTTGGTTCGCTCTTTATAAATTCGGGAGTTCTCATATGAATCTCTTCTCATTTCCTCCAACTCCTGAATCTGCAACTTCCTTTGAATACCTGCACCAGAAAGATTAGAATTGCATTGTTTAATGGCCCAGTAGGCCCGGTGCTCTACCTCAATAGGGAGGTGACAACTCTTCCCAAAAACTAGCCGATATGGTGACATGCCAATTGGAGTTTTGAATGCAGTACGGTAAGCCCATAACGAATCATCGAGTCTAAGACTCCAGTCTTTTCTGTTTGGCTGAACTATTTTCTCAAGAATCTATTTTACCTCTCTATTTGATACTTCAGCTTGACCATTTGTTTGTGGGTGATAAGCAGTAGACACTCGATGCCCAACCCCATACCTGCGCAAAAGAGATTGCATTGTGCGGTTGCAGAAATGAGAACCTTGATCACTGATGATAAACCTAGGTAATCCAAACCTACAGAATATTTGGGTTCTCAAAAATTCCACAACTGTCTTGGAATCATCTGTCCTCGTGGCTCGTGCCTCTACCCACTTTGAAACATAATCCACTGCCAGAAGAATGTAAAGGTTCCCAAATGAATTGGGGAATGGTCCCATAAAGTCAATGCCCCAAACATCAAAAATGTCATGGAAGAGTAAGGGTTGTTGGGGCATCTCATTTCTTTTAGAGACATTCCCTATTCTTTGACAGCGAGGACAAGATTTACAGAATTCATGGGAATCCCTAAACAATGTGGGACAAAAGAGACCAGAATCTAAGACCTTGCGAGCAGTCCGTTGGGGACCAAAGTGGCCCCCACAAGCAAGTGTGTGGCAGAACCTAAGGACAGATTGAAACTCACTATCGGGAACACAACGCCTAATAACATGATCACTACATGTGCGCCAGAGGTAGGGGTCATCCCAAATGTACCAACGAGACTCATGTTTTAGACGGTCGGCCTGGTTTTTGGTGAAATTAGCAGGAATGCAAGACGCTACCAAATAATTTACAATTTCAGCATACCAAGGAATAACATCTTGCACTCGGTACAATTTCTCATCAGGAAACAATTCATTTATGGGAATACAGGGGGATGAGTCAATGTCCGAGGGTGGTAGAATCCTACTGATATGGTCAGCAACCACATTTTCTGTTCCTTTTTTATCCCTAATTTCTAGATCAAATTCTTGAAGGAGGAGCATCCAGCGAATGAGACGTGGTTTGGCTTCTGGTTTCTTTAGGAGATATCGGAGGGCTGCATGGTCTGAGAACACAATGACTTTGGACCCTATAAGGTATGGCCTGAATTTACCCAAGGCAAACACAATGGAAAGAAATTCTTTTTCAGTGGTGGTGTAGTTTTCTTGGGCAGGGTCCAAAGTACGTGAGGCATAGGCAATGACATGTGGAGCTCGATCGACCCTTTGTGACAAGACTGCCCCAACTGCATAGTTAGAGGCGTCACACATGAGCTCAAATGGTAAATCCCACCGGGGTGGTTGGATTACCGGGGGTGACGTGAGACTCCATTTTAACTTATTGAAAGCTTCCTCACATTTTTTATCAAAATCAAATTCTTTTTCTTTTTGGAGTAATCGGGAGAGGGGGAGTGCAATTTTACTAAAGTCACGAATGAAACGACGATAAAATCCAGCATGACCCAGGAAAGACCGCACATCCCGAACATTTTTAGGGAATGGTAGGGAGGAAATGATATCTACTTTTGATTTGTCCACTTGGATTCCTTCCCCAGAAATGACATGTCCCAAAACTATGCCTTGTCGCACCATGAAATGGCATTTCTCATAATTTAATACAAGATTCTTTTCAATACAGCGACGTAGGACAGAACCAAGACTACTTAAACATTCATCAAAAGAGGATCCATAAATAGTAAAATCATCCATAAAAACCTCCATGCAATTCTCCAGGTAATCCGAAAAAATACTAACCATACATCGTTGGAAAGTACCTGGAGCATTGCACAGACCAAATGGCATCCTTCTATAAGCAAATGTACCGAAGGGGCAAGTAAAGGTTGTCTTTTCCTGATCCTCAGGGGAAATATGGATCTGAAAGTATCCAGAATACCCATCAAGGAAACAGTAATGGGACTTCCCTGCTAGCCTCTCTAGCATCTGGTCAATGAATGGCAATGAGAAATGGTCCTTCCTAGTGTGTTGGTTTAGTCGGCGATAGTCTATACAGACACGCCAACTATTCTGCACACGAGTTGGAACCAATTAATTATTTTCATTTTTAACTACAGTAAGGCCAGTTTTTTTAGGAACTACTTGAACTGGACTGACCCATTGGCTGTCAGAGATAGGGTAAATGATTCCAGCAGCCAACAATTTTGTTACTTATTTTTTAACAACATCAAGTAGGTTTGGGTTCAGTCGTCGTTGTGACTGCCTCACTGGTTTAGCATCATCATTTAATAAAATATGATGTGTACAAATTGATGGGCTAATGCCATGAATGTCAGCAAGTGTCCATCCCAAAGCTTGTTTATACTTCCTCAAAAGATCAAGCAGTCGCAATTCATGCTCAGGAGGGAGTGAACTAGCAATGATGACGGGCAACTTGTTTCCATTCTCAAGATATGAGTATTTTAAATCTTGAGGCAGTTGTTTTAGTTCCAATTCTGGGGGATTTTGGATTGACAGAAGTGTGTGTGAAAGTGAGAAGTCACTGATCTCATCTAACTGCTCAATGGTAACATCCTCAGATGAGGAATGAGCTTTTACAAGCTTAGCAGTATTATCGATGGTCATGTGATCCTCTGTGTTCAAGAAATCATCAATTAAGAAACATGCATGACATTTCTCTAAACCGCTACAACAATCAATGCATGATTCATTACCTAACATTTCAATCAATGAAGAAAACTCGGAAAGGGGATCAGGTGAATGAAAATAAGTTGGTTCAGGGGAAGGGAGAACATCAATTGAATTGACAAAGAGAGAGGAGTGTTCTTCTGAGGGGTGCTTCATGGCATCAAGGATATTGAAGTGGACAATATTACCACCAAACTCCATAGATAATGTACCATTATGGACATTAATTATGGTTTTGGCGGTTTTCAAGAAAGGTCTCCCCAATATAATTGGGGCATGTCCATTCATCCTATCATCTTCCATTTTAAGCACGTAAAAATCAGCAGGAAAAATTAAATTTTGCACCCTCACAAGAACATCCTCTAGCACACCAGAGGGGTGTGCCGTACTCCGATTTTCTAGCTGAACGACAATACCAGTGGGCTTCAGTTCACCGACCTGCAATGAAGAGTAAATAGAGTGAGGAATCACATTAATAGAAGCACCCAAATCAAGCATAGCATTGGAACACGAATACTCGCCTATGGTGCATGGAATCGAGAATGTCCCAGGATCATTGCACTTGGTAGGAAGTGATGACTCTATCAATGCTGAAACATTCCTCCCCAGGCTCACCTTCTCATCACCACGAAGCCTCCTTCGGTGTGTACACATCTCCTTCAGAAACTTGGCATATCTTGGAATTTTCTTCACAGCATCAATCAAAGGAATGTTAACCTGTACTTTCTTGAAAGTTTCCAAGATTTCTTTATCAAGTTCGGTTTCTTTTTGTTTCCTAGGTTGGGCAGCCCTTTGAGGAAATGGAAGAGGAATGGTTGGGATAGGTGGCTCATCAACAACCACAGTCTTTCCTTTGGAAGGGCTTCTCTCAGGAAAAGGGTTTTCTTCTCTTGGACCATTTTCAGCAGTTGGGATGGTGGTTTCCTTTGGATGGGAGGACTCTAATGGAGGGGTCATTTGGCTTTTGAGTTGTGTCCCACTCCTAAGGGTGATTGCACTAACATTTCCTTTATCCCCAGGGTTTACTACTGGTTGAGATGGTAGTTTACCCGACCCATGACTTTGGATTTCCCCCACCGAGTTGGCAAGTTGTCCTAGTTGGGTCTTTAGGTATTGTATGGCTGCTTGGGTGGTTTTTTGGAATTGGAGATTATTGGAAGCCATTTGTTTCATCATATCTTCTAGGCTAGGATCGGTTTTTGGAGGGGGTGGTTGGAATGGCCTTTGGGGTGGTTGAGGATTTCTGGGTGGTGGTGGATGACTACTCTGACCTTGTTGGTTCCATTGCTATTGAGGTTGGTTTGAATACCCCCCTTGCCTATAGGCTTGGTTGTCCTTCCAACCTTGGTTGGATGGATAGTATGGTTCTTGCCTAAAGGGTTGGTTAAAGGGGCGTCCTGGAAATATTGCCTCACAACTTTCAGAGGTTTCTCTCAATTGGGGGCATTGGTCAGAATAGTGGGTGTCAGAAGAGCAGATTCCACAATGGATGGGAGGAGGAGATTGATATTTCCCTTGGGAGAGAGCTAGTTGTCGCAGAAGCGTACTTACCTCTTCGAACTTCGTGTCCACCTTCTTCTCAAACTCAGTACTTTGCACCTCATGGACACCTCGAATGGGAACACTGGACCGTGTACCGAATTGTTGAGTGTTCTGTGCCATGTTCTCAATGAGGGTTCTTGCAGCGATTGGGGTCTTATCTACCAATGCACCACCTGCAGTAGCATCAATCATATTTCGATCAATAGGAATCAAACCTTCATAAAAATATTGAATTAAAAGCTGATCACTTATTTGGTGGTGTGGGCAACTTGAACATAACCTTTTAAAGCGTTCCCAATATTCATGTAATGTTTCCCCCTGAGATTGTCTTATACCACATATTTCTTTCCTTATAGTTGCAGTTCGAGAGGCTGGGAAGTATTTTTCAAGAAAAAGGCGTTTCATGTCTGCCCAGCCCCTAATTGGTGAATTGACATAGTATAACCAATCTTTTGCAGTGTCTTCTAATGAAAATGGGAATTCCCTAAGCTTCACTTGTTCTTCATCCACATTAGCAGGTTTTAAGGTTGAACACACAGTATGAAATTCTTTTAAATGCTTATGTGGATCTTCTCCAGGCAGTCCATGAAATCTTGGTAATAAATGAATTAAACCAGATTTTAGTTCAAAATTGGGTGCCTCACCTTGTAATTGAATGTAAGTGGGTTGGATATCAACATCAGGTGAGGTTAGTTCTTTTAGTGTTCTATTATTTTCAGCCATGTTATACAAGTTATGTTCAATTTTAACTTTGGTTTCAGAAGAAGAAGAAGGATCAAGAAGAATTTTAAGATTTGATGTCTCCTCCTTCAAAGTGTGGTCTTGTATGTCTCGGTTTCGTTGATGTAGGATCCTCTCCGATTCGGGTTCAAAAGTTTGTAGGTCTCCCGGAGTAGAACGCGTCATACAAAGAACCTACACAATAAATAAATTAGAACACAAAAACAAATTCAAAGGTAGAAGATAAAACAAACAAATATTCACAAAAATTATAAAAAATTTTTTTTATCAAAAACACGCACAAAAAACCAAAGCGCTCCCCGGCAACGGCGCCAAAATTTGACCGTGATGTCGTGACACGTCAAATTGATTATATTTTTAAGGTTGATTTATAGTCTAGGGTAAACCCTAGGTCGTCTCTCAAGGAGCGTTGGTAGGTTTAGAGTGTGTATTTTTGATAAAAATGTCTAAGAGAGGGGTGGTTTTGAAAACAGCTTAAAACAATGACTTAGTTGAAATAGCTTAAAAGATGAGTGACCAAGTGGATTTTGAGAAATATGAGATAAAAGGGTCGATGTGATTTCACTACACACATAATAAGTTCATTGTTCATAGAGATTCATTTTGGGTTTAGAGTAATTCTTTGGTTGGAGTTAATTGGAATCCCGATTAATTCCTAAGCTTTTATTTCAATACTTTACGGACCAAACCTTGACGTAACAATCGTATTGTCAAGGTCCAGTACTTATGCATGGAATAAGAGCTTCCAAATCATATTGAAATCTCAATAAGGTGGGTATGAAAAGGATTCTTGTGGTGTCCAATCGGAACAACACAAGTCACGCACTCAAAACCTCACACCGATCAGTTAGAAATTAAGAGCATAACACTCACATGCATCAAATCAAGAATTCAAATCTGAAATAAAATAAGATACATGGAATGAAATGTTTAAACACCCAAATTACTCCAAACCAGTAGCTAATTTATGCATCGGAACTCCCTTGGCATGTGTGTAGCTCCCTCACAACGAACACCCAACTTTTAGCTCGACATCGGGAGGAGGAGGAAGCTCGGGTGGAACTCCTTCTTCATTGTTGATCCCCCTATGAGGATAGGGACCTCCAGAACCTCCAAGGTGATTAGGAGACTCTTCTAGGACTCCAAATTGGCAGCACTTCACTCCTTGGCCGAACTTGCAAATGAGGAGCCCAAGGTGCCCTTTTATAGGAAATGTGGGAGGTGGTTTTGGGAACACAGATTTCATCAATCCACTTGCAGGACGCGTTTCGGCATTCAGACAGTCTTATCTCGCTTTGGATAAAATATAAAAGTTGTAGCCCTACCTCTTGAATGTCTCCACCGAATGTTTGGCACCGTTTTGACAACTAATGCTCGAGATATTGATAAAATACAGAACACCGAATTTGACTTGGTCCAAATTCGGTGGCTCGGACGGATCAGTTCGGATGGGCCCCATGCAATCCGAATCAGGATTGGGTTCCTTAATAGGAAATGTAGAAAATTGAATTTTGGACAGTCCCACAAAATTTCAGCCTATTTGGATGCACGGATTTTGTGTACTATTCAAAACGGTGGACAGATGTCCATGGATCCATTCAATTTTTGGCCCAGTTTTCTTTCACTTCATCAAGAGCCCTCCAAATCACCTCCACCTACATTGTAATTTTCAAAACAAGTATCATTGCCCTATTTAATAGTGATAAACACTAAATTATTGAATCAAACATGAAGTACAATTTGATAATATTTTTATAATTTTTAATACAAAATATGTTTAGCACAGCGGTGTAAGGGTGAAAATGAAACAGTGAATCGTGGTACGATCATCTGGCATATACTTTCTCAACATCGAAACATTAAAAACATTGTGTACCTGAGATAAACTCGGAGGTAAAGCCACTCGGTATGCAACTGATCCAACTCTCTCCATAATTTCATATGGTCCAATGAACCTTGGACTCATCTTTCCTTTCTTACCAAATCACATCACACTTTTCCATGGTGAGACTTTGAGAAAAACATGATCACCTACCTCAAAAGTTAGATCCTTCCTCCTATTGTCTGCATAACTCTTCTGCCTACTCTGAGCTGTTATCATGTGTTTCTGAATCAGCTGAATTTTTTTTTCCATCTCTTCTACCAATTCTGGTCCCATCAACTTCCTTTCAACCACTTCATCCCAGAAAGCTGGAGTTCGACACCGCTTCCCATATAACGCCTCAAATGGTGCCATCTGTATACTGTAATGAAAACTATTATTATATAAAAATTCAACCAAAGAAAGATGCTGGTCCCAACTTCCCTGATAATCCATCGAACAAGCTCGTAGAATATCCTCCAAGGTCTGAATTGTTCGTTCTGACTGCCCATATGATTGAGGATGAAATGTTGTACTAAAATTTAATTCAGTACCCAACGTCTTCTGAAGGCCTTTCCAAAAGTTAGATGTGAACCTGGGATCACGATCAGATACAATGGAGAGGGGAAATCCGTGTAAGCTGACTATCTCTTTAAGATACAAATGGGAAAGTTGATCTAGGGAAAAATTATCTCGTATAGCAAAGAAATGAGAAGATTTAGTCAAGCGATCAACAATAACCCAGATTGCATTATTACCTCGAGATGTCTTCGGTAATCCCACAACAAAGTCCATGGATATATTCTCTCATTTCCACTCTGGAAATGGTAAAGGCTGAAGCATCCCTTTTGGTAACTGCCGCTCTGCTTTAACCTGTTGACATTTTTAACACTTCACAGTAAAATCAACAATATCTCATTTCATTCCATCCCACCAGTAATACTCCCGTAGATCCCTGTACATCTTAGTACTGCCAGGATGAACTGAAAACAGAGAACTATGAGCTTCACATAAAAAATCTCTCTTCAACTGTGATTCACAAGGCACACACAATCTCTTCCCAAATCTCAAAACACAATCATTATCAATGTTTAATTCAGGCAACTTACCTTTCTGAACCAGCTCTACCTTTTTCTGAAAATCACTATCTTGCTTCTGTGCTTGCTTGATTCTATTTGATAGAGATGATCTCACTGATACCTGAAACAAAATAGAAGAACTTCCTTCACCAACAACTTCTATGCCAAAGTTCATCAAATCCTTAACCAAAGGATCACGTTCCAAACGCAACATTGCTAATGAAGCATTACTTTTTCGACTTAAAGCATCATCCACTTTATTTTCTTTTCCCGGATGGTAATGAATTGTACAGTCATAATCGTTGATTAATTCCAGCCATCTCCTCCGTTTCATGTTTAACTCTTTCTGAGTGAATTTATAATTTAAACTTTTGTGATCAGTATATATTTCACACTTTACTCCATAAAAATGATGCCTCCAAATTTTTAAAGCAAAAAACAACAGCAGCTAATTCCAAATCATGTGTAGGGTAATTTACCTCATGAGTTTTCATCTATCGTGAAGCATAAGCAATTACCTGATCATTCTGCATTAGGACGCAACCAAGTCCTTTCAATGAAGCATCACTTTATATAACAAACTCACAATTCCTGGAAGGAAGTGCCAAAACTGGAGCATTCATCAATCTTCTTTTCAATTCCTGAAAACAATCATCACATTCTTTTGTCCAGATAAACTTAACACCCTTCCGAGTTAGCTTAGTCATTGGACTAGATAACCATGAAAAATTTCTAACAAACCTTCGGTAATAGCCTGCCAAACCAAGGAAGCTACGAATCTTAGTTACATTTGTGGGTCTTGGCCAGTCTTCCACAACTTTTGTTTTTGCAGGATCAACAGCTATCCCATCTTTAGAAAAATGTGACCAAGGAAAGAAATTTGTTGCAACCAAAAGTCACACTTGCTGAATTTTCCATAGAGTTTATTTTCTTTTAAGGTTTTCAAGATAACCCTTAAATGTATTTCATGATCCTCTTTACTTTTAGAAAACACCAAAATATCATCAATGAAAACCACCACAAACTTATCCATGAACTCATGGAAAATTCTATTCATTAAGTCCATGAATACATCAGGTGCATTGGTTAGCCCAAAAGGCATTACTACAAATTCATAATGGCCATATCTTGTATGGAATGCAGTCTTCGGAACATTTTCTTCCTTTACCTTCAGCTGATGGTACCCCGATCTCAAGTCAATCTTTGAAAAATACTGAGCTCCCTAGAGCTGATCAAACAAATCATCGATATGAGGAAAAGGATATTTGTTATTAACAGTGATGTTATTCAAGGCTCTATAATCAATGCAAAGTATCATAGAACCATCTTTCTTTTTAACAAATAAAACAGGAGCACCCTATGGTGATGTGCTAGGTCAAATGAAACCTTTCTCTAATAAATCTTGTAATTGCTCCTTCAACTCTAAAAGTTCAATTTGAGCCATTCGATAAGGGGGCTTTGAAATTGGCTTAGCATCAGGAACTAAGTCAACAATAAACTCAACTTCCCGATCTGGTATTATTCCAGGCAACTCATCAGGAAAAACATCAGGATACTCATTTACCACTGGCACATCATTAATCTGAATATTTCCTTTATTTTTAACGATGTGTGCAAGGTAACATTCATTTCCATATTTTACAAGTTTCTTGGCCTCTTGATAAGTTATCAACAGTAAGGGTTCATTCTTGTACACAAACTGAAAGTCTTTCTAAAAGAAACTTCTTTAGCTCTACATTCAATCTTAGTATGCTAAATAGAGAGCCAATCCATACCCAGGATAACATCAAACTATACTAGAGGTAGAACAATAAGGTTTTCAAGTAGGTTATTTCCACAGATAAGGATAGGAAGATTCTTATAAATTATTTTTTCCCCAACATTTCCCCCAGGTGTTTTTACTAAAAGTTCAGGAGTCATTTCTTGAGATGGTATTCCCATTTTACTAGAAAAGTTTTCAGAGATGAAAGAATGTGAAGACCCCGAATCAAAAAACACACTGGTATAATCTGAAAAAACAAACAATGTACCTGATATAACTTCATTTGATGGCCCGACATCTGCTGAAGTAGTTGCAAAGGATTTCACCACCCCTTTCTGCTTGTAGTCTAACTGTTTCACATCACTCAAGCTCTTTGTCGGACACTCGGTTGCATAGTGACCCATCTCATTGCACTTAAAACATTTCACTAACTGTAAATAAAATTTGAACTTTCCATCACCTTGATATTTTTCAGTGCAATCACGAGCCTTATGTCCCATCTTACCACATCGGTAGAACTTTCCAGAATTCAGAAGACATTCCCCAGCATGCCTTTTGCCACATTTATCACAAACTGGAAACTTAGATTTCTTACCATCAGACTTTTTTGAAGAATTCTTCCCTTTCTCCTGCCACCTTGGTCTCTTCTTCTGCTGGTTTTTATAGAACACTTGATCATCGACAAACTCCATTTCCACCTTCTCAGCACATCGAACAAGCTTTTCATAACTTTTAAACTCACGAGAAGCTAATGCCATTCGATATTTTGGCTTTAATCCTGAGTAAAAATGATTGATTTTACTATCAAGGTCTCAGATAAAATTTGGAGCATACCTTTCCAATCGAGTGAACATTTCTTCATAGGTAGCCACTGAGTCTTCCTCTTGCCTCAATTCCAAGAAATTTTTTTCCATCCTAAGTCGAACAGCCTTAGGAAAATACTTTTCAAGAAACAAACCTTTGAATTCATCCCAGTCGAGAGCATCAATCTCATCAACGTCCCTGATATTTTTAACCATCGACCACCACTGATCTGCTTCACCCTCAAAACGGTAAATAGAAAGACTAACCTTTTGATTGTCTGAACACCCCATGACATCGAAAATATTCTCCAGTGCTTTAATCCACCCTTCAGCTAGCATAAGGCCAGATGATCCTATGAATGATGGGGGATGTTGCCTCATGAAATGTTCCACAACTGACATGTTCCTCTACGGTTGATCTGGCTGATCTCGTGTATGGATACCACCGCCATTTATCGCTTGATTCAACTACGCCATTACTGTAACAAACTGTTCAGTTCCAATTCGGACCATCTCAGGATACTGATTCGGAAGGGTATTTCCTTCTGCATGCTTTCCTATCACTGCTTCCATGTTTCCTTTACAGAAAAACATTCTAAACAAACATGTCTTAGATGAAGCAACATGGTAATCTTCAAATACTATATCACTTCAATTTGACCATAATTTTTTTTGGATAATCATTTAATAGAATTATAACTCCTAATGTTATCTAAACCGACCTTTGATACCAACTATAAGGCCCCAGCCTTAAACCTTACTTAATCTTGAGTTATTACAATATTTCACATTGAGGATCTTTTTGGGTTTAGATTTTTAGAGAATTAGATCATAAAACTTGCATTAAATTCCACATATAAACAAAGTGGTTACATAAAGATAATATTCTTCTTTCCCAACAATGGAAACATATTTAAAATAAAACATGGATTCTTTCTTGACACTTCCTTGACACTATCATCATATCATGTACCTTTCCCTTGACCTATGAAAAACATTTCAAAAAAACTTGGGATGAGCATAAAAATCTCAGTAAGGGATATAAAAATATGGAAAGGAAACATGGGTACATATATACATAAGAATGAAATCATACTTTACCCATAAAACATAAGCACTTTAACATACCTCATCAAATCATGAATAAATCATAGAAATCATAAGACATAAAGGTGACTTGAGGCATTCATAACATTATTATGTAGGGAGTAACCCTCTTGGTTACGTTTAGAATACCCATCACATTATATTCCCTAAATCTCTTCGGAGAAACCTTAAAGTTTCACTCCTTCGCGTTACCCAATGCATTGGAGAGCTATATCGGGCTCACCCACGCTTATTTTATCACAGAACCACCCATCTTCAAAATAATGCCCAAGAAACTCAACATAATCGTATCACATAAAACATGCATAAAGGAAACATAACATTCTCACCTTTCAATCACAAGATATCAATACAACACATTGATATAAAAAAATTATGAAAACCATTTTCAATACCAAAATAAAAGAAAAGTAAAACATGGTATTTATCTTTCTTTTAAAAAGAAGGTATGGTTTGTAGAGGAAGCCGAAACTCCAATAATGGTCACGGCGGCGGAGAAGTCATTGTCGCCGCATACGTACGACAAAAACATTCCCTTTTGTCGTTTAGTAAATGCTTCATATAAAAAATATTCCTTTTGAATAAATGTAAAAGTCAAAGGGGTTTATTCACCATATAAAAGAAGGTTGTGTATAAAACAAAATATGCCTCAATGAAAGGAGATTGAGACGAAGTCCCATACCTCAGGTCCGACTTGACTCGATCATTCTTTAATGTCCAGAATAATAAACTTGAGTTAATTTCTACTTTCTTAAGAACCTTTTTCAAGTTCATTATTCCTTTTATATCACTTATTTCCATGTCATGAACACTATGTAATTATTTAAGTTAATAACGGTCGTTTTAACGATCATTGGTACTTGAGTCAAAAATAAACCCTTTGTAATTACAAGTTGTTCATGTATAAATTATATCCAGAATTATAATCATGATGTATATATCATATATATCCAGTATATACATGCATTTATAATATTACATAATCATTTAGGTAAGAAATGAAATGCACCGTTCATGGAGACGGTAAGCCGTACGTATGCATGAACGCTACTTTCATTTCTATTTTGTATTTTATAGAATGGAATCATAATGATATAAAGGTATATTATAATTCTAGTATAATATCATATATAATATCATAGTTCCATCCTTTATACGTCCCACATATGGTATTTATCGAATCAAATCACTTTGAGGGGGCGGTAGTCCGCACTTCCTTAAATGAAGATATCGCATTTACCCATAATGGAAACCAGAAAGGTATGACCAAAATGAAAAATAAAGAAGATTAAGGAAAACATAAACATATTATATATCATATATAAATATAGTGACATATTAATGGCCACCTTTGAAGGTGTTAAAAGAATGTTGAACAATCATCGTTTCGGGAGGCATAAACTCACCATCCACGGAAACAATATGTCCTTTAACCATTAGATGTAGGTGTGTGTAAGTGTAGCTCGAATCCTTATTATAACAACATCCTAGTATATTGAAGATACAGGAGTTTTTACAAACGAAATGAATAAAAAGTGTTTAGGGGGTTGGAGAAGCAAAATAAAACAAAAGGACTCAAGTGAAGACATTACCTTAAAATTGGGTAACTCCCTTTGGTTTGAGCTCAAAGGCTTCTTTGGGAAGACTTATGCCCAAAGCGAGGCTTCAAGGAGTAAGAGAGGAATGTGGAGAGACAAAATGGGAAGGGGTTGGCTGAGCCAAAAGCTTTGGGAGTGTGGGTAAGGAGGAAGAGGTGGAGGCCTTTTATAAGAGGAGAGGAGGGGCACTCTTGGAAAGTAAAGAAATGTTACATTATTTGAAAATGATTTTCGGATTCAAAAGGTCCCACATTGATATAATTAGAGGGTAAGGTGATAGAGGTTCGAAATAAACCCATCCAATAGGTTTTGGACATGTGCAAATCATAGAGTTTACATTATCTTTCCATTTTATTTAAATCTTTTATTAATGAGGTAATCGTGGCATCATCATGATGTCATAAATAATTTAATTTATTTAAAGTCTAAAAATTATGCAAAAAAATAATATGATGTAGAAAATATTTTTATCTTTCCAATGAATATTTATAGTCTAAAATATCATCTATTTAGACAAAATTAAATTTTTTTTAATCAGGTGATACATTCTTGTTATATTTACTTTCTTTAAAAAAAAGATAACAAGTCACTTTCCACAAAAGTGATTCCATGGGGTCCCAATGTTTGGCACAAGGCATCCCATGGTAGGACATGAGACAACTAGTATAATTAGGACACATTTTGGTGTCATTTTTTTATTATTATGATATTATTTTATTATCGTTAACTACCCAATTACTCATTAATCAAGATAATTAAAGATAATTATCGTCGTTACTATAAACAAGAGTCTTGATTACATAATTTGGACCTTCTGATTCCAAACATGTAATCCATTTTACCAAATTCCAAACACAGAAATTGCAATAATTTATTTAAAAATAATTCCCGTTGTCAAAATAAATAGCGGGTTTTTTGAAACAATATATATGAAAAGTTTGGCATTAGTTTATGCCCAATTCCAGTGTGAAATTAATCCCAATGACCACCATTGGATTAAATGGTAAAAATATATTCTAATTTAACTTTAAAATCAATTCAAAAGATAATCTAATAATATAAATAAATTAGATTCAAAAACAGTTTTGATGTAAAATGCAGTATTTTTCACTATTCATTAAAAAATGAACATTGTCAGAAAAATACCAAAAATTCACACAAAGTAAATTTTGATGTCCCAATAATAAACAATAAGTTTATTTTGACAAAAATAGCTTATAAAATTTTCAAAATATAGATTTAAAAATGGTTTTCCATCAAAAGGCAGTAAAACAATCTTTTAAAAAACATATTAGTGTATTCCATGCTTAAGATTAGATTTATTTTCATTTTAAGCCTCTTAAACACTATCTAATTCATTAATAGACATAGATAAAAATATCTATTATTCATTAATTACTTGGGATGTTACAAATATAATGTTATTATTTTTTGTATTTAAACTTTAATAATGATTATGATTTCTTGTTTTATGTTGTTTCCACATTCCAAGTTTTCCATGATGTTATTTTCTTAGGTCATGGTTCGATAATCATGTTTTTTATTCTCACCATCTTATTTTAGCATTTTATAGCTCTAGAATCACATTCATTACTTTATCTTATTATATGATTTGAATATTACATTATTTTCATTTATATCTCACCCCTTTCTAATGTACGTCCCAAGGTTATCTCGTTCAGTATTAGAAGATCTATAGATTTATAAGATAATGTTGTGGAATTTTTAAATAATGTCATTGTATCCATATTTAATGTTATTGTTTTATGTATATAATTTACCAAATACTATATACCTCTCTATAATCAAGGACTATATTACCTTTTCCCATAGGAAAAAAATATTTAAATTTTTGTATTTAAAAGTCTTGGGTTGTTGTATAGGTGGTCTTCTTCCCAATTCTTTCTTCCTCATATAGTATCTCTTACAATAAATATATCCCTATTATATTTAGCTTTATGTAATCCCAAGGGAGGGAAATATTTTAAGATAAAATTTATTCTTTATTCTCATATAATCTACAATACTAGTATTATCCTTTAAAACCTAATCTGCTTGAAAACAATTGAGTTGAATTCTGGAAAACTATTTTTGTTTTAAACCAGTTTTGGAATCATTCAGCTTTGATAATGGAGAAACATTATTCTTATGATTATTCTCAACTACATTTTATGATGTATTATTCTTCATAATATTTTTCACAACATATTTTCCCCAAATCAACTGTTAAAATATTAACTTTTAGTTATAATTTTCTTCATAGCATTTGATATAATAGTTGAATAATTTACTTAAACTTGTGTAAATTAGTTTCCAGATATTTGAGATGACTCTGTCTTTATATAAAATACATTTTATCAATCATTATTCATTTTTACTTGTATATGAGAATAGTATTGTGTAACTTGTCATTATAAACAATTATCTATTATTTTAAATTTGAGAACTTTGGATCAAATTTATATGGAAAGTTCATCATTATTTTTTTAACATTGGAATTTTCATGATTTTCCATAAATTGAATTATAATATAGAAAATTTTATAAAACCTTGTAAAATAATTAGAAATTATCTCATCATCTACCATTTTGATTTATTAAAATTTTTCCCACATGATCTATAGGTTTTCGTCCTTTATTTCAGCAACACTTCATATACATATTCTAGATTTTCCCGTATTTTGTTAGAAGTTATGCGCCCCATTACATTTTTATATACATTATCAAACTGATAAAATATAATAAAATTCATGGCCATCCCATCGACCAAAAAATTCAATTTTCAAATATGTTTTTTGTGAATCTCACTCAAGTGGTGGAAAACATATCTCTATAAGATCACTAACCTCCAAACAATGTGATAGAGGATAATGAAGTATTCTACAATTCAACCCAAGGAAATTATTTCCAAAAAAAATTGGACCTCCAATAATACTATTTGGATTCATATTCCCAATTAATTATAAATATAGGATCTGAGTGGGAACCTGGTTTACTTTAATACATGTAACACCCCCATATTTTATGAAATATATTATTTTCAAATAAATTAAAATTCTTTCATTACATGCACAAAAATTTAAGAGTTTCTTATTAGAAACCCCATGTTAATTTTTCATGACATGAAACAAAAATTTTAGATTATGGTACATGAAATAATATGTTTGGACTATGTTACACACAATACCAAATTTTACCAAACTTCAATATACTGTTAATATTATAATTTAATATTATATTTATGAGATAGACATTAGAATAAAGAGTATGAAAGGATTTACTAAATTTGGAAAATATGTTTTATTCATGTTTATAAAATTAATTATTTGGAAACCAATTAGTAATAAATTAACATAAAACTATTTTAAAGTAAATAATTCCTTTTCAGAAAACAAAATTCAATTTAAAAACATGTTATGTTTCAATAAATTAAATAGAACAATTTTTATGAATTATTTTAATTTAAATGTATAAATTATATATTCAATAAAATATTTAAAATTAATCATATATGTTTTCTAGGAAAGAGATAAGAAGAAATCAAATTTTAAAAATAAAAGATGTATTTTTCTAAAAGGTAGTTTACCACCATTTAATGGCACACTTTTTTAAAACTATTTTTTGAAAATTTTAAATTTTTTTTTGGAAAAATAAACCTCATTTTTGAAAATGTAATATAAAAATTATCTTAGGATGAATTTTAGGAAATTTTTTGGAGAAGTATAATTTTTTTATGAATAGTGTAAAATACAGAATTTTAATAGAAAAATGCCTTTTGATTTAAGTGATTCATAAATGCCTACAAAACCCACTTCTTTTCATGGGTTGTGATATAATGATTATGAAACATTTCTCTTTTACATAGGTTATAATATGATGAAATGTTTATGATACTCATTTCATGTTAGGGGTTATGATATGATTAATTTTTATGATCTTGTGGAACTCATTAATATGGTTTTCATTATGTGATGGATGATACCTAAATATCCCCCTAGTGCATTGGGTATTTATAAATGTTATATAATCTCACAGGGTACATCGGTTGCTATCCCAAGACCAAAAACAAGAGGGTATATTTGATATTATCCAAATATAAAATAACAAGAGGGTATATACATTATTTTCTCAGGCTTGAAAATAAGCTGGTATATAGGTTTTTATCCTAATCCTAAAATCCTGAGGGTACAAAGGTTATTATCCCAAGCCTAAAAACAAGAGAGTACATGGGTTATTAGCCCAATCCCAAAAATAAGAAGTTACATGGGTTGTTATCCCAAGAATGAAAACAAGAGGGTACAAGTGTTGTTAGCCCAAGGCCAAAAAATAAAAGGGTACATGAGTTATTAGCCAAATCCTAAAAACAAGATGGTAAACATGTTGTTATCCCAAGACTAAATAAGGTACATGGATGGTCATCCCAAGAATAACATTTTATAAATGTCTTGGTTGATATAATTTGCATATGGTTTAATATTCTTATGTACATGCTACAAATTCAATGACTTGTGGCAATTTTATGATCTCAAGTATCATGTTATTTGATTTACTTATGATTCATGTCATATTAATGGCCAATAATTATGCAATGAATTATTATTATGATCTATGAAATGTTGGGAATGCAATTATTATGTTTTTTTCATTATCATATACCCTTATTGTTATATTATTCTTCCACATGGTCATAGATTTATATCCCTTAAATTTACCCTTACTAAGCATATGATCTCTCCCTTTATTATGTTTTATTTCCCCAAGTTATGAAGAAAGGTGTTAAGTAGAAGTACTTAATGTGATGTATTTGTAGGAAACATTGGTCTTCTTTTACCATGTTGGAAGATTTAGTTCAATGTTTCCAAATAAACCAAACTATTATGGTACTTGGACATGAACATTCTTTAAGTGATGAACATTCAAATAAATTATTGGAATATCCAGGTATGAGAATCCCAGGTTACTATAGTTGGTATAAAAAGAATTTTTTTTATCATCCTTTAGAAACTAGGATGATAAAAATTTAGTGAGAACCCTAGGGATATTTCTTAGTATATGTTTAGGGATGTTCCATGAATTTTGTTACAGGATTGAGAGAGTGGTTATCAATAAATAACATCCATGTATATATACAAAAAGTAGATGTGGATCTAGTATATATTAACTTGGGGGAAGATCCTAAAAAAACACTATATTTAGCTAGACTCAATCGGGGACCGGTGTACGAAAATAGGCCTTTCTATACACCTAGTTTGACACTCCTGGGGGATATAGATAGGAAATTCCCAAAATCTTTACAAAACATCATAAAGAATTTAAATTCATGATTAAAATTAATAGACTAGGATAAAACCAAGGTGTAAAAGATTAAAGAATAAGGTTTCATGATTTTGAAGTTATATTAGTGATTTTCATGATTATTTAGTTTCCCACTATTATTAATGATGCTCAGACTATGATTTATAGTTTTAGTCAATGGCAAGAACCTGAAGTAATTGGGATATCATTGAATGTGATAGAAGAGTTTTAATGATAAAATAAAGAGGATTATGACTACAAAAATGGATGTTGGGATGATGAAAAATCTATTTTCATGAAACTTGATTAACAATGTGCACATTAACCAACTCAAAGACTCCCCAAAAAGAGAAGGAAAGATTTATCTGAGATTTCGGGTAGTAGAGATCATGGAGAAAAGAATATTCAGTTTTTTATGTGTTACGAATGTGGTAAGTAACACCCGAGTTAATGTATTATATAGATGGAAACATGTTTTGACTATAGAAAATAAGATCCCAAAATAATTAAGTGAAAATTGAAAATGAAAATTTCAGTTTACATAATGGATGAGACTATTGGACACCCTCATATTTCATTAACTATAAAATTATTTAAATGTGGGAAGTATGGACATTATAAAAATTTATGTCCTAAAGGGAAAACACGTTAATATAATCAGTAAAGAGGTATGAGTAACAGTTATATTACTAATGATGAAGAGACTACATGAATTATATGAAAGGAAATGGGAATAAAGAACTAAGATGATGAAGTTTAATTCATGGCCTATGGATGAGGATGAATAATTGATATGTTTATATATTTTAATTCAATAGTTATGAAATATATATATATTAGGATTGTTTGGGGAAGATAAGAATTTGGAATTTTCTTGAATGTGTTAAATGGTACCGAGGGACTAGAAAAGAGATATTTTGATTAAGGTAAAATGACTCTTAATATTTTTTGTATGTTGAGAAAATGATGTTAAGAAAAGTGATGTTAGATATAAATAAAGTAAATTGGATAGTACTAATTAACTTATAGCTGATTAACTATTTTTTGACAACCTAGTGCCGAGTCAGAAGTTTTTACTTCTTACTTTTTCATTCCTCTTATTTTTAGAAATCACAACCATCTTCTTAAAAACATATTTACCAAATTTTTATGTACGAAGTGTTTTAGTATGTTTTTATAGAAAAAATTACCTTTTACCATACATAGAAAAAATTCTTAAGTATTATGAATATAAACATTAAATTATTCATTATGATTATCAAAATGATTATTTTTTAATATATAGAACTCATCTTTATCAGGAGAACATAAAGTTAGATTTTTTCCCTTGTCTTTCATACTGAATTAAAAAAAATTGATACTGGTACCAATAAAATTGGACTAACATTCATAAAGATTATCATGTTTACAAGGGTATGTAAGTACATTATAATGACCATGTTTATAATTATAATAAAATGACTTGTCTCTAATGAAATGAACATCTTAAACACAGTAATGGTGTTTATAAATATAATTTCAGGCATTCATTTGTGATAGATGGTTATGAGATTTTATGTGGAAACTATTTGAGTCCTATGAAACAAACTAATCAAGATGATTGTTGGAAAGATGCCTATAAATATCAATTAAATCAATGAGTTTTGAGAAAATTCATTTGTTCATTTTATTTCTATTTGTTTTAGAAATAACAACGAAGATTACTAAAGCGTGAACATCATTTTATCAGTATTTTTAGTTTTTTAGAGTTTTATAGTTCTAAGGAATCTTTGTAAGGTTTTTTTTCATAATAAATTCTACAATTTTAATCTATGTCTGATTATTGTTATGATTGAGAGCTTTTTGGGATTAGAAGATGGTGAATCTGATACATGAAATCGAGGGATTTTGGGGCATATAATATAGAGCAATATGATCATCGTATGGAGGTATTTCTGGTAACAGGAAGACCGTGATAATTTGATCATCATATTGTGGGATTTATTTAGTGATGAAATATAGACTTTAAAATAAGTATAATATAGTGGATACCATTAGTCAAGATTATTGACTACCATATTCTTAAGGTTAAAAGAAGTAAAATTTTAATATAGATGTAATTCATTCTTACATTATTATAGATCTTATATTACTTGTTTATACAATCATTCTATTATGATGCACATTTAATATAAAGGAAAACATCGAATTTGTCTTTATATTATATTAGTTTTATTGGTATTAGTCTAGTTATGACAAACAAAATTTTTAATCAGATCCATCAAGATTCTGATCTTACACTTATATAATCAGACATAGTCAGATTCTGATTTTAATACTCTGACAATTGGATTGAGTCTGATTCCAATGAAATTACATAAATAAAGATTTTTTTGTTTAATGTTTTATAAAATATATTTTCTAAACTACACTTCACCCATCCTATAAGTATATACAACCAAGATAACTCTTACGATCTAACAATTCGTATCAGAGATGGACACTAATGCTCTAATACTTACAAAGTTTTTACTTTTTTTATCAACTCAAAGTTCTATTAAGTTTCGTTATAAAAATCTTGTTTATAAACATTATTATACCTAGACTTTTTTATAGAAAAATAAATTATTTTGTTTTTAATATATAAGGTCTAAATTTTGGTTCAATAGAAAACCTAAATCCAAAAAGGCCACCTATATTTGATGGTTATGATTATGAGTACTAGAGAGATAGGATGAAGACATTTGTTATCAATACTTCAGTTGATATTTTTTTCATGTTCACTAGAGATTATAATATTCATGATACTGAATTTACATATTTTAGTCATCAAGAAAAATTTGAATATCAGTAAAATTTTAGTGCTAGAAGTAATTTATTATGTTCCATGCTGAGAAGAATATGTTGTCAGATATCATCTTGTGAAGCAGCTAATAGTATTTGGAAAAATATATAAGTCACAGACAATGGAACATAAAATGTTTTTAAACTATAAAATATATTTTAAGAGAATACTATCAATATTTTTATTTTCTTCCTAGATAATCTTTTTCAAATATGAACTTGATATTCACAAAAACTGTAAATAGTTTACAAGATATTGGTGAAAATGGTATTGATGTGTCAATCTTGGTGGAGATGATAATTGATATAATGCACAATGAATATAAATTAAAGAGAAAAGTTTTGGATGTGATGATAAAGATAAATATTCTTACCTTGGTAGATATTATTGGAACTCTTACGTAGTACGAGGGTTGATTGAATAGAGATTCTGAAAAAGAATAGAATAAAAATGGAGGTGTTTCTTTTTAAAAAAATTCTTCTATTCATAATAAAGATTAAAATACATATAAAGTTATTAAATATTCTATGAAGAATAAAGTGTTTATTCAATCTGATTCTAGCACAATATAACATTCATAGAATGAGTTGGATAATATAGCTAGAGGGATGAACAAGGTTATGGGAATGAAATATATTAAATAATGATACAAAAAGGTCATAAGGATAAATATGATAAGAAAAATTCATAAGTTACATGTTTTGAATGTAATAAAGTCAGACACATCATACCTTATTGTCTAATGATAAAGAGAAAAGATATGAAAGATAAAAAAATCAGAAAAGAATGTGATGAAATTTTACAAATCCAAAGGCAAGAAAGCATTAGAACCTTCTAACACATGGATTTCCATTGGTGATTATTTATTTGATAATTCATCTTATAATGACCTTTCTAGATATAAGAACATATGTATTTTTCCTAAAGAACCCTTAAATAATCAATTTTTTTATGGAAAAGGAATGAAAAAGTGAAAACCTTTCAAACACATGGTGAAGTTCTAATTATCTAGATAAGAAACATTTTACACATTCTCATGAACAATCTTCCTTAGAAAAAGATAATTCTTTACCTCATTATGATGAATTTTCTAGATTTTATATATTAATTTAAAATTCAAGTTGAATTTTTTTCTAAAAACTTTATAATTCTAAATAAAAAATATTTAATAATGATTCAAGAATAAATGGTTTATTAAAATAAAATTTGAGATCGTTCTAATGAGCTTGATGAAAATATTACTAAAAGAGAAAATATTTTCAAATATTTTGAAAAATATTTTTTTGAGAATTTGTTTTCAAACTTGTTTTGATATGCTTAATTCTACAACCATTACTAACAAGGATCATAATTCAGTTATAAAACTAAAATCATTAATTTATTTTTTGAGGAAACTTTTATCAAACTTTACCACTAGTAAATAAAACTTTTAAAGAATATATAAACAAATTCATCCTTATAGAGATAATACTATAATGGGTTACTCTAATAGAAACATTTTTTTTCAAAATAATTATTTTTTCCTAAAAAGTGAACCCTTTTGTACAAAGTATCAAAGTGGAGGACACTATAAATAGAATTTTTTATTAAAAAAAATTCAATCACTAGGATATCATAAATCCTATTTTTAGAAATAAATGACATCTTCCCAAAAAAATATTGGATAGATATGGTTTCCCATGATTTTTTGTCTCTGACAATATTAGATCCCGGAAGGTTTTGGTTCTGTAGGTCTAATGTTTTTGTTTTTAGGAAAACTAGTAAAGAACAAAAAAAATTACATATGGTATATTTATAATAGATGTTCTTAGAAAATGAGTGGTAATAAGACTTGTTCAAGAATATCATAAAAATTAAAGGTGGGAAATCATTTTTGGAGATAATACTCAATGAAAGAATATCAGAATTGGTAATATTGTTCATCTTGGAAAATCTCTTGTTTCAATTTTTTATTTGATAGACATATTAAGCACACCCTTATAAGCATAATTGAATTTTTTGATAAAGTTTACCTTGTGAAATTTTGGAATGATAATTGTGTTTTACATAGTTATAAGGATGAATGTATTCTTTCTATCAATTAGCATGATAATGTTTATGAACTAAACTTAGAAGAAATTAGGGGCCAAGAATTTCATTTACATTAACAAGTGGCTGTTCAATATTGGCTATAGACTAGAAGGTTATGACATTGTAACATTAGAAACTTATCTATAGTGAATAATAATGTTCTTTCCAAGGATATACTAGAATTGATGTTTGATTCTATAAAATTTTGTGACCCTTTTCTATATGGTAATAAATATAAGTCATGTTATTAATATATTACTGAAGTATCATATTTCGATTATTTACAGATAATGAACATGTACTTATTTATTCCTACTGAAAAGGGAAGTATTGGTGGAAAATACTATTTATATATCTTATTTGATGATTACATTAGATACCATGGGATTATTTTATCACAAATAAATTTGAAGCCTATTTTTTATTTTAAAAAATTTATTTCCAAACATAAAAATGGAAAAAAATCACCTTTATAACTATTCTTCATGATCGTGGTTGAGAATTTGTAAATTTTGATTATGCTACCTTTTGTAGTAAGAAATATATTGAGAATAAATTATCATCTCTTACAACTCCCTATAAAAATGGTGTAGTTGAAAGAAGGAATATAATTCTTTAAGAAATAACTAGCGCTATTCAATGTGATTACTCAATTGATAAACATTTTTGGGATAAATTAGTTAATATTTCCGTCTATTCAATAATTCTAATTTTAATTAGACCTTTTCTTAATTAAACTACTTATGATTTATGGATAGGAGGAAATCCGACGGTTTATTACTTAAATGTTTATGGTTGCAATCTATTCATTCTAAATACTAAAGATAATTTACAAAAAATTTCTCATAAATATAATGTAGTATTGTTTTAATGTTATTCCACAAGCTTTAGTCTTAGAGAGTTTTCAATAAAAATTATTGTTCTCCGGAGGAAACAATACATGTTTAGTTAAATAAAAACTATCCTTTTATTTTCAAACAACCACAACCAACATCTTGTGATGTTATTTCTAAAATTTATTTTGAAACATTGTTATAATGTTCTTCTCATGAGGAAATAACCAAGGAATTTTTTTTAAGTTACTCAGGAATATTTTCAATTTTTTATTTAAGAATAAACTTTACAAAACCAAAAAAGTTAGTTGGTTACAAAAAAAACCTAGTTAAAGGTTCATTGGTGACATAGATCAACTAGTTAGGAATAGATGTTCCTTATGTAAAGAAATTCAACATCAAGATTTCGTATCCCAATTTAAACATAAGAATCCTAATGTGGGTTTAGGTGATGAGGATTAGATTAAGGGAATTCAAGATGAACACAATGATTTTTAGAGGAAAAAAGTATAGCAATTAGTTCAACATACTAGAGAAACTTTTATAATTAAAGTAAAGTGGGGTTTTTTACAAAAAAATGAGATGAGCATGGTATAATCATTATAAATAAAGATATACTTGTTTCTAATGGATATAATCAACATGAAGGAATTGAGTATGAAGAAAATTATTATCTGGTAGATAGGCATGATGCTATCAGAATACTTCTAGCCTTTTCCACATTGTTTAATTTCAAATATTTCCAAATGGATGTGAAGTCTGATTTTCATAAAATATATGTTTAGGAGTAAGTTTATATAGAAAACATGCCTGGTTTTGAAAATAAAAAACAACTTCAATACGTTTATTGACTTACCAAATATTTATATGTACTTAAGCAAGCCCCTTGAGCATGATATGATAGATTAATAGGATTTTTGTTAAAAAAAATCAAGGGAGATGCAGATGCAAGAATTTTTTTTAAAATATGTTAATAAAAATATTGTAGTTTAAAAAATTTAGGTTTCTGACATTATTTTTGGTTCAAAACAAAAAACTTTAACAAATTCCTTTTTGGATCTTATGATTTCTATGTTTGAAATGAGTATGGTGAGTAAATTAACATATTTTAATAGTTTTCGAATTTCAAGAAAAAACCCGAAAGAACATTTTTATCTAAACATAAGTATATAAATGATCTTCATAAGAAATTTTGATATGAAAATTTTAAAAGTATTAGTACTCCTAGAAGTACCCCCAATACATTATATCTTGATGAATCTGGGCAACCAATTGATCAAAATATTTTTTGATGTATTATAGAATGTTTACTTTACATAATAGCTACTCATCCAGATTTAATGTTTTTAGCATAATTGTTTAATCTATATAAATTAAATCTAAAATAATCCAATCTAAAATCTATAAAATGATTTTTCCATTATCTAAATGGAACTATGGATTTATGAATTTTCTATTATTCTGGAAATGAGTTTGAATTAAAAAAATTTAGATGATAACTTTGGTGGATATATAATGGATAAAAAAAGGATATATGGAACATGTCAGTTATTAAGAGATTTTTTAGTTTCATGGTCTTGTATGACATAAAACATAATATTACTTTCCTCTACCAAAGATAAATATTTGGCATCTGGAATTAGTTGTGCTCAAGTGTTTTGGAAGCAACACACACTCACTGACTATGGCATGAGTTTTACTAAAACTCAAATAAATTTTTATAATACATGTGGAATTTATTTGGGTAAAAAACTATAAAATCACTAATGTGGTAAACACATAGATATAAGAAACCATTTCCTTCAGGATCAAACACTTAATGTGATCTAATTTTATAATTTATCAGAACACAAGAACAACTTGTTGATATTTTTAAAAAACTTTTTTCATTTGATAGATTTGAATATATCAAACAAAATATAGGAATGATTAATGTTATCTATCATTCATATCTACTTATTGATGAATCATCTCCATACATTAAGTTACTACTTTTCTTAGGAAAAATATATACATTTATGTTCTTTCAAATACTTTTAATTTTTTCCTCAAAATATATTTTTTCTAAAATTGTTTGTTTTCTTAAAATTTTTATCATAATGAATTTTCTAGAAAAATATTTATTTATAAAATTTTTGGTGTTAGAATCTTAAAAATGTTTCCCAGACTCAGAAAAAGTTATAAAATTTCGAAACTCATAAATTTTTCTATAATATTTTTGGAATGATACTTTTTATAACTTTTTTGGATTAAAAAACTATCAATTTTTTTTTAAAGTGTAATTAGTTTTCTATTTAAAAAAATATCATAATCTATTTAGTTTACAAAAACAATGGATAACTGGTTATTCGAACTAATGAATTTATTCACTCTAAAAGGTACTCATATATTCGTTTAATCTTTTTCACTATTTTATTACATTGATATTTTTGTTCTTGTTGTACACTTAGTTTTATAAAAACCTCTTTTTTTGTTTTTCAAAATTTTTATTACTTTTCTTAATCAGATTCATTCTTACTCTGCTAAACATTTTAAAAAATTAGAGACATCAAAATTACATTAAAGAATTATTCAGATTAATGTAAACCATAAGATCAAATTGCTTTAAATCTATAAGATTAATCATTTAATGGAATACAAATCTTCACCTTGATGTTTATACAAATACACCACCCTCTCTATCCCACATCGCTTGTTCAAAGTTTTTGCACCCTGATTTCTGACACCCATCTTAATCCTTATTCAAATAAGTTTCATTTTCATGATTTTTTCTTTTAGTTTTAGATACTATGGTAGAAAAAGAATATTTTTCAAGCTAATTTTCTTCATAAAAATTTTAAATAAAATATTACGTTTTGAAAAATATGATTCAAATTTGAAAAATATTATTTTCTTTCAAGGATGATAATCAGAAAGTTATTATCCTGATATTTTTCATGTGTTCTATGCTTCCGTTCATGTTTTGAGGGAAGGAGTAACTAGAATTTATTTTTTCAATTTACGTGAAGAAATATTAGTTTTGTTATAAGGAACATGCTAACCTCGTTGGATTCCTTCTGATGAGGAAGCATATTATCCTTCTCATAAGCTTTAGGTTGCTCCCTATAACATCCAGACGCACCTCATTGGATTTAGAAGGAAGTGGGATGTTACTTGGTTGTAACAAACATCACCAAGACACCAAAGTCTATCAATAAATTATAAGGGCATTATGAACATATGGGGGACGATTTTCACTTTTTAAAAATAAAGAACCATATAAAAATTACACAACTAGATAAACCACTACATGATGACTGATATAAATTAACTAAAACTCAATGAAAATCTATTTGTATCAAATCCAAAATTCATAAGATCACCACATCAGAAAACTGCTAAAACATCAAAGTGAACGGTGGAAAATGAAACTACAAACTCAACAAAAACCACATAACTCTTACGCTCTAACATGCATAATTCTATAACTCCACAAAAATTTCCCAAGAATCATGTTGCACCATAAAATAATTTGGATACATTATCTTCTCATGTGTCTTGATGAAAAACATCCACAAAAGTACAAAAGTTCAAAAGAATGGGTGAATACTAAAACTCAGCAGGTTTTTATAATGACTTCACTACTCAATCCATTTGGATAGAACATGTTTAAAAAGCATATAACCAGTTTTTATATGCAAATTTATAAGACAATTTATATAAAAATATAAACAAATGCCATAAAAATAGTTTTCCATCAAAAAAAATTTCTCAAGGTAACAACCAATAAATTATTTAAAACCAATTCACAATGTTCATTTTGGCATATTCAATTCCATTACACATATCCACACAACCAACCATGAATGCAAATTGGACCTCCCTATACATGTGATGGATGATTCATCCTTTCACTAAGTCATCACTTAATGAACCAATTTGATGGGGGGAGATCCCTAGCCCTTATCCACTCCACTAATGATAGGTGAGATTCCTTACCCTTATCCATCCCAAATCCACATCAACACACGTAACCATTATGAGAAAAACCAAGGCAAAAAAAAACAATTTCAAATATTTAAATAAAAAATTTATTTTATTGAAAAAAATTAAATAAAAATTTATACATCATTTCAAAAAAACCATCATTTTATTGAAAACATTTTTATTAAACCATTTATCACAATTCTAGAAAATTATCACTTTAACATCATCATTTTAAAACTATGAATCAAAATTCTCCTTCCAACAAAATAACCAATTTCCATATTTCCATAAAATTTAACTACTGTAGTTTTTAAAAAAACCATTTTATAGAAAATACATAATTAATTTGAAGAAAAATAAACAATTTGAAATGAATTCTCATTTTTTAAATAGCGGAGTTAAGATTGAATCCACCTACCTCATGATTTATGGAAAAAATGAAGAACATAACTTAAATATCCTCAAACCCAGGTTGAATATCTAAAAAACCACCTTAAATCTCTTCCCCAATCATCAAAAATTCCAAATATCATTATATTTGTCATATAATACCTTAGATATCATCATATAGGAAGTTTATCTATGAAACTATGATAGGGTGAGATGTAGATCTAAGGAAAACCACCAAAACCACTAATATTGATGACTTACCATGAGAATATAGTTTCAACACACTAAAATAATCCTTTAGATCACCTCTATATTGATGGGATAATATTCTACTACATTGGGGGGGGGATTATCAAGTTATGGACGATTTGGAAAAAAATGAGGGGTTAAAACACAAAACTAACATAGATACACTTTTTATGGAGCTTGTTTTTAACCTGTTCATGGTTTGTTTCACATTTAAGAAAATAATTTTCTAACCATGTTCTATCCACTACCTCAAGGATGATTCTTTCATGGTTGGATCACATAGGTAGGAAGTCGTACGGCAACCATGCCAAATCCCAATATCTCAAAAATCACAATTTTTCTTAGGCGGATGCAAGGTTTGGAAAGACCATACACCTACCTGTGTTCCATCCCCTTAACCATTGTCTCACTATGCACTGTTTCCTATAAGAGTTTCATAGTTTCCCTAATTCATAAACCAATGAGGCACCCTTTTAAAATCCCTAAAAACATTCCAAAAATTCTTCCAAACCAACCCAAACATAACCAATATACTTTATATACTTAAAAAGTTTAAAATACTGGTTACAAACTTAAAATTTGGGGGGTGAAACAATACCCCCACCATTTTACTTTCCATCCTTAGAAAGTAGAAAACCATCACTACCATGAAATATTTATAGCCATTTCAATTTAATTTCCTTCTCCCATTGTTAAGATTCTTCTTGAATCTAACCATGTTGCTACAAAACCTAAAAAAGACGGATACCTTTTCTATGTAGGACTTTCTCTTACCTATCCACAATCTGCAATGATATGTGCACTAATGAAGCATCCAGATCTAGGTCAATGTGATCCCATAAAATCACTTGTCTAGGATCAGGCTAATACTTTTTCAACCAAGATACAGAAAACACATTATGTACCGCAATGTACTTCGATGGGAGATCCAACTAATATGCCACCTCACCAAATAGTTCCAGTATCTCAAAAGGGAAGGAGTATCAAAGAGAAAACATGTCTTTTTTTCCCATAATGAATAGTTCCAAGCCTTAAAGAGATCCTCCAGAACACCTGATCACATACCTCTAATGACAATGACCATAAAAAATTATCAGTATATGATTTCAGATGACTCTGAGATATCTCCATCTATTTACAGATCAATTGAATCTCCTTTGTTGTCTCTTAGACATGTCTAGTCCCAACTAGCGATGTCTCACCCATTTACACCCTATAATGTGGATAATGACAGAGATTCTCATACAATGCTTCAAAAGGATCCATACGTATCGAGGCATGATAGCTGTTGTTATAGGATAAATACACTATCGATATGTACTCTTCCCATGAGACATAAAATCCACTACATAATCCCACAACATGACTCATAGAGTTTGTATCATCCATTCAGATGTTCTATCCACCTGAGGATGATATTCTATACTCATAGTCAATTGAGTCCCATGTTATTTCTGTAAAGATTTCCAAAAATGAAACGTAAACCTCAGATCTTTGTCTGACACTATTGAAAATGGTATACCATTCTTCTTTACCACTTTTTGGATATATATTTTTGACAAGTACTTCACCATATGAGATTCATGAATAGGGATGAAATGGGCCAACTTTAGGTGTTGCCCCACTATCACCCATTTGAAATCCTATTTCCAAACCATTATTAGGAGACCTGTTACAAAATCCATAACTCTCTTCTCTGTTTTCCAAATAGGAATAGGTAAAGACTGAAATATACTTTATGGTCACTAATTTTCTACTTTAACATTCTAATAAGTTAAGTATCATGAAACAAACTCAGCCACCTTTCTTTTCATGTTGACCCACCAAAACTATCATTTTAGTGCCTTATACATCTTTTGTATTCCATGATGAGAAACCCATGTCGAATAGTAGTAACTGTGAAGAATTATTTTCCTGAAAAGTCATACGTTTAGCCTTCTGATTTCTGAACCACAACACTAAACTTTCATCCATAATACAGTCCTCAATCTCCTCCCCACCATTCAATTTTGACCTCATAGCCACACATTTTGAATCTTACATCTATACCTGTTATAATATATTCCCTAAATAAATACCCATTGATACGTGAAATAAAACCCCAACATCACCTCATTCTTCACATTCCACAAGAATATAGACTTGTAATGACATAAAATATATCTCATTTGATGCTTCCATTGCCAACTGCGTATATGAATTCTTTCTTAATGCATCTTCCAATGAATTTCCTATTCCCAGTGTATACATCAAGTCAATGTCAAACACTTTAAGACAATACATCCATATTATTTTTCTAAAGTTAAATTATAATTGTTAGAAAATATGTTTCAAGATCTTATGATCTGTGATCACATTAAATTTCTCAACAAAGAGATAATGATGCCCAGTCTTCAAATCACGGACTAAGACAAATAACTCTAAATAATATGTTGGGTATTTATTCTCATGTTACATAAACTATATTGATCCATAAGAAACCACATTATCTCCATATAAGAGATAAAATCCAAACCTTAATCTCAAAACATCACAATACACCACAAACCCATGTCATGAATCTAGCAGTATCAAGATAGGCGTTGATGTACATGGAATTTTAAGAACATGAAAAGACATCCAACATTCCTCATACTATTGGAATGGAATTTTTTTCCTTGTCATAGCTTTCATTAGTTAATAAAGTTTAGAAAAATCATGAACAAATCATTGGCAATATCTATCTAGTAACCCTATCAGATTTTGTGAAATATTTGTTTCTTCAAATGAATTAATTTTCATTGATGTCTTTTATTTCACTAAACCAAACATTCCTTTCACTTGCCTATAATTTTTATTCTTCTATACAAAAAACCACATTGGAATAGGTTATATGCGACACCAACTCAGTGTATCTTACTTGCAACACTGACTTGACGTACGTTATATACAACATTGAGTTTCTACGAAACATCATTTTATTGTTATAATTATTTAAATGAGTTAGTTATAACCTATCATTTAAAACCTAGTAATATGAATAGAAATAACAACTTTTAATACATTTTTATAATTATTTATATAAATAAAACATATTTATAATGAAAAATATATTATTTAATGTCTTAATATGTTTAATAATAATATTTTCATGAATAAAATGTTTTTTATATCATTTTCTGAAAAAAAACAAAATTAATTTTAGACACATATAGAAAATTAATTTGATAAAATATAATTTATTTTTTAATTTCTAATTCCAAAATTATCTTAGGTTGATGTTTTTGGATTTTTCTAAGAAACTTCATTTTTGGTTAAATAGTAAAAATAATGCATTTTAGTACATAACTACCTTTTTTAAATAATTATTAATGTTAAATTATACTTTAAATTTGTTTTAAGGTTACATTAGGTCAATTATAAATATATTAATAAAATTTAGGTCATTATAATTAATTTCATTTCGAAATTAAATATAAAAAATAATAAGAAACTCTTGAACATTTTTCTACTTTAAAAAATGTTATTTCATCCATTCGGTGGGATTATCAATAATATCAATTTTATAGACTCTGTAAATTAAATTTTTAAAAATATACATAAATAATTTTAGTCATTATAATATTTAGAGTCTTATTTTATCATGTTAATGTTTGAACAAAAACATTAATAAATGTGATAAAAATTAATCACAATGATTAAGGTCAAAATAAGATTAATTAGGAACTAATCCCAAAAATTGGGGACTCAAATGACCTATAAACTTTCCAAAAAACCATTTTATTGAAATATTTCTACCATAGACATTCAATTATTGATTTTTTTTACTTTCATTAGGTATGAACATGTGTAAACCTAACTTGTTTTAAAAAATTCCAAGTGACTCATTTTCCTTCCCTATAGAAGGCCACCACTTATGCCACTTCCTCAAACCTCTCAACCCATTTATTTTTTACCAATATTTTCCCAATAAACTTCCCAACATCACTCATTTCCTCCTTTAATACACCCCATGAAAAAAAACCCTTCTATAGAATCACTTTGTTTCAAACAAAAAGGAGCTACCCGATTAAGAGGTAACACCCTCCCTCAAACTCCTTTCTTTTATTTTCTTTATAAACTCTATCAAATATTCTTATTCACTAATTTTATGAAATCAAACTATATTAAATATACTAGGATTTTTTTGTTATAATGTTTAAACCACACTTATACACACATCCATCTAATGAGTAATGAACATATTGTTTATGTGTACAACGAACTAGCACCTCACTAAAAGATGATTGTTCATTTTTCCTTTACAACCTATCATTGTGGAAATTATGATGGAAACCAGGTTTATATATGTAATATATTATATTTATTATATCTGTTAGGACCAAAATGGGCCAAAATACCTTCAGAGAGGGTGAATCATGGTACATATATTCTATTTCAAAATTCTTCACGCCCCACTGGATCTTGACTTCAATATTATAAGGGTCACTTTGTTTGCACTTATGTGTTTCTATTGATCTTATTAATCCTTTATTTATCTAATTATTATGATGATTTTAATGTGATTTTAGAATACAAACAGTTATACATAGAGATTTTTACTTGGTTCACCCTCACTAGGCTACGTCCAAAGAGCATACAATGACAATGCGTCAATATACCAAATCTACTAAAGCCCACTGCCAAAAATGTTTAGTATAGATAACATCTATGACCAGCCTCACTACCTTTACAATGTTTAGGGTCATCTCACTACTTTTCCAAGGGACACTCCCTATTTCTCTCTCACTGGCTCACAATCGGTAGAAATGATAACCTTCTTTCTCTTCCTTGGCTCACTACACTTGGAAGCGACCCACTCACAGTTTATAGACCTGTAGGTATCTTTATTTGTATGAATACATGCATACACAACTATTGATAGATTCTCTATTAAAGTCCAACATTAATCCATAGATTAGTATCACTTTGCCTCTGAAACACTGGGTAATTCCTTTTGAATCACTTTTGATAACCATTATGCCTTCCCTAAGCTCCCACATTTGTAAAGATTAAAAAAGACTTTAAAAAGATCCAAACTCATTGCAAAGATCATGTGTTCACAAAGCTCATAATTTCACAAAGCTCACTAGATCACATAGCTCTCTAGATCGCAGAGCCTACTGCTCTGTAGAGCTAACACTGGTCTTTGTGATTTCACATAGCTAAACAAGCATTTGTAAAACACCCATCCAATGAAAATCCCAACTGGCTTTCGTGGCGCGCCATCCTTTTTTAGAGGTCAAATAACTCTATGAATTCCCTTTCCTTTCGCAAATCTCCATGCTCCACAAATTTCCTTTAAAATTAGAGAGCTACAAATTTTTCTTGGAAAACTCTCTACATCTCTCGATGGGGTTGAGGCCTATTTATAGAAGATTCCACCAACTCGAGAACCTTCCACAAAAAGTCCACACCACATCAGCTAAAATAGAAAATCATTGAAATTCCCTCCAAAATTTTCCATATATTATGAAGCACCATTGAAATTTTTGGATCACAGAGCTCGTCATAATCACAGAGTGTTCCATCAATTCATTTGTGCCATTGCCGTAAAGCTTCGCCGCAATTCTCTTTACCCTTGTTGTTCATGAGGCTTGTGATCATCGAAAATAACACCATAAACATTCTTCATGAATTTGTGAAATCCACATCATGAAACCCATCTTCACAAAACTCATGCATTTTCCATATTTTGATGAGATCTTCAAGGAAATCCACATTTCACGATGCTCATGAAATCCCAAATTTTGGACCCCAAATATTTGACAAACACTGGAAAATGGTTCCCCCTTGTATCTATTATTTTGTACCGCCTCCAGATCTTATATTCCATTTTAATTGTTCTTCGTCTACATGAATTTTCAACAACATCTCTGGAACTCGACAATTCACCATGGAAACTTGCATTGTCAACAAACACAACCCACCCCAAAATGATTCATTTTTTCCTTGAGGGATTTTTCCCCATAATATCTTTAATCTTTGGTATTCATTTTACAACACACATATTTTTTTTACTTTCCAGTTTGTGTAATTATAATAATTTTGTTTGAGGAAGTGTTGACTACCAACCCCTCAAAGCGATGTGATTCATTCACAAACTACATGGAATGTATTAAGATTGGTTTTAGTGAAATTATATGATATATATGATATAATAATTAAAATATAATAATAATAATATATATACATATATATATACATATATTTTTCTTTTCTTTCTTTCAATATGACAATAAAAATTAAATCAACAGTCATGTGTGCATACAAATTACAGTCTCCCTGAATGGTGTATTCCATTTCTATATTCTATATTCTATAGATTATTATAATAAAAATATAATTAAAATAAATTATATTTAAATTTTTTTAACATTCTTTAAATAATGACATAAGTATAAGGACCAAATATGTAACAAATTAACACACATACGAACAACAAAGCGAATATTAACTAAAGTAAAACCTTAACTTAGAATTGTTAAAAAACGGGCAACATAAGGTCATAATGAAACCATATATGGTATTATATATAACAACATAGTTCTTTAAAATATTTATTAAAAATTTATATTTATTATACAGGTTTTTTGAATGAGTTTTATGAGAGTCAATACATAATGTACGTGAGTTTAATATAACTTTTTATTTCTGTGAGATACATGATTCACTCACCCCTCATTCTTTTTGTGTTGTGTGTATAATTACCCTGGATGTATTATATTATTAATATAATTAAATTTGACCATATTTACATATCAATTTTATTTTATTTCTTTCATGTGGAGTATATTTCAAAAGATACCAAATCCGAAAAATGATTTTGTCTCAATTTTATTTCTTTGAGACACATGTCAAGTTATACACCTATATTTTTCCATAAGTTGAATATAATGCCTTAGACATGTTATATCATATATATATATATATTCATGATATCTTAATATTCATGTAGATTAATTTTCTTAAATTGGGAGTATGGTTCAAAGTTACCAAGTTGTATGATATTATAGAAATAATGTCATCACCTTTTGAAATTGTATACGATTATGCTTACATTAAATAAATATTTTGATCCATCTCTCAAGAACACTCATAAAATATATTAACCTCTTTTTATTCCTGAAATATTCATGTATTGGTACCATTTTACACTCTTTGGTACATAAGATAGTTACGAAATTATTTTTAAGAAAGTCCAAATTTTGGTCTCTCCATGAATGGAAACATGGACTTTTCTAATATATTTTTGGATAATAACAATTTTAAGGGTTGAAGGGAAACCCTTAAATGACCCTTAGGACCAATTCACAAGGACCATACATGACTGAATACATGATCATAAAGGCCCAAGACATGCACACTTGAAATAGCCCCTCCCCAGAATTGGTATCTTGAAGGCGTCTAACTCCCCACCTCAAATGGCTGATTAGCTAGCATTTCCCCATGAAGAGGTGAATGTTGCCTTGTCTCGATGGTAGTTTCCATACCCTATCATTCTACTAATTTGATTAGCTATTATCTGGTGGTTGATATTTTTCTCCTTGAATCCTCATTTGGGCTTACTCTTGTGTGGTCTATATGAGTCCCTTTGGTTATTTTCTTTGGCCCAAAATCTTTGTCGCACAAAGGCCATAGGTCGCATTAACTTCCTTATAGCCCAAGGGGCCTGTTGCCTAAATGAATTTGGTTTCCTAAAGTCCGTGAGACCTTGAGGCCCAAACCTATGGCCCAAACGCCCCAATCGGTATCCTGAAGCCCCAAATCAGATGAATATTGTCAACTTCCAAAGTCCCAAACATGGAGTTTTTATACCCTTTTTATAGTGAAAAATGAATGTTCTTTTTAACTGATATGAAATGTATGGATCTACCGACCTTCATTTTTTTACAGCTTTCTTTTCACGTTTAAAAGTTATATTTTTAATAATTTTTGGAAAAAATTATTTTCAAAGAAATGGTTTTAAAAAAAATTAAATATTATTTCATGAGTTTTAAGTAATAAAGGATTCAAAACCTATTTATGCTCTATTTATTAGTATTATATGTGTTTTTAATGATTTTTTTAAAACAATTTTGAATCTTATTTTATAAGTATTTATGGGAAATGTTTTTGAAATACCTTTAGGATTATTTTACAAATTTTCAAGGAAAATGGTTTTCAAAATTATGTCAAGACTTCATTATAAATTTTCACTATATTATTAATGAAAATGGATTTAAAAAATGTTTTACTCTTTAAAAATACTTTTCCAAATATGAAAGGATATATTGCTCATGATTTTTTTTTAAAATATATTTCCATGTCATTTTCTATATAAGATGACATCTATTGATGTTAATAAAGTCCTTATAGGAAATGACTCAATGGTTATATTCATATTATTTCCTTAATGGTTTATGTTTTAATTGAATAATGATTACTAAACCCGTTTCAATTCCACATGTTATATGCCTTTGAAACATGCTTCTATTAATGGGTTATGATTGGAATAAATGATTATGAAACCTATATATTCTTTATAGGTTATGATGTGATGAAATTTTAATGATACAAATTTCATTTCATGTTTTGTGATTTAATGTTTATAAAACCCATCTCTTTTCATCGGTCATGATATAATGAACTTTTTTAGCATAATCATGTATGATTTTATTATGTCATGGGTGGGACCTACATCTCCCTCCATTTTTTTGAGTAATGATAATTGTTTTATGAGCTCAAAGGGTACATGGGAAGGGAATCCCAAACCCGAAACAATAACATATATCGGAGGACATCCCATGCTCGGAATAAGAGGGTACATAGGAGGACATCCCAATCCCAAAACAGGAGGGTACATCGGAGGACATCCCAAGCCAAAATCAAGATGGTAAAAGAGTGGACATACCAAGCCTGAAACAAGAGGTTACAAAAGAGGATATCCCAACCTTGAAACAAGTGGGTACATGGGAGGGCATCTTAAGCCTGAACCAGGTACAAGGGTGATTAAACCATGAATAACATGTTACAAAGCCCTTGGTAGGATTACTTGAAATATAGTTTTTCATGCTTATGTGTTTACCACAATTCCATTTTTTAATCCTATGTTTTTATTTCATTGTTTATGTTCTTTATTTTCTTACGATTTATATCTTATTAATTTTCAATCACTATTATGATCTATAATATGAAATGTTTGATCTTAAAATGTTATGATCAAGTTACATACCCTTTTGTTCATGTTATACTTACACATTTTCTTTATTTACACCTATTAAGCATATGAGCTCACCCATTTCTTATGTATCCTTTCCCCAGGTTATAAAGAAAGGTTTTAGGTTGAATTACTAATAGTGGAAATATTTATGGGATATGTTGAATATCTTTCATCGGTATAGAAGATTTTGTTTATAGGTTTCCAACAAACCTAAACTATTACAGTCCTTGTGCATGTATTTTGGTTATATACTAAATATTCATATAAAATGATGTAATATCCATTTCTATTAATCCAGGGTCACTATAGATGGTATGAAAGGAAAGATTTAGTTATCCTTTGAAAACATGGATGAGAAAAATTTAGTAGATCCCAATGTATATTTATAAGGATATATTTAGGGATGTCTCTAAGGATAAGTATAATGATGGGTTAATGTTTAGGAAAATGTCCTGGAATTTTGTTAATGGATAGAGTAAGTGGTTTACTAAAAATACATCCCCTTTTGGATACTGCAATTTGATGTGGATCTATCATAGTTGTACCTAGGGGTAAAAACTCTAACAAGATATCATGATCCTGACATGGGGTAATTTGATACATGAAATAGGGCCTTCCTGCACACCTAGTTTGGTACTCCTGAGAGATATGATTTGGGAATTCACAAACTCTTTACGAAACATCATGAATGATTTAAATAGAAGTTGGGTATGAATAACATATTATAAACCTATGGTATTAAATTTTAATAAATGTTTCATAATTTAGACATCATATAAGTGGTTTTCATTGTTAAGCGGTTCCTCACTCTGATAATTGTTTATTACTCTATGATTTTAGTTTTATTCAATGGATGGAACCCAAGGAACCATGTTAATGGTGATTGAAAAAAAACAATGGGGTGATTTTTCTCCTGAGAAACCAAATTCTATGGGAGAAATAATGCAGAGTCACATTTCTATACTCAACAAAATTTATCAAGCTATGAACCTTTATGGATTCCCAAATGAGAAAAGGAGAGAACAACATTCTGTTGAATTTTTCATGAGGAAACACCTTCCTTCTTTTAGTGGAACTTTTGATCCACTTGTTGAAAAACACTGGACCAGTACCAATGAAAATAAAATTTTCATTATCCAATGTTCATAACATGTGAATGAAATTTTGGCTATTTATTAGTTAGAAGGTGAAGAAAATTAGTACTAGACTCTAATTATGAATATGAGGTAGCAAGTTGAAATTGACTCGATGGATTTGGACAAGTTCAAAAACTTGTATTTTAATAAGTACATTACTCATATTCTTTTTATGAAGATGGAAAAGGAATTTATAGATCATAAGCATAAGGATGATGAATCTATTTGTGCTTATGAAGAAAATTTTACATGACTTACAAGGTACACTTTGGGTATTATCATTCAATCTGAAAGCAATATTGATATATTATTTGGTTTTTTGAAATCTATTCTTAAAAAGGAATTGGATATAAGATACTTTATCAGCTATAAATAAGTGTTTATATGTCCTATAAAGGTAGAAATGGAAGTTGTAGTTATGTATTAATCTCATGGTTTTTAAAAGAAAATGAAGATGGAGTTGAAAGGAAAATATAACAAACAAGGAGAATAAAAATGATCCTACCGCTATGCTAAAATTGTGAGAAGAAACATTGATGTAATTTTCTTAATTGGAATACTAAATGTATTAAGTGTATAAGGGAAGTTCATCGACTGGATTAATGTCTTATCGATGGGAGGAAGTTTGATAATGATGCAAATAATGAGAAATTCCCACAGAATTCACCCCTACACTTCGGTGTTTCAATTGCATTGAGTTCTTTCATTATGCTTACAAATTCCCAAATCTAAGGACTAATGTGAATGATAATACACAAAAAAATATAATGGAAAAGAAAAAAGGTAAATCTTTTGCAAACATAATGTATTAAGTGAACCAAGATCATTAATAAGTACTTATCATTCACTCATTATTTGGGAATTTTATATTTTATTTTGTATGAATAATCCCTATGAGAGTTTTATTATTCATCCTTCAGTGATATTTTAGGTGATTATCTTTCCCTACATGGGTAATGAATAATAAAATCAAATTTGATATTCTATCAGTACAAGGATGGAACCAAGTTTCAAATAAGAATTTTTTCAGTTTAAGATAGGAGCTCATTTAAGGAATATAGGGTGAATATAATTTTTGAAGGGTTATATGGTCAACAATTTATGAAAATTTTAAAATAAACATTATATGAATTAAGTGAGATTAAATTTTTATTATTCCATATCAGGATTCATGCATATTGTATATCCTATTCAAAGTAATTTATGTTGATGATAACTGATGGGATGACATATCATGTGTCTCGTGATCTTTTAGTAATTCAGGAATGAAAATTCACATACCTTTTTATAGAAATAGGTGAATTGGATCAATGAAATACAATGGGTGTCATTGTCCTAAAATCAGGAAAGTATATCTTTTTAGGAAAATTATGTCACTTTAGGAAAAATTATCTTCAAGCCAAAAATATAGTCCTAGTACTTTTAGTTTATGATGTATAAGAAGGTCCCTTAGGTCATCATAGATTTATGGATTTGCGATTTTTAACTTTATACAAACCATGTTCTCTATACCTATTCATTAGAACTTGATGGAAAGATTTATCTTCCATGTCCATATTTTCACTTCCCACACATGTTCTCCTATGTTGGAATCTTGTTATGAGTTACTTTTGGTAACCTTTATGGTTACGAATTTCCATTTTAAGAGAAGTATTAATATTAATTTTCAGAATTTAGGTTTATATTAATGAAATTTTCAAGTGTTAAACCATAGATAATAATGATGGATTTTGAGGGAGAAATTCATTTTAAGGGGGGTAGAATGCAACACCAAAAGATTTTGTGAAATTGTTTTCTTCGAAAAAATTATTTTTCATTGATGTTGTGCATTTAACTAAGTTGGTAATTTCTTTCACACAACACTAATTTGTCCTGATATAAACACAACAAAAACTCTACATACATTACATGCAACACCGACTCAACATACATTACATGCAACACTAACTTGGCATACGTTACATGCAACACTGATTTTCTAAAAAATATCATTTTATTTTTATAATTATTTAAACGGGTTTGTTATAACCTATCCATTAAAACATAGTAATATTAATATAAATACCAACTTTTCAAATATTTTTATAATGGTGTTATATAAATAAAACATATTGATATTGGAAAATATAATTATTGTAAAGTCCTTAATGTTTTAAAAAGCAATTTTCTCAAATAAACAGTTTTTCATGTCCTTCTATAATGAATAAAAAAATTTAATTTTAGACATATAGAAAATTAATTTGATAAAATAATATTTATTTTTTTATTTATAATTCCAAAATAATCTTAAGGTGAATTTTTGAGATTTTTATGAGAAACATCATTTTTTAATGAATAGTGAAAAATACTGCATTTTAGTTAACAACTACCTTTTCGTTTAAATAGTTATTAATGTTAAATTATAATTTAAAATTTTGTTTTCTTATCATATTAATTAAATTATAAATCTATTAATAAAATTTACTCCATTATCAAAAATATCTCTTGGAAATTTAATATTAAAACTTCAAAACTTTGAAAACTATTTCTACATTAAAAACACATTTTGTCATCCCGTTTGTGGGATTAGCATTAATCTTAATTTTTCCAATTTTTTGTATTGAATTTTAAAATTATACATAAATTTTTATCATAAGTATAATATTTAGTGTATAAATAGATAATGTTAATTTTTGATAAAAAGTATTATTAAAAGGGATCAAAATTAATCATAATGATTGTTGTTAAATTAAGATTAATTTGGGACTAAACATTAATTTTAGGGGACCAAATGACCTATCCATTTGTCAAAATACAATTTTCTGTCCATATTGCTTCTATAAACCTTCCATTATACATTTTTGTTTGATTTAATTACCTTTTGTAGGTACAAATATTTCTGCACCTAACTAGTTTTCAAAAATTCCAAGTTACTGGTTTTCCATCCCTTTAAAAGGCCACCACATCTCCCTCTTTTTCACACCTCTAAAACCACTTAGGTCCAACCAATATCTACCCAATACAATCCTCAACAACCTTAATTTCAACCATTAAGGCCCCATTTTGGTATTAATCCTTCAAATAAATCCCTATGTTGTGAACCAAAGGGAGTTAATAGATTAAGAGGTAACACCCACCCTCAAACTCATTTCTTTTATTTTCTTTATGAATTCCCTCAAATATTATAATTCATTGATTGTATAACAACACCTATATCTTAAATATACTATTATGTTTTTACGCTAGGTTTTTGACCTACACTTACACAGATATCCATCTAATGGATAATGAACATACTGTTTATGTGTATAGTGAACTACCACCACACTAAAAGATGAATGTTAATTTTTCTTTTACCACCTATCATGGTGAAAATTATGATGGAAAAACTATTTTTATATTTCATATATTACATTTATTATTTCTTTAATATTTTTTATTCCATTTACAACACCTATATTTTTACTTTCCATTTGTTGTGGGTATGATAATTTTTTTTGAGGAAGTGTGGACTACCACACCCTCAAATCAATGGGATTCGTTCACATATTACATGAAATGTATTAAGAATGGTTTTAATAAAACTATATGATATATATTATATAATAATTCTACGTTAATAATTCTGTATATAAATATATGTCTTGTACTTTCTTTCAATACGACATTTAAAATGGAAGCACCGTTCATGCATACGAACGACTAACTGTCTCCATAAACCATGTATTTCATTTAATACTTCTATATTCTACAGATTATTATAATACACATAAAATGAATATTTATGATCTTTAAATAATTATGTAAATTATTTAAATCATGATATAAGTATGAGGACCAAATATATATCAAATTAAGAGACATGTGAAGAACAAAGTGGATATTACTCAAAGTAAAACCTTAACATAAGATTGATAACAAGTGGGTAATATAAGGTCATAATAAAATAATATATGGTTTTAATGAGTATGATTAGAGTAAAGACCTAAGGTAAGGGAGTTTCATCTCACTTTTATTTCCATGAGAAACGTTCTTTAATCACCACCCAATGATTTTGTGTGGTGTGTGTAATGACCATAGATGTATTCTATGATTATTATTATAAAATATATTGGTATTCAAATATCCATTTTGTTATATTTATTCCATGGGGAATATGTTTCAAAAGATACCAAATCAATAAAATCATTTTGTCTTAATTTTTCTTCTTTGAGATACATCCCATTTTATGAACCTATATTTTTCCATGAGGTGAATATATTACCTTCAACAAGTTATATCATGAATCTATTTATATTCATGATATCTTAATCTTTGTAAAATTTCATTTTCTTAAATATGTAGTATGGTTAAAAGTTACCAAGTTGTAATATTTTATTGAAACAATCGCATTGCTTTTCGAGATTGTTTAGGATTATGATTCCTTTGATGAATTATTTTGATACATCTCTAACAAACACTCAAGAAATTTATTATCCTTGAGTTATTCAAGATATATTCTTGTATTTTTACAGTATTTGCACTCTTTTCTATATAATATAATTAAGAACATGTTTTTAAGAAATTCTGAATTTACCTCCCTCATCATCCAGAAATCTGTGTTCCTTCAAAACCATGTTTTCTAAAATGGGATTCCAAGGATATTATACTATTAACCTATAATATTTAAATTTTTTATCAATTTTTTCTTTTAGTAACGTTTTCAAATAAATAATCTGGTCTCTTTTTGAACAACTCGTTTCTGTACCCTTTTTCCCATGTTAATGGAATATTATTTTTTACCCCGTACGACAAGTATAGACCTACCCATATTCATTTCAATGAAGAGTTCTTTGAATGTTTAAAGGGTTAATTTTTAAGAAAGTGTTTTTTAAAATTATTTTCTAAGAAATGTTCTTTAAAAAAAATTAAATCTTTTTTATGATTTTTCAAGTAAAAAAGCTTTAAAATCATTTTCAAGATTTCATTATCAGTTTTCAAAGTTTTTTCAATGAAAATGGATTTTAAAATGTTTTGACCCTTATTTTATAAGTTTATAGAGATAAATGTTTTAAAAATATTTTCAATAATCCTTTACAAGTTTTCAATAAAATGGTTTTTATAATGTTTTCAAGCCTTCTTTTTAATTTTTCAAATTATTTTCAAAGAAAATGGATTTCAAATGGTAATATCCTTTAAAAAGATTTTTTCAAATAATAAATGATATTTCACATAAGAATTATTTTAGAAATATATTTCCATGTTATTTTCAATCTAATATGACATCTGTTGATGTTAATAAAGACCATATAAGAAATTATCCAAAGGTTTCATTAATATTTTTTCTTGAATGATTTATATTTTAATGGGATAATGCTTATGAAACCCATTTCACTTCCACGGGTTAAATGATTTTAAAAAATGATTCTCTTCATGGGTTATTCCTTGATGAAATTATTTTTAGACCTATCTATTCTCCATAGGTTATGATGTGATGAAATTTTAATGATACCCATTTCATTTAATGGGTTATTATATGATGTTTATAAAACCCATATCTTTTCATGGGTCATGATATGATAAATGTTTTCTAGAAAAATCATGTACGGTTTCATTATTTGACGGGAGGGAGATATATCTCCCTTCAATGTATTGTGTAATGATAATTGTTTTATGTTCTATAAGGGTACATGAGAGAGAATCCCAATCTTGAAATAAGAGGGTATACAGGAGGCATTCCCACACCTGAAATAAAAGCGTACATAGGAGGAAATCCCAAGCCCAAAATAGTAGCATACACAAGTGGAAATCCTACGCACAAAAGAAGAGGGAAAATGGGAGGAAATACCACGCACGAAATAAGATGGAACATAGGAGGAAATCCCCAGCCTAAAATAATAGGGTATATGGGAGGGCATCCCAAACCCAAGGTAGGTACATAAATGATTAACCCAATCCTAACATGTTATGATGGCTTTGGAAGGCTGCCTTGACATAGGGTCTTTATATGCTTATGTGTTTTCAAAAATTCCATGTTCTATTCCTGTGTTATTATTTCATGTCTTATGTAGTTTATTTCATTATGAATCATGTCTTTTAAACTTCTAATCTTTACTATGATCTCTAATATATAGGGTATGATATTCCAATATTATTCTTAAGTTCCATAACCTTTTTTTCAGGTTATGCTTACACATTTCCTTTGTTTACCCTTACTAAGTATCTGAGTCCACCCCTTTCATATGTTTCCTTTACCCTGGTTATGAATAATGGTTTTATGTGGAATTACTAAAGGGGAATTTTTTTATAGGATATGTTGAATATCCTCCACGAGGATAGAATATTTTGTTTCCAAGATTCCAAATACACTAAAATATCATGGACCTTGAGCATGTATTTTTGTAATGTACTAAATATTCATATATAATGATGTAATATCCATATATGATAAGCGTAGGACACTATACACCTAGACCAAGGAAAATCTGTATCTCAAAGACATTATTTGGAGGTTTACCAAAGATAACAACACCTATGTTTTTTGGATTTATATAAACACCTATTTTAGAAATTACATTTTCAAGAAAGCATAACTCTTGTATCCAAAAACATACTTTGATAGTTTGGCCCACAACCAATGATCCCTCAAGATTCCCAGCACTGTCATCAATTGTTTCTCATGCTCAACCATTTTCCTTCAATACAAAAATATGTCATCCACTTACACCACAACCAAAGAATCTAGATATATCTGAAACATCAAATTAATCAATGTTACAAAGTTTTCTAGTGCATTAATAATACTGAAAGGCATTACCAACTATTCAAAATGGCCATATCTAATAATCAGAGATGTTTTTTTGGAATATCCTCTATCCGAACTAACAATTATTGACATCTAGATAGAAAGTGGATCTTAGTGGAACCACTAATTTCCCCTCATATTATTGAATATATCATCAATGTGTGGAAGTGGATACTAATTCATTATTATAAATTGGTTAATATTATGATAGTCCACTCACAACCTTAGATCTCCATCCGCCTTTTCACAAACAAGACTGATGCTACCCACAGAGACGTGCTCAGTCAAATGAACCCTTTTCTTTCTATCTCTCCCAACATCACTTTCAATTACCTTAATATTTTTGTTGTATATGGTAATATGGAAGTGAAATTTGAATATTCCTTAGAAGGAGATAAATTATAAACACAAATTCTCTCATAGGTGGGAACCTTGAGAAATTTTTAGGAAACACATAAGGAAACTGAACAGCCACTTTTGGAAAAATTTTACTCTTGATCATGTCCATATATTCCAAAGTCAAGAACACCCAATGGTATGATATCATTCCAACTATTAGGGTCCATAAGTCTAATTCACTATCTTGTAAGATCCTATAGCATATATATCTCCATCATGATATTCAGATCTAATGGTGTGCCAATGAAATAAAAAATTAAATTTAGCCTGTTCAGCCACACCTATGCCTTTTCTGGTTTAGAATCACCTCAAAATAAGGGTGGATTCTACTTCTACAATTCAATGAAATGATCTAATTTCCATGGATCATCCCTCATGTATATGTTATCCATAACATGGAATACTTGGACGATACTTTGAACTAGTATTTGGTTCACCTATCGCTTAGGTGAAACCACATTCTCTGCATCTTCCTTCTGTAGGATCCTATGACTCCTACCAGGTTCCATTTTATAGAATCCAAACAAACTCAATAAGTCTCACTCTTTATCGAATAAAGCCTTAAAATTTCAAAACCACAACATTATATCACCACAATGATTTCCAAAAGTCAAATTTTAGCGTGTTCAGCCAATTTTTGAAAATAAAATTCACTTGCATTTGAAAATAAAACCATTTTCAAAATATCACAACCATGGTCTTTTTAGAATCATTCATTTCAAAACAATTTCAACATATTTAAAAAATGAAAACATTTCCACCAATCATAAATCATTACTAAAATTAAAATATTCACTCTCAGTGGGAAGTAATTTCTCAAATGCATGCCATTATCGTCTTATTGGCTAAACCCATGACAATGAGATTACAAATCTTATAAATTTCTCCAAAACACTTATGTATCCAACTCCCTGGTAACTTGATGTTTTCCATAAATGGTTAGATATGAATTTTTATTCTCAACTTCTCAGGTCTTGACAATCCTACTCCTTTTTACCATCCCAACACAAAGAATAATGTAGAATGAATTTCAACTCCAAGAATGACCAACTGATGACCACTTATTAGTGATGGACCGAACAAGATGATACCCCACATCTCACATAGAAATTCTAAAGGGCCAATACTGAAACCACTTGTAAAATCCCACCCTCTTCATTGGCTTGACAAGGAAGTGTAATGTTACATGGCCTTAAGGACATCCCCAAAATTCCAAAACATGGAAATAAATTCCAAGGGATTCATGAAAATATGGCGTATGATTTTCCCTTTTATAAAATGAACAACCAAGAAAACATTCCAAAACCACATAAACCACTATATAATTCTTGATATAAATGAGTGAAAACTCAATCAAAAATAATTTTTATCAAAACCAAAATAAACAAGAATATGATAATAGAGAACTAAAAAAATATCAATGTGAAAAGTGAAAAAAAAAACTACCAAATCAACAAAAATCACATAACACAAAATCTATAATATTCATCATGCTCCAACTCTACAATAACAACCCAAGTATCATGATGCACCACTAAATATGTGTGATACTTTACCTTTTCCATATCTCAATGAACAACATTTAAAAAATCACCAATGTTCCAAATCAGGGGTGAGTACTAAAACTCAGTAGGTTTTCCCCAGTGACTTTCCTAATCCTGCCACTAGGAAAAAACTTGTTAGCACAAATATATAAACTAGTTTATATAAAAAAATTCTAAAATTTTATGTATCAAAATATAAATAAGTGCCATAAAAAACATTTTTTTATAAAAAATCCAATTTTCTCATGGAAACAACCAATCGATGATTTAAAACCAATTCATAAAACCAATTTTTTCATAATCCATTCCATTCCATATATCCACACAACTAACCATGAATATATCCTGGACCTCTATATATGCATGAGTGGTGTAATCCTTTTACTAAGTCATCACTTAATAAACCATTTTTATGGGGGAGGGACCTAAACCTTATACATCCCAATAATTATTGGGGAGACTCATTACCATTATCCTCCTCTAATTAAAATGAACACACACAACCATTATTCCAAAATCAAATTCTAGAAAAACCATTTCAACAATTTCAATAAAACAATTCTTTTATTAAAAACCATTCAAAAAACCATTTCTAATTTACCATTCCAACTAATTTCAATAAAGAAATCCTTTTATTGTATTTTTTTATTAAACCATTTACCACAATTCCAGAAAATTCAATCATTAAAATCGGAATTTTAAAATCATGAAATCAAATTATCTTTCCAAAAAACACCCAATTTTCCAATTTGAAAAAACCGTCACTCAAGAGGTTTTTCTATAGTCATTAGCCAAACAATTCACCTTAAATTTCATGAAAAATAACCAATCTAAAATATAGTCTTTAATTTATAAACATTAGAGTCTAGAGTGAATCCACCTACATCATGGTTAATGGAGAAAATGAAGAACGACAATGAAACGCCCATAAAACTGGGTTGAATCTCGAAAAACCATCCTTAGATCTCTTCCCATGTCATAAAAAAAGAAAAATATCATTATATATGGTATCCAATAACTTATATATCTCCATAGAAGTAGTATATCAAATAAACCAAGAGACAGAGAGAAGTATATCTAAGGGAAACCCCCGAAAACCATTAATAATGATGACGTACCCTAAAAATTCAGATTCAATGCACAAATATAATCCTTTAAATCACCTAAAAATTGATGGGAGAATATTAAAATACCTTTGGGATGAAAAATTATTGAGTTGGGGCCGATTAAAGAAAAAAGAGGGGTTAAAATACAAAAATGACTTAGATACACTACTTATGGATCTTGTTTTTAACATGTGCATAGTTTTTGCATGGTTAGGAAAACCATGTGCTAACCATGCACTATCCACTAGCTCAAGGATGAGCCTCATATGGTTGGACCATAGGAATATAAAACCATATTATAACCATGAAAAAATCCACTGTCTCAAAATGCCTAATTTTTCCGAGGTGGTCGTACAGTTTGGACAAATTGTGTGCCAACACGTGCACCTTCCCCTTTGCCTATTTATCACTATGCATTATTTCCAATAGAAGTTTCAAAATTTCCCAAAATTTGTCACCCATAAAAAATAACAAAAAAATCTAAAAAGCGTTGAAACCCTCCCAAACACAACCCCTATACATTGCATAATTAAAAAGAATAAAATAGGGGTTAATTACTTGAAACTAGGGGTGATATAATCTTTGTAAGTTTGACAAAAGAAAAGATAAGAAATATTTTTTTAACTGGAAAAGAATAGGATAGTTTCGCATATGAATTTAGATAATTAGGTAGTATCTTTATCGATAAAGGGATTTCTTATTTTGAGAAAGAGACACTGAGATATGTTAAAGGAATCAGATGTATTTTTATAGATTATATTTTAAATATAAGGAAAATAAATCTTGTTAAGTTCATCCTTCTCACCGTCGACAACATAAAAAACTAATGCATCAAGAAAGGGAATTTTATATCCTATATCTCTATATGTAAGATGATAGTTTAATGTTTAATTTTTTTTAATATAGCTAATAAATCACATCCAATTATGGAGAAGGTATATTTCATTGGTAATGATTTGATGAAAAGGATGAGACTTGTATTTAATGAAAAATAAAAGAAGTATTTTGATAATGTAGATGGTGTTGCATCAGAGGAAGAGCCATCAAGGAAGTTAGAGAAGTTTGTCAAGAAAAATAAGTAAAATGTTAATACTTCTACAATGGATAAGATAAAGAAATAAAATATGTTCTTGATGATGTTTTTTAAGGATGGATGAAAAATAAATCATAAAGAAACCTGGGGATATGGAAATAGGAATTGAACCTGCTAAAGCCAAAGCCTAGAAAATATATGATTTTTATTCATTATAAGAAGAATCCAAGAGAAATAAAAAAAATAAGTTTCATGAAGCCCATATTTTTTAGAGTTTGTTAAAAGTATTTAATATAGCACCATAAAAGTTAGTTCTACAAATAATCCCATACTGACCAATTTTTTCTGGATACAGGATTAACTTTTCTGGAATATTCAATAGTTAATTATAATGTTCTTGTTGTGTATAATAAAGTAAAAGGAAATATTAGAGGGGAATAATCAGTGAAAAATGTTAGAGGAAAAGAATTAGAGCCTCAAAAAGCTAGTAATAGAGATCCATGACATCTTCAAAAAGAACATGATCAGGAGGATAATGAATAGGTTTCTGAAGAAGATGGAGAAGATGAAGATAACAATGGAAAATAAGGTGATGAGAAAGAAGAAGAAGAGTATGATGAATTTGAAACTGAGATAGAGGATGATGTTAAATAAGTAGAATAATGAGAATAAGGAAATGATGAAGAAGAAGAGAATACAGAAGAAAATAATGATAGGGAAGAAACCAAGTCTGAACAAGAATCATCGAAATCACCCAAAAGTTATCTTTCTAAAGCTGATAAATATTAAAAGGAATCCGAAAGTGATCATGAAGAAAAATCAATTTCAACAGATGGATAATAATAATCAACCTTAAATAAAGAATAAGAAAATCAATATTCAAATACTAAAGTTTTTGAAAAATATGACATCGATGAAGTGGATATTATAGAATTTTCAAATAATAAGAAAATTTCAAAGGTTATTAATAATGTTTTCCCAAATATAGTTAAAAATAAATTCGAGTAAGTTATTGTGATAACTATTATAAAAAATCTCATGAGGTTGTGAAAGAAAAATCAGAATCAGCAGGAAAAATAACATTATAAGGTGTGGATTATATTGTAAATTTGTTTAAGTGTTTAAAAGGAACCATTCAATTATTTCCAAGAAATGAATATAGAGGATATATTTTACAATATAGAATCAATAAAAATCATAATCAATAAATATTTTAACAAAAACTATAATCCAAACTGAAAATGATTTGAAAATTATTCAATAAAGTTTCTAGGATCATAAAAAGTCTTGTCATCAAATGGTGAAGTGGTATCATCAGGTTGATTCTAATATTAAAATTCCTGATGAATAGTTTTATGGAATTAATAAAATTATGATATATTCAAAAGGTTCTTTCAATAAATTTAAAAAATATATGGCTAACAGGTTGATGTTTTTTGAATATTTTAGGGATGCTACCGATGAAAGAACTATGTAAGATATTATTCTGATAAGTTAGATTCAATATATAGAATTATAAATTTGTGGAATTGGTTAAATTGAATTTGAATTCAATATATTGAGAGAAAAAAACAAATAACTATTAGAGGAATTCATGATGTTGAAGTCTCAAGAGGAGAGGATTGAGAGTATAGAGAATGGTTGGAATAAATTTATGAAGATGAAGAAAATTTTAACAACCCAGATGATGAAATATTAAATTTATATTCTTTTAAAATATTTAGGTATTTATTTATCATACATTTTTAAGACTTTTGAATTTTTTTATGAATGAATTATCTTTTAATAAAAATAAGATTTATATAAAAAAAATTCAATTCTGATTGGAATTATATTCTTTCATACTTTTATGGATGACTAGTTAGTTCAAAATTATTTCATATATTTTTTTCTAATCTTTTAGGAAACTTCAGTCTTAGTTCCCATTATTTATTTTAAAATAAATAGGACCATACTAATATATTTTTTGATATTTTTTATACAAAGGGGGAGAATAATGCATTAAGGGGTAGTTTTTCCTTTACAAAGGGAGATGTCACATTAAGGGGGAGAATATCATTATAAGGGAGTTTTTTTTAACAAATTGGAATATATTATCCTAAGGGGGAGTCAATTGTATTAAATAGCATACTCTCCATCATATTCAGAAGAGTTATAAAGTTATAGGAATTTAATGCTCCAATGAATCACTCTGAATATTTAGTTCTTAAAAGAAATGGGTTGTATGTTTTTCATGTTAATTTTTTATTTCATTATTGGGGTTTGTGCTTTCCAAAAAGGGGAATATTGTTAGCTCATAAGTTTATACTTATTACTTTTTTATTATATTTGTTTTGGAAATCACAAAAAACTTTTTAAAATCTTGTTTACTAACTTTTTTTGTCCAAATTCAATTAGTATGTCTTTGTAGAAAACATTAATTTTTACACAACATATAAAATTTTATTAATTATTTCTCATATAAACTTTACATTAATCATTATAATTTTCAGAATGAGTATGTTTTTTATATATCATACTAATATTTATCAGAACCTTAAGTAAGATTTATTTGTATTGTCTTTTTCACAGAAAAATGTTTTGACAATCTGACTGATACTAGTACCGATAAAATCATACTAACACACATAAATATTATTTTATATACATTTTAAAGAAATTACATGGTACTGAACGAGTTTATAATTGTAATAAAAGTAATTTTTTCTAATTTAAGAATATATTAAACATTATAATGGTGTATATCAATACAACGTCAAACATTTAGTTATGCTAGATTGTTATGATTTTTCAAGTGCCATCTGTCTGAGACTATTGAAAAAAACTCATCAAGATGACCACTGGGAATATTCCAATAAATACCTTCTCATTCTAAGAGTTTGTATCTTATTCATTTGTTCATTTTCTTTTTTTACCAAGATATATGAATATTATTAATATTTGAACATCTTTTTTTTAGTCTTTATAGTTTTATAAAGTGGTATAGTTATAAGGAATCCTTGTAAGTGTTGTTATCCAAAGAAATTTTCACAATTTTAATCCATGTCTGGTCATTGTTATGATCAAAGGGTTTTGGGTATAGGAAGATAGTGAAATCTGACCCTTATATCGAGCTCTTCTGGGGCTAGGAAGACAGAGAAATACAATCATCTTATCGTGGTCTTATAGGGATATGAAGATAGAGATAACCTGACTATCATATTAAGGGAGATCCTTGGTATGGAAAGATAGACTTTTCTATAAGTATAAAATAGTGGATAACATTAGTATGGGTCATTGACTTCCTTAAACATAATTTTAAAATAGGATAACTTTTTAATATAGCTATAATTCATTCTTACTTTCTTATTTCTATTATAATACTCATTTCTAAATGTTTTATATTCTTATAAAAATTTAATAGAAATATAAATATCACATTCATCTTTCTGTTCTATTTTTATTACTGCCACCACTCTGATTATGATAAATAATTTTTTTTTGAATTAGATCCATATTAATTCTAATCTTAGTCTAATATAATCAGACATTGTCTTATTCTAATCTTAATACATTGATAATCAGAATGAGTCTGAGTCTAATAAAATTACATAAATAGGGTTTTGTTTTGTTTGTTTTAAAGTTTTTTAAACTCAGTTTTTAAACTAAAATTAACCCCCTCTTTTAAGTATAACCACCTAAGCTAACTATTATGATCCAAAATTTGATTCATGCTATCATGGATTGATTTTACAACATTTTTGTATTTAAGTAATATTTCCATTAATCTATGTTTTATGTGTGGAATGAGAAAGCATTTATATTTTTCAAAAGGTTTTATTGTAATTTAGGTTATTACCATGTCTTAATAGAACTCATGATAAAGCTTTTCAGATTTTTGATACATGAAAATCAAGAGCTACATTATGATATATAGTGGATTAATTTTGAAATTATTTTGAGAGATTTAGTGACCTTTATTCTAATTTTTTTTAGTTTCATATTTCAGAAGGGTCAAAATTTTAACCATTTAAAAAATATTCTATGTTGAAAATTGGATGTTGTTTTAGATATAGACATGTTATTTTTCCCATAGAAAGATTTATACATATTGGATGAACTATGCTACCTATTTTTCATTAATTATATCTGAATACAGATAGAATGACTTATAATTCATCCTTTGGATATGATGATCCATTAGTGCTTTAGGGATAAAAAATTCACCTTCATTTCATGGAGTAAGAGATGAAGTTGTAATTTATTAGGAAACAACCAAAGTGAGATATTGTGAATATTAGAAAGAATGAAAACAATTAGGTATATCTACTTTATAAAATTCATCAACTTTAAAAAAAGAATCTAAGAACAAAAATGTTATCTTATTACATTAATTTATTATGAATGAAATGGTCCCTTAAATCTTCATAGATTTATGGTTTTTTTATTTTTAAAATTATATGGATCACTCACTCTCTTGTTATTAGTGATCTATATAAATCTCTATAATTATTAATGCTTTTTTCCATGTAAAAATATTCACTTCCCACCTATGATGTAATGCCCCGACCCTAGTTACCCAGAGTTGGTGCATTATTGCGTAACATTGGCATGATCGCAAAAGATCAAGTCTCTAAAGTCCGATTAGTTTACTAGCCTTGGAAACACTAGATAAATTCATAATTCTTATATTACATCATAAAGAAAAACAAAACTACAACAATATCTTGTCTTCATATCCCCTCATACTATCCCTGCAGGACATTCATAATATACTTCATCACATCCTGGAAAAATTAAAAACATTGAAAGTGGTGAGCTCATATGCTCAGTAAGGATAACAATATAGTGGAAGCTTTCATAAATAAACATAAACATTTAAGGAAATGTATAACTAAAACAAAATCCTTTTAAACTTAAACTCCAACATAATATGGAAAAAGTAAAATGGGAAAATGCCATTTACTTATTCACAAGGATATTATACTGGTCAAATAATCACATGCAATATCAAGAACCACTTTGACAATGATGGAGTGAATAATGCTAGACCATCATAACCATGTATCCAAGGCCTCGTGCCATGTACAAAAATAATATTTTGTCAAGGCCTCGTGCCAAGACACTAGTTTGTCTCATGAGACCTTTTGAGGCAATTTTTTTAGAAGATACATACATTTAAAATTTCTCAAAAATACTCCAGTGTTTTTTGGAAAACATTATGCAAGATTCTAAAAACAAAATAACTAATTCTGAGACTTCTCAACTAATTACAGGCCATGATGGGTCCACGCCCAATCCCTTCCTGTCTACCACACTCGAGAGTCGGGTTTTTTGAAAACATTTTTAAGCTTGCGTTAAATAGGTATAAATATGCACTGGATTTTCATATATTTGAGAGAAATATCTATTTTTTGAAATCATTTATAAATCACATAATTATAAAAGAAAACCTTTTGAATAAACATAATAGTCAAAGGTGTTTATACACCGTATAAAAGAAAATTGTGTATAAAACAGAATATGCCTCAATGAAAGGAGATTGAGATGAAGTCCCTTACAGAGATCATTTTTTAAATAAAATAGATCTATTATGTGTATTCACTATAATTACATATAAATAAATTACAAATACAAGATAGGACATTATAATATCATGACATAATTTGAAAGTAGGAGATTAACCCAAAGAACGAAAATTGGGTTAAGAAGTTCCCTTACAAAGATCATTTTTTTAAAATAAAATAGATCTATTATGTGTATTCACTATAAGTACACATATAGAAATTACAAATAAAAGATAGGACATAATAATACCATGACATAATTTTAAAGTAGGATATTAACCCAAAGAATGGAAATTGGGTTAAGAAGTTCCCTTACCTCGTGTCCGACTTGACTCGATCGTTCTTTAATCTCCTGAATAATAAACTAGAGTTAATCTGTACTTGATTAAGAACCTTTTTCAAGTTCATTATCCCTTTTATATCGCTTATTACAATGTTACAAAAATTATATAGTCATTTAAGTTAATAACGGTCATTTTGTCGATCTTTGGTTCTTGAGTCAACAATAAACTTCTTATAATTACAAGTTGTTTATGTGGTAGAATATCCATTATCTCGAGAATTATATTCAGGATTTATATATCATATATATCATATATATACAGTATATACATTCATTCATAATATTACGTAACATTTAGAGGTAAGAAATGAAATGCACCATTCATGGAGACGGTAAGCCGTACGTATGCATGAACGCTACTTTCATTTCTATTTTGTATTTAATGGAATGAAATCATAATGATATAAAGGTATATTATAATTCCAGTATAATATCATATATAATATCATTTAATCCATCCTTTATACGTCCCACATATGACATTAACAATTCAAATCACTTTGAGGGGGTGGTAGTCCGCACTTCCTAAAATGAAATTATCGCGTTTACCCACAATGGAAATCATAAAGGTATGCCATAAATGAAAAATACAGAATAATAAGGAAAAGAAAAACATAATATATATCATATATAAAAATAGTGTCATCATAATGGCCACCATGAGAGGTGTTAAAAGAAGCGTATCGTGGAAGCTCGGGGTGTTATATATGATCTCCTGTGTGGAATCCTCATTATGACTTTCTCTGGGTAACCATTATGTTTCCAACATTACCTATTTAATGTATGTTTTAGTATAATTTTTTATGATGATGTTTCATTTGGAAGAAACTTTAAAATAACAAAACATTGATGACCTAAATGAATTTTTTGGAAAAAAATAATTTTAAGGTGGTTAGAATGCAACACCCTGAGTTTTAATAAATTATTATTTTTTCAAATAAATTAAAATTATGTGATTGAATGATAAAATAAGTTAATAATTATATATAAAAAATAGCATGTTAATATTTTCCTACATTAAACACTGATTTTAGCTTTCAAAACATGTAACACTATGTTTGACTTATGTTACACAAAATACCAAGTTTTATTTAACTTCAATATACTATTAATATAATAATTATATATTATAGTAATCACCTAGCTATTGGAAAATTGGGTATTAAAGGAATAAATAAATTATGAAAATATGATTTACGTCTGTTTCTCAAATGAATTAGTTTGTTACTAATTTATTATAAATTAAAGTAAGAAATATTATAAAATTAAAAAATTCATTTTCTTAAAAACTATTTTTCATTGCATAAACACATTTTTTATCAATAATTTAAAAAAATATTAATGATATATTTTAATGAAATGTATATATTACATATTCATGAAACTATTTATAATTTATCTTATGTTTTTTCTAGTTAAGAGATAATAATAAATCCTATTTTATGCATAAAAGGATGTATTTTTCTAAAAGGTAGTTTTATAGCCATTTAATGGGGCACAGATTTTAAAATTAATTTTTGACACTTTTGTAAGATATATTTTAGAAAATAAACTCCATTTTTAATATATAATATCAAAATTATATTATATTGAATTTTGGGTATCCTTTTTGAGAGGTTCCATTTTTTATGAATTATGAAAAATTCGGAATTTTAAATAAAAACTTCCTTTCATTATTAATTTATGCAGTTATACATATTTTTAATTTTGTTTTAAAGATAAATGTGTTCATATACAAAATATTAATACAATTTGGGGCTTTGTAATCTATTTCATATTGATTTTTTATATAAAAACATCTTAAATGTTTTGATCATTTCCACTTTAAAACCCTGCTTTCTCATTACATATTCGAGATTAATTTTAAATTAATTTTTTACACATAAATAATTATAATTTTGAAAAATCGATTCTATATTTTTAATTTTAATGATTTATATTATCTATTATTTTAGAACAAATATTTTACCTATGTTATTTGTGAAATTATTTAAAAATAATTACAGCGATTAAGTTAAAAACAAGTTTACTTAGTGGTTAATCATAGAAGATATGGTATAAAAATGACCAAAAACTTTTACAAAACCGATTGAAAAGATATATATATGCCATATTGACTCTTTTATCAAAATTCGTTCATTATTGGATTCAATTTAGGTAATTGATACCTCTTAATAGTGTTTATATTTTGGTATTTACATGAATGGGACTCCTCCTCCACTATGAAAGGGTATTCACTATCCCTACTAATTCAGATATATCAAGCCATTTGGATAGTAAAAAACCTTATAAAATTACTTCCCAAATTCTCCCTATCATTCTATAAGACTTAAATTTTAAATAAATCCAACCAAGGAAGTACTTTTGTGAAAATCAAAAGGAGATAGCCGAAAAAGAGGTAACCTTCATCAATTAACATTTTTGTTTCATTTATTCCTCAAAACCCTTAACTTATTTTTATATCATGATTATATTATAACCTCTGTATATTAAATATACTAAGATATTTTTATGTTACTTTCTTGATCTACACCCCCACATGCTTACATCAATTCGGTTAGGAAATCATCGTCCGTTTGTACGGTGGACTACAGCCTCACAAACTGATGTTGATAATTTTTCAATTACCACCTTAAATGTTTGGAAATAATGTTGTAAATACAATTAATATATTATATTTATGATTTTTTTGAATTTATTATTATTATATAATTTTTATTTAATAAACTACACCATGATTTCCATTTTTTTGGAATATGATAATGTCGTTCGTGTGTACGGAGGACTACCGTCTCGCAAAATGACATGATTCACTCACTCTTTACATAGAATGTATTAAGTATGAGTTTAATTTAAATATGTGATATATATAAAATCAAAATTCTACTATTATGATAATATATATGATTTAATTTATTTATTTCAATATGATAATAAAAGGGAAACAACATTCATGGGTATGTATGACCTACCGTCTCCATGAACGATGTATTGAAATTGATGTCCCCAAATTTTTTTGGGTTACTATAAATACATATATAATGAATATATAAGATATTGATAATTCTTATCATTCTAGATATTATTGAATAATTATCTATGTAATATGACCAAGAATAATAAGTCAAAACATGTATGAAAAACAAATGGGTTATTACCCGAGATGCAACTTAAACCTATAATTTTTAATTAATGGGTAATATATAGTCTTAAGAAAATAATATATGGGATTATATATTTTAATATGGATATGTGATTGATTTTTAATAAACTTATATTTATTATATAGAAGGTTGGAACAAGTGGGATGAGAGTCAAGACTTAAGGTAAGGGATTTTGGTCTCACTTTAATTTTTTGTGAGAAAAAATCCATGTTCACCACCTATTTCTTTTATGTGACACAAATAATAACCATTAATTTATTTTATTATTCACATACTAAGAATTATTTTAATTTACATATCTATTTTTTATCTCTCTTTTATGGGTTTTACTATTTCAAAGTTACCAAATCAATAGGGCAATTCTGTCTGAAATTGCCTTATTTGAGACTTAAGTTTTGTTATGTGCCTATATTCATTTATGAGGTGTATATAGTACCCTTTCACATGTATGTAGTTAACATAATTATTTTAATGATATTTTAATCTTCAATTAATGTTATGATTTCATTGGTATTATGATATAAAGTTACCAAAGTGGTAAGAGTTTATTACTACAATCTCATAGTTTAGCAGTATTGTTTATGATTATGATTACATTGATTATATATTATGAACCATATCTAAATAATTCTCATTAATTCTATTGTACTTAGGTTATTTATAACAACTTCATTTAATGGTACAATTTTTCCACTACTTTTAAGAAATAATTGATAATTTTTTTAAATAAAATCCAACATTATTTCTTTCTTTGGTCAGAAATATGTTCACTTTCAAAACATTGTTTTCTGAAAATATTTTCAAATATTGTTTATTAAAATCTTACGATTTTTAAAAATAAATCACTACAATTGTTTTTATTTTACTCAATTTTTTTAAAAGGAATGTTCATTTATTTTTCTAAAACATTTACTATTTGGATTTTACCGAAAATATTAAAGGAACCTTTATTTGATTATGTATGACAAGAACCAAATTCTCCACCACCATGACCGATCATTTCTTTGATTCTTCCTTCATATGTTTTTGTAGTTATTTTAAATTATTTTTTTTTCAAAAAGTTTTAAATATTACATTATAATATTTTATTTTTATTTTGAAGGAAATATATTTTGAAAATATTTTATGTTTTAAAAAGTGTTTTTCATTATAGGAAGGGTATTTTGCTTAGGAAAATTTTTAAATGATCATTCAAAAAAAAAATTCCATTAAAGATGACATATATTGTTGTTACCTTTTTTTACTATGTTTATGATCTGAGGATACCATTGATATTTTTCTATAAATAGTTTATGTTTTCATTGAATGATGTTTATGATAACCTGTTTCACTTCAATGGTTTATAAAAAGAATAAATTCCTTTCAAACATTCTTCTTTTCATGGGTTATGATATAACGATTATGAAACCTATCTCTTTTCCACAGGTTATGATATGATGAAATATTTTTGATACACATTTAAATTCATGGTTTATGACATGATTAATTTTTATAATCTTGTGTAACACATAAATATGGTTTTTATAATATGATGGTTGGGACCTATATCTCCTACCAATGCATTGGGTCATGACAAATGTTATATGAGATAAAAGGTTACACGGGTTGTAATACCAATACTGAAAAAAGTGATTACATGGCTTGTTAGACAAAGCCCAAAAACAAGAGGTTATATGGGTTATTATCCCAAGCCTAAATACAAGAGGGAACATGGGATGTTATATCAGTCCTTTAAATAAGAGCATGCTTGGGTTGTAAGCCTAATCCCAAAAACAATAGGGTTCATGAGTTGTTTTCCCAATACCAAAAACCATAGTGTACATGGGTTGTTAGCACAAGACTAAAAAAAATGGTAAAATGGTTTCTAGCCCATGCCATAAAATAATAGGGTACATGATTTGTTATCCCAATCCCAAAAACTAGAGGGTAAACAGTTTGTTATCCCAAGCTCGAAGCAGGCACATAGGTCAGTATCCCAATCCAAACTTTTTATGAATGTCTTTGCGGATATCCTTGACATAATATTTTCAATAATTATGTGTTTTCCAAAAAATAAATTTCTTATCTGAATTTTATACTCTCATGAAACTAGTTCTTTTATTTCCTTATGATTCATGTTGTATAAACTACAAATATTTATGTCCTGAATCATGTTTATGATCTATGATAGGGTGGATATGAAATTCAAGAGTTCTACTCATTATCACATACCCTTATTCTTATCTTATGATTTCATATGACCATTGATTTATATCTCTTATATTTACCACTACTAAGAATATAATACCACCCTTTCTTATATTTACTTTCCCTGAGTTAGGAATAATGGATTTAAATAGGAGTAATAAATGGGATGATATTTGTGCGAAACATTAAATATATATCAAAAATTTAAATTATTTTCTTCTAGGTTTCCAAAACTAAAAATAAAAAATTAAGGTACTCATGCATGTAATTTAATAATGTGTATAATATCCATATAAAATGAGGTAATATACATGCATGAGAATCATGGGTTACAATAAGAAATATTATATTACCTAGGATAGTTTGAGCACCCATTATAGTGGGAGAATTAGTGGTACTATTTTGTTAATTTCTTTGATGAATTAAAAAACTATGAGTTTTTATGTTCTATATAATCTCAATAAAAAATCTCCATTTCCTGATATTCAACATAAATATAATCTTACTTAATCCATAAGTCTTTATAAGGCATAACCTCAATGAGAGGGCTTATTATCTTCTAGGTTCGATTCATATTCTAGGACCTAAATTTTCACTATAATGAAAGTGATTAAAAGATAGAGGTATTTTACATCCAAGATTATTATTAATATATATATTTCTCATATAAATTATGTAATTAAAATCATCTTTGAAGTTACAATATCACAAAAAAAGAATTTTGATTTTTTTACCCAAGATCCCGAAGCATTTAATTAATCTCATAAATATTAGTGAAATAAAATAATTGTCCTCTATTGGATGACTTGGAATAAAAGAATATATCCTATTATATGAAATAATTAACTACCCAAAATAGTTTTAGTATAGTATAATGTTCATTTAATTCACAATTTAGTGCTTTAAATTAATCCTATCATGCATGATAGATTTCATACATAAGAGATCATTGTTCCTTCTCCATAAAAATAACGTCAATGATAAATAGATGAATCCGTTTCCTCAAATACATAAAAATTATAATAATTATACAATTATATTTATATTAAAAAAATTCAATTTTATACTACACCGTATCTGTAGCTCAATTGTCTACAATTTTAATAATTTTTTTTATAGGTATTATTACTCCCTCAATATTGGTGAGAAATATTTCCAAAAATTTTATAGAAACTTCCTGAAGATCAATCAAAGATTTAATCACCAATGAATAAGTGTTAAAATATAAAACCCTGAGATTTAAATATTCCTATTGAATCAGGAATAAATTAATTTTAATTGGAATTCAAATTCTTCGGGAATTTTACCCAAATACCTTCTCATTAACATCCAATTTAATATCCTTTAAAACACTTGAATTACAAAAGATTAAATCAACATATGATATTCCTAAAAAATATCTTATAGTGTTTTATTATTATGGAGTCTCCCAATATCAGACCATTGTTAACACTCATTTAGTAAGGATAAGTTTCCAATATAGTTTTTATTTTACCCTTGTGAAGTTTCATCTATCCATTATAATTTGGAGTGATATATTTATGGAATATTAAATAATCTTTATGGTATTGGAATTATCCCTATAGCTCAGAGGGTTTACCTAATGTTTTTTTAGTTACATTGAAGGTCGTTAAGACTAATCTTACAATTTCACTAAGTTACAAATACAGATCACCAAATGAACCTTACTAATTTCAGACAAACCTTGCCATTATTCAAGTGACCATTATGGTTTCTAATGTTAACTTTATGAATTATAAGGTGTTCATTCCTTTTGCATATTTTCACCCATAAAACTATACTTTTAGTTCAAAGTGTTCATATGTGGATTTTTAAATCTTCTCCCTCCATGATAGTAAATTCTAAAAATTTAAAATAATTAATTGAACCTCTTGAAATAATCATCATCCTTTTTCAAACACATTAAAAACCAATTCTCATGTGTATAAAAATAGATCTCACCCATGGTTAACAAAAATTATATATTCTTTAAAAAATCTTAGTGTAAAATCACCACTTAATTCATTAATTAATTAAACTAACATTTTTAATTATATATATTTAGTGTTATGATTATATGAGGTAAATAACATAGATTTACAATTAAACATGACTTTATATTTTATGTTTAAAAAAGTATCACACAAAACAATTAACAAATAAGTATCACACAAATAAATCCTCTCAAGTAACCCTTACAATACACTATCATATAAGGTAATGAGGTGGAGAAATCCTAATATGATACTAGAATAATAATTTAATCTAACATGAACACTTGAGAAGGTGTAATTGGAAAACATGTGGATCAAATCCAAAAAAGATTCAATCAGAGTGAATTTGAGACCATAAAACAATTATAATTATAAAATCATGTAAACTAATCTAACAAATGATTTCTTTGATTTTGGATAATTTTGAGCATTATAGTTACAAAACATGTGTCAATACAACATATCCTCATTCCTTAACACTGCTAGAATTCACTATCAATGTTTTCACAAATTAGTGACTAACACTATGCAGGTAGACTATGTTGATTATAAAAAAAATATTGAATTTTAAAAATACAAAAATATAGTTGAATAAATATTAAGATATTTTTGTACACTAATTGTTGTTACATCCTAATTTCAAAAAAAATAGGACCTCATCATTTCAATCATGAAAATTCCAAAATAACTGAAAATGATGATGGATAGGATGGTAAAATTATGATGTGTTCTCTACCATGGATGAAATATTATCTCTATATATGTAATGTCCTAGACCATAATGGTATATTACTTTTCCAAAATTTGGTGTTTGTGGTGGCCTGTACACCATGGGTGAGTGAGGAGGGTCTTGATGTCGATGGAAGGGTGTCACCGTGGTGCCACCAATCGGTGACACCAATTGGTGTATCCTGATCTATGTGTCCTGATCAGTGTGACAACAATCATTGTGTCACTAAATGGTATGTCCCTGATTGGTGTGTCACCAATCGGTCTCACTGACCGGTGGGTCACCCGATTGGTGCCACAGGGGGGGGGTTGTCACGGCTTCATTCCCCAAATTCCCCAAAATGACTCTTTTATGTTTTAGCACCTCTTTAATGAGGTTTAATACGGTTTTAAAGGTATTAAAAGATGTTTAAACCCCCATTATTTGAGATACCCTTACGGTTACAAACCATGTGGCCTCTTTCTTAGGTGTCTCACTAAGTTTTCTATTTATAGTTTCTCCCCGGTTATGCCCCCTATTATGCATTTTCCGGAAATCATTTAACTCAAAGCCCTTATCACCACCTATCGGATAAAAATTATTAGATATAAATTAATTCCATCGTGTATAACGAACCAATCATGTCGTGAATCCATGATCATACTTTAAAGTCATCCAAGATTTCATATCTCATTTTTTTCACATGGAGTTTCTTTATTCTTCATAGCTAGTCTCGTTTCCTTCCCTTGGTGCATGTGGAGTCCCTCATCCCAAGGCTAGTTGTGAACCCATGATGGAGCCTTTCCCACTCACTATTGGAGTCCTTGGAGTTCCTCCCCTACAAGTTGTGCATCCCCAATTCCAGGAGTGTGGAGAAAACATTGATCGTTGATCATCCAAGTAGGTTTTTCCTTCATCTCTTTTTACTATGTATCATGTGGGGTGGGTATGAAAATTTCCTTCGGGGATGGATGAAACCAAACCTTAATGAAGATAATAAATGGTTTTTAAAGAATGGAGGTGTTTTTTTGATGATGTTGTTTTACTCTTTTATATTTTCTTATATATTGTGAATTATATGGGCTTATGTCCACTAAGAATATTGGTTGTTGGTGGTCCTTTCTTGCGCACTAATGAACCCCTGTTTTCTAGATAATCCTGTGATTGAATGGATGTAACATGGAAACTGGTTAATCAAATAAACTCGGTTGATTAAATGGATTCTCAATGAGCAAGAATTCTTGTTTGATCACCCTAATTAACCAAATAGAAAGAAGGAACTTAATGAATGGTGTTATTAAATTTGAGAACTCCCTTACTCTGTTAAGGTGATGTGTGTGGTTGTTCTGTTTGATGCCTTGTGGGGTGACATGGATGGGGATGGGATCCCCTATTTTTGAGTTGTTTGTTGTGGACCTGAGGCCAGGTGGGGCCCTATGTTGGGGCATGGTTTTGTTTCAGTACTTCGAGGGATCTCACGAATCCCTTTTGTTTTTTTGACATTACAAGATAATTGGGTGTGAATACTTAAATTACTGGTTGACTATTATTTCATTCCTTGGATTGGGGCTATATATTTTAGTTTCCTAGTAGTGAAGAATAATTGAAATTCAATCACTTGAATATGTTAACAAGAATGGGTTCAATGGGGGATTGTTTTCCATGAATTATTTGTGCTTTGGTTTTGGTTGTTGTGCTTTTGAATGAATGAATAGTTACGAGGGTGTTTGTGTATGGGCTGGTTTTAGAACCCTTAGGTTGGGATGAGTTCTAGTTTACCTACACTTATAAATTTAGTTTTGTGTTTTTTATTCACACCCCACCCAAGTTGATCCCATCAGGCCGAACACCCCCATTTCATGTGGGAGGGTGTTTTCCCAACATCCTATTGGGTAGATGGTTATTAACACCTTTCTTCTCCCACAACTGGGTAGCCTAAGACTCTTCAGGCATGTTATGACGGCCTGAGGACCATTATAGCCCAATATTCATCAAGCAGGGTGGTTGTGGTGGTTGGCCTAGGTGTGTGCAGGTGGGTTTTGTTTCCCAAGTGTCTTCGGGGTGAGGCCCAGGTGTCTTTGGGCATGGCGGTGGTTGTTATGGCCTAGGAGTCTGCGGGCATGGTTACAGAAGGTTGTGGTGGCACAAGTGTATGTAGGCGGGTTGTATGGTTATGGTGGCCCAAGTGTTTGTGGGCATGATGTGTGGTTGTGGTGGCCCATAAGTTTGTTGTTGGGGAGGCAGTGTGACTATAGTGAAAATGTCATGGGAGGATTGACACATAGGATGTCTTCAATAAATAGTGGGAAAGTGGTGAGGGGTACCCAAACATCGATGTTCTATTACTATTATTTTACACAACTTGTGTTATTTGGGGTGTGTTCCTTGGTGAGGTTGGGTGGATTGTTTCCTTACTAGGTGCTTTGGTTATCTCCTTTTTCTCACGGGGCATTAGAACGCCTCCCCACTTGTGAATGAGAGATTTTGGTTTCCCCAACTGAGTATACTTGTTTACTCACCCTATGTATATCAAACTGCTTTCAGGTTTCCATGAGGACTTTAAGGACCATGTAGGTCCATTCTATCTCGAATGTTCGGACAATTTTCGTTGCTATTTTCTTTCTTTTGGTACATTACCTTTGGAGGTTTCTTGCACTTGTATGGGTTTATCTTTGAACACGCATATGGGAATGGGTTTTGGATTTACATTTACCTTCAGTTTTGGAGTGTTTGGGTTTTTACCATCATATCTCCTAATCCTACAAAATAAAAAGGGTAATTCCTTCCATATTACGTGTGATTGTACACCCTTGGTGCTAGTCTCCACTCTGGGGCCTATAGAAGGTGGGACTCGAGGGTTATTACCTTTCCTTCATGTTGAGGAAGGAAGGGTCATGAAGTTTTCTACCCCTTTCCACATCTTGGTGAAGGCGGGTCATGACATAATTGTATCAGAGCTGATGGTTGAGAGATAGGGTGAAGCTCAGGGTTAGGCATAGTAAGGATTGCATGGGGTGGTATGGAAACAATGTTAGGAAATCGTTGTGTGTTAAATCGGATGGGGAAGACCATCTAGGACATGGGATTTAATCCCCCACCGATGATCTGAGCAAGGACTATGGACTTACTGAATGACCAAGTGAGGCTACATTGATTACAGGGTAGAGACCCTAGGAAATGTATATGAATCATAATGACTTGTGTTCTTGTGTGTCTTTGGTGTTCTATGAATTTAAATAAATAAAAAGTCTATGAAAAATTTAAAAGTAATATTCTACTCTAATCAGGCTTTGGCATTCCTTGTTTACACTAAAACTATGGCACCCAGATGACGACCACGAGTAGTGTGGGTGATCGAGGCCTAGGAGGCAGATCTGGCTGATCAGTGATGGACTAATCAATAGGAGGTGGATGACTAGTGGTAGAATAAATTTCATGCCTTTCAGCGGAAGACCCTCAAGAAGTATGAGGGAAACATCTTGGACATGGAGACAGAGAGTTGGCTCAAGGAGCTGGTGATAGCTTTCAGCTTGATCTGGGCTCCAACAGAGTAATGGGTTCCTCTGGCTATAATATAAATGATGGGATCGGTGCATTAGTGTTGGATTCTCTTCCTCGAAGAGAAGATAGAGAGTGAGATTTTGTGGGCTAACTTTGAGAAGGAGTTCTAGGTGGAATTTCTCTCTTCTACGATGAAGGCTGAGAAGAGGAAGGAGCTACTCTCCCTTCAGTAGGGGAGTATGTGAGTGAGGTATGTGGGGATCAAGTTCAAGGATCTCCTTCATTTTTCTCTGAACATTTTTCCGGATGAAGAGTCTTGGGTGAGATGGTTAGAGGAGACACTCTTACCTTGTATTCAGTATGATATTACTCCCTTCAACCTATCGATGTACTTGTATGTCTAGAAGAAGGATGAATTGGTGGAGAGGATGGACATGATAGAAGGTGTGCTGCAAGAGGGGATCTAGTTGGGCTCGTAAAAGGGGAAGGATGTCACACACATACCTCTAGCATTAGGGCCTTTCAGGTTTCAATCAGTGGGGGGTAGGCCCCAAAAATTCCAGTTTTGATATCCCAGTCCTCACCTTTTCTTTTGCGGGCCTAGGACAGAGATTCATCATTTGTGGCAGCCATAGAATCCTTCGGAATCAGTACCCGGAACGAGTTCAGTACAGTGGGGGTGGGCAGGTTCTGTGCCCACCTCAGCAGTAGCAGCAGCAGGGATAGTGAGATCCCGCTCCTCTGAGAATAGATGTTGCCGGATGAGGCCGACCTTGGTGTCCTTGACCAGTGCATGGTTAGGGAAGATACCAACAACCGAAGGGTAGAGGAGCTGGTCTTGGGTAGTTTCATGCTGTAGAGGTAGTAGTTCCAACATGTATTGAAGTCATTCGAGGTACGATCATCTTGTTTAGCACTTTTGCATGTACCTTGTTTGATTTAGGAGCTTCACGCTCCTTTATCTCACCCAGGCTATCCCATACTATAGGTCTAGATGCAGAAAGACTTCTCATGCCCCTGGTTTTGAGTACGCTAGTTAGAGGTCAAACCATCTTATTTTATGTTTTCCCAGGATGTAGAGTGATGTTGGGGCCACATCATTCTTGTGGTGACTTTTTTGTGGGATATGTAGTTGTATGATGTCATTTTAGTCTTTGAATAGATGTTCTCTGTGTGTTCCATTATTGACTGATTCGGAAGAAGGGTCATGTTTTCAGATATGGGTGAAAAAAATGTGACTTTCATCAGTAGGTGAGGTTACTAGGAGGGAAGTCGGTGAGTGGAGCCCCTTATTTCCCATGTTAACTAAGCTGTTAATGGAGTCACTAGATACAAAGATGATGGAAGTATCAGGGATCATTAGTGAGTTTGTAGACGTCTTTCCTAGAAAGGTAGTGACTATTCCACCTCGATGTGATTTCGAGTTTGAGATAGACTTGCAACCCAGTTCCCATTCGATTTTTATGGCTCCCTATCAGATGGAACCTTCTGAGCTGTGGGAGTTACAGATTCAGATTGACGATTTCATGAAGAGGGGTTTTGTCCGACCAAGTGCATCCCCATGGGGTTCTCCAGTCTTGTTCAAAAATAACGCATATAGTGCAACTAGGATATGTATAGACTACCAAAGGCTGAACTATGTGATGACCAAGAACCATTACCCCCTCTCGAGGATCAAATAACCTTTTGATCAATTGAAGGGGGCAGAATGGTTCTCCAAGATTGACCTGCGGTCAGGATATCACCAATTGAGAGTGAAGGAGGGTGACATATTAAAGACTACCTTCAGGTGAAGATATGTGAACATTGAGTTCACGGTCATGTCGTTCGGTGTTATGAACACACTATCCATGTTCCTGGGTCTCATGAACTCCATCTTCTAGGAGTTTCTAGACCGGTTCATTGTTGGGTTCATTGATGACATCCTGATCTACTAAATATCAGAGGAGGATCACACCAAGCATATGAGGACAGTTTTAGAGGCCCTAAGAATGCACCAGCTCAATGGGAAGTTGTCTAAGAGCTAGTTCTTGATATGAGAAGTGCACTTTCTTGGACATGTGGGGTCTCAACAAGGTGTAGTGGTTGATCCGTCAAAGGATGAAGTGATTTTTTCTTGATAAGAACCCAAGAATGTGATGGAGGTTCGTATTTTCCTAGGTTTGGAAGACTATTATATGTTGTTCGTGCACAAATTCTCCCGAGTTATAGCACCTTTTACAACCTTGACCAAGAATGACCAGGCTTTTGTATGGAGTGAGTAGTGCCAAGCAGTATTCATTTATCTAAAGGGGAATTTGGTTAGTGCCACAGTGCATAGATTTCCCAAAGAATGGGTAACGTTTCAGGTGTTTTATGATGCTTCACACCAAGGCTAGTGGTGTGTACTGATGCATCAACAAGGGTGATCTCTTATGGGTCTAGGAATTTACATTCTCATGATCATAACTATGCCACCCATGATTTAGAGATTGTACCAGTCATGTTAACATTGAATTTTTGGCGGCATTACCTCATCGGGGAATGCTTCTTGGTCTTAAAATATCACAAGAGATTGACGTATATCTTCTCCCAGTGAAACTGGAACTTGTGATAGTGGAGGCTTATTGAGTTTCTTCAGGATTATGACTTCGAAATCTCTTACGCTGAAGGTAAGGGTAATGTTGTGGTCCATGCTACGAGAAGGAATTAATAGAAGGATGTGGTTTGAGAATAAGAAGATTATTGGAAACCAATGGAGGAGTTGCCTGCCTTATACCTGGATGAAAGGGAGGAGGACGGTAGATGATGTATGTTCTAGATGACAGTGCAATTCTCTCTGTTGTAGAAGATGGAGTATTCTTAGTGGGGGGGACTGAGAGGCTGAAGTGATGCGCTATCGTGTTAGCCAGGGAAAAGCTTTTGAAGGATGGTCGAAAGATGGAAAAAAATTGGATACTATTTTATGGAAAGTGGTTTGTCCTAGAGGAAATGAACTAGAGTTCTTGGTGAGTTTCACAACTCACCCCAGTCAGTATAACCATAAGTTTCCAAGATGTACATGGGATTGAGGTGTCGGTTTTGGTGGCCCATGGTGAAACTGATACTAGTGGATTTTCTATCAAGGTTCCTAGTGTGTCAGCAAGTGATGATTGAACACTGCATCTAAGGTGGTTTTTTTTTCAGCCTTTAGATGTTCCCGACTGGAAGTGGGATGACATCTCAATGGATTTCTTCACAGGACTACCTAGGGTTCAAGGAGGCTATGAAGCAATCTGGGTAGTGGTTGAGAGACTGAAGAAATCATCTCACTTCTTGGCGATCAAGGAGTCGAGTGCGGTGGATTATTTAGAAAAGAGGTACATGGATGAGGTGGTACTGTTTCAGAGAGTTATGAGGTCCATAGTCTCGAATTAGGATACACGGTTTACCTCACAGGTTTGGAAAGGATTGCAACATGCTTTTGGCACCCAGTTATGCCTGATCACTGATTTCCAACCTTATATAGACAAGCAGACCTAGCAGACCATCCATACATTGGAGTACATGACATAAGAATGTGTGTTGTACTTCAGGGGATTATGGGTGAAACACATTCCTCTGGTAGAGTTTTCCGAACACAATAGCTATCACTCTACTATTGGCATGACTCTATTAGAAGTCTTTTACGGGAGACTGTGTAGCTCACCTGTGTGCTGGACAGAGGTCGGGGAAGCAGGTTTTCTTGGCTCGGAGGTAGTGCTAATCATGAAGGAGAAGGTTCATCTTATACGGGAGAGGATGAAGGTGGCTCAGGGCCAATAGATGTCGTATGCTGATCATAGGAGGAGACCCTTGGAGTTCGTGGTCGGGGAACAAATATTATTGAAGGTCTCCCGTCAGCATAGGCAACAGATGTTTGGTAGGGGGGTAAGATTTATCCTAGGTTATTTGGACCCTTTGAGGTGTTTTGGCGTGTCAGTGAAGTGGATTATCAGCTGGTGCTACCACCACCGCTACATAGGTTGCATGATGTCATCCATGTACCTCAACTACGTCGGTATCTACATGATGATCCGCACGTCCTCGACTAGGGGAAGTTGGATATTGAAGACAATGTGACATTCATGGAGAGACTAGTAAAGATTGAGGATTGTGAGGAGAAGGTGCTTCATGGGATAACTATTCCCTTTGTTTGTGTGTTATGGAGGAATGGTGGTCTTGAAGAGAGTACCTGGGAATGGGAGGCGCAAATGCGCACCCAGTATCTAGAGTTTTTTTGAGTTTTGTTCTGTGATGTTTTTTTCTTGACCTTGATGTAATGCTTGACCTTGTTAACTATAATACAGGTTGTTTCCATATTTTTTAAAATGTGTGTGAATATTTTTGATTATCGGTAGGGGAGGAAATGATCCCTAATTGAGACAAATTAAGGTGGATGCGATTAAATCAATGTGGGTGAGTTAGTGCCGACCAAAGTGGATAGTATCTTGACACGGAGGAATGGAATCCTTAATCCATATGATTGGAAGGTATGACCATTACATGTTTGTGTGGATGGTCAAGGGAGGAGATTGGTAGTGCCTCTATAGTTGATCAGTATAAGGGGGAGGCATTTCTATATGTCAAGGAGGTTTATCCCTAAGAGGTATCTTATGACGGTTTTTTCAGACCCCTCTCTTTTCTTCAGGTTTACACTTGATTCTAGAGGATGAGAATAGTTTGAGAGGTATCTGATGTAATTTACCAGACCCTTATGGTCCATTACATTGTCAAAATCTGGTGCTTGGGGTTGCCTGGATGCCATGGGTGAGTGAGGAGGGTGTCAGTGTCAGTTGAAAGGCGTCACCATGGTGTCACCTATCGATGACACCGATTTTTGTGTCCCAATCATTGTGACAACAATTAGTGTGTCACTGAACGGTGTGTCCCGATTGGTGTGACATTAATATTTGTGTCACCGATCTGCCTCACCAACTAGTGGGTCACCCGATCGTTGCCTCTGGGGGGGGGGTGTCGGGATTTCTTTCCTCAGTTTTCCCCATAACGACTCCTTTAAGTTTTAATACATCTTTAAATAGGTTCAAGACCATTTTAAAGGTAGTAAAAGCTATTTTAAATCCCTATTATTTGGGTAACCCTTGGGGTTACAAAATATGTGGCCTATTTCTTAAGAGTCTCAATATGATGTGTATTTATAGTTTCACCCCCAATTATGCATTTTCCGGAATCCCTTTAACTCATAAACCTTATCTCCACCTCTCTGATGAGAATTATTAAATAAAAATTAATTCCATAGTGTGTAACTGACCAATCACATGGTAAAGCTATGATCAACCTTTAATGTAGTATAATATTTCATATCTCATTTTTTTTAGATGGAGTTTCTTTCTTCTTCTGGGCTGGTCTCGTTTCCTTCCCTTGGTGCGTTTGGAGTCCCTCTTCCCAAGGCTAGTTGTGTGCCCATGATGGAGCCTTTCTTACTCACTCTCGGAGTCCTTGGAGTTCCTCCCCTTCATGTCACTCATCCCTAGTTCCTCGCGTGAGGATAAAACTTCAATAATTGATCATCCAAGTAGGGTTTCCTTTGTCTTTCTTTACTATTATTCATGCGGGGTGGGTACGATAATTTCCCTTTAGGGATTGATTAAACCAAACTATAACGAAGACAATAAATTGTTTTTAATGAAAGAAAGGGTGTATTTTATGATGTTGTAGTACTCTTTTATATTTTCTTATATCTAGTGAATTGGAAGGGCTTATTTCCACTAAAAATTGTGGCCATTGGTGGTCCTTTCTTGCACACTAATGAGCCACCATTTTCTTGATAATCCTATAATTGAATGGGTGTAACATGGAAACTGGTAATCATCTAAAATTAGTTGATAAAATGGATTCCCAATGAACAAGAATACTTGTGTGATCACGTTGGTTAACAAAATATAAAGAATGAACTTAAGGAATGGTGTGATTAAATCTGAGAACTACCTTGGTCTATTCTGGTGATGTGTATAGTTGTTCTGTTTGATACCTTATGGGGTGACGTTGATAGGGATCAGATCCACTGTTGTTGATTTTTTGTTTTTTGACCTGAGGCCGTGTGGGGCCATGTGTTGGGGAATGGTTTGGTTCCAATACTTCCAGTGATCTCACAGATCCCTTTTGTTGCTGTAACTTTACAATAGAACTAGGTGTGAATGCTTAAATTACTACATGGCTATTTTTTCTATCCTTGGGGTGTGGCTATGCCTATTAGTTTCCCAGTAGTGAAGAATTATTTAAATATAATCACCTGAATATTATAATAATAATGGGTTCAATGGAAGATTATTTTCCAACAATGAGTTGTGATTTGTTTGTGGTTGTTGTGCTTTTGTATGAATGAATAGTAATGAGGGTGTTTGTGTATGGGTAGGTTTTGGAACCCTTATGTTGGGATGCATTATTGTTTACCTATATGTATAAATTTAGTTTTATGTTTCTTACTCTCACCCCACCCAAGTTGACAACTTCGTGTCGAACACCCCCATTTCATGGGGGGGGGGTGTTTTACCCACATCTTATTGGGTGGAGGGTTGTTATCTCCTTTATGATCCCTCTATCGGGTAGTCCAAGACTCTTTGGGTAGGATGTGATGGCCTGAGGTCCATTATTTCCCATGATTATTTGGACAGGGTTGTTGTGGTGGTTGGCCATTGTGTGTGCGGGTGGGTTTTGTTTCCCAAGTTTCTTCCGGATGAGGCCTAGGTGTCTTTGGGCATGGTAGTGGTTGTTATGGCCTAGGTGTCTCTGAGAGTGGTTATGTATCGTTTTGGTGGCTCATGTGTCAGCAGTTGGGATGTATGGTTGTGGTGCCCTAGGTTTTTGCAGGCGAGATATGTGGTTTTGGTGGCCCATATTGTAGTTATTGGGGTAGTAGTGGGACTGTAGTGAAAATGGCAGGGCAGGTCTGACACGTTGGAAATCTTCAATAACCAATGGGAAAGTAATGCAGATTACCAAAGCATCGATGGGATTTTACTATTATTTTACCGGGATTGCATTATTTAGGGAGTGTGCCTTTGTGAGGTTTGGTGGATAGTTTCCTTGATAGGTGCTTTGGTTATCTCCTTTTTCTCATGAGGCATTAGAATGACTCCCCACTTGTGCATGAGAGCTTTTGGTTTTACCTACTGAGTATACCTGTAAACTCACCCTACGTATATAAAATGGATTTCAGGTTACCATGAGGTCTTCGGGGACCATGCGGGGTCGTACTAGCTCAAACGTCGGAACAATTTTCATTTTTTTTCATTCTTTTGGTACTTTCCCTTTGGAGTTTTCTTGTACTTGTATGGGTTTATCTTTGAACATGCATATAGGAAAGGGTTTTGGATTTACTTTTACCTTCATTTTTGGAGTTGTTGGTTTATTACTATCATATCTCCTGGTCCTACAAAATAAAAATGGTAATTCCTTCCATATTATGTGTGATTCTACACTCTAGGTGATAGTCGTCAATATGGGGACTTTTGAAGGCGGGCCTTGGGGGATCATTATCTCTCCTTAAACTGGAGGGAGGACAGGTCCAACATTTTATGTCCCTTTCCGCATTGTAGTGAAGGAGGATCTTGACAATATAGTAAGAAACCAATCACAAGGGTCCATCCGGACTCACCCCCCCCCCCCCCCCCCCACCACACACAAATTTACAAACCAATATAAAAATATAACAAATAAGGATCCTACTTGAAAGAGAACTATAAAGAGAAGTAGATGTATGAAAATTTCTATTTTTGAAGCAATAAAGGAATAATATCACTTTATAGACATCTGTAAATCCAATTCCACATGTCCTAATTAAAATAATTACTGTCAAAATAAATTTATAGGGGAAGAATAAGAAATGTTACAGTCTAAGGAATAGATTAGTGATCCATCATGTCACGAACTGAATATGGTTTCCATAAAAATCGACATCAAATCTAGACCATGACTAGTCCCAAATAGAATTCCCTATCCCCATGGGTGGGAACAAGTTCCCAGGTATCTTAAACAATGGTTTGGGAACGATTTACCCGAGTTAGGATACATAAACAACAAAAAACAATCAATATACCAAATATGAAAATTCAAGACGATCAAGCCTTAATTTAAATTAAGAACTGGATATACGGTTTTAAAAATGAGATGGGAGGTCAAAACTAAACCATTAGTGGAAAAATATCACAAAGACTACCACATGACAAGGGTTCATCACCCATGAGTTGTCTCCACAACACTATACCACAGAAGAAACTAACAACATGAACCTCCATCCCCAAAGGTCTTTCTCGTACCTATGTCAAACATAATAAAGTCTACATACATCCAAAGTAGTAAGTAAGGAGTTCTCCTAATCCCAATAGTATACCACTCAAATACTCCATGTGACAATAATAATAAGATAAATTTTTTCAATTGTTATAAATAATGAATGGTAGAAATAATTTTTTAAGGTGAATCTTTTAAATAAAAACAATTTTCAAGGAGGATAACATTAAAAATGGGTAAATTTAAATAAAACATGTAAGCTACTTAATTTTATATTAAAACACACCATAATCCAAAGTTAAATGTCAAACAGTGAATGAGCACTCATCATGTGAACACCCATTGGAAGTAGTTAGATGTGAGCCCCATGTACCTCGCATCTCATTAGGAAAGTAACCATATCAATATTTGTTCTCATGCCCGAGCCACAAGTAGGGGAATCACCTATAACCTAGTGGTACCCAACATCATCATCATCATAGTTTTGTTTGTGTTTTCAATGTCAAACATGCTATGTGAAACATGGAAGAAACCACTACGGATCACTAGCATGCTAGTACACATCTGCCCAACTAGATACCCAGGTATCCCTCTTACAGCTCAAACAAGTTCCACATGCTACCAAATTCCATTTAAACATTAAAACAGAAGTTCTGGTAACACACACTCAAAATAGTATCTAAACATATTGTTCACCATTTTTATTAATCAAACAAACACTTAGAATTTCCATAAAACAATTTTAATTGTTATAACAAAACATTTCACATAAAATCCATTTAAAACCCCTCTTTTAACACCAAATGCATACTAATATTTCACCAAAATAGAATTTGAAGTTCTTCAACATTTTATAAATCCATTCCATGAATTATAAAACAACACCAATTGGTAAAACATGGAATGCACACGTAAAACACCCATTTTCAGACAAAATATGCACATAAAAAACAACCGCATAACAGTGGCTACCAAAAATAGTATTTACAATGAAAATAATGAAATTGAAACATAAAATAGATATAAATCTAGTAATCTAACTCATTCTACAATGCTTATATATGGAATCACCTTCCAAATATGTCAAAACCATCAACTCTTTGTATAGAACTTCAACCGTACCACTGACTCACCATAAGGGAGTGAAAACAACCTAAAACCCAAAAAATGGACCAATAAACTCTTAAATACCCATAGTATGAGGCCCTAACTTCTGGACATTTTTGGCTTCAAGAAAAGTGAAAAAACCCCTACAAAAATGGAAGGAACAAGGGAGGAAACCCACTTAATTGAGAAAATTGGAAGAAATCACCCCAAATACACTAGTATTTGAATCTCCCAGTAGCCAAAATTGAAAGGGAGGTTCGAATAAAGACAAGGAGGTCATGTGGGAATTGTAATGGGGGAAAGACTAAAAATTGAATGGTTTATGAAAGAAACAAATTACTGTTTGAAATCTGAACGATTTGAGAAACCTTGATGACTTTCGTCGTAATCCCTGATTATGATGAGCTCCAAAGAGGGAAGATGGAACATGGGGTTGTGCCTAGGGATTTTTGTCTTGAGTTAGAGGATTAATGGCCTAAAAATATTAAACAATGAATGGTACATAAAAGAATTAAATTATTATTTTTTAAAACTGGGAATGGGATCATGGGTTGGCCCAATCTTAAATAAATAAGCCAAATACACCATGATTATGAGTACCTAATGGGTCCTAAAGGATCTGGTGGTTTTCATAGGTTAGGTAATGGTAATTGGGAAGTGTAATGGCTGAAAATGTTAAAAAATTAAAAAGTTATAAAAGAAAATTTTTTTGTTTTTATGTTAGGAAATGGGCTCACAGTATGGCCCAAATCATGATGTAACCACCCCTTTATCCAAAAATTACTTGGAAACCCCCACAAAATGGAAATAATATAAATTTTTTAAATATACATTTGAATGAAATAATAGATGTGACAATTTTCCCCACCATAAAAAATCATTTTGCCCTTAGAAAGTCATCTTGAATCATGATTAGATAAGAGAAATGAAAACTGCTCTTCGACCCAATACTTCTGCTTCCATGTCTCATGATCATCAGTAGCATGATTCCAATAGAATAGAACCAATGGAATTGAATTACCTAAAATCACTTTTTCTCAGTTTTCCACAATATGCACTGGTCACTCAACCACCAGCAGATCAGGAACTATATCAAACTCCTCCCAATTCAGCAAATGGGATGGATCCGGGTTGAACTTCATCAGTTGTGTGACACTGAATATGTCATGGATAGATTTTAACTGAGAAGAAAAAGATAACCTATATTACACCATTCCAAACTGCTCAGTAATCTAAAAAGGTCTAACATACCTTGATGTTATCTTTCCATACTTTCCCAAATGACGATGACCTAGATGAGGGGCCACTTTTAGAAACACCCAATCACCCACTGAAAACTCTATGTCTATACATATCTAATTAGAATATGATTTATGGAAAATCTAAGATGTCAATATTGTATTTATGATCAATGTGGCCTTATCAAATGTCTTACGCACATGTCTAGGCCCCAACAGTGATGTCCCACCTACCTCATCCCAATACAGGGGGGACCGAAAAGGCCGGCCATAGAGCGCCTCAAAGGGATTCATTTGGATTGAGGATTATTAACTATTATTAAAAGAGAACCCACTCATTCCTAAATGTCTATACTAGGAGCCTCCAATGTCAAAAACACATGAATGGAGCATGTCCTGCAAAATCTAATTTTCTCGCTCTGTCTGACCATCTGTTTGTGGAAGGTACACCGTATTCATTTTAATAAAAGACCCCAAGGACTTCTGAAGGCCTTCCCAAAACCAAGAAGTGAAACATGGGTCTCTTTCCAATACAACTTCATATATAACACCATGAAGCCTTACCACCTCCTAAAGATAAAATTAACCCGACTCATCCACTTTAGTGGTATCTTTGATCAGAATGAAGTTGGTTGATTTGGTCATGTGGTCAATTATTACCTATATGGTATTCTTACCTCAGGGTGTATGAGGAAGGCCAACAGTGAATTCCATGACAACCTCATCCCACTTCAAGGTAGGAATGGGTATATAATGGAGAAAACAATATGTCCCTTGATTCTCCGCTTTCACCTGTTGAAATGTATAGAATCTCGATACAAAGTCAGCTATTTATCATCACAACGTTGACCACAAAAATTTCTGACGCACATCAGAAAACATCTTGGTGGTACCAGGATAGAAATCCCACTAAGACTGGTGGCTATCCTACAACACCACATTCTTCAGAGAAAAAGGCACCACTAATCATACCTTGAAGCACATGATACCCTTGGGGGATGAAGACCAATCAAAAGAAATCTCCCCACCATGCAAGTGCTTCCTCGACCACTGACATAGCTCATCACTAGGTTTGTATCTCTGAATAAGATCCATAAGATAATGTGTAAACTGAACACTCTTGAAGAACACAGCCCCACAGTGCTCCTTGGTCTCCACATGCATATGTGAAAAGAGCCCCCTCAGAGTCTACTCGTCCCTCGAATTCCTCAAAGCCTGCACTAGGTCTCTTATGATTAAGGCGTCTACCACCACATTCCCCTTTCTTTTGGTGTAGATGATATCAAAGTCAAAACCCTATAAGTACTCGATCCAATGACACTACCCCAGATTAAGATCCTTCTATGGGAAGATGTAGGATAAGCTCTTGTGATCTGAATAGACTACAAACTTCTCCCCAAAGAGGTAGTGACAACAAGTCTTCAAAGAATGAATCAAATCTTCTAACTCCATGTCATGGGTCGGGTAATTATTTATGTGTGGTTAGAGCTGGAAGGAGACATATGCCACCATGTGATCATCTTGCATAATCACACAACCAATACCCGTACCTGAAGCATCAAAATACACAACATATCACTTTATAGATTCTGTCTAGATCAATACGGGGGTGGTAGTAAACCACTACTTCAGCTCCTCAAACGATGCCTAAAATTTTGGGGGCTAAACAAACTTCAACCCATTCTGGGTGAGCACGTTCATGTGTGAAGCAAGCCGAGAGAAATCCTGAAAGATCCGCTTGTATTATCCTAACAAGATGAGGAAACTTTTGATCTCAAACATGTTCTTCAGCATCTCCCTTGAAATCACTGCACTGATCTTCTTGGGATCCATCGAAACTCCCTACACTGAGATCACATGCCCTAGAAACATCAACACCTTGATCCAAAAGGTGCACTTAGACATCTTTTCATAAAGGTGGTGATCCTGCAATGTTCCCAACATGATCCGCAAATGATGATCATGATCCTCCGCAGATCTAGAGTAAACCAAGATTTCTTCCACGAATACCATGACAAAAAAAATCAATATACTAGTGGAAAAAACTATTCATGAGTTCCATAATGACCTCTAGAGAATTTTTCAATACGAAGGGCATGACCAAGTACTCAAAGTGGTCATATCTACTTTGGAATGCTTTCTTCAGGATATCTGCATCTTTCAACCTGAGTCAATGGTAACCCGAACACAAATGTATTTTAGAAAAACACTTTTCCCCTTTCAACTGATCAAATAATTAATATATTAATGGAAATGAATATTTTTTCTTGACGGTTAACTTGTTCAGCTTCCAAAAATAAATACTCAACTGGAGGGATCTATCGGCCTTCTTCACAAAAAGAACAAGAGGGGCCCATGGTAAGACACTCAAGTAAATGAATAATTTCGATTTTAAATCATCCTTCTATATCTTAATTCCATTATCTCATTGGGTTCCATACGATACAAGGGAAAAAATTTTAGTTGGGTTCCTGGTAACAAATCGATCGAGAAATCCAGATACTGCTCTAGCGGAATGCCTGAAAAATTATCTGGAAATACCTTTGAGAACACTTCCACTACATGGGGTGACCCACTCTCATGAACACATAAATCATCCTCTAGAATGAGTGAAAACAAATGGAAGAAATTATTTTCCAAATCTGGGAGTGGATGTACTGCATGAAACAACTGAGGATCCCATTCCCCTTGAAAAACCTAAGGGCTACCATCAGGTTATGTGAAACTCACCCACCACCTATAGCAATAGACGTGTGCTTGAAAGTGATCTAACTAACCCCTGCCATGGATTATTTCAAAAAGATCCAAATCCAATATCAGGAGGTCCAACTCCATATCTAGCCCAGACATAGTAAGTGCACACGAAGGGAACCTGAGTCCCTGTTCCTTCTTCTTACCCAGGGACATCACCAAATCCATCACAACAGATAAAAACGTAGTTGTAAAATTCAGTATTCTCCCAAAATGGATAGAGATAAATGAAATATAAGAACTAGTATCTAAAAGAGAAACATCTACATAAGATTCAATAATGACGATACCTTGATCGATTAAAGGCCTCACATATGATCCCACTGGTGCCTGCTCCACCGCATAAAGATTCCTACTGTAACACCTGAACCCAGTTACTCGGATCCGGTGCATTATATTAATAAATTGGCATGATTACAAGGAATCAAGTCCTGAAGGACTAATCAATTTAGCAGTATAAGAAAATATATTACAAACATGAATGTTACATTACACTTTCTAACATACAACACATCATAAATAATCCTTTGAAAACACCATTATTCCCTTTGCGTGACCCTATACATTAATCATAATACACTTCTTGGAATCCTGGGAAAATAAAACATAAGAAAGGGGTGATCTCAGATGCACTGTATGGGTAAATAATTTAGCAGAAGCTATAAACTTTTAAGGAAAGATGAGTAATAAAAAAAGAGCCTTTTAAATATAAACATGAACATAATATGGAAAAAATGAACGAAACATTACCATATATAAATTCACATGAATATTTTACTAATAGAATAATCACATGTATTAAATAATTTCATAATGAGGGAATGCATAATGCCGGACATCATAACCACATAGTCAAGTCCTCAAGTGAAAACTACAAATAAATTTTTTTTCCAGGGAATTATGCCTAGAAACTAGTTTGTCTCATGATACCTACCGATGCATTGAAGAGCTATATTAGGCTCCACCCATCACTTACTATGTTTAATGCATTCCTTATATGAAAATGTTGAAACATAACATAAACATTCGTCTTTAACCAAGCATCGAAAATGTCAATACTTTAACCATAAACCATGAATGGTATAAAAATAACACATCCATAATCAAATATATCATAACGCATTCAATACAATAAGGGATATTGTATTATAATATATCAACCTCAATCGAGAATAATATTAAGTAAAGGATGTTGACATAGTTGAAATTGACAATTAAAACTCTTTGAGAGAAATATCCCTTTTTGTGAAATCATTTTAAAGTCACGCATTTATAAAGGAAGTAATTTAAAAGAGATTTTTGAATCAAAGTGTTTCTTACCACTTTGAATCATTTGAAATGAATTAACATTTTAAAACAATCGTGTCCATATAAATAAATCCTTACAATTATATTTAAAACATTGACATTATTTAAAAAGATTTAGAAAAATAAATCATCAAAACATTTAAAATAATGATCTTGATAAAGAGTGTGTAACACCCGAGACTTTTATGAGAAATATTTTGTTTTTATGTTATATAAATCATCAAAGGAATCTTTCACTACACACAACACTAGCTTGGTTTGATTTACATGCAACCACGGCCTTCCTCAATAGCTTGCATCGTACGCAATACCGAGTTTCACTAAACAACGATATGCTATTATTAAAACTAGCCGTTATGAATAGTAACAACCACTTTTTGAAATTTTGAAAATTTTATTTCTCAAAATGGACTTCATTTTTGGATTCGGAATATTGTAATTAGCCTAGGGTGAAATTTTGGTATTTTTCTGAAAACTTTCAATTTTTGAAGAATAGTGAAAACACTGGGTTACTATTTAAAAACCAACTTTTTATTTAAATAATTATTTATTTTATTTAAATTTATTTTAGGTCAAAATTGATACATAATACCTATATAATTTAAATTCAATTCATTGGAGTCATTTTATAATAATTTTAGATATATAAAAAGTTTATTGAACTTTTCACCGTCTTTTACCCACCTCATAGTAGAATTTTCAAATTCACATAAAACCAAATTTTACCACTTCTGTGAGTGGAATTTCAAAATTCCAAGAGACATGGTTAATATCAAGGACTAAAATGTGGTTCAATGAGATGAAAATAATTTTTGGTGAATAGTAACTTTTTACTTTTTTTTACCACGGTTAAAAGTAAATAGAGAAATTAAGGGTAAAAATGATATTATTATTACCCTAAAACATGTACTAATTCTATTAGATAAGTGTAATTCGACCAAAAACAAACTTTGGAATAGAATATGACCATTTAGGCCCACATGGATTAGATTAAGACATTTATTATTAATTTATTAAAAGAAGGGTTAAAATAGTTAAAATCAATGTTTAATAACTAAAGAATTTTTAATATAGGGATATACATAAGATAAATTCAACTATAAATATTCATTATAAAGATAAAAATATTTCCTACATAATGGTATTTTATTTATAATTTTTAGACAATAAATAATTTAATTTATTTATGACACAATGATGATGCAGTAATTATCTTATTAATGAAATATTAACATAATTGATGTTATAAATACCCAAATAAATGACATTTGAGACTTTTTATGAATTAAACTAATTTTATATGTTAATATGACATGTTATTAGTGATTTAATTAACTTTTTTCGTACTAATCCTTCTGTTATGATTTTCAAAAAAATCAATTACCAAGTAGTGTCAAAATTGACATAAAATTGTTTTTAAAATAAATATTATATTATTAATTGTTATTTTATTCATAAAAATAAAAGGGTCGTACAAATTAATTATATAAGGTTATATATATTAATAATAAACATCATGGGGTTCTTTTTACTTTTTATAGTATGTTTATTAACCTTATAGTGTAAGAAAATAAGAAGAAACGGTAAAAGTTAAATTATCTAACTTAATGTTAAATCTAAAAGATAAGGTTAAAATAGATACCTACACTTGTATAAATTCTATTGGATGAGAGTATTCCTACCCATCCCCACCTTAGCTTCTAAATAAATCAATTTTGAGCTATTAAAAACCGAATATGACTTTATAATAAAATAATATTTTTAGTTTTCCAAAGGTGCCCCTCTCCTCCCTTATAAAAGGGCACCTCCTCCCTCTCTTCCTCACACCACTTGGAGCCTTCATGCTCGGCCAGAACCAAAAAAATTATCTTATCCACTTCTCTAGAAACATTCTAGAGGTCTGGGTCTTCTTCAAAGACCTATTTTAGTGCCCTAAGAGGAGGTCTCAAAGAGGCGCTTCAAAGAAGAGGTAATGTCCGTTACCGATTCTTTCAACTTTATTTCTTCTTCCACTTATTCTTATTTAGTTGTTTAATTATGAAGTAATAAAATCAGTATCACTCATATACTGATATTTTATTATAAGTATCAAACAACCCTATTTCACTATCAATTCATCCTACGGAAAATGAAATCACCGCGCATGTGTACGTACGGAATATCGTCTCCACGCCGTGGTGTAATCTATTTTCCACCACCACCTTACTTGGATGGGTATAATGGTGCAAATAAATAACTATATATGATTATTGTAAAGTGGTTATGATTCTGAAATAGTATACATACACTCCAATACAATTCCACGATCATGGGAACGATATCATCGCTCGTGCCTACGTATGGAATACTGTCTCCACGATGTGATGCGACTCGTTCTACATGATCTTCATTGCATAATGATTATATAAATGAATTTAATGAATAAATATGATATATAGTACACTAATACCATTCTGTAAATGAGGTATCTATAACCTAAAGAGAAGAATAAGAACTTTTTCAACAAAACACGCATAAGAACAAAAAGTAATAAACACCCGAATAACAAGTAGCAATGAAATATTACTAACAAGAAGCTAAGAATATGACCATATATGATATCATAACAATGAGTATGATTCTGGAATAAGTCAATTCCATTATTTAAATCATTATACAAGAGTTTCAGACACTTACGAAGCAAATCAGACCTAAGGTAAGGGAAAATATCATAATCTCATTTTTATCCGAGATTGTTTATAATTTGGTATTTACTGGGGTGTATTTTATCATCCACATCCATTTTTCCCCAATATGTAATATTATTTCCATCCACCTACAATTTTTTAAATCCATTTTTACCCTTTGGTGAGTTTTTATTAAAAGATATGAAAGGAATCTTTGGTCGTTTTTCATACGAGGTACTTTTTGAATTTTCTGACAAAAGTACGAGAAGAATGTTTTTTTAACTTATACGGCATGAATGGATTTTTAAAACATTATTTCCAAGAATCTTCCATTACAAGTTTTCAAGTTTATTTTTAATCAAATTCTTTTAGTTTAAAATTGTATGACATGTTAAGAAAGTAAAATGTTTTTGAAGTAGAAATGATTTTTTCCTCAAGAATGGAGTTCAAGTGTTTTATCAAAATTATTTTCCATATAAGATAATATAGGGTTCTGTTTCTATCCCTATTATTACATTGATTTAATTATGTTGTGATGGAATTATTTTTATGAATTCCTTTATCTTATATGAATTCCTTTATCTTATATGAATTGTTTTATGGCATCACGATGTTTAGGAATCCCATTTTTATTACATGTGTTATGCAATGATGTATGATTTATGATTTTGTGGCACACATAAGAATGGTATAATTATGAGATGGGTGGGACCCATATCTCCCTCTAATGCATTGGGTAATGATTTATATCTCATGAGATAGACATGGCTGGAACGTCAGGTTAATCCGGTTCAGTGAAACAGGACTGAAATGAGGAGTGAACTCGGTTCAGAAATGGACTTTGTCCGCTAAGATAGTCTTGGCTATGAGTCTTGACTACTAAGAAATGATTCTATATTATTATGTGTGTATGAAACAAAGTTTCATGTTTTATTTTTATGATTATTGGGATTACATTTCACTTCTATGATTTATCCCATGATATGAAATTATGATTTATTTTGCAGGGTAAGATTTCCAAAATGTTATGTTCTTATGAATATTATGTGATTGATTTTTCTTTTGTTTACCCTTAGTAAGCATTTGAGCTCACCCTTTTGTATGTTTTCTTTCCCCCCAGGCCAAGAAGAAGGTTATTAAGTAGGATATGTAATGACCTGAAATTTTGAATAAATCTTTTTTCCTAATTTTATGTGTTATTTTATTTTATTTTTATACTCAAAAAAATGTTTCATTTGATAACATGAGTATAATTAAAATGAGACCTTTGGGTTTTGACTGTTATATGACCATTGGTCAATATGACCGCTGTAAACTAAACGTTTTGATTATTGTCTCTAAATACAAGTAATCATGGTTGATTTTTATAGATAGAAGATTCGATGGCCTCACCCAGTAGTCTTGGACCGATCGAGGCCCATCAAACAGAACTTGGGAAGGAGGTAGCACCACTGGGCTTCGCTCTGGACCAAACCCAAGCTGAACTTCATCGTGTGAAGCTAGAACGGAATCTCCTTTGCGAGAAGTTCAAACTGATAGAAATTACTACTCGTGCGATATTGGCCGAGCCTCCCTCAGATTATCTCACCTTAACACACATTACACTTAGGTCCTATGCTGGTGTGATAAGGGGCTATGTAAGGAGACCATAACTGCCTTGTGTAATCCTTTGTTTTAAATAAAAATTTGGATTTTGTAATGGCCCGGACCTCCCTGGTCCATTACTTTGTGAAAATGTCGTGTTGGAGGTGTTCCGGGAGGACAAGGTGACTTGTCCCCCAGCTGCTGCCTACCGGTAGCTCGGTCTACCGGTAGCTGCTGATTACCGGTAGCTCGGTCTACCGGTAGCTCCTGATTACCGGTAGCTCGGTCTACCGGTAGCTGCTGATTACCGGTAGCTCGGTCTACCGGTAGCTGCTGCCTACCGGTAGCTCGGTCTACCGGTAGCTGCTGATTACCGATAGCTCGGTCTACCGGTAGCTGCGGATTACCGGTAGCTCGGTCTACCGGTAGCTGCTGATTACCGGTAGCTCGGTCTACCGGTAGCTGCTGCCTACCGGTAGCTCGGTCTACCGGTACCTGCTGATTACCGATAGCTCGGTCTACCCGTAGCTGCTGATTACCGGTAGCTCGGTCTACCGGTAGCCGCATCCTACCGGTAGCTGGGTTTACCAGTAGCCACGGCATACTGATAGCTCGGTGTACTGGTAGCCGCAGTCCAGCAGTAGCTCGGCTAACACTTTGCCAAATTTCTAGTTCTGTGAACAGTGTTTCTATCGGTGAGGTTCTATCGGTGGACTTCTATCGGTGAGGTTCAGTGAACAGTGTTTCTATCGGTGAGGTCCTATCGGTGGACTTCTCTCGGTGAGGTTCAGTGAACAGTGTTTCTATCGGTGAGGTCCTATCGGTGAACTTCTATCAGTGAGGATCTATCAGTAGACTTGTGTTTCTATCGGTAAGGCTCTATCGGTGAGCTTTTCTTTTCTTTGCCAATTTTTTTAGTTCTGTGAACAGTGTTTCCAGACTTCATAAGAGCTACCGATTCCATACTTTGCCAACAGTGTTTCCAGACTCCATAAGAGCTACCGATTCCATACTTTGCCAAATTTCACGAATGAACAGTGTTTCCAGACTCCATAAGAGCTACCGATTCCATACTTTCCCAAATTTTGAGTATGTGAACAGTGTTTCCAGCTTCGCAAATTTGACGTTTTCTTTGACGTGAAATACTTTTAAAACCTTATTTTAAGGACTTTAAGGCCGATTCAAAGGCCATAAATCCTATATTAATTATTCCTAAGGCCGGGATGTTTTTACTTGGTCAAACCGCATGGGTTAATGCGATCCGTTTTTAATGGAGAATAAACCGGATCTTAAACTGTCGCCTCTCTAATTTTTTTTAAAAGGAACGAGATATCATTATTCGTTGTTCTTCCTCCTGGTTATCATCTACGAGACGCTAGAACCTTGCAATCATTCTCGTAGGAGTTTCACAATCAAACGTTACTCAGATCAGTTCCGCTCTGTTGATGCAACCAAGTTGTGTCGATCGTTCTTCGATATAAGGTATGTTTTATCATCGTTCCTTCGGGGATCACCTTCTCTTGTTCTTCCTTCCATATTATCATGTAATCTCCATGGTTCTAATGGGTTTTCTTGGGGTTGGTTGGTACTGTCGTACCGTGGCATCCTCCGGTGGATGCAACTGTCGTGAGGAGAAGAGGACTGTGACCCGTTGTGTGGATAAAGGACGTCAAGAACTCTTCGAGGTAGGGGATTCATGGCTTCTCTAATTGTGTATGTGCAATCGTAGAATTAGCATGATTTAGTCCTTTGGATCACAATGAAATTGACCTAATTAAATACTTGAACCGGATTAAAAGAATTGGTTGATCGTATGTTGTTACTTTGTACTGTGATAACGGTTTGCCTCATTTTTTTCCTAGATAGAGTGATATCTATGATTTTCTTTAATTTGTTGCTCGTTCATGATGGAAATTGATAAAGAACGTTAAGTTGGAATTAATTGTTAATTAATTGGTTAAAGATAAAGAGGCATGTAAATTAATCTGGTTATTGCCGTTGTTGTAGTTGTTCTAATTTGAGGATAATCAAATTAGGGAAGTAAGCATGGTTATTTAAATTGTGATAGCTTACTGATTAGGTATCCATGATTGGAACCTATGAATAACAAGTCTGTTAATTCAATATGGATTAGAGAACAGATTATGTGGGAATTTCTAAAGGGGTTCTGAGTTATCCTCTTGTTTTTTAAAGGGCCGAGAGCCCACTTTGTGATGTTTGTTTTCCTGCTGCTTGTGCTGTGATATGAGCCTGGATGGCTGTTTTGATATGTGGAGGCATGGAGACTTGTGGTTGTGGCAGCGGATGACGCCTAGTGTGGCGAGATACATCGGTTTATGCATGTGGGTGTCGGGGAGGACACCAAGGATGATGGTATGAGATGAATGTGATGGTTTGATGTTGGTGGGTTGATTGTTTATCTGCTTTACTTTTCCCCACTGCTCAAGGCAGCTGGTTTTGCTTACCCTCTTTCCGAAGGAGGCGAAGACACGCGGAGTATGCCATGTGCTTTCCGTGTTTAGCCTCTCGATGGAGGATGGGTCTATGCTCTTTCTATAAGCAGCAAAGACTCGACGAGTAGTATATCTACTCACCGTGTTGAGACTCCTTTGTGTTTAGAAGCATATGATGTTTTTCTAGAATGCCTGGGAATGTGGAAAAGTTATTCTGTAATGAATGTTTGATTAAATGGTGAAAATCCACGGGGATGGAGATGCTGGAATTTAAAGGTGATGTGAATATTAAAAAGGAGCAGTTATTTTTGAAAGTGATGCCATTTCAGTTTAATGTGGAATTCTTCATTCTTAATTAATGTTTAAAGAATTAATTAATGTACAGTGGAACTGATAAATGAGAATGGAGTAATCTAATAATGCTCTTTATTGTTTGTGTGCTTATAGGATACCTAGTCTTAGAAGTAGCAGCCTGGAGTCTGAGAGACGTTAGCTGCAGTTGTATCTAAGACTAGGTAATGCCCATAGTGTGGATGTGAGTTACTTATATATTCTGTACTTTTTGTGTTTCTATACGCTACTCCACCCTGTCGGTAAGGGTAACTGACACCCCGGGGATTCTGTGCCCTGGGGGGGGGTGTTTTCCCCAACATTCTGATGGGAGGTTGAATGGCTGACTACCCCCTTTGGCCCCACTCTCTTCTCTTGGTAGATCCTTGTTCTGGTAGGCACAGTGGTTAGTTTTACCCATATATGTGTGTAGAGGGCTGTAATGTCTTGTGGTTATTTCACACACATATATTCTGGATATAGTATCCTATGGACTACTATAGGTGTAACGTGTATAGGCTGTGATTACTTGAGGATCCTTACTCGAAGTATGGGCTGTAATGGCTTGAGGTATTATACCTGACGTATGATACACGTTATGCGAGCTGTGGTGGCTCCCAGAAACTACCTGGTTACTTTTGGTTGTGAGGACGGTGTGGTGCTTCGCCCAGGTGTCTGCGGGCAAGCCTATGTGGTGCACGAGGTGCAGATTGTGGAGCTTATCCCAGGTGTCTGCGGGCAAGCCTTTGGAGAGAGATGCACAGGACGTATGTCGTTGGGGAAAAGCGGAAAACCAGTGGGGAAGTAGTAGCGGGGTACCCTTGATATTCTTTACTATATGTTATTTTCTTTTATGCGTTACTTGGTGAGAGTAGCCATGGTGAGGTTGGGAACTTAGTATACCTGTTTAGGTAATGAGTTAGTTTCACTTGTTGTTCACTGGGCTTTAGCATGCTTTCTTTACTTTTGCACGAGAGGCTTGGGGAGGATCCTACTGAGTATACTGTTATACTCACCCTATGTACATATAAACTTTTTTTCAGGTCACTTGGAGCAGGTTGGAGATCAAGCTGGTTACTACTAGCTTGCGGTTGGAGGAGGAGCTGTTCGGGCTTGTGGTCGCTGCCGTTTTACTTTCTTTTGGGTACTTTTAGTTTTCCCTTTCAGTTGTAGTACTTTTTCATGACATTTAATATATGTACTTGGGTTTATTTTATATTTTAGTTATGAGTTGGAGTTGGTTGGAGTCTATTCTATCTCTCTCTTCTGCATGTGTTCTCTTAGAGGGAAATGCCTCCCATTTGTGTGTGTATTATACCCTCGGTGCTAGTCGCCAACCCGGGGCCTACTGGAGGCGGGACTCGGGGGTCATTATCTCCCTTCTCACATTGCCGGCCCAGGAGGGGTACACTTTGTGGGGAGGGGGTCATGACAGAGTGGTATCAGAGGTCTGGTTGAGGGATAGGATGGAGTTTGGAGTTAGGCACAGGTGAGGATGCATGGGATGGTAGGGCAACGGTGTCATTCATGTTTAGCAAGTGGGGTAAACACTGGAGACCGGAAGAGACATAGGCGTTCAGGGCCCCCTATGATCTGTTGCACGGACCTTTAAGTTTACGGTGGCTACTAAACAAAGTGATACTGGTTGCAGGGTAGAGACCTAGGAAATGGTCATGCATCATTATTCTTTACGCCTGTGTTTGAATGGGTAGACCTTGTGATAGGTAACCAAAAATTAATAAAACAAAATAATTAATTAATTAATGTTGAGTCTTCCATATTCCAGGCTTAGGAGCTCTAACAGTTGTTATTTTACAGGTATGGCTCCAGGTCGACGTCCTCGTCAGGTTTGCGCCGAAGGTGCCCAGCAGGCTGTTCCAGCAGATCGCCGCCGGGTAGAGGTTGACGACGATGACACTTGGAGGAAGACACTCCGAGAGTTTCATCGCTAGAGTCTACAGAAGTACGAGGGCTCCATTTCAGATGCAGTCACAGAAGACTGGTTGGAGGAGGTCGAGATAGGCTTCAGTTCGATTCGTGCTCGGAAGGAACACTGGGTGTCCTTGGTTGTGACGATGTTGCGTGGAGCAGCGAGACAGTGGTGGTTCTTGTTCCTCGGGGATCGTGAGGAGTCAGCGATCTCGTGGGAGGAGTTTCGAGACAGGTTTAGAGTCGAGTTTCTTTCATCGAATGCGAAGGCGTCCAGTCGCCAGGAGCTTCTTACCCTTCGACAGGGGAGCTCCAGTGTTCGAGAGTTTGGAATCCGTTTTAGGAACCTTCTACGATATGCTTCAGACCTGTTACCAGATGAGGAGGCCAGGGCGAGGCATTTCGAGGAGGCTTTGCATCCAGAGATCCAGCGCCAGGTCACCCCATTTTTGCTGAAGACATATCTTGAGGTGCTAGCGAGGGCAGAGGTTGTTGAGAGGACTTTGACCAGGACCGGATCGTCACGAGAGGGGAATCGTCATGATTCCTCACGAAGCAGAGCTGTGGTCCGGGGTTCTCGGTTTTCAGGGCAGAAGAGTTTCCGTTCACCTGGGGGTAGGTCCCAGCCCTTCCCATCTCGTTTCTCCGGAGTTAGCAACTCTCAGACCTATGCCAAGGGATCAAGCGCTTGTTTTTCTTGTGGTGGTCATGGTCATCAGCAGCGGGAGTGCCCGACTTTTCAGAGCAGTCATCATGCACCAGGCGCTCCACTCCAGGTTCCTCCGTTGATGCAGTTCCAGCCGAGGCAGCAGCAGCAGGTTGCACTAGCTTTAGATCACCCGAGGGTAGATGGAGCAGGCAGAGGACAGCCCCATGACGCCCCCCGTCCTCAGAGAGCAGAGCGCGGCCGTGGTGGTGGTCGTCATCAGGGTCAGAGAGGCCATGGAAGTGGTCGTGGTCAGCTTTATTCTTTAGCGTTGCCAGCCCCAGGCGAGCCAGACGTCGTCCGAGGTACCCTTTGCTTGTTTTCTACCTTGGTGTATGCCTTGTTTGATTCAGGAGCGACACACTCCTTTATATCCCCTACCCTTGTCCATGCTTTGGGACTTGAGGTAGAGAGGCTTCTAGTGCCCTTGGCGTTGACTACGCCAGTTAGAGGTCTAGCTAGCTTGTTTGAAGTATGTAGAGACTGTGAGCTAGTGTTGGGGCAGCACCGCTCTTGGGGAGATTTCCTATGTTTACGAATACAACCATATGATGTCATCCTCGGCATGGATTGGTTGTATTCAGTGCAGGCTATTGTGGATTGCTACAGGAAGAAGGTCGTTTTCTTTGGTGAAGACGGAGAGGAAGTAGTTTTTGTTGGTGAGAGAGATCCTCGGATGAGTCATAGACGAGTTTCATCCTTATCATCCATGACGGCTGGGATGATGCTGAGTTCTTCAGAGGTTCAAAAGTTGGCGTTTCCTAGGGTCGTAGAGGAGTACCATGATGTCTTTCCAGAAGAGGTTGTATCCTTACCCCCTCGACAAGAGATCGAGTTTGGGATCGAGCTACAGCCAGGAGAGTCTCCTATCTCTATGTCTCCATATAGGATGGCCCCTTCTGAGTTACGAGAGCTACGTATTCAGCTTGATGGTCTGTTGCAGTGTGGTTTTGTTCGGCCAAGTGTGTCACCGTGGGGTGCACCAGTTTTGTTTGTGAAAAAGGCTGATGGCAGTTTGCGGTTGTGCGTCGATTATCGTCGCTTAAACAAAGTGACAATAAAGAACCGCTATCCTATCCCGCAGATTGATGACCTATTCGATCAACTGAAGGGTGAAAGTTGGTTTTCAAAGATCGACTTGCGGTCAGGATATCATCAGATGCGTGTAAAGGATGAGGATATCCCGAAGACTGCTTTCCGCTGTCGTCATGGGCATTATGAGTTTGTTGTAATGCCATTCAGCGTGACAAATGCTCCAGCTGTTTTCATGGGGTTGATGAATGCTGTGTTCCGCGAATTCCTGGACAAGTTTGTTGTGGTTTTCATCGACGACATCCTTGTGTACTCCACATCTGAAGAGGATCATGCAGAGCATCTACGAGCCGTTTTGGGAGTTCTTCGCCAACATCAGTTGTTTGGGAAGTTGTCCAAGTGTGAGTTCTGGGCTCAAGAAGTTCGTTTCTTGGGACCTGTTGTGTCCCAACAGGGAGTAGCTGTGGATTATTCGAAGATAGAAGCAGTGGTGTCTTGGCCAGCCCCCAAGACCGTGTCAGAGGTGCGAAGTTTCCTTGGTCTCGCAGGCTATTACAGGAGGTTTGTGGCTAATTTCCCCCGAGTTGCGACTCCTCTGGCAGCTTTGACCAGGAAGGATCAAGCGTTCATATTGACTGATCAGTGTTAGACAGCTTTCGAGTATCTAAAGGAGAAGTTGGTAAGTGCTCCAGTCCTTTGTCTTCCAGCGGAGGGAGTCCAGTTTGATGTTTTCTGTGATGCTTTACATCTGGGGCTAGGCTGTGTTCTCATGCAGCAGAGGTCCGTTGTTTCTTATGGGTCTCGGCAGTTGCGTCCCCATGAACGTAACTATGCCACCCATGATCTTGAGTTGGCAGCCGTGGTGTTTGCTCTAAAGTTGTGGAGACATTACCTCATTGACGAGCGCTTTGTGGTTTTCACCGATCATAAGAGTTTGAGGTATGTTTTCTCTCAGCGGGACTTGAACTTGAGGCAGCGTCGGTGGATGGAGTTCTTGCAGGAATACGACTTCGAAATATCGTATACACCTGGGAAGGGAAATGTTGTTGCTGATGCACTGAGCCGAAAGTCACGTAATGATGTTGTGCGTGAATCTGGTGATTCCTGGAGAGTGATGGAAGAGCTATCATCTTTGCATCTTGATATGGGAGAAGTTGGGGGAAGAGGTTGTCTTTTCCAGATGACAGTGCAGTCATCCCTGATGCAGAGGGTGGAAGAGTCTCAGTTGGGTGATTTAGAGGTGGATGTTTGGAGAGACAGAGTTGTTTGTGGGGAGGCCCCTGATGGTTGGTCGGAGGATGAACAACACCGAGTGTTGTATCATGGCAGGCTTTTTGTTCCCTTGGCGATGCACGAGACCGTTCTCCGAGAGTTCCATAGTTCACCCTTGGTGGTACATCCTGGTGTGACGAAGATGTACCGATCCATAAGGAGTCAGTTTTGGTGGCCTGGGCTGAAGCGTTCAGTTGCAGAATATGTGTCTCGATGTTTAGTCTGCCAGAAGGTAAAGGCCGAACACCGTGTTCCTGGTGGTCTTCTCCAGCACTTAGAGATTCCTCAGTGGAAGTGGGAGGACATCTCAATGGACTTTGTTATAGGTTTACCTCGAGCTCCGGGAGGACATGATGCTATATGGGTGGTAGTGGATTGTTTAACTAAATCGGCCCACTTCATAGCAATCAAGGAGTCGAGCTCAGTTGAGGTTTTGTCGAGGCAGTATCTGGAGGAGGTGGTGAGGCTTCACGGAGTACCTAGGACGATCATTTCTGATCGAGATCCTCGTTTTACCTCTAGGGTGTGGAGAGGTCTCCAACATGCTTTTGGATCTCAACTATTCCTTAGCACTGCTTTTCATCCTCAAACGGATGGTCAGACAGAGCGAACCATCCAGACTCTTGACGACATGTTGCGCTCTTGTGTTCTTGATTTTGGATGTTCATGGGTGAATCACTTACCCATGGTAGAATTCGCTTACAATAATAGTTTTCACTCTACCATCGGTATGGCGCCGTTTGAAGCCTTGTATGGCCGGCCATGCCGTTCTACGTTGTGCTGGACTAGCACTAGTAGAAAAACGGTTTTTAACGTCGGTTTTTTTTTATTTTGGACGTCGGTTTTTAACCGACGTCGAAGTCACCGACGTAAAAAATATGAATTTTTACGTCGGTTTTTGTAAACCGACGCGAAAAATGAATAACATTCGTTTTTTGGCGTCAGTTTTGTAAAAAACTGATGCCAAAAAAAATAATTCATATAATTTTTCGCGTCGGTTTTCATAAAAACCGACGCGAAAAATTTAAAAAAAGTAGTTTTGGCGTCGGTTATTTAAAAAAACCGACGCCATAAATGAAAAAAAAAATATTTTTCGCGTCGGTTTTTATAGAAACCGACGCCAAAAATCAAATTTTTTTTTCTAGGTTTTAGATCATTTTATAAGCTTCGATTTGACAGGCTGTGGACCTAAAACGGAGTTACGGTTCAAACGTTATCACCGTTAGAAGTTGAACCTATCAAAGTTTTGATTGATACAACTCGTTTCAAAGAAAACATGATAAACATAAATTAAAATCATATACACCAAATGTAATAAAATAATCATAATACATCAAACATATTTCAATGGTTATAGGGGCTTCCATCGAAATGATATGTTTTTTATTATCATATAACTTGTATTTAGAAATGAGAATGAATCATCATTATAAGAAAGCCAATCGAGTTGTTTAGAAATGAAGGATAATAATAATAAAGAAAACAAATGAATAGAATATGTACCATGTTCAAATTAATGATTGAAGTCGCATTGAAATCGTGATTGAATCGAAGATGTTGAAAATGATGAAAGAAGGAGAAACTGGATATATATATAGTAAACGAAAATATTTTCAATTGCGTTGTATGAAAATGTAGGCGGGATTTTAAAAAGTTAAACGCGCGTTGTGAAAAAAATTGAAATTCTGATCCCGCGTTACTCGTTGGCGTCGGTTTTGTTTGAAACCGACACAAAATAGTATTTACATTGGTCTTTTGGCGTCGGTTTTTTAGAAAACCGATGCAAAAAATGTCCATCAATATCCTTTTTTGCGTCGGTTCATAAAAAAACCGACGCAAAAAATGAAAAAAAAATGGCGTCGGTTTTTATGAAAACCGACACCATAAATTTTTAAAAAAAAATCTTTGGCGTCAGTTTTTTAACAAACCAATGCTAAAAATTTAAAAAAAACTACATTTCGCGTCGGTTTTTTTAAAAACCGACGCCAAAAACAAAAAATAATTTTTTTGGCGTCGGTTTTTAAAAAAAACCAACGCGAAAAGTTAAATTATATTTTTGGCGTCGGTTTTTATGAAAACCGACCCCAAAAATTAAAAACAAAAATTACAGTGTTTTAGATAATTCTCTAATCTTTGATTTGACTAGTCGTGGAGCAAAAACGGAGTTACGGATTAAAAGTTATGGATGTCGGAAGTTGACCTTCTCTAAAAGAAGTCTTAAAGAAGTTCACCTTTCAAAGGCCATAACTTTTAATCCGTAACTCCGTTTTTGCTCCACGACCAGTCAAATCAAAGATTAGAGAATTATCTAAAACAATGTAATTTTTTTTTTAATTTTTTGGTGTCGGTTTTCATAAAAACCGACGCCAAAAATATATTTTAACTTTTCGCGTCGGTTTTTAAAAAAACCGACGCGAAAAGTAGTTTTTTTTAATTTTTAGCGTCGGTTTGTTAAAAAACCGACGCCAAATAATTTTCTTTAAAACATTTATGGCGTCGGTTTTCATAATAACCGACGCCAAAATATATATTTTTTAGTTTTTTGCGTCGTTTTTTTAGGAACCGACGCCAAAAAATCACCGTAAAAATTATTTACGTCGGTTTATAAGAAACCGACGTCAAACTGGCGACGTTAAAAATCATTTTTCTACTAGTGTGGGGTCGGAGAGTCAGCAATCCTCGGACCAGAACTAGTGCAGAATACAACAGAGATGGTTCAGGTGATTCGTGAGAGGATGAAGACAGCACAGGATCGTCAGAAATCATATGCTGATCAAAGAAGGAGACCATTAGAGTTTAATGTTGGGGATCATGTGTTTCTAAAGGTGACTCCCCGTCGTGGGCAGCGAAGGTCTGGTCGTGGAAGTAAGCTTTCTCCCCGGTTTGTTGGGCCTTTCGAGGTGTTAGCTCATGTTGGATCTGTGGCGTATCGAGTAGCACTTCCCCCTCAGATGAGTTGGATACATGATGTTTTCCATGTATCACAGCTCCGTCGTTATCTTCATGATGAATCTCATGTTATCGATTGGGGAGAGATCGATATTGACGATGATGCAACCTTCGAGGAGCGACCTGTGGAGATCCAAGACCACAAGGAGAAGGTGTTGCATGGGCGTTCTATCCCCTTAGTTCGTGTCGTGTGGCGACACGGTGGCATGGAGGAGAGTACCTGGGAGCGTGAGTCACAGATACGTGCTCAGTACCCAGAGTTGTTTAATGTTTAAATATTTCCATGTAATGACGTTTCCCTTATGGTTAGACCTTTCATGTTTTTTTTATGTACCTTTGATGTGATGTTATGTTTGAATTGTTTGGTTATGGATTATTTGTTTCCATACTCTCGGATGTCGTAGTTTTGTTCCAACTTTTGAACAACTCATGGTGGTTTTCCCCTGAGAGGTATCTTATGGGGTGGTTGTTCAGACCCCTCTTTTCTTCTGGGTTGGTTTTTAATTCTCGAGGACGAGAATGTTTTGAGAGGTATCTAATGTAATGGCCCGGACCTCCCTGGTCCATTACTTTGTGAAAATGTGGTGTTGGAGGTGTTCCGGGAGGACAATGTGACTTATCCCCCAGCTGCTGCCTACCGGTAGCTCGGTCTACGGGTAGCTGCTGATTACCGGTAGCTCGGTCTACCGGTAGCTGCTGATTACCGGTATCTCGGTCTACCGGTAGCTGCTGATTACCGGTATCTCGGTCTACCGGTAGCTGCTGATTACCGGTATCTCGGTCTACCGGTAGCTGCTGATTACCGGTAGCTCGGTCTACCGGTAGCTACTGCCTACCGGTAGCTGCTGATTACCAGTAGCTCGGTCTACCGGTAGCTGCTGATTACCGGTAGCTCGGTCTACCGGTAGCTGCTGATTACCGGTAGCTCGGTCTACCGGTAGCTGCTGCCTACCTGTAGCTCGGTCTACCAGTAGCTGCTGATTACCGATTGCTCGGTCTACCGGTAGCTGCTGATTATCGGTAGCTCGGTCTACCGGTAGCCGCATCCTACCGGTAGCTGGGTTTACTGGTAGCCACGACATACTGATAGCTCGGTATACTGGTAGCCGCAGTCCAGCAGTAGCTCGGCTAACACTTTGCCAAATTTCTAGTTCTGTGAACAGTGTTTCTATCGGTGAGGTTCTATCGGTGGACTTCTATCGGTGAGGTTCAGTGAACAGTGTTTCTATCGGTGAGGTCCTATCGGTGGACTTCTATCGGTGAGGTTCAGTGAATAGTGTTTCTATCGGTGAGGTCCTATCGGTGAACTTCTATCAGTGAGGATCTATCAGTAGACTTGTGTTTCTATCGGTAAGGCTCTATCGGTGAGCTTTTCTTTTCTTTGCCAATTTTTTTAGTTCTGTGAACAATGTTTCCAGACTTCATAAGAGCTACCGATTCCATACTTTGCCAAATTTCACGAATGAACAGTGTTTCCAGACTCCATAAGAGCTACCGATTCCATACTTTGCCAAATTTTGAGTATGTGAACAATGTTTCCAGCTTCGCAAATTTGACGTTTTCTTTGACGTGAAATACTTTTAAAACCTTATTTTAAGGACTTTAAGGCCGATTCAAAGGCCATAAATCCTATATTAATTATTCCTAAGGCCGGGATGTTTTTACTTGGTCAAACCGCGTGGGTTAATGCGATCCGTTTTTAATGGAGAATAAACCGGATCTTAAACTGTCACCTCTCTAATTTTTTTAAAAGGAACGAGATATCATTCTTCATTTTTCTTCCTCCTGGTTCTCATCTACGAGACGCTACAACCTTGCAATCATTCCCGTAGGAGTTTCACAATCAAACATTACTCAGATCAGTTCCGCTCTGTTGATGCAACCAAGTTGTGTCGATCGTTCTTCGATATAAGGTATGTTTTATCATCGTTCATTCGGGGATCACCTTATCTTGTTCTTCCTTCCATATTAGCATGTAATCTTCATGGTTCTAATGGGTTTTCTTGGGGTTGGTTGGTACTGTCGTACCGTGGCATCCTCCGGTGGATGCAGCTGTCGTGAGGAGAAGAGGACTGTGACCCGTTGTGTGGATAAAGGACGTCAAGAACTCTTCGAGGTAGGGGATTCATGGCTTCTCTAATTGTGTATGTGCAATCGTAGAATTAGCATGATTTAGTCCTTTGGATCACAATGAAATTGACCTAATTAAATACTTGAACCGGATTAAAAGAATTGGTTGATCGTATGTTGTTACTTTGTACCGTGATAACGGTTTGCCTCATTTTTTTTTCCTAGATAGAGTGATATCTATGATTTTCTTTAATTTGTTGCTCGTTCATGATGGAAATTGATAAAGAACGTAAAGTTGGAATTAATTGTTAATTAATTGGCTAAAGATAAAGAGGCATGTAAATTAATCTGGTTATTGCCGTTGTTGTAGTTGTTCTAATTTGAGGATAATCAAATTAGGGAAGTAAGCATGGTTATTTAAATTGTGATAGCTTACTGATTAGGTATCCATGATTGGAACCTATGAATAACAAGTCTGTTAATTCAATATGGATTAGAGAACAGATTATGTGGGAATTTCTAAAGGGGTTCTGAGTTACCCTCTTGTTTGTTAAAGGGCCGAGAGCCCACTTTGTGATGTTTGTTTTCCTGCTGCTTGTGCTGTGATATGAGCCTGGATGGCTATTGTGATATGTGGAGGCATGGAGACTTGTGGTTGTGGCAGCGGATGACGCCTAGTGTGGCGAGATACATCGGTTTATGCATGTGGGTGTCGGGGAGGTCACCAAGGATGATGGTATGAGATGAATGTGATGGTTTGATGTTGGTGGGTTGATTGTTTATCTGCTTTACTTTTCCCCACTGCTCAAGGCAGATGGTTTTGCTTACCCTCTTTCCTAAGGAGGCGAAGACACGCGGGGTATGCCATGTGCTTTCCGTGTTTAGCCTCTCGATGGAGGATGGGTCTATGCTCTTTCTATAGGCGGCAAAGACTCGACGGGTAGTATATCTACTCACCGTGTTGAGCCTCCTTTGTGTTTAGAAGCATAGGATGTTTTTCTAGAATGCCTGGGAATGTGGAAAAGTAATTCTGTAATGAATGTTTGATTAAATGGTGAAAATCCACGGGGATGGAGATGCTGGAATTTAAAGGTGATGTGAATCTTAAAAAGGAGCAGTTGTTTTTGAAAGTGATGCCATTTCAGTTTAATGTGGAATTCTTCATTCTTAATTAATGTTTAAAGAATTAATTAATGTACAGTAGAACTGATAAATGAGAATGGAGTAATCTAATAAAGCTCTTCATTGTTTGTGTGCTTATAGGATACCTAGTCTTAGAAGTAGCAGCCTGGAGTCTGAGAGACGTTAGCTGCAGTTGTATCTAAGACTAGGTAATGCCCATAGTGTGGATGTGAGTTACTTATATATTCTTTACTTTTTTTGTTTCTATACGCTACTCCACCCTGTCGGTAAGGGCAACTGACACCCCGGGGATTCTGAGCCCTGGGGGTTTGTTTTCCCCAACATTCTGATGGGAGGTTGAATGGCTGACTACCCCCTTTGGCCCCGCTCTCTTCTCTTGGTAGATCCTTGTGATGGTAGGCACAGTGGTTAGTTTTACCCATATATGTGTGTAGAGGGCTGTAATGGCTTGTGGTTATTTCACACACATATATTCTTGATATAGTATCCTATGGACTACTATAGGTGTAACGTGTATAGGCTGTGATGGCTTGAGGATCCTTACTCGAAGTATGGCCTGTAATGGCTTGAGGTATTATACCCGACGTATGATACACGTTATGCGAGATGTGGTGGCTCCCAGAAACTACCTGGTTACCTTTGGTTGTGAGGACGGTGTGGTGCTTCGCCCAGGTGTCTGCGGGCAAGCCTATGTGGTGCACGAGGTGCAGATTGTGGAGCTTAGCCCAGGTGTCTGCGGGCAAGCCTTTGGAGAGAGATGCACAGGACGTATGTCGTTGGGGCAAAGCGGCAAACCAGTGGGGAAGTAGTAGCAGGGTACCCTTGATATTCTTTACTATATTCTATTTTCTTGTATGCGTTACTTGGTGAGAGTAGTCATGGTGTGGTTGGGAACTTAGTATACCTGTCTAGGTAATGAGTTAGTTTCACTTGTTGTTCACTGGGATTTAGCATGCTTTCTTTACTTTTTCACGAGAGGCTTGGGGAGGATCCTACTGAGTATATTGTTATACTCACCCTATGCACGTATAAACTGTTTTTCAGGTCACTTGGAGCAGGTTAAAGATCAAGCTGGTTACTACTAGCTTGCGGTTGGAGGAGGAGCTGTTCGGGCTTGTGGTCGCTGCCGTTTTACTTTCTTTTGGGTACTTTTAGTTTTCCCTTTCAGTTGTAGTACTTTTGCATGACATTTCATATATGTACTTGGGTTTCTTTTATATTTTAGTTATGAGTTGGAGTTGGTTGGAGTCTATTCTATCTCTCTCTTCTGCATGTGTTCTCTTAGAGGGAAATGCCTCCCATTTGTGTGTGTATTATACCCTCGGTGCTAGTCGCCAACCCGGGGCCTACTGGAGGCGGGACTCGGGGGTCATTATCTCCCTTCTCACATTGCCGGCCTAGGAGGGGTACACTTTGTGGGGAGGGGCTCGTGACAGATTTCTTCTTATGATGAAGTTTATGAATTTTCAAATGACCGGATAAATATAGTATGAATATTTTTGGTGAATTTTAGAGAGAGGATATTTTTTAAAAAAAATTTTTTATGTAAACCATAAATAATTAAAAATGTGTAATGATTTTCAAAAAATGGTCTTCTACAATTATGTTCAGTATGAAATTTAGAGTCTAATAAGATCAACTTAATTTTTGATGAATAGTAAATTATGAATAGTGATTTTATGATTAGGATTAGTAATGTGTCCGAATGGATTAGTAATCTCACTTAAAGAAAGAATTAATATAATCTAGGCACCTTGATTAAGTAATATGATTCAATAAAATGGTTAAATAACGGTTTCATAAATTATTATTCAAGTATTAGTTTTTTCAGGTGAATAGTGTTTTTTAATTAAAAATTAAATTAAAAATATTTAGAAAATTATTTTTATAAAATGGATTTCATTTTTGAACTCAGAGCATCGATATTATGTTATGCTAATTTTTGGGGTTTTTTCTGAAAAAATGAATTTTCGATGAATAGTGTATTTATTTAAAAATTAAATTAAAAATATTTAGAAAATTATTTTTATAAAATGGAGTTCATTTTTTGAAATCAGAGCATTGATATTTGGTTAAGGTAAAAGTTTGGGATTTTTCTGAGAAAGTTGAATTTTCAGTGAATAGTAAAAATACAGTTTTAGGGTTTCGGTATGTTTAATGAAATCATAAATGTGTCATGATGATGTCATGAGATATTTTATGGGTTGGCCGACCAAAGGTGATAAAATTGTATGGGGGCCCCCATGTGTCCTAACTCCATGGGAAATACCATGGGAGAGCACATGGTTTTGAGAAAACCACTTTTGAGGTGTCCCTTGGCCATTAATGCCTTGTCCCCTCACTTTCCCTATAAATACCAAGCCATCCTCTCATCCATTTCGACTCCCAACTCTCCCCCAACGATTTTCTGGTCTCTTTACATTACAATGAGTCCTCCCAAGGTTCCCCCAAGCCCTCATGGTCCAAACCATTGAGTTTTAAGAGTTACCTTTTAAGGTAAGGGATCTGACCTCTCTCTTTCTTTTCATGTAATCTCTTTTATGTCATTCCTTTTATGCTCCATGTTATTATGTGATAGGATGTTCTTTTATATTCCTCCTAATTCACTTTTCATGTTTATATGATGAGAGATCCCCTCTTACTCTCATAATTTCGTTTTATGAAAGTTTAAGTGACGCCGTTAGGCCGCCAAATTTTTTAGGGATTCTTTCACCCTTCTCATTTTTTCAAGTTCTATTTTCATGTCAGGTCTTTCAAGTTATTTTTTTTATTATGTTGGGGTATGATCTCTATATCTATCATACTTATCTCTTATTATCATATGATTAATGACCCTATTTTATCTTGTCAAATCATTTTTATTTAAGTTTAAGTGACGCCGTTAGGCTGCCGAATTTTTATAAGAGAAATCTTATTTTTGTCTTACTTCCATGTTTTCATTTCAAATGGTATTTCCTGAAAATTTCATTACCATGCTTCATATCCTTTATATAATGTCCCTATACTATTTTTATAGATCGTTTATGAGTGTGTGACCCATGTCCCCTCTCTTTCCAATGTTTTCTAAAACCCTGTAACGTAGCCGTTATGCTGCAGAATTTTCGTCTCAAAATGCCTCTCTCTTTTTCTAAAAATTATTTTATGTTATTAAGTGAATACTCAAAGCTCTTATTTATATAAGGGTATTCAAATATATATCAAAATGTTCTATTTTAAATTCTGGTATTTACATACATGAAACATGCTTTCCCTTTTCGTCGGTTTAAAGGATCATAAAGATCATGTCTTTAAAGCAGTTTTTAAAACATTATGATTATGAAATGAAACCCATTTCTTTTATGCTATATGGGTTGTTTATGAAATTATTGATGATGATATATGTGGCTTACATGATAATAAAGACATTTCAAGGGTGCGCCCAGATATCACTCCAATGCATTGGGTAAAGACTTAATCTCTAGAGATGACTTTTTAGACTGATACCTTGGTGAATAACCTTGGTAATTTTTAATGACACCTTGGGGATGGACCTTGGTGAAACGAAATTATTGTCAATATTAAATGTTTCAGACACATCTTCAAGTTATGAAAAATGTTATTTTTATTATGACGTATCTCATGATTTCTTTTTGATGCCTTAAAGTTATTTTCATGTCCTTATTAAAGTATCTGAAGTTCACTTGTAAAATGTTTCTCTTGTTTCCCTTACTGGGCCTTCTTCTCACCCTTTCTTTTGATGTATGTCCCCAGGTTATGAGATGCAGTAATGAACCTAGAATGAACTTAAGGAAAAGCCTCTCAAGTGTTTAAGAAAAATGTTTTTTTGTTTCATGTATTAAGTTCCTAGTTTCCAAAACACAAAACCTTAAAGATCCTCAGTTTCGTGTAATGTAATGAAAGTTTATGTGACAAAAAGTCAGGATGATATAGTTGGTATCAAAGGATGGTTTATTTATTTGTGGAAATTAGGATATGAAAACTTTAGGAAGAAACCTATAGAAAAGTTTAAATATAGGTAATCTTCCTGGTATTTTGGTGAGTTTTGAGTAATGGGTTGGAAAGAAAATGCATCCCTGTCTGGATACGAGCAGGTAGAGGTGGCTCTGGCACAGATGTACATAGGGTTAAAACCCAATAATACCGCTTTTAGCTATACTCAAATGGGAACTGGTACATGAAAATGGGCCTTGCTACACTCTTGGTTACGACACTCCCGGGGGATATGCTTTGGTAAATTCATAAGCTTAGTATGAACCATTATTAAAGGAGCAAAGATAAAATAAAATAAAGATTCACATAAGAATATATGATCATGGATAACCAATATGGGAACCTAGGGGATCACAAGTTAGGGTATACTTTTCTTCTACAAGTTATCGTTATATGCTTTAAGTTCCTTTTCATGATTATTGGCTAAGTATTCAAGCCCCTAATTGTACTTTGTTTTTGTAGTTAATGGCGGGAAATGGAAGAACATGTCCCAACAACCAATGTGATAGGAAATGTGACGATTGCCATATTAATATGATAGAGATGATTAGGGGATTAAAATATGATTATTATTTTGGAAGACATTCACTATTTTGGGGACCCTATATGATCGAGGTAAATAGATTACTACGGTATTTTCATTGAGAAGTAAGGTTGACTTATATTTTGAAGAATCGATGAATTTAAGGTGGACTTATAGTAATTTAGGTTACCTATGGGAATGATTAACCTATATTGGGAAAAATATGTTTAGGTTAGATACTTTTGTTATAATATGTTAGGAGTGGTTGATGTTGTTTGGAGATGAACAATGAAGTTTATTTTGGAAGACTATGTTATCAAATCCCTCTTGTATTTGGGTTTCAATCTTAGTTTTGGTTATTTTGAGGAATTTTAAGGATCTTTATTTATGGAATGGTCTATGATGAACTTTGGGTAGTACCATGGAACTTTGAAGATTTAAAAGTATTTTCCATTCCTATGGGATTCTTTCATTTTGAAGAGTTGTTTGACCTTACCCTTTCTATTTTTGGGATAATGTTTAAAGATAGAAGAAATAGATAGTTAATATTTTGTGGATTATGTGATTCTGTAGAAGATGATTCTTGTGTTTTGATGAGACCAATTAGTTTTGAATGCTCATCGTTTGGAGAAAAGATTAGTTTTGTTAGAAACTTATTAAAGGATGAAAGTCTACATGAAGGTAGGTATATTTTCTTATGTTTTTGTTCTATGTAGTAAATGAATTCCTCAAAATTATGAAAAGGAACGTAAAACAAAAACGTTGTTGATTTACGTTTCCTACTGGGTAATCAAATACCGTTTACACACATCATATGTTTGGGATTTTCTTATGGTTAACTTTCTCCTAATCATGTTTTCTATTACTCTCTCTTAGAACTTGACCCTTTGTTTTTTCCTCCATGTCCATGTTTTCCTACATGGAATCCTAGTGTGGGTTAACTCGGGTGACCTTTGTACTTCCCTTTCTTTTAAAGTAATAGTTTTACTTACTCCTTTTCTGATGTGGGACTTTCAATGAAATTTCAAAACCAAATTTTAAAAATTGCGAGGACGCAATTTCTTAAGGGGGGAAGATTTAATGACCCGAAATTTTGAATAAATATTGTTTCCTAATTTTATGTGTTATTTTATTTTATTTTTATACTCAAAAAATGTTTCATTTGATAACATGAGTATAATTAAAATGAGACCGTTGGGTTTTGACTGTTATATTACCATTGGTCAATATGACTGATGTAAACTAAACGTTTCGATTATTGTCTCTAAATACAAGTAATCTTGGTTAATTATTATAGAAAGAAGATTTGATGGCCTCACCCAGTAGTCTTGGACCGATCTAAGCCCATCTAACAGAACTTGGGAGGAGGTAGCACCACTGGACTTTTCTCTGGACCAAACCCAAGATGAACTTCATCGTGTGAAGCTAGAACAGAATCACCTTTGTGAGAAGTTCAAACTGATAGAAATTACTACTCCAGCGATGTTGGCCGAGCCTCCCTCAGATTCTCTCACCTTAACCCACATTACACTTAGGACCTATGCTGGTGTGATAAGGGGCTATGTAAGGAGACCATAATTGCCTTGCGTAATCCTTTGTTTTAAATCAAAATTGGGATTTCTTCTTATGATGAAGTTTATGAATTTTCAAATGACCGGATAAATATAGTATGCATATTTTTGGTGAATTTTAGAGAAAGGATATTTTTAAAAAAATGTTTATGTAAACCATAAATAATTAAAAATGTGTAATGATTTTCAAAAAATGGTCTTCTACAATTATGTTCAGTACGAAATTTAGAGTCTAATAAGATCAACTTAATTTTTGATGAATAGTAAATTATGAATAGTAATTTTATGATTAGGATTAGTAATGTGTCCAAATGGATTAGTAATCTCACTTAAAGAAAGTATTAATATAATCTAGGCACCTTGATTAAGTAATGTGATTCAATAAAATGGTTAAATAACGGTTTCATAAATTATTATTCAAGTATTAGTTTTTTCAGATGAATAGTGTTTTTTAATGGAAAATTAAATTAAAAATATTTAGAAAATTATTTTTATAAAATGGATTTCATTTTTGAACTCAGAGCATCGATATTATGTTATGGTAATTTTTGGGGTTTTTTCTGAAAAAATGAATTTTTGGTGAATAGTGTATTTATTTAAAAATTAAATTAAAAATATTTAGAAATTTTTTTTTATAAAATGGAGTTTATTTTTTTGAAATCAGAGCATTGATATTTGGTTAGGGTAAAAGTTTGGGATTTTTCTAAGAAAGTTGAATTTTCAGTGAATAGTAAAAATATAGTTTTAGGGTTTCGTTATGTTTAATGACATCATAACTGTGTCATGATGATGTCATGAGATATTTTATGGGTTGGCCGACCAAAGGTGATGAAATTGTATGCGGGCCCATGTGTCCTAACTCCATAGAAAATTCCATGGGAGAGCACATGGTTTTGAGAAAACCACTTTTGAGGTGTCCCTTGGCCATTAATGCCTTGTCCCCTCACTTTCCCTATAAATACCAAGCCATACTCTCATCCATTTCAACTCCCAACTCTCCCCCAATTAAGTTCTGGTCTCCTTACCTTCCAAAGAGTCCTCCCAAGGTGCCCCCAAGCCCTCAAGGTCCAAACCATTGAGTTTTAAGAGTTACGTTTTAAGGTAAGGGATCTGACCTCTCTCTTTCTTTTCATTTAATCTCTTTTATGTCATTCCCTTTATGATCCATGTTCTTATGTGAGAGGATGTTATTTTATATTCCTCTTACTTCCCTTTTCATGTTTATATTATGAGAGATCCCCTCTTACTCTCTTCATTTCTATTTATGAAAGTTTAAGTGACGCCGTTATGCTGCCGAATTTTTAAGGGATTCTTTCACCCTTCTCATTTTTTCAAGTTCTATTTTCATGTCAGGTCTTTCAAGTTATTTTTTTATTATGTTGGGGTATTATCACTATATCTATCATACTTATCTCTTATTATCATATGATGAGAGACCCTATTTGATCTTTTCTAATCCTTTCTATTGAAGTTTATGTGACGCCGTTAGGCTGCCGAATTTTTATAAGAGAAATCTTATTTTTGTCTTACTTCCATGTTTTCATTTCAAATGGTATGCCCTTAAAATTTCATTACCGTGATTCATATCCTTTATATTATGCCCCTATACTATTTTTATAGATCTTTTATGAGTGGGTGACCCATGTCCCCTCTCTTTTCAACGTTTTCTAAAACCCTGTAACGTAGCCGTTATGCTGCAGAATTTTCATCTCAAAATGCCTCTCTCCTTTTCTCAAAATTATTTTATGTTATTAAGTGAATACTCAAAGCTCTTATTTATATAAGGGTATTCACATATATATATATATCAAAATTTTCTATTTTATATTATGGTATTTACATACATGAAACCCACTTTCCCTTTTCGTTGGTTTAAAGGGTCAAAAAGATCATATCTTTAATGCAGTTTTTAAAACGTTATGATAATGAAATGTAGACCATTTTTTATGATATATGGGTTTTTTATGAAATTATTGATGATGATATATGTGGATCACATGATAATAAAGATATTTCAAGGGTGAACCCAGATAGCGCTCCAATGCATTGGGTAAAGACTTAATCTCTAGAGATGACTTTTTAGACTGATACCTTGGTGAATGACCCTGGTAATTTTTAATGACACCTTGGGGATGGAACTTGGTGAAACGAAATTATTGTCAATATTAAATTTTGTATCCACATCTTCAAGTTATGAAAAATGTTATTTTTATTATGACGTATCTCATGATTTTTTTCTCATGCCTTAATGTTCTTTTCATGTACTTATTGAAGTATCTCAAGTTCACTTGTAAAATGTTTCTCTTGTTTCCCTTACTGGGCCTTCTGCTCACCCTTTATTTTGATGTATGTCCCCAGGTTATGAGATGCAGTAATGAACCTAGGATGAACTTAAGGAGAATCCTCTCAAGTGTTTAAGAAGAATGTTCTTTTTGTTTCATGTATTAAGTTCCTAGTTTCCAAGACACAAAACCTTAAAGATCCTCAGTTCCGTGTAATGTAATGAAAGTTTATGTGACAAAAAGGCGGGATACTATAGGATATGACAAAAGGGACACTAGATATGATGAAATAAATAGGAGACAATTTATATTCTTTATGAACAAGCTGTTTATGTTTCGCATTTTCTAAAGACACTATACCTATTCGGTCTTTTCATGGTTTTGTTATATGTTGTAATAAGTGTACATAAATTTTGAAGTATTAACAATGTATGCAAAGTATGGGTCATTATAGTTGGTATCAGAGGAAAGGTATAGTCAACCTTTGGAAACTAGGATGTGAAATCCTTAGTAAGAAACCTAAGGATAAGTATAAGCATAAAACACAATCTTATTGTTTTAGAAATGGCCATGAACAACCTATGATAAGACCTTAAGTGTAAAATTTTATTATTGATTATGTGTTTTTTCTATTATAATTAGTGTTGCTCACACTATTCTTCTTGGTTTTAGTCAATGGCTGAAACCCGAAGGAACCGTGTTAATACAGAATGTGATGGGAAATGCAATGATTGTCCCCATGAGAAACCAAACGTTATGGGAGCTGGAATGAAAAATCTTGTAGCCATGATCACACAACTTTTTCAAGCTATGAATCATGTAGGACTTCCAAATGAGCAGATTAAGGAGCAACATTCTGTTGAATCCTTGATGAGGCATCGTCCACCTTCATTCGGCGGGTCTTCTGATCCATTAGTGGCTAAACAATGGATCAGTACCACTGAAAAGATATTTTCAGTTCTTCAATGTTTAGAACATGATAAAGTCATCTTAGTAGTTTATCATTTGGAAGGTGATGCTGATCAAAGGTGGAATCTTATTAAGAATACGAGGCCAAGGGATAAAATTGAGTCCATGGAATGGGACGCGTTCAAGATCTTATTTTTCAATAAGTACTTCCCTCGTATTCTCCGAACAAAGATGGAGAAGGAGTTTCTTGAACGAAAGCAAAAGGATGATGAATCTGTTGGTACCTACGAAGCAAATTTTACAAGACTTGAAAGTTACTCTTCTGGTATTATTATGCAACATGAGAGTAAGATCGATTGATTCTTTAGTGGCTTAAAACCAAGTCTTCGAAGGGCATTAGCCATAAGGGACTTCAATAGCTATGAGGAAATTGTTCGATGTGCTCTCAAGGTTGAGATGGAGATTAGTGTAACCCATCAGTCACATGGATTTGATAAGAAGAGTAAAATGCAATTCAAATGAAAATCTAAAGAGAACATTGAAAATAAGATGATTTTTCCCTTATTCTACAAGTGTGGAAAGAAACATGGAGGAAATTTTCTTAAGGGGACAAGAAAATGTTATAAGTGTGGAAAAGAAGGTCATCTGGCAATTGAATGTCGAAATAATGGGAAGAAGATGTCTAATGATGCAAACAAAGGAAGGGATACACAGAATGAACCTACTACACTTCAATGTTTAAAGTGCAAGGAGATGGGGCATTATTCCAATCAATGCCCAAATCCAAGGGTTGATGATTATGATCGATGTCAACAAACTCTTAAGGCTAAAGACAAAGGAAAGTCACATGAAATTACTATCGGCGATGTGGAGTATGACAACGAAGTGGTGAGAGGTACACATACCGTCCACTCTAAAGTAGAAAATGTTTTATTTGATTCTGGATCCACCCACTCTTTTATTTCTGAAGATTTTTCTAAGGGTATCACCGTATTACCTCAACAATTAGATGTTGAGTTAGCTGTGACAACTCCTAATGGCACAACAGTCGCATCAAAAGTTTATAATTATTCTCCGATTGAAGTTTGTGGGAAAGTGCTTCCTGCAAATCTTGTGATCCTTCCTGTAGTGGAATTTGATGTGATTCTTGGCATGGATTGGATTTATTTATATGGAGCTCATATGAATTGCCAAAGAAGGGAAGTCACATTTCATATTCCAGATCAACTTATGATCGTCTATCAATGCAAGGATGACCATAACCTACCAGTGGAAATTTCTTCCATCTTATAGATCTTGATTCCACTAAATGAAGATTATTTATCTCAAATGGTTGGTGAGAAACTCACGATTAATAATATGCCCATTGTACGAGAGTTTGATGATGTCTTTACGGAAGAATTGTCGGGTCTTCCACCAAATCGTGAAGTTGTGTTTTCAATAGAACTCGTACCGGGTTCTTTGCCTATTTCAAAGACACCTTATAGAATGGCCACAATTGAGTTTTAGGAATTGAAGAAGCAACTCCAAGAGAATCTTGATAAAGGATTCATACACCCTAGTGTGTCACCTTGGGGAGAACCTATTCTGTTTGTTAAGAAGAAAGATGGATCAATGAGACTCTGCATTGATTATCGAGAACTTAACAAGATCACTATCAAGAACAAATATCCTCTCCCATGCATTGATGAATTATTTGACCAACTACGCGGAGCTCAATACTTTTCCAAGATTGATCTCAGTTCAGGGTATCATCAATTAAGGGTCAAATGGGAGGATATACCAAAGACGACTTTCCGTACAAGGTATGGACACTATGAATTTATAGTGATGCCATTTGGTCTTACTAATGCCCCTGCTATCTTCATGGATCTGATGAATAGAGTCTTTAGAGACTATCTTGATCAGTTTGTGGTATTCTTTATAGACGATATTCTTGTCTATTCAAAGAGCATGGAAGAACATGAAGATCATTAGAGAATTATATTGAAGACCCTGAGAAAGGAGAATCTTTATGCCAAATTTACCAAGTGTGAATTTTGGCTTCAAAAATTTTCATTTTTGGGTCACATAATCTCAAAAGAGGGGATATCTGTGGATCCATCAAAAACAAAGGTTATCAAAAGATGGTCGAGACCAACAACAGTAACTAAGATCTAAAGTTTTCTTGGTTTGGATGGATATTATCGACGTTTTGTGAAAGATTTTTCACGATTATCTAATCCACTCACCAAGTTGACTTGGAAAAGAGTTAAGTTTGTTTGGAAGGAGGAATGTGAGGAGAATTTCAAGGATTTTAAAAGAAGGTTATCCAGTGCACCTGTACTCACACTTCCTTGTAGTGGAGAAAGGTTTGTGATCTATAGTGATGCATCCAAGAAGGGTTTGGGGTGTGTTCTTATGAAAAATGATATAGTGATAGCTTATGCCTCACAACAGTTGAAAATCCATGAGCAAAATTACCCAAATCATGATTTAGAGTTAGCTGCGGTAATCATTGCATTAAATATTTGGAGGCATTATCTTTATGGAGAAAAGTGTGATATTTATAGTGATCATAAAATTTTAAAGTATATTTTCACACAAAAGGAGCTGAATATGCACCAAAGAAGATGGTTGGAACTGATTAAGGATTACGACTTCTCAATTCATTACCACCCTGGAAAAGCAAACAAGGTGTCAGATGCATTAAGTCGACAAGACCATGCTAGCGTATCCATGATGAGGATAACAAAAGATCAAATATTTATGGATTTACAAAGGAGGGATATTGGAATTATAATGGAATCAGAAAAAGAGTATCTTTCTCAATTGAATGTTCAACCATCTATACATGTGACAATTAAAGAGGCGCAGAAAGAAGATGTAGAGTTACAAAAGAAGGTGACAAATATTCCTGAATTCAAACTTGATTGTGATGGGATAATAAAGTTCATGAATCAGGTTTGTGTTCCTCCCATCCCAGAATTAAAGAAGGAGCTGCTGGATTAGGCTCATAGTTCTTCATTCTCTATTCATCTTGGAAGCATGAATATGTATAAGGACCTGAAAGAGTACTTCTGGTGGGATGGCATGAAAAGAGATGTTGTTGAATATGTCTCTTGATGCTTGGTTTGTCAGCAAATTAAAGTTGAGAGACCAAAGTCTAAGGGGATGTTACAACCATTAACCATACCAGAATGTAAATGGGAAAACATAACTATGGACTTTGTCACTGGACTTCCGAAAACATCCAAAGGCAATAATGCTATCTGGTTCATAGTTGATCGTCTTACAAAGTCGGCACACTTCATCGCTATTAGTGAGGATTTCTCTCTGGATCAGCTTTGCCATGATATATGTGAATAAAGTGGTAAGATTGCATGGAGTACCAATTTCTATTATATCTGATCGGGATCTGAGATTTACATCGAAGTTCTGGTGAATTCTTCAGCATACTCTAGATACAGAGTTCAGTTTTAGCACTGCTTATCATCCTCAGACAGACGGTCAGTCTAAGGGGACAATTCAAAATCTAGAAGATATGTTGAGATCTTGCTCTATGGATTTCAAAGGTTGTTGGGATCAACACAACCTTTGGTGGAATTTTATTATAATAATATCTTTCACTCCAGTATTCAGATGGATCCATATGAAGCTCTCTATGGAAAGAAATGCAGGAGTCCAACTTGCTGGGATGAAGTTGGTGAAAGAAAGCTATTAGGACCTGATCATGTTGATGAGATGGCAGAAAATGTCAGGTCTTTTCAACAACACATTAGAGCAGCTCAGAGTCGACAAAAAAAGTTATACCGACAACCGAAGAAAAGACTTAGAGTTTGAAGTGGGTGATAAAGTGTTCTTACAAATATCTCTTTGGAAGAGAGTAATGAGATTTGGAAAGAAGGGAAAGCTGAGCCCTAGATATATTAGTTCTTTCGAAATACTGGATCGTGTTGGGAAGGTAGCTTACTGATTGGCGCTTCCATCGAGTCTCTCCGAAGTTCACGATGTGTTCCATTTATCTCTCCTGAGAAAGTACATACGTGATCCTTCACATGTACTCAGCTCAGAAGTTGTACAACTGGAACAAGATCTTTCTTATGAAGAACAACTGATAGAAATTCTGGATCATAGTGAAAAAGTCCTACGGAACAAGACCACTCTCTTGGTGAATGTTTTATGGAGGAACCACCAGTTAGAAGAAGCTACATGGGATCTTGAGGATATGATGAGGGAAAGGTATCCTCATCTATTTGTTACAAAGTGACAAATTTCGAGGGCGAAATTCATTTTAAGGGGGGTAGAATGTAACACCCGAGACTTTTATGAGAAATATTTTGTTTTTATGTTATATAAATCATCAAAGGAATCTTTCACTACACACAACACTAGCTTGGCTTTCTTTACACGCAACCACGGCCTTCCTCAATAGCTTGCGTCGTACGCAATACCGAGTTTCACTAAACAACGATATGCTATTATTAAAACTAGCCGTTATGAATAGTAAGAACCACTTTTTGAAATTTTGTAAATTTTATTTTTCAAAATGGACTTCATTTTTGGATTCGGAATATCGAAATTAGCCTAGGGTGAAATTTTCGTATTTTTCTGAAAACTTTCAATTTTTGATGAATAGTGAAAACACTAGGTCACTATTTAAAAACCGACTTTTTATTTAAATAATTATTTATTTTATTTAAATTTATTTTAGGTAAAAAATTGATACATAATACCTATATAAGTTCAATGCAATTCATTGGAGTCATTTTATAATAATTTTAGATATATAAAAATTTTATTGAACTTTTCACCATCTTTTACCCACCTCCTAGGAGAATTTCCAAATTCACATAAAACCTAATTTTACCACTTCTGTGAGTGGAATTTCAAAAATCTGAGAGACACGGTTAATATCAAGGACTAAAATGTGGTTCAATGAGATGAAAATAATGTTTTGTGAATAGTAACTTTTTACTTTTTTACCACAGTTAAAAGTAAATAGGGTAATTAAGGGTAAAAATGATATTATTATTACCCTCACACATGTCCTAATTCTATTGGATAAGTGTAATTCGACCAAAAACAACATTAGGAATAACATATGATCATTTAGGGCCAAATGGAATAGATTATGACATTTATTATTAATTTATTTAAAGAAGGGTTAAAATAGTTAAAATCAAAGTTTAATAACTAAAGCATTTTTAATGAAATATTCACAATTGAATTTATTTATGACACAATGATGATGCAGTAATTATCTTATTAATGAAATATTCACACAATTGATGTTATAAATACCCAAATAAATATAATTTGAGACTTTTTATGAATTACACTAATTTTATATGTTAATATGACATGTTATTATTGATTTAATTAACTTTTTTTGAACTAATCTTTCTATTATAATTTTCACAAAAATCAATTACCAAATTGTGTCAAAATTGACATAAAATTGTTTTTTAAACAAATATTATATTATTAATTGTTATTTTATTCATAAAAATCTACGGTTCGGCCAAATGAATTAGATAATGTTATATATATTAATAATAAACAACATGGGGTTATTTTGGCTTCTTATAGTAAGTTTATTAACCTTATAGTGTAAGAAAATAAGAAGACATGGTAAAAGTTAAATTATCTAACTTAAAGTTAAATATAAATGATAAGGTTAAAATAGATACCTAAACATGTCTAAATTCTATTGGATGAGAGTATTTTTACCCATCCCCACCTTAAATTTAAAATAAATCATTTTGGAGATATTAAAAACCGAATATGACTTTATAATAAAATAATATTTTTAGTATTTCCAAAGGTGCCCCTCTCCTCCCTTATAAAAGGACACCTCCTCCCTCTCTTCCTCACCCCACTTTGAGCCTTAAAGCTCTACCAAACCCTGACAAATTCTCTTCTCCACTTCCCTAGAAACATCCTAGAGGTGCGGGTCTTCTTCAAAGACCAATTTTAGTGCCCTAAGAGGAGGTCTCAAAGAGGCGCTTCAAAGAAGAGGTAATGTTTGTTACTGATTCTTTCAACTTTATTTCTTCTTCCACTTCTTATTATTTAGTGGTTTCATTATGAAGTAATAACATCAGTATCAATAATATACTGATATGTTATCATAAGGATGAAACAACACTATTTCACCATCTATCCATCCTACGTAAAATGAAATCACCGCGCGTGCGTACGTATGGAATACCGTCTCCACGCCGTGGTGTAATCTATTTTCCACCACCACCTTACATGGATGGGTATAATGGTGAAAATAAATAACTATATATGATTATTTTAAAGTGGTATTGATTCTGAAATAGTATACATACACTCCAATACAATTCCACGACCATGTGAATGATATCATCACTCGTGCGTACGTACGGAATACCGTCTCCATGATGTGATGCGACTCGTTCTACATGATCTTCATTGCATAATGATTATATAAATGAATTTAATGAATAAATATGATATATAGTACACTAATACCATTCTGGAAATGAGGTATCTATATCCTAAAGAGAAGAATAAGAATTTATTCGACAAAACACGCATAAGAACAAGAAGTAATAAACACCCGAATAACAAGTAGATATATAATATTACTAATAAGAAGCTAAGAATATGACCATATATGATATCATAACAATGAGTATGATTATGGAATAAGTAAATGACATTATTTAAATCATTATAAAAGAGGTTACGAAACTTACGATGCAAATCGGACATAAGGTAAGGGGAAATATCACAATCTCATTTTTATCCGAGATTGTTTATACTTTGGTATTTATTGGGGAGTATTTTATCATCCACATCCATGTTTCCTCAGTATGTAATATTATTTCGTCCACCTACAATTGTTTAAATCCAATTTTACCCTTCGGTGATCTTTTAGTAAAATATATGAAAGGAATCTTTTGTCGTTTTTCATACGAGGTACTTTTTGACTTTTCCGACAAAAGTACGAGAAGAATGTTTTTTTTAACTTATACGAAATGAATGGATTTTTAAAACATTATTTCCAAGAAGCTTAATTTACATGTTTTTAAGTTTATTTTTAATCAACTTCTTTTAGTTTAAAATTGTATGACATGTTAAGAAAGGAAAATGTTTTTGAATTAGAAAGGATATTTTCCTCAAGAAGGGAGTTCAAGTGTTTTATCAAAATTATTTTCCATCTAAGATAATATAGGGTTATGTTTCTATCCCTATTATTACATTGATTTGATTATGTTGTGATGGAATTATTTTTATGAATTCCTTTATCTTATATGAATTGTTTTTTGGTGTCACAATGTTTAAGAATCCCATTTTTATTACATGGGTTATGCAATGATGTATGATTTATGATTTTGTGGCACACATAATAATGGTATCATTATGAGATGGGTGGGACCTATATCTCCATCCAATTCATTGGGTAATGATTTATATCTCATGAGATAGACATGGGTGGAACGGAAGGTTAATCCGGTTCAGTGAAACAGGACTGAAACGAGGAGTGAACTCGGTTCAGAAATGGACTTTGTCCGCTAAGAGAGTCTTGGCTATGAGTCTTGACTACTAAGAAATGATTCTCTATGATTATGTGTTTATGCCACAAAGTTTCACGTTTTAGGTTATGATTATTTGGATTACATTTCACTTCTATGATTTATCCCATGATATGAAATTATGATTTCTTTTGCAGGTTAAGATTTCCAAAATGTTATTTTCTTAGGAATATGTTGTGATTGATTTTTCTTTTGTTTACCCTTACTGAGCATTTGAGCTCACCCTTTTGTATGTTTTCTTTCCCCCATGTTAGGAATAAGGTTATTAAGTAGGATATGCCAAAAGGGACTCTAGATATGATGAAATAAATTGGAGATAATGTAGATGCTTTATGAACCAGTTGTTTATGTTTCCCAGTTTCTAATGACACTATACCTATTCGGTCCTTTTATGGTTTTGTTATATGTTGTAATAAGTGTACTAAAATTTTGAAGTATTAACAATGTATGCAAAGTATGGTTAGTTATAGAGTGACATCCAAAAAACCTTAAAATATTCATTTTGAAAACATTTTTATGAAACAAGGACATGGATGATAAAAATTTCCATGTAAATACTTACACATAGAAAATCTCAGATAATAATGAGATTGAGAAATTAACCCTTACCTTGTACATTACTTTGGTTGAGGGAGTGTTTAACCTCCTGTATAATGACCATTGTATGTTATTAAATTAGAACAGAACGATATTCATATTTATGATATCATACTTGATCCATTTATGGATTTATACTACCCATTTAATAATAATTTCTATGTTAAAATAACATTTCTGGTAATAATCACTTTCTTTATCATACGTGTTTTAACTTGTTATTATTGATTGTATAACTTATATCACGATTTAATTGATTACATAATATAAAACATTATTTATGTATCATATATATTTAGAATTTAATTATATATAATATATTGATATATTAAAAGGAAAACATCATTTATAGAGACAGTAGGCCGTACGTACGAATAAATTCCATTTCTGTTTTCATAACATATTGAACGGAAGTAAGTGAATGAGATATTTCTAAATATATATATATATATATATACATATATATATCGAATAGAATTATTATTTCATATATTATATACTTATTAATAATATATATATTTATAATTATCGTTGAATGCTGAACGTGGAAATGAATCTCATTGTGTCGTGGAGATGGTAATCTGTACGTATGCATAAGCGGAAATATCAATCTATTGATGGTGAAATCATATTTAAGTTGATTTTATATAATATTTAGAGAATAATTAATATGTTATATTTATTATTTACATCAATTATAGTCATTTTTATACCCATCCAAATAATGAAGTGTGGAATAACAAACTATACCACAACGTGGAGACGGTAAGCCGTACTTACGCCTGTATGGTGACTTTCCATTCATAGTATGGATATAATAATGAATATGGTTGTACCATATTTATAATAACATCATAGTATATATATGGTACATGAGTTATTATTTTCGTATGGAAAAAACAAATAAAGAAGGAGTGGAAGAAGAAAAGACAATTGAAAGTGGTGGTAAAATTATTACCTTTTCATCGGGTGTTTCCTTTGAATTTGAACAAATGGGATCCTTAGGTTGGTTTTATGATCAAATTAAGGCCTATAGGTTTAATTTAGGGTATTTTAGACGATATTTGATGATGATTTGGCTGAGGAAAATGGCTTTGGGGGTGTGAAATTAAGAGAAGGGGAAGTACCCTTTTATAAGAGAGGTGCAAGTCACTTTAGGAAAAGATTGAAATATTATTATATTATAAAATTATTTTTAATTTATAATGGCTCTAAATGTATTTATTAGAGTCTAAAATGGTGGTGGATAGAAATACACACAACCAATAGGTTTTAGACATGTTTATTTTGACATATTAACATTTCCTTTTAGATTTAACCCTTAGTTAAATAGATTAACTTTTACCATGTCTTCTTGAATAATTATAATACATTGTTAATAAAATAATATAAAAATCCAAGAGATCACCAAGTGGTTCCTTAATAGCATATTTATCATTATATGAGTCCTTTGGACAAACCATATATTTTTATAGAAATTATACCATTTAATAATATAGTATTTGTTTTGAAAACTCATTTATCTCAATTTTGACATTATTTTGTATTTGGTTTTTGGAAAATTCAAAAAAATTAATTAAATCCAAAAAACCATTAAATCAATCCTAACAAGTTATATTAACCTAGAAAATTGGTTTAATGCATCAAAAGTCTCAATTTTCATTTATTTGGATATTTATAATATAAATTATTTTAATCATTCATTAATATGGTAATTACGGTGTTATCATTATGTCATCAAAAATTAATTATTTAATGTCTAAAAATTATAAATAAAACACCATTAAGTTGGAAATTTTATTTATCTTTATAATGAATATTTATATTCTAATTTATCATATGTATTACCCTATATTAAAAAAAATATTTATGAAAATTTGAATTTAACACTTTTAACTCTTCTTTAAATAAATTAATAATAAATGTCCTTATCTCATCCATGTGGATCCAAGAGGATAATATTTTATTACTAAGATTTATTTTGGTCGAAAAATACTTATCCAATATAATTAGGACTTGTGTTAGGGTTATTAGAATATCATTTTTACCTTTAATTACTCTATTTACTTTTAACCCTGGTAAATAAAATTTAAAAGTTACTATTCACCAAAAATTATTTTCATCCTATTGAACCACATTTTACTTACTGTTTCCAACCATGTATCTCATATTTTTGATATTCAATTTACATAAGTGGTAATATTACGTTTTATATGAATTTGAAAATGTGCCTAGAAGGTGGGAAAAGACATTAAAAATTTTATAAAATTTTTTAAATCTAATTTTATTATAAAATTACTATAATGAATTATATTGAAATTATATAGATATTATGTATCTATTTTTACTTAAAATAAATTTAAATAAAATAATGAGTTATTTAAATAAAAAGTCATTTTTAAACAATAATGTAGTGTTTTTTACTATTCATCAAAAATTGAATGCTTTGAGAAAAATAGAAAAATTTCACCCTAAGATAATTTTGATATTAAAAATTCAAAAATGATGTCTATTTTACCACATTCAAAACATAAATGTTTCATTAATTAATTTAAAAATAATTCCCATTGTCAAAACTGGAAAACGAGTTTTTGGGAAGTAAAAACTATTAAAAGACTGATATGTGTTTGTGTCAAATTTAAATGTAAAATTTCTTCAAATGACCAACATTGTATTAAATGATAAAAATATAGTCTAATTATACTTTAAAACCATTAAAATTTATAACTTAACACTATAAATTGTTTTGGTTAAAATTGTTGTTTTCAATTAAAATTTTGTGTTTTTCACTATTCATCAAAATATGAATGTTATCAGAAAAACACCCAAAATTTACCCGAACTAAATTTTCATGTCCAAGTTATAAAGAAGTGTTTTTGTAAAATTTAATATATAAAGGGGTAAAATATTGGATTTAAAAAGGTTTCTCCATCAAAAGGTAGTAAAATAGGATTTTTTGAAAACTACTTCCTTTATGGGAAAAATTGAATTTTTTTCTTATATTATGTCTAAAAAACCCATAATATTAATGTTAGAATTATATAGAGTATATAAAATTCAAAATACAGTTAATAATACTCATTAATTATTTTTGAATGACTATTTTGGTAAGTCGTGGTGCGCTCGAACTCAGTGTTGCGTGTAACTCAAGTTATTGAATTACTTTAAAGAGATAACATGCTATGAAATTTTGGGGTGTTACACCTACAATTTTCCTAAGAATAGCCACTCACCTATGGTTGTTCCCTGAACTAAATCTTCCCAGAAGATGATCAGACCCTACCTCCCTAGCCACCAAATAGAGATCCCCCATCTTCGACGACTCTAACTGGGATGACACTCCCCTAGAAGCCATTGAACCTTCCTCACTCTGGAGTGGAAATGCCATCCTGCAAAAACACTATGAGTGTCCCATACCTCCACACCGATAACATGTCTTCAGAGGAGATGTGCATGATGTTTGGATGTTCCCTGGCCTTGTACACTGGTGGCACATGATTGACCTCGCATCAGAATCCATAGATGAAAGATGCCTGGAAGAGTGGTCTGAACTGCCACCTACTTTCATTCCATGCTCCTCCCACCACCTTTTCTTTTCAGATGATTCACCTCTTCTCATCACTGATTCTATCCTAGAGAAACAATACCCCCCCTTGTGGTCAATCTCCACCATAGATGCCCGGTCAACCAACTCAGTATAGTTCTTCAGCTTAAACAGGAACACTTGAGAAAAATCTTCAGCCGCAAGCCCATTTTAAACTATTGGGACATCGTGAACTCATTGGAAACCATTTCAGGTGCATACCGGACAAGCTCAAAAAAATGGTTGGCATACTCCATCACTAAAAGATCCCCAGTATCGAGTTCCATAAACTCCTAGGATCTAGCACATGCCAATACATTAGAGAGGTATTGGTCAATTAAGGTAACCTTGAAGACCTTCAGCTCATCAATTAATGCTTCCCATCTTGAAGCACTAATTCCCACCACTAATGGATAGGACCCACTGATAGAAAAGAGGAAAAAATCACCCTGAACTCCTTATGTGTGTCAAGAAACTCGAACATGCGCTCGATCTTCTCGAGCCACTTCTCTGATCCCTGGGGTTCTGTGATACCTCAAAAAGTTTGACGCTTTTTCTTTATGAACTCCTGGGATTTTTATTTCCTAGGACCAGACTCCTCTTTGATAGATTGAGTAGGAGTGGGAGCAACCCCCTGTCCTAGGCCTTGGATAGCCATGACCATAGCTTCTAACATCCTTTGATCAATCAGTGAGCGATAACTCTCTTTGGCATCCTCTCGTGGATGCATGGGAGCTTTCCAGGGAGACGTGTTACTACACAAGGCAACAGTCACAAAAAAATCATTAGTACAACAATTATGAGAAATTTAATCAATTACATCAAATATAAATAAGTCAAACACATCACAACAATGAAATAAATAGCCACTTCACTACCACTCCATGTCTAGTTGCAATATACAACCATCACATCCCACATAGAAGAGAAGACAAACAGACAATACCACCATCCCTGGGAGACTAGTGGTTTTTCATGATAGGAACTATACATGCAACTTACTCATAACCAATAATATGAGCCCAAACAATCCTAGCTCATGTCTAACCAGAATCACCACAAAATAAAAATATGACACAAAAAGATAAACCTCCTTTGATACCATTTTGTCACGAATCAAATCTGGTCGCTATCAAACCTGACCACAAAACTTGCCAATGACAAGGCCCAAAGGGAGTTCAATATACCTATAGGTGGGCACAAGTGGAAAGATTTATTAAACAATGGGTTGGGAATGAATTTCTAGAGTTAGGATACATAAAACAACCAAAAACAATCTGTAAACTAAATATGAAAATTCAAGCCAAACAAGCTTTAATTAAAATTCCGAACTGAATACAAGGTTTTAAAAATGACATTGGAGGTCCAAAACCATAAAAGTAGCAGAAAATCATCCCTAAGACCACCACATGCCAAGGGTTCATCACCCACGATTCGTCTCCACAACACCTCCCCACGGAAGTAACTAACAACCGAACTGTCGTCTCCAAAGGCCTTTACCTTACGCGTGTCAAACACAATCTAGTCTACTTACACCCAAAGGTTTAAGTAGGGCGTGAGCCTAAACCCAATCACTATGGAAAAAACAGCTTGTTGCGATGAGTTATTTGCGATGGGAATAATTCTCATCGTAAATAACCTGTCGAAAAGGTTATTTGGGACGGGAGAATCAACCGGTCAGAAATAATTAGTTATTTGGGACGGGACTTGGTGTCCCGTCGCAAAATGTTACGTGCGGTTTGGCGTGGTTTGCACACTAAATCGCGTGGAAGGGTATTTACGATGGGGAGGCACCTCCCGTCACAAATATCGGGAGATGGTAAATACTATTTTTGACGGGGGAATTCCTTGTCGCAAATAGTGCATCCGCCAGAGGGTATTTGCAATGGGTCCGGTCACAAATACCTGGCGGTGGTAAATACTATTTGTAAAGGGATGTTGTCCCGTCGTAAATAGTGTGTCGGCCGGTCACTTTTTGTGATGGGTCCCATCACAAATTCCTTTAAACCATTGAAAATAATTATTGCGGATGAAGGTATTTGCAATGGGTCCCATCGCAAAAAGCACTATTTGTGATGGGATACCCATCGCAAATATTCCTGTCACAACTAATCAAATCTAGATAGAGGCCCATCCATTTTTTCCTTCCTTGCTCTCAATTCCAACTTTCTTTCACTCCAAACTCTAATTTTTGAGTAAAAATTTTTCTAAGTTAGTTTTTTATGAAGAGGTTGTGAAGCCATCTACATTTATAAGAGTTGAAGTTTAAAAGTATTTAAAATTATTTAATTTATTATTTATTTCATTTTTTATATTAATTTTAATTATTGTTGATTAGTTGTAATTAAATTAGATTTAAATTGTTTTGTCATCAGTATTTATTTGTAATAAGAAATTGAAATTATTGGTACTAATTCTTAGTAATTTGTAATAATTAATAATTATTAACGATAATTAGAAAAGTATATAAATAATTTACAGCAATTAGTAATTAGTAGCTATAATTTGCAGTAATTAATAGTAATTAATGCTAATTAGTGATAATTAGGAAAAATTAGTAATAAATCGTAATAAATCGTAATAAATAGTAACAAATATTAATAATTAGTAATAATTATTAATAATTAGTAATAATTTTTAACAAATAGTAAAAATTAGTAAAAATTAGTATAAATTAGTAATGATTATTAATAATTAGTAATAATTTGTAATAATTAGTAATAATTAGTAATAATTAGTAATAATTAGTAATAATAAGAAATAATTAGTAATAATTAGTAATAAATAGTAATAAATAGTAATAAATAGTAATAAATAGTAGTAAATAGTAATAAATAGTAATAAATAGTAATAAATAGTAATAATTAGTAATTATTAGTAATAAATAGTAATAAATAGTAATAATTAGTAATAATTAGTAATAATTAGTAATAATTAGTAATAATTAGTAATATTTAGTAATAATTAGTAATAATTAATAATAATTAGTAATAAATAGTTATGAATATTAATAAATAGTAATAGTTAGTAATAGTTAGTAATAATTAGTAATAAATAGTAATAAATAGTAATAAATAGTAATACATAGTAATAATTAGTAATAATTGTTAATAATTAGTAATAATGATTAATAATTAGTAATAATTAGTAATAATTAGTAATAATTAGAAATAATTAGTAATAATTAGTTAGAATTAGTAACAATTTGTTATAATTAGTAACAATTAGTATAAGGAGAAGTTTCAAGCTCAGAATGAACTTATAGAAAGTTTGTAGAAGCTGTAGGAAGAGATGCGTCAGCAGCAGCTGTAGTAGTATGAGAAGAATATGCATCAATAGTAGCAGCAACAATAGTAGTAACATGAAGAGGAAATGCGTGATGGAAGCAACAGTAATGTGAGAAGATATAGTATATGCGTTGTTTGACTCGTAGTTTATGGATGGAGTTTCATCCACTATCTCCTCCAGATCATCCACCTCCTCCAGAAGACTACTCCCCTAGTGAGTTTTTTTGTTATGTAAAAAACATTTGAATTCAAAATTTGATGTAATATTATTTATTTACAGTTTTGGTCTTTTATTTTAGTGCGAATGTTGCATAATTTATTTATTTTTTTATTATTTTTATTATTTTTATCATTTTTAATATTATATTATTTATTATTAGTATAATATTTTATAATGTTTTTCTATTTTACTAATAATTTTATTATTATTATTTTATGATTATTTTATATTTTTTGGGAATATTGAGAATTTTAATATTATTTATTTATTTTTATTATTTTAATAATATTAGTATTATTTTTTCATTAATCATAATTTTATTAAATATATATTTTTTTAGTTTATTTTGTATTTGTGATGGGACCTTTTCTGATGGCGTCTCGTTCCAAATAATTTATATATAGATTTTTTGAAAATGAATTTACGATGGTAAAATGCCCCGTCGCAAATACTTTTTTTGTGACGAGCCCATCAGAAAAGGTTTTGGTATATATAAAAAATATAAATTAAGAATTATTTGTGATGGGATTAGGTCACCGATGCAAAAAAGTATTTGTGACGAGCCCATTGCAAAAAATAATGGTTGCGACTTCGTTTTCTACAATGGGCTATTTGCGATGGGACCCCATCGCAAAAGCTCATTTGTGACTGGATCCCGTCAGAAATAGTCAATTGCAAATACCTCAAATTCCAGTAGTGAATAGGATACCACCCAAAGACTCCATGTGACAAGAACTATAAGATAAAAAGGCTTGCAAGTGTTATAAACAAAAAATGGTACGAATAATTTCTAAAGGTGCATCTTTTTAATGAAAATAGTTTTCAACATGGGAAACATTAAAAATGGGTACATTTAAATAAAACATGCGATATTCATAATTTTACATCCAAAAACACCATAATTCAAAGTTAAATTCCAAATTTTTAATGATCACTCAACATAGGAACACCCCTAGGCACTAGTAAGTTGTCAGCCCCAGGTACCTCGCATCTCGGTGTAAAAGTAACCATAAAAATATCTATTCTCAAACATGAGCCACTAGAAGTGGAATCACACATAACCTAGGGAACCCAAAAATTATCATAATCATATTTTTTTAGTGTTTTCTACTTAAAAGTTTCTAAGTAAAACAGGGACAGAACCACTCTGGATCACTAGCATTCTAGTACATGTCTGCCAACCCAGATACTCGGGTTTCCCTCTTTATGCTCAAACAAGTTCCACAAGCTACAAAATTCAATTTAAACATATAAACACTATTTCAGGTCATAAACACTCAAAATAGTTTCTATACATGCTTTTCACCATTTTTATAACTCAAAAAAACACATAGAATTTCCATAAATTAATTTCACATGTTATAACAAAAATTGGCACATAAAATCCATTCAAAACCCCTCTTTAAACACATAATGCATACCAATATTTCACAAAAATATAATTTTCCGCACTAAAACATTTTATTAATCCATTCCATGAATTATAAAACGACGCCAATCGATAGAAAATGGAATGCACTAGTAAAACACCCATTCCCATACAAAATTGGCACTTAAAAATCAACCGCTTAACAATTTATACCAAAAATAGTTTCCACGCCAAAAAAATGAAATATGATTATAAATGAAAATAAATCCAGTAAGAAAACTCATTCTATAATTCTTACATAAGGAAACACCTACCAAATATGTCAAAACCCTCAAATACTTGTGCAGAACATCAACAACACCATTGACGGACCAAAAGGGAGTGAAAATGAAATTAAAACCACAAAATTGGACCAAGAAATAAAAAAACATTATGTTAAAGACAATGAATTATGTACATTTTGGGATTCATTAAAAATATAAGAAACACAAAGAAAATGGAAGGAACAAGAGAGAAAACTCACTTGAGAAACATTGAATAAATCACCCAAAATACACTAGTAGATCAATCTCCTAGAAGCCAAAATTGGAAGGTAGGTTTGAATAAGGATGAGGAGGTCAATTGGGGACAAAAATGGGGGTTAAAAGTAAAAAAATAAATGATTCATGATAGAAACAAATTACCTTTTCAGATATTGAAAATTTGAGAAACCTTGATGAAGTTCTCCCTAATCCCTAAAGAAGATGAGCTCCAAAGAGGGAAAATGGAACATAGGGTTGTGCCTAGGGATTTGGGGATCAATTGAGATATGGAATTGTAAAAAAAAATTAAAAAATTAGTGAGATAGAAAAGAATTAAATTATTTTTTTAGAACTTGAAATGGGATCACTAGTTTGCCCAATGCCTGAATAAATTAACCAACTCCATCATGATTATGATTTTATAATAGGTAAAAAGGATATTATGGTTTCAATAGGTCGGGATAGAAAATTTGAAAAAGGTAATGGATGAAATTTTTTAAAAAATTTAGGAGTTATAAAAGAAAAAAATTGTTTTTAAATCTAGAAATGAGCTCATGGTTTGGCCCAAATCATGATGTAACCACCCATTTCTCCAAACCTTTCTGGGAAACCTCCGAAACTAAAGAAAGAATAGAAATTAAGGAAAATAATATTAAATTAATTCATGGATGTGAAACATCCAAAAAAATATAGGATATAGAAATAGTATTTCCATAATAGAGTATATTTCTAGGATATAGCCAATAAAGGAGGAGCACATCATTAGTCAGGGGATATGAAATGAATCTTCAGGTGACCTATAGAGATTTAATTTCCATTATTTCATTTATATAAATGGATTTGTGTTTAGCATGACATTAAATAATATATATTCTAGAGTTAGTTTTTAATATATTTACCATCATTTAATCTACAATTATGGTTTCTTATAAGATGATATAAAATATCATAACACCTATTTTGTTGGCTAGTGAATTGGTTTCCAATGAATGTTAGTGATGTAGCGAAATTTGATGCTCAACCACTCAAAAAAATCTACATAATTGTTGACAAGTAAATTAACCTAAGAGTGGGGTATGAATTTATTTTGAAACAAATATAATATCATTAGGTATATATATAATAAACTTGATTAGAGTAGTGTGGAGGAGTGACACCCAACACATGTGTGGTCAACAAATCTAAACACCCATGTTGAGAAAGATAGTAGCATCACAACAGTGTGGAACTCAAAACTCAAATATCATAGTGAGGAGAGTTAGGTAATCCTAATGGAATGTATATTCTCATAATGAATGATTATAGATTGACGCAGGATAACATTTCTATATTTTTTATTTTATCTCTTCATGATAGTTTTATAAAATGTTGGTGGACATTGGTGATTTCTTTTGATATATTTTCTCACCTAAAAGTAATTTTCCACTCGAGCGATGGTAAATCACTTGTTATTCAACTCTTGGTTCTGATATTTTATTAAAAAGTTTCAATTTATCATTCAAAATTTTCATCACACTAACCATTATTACTTTTTAATAACATTACACAATTTACACTATAAAAATAAAAGTTTAACCATGGAGAGAAAATACCTAGTTACACATCATTATTTTTTTTGTATAGGAGATTAATGTTTCATAATCACACACTTTGTTAGAAAATAATTGGAATCATTTATTGGGATAAGTTACCATTATTATTATTGTTTTTGAAATACTATAAGAAGGGTTGAAATTTGAATATATCACAGAAAAAAATCAAAAATTAAAACAAAAAAACACATTTAAACAATATTATTATAATGTTTGATCCAAATTAGGTATTTTTAAATACTTATATAATGATTCATATAACTCTTCCACAATTATAATTTAATGGCTAATTTATTTTTCCTAAACATAATCATTCTTCAATAAAGTGATCAATTTGATGGTCCATGTGATATTATTTACTACAATGGTCCCCAATTTCAACTTTTACAAAGTTATGGAAATGGAATCCCTAACTTCTGGATGAAGAAAATAATTATTACTAGTGAAAAAATAAATTCTCAATACTTATAACATCAATTAAATCAAATATATATATGTAAGGGGTGAATATCCATTATCTTAACTCACACCAATCATCCAAGTGAAAATTGAATAATGGATTTCTATAATGACGAAGAAAAAGAAGAGAAACTTATATATTCAATAATAGATTTTACTTATAGAATAATAAATATATATATGAAATTTAAATATGGATTTGAGACCATAGAACATAATGAACACATAAATTCAGATGTAAATATCATAGATATAGAACAATTGGGGAAGGAAACGATTTAAAATGTGGAAAATTATAATAGAAGTTAGAAGAAATCAAAGTTGAACTCCCCCATAACATCTCCACCCTACTTAAACTCATATATAATTTATTTTTTAAAGGTCAAATAGGATTCTATTATAAAATTTACTAAAAATGATTTACCTAAGGGTCAATATAAATATTTTAATAAAGGGTTTCATCCATGGATCCTCTAGTAGATAATGTAGTCATTTTCTTAATAAATACCATAGGAAGCCCACATTTGGTAACACATATAAATAAATATGTATCCTCTTATAGGATAGTGATAATTTTAGAAACAATTTTATCAAAAATTATTCTAAAAAAGTTCTTGTTGGGAAACAACCCAATAAATTTAGGGAGCAATTTGTATTTCACTTTAAATTTACTATTTTATGCTAGTAAGTTTTATTCGGTAAAAAACATTGAATTTTGAATCCATGGATATATTTGGTAAGCCCTTCAGTCCCTATAAAATTTAAAGATAATGAATAAATATACACTACCATATGAAGGAGTTTCATTTATTGGAGGGGAGTATCAAACATTCCCTTATTTTTATTATTCCTTACATGAATAATTCTTAATTTAAATATATATATATATAATAGGATGTATCACATTTATATATAAATTAGACACACATAATAGGATCTGTGTGTGTATAGGGTGGGGGAAGATTAGTAGATTAGGTACCCACTTGACCTATTTCACATTTTATGAATATTGGAGTCATGTTTCATGAGAAAAATATGATTTCTTGAACTATATATCTTATTCAAAGGGAATTAAATTAGAAGAATATGTGAGAATTACTATGATTACAATTGGAGTATTTTACTAAGAATAATTTACTAGGTAATTATGATTACATTTTTGAAGTGAAACATTTCATAAATTCATTTTAAATGGTTGAAAGGTACGGTTATTTCATAGAATAGTTTATATTTACAACAACATCAATAAAAAATATTCAATATTGGATGGGATGTATGTGTAAATTTTATTTTTAAAAATAAAATTCCATAAATAGTATTTTAATGGAAATTTGATAAATTGTTTTTTAAAAATGATTATTTTCATTAAATACCACAAATAGTCCTAGGAGGAGCCAAATATTATAATTTTAAATTTCTAGATTAATTATATCCAAGTAGAATACAAGTTAGTTGAGATATTTCATTCCAAAATTTCTTCTATTACCTAGTTATTATAGAAAAGGTAAGGGGGTATCTGCTGATTGGAATAGTTAGTTCTATATAGACAAAATTCACTGTTATTATTTGTTTTAAAAGAAATGACTTGAAAATGAAAAATATAGAAAGAAATAATTTGTGTTCTCAACCATAATAGACAATGGAGTATGGTAGAATTTAATTTCTAAATAAAGGGATGAAATCTATTTCATTATTTTAACATTTAATTCTATGCTTAGGGAATAATTTTTTTTGAAATTGTTTATTGAATTTATTAGATAAAGGGTGGATCAAAATAAAAAAATAAATGTCCTAAAAAATCGACTAAAAATATAATTATATATGGTATAAGAATTTTATAATATTTAATCTAGTGGCCCGGATATATTCTTTGTGATAACGATGAGGTTAATTAATGAAGAAAATCATGGATTATGTGTGGTCATGTGCATTTACAAAGAATTTTTTTTATTTTTCTTGTCATTTATTAGAATATTTTATTGATTTTAAAGAAAAATTCCATTTGAATATTTTTTTACAAATTTTTGGGTTTTACTCATTGAATGTTGTGTAATATTACTTTAATATTAATTTGGGTAATTTTTAGAATGCACTTGGAACACTCACCTTTGAAAAAATACTTTTATACTGATACACATTTAGATTTAGATTTTTTTATATTGTAATATATGTATATTAGAATAATTCATTGATTTATTTATGAATTTAAAAATTCTTCCTATCTTAATTATAATATGTTTAATTTTATATTATAACACTAAATACTACACTTAGGAACCAATCAATAATCATGACGGAACATGACATTACATTCCTCAGACAATGTAGTCTCACCCAAAACTTATATAAATTCATTGACATGTTAATGGATCTATGAAAGGATCCCTAAGATTATGCTATCCTCCACAGAAGTTTTGTGGGGAATGTTTTATAATAATCTAGATTTTCTACCTAATGAAACATATACACTTAATAAATCATGACTACCAATTTTCTACTATTAATACAACATAGATTGTTTCTAAGTTCTATTATAATATTAATCACCCACACACATTAAGAACTCAATGGAATTTATCCAATACTACGTGCCCCTACCTACCACCAATAAAAGCCTCAGTTTATCTAAAATTGAATATATGGGTGACCTCCAAATTTATCATCCATTTAGCCACATGTTTATGACTACCATAAAGGGAATAAAACATAAAAATGGGAGGCTTTGACAATGAATTTATGTATAATATAGGAATAAGAATAAATTTATTCCACATTTATAATATAAAAATCATAAAATAATGCATTTAGTAATATCATGAATATAAAAAATCCATAAATATAAACAATTACAAGTATAACTCTCACATAAGTTGACTAAATAACTCCACGATCCAAGATAGTAGTGCCTAACCTGGTCACCAAATCCTTCTTGATAACCTGAACAATATTTTATATATTGGGGAGAATAACAGGTATACTCAGAAGGATCATACCAATGATATATCTTTTAAATATGGTAGAAGAATACTAAATCATCTGTGAAAAGATGGAAAAAAACCTAAAATAGAAAACTAGATTCCAACCTGACCTAGGTCTGCTATAAAAATATAAAAACCAATAATTAGTAAAATAGTATTAGAAGACTATAAAAAATGATCCCCACAACCACTTTCCCACTGATTCTTTACTCTCATTATTTAAATTCAAACTTCTTTTTTCAACCTTCCAATATCCTCCAATCAAAAAATCATCGCATGCCTAGCCAAAAAAGATGTGGATCAAACTAAAAACTTACTTATAACTACCTCTAACATGGTCCAAAAATCCCTGGATGGAATCATTAAATATTCATTAAACATATTACACAATCAAATCATCATACAAACCATTATCCTTCATATATCACATCTCATCTAAGAACCACACATCTAATATTGTATGGTATCATTACATAAATTATATCAACTTCATGTCCTCAAAATCCCATGTGTGATCCCCAATGAACATGAAATGAGACCGACCATATTTCCTCCTCAGTCGGAACCTAACCTAGCCTTTCACTAACATAATGGGGTGTTATTAAACCACATAGGTTGAAAACTACTGCCTAAGTATCATAGAATACTCTTTTATAATAATATAACTAACGCTAACAATATTAAATAAGAAAACTTTGAAAAAAATAAATTAACCAACAATAGGGAAAAATTAATAAATATTTTTATGATAAAAAACTAAAATAGACACACAAAGAGAAATATTATACAAATATACATCCCAAAACGAATGGTCGATAAAGCATTCTAAAATAAATAAAACATGAATGAACCCGAAAAGATACAACATCTCGACTAGTGACCCCTGTTCACACCACATCCCACCATCCATCCATGGAACAAGATGAAATATAAAAATATAATACAACTGGAATCCTAAAAGAAGAGCATAAGAGTTTATTAAACAGTTTAGCACTAAAACATATACAACGAGTGAGCTAAACATTCCCAATAGGATACCACCTGAGTCTCTTCAAATCCAATTATATTATAGTTCATAAATTGTTATTTTAAATATAGGATATAATAATTGGTTTTCATAATTGTTTTTAAAACAAACCCAACAACAAACAACAAACACCTATCTAATACGTCTATCCATTTTTTTTAAAAAAGTATGGCTAAATATATTAAATAAATCATTTCAAACTATGAAAATAGATCCCTCTAAAAACATATAAAATAAAAAAATCCTTTATCATTTTTCTTTCTAAAATAACCCATGAAAATCCCATTTCATAAATAATACCATTTTTTAAAATCTTATGAATCATTTTGAAAAAAATATAATATTCTTTGAAACAAATTTTACAAATCACATTAAAATAAAAAAATAAGGTAAACCAATGCACATACACAAGGTGGTCAACAACCAATAATAGGAACCAAGGTTTCAAAGATTCATAAATAACGTATATAATTATTTATGGTTTCATGTAATTAAAAAAGATTGGTAACATGAAAAAACTATAAAAAAATCCACTAAAATGTCACAAAAGGCCATTAGGGTCATAGGAAACGTCCTAAGGCTCTTGAAAAAAAGACCCAAATAAGAGATGAGGAAAATATTCCAATAATAATGAACCTTTCATGCCCCATGTAGTTCCATCAAATTTTCTATGAATAAAACCTCCCACGAGTGCAATTCTACCATAGGCCACAAGAATATCTCCCATTAACACACTCAGTCTAATTGACTTGATTCATCCCAAAAGATCACTTAGTCTAACAGCTACACTCCACAGTAAATTCACTATCCATAATTAAGATTTCATTTATATGGATCAATAACTATATTCTGCGGACTCCCATGACATGTCAAATGGAGGTGAGTACAAATATACCATCTAATGAACAAAATATATAGTATTTGAAAAAAATATCACCTCACCTTCAACACCCTTTCATGAAACAACACATTTTTATATTCATGCTCCCACATTTCTAAACAAACCTTATAAGTTCAAAATATACATAAACAGATCACATGATATAATTAGAAAAATACACACATAGGGATCAAAATAATATCAAAAAAAGATAGTATTGCATTTTATAGAAATAAAATCATTAAAATTTCCAATAGGGATCTCACAATGGGTCTTGGGAAGCAAATCTGGTTACACATTATTTAAAAGAACCATATTTAAACTTTCATTTAAACCGATTTATAAAAACACACTTGAAACATATTTTGGAAACATGATAATCAATACAAATCCAGTCTTAAAAAATAAACACCTTCCCTGGAAAAATCATTTTGCACTAAACCCCCTTAAAAAAATCTTAATTTACATTTTAGAATCAATTCAAACTACAATAATACCCCACTATCTGAAAACCACATCAAATAATGTGGTCCAAACACACTTTTCCTTAGAAATCAGGATATTAAATCATCATACGACCATTAAAAAATGGAACTGACAACAAACAAGATTTCTAAACATTTTGATTTGTTTAGAACATACACCCTGGTATTTTGATGAACAATTGACATGTGATATACCTATTCCATGTGTTTAGACCATTTGAGATCTTCTTAAAACTGCCAAACAATTATGGCACAAAAATATAATTTTATAAGAAATAATTTTACAACAATCGATAATTTATGACATGTATAATAAAGAATTTACAAATAAACACATACCTCATTTCAAGCAGTAGTTTTATAAAATATGTCTCCTTCGGCAGTGAATTCATAACTGGGAATGTAGAGGCCCTCAAAAACAGAGAAACATGCAAATAATCAATATTATAGCCTTCTTGAATGCTAATACCATCCCAAATAGTGTTTATGGTTGGTAGATGAAGGAAGAAATGATATAGAGGGAAAGGGATGAAGAGATAAGAGTAGAATATTACGATATAGGGGCTTACCCACTTTAAATTGGGGAGAAAACCCCCAAATCAAAGAATAAAGAATGGGGGATCTACTCTCATTTTCACCCTAGTCCTTCCAAGTAGGGGCAGATGTAATTGATGGAAAATCCTAAAACCATAAGGGGGAAATGGAATTTCACATTTAAAAAACTAGGAAAGTCGAATGGTTTGGACACATGGTTTTCCAAACCATGCACCAACCATGTGAGAGCTAATAACTACAAATATATACCCTACACAGTTCAACTGGTAACACCATGTGGTTTTCTTATCTGTTCACTGACCATACTAAATGAAACTATCATATTATAAACCCACCTTACATGATTTGTGTATAATTTACCTAGTCATGTTCCAACAATCCATGACAAATGGGGACCCATAAAGTTCACTATGGGTTTCAAATTTCTTGGATTGAACAATGATCTATCCATATATATAAATAACATACTAAAACCCCCATTAAATACTCTACGAAAATGGAAGATATGTTTTTTAAGAAACCATTCATTGAATGAAAAATTAAGGAACATATAAGTTCAAAACAAAATATCAAAGGCTTAAAATATACCATAAAAAATATAGATATTACAAAATAACATGTAGTAGTAACTTTGGGTGTCACAATTTTCCCCACTATGTCACTTTCATCCCCCAAAATGTCTCAGTTCAAAGTAACATTCATTAGAAAAAAACCTAAGAACACCAAATTAAAAATTATTAATATGATTCAATAAGGTGAAATTTTTTCCCAAAACAAAAAGAAATCCACTAAAGAAAATTTTAGATCCACGTAAAATTGAATAATCCTTAGACACACCCCAACCAATAATATCCAACATTGAAATCCCATGAAGGGAGATCAAACATGGGTCACCCTACCATTTATTATGTATCAAAATGTACAGAACAATGAAATCATCTCTTAAAAAAATAGCCTTAAAAAATAGTTATTCCTAAAAACTTAGACATCCAAAAATTGTGATCAACCCAGAAAAGGGAGCACCATCCAAGAAAAATCTGATAGACCATAAAGCTAAGGAACTTACAGAATCCAAAAATTGATACCTCAAAATGAATATATACCATAAAATCCAAAAAAACCATAGTGTGATATAAACATTAAATCCATTGATCAGGATACCAGGCTCCGAAAAGCATTGCATCATGAAATTTCAATAGCATGTAATGCCTAAGGCCATACCACACACAAAGAAATAGTATGGGATCAAACCTTGGATCACATACCTAGAGGAAAAGAATGAACTATAACATCAATACCTAAGTAATCATCCCAAGTAAAACCCAACCAAACCTAGAATGATACCATCCAGTATTTACTCTCAAATAGTTCCCTAACCACCATAGTTTCCCATTTCAAAAACCATAAGTTATCCCATATCCAAATCAATGAATAAAAAACTATGAATCTCCCCCACCATGAAGCTATTATTTCAAAATAGTCGCATATGAAAAATAAACAAATAGTAATGAACATATCTAAACAAATACCAATCTTAGGAAACCCAAAATAAAATCCTATGAAGCATAAAAATGATATCCACCCCTATGACAGAAGTCTTTAAACCCACTAAATAGAATACCCAAAAATAGTATTTCACTACACATTCCTAGGTGATCAATCTTTACCAATCCATTTGAGGCTCCCTCATCCCATATGAAAAACAATTTCAATCAATAACACATTCAACCTCATAAAAAATAGAAAGATATCACTTTCCAATCCATTTGGCTTCCAAGAATGATCCATGAATGATAGAAAGATCCACCCATTGAGATAAGAACCCTACCATCATACAAGATAGTAATGGGAGGAATTGTTTTAAAATAATCAAACATAGCCCTATATTAGTAATTTATACCAAATCATAGAATATTTCCACTATGAAAAAAAGAGATGAAATTAAAAAACACAAATCAAGGAATGAAAAAAAACACATTCCAAAATATCATTCCTTTAAAATCTATCGCATTCGAAAAGTGATCAAATCCCATTTTCTAAAATCACTCAGGAACATAAAATCACCCAGCCATTTGAAATACCTCCACTTAATTTAAAATAAAACTTTTTATGGGAGATCAAAATCATTTAACCAATACTTGATAACCAACAAATAAGATTTCAAAACAAGAAATCCATGTGGACCTATCAAAGATCATTCTTTAAAACACTACCAAAAAATAACTGCTTTGAAAAATTTAAACCATTTACAACATTCTTTTAATTAAATGAGATTTTCACTTTTTAAAAACATACCAAGGTACTCAAAACCCCTTTCACTTAAACCATCAATGAATTTTCGAACAATTTTTTTTGTATTTATAGAAGGATTAAAAAATTTAAAAAAATATTCTCTAAAACATTAATAGAAAAATAAGTTCATTTTTGAAAAAGGCCAAAATTTCCCCCCAAGATATAAACCTTTTACATAAATTCATCATCCTTCATATAAATATATTTTTTTCACAACAACCACACAAATGGATTCCCAACAACATTCCAACCAAAATAATTTCAACATATCACAAGACACACGTTAATCCAAACCCTTCATGGTGTTCTAATTAAATAGATTTTTAAATATAATAAACCAGGATGTATTATAAATATTGACTTGACCATATTATTTTATGGTCCATGTTCCATCCTCAAACATGTTACAAAACATCTCTAGGACCAATGTTTTTGTTCCATCCCAATTGTTCAGGTCATGAAAGAAAACCACACACCACCAATTCTATTTGTTATTTCATCCCTAATTCCAATTCAAACCCCATGGTAACTCACATTATTTCAATGAGGGTCAAGACATCATCAATTATAACAAAAAAAATCTAAATTCCCAAATTTATGTCCCACAACACATGGATACACAAGGGTCGTCATGAAGGGTTGTGATCAAGAACCCACTCATGAAAAAAAAATCAAGTCTTGTTGAAAATACTAACTCAATATTACCATGAATATGTCAAATAAAAATAAATTATTATAAATAAACTAAGTACTTTCTATGAAAATGACCTAGGATTTAGTTCTATTTATAATGAACAAGCCGAAGATTCCACTTGAACTGACACTTGACCTAGCACGATACTAACCTGAAGGGTATTCTAAAAACCTAGGGGATATAAACTAGTACCTAGGAATCAAACTAAATTATTTGGTAATTTTTTCCTAGATAATTGAAGATACTTTGTGATACTTTGTTTTAAAAAAGTATTTGTATTTTTTTACAGAAAATCTTTTTGTATAAGAGTTTTTTTTGTTAGGATTGGGCCTAGTCCATAGTAATGAGAGTTTTTAAAGAACATGAATGTTTATAAAAATTTTAACCCAAAAATAAATGGGGAGAAAAAATGTGGATTCATGAATGTTTTTTCCAATAAATAGTTTTCCAGACATGGAATATCAGACTAACAAGCATCATACTCATAATTTCTGAATAAGTAGCATCGTTCGAAGGAGTCATGAGAATGATGATGTAGTTGATTTGATTAAAAACCAGTTTTCGATCTGTCCACTTGAAGTTCAAAAAAATCAAACATTATATTTTTTATAAATTCTAATGTTTTGGAGTGAGGAATTCTGAATACAGATGAAATGGTTTGTTAAAAAATGTAATGTTCGATATGCAAAAGTTCTCAAACATTCTAATCCTAAATGACATTATGCTTTTATGGTCATAAAGATCCCAAAAATCATGAAAACTTTTAGGATAAATGATTTTGAAGAGAGGGAGTATTTTTAACGATTGAATTGATTCAAGAAACCAGGACACAAAAGATTTTATCTAGAATTATCAGACATAGAAGTGGTTAGAAGTTTGAATGTGTAAAGCTGGTGAAGTTTGATGAATTTATAAGTTGATAAGAGGTTTTATCATCAAATGAAAAACATTGTAATGACAATTATATCATATTGATAATTCAATCATTATTAAGACATTAACGAGAATAAATCTGAGGAGGAATATCAATCAGAATATGAATAAGCACCAATTCATCAAATAAATGTCTCACACTAATAACACATCATAGGCAGAACATTAAGTTGATTATGTTGTTGATTCTGATCTATAAAAGGGATATAAACTACGAAAATAGTTGAATATTGTAAAAGAGTTATGTTTTCCTGATAATATACAAATTTAACTTTCATGTTTTTTATCACATAAGATTTTAAAACCAATAAGTCCTCGGTTGAAGAAGTTCATTGAAATGATCTAACAATGATAGAAAGATCGTAATGAGATAAGAAAGAAAGCTAGATTGTACTGAGATGTGGAAGAAAGTTAAATTGTATTGTGATGAGAAAGAAAATTATACCATTATGAGAATAGTAATATTATATAAGAGAAATTATATCATACTGAAGAAAATTTAATTTTTTCGAGAAGACTAATGTCGAAAAAATATTGGGAAGGTTTGAAGAATTCAAAGTCAAAGATTAAAAGTGATCATTATTCCGTGTTTTGAAATTTATGTAAGCATGAAATGTTTTCCAGTTTCCTACTTTTTCTTTACTGAGTTGCCTATAAATAGAAGCACACTTCATTCAAATTTTAAAACCATTCATGAAATCTGAAAGGGAGGATCACTAAAGAATTCAAGTGAAAGTTTCTTCAAGTCAGATATCTCATTAGAATATTAGACATATGTTGTTTTTTTAATAGGATTATGAAACATATTATTGAGAAGATCAGATTGAGTCAATCGGACTAAGGAAGATCAAACTGATTATTTGAGAAGAGTTTGAGTAATGAATATTTTTTAATGAATTCATTGTAATAAGTCCTTTAGATTTAGTTCAACAGACTGAGTCCATCAGACTGAGTCCATCGAACTGAGTCCATCGGACCCAACCTCATCAGACTGCAAGAATCGGACCCATCCAAATAAGACTGGGGATTTGGAATGAGAATTTGTAGATATTTTTGAATATAGACATTATTAATTTGTTTTTGGCTTAATTATTTTTTGAGAGATATTTTTAATGTGATAATTGTTAGTGTAATATTTTCTATCGAGAGATAGAAGGTGTCTAATAATTGTTAGCACAAGTTGTATTCACATCATCATAATATTGACTTTCCATACAACCACAGGATTGACTACGACAAGGATGTAGGTTCTCACACTAAGGATGAACCTTGTAATTTCATTACTCATCCTAGATTGTCCTAGGTCGTGACTACCCCATGACAGCCTCTAATCGGATAGGGGCTAGATACTAGCACCAAGTAGAAATATCCCACAAATGGGAGGCATTTTCCCAAGTGCTGGTACACAAAAACAAATCACCAAGCCCAAAATGCTAAAATGTAAAACACCAATTAAACAATCATTAATACCACTAAGAAACTAACAACATAGTATTATAGTAGATAACTGGAATGTAAATAGGGTCATAATATAGGCCCTCAAAAAGAAAGTGCCTATAAAATTGAAATCAAAGGTTCTTGAAACTCATCCATAGAAAACTCGAGCTGAAGTGTAGGTACAACTAAAAATGTTTTAAGACACACGAGCACACATAAAATATGTGGTCTCTCTAAGAACCACCTGGTCTTAGTCCACCAAGGACTCCTTCAAAGCATCAATCGTCTTCACAAGAGACGACACGTATCAGAAAATATTGTGCTGGTGTGAGTAAAACAATACTCAGTAGGATGCCCCGAAACTACAAAGGAATACTATAATGAAATACACAAAGTATACCACAATAAAAACATGAAGTATAAAAAAAAATTGTACAATAAATAAATAAATTAATTGCATCACAAATATATACAAGAAGTATACCATAATGAAGATACATAATCATCTCACATAGGTATTGGACTATAGTACACATAAAAGGATTATCAAACATAATCTAAAAAACACCCAATATCGATAATACATGTAGTATCAATGATATACATAGTCTCAGTAAGAAACCGAGTCTTGATGAGACACTCAGTGCTAATGAGACACATAGTCTCGATAAGACACGTAGTCTTGGAAATTCACGTAGTATCAAGGTCACATCCTGCCACAAGATTCTGCTCGTAGTGCACTCATTCCAGGAGAACCTATTACATAAGCATTTATGTTGTATGCAACCTTTTTTCAAAAACTCACATAAAGTATATCAAAAGAACCATCTTGTCAAAAGGGTCTCAAATCCTTAAACAAATCATCAAAAGGAAACATGGTTTGAAATATATGTTTTTTAGTGGAAATGTATGACCTGGGTCTAGGATGACCCTCCATACCCAACTCGATCTGGTTTGCTTCATTGTACTCGATCTGGTCTGGTCGACCCGACCTGGCCCGGTCTTGTATGGTATGGCCCGAACCAGCCTGACCCACTGGGCTCGACTCGCTGGGCCTGCTAGACTACAACCCGACTCCTCTTCCTGATGCATCCCACCCCGTCCACATCCCACCTAGACATGTGGTCCACCTCAACCATATGCCCCCCCCCCCCCCCGTGGTCGACGTGGCACTACTGCATTCAATGCAGTCAGATCGCCGTATTCTCCTCCCCAGTGGCCTGCAACCTCCTTGGGCCCCCAAATGCGGTTGAGTCATAGTTCACACATATAGATCGCCCTCCACATGGATATGGTGTGCCCTGCTTCTAGGTGCCTCTGTGCACTGGAAAGCATCGTTTCATGCACCGGCCAGGGGGATCGCACCTTCCGCAGGCCGACTGTCATGCTCTGGTGCTCCGTTTTTGAAATGGAGGCATGTTTGTGATCCTTGAGTTGTGATCTTCATCATCCTGGTATTATATCTATGTCTCAATTTATCCCAAAAAGTAATCACTCACATGGAGATATCTCCCAAATCGCCTTGATCTTTCTGTCGCTCTCATCATCCTGCCTCCGAGAGGTCATCCCAACATTGGATCTTTGATCTTGGATTGTTGCACCGGGGATTTAAGGTGAAACAATACTCTATTCATATTCCATGAAGAATGAATAATTCTCAAAATATGGGGGAGAGAAATAAATCATCAAGAACACCAGAGGAATAGATCTTGGAATTATTCATGTCGACCTCGATTATTTCATGTTAAAACAAAGAACGAATAGATATAATCACAATGATATATCACTCGGCAAACCCCACAACAAATATGAATCCCAATAGAATGATCGAACCACGGATCAACCAATTCATGGGTTGTTCGACATTAATTTTTGAACATAAAAACAGAGAAAATAATAACAAATAAAAAATGGCCCACCTCAAACATGGATCAGTCAATGACGAAGAATAGAGGTCTTCGTCATCGGTGATCCTCGATCTGTCGATGTTCGTCGTTGTCCATCAGAGAGGGTTCTTTAGAGGTTCTCTCTCTAGCATTTCAAGAGCATTTCAAGGTTATGTGGCTAACCATAGAATTAAAAAATGAAATACTACTTAATTTTTTTTGTCCTTGCGTTAACGCAATGGAAAATAAAATAAAACCTAATTTATGCTATTCATTAAACATCCAAAAACTAAATTTCACTGCTGACCCATTCCGATCGAAGATTGGCCCCACCTAAGGAAAAAAATACATTATGAAATCAATGGTGGTATTATATTTCCAATTTGACATACCATTAATAAGTTATTAGGATTCTAAAATAAAATAATTTTATTTAATAATTTTATATACAGTTACATCCTTGGTGACTTTTCTTTCAGATGTCCCACATCGACCAATGTTAAGTTGCACCTAGGATAAATCCACTGCTCTGAGCTCAACTCTACCCACATATTTCAGATTTGGTATCCCCTTTAATATTTATTTTACTTTTTTTATAAAATTCATGTGCACGTGATATTAAAAGCTTTACATTTGTTAAGAAAATATTATGGGCTCACTGAGGCTCGGAATCGTACACCGTCTTGGCACCTGGTCCCAAAATAATTACATATAATATTCAAAAATTATACATGAAAATTCTGAGTTGTTAAATTCTCCCCACCTTAGGGATTTACGTCCTTGAAAGCAAAAAAAAATTCTAAACAAACAAATGAGGGTACTGATAAAAAATCCAAGCCTCCAACTTCAATGTTCTCTTTTAGAGATTCATGTGCTACCACCTAAATGGGAATTAGAGGAATCAAATTCCCATGAAGGATCTTCTCCTATCAATCCTCAATCTTTACCGGGTAATTTTTCAAAGTCACCCCATTGTCAATTTTCTACTCTCCCCAGTCAACGGCTTGTGATTGGTCATGCACGTATCTCCTCAACTGTGACATGTGGAGGACATTGTGCACCCGCTCTAACTATGCAGGTAGAGCTAAGAGGTATTCCACCTCACCATCTCTATGAACTATTTGGAAAGGTCTAATGAACTTTGCAGATATCTTTTCAGCCCTACCAAATCTCCATATTACATGTCAAGGAGAGACCCTAAAGAACACATTGTATCCCTCCTATAACTCCAAAGGCCTCTATCTCCGAACAACATAATACTTTTAATGGATCTGTATAGTCTTCATCCATTCCAGGATGACCTGAACTTTCTCTGTAGTCATCTGTATCAAATCTGGGCCCTTGAGTGATGACTCCCCTATGTTCTTCCAGAAAAGTGGTGCCCTACATGGTCGCCCGTACAAGGACTCAAATGGTTTTATAAAATGTTTGGATGATAGCTATTGTTGTATGTAAACTACACCAAAGTTAGGTGATCTTACCCAATTTATGAAAAATCTGGGATTCAAGAATGTAGTATTTCCTCTGGAAGCTGTATGGTCTACTCAGTCTGGTCTTCCGTCTGTGGGTGAAAAGCTCTTCTCAAGCGCAACTGAGTCCCAAACACCACCTGAAATCCCTTCGACAATCGATATGTAAAGATATCATCACTACTTGAGTATATCATCAATGGAACTCCATGGAGTTGAACTATCTCCAGCACGTAGAGTCATCTGAAGCTCTCTACTGAACACTACTCTCGAATCGCTAGGAAGTGGTTTGACGTAGTGAGTTGGTCAACGATCCCCTAGATGTTATCATGCCACCTCTATGTACATGGTAAACCTATCATGAAGTCTATAAATATCCCATCCCACTTCCACTCTGGAACTTCGGGGGGTTGAATCAAACCTGTAAGAACCTGGTTCTCAACCTTCACTTTCTGACAAGTGAGACATTGAGAGACAACCTCTACAATTTCCTTATTCATCCCCGACCACCATGACTAACATCATAGGTCCTAGTACATCTTCACCACACCCGGATATACCACCAAAGGGTATGTATTGAACTCCTTAAATAAATCCACTTGTAACTCCATAAGTACCATTGTGTGTACTCTGAAAAGAACAATGTTCTCCCCACCTTTCGAATATCAATTAGGTTCAAGCCCAATGGACATCTAAGCATGTAAAGTCTAATAGTTAGTATCTCTGATTTTGCCTCCCAGACTCACTATAAAAGTGGAGGGGTGACAACCTTCGACTGTAGGTAAGATTCCCCATCTCCATCCACAAAGGATATGAATAATGTGGCCAACTTCTCAGATTCCTTGTTCAACAACTATGAACTCAATCTCCAATTGAGAGCATCTTCCACCACATTCACCTTCCCAATAGTATAGACAATATCAAAGTCATAATACTTGAGAAAATCTAGCCATCACCTCTATCTCAAGTATATATCATTCATAGAGAAATTATACCTGAGACTATTGGGGTCAGATTAGACAATAAACCACTCGCCCATCATGTAGTGTCACCATATTTTCAATGTGAAGTCTACTGCTACTATCTTAAGTTCATGGGTCACGTAGTTCTACTTGTGTGGTATCAACTATCATGAACCATAGAAAATCACCACTTTACCCTACATTAGGACACAACCATGTCTGGTTCCTAATGTATCTCAGAATACTACATACTTGACACCCTCCGATGGAAATCTCAAGATGAGAGAACTCGTCAATCTCTGCCTCAACTACCGAAAACTCTCGTGTCCCTTCACTATCCACATGAATGGATTCCCCTTTTGTGTAAAAGTAGTAAAGGGTGATGATACATTGGAAAATTCAGGTAAAAACCTATGATAGTACCTAAACAAGCCAAGGAAACTCCACACCTAAGTAATGCTCTTAGGTGGATCCGAAACAGGAACTGCCTCAATCTTCGCTGGATCCACCACAAATCCATCCTATGAATTGATGTGTCCTAGAAAATAGACATCTCATGTACAGAACTAACACTTAGAGAGATTACTATAAATCTAGTTCTCTCAAAGTGTGTCCAAGATCATCCTCAAGTGTACCTCATTCTCCTCCTTGGATGTCAGGTACACTAGGATGTCATCAATGATGACCACCATGAACTGATCTAAGTAAGGTAAAAAGATCATTTTCATGAGTCCCTTGAATAGTGGTAGGGAATTATTCATTCCAAAAGACATCACCTAGTACTTGTAATTTGTATATAGACATCTGAAATCCGTCTTCGGTATATCCTCATCCCACACTCAAAGCTAGGGATGGCCAGACCTAAGGTCTATCTTTGAGAACCACTGTTACCCTATCAACTGATCAGAGTGTTCATAAATCCTAAGAAGTGGATACTGGTTCTTTATAGTCACTTGGTTTTGGTGTCGGAAGTCCACACATAACCTCAAACTCCCATCTGCCTTCTTGGAAAACAAAACTGGGGTTATCCATCTTGAAGCACTAGGTCTTATAAATCCCTTTTTCAGCAAGTCCTCCAACTATACCTGCAGTTCAAGAATATATGTGGGAGACATATGATATTAATGTCTAGAAAATGGAGCCATCTTGGGGTATAGATCATTTCATAATTATACATCCCTACGAGGATTTAATCATAGAACATCCTCAAGAAAGATTCTATTGTATTCATCCACTACTGCAGGAAACCGAGGAGTCATATCATCCACTACATCGAGGGTTATGGTAGCCAAATTATTCATGATTATCTACAACCTTCTATGTGTAAATCCATCACAGAATTCTTTTGTTTCATTATCTCTGATAAAGGAAAACATTGTCCCATCATCGCGGTCACACCACACGATGTGCCTAAAATAGTCAACTAGAGCATGGATTGGGGATAACAGTTCTAGACAGAGAATGACATCAAAATGCCTTGACTCCACTACCAAGAGATCACAACCAATACTCTCACCTCTATGAGTATGGTGACACCATTGACACTAGTGTGTGATCATTGAATCACATCCTATAGGAATCTCTAAATGTAAGGGTTGAGTCAACAATTCCACCGTGATCTCCTAGTCTCAAACAAGGGTCTGGCTAAAAAAATTATGACTAGAACTTATTTCTATCAAAACAACCATAAAGGTGGAAAATATAGAGATCATTCCACTAATCGTCCCTAGAGCCTCAAGGTCATAAGACTTCATCTCCGAAATCTGGCCTCGTCCCTATACGCCAGCTCCAAGAGCTTGTTGTGGACCACCTCTGGGTGGTGGTGGTAATACATCAAACCATTTCCCACCTCCTATAATCTTACTTAATATTCTACCAGATATTCTACCCAATGAACCACCATACTCTTACATCTACATCTATCTTGGTTTTACCTCTACAATATCCTGATTGGTTATACGATGGGTCGAGCAATCTCATGCCAGATGTCCTCGACCAACACACGAGTAACACAGACATGCCTTTCAGCAGACTCGTTGTGCCATGGGAGACCCACACCGCTGATCTTGTGTCTTGTGGTTGTCCCTTAGAGTAGTTGAACCGATTGGGTTCCTGCAACTATTATCTTCTACCTATTGTTGAAGACTCAGTTTCTCGATGCCCAGTGGTAGCTCTTATTGCAGGTTTATGCTCTTCTAGAAATATCTCCACTAGAATAGATCACTTTAGTACCCCTGAATATGTAGGAATTATAAGGGATATCATGGATTCTATGATCTCCCAGTGTAATCCCTCCATGAAGGTCTGATCCCTGAATAACGGGTTTCATACCATATCCATGTAACAGTGAGAAATATTAGTAAATCTTGCTAAGTACTGAGCCACTATCTGACTACCTTGCAGCAGATGAAAAAGATAATGTGTACACATAGAGTGCAATGTATTCTGAAAGAACACCTCTCTAAAGAGGTGCTCAAAGTCTTATAAAGATGGAGTCATCTTGTTCTATGTGTGGGTCACTAAGCTCCACCATCACCCCACTAATCCCTAAAGAGGACTCGCAGTTAGGACTACCATCTGGTCAAAAGGAATCCTCATAAAGTGGAAGACACATGTAACTACCTCTATTCAATCCTCAACTACCTAGGGGTCTATCTCACCTAGAAACATGGGACGTTTCTGCCTCTGGAACTCATACAATGCACTCAGCCTGCATGCATCCTCAACTAGTAGTGCTTGTAGTAACATCTACTCGATAGGTGGTGGAATCACTAGTAAACCAAGAAGATGCGATATCAATGGTAAAAGCCCTTATACCGATGCCTATTTTCTAGTTGGATCATCCTCATGATCATGCCTAAGAATCCTAGATGGCAGTCTGTATGGAGGCATATTGAAATAGAAAAAGATGTACCACTATTAATAGAGTATAACTAGTGAGCTAACTCCAGAAGGACATGATAACACACCCAAATCCTATATTATGCATGTAAAATTATTTTCCTCGCAACTAGTATTTTCATGTACAGAGTTGAAATGAATAATTTAGAGTCATTGTGTATCAATACGTTGAATGTCATACCAACACTGGATTTCCTGGACTAAAATCCAAACTCGAAACACATAACATAGTTTCCCCAAACCAATCTCATAGACTCTTGGACCTTTAGGTAGAACTCACTCCTCTAATACCACTATTTCACAGCCCATCCTAGAGGGTCCCATTCCATGACTACCCCATGCCCACCTCCAATATTCCATGGGTTGGAGACTAGCATTGAGTAGGCATATCCCACAAATGGGAGGAATTTTCCTAAGTATTTGTACACACACACATCTCTAAGACCAAAATGATGAGATGTAAAACACTATGTAAAAATCACTCATATCACTACAATACCAATAGAAAAGTGGAACAAGTGAAAAATATAAATTAAATAGGACCAGAAAACATGACCACCAAAAGAAAGATCATGTAATAGTGAATGTACAAGTTCATAAAACTCATCCGTAGAAAACACTACCTGAAGGGTATGTACTAGGAAAACTGTCTGAAGCCACAAGAGTAGAACTTGAATATATGGACTCTTTATGCGCCACCTGGTCTTGATCTACCTAGGTTTCCATCAAAGTGTTGATCTTCTGGGCAATACACGACATGGGTAGGAAAATCCCTTGTAGGGGTGATTAAAACAATACTCAATAGTTTACCCCAAAACACAAAGGAATACCATTAATAAATACAATAAATATACCCAAAAAAAATACAAAAAGTATTCCAAAAATAAATTAATTAATTACACCATAAATAAATAAACAAAGTATACCACAAAGAAGATATATAATCAACTCACACAGGTATAGGTCTATAGTATGCAAAATAGGATTATCAGATGTAGTCCACAAAACACCCAGTATCATTAATACATGAAGTCTCTATGAGATAGGTAGTCCTAGTTAGGCACTAAATCTTGATGGGACACTCAGTCCTAATGATACACGTAGTCTTGATAAGACATATAGTCTCAGCAAGTCGTGTAGTCTCAAGGTCATAGCCAGCCACAAGATTTTTCTCATAGGGAACTCCTTCTGGGAGAACCTACACTACAAGACTTTATGTCATATTCACACATTAAAAAACTCACTTAATGTATCTCAAAATGACCATATCATCAGAAGGGTCCCTATGTTATAAGCATATTGTCAAACGGACACACAGTTTGAAAGATATGACCATTTTAGTGAAAAGATCTGACTCGGGTCCAACACAACCAATTAGAACTGACCCGACCCGTTGGCCAACCCGACCTGGTCCAGTTGACCCAACCAGGCTCAGTATGGTATGGATTGGCCCAATTTGGCCCAGCCCAGCCCATTGGGACTATTGGACTAGGGCTCGTTGAGTCCCTAGGTCAAACTCGTGGGGTTGCTATAATAGCCTGACTCCCTTGTTTGGCTCACACTGCGGGTTGGCTCGTGTTCCAGATAAGGCCCATTCCATCCGTTTCCCACGTAGACACATAGTCCACCCTGACCGCATGCCTCTACCCTGGTCGACGTGGAACTACCATATTCAACGCGGTCAGACCACCACATCTGCCTCACCCCGCAACCTACTACTACCACAATCCAACATACAAAGCCATGCCACATTTCATATGGTTGAATTTCCCTCTACATGATGATGGTATACCACAATTCCATACACCAATGTGTGCTAGTGGTCATCGCCCCCTGTTCTATTCAGTGGTGTCACACCTTTTGCGGGCCACCAGTCATGCTCGAGTGCCCTGTTTTTCAAAATAGAGGCACGTCTGCGATGCCCAAGTCTTGTTATTCATCACCCTATGCTCAAATCCACATCATGATTTATCTGGATGAGAAATAACTCACATTTATATATCTCTAAAATAACATTGATCCATTCTCCCTGCCTCCGATAGGTTATCCCATCATTGGATCTTTGATCTTGAATCTTTTCACCATGGATTTAACTTGAAATGATCCTATATTCTTATTCTGCTTATACTAAGAAGACATAAAATTTGGTGGAGAGAAATAAATGCACAGGAAATCCCAAGGAACAAATTTTGGCCATATTTGGTTCGGCCTCAATCCATTCACATTGGAATAAAAAACGGAGAAGGATAGTCACAAGGATATATCACCCTTCAAACCCTAAAAAAAATATCCACCTCGCAAGAACAATTGAACCATCGATCAACCTACTCATAGATTGGTCTAATTTCATCTTCGAACATATGAATGAGGAAATAATAACAAGGAAATAATGCCATACCTCAAATTTTTATCAGTTATTAATGAATAATGGTTGTTTATATCTTCGTCGATCCTTGATTTGTTGGTTTTTGTTGTCTTCTTTCAGAGAGGTTTCTTCGTAAGTTCTCTCTCTCTAACATCTCTAGAGAATTATAGGGTTATGAAAATTACCATATAATTCATGTATAATAGTCTACTTAAAGACTTTTGGTCACTGCATCAATGCAATGGATAATAAAATAAAACTTAATTTAAGTTATTCTTTAAATGTCCAAAAACAAATTTTCATGGCCAACCCATACCGGTCGATGTTAGGCCCCACTTAAAGAAAACACCACATTATAAACTCAATCATGGTACTGGATTTTTAATATGATTTACCATTCATATGTTATTAGGATTATAAAATAAAATAATTTTATTTAATAATTTGAATTACGGTTACATCATTGGTGACTTTTTATTAAGATGAACCACACCAAGAAATGTTAGGTCACACCTAGGGTAAATCGACTACTCTCGGCTCAATGGTGCCCTTAAATTTCTAATCTGAAAACTTGTTTAATAGTTATTTCAATTTTTCTAAAAATTCATGCACGTGTGCTATTAAAAGATTAACATTTTTCAAAAAATTGTTCCAGGAACACCGGGCCTCGGAATCGCACTCCATCTCAGTGCCAGATCTTGAAATAATTCCATATAAAGTTCAAAAATTATACATGAAAATTTCAAGATGTTACATATAAATATCATCTACATTTATTGCTTTCATTTTTGACATGAAATAGTATTTAAAAAAATATGATAAGTATATGAAATTTAACAGGGTGCAGGGGTTATGTTTTTAAAAAGTATTAAAACATATAAAAAGTGAAAAACTTATTCAACCCCCCACCCCTTGACAGTTTTTATTTTATCCTTTGGATATTAAATTTGTATCAAAGGGAAGGTTCCCTTGTTGAATCCTTATCAGGGATAATATTAATTTTTTTAATATATAGAATAATTCCTTAAATTATTGAAAAATTATTATAGATGAAAAAATATAATGATTTCTTATCTCCTATCTCTTGTCCTAGAAGTTTTTAATTATGATGCAATAGGGTTCCCACCTATTGAGGAAGATTCCCTAATGGATTTTCTAATAAGTGAAACATAAAATTTGATGGGAAATCTTGAAATAATATCCTTATGTACTTATCATAAAATGTTTATATGAAGGTGATGGGTCTCAAAATATCAAAGAGTATATGGGATAAGCTAGAAGATATTTTTGAAGGAAATATTAAAGTGGAGGAAAAAAAGATACAAATTATTCATAGTATGTATGAAGACATAAGGATGTGATATGAAGAAACTATTGATAAATAATTCACCAATGTAAATAAAATTTATTTCAAAAATAAGGCATTCAATGATGTTTTATAGGATTCTGAAATTGTAAAGAAAATCATGAGAAACGTTTTGAATAGGTTTGATTATGAAATTTTCCCTTTATAAGATATGGATAATTTATCTCTTGATGAATTGCATGAATTTATTATTTCTTATTAAATGAGGAAATATCCAAAGTTAAAAAATAATATGAAAGTTGAAATGGATTTTTGAAGCAATGAGAAAAATTAAAATACAATATGTTGAGGATATTGATCCTTATGAATCCAAAGATAAAGAGGATGATGAGTTGAATGAAAAAATCATGTCTCTTATATCCAAAAACTATAAAAGAATAAGTGGAATGTATGGAGGGGAACTTCCCCTCAAAATTATTGAGTGTGGTTGAATAAGATAGTTTTCTATGAATTGTACCAATAAGGATGTAGGAGAATACAAAGAAGATACTCATACAAAAACTTGTTGGTTGAACTGGAACAAAAGATCTAATTAAGAAAATCCATCAAATTAATATAAAAAATTCACTAGGAATAAGAGAAATATGATGAGTAAGAAATATGAATCATACTTAAATGACAAAAATTCCTCAAAATATGAATGTTTAGAGAAATTTTGATCCTCCATTGAAAAAGTCTAGAAAACATTTCCTACGATAGGGAAGAAGGTGGTGAGGAATCATATAGAAAGTATCAAATCTTAATAGAACATGTTAAATGTCTTGAAAAAAATTATATTCCCATGAATGAAATCACAGTAATGAAGAATATTTGTGCAGAAGTTTCTGAAGGAATAAAAGACATCATCAAATAGGGGGAAGAATATATCCAAGAGATATTAAGTTACAAAACTATAATTGTTGAACAAGAAAATATGGTTGAAGATCTTAGTAAGAAGTCGGAAGAGAAGGAATAAGAAGTTATAAAGTTTCAATAAAAAAATTATTGATCAGAAAGTACCTTTAGGAAGATGAATTTAAACACCAACATTTATTTGTAAGTAAAACCTAAGACATATAAAATCTCTAATAAAGATAAAAAAAGAATCCTGTGAAATCATCACTCACCAAAAATAATGTTTCTTTATATTCTTGTAACATTTTAGGTTTTGGAAATGGTATTGGGAATGTTTGGGTGGATAAAAGAAGTGATAAAACTATCACATATATAAAATTTGAAAACTCCCTTAGAAGGAAAGATGGTCCATTTCTTCAGTATGATAGATAAATAAGAAGTTATCATCCTCAATAAAGATTCTATAGATAAAGATCGTACCTCAATAGAAATCTAGATTTGATGTCTATTTATAGAGTTGTGGAATCTATGGGAATTGGGATTAAATTATTTGACATAGCTTGTCACATCTTTGGGGAAGTTTTGAATGAATTGATATCAGTGGTAGAATAATGATGAGTAAATTTCCTAACCCATAAGAAGTTAGAAATAAAATATCAATATTTTATAAAACATCCAACAAAAAGCAATTTGAATGTCTCAAATAACAATTTGGGTAGTGTGATGAGGCTGGTCATCATGTTGGAAGATGTATGACACTCCTCTCCAACAAATTTTGTAATGTTAGAAAAGAAAAGGAAGCTGGAAAGAATAAATATGATGAAAAAAAATTTGTTTTCGAGACAGCATTGAAAGAAAGTAAATGAAAGAAACAATGGATAATTGATAGAGGATGCTATTAACATATTAATGTTGATATAAAAATATTGAATCATTTTGAATGTCATTATTAAAGGAGAAGTTACCTTCAATAATGATAGTTCTTTAAAAATACGATCAATTAGAATGAGTAATATTGAAGCTCAAAAGTTTAAATATAAGGATGTTTGATTTTTCTAATGATACAAAACATAAATCATTTAGCGTCATTGAACATTTTGATGATATAAAAGAATTTTTTTTCATAAAAAAATATTAAATCATTATAATTTTTAAAGATGAAAATTTTATCACCAATTGTGGAAGAACTAGGGGTAATCTTTTTAAAATTAGAGAGTTTAATGACTCTTGTTACTTGACTTCTGAAGATGAAAACAAATTGTGGCACTGATGACATGGGAACCTTTGGAAGAAAAATTGAACCAACTTTCTAAATTTTAGGATGCCTATTATTTTCTAGAATTGAAAGGAATAGATGAAGATGAGTGTATTAATTTTCAAAAAGGGAAGATAACTTACAAAAGTCATAAGAGAGTTGAGATTCAATCTACCTGACCTCTTGAACATATTGATTCTGATTTGTGTATACCATTGTGAAATAAATGAAAAAAAGTAGATTTATACATTATAACTTTTATTGATGATTTGAATCAGATTAAAAACATATTGTTTATGATACATAATTTATAGGATGTGGAAATGTTCAAGATTTTCAAAACATAATTTGAGAATGAAATAGGGGATTACATAAATATGTTGATAATGGATAATGGTACCAAATTAATAAGAAATGATTTTGAAATTTATCTATGAAATCATGGAGTCAAAAAAAAGTATAGTTCTCCCTACACACCATAATAAAATGGATTAGCAGAAAGAAATAATGGAAGTTTGGGGTAAATGGGTAAAAGTTTGTTAACAGAATACAAAAATTCTAATTTCTAATGGAGGGAAGTTGTTATATTGATTTACATATTTAGAACAGATTGTTTTTTAGAATATAATCCAACATGACTTCTTATGAAATTTTGTATAAAAAACATTATTTAAAATACTTCAATTTTTTTAGAGTCCATGTTTACATAAAATAAAATATCCAGATCTGGTAAATTTTGACGAGAAAGATAAGGAATGACCTTTTATGGGTTACTAACCAAATGGAATATGTCAGAAATACTTGAAAAATTCTTAAATTGATTGGTGGATTCATATTATGTGAAAGTAATTAGAAATAAAAATTCCATAAAAAAGTTGTTGAGAATGTCTAAGAGGATAAAGTAGATATTTACAACAATAGTAAAAGTAATTCAAAACATTATTATCAAAATTTAGTTAAATCATGAATTAAGGAAAGTGAAGTTGGGAGAGAAAGCTAGAAATTTCCTACCTTATAAAAAAATTTGTGTCTGAAAAAAATATTGGAAATCAGAAATCTCAAGTTCAGACTAAAAGAAAGTTATATGTATTAAATATAACATCAGTTATCTCAAAATTTGAACCAAAATTACTTTTAGAAGCTTTTCAAACCAAATGATGAGTGGATGATATGAATGTATAGTAGGATCATATTGAAAAAAAATAAACGTGAACTTATTCCATAGACATAAAATAAAATTGTTATCATAAAAAGTGGGATTATAGAAACAAATCGAATGAGAATGGAGAAGTTTCCAGAAACAAAGAATGATGTGTTTGTAAAGGCTCTTTATAGGTGGAAGGGGTGGATTTTGACAGAATTGTTTTTCCACAATTTCTATATTAGAAACTATTAGAGTGTTTTCATCTATGGCTTCACATCAACAATAAAAATTTTATTACATGGATATATTTTCATCCTTCAGAAATGGTGAAATTGATGAAGAAGTTTACATCGAACAACCTTGTGGATTTCTACTTGACGAGGATGAAAACAAAATTTGTAGATTGAGAAAATAATTTTACGGGAAGAAACAATCTCCATGTTCATGGTATTCTAATCATTAATGTTCTTTGAGAATGATTAATTTTTCTAAAAGAAATGTTTCTAGCAACCTAAATGTGAAATATGTTTACTCTAGAGATCGAATTTTAATTTTATGTTGATTATATATTTTATTGGATGATATAAAAGTTATTTTTAAAACATTTTATAAATAAATGATAAGTAACATTGCGATGTCAATGTTTGGAGAATTAAAAGTCTTTCTTGGTCTACAAGTTTAATAAAAAGAAAACATCATTTTTCTATCGAAAGAAATTATTCCAAATAATTTTTATAAAAGTTTGTAATAGTATAATCCAAATAAGTTTATACTTTTATCTCTTTGATCACAAAGTTGAGTAAAGATGAGTCTAGAAAATATGTGAATCAAAAATATTTTTAGAAGCTAATAGGAAGTCTAATTTCCTTTAATCATTAATACCAGATATTTTTTATGTTTTTAGTTTTTGTTCCATGTATCAGAGTAATCGAAAATAATGACATATATTAGTATCAAATGGAATTATTAGATATTTAAAATTAGGAACTTCACATGGTATGTTATATAAAATAAATTTTGAGATGATGTTTTTTGGTTATACTAATTATAATTGGTCTATGGATTGTAATGATAGAAAATAAACCACATGAAGTGTTTTCTTGGGATAATGTTGTGTTAGTTGGCATAGAAACATTAAGCATAGTTGAATCCAAATATGTTGCATCTACTCTGGATTATCCTCAAATGTTTTGGATGACAGTTCTGTTGGAAGACATGAATGTGAATGTATCAAAACCATTGAAGATACATTGTGATAATTAGAGTGAAATTGATCTTTCTAAAAATATTATCTGACATTGAAGATAAAAACACATTGATATAATATTTCACTTTATAAAATAGAATGTATTTTCTAGAGACGTTTTGATGGAATATATCTCAAATAATTATCAAATTACTAATAACTTTAAAAAATTATGATGAATGAATGATTTCTATAATTGAGGCTACAAATTCATGTTCATCCTCCTCCCATGGCCTCCTAAAACTCATAAGGAATTACCCCACTGTGATTTGGATTTTGTTGGCAAAGGGGGGGGGGAGAAAGTTAAAACATTATACATTGTTAGAAGTTTTTAATTATCTTTATTTTATGAATCTAAAGATGTGGTTATTTTAAAATTGGGGATATAAAAAAAGTGAGAGAGGAAAATTTAAATGTAAGGAGGATTTTATCTTAAAAAGGACGTAAAATGTTTTTTTCCACCAAAGGATGGGATTACTTTAGAAATATAACTTTATCTTTTAGTGTGGTGTTAAGAAAATCTATTTTGAGAATGTTTGTGTTTTTGTAAAAGTAAAAAAGCCTGAGTTTTTTACAAAATCTAACGTGTGAATTTGTTTAAAATCTTGAAAATTTGTTAACGAGGGTTTTCAACAAATCCAAAGAGGGGAATAAATAACATTTGTGACAATTTTTTTTGATAAGGTTTTTTTGACAGCTATCCTTTTGGTATGAAAATGTTTTTGTTTATCAAGATCAAACCAAGTCCATCATAATAAGGTTTTGTAATAAAGTTTTTTGTTTTTTAATGTTTGAACCCATACATAAGGGGGGTGGGGTTAATTAAGAAAATTTATTTCAATACATAGGTTTCTAGACATAGAAGACCATACTGGGAAGCACCAAACTTAGAATTTATGAATCATTAGTGTAGAGACCCGAAGCTTGATGTACATGTACATTACATTACTTTTTCAGAATACATAGTACATAACAAAAACACACACACAAGGACCGTAATAGTTTAGTGTCTTTGGAAACTCGGACTATAATCTTCTAATCGTGGTGAAAGATCTCCAACATCTCCCATAAAGATCTTCCCTTTTTTTACCTACCTAAAACCTTTCTTTATATCCTGGGGAAAAGAAAACATAAAAGGGTGAGCTCAAATTCTCAGTAAGGTTAAACAAAAGAAATATCCATCACATCATATTCATATGAACATAACATTTTGGAAATTTTAACCTGCAAAAGAGAGCATATGGGATAAATCATAGTAGTGAAATGAAATCCCAATAATCATAACATAAAATATGGAACTTTTTGGCATACACACATAATCATAAATAATCATTTCTTATTAGTTAAGACGCATTACCAAGACTATCTTAGTGGACAAAGTCCATTTCTGAACCGAGTTCACTCCTCGTTTCTGTCCCGTTTCACTGAACCAGTTTAACCTGCCGTTCCATCCATGTCTACCTCATGAGATATAAAATCTTTACCCAATGCATTGGAGGGAGATATAGGTCCCACCCATCTCATAATGATACCATTCTTATGTGTGCCACAAAATCATAAACCATACATCATAGCATAACCCATGTAATAAAAATGGGATTCTTAAACATCATAAAATCATAAAACAGTTCATATAAGATAAAGGAATTCATAAAAATAATTCCATCACAACATAATCAAATAAATGTAATAATAGGGATAGAAACATAACCCTTTATTATCTTATATGGAAAATAATTTTGATAAAACACTTGAACTCCATTCTTGAGGAAAATATCCTTTCTACTTCAAAAACACTTTTCCTTTCTTAACATGTCATAAAATTTCAAAATAAAAGAATTTGATTAAAAATAAACTTGAAAACTTGTAAAGGAATCTTCTTGGAAATAATGTTTTAGAAATCCATTCATGTCGTATAAGTTAAAAAAATCATTCTTCTCGTACTTTTGTCGGAAAAGTCAAAAAGTACCTCGTACGAAAAACGGAAAAATATTCCTTTAATATCTTTTACTATAAACTCAAAAAAGGGTAAAAATGAATTTAAACAATTGTAGGTGGATGGAAATAATATTACATATTGAGGAAACATGGATGTGGATGATAAAATACACCCTAGTAAATACCAAAGTATAAACAATCTCGGATAAAAATGAGATTGTGATATTTCCCTTAACTTAGGTCTGATTTGCTTCGTAAGTGTCCAAACCTCCTGTATAATGATTTAAATAATGTCATTGACTTATTCCAGAATCATACTCATTGTTATGATATCATATATGGTTCACTTATGACTTTATATTACCCGTTCTTTTGTAAATTCCATGTTAAAGAGCGTTTTGGGTAAAATCGTTTCATTTGTCGTCCGTGTTTTGACTTGTAATTATTCATATGATTACATAGATCATGATTAATTAATTCTAGAATATAAAACATGATTTATATATAATATATATTCAGAATATACATATATATTATAGATCAGAAAATGGAAAGAAATACACCGTTCTTGGAGACGGTAGGCCGTACGTACGCATGAACGATGTTTTCGTTTCCTTAATGAGTTGAATGGAATTAAGTAGATGACATACATATATATACACATAAATCAAGTATCATTATTATGTCATATATTTCATTATTACTTATTATATATACTTTATAATCATTCATGAATGGTTAACGTGGAGAATGAATCTCATCGCGTCGTGGAGACGGTAGTCCGTACGTACGCATGAGCGATGATATCGTTCTCATGATCGTGGAATTGTATTGGAGTGTATGTATACTATTTCAGAATAAATATCAATTTACAATAATCATATATAGTTATTATGTACACCATTATACCCATCCAAGTAAGGTGGTGGTGGAAAATAGATTACACCACGACGTGGAGACGGTATTCCGTACGTACGCGCGCGTGGTGATTTCATTTTACGTAGGATGGATAGATGGTGAAATAGGGTTGTTTTATACTTATAATAACATATCAGTATATAAATGATACCGATGTTATTACTTAATAATTAAACAACCTAATAAGAACAAGTGGAAGAAGAAATAAAGATGAAAGAATCGGTAACGGACATTAACTCTTCTTTTGAAGCGCCTCTTTGAGACCTCATTTTAGGTCAATAAAATTGGTCTTTGAAGAAGACCAGGACCTCTAGGATGTTTCTAGGGAAGGGGAGAAGAGAATTTGGCATGTTTTGGCCGAACTTTAAGGCTCAAAGTGGTGTGACGAAGAGAGGGAGGAGGTGCCCTTTTATAAAGGAGGAGAGGGGAACCTTTGGAAAAACTAAAAATATTATTTTATTATAAATCCAAATTCGGTTTTAAATAGATACTAATTGATTTATTTCGAATCTAAGATGGGTATGGATCTAAATACTCTAATCCAATAGAATTTATACAAGTTTAGTTTACTATTTTAACCTTATCATTTAGTTTTAACTTTAAGTTAGATAATATTACTTTTACCGTGTCTTTTTGTGTTCTTACACTATAAGGTTAATAAACTTACTATAACAAGCCAAAATAACCCCACGTTTTTTAGTATTAATATCTATTACCTTATCTAAGTCATTTGGCCGAACCATAGATTTTTAGGAATAAAATAATAATTAATAGTATAATATTTGTTTTAAAAACTATTTTATGTCAATTTTGACACTATTTAGTAATTGATTTTTGTGAAACTCATAACAGAATTATTAGTTCTAAAAAACATACTTAAATCAATACTAACATGTCATATTAAACTATAAAATTAGTGGAATTCATAAAAAGTCTCAAATTACATTTATTTGTGTATTTATAACATCAATTATGTCAATATTTCATTAATAAGATAATTACTGCATCATCGTTCTGTCATAAATAAATTAAATTATTAAATGTATAAAAATTACAAATAAAATACCATTATGTAGGAAATATATTTATCTTTCTAATGAATATTTATAGTCGAATTTATCTTATGTATAACCCTATATTAAAAATTATTTACCTATTAAACTTTGATTTTAACTATTTTAACCCTTCTTTAAATAAATTAATAATAAATGACCTAATCTAATCCAAGTGGGCCTAAATGGTCATATTTTATTTCTAAGGTTGTATTTGGTCGAATTAAACTTATCCAATAGAATTAGGATATGTGTTAGGGTAATAATAAAAACACTTTTACCCTTAATTACCCTATTTACTTTTAACTGTGGTAAAAAAAGTAAAAAATTACCATTCACAAAAAATTATTTTCATCTCATTGAAGCACATTTTAGTCCTTTATATTAACCGTGTCTCTCAGATTTTTGAAATTCCACTCACAAAAGCGGTAAAATTAAGTTTTATGAAAAATTCAGTTTTTTTAACTACCACTTAGTGGTTTCACTATTCATCAAAAAATGAAAGTTTCCAGAAAAATACCAAAAATTAGGCCTAAGCTATATTTGATATTATGAACTCAAAAATGATTTCTATATTACCAAATTCAAAACATATCAGTTTCATTAATTAATTTAAAAATTAATTCCCGTCGTCAAAACAAATAGCGTGTTCTTAAGAGATAATAACTATCAAAAGATTGACACTTGTTTATGTCTGGTTTAAATGTGAAATTACATCCAATGACCAAAATTGTATTAAATTGTCAAAATATATTCTAAATATACTTTAAAACCACTCAAATCAATAATTTATCACTATTAATTATTTCTATTAAAAAGGTTGTTTTTAATTAAACTTTAGTAATATGCACTATTCATCAAAAAATGAAAGTTATCCGAAGGGTACCAAAATTTCACCCTAATCTAATTTTGATATTCCGAATCCAAAAATGAAGTCCATTTTGAAAAATAAAATTTAAAAAATTTCAAAAAGTGGTTATTACTATTCATAACGGCTAGTTTTAATAATATTTTAATAGCATATCTTTGTTTAGTGAAACTCGGTATTGTGTACTACACACGCTAACGAGGAAGGTCGTGATTGCGTGTAATGCAAGGAAAGTCAAGGATACGTGTTGTGAAACCTCCTTTTGGTGTAGCGTAAAACACAAGACATTACTGAAATTAAAACAATACTTTTCATAAAATCCTGGGGTGTTACATTCTACCCCCCTTAAAATGAATTTCGCCCTCGAAATTCATCCGGGTTATAAATTGTTTACTAATAGAAAGTTTCTTTAATAGAAACCCACATCGTAAAAAGGAATACCAAAACCAATCTTTAAAAACAAAAGTATGAAACGTAACGGTTACCCAAATAAACTAATCACTGGGTTTCCACATAGGTAAAAATATAGATATGGAAGAGAAATCTAACCATCAAGTTCTAATGGAGAGTGGTAGAGAACATGGCTACGGAAAAGCCAGCAATCACAAAGCCATAAATTTGTGAAGATCTAAGGTACCATCTGATTCATCAGATATAAGAGCACTAGGACAACATTTTTGGTTTTCAATATCATTTCCCTAAAGTTGATGAAATTGAAATTAGATGAAATACTTTCGTGATTTTGGGATAGTCTCACCATTGGTCATTCTTTAGACATTTTCCACTTCATATCTTAAAGAAATGAAGTTGAATTTTTCATTCGTGATGTGTTAGCAGATCATGTGATAGAATGATGGGTCATTCCATCTGTCTCAAACAAAAGGTTAGAAAAGTTATCAAAAAAATACATAAGTCCATCTATAGTGAGATTAATCATATATAGTTCCCAAAATGGACTTATACTTCTTTTATCATATTTCTTAATATAATAAAACTAGTTTCTACTAAACACGGACTTCTTTTACGCCAGTGGTAGGCGATAAAGGCCAGTTGCACTTCGTTTGTGGGTTCGATTCCCACAGCCTTGTCCGATGCGATGGGCTGTCGCCCATCCTGCAGGTTGTCCTTTTTCTAAAACTACACAACTATAACATCCCATAAATTATATCGGAAAAACTTCTATCCTTAAACAACACTAACTTATGTCCAACATAATCCATTCCAATCTTTAGGCTTATCCAATATAATATTGTCTAATCTCATATTATAGTGAAAACGATTACCAAAGAGTTCATACAACTAGAATGTTAATACAATTGTTGATCCCCATATATCATGAGATATGTCTTGTTGGTCACATTCCAAACATTCAAAGGCCTTAATCATGTATTCTCTTGAAAAAAAATGAATACCCATTGAACCTTATTGAAAACATGAATGCTGTTAAAAGTTAACTCTTTCAACATACCAAAATCCTCAAAATTCTATATACACAAACCATGATATCACTTAGTCCTTATATCAATCATGAGCTCATGAATACTGTCAAACATTTCATTTTCTCGTTTTCCCTTCATTATGCGCATATCATCTTTTTTTCCAAAAATATCTCAATCACTTTCCATGGTTACCGGTACCATTTAAAACCACAATAGACAAATACATAAATATTCCAATATTCCACGATACTATATACAACATTATTTTGGAATCCCATTACATAAACACTTAATCCTTCCACCACATCGTTGTCATATTCAACATCGCCAATAGTGATCGCATGTGACTTCCCTTTGTCCTTTTCCTTAAGTGGTTGCTCATGTCGATCATCACTAACCCTTGGATTTGGGCATTTATTAGCATAATGCCCCATTTCCTTGCACTTGAAACATTGAAGTGTAGTAGGTTCATTCTGTGTGTCCCTTCCCTTGTTTTCATCATTAGACATCTTCTTCCCATCATTGTGGCATTCGAATCCCTGATGACCTTCCTTTCCACATTTGAAACATTTACTTGTCCCTTTAAGACAACTCCCTCCATGTTTCTTTCCACACTTTGAGCATAATGGAAAGCTCATCTTCTTTTCAGTGTGCTCTTTAGATTTTCCTTTGAATTCCATTTTAATCTTCTTATCAAACCCATATGACTGATGGGTTACTCCAATCTCCATCTCAACTTTGAGAGCACATCGAACGATTTCCTCATAGCTATTGAAGTCCCTTATGGCTAAGGCCCTTCGAAGACTTGGTTTTAAGCCACTAAAGAATCGATCGATCTTACTCTCAGGTTGGATAATAATACTAGAAGCGTACATTGCAAGTCTTGTAAAATTTGTTTCATAGGTATCAACAGATTCATCATCCTTTTGCTTCAGTTCAAGAAACTCCTTCTCCATCTTTGTTCGAAGAATACGAGGGATGTACTTATTGAAAAATAAGTTCTTGAACTCATCCCATTCCATGGACTCAATTTCATCTCTTGGCCTCATATTATTGATAAGATTCCACCATTGATCAACATCACCTCCCAAACGATACACTGTTAAGATGACTTTATCATGTTCAGAACATTGAAGAACTGAAAATATCTTTTCAGTAGTACTGATCCATTTTTCAGCAACAAGTGGATCAGAAGACCCACTGAAAGAAGGTGGACGTTGCCTCATGAAGGACTCAATAGAATATTGTTCCCTTCTCTGCTCATTTAAAAGTCCAGAATGATTCATAGCTTGTGTAAGTATAGCAATAATATTTTTCACTCCATCTCCCATAACATTTGTTTGTTCAGGAGGACAATCATTGCATTGTCCATTACATTGGTCAACACGGTTCCTTCTGGTTCCAACCATCGTCTAAAACCCAAAAAGAATAGTGTGAGAGGCAAAAATCACGCTAGGGAAAACAATATAATAAAGGGGGAGTACCTTCAATATCTAACATCTTGGGTTACCGTAATTCTAGTACTATAACCAATACTGATACTTAACCTTAAGGACATCCCTAGACATACCTTAGAAATATTTCTAGGGATCTCACTAAAGTTCCCACATCCTAGTTTCCAAAGGTTTACTAAACCTTTCCTCTGATACCAACTGTAGAGACCCGACGCTTGACGTACATGGAAATTACATTACTTTTGTGGAATACTTAGTACATAACAAAAACACACACACAAGGACCGTAATAGTTTAGTGTCTTTGGAAACTCGGACTATAATCTTCTAATTGTGGTGAAAGATCTACAACATCTCCCATAAAGATCTTCCCTTTTATTTACCTACCTAAAACCTTTCTTTATATCCTGGGGAAAATAAAACATAAAAGGGTGAGATCAAATGCTTAGTAAGGGTAAAAAAAGAAATATCAATCACATCATATTCATATGAACATAACATTTTGGAAATCTTAACCTGCAAAAGAGAGCATATGGGATAAATCATAGTAGTGAAATGAAATCCCAATAATCATAACTTAAAACATGGAACTTTTTTTTCATACACACATAATCATAAACAATCATTTCTTATTAGTCAAGACTCATTGCCAAGACTATCTTAATGGACAAAGTCCATTTCTGAACCGAGTTCACTTCTCGTTTCAGTCATGTTTCACTGAACCGGTTTAACCTGCCGTTCCAGCCATGTCTATCTCATGAGATATAAAATCTTTACCCAATGCATTGGAGGGAGATATAGGTCCCACCCATCTCATAATGATACCATTATTATTTATGCCACAAAATCATGAACCATACATCATAGCATAACCCATGTAATAAAAATGGGATTCTTAAACATCATGAAATCATAAAACAATTCATATAAGATAAAGGAATTCATAAAAATAATTCCATCACAACATAATCAAATCAATGTAATAATAGGGATAGAGACAGAACCCTTTATTATCTTATATGGAAAATAATTTTGATAAAACACTTGAACTCCATTCTTGAGGAAAATATCCTTTCTACTTAAAAAACACTTTTCCTTTCTTAAAATGTCATACAATTCGAAAATAAAAGAAGTTGATTAAAAATAAACTTGAAAAATTGTAAAGGAAGCTTCTTGTAAATAATGTTTTAAAAATCCATTCATGCCTTATAAGTTAAAAAAACATTCTTCTCGTACTTTTGTCGGAAAAGTCAAAAAGCACCTCGTACGAAAAACGACAAAAGATTCCTTTCATATCTTTTACTATAAACTCACCAAAGGGTAAAAATGGATTTAAACAATTGTAGGTGGATGTAAATAATATTACATATTGAGGAAACATGTATGTGTATGATAAAATACACCCTAATAAATACCCAAGTATAAACAATCTCAGATAAAAATGAGATTGTGATATTTCCCTTACCTTAGGTTCGATTTGATTCGTAAGTGTCCGAAACTCTTGTATAATGATTTAAATAATGTCATTGATTTATTTCAGAATCATACTAATTGTTATGATATCATATATGGTTCACTTATGACTTTATATTACCCGTTCTTTTGTAAATTCCATGTTAAAGAGCGTTTTGGGTAAAATCGTTTCATTTGTCGTCCGTGTTTTGACTTGTAATTATTCATATGATTACTTATATCATGATTACTTAATTCCAGAATATAAAACATGATTTATATATAATATATATTCAGAATATACATATATATAATAGATCAGTAAATGGAAAGAAATACACCGTTCATGGAGACGGTAGACCGTACGTACGCATGAACGCTGTTTTCGTTTCCTTATTGAGTTGAATGGAATTAAGTAGATGACATACATATATATACACATAAATACAGTATCATTATTATTTCATATATTTCATGATTACTTATTATATATACTTTATAATAATTTATGAATGGTTAACGTGGAGAATGAATCTCATCGCGTCAAGGAGACGGTAGTCCGTACTACGCACGAGCGATGATATCGTTATCATGATCGTGGAATTGTATTGGAGTGTATGTATACCATTTCAGAATCAATATCAATTTACAATAATCATATATAGTTATTATGTACACCATTATACCCATCCAAGTAAGGTGGTGGTGGAAAATAGATTACACCACGACGTGGAGACGGTATTCCGTACGTACGCACGCGTGGTGATTTCATTTTCCGTAGGATGGATAGATGGTGAAATAGGGTTGTTTCATACTTATAATAACATATCATTATATGAGTGATACTGATTTTATTACTTCATAATGAAACAACCTAAGAAGAAGAAGTGGAAGAAGAAATAAAGTTGAAAGAATCGGTAACAGACATTACCTCTTCTTTTGAAGCGCCTCTTTGAGACCTCCTTTTAGGACACTAAAATTTGTCTTTGAAGAAGACCAGGACCTCTAGGATGTTTCTAGGGAATGAGAGAAGAGAATTTTGTAGGTGTTGGCTGAGCTTTAAGGCTCAAAGTGGTGTGAGGAAGAGAGGGAGGAGGTTTCCTTTTATAAGGGAGGAGAGGGCCACCTTTGGAAAAACTAAAAATATTATTTTATTATAAAGCCAAATTCGTTTTTAAATAGCTCCAAATTGATTTATTTAAAATCTAAGGTGGGTATGGGTAGAAATACTCTCATCCAATAGAATTTAGACAAGTTTATTTTACTATTTTAACCTTATCATTTAGTTTTAACTTTATGTTAGATAATTTTACTTTTACCGTGTCTTTTTGTGTTCTAACACTATAAGGTTTATAAACTTACTATAACAAGCCAACCGAACCCCAAGTTGTTTATTATTAATATATATAAACTTATCTAAGTCATTTTTCCGAACCTTATATTTTTAGGAATAAAATAACAATTAATATTATAATATTTGTTTTAAAAACTATTTTATGTCAATTATGACACTATTTAGTAATTGATTTTTGTGAAAATCATAACAGAATGATTAGTTCGATAAAAGTTACATAAATCAATAATAACATGTCATATTAACCTATAAAATTAGTGTAATACATAAAAAGTCTCAAATTACATTTATTTGGGTATTTATAACATCAATTATGTAAATATTTCATTAATAAGATAATTACTGCATTATCGTTGTGTCATAAATAAATTAAGTTATTTAATGTCTAAAAATTAAAAATAAAATACCATTATGTAGGAAATATTTTTAGATTTCTAATGAATATTTATAGTCTAATTTATCTTATGTATAACCCTATATTAAAAATTATATACTTATTAAACTTTGATTTTAACTATTTTAACCCTTCTTTAAATAAATTAATAATAAATGTCCTAATCTAATCCAAGTGGGCCTAAATGGTCATATTTTATTCCTAAGGTTGTTTTTGGTCGAATTACACTTATCCAATAGAATTAGGACATGGGCTAGGGTAATAATAATAACACTTTTACCCTTAATTACCCTATTTACTTTTAATCGTGGTAAAAAAAAGTAAAAAGTTACTATTCACCAAAAATTATTTTTATCTCATTGAACCACATTTTAGTCCTTGATATTAACCGTGTCTCTCGGATTTTTGAAATTCCACTCACAGAAGAGGTAAAATTACGTTTTATGAAAGATTCAGTTTTTTAACTACCACTTAGTGGTTTCACTATTCATCAAAAAATGAATGTTTCCAGAAAAATACAAAAAATTCGGCCTAAGATATATTTGATATTATAAAATCAAAAATTATGTCTATTTTACCAAATTCAAAACATATCAGTTTCATTAATTAATTTAAAAATTAATTCCCGTCATCAAAACAAATAGCGTGTTCTTAAGAGATAATAACAATCAAAAGATTGAAACTTGTTTATGTCTGGTTTAAATGTGAAATTACATCCAATGAGCAACATTGTATTAAATTGTAAAAATATATTCTAAATATACATTAAAACCACTCAAATTAATAATTTATCACTATTAATTATTTCGATTAAAAAGGTTGTTTTTAATTAAAATTTAGTAATATTCACTATTCATCAGAAAATGAAAGTTATCCAAAAAGTACCAAAATTTCACCCTAAGCTAATTTCGATATTACGAATCCAAAAATGAAGTCCATTTTGAAAAATAAAATTTAAAAAATTTCAAAAAGTTGTTATTTCTATTCATAACGGCTAGTTTTAATAATATTTTAATAGCATATCGTTGTTTAGTGAAACTCGGTATTGCGTACTACACACGCTATCGAGGAAGGTCGTGATTGCGTGTAATGCAAGGCAAGTCAAGGATGAGTGTTGTGCAAGCTCCTTTTGGTGTAGCGTACAACACAAGACATTAATGAAATTAAAAGAATACTTTTCATAAAATCTCGGGTGTTATAATTAGCATCAGTCATAGGAGTCAAAAAAATTGATGATTTAGTAGATCAGATGAAGTATCAGTCTAAGATTCATTATCATTAAAGCTCAGATTCATCAGACATTGAATATGTTATATAGTATGAATTTCTTGTTTGAGAAAGTTAGAATGATGCTAAAGAGGTTTGTTAAATAAATTGAAGCCAGATCTTAGGAATTTCTCAAAATTTATAATTCTAAATTAGACGATCCTTTTCTGGTCATAAAGTTCTCAAAAATCATGAAAACTATCTTGATAAAATATTTTAAATAAATGGAGGATTTTTAAATATTTTATCATTTCCAGAAACCTAAACACAAAAGACCTGATCTATAAGTATCAAACACATATGTTTTCAGAAATCAATATGTGTAAAGTTGATGATGTTTTAATAATTTCAAGGTTGATAAGTGGAATCATTATCAGATTCTAGAGATTATAATGAAAATTATATTATAATGAGAAGTGTATCATTGGTTGGTTTTTAACCAGACTGACTCTCAGGGGCAAGATCAATTAGATTAAGAATAGGCACTAATTCATAAAAGGAATGCCTCACACTAATAACACGTCAGATGCAGAACATCTGAGTAATCAAAGTTGCTAAGGTTGATCCATCAAAGGGATATCAGTTATAAAATTAAGTGAAGATTATAAAATAGTTGAGTTTTCATGAGATGTGACAAAGGGAAATTTCTCTTTTGCAATCCAATAATATTGTGACACCAATAAGTCATCCACTAAGGAATTAATCATAATGAGATGAGAAAGATAGTAAGATCATAATAAGATGATAACGAAAGGGTGATCATAATGAAATGTGAAAGAAAGGAAGATCATAATGAGGTGATAATGAAAAGAAAAATGTAATGATCAGAGGAATATAAAACAAAGGAAGTTATATCAGTCTGATGAAAAGTTAGTTTTTTCTAGAAGACTAATCTCAAATAAATATTGAGAGTGTATGAATAAGTCAAAGTTGAAGTTTAAATGATTGTGTTTTTTCAAGTTTTAAAATTTGAGTAAGTAGGAAATTTTTTTCAGTTTCCTGATTTTTCATTTCCTTATCACCAATAACTAGAAGCACACAACATTTACATTTTGTAACATTTCATGAAATAAAAAAAGGAAGAGCACTGAAGAATTAATGTCAATGTTCCTTCTGAATAAAGATATCATTAGAAGATTATTATACATCTATAATTTTTTAACTGGACTAAGAAACATCCTATTGAGAAGATCAGATTGAGTCGATTGGACTAAGGAAGACCTGAACGAGTATTTGATCAGGTTTTTAGTAATTCATATTATGAATGAGTTCATTATACTAAGTCCCTAGATATAAAACCATGCTCTTTATTTCACACTAAAACATGATTTATTACATAAAACTCTTTAATTGATATAATATATAATATCAATATTTCTAGTGTCTTTTGGGATTCAGAACATTACATAACAACTTAAAACATAAAACACACGACTTTATTGAAAACTTCTTTTACATGACCACACACATTCCTTCATACTTAGGAATGCATGGGATTACCTGAGGACATGCATAAGAAAAGAGTGATCTATAAAGAATAGTAAGGAATTAAACAAGGCATAACATAAAGAGTATAGTACATTTTTTACAATATAAATATCAACGGAGTATAAGAGAAACATGAACATAAAAACATGAAATAGCATGATTATCATAACATGGAAATGTGGAAATAACATTTAACTTGGTATTAGCATGATCCAAGGATCATTTCACATAGATCATGAGTAAACCCTCATTAAAATAAAATTAGGATGAGAAAACCCTCATTGAACTAGACATATCATAATACTAATCTATACCCAATGCGTTAGAGTGATATTAGGTTCCACCTTTCTTAATCATTTCATTTCATGTATAAGTGTGCCACATCGATCATATAACATGGAATAATTAAACATCATAAATTATTAAAAGATAATGTAATGTAGAATTCATAAATGAAACTCGATAATCAATATGTAAATGTGCATAATGGATAATACACTTGATTAAGAAATGGGAATGGTATTCACTACACAATGACTTTGGCTTGGAAAAACGCAGTGCAATTTCGGCAGCATAATGGCGGGACATAATAATACATAAAAATGATTTATGAGAGTGAAAGTTGGATATAATCATATCTACTCAAAATGGACAGTAATGGGGTCGTATAGATACATTTAATAACATAAGTAATGGAATTTAGATGCATAATTAAAATGAATTTCTTGGATGTAAATGAGGAGAGAGAAATCCCTTATGGAATTTTGGCATGGTAACGGGTATAAAAGGGGATGAATTAATGAGAGAGAAAGAGTTCTCTCGTCATTCAAACATAAGGAGGGAAGTATGTGGGAGGTTTTAATTCATACTGCAACCTTTTTAATTGAACAGACAAGGGTATAACAACATAAAGAAACTTAGACAGAAATGAGAGAGGAGGAAATCCATTACTAGGAATTGTGATCCTAGAGGTTTGGGAGAGGCTTGAGAGAGAATTATTTAGATATTGAGGAGCCTTTATTGGATTATAGAGAGATGAGGGAAAAGGTTGGTAGAACTCCAAATCCATTGAGTGAAGAGGGAGTGGGAGCTTGGGTGGGTTTATATAGGAAAAGAGAAGGAATTCTTAATTATTTTGGTTCTGGACACTACACATTAAACTAATCAAAACCACAAACAAACCCATGTTTTTATCCATTTTTTTTTCAAAATGGGAGTGGAAAACATTATTTTATAATTCTAATGGCCGAACATCTTAAAATATTAGTCTTTCGTATGTGGAGGTGAGTCGCACTTTCAAGAAAATCAATTTAAAATTTTAAAATGTTTTATAAGTCATGGAGGGTCCACTAAGTTTTTTTTAAAATAAATAAAACAAACCTAAAATGGAATTATTTTAATGTTAAAATATATATTGGCCGAAAATACAATTTTTATTATTTTATTACATCACTATTGGGTCATTATGATGTCATAAAACACATTATATATTTAAAAAATATTTAATTTTTACACAAAAATTTGACTATCTCAGAAAATAATGAAAAATGCACCATTGAATAATTTAGATGTTTTGATTCCAAAAATAATATTCATTTTATCTAAATAATTTTTAATATATGTGAATTTTTACTTTTAAAATAAAAAATGTCATTTATTGAAAATTCATGAGTTTGGAAAAAATGGCTTTTAAACCTTAATAAAAATTACAATTGTATTCCTAAAAATTATAGGATCAATTATATTTAATAAAAATTAATTTATTAATAATATTTTATTGAAATGTTATTTAATTTAAAAATCCATTAATTCAACAAAAATAGATTTCTTAATTGAATATTATACAAAAAAATATAGTTTGTTCTTTAAAAACTATTTAGAAACTTAAAATAATGAAACAAATGTATATTTATTGTTATATAAAAAAATAATGTACATAATAATAGTGCTATGTTCTTGATACATAACCCCTTATAACACCTGCCTAAGTTCGAATGGTAAGGTGTGCGATGGTGATAGACTCTTGGGGTGGCTCCGATAGCATTGCTCGGGGGGTAATCACTATCCACTTCCACTTCTCGTGTAGGTGGTTCCGTTTGAGCTTAACGTGTTGATGCTCGAATTGGGCTTGGTCAAGAGAAAAGCCCAATGACGCCACCTCCTTTCCAAGATTCGACAAAAGGGCTTCGTACGGGGAAAGACTACTGAATGAGGTCATCACATCCTTTGTCTGAGTAAATTTGATTTTCTAAAACTCTATATTTATACTAATTATGTGATCACTGTTCAATGACTATATGAGTAACGGTCACAACTCATGAAGGTATTTTAAAAACCAAAGACATTAAACCAAGGAATGTCATATTCTATATAAACATTTGACATAATGAGGAATTTAATTAGGACGAGAGGAATTTTCATTGATAGAAGTTTGAGTTGTTATAATCTTCCCCCTTAAGAAATTTTTCCATTGAAATTTCATTTTCCCACACTAAAACAGATAAGGGTAACTCTTCATCATTACTTCCTCTAATTCCCAAGTCTGTTCTTTAAACTTGTGGTTTCACTACAACACCTTAATGAGGGGCATTGTCTTATTTCGTAGAATGTTTTATCAAAGATCTAAGATCATCATCGGCTTATATTCACAGAAGAGGTCTTTATCCAATGGTACCACCTCTAGATTGAGTACATGCGATGGGTCAGGTATGTACTTCGTCAAGAGTGATACCCAGAATATATTATGTACATGAGATAGGTTCGTTGGGAGTACTAGTCGATAGGCCACTACATCAATGCGATCAAGGATCTCAAAAGTGCCAATGTACCATGGAATAAGATTTCCCTTCTTACCAAATATCATAACTCTCTTCCATGGTGATATGTGGGGGAATACCTTGTCTATGTTATCAAACTCTAGGTCTCATCGACGATTATTAGCATAGCTATTTTATTGACTCAGTGAAGCTTTAATGTACTGCTGGATAGTCTTAACCTTATCCACTATTTATTCGAAAACTTCTGGACCTAGGAGTTTTTATTCCCCAACTTCATCCCAACATGTTAGTGTTCTTCACCTCTTCCCATACGATGCTTTATAAGGATCCATTTAGATGCTTGAGTGGAAACTATTATCGTAATATAACTCAACCAGAGGAAGATGTCGAGCCCATCATACTTTGAATTCTGTTGATCATGCAATCAACATGTCCTCAAATGTTTGGATAGTATGCTTAGATTAGCCATCATTTTGAGGATGATAATCTGTACCGAAGTTCAGCTCAGTATTTTGTGCATGTTGATGACTCTTCCAAAACTAAGAGGTGTATCTTGGATCTCGATCAGATATAATATACAGTGGTACTCCATGAATCCTTACTATTTCTCTGATACATATCTATTTTTTATCCAACGAGAAATCCTATCGAATTGCAATGATTTGTGTAGTCTTTGTAAGATGGTCCACAACAGCCCATATTTCATTGTTTCCATTGAATGTCTTCAGAAGTCTGGTGATAAATTCTATGTTGATGTTATCCCATTTTTGTACTGGTATGGGTAATGGTTTCATCACCCCCTTATACTTTTTCCTCTCAACCTTTTCTTGGTGACATACCAGGCACTTTTATGTATACTCAGTGATCTTCTTATTCATGTTATCCCACCAATAATGCTCTTGTATATCTCGATACATCATTGTGTTTCTTGGGTGAGTAGAGAAATTCAAACTATCTGCATCATCCAAAAGTTCCTTCTTTAACTCTGGATTTGATGGAACACATAGTCTTGACCCGAATCTCACAATTCATACTTCATTTTCATTGAACTTCGAGAATTTCCCATTTTCGATAGTTTCCACCTTCTTTTGAATTCCCACATAATCCTTTTGAGCATCCTTTAACCTTTCCAAAAGAGACGGTTGGGAAATCATTTATGAATGGATTGATGATGTTCCATTATTTATGATTCTCATATCCATCTTCATCAAATATAATAATATTGGACCCTTTTCAATTCTCATCCATGATAGAATTGTTGGGTCCTTTCTACTTAGAGCATCTTCCACCTTGTTCGCTTTTCCAGGGTGGTAATAGATTGAACAATCATAGCCATTGATCAGCTCTAACCATCTTCTCTGGTGCATATTCAACTCTTTCTATGTTAATATATACTTGAGGCTTTTGTGGTCTTTATATTTCTCACACTTCTCCGTAAAGAGGTAATGCTTCCAAATTTTCAAAACAAAGATCACTACATCCAACTCCAAGTCATGTGTTAAAAATATTTTCTCATGAACATTCAATTTCCTTGAATCATAGTCTGTCAATTTTTCATTTTGAATCAACACACAACCCAAACCCTTCTTCAAAGAATCACTGAATACCACAGAAATTTCTACACTTGTGGGCAGTGTCGGCACGAGTGTAGTGATAAACCTCCTTTCCAACTCCTTGAAGCTCTCTTTGAATTCATCACTCTAGGAAAAATTTATTACCTTCTGAGTTAGCTAGGTAATATGGTTGGAATATTATGAGAAAGTTCTCACAATTTGGCAGTAATATCCACCTAACCCCCAAAATCTACGGATATCATTCACTATCCATGGCCTCGACCACCCCTCAATTGAATTTTTCTTGGAGGAAACCACAAACATCCAATTTCTTGTGATAATATGACCAAGAATGACACATAGTTCAACCATAACTCATAATTACTATACTTTTCAAAGAGACTCTCCTTTCATAAGGTCTCTAGTACAATGCTTAGATACTCTTCATGCTCCTTCTTAGTTTTGGAGTATATTAGAATATCATCTATAAATACTACAACAAAATTTTTGTGGTAATCTCTAAAGACTCTATTGATCAATTCCATGAATATTTATAGAGAATTGGTGAGTTCAAAATGAATTACTATGAATTCATAGTGCCCTTACCTTGTACAAAAAGTATTCTTGGGGATATCCTCCTTCCCCACCCTTACTTAGTAATATCCTGACTGCAAATCCACCATGGAGAAGTATTTTGCTCCATGTAGCTAATAAAACGATTCATCAATTCGTGGTAGAGGATACTTGTTTTTATCATGATTTTGTTGAGCTCACGATAATCATTTCAATGGTGCATTGACCAATCCTTCTTCTTGATGAAGAGAAATAGTTCACCCCATGGTGAAGAACATGAGCATATAAACCCTTTATCCAGATTTTTCTATAGTTGTTTCTTCAGCTCCTCAAGCTCCATAACATCCATTCTATACGGAGTCCCAGATATTGGCAATTACCTAGGTATATGATCAATTTAGAATTCGACATATCTTCTAAGAGGAAACCAAGAAATTACTCAGGAAACACTTCAGTGAATTCCCTCACAATTGGAATGTATTCAAGGATGGTTTCTTCCTTAGACTCAATCATATGAGCCAAACACGTGGGCTCATAGCGAAGTAATATCCATTCTTGAGCAAGACACAAGGTTCGCTGGGAAGTTATATCCACATATGACATGAGGGGATTTATATTCATGGGATACAATGATTTCCCCATTTTTCGTACTCACTGAAATCATTAATTCCATGATTTGTGGTGGTGTTGTGATTGTTCTACTAGTCATTTGGGATAAAAAAGAATTCATAAGACCGAAATTGAGAAGTAAATTATCTATTCTTGAATGAATGACTAGTGTACCTATTACTAATTAATTGTCGGGGTTCAATTCAGTAGTGGTGATTGCAAAATATCTCCCTTTCTACCTTTGAGGTTGTTGGTTTCCTTTGAAAACCCATGGCTTAGGGAACTGATTTTTAAGGTTCCCAAGTTTTTTGTAGTTGAAGCAATGAGAAATGCATTGAGGGTACAATGGAGTTTTTCTCTCCTCTCTCATAGCCGAAATTTTTTCTTGTTGGTAGTAAAAGTCTAGGTTTCCTTCTCTTCCACACCTAAAGCATTTCCTCATCCCCTTCAATAGATTTCTGGGGTGCATCCTTCCATACCTTTGGCAAGTGGGGTGCTGGATATTATTATCACCATTGGATTTATCCATCTGAACGCTAAAATTAAATTCCACCTTATTCTTCTTATCCCCTTGATGCCCCTGAGATTTTCTGATCACCATTTCGACCTTGAGGTCACGTTAGACAATTTCCTCACAGATATCGAAGTCAAGGATTTCCAGGGATTTACGTATGCTAGGTTTTAGTCCACCAAAGAAGTGGTCAACACTGAATTCGGGGGTAATGAAAAATCCAGAGATGTATCGTGCAAGACTTTTTATTTTTTCCTCATATTCTCTGACGGATTCATGATCTTTTGTCTTGAGGTAAAGGAAGTACATTTCCATCTTAAGGTAGAGGGTGTGAGGAAAATATTTTTCAAAAAACATTTTTGGGAAATCCTTCCATTTCAACACCTCTATATCCTCCTCATGATTTATATTTTTGATTAATGTCCTGCATTGATAAGCTTCACCCTCCTTATGATAAGCAGCCAGAAGAACCTTCTTTTGTTTGGAACATTGAAGGATGGAGAAGATCTTTTCAATGGATTTGATCCATTGTTCAGAAATTGAGGGATCATGTTAGAACCCGGGTTTTTGGAATGGGTCAAAATCCCGACCCTGTTTAAATTTTTGACTTGTTTCCGAGGAAACTGGATTTAATGGGAAGTTTCTGGAAATTTCTAGACTACACTCCGTGTACCTTGAGTACACGCCGTGTATGTGTAGGCGAGTGACCAGCCATGTGCTCTCTGAGTACATGCCGTGTGATGACCGTATAGTAGTTTCTTACTACACGGTGTGTAGTTTTGAACACGCCGTGTAGACCCCCGATCGTGTGAGGCCATATAGGGGGTGTAGGCTGTTGGCCGGGTAGAACCGAGGACACGTCGTGTTCCCCTTGGACACGCTGTGTAGTATAGACATGTATAAAGAAAACACATGGCGTGTGAGTACGTCGGCGAGGAAAGGAAGAGGAACAAATTACACGCCGAGTACCCCTAGGTACACGCCGTGTACTCATGTCGGCATGCTCAGAAAGTAAGTCGGCAGAATCATTCCATTTTTTTGACTAGTTAAATGAAATATACACGGCGTGTAGTCCTAAAGTACACGCAATGTACTTTCTTTTTTTGTGCTAAAACGGGCAGTAGCCTCGTTTTGAGGCAGAACACCCCTCCTCCGCCCGGATACGCGATCCGGGCCGGCCAAACCCCTTTCCTCTTCCCGATCATCTGTCCGAGACCCGTTTCGAGCTCTGATTAGTGCGTTGGAACCCCATAGGTAAGGCCTATATTCCTCTTTGGCCGTTTTGTTTGATTTTTTTTCTAGAACGAGTTATATCCCTTTGAGCGGTTTTGAATATTTTGTAGATTTACCGTGTTTTAGACCGAATTGGTGGGTTTTACCGGAGGAGTAGAATCGTGCAAGTCTCAGGTAGGTGGTGCATACCTCATTTTGTGTTTTCGTAGTTGTTTGGGTAACTCGGCCTTCAGCGCGTTTTTGGGTATTTTGAGAGGGACCCGTTTTATCTGCTTTTTCATACTGTAATTCTTATGGGACCTCTGGGATGATTTTGGGTGTGCTCGGTTACCAGTTTGCGTGAGCAGGGCTGGGTGAGGGGTCGTTGCTCATCGGGGCATTTTGGCCGGGGAACACAAAAATGGTTTAAATTGAAATGTTATTGTTATAAACTGTTTAGTTTAATTTTTAAAAGCCTGTTATGAATTTTTAGAGGCATTTAAGACCTCAGTGATGGTATGGGACAACACCTGGTAGGGTGAAATTCAACTGTTTAGTTTGTTTTTCCTGGTTATGTTTTCTATTTACATATGTTATATATGCAATTGCTGAATTTCATCTGCTGGACCCCTTGGGTTGTTCTGGGCTTGGCCCGGTTACACTTGAGTGATGCTGATCACAGGTTGGGGCTTTGCCCGGGTTACTTTGGGTGGTTTTGACCATGGTATTGGGCGTCATGGACGTTGGATTGAGGCAGTGTGACTGTCAGGTTGGGCATGGCCCGAGTTACTTGGATGGCGAGGCCATCGGACTTGAGTGACATGGTCGCAGGGACACGAGGTGTCAGATGTTTTGGTGGCTTAGGACTATTTTGGGTGATTACCGATCACCGGGACTTTGAGTAGTGTGCACACAGAGATACTCCGTGATGAGGTGGTTTTGACCACTCGTGTGGGTAGAGGCCCCCGTAGTTGTGGTTAGGTTTTTCTGGTTGTGGGTGCTTGTCGTAGAAAGCCACGAGGAAGGTGAGGAGCCCTCAGAAAATGGGCATGCCTTCGGGACGTCGGTACTTGAGACACGAGGTGTCAGGAGGCACATGGTGCCAGGTTACTATTTTGGGCGTGCCTACGGGATGTCGGTACTTGAGACACGAGGTGTCAGGAGGCACATGGTGCCAGGTTACTATCTTGGGCGTGCTTTCGGGACGTCGGTATTTGAGACACGAGGTGTTAGGAGGCACATAGTGCCGGGTTACTATTTTGGGCGTGCCTTCGGGACGACGATACTTGAGACACGAGGTGTCAGGTGGCACATGGTGCCGGGTTACACGACAGAGATTCCGGTGTTGGCAGAAGCAGGTGATGCTCCATGGTGGCTGTTGAGCACCAGTGGAGTTTGTATTTATTTGTGCATCGTATTGTTTAATACTTTCCTTGTAAATTAATGACTGCTTAAACACATATATTTGGTACGCACCGTTGGGTGGTATCCTACTAAGATTTGTCTCACACCCTGCACGGGCCCTTCGGGACGCGTGCAGACTTTATGGACTTACGTGCAGGAAAGAGGCCAGCTTCAGGAGCTGGGCTACGTTAGTTGTTACATGGAGATGGTATGGACCTTGAGGTCATGCCTAGCTAGGTTTACTTTGTTTTTGTTTAATTTCTGTATTGACATGCTTATTGTAGCTACAGTTGGTTGGCCATTGACGCCCTGTTTATTTTCAGTTGTGTATGACCTGCTCTGGATGCATGTTTTACTGTTTAGTTTTAATTACATGTTCTTAGCATGATGTTGTGTTTATTTCCGCTGTTGTTGTGTCATTTACTACTTCCGCTGTTTATCTATATTGATTATGCTTCCGCTCTGCCGGTCTGGTTTGAGTCTACTGAGTCTTTCTTTCCACTGCATCTTTACTGTTATACTTGGACCAGTACCCTTATTATGATCCTCCGAGAGGGTATAGCCTCCCCACTATACCTAACAGACCCTCGCTTCTAGTCGGCAGCCTTTGGCATTCGGGGAGGTGCGCCTAAGGTAGTAACACCTGACCCGTTCGGCACTGTTCGGGTGGCTGGCTGGGTCCGGGATGTTACAATGTGGTATCAGAGCAGTTCTTGACAGGGATTTAGTAGCAGCATTTTACTGGCTACTAATGAGTTTGAGGATTCTCGTTTCTTTCTTCTGGTTTTACTATTTAGGATATGGTAGACTGGAGATAAGTAGTTGTAACTAGAACTGGGTTTCTAGATTGTGCTTGGGTGCCTGTAGCCCCAAGTACGAGGGAATGACCAAGTTACCATGGGTGGTAACTGCTGTTTTATTTTGCTCAGATTACAGTTGATATGATTTCCACCTCGGTGGCTCACTTGATGTGTGATGTTCGTGATTGTGATATGTGACCCTTGACCCGGAATGGTAAGGGAGATTTGGACCTTGGCCCGGTATGTCAAGGCTTGGTTGTTTGGATTTTGATTGGCACATTTTAGGGTATTTCAATTTCATAAGTGCACGTATGCTTTGTGAAGTGATAATTCCATGTGAAAGAAAAATAAAATGCAATGCTTTATATACTTTAAAATGTGAGTTGGTGAAATTTCATGATAGAACTGCTAGTTGTGTAAATGAGTATGCCATGCTTTATATTTTGTATAATTGCATGCTACAGGATAATTGGGTATGACTCTTGTGAGAGTAGGCAGGTACTATGGGTGAGGCAGTGTAACTGTCAGGATTGGGCGACTCAGTCGTCGGTTTGAGGCAAGGTGAGTTGTCAGGATGGGCATGGCCCGAGGTACTTGTGATACTTGACTCTGTTGAGGGCGGGTAAGGAGGACATGAGGCCAGGATGTCGTGGGGCATGGGTTGCGGTGAGGGGGAGTAAGGGTAGTTGTTATGAACTGCCTTTTACTACTTTCCTTATCTTCATAGAATATATTGTTATATATATATGGGTTGTCTGACCATTTATGGTATTCAGTGGGTTACTCCTTCACGGCTCGATGGAGCATCAGGCAGGAGACGATACAGTGCCGTAGGACCAGGGTCAGACTTCGGTATAGGCTGAGCATGATCTGTAGGTACAGGCTCAGGGATAGGAACAGGTTCAGGATCCAGTGCAGGCAGGACAGCGGCCGGGTTTGGCATCGTTCGGGCTATGGCTTGACGAGCAGCTCCAAGCTAGCTTGGTATGTGTCTTGCAGGGGATTGACAGAGGCGCACAAAGTACATATCCTTCTATGGCGTATCTGACGCGGGAGTTCCAGTCGCAGCACCCACCGCTTTTTCAGGGAGAGGGTGGTCCGCCGGTGGCTGATAACTGGATAGAGAGTATGCAGATGATTTTCGAGCAGCTCGAGACGTCTCCAGGGAGGATGGTCAAGCTGGCGACATACATGCTGAGAGGACCGGCGAAGCGTTGGTGGGATATACAGGTACAGGCTCATAGCCACGAGGGACTGGCTTGGAAAGACTTCGAGGGCAGGTTCTTTGGGCACTTCTACCCAGATACATTGAGGGAAGAGAGATCTCGAGAGTTCCTGAGTCTTCAGCAGGGAGATATGTCCGTTATGGACGATGCAGCTACCTTCACAGAGTTATCCCGTTTTGTACCGAGTATGGTGATCAACGATGCAGCTAGGGTGAGGCGCTTCGAGGATGGCTTACGACACACCATTCGGGTCCAGGTGAACATATTCAGGCTGGGTTCTTTCTCTGATGCAGTGAATCAGGCACTCATAGCCGAGGGAAACAGAAGGGAGATGTCTCGCTTGGGAAGGACGACATCTTCAGGTGATGGTTCAGACAGCAGGAAGTGAGGGCAGGATGAGTTCCAGCAGGGCAGTCAGGCTGGGGATTCAGCTAGACCACCTTGTGGGAGTTCTTCGGTGATTTTCTTCCAGTGTGGATAGCCGAGACATGTTCGGGCGCAGTGCGACAGGCCACCAAAAGAGTGTCAGGCATGTGGACAGGACGAGAATTTGGGGATGTTTTGCAGGAAACCTTTTCAGATAGCTGGTAGGCAGGGACCGGGACAGACTGTGGCGTCTGGAGTTGGTTCAGGTTCGGTACCCGGAGAGGTTAGTAGAGGTTCAGCTATGCGCGAAGGTCGTGATAGAGATGGTGGGATCCATTTGAGGGGTCAGTTGCTGGTGACTGGAGCAGCATCGGGAGGTCAGGCGTCAAACAGCCGTGTTTCAGGGCAGGTGCACGCCGTGGAGCTGCCAGAGGCTGAGCAGGCTGGTGAGCCGGTGACAGTTAGAGGTGCACCGCGGTGTGACCGTGATCTCCATGTTTCCTTTTTGGCATGACTTGTAGAGGTATGTCTGTTTTGAGTGCACGAGATGCAAAATATCTTTGTGGACTTACTAGATTCTAGTCAGTGGGTTGGCACCATATCGGGTGCGTTATATATATATATATATATGAGGTGTCGTGGGCATCGGAGCATCGTGGATGCAGGTTACGTGAGGTGTAGTGGGCATTGGGGCATCGTGGATGCGGGTTACTTGAGGTGTCGTGGGCATTCGGGCATCGTGGATGTGGGTTACTTGAGGTGCTCAGCATCAGGACCTCGTGGAGGCGGACACCGATGCGGTGCGGGTTACGTTGGGTGTCGGTAGCGATACAGGATCACCAACGAGGTGCAGGGGTGACGATGTGTCACAGAAGGATTTTGCGTCCATAAAACAGGTTAGTGAACCCTGTTTGCTTTAAATTTTGTTGGTTGAGACCGAGTAGGCAATTCCTAAGGTGGGGAGCCCATTGAGGAATTTATCCAGAACCTTGGGACCGGGGTAGTCCAGGTTGATTAACTGGGATGGGCATGTTCGGTACCATCTATGGGTTTCGTTCGGTAGCTCGGGGATGAGCTACGTTAATGTGGGGAGTTTGTAAGAACACGGGTTTTTGGAATGGGTCAAAATCCCGACCCTGTTTAAATTTTTGACTTTTTTCTGAGGAAACTGGATTTAATGGGAAGTTTCTGGAAATTTCCAGACTACACGCCGTGTACCTTGAGTACACACCGTGTATGTGTAGGCGAGCGACCAGCCATGTGCTCGCCGAGTACATGCCGTGTGATGACCGTGTAGTAGTTTCTTACTACACGGTGTGTAGTATTGAACATGCTGTGTAGACCCCCGACCGTGTGAGGCCATACATTCCGTGTAGGCCGTTGGACGGGTAGAACCGAGGACACGCCGTGTTCCCCTTGGACACGCTCTGTAGTCTAGCCGTGTATAAAGAAAACACATAGCGTGTGAGTATGTCGGCGAGGAAAGGAAGAGGAACCAAGTACATGTCGTGTACCCCTAGGTACACACCGTGTACTCATGTTGGCAGGATCGGAAAGTAATTCGGCGGAATCTTTCCGTTTTTTGAACAGTTAAATGAAATATACATGGCGTGTAGTCCCAAAGTACACACCGTGTACTTTCTTTTTTTGTGCTAAAACGGGTAGTAGCCTCGTTTTGAGGCAGAACACCCCTCCTCCGCCCGGATACGCGAACCAGGCCGGCCGAACCCCTTTCATCTTCCCGATTGTCCATCCGAGACCTGTTTCGATCTCTGATTAGTTCATTGGAACCCCCTAGGAAAGGCCTCGATTCCTCTTTGGCCGTTTTGTTTGATTTTTGTTCTAGAACGAGTTATATCCCTTTGAGAGGTTTTGAATCTTTTGTAGATTTACCGCGTTTTAGACCGAATTGGCGGGTGTTACCGGAGGAGTAGCATCGTGCAAGTCTCAGGTAGGTGGTGCATACCTCATTTTGTGTTTTCGTAGTTGTTTGGGTAACGCGGCTTTCGGCGCGTTTTCGGGTATTTTGAGCGGGACCCGTTTTATCTGCTTTTTCATTATGTAATGCTTATGGGACCTATGGGATGCTTTTGGGTGTTCCCGGTTACCAGTTTTCTTGAGTAGGGCCAGGTGAGGGGTCGTTGCTCATCAGGGCATTTTGGCTGGGGAACGCCAAAATGGTTTAAATTGAAATGTTATTGTTATAAACTGTTATGTTTAATTTTTCAAAGCCTGTTATGAATTGTTAGAGGCATTTAAGACCTCAGTGCTGGTATGGGACAACACCTGGTAGGGTGAAATTCAACTGTTTAGTTTGTTTTTCCTGGTTATGTTTTCAATTTACATATGTTATATATGCAATTTCTGAATTGCATCTGCTGGACCCATTGGGTTGTGTTGGGCTTGGCCCGGTTACGCTTGAGTGATGCTGATCACAGGTTGGGGCTTTGCCCGGGTTACTTTGGGTGGTTTTGACCACGGGATTGGGCGTCATGGACGTTGGATTGAGGCAGTGTGACTTTCAGGTTGGGCATGGCCCGGGTTACTTGGATGGCGAGGCCATCGGACTTGAGCGACATGGTCACAGGGACACGAGGTTTCAGATGTTTTGGTGGCTTAGGACTATTTTGGGTGATTACCGCTCACTGTGACTTTGAGTAGTGTGCACACAGAGATACTCCATGATGAGGTGGTTTTGACCACTCGTGTGGGTAGAGGCCCCCATAGTTGCGATTAGGTTTTTTTGGTTGGGGGTGCTTGCCGTAGAAAGCCACGGGGAAGGTGAGGAGACTTCAGGAAATGGGCGTGCCTTCGGGACGACGGTACTTGAGACACGAGGTGTTAGGAGGCACATGGTGCCAGGTTACTATTTTGGGCGTGCCTACAGGACGTCGGTACTTGAGACACGAGGTGTCAGGAGGCACATGGTGCCAGGTTACTATCTTGGGCGTGCCTTCGGGACGTCGGTACTTGAGACACGAGGTGTCAGGAGGCACATGGTGCTGGGTTACTATTTTGGGCATGCCTTCGGGACGTCGGTACTTGAGACACGAGGTGTCAGGTTGTAATAACCCGAGATTTTATAAGATATATTCATTTTAATTTCATTCATATCTTCTGTTGTGTGCTACACCAAGATTATCTTGCACTATACGCAACACCGTATTAGCTTGCAGTATATGTAACACTATTCTTAGATTGTGTTACACACAATTTCAAGTTCGTTTGATAATAGTCATTCTACACAACATCAAGTATATATATATATATTCAACGTATAAATGAAAAAAATGGTTGAATTCTGTTATAATGAAACAACAAAAGAGTCGTGCACTATACGCAACCCTGACTTGGCTTGCATTACACGCAATCGCGACCTTCTTCGATAGCATGTGGTGTACGCAATACCAGGTTTTACTAAACAACGATATGTTATTATAATATTATTATGAACTAGCCATTATGAATAGTATTAACTATATTTTGAATTTTATAACATTATTATTCATCTTATACATTTTCTAGAACATGGTATAAGAACAAAATAAATTTTTCGGGTAAAATAAGTATTTTTCAAAAAATGCAATTTTGCCGCCTTTTGATGGCGCAACCACTTTAAATATAGTTTTTTACATGTTTATAAGTTCAATTTTACAAAATAAATTTTTTTTTTCAATCAGGAGATAAAATTTTACCTTGGATAAATTTTTCATATTATTCTGATAACTTTCATATTTTAATGAATAGTAAAAAGACGCTATATTTTAATTAAAAACAACTTTTTTGATCTTAATAACTTATGTGGTTAAATTATAAAATTGAATGGTTTTAAAGTATAAATAGAATATATTTTTACCATTTAATATAATGTATTTCATTAGCATTGATTTTACATTGAATTCGTAGGTTAAATAAATTCAATCTTTTGCAATGTTTTAAACAAAAACCTGTTTTCATTCGACAACGTGATTAATTTTAATTTAATTTCTGAAACTTCTGTGTATTGAATTTGAAAAAATTGATTCCATATTTGGAATCAGTGGGTCCAAATTATCTTAATAGACTACTTTTTATTTTTGGGAATTATGAATAGTAACTACGGTAAATTTTATTTACCATAGTTAAAGGTAAATCGGGTAATTAAGAGTAAATATAATATTATAAAATTACCCTAACACATGAAAAAATTATATTGGATGGATAAAAGTCAACCCATATCACCTAAGGGTAAGATTAGATTTATTTTATGGACTTTGGACCATGAAAATAATTTAACTATTATTAAAACCAAAGAAAGTGACAACATGTAACTCTCTTAAATCTTATAAGTATAATAATTTTAATTTAGTGATAAACATCATAAAACCTCGAACATGAATATTCTACAGAAATATAATACAATTATCTACATCATGATAATTTATTTAGAATTTTTTGGGATTAAATAATTGTCATTAATGGTGATACATTAATGATGCAGAAATTATTTATTAAGTGAAAAATCAGTAATATAGTTTTTATTGAAATAATGATACCCATTAAAGGCCCACAAACCTGACCAAAACTTATTGGTAGTGTATATCTACACATTAATCATCCAATGACCTTATATATAACCATTTGGAGCCTTATAAAAGTGATTTTGACACTTATATTATTTTATTTTAAATGATGCCAAAGTTGTCAGCTTCATAATTTAACAAATATAACAATTTAAATATTGTTATTTTAAGATGATAAATACTAGTAAAAGTATTATTGTGAAAGTTAATAGATTTATATTCATCATAATATTTTGTTTTAATTTTTATGCAACAAATTAGTATTTTAAATAATTATACAAAAATGTTGTAGTAATTATTTTATTAAGAGATAAACCAAATAAATGGTTTTAAAAATAAGAAAATAAATATTATATGGAATATTTAATGGGATAAACTAATTTTATAGATAAATATGAACTTTTATGAATCTATTAAAGATTTCAGTTCGAACATATCTTCTGTATATATTTTATTTAAATTCAAATAAATTAATAGTGTCAAAATTGACACTATTGTTCTTTTATAAAAATAACATATTATAAAATTGTTTAAAAATCACAAAAAATTTTAAAAACTATAAATTTACATTTTTATGGTCTATAATGATATAAATTAACCAATTATGGAATATTAACAACAAATAAGTAATTATTTTTTATAATTTAAAATTTAGAATTTTATTACCACAAATAAACTTAAATAGATTAAATAAGGATAAATCAAAATGATAAGGTTTAAAATAAGATCCAAACATGTCTAAATTTGATTGGTTGATGATATAAAAACTCCATCTCATATAATCTTTGAATATGAGTCATTTTTGGAGGTTTTTAAGTGGGGTTAGATTTATTATAAATTAATATTTTTAAGATTTCCAAAGGTACCCCTCTCCTCCCTTATAAAAGGGCACCTCCTCCCTCTCTTCCTCACACCATTTTGAGCCTTCAAGATCGGACAACCCCTGCCCATTTCACTTATCCACTTCCCTAGAAACATCTTAGAGGTTCTGATCTTCTGCAAAGACCAATCTTAGTTCCCTAAGAGGAGGTTTCAAAAAGGCGTGTCGAAAGAAGAGGTAATATCTGTTACCGATTCTTTCAACTTTATTTCTTCTTCTACTTATTCTTATTTAGTTTTTTAATTATGAAGTAATAACATCAGTATCAATCATATACTTATATGTTATTATAAGTATGAAACAATCCTATTTCACCATCTGTCCATCCTACGGGAAACAAAATCACCGCGCATGCATACGTATGGAATACCGTCTCCACGCCGTGGTATAATCTATTTTCCACCACCACCTTACTTTGATGGGTATAATGGTGAAAGTAATAAATATATATGATTATTGTAAAGAGATATTGATTCTATAATATTATACATACACTTTAATACAATTCGATGATCATGGGAATGATATCATCGCTCGTGCATACGTACGGAATACCGTCTCCACGACGCGATGAGATTCATTCTCAATGATTAACCATTCATGAATGATTATAAAGTATATATAATAGGTAATCATGAAATATATGACATAATAATGATACTGGATTTATGTATATATATATATATATATATGTATGTCATCTACTTAATTCCATTCAATTCAATAAGGAAACTAAAACATCGTTCTTGTGTACGTACGACCTACCGTCTCCATGAACGGTGTATTTCTTTCCATTTATCGATCTATTATATATATGTATATTATGAATATATGTTATATATAAATCATGTTTTACATTCTAGATGTAAGTAACCATGATATATGTAATCATATGAATAATTACAAGTTAAAACACGAAGGACAAATGAAACGATTTTACCACAAACACTACTTTAACATTAATTTACAAAAGAATGGGTAATATAAAGTCATAAGTGAACCATATATGATATCATAACAATGAATATGATTCTATAATAAGTCAATGAAATTATTTAAATCATTATACCGGAGGTTCATATCCATACGAAGCATATCGGACCAAAGGTAAGGGATAATTTTGCAAATCTCATTTTATCCGAGATTGCTTATTCGTAAGTATTTACTGGGGTTATTTCTATCATCCATGTCCATGTTTTACAAAAGTATTTTCATGTATGTTTAAAGTACTTTTTACCCATTTTTGACTTTTACTACATGGTATGTAAGGAATCTTTCTTTTGTTTACGCTATGAGATACTTTTTTGACTTTTCCGGCAAAAGTACGAGAAGAATGTTTTTTTAACTTATACGGTACGAACGAACTTTTATGGTTTTATAATGCCTTATTTTCATGAAGCTTCCTCCAAAATATTTCTTGACTATTTTCAAAAAAATCATTTTCTTTTAAAATTGCATGAAATTTCGTGAAAATAGAATGATTTTGAGGAAGAAAGGATATTTTCCTCAAGAATTCATTTCAAGTGTTTTATCAAAACCATTTTCTATCTAAGATGACATTATTTCATATGTGTATGTTTCAAGTATAATGTCTCTATGATTTAAATGGTTTCACTTTCCTTATTATGAAATGATATCCATTTCTTTATATGGATTATGTAATGATGAGATGATGTTTATGAAACCCATTTTATTTCATGGGTTATTATGAATGATGTATGTTTATTTTGTGGCACAAGTAAGAATGATTTCATTATGATATGGGTGGGACCTATATCTCCCCTCAATGAATTGGGTAAAGATTTTATATCTCATGAGATAGACATGGCTGGAATGGTAAGTTAATCTGATTCAATGTTACAGGACTGAAACGAGGAGTGAACTTGATTCAGAATGAGACATTTTCCACTAAGATGGTCTTGGCAGCAATGCCTGGGCTACTATGGAAATCATTACATGTGCTTAAATGGATGCCACAATTACATGTTTTATTCCCATGTTATGTTATCATGATTTATGTTCCATTATGATCTATGCCTTATGTTCTTCCATGTTTTTAAGTCGTTGATCAAGATTTTGATGTTTAAACATTATGTTCATGTTTTTAGGTTCAAATGTACATGGTATGTTTTATTTTATCCATGCTTACCCTTACTGAGAATTTGATCTCACCCTTTTTTTGTTTTATTTTCCCCCATGATTAAAAGAAAGTTTTTAGGTAAAAAACGAAAAGTGGAAGATCTTTATGGGAGATGTTGAAGATCTTTCACCACGATTAGAAAATTACGTTCCAAGTTTCAAAGACACTAAACTATTACGGTCCTTGTGTGTCTGTTTTTGTTATGTATTATGTATTCCGCAAATGTAATGTAATATCTATGTACGTCAACCTTCGGGTCTCTATAGTTGGTATCAGAGGAAAGGTTTAGTCAACCTTTGGAAACTAGGATGCGAAAAAGTTGGTGAGATCCCTAGAGATATTTCTAAGGTATGTCTAGGGATGTCACTAAGGATAAGTATACGTATAGGATATAGTCCTAGAACTATAGTAACAATATTAGAATTTAACCTAAGATGTTAGATATTGAGGTTTCTCCCCCTTTACTATGTTGTTTTCCCTAGCATGATTTTTACCTCTCACACTATTATTTTTGGGTTTTAGAAAATGGATGGAAACAAGAAGATTCATGATAATGGAGGATATAACAGACAATGGAATGATATTCTTCCTGAGAAACCAAATGAAACGGGATTTGGAAGTCCAAACATCATTATTATTCCCAATAAGCAATCTCATAATATGATCAATAATCTCAACTTTGGTAAGTTTCCCGACTCAGATAATTAGAGAAAGATGGAGTTTCATGATGATCATAGAGGAATGAAAGTTCAATTTCCCTCATGTAAATCATGTGGGAAGAGGCATCAGGGAGATTGTTTCAAGGGAACTAGAAGATGCTTTGGGTGTGGAAAAGAAGGACACAAAGCCAGTAAGTGAAAAGGAAATGATTCAGTTAACACCATGGATGAGGATAATGGGATTGCTACGACATCAACAATGGTTAAATGTTTTAAATGTGGAATGTACGGGCATTATGCAAACCAATGCCCTAAGGGAAACTATCATGAAGAGAATCAGTACGACCATATGGGTAGTATTTATATTGATGATGATGAAGAGACTATAAATGATATGTGAGATGAAATAATTGTTGAATCTCGGTCAATGGTTTAAGAAGGTAGTGGAATGATTACATGTTTATCAAGTGTAATGTTGTATAAGTAATCTCTTGGTACTATGGAATAATGAGACATCTAAGGATTGTTACACTGTTGTCTTTCCTTGATTTTTGAAAGTGTATGATTAATGGTACCAGTATCCATGAAAGGTTATTCAGATATTTTTTGAATGTAGATGATATGCGCATAATGAAGGGGATAAAGAGAAAATTAAATGTTTGGTAGTATTAATGAGCTCATGACTGATATAAGGAGAAGGTTATATCATGGTTTGAGTATATAGAATTTTTGGATTTTGGTATGTGGAAATATTTAACTTTTGACAGCATTCATGTTTTCACTAAGGTTTAATGGGAATTCATTTTTCAAGAGAATACATGATTAAGGTATTCACATGATTGGAATGTGACCAACAAGATATATGGGGGATAAATGATGGTATTCACATGCTTGGTTGATGGCATTTCAAGTAATCGTTTTCTTTATACTATGAGCTTGGACCGAAGTATTTTAGATAAGCCTAAAGATTGGAATGGATTATGTTGGACATAAGTTAGTATTGTTTAAGGATAGAATTTTTTTCGATATTATTTGTGGGATGTTATAGTAATGTAGTTTTAGAAAAAGGAAAACCTGCAGGATGGGCGACAACCTATCGCGTCAGACAAGGCTGTGGGAATCGAACCCACAACTGAAGTGCGACTGACCTTTACTGCCTACCACTGGCCTACAGGAAGTCCCTGTTTAGTAGAAACTAGTTTTATTATATTAAGCAATATGATATAATAAGTATAAGTCCATTATAGGAACCATATATGATTAATCTCACTATAGATGAACATATGTATTTTTTGATAACTTTTATAACCTTTTGTTTAAGACAGATGGAATGACCCATCATTCTATCACATGATCTGCTAACACATCATGAATGGAAAATTTAACTTCATTTCATTAAGAGATGAAGTGGAAATTGTTCAAGGCATGAAGAATGGTGAGATTGTACAAAAAATCAAGTAAGTATTTCTTTTGATTCGAAAATTCTTCAACACTAGAGAAATGATCCTAAAAACCAAAAATGTTGTCCTAGTGCCCTTATATCTGATGAATCAGATGGTAACTTAGATCATCTCAAATCTATGGCTTTGTGATTGTTGGCTATTTCATATCCATGTTCTCTACCACTCTCCATCAGAACTTGATGGTTAGATTTCTCTTCCATATCCATATTTTCACCTATGTTCTCCTACGTGGAAACCGAGTGATGAGTTAATTTGGGTAACCGTTACGTTTCATACTTTAGTTTTTAAAGTTAAGTTTTGGTATTCCTTTTTACGATGTGGGTTTCAATTAAAGAAACTTTCAAGTAGAAAACCATTTATAACCCCGATGAATTTCGAGGGCGAAATTCATTTTAATGGGGGTAGAATTTAATAACCCGAGATTTTATAAGATATATTAATTTTAATTTCTTTCATATCTTCTGTTCTGCGCTACACCATGATTATCTTGCGCTATACACAACACCGTATTAGCTTGCAGTATACACAACACTATTCTTAGATTGTGTTACACACAATTTCAAGTTCGTTTGAAAATAGTCATTCTACGCAACATCGAGTATATATATATATATATATATTCAATGTATAAATGAAAAAATGGTTGAATTCTGTTATAACGAAACAACAAAGGAGTCTTGAACTATACACAACCCTGACTTGGCTTGCATTACACACAATCACGACCTTCTTCGATAGCGTGTGGTGTACGAAATACCGGGTTTTACTAAACAACGATATGTTATTATAATATTATTATGAACTAGCCGTTATGAATATTATTAACTATATTTTGAATTTTATAACATTATTATTCATCTTACACATTTTCTAGAACATGGTATAAGAACAAAATAAATTTTTCGGGTCAAATAAGTATTTTTCAAAAAATGCAGTTTTGCCGCCTTTTGATGGTGCACCCAATTTAAATATAGTTTTTGATAAGTTTATAAGTTCAATTTTACAAAATAAAATTATTCTTTGGAATCAGGATATAAAATTTTACCTCAGATAAATTTTTCATATTATTCTGATAACATTCATATTTTAATGAATAGTACAAACACGCTATATTTTAATTAAAAACAACATTTTTCATCGTAATAACTTATGTGGTTAAATTATAATATTGAATGGTTTTAAAGTATAAATATAATATATTTTTACCATTTAATATTATTTATGTCATTAGCATTGATTTTACATTTAATTCGTAGGTTCAATCAATTCAATCTTTTGCAATGTTTTAAACAAAAACCCGTTTTCATTCGACAACGGGATTAATTTTAATTTAATTTCTACAACTTCTATGTAATTAATTTGAAAAAATGGATTCCATATTTGGAATAAGTGGGTCTAAATTATGTTAATATTCTACTTTTTATTTTTGGGAATTATGAATAGTAACTACGGTAAATTTTATTTACCATAGTTAAAGGTAAATCAGGTAATTAAGGGTAAATATAATATTATAAAATTACCCTAACACATGAAAAAATTATATTGGATGGCTAAAAGTCGACCCATATCACCTAAGGGTCGGATTAGATTAATTTTATGGACTTTGGACCATGAAAATAATTTAATTATTATTAAAACCAAAGAATGTGACAACATGTCACTCTCTTAAATCTTATAAGTATAATAATTTTAATTTAGTGATAAACATCATAAAACTTCGAACATGAATAGTCTCCAAAAAGATAATAAAATTATCTAAATCATGATAATTTAGTTAGAATTTTTAGGAATTAAATAATTTTCATTAATGGTGATACATTAATGATGCAGAAATTATTTATTAAGTGAAAAATCAGTAATATAGTTTTTATTGAAATAATAATACCCATTAAAAGGCCCACAAACCTGACCTAAACTTATTGGTAGTGAATATATACACATTACGCATCCGATGACATAATATATAACTTTTTGGAGCCTTATAAAAGTTATTATATAGCTTATATTTTTTTTATTTAAAATGATGCCAAAGTTGTCACCTTCATAATTTAATAAATATAACAATTTAAATATTGTTATTTTAAGATGATAAATTCTAGTAAAAGTATTATTGTGAAAGTTACTAGATTAATCTTCATCATATGATTTTATTTTTTATTTTTATGCAAAAATAAGTATATTAAATAATTATACAAAAATGTTGTAGTAATTATTTTATTAAGAGATAAACCAAATAAATGGTTTTAAAAATAATAAAATAAATATTATATGGACTATTTAATGTGATAAAATAATTTTATAGATACATATGACCTTTTATGAATCTATTAAGTATTTTATTTCGAACATATATTCTGTATATATTTTATTTAAATTCAAATAAATGAATAGTGTCAAAATTGACACTATTGTTATTTTATAAAAATAACATATTATAAAATTGTTTAAAAATCACAAAAATATTTAAAAATTATAAATTTAAATTTATATGGTCTATAATGTTATAAATTAACCAATTATGGAATATTCACAACAAATAAGTAATTATTTGTTATAATTTAAAATTTAGAATTTTATTACCACAAATAAACTTAAATAGATTAAATAAGGATAAATCAAAATGATAAGGTTTAAAATAAGATCCAAATATGTCTAAATTTTATTGGTTGATGATATAACAACCCTATCTCATCTAATATTAGAAGATGAGTCATTTGTGGAGGTTTTTAAGTGGGGTCATATTTATTATAAATTAATATTTTTAAGATTTCCAATGGTGCCCCTCTCCTCCCTTATAAAAGGGCACCTCCTCCCTCTCTTCCTCACACCATTTTGAGCCTTCTATCTCGGCCAAACCCAACCCATTTCACTTCTCCACTTCCCTAGAAACATCCTAGAGGTTCTGGTCTTCTTCAAAGACCAATCTTAGTGCCCTAAGAGGAGGTTTCAAAAAGGCGTGTCGAAAGAAGAGGTAATATCTGTTACCGATTCTTTCAACTTTATTTCTTCTTCTACTTCTTCTTCGTTAGTTGTTTCATTATGAAGTAATAACATCAGTATCACTAATATACTGATATTTTATTATAAGTATTAAACAACCCTATTTAACCATCTATCCATCCTAAGGAAAATGAAATCACCGCGCGTGCGTACGTATGGAATACCGTCTCCACACCATGGTGTAATCTATTTTCCACCACCACCTTACTTGGATGGGTATAATGGTGAAAGTAATGAATATATATGATTATTTTAAATTGATATTTATTCTGTAATATTATACATACACTTTAATACAATTCGACGATCATGAGAATGATATCATCGCTCGTGCGTACGTACAGAATACCATCTCCATGACGCGATGAGATTCATTATCAATGATTAACCATTCATGAGTGATTATAAAGTATATATAATAGGTAATAATGAAATATATGACATAATAATGATACTTGACTTATGTATATATATTTGTATGTCATCTACTTAATTCCATTCAATTCAATAAGGAAACGAAAACATCATTCTTGCGTACGTACTGCCTACCGTCTCCATGAACAGTGTATTTCTTTCCATTTATCGATCTAATATATATATATGTATATTCTGAATATATATTATATATAAATACTTTTTTACATTCTGGATGTAATTAACCATGATCTAAGTAATCATATGAATAATTACAAGTTAAAACACGAACGACAAATGAAACGATTTTACCCAAAACGCTACTTTAACATTAATTTACAAAAGAATGGGTAATATAAAGTCCTAAGTGAACCATATATGATATCATAACAATTAATATGATTATTTAATAAGTTAATGACATTATTTAAATCATTACACATGAGGTTTTTATCCATACGAAGAATATCAGACCTAAGGTAAGGGGTAATTTTGCAAATCTCATTTTATCTGAGATTGCTTGTGCGTAAGTATTTACTGGGGTTATTTCTATCATCCATGTCCATGTTTTATAAAAGTGTTTTAATGTATGTTTAAAGTAATTTTTACCCATTTTTGACTTTTACTACATGGTATGTAAGGAATCTTTCTTTTGTTTATGCTACGAGGTACTTTTTTGACTTATCCGGCAAAAGTACGAGAAGAATGTTTTTTTAACTTATACGGCACGAACAGACTTTTACAGTTTTATAAAGCCTTATTTTCATGAAGCTTCCTCCAAAATATTTCATTAATATTTTCAACAAAGTCCTTTTATTTTAAAATTTCATGACATTTTGTGAAAAGATAATGATTTTGAAGAAGAAATGATATTTTCTTCAAGAATTCATTTCAAGTGTTTTATCAAAACCATTTTCTATCTAAGATGACATTATTTCATATGTGTATATTTCAAGTATAATGTATCTATGATTTAAATGGTTTCACTTTCCTTATTATTAAATGATATCCATTTCTTTATATGGATTATGTAATGATGGGATGATGTTTATGAAACCCATTTTATTTATTAGGTTATTATGAATGATGTATGTTTATTTTTTGGCACAAGTAAGAATGATTTAATTATGAGATGGGTGGGACCTATATCTCCCCCCAATGCATTGGGTAAAGATTTTATATCTCATGAGATAGACATGGATGAAATGGTAAGTTAATCCGGTTCAGTGTTACAGGACTTAAACGAGAAGTGAACTCGATTCAGAATGGGACTTTGTCCACTAAGATGGTCTTGGCAGCAATGCCTTGGCTACTATGGAAATCATTACATGTGCTTAAATGGATGCCAAAATTACATATTTTATTCCCATGTTATGTTATCATGATTTATGTTCCATTATGATCTATGCCTTATGTTCTTCCATGTTTTTAAGTCGTTGCTCAAGATTTTGATGTTTAACTATTATGTTCATGTTTTTAGATTCAAATGTATATGGTATGTTTTATTTTATCCATGCTTACCCTTACTGAGCATTTGATCTAACCCTTTTTTGTTTTATTTTCCCCCAGGATTAAGAGAAAGGTTTTAGGTAAGGAAACAAAAAGTGGAATATCTATGTACGTCAAGATTAGGGTCTCTACACAGGTGGCACATGGTGTCAGGTTACACGACAGAGATTCCGGCATTGGCCGATGCAGGTGACGCTCCATGGTGGCTGTTGAGCACCAGCGGAGTTTGTATTTATTTGTGCATCGTACTTTTTACTTCTTTCCGTGTAAATGTATGACTGTTTAAACACATATATTTGGTACGCACCGTTGGGTGGTATCCTACTGAGATTTGTCTCGCACCCTGCGCGGGCCCTTCGGGACGCGTGTAGACTTTATGGACTTAAGTGCAGGAAAGAGGCTAGCTTCCGGAGTTGGGCTGTGTTAGTTGTTGCATGGAGATGGTATGGACCTTGAGGTCATGCCTAGCTGGATTTAATTTGTTTTGTTTACATTCTGTATGGGCATGCTTATTGTAGATATTGTTGGTTAGCCATTGGCGCCCTGTTTATATTCAGTTGTGTATGAACTTATCTGGATGCATGTTTTACTATTCAGTTGTAGTTACATGTTTTTAGCATGATGTTGTTTTTATTTTTGCGGCTTTTGTGTCATTTACTGCTTCCGTTGTTTATCTATATTGATTATGCTTCTGCTCTGCGGGTCTGGTTCGAGTCTACTGAGTCTTTCTTTCCACTGCATCTTTACTGTTATACTTGGACCAGTACCCTTGTTATGATCCTCCGAGAGGGTATAGCCTCCCCACTATACCTAACAGACCCTCGCTACTAGTCGGCAGCCATTGGCGTTCGGGTAGGTGCGCCTAAGGTAGTAACACCCGACCCGTTCGGCACTGTTCGGGTGGCTGGACGGGTCCGGGATGTTACAGATCAGATGACCCATTAAAAGTAGGTGGCCTTTGTCTCATGATACTCTCGATTAAGAATTGTTATTTTTTGGGGGGAGATGAAATTTCCTCCTGAACCATGTTTATATTCAAATATTGAGTTAAATGAGAGTGTATCATGATAAATTTCATGATTCCCTCTCCAATCGGATTGGGAATCTCATTAGAACAGTCATCACATTGATCTTTGCATCATTTTTCAGCATGATTCATCCCATTATAGGTCATTGTCGGGAATAAAAGGAAAATTAGGGGTAACACATAAAGGGTAATCCAAATACAAAAAAATGACTTATAAATTACTTTTATTTCCTTAACCTATGAATTTATAGACTTTAATCTTTGTTATCCAAGATCTACTTCCTAAAATATATTCTTAGGGGATTTTTTTTATTCTCTTAAAAATGGTTCGTACTAATCTTGTGAATTTACCAAATAATATCCCCCAGGAGTGTTGTAACCAAGAGTGCAGCAAAGCCCATTGTTGTGCACTAGTTCCCATTCGAGTCTAACACAAAGCGATGTTTACAAGTTTTACCCCTAGATACATCTATGCCAGAGCTGCCTCCAACTACTCGTACCTAGACATGGATATATTTTCTTGGTAAACCACTTAATAAATAATCAACAATATTTAGGGATGTTTTTATTATACTTAGTCGTATACCTAAGGATTTCTCTAGGGTTTTCTAATCCTTATCCCCAAAATAACTAATCATATCCTCTGATACCAACCATAACAATCCTACTATTTATTTCACACATAAACATGATTTATTACATAAAAGCATGTTCTTCATACAAGATTGAAGATCTAGAGGTCTAGTGTATTTGGTGATTAAGAACATTACACAACAACTTAAAACATGAAACACATGACTTTATTGAAAACTTCTTCTACATTACCACACACATTTCTTCATACTTATCATTGCATGGGATAACCTAAGGACATGCATAAGAAAAGAGTGATCTATATAGCCTAGTAAGGGAGTATAAAAGGAATAAGATGAATAACATAGTACATGTAATAAAATAATAATATTAATGAATAATAAGAGAAACATGAACATAAAGGCATGATATAGCATGATTATCATAACATGGAAATGTGGCAACAACATTTAACATGATATTAGCCTGATACAAGGCTCATTGCACATTGAATACGATTAAAACCTCATTAAACATGAATTACCCTGAGTAAGCCCTCATTTTACTTAATGTATCAAGATATTAATCTTTACCCAATGCATTGGAGTGCTATCAGGGCACACCCTTCGCAATCATTTCATTTCATGAATAAGTGTGACAAATGGATCATATAACATAGATTCATTAGACATTATAATTTATTACACGATAAAGGAATTTGGAATTCATACATGAAACTCTATAATAAATAAGTAAATTTGAATAATGGTGAATACCCTAGATAGAAAAATAGGCATGGTATTCACCACACAACGTCTTTGGCTAGGAAAAACACGGTGCTATTTCGGCAACATAATGACATGAAATGAGAATTCATAAAAATGGATAATGAGAGAGAAATGGGTGTATCATCATATTTACACTAAATGTACAGTAAGGGGGTAATATAGATACATGTCCCAACAAATATAATGGAATTTAGATGCATAATACAAAATAATTTCTTAGATGTAAATGAGAAGAGAGAAATTCCTTACGGAATTTCGTCATGGTAATAGATGTACATGGGGGGAATTAATGAGAGATAAAGAGGTCTATAATAATAAAAAAATAAGCAAGGAAGTATGGGGGAGGTGGTAAATCATAACCCAACATTTTTAATTGAAAATACAAGGATATAACATCATAAAGAAACATAGACAAAAATGAGAGAGGAAGAAATCCTTTACTTAGAAGTGTGATCGCAAAGGCTTGAGAGAGGCTTGAAAGAGGATTATGGGATCTTGGGGCACCTTGGGTTGGTTTTAGGGAGATAAGTTAAGAGAATGGTCGAGATAAAAAGGCTTTCAGTGTAGATTAAGTGGGATATTGGGTGGGTTTATATAGAAAAGGAGAGGGAATTATTTATTATTTAGGTTTTTGACACCACACATTAACCTAATCAAAACCACAAACCAACCCATGGTTTTTCCCATGTTTATTTTCCAAATAAGAGTGGAAAAAATTATATTATAAGAAAAATGTCTGAAATTTTAAAATATTAGGCTTTCTTATGTGGAGGTGAGTCACAGACTCAAGGAAATCAATTTAAAAGTTTTATAGTTTTATAAGTCTAGTAGGGTCCACTAATCCTTTGTAAAATAATTAAAAAAAACCTAAAATCACATTATATTAATGCTAAAACATATATTTTTTGAAAAAACCATTTATAGTATTTTATTACATCACTATTGGGTCATTATGAAGTCATAAAACACATTATATAACTAACCAATATTTAATTTTTACCTAAAAATTCGATTGTCTCAGAAAATTATGAAAAATTCACCGTTGGATAATTTCGACATCCAGATTCCAAAAATTATATTCATTTTATCTAAACAAATTTCTAAATAATTGAATTTTTATTTTTAAAATAAAAACCAATATTTATAAAAAATTTCATGAGTTTTAACAAAAACGGGTTTAGAACCTTAATAAAAATTACAATTTTACTCCAAAAAATTATATGATCATTTATATTTGATAAAAATAAATTTATTAATAATAATTTATTTAAAAATTATTATATTAAAATATCCAATAAATTAACAAAAATATATTTCTTAATTTAGTATTAACCAAAAATACTATTTCTTCTTTAAAAACTATTAACAATGTAACAATAATAAAATGAATTTATATTATTTATTATTTAAAAAAATAATGCGCATAATCATAGTGATAAGGTCTTGTTACATAACCCATTATAACACCTGCATAAGGCTGAAGGGTTAGGTGTGCAATGGTGATAGACTCATGGGGTGGCTCGAAAAACATTGCTCAGGTGGTAATCTCTATCAACTTCCACTTCTCCTGTAGGAAGTTCTGTTCAAGCTTAACGTGTTGAAGCTCATCTTGGGCTTGGTTAAGAGAGAAGAAAAATGATGCCACCTCCTTTCCCATCTCAGAAAAATGGGCATTGTATGGGGAAATTATTCTGGAGGAGACCATCACTTCCTTTGTCTGAGTAAATTGCATTTATTAAAGCCCTATATTTAGACTAATCTAGTGATAATTGTTCAATAGGTATATTACCAATAGTAAAAATTCTTAACGGTATTTTAAAATCCAAAAACCTAAAACCAAGGAAGTTTGTATGTTATATAAAAATTTTATATAATGATACATTTAATTATATCAAGATGAAATATTAATTGATAGAAGTTTGGGTTGTTACAATTAGACTGAATTCAATGAACTAAGTCCATCGAACCTAGTATCATCGAAATCAGATTGATAGACCCTACCAAATCAAAAAAAGTATTTGGACTGAGAATTTTTGGAGAAGTTTGAACAATGTATTTATTCTTTTTTTTATCTCTATTTTTTATAAGAGGACATTTTAAACTGAGGGGAGTTAGTATAATCTTTCATATCAAGATACAGAATGTGATTAATGGGAGTTGGTAAAAAGTTGTATTCACTTTTTCATAATAGGGAATTTTTATAGACCAATAGGAGTGGATACAACCAGGATATATGTTCTCACACTGATTCCTAACATTGTAAACCTCATGTGATTTACTTTCATTCAGTTTCCATGGAAGTGTATTTAAAAAATAGGCTTAACATATGAACTTTAACAAGTTTCATGGGTTATTTTTTAATAAGTTCTGAATATTATAAATATTGAACAACTAATTCACCCCCCTTCTCATTTTTTATTAGATCCTATAGAATATAAATATGAATATAAAATAATAAAAAAGTGTAAATCTTAAATAAACCAAATAGAAATTTCATAACTAATATATATCCATTTGAGAAACCACTAAAATAGATACACATTATAGAACTAGATAAAAATGATCATCCAAGGTTAAATGGTAGACAAAAAATTATAGAATAAAAAATAATATTAAACCATAATAGCTCTAACGTCACCACTAGTGAGCCCCATTTACTCCACACCCCACCTTATATCCATGAACCAGCTTTAACCACAAAAATAGAATAGAATAGGGAAATAGAGATAAAAACATGAATGTTTCATATGAACCAATGAACTTGGGGATATATATGGAGATAGATAAATATTCATAGTAGGATCCCACTAAGGAGTCTCTATAAATCATTTTTTAATACATATTATAAAGTGATTGTATGAGTTTGAGATATAAAAATATGAGTTTCGATATGTTTTTAAAAACAATTCCAATAATAGTCAACATGATCCCATATAAAACATCCAAAAATAATTCTCGAATATGAGGATGGATAAAAAATTTAAAACAATCATTTCAAACTAAGTAAATATATACCCTTTAAAAACATGGAAAGCAATATTGGTCACTATTACAACCTCTTTCCAAAACAATCCAATATAATTACATTTCATAAATAATTCCATTTAAAAACCACATTATTAAAACTCATTTTGGAGAAAAAAATAATTTTATTTTAAAATAAACTTCCCAAATTATTTTAAAGTAAAACAATTTCAAGCTAAAATAAATAAAACAAACAAGGTGGTAAAAAATAAAACACAAAAACCATGGTATAAAAGAAGAAGAAATAAAGGAATCAATCATTGGTGATTCCATGTAATCAAAGATGCTATGGAAATATAATCAAAACATATAACAAATACACTAAAAATATAAAAAAGGACCTATGCGTCAGGGTAAATGTACTAAAGGTTTAGAAGAAAAGACTAGAACCAGCGATGAGGTACCTAGGTGAGTACTAATGAACCTATCATGTCTATAGTAGTCTTTTCAAACTATGTGAAATATAAAACCTCATGGGAGAACACTATTACCATGTGACACAAGAATCTCTCTCTTTTGCTCACTTGGTATAATGACCACTGTTTAACCTACTAGATAACTCATTCTAACAACTACACTCCCAAGTCAATGCCCTGTCCACACTTGGGATTACCCTCATACATCTCACAAACATTATACCCTAGACTCCCACGAAAATTCAAGTGGTTGTGAGTACAAATAAATCATAACATGAATAAAATATAAAATATTTAAAATAAATATCACCTCTCCATCAACACCATTAAAAGATATAATGCCATTTTATATTCATGAAAAATCATTTCAAAATAATCATTATAAATTACAAAAATCCATCAAGTGGTCACATGCTACAATGAGGAAACTATTCTCATGTCTATTAAACAATTTAAAAAAAGTGGGCATCACATATTTTTGAAATAAACTCCTTAAAAGTGCCAACCAAGATTTTAAAATGGGGATTGGAAAGTCAAGTTATTTTCAAATCATTTGAAAACCCATATTTCAAACACTCATTTAAAATAAATTTTCGAACTATCCTTTAAATGCCTTTTGGAAACCCATCAATGTCCAAAAATAAATTCTTAAATAATAATCTCATTTCCTTAAGATATAAAATTGGGCCAAACCACCTTTAATAAAACCTTTATTTCCTTTTTCAAATAATTTCAGTCTTTTGTGTGACATAAGAGTCTCTAATGTTCTTAATATAATGAGTTCAAAATTCTATTTATTTTACAAAACATTATTTTAAGATATCACTCACCCATCCCAAAAATGGTTCCATCATCAAACAATATTTTAAATTATTTTAGTAAATCCACTCTGTCATTTTAAAGAACACTTCTGAGTATAAAGTTAATTCCGTTATTTTAATCCATTTGAGGTGTATTTAAAAATATTGAAAAAATTTATCATATACAAATAATTTCATAAAAATTCATTTTAAAACAAAAATAAATATAACATGTATTACATGGGCATCCCAAAGAGACACTAACCAAATTTCATGTGGTATCCTACTAATTTTTTTTTCCTTCATTGCTGAATGAATAATCAAGTATGTAAAATCCCTCATGAACTCCTAAACAACCATGTCCCCTAGACTAGAGAAATCTTAAAACATAATCCCAAACTGAATAGATTTTAGGGTTTCAAGGTTAAGGAAAAAATAAAAGAGTGGGATAGAGGAAATAATAAAAGTGTAAAAGGGGAAGAGATACATGATTTCCCATTTTATGTCGATGGGAATGTGCCCATAATGAAATTGTATAATGGATGGATATCCTCCCATTCACACCATGGTTCAGTTGAGTAATAAGACAAAGGTTTGGATAAAAACATAAAACCTTGATAGGGTAAAACTGGGCATTAACCATTTTAATGAAAAATGGGTAGGTCACATAGTTTTTAGTATGATTTTCAAAAATATAAAACAACAGTGCAAGAGACATTGATAAACACAACACACCTTGCACGGTCCACCTGAAAACCCTACATGGTTTCCTTATTATTTACTAACTATAAAAAATGAAACTACCAAATTACAAACACACTTTGTATGATTTTTGCATGGTTTAACTAGTCATGAACCAACAGTCCTAGCCCAAAGGGTACCTTCATAGTTCCTCCTATGTTTCACATGGTTCGAATCAAACCATGTTCTACTGATGTAGAACAAATTTGTGAAAAAAAAGAGAACAAAATTGAATCTAAGATAAGTGAAGACACATAATTTTAACTAAACATGCATAGAAGGAAAAATTATATGAACATGAAATTTTAATTTAGAATTATCTAAAACATAAAGTAAACCAATAAGAATAAAAATACTATAAAATTATAAATAATAGTGAAATATAAGTGTCACAACATATTAATTCATCCTATCATCACCTGAACACACTAACACCCTACAAGGTCTTTTAATACACCTCATTTTATACTACAAGTCATTACAATCTACATGATCATACCTATTGATTGCTATTATAGCCCCATAATACATCTAAAGAGAGATAAAATAATAGGGGTAGTTATATATATATTCCCTCAAAAACATTAATGTTGGTGAAAAATCCTAGAACCCAAAACCATTGCGCATCAGAATAAGTATTCACCTCATGTTTCGTGTTTTAAGAAATAAGATGAAAATACAATGTATAAAAGTCACACAAAATCACATATTATTGGTTCACAGTAAACAACACCATCATTTCCAATAAACACCAATACATTACTAAAACCCTTGAAATACAACTATTTCCATTTACACACCAAGAAATACTTTCTTCTCACCCTAACTAGTCACAAAATTATTTATCAGTCACCTATTTAATCATATAATTAGCTATTCTATATTTACTATTCCCCAACCATGATTAAGTTTATTGCACCGTAAAATTAAGATTTTTAATGAACATTTATTATTAACCATTATCAAACCTTATTTATAACAGTCTATCATTAATTTAAAGAATAATGTTTTCATCCACAGTGAATAATTTACTTTTGCCAATCTATTTAAATATAAAATTCATTATTACTTATCATATATTGTAGCTACCAGAAAACTATGAAACTTTTTTCATATTAAATAGAATTGTCCCCATGTCATAAACCACATATCGTATTAAAAATTCTTCATTATAACCCAACCATCACAAAACAATTGTGATCACTACTCATATTAGCCAAGGAATCCAGCCGTAAACCTTATTCCAAACAGATCAAAATCCTACTAGAAACCCCAACCATCGCGGCAAAATATTTCCAAAAATTACATAAAAATTAAAAATATTCATATATTTAAGTCACCCAATTATAGTTCCAATCCCCACCACACATCACATTCAAAATATATCATTATAATAATTTATCATCACTAATATTCTTATTAGATCAACAATTTCCGTATTCCACACAACATTTTTATTACTATAATTATATTATTAACCTTTTATATTGGCTAGCATCAAAAATTTCATCAAAAAATGATTATGTTTCCAATTATAAATAAATAATTAATAGAATAATCACGGTTTTAAAACATGAAAAAAGAAAATAATTGTATGATAAATCCTAAATACATGTGATTTACTCTAAATCCATTCAATTCCTTTTTATAGGGATTTTTGTCTTCCATAAGGTAATTATTACCATCAACTAAATGAATGAAAAAACATAATATTTTCATGTTATACAAAAAAAAATATTTCATAAATCCCTAACCTTGAGTTTTTTAAAATCATTGTGTAAAAAAATTAAAGGAAGATACAATAATAATAATGATATCACACCAAGGTAACTTAAGAAATATGAAACACAACAATGATCTATAGTCATTTTTTATAATACAATACTATCAAATCACCATGGTTTTGAAAATACTATCTTAATAGATAATGTGGAGGAAAAACAAGGTGGGAGGGATTAAAATTTATTTATATCACAAGTATATGATATCCCCAAGTTATTGATCAAGTAAAGAAAGGATGTGTTGAAAGTCCTATTAAATTAACTCTAAACATTCCCAAGAGTCGAGAGAATTAGGGGATAATGATGGGTTTAAAAGGAATAATAAAATTTATACTTGGGGTAGAAAACATTACCCCACAGTACATTGAATAAGATTCACATTACAATAGGTATAAGTCTGAAAAATAATGATGAAATGGGTAAAGTCAATGATATAAGAGACCTGGTCAATCCTCTTTTGAATATCACACCACAGTCATCACCAAGAACATATAAAGTAGAGGAAGAACCATGTTATAACTTATATCATGACATCATAAAACATTATGTCCCAAAAGAAACTACATCACAACTTAAGAACCATAGCACAACGACTCCCAAATGGACAAACCACCCAAACATCCCACAAAATACTTTATGTTATAGGGGAGTGGAACGCACCACAAAACACATGAATCCCAATAACTTAAATCACTACCATAAAAAAACCATGATATATCTAAAGGTCTACACCATAAAAAACCTAAAATTGTTTAAACCACTAAAATCGACCCCCAGGGACTATAGTGCAGTTCATATCTTCACACTGTAATAATGTTAAAAATAGAAGAGACAAAAAACAACCTCCCAAAAACCCTTAAGTAGCTAATCCAACCATGCTCACCAAATATCCTCCCACTAAGAAAAATAAAACACCACACTGTAATGTTGACCTCTATATAAAATCTTCTATCAAACACTCCCTTTTCTCAAATTAATTATATATATAACCTTCTAATGATTCAAAAACACAATTTAATGGGTTAGGAAATCCTAATCAATTACATTAGACACATCTAAAATTATTCTCATCCATGATAATAAAAAGGAAACTAAAATGAAAAAAACCAACCAAAACTCTAAAAATCATCTAAGGGATACCTCTCGAACTTGAGTGATACCATCGACAAAGAATAAATTGTGAGGTAAATAAACAATTCTCATAAATAAACATCAATCATAGAATTAATCATCGAGGAAAAAAGTTAAAAATATCACGGGGAATAAGGAATGTATATGGAACTCACACACTCATGTAATCCCCTTCAAACTACCATTTATCCATGGAACATGGACTATGGGAATGAAACTCTCATTGAACATATTCTATTAAAAGTCTTGGATCTTAGTCAGTTTTCCATGATGACCACATCACTCCTAAATATTTAAATATCATAGGTCAATGAAAAGGATTTCATATGGAATATGCTAATGATGTTTTCATATGTGAAAAAAAATTAGGGAAACAATCCACCCCTAGTAGATGTGTGAACTGATACATCACCTCTAAAATGTGCTTAATCACCTCAATCTATACAAAACATTAGGGAGAGATCATAATCCCCAGACCAATCCTTTAAAAACCATGATGATGGGAAAGCCTTAGAAACTTGTAATATCCAAAATCAAATTCTAAAGGTAACCTCATTTAATAAATATAATCATTTTTGTGGTTTGGCATAGCCATCATCCACTCAAAAACCATCTTGATATTCAATATCATTCTCTAAAAAACATTCGGGAACTAGACCAATGGATCTCAAATATCATTCTAGGATAATGAGGATCAATACATCCACCCATATAAGTCTTAAAAAGTATCCATTCCAATGGGATATTAGTAGAAAACTTTATAATAAAAATCAACTATGGGAATGTTATTCACCCATGATGCACTAAAAAAATATGCCTGAAACATATCCTCATAAATCTAGATAGTATTCATAGTATTATTATCTATATAAAAATGGAATTAGTTCTAAGTAATAATTGATAGATTTTTTTAATAATCCTCTCTATAATCATAATGTAAAATGAATATCATGACCATATGTCATTGTTATTATCACCTTATAAAGCTAAAATATCTTATCCTTATAAAACATTGATATGTAATACATATAACCCAACTTCATGATATCCATGGAATGATTCCAATTCACAATCTAGTAAAAACCCATCTAATTGGAAAAAAACACAGATCACTGAGTAACTCAGTAAAAACATAAACAGATATGGGACCCAACATACACTTGAGGACATATAATGTCTAAAACAACCACTAGGAAATTGATCTAAGGATTTCACTAGTAAAATATTAAGAATAATTCCAAAAAATCTATATATTTCTTTAACTTACCCTAAAAAACCCACAATCTATAGTACATCATGTTTATACTTAGATAAACCAAAATAATTGTCTTATGAAACCCACAGATAACCACCTCACACATCACCAATGTGAAAAAGAATCACAAATTAGAATAATATATGATAGTGACCACAGTTTGACCATACCTTTAGAGTGATATATTGAATTACATGGTTTTGAATCACCTCCAACATTGAGTCTCCCCACTGAGTCTACTCCAATAATTTTAACTAGGAAGACTATTCCACCATATAATGTAGGAATACTCAACCATTGACCTTATTTTCAAAAATGTGCATAAATTTTAACTAATTAATCACTCTCAAGAAATCTATGGACTCTTAGGTGACTCCCCATGACATTATTCTCTATTTATTATCCATGAATTTCCCTTTACCAATGTTGTAGAAGATCTCAAATCTATAGTCATGAATGAACTTCATCCATAACTACTATTATAGATTCAAATCTAGACAATAGAATACATAACATTAGTAATTACGGTCAATAAAAACCAAAAATTAATTTTATAATAAGTAATTTTACAACAACATTAAAGAAAACACCACTACCACTACATCTAGATCATGATTCGAATAGTTATTCTCATGGGCGATTAAATATTGAGAACATAAAAGATCAATAACCACTAATACATCAGAATGTATCCAATATTTGGATGAAAAGAGTCATAGATGAACTCTAACATCACTCCTTTATCTAGTAGTTATATCATATGGTTACTGATCAACTTTTACTTTTAAGTAGTCAAAATATTTCAGACATTGATTAATCTAGATGAAAGTAGGTCCCTTCCAAGTTTAAAATGTTAATGGGGATGAAATTGGAGAGAAATAAGATATAAACCATTAATAATATCCTGATTGACCATGGAATCTATGAACCACCATAATATTATTGGGTGTTACCTAAGAAACCAAGTCCCCAATATTCAAATAATCCACTTTCAATACTTGGTGAGACACAACTTCTCTAATAAAATTCACCTTACATATCAAAAATAAAAACTTATATATTGTCCCTTAGTGTAGATAATGTGTTGTAATATGTAAAAGAGATCTCAGGTTATCATTATTCACCTCCTAAAACTTGTAGTATATGAGGATATCATTGATTAATATTGAAAAACAAATAATCCCAAAACTCATGGAACAAAACATTCCTGTGTTACATGAACACATTTGGGGAATTTGTGACACCGAACAATGTGACTATGAATCCGAAGTTCATATATCAGCACTGGAAGGTGGTATTAAAAATAACATCATCTTTTACCCTTATCTAATTATATTAGGTCTGTAAGTCGATATTTTAAAATCCAAATTCTCTCTTAAACTAGTCAAATAGGTCTTTTATCTATGGGAGGGTGTAATGATTTCTTATATTTACAAAATTTGACATTTGGTAATATATATATAACCTCATACCATTATCTAATATCTTAGAGAATAACACATGAGCACCCTATAAAGATACAATAGGTTGAATAAAACCATTTTGTATCAAATCATAAATCCGGATTCTTATTTTACACAACTCCAAAGAAACTATCTAATAAGGTTCCATTGAAATCATAGAGGTTACTAATTAGAATTATATCTTAAATTCGATATAAAGTGCATGGGGGTTGTATTGTAACCTCATTAATAAATACACCCAATAAATCTTCAACAACTATAAGAAACTCCACAACCTATGACTTTATTGATTCCAATGAAAAATCTACCAAATAAGATAGAATAGGCTATATAAACCTGTTACAAATTCAAAAATCATTAATTCCAAAATAAGATAAATTCTAGCCTCATACATCTGAGAACATGAATTTATCTTTAAATAATAAATGATAACATTCCCATAATATAACCAATCCATGATAAGGATAAAATCATATATAAATATCTAAAATAGAATTAAATAACCAATCAACTAATGTGAACACATCATTAGTATACATCCTTATCACTTATCAAGAAAATAGTTTGGACCTTCAATTGGAAAATTCAACACTAGGGGTTCTGTAGGTCTCTCCACATTTATTTCTCGACCATGGATTAAGGAAGGTGAAATGGAAGAGTATGAAGCATCATAATCAAACAAGGTTAAAACTTTGGTAGATGATAAACTTATCATACATTGAACTACTTCTTGTATCACTGACACTTACACCCATATAGAATTAAACCATCTATGTAAGGCTCTTGTACCACACATTTTATGACCACCACAACAATCATACTCAATTATAGGTCCCTTGGTATTAGTGGATTCTTGGGGTTAGCCTCATATAACTCTATCTCATCATAGTGGAACATAGGCCAACTATCATTGATGCTAGTATGGACTTGGGAGAAACTACTTCTACAGAGTCTGATAAGGGATCTAGGTACCCAAATAATAGTGAACCTATAAATAGATGGGCACAAGGATCGATGATGATGACAACCTTTAGAAGAAAAAAACATAAGCAGGGATCTCCAAGTATATGTACAAGAACTTTTCCCCTTGAAAATAAAAATGACAACTATTGAGGTCCATTATCAGTTGACTTGGAGTATTATTATCCAAGTGTCCAAGATTCTTTGTCTGAATCTCTACACCATGAAAAAATAAACTAGAAATATGCATGAGTTTTCCAAACACCCCCATTCAAACTCTTGATCATTTATAAAATTTTATACACATAAAAAATTATACATTTAATATAAATGGATTGACTATATACTGAATAACTAGATACAATAAATCCTTGTGACATTGTGCTCCTAACCCCTTATATTGGAAGAGATCAAGGGAAAAGTGAATAAGGACCTTGAACCTAATTAAATTATACTTCACACACATTCTTATTTATCAAAATAATAATAACACATACCTCTTTACCACATTCATTTTCAATGATAGAAAACATTAATGAAAATATCTCTAGAAATCAGCCAAAGAAATATCTTCCAGTAAATATTTAAACCACCACTAATAATATTGTTCTTATATCTGACTAATTTCTAATGGGGCCCAATACTCGACTAAAAAACAAATAAAACTGAGTGTTATACCCAAATCCTCAATCTGGTACTCCAACTCAACATTAGTGTCACCCACCTCATACTTTCCCCGAATGTACCATTAGTACTAACACATCATCCTCCTTCCGGACTCATATTCCCTATCTAAATCAACCCTTCGATGACAAACTTGGACACCCTGATAAAATAAAAACCATCATTATGATCAAATTTTATTTGATCATTTTTAAAATAATTTCCCTAAAATACAATCGAAAGATCTATAGGTCCATTTTCTTTGGAACATTAGATAGATATAAGCACATCATCAAAAACATAAATTACAACAACATTATTTAAAACTCTATATTTATATTTTAAGTACAATATATCTTCAAAAAATATTATGTAATCCCAACTATTTACACATATTATTAAATTATTTTAACATAAATATTCACTAAATACAACTAAAGGGTATAAAATCCTTGTTTCTTTGTAAGAAAAAGTTCATAATAAATCAAAGTGAAACTAAAATAAAATGGCTTTATTTTAATTTCCATAATGAGATCCTAAATGCATTTAATATCCTATAACTTCATGACATAACCTAGTGAATAAAATGATGAATTGGTTGATCTAAAAAGCCTAATAAGGACATAAACATGATAATAAAAGATGACAAGTATTTCAATAGTATAACATGATATCATAAAATAAAAGGATTATAAGCATTCACATGAGAGAACAACATAAAAACATGGTATCATATGATTACGGAAACATAGTAAATTTATCATCAATAAAAAATTATGACATTAACATACGATAAGGATAACTACCAAGACAACATCACATGATAGAAAGAGTCCCATAATGGATTAGGTTTACTCATAAATTCCCTATATGACATCCCTTGAGACTAAAACATTACCCAATGCATCAGAGAACTATATAGGCACACCCATCATATTATATATAATCCTCTTATAAAATATTTTTTCATGTTCGTTAATAATATTTCATTATTACCATCATTTTGGTTGTTAACTATTTCATTTTCTTATACGTGATTAGTCACGGAAATTCTAGTTCCTAGGAATTGTATATAATACCCTCATATCCAAAAATTTAATAATTTTTAAATATATTTTTTATTCATTAGATAATTTTTATAATTATTCTTTAATGTTTTTCCGGGAAAATTAATTTCATCACTTCGTCGAGACGGTGGGTCGTACTTACGCAGGAGTGATATTATCATTTTCTTAAAGGTGAAAGGGTAAAGAAGTAGATGATATAATAATTTTATAGATTAAATATAATGTCATAAGTATCATATATCTTCATTTATTCTATCAATATTATAATACATGTGAATCATTTATGGAAACCAAATTTCATTGATTTTCATGGCAGAAACCCTCCTTAGACAAGAGCAATGGATTTATTTCCCATTTGATTGAGAAGGAGATGGGTAAATATTATACCTTAAAATATATAATCTTAGTATATGGTAGATTTTAGGGTTATTACGTTTTATGTTTTAGGACATAATTAATGTTTATAAAAGAAGAAGTAAAATGAAAGACCTTTCTTAAGATGACCACATTCTACTAGAGGTACCCCCTTTGTATCTCTTTTTAATGTCCAAGGGGTTAGTATTTTGGGAAGACCAATATCTATAAAATGTGGAAATAGATATTAGGGATATATTTTTATATTTTTTGGTTATACTAGATGGCCCAATGTTTTATAATGAATATATAATAGCGGTGTAATTTTATAGGCTGGGGAGAGGAAACACTTGGAATTTTTAAAAGAGAAACATATAAAAAAGTATTAATCAAGAACAATGGATTCATAATTGACCATTTCAAAAGGATAAATGATATAGGTAGACATATTTCAATCAAATTGAATTTATAAAAAAATTTAGTTCATTTTAACCCTTATTTATTTAGCTTAACCACCGTTAAACCTTTTTTGACCACAAAAGCTCTGAAAAATCCTTACTGATTTTAATATTCATTATGAAAAAACATGAAAGAGGAAGCATTAAAAAAATTGGAAATAATTATTTTAAATATGAAACCCATTTTATCGGGTTTAATTTTCATAAGTGATAGAATTTAATAAAAAATTAAACCCATAAAATGCGCCCAACAATGAGTTTTCAAATTAATGCCTTTTTAAATTTTAAAATGTATTTATATCAAATTTAATTGTCATACACATTTTAAAAACCTTAATTTAATTATTTTTATTAATATAACTAATGTAAATTTTAAACAAATCCAAAATATAATCATTGTTCATAAATAATTTGAAATAAAATACAGTTTTCATTAAAAACCAGTATTTTTTCTATTCATTGAAAAATCATACTTTTCATAAAAATAAAAAGAATTATTTAAAAGAATATTTTGATTAGTTTATATAAAAAATAATATCCTTTTTATAAATACAAATTGATTAATATTCAAAAATTTATTATATTATTTGATCATAATGAAACAATAAAAAATATTTTTGAAGAAAACCTATTTTTGAAAACTAAAATGACTTTACTAAAAATTGAGTGGTTATTTAATAATCATTTTCAATAAATTTATATTGAGTAGAAAGATTATATATTATTTATAAATTATTTAATCATAATCATACCTAATAATTTAATAGTTAGGTCATGATTAAAGTATAATATTTTAATCGTATATCAGGGTTTGCTTAAACTTTGTGTTCTGTGTAACGCAAGCTATCAGAGAAATATTTTTAATTTAAGAGAAATATAAGATAAAATCTTTGGGTGATAAAACTATATAGGAAACCATATAGAAATACATAAAGGAATAATTGTGAGTAATAAATCCAGGTAAAGGAAAAATGATAATAGAGTATAAGAAAGAAGCCAAACATATGAGTCAAGAGGATTAATGTGATACTCTAAAGAGACGATTAAAAAAAGGTAAAATAGAATAAGTTACAGAAAAAGATAATGGAATCATATAAATATTGAAACAACAAAGAACATGTCATCAAGATCATATGTTAAGGCTCACTACGAAGACCATCCTCATAGTTGACAAGGTCACGTAGTGGATTTGGTTTACTCCTCATTCTCATCCATGTCATCTCGTGAGATATAAAACCATTATAAAATGAATCAGAGTAAAATATACAAGAAAAAATCATATTCATAACATGTAAAAGAATATTTATTCTAAAAGTGTAAATGACCCCATATATAAATTATTAGCATGAAAAAACTCATGATATATATAAGGGTTTTATAATCTTATCCCAAGGCATAACAAAACAGTATATCATAGGGATTAATAAGAAAAAATGAATTATATTAGGTTTATATACTTTAAAAATAATCATAGGTCTTGAACATTGATTTACAATAATTAAAATTTCATGATAATGATCACAAAAGTTGAAATAAAAATGAACCACTTTGACGATGATTTTTAAAATTCACAAAGGATAATTTAAAGAAAAAAATGGATTATTATTTTATATAAAATTAAAATTAAACCAGGTTTATTTTTATATTAAATAATTAGGGTTTTTATAATCTATTAATGGGTAAAAAAATATGGGAGTGGCACTTGACATGAAATATGACATAGGGAATTCCCTCAAACTGAGTTTACATTGAGGAGGGGATTACAAAAGTAACATAAAACATGTATAATATCCAGAAAGGCAAATAAAACTAGTTATATATATATATATGGAAAATATTAATATAATATGGAATAAATTCAATAGAATAATAAATTGTAAAATGGATATAAATAATGTGAAGCATGACCCAAAAGTAACAAGGGTGGTTCAGAAGATCTATTACCTTGGGTACTGATTCACTATGCGTGTGCACTTAAATTCCTAAATAATAAAATTTTGTTAATTAAATAGATTCTTAATAATTTTTTATCTATATTTTATTTTTATGGTCTATATATTATCATATGTTATTTATTAATAATTTAATTTTCACTTATGTCGGTAACTTGAGGTTGTTAAGTTAATTGCTTTGTAACTCTTTCGATATAATAAATATTCTCAAAAGGGTTGTAAAATAGATTCATATTATCCATAAAAATAGATATGTGTGTATTTTATTATTTATTTATTAATAAAATTATACATATCAATACTTTTTGGAAATTAAACTCAAATTATAAAACCTGTCTTGATATATTGCTCATGACAGGTAAATTTACTAAGGCTGTTTATGTAACACCCCAGGTAAATAAAGAATATTAAATCTTTATATTTACCCATATTTGTGAATCAAACATTAATATTACTTTGAAGGGGATGCTATGCTCGATGGCGTACCCAATACGCAACAATGAGTTTCTTGGGAATCTTACGTTGCACTCTAATAATAAAATAATATTATTTTAAATGGTAGTTAACATGTAGCCGTTGTAATGGTGGGAATGGATTGAAATAACTATAATATGATTATATATGTTTTTAAATGTTTTTACATTTATCCAATAAAGGATAGAGGATTAAAATACGAGAAGAATTCAATTTTAGGTGCATATGCCCTAGTTTTCATTAAAGGTTCACTTATCACCTTTTAATGTTGAGCCATCATTAAATATAGTTTTGTTCACTCTTAAACATTCTTTTGGACCAAATAAAACTCTTATTAAGAATTGGGACATCAAAATTTACTTTGTGTAAATTTTTGGTATCTTTCCGATAAAGTTCTTTTTTTTAATGAATAGTGTAAAATGTTGTATTTTAATTCAGAACCTCTTTGTAATCTAATTTATTTATATGATTAGATTATCTTTTTAATTGGTTTTAAAGTGAAATTAGAATATATTTTTACCATTAAATCCAATATTGGTCATTGGAATTAATGTCACTTTGAAATGAGACTTAAACTAGTGTCAATATTTTGATACTTATTGTTTCATAAAAACACGTTATTTGCTCTGACAGCGGGAATTAATTATTAAATTAATTAATCTGACTTATATGTTTTTAATTTTGTAAAATAGACTTCATTTTTGAATTCGGAATATCAAATATAGCTTATGGTGAATTTTTGGGATTTTTCTGAAAAACTTCAATTTTTGATGTATAGTGAAACCACTAAGTGGTACTTATAAAAACTGATTTTTCCGTTTAAATGAAATTTTGCCATCATTGTGTTTTGAATTTCAAAAATCCGACATACATGGTTGTCATTAAAAAGTAAAATGTGGTTCAATGGGATAAAAATAATTTTTTAGTGAATAGTAACTTATTAAGTTTTAATCGCGATTAGTGGTAATTAGTGTAGTTTATGGTAAAAATAATGCTTTAATAAAATAAGATGAGCTTGAAACATGTCTTAATCTCATTGTTTGTGTCATGGCCGACCAAGACAAGCAATGGGTCAACTTGAGGACCCCATGGAGCTACTTTGGTTGGGAAATGACATAAATAACTTTTTATTTAATATAAAAGTAAAAATGACACAAACATCATATGTTTTACAAAAACAATTTTTACATGGGGTTATAAAGATCATATTTTTGATTATAAATAGTAATTGGAAAGATAAAAAGATTTCCTACATAATAGTATTTTTTTATAATTTTTAGACACTAAATAAATTAAATTATCTATGACATCATGATGATGCAGCGATGACCTCATTATTTAACGATTTAAATAAAATGGAAAGATAATGTAAAATATATGAACTACACATGTCCAAAACTTATTGGATGGGTTGATTTCGAACCCTTATCACCTTAGACAAGAATTATATCAATTTGGGACCTTTTAAAACCGAAACACAATTTCAAATAAAGTAATATTTCTTACTTTCCAAAAGTGACCCTCCTCTCCTCTTATAAAAGGCCCCCACCTCTACCTCATTTCACACACTCCTCAAGCCTTTGGCTCGGCCAAACCCTGCCCATTTACTCTCTCCACATCCCTCTCCTCATCCTAGAGGATTCCCTTTGGGCAGAAGCCTTTCAAAGGAAGCCTTTAGGCTCAAATCAAAAGGAGTTACACTTTTAAAGGTAATTCATTCTCTCATGTTCATTTGTTTTATTTTTTGCTTCTCCAACCCCCTATACTCTTTTTATTTACTACTTTTGTAACAAAACCAGTATATTCAATATACTAGGATGTTTTTATAAGATTTATTCGTGCTAAACTCTCACACAACTACATCAAATGGTTAAAGAACATACGGTTTCCGTGGATGGAGAAATTCTGCCTCCCGAAACGATGATTGTTCAATACTCATTTAACACCTTCAAAGGTGGCCATTATGATGTAAATATATTTATATATGATATATAATATGTTTATTTTTTACTTTAGCTTCTGTATTTTTCATTTGTGGCTTACCTTTATGGATTCCATTATGGGTATACGCGATATCTTCATTTAAGGAAGTGCGGACTACCGCCCCCTCAAAGTGATTTGATTCGTTAAATACCATATGTGGGACGTATAAAGGTTGGAACTATGATATTATATATTATATTGTACTGGAATTATAATATACCTTTATATAATTATTATTCCGTTCTATAAAATTCGAAATAGAAATGAAAGTAGCGTTCATGCGTACGTACGGCTTACCGTCTCCATGAACGGTGCATTTCATTTCTTAACTCTAAATGATTATGTAATGTTATAAATTCATGAATGTACTGGATATATATGACATATATGATATCTAAATCATGAATACAATTCTGGATATAATAAACATTTGGCCACACGAACAACATGTAATTGTAAGAAGTCCACTTTCGACTTAAGAACCAAATATCGGCAAAACAAATATTATTAACTTAAATGATTACATAATGTTTATGACATGATAATAAGTGATATAAAAGGAATAATTAACTTTAAAAAGGTTCTTAAGGAAGTATAAATTAACTCAAGTTTATTATTCAGGAGATTAAAGAACGATCGAGTCAAGTCGGACCCGAGGTAAGGGATCCTACTCCTCTCATTCTTTTTAAGTACACACTTTTATGTCATTCCTTTTAAATCTCATCTTTCTTGTTATTGAGATGATATTTTATATTAAACTTACTGTAATTTTTATGTTCATGTGATGAGAGACCCTATTCTCTCTCATCAATCCATTTTGGAAGTTTTGAGTGGCGCCGTTAGGTTGCCGAACTTTCGTAAGAGATCTAACCTCTCTCTTTCTTTTTAAGTAATCTCTTTTATGTCACTTCTTTTAAGCTCCTCTTTGTAATGTTGGGGGATGTTATTTAATATTCCACTTGCTTTAAATTTTATTTTAATGTGATGAGATACCCTATTTGATCTCATCAATCCATATTCGGAAGTTTTATGCGGCGCCGTGAGGCTGCCGAGTTTTCGTAAGGGATTTTTCATCTCACTTTTATTCCCGTGAGATTTATGCTACATTTTCCACAAATTCCATAGAGTGGTGTATGTACTGCCCATTATTCTACTATTTGTGTAATATAATTTCGTTTATGAGTATTTACATCATTGATCTATTGTCCTTCTTTCATGGGGTGTATGTTTTGAAATATACCCAAGTCGGTAAGGGAAGCTTTCACCCTCCTCTTTTTTTAAAATACTTCTTTTGTTGGGTCTTTTAATTTACATATTGTTATATTGGGATATTTTCTCATATATCCATATTGATGTAACTTTTATGTCCAAGTGATGAGATACACTTTTTATCTCTCATCAACTCATTTTGATGTGATGTCGTTAGGCTGTCAAGGGAACTTATTAACCCAATTTCGATTTCTTTGGGTTCAACATGTAGTCATTGAATATGTCATCCATTGAATATGTGTGAATGACCTTTTATTGTTTTAAACTTAATATCCACTTATATTGGGTGTATTTATATTTGTCAAACATATTTTTGAGGTTGATTTGTCCTTAATTTAAGGATACCTTCTTTATAAGGGATTTCATCACATTTGACATTTCTATTGAGGGTTCATTGTTGTTATGCACCAATTCACTCTTATATGGTGTATATACTGTCCTTTGTAGTATTATATCATGAATCCATTTATTCTCATGATATTATAATGTTCTGACTAAATGTTATTCCTTAATTATTGTATTCAAGTGTCTCTAATTTTGGTAAAACCCCTTTAACCAAAATATCGTTTTAAATGTTTTAATTATTTGTTCTTATTAATATCCATGTTTTCAAAATGGTTTTAATGATTTATTTATATGGATATTAATGGTTTAAAATTTTAAGCTTCAAGGTGGTATGGGACTTCGTCTCAATCTCCTTTCATTGAGGCATATTTTATTTTATACACAACTTTCTTTTATACGGCGTATAAACCCCTTTGACTTTTACGTTTATTCAAAAGGAATATTTTTTATACGAAGCGTTTACTAAACGACAAAAGGGAGTGTTTTTGTCGTGCGTATGCGGCGACAACGACTTCTCCGTCGTCGTGACCGTTATTTGAGTTTCGGCTTCCTCTAAAAGCCATACCTTCTTTTTAAAAGAAAAATAAATACCATGTTTTACTTTTCTTTTATTTTGGTATTGAAAATGGTTTTCACAATGTATTTTGTGTTGTATTGATATCTCGTGATTGAAATGTGGAAATGTTATGTTTCCTTTATGCATGTTTTATGTGATACGATTATGTTATGGTTCTTGGGCATTATTATGAAGACGGGTGGTTCCGTGATAAACTAAGGGCAGGTGAGCCCGATATAGCTCTCCAATGCATTGGGTAACGCGAAGGAGTGAAACGTTACGGTTTCTCCGAAGAGATTTTAGGGAATATACTGTGATGGGTATTCCAAACGTAACCAAGAGGGTTACTCCCTATGTAAGAATATTATGAATGCCTCAAGTTACCTTTATGTCTTATGTTTTCTATGATTTATTCTTGGTCTGATGAGGTATGTTAAAGTGCCTATGTTTTATGGGTAAAGTATGATTTCATTCTTATGTATATATGAACTCATGTTACCTTTCCATATTTTTATAACCCTTATTGAGCTTTTTATGCTCATCCCAAGTTTTTGAAATGTTTTTCACAGGTCAAGGGAAAGGTACATGATGTGATGATAGTGTCAAGGATGTGTCAAGAAAGAATCCATGTTTTATTTTCAATATGTTTCCGTTGATGGGAAGAATGAATACTGTCTTTTATGTAACCACTTTGTTTAAATGTGGAATGTAATGCAAGTTTCATGATCTAATTCTCTAAAACTTTAAACCTGAAAGGATCCTCAATGTGTAATCTTGTTATAACTCAAGATTAAGTAAGGTTTAAGGCTGGGGCCTTATAGTTGGTATCAAAGGTCGGATTAAATAACTTTAGAGGTTAGGGTATTCTTTAAGCATAAGTGACATTACCATAATGGTTAGGATTTCAGAAAGAGTCCTAGTTTTAGATAAAGTGAATGAGTAAGTATATCTTAGTGTTTATCTTACTCATTAGTACATGATGGTTATGTTGATATACTCACACTGACCTTTTTGGTTTTAGTAAATGGCTGGATCTAGCAGGCACCAAAGTGACAATGGGTTTGAAGGAAACTGTGGTGAGTTCTCTAATGCATCGTGTACGAGATGGCCAACTCGATGTGGAAAATCAGGTAATAATTATTAAGGTAACCATTAGGTTTTATATGATCCTTACTTTTGAGGTAATTATGGGTTATTATATGTTATGATGGAAAATGAAAGGCATGAGATAAACTTGAGGTTAAAATATGTTATGATCATCTTTGAATATTTTATCTCATTTTGGGGAATGTTTTAAGAATTATATAGTTTTGGAAAAAGGACAACACACAGACCGTGTGACTACCCGTCGCGTCGGACAAAGCTGCGGGAATCGAACCCACAACCAAAGTACGATTGGTATTTATCACCTACCACTGGACTACGTGAAGTACCTGGTTAGTTTGACCGATTCTTTTTAGTTATATAATTTTATGAATTAAGAGTAAGTTTATTTTGGGTTATTTTTGAAAATGATTAACCTATCATGGAGGATATGTGATTAGGTTAATTACTTTTCAATACGAGACTTTAGGAGAAACTGATGTTGTTTGGAGATAAATTTTACGATTTAACTTGGAAGACTATGTGACTAAATCCTTCAAATATTTGGGTTTCAATCTTAGATTGGTTTACTTTGAAGAATTTTATGGACAAATTGTTTATCTAATGGTCCTCGTTGAACTTTGGGTTTTGTTGGACAAATTTTGGAGGTTAAGAATAGATTTTCTTTTTTATAAAGGGTTATCCTTTTCTGGATTATCTGATCTTGTACTAGCCTTTATGATTTTGGTTTTGGTTAAAGCCTAAAGACACGGGATGTATATAGTTCTCTTTTGTGGATTAGGTGATTCTCTAGAAGTTGATAATAGTACTCTTAATGCGAACAAGTCTCCCTAAATACTCTTCTTTTGGAAAAAAATATGAGTTTGATTAAGGAATCTAGTAAAAGTTGAAATTCAACATGATAAATGATTATGTTTCCTTATGAATAAATTTCTCAATAAAAAGTAGCTTAAAACAAAAACGTTGTCTATTAACTTTTCCTACTGGGGAATCGAATACCGTTTAACCCATCACAAGTTTGTGATTTTCTCATTGTTAACTTTATCCTAAACATGTTTTCTATCACTCTCCATCAGAACATGACCCTTTGCTTTTTCTTCCATGTCCATGTTTTCCTACACGGAATCCTATTATGGGTTAACTCGGGTGACCTTTGAACTTATCTTTCTGTATTTTAAAGTGATTGTTTTACCGACTCTTGTTCCGATGTGGGACTTTCAAGGATGTTTCCAAGCCCAATTTTAAAAATACGAGGACGCAATTCCCAAAAGGGGGGGAGGATGTAACACCCCAGGTAAATAAAGAATATGACATCTTTACATTTACCCATATTTGTGAATCAAGCATTAATATTACTTTGAAGGGGATGCTATGCTCGATGGCGTACCCAATACGCAACAATGAGTTTCTTGGGAATCTTACGTTGCACTCTAATAATAAATTAATATTATTTTAAATGGTAGTTAACATGTAGCTGTTGTAATGGCGGGAATGGATAGAAATAACTATTATATGATTATATATGTTTTTAAATGTTTTTACATTTATCCAATAAAGGATAGAGGCTTAAAATACGGGAAGAATTCAATTTTAGGCGCATATGCCCTAGTTTTCATTAAAGGTTCACTTATCACCTTTTAATGTTGAACCATCATTAAATATAGTTTTGTTCACTCTTAAACATTATTTTGGACCAAATAAAACTCTTATTAAGAATCGGGATATCAAAATTTACTTTGTGTAAATTTTTGGTATCTTTCCGATAAAGTTCTTTTTTTAATGAATAGTGTAAAATGTTGTATTTTAATTCAAAACCTCTTTGTAATATAATTTATTTATATGATTAGATTATCTTTTTAATTGGTTTTAAAGTGAAATTAGAATATATTTTTACCATTAAATCCAATAGTGGTCATTGGAATTAATTTCACTTTGAAATGAGACTTAAACTAGTGTCAATCTTTTGATACTTATTGTTTCATAAAAACACGCTATTTGCTCTGACAGCGGGAATTAATTATTAAATTAATTAATATGACTTATATGTTTTTAATTTTGTAAAATACACTTCATTTTCGAATTCGGAATATCAAATATAGCTTATGGTGAATTTTTGGGATTTTTCTGAAAAACTTCAATTTTTGATGAATAGTGAAACCACTAAGTGGTACTTATAAAAACTGATTTTTCCGTTTAAATGAAATTTTTCCATCATTGTGTTTTGAATTTCAAAAATCCGACATACATGGTTGTCATTAAGATGTAAAATGTGGTTCAATGGGATAAAAATAATTTTTTGGTGAATAGTAACTTATTAAGTTTTAATCGCGATTAGTGGTAATTAGTGTAGTTTATGGTAAAAATAATGCTTTAATAAAATAAGATGAGCTTGACACATGTCTTAATCTCATTGGTTGTGTCATGGCCGACCAAGACAAGCCATGGGTCAACTTGAGGACCCCATGAAGCTACTTTGGTTGGGAAATGACATAAATAACTTTTTATTTAATATAAAAGTAAAAATTACACAAACATCATATGGTTTACGAAAACAATTTTTACATGGGGCTATAAAGATCATATTTTGATTATAAATAGTAATTGTAAAGATAAAAAGATTTCCTACATCATAGTATTTTTTTATAATTTTTAGACACTAAATAAATTAAATTATTTATGACATCATGATGATGCAGCGATGACCTCATTATTTAACGATTTAAATAAAATGGAAAGATAATGTAAAATCTATGAACTACATATGTCCAAAACTTATTGTATGGGTTGCTTTCGAACCCTTATCACCTTAGACAAGCATTATATCAATTTGGGACCTTTTAAAACCGAAACACAATTTCAAATAAAGTAATATTTCTTAATTTCCAAAAGTGCCCCTCCTCTCCTCTTATAAAAGGCCCCCACCTCTACCTCATTTCACACACTCCTCAAGCCTTTGGCTCGTCCAACCCCTGCCCATTTACTCTCTCCACATCCCTCTCCTCATCCTAGAGGATTCCCTTTGGGCAGAAGCCTTTCAAAGTAAGCCTTTAGGCTCAAATCAAAAGGAGTTACACTTTTAAAGGTAATTCATTCTCTCATGTTCATTTGTTTTATTTTTTGCTTCTCCAACCACCTAAACTCTTTTTATTTACTTCTTTTGTAACAAAACCAGTATATTCAATATACTATGATGTTTTTATAAGATTTATTCGAGCTATACTCTCACACAACTACATCAAATGGTTAAAGAACATACGGTTTCCGTGGATGGAGAAATTCTGCCTCCCGAAACGATGATTATTCAATACTCATTTAACACCTTAAAAGGTGGCCATTATGATGTAAATATATTTATATATGATATATAATATGTTTATGTTTTACTTTAGCTTCTGTATTTTTCATTTGTGGCTTACATTTATGGCTTCCATTATGGGTATATGCGATATCTTCATTTAAGGAAGTGCGGACTACCGCCCCCTCAAAGTGATTTGATTCGTTAAATACCATATGTGGGACGTATAAAGGTTGGAACTATGATATTATATATGATATTGTACTGTAATTATAATATACCTTTATATAATTATTATTCCATTCTACAAAATACGAAATAGAAATGAAAGTAGCGTTCATGCGTACGTACGACTTACCGTCTCCATGAATGGTGCATTTCATTTCTTACCACTAAATGATTATGTAATGTTATAAATGCATGAATGTACTGGATATATATGACATATATGATATCTAAATCATGAATACAATTCTGGATATAATAAACATTTGGCCACACGAACAACATGTAATTGTAAGAAGTCCACTTTCGACTTAAGAACCAAATATCGGCAAAACAAATATTATTAACTTAAATGATTACATAATGTTTATGACATGGTAATAAGTGATATAAAAGGAATAATGAAATTTAAAAAGGTTCTTATGGAAGTAGAAATTAACTCAAGTTTATTATTCAGGAGATTAAAGAACGATCGAGTCAAGTCGGACCCGAGGTAAGAGATCCTACTCCTCTCTTTCTTTTTAAGTACACACCTTTATGTCATTCCTTTTAAATCTCATATTTCTTGTTATTGAGATGATCTTTTATATTAAACTTACTGTAATTTTTATGTTCATGTGATGAGAGGCCCTATTCTCTCTCATCAATCCATTTTGGAAGTTTTGAGTGGCGCCGTTAGGCTGCCGAACTTTCGTAAGAGATCTAACCTCTCTCTTTCTTTTTAAGTACTCTCCTTTATGTCACTTCTTTTAAGCTCCTATTTGTAATGTTGGGGGATGTTATTTTATATTCCTCTTGTTTTAAATTTTATTTTAATATTATGAGATACCCTATTTGATCTCATCAATCCATATTCGGAAGTTTTATGTGGCGCCGTTAGGCTGCCGAGTTTTCGTAAGGGATTTTTCATCTCACTTTTATTCCCATGAGATTTATGCTACATTTGCCACAAATTCCATTGATACGTGTATGTACTGCCCATTATTCTACTATTTGTGTAATATAATTTCGTTTATGAGTATTTACATCATTGATCTATTGTCCTTCTTTCATGGGGTGTATGTTTTGAAATATACCCAAGTCGGTAAGGGAACCTTTCACCCTCCTCTTTTTTTAAAAGCCTTCTTTTGTTGGGTCTTTTAATTTACATATTGTTATGTTGGGATATGTTCTCATATATCCATATTGATGTAAATTTTATGTCCAAGTGATGAGATACACTTTTTATCTCTCATCAACTCATTTTGATGTGATGTCGTTAGGCTGTCAAGGGAACTTTTTAACCCAATTTCGATTTCTTTGGGTTCAACATGTAGTCATTGAATATGTCATCCATTTAATATGTGTGAATGGCCTTTTATTGTTTTAAACTTAATATCCACTTATATTGGGTGTATTTATATTTGTCAAACATATTTTTGAGGTTGATTTGTCCTTAATTTAAGGATACCTTCTTTATAAGGGATTTCATCACATTTGACATTTCTATTGAGGTTTCATTGTTGTTATGCACCAATTCACTCTTATATGGTGTATATACTGTCCTTTGGAGTATTATATCATGAATCCATTTATTCTCATGATATTATAAAGTTCTGAATTAATGTTATTATTTAATTATTGTATTCAAGTGTCTCTAATTTTGGTAAAACCCCTTTGACCAAAATATCGTTTTAAATGTTTTAATTATTTGTTCTTATTAATATCCATGTTTTCAAAATGGTTTTAATGATTTATTTATATGGATATTAATGGTTTAAAATTTTAAGCTTCAAGGTGGTATGGGACTTCGTCTCAATCTCCTTTCATTGAGGCATATTTTATTTTATACACAACTTTCTTTTATACGGTGTATAAACCCCTTTGACTTTTACGTTTATTCAAAAGGAATCTTTTTTATACGAAGCATTTACTAAACGAAAAAAGGGAATGTTTTTGTCTTTCGTATGCGGCGACAACAACTTCTCCGCCGTCGTGACCGTTATTTGAGTTTCGGCTTCCTCTACAAGCCATACCTTCTTTTTAAAAGAAAAATAAATACCATGTTTTACTTTTCTTTTATTTTGGTATTGAAAATGGTTTTCACAATGTATTTTGTGTTGTATTGATATCTTGTGATTGAAATGTGGAAATGTTATGTTTCCTTTATGCATGTTTTATGTGATACGATTATGTTATGGTTCTTGGGAATTACTATGAAGACGGGTGGTTCCGTGATAAACTAAGGGCGGGTGAGACCGATATAGCTCTCCAATGCATTGGGTAACGCGAAGGAGTGAAACGTTAATATTTCTCCGAAGAGATTTTAGGGAATATACTGTGATGGGTATTCCAAACGTAACCAAGAGGGTTACTCCCTACGTAAGAATGTTATGAATGCCTCAAGTTACCTTTATGTCTTATGTTTTCTATGATTTATTCATGGTCTGATGAGGTATGTTAAAGTGCCTATGTTTTATGGGTAAAGTATGATTTCATTCTTATGTATATATGAACTCATGTTGCCTTTCCATATTTTTATAACCCTTATTGAGCTTTTTATGCTCATCCCATGTTTTTGAAATGTTTTTCATAGGTCAAGGGAAAGGTACATGATGTGATGATAGTGTCAAGGATGTGTCAAGAAAGAATCCATGTTTTATTTTCAATATGTTTCCATTGATGGGAAGAATGAATACTGTCTTTTATGTAACCACTTTGTTTAAATGTGGAATGTAATGCATGTTTCATGATCTAATTCTCTAAAACTCTAAACCTAAAAAGATCCTCAATGTGTAATCTTGTAATAACTCAAGATTAAGTAAGGTTTAAGGCTGGGGCCTTATAGTTGGTATCAAAGGTCGGTTTAGATAACTTTAGAGGTTAGGGTATTCTTTAAGCATAAGTGACATTACCATAATGGTTAGGATTTCAGAAAGAGTCCTAGTTTTAGATAAAGTGAATGAGTAAGTATATCTTAGTGTTTATCTTACTCATTAGTACATGATGGTTATGTTGATATACTCACACTGACCTTTTTGGTTTTAGTAAATGGCTGGATCTAGCAGGAACCAAAGTGACAATGGGTTTGAAGGAAACTGTGGTGAGTTCTCTAATGCATCGTGTACGAGATGGCCAACTCGATGTGGAAATTCAGGTAATAATTATTAAGGTAACCATTAGGTTTTATATGATCCTTACTTTTGAGGTAATTATGGGTTATTATATGTTATGACGGAAAATGAAAGGCATGAGATAAACTTGAGGTTAAAATATGTTATGATCATCTTTGAAGATTTTATCTCATTTTGGGGAATGTTTTAAGAATTATATAGTTTTGGAAAAAGGCAACACGCAGACCGTGTGACTACCCGTCGCGTCGGACAAAGCTGCGGGAATCGAACCCACAACCAAAGTACGATTGGTATTTATCGCCTACCACTGGACTACGTGAAGTCCCTGGTTAGTTTGACTGATTCTTTTTAGTTATATGATTTTATGAATTAAGAGTAAGTTTATTTTGGGTTATTTTTGAAAATGATTAACCTATCATGGAGGATATGTGATTAGGTTAATTACTTTTCAATACGAGACTTTAGGAGAAACTGATGTTGTTTGGAGATAAATGTTACGATTTAACTTGGAAGACTATGTGACTAAATCCTTCAAATATTTGGGTTTCAATCTTAGATTGGTTTACTTTGAAGAATTTTATGGACAAATTGTTTATCTAATGGTCCTCATTGAACTTTGGGTTTTGTTGGACAAATTTTGGAGGTTAAGAATAGATTTTCTTTTTTATAAAGGGTTATCCTTTTCTGGATTATCTGATCTTGTATTAGCCTTTATGATTTTGGTTTTGGTTAAAGCCTAAAGACATGGGATGTATGGTTAAAGCCTAAAGACATGGGATGTATATAGTTATCTTTTGTGGATTAGGTGATTCTCTAGAAGTTTATTATAGTACTCTTAATGAGAACAAGTCTCCCTAAATACTCGTCTTTTGGAAAAAAATATGAGTTTGATTAAGGAATCTAGTAAAAGTTGAAATTAAACATGATAAGTGATTATGTTTCCTTATGAATAAATTTCTCAATAAAAAGTATCTTAAAACAAAAACGTTGTCTATTAACTTTTCCTACTGGGGAATCGAATACCGTTTAACCCATCACAAGTTTGTGATTTTCTCATGGTTAACTTTATCCTAAACATGTTTTCTATCACTCTCCATCAGAACATGACCCTTTTCTTTTTCTTCCATGTCCATGTTTTCCTACACGGAATCCTATTATGGGTTAACTCAAGTGACCTTTGTACTTATCTTTCTTTATTTTAAAGTGATTGTTTTACCGACTCTTGTTCCGATGTGGGACATTCAAGGATGTTTCCAAACCCAATTTTAAAATTGCGAGGACGCAATTCCCAAAAGGGGGGGGGATGTAACACCCCAGGTAAATAAAGAATATGACATCTTTATATTTACTCATATTTGTGAATCAAGCATTAATGTTACTTTGAAGGGTATGCTATGCTCGATGGCGTACCCAATACGCAACAATGAGTTTCTTGGGAATCTTACGTTGCACTCTAATAATAAAATAATATTATTTTAAATGGTAGTTAACATGTAGCTGTTGTAATGGAGGGAATGGATAGAAATAACTATAATAGGATTATATATGTTTTTAAATGTTTTTACATTTATCCAATAAAGGATAGAGGCTTAAAATACGGGAAGAATTCAATTTTAGGTGCATATGCCCTAGTTTTCATTAAAGGTTCACTTATCACCTTTTAATGTTGAACCATCATTAAATATAGTTTTGTTCACTCTTAAACATTATTTTGGACCAAATAAAACTCTTATTAATAATCGGGACATCAAAATTTACTTTGTGTAAATTTTTGGTATCTTTCCGATAAAGTTCTTTTTTTAATGAATAGTGTAAAATTTTGTATTTTAATTCACAACCTCTTTGTAATCTAATTTATTTATATGATTATTTTATCATTTTAATTGGTTTTAAAGTGAAATTAGAATATATTTTTACCATTAAATCCAATAGTGTTCATTGGATTTAATTTCACTTTGAAATGAGACTTAAACTAGTGTCAATCTTTTGATACTTATTGTTTCATAAAAACACGCTATTTGCTCTGACAGCGGGAATTAATTATTAAATTAATTAATCTGACTTATATGTTTTTAATTTTGTAAAATAGACTTCATTTTTGAATTCGGAATATCAAATATAGCTTATGGTGAATTTTTGGGATTTTTCTGAAAAACTTCAATTTTTGATGAATAGTGAAACCACTAAGTGGTACTTATAAAAACTGATTTTTCCGTTTAAATGAAATTTTTCCATCATTGTGTTTTGAATTTCAAAAATCCTACATACATGGTTGTCATTAAGAAGTAAAATGTGGTTCAATGGGATAAAAATAATTTTTTGGTGAATAGTAACTTATTAAGTTTTAATCGCGGTTATTGGTAATTAGTGTAGTTTATGGTAAAAATAATGCTTTAATAAAATAAGATGAGCTTGACACATGTCTTAATATCATTTTTTGTGTCATGGCCGACCAAGACAGGCCATGGGTCAACTTGAGGACCCCATGGAGCTACTTTGGTTGGGAAATGACATAAATAACTTTTTATTTAATATAAAAGTAAAAAATGACACAAACATTATATGTTTTACGAAAACAATTTTTACATGGGGCTATAAAGATCATATTTTTGATTATAAATAGTAATTGTAAATATAAAAATATTTCCTACATCATAGTATTTTTTTTATAATTTTTAGACACTAAATAAATTAAATTATATATGACATCATGATAATGCAGCGATGACCTCATTATTTAACGATTTAAATAAAATGGAAAGATAATGTAAAATCTATGAACTACACATGTCCAAAACTTATTTGATGGGTTGATTTCGAACCCTTATCACCTTATCCAAGAATTATATCAATTTGGGACCTTTTAAAACCGAAACACAATTTCAAATAAAGTAATATTTCTTACTTTCCAAAAGTGCCCCTCCTCTCCTCTTATAAAAGGCCCCCACCTCTACCTCATTTCACACACTCCTCAAGCCTTTGGATCGGCCAACCCCTTCCCATTTACTCTCTCCACATCCCTCTCATAATCATAGAGGATTCCCTTTGGGCAGAAGCCTTACAAAGGAAGCCTTTAGGCTCAAATAAAAAGGAGTTACACTTTTAAAGGTAATTCATTCTCTCATGTTCATTTGTTTTATTTTTTACTTCTCCAACCCCCTAAACTATTTTTATTTACTTATTTTGTAACAAAACCAGTATATTCAATATACTAGGATGTTGTTATAAGATTTATTCGAGCTAAACTCTCACACAACTACAACAAATGGTTAAAGAACATACGGTTTCCGTGGATGGAGAAATTCTGCCTCCCGAAACGATGATTGTTCAATACTCATTTAGCACCTTCAAAGGTGGCCATTATGATGTAAATATATTTATATATGATATATAATATGTTTATGTTTTACTTTAGCTTCTGTATTTTTCATTTGTGGCTTACATTTATGGCTTCCATTATGGGTATACGCGATATCTTCATTTAAGGAAGTGCGGACTACCGCCCCCTCAAAGTGATTTGATTCGTTAAATACCATATGTGGGACGTATAAAGGTTGGAACGATGATATTATATATGATATTGTACTGGAATTATAATATACTTTTATATAATTATTATTCCATTCTATAAAATACGAAATAGAAATGAAAGTAGCGTTCATGCGTACGTACGGCTTACCGTCTCCATGAACGGTGCTTTTCATTTCTTACCTCTAAATGATTATGTAATGTTATAAATGCATGAATGTACTGGATATATATGACATATATGATATCTAAATCATGAATACAATTCTGGATATAATAAACATTTGGCCACACGAACAACATATAATTGTAAGAAGTCCACTTTCGACTTAAGAACCAAATATCGGCAAAACAAATATTATTAACTTAAATGATTACATAATGTTTATGACATGGTTATAAGTGATATAAAAGGAATAATGAACTTTAAAAAGGATCTTAAGGAAGTAGAAATTAACTCAAGTTTATTATTCAGGAGATTAAAGAACGATCGAGTCAAGTCGGACCCGAGGTAAGGGATCCAACTCCTCTCTTTCTTTTTAAGTACACACTTTTATGTCATTCCTTTTAAATCTCATCTTTATTGTTATTGAGATGATCTTTTATATTAAACTTACTGTAATTTTTATGTTCATGTGATGAGAGACCCTATTCTCTCTCATCAATCCGTTTTGGAAGTTTTGAGTGGCGCTGTTAGGCTGCCGAACTTTCGTAAGAGATCTAACCTCTCTCTTTCTTTTTAAGTACTCTCCTTTATGTCACTTATTTTAAGCTCCTCTTTGTAATGTTGGGGGATGTTATTTTTTATTCATCTTGCTTTAAATTTTATTGTAATGTGATGAGATACCCTATTTGATCTCATCAATCCATATTCGGAAGTTTTATGTGGCGCCGTTAGGCTGCCGAGTTTTCGTAAGGGATTTTTCATGTCACTTTTATTCCCGTGAGATTTATGCTACATTTGCCACAAATTCCATTGAGTGGTATATGTACTTCCCATTATTATACTATTTGTGTAATATAATTTCGTTTATGAGTATTTACATCATTGATCTATTGTCCTTCTTTCATGGGGTGTATGTTTTGAAATATACCCAAGTCGGTAAGGGAACCTTTCACCCTCCTCTTTTTTTTAAAGACTTCTTTTGTTGGGTCTTTTAATTTACATATTGCTATGTTCGGATATGTTCTCATATATCCATATTGATGTAAATTTTATGTCCAAGTGATGAGATACACGTTTTATCTCTCATCAACTCATTTTGATGTGATGTCGTTAGGCTGTCAAGGGAACTTTTTAACCCAATTTCGATTTCTTTGGGTTCAACATGTAGTCATTGAATATGTCATCCATTGAATATGTGTTAATGACATTTTATTGTTTTAAACTTAATATCCACTTATATTGGGTGTATTTATATTTGTCAAAAATATTTTTGAGGTTGATTTGTCCTTAATTTAAGGATACCTTCTTTATAAGGGATTTCATCACATTTGAAATTTCTATTGAGGGTTCATTGTTGTTTTGAACCAATTCACTCTTATATGGTGTATATACTGTCCTTTGGAGTATTATATCATGAATCCATTTATTCTCATGATATTATAAAGTTCTGACTAAATGTTATTCCTTAATTATTGTATTCAAGTGTCTCTAATTTTGGTAAAACCCCTTTTACCAAAATATCGTTTTAAATGTTTTAATTATTTGTTCTTATTAATATCCATGTTTTCAAAATGGTTTTAATGATTTATTTATATGGATATTAATGGTTTAAAATTTTAAGCTTCATGGTGGTATGGGACTTCGTCTCAATCTCCTTTCATTGAGGCATATTTTATTTTATACACAACTATCTTTTATACGGTGTATAAACCCCTTTGACTTTTACGTTTATTCAAAAGGAATCTTTTTTATACGAAGCGTTTACTAAATGACAAAAGGGAATGTTTTTGTCGTACGTATGCGGAGACAACGACTTCTCCGCCGTCGTGACCGTTATTTGAGTTTCGGCTTCCTCTACAAGCCATACCTTCTTTTTAAAAGAAAAATAAATACCATGTTTTACTTTTCTTCTATTTTGGTATTGAAAATGGTTTTCACAATGTATTTTGTGTTGTATTGATATCTTGTGATTGAAATGTGGAAATGTTATGTTTCCTTTATGCATGTTTTATGTGATACGATTATGTTATGGTTCTTGGGCATTATTATGAAGACGGGTGGTTCCGTGATAAACTAAGGGTGGGTGAGCCCGATATAGCTCTCCAATGCATTGAGTAACGCGAAGGAGTGAAACGTTAAGGTTTCTCCGAAGAGATTTTAGGGAATATACTGTGATGGGTATTCCAAAGGTAACCAGGAGGGTTACTCCCTACGTAATAATGTTATGAATGCCTCAAGTTACCTTTATGTCTTATGTTTTCTATGATTTATTCATGGTCTGATGAGGTATGTTAAAGTGCCTATGTTTTATGGGGTAAAGTATGATTTCATTCTTATGTATATATGTACTCATGTTACCTTTCCATATTTTTATAACCCTTATTGAGCTTTTTATGCTCATCCCAAGTTTTTGAAATGTTTTTCACAGGTCAAGGGAAAGGTACATGATGTGATGATAGTGTCAAGGATGTGTCAAGAAAGAATCCATGTTTTATTTTCAATATGTTTCCGTTGATGGGAATAATGAATACTGTCTTTTATGTAACCACTTTGTTTAAATGTGGAATGTAATGCAAGTTTCATGATCTAATTCTCTAAAACTCTAAAACTGAAAAGATCCTCAATGTGTAATCTTGTAATTACTCAATATTAAGTATGGTTTAAGGCTGGGGCCTTATAGTTGGTATCAAAGGTCGGTTTAGATAACTTTAGAGGTTAGGGTATTCTTTAAGCATAAGTGACATTACCATAATGGTTAGGATTTCAGAAAGAGTCCTAGTTTTAGATAAAGTGAATGAGTAAGTATATCTTAGTGTATATCTTACTCATTAGTACATGATGGTTATGTTGATATACTCACACTGACCTTTTTGGTTTTTGTAAATGGCTGGATCTAGCAGGCACCAAAGTGACAATGGGTTTGAAGGAAACTGTGGTGAGTTCTCTAATGCATCGTGTACGAGATGGCCAACTCGATGTGGAAATTCAGGTAATAATTATTAAGGTAACCATTAGGTTTTATATGATCCTTACTTTTGAGGTAATTATGGGTTATTATATGTTATGATGGAAAATGAAAGGCATGAGATAAACTTGAGGTTAAAATATTTTATGATCATTTTTGAAGATTTTATCTCATTTTGGGGAATGTTTTAAGAATTATATAGTTTTGGAAAAAGGACAACACGCAGACCGTGTGACTACCCGTCGCGTCGGACAAAGCTGCGGGAATCGAACCCACAACCAAAGTACGATTGGTATTTATCGCCTACCACTGGACTACGTGAAGTCCCTGGTTAGTTTGACCGATTCTTTTTAGTTATATGATTTTATGAATTAAGAGTAAGTTTATTTTTGGTTATTTTTGAAAATGATTAACCTATCATGGAGGATATGTGATTAGGTTAATTACTTTTCAATACGAGACTTTAGGAGCAACTGATGTTGTTTGGAGATAAATGTTACGATTTAACTTGGAAGACTATGTGACTAAATCTTTCAAATATTTGGGTTTCAATCTTAGATTGGTTTACTTTGAAGAATTTTATGGACAAATTGTTTATCTAATGGTCCTCGTTGAACTTTGGGTTTTGTTGGACAAATTTTGGAGGTTAAGAATAGATTTTATTTTTTATAAAGGGTTATCCTTTTCTGGATTATCTGATCTTGTACTAGCCTTTTTGATTTTGGTTTTGGTTAAAGCCTAAAGACATGGGATGTATATAGTTCTCTTTTGTGGATTAGGTGATTCTCTAGAAGTTGATTATAGTACTCTTAATGCGAACAAGTCTCCCTAAATACTCGTCTTTTGGAAAAAAATATGAGTTTGATTAAGGAATCTATTAAAAGTTGAAATTCAACATGATAAGTGATTATGTTTCCTTATGAATAAATTTCTCAATAAAAAGTAGCTTAAAACAAAAACGTTGTCTATTAACTTTTCCTACTGGGGAATCGAATACCATTTAACCCATCACAAGTTTGTGATTTTCTCATGGTTAACTTTATCCTAAACATGTTTTCTATCACTCTCCATCAGAACATGAACCTTTGCTTTTTCTTCCATGTCCATGTTTATCTTACACGGAATCCTATTATGGGTTAACTCGAGTGACCTTTGTACTTATCTTTCTTTATTTTAAATTGATTGTTTTACCGACTCTTGTTCCGATGTGGGACTTTCAAGGATGTTTCCAAGCCCAATTTTAAAATTGCGAGGACGCAATTCCCAAAAGGGGGGGAGGATGTAACACCCCAGGTAAATAAAGAATATGACATCTTTATATTTACCCATATTTTTGAATCAAGCATTAATGTTACTTTGAAGGGGATGCTATGCTCGATGGTGTACCCAATACGCAACAATGAGTTTCTTGGGAATCTTACGTTGCACTCTAATAATAAAATAATATTATTTTAAATGGTAGTTAACATGTAGCCGTTGTAATGGCGGGAATGGATAGAAATAACTATAATATGATTATATATGTTTTTAAATGTTTTTACATTTATTCAATAAAGGATAGAGGCTTAAAATACGGGAAGAATTCAATTTTAGGCGCATATGCCCTAGTTTTCATTAAAGGTTCACTTATCACCTTTTAATGTTGAACCATCATTAAATATAGTTTTTTTCACTGTTAAACATTCTTTTGGACCAAATAAAACTCTTATTAAGAATCGGGACATCAAAATTTACTTTGTGTAAATTTTTGGTATCTTTTCGATAAAGTTCTTTTTTTTAATGAATAGTGTAAAATTTTGTATTTTAATTCAAAACCTCTTTGCAATCTAATTTATTTATATGATTAGATTATCTTTTTAATTGGTTTTAAAGTGAAATTAGAATATATTTTTACCATTAAATCCAATAGTGGTCATTGGAATTAATTTCACTTTGAAATGAGACTTAAACTAGTGTCAATCTTTTGATACTTATTGTTTCATAAAAACACGCTATTTGCTCTGACAGCGGGAATTAATTATTAAATTAATTAATCTGACTTATATATTTTTAATTTTGTAAAATAGACTTCATTTTAGAATTCTGAATATAAAATATAGCTTATGGTGAATTTTTGGGATTTTTCTGAAAAACTTCAATTTTTGATGAATAGTGAAACCACTAAGTGGTACTTATAAAAACTGATTTTTCCGTTTAAATGAAATTTTGCCATCATTGTGTTTTGAATTTCAAAAATCCGACATAAATGGTTGTCATTAAGAAGTAAAATGTGGTTCAATGGGATAAAAATAATTTTTTGGTGAATAGTAACTTATTAAGTTTTAATCGCGGTTATTGGTAATTAGTGTAGTTTATGGTAAAAATAATGCTTTAATAAAATAAGATGAGCTTGAAACATGTCTTAATATCATTGGTTGTGTCATGGCCGACCAAGACAATCCATGGGTCAACTTGAGGACCCCATGGAGCTACCTTGGTTGGGAAATGACATAAATAACTTTTTATTTAATATAAAAGTAAAAATGACACAAACATCATATGTTTTACGAAAACAATTTTTACATGGGGCTATAAAGATCATATTTTTGATTATAAATAGTAATTGGAAATATAAAAATATTTCCTACATCATAGTATTTTTTTTATAATTTTTAGACACTAAATAAATTAAATTATTTATGACATCATGATGATGCAGCGATGACCTCATTATTTAACGATTTAAATAAAATGGAAAGATAATGTAAAATCTATGAACTACACATGTCCAAAACTTATTTGATGGGTTTATTTCGAACCCTTATCACCTTATCCAAGAATTATATCAATTTGGGACCTTTTAAAACCGAAACACAATTTCAAATAAAGTAATATTTCTTACTTTCCAAAAGTGCCCCTCCTCTCCTCTTATAAAAGGCCCCCACCTCTACCTCATTTCACACACTCCTCAAGCCTTTGGCTCGGCCGACCCCTGCCCAGTTACACTCTCCACATCCCTCTCCTCATCCTAGAGGATTTCCTTTGGGCAGAAGCGTTTCAAATAAAGCCTTTAGGCTCAAATCAAAAGGAGTTACACTTTTAAAGGTAATTCATTCTCTCATGTTCATTTGTTTTATTTTTTGCTTCTCCAACCCCCTAAACTCTTTTTATTTACTTATTTTGTAACAAAACCAGTATGTTAAATATACTAGGATGTTGTTATAAGATTTATTCGAGCTAAACTCTCACACAACTACATCAAATGGTTAAAGAACATACGGTTTCCGTGGATGGAGAAATTCTGCCTCCCGAAACGATGATTGTTCAATACTCATTTAACACCTTCAATGGTGGCCATTATGATGTAAATATATTTATATATGATATATAATATGTTTATTTTTTACTTTAGATTCTGTATTTTTCATTTGTGGCTTACCTTTATGGCTTCCATTATGGGTATACGCGATATCTTCATTTAAGGAAGTGCGGACAACCGCCCCCTCAAAGTGATTTGATTCGTTAAATACCATATGTGGGACGTATAAAGGTTGGAACTATGATATTATATATGATATTGTACTGGAATTATAACATAACTTTATATAATTATTATTCCATTCTATAAAATACGAAATAGAAATGAAAGTAGCGTTCATGCGTACGTACGGCTTACCGTCTCCATGAATGGTGCATTTCATTTCATACCTCTAAATTATTATGTAATGTTATAAATGAATGAATGTACTGGATATATTTTACATATATGATATCTAAATCATTAATACAATTCTGGATATAATAAACATTTGGCCACACGAACAACATGTAATTGTAATAAGTCCACTTTCGACTTAAGAACCAAATATCGGCAAAACAAATATTATTAACATAAATGATTACATAATGTTTATGAAATGGTAATAAGTGATATAAAAGGAATAATGAACTTTAAAAAGGTTCTTAAGGAAGTAGAAATTATCTCAAGTTTATTATTCAGGAGATTAAAGAACGATCGAGTCAAGTCGGACCTGAGGTAAGGGATCCTACTTCTCTCTTTCTTTTTAAGTACACACTTTTATGTCATTCCTTTTAAATCTAATATTTCTTGTTATTGAGATGATATTTTATATTAAAATTACTGTAATTTTTATGTTCATGTGATGAGAGACCCTATTCTCTCTCATCAATCCATTTTGGAAGTTTTGAGTGGCGCCGTTAGGCTGCCGAACTTTTGTAAGAGATCTAACCTCTCTCTTTCTTTTTAAGTACTCTCCTTTATGTCACTTCTTTTAAGCTCCTCTTTTTAATGTTGGGGGATGTTATTTTATATTCCTCTTGATTTAAATTTTATTGTAATGTGATGAGATACCCTATTTGATCTCAGCAATTCATATTCTGAAGTTTTATGTGGCGCCGTTAGGCTGCCGTGTTTTCGTAAGGGATTTTTCATCTCACTTTTATTCCCGTGAGATTTATGCTACATTTTCCACAAATTCCATTGAGTGTTGTATGTACTACCCATTATTATACTATTTGTGTAATATAATTTCGTTTATGAGTATTTACATCATTGATCTATTGTCCTTCTTCCATGGGGTGTATGTTTTGAAATATACCCAAGTCGGTAAGGGAACCTTTCACCCTCCTCTTTTTTTAAAAGACTTCTTTTGTTGGGTCTTTTAATTTACATATTGTTATGTTGGGATATGTTATAATATATCCATATTGATTTAAATTTTATGTCCAAGTGATGAGATACACTTTATCTCTCATCAACTCATTTTGATGTGATGTCGTTAGGCTGTCAAGGGAACTTTTTTACCCAATTTCGATTTCTTTGGGTTCAACATGTAGTCATTGAATATGTCATCAATTGAATATGTGTGAATGACCTTTTATTGTTTTAAACTTAATATACACTTATATTGGGTGTATTTATATTTGTCAAACATATTTTTGAGGTTGATTTGTCCTTAATTTAAGGATACCTTCTTTATAAGGGATTTCATCACATTTGACATTTCTATTGAGGGTTCATTGTTGTTATGCACCAATTCACTCTTATATGGTGTATATACTGTCCTTTGGAGTATTTTATCATGAATACATTTATTCTCATGATATTATAAAGTTCTGACTAAATGTTATTCCTTAATTATTGTATTCAAGTGTGTCTAATTTTGGTAAAACCCCTTTAACCAAAATATCGTTTTAAATGTTTTTATTATTTGTTCTTATTAATATCCATGTTTTGAAAATGGTTTTAATGATTTATTTATATGGATATTAATGGTTTAAAATTTTAAGCTTGAAGGTGGTATGGGACTTCGTCTCAATCTCCTTTCATTGAGGCATATTTTATTTTATACACAACGTTATTTTATATGGTGTATAAACCCCTTTGACTTTTACGTTTATTCAAAAGGAATCTTTTTTATACGAAGTGTTTACTAAACGACAAAAGGGAATTTTTTTGTCGTACGTATGCGGCGACAAAGACTTCTCCGCCATCGTGACCGTTATTTGAGTTTCGGCTTCCTCTACAAGCCATACCTTCTTTTTAAAAGAAAAATAAATACCATGTTTTACTTTTCTTTTATTTTGGTATTGAAAATGGTTTTCACAATGTATTTTGTGTTGTATTGATATATTGTGATTGAAATGTGGAAATGTTATGTTTACTTTATGCATGTTTTATGTGATACGATTATGTTATGGTTCTTGGGCATTATTATGTAGACGGGTGGTTCCATGATAAACTAAGGGCGGGTGAGCCCGATATAGCTCTCCAATGCATTGGGTAAAGCGAAGGAGTGAAACTTTAAGGTTTCTCCGAAGATATTTTAGGGAATATATTGTGATGGGTATTCCAAACGTAACCAAGAGGGTTACTCCCTACGTAAGAATGTTATGAATGCCTCAAGTTACCTTTATGTATTATGTTTTCTATGATTTATTGGTCTGATGAGGTATGTTAAAGTGCCTATGTTTTATGGGTAAAGTATGATTTCATTCTTATGTATATATGAACTCATGTTACATTTCCATATTTTTATAACCCTTATTGAGCTTTTTATGCTCATCCCAAGTTTTTGAAATGTTTTTCACAGGTCAAGGGAAAGGTACATGATGTGATGATAGTGTCAAGGATGTTTCAAGAAAGAATCCATGTTTTATTTTCAATATGTTTCCTTTGATGGGAAGAATGAATGCTATCTTTTATGTAACCACTTTTTTTAAATGTGGAATGTAATGCAAGTTTCATGATCTAATTCTCCAAAACTCTAAACCTGAAAAGATCCTCAATGTGTAATCTTGTAATAACTCATGATTAAGTAAGGTTTAAGGCTGGGGCCTTATAGTTCATTATCATTATTCATTATAAAAACGTATAATATTATCCTTATAGAATTTCAATAGTGTCATAAATATAATTTATATATGATAAATACAAATTTAATGTCATCCATTTTAGACAGTGATAGAAAAGAATATATATCATTCGGTAGAGGTGGTAGTCCACACATACACACAGACGATACTATCATTTTTTATATAAATGTTGAGCAGTAAAAGATAAAATAATTTTTCAACTAAATATATTAATAATTTTATAAATATAATATTTTTTATTATATAATAATTTTTAACCATTCATGTAAAGAGTTAATTATAATTTGAACATTTCATTCGTGTAGGTGATGGTCTTCACGTACACATGATGAAATTTCTATTTTTCACTAATTTTAGAGGAAGGTATAAAAAGGATATTTTTTAGAATATTTAAATTTTATAATATTAATTCGTATTATGTTATCATACATCCAATTATAAAATATATTTTATGGGGTATAAATAGAAAATAATTAAGAGTTATTGATTGAGAACGTTACCTATCTCGTTGGATGTTGTCCCTTGGGTATCCCCTAAGGCACATTAGTTTGGTATTTTGGTGAAAAAAATCTTCTAGGGCATGTGAATATTTTTTAGGAGAGTTTTGGGTAGAGTTTCTAATAAAGAAAGTCTTATTAATGTGTGTATAAATGGGGATGGTGATAAGTGTTATTTATAAGTAACTAAAATGGGATTTTTGGTAATAAAGCATATTGAAATAAAAAGAATAGGTTTTGCAAATAAGAATATGATTCAAAGTTTACAAAAAAAGTTAGGGGGATGAGAAAAGGTTAATAATATCTCAAAAATTCATTATTAGTCATGTTTTCAACATGTTTTATGTCTTTTTCCATTAATTAAATTCATTTGACCTTCATTTATCTTCACTGTGATAATTTGTTTTTACCAAATTAGTTATTAAAATTTATTCAAAAAAATTAAATTTATTAAATAATTTGGAACTAATAATATCATATATAAAACCCATTTTATTTAAAAAATACCTCAAATCAATAAAAAATTTATGTATAATGCATTAAAGTAGTTTTTAGAAAAAACATAACATGAGTTTTAAAATGTAAAATATAGGTTTTTGAGTTAAAAATGATATTTTTAAATGTTTAACAAAACTTATAATATACATATTTGGTTAATAATAAAGGTTAATTATTTTCTAATTCATTTCTATATCTTAATGATGTCATATTAGTCGTAGTATTTTTTAAAATGGTATTTTGTACAACTAAAAAACAACTATTTCCCAAAAAAATAGAAAAAATCCTCCCTTAAAAATTTTGCATAATTAATTAAAAAATAAAGTTTATTTTATCAAATTCAAATTAAAAAACTGATCTAAATTAGGTTTTATAAAGAAATTCCAAACAGGAAAAATTATTTTAGATAACAAAAATATAAGAATGAAATAAATTAATTGTTATTACTTGACTAGTAAAAACTATCAAATGAATGTTAATTTATTTTCATAGATATATTATTTATACATTTAATTAAAATTATTCTTTAATAGTGATTTTAATATTCCATAAGCTTTTTTTTATACTACTGGTCTAGACATTATCCCAGTGGTTTTATTATGGCCAGGTAATGTTTCAATTTAATGATAATTTGTCTTTAGATTTTAATATCTATATTACATAATACGACTAAAATATAAATTTAGAAGAAAATTTTCTATATATAAATTTATGGGTCATTATATTCTTCTCCTTTATGAAATTTCTACCTTGAAATTTCATTTCACACACTATATTGAAAAAATAGGGCACTTCTATTTCATTAGCTCTATAAGTTCCCTTGTTTATTCTTCATACATATTTGTTCTCCAAAGTACTATGACAAGGTGATTTTTCTTGATGCGAAAGAATTTGTCTTTATGGTCAAAGATCTTCATCAACTTCTCCTCGAAAGAGGGATCATACTTTAACTATACCGCCTCTAGATTCAGTACATGTGAGATATATGGTATATGCTTTCTGAAGAGGGATATATGGAACACATAATGTACTTTGGATAGGTTTTTTAGAGTATTAGTTGATATTAAACATATCTAATGTCATTAGAAATCTCAAAGGGATCAATTTTTCTTAGACTTATCTTCCCCTTCATCCCAAACCTCATTACTCTATTCCATGGAGATATATGAAGAAAAACATTATCACTAACCTCAAACTTTAGGTCTCATTGATGGTTATAAATATAAATCATTTCTTGACTATGCACTACATTCATGTGTTTCTGAATGTATTTCACCTTCTCTTCCTTTTCATCAACTACTTCAGGTCACAATATATTATTTTCACTAACCAAAACACAAAAAGTGGGAGTTATATATTTTTTACCATATAGGGCTTCACATAGAACCATTTTAATGATTGATTGGAAACTATTATTATATGATAAATATAGTAATATGTTCATCCTATCCACCCTTGAAGTCCATAGAGAAATATCTCAACATATCCTGAAGTTTTTTGTTAGTTCATTGAGATTATACATCATTCTGGGGGTTATAGGAAATACTAAAGTCTAAGTAATATTAAGGTAATACTGAATACTCCTCCAAAATTTACAGGTGAACCTTGGACCATGACTATACATAATGGAAATTTGTTTCCATGTTTCCTTACCTAATTCTTGATATATACCCTTTCATGTTTTTCAATGGATTGATCTCCATAAATAGCGATGAAGTGGGAAATCTTGGTGAGTCGATCCCCCATAACCCAAGTCATATTTATCCCTTATATGTCTCTAGAAGATCAGTTATAAATTTTATCATGATACTTCTTGGTACTCCTTAGTTGGAAGGGGAAATATGAAATATGAGCATCACTCAACAAAAGTTTCTTTATCTGATGGGACTATGGAACACAAAATCATGTTAAAAAGTTAAAAAATCATCATTATAAATGTGGAATATATGAATATTTCCTTATATTATGTTTGAGGCCTTATTTTTTTATCTCCCTATCATTCCATTGTGCCTCATTTATCACCTCTATAATAGACGTTTAGGAAATTATTATTAAAGGTAGGATGTATTCACTGCCTAATGATTTCTAGATTCAACTTTTATATATAGATAAAGGTAAAGTCTTTATCAATCCACATCATAGATAGAGAAGAATGTTCCTCTCTACTAAAATGATCATCTTCCATGTATTCATTTCCTTGATGGTAACCATATGTTGGTCAGAGGAAAACTGCACTATGAATCAAGATGAGGGTGAATTGTGTTGTTGTAATTTTCTTCACTTAAAACCACCCTCTATTAGGGTGTGATAATTTCATATCTTTTATTAACACAATCATATATTAGGAAATAAAATTAGTAAGAAATATATTAAACATATGACATTTATAGTTGTTTGGGGAACATATTTCCCCTATTCTACTCTATCAAATCTCAACTCCTATAGATTTTGGATTTTCACGAGAATCTACCTGTTTCATGGAGATTTCCCAACTTAGTGAAATAATCCACTACTTGGTACAAAAACAGGAGCTTTTACCAAAATATAACAATGATTTATAAAACACCATCCATCAACACACATTACATGGAATTATTACTTCCAACAATAAGAAAGAATAATGAGTGTTTACAATATGAATCACATAGTAACAAGACACAACTAGAAGAAGAGAAGAATTATATAGAAGATAAAAATAATTTTAAATTATATCTTGTAAATAGTATTCTAGAATAAAACCATATTGATCTTAATATCACATATATATAAAAATTTATTTTTCTTCGGTTATTTTTTAGAATAGAGAAACATTATAGAAAGTTTCGAGAGAGAGATACCAACGGAATTATTATTCTTGTTACTTTTATATTCTTTATGTTGTGCGGAAAATATTTTATATATTATTACATATTATTAATGAATATAATATCCCATAAAATGAATCCTTGAGATAAAATAGTATATGTCTTTTTTCTTGAAATTCCTTGATTATACGAGTGAGAAATAATTTCATATATACTTTACTATCTTCTTGATAATGCAACCATTTAGAAAATTATTTTACTATAGGGGGTAGTTTAATATTTAATGCATAAACAGTGGAATTAATATGCACTAAAATTACTCCAATGACAATAAATGTGAAATTTTTAGAATTATGTAGCTGATTATGGATCACCACATTGTCAAATTCCATTCACATAGTCGAAATGATCTATGTAGTCATTAATCATGTTGCTGATTTATTTCTTATCAAAATTACAGGGCCAAATTTCTCACACAACCAAATTTCACATATCCAATTGAATCACAGAACTGAATATAAGCACATAGAAAAATACTATAGATATTAAAATCATATATCTGATTTCCTAATGTATCCAACTCAGGTAATAATTTCATCATTTTAGTTTTTTTCTCATGTTGTGGATTCATCGATGTAGGTGATTCTACGATGTAGTCAATTTTCATAAGTGATTCCTTCATATATGTGTTTTATTTTGTTGGTTTCTCGATGTATCCAAATATTCAAATATCTAAATTCCTTACATAGTTGAATTTTTCAGACTTAAAAAATTTACAACAAACATTGAAAATTGTATAATTACAGAAGAATGAGCTTAAGTAAAGACAAAACCTAATAAAAAACATAATAGTTGAATACTTATAATAGTTGATGAGTTTTTTAGATCCCCAAAACAAAATTCACAAGTGATATAGTGTAATAAAATTATTAGTTTAATGATATCCTCCTTTTTAATGATCACAAAAACCATTAATTTTGGAACAAAACATTTTAAATGATTTAATATTTCTTCAAAAAAAAATTCATGTATAAATACTTTTTAAAATTTTATTTTTATGATTCCATATATCCCTTATGTTTTATTATATATACTCTACCCCTTTTGGTATCATTAAAAAATAAGGGTAAGGAGTGGAAAGGAAGAGGTGTGCATGTGTTTCTCAACATCTGATCCATCACAGCTTTTTCTTACTGAGGGTTCTTCCGTATGAACATGAGGATAAGATGAAATATTTTTTGGGGTATATGAAATATTAGTATATTCCATAATAGTCACATTAAAAGATCAATATATTTTAATATAAGTTGAACTATGGATTGGATCAACTTCATCGTGTTCAACCTTATGATCCAATATGATTTAAGAAACATGAACACTACGCTCATTCGCAGCTAGTATTTCTACTAGAGAACTACAAGTTGTCTCAATGGTTGTAAAAAGTAGATGAATTGATTAAAAAGCACTTGAAACTGAAAATTCATGAATTTTAACTTATTCCACTATTGGTATGACATTTGAGAGTGTAGGAATATATCTGGCATTAACTATCTCACGCACATCCTATGTAGGCGCTATCTTATCTTGTGTTACATCCCTAGGAGGTGAGGTAGTGGGTGCCTTCCCAGATTTAGGGATAGACATGATATAATCACATTAACTCTAACTCTATGTCTAACAATCCTTAAATAATTAGAGTTTTCATCCCAATTTTAAAAAAAATATTTATAATAATTATTGAAAGAGTGTTACTCTTATAGCACTTAAAAACTACACCTTCATTTAAGTCCACATATTTTTTCTTCAAAACAAATCAAAAGTCCTTGAATAAGGGTAATCATTCAACTTCTCATTCCTTAGATAACATCTGTCTATGAATGTCATCTTGTATCAAGGGATATTAAACTTAACATTATTGATCAAAATATATAAAATATTTATGTCATGAAATAATATATTTTTCATCTCACCTTCTTTATAAGAAATTCTAGTACGGATAAAATTTCCCAACACCTTCTACTCCTCTTCAATGTCCATCACAGCCTTCTTATCAAAATAATAGGATCTAAATTGAAACTTAAAGACTTTAATGGTTATAAAATAGCATGTAAAAACTAATGTATAATTGAAATATAATTCAACTTGATAAGGATAGTGCATAATATCCACTAGCACTATTAATTAAAGTAACAAATATTTCCTATTTACATTCATTAAAATAAAATCATCTATTTGGTTGAACTGAAACTATGGATTTTTTATCAATTCATTTTCCTCCACCTCAAATATAAATCCTGAATTATTCTCATCAAGCCCAAATTTTCAACCTTGGAATTAAAAAATATACTTCAAAAACATATCTATTCTTTCAACCACGCTATATCAATAACCTTTCCTTTAATAACACTGTGGGGTGCACCGCGAGCATTAAATATCTTTGAAGATTTGGAACCATTGTCATATTCTCTCTTGGACTACCCTATTAAATAGATATTTACAAAATTTTGAGATAATTGAATTTCAATGTTTGGATTCACGAGGTGAAGGGATGTATGCAAAATGAAAAGGTTTTTATGGAAAATTTTAGGTTTGGTTGCAAACCCAATTTTGGAGGGGGTTGAATATATGATTTAGGTTTCAGAGTTCAAGCTAGTAAAAAATAAAATATAAAAGAAAATATGAGAATGTGAATAATCTAAGTATTTATCTTGTTAAATGGAAATATTGTTAATTTCTAAAAATAAATATGGTCACAAATAACTATTAAAGAATAATATATTCCAAAAATTAACTAAATAAAAATAAATTAATAATGATAAAAAATAAAAGGAAATTAATAATAAATATCGAGACTAAAATATAATTTCAATTAAAATAATTTAAACCCATTTAAATTAAAAATATTCCCAATTTATGATTAATAAAATCAAAATTATCACAATCAAGGGTATTAGTAACGATATTTGATAATTAATTCTTGACTGAGACAAGTTAAATATATATATCCTATTTTTGGGCATGGTATCTCAGGAAACCATGCCTTAAGTTAATATACTTTGTTCCTGAATGGTTTATTGGATTTTTTGACATTTTTATAGCACTAATATTATCAAATTTGATTTAAACATTATCAAAATTCAATTAAAAAATAATCTAATACATGTTTCATTCACAATACCTGGTCATAATAGCTTTAAAAATATTGTATTCTATTTTGATATTAGATAATACAACTATGCATCATTTCCTACTAGACCATGATACATGATATTTACCTAGAAAGTGGTAGGTTTCTTCTGTACTATTCATATCTAGTTTGTGCCGACCAAAGTCGGCATTAAAGAATAAAGCCAAATTAAAACATGAGGATTTTAGAAAAAGTAAGGAAAAACAAATTAATACTATAAAATAGCTTAAAATTATTTAAGAAAATTTTAAATAATATTTCATTATATTTTATTGGGATATAGAACATAAATATACCATAATTATAATGTCTGGTCAACTAGTTGTTAAATACATTAGACTTTTAATTATTCCTCTCTATTTATTTTTATTAATTGTTATCCTAGATTAATCCACATCAATATTTTCATTATAACTTATAGTATTTTTATTGAAGTTACCATTTTTATTCTAAAGCTATTATTTAATTCATGTATGTACATACTTTGATTTAGAACATTCCCAAAGTCTTTTTCATAAATCTATAAATAAAGTCATAAATTAAACTCCCCCATCTTACTCATTTCAAATACCATTTTCATTAATTTTTAAAAATCATTTCACACATTTTTATTTGGAGAACCAAAAAAACATCATCAAAATACATATAAACTAAAAATATATTTGAATATGATGTTTTCTTGAAAATAGTAATCCACCTTTCCTATGGAAAATCTAGTTGATAAATGAAATTAATTTAAACAATCATACTTGGATCTTGGTTCTTCTTTAAGGCATTAATAATATTTAGTAATTTTGGAAATTGAATTTGGGAAATGGATATTCTCAGAACCAATAATTTGTTCAACATAAACATACTCCTTAAGAATAAGATATAAAAGTTTATAATTTAAAACCATCTAAAATAATTTGACATCTATGTAATATAAATAGTCTAGGATAATTATAATGGCTTATAATATAGCTATAATTGCACATCTTTATTCGTAATAAATCCCTCCCTCTTGGTTGTACCATTTATCTAATAGTATTTCTTTATTCATGGTGATCACAACATAGACATCCGTATTATTTTTAAAGAAAACATTCTTACTATAATAGGGTATTCTAATGACATGTCTAGTAATTTTATCACCTTGTTTTTATTAAATTGATTTAATACTTTATGCATGGATAAAACCCAAATCCCATCAGATAATATTTCTTCTATGGTTTTGGGTTATAATTGAGATAAAGAGGTATTAAATTCATGAATCTATACTATATCTCTTATAGTTTTAATCCATTTATCTAATCTTCCTTTCAAAATATCTAAGGAATTGTTTTTTTCGGTTCTAGGATATTTTGGAAGAACAATTTCTGGTACAATATTATCCATACATTAAGGATTAGATTCCTCAAAATTGTGTTCCAAATTAACATCCTTTATATAATAAAAAAGAGAAACAATTATCATGTTTTCAAATTAATCACTGAACTCATCAAATTCATTCATTTTATGATCTAATAGATCACTTTCATAAAATATCAGATAAGTTTCTTCTTTAATAATCTTTGAAATTTTGTTAAAATATCTATAATCTTTTGAATTAGTATACTAACCAAATAATATTCCTTAATATTCATTTGGATCATATTTACCATGATTATTGTTGGTGATTAGTATGTATATTTTTCATATAAATAGTTTAAAGTATCAAAATTTTGGATTTATATTATTTCATAGACAATAGGGTGTTTTCATTAAAATATGAAGAATTATAAATATTTATTTGACATAACATGTAGTATTTATAGCTTCATCACAAAAGGTACTGGGTATGTTATATTCACCTAACATAGTCCTAGAAATTCCTTGGATTTTTATTTTACTCCTTTCAAGAACACCATTCTATTGTGGAGTCCTAGGGGAACAATATGTTTAATACCATGTATTAAACAATTATAATTAAACTAATTGTCTTTAAATTCTCCTCTAAGTAAACTTTCCAAATTATTTATTTTGTAATATCTCTCTTTTTTGAACCAATTCAAAAAAAAGCATATAAGATCAAAAAAAATGATAACTTGTTATACTCAAAAATAAAATTTAATTAAATTTTCAAAATTGGTCAAATAACACATAAATAAAATAATTTCCATTTAGTCTTGTTGTACCAGATGTTCTAAAAATATCAATGAGGATATGTTCTATATGCTAAAACATAGAAACCACTCTAATTAATTTATAATATGACTTATTCTACTTTCTTATTTTTAAAGAATCACATAGTTTCACTTTGTTCAATTTAAGTGGTGGAAAATCTAAAATTAAATTTCTCTTATAAAATTTACTCAAAGAATATACATTACCATTTCCAAAAACACTATACCAATTCTAGGACTAATTTTGTTCAGAATTTAAAACATACAATTCATTTTCTACAAATATAATTAGTATAGAGAGTACATAAATTCTATATTCAAGGTTACTTAAATTTAAGAAGTATATCTTTTAAATTAGAATATAAATTATTTGAAAAATAAATATAATAACCTCTATAAAAAAATTGGGAAATATTTATCAATTTTTATTCTATTTCTTCCACATAGAGAACATTATTGATGAGGACTGAGACTGGATTTCCAACTTATCCATTTACCGTAATATTACCCTTAGTATTTTCACCCAATGTAACAAATACACCATTGATTGTTGATATAGAATGGAAATTTGAGAGATATCCACTCATATTCTATGAGAATAAACTTTCCATGTACTATTTTTTATCCTATATAATATAAAATTTTCCATAAAAACAAATTTAAAGATCTTTTTTTACACAAATTCTCCTAGGACCTCAATTGTTAGCAACTAATTATTTAGGAGCCAAAATATTCTTGTTATGTCATGAAATTCCAAGACTATATTTTCATAAATTTTTTTAAATAAAAATATATTTTCCACCAAATAACTTATGATTTATAATAATATAACTATTATCATAGTTCCCTAGTTCTCCCAAGAGAAAATAAATAAATTTAGAGAGGTTTATTTTCTTGAAACTAGGCACAAACAAATTTTATATAGTTTAGTTTTTTCTTCATTAAATATAAATATAAATTTGTTTATCTAAAATTTATCATTACCAAGTTGTTGGTTTATGTAATTTTAACCTTTATAAAACACTAGATGCATATTTAAGATCTTTAACTTCTTTTAGTAATCATTAAATTTTATTATTATGTTCAATAGAATATGGAGCGTATTTTTTTTGTGTTACATTAAAATATAAATAGTTTTTATTTAAGTCCTATTTTTTCACTAATAATAACATTATTAAGCCTTTATAAGGATTTATTAATATTAATTTTGAATAAAAATTTATTTTCTAACATGGTGAAATATTATTTGAATTGTTCAAAAGTAAATCATCATTTCCAAAGTCATATTCATGCTCAAAATAATAAAAAGTGTGTACCTCATTATATTATTACATAGATCTCATTTTTTCCTTTTTATTTAACATTTAAAATTTTCATCCCATGTATGTGTTATCAATAGAGTCCTCTAAATCACTTTATATGGCCTTTATAGCTCTTTTACTCCATTTTTATCAGATTTTTTTTCTTGAAGCTTTGGTTAATCTTGTTTAATGTGTCCAAACTTATTTTACTCATAACAACATACTTATTTTTATATTTGATAATATTTAATATACTTATTTTACGGTTTATTGAATCCACTTATCTTGTTGTAGAGTTAATTTTTATTCCTTAAAAATGAGTAAGTTCATTGTCTGATGTATATCAATTTAAATTGTCCTTATTATATGACTTAGTGATTTGTATTACTTTCTATTTTTTTATCTTTAGAAGTAGATACATTTATAAAATCATTTCCTTTTTAACCTATATATAACCACAAGATTTATCTTATATCTCATCATTATACATCATTATTCTTCCAATAATATTTTTTACTTTGAAATATTTTAAATCAATGGATTTCATAATGGTATCTATGACTCGATTCCACTTAGATGGTATCACTCTAATAATTTTCAATGATTAATCATATTCAATAATATATTCTATAAGAGAAGAAACATTATTCTCAATTTCTGATAATATTCGATTCATTTTTGATATTCTCTCTCTTTCAATCATTTTGACTGTATCAGACTTTAACTTAGAAGTATTATATCAAAGTAATCTTAGATTCTCCACACTATCATAAGCTTCTGATATTGTGGTACACATTTTATAAGATGTGGTACACTAAGAAACCCTATTTAATTAATATATACCTAGTCCACATATTATACCATTCATAAAATTTCTGTTTTGATCATATTCACTTTTGGTATTAGCATCCCGTTTATCTGGATCTCCTTTAAAAATTATATAAGGTTTAACTTTTTTCTGAGAAAACATTAAAACCAGAATTCTTTAAATAGATAATAATTTTTTCCTTTCGACAACCATAATATATTCCATTGAAATAGGTATATATTATCAAAGACATAACTTATTGTAGGATCAAAATAATGTTGTACATGCTCAATATACAAGAGGGGGGGGGGGGGGGTGAATTGTACACTTTAAGAATTTCCTTAGACAAGGAATTATCTAAGTTTAACAAAGTTAAACTAAGAAAATTCTTAACACCTCTAACACCAATTAGAGAATTGGAACCAGGTATGAAGTTATAAACTTCAAGTTCTATGCACTTGCTTAAATCTGGAAAGTGATTCCGAAAACCGGTTCCGAAAATATGGATCTGGAAATTGAAACATAACTAAAGTTTACAATATGAGATTCTACCTTAAAGAATATAGAATCTGAATGAATCAGAGTAAAAGTGTAAGGAAATATAAGAAGATTATACTTTCCTTACAATACACAAAGCAGCGGAAAAACATGTAGTAAAACTACAAGTAACAAGATATAAGTCTTTTAACCCAAAGAGAAGGGTATCCAACAACCTTGGATAAATGTCCCTTAATTTATACTTTAAAGAAAGTATTTCTTACCCACACCAGGTTAAACCCTCGAAATGAAGATCGAAATCTCTATCTTGCTAACCCCGCAAGCCCTCAACTTCAAGGTATTTGGAACCTCTGTATTCCTCGGTAAGGAATCCCTTGAACTTCAAGGTAGTCAGCACCTCTGTCTTCATATCCCCGGAAGTCCTCGAATGTAATCAGCAACATTCCGAGTTGCACGAAGCAATCTGAACGAGCAGTTCAGTATGCACAAGACATGAAAATCTTCTCTCTCTAGAAATCACCTTAACAGCATGTGGTCTCTAGATCGATCAACTTGTTCATTGTTTTTTTGAGCTCTTTCAAATGAGACCCTTTTTATAGGCTCGGTTGGAACGGTCCTCTCCCTCCTCCAACGGTCATATTCTCCATAAATTTCATAGGGACATGTACACGTGTCACTAAACCAACAGTTAGTTAGAAACAGAATGCACGACCTCGTTTTATAACAAAACTTGTGTAATTGAATGCATGACATCGTTTTATAATGAAACAAGTGTAAGTATAAGAAAGAACTAACATTTGTAATGTATGCAAATAATAGATCGGAGTCTAACCAAAATGGAACATGGAGTCTATAATAAAAAGGATATTCAGATTCTGTTTTATAAGAATTAAAAACCTGAATTCTGTGGAAGTCCAGAGTCTGAACATATAAGGAAATTCAAAGTCTGGTTTCACTAGAGTTCAGAATCTGAACTTTCGGAGTTTGGAGTTGAACTTGTAGAAGTTCGGAGTCGAACTCATAAAAGTTCAGAGTCTAACTTAGTAAAATTTCGGAGTCGAACGAGTAAACTTTTGGAGTCGAACTAGTAAATGTTTGGAGTCGAACTAGTAAAAGTTCATAGCCGAAATAGTACAAGTTCGGAGTCGAACATAGTAAAAGTTTGGATTCAAGAATTCGGAGTTCGAACTTTGTTAGAGTTTGTATCCAGAATTTAGAGTGGAACTTCATTACAGTTCACATTCAGAATTCGGAGTGAAACTTCATTACAGTTCACATGCAGAATTCAGAGTAGAACTTTGTTATAGTTTGTATCCATAATTCGGAGTGGAACTTCATTATAGTTCACATCCTAGATTCAGAGTGAAACTTCATTATAGTTCACATTCAGAATTCGGAGTGGAACTTTGTTAGAGTTCGTATCCTTAATTCGGAGGGGAACTTCATTATAGTTCACATCCATAAATCGGAGTTGAGCTTTGTTAGAGTTCGTATCCAGAATTCAGAGTGGAACTTTATTAGAGTTCGTATCCAGAATTCGGATCCTAAAACAGAATTCTCCATACCTTAGGATTATATGATTTCGAGTTTTTTGGGTATGAATCCGATTTTTATACTTAATAAAAATATTTCTATGTAATAGAAAATCTATGTTATGGTAAAGTTCCTTATGGAAGGAAACTTTCCTTATAGAGGTAAAATATAGATTTTCTTAGGTATAAGGTTTTTGTGATTTTAAAAACAATAAGGAATGAAAAAGTCATAAGGAAAACCTTATTGACTCAATAATCTCCCCATTTTTGGAAAGCACAAAAATCCTTACGAAAAATAATTTAAGGACGTTGAAAAATTTCCATTAGACTTTGAAATTAAAACTAATCTCCCTTTTTTTATGGATGAAAGTGAATTCAACTAACTCCCCCTTAGGCATTGAAACTCTAAGGATTGTATTCTGAATTTCCGGAGTGGTGTTTTCATTATCATGGGAATGAAAAACATTGTAGTGAGAAACTCCCCCTTACTTTAAGGATATCTTCACATAGAAATTTTTTTTCTTCATTTTAAATTTTCCCTTCTCCTATTTTTAGTGGTTTTTTTCCTTCTCCCCCTTAGGAGTAGTTCTTTTTTCTTTATCCCCCTTTGTGATTTTCAAAAAGAATTTAAGGGAATGGAAAAGAAAATAAGTTACCTGAAACATTAGTGTATAACAAAATACAATCAACCAAATTTTCATTAGAGTTGAGTAAATTTTACAAGGAAAAACCAACACAACAAAAGGTCGGAGTGGGATTATTTGTCTTCCTTTTCCTTTGGGATCAATTTTTTTAACAAGTTTTTGAGCTTCTTCAATTCTCTTTGGTCTTCCTCAGCTTGCCTCTCCAAGGCTTTTTCCATTTCTTCTTGGGCTTTCAAAGCTTTTTCTTGGGCCTTCATGACTTCTTACTGCATCTTTAGTAATTAATCTTGCTTTTCCAGCTTCTCCTTAAACTCGATCCAAAAATCTTTTTCCCCTTTCCAATTCTGAGCTACCGAGTTAATCTTCCCATTCAGATCTCTGACTTGTTGATTTCGAGATCTTTGCTCAATGATCAGCTCTTCCTAAAGATTCTTGATCTTGTTATCCTCGGTATCAAAGGCAAATTTCACCTCATTCTGAAAATTATCAAACTGAGGCATGTCTTCTTCAATTTTTTAGACCACAAAGTATTTTTTATACGATATTTCATGTGCACGTCATAATTGATAAAGAAATTTGTATGGTCGGCCTCAATTTTTATACACTTATCCATCACTATGGATAAGGATTCTGATTTTTGATTCAAAATGTGTTGCAGTATTTGGAATCTAGAGTCTATAGTTGGAAATATCAGAATGGTGTCTACCAACTTCTTCAGAGATTCCACCACAAAATCATGACCATGAGCTGATGACTCTGAATCAGATAATTTTCTTGGAGATTTCTCTTCCCCAACCTGGAGTAGTTTCCTTCTAGATGAATCGCCAACCTCTTTCTTCCTGATGACATCTTTTATTGGTGTTTCCATTAGAACTTGCTTCCCCTTGTCAGCTTTCAGAATGGGCTGCTCATCTAGAGATTCTTCCTCACTTTTTGATAATTAAACAATCTGATCTTCATCAATTTTTTCCTTCTGAGTTTCTTCTTCAGAAAAATCCTTCTCATAGGATTCTTCCTCATCATATAAAACATTTTCTGTCTCTTCCTCTTGATCATCATTATCCTTCTCAATTTCTTTCTCAGTTGTCTTTTCCGGAGTGGGTAATTTTGCGAATTCAGCTTTTTCTTGATAATCTTCTACTTGCTTGATCAAATCATCCAGATCATCACTTTCTTCTTCTTATTCTTCTTATTCAAAAACCACTTCTTCTACTTCTTCACCAGCTTGTTTTTCTATTTCTTCAATTACTTCTATACTCTTAGACTTTTCCAGAGTGACATAATTTTTACCTAGAGAATCTGGTAGAGATGGTTGAACATAAAAGGTTTCCGGAATGGGAATCTTCTCATAGGCTATTTTAGTATCTCTCAACAGAGAGTCAACAAGCTCAACTTCATTCACCCTTTTCTTAATCCTTTTCTCTTTAGCCTCTTTTTCTAACACATATGTAGCTTTTTATCTTAAGGCCTTAGCCTCAGCCGGGTCCAATCCGAATTGTGGATCCCCTTCTTTTATCTTCTCTTTGTCTTCCCTCCACTTGGCTGCCACTTCATCTGTATAAGCTTTCTGTTTCTTTGGCTTGGGAGGTGCGGATTGTGTTTCCTTAGACTTGGGGGTTTTTTCATCACCAACCACTTCCTTAAGCTTCCTCTTCTTATAATCTTTATTCACTGTTTCATCCTTCTCGACATTTTCCAGAATGGCCTCAGCCTCAGCCTCTGTTAAAGGGGAGAATTCTACGGATTCAGCATAAAAACCCATCTTCATTTTTTTCAAAGTATCATCACTGAGCAGCATAAGATTACAATTCCAAACTTTTGATTTGCATGAAACTTTGAAATACTCTAAGCACCGAACTATATTTTTTGAAAGTAAGGTAGGGTACATGATAATTTGAGCTCTCAATTTCCCTTCTTTTATATTCTTAATCGTAACCAAGACATGCCTCACCAAATTTATCTTCCATAGATTTACCAGGAAATCTAGGACACAGATATCACTCTTCTTCAGATTATCCTTGTCACCCCTTCTTGGTATGAGAATGCCTTGTACCCACAACTGTAGAATCCGATTATTCAGAGTGAGTTGAGAAATCTTAGCAGTTCTTGTATCTGTCAGCCCAAGACATTTCAGGGCCTTCACCTTATTGAAACATCCTTAATCATCTGGAAGCTTGTGTGAGAAAAATTCGTCTTCCCTTCGTATGGTAAACCCACCAAGATTGCAGCCTTGGTGTAAGATAATTTATATGTCTTACCATAAGACTTGAAGGAAAATAAGTCTCTGCCATTTTCTTGCTGGAAGGAAACTGACTCATATAATTCAACATGTAAATATGTATAAACTGAATCTTGCTTCTCTGACTTAGACAAGAAAACATCTTCCCAGCCATTCAACCTGATATTCTTGGTTATATGGGAATCAAACTTGTAGAAATATGGATCCACTAACCTTTCCCTAAAGACTAACCACTTTGAAATTGGATTTTAGGTAGACATGTCTTGAGATGTAGCTTCAACAGACATTCGGAGTGGAGAGTTCTGGAAGATTTGGAACGGCTTTGAAAAAGATCGGAATGGTACTTAAGAAGAGAGTCACGGCTTCGAGACGCGAAAGCTTTGAAAACCGATGTGGGGTGAATCTTAGGGTCCCATTTATATAGGCGATGGAGGTGACCTTTGGTCTTCCAAAACCATCTAACGGTTGAAAATATTTTTGATCTAATCTGACGGTTGAGAACATTCTCGCAAGGAAAACTTGACTCTGATCTTTTGAGGTTTTAAGAAAAACATTCAGATTTAAGGAAAACTAGAATCTGAATAATTTTAAAACTCAGAAAAATACCAACAAAAAAATATGATTATGAAATAAATAAGTAAGGAAATCATACCTTTCGGAATGGCTAGAAAGAATTTTCGTAATTGGTAATATTCTTCTTGAATAAAATTTTAACTACAAAATACTCATTACAAAAAACTCATTACGAAAAACTCATTACAAAAATTCCATTATGAAAATTATCATTAAGAGAATTATCATTATGAAAAATTCATTACGGAATCTCTCATTATGGAAAAATCATTAAGAAAATTATATGTACGAAAATCCATTACAAAAACTTCGGTTCCGGAAATTTTCATTACAAAAATTTCAGTTCCAAAAATTTCCATTACGAAAGTTTTCATTCCGATAATTTCCATTCCAAAAATTCCATCCCGAAAATTTCCATTCTGAGAATTTCCATTCCGAAATTTTTCAAAAACTAGTTATCAAAAAAATTTAGTTACATAAGTTTGAAAAGAAAACTGTCAACGACAATTTTGATTAAACTAACATGAAAAGGTACTCCCCCTATGAGAAGCAGTTTATTACTGTAAGGAGAATTATTCAATTAAGAAGTTAATGAAGAAGGATTACCTAACGGTTATCATTCCTAACTTTTTTTTAATTTATTCAAATCTATCGGCGGGTAATTATTTTGTGAAAATATCAGCAAGTTGATCTTGCGTTCCGATAAACTGAAGAATGATATCTCTTTTAAGTGTGTGATCTTTAAGAAAGTGATGCCTAATGTCTATGTGTTTTGCATGAGATTGGTGTGCATGGTTTTTACTAAGAGCAATGGAACTTGTGTTATCACACAAAATTTGAGTCTTGTAAAACTCAAGCCATATTCTGTGAGTGTGTGTTGCATCCACAACACTTGAGCACAACAACTTCCAGCTGGTACATATTCAGCTTCAACAGTGGAGAGTGCTACTGAGTGTTGCTTCTTGCAGGACCAAAAACTAATGAATCTCTTAATAAATGAAATGTTCTCGATGTACTCTTTCTATCCATTCTACATCCACCAAAGTCAGCATCTGAAAAGCTTTTTAAAACAAAATCATTTCCAGAAGTATAAAATAATCCTAGATCCATGGTTCCCTTTAAGTAGCGAAAAATTCCTTCCACTGCCTTAAAATGAGATTCCTTAGGATTGGATTAATATCTTGCACATAAGCATACTGAGAACATCAAGACTATTTGACTAGATGTCAAGTAAACTAGACTACCTATCATACCTCTAAAAGATGTTTGATCTACCGGTTTCCCAGCTTCATCAAGATCAAGTGTGTTTGAGGTACCACTAGGAGTACTTATACTCTTAGTGTTGTCATAACCATACTTTTTTAGAAGATCTTTAATATACATATGTTGAGATATATAGGTTCCTTCTGGTCTTTCAGAAATTTGAAAACCAAGGAAAAATGTGAACTCACCCATCATACTCATTTCAAACTCAGATTTCATTAGACATGCAAAAGAATCTGTTAATGATTGCTGAGTTGAACCAAATATAATGTCATCAACATAAATTTGAACAATCAAAACATTTTTCTTATCTTTCTTTATAAAAAGGGTTGGATCTGAATTTCCCTTAACATAGTTATTTTGAAGAAAAAATCCTGTAAGTCTATCATACCAAGCTCAGGGGGCTTGTTTAAGTCCATACAAATCTTTGGTATCTAAAAACATGATCAGGACGTTTTGTATCTTCAAATCCAGGAGGTTGTTCAAAAAAAACATCCTCTTGATCATAACCGTTAAGAAAAGAACATTTTACATCCATTTGAAAAAGTTTAAAATTGAATAATGCTACAAAGGCAAGTAAGATACGAATAGATTCAAGTCTATCAACTGGAGTATAGGTTTCTTCATAGTCTATTCCCTCTTGCTGATTATAGCCTTTAGCAACTATTCTAGCTTTATTTCTTATAATGACTCCATTTTCATCACACTTGTTTCTGAAGACCCACTTTACTCCAATAAGAGAAGTTTCCTTAGGTCTTTCAACCAAGGTCTAGACTTTATTCCTTTCGAATTCATTTAGTTCATCTCTTGGCTTTAATCCGATCATCATCACCTAAAGCTTCATCAGTGCTTTTTTGTTCCAATTGGGAAAGAAATACTAGATGTTCTACTTCATTTTTTAAGGAACTTCTAGTACTTATAGGTTGATTGACATCACCAATGATACTATAACTATGATGATTCTTACGAAACACCTGGTTTGGGTTTTGTAAAACCTGTTCATTAACATAGGGTAGAAAGTCTTCTAGGGTAAATGTTTCAGAAGTATCTTCTTAAACATTTTCCTTATCAGAAAAATCTTCTAACAGAGGTTGATAATCAGTTTTTGAAAACAAATCCGAGGATGTAGGTTGGGATTATTTAGAAACAAAAGGACCAGCTTCATCAAATTTTACATGTACTGTTTCTTCAACAGTACAAGTATTTTTATTGAAAACTCTATAACCATTAGATGTTGTGGAGTAGCTTAAGAAAATTCCTTCATCATATTTTGGTGAAAATTTACATAGATTATCTTTAGTATTCATCATGAATACCTTGTAACCAAAATCCTTGAAGTAGGAAAGTCTAGGTTTTCTACCATTCCATAACTCATAATGAGTTTTATTAAGAAAAGATCTAATCAAAACTCAATTTATAGTATAACAGCAGTACTTACAGCTTCAGCCCAAAAATTTCTAGATATAAAATATTCACTCAACATGGTTCTAGTTATCTCTTAAATAATTCTATTTCTTATTTCAACTACACCATTTTCTAGGAGTTCTAGGTGCTAAAAATTTGTGAGTAATACCTTTTCTACTACATAATGTTTCAAAATCTGAATTCTGAAATTCTCCTCCATGATCAATATAAATAGTTTTCAATGGAAGTTTTTTCTCATTTTTAACTTGGGCTCTAAATCTTTTGAAATAAGAAAAAGCTTCAGACTTATTTTCTAGAAAATAGACCCATGTAAATCAAGTGTAATCATCAACTAGAACAAACACATAGTATTGGCCTCCAATGCTTCCAGTTTGTGTTGGACCAAAAAGATCCATTTTCACCAACTGTAACACATCATTTGTTGAGACTTCACCAATTGACGTGAAACTAGATTTATGTTGCTTTCCATATTGACAAGGATCACAAACTTTATAAGAATAAAATCTAAGCTCTGGTAGATCCTTAACTAAACCTTTCTTAGAGAGTTTACATAAGTTCCTAAGGTTACAGTGACCTAGTATTCTATGCCATAAACAAGAATGATCTTCCATTGCACTTAGGAAAGGTAATTCTTGGCTCCTAATGTCTTGTAAATTTAGTGTGTAAACATTATCTTTCCTACTAGAAGAAAGAATAAACTCCTCCTTGGAATTATGTACTAAGAACTTATCATTCCTAAAATTCACAATGTATCCTTCATCACATAATTGACTTATGCTAATGAGGTTTTTCTTAAGACCCTTTACAAAAAAAACATTTGAAATCAATGTTTTACCAAGAAGAACAATATTACCTATACCAATAATTTCTCCCTGAGCATTATATCTGAAATTTACTCTTCCTCCTTTCGTTTTGATAATCTTTTCAAAATAGATATTGTTACCAGTCATGTGCTGAGAACATCCACTATCCATGTACCATGTACTATTGTTGGTACTTCCTTTACCTTCCTAAAAATAAGAAAAAAGTTAGACTTTTGGAATCCAAACTTGTTTGGATCAGAGATTTTCAGAAAAAAAAAATTTAGGTACCCACATATTCTAAGATAAGTAAGCTTTATGAAGACCTAGAGATTGGGTTTTGTTTAAAGAGAAATTATTTTCCCAGTGACCACCACATTGACACTTGGAACAAAATGGGGCACTTTGTGGAATAATGTAGTTGTTACTAAAAGTTGGTTTTTCATGGGTATAACCAAATCTGGATTTGTTTCTTAAAGGTCGTATTTGAGAATACATCTTATCAAAATTTTATTTAACATGGGTAAAGTTTGACAAGAACTTCTTTAAGGAAACAATTTGGGACTTGAGTTTTATAACCATGTTTTTGTCTTCAAAATCGTTAGATTTGGAACTAGATCTAGGCTCGAAAACACTTTTCATAGAAATTACTTTTTCTAGTTCTTTAGAAAGTTTATTCTTCTCAGAATTTACATCATCAAGATTTTTTGAAATACTTACGAAATCAGGATTTTTCCTATCAAGATCTTTAGAAAGATCTGATATTTCTTTTGTAAGAATAGTATTCCTAGAGTTTGCCTTATCATGATTTTTATTGAGTTTAGAATTCTCAATCTCAAGAAGTTCGGAAAACCTAGAAACTTTTTTATAGGTAGGTAAAGTATTGTCTTCATCCGAAGAGGATTCTTCATCCGAAGAGTTATAATATTTACTGTTATTAGAATTTAAAGAAACACTGGTTAATGATTTTGCATTGTGTACCTTAGCCATAAAGCAATGATTGTTAATAGGTAATCTGGCTATAAGACCAAGATTAATCTGTCTTAAGGATTCATAATTAGAAGATTCAGCTGAAGAGTCACCACCACTTACACTACATGTGTCACTAGCTTTCAGAACATTCTTAGATTTGGCTTTATAATACTTCTTTCTGTTCCTTTCAGAATGCCTCTCTTTTCTTTCTTTCTTTTTGAGCAATGGACAATCTGGTCTAATATGTCCAGCTCTCTTGCATTTATAACAAGTAACTTATCCATCATTCCTATCTTTCCTTTCCTTTTTCTTGTACATGGATTGGAAATGTCTCTAGCCAGCTATCCTGTTCATCCTTCGAGCAAGATTTTCTAACTCATTCTCTGAGACTTCACTATCACTATATTTTGATTGAATAACCACTTTCTTAGACTTGGATCTAGTTACTCTCTCAGGAGTCTTTTCTTTCATGTGATTCGATGTTGTAGTAAAAGCAACAGTACCATTCTCATTCTTCTTTTTTATGTTTTTAGATTCTCTCTTCATTCTTGTTTCATGATGAAGAAGAGTTCCAAATATCTCATCAAGAGTAATCGGGGATACCTTCCCATTCTTATCAATATTTGTTCTCTTGGATTCCCACTCATTGGGCATAATATCTATGATGTTTTCCACAAGAGAATTATCATCCAGACCTTTCTCACCCATGGATTGTAAACTATTCACGATAGTCATAAATCTTTGTTGCACTTTACATATGGGTTCTCTATAAGGAAAATTGAAACCGTGATACTCAGTCCTAAGCATAGCTCTTCTAGTCTCAATCACTTTAGATGTACCAAAATGTGTAACTTCAAGTTTCTTCTATATACAGTTAGTTGTTTCACAAGAAGAGATTTGGCTATATATGTTCCTAGTAATTTAACATAATAAAGTGTTTTGTACCTTATATTTAAGTTGTTAATCATGCTTCTATTGGTTGGTGAAAGCACTTACTTCCTTATCAGGAATTTGATAACCTCCAGTAAGCATAACAAAGTTTTATACTCTAGTATTGATTACAAAAGTATTCATTCGATCTCTCCAATATTCATAATCATTACCATAAAAAATTGGTGGTCTTGTAGGATTTAAATTGTCGATCGAACCAATATTCATACCTTCCATCTATAAGAAAAATATCTTTCCACACAAACTTGTTAATAACAAAAGATCAGATTCAAGGAAAAATATTCCTAAGAAAGGAAAAATATAGAACAAGGAAAAACTGAGCAAGGAAAAACTGAGCAAGGATAAACTGAGCAAGGAAATACTGAGCAAGGAAAAACTAAGCATGGAAAAACTAAGCAAGGAAAAAACTGAGCAAGGAAAAACTGATCAAGGAAAAACTGACCAAGGAAAAACTGAGCAAGGAAAAACTGAGCAAGAAAGAAACTGAGCAAGGAAAAAACTTAAATGTGAGTATAAGTATTTAAGAACCTTGGCTATGATACCAAATGTGAGATTGATATAGATTATGAGGTTTCCGACCTTTGATACCCATTTTAGGATCGAAATAATGTTGTAGATGCTCAATATACAAGAGGGGGGGGTGAATTGTACACTTTAACAATTTCCTTACACAAGGAAAGATCTAAGTTTAACAAATTTAAACTATGAAAATTCACAACACCTCTAACACCAATTGAATAATTGGAACAAGGAATGAAGTTATAAACTTCATGTTCTATGCACTTTCTTAAATCTGGAAAGTTATTCAGAAAACCGGTTCCAGAAATATGGATCCGGAAATTGAAACTTAACTAAAGTTTACAATATGAGATTCTACCTTAAAGAGTATAAAATATGAATGAATCAGAGTACAAGTGTAAGGAAATATAAAAAGATTATACATTCCTTACAATAAACAAAGTAGCGGAAAAACAAGTAGTAAAACTACAAGTTACAAGATATAAGTCTTTTAACCGAAAGAGAAGGGTATCCAACAACCTTGGATAAAGGTCCCTTGAATTATACTTTCAAGCAAGTCTGTCTTACCAACACCAGGGTAAGCCCTCGAAATGAAGATCGGAATATCTGTCTTGCTAACCCCGTAAGCCCTCAACTTGAAGGTAGTTGGAACCTCTGCCTTCCTCAATAAGGAATCCCTCGAACTTCAAGGTAGTCGGAACCTCTATCTTCTTATCCCCGGATGTCATCGAATGTAATCACCAATATTCAGAGTCACACGAAGCAATCTGAACGAGTAGTTAAGTATGCACAAGGTATGAAAATCTTCTCTCTCTAGAAATCACCTTAACAACATGTGGTCTCTAGATCGATAAACGTGTTCGTTATTTTTTTTAAGATCATTCAAATGAGCTCCTATTTATAGTCTTGGTTGGAACAGTCGACTCCCTCCTCCAACGGTCATATTTTCTATAAATTTCGGAGGGACCTGTACATGTGTCACTAAACCAACGGTTAGTTAGAAATAGAATGGATGACATCGTTTTATAACAAAACATGTGTAACTGAATGCATGACATCGTTTTATAATGAAACAAGTGTAAATATAAGAAAAAACTAAAATTCAGAATGTATGAAAATAATAGTTCAGAGTCTAACCAAAATGGAATTCAGAGTCTATAATAAAAAGGATATTCGGATTCCGTTTTATAAGAATTAGGAACCTGAATTATGTGGAATCCGGAGTCTGAATTTCTTAGGAAATTTGGATTCTGGTTTCACCAGAGATTAGAATATGAACTTTCGGAGTTCGGAGTTGAACTTGTAGAAGTTCGGAGTCAGACTCATAAAAGTTCATATTCAAACTTAGTAAAAGTTCATATTTGAACTAGTAAAAGTTTAGAGTCGAACTATTAAATGTTCAGAGTCAAACTAGTAAAATTTTAGAGTCAAACTAGTACAAGTTCATAGTCGAACTTAGTAAAATTTCGGAGTCAAGAATTCGGAGTTCGAACTTTGTTAGAGTTTGTATCCAGAATTCGGAGTGTAACTTCATTACCATTCACATTCAGAATTTGGAGTGAAACTTCGTTACAGTTCACATCCAGAATTCGGAGTGGAACTTTGTTAGAGTTTGTCTCCATAATTCGGAGTGGAACTTCATTATAGTTCACTTCTAGAATTCGGAGTGAAACTTCATTATAGTTCTCATCTAGAATTCGGAGTGCAACTTTGTTAGAGTTCGTATCTAGAATTTGGAGTGGAACTTCATTATAGTTCACATCCAGAATTCAGAGTAGAACATTGATAGAGTTCGTATCTAGAATTCAGAGTGGAACTTTATTAGAGTTTGTATATAGAATTTGGATCCCAAAACAGAATGATTCATACCTTAGCATTATATTATTCTGAGATTTTTGGGTATGAATCCGATTTTTATACTTAAGAAAAATATTTCTATGTAAGAGAAAATCTATGTTAGGGTAAAGTTCCTTAAGGAAGGAAATTTTCCTTATAGATGTAAAATATAGATTTGCTTAGGTATAAGGTGTTTGTGATTTTCAAAACAAGAAGGAATGAAAAAGTCATAAGGAAAACCTTATTGACTCAACACTTATATGTTTTCATCAATACTAGACATTGGAATTTGATATTAAGACATTAACCTTTTGCAGTTGAGCACTCAATCATTATCTATAATACAAATTGTTTGTCACAGAAAAACTACATTATGACTTAAGAGGGGGTGAATTGTGTTCTTAAAATTTAATTCACAAAAATACAATCTATTTTATGCTATGACAATTTATGATATTTTAATAACCTAATAAATAAACTAAAATTAAATCATTAATGAAAAGGTAAAACACTACACATGTGTAGTGTCTTGGGGAACATATATCCCCTAGTTCACTCCAGCAATGATCATCTCTTAGAGCTTTGAGATTTTCACTTGAAAACATTCTTTAGTTAGGGAATACCTGAATAGATGAACAAATGTATCACTTGGTACAAAACCATGATCCTTTATCAGGCTCAAATATGGAATTACAAAACACCATCCTTTAATACTCATTACAAGGAGTTCTCACTTCCATCAATAAGAAAGAATAATGGGTGTTTACAAAATGAATCACATAATTTCCAGATGCAGCTGATAGATGAGAATAATTCCATTGAAGAGAAAATAATAATAATGTTTAGATCAAGGAAAGTATTATAAAATATATATAGATTTATCTTGATAGCATATCTTGAGAAAACCTGATTCTTTTTCTTATTTTTTTTAGCATAAAAAGCTTCTAGAGAGTGAGATGAGAGAGAAATTGTTATTATTTTTTTCTTATATATTTTTTATCTTTTGTGAATATCATTTTATATATTCTCACTTACTATTTCATATCATAATATCTTATAAAATAAACCATCGGGTTAAAATAATAGAATTCCTTTTCCTCTAAATACTTTGGTAACAGGACTGAACTATTAATTATTTTGTAATATTTTCTATTCATGGTACTCACAACCATTGGGAAATTATTTTTTTAACATAAATAATAATTCAAATATTTATTTAATTAAAGAAAAAATTAATTTCCTCATAAATTTCTTTAAATATAATCAATATTCAATTTGAAGGATGATGTAGCCAATTTTATATTACCACAAATCTAAACTCCAAGAATTTAAATTCACGTACTTCAATTGATCCATATAGTTGTTCTTCACATAGATGATTTCTTTACATAGCCAAATTGAATAGTTAACCTTCTCATATATCTTAATTTCACATTACTGGTTGGATCACATAGCTTATTGGAACTATGTAGCCAAATATTCCCCAAACACAGACCAGATAGTTGATTTCCCCATGTAGCCAATTCACATTGGTTTTTCATCAATATATCCATTTTATCACATATATGATTCATCAACATATTCAATTTTCTTATAGATGATTCTATAATTTAGGAAATTTTAAAAGACAAATCCTTCACATAGGGGATTTACCTAGATTATTTCTCAACATAGTCGTATATTCACATTCAAAATATTCTTATATAGATAAACTTTTAAAATAAAATAAATTTTTAAAAAACATCAATAATTGTATAATTAATGTATAATGAAATTAAATAAATATAAAACCTAATAAAAACACTAAAAAAATAAATAGAAACATATGAAGGTTTTTTATGTCATTAAAACATCAATCACATGGTATATATTGGAACAACATTAGTATCCCAACATTTTAGTCCCTATTTTGCTCTAACCATCTTTATTGAAGTGTGTTTAGCTCCTTCTAAGGTAATATATACATTAAACTCTTGTGAATAATATATATATCATGATATTATCTGTAATGGTAACACCTTAATGTATTAAAGGAAAATATCACTAATACTAACCTCAAATAATGTTTCAGGTATTTCTACACATGGGTATTTTACTGTCTTAAAGAATATGATATAAATTTATCATTCTATATGAGTGAAAAAACCAAAGACATTTTTTACACATCATTATATATCATAAACCCTACTACTTTTATGGGAGTGTGATCATAGGTGACGTGGTGATCCACTTCTTGATCTCCTTAATCAATTCCTGAAATTTTCCCATCCAGACATATTTTGAGTAATTTTGAGTCAACTTAGTAATTGGTTTAGGAAATCATGATTAGTTCCTTAAAAATAATCTATAGTACCTAGATAATATGAAGAAACAATGGATATTCATTATAGATGTCGGTATTATGCATTCCTTAGTCACATTCATCATTGAAGGATCCAAAGATAACCTCATAATTATGATAAAATTCCCTAATTTTTTTACTTTATCCATATGAAACTCTCATTTAATTTAATTTACATATAACTTATCCTTCCTCAATTTATTCAAAATATTACTAAAATACTCCTCATGTTCCTCCTATTATTTATAGTATATAAAAATATCATCTATAAATAAAGAAAAAAAATTCAAGTAAATCTCCAAAAATTCTACTTATTAAGTCTATGAAGATTGATGGAACATTAGTGAGTTTAAATGGATTCACTATAAAATCACAATGAATGTACCATATAAAAATTACTATATTTGTAATATCTTCATTCTCCACCTTTAATAGATGTTATCATAGACAAAGATCTATCTTAGAGATTCATTATTCCCCATGTAACTGATAAATCAAGTCATATATCTAACTTCCCAGTTAAATAAGGGATATGATATTTTTATATTTATTAATATTTGTGAATTAAATATTAATTTTACTTTTAAGGGGATACTATGTTAGATGGATTACACGACACGCAACAACGAGTTTCTTTGAAATCTTATGTTGCACACAATGTTGAGTTATACTGAAAAATAATAATATAATAATATTATTTTAAATGAAACTTAATGCATAGCCATTTTATTGGAGAAAATGAATATAACTTACTAAAATATGATTACCCATGTTTTCTAATGTTTTTTCTTTTATCCAATAAAAGTTATATGCTAAAAATGTGAATGAATCCATTTTTAAGCAGAAGCACTCTAATATTCTTTTAAAGGTTGATTTACCGCCTTTTGATGGAGAAATATTTTTAAATCAAAATTTTTTCACTTTTATATGTTAAATTGAGAAAATAATATTCTTATTTAGAACCTAGACATCATAATTTAAATAGGGTAAAATTTTGGTGTTTTTCTGATAAAGTTCATTTTTAATGAATAGTGAAAAATACTATATTTTAACTCAAAACTACCTTTTAAGCTAATTTATTTATATGGTCAGATTATATTTTTAATTGGTTTTAAAATTTAACTAGATTATTTTTTTTACCATTTAATTCAATGTTGGTCATTGTAAACAATTTCACTTTGAAATTGGACATAAACAAGTGTCAATATTTTTATAGATATTATTTCTTAAAAACATGCTTTTTGTTTTGACAAAAGGAATTAATTTTAAATTAATTTATGACACTTCTGTGTTTTTAATTTGGAAAAATAGATTCTATATTTTAATTCAGGAGGTCCAAATTATGTAAATTGGTAACTTTTATTTTTAGACATTATGAATATTTACTTGAGTAAATATTTTATTTGTCACGGTTAAAGGGTAAATCTAGTAAATAAGGGTAAACAAATCGTTTTATAATAAAATTAAATTACCCAAACATGTGTCCTATTTTAATTTGTGGATACATATCTGACCATGGGAATCCTTGAATCTATTTAGGGACCCCATGGAGCCAATTGGGAGTGATAATGACATTTATATTAATTAATTTAAAGTAAGGACAAAAATAACATAAACGTATATCTTTTAGTAAAACAATTTTACATGGGGTAATATAAGTGATCCTTTCGACTATAAATTTGAATTTTAAATCTAAAAAGATTTTCTACATCATGGTATTTTATTTATAACTTTTAGAAATCAAATAAATAAATTTATTCATGACACAATGATTATGTAATGATTACCTCATTAATTAATGTTTTAAATAATTGAGATTATAAATGTTAAAATAAATTTACTTTGAAACTTTCTATTCCATCCAAAAATTTTAGCGATGAGTATGACTTTTTATATTTTCAGTATTGTAGGTTGTTCGAAAGAATCAAGTTGTTATGGGTTTTTAAGCTTCTTGATACGAATAGAATTTAAATTGACTTAAATGAGTTTTTAAATCAATAAATATTTAATTAAATAATATAATAATCCTAAAAATATATGATTCAGTCAAATTACATATATAAGGTTTATAATTTCATTAATTAACCACTTGTGGTTTGATTTTCATTTTATGGTAACTATATTAACTATATAGTATGAATATATAAGAGAACATGGTAAAAGATAAATAAGTTAACAAAGGGTTAAATAAAAAATATATGGATTTAAAATTATCCATAACTTTCCCAATTCTTATTGAATGATTTTATTTAGACTTATATAAAAATTATATTCGAATTAAATAAGTTTTGGACCTTTTTAAACCAAAAATCCATTTACAATAAAATAATATTTTCAAACATTCCTAAAGAGCCCATCCTCCCTCTTATGAAAGGCCATCGTCTCTAACCCATTACACAAACCTATAAAGCCCCATAGATAATCCAAAATCTACTCCAATAATCCCTCAACATCCCTCTATTTCACTTATAATCCTTACCTTAGGGAGAAGGCGCTTCAATAAATTCTTTGGGTTCAAACCAAAGGGAGTTTCCTGATTTAAAGGTAACATCTTCCCCCAAGTTCTCTTCTTTTATTTTACTTGTTCACTCCATATGTTCTTTTTATTTTTTTTACACAAAAAAACAGTATACTTAATATACTAGGTTGTTTTTATGATAATTTTTTGAACTACACTTACACACACCTCCATAAAATGGGTATAGAACATAATGTTTCTATGGATGGTGAACTACTGCCTCACGAAACGATGATTGTTCAATCTTCTCCTACCACCTCGTATGGTGTCCATTATGATGGTAATGTAATTATATATGATATGTATGATATTTATTTTATTTATTTTATCCTTATTATTATTTAATTATATTTTAAAACATTAATTTATTCTTTTAATGTTGCATATATACAATAATTTAATTTGAGGAAGTGCGGACTACTGCCCTCTCAAAGTGATTTGACTTGTTCACACCTTACATAGAATGTATAAAGGATGGTGTTAATGAACTTACATAACATATATAAAATATAATATTATATTGGAATAATTATATACCTATGTATCATTTGGGTTTAATTCCTTTTAAAATGGAAAAAAATGGAATGGAAGTAGCATTCATGCATACGTACGGCTTAACGTCTCCATGAATGGTGCATTTCATTTTCATATATCCAAATGATATGAACTATTATAAATAAATAAATACTGGATATATATGATATATATGATATATATGATATATAAATCAGGAATATCATTCAGGATATAATGGGATTTTAACCACATGGACAATTTATAATTATAACCTGTTCATTGTTTACACAAGTTCCAAACTTTAACAAAATGTCCAATATGAACTCAAATAATTAACTAATTGTTATAGAAAAGTAATAAGTGATATAAAAGGAAGAATAAACTTGAAAAAGGATCTTGAGAAAGTATAATTTAATTTACGTTTATTATTAATGAAATTAAAGAACGAACGGGTCAAGTCAGACACGAGGTAAGGGACATCATCCCAATATCCTTTCATTGAGTCATGTTTTGATAATATACACCTCATTACTTTATACAGTTTATTATAAACCCATTTGACTTTTAATTTCATTTTAAGGAAATCCTTTTTCTATGAAGTGTTTTACTAAGGATAAAAGGAATGTTTTTAACATTTTCGGCGACAATGACCAATCTGCCACCGTAATCGTTAGTTGGCTTCCTCTATATACCTTAATGCTTTTAAAAGGAAAAGAAATCCCTTATTCTGTTTTTGGGTGTTTTGTTATTGAAAATGGTTTTTTAAATGGATTGATTATTTTAATTTCTTTAAATTATTTCTTCTGATTGCAAATGAAGTGTTATTAGTGAAATGTTTATATTTGCAATATTTTTTGTGTTATGATTTTACAATAGTACTTGGACGTTTGACAGGTGGTTACGTGATAAACCAAATGATAGGTTGTTTCTTGTTAAACCAGGACATGTGGTTATGTTATAACCTCCAATTAATTTGTTATAGAAGTCAACCATATGGCTATTCCATTTAGTGATATGTGTAGATGTCAACTGTATGGTTATTCATTTTAATTATGTTTATATCCCAAGTTACCATCAAATGTTATGTGTTACTTATATGGTTTTTATGGTAATATTTTTGTTAAAAAAGGGTAATCAATGATCTTTTTTTAGGGAAGAGTATTTACTACTTCATAATGGTGAAAATTATTACTTATGATAAAGTATTCTTGGTTCACCTGTTTCTTTTAAAAACAAAATGTTTTCCTTCTTAGTGTATCCCTTACTAATCTTTTTATGCTCATCCCATGTTTTTTCTGAAATGTTTTTCACGGGACTTAATGATGAATAGGGTCAAGGATGGGATAAAGGAAAAGTCTTGATGTGTAAAATATGGAACTAGACATGACTCTCTTTTTCAAGAGTTTTTATTTAATGAAAAAAATGGATACTCGGTTGATGTGTCTACATATAATATTAAAATTGTTATGTATATGTTATGAACTAATTATCTAAATCTCTAAACTTGACAAGATCTTCAATTTGAATTGTTAACTTAATTCTAGATTATGTAATGTTTAAGGCTGGGTCCTTTGAGTTGGTATCAGAGGTCTGTTTGGACAAATTTTGGAGTTTGGGTATTGTTAAATTAATATCAATAAATTAATTTAGGGTAAGATTGAAATGATATAGAATTTATAAATTACCATGTTGCTTCGTCTAAGATATTTTTGGGTTCAGAATAGTATTCCACAGAGGAAATAGGATAGCTATGTTGGGAAGGCATACAGAGGAGAATAAACTTCCAAATCAGCAACCTGAGATGGTCGCAATCTGAATTGAATAGTTTTATGTAGTGATGGCTCAGTTGACTTAGGTAATAAATAGTGGTTGTGTTTATTAATGATATTTTGGTTTATTATAAATGTAAATAAGAAGATGAATGTCATTTAAGGGTGGTCTTACAAACCATAAAAGAAAAGTTACTATATGGGAAATTATGCAAGTGTGGGTTTTTGTTACAAAAAAATTCTTTCTTTGGTCACATTGTTTCAAAAAGTGACATAACTATTGATCCCACTAAAACAAAATTTGTTGAAGAATGGAAAAGACCTACCAATATCATATAGTTTCGTAGTTTTCTTGGTTTAGAAGGTTATTAGAGTAGGTTTGTTGAAAATATTTCATGGTTATCTAGCCCAATGTCTAAGTTAACAAGAAAATGTGTTCAGTTCATTTGGACAAAAGAATATGATGATTGTTTTCACGAATTTAAAAGAATATTGGGGAATGCTCTAGTTTTGGAATGGCTATCCAAAAATTGTGATTTTGTTTTCTACAATGATACTTCATTGAAAGGACTTGGTTGTGTCATAATTCAGAATGATCAGGTAATTACTTATGCTTCATGTTAGTTGAAACCTCGTGAGTAAATTTACCCTACACATGATTTGGAATTAGCTGATGTTGTTTTTGAATTAAAAATTTGGAGGAATAATCTGAATATAGAAAAATGTGAAATATATACTGACCACGAATGTTAAAGTATATATTTACTCAGAAGAAATTAAACATGAGAAAAAGAAGATTATTAGAATTAATCAAGGATTATGATTGCACGATACATTCCCATTTGGTAAAGGAAAATAAAGTGGCTGACTCTCTGAGTTGAAATATTAATGCTACTTTAACCATGCTACGTTTAGAATGAGATACTTTGGTTTTTTATTTGATGGAATTTGGATTGGAAGTTGTTGGTGCAGAAAATTACTCTGTTTTGTTTCAGGTATCAGTATAATCGTCCATAGTAAAAAGAATTAAGCAAGCGCAAAAATATGACAATGAGTTGTAGAAAAATGTTGAATTGATTCGTAAGGGTATGCTACCTGAGTTTAATATTGATAGAGCCTATTTTTTGAGGTTTAGAAAGAGATTATGTGTGCCTTGTGATTCACAGTTAAAGAAAGAGTTCTTATGTGAAGCTCATACTTCTCCGTTTTCAGTTCAACCTATCAGTACTAAGATGTACTAAGATTTTCAAAAGTATTACTAGCGAGATGGAATAAAAAGAGATATTGCTAACTTTACTATGAAGTGTTTGACTTTTAAATAGTTTAAATCCGAGCGACATTTACCAAAAGGGATTCTTTAGTCTTTACCAGTTCCAGAGTGGAAATGAGGAAATATATCCATGGACTTCATTGTAGGATTACCAAAGGCATCTTGAGGTAACAATACAATATGGTTTATTGTTCATCTATTGACTAAATCTTCTCATTTTCTTCCTATTCGAGATACTTTTTCTCTTGATCAACATTCTCGATTTTATGTTGAGGAGATAGTCAGGTTACATGGAGTTCCCCTCTTTATTGTATCTAATCATGATCATATGTTCACTTATAACTTTTTGAAAGGCCTTAAAAAGTATTTGGGTATAGAATTAAATTTTTTTACATCTTTTCACCCACAATAAGATAGGAATTCAGAACAAACAATTCAGACTTTGGAGGATATGATACATGCTTCTTCAATGGATTACCAGGGAAGTTGGGACCAACTTCTTTCTTTGGTTTAATTTTATTATAATAATAGTTTTCATTCCAGTATATAGATGGCTATATTTTAGGCATTATATGGAAAGCGGTGTTGAACTCCAGCATTTTGGGATGAATTAGGTGAAAGGAAGCCGATGGGACTCAAATTGGGAGAAATATGGCTGAGAAAGTTTAGTTGATTTAGAAGCACATAAGAACTGCTCAAAGAAGACAAAAAAGTTATGAAGATAACCAGAGGAAGGATATTTCTTTTGAGGTAGGTGATCTTGTCTTTCTCAATGCTTCTCCATGGAAAAGTGTGATGTGTTTTGGTAATAATGGAATGTTGAGTCTGAGGTTCATTGGACCTTATGAAATCCTAGAGAAAGTTGGACCAGTTTCCTACATAGTGGCTTTACTTCAAAGTTTATCCTAGGTACATAATGTTTTTCTTATTTAAATTTTGATAAAGTATATGCTGGATCCATATCATGTTTTGAGTCCAGAGGTAGTTCAGTTGGAAGATAATCTATATTTTGAGGAACAACTAGTCCAAATTTCTGACTGAAGAGAGCAAGTGTTGCGGAATAATATATTTCATCAGGTAAAGGTTTTGTGTAAAAACCATATGGTTTAGGAGGCGACATGGTAATCTCAAAATTCTATGAGGGATAAATACCCCCATTTATTTGTTAAGTGAATAAAATTTCAAGGACACAATTTCCAAAAGGGGGGGAGGATGTAACATCCTAGGTAAATAAAGGATATGATATTTTCATTTTTATCAATATAAGATAATTAAATATTAATTTTAATTTAATGTGGAAGGTATGATTGATGGCGTACTCGACACACAACAACAAGCTTCCTTGAAATATTACGTTGCACAAAAAGTTGAGTTATAATAAAAAATAATATTATTATTTTATTACTTTAAATAGTAGTTAAGGCATAGCCTTTGTATTGGTGGGAATGAACATAACTAAATAAAATATTATTACACAAGTTTGTTAAATGTTTTTACATTTATTCAATAAAATTTATAGGCTTAAAATGTGAATGAATCCAATTTTAAGCATAAACATTCTAATATTCTTTAAAAGGTCGATTTACCACCTTTTGATGGAGAACCCATTTTAAATATATTTTTTGTCACTTTTATATGTTCTATTTGACATAATAATATTGTTATTTATAATTAGGACATCAAAATTTACTTTTGGTAAAATTTTGGTGTTTTTTTGATATAGTTCATTTTTAATGAATAGTGAAAATACTATATTTTAATTCAAAACTATCTTTTAATATAATTTATTTATATGGTTAGGTTATCTTTTTAATTTGTTTTAAAATGGTATTAGATTATATTTTTACCACTTAATCCAATGTTGGTCATTGGCAGTAATTTCACTTTTAAATTGGACATAAACAATTGTCAATCTTTTGATAGTTATTTATTAAAAAAACTTTTTATTTTGAAACCGGAAATAAATTTTAAATTATTTTCTACCACTTCTATGTTTGGAATTTGGAAAAATGGATTCTAAATTTGGAATCAGGAGGTACAAATTTTGTAAATTGGTAACTTTTATTTTTATACATTATGAATATTTACTTTAGTAAATATTTTATTTACCACGGATAAAGGGTAAATCTGGTAAATAAGGTTAATTTTTTTTATTAAAATAAAATTAAATTACACTAACATGTGTCCTATTAATATTGGTTGATACAGTTCCAACCATGGGCATCCTTGGGTCGATTTTGGGACCCAATGGAGGAACTTGGTAGTGATAATGACACTTTAAATTAATTAATTTAATGTAAGAACAAAAATAACATAAACATATATCTTTTAGTAAAACAACTTTATTTGGGGTTATATAAGTTATTAATTAGAAAATAAATTTTAATTTGAAAGATAAAAAATATTTACTACATTATTGTATTTTATTTATAATTTTTATATATTAAATAAATAAATTTATGTATGACACAATGATGATGTACTAATTACTTCATTAAAGAATGTTTTAAATAAATGATAGTATAAATGTTAAAATAAATTTATTTTGAATTTTTTATGCCATCCAATAACTTTAGGGATGAGTATGACTTATTATATTTGCATTATTGTAGTTTTTTCTAAATAATAAATTTTGATATATTTTTTTAAAGTCCTAATATGAATTGTAATTAGATTGACATAAATGAGTTTTTAAATCAATCCATGTTTTATTAAATGATATAATAATACTAAAAATCTAATATTTGGAAAAATTACATAGATAAGGTTTATAATTCCATTAATTAACCACTTATGGTTTTATTTTCATTTTATGATAACTATAGTAACCCTATAGTATGAATATATAAGAGATCATGGTAAAATTTAAATAACTTCACAAAGGGTTAAATAAAAAATATAAGGATTTAAAATTATCCAAAAAATTTCCAATACTTATTGGATGATTTTATTTCTACTTATATAAACATTATATTATAATTAAATATTTTTTGTATTTTTTTATACTGAAAATCAGTTTATAATGAAATAATATTTTCGAACTTTCTTAAGGAGCCCCTCCTCCCTCTTATAAAAGGTCGTCGCCTCTAACCCATTGCACAAACCTCTAAGGCCCCTTGGATAGTCCAAAATATGCTCCAATAATCCCTCAACATCCCTCTATTCCACCTATAATCCTTACCTTAGGCAGAAGGAACTTCAATAAATCCTTTTGGTTCAAACCAACGGGAGTTACCCGATTTAAAGTTAACATCTTCCCTCAAGTTCTCTTCTTTTATTTTACTTGTTCACTCCCTGTGCTCTTTTTATTCTTTGTTTACATAACAAAAACAGTATCCTAAATATACAAGGATGTTTTTATGATAATTATTTGAACTAAAATTACACACGACTCAATCTAATGGGTATAGAACATAATGTTTCTGTGGACGGTGAACTACTTCCCCACCAAACAATGATTGTTCAATCTTCTCCTACCACATCTTATGGTGGCCATTATTATAGAACTGTAATTTTATATGATATTTATTTTATTTATTTTATCTCTATTTTTCTGTAATTATCTTTTATAACATACCTTTATGCTTTCGTGTTGTATATATATGATAATTTCATTTGAAGAAGTGCGAACTACCGCGCCCTCAAAGTTATATGACTTGTTCATAACATACATGGAACGTATAAAGGATGGGGTTAAATAACTTACATAGAATATAGAAAATATTATATGATACTGTAGTAATGATATTACTATGTATCATTTGGTTTTAAGTCCTTTTAAAAATGAAAAATAATAAAATAGAAGTAGCGTTCATGCATACGTACGGCTTATCGTCGCCATGAACGGTGCATTTCATTTTCATATATCCAAATGATATGGACTATTATAAGATATATATGATATATATGATATATAAATCATGAATATCATTTTGGGGAAAATGAAATTTCGACCACATGGACAAATTATAATTATAACAAGTTCATTTTGGACTCAAGATCCGAACATAGACAAAATGTCTGATATGAACTCAAATAATTAACTAATTGTTATAGAAATATAATAAGTGATATAAAAATAATAATAAAATTGAAAAATGTTCTTATTCACGTATAAATTAACATAATTTTATTATTCTAGAAATTAAAGAACGAATGGGTCAAGTCAGACATGAGGTAAGGGACTTCGTCTCAATTTCCTTTTGTTGAGGCATGTTTTGATAATACAAATCTCATTATTTTATATGGTATACAATAAAACCCTTTGACTTTTAATTTCATTCCAAGGGAATATTTTTTCTACAATGTTTTTTACTAAATGACAAAAGGAATGTTTTTAATTTTTTTGAGGATAATGACATCTCCAACTCCGTAATCATCAGGTGGCTTCCTCTATAAGCCTTAGTGTTTTTAAAGGAAAAGAAATCCCTTATTCTGTTTTTGGGTGTTTTGTGGTTGAAAATGGTTTTTGAAATGGATTAATTATTTAAATATATTGAAATGATTTCTTGTGACTGAAAATGAAATGTTATTAGTGAAATTTTTATATTTACAATATTTTATTTGTTATGATTTTATAATGGTGCTTGGACATTTGACGGGTTGTTACGTGATAAACCTAATGAAGGGTGGTGCCACGATAAACTAGGATGGGTGGTTACGTTATAACCTCTAATGCATTGGGTATGGACTTTGGCTATATGGATCTTCCATTTAGCGATATGTGTGGAAGTCGGTCATATGGTTATTCTGTCTAAGTATATTAATATCCCAAGTAACTTTTATATGTTATGTGTTCTTTTTATGGGTTTTACGGTAATCTTTTGGATACAAAAGGGTAAGAAATGATCTTTTATTCAGTGAAGAGTATTCACTACTTCATAAAGATTAAAAGTATTACTTATGATAAAGTATTCATGGTTTACTTTTTGTTTTGAAAAAATAACAGTTTTCCATTTTTGTGTATCCCTTACTCAATATTTTGACTTCATCACATGTTTTTTTGGAAATTTTTTCCAAAAGACATAAAGATGAATAGGGTCAATGATGGGGTCAATGAAAATTCATGATGTCTAAAATATGGAACTAGACAAGACTATTTTTTTAAGAGTTTTTATTTTTTGAAAAAAATGGATACTGATTAGAAGTGTCTACATATAATATTCAAATTGTCATATATATGTTATGACCTAATTCTCTAAAGCTATAAACTTGAAAAAATCCTCAATGTGAATTATTAACTTAAATCAAGATTATGTAATTTTCAAGGTCGGGTCCTTAGATAAATCCATGTAATGGGATGTTGTTTTATTTTTTTTTGTTTTCTAGTTTTATTATAACTATAACAGAGACACATAAAACCATCCCTATTCCGGATAAATAGAACCAGTTCAACCCAATGTGAATCTCTCAGATGTATGAAATCCTTATCTATGTTATCTACGAGTTTCTTCATTTATTCCTCCAATTCAATGAGGGGTAATCTATAAAAAGTCTTAAATATCGACAGAGATCGATGTATGAGATAAATTGAGAATTCAAGCTCTTATTCGGAAGGAAGTACATGAAACTCATTCGGAAATACATCAAAATATTCCTTCACAATGGAAAATTCATCAATGGGTCATATTTCCTTTTATTTACTCATTTGAACACTATATACATTCTTATAAGGAAATAGTATCCATGATTCTGTGGAAGATTCCAAATGAGATTCAAACTATTCTATATGGTTTTATAGAATTAGAGGATAATTTGGAACATGGAAATTAATTTCCTTCTCTTGGTAGTTGATGTGGGATCTATATAGAGAAAACTAGACCATTCCCCTAATAGTATTGAATTCTACTATTGAGATTATGAAATGGTTTTTGGGGAGATTCATCCTAAGAAATTTCACTATGAAGGTTTTATATATTTAAGATGATAAAATTAAACCATTTTATTTTTTCATTAATAATTTAACCTACATATGTTTCAATGGTGTTTTAATAGTTCCTATAAACATTAATGATATAAAATAATGCATATAAATATAATCAAATAGTACATTCACTATTATAAAATAAATAACTAGCATACTTGTCACAACATCATTATCTTGATACACTTTATAAGTAGTGATAATATATTAACTCCCTTTCTCTATTATATTTGGAGGTTGTTGTTGTTGGTTTACATCAAGGGACCAAGGACCAGGGAATTAGATTTTATAATTCCCATATTCACTAAAATTTAAGCATTGAACCAAATGTAGTACATCCAGTGGTTCCCTCTTTTTCTACATTATGATGGAAGGTTTCTACTACCCTCCTTTCCTACTACCCTCCTCTCTCAAACATAAGGTATTTTCTTATTCCCATGAGGAAATTCCCAAGGTTCTTCTTTTCACACCTTTGAAATGTGGGTTGTAAGATCCTACATTTTCCTAAGTATTTCTCTCTATGTGTTTTGTATTAAAATTATTTTTATTGAGTTATCCTCATCTTTAAACCTTGGCGGTTTTATTTTCATCATGTATGTCTGTTTGTTTGAAATAAAATAGACTTAATTTCACGTAAACTTGAGACAAACAAGAGAGGATTCACATAGAGATCCTTTTTGGGGAAAATGACTTAAATTATATAGATTTATATTTATTCGGATTAATGGAGTTCAGGTTTAAATGGGTCAAGTGTTACCAAGGGTTTTGGTTAATTAGATAATCCTTAAAGGGGGTTTGGGTTTTTATGTGGAAAATGGGATGAAAAATATCTATAGGACATTCACACACCCTGTAAATAGGTTACACGACATGTAAACATCCACCAAACTCATGTCATGAGCTAATACGTGACGTGAAATGAATACGTGTTGTGAAAAAATAAACATCATATAATTTATGTATGAACTAAATATTCACCTGAGTTGATGGGTTTTTCATCATATACCTCAAAAAATAAATACATGGCATGTAACTGAATCACTCATCGTGTAATTTCCAGCAGAGAATTTTAATGGTGCCACGCATATGATATGTTTTTAATTACTTCTTATATACTCATACTATCAAACCTTAGGTAGTCTCCAAGAAATTTTGGAATCCTTATAATCCAACTAGATGTCCTGTTTAAGAAATAAACAACTGGTAAGTCATTTTGACTCAGTTTCCTTTCTTTTCATTTGATCTACAAGATTTGTGGTGTAATCTTATGTTCGTTGTCGTTGTTAGTTTTTATCATGGTTAGTTTTGATCTAAATTCTCTCTATGATCTTATGTACCCTCATCTTTAATAGAATTTTATTTTGGAAGCATTATGTTCTTCTCTGATTAAAGGTATAAGGTCTAAACCTTAAACCTATGGTATGATAATTTCCAAGTATGTGAAATATTGGAAATTTATCCAACACAGCATGTTAAAAAATAAAATAAACATTGAATTTGATTATTTATTGGATTCTTTTTTCATCAAAATTGTCATTCACTTTGCTTATGGATTTCACTCTAGTGAGAAACCCCTTGATTTCAAAGTAATCCTTAATGTCTTAATTTTTTTTAATCATAGAAATGGTTTTGGGTGATTGCATGATATAGATTCACCTTGAATTTTCATGTTATTAGTTATGACCAATGATAGATGAATTTTTTTATAGAAAGATAAATGGTAATTTTTATTATTAACTGTTGATCCTTATGAAGTGATATTGTGATATCCTAGGTGCTATGAGATATGTGGTGACACATGTTGTAATGGTTATATACTAGTTTTTAACCTTCACACATACTGTAATGCTTATATATTTTGTTCTGACCCTTGAAAAAGATGTCATACATATATACTCAGTTCCAACCCTGGAACATGCTGTAATACTTATATATTTTGTTTTGACCCTAAAACATGATTTAATTCCTATATATCTGGTTCTGACCCTAGAACTTTTTGTAATGCTTGTATACTAGATTTTGACCCTGAAACATATTATAATGCATATATACCAAGTTCTAACCCTGTACCACGAGGTAATGCTTATATTCTAGGTTTTTACCCTATCAAATTATATATTACTTACATTTTGCACTCGAACATGATTGATTGATGAAATTCATATATTGTAGTTGGAAGCCATTTATTTTTCTTTATACCAGGTTTATAGGGTTATGGTTGAGGTTGGTATGGTATTGAGACATGATTGGGTATATTTTGGCATGACATCAAGGAAGGTTATGTTTTACCATGGTAATATATTTATTATTGGAATGGTTATAAGACATTCTCAATGATATTATAGCATGGTGTCAAAGTCGGTTGATGGGGTACACATTTCACTATTTCAAAAAAATTAATACACCTATTTGTTGCATTATTACTTGAAATTCTTATCAGAATGATTTTTTTTAGAGAGAGTTATGTTTCCCAATGATTTGTACTCACACCCTATTCATGCACTGTGTGGTACTCAAGAAAATTACATGGCTGCAGGTTTGGAAAAAGGGAAACATACCTTATTGTTGATAGTTGTTTACTATATGGGAAGGCGTATAGAGATAAAACCAAAAAAGGGTTCAGGAACAGGGTGTTTTGAGTGTTATATTCGATTATTATTATTTTTTATATCATAACATTTCGTTATATTCCTGGATAACGTCACATTTTCCCTTTATTTTTTTTGGATTACCAGTAGGAATTTATTATTGGTTTTACATAATATTGTATTGTTTCCACTATTTTCTGCACTCTGATATTTATTTATTACTTTATATGATTATTCTATAGTTTTATAACTCTATAACTAGGGGGCATAGTCTCCCAACTATACATATCACACCCCCTAGGCTAGTCGGCAGCCTCTGCCATATGGGGAGGCCCACATGAGTTCTTATAACCAACTTGTTTCAGCAGCATAAGAGAGAGTGAGATAAGGGAAATGTTACAATGGGGTATCAATGGAATCAAGTTTATTTTCTTTTCCATTTTTATTTGGTAATGGTATAAAGGAAACTAGGATGTGGCGGGACTTGGTAATGAGCTTGTTCATAGGATTATCTAACCCATGTACATGGGGAAATCCGAGTGCTTCGGTGTTGTATTACTATTTATACTCTTCTTTTTATATAGTTTATGTAATTTCACCCTTAGTGATTCACATGTTTTGTGAGTTTATTATTTCATGATGTAATTAGTTCTTCATATTTATACATGTGGACCAGTATGGTGCGATATGAGTATGCATGAATCATGATAGGCACATAGGGATGTATGTTGAAATGAATTCTCTGTGATAGAGACATATTTATTCAATGTGATATATACTTCTCTATTTGAACTATGATATATGATACATTTTATATCTGAAAATGAATAATTAAAAAGTTATTTTATGATAAACCACTTGTAATACATGTTTATATGGACCGAGTGTAGTGGTTCGATGTTATTGTAACTCATTGAGTTTGACCTTGTTGGTGGTATCAAGTGTTATAAAGAGTGTGTTTGTCTTGTAGAGAAATTGAATCCTCATCTTCTTCGAGTTGAGCATCAGGAGAGTGGAAAATAGTATTCTGTAAATGTAGTAGAGTCAGAGAATCCTGTAGCTCCGGTGGACTAGATATATGTCCAGCATCATAAAATATTCTTGAGGGTCATGAAATCCTTGTAAAGAGAGAGTGTTCATGTAATTCCTTCGATCTATAAACTTATGAGAGAGTTCCTGTAGGAGAATCTTCCTACATTGGCTGGGGAAGGAGTCCCACAGGTAGCTGAGTTCTAGATTGAGTTTGTCCCAAAATTCTTCAATCACCTTGATAAACCCACTTACAGGAGGGTGAATCTTCTTGAATATATGCCTTATGGAACATCTAGGAAATGGTGGGACATTATAGAGAATTCTAGGAAGTAATATGAGTTATCTATGAAGGACTTTGAGATGAATTTATTGGGACACTTCTATCCTAATATATTGAGGCTTGAGTAGGCTTGTGGGTTCAATCATTTGACACAGGAGGGGATGATAGTGATGGACTATGATGAAAATTTCACTGAACTACAATGATTTTTCCATATTTAGAAGAATATAGGGTATCTAGGGAAAGACCTTTTCAGCATGGTCTTCTCTTTGAGATTAGGTTGAAGGTCAATGTGATCTGTTTGAGCAGTTTTGAAGATTTGATAAATCAGGTACTCATCATGGAATGAAATCTAAGAGAGGCCCTGAGCATGGATAGTCTGTTTTAGTTAGAAAAATAGTGATATCTTGTTCTAGAGGAAAGAATCATAGTTATGATAGTTTCACCAAGGAATCTATGGTCAGAGAAGTCTAAGAAGAAAAAATCTATCTCAGTATCAGGTTCAATTATTGTTCTTCAACTATGGAAATATGGTCCCAAAATGTCCTCATTATCTATAACCTACTTTGGAGTGTCATTATTATGGTTGGATGGGCCACCTATAGTGGTTTATTAGGGTCAGGAAGTAGTAGGGAAGTTGCAGGGGTCCAGGAAAGGTTCAATAATTTAAGAAGGACTTAGCTACTTCTAAATAGATGGGTAGCTAGAGTTCCATCAGATGCTCTGGTCGAGGTAGGGGACGCGGTGTCCTAGTACATGAATAGAAGTACTAGGAAGTGGGTATATCTTAGGCGAGTTAGGCTAGAGCCTGGGAAAAAGAGACTAGTCAGCTACACATTATATAAACTACTCCAGCTATTGTTGATGCAGAACCAACGACTGTCATAGGCACAATTCACGTATCATATACTCTTTATTATGGTGTAATTCATACAAGATCACCACATTCCTTTTCATAATTTTTTTTAAAAAATTGTTTACAATTGGATTTGGAAATCTTGGATGGTTTTCTGACCATCGACACACCATTATGAGTGTAGGAAGAGCATATCAAATGTTTCAAGGCATGTTCTCTAGATATTGGTGGTTACTCTTTCTTTTGGGAATATTTTATGCAAGAAAATATAGGTTTGGATTGAATGTGGATATGGATTGGATGGTTCAATACCAAGATCATATCAAATGTTACCAAAAGAGAGTTAATTTTCTATCTCCATAAGGAAGAAGTAATTCGCACTACAGAAAGTGGAATATTCATGATGGTCATGCACGAACAATTTAGTATATATTAGATTGTCTCATAACTCAAATATATGGTCTCACTCTTGATGATGGTGAAATTAAGAAGGTTTATTTTCCTCTAGTGGAAGACCATTTTTAGTTTTTTTTATGGCTGGTTCTATGGCTTTCCGCTAGAGCGAGAGATCAGGTTCACGACCGAGTTGGTACTGGGAACTGAGCCAATTTATATCATTCCTTATATAATAGGACCATCAGAGCTTATAGAGTGGAAATTATAGATGGAAGATCTATAAGATGAAGGTTTTCTATGATCGAGTACATCTCTTTGGGTTTATCAAGTTCACTTTTCAAAAAAAGGCTGATGGTACCTTGTACTTTTTTGTGGATTATCGAAGATTGAACTAGACGATGTTTAAGAACCTTTATCCCCTTTTGTGCATTGATTATCTCTTTTATCTACTGATAGGTGAAAATACATTCTCTAAGATTGATTTGAGACCAGGATACTACTATTTATGGTTAATACCATCAAAAATAACTCGGACTACTTTTAAGAGTAGTTATGCCATGTATTATTTCGTAGTGAAGTTATTTGGGTGGACTAATGAACTAATAGTATTCATGGCCATATTGAATCAAATATTTCACCCTTTTTTGGACCTATTTGTGGGGGGGTTTTCAATGATATCTTAGGGCGATCCCTTTCAGTAGACCAGAATTTACAACACCTTGAAATCATCTTGATTACATTGATAGATTATATTCTTTGCACCAATATAACCAAATGTAGTTTCTATATTGATAAAAGGGAACTTCTTAGGACATGTCATCTCAGAGGAAGGAGTGTTGGTGGACTTAGTAAAGGTTGTAACAATGGTATATGGTGATAATCCCAAGAATGTATTTGATATTCAAATATTTTTGTTTTTAGAATGTTATTATGGTTACTTTATCTAGGACTTCTCCCATATAGAATCATTGATGTTAAGGATAACCAAAAGGGGGTGATGTTGGTTTGGTCAGATGCTCGTGAGAGAGATTTTCTGGAGTTGATACATAGGTTAACCTCTAAACCAATCCTCAATTTACCTATACTGGTTAAATAATAGAACACGTACAATGATTCATTAGGAATTGAATTAAGATAAGTCTTGATATATGAGGATAAAATGGTTAGTTATGGATCTAGAAAGCTGAGACAACTATGGAGGAATTATCTAACTCCTGATTTGGAGTTAGTAGTAGTGGTACATGACCTAAGATGCTGGAGGAATTATCTCATGGGTAATAGTTTCGTGGTATTGATAGACTGTAAGAGCCTCAGTTACATATTTTCACAGTGAGACCTTAACCATTGGAAGAGGAGGTGTTTCAAGAATATGCAGTCCTTAAACATTGAGTTGGATTGTACATCAGGCAACTACAACATTATTGCTGATGATTTGAACCAAAACTTGTAGAAATATGCAGTACTTGAGTATTTCAAGGAATTATGGGTAATGGTTCTCCATATAAAAATGCATCTAGATGTTCAGGAGTCTCAATGGTGATTAGATATAACTGAAACATCTTTTAAAGTGGTTCTTTTGGACCAGATCAAGACCCAACAGTTATCTAATTCAGAGGTCTTTGTTCTGAAAGATAGGTTATATAGTGGAGAGATGCAATCAGGATGGTCTATTGGAAGTGGAAATTCTATTTTTTTTTTCTGTGGATGTGTATGGGTTCCTAATATCTTATGTGATGAACTGATGAGGGATTTTAATGAGTCTATATGGGTGGTAAATCATGGTTTGAAAAATATGTATTATCATATCCCTATATAGTACTAGTGGATAGGAATGAAGAAGGAGGTAGCATGATTTTTGGAAAGATATTTCACTTTTCAATAGGTGAAAGTAGAGCATTAGAGGCCAGTTGGGATTTTGCAGCCTTTTCCCTTTCTAGAGTGGAAACAGGGTGATGTCACAATGGATGTTGTGATAGGAACTCCCAGGAAAACAAATATGAATAATACATTATGCATGATTTTGGATTGGTTAAAAAAGGTATCCCACTTTTTTACTATTAGGGACACTTTCACAGTTGATAATATGGATAGAATATGTATGCACGAGGTAGTTCAGCTATATTGTGTTCTATAAGTATCATTTCTTGTAGACATAAAAATTTCACATCATGTTTTTTGGAAGGGTATTTTGAAGGATCTCGGAGCACATGTTATTTGGAGTATAGCATATCCTCTTAAGACTAATTGTCAATATGAGAGGGCTATTTAGGTTTTGGAGGACATTTTATGGGCCTATGTTTTGAATTTTGGTGGTTAATTAGAGAAACATATGAGACTCATGTAGTTTTCATATAATAACAACTTCCAAGAATCAATCCAGATGGATCCTTTCAAGGATTTTTATGGAATTCCATGTCTTTCACATCTTTTTTGGTTGGATGTAGGTGAGTCAATGCTTGTTGGGCCTAGTCTCATGCAAAGAATGTGTGATCATGTTAATTTAATCATGCAGTAGGTGGTTACCATGTTGGGAAGGAAAAATTATTATGCTGAAAATCAGAGATGAACTCTAGAGTTTGAGTTTGGTCATCGTGTTTTTCTTTAGGTGTTTCCTAGGTTGGGGAAACACCACACCCGGAAAAGGTAATTATAATGCCCAGGTTCATTGATTTGTTTGAGAGAGGGGCAAGGTTCAGCCTAGTGGCATACCTCTTATCCCTTCCATAATTCAATAATATCATGCATGAAGTGATTCATGTGTCACAGATTTGGAGATATCATATATAACCTTCTCATGTTATAGACATATTAGACATAAAAATTTGTTCTTAAGCGTTCTTTGAGTATCATTTGATACATGTCATGGACCATAGTGAGAGATATCTCTTGGGTAAGGCTATAACATTGGTTTGAGTATAGTGGTATCATGGGAGATTCTAGAAGGATACATAGGGGAGAGTCTAAAATGTGAGTATACTGGTCAGACATGTTCACTAAGACCCTATAGCGATGCTTGGAGTAGCTTGGGTATAAGTGGTTATATGGGTGGGAGGTGGTAAGATCCCAAATTTATTTAGGTATGTATCTCTTGGATTTTTTTCATTGAACTTATTTTGGTTGAGTTTTCCCTCATATTAAAATTTTGTGGGTTGTTTTTCATCATCGATGTCTAGTATTCTGAATAAATGTAGACTTGGGATTCAAGGAAACTTGAGAAAACTAGAGATGATCCACACAAAGATCCTTTATTGATGGAAAATGACTTAAAGTTAATAAATGTATGTCAATTTCATTTAATGTAGATTTGGTGTAAAAGGTTCAAGTGTTACCAATGGTTATTATTATGTTGAGAATACTTAAAGGGTGATCGGGTTTTTATATGGAAAATGGGTTGAAAACTATCTGCAGTACATTTACACACCATGTAAATGGCTTACACAACATCTAAAAATCCACCAGACTCATGTTTTGAACTGACACATGACGTGAAATGAATACATGATGTGAATACATTAAACATTTTTTTAATGTTTCTGTGAATTAAATATTCATTCGAGGAAATTATTTTTTCTATGTGTCCCTCTAAAAATAAATAATTGACGTGTAACTAAATTATACATCTTGTAATTATCAGATGATAATTTTAAAGGTGTCATTCAGATGATATGTTTTTCATTCCTCTGTGAAGCCTTCTCCTCTCTGCCCTAGTTCATCATCTAGGAAATTTTTGAAAGTCCTTCATCCCTTCCGGATGTTCTGTTTAAGTAATCAACCATTAGTAAGTTGTTTTGGTTAGGTTTCCCCTTCTCTCTATTTTATCATTGGTATTTTGGGTATAACCTTTTGAAATTGGCCATTATTATTTTTGATCTTGGATATTATTGATCTTGGATCTCTCTGTGATCTTCATCACCTTTATCTTTCCTGGAGTTTTCCTTCAGAAGCAATGAGTTATTTTCCAGTTAAAGGTAGGGGTCTAACCCTTAACTCTATGGTTTGATAATTTTCATGTATGTGAAATATTAAAAATTTATTTAACATATCATGAGGCTAAAAAATTTAAATGATGAAATGGATTATTCTATGGAGTCCTTTTGGATCCAAATGGTTATTGACTTCTATTGTGGATAATTTTTGTGTGAGTTAACCCTTGATTTAAAAGTTATTGTTTAATGGTTTAATGTGTGATTATCATGACATGGGTTTTAGATAATTACATGATATAGATTCACCCTGCCTTGGTATGTTATTTTTTATGACCAAATAATAAATGAAATGTGTAATAGAATGATAAATGGTAATTTCCAAAATTATACATTGATCCTTATGATGTGATATTATGATATCCTTATTTCTATGACATATGTGGTGACACATTATATAATTTTCATATATTGGGTTTTGACCCTAACGCATCTTGTAGTGCTTATATACCAGGTTCTAACCCTGGCATATGCTGTAATGCTTGTATATCGGGTTCTGACCTCGGTACATTATATAAAGATTATATATTGGATTTTGATCCTGACACATGTTGTAATTATTATTTACCAGGTTCTAACCCTAGAACATGTTATAATGCATATAAATTGGGTTTTGACAATGACCCATGTTTAATTATTTTATACCGAGTTCTGACCCTGGCACATGTTGTAATGATTATATACTGTATTTTTACCCTAGCGCATGTTGTAGTGCTTATATACTTGGCTTAGCCCTGATTGATTACAGAAATTCAGATATGGTGGTTTGACCTCTTTCTTTTTATTTATAACGTGGTTATATGGTTATGGTCTTGGTTGGTATGGTAGTAATACATGCTAAAAGACATTCTAGCATGGCATCGAGGTAGGTTTTGTTTTACCATGATTATGTGGCTATTGTTTTCATGGTTGTGTGAAATGCCTATAGATATTCTGGCATGGTGCCGAAGAAGGTTGACATGGTATTAATTTAACTATTTAAATAAATTAATACCCATGTTTATTTCATTATTGCATTAAATTCTTATCTTGTTGGTTTTTTAGACACGGTGGTGTTTACCTACTTAGCCTTACTCACACCATATACTGACTGTTGTTTGGTACCCAAGAAGATTCCATTGATGTAGGTTAGGACTAGGGAAAATAACATTGATGTTGATTTTTTCTTAATGGATGGGTTAGAGTTTTGAGATGGGACTAACATGGAGTTTGGGATCGGGGTCTTTTATGTCTTCTAGTATTTTATTTGTATTTCATCTTGAATGGAATTTAGTTACCTTCCTTCATGACATCACATTTTTCACTATTCTTATTGGATTATCAGTTGGAATTTATTTTTTGTTTTCCACTATATTATATTGTTTCCCCTATTTTATGCACTCTTATATTTATTTATTATTGTATAAGATTTTTTTTGTGTTGTAGCTTTGTAACTAGGGGTATATTCTCCCCATTATACATATCACACTGCCACTATTATTCACTAGCCTCTAGAATTTGGGGAGGCAAGCATGAGGTCCTATAAACAACCCATTTTGGCTACATGAGGGAGTTTTGGATCATGGGATGTTACCTATGTGGTTGGTTATTTTTTCCTCATTTATGTCATGATTAACAAGTTTGAGACCTTATTCTATGCTTCTTATCGATGTCTCTATGGGACCATTCACCAATATCCATTAATACCTTGATGGAAAACATAAATTCTTCTTTATAACTCATATGGTAATTATTGGGTATAAATTTTCATAGATGGGGTTTCAAACCATATAAGAATCTATCAATTTTTTTATCCTTATTGATAAAAAACCCAAGGCATACCTCCAATGAATTATGATATTTTCCTCATAGATTGTGACAGATTCTCTTTCTTTTATTCTTTAGCTCTAGTAATTCTATTATCATCTTAATGTGGAGTGTTCATATGAAATACTTGATGATAAATATAATATTAAATTCTACCCACTCTTGTGCTTTTATTTCATCCTTCATCTTTGTATTTTAAATAAATTTCCACCATTTATCAGCTTCTCTATCTTGAAGATAAACGACTAAAGTGACTTTATCCTTTAAAAAAATATAATGGAAAATATATTTTCCATGGAATTGACTGTCATGACCCGTCCCTTGGGGGCCATGTCGTGATTACCCTAATCCCTCCATCTATGGGCCAGGGGCTGGTGACTATCATCAGAAAGGTGTATCCCAATAAAGGGAAGGCATTGCCTTTAAGCCTGTACAAACACACAACCCAAGAACTCAATAAGAAGCATCCAAGAAGTAAACAACTGTAGTAAAATGTTTGTTGAAGGTAAAAGGGGCTAGAATACAAGCCCAAATGGAAAGTACAAGTATAACTGGAAGAGGAAAAATAGCTCATGGAACGTCCACCGAGGATCCTACCTGAAGGGTAAGTACAACTCACGATTAGTAGTCCTACATCACGTCACATCAAATGGTCCACCTCTAATCACCGACCACTCCTAGCTCCCTCAGCCTCGATCAATGATATCTATCATCTGCATAAGACACAACACTATGTGGTCATAGCCTATGTAAGGGTGAGTATAACGATACTCAATAGGGACCCCGAGACCCCAAAGGTCTCCCAAAGTTCCACAAAGTAAAAACCACAAAGCAAGACGTCAACCACAAAGCACAGAGTAGTCAACAACTCTACTTAGGTATATGCCCATATATTTACCTATGTTATCAAGATATACTTGTCTCATATGTGAGGGAAGAATACCAAAAATGTAACACCACAAAGGTAACACCATGTTGGTAAAAGTACCACAAAGGTAACACCACGAATATAACACTAAGAAGGTAATTGTACCACACAGTTATCACCAGGAATATAACACCACGAAGGTAAATATACGACACATGTATCCTCATAAAGATAGGACCATGATGGTAGGAGTACCTCCCAGGTATCACCATGAAGATTAAAATACTCAGCTCACACCAGGTATTAGGGATGTATAGAAGTGCAGATGATTAGTTGTGAAGCAATATCATCTTTTTCTGTCAATAGGCACTATTTCTAACCATACAGAGTCTGGTCCACATAGGATCGATAGGTACTAATACCCACAATTACCCACACATGATCTGACCCACCTGGAGTCGATATGTAACAAACCCCCTAGCAATGACCCACACAGGATCTGACCCATATAGGATCGGTATGCGCTGACTCACACAGGATCAATGAGCACCGACCCACATAGGATCTAACACACATAGTATTGGTATGCACTGACCCACATAAGATCATTGAGCATTGATTCACATAGAATCTGACCCCCACATGATTGTTCGGTACTAACCTCCGTAGGATCTGTCTCAAACCTATTCCTCACTTCCAGCCTCCGGATTCCTGCTCATAGCATGATTAATTATAGGAGAACCACTACTCAATCCATCGATCGTATTTCAACTGCCACAAAGCTCCATGAAGAAGTATCCCAATGGACCTTCATTTTGTAAGGGTTCCAACATGATAGAAAATGCGTCAATTGGATGCTCGATCTGTGACTTATAAGAATTTTAGTTCCAAGGGCCCGGTTAGGTTCTGATATGATCCAACCTGACCTTAATCCATCTTTCTCCACAACTAAAGTGGAGTGTACCAATAGGGATCACTTCTCAAAAGGGATCCCAAATACACTAACGGTGTATCGAATGGACACCAGGTTTTTTAGTTACAAGCGTTTCATTATTTAGGGACCGATAGGGTCTGGTCCTAGTCCGACATGGTCTAACTGGACCAATTAAATGGGTCTCGGGGTCTACCTGACCCCTCTTGGGTTCATCCCTCAATGGGTTAGCCCGGATTACTGAGTCCAGCCCGTCTGGGTCGGCCCAGTTCAGTTTGCGGGCTTGGGCCACGTTTTCCCAGCCCTTCAGGTGGGGCACGACCCACCCACGTTGGCCCACTAGGCTAAGGGTTTGGCTCATCTCTCTTGGTGGGTCCGGCCTACTGGGCCACGGGTCTGGCCCAGCCCCCTGGCTGGTCCAGCCCACTAGGCGGGTCTGGTCCTCTTAGCCGGCCCGTGCCTGCTCGGTCTTCTTTTAGTCGGACCGTTACGTCTCGTTGGCCTCAAACTTGTGGGGTTGTTCGCCAGCAGGTGGGGCACTGCCCCACAGCCATTACCCGTCGGCCGTTTGGCCAACATGGGATTCACCAATGCGGCCTGGCATGGGGCTGCGCTACTCTTCACATGCCCTGGCTTCGAGCTGCAGCCTCCTCAAGTGGGGCACAATGGCACGCCACTCTGCCTCCGCCTTCTGTGGCTCGCTCAAGCAAGTCGCCTTCTTCACCTATCGTAGCTTCAACCATGACCTTTTCCTACTGGCGGTGTCCACCGGCGCGCCGCATCACCTCCAAATTTGTTTGTTTCTGACAGCTCTGCTAACCGCCGCGACATCAACCCGCAGCCTCCTTCTGTGGCACACGATGGCCCGCCGCCTCCATCGGGGCTGGTCGGTGCCACTGCGCCAGTGGTCTTTCATTGAGATGGAAAGGGTAAATAAGGTATTGGAGGGTCCGGTCCATGTTTGTTTAGCCCACTCATTCCGTTTTAGCTTAAAAATATGAGGGATGAAAAAGGATTCAACAATCACTTAGAATTATAACAAAATAAATCCTTATGTCAAGGTTGTTGGGGAACTCCTATGATTGACGAAGAGTCGGTGATCGTTGTCCCTGCAACAAGCCGCCAACGTTACCAATCAAATGTTGTCCTTCAGTTCGTGATCGTCACCACCCAATTAAACCGGCTCTATCCTCTATGTGATTGGCGTCGTGGCACTTTATCAGAACTTCATCACTTTGTGAAGTCATGCCAATACATCTCCCCAAGTTCCATATAAATAGAAGAGGGGAAGGGTGAGTGACACACATGTAATTAATAGAGGTTAATTTCATAAGAACCTTCCTAATTCCAATGGTGCTATAGAAACGAATTTGAGGATTCAATACATTTAATGGATTGACACATCGTTGGTCTCGCCAATGTCGCTTGTCCATTGTAGGAAAACAAAGAAAGAAATAAAATAACAAAGTTATTTTATTATTCTTATAAAAATTCCAAAATATATCTTTTTCTCCAGACTTACTACGATCAAAGTGAATCCTCCCTTAAGAGAAACTCAACGCTATGGATTCAATGGTGCCCTACGATTTTTAATCCAATAATAGGTTCAAAATATAGAAAATGCCACCCGTGCATTTATTGAATGTACCAAAAAAATGTTCAGAAAATCATTCTGGGCACACTAGGGATTAGAATCATGCACTGTCAATTTTTAGAGACTCTTAATAATTCCAAATAATTTTAAAAAATTACATAGAAAATCTGGGTCATTACATTCTCCCCAACATAGGTATTTTCATCCTCAAAATCCACAACGTAGACTAAAGAAACGAATGGTGGTACTGAGCACAGATCCAAGCCTCTCGCTCCAATGTGCTCTTCTGGAGGTTCTCGTACTGCCAACGAACGTGCACCATAGGTATCCATCATCTATGAAGGACCCACTCCTATCAATCCCCAATCTCCATTGGAACCTCCATAAACATCGCCCCATTTTAAATGTCCAGCTCACCATGGTCGATGACAGGATATGGGTCATGAAAGTTTCTCCTCAGTTGGGACACGTGGAAGACTTCATGCACCCTCTCCAACTGCAGTGGTAGTTCCAACCGGTATTCTACATCACTAATCCTCTAAAGTATCATAAAAGGTCTGATAAAACTTGGTTAGAGTTTTCTACCTTGGCCAAATCTCCGCAAACCTCATCAAGGTGAGACCTATTGGAAGACGTGGTCTCCCTCCTCAAACTCCAAGGGCCTCTGTCTCTTGTTAGCATAAGAGTTATGTCTTCTCTGTGCAGCCATCATCCACTCCTGGATGATCTGCACCATCTCAGTGTTAGCCCGTACCAACTCTGGACCTGTAAGCGCTAACTCCCCGGGGTCTGTCTAGCTTAGAGGTGATTTGCAAGATCGGCCGTATAAGGCCTCAAATGGTGCCATACTAATGGTATAGTGATAGTTGTTGTTGTATGCAGACTCCACCAAGGGAAAGTGATCTTTCCAAATGTAGAAAAAATCTAGGATGCAAGAACAAAACATGACCTCGAGTGTTTAAATGGTCCGCTCTAATTGACCATCTATCTGAGGATGAAAGGTGGTGCTCAAACGTAGTAGAGTCCCGAATGCCTCCTGTAATCCCTTCCCAACATGGATGTAAAACAAGGGTCATGGCCAGAGACAATGATCGATGGAACCCGATGAAGTCGTACAATCTCCTGTATGTAGAGGCATCCCATGCCCTTTACTGATCCCTACTCTCGGATGGGTAGGAAGTGGGCCGACTTGGTGAGTTGGTCAACGATCACCCAGATGGAATCAAGTCCCCTAGACATTCGTGGAAGCCCAGTCACAAAATCAATGGATATACCATTCCCCATACACTCTGTAATCTTTAGTGGTTGCGCTAATCCTACTAAAACCTGATGCTCAGACTTCACTTGCTCACAACTAAGGCATCGCGAAACGAACTCTGCCACATTCTTCTTCATCCTAGGCAACCAGTGCTCAATCCAGAGGTCCTGGTATATCTATGCCACACTAGGATGTACAACCAGAGGGGGCATATGGGACTCCCTAAAAACATCCTCTTGTAGCACCACAGGTATCATGGTGCATCCTCAAAAGAAGATAAAATGGTCCCCACATTCAGAAAATCCATCAGGTGCTTGTCTTGTGGATATCTGAGCATTTCGTGCCTCGTAGTCAATGTCACCAAGCTATGCATTCTGAAATCACTAAAGAAGTGGGGGAGTGACAGTCATAAAATTGATGTAAGATGCTTCATCTCTATCCACAAAAAATATCTGCAACGCGGCTAGCTGCCATGTCTCCTCACCCAGCAACACTAGACCATACCTCCTGCTGAGTGTGTCTGCCACTACGTTCCCCTTCCAATAGGTATAGAATATCTCAAATTCATAGTCCTAGAGAAACTATATCCATTGTCACTATCTCAGGGTCAGGTCCTTCTGTGAGATGATATACCTAATAATCTTGTGGTCAGAGTGGACTATAAAACAATTTCCCATCAAGTAATGTGTCCATATCTTCAAGGAACAGAACAGCTTTACTAACTCTATCTCCTGGGTAGCATAGTTCTGCTCATGTAGTCTCAACTTCCAAGAGACATATTCAATCACTACTTGCTCTTGCATCAGGACACATCCAATTCCATCCTATAACATCCCAAGAAATTAAATAAAATAGAAATTTATTTTATGTTAGGATTTATTTAATTTTTATAATTAATTTTTTTTCATTATCTGAAATAAATTAAATATGATAATTACATTTTGATTAATTTTTTTTTAAAATTAAGGTTAAAATATTTTTACATTAAATCTATTATTATTGTTAAAACAATATATATTATGAATTATATATATATATAATTATTATATTCTGAAAAAAAATTCACATAATATTTATATTTTAAAAAAGAATGTGATTTGATTTATTTATTAAAAAATGAATTATAAATATATTATTATTTTTTTATAAATACATGTAATTATCTTATATATATATATATATATATTTTATTTAATTTCCTAAATATGAATTTATTGTTTATTATTTATATGTGTTATTTTATTATAACAAATGCACAATTTATATATGTGATTTAAGAAAAAATATTTTAAAAAATATGTTACTAATAATAACTTTGATTAAGGGAAATCATTATTATTATTTTAATAGTTAAATTACATAAAATTTATATAAAAAAATTTAAAACTTAAACATACTATAAATTCATATATTTTTAGAATATATTAACTTATAAAAATATATATAAGTATCATTATATTTATATATATATATTAATATATGTATATATGTATGGGGTTCTAGATATGAATTATTACATTATTATATATATATATTTTTATTTTATTAATTTATTATAAAATTTAAAACGTTTTACTAATCTATTTCATAAAAAAACGTCACATTTTTTTAAAACGTGTTAAAGTGTTAGAAAAAAATGAAATGATTGAATCATTTATTAAGTGATATATTATTCTAAAAATATATTCACTCAAATTATATGAGAGAGGCATGACTAACTTTGGATCAAAAAGCCAAAGGTGAAAAACTTTTTGAGGCAAAAAAAACCCTTGGAAATTATAAATTTATATAATTAAATTTATATAAGACAAATAAATTTATATAAACCTAAAAAATGTCCCATGATTAAAAAAACAAAATATAAAATGTGAGAGTGATAATATAAAATAATGATAGTAAACATGACTTTTTAGAGAGGGAGTTGAGATAAAAAACAGAGGAAACGTGACACAAGAGGCCAAAGAAAAAAACACCAATAATGCATAAATAATCCAAATATAATAATAAAGAAATAATAATTAGTGAGAAAAAGTACACAAATGAATAATGTGTTGACTAAGAATAATATGATTTTTTTTTGTTTTGGGAACAAAAAAAATAATATCGTGTAATGAAAATGAAGAAATCATATACAATTAAATATTAACAACTGTATCGTGATAATAGAAAAACCCAGTTTTCGAAGGAAGCTTTAAAAAATGTTTTTATATATTTATAAACCTTCTTTCACCCCAATAACACCCTAACATCACCATGAAAGTTCCCCATGACATTCTGGTCAATTTATAGGAACCTCAAATCCCTCTTTCGATCCAAACTAAAGTAAAGGTTTATTGTATTTCTTCAAATATTCCTTGTTTTAATAAGTTATATAAATATATTCATGTGTATATGTGTGTATATGTATACATATATATATATATATATAACTATCTATTTTCATTATATATGAAAATGGTTCTTGTTTCAAAATTTTCTAAATCATAATGTTTGTAGGGGATTTTATTATTTTCGTTTGTTTTGTGAAAATATATATATATATGTGTGTGTGTGTGTGTGTGTGTAAAACCATATATTTTTAATCAAATTTATATGTATGATAGGTCTTTTTGTTTTAAATGATCTTTCCCCAAAAATCTTATGGTTCCAAGGGTTTCATGTTTTCAAACTACATACATACATGTGTGTGTGTGTATATATATATACATATATATGTATACATATTCAAGCAAACAAATATGAACACATTAAGTGGATTTGTTCTTTCTCATTTACTTAGCTGTTATTAATGGTATTTATCAACTACCAAACAAGTGTTTAAATATTAATGTATGAATAATTTCCTATATTCACTTTGTTTACAAAATTTAATGTGATAATTGTTATTATCTTATGTGTAGTTGTGTGTCAAGTTATTATTTCATGTGTGAATTCACATATGCATCTCTCAGCATGTCATTCAGGAATAGGTATGGCCATTATCTAGCTTATATGAGGCAATTGAAGCATTATGCAATCTTGCATGCACATAAACCCATGTTTCATGAAATTACGGTGTTCAAATAAAAGTGTGTTTATTCCTAGTATGAGATTCTTCCTAAAATGATTTTAAAACCTTTTGAGTAATTGGCGATGACATGAGGAATAATATTTTCTTTCTAAGAAAATAATATTACGTAAGTATTCTGAAAATGAATTTGGGTAAGAAATAAGAAAGGCAGGCCCATGGGAAAATGTTTTCAAAATTGGAACAGGTGAGTTTCGTGACATAATGAAGAGTGAACCCATGAGCCTTAGTGAATACTAGTGGCCACATGTATGGATTTTAATAATGTTCTTCCAAGTATTATTAACGACCCACAAAAAAAAAAATTCAAAGGAGAAATCCCAATAGCTTCCAAACATAATTATTTTGTGAAATGTCATTTTTATATATATATTCAAGTATTTCTGAAAATCTGTTAAATATTAATGTTTATTTCAAGGGATGATTTAAGAAACGTATCGATTGTTTGGAAACCCCTTACTGGGCATTTTATACTCACCCTATGTATTATAAACACTTTTCAGTTTTAACATACTTTCTGCGTTGAAACTCTCTTGTGGAAGCGACACGTTGAAGAATCATTGTTTTTTATTTTTATATTTTTATTTAAATTTAAGTGATGTATCTAATTTTCAAGAACCTAGACTGGTAAAAGGTCCTCTACTGTATTTATTTCTGTGTATGTAGTCAAGTTTCTTTAATAAAAAAAATTTACACAGCATTTGTAAAGGCAGAACCTGAGTTTCGGGTTTCGATCGTTATAAATCCCCTGATGCGTCACAGTAGACTACATAACCAACGCCCTCTTCTAGTAGCGTCAAGATGGGGGTACTCGTCAGTCTCTTCCTTAACTCATGAAAACATTTCTGGAATCTCTCCATCCACATGAAGTGTTGTCCCATATTTTTCAATTATGAAAAGGGTGACACAACTATAGAAAAGTTGGGTATGAATCTCTGGTAGTACTCCGCCAACCCCAGGAAACTCTGCACCTTGGTCACACTCTTGGGTGGATCTCAAGCTTTAATAGCCTCTATCATCACCAGATATACTAAAAATCGATCTTCCGAGATAACGTGTCCAAGAATGTGGACCTCTTGTTTCTAGAACTAGCACATCGAGAGCTTTCCATAAATTCGGTGCTCTCGGAGGCTATCCATAACAATCTACAAATGATAGGCGTGCTTCTCCATTGTTTCCGAGTACACCAAGATGTCATCAATGAATACCACCACAAAGAAATCGAGGTATGGTTGGAATATCTTGTTCACGAGTCCTATGAACACTGCAGAGTAATAGTTCAAGCCAAAAGGCATAACCAAGAACTCATAGTGTCTGTACTGACATCTAAAGGTTGTCTTCTGCACATCCTCATCTCGTACCCTGAGTTGATGGTAGCTTGATATTAGGGATATCTTTTAAAACCATTGAGCTCTAATTAAATGATCAAAGAGATTATAAATCCTCAAGAGTGGATACTTATTCTTCCCTGCCACCTGGTTCAAGCGCCGATAATCTACACAGAGCCTCAAACTCCAATATTCCTACTTGGAGAACAAAATCGAGGCTTCCCATGTAGAAATTCTAGGCTTTATTAATATTGTCCTCTGTAAGTCCTCCAGCTATACTCATAACTCATGAAGCTCCACGGGAGCCATCCAATATGCTGGTGTAGATATCGGCACCATCCTGGGGTACTAGTTGATGTAAAAGTCTACCTCTCTACATGGATGGTAGCCCTGGAACATCATCAGGAAAGATATCGACATACTAGTCCACCACTACAGGATAGCTCGAACTCTCAACATCAACTGCTATGAGGGTAAGGCTAGAAAATTGATGTCTGGTCGGTAGCACCCTCTTCAGGTTAAGTCTATTCTATGCATCAAAGGTTCCATTCTAACCAGTGAAGGAAAACCTAGTCCCATCCTCACGGACACACTGCACTTTGTTCCTAATACAATCAATCTGAGTATGGAATGTGGATAACCAGTCCATACCCAAGATGGCGTTGTAATGCATCGACGCTGCTACTAGAAGATCCTAGATGAAGCTCTCACATCTTAGAGTAATCTCACACTGCCGGAACCGGTGTGTAATCATCGAATATTCTCTCATAGAAGTATCTATCTGTAAGGATTGAGCCAATGACTCTATCAGAATCTCTGATCTCTGAATGAGGTCCATGGAAATAAAAGAGTGACTCACACATTTGTCTATAAGCACTACAGCTAGGGTGGAATAGACATATAACGTATATCTAATCTTTTCTGGAGCACCGTAGTCTTTGGCCTCAGCTTCCTAGAGATAAGATCGTCCCTATCCTCCTACACCCTATGGTTGGGGTGGACAACCTAGAGGTGGTGGCAGCAGAACCTCGAATCACCACACCCCACATACTACACGACCAGATCCTACTCCACGCCTGCCTTCCTGTGGACCTCATTGCTCAAACCTATGGATCTACCTCAGCAGCCCATCAACTATCAGCTGGTCATCCATACAGTGGGTCGGGCAATCGCGGTCCATGTGACCATGCCCGCCGCACGAGTAGCACTACCTAATCCTCAATTGTTCTCCTATGTCCTGTGAGTCCCTCACCACCAACCTTGTATCCTGAAGTCATCCACTAGAAGGTCTGGCTCACATAGGCCCCGGCAGCATATGTCTACTACCTGCTATGGATGACATCGCTACCTGACATCCAGTGGTGGCTCTCACTGTCGGTTCCTGCTCATCTAGGAAAGCTCTCCACCAAAAGAGCTCACTCTAGCACCCCATCCTACATCAGAATGCTAAGCAATGTAATCTATGCTCTGATCTCCCATCGAATACTCTGATCAATGGTTTGGGCCCTAAAGAATGGGTCTCGTACCATGTCGGTGGAGTAGCGGAAGAGATCAATGAACGCAGCTAAGTACTGGACCACTGTCATGTTGCCCTGCTGTAAGTGTAGAAGCTCTTGTATACACACTGAGCATAGAGTTATTGGGATGAACTCTTACTTAAAAATGTCATCTAAGTCCAACCAGGTGAGGGTGGCCTCATTGTATAACTCAAGTGTCAGACTCCACCATCTTCTAGCTTCTCCCTGGAGGAGATGGGCCGTTATGATCACCATCAAATCAGTTGTTGTCCCAACTAAGCAAAAAACATTGGCCACGACCTCTAGCTAGTCCTTAGCCACCTGTGGATTCATCTCACCTCAGAACCTTGGAGCTCTCTGCTGTTAAAACTCATGCAATCCGCAAAGTCGGCATGCACCCTCTGCTAGTGGGGCTAGCGAAATATGTTGCGCAACAGGAAGTGGAGCTACTAGTGCACCACCCGATGATACTATTGATGTAAGAGGGACCTGCACCAATGCCTCATCCCTCGGTGGTCCGACATCGCGTACCCTCTTGGGAATCCTAGATGGCTATATGCGTGGTGACATCCTGATAGAAAAAAAGTGTGCCCTGGTCAATAAGCTATACCTGGTGATCTTACTCAATGAAAACATAATAAAAATTTTCAAAACAAATGCAATCAGTGCTTTCATCCACTGAGTTGGAAATCAGAATTTAGGGTCCTGATGTATGGATATGTTGGCCTCCACACCAACATTTTTTTCCCCAAACTGAAAACCACACTCATAACACTTAACAATATTACCACATAGAAAAGATCAGAGTCCAAGTTCTTTGGTAGAACCAACTCCTCTGATACCACTTTGTCATGACCTATCCCATGGGGCCTGTTCTGTGACTACCCCCAGCCCGCCTTCCATAGGCTAGGGGCTAGTGACTATCTCCAGAAAGTAATATCCCTACAACCGGAAGGCATTGCCTTTAAACTTGTACAAACTCACAACCCAAGAACTCAATAAGAAGCAACCACGAAGTAAACTGCTATAGTAAAAAGTGCGCTGAAAGTAAAAGGGGCCAAAATACAAGCCCAACTAGAAAGTACTAGTACAACTGGAAAAGGAAAATATCTACTAGAATTTCCACTGAGAATCCTACATGAGGAGTATATACAGCTCACAATCAATAGTCATGCATCACGTCACGTCAAATAGTCAACCACTGAGCACGTTCCAGTCCTAACTCCCTCAGTCTCGATCAACGTTGTCCTTCATCTGCACATGGAATAACCAGGTTCAGGCGTATCCCAGGAAGTGGTGAGTATAATGATACTCAGTAGGGACCCCGAGACCCCGAAGGTCTTCCAGAGTTCCAAAAACAAAAAACCACAAAGCAAGACCTCAACCACAAAGTATAGAGCAGTCAAAAACACTACATAGGTAAATTCCCATACATATACATAAGTTATCAAGATATACTCATCTCATACATGATGGAATAATACCACAAAGGTAACACCACAAAGGTAACACCACGAAGGTAACACCGCAAAGGAAAAAGTACCACACATGTAACACCATGAAGAAAAAACCAAGAAGGTAAAAGTACCACACATGTATCACCACAAAGAAAACCCCACAAAGGTAAATATACCACCTAGGTAACACCACGAAGATCATACCACGAAGGTAGAAGTACCGTGAAAGTATCACTATGAAGATTAAAAGACTCATCTCATACCAGGTATTAGTGTAAGTATAAATGTACAGATGATTAGTTGCGAAGCTAGACCATCTTATTCTGTCAAGAGGCACTATTGCATACTATACGGAGTATGACCCACACAAGATTGATAGGAAATAACCCCCGCAATGACCCACACATGATTTGACCCACCCGAAGTCAACAGGTAACTAAACCCGCAATGAACCACACATGATATGACCCCCACATGATTGATATGCGCTAACCCCCAAAGGATCACTGAGCGCTGACCCACACAGGATCGCTGAGCGCTGACCCACAAAAGATCTGACTCACATCGGATTGGTGCTGACCCAGACATGAATTATTGTACTAACCTCTATATGATCTATCTCCAACCTCAGCCTCACTGGTAGGCACTAGATTCCCACTCTTAGCATGCTTGATTTTGGGAGAACTGCTCCTCAATCCATCTGTCATATTTTAACTTCCATGAAGCTCCATGAAGAAGTATCACAATGCATTTTCATGTCGTAAGGGTTCTAACACGACATATGGTGCTCCAATAGGACACACAGTTTGTGACTTACAAGTATTTTAGTTCTGAGGGCCCGGTTGAGTTCAGATTCGATCCAACCTGGTGGTAATCTAACTTTCTCCATAACTCAAGTGGAGTGTACAAAATGGGACTGCTTCATAAAAGGGATCCCAATTCCATTGATGGAGTGTCTAACAGACACCTGGTTCTTCATTTTCAAGAATTTATTTATTCGGGGTTCGGTTTCGTCTGGGCCTTGTCCTACTCGATCAGGTCCGCACGATGCAATGGGTCTCGGGGTCTACCTGACCCCACTCAGGTTCAGCCCACTATGGGTTGGCCCGATTTATTGGGTCCAGTCGATCGTGGTTGGCCCTATTCGATTCGCGGGCCTGAGCCGCGGTCGGCCCAGCCCGTCAGGTAGGGCTCGACACACCTGCGTTGGCCCACTGGGTTGTGGGTTAAGCCCGGTCCGCTATGTGAGTGGGGATTTCTGGAACATGGGTCTGACCTGGCCCACTGGCGGGTCCAGTCCAATGGGTGGGTTCAGTCTACTTGGCCTACCCATGCCTTCTCGGTTCACCCAGAGGCAGACCGTAATGTCCCGCTGGCCCCACGCTTACGGGGTCATTCAACAGAAAATGGGGAGATTCCCCACCGCAATTATTGGTCAGCTGTTTGGCTGACCAAGGTTTCGCCAACGTGGCACGATGGGGGGTTGCGCCGCTCTCACCCTATTGCAGAATCGAGCTGAAACCTCTTCCAGAAGTGCACGACAGTGCGCCGCTCCGCCTCCGCCTTCTGTGGCCGGCTGAATCCTGCCGCCTTCTTCACCAACTGCGACTTTGGATGCGACCCTTGCCCACTGGAGGCACGCGACGGTGCATTGTACCACCTCTGAGGTTATCCACTACTGGACTCTCTGCTAACCATTGTGGTAACATGTCATGGACTCCTACAACGGTGCACAATAGCATGCTGCATCCATCGTGGCTGGTCGGTGCCGCTGTGTCGGTGGTCTTTCATGGAGAAGGAAAAGGTAAACAAGGTAGCGGAGGGTCTGGGCCATGTTCGATTGGCCTGCACCCTCTGAGTTAGCTTGAAAACATGAGGTAGGAAAAGGGATTCAACAATCACTTGGAATTATAACAATATAAATCCCTACATCAATGTCATTGGAGAATTCCCACGATTGATAATGAGTCAATGTTCATTATCCCCGCAACATACTGCCAATATTTCCACTCAAACATCATCCTTTGGTTCATGATCGTCACCGCCCATGAACTGGCTCTGTCCTCCAAGTGATTGGGGTTACGACACTTTATCAGAACTTTGTCCCTTGGTGAAGTCGTGCCAATACATCTCCCCATGTTCCATATAAATAGAAGTGGGGGAGTTTGTGTAACGCATGTGGAATTATTGGGGGTTCATTTAATAGGATCCTTCTTAATTCCAATGGAATTGTTATAATGGATTTGAGGAGTCAATCCATTTAACGTCTTGACACGTCTTTGGTCCCACCAATGCTGCTTGTCTATTGGAGGAAAAGAAAGAAAGAAATAAAATAATAAAGTTATTTTATTATTCTTTTAAAAAGTCCAAAATGTATCTTTTTGTCCAGACTTACTACGGTCAAAGTAAAGCCTCCCTTAAGAAAAACTTGACATTGCAGATTTAACGATGCCCTTGGATTTGTAATCTGAGCACTGTTTCAAAAGATAGAAAATACCTCCCAAGCATTTACTGAACATACCTAAAAGAAGATCAATAATTCATTCCGAGCACACCGGGGCTCAGAATCACACACCGTCAATTTTCGCAAAATCGTAATAATTCCATATAATTTAAATAAATTACATGGAAAATATAGGTCTTTAAATTGAACCACTATTTTGTGAAACATGGATAAAGAGATATAAAAAATATTGACGGTTTTTGGAATATAAATTACCCAATAGTTAATTTGTATTTCTTGGGATAAGTCATATGTTCCTTAAAGTTTATATTGTTGTTCACAACTAAGAGAGATGGGTATAAACTACTATAAGGTTTTTAATTAAACCTCTCATAGCATTGGGACTATCTTTCAAAGAATCATTTCATTATCCATCATTATATTGGATATTTTTGGTTCTCAACATTTTCTAAAATTGAAAATAATTGATCAAAACATAATTCAGTAAATCATAAATGAATAGATTATACATTTGCATTAACTAATTCCTAATACATTTTTTTGAATCATTATGTACAACCTCGGTCACCTATATCTAAACCTAATCTTATACTTCAATATTTTCTTATAAAAAAGAAATAATTATAATTTCAATTATTCCAGGAAAATTCACAAATTACTAAATCTTATCCTTTCAAGGTTACTACCCCTAGGTATATCCATGTCAGATCCAAAATCAACATGTTTGTATCCAGATATGGGTATCATTTTTAGAGAACTACACCATCTATACTTAACCAAAACTTTAGGATGTTCACCTATACATAGAATTATCCTTAAGATTTTCACTAATGTTATCTAATCCTATTCCATTAAAAAATAACTTTTTTATGATACCTACTATACCAACCCATATTTTAAACACATTTTATATCATTATTTTTTACATTATTTCCATAAAATAAAATACAAGGATTTAGAGGTCTAGTGAGTTTGTTAAGTTGAAAAAATAATTACATAATCATATTCACAGAATAAATCATCTTTATTTAAAATTAAATATTGAGCATTTAACTATACTAAATCTTATAAAACTATGTTGGATAACTATGGGATATTCATAGAGTAAAAAAGTATGAGTTATAAACTCCGGTATGGGAATAATCAAAGTAGAGAATTGAGGCGAATCCAAACATTAGATTCGAGAGGCATAACATGAAATCATAGAGAGGAGATTCATAAAAATTTGATCATAGTATAAGTTAAATAACAAGATAATAGAATCATTAATATGTTGAAACAACATAAATTATATCATAATAAGTATATGTCAATTCTCGCTTCCAATAACATCATTATAGTAGAAAAGTCTGAGAGTGGATTGGTTTACTCCCAATTCCTATTCATGTCATACCAGGAGATACAAAATATGTACTTAATGCATTGGATCACTATCAGGGTGTACCCATAATTTTCACAACTTGTATATCCATATATTTTCCTGAATATGAAGGGAAACTGAACATTAATCATATGAATTATAAAATGCATGATAAGGAAGCGGGTTTTATAATCTAGCCTCATGGTATAACCAAACGTTATACCATAAGTATTTCCTAGAAATGAAGTATTTATCTTGGTCGTTCATACCAAAAAATTAAACATAGGTACGGAACATGGAGCTACAATATATAAAATATAATGACAAGAATTGTATAAGCATGAATTAAAACCAACCACTTTTGTGTTTTTATTCAATACAATAAAATGGCCTTTTATATAAATAAAAGTCATATTATTTTGAATTAAACCATAATTAAACTAAAAGAGATTTCCCAACAAATAATGAGTATTTTTAGAAGCTATTCTTGGATTAAACCTTTATTATGACGATGAAACTTGACAAGAAATATGACATAGAAACATTCCCACAAATCAGGTTTACATAAAATGAGAATTACGAATAGAAAATAAATCATATATTACCCCAACATATAAAGGTAGATTTATCATGGTATATATTAAAGGAAATTATATTCAAAATATTGAATAAATTCAAGATAAGTAGATATAGGAACACAGAGAAAAAAAAATAATAAGTAAACCAAAAGTATCAATGGTGGTTTGGAAGATCCATTGCCTCTGTTCCTGATTAGCTCTACATGTGCACTTAACCATTTGAATAGTAAAATTAAGTTGATTAAATACATTAGTAATTACTTTTTTCCATATATATTATATTTTTTAATGTCCATATATAATTATATATATTTTTATATGTTATATATCTTTTTATTATGTTGATTACTTGATATTGTTTTACTAATTTCTCTATAACTCTTTTGATATACTGACTATTGTTAAAAGTGTTGCAAAATAGATTCAAAATATTTAAAATAAAAGATCTGTATGTCTTTTTGTTATTAATTATAAAAATTTATAATATTATCTTTCCTCAATATTAATAGTTTCAAAAGTCTTATTCTTATACATTAAAAACATTTTTTAATTTTAGTTATGTTAAACAGTGATGGATTACAAAATACATCATTTGATTGATGTATTAGTCCACACACACACAAATGATGCTATCATTTTCATAAAATTAGAATTTTATATAAAATTAAATGATTTATAATTTTATATTCTTAGTAATGTTATTGATATCATATTTAATTATTAGATAATCTTTATGAACTATCCCTATAAGGTTGTAATGAAATATAGAACACATCATTCATGGATGTGGTAGTTCACACATAAAAATGATGAGGTTTTCATTTATCAAATTCTTTTGGATGAAGGTATAAATGGTTATTCTATTACTATAATAAAACTTTAGAATATTAATAATTATGATTTCATAATAGCTTCTTGGATATAAGATATTTGAGAGGGTAAAAAAATAAAATAATTAAAAGTTTTTGGTTAATAACATTACCACTCGCTTTGTATGTTCTCCCTTGGGTAACAACTTGAGGCTCCTAAGTTTAACAATTTTTTGAGACCTTGAATATAATGAAATACTGAGATATTTGAGGAGATTTTGGGTTATTTTTTTGGATGATAAAATGCTTTGGAATTAGTTTATAAATATGGGTCGTGAGGGGTGATATTTTTAAGGGATACGAAATCTATTTGTGCGAATATAACTTATTAATATAAAAAGAAGACATGTTGCACAATGTAAGTGGATCCAAAGTAACCAATAATTGAGAGGGTAATAGATAATATCAATGATCTCTCAAACATTCATTACCAGGCATGATTCTAACAAGTTTCAGGTATTTTACCCTTAGTTAAGTCCTTTTACATTTGTCAATCTTTACTAAGGTAACTAGTTTTTAACTTATTAATTTATTTTTAATTCTTAAAAATAAAATGGACTTTATTAAACAATTTTAATCAAATGATTCAAAATATGAAACCCATTTTATTTAATTAAAATTTTAAAATCCATCAATGTTAATTTTGAAATAATAAATCTATAACACATTAAAACAATTTTTTGAAAATACCTTATCGTATGTTTTAAAATTTAAAATATCATTTTTTTGAATTAAAAAATATATTTTTAAATGTATAATTATACTTTTAAAAAATATTCGCAATTAAGAAAAAGGTTTCCTATTTTTTTAAGTTACACATATATCTGAATGATTTCATAATAGATACAAAATTTTTAAAAATAATATTTTTTTACTTTTCACCTAAAAATAAATTATTTTTCAAGAATCTGAAAAATCATCATAATATAATTTTAAATTTATTAATTCAAAATTAACATTCATATCACTAAAATAAGATTATATATTTTTTTTATATAAATTTATTTTAATATAAAAATTCATAATGTGAAAAACCATTTTTATAAAAATTATTTTAAGCATGAAATTAATTTATTCTTTTTTGCTAGAAATAACTATTAAATGAATGTTAATTTATTTTATTACATATATTTTTTAGGCATTTCATTAAAATTATTCTTCAATAGTTATTTTAATGTTTCATAAGTTAGTTTTCTATCATATCGGATAGGATATTATCCCAATGGACATCGTGTACAAAGATCTAATTATTTTGTTTCCCTATGATCCCAATAAATATTCACTAGTTCCTAACTCCAGTATCTATCTTATAATCAACCTAGCTCTGATACCACTCTATGATGACCCACCCCCATTCGAAAATTCTGTCTAGCTTGTATTGAAGGTGACAGTCACCCCCAAAGCTCTCCTCTATTAGGCCATGAATAAGTGACTAGAACCTAAGGTATTAATATAAAAATGAAGAGATTACCCTTTTAAGTCCTAAGAATATATGAAGATGATTCAATAAAATCCAAATATACAAAATAAAACTATCCCAAAATTCATGTAAATGCATCATAGATATAAAAAAAATCCCAAAATATAAAAAATACCAAGTATAAATTCTATGAAAATAACTCAATAGCGCTATGACCCAATATATTAATATAAATATTAGTCAAAAAATACCCCCTTAAAACATGAAAATTGTTTATATAATGTTGATCATAACCAATATACTCATTATTATAATTCCAAATAAATCTCATGAAAATATGGATGCAACCTTCAAATTATCCAAAAAAAATAACAGAATCAAAAAACACTTATATAAATGAAGTACCACACAAACTCACCAAGAAACAATCTATAACTATCATATCACATGTATAGTAAAATATAATCAAATGATCATAAAAAAGCCTCATCAAAGCTTATTCTCCACTTGTATTCAATTCTTATAAAACAACATCAATCATCATTTTCTCATCTCCCCCATATACACCAATCACAAAACTATCACTTATGTATGATAATCTAATGTGCATCAAACCGTATGCCTATCAATGCCAACCTCCAATAAGGTCCAACATCTCCATCTAGAATAAGTTAATATCATTATTCAATATGCCAAAATGTATTCATTACCAACATAGTCATCATCCACAAATCACACCCATTCATGCATAAAATATCCAATAAGATTGGGTGCCATGTACATAATGAGCATAAACCTCATTCCCTCCTCCTTCCATGCATAACCCCCACCACACATCATATCATCCAATAATCACCTAATCAGACAAATAATATACAAGGTCTTCCAATACTCCCGATGTTATGCCTAAATCTATTATTGTCGGTATGATCATACCTGTCATGGGGGACCACTTTTAATGCTACATTTGAAGAGATATTGGGGTAGATGATCCATTCCCTCACCGACATAAATGTTAGGGAAGGCATCTAGAACCCAAATGCTTTAGGTATTGGTGGGATCATTCAACTGAAGTGGGGTTCATCAAGAAACCACATGAAAATAGATTGTATAATAGTTACAAAGAAGAAAAGATAATTGTTTCAAACTAAATAGCACTATCATATCACATAAACATCACTAAATCACTGCAAATATTGATTATTAACTATTTTCCAAACTACACACTAACCATCCACTTCTTCTCACCCAAAATAGTCACAACTAGAATTTTAAATCACTCATTTAATCATATCATTATCCATTCCATATTTACTATTCCAAAAACATTATTTTTTGTACACCATCCAACTCATATTTAAAAATAAATCATTCTTAGACATTAGCTACACATATATCTATCTATTTTCCATTCATTTTATCTATTATTGTTACATCATCAACCCATGGTTTATTCAATTATGAGTTATTCCCTTCAAAAATTCATTATTAAACATCACAATCCATACTATTAGATGACTATGAAACCATTTTAAAATAACACACAACCACTGTCACATCAACCACCACACGTCCCATGAAGAATTTACTACCATATCCCAACCATAAAAAAACGTTCACCATTCATTCCAATTGTGGAATCCAAATGCATCCCCACGACCCAACACATCATAAGCCCAATACCAACCACCAACATCTTCAAAAAATAATACCCACAATCTCAAAAATAGTATAAACATACTATCATTAAACTCAATCAATTATATAACCAACCCTAACTATGCTCCTCATAAAAAACATGCTACTAATCTAGTTAATTATCTTTATAATGGGTATAAGAACCAAAATTTCTATATCTCAAAGAACCATTTCTTTTCTATATTTATATTATTGAACATTTAAAGATGGAGGTCTCAAAAGTTCAATCAAAAAATTGAACATTTTATACAGTATGAAAACACAATGACTAACAACATCACAATTTTTCAATATTAAACAATTCAAAAATAACATGACAACATGAAAACAAATGTGATTCACCACAATTCCACTGAATTATTTTTTAATAAGATTATTATAATCATTACATCATTCCTCAAAATATACCCAATGTATTCCATATTATGTTAAATCCACTTCACAAAAAAATATAACAGAGTTATAAAATACCCTATCAGCGTAACGGATTTCTAAATCACTACATGAAAATGTGGCAAAGAAAAAACCATCACAGAACCATGATCCCACCATGAAAAAATCAGCAACCTAGAATAGAACTTCGATCAATAATCATTCAGCATAATACTGCGCTAACAAAAAATCATGGTTCTCATAGATCTCTATGGATGAATAATGAACAGTAAAGCCAAGGGGGAAAGAGAGTAAAATCCCCTCAAATAAAATATATTCTATTTTTTCATTCTAAGGATAAATTCCAAAAAGTAAATATTTGAATGTCTCCTAAAATTTTTTTAGAGTCAACCTAGAGTTAAGGTAATATGTTAAATAATTATTGTTGTTGAAAATGTCTCCAAATTTATACCCCAGCTAGAAAACATAACATCTTAGAGAAATTAATATGTTTCATAGTGAAATAGGGTTATGGCACAAAATCACTGTGTAAAGGTGAATGGTCAGGTTACAAGTGACCCAATAAAAACACCCTATGAAGAACACTTTTTAGTCATCAATCAAATCAGGTTAACCAAGGGAAAAACCATGGAGTAACATATAACTCTACAATATTGAAAATATACTCATAAAACAAACCATATTGTAGTGTAGCACCATGGGACAATGACCCCTAAGTAAAAAAATAGAAATATCCATCCTTAGACTCTATATTGTAAGGGAGACGATATTACACAAACTTGATAACCCACTTTATTTATAATAAATCACAAAGAAATACCACAACAAATCCCAATGGCCACACTGTAAGGACCCTAAAAATGGTAGATTTGTACATATTAACTTTTCAGGATCTACATCATAGATATTATATTAAGGAAGAATTGATTCCAAAAATAGAAGAGGTTAAACACTAGTAACATAGAACACCACATTATAGTCAATTCATAAATGGTATAACCAATATCACTGATTGATAACCTATGGTTTAGCATAAAACTCGACGTTTCAATGCTAACCTATATATGAAATGTTAGCTCCAATATTCCCTCTACTACCACAATTATCCTCCCAAAACATCCAAAATTTAAAAGAAACAAAGTTATGGGTTGGGAATATCTCGGTTGATTCACCATGATACTTTAATTTTGGTAAATAATATCTTTCACAAGGATATAAACTATTTTAAACAAACATATACTCATGTCCTAATCAAAAAAAATTTAAAACAAATTGTATCATGTTAAGACCTAACACAATGAGAGAGTCCAATGTATCCCCAAAAGTCCAACCAAGTGTCTATTATCCAGATGATTTTCTTATGAAATAAAGCTTAATATATAATTACACACCCAATTATTCAAAATCCATAGTTTATAGAAAATATTATTGAACCTCAGGGTTCCATCAATGAGCATTCCAAAATAACAGAGAAGGATGAAGGTAAACTAGGGAACATAATAAAATTATCTCCAGAATTGTTAAAACTTGAACTTTTGTTCTGCATAATTCTCTATAGAATCCATGATATGATCCTTACTCCAAAAACACTAGATGAGTTTGAGCGGAAATGTAAATCTCTTTTCAATGAAGAAACTAATTGGATTTCCATGTGTTATAATTTTGTTCACAAAATGAGGGTTATAAATTCCTAAAAAAATATTAATATAGATATATGGTAGTGAGAACCTCCTTTTATGACTAGGACATGGATTTCTTATATTACCGATGAAAAGGGATTAGAAGCTGAAAACCATATTTGAAGTGCCATCTGGACAGTGATTGGCATCATAAAATAATTTCAATGAAATTATCTAGTAGTAAGAAGTGTATTTTTTTCTCATAGGCTTAATTTTTATTGGTTGTGAATCCAAAAATGGTCTTATAGACCGAATTTTATGGCTATTTAAGGTTGGTATTAATTTTAGTCCAATAGATGTTTTCAATGTGGAAAAATTTCCATATACTCATTTGGATGACTGCGTACTCCTATGGCCTACTATATAATAACTTTTCTAGCCACATACTTCATACACTAACTCTGTATTCTCCTAGACCCTTGAACTATAGTATATTAAAAATATTATGATTAATGGTGCAATCAGTAGTGAGATCGAGGTAGAAGACATGGAGACAAAAATTGATTCGTGCACCTGAGTTGGTGTGTGATAGTGTACTTGTTATGTGGGTCCATGGTGGAGAAATCGTCAGCCAGAAGTGAACATATCGTCTTTTTTAGGCTCTCTATCTTGATAGGTAACCACTCTAGGTAGCCCTTTTCATACATAACCATGTTGGAAATAACTCCACCTACTAAAAAATTCCATCTCATTACCATGCTTAATAGACCATGTTACCTCATCTATTATATTAGTAAACCATATCACCTCATCATTCAAACAAGTTGACCATGGATACTAAGACAAGGATTCTAAGACAAGGCTACAAAGTCAGGTCTAGTAATCCAAGTCTACTAGGAAAATTCTACTAAGTCAAGTATACTAAATCAAGGCTAATAAGACAAGGATTTTCAGATAAGGATACTAAAGTAGGGCACCTTTTCAAAGAATCATATATAAATACATGGATAATGACACTCCTCTATAAATACCTTAGACTTCCATTCTAAAAACAATGCATGGAAACCCATGGAGAAGGTAACATAAGCCAAGTATAGAACTGAAGATAATTTCCAAGTATACTATGAAAAGGCTACTAAGTTAAGCCTACTAGGCCATAGCTATTAATAAAACTATTAATAAAAGGATCCTAAGTAAGGCTAGTTAATCCAAAGGCATCTAGAAAAATCCATCTATACCAAGTCTACTAATCCAATGTAATTAATCCAATACTACTAGGACAATGCTACTAAACAAAGCATATTTGGAAATGTTGGTAAGACAAGCCTGCTAGGATAATACTACTAAGACAAACCTACTAGGCCAAGGATACTATATCCAAGACTTTTAGGATAAGGATCATAAGGTGGGCTAGCTAATCCAAGGATTCTCATCCAGGATAGCTCTTGCAAGTATCCTAAGGTAAGGATCATATTTTAAGGATTATATTCCAAGGATACAAAGAAAAAAATCTATGCCAAGGATCCTAAGACAATTATCTATAAAACATCTATCTATAAGGGCACTAATTCCTACTTAGGTAGGATATGTAGGATGCCTCTTTAGTGTTAAAACCCAACACATTAAGCCCCATATATTTTATAATAACAACATGGAATATTATAATTAATATAAATTAGATATGTAGGATACCTATATGAGGTTCAAACTCAATACCATATATTCCTATTATGCACTTATAATGTCTATCACTTTTTAATTTTGATATTTATTTCTAAATTCATCATCTCAGATTATTCCTTGTTTGAGGACACTCCTCAAGGCCCCCCCAAAACACCTATATTCATGATTCTCATCTCATTTTCATTACCAGAATCAAGTCAATGTACTCTCTCTGGTTTCTATATATTCCCTGAGTTGAGATACTTCTCTCAAATTCCTCATCGATGGCCTCATTCCATTACCACCATTAGGGAGAATCTAAATCCACATTTGGGGGTCCTACTATGTGAATGTCCATGCCTCATTCACATATGGTCCTTCTATTAGGTGAAATCCCTAACCTCATATATACATATATATATATATATATATCTGTGTTGAAAGTGTGTTATTGATAACCAACTTATGTATATATTTTGATTACTAGTACATTTATAGTGTTTGATATATACAAGTTTTTATCTTACCAAACAGTGAAGATAATTCTACCACCACTATATTTATGGTAATGACCTTAGATTAGTTGTTTTATCCAAAAGTTATAGTAGTTACTAGGCAATAATTAGAATCTTGAGATACAGTAATCCTAAAGTTATGTCATATGGTCCAGATATATCACATTGACAGGACACATATGATGTGTGACTATTGGGTGTTTGGGGATCAAACTCATTGAGACTTATTCTCATGAAGTTCAAACGTCATGATCTTGAGTAGATGAAATCATGAAGATATTCCTTCCAATAAGAACACCACATGTTTTAGCTATCATTAGTAGTTACTATATCTGAACATGTGAATTGGTCTCATGACTTTTGATCATTATCAATGTGTACTATTTGATTTCATACATAGATGAAACAAAACAACCATGCCATTGAATTCATGATGAGGTATCTTGTGTTGGGTGAACCTTTGGTGGTATGGTAGTGGTTGAATTATCAATATATAGTTTATTTCTATTGAGTTAAGGAAGTGATATCTCTGGAGTTGTTTTGGATGGTACTACCTTTAATAAATACATGTACATTGTATGAGAAGAAAAGTCTGTGAAATTATGTCAACAAATAATAAATCAATAGTGGATGATGACATACGCGGTGTATCCAACTTTATGAGATATCAAGAAACAAGATACTATATTACATAAAGTATGTTCGTAGGAAGGTCTTCATTATTATGACATTTCCTTTTCTCTTTAAGGGGATTGATGGGTTTCTAGACTCTTTTTCTAGTATATGAATATATTTAATGCTATAAAGATAAGGACATAGAGGGTAACACACAATAGCCCATTCAATATTTTTACCTATTCTAGTGAATAAAAATAATATACATGGTGTGATCCACTATGGGGTTTGATATGTGATTTAGAATAAACGATTTACAATAAGTAAATAAATTCATTATTATTAAATCATAGAATATTTGTGTTGAAATTATTTAGTTAATGTATTCACAAGGTATTATGAGAATACATGGAAAAATATTTTATGAATGAATATTATTTTAATTCTCAAGGTCATTTAATATTGCAAGAATTACGAGTCTAGTTAATGACTTGGTTTTATCATATAATAAATCAATAATATATTACAAGTAGGTGATAAAATATATATTATTTTTATGATGTAATTAATTTATTATGACATATCAGCCATTTATTATTTAGTGGGTGTTACTTATATGGGGGTTGGGGAACCATTTTGGGGTATTTATCCACCACTATATAAGCAATTGAAATCTCTTTTTAGGGGGACTATTCCTTCCCATGATTTTTGAGAGCTCCTATCACTTATTCCCATTTCCTAAAGAGATAAAGGCTATGTTTGAGAGATCAATACAAGAAATCCTTAAAGGATCAATGGGATGGGATAATGGTTTTCGTTGAGACAGTGAAGGAATCATCGGAGCACCATGCTAGCACCTTAAATTCAATGATTGACATTTACATGGATTCTTCAAGGATGTGTGGATTATCTATAAAGGTTCGTCCCTATATCCTCAAGAAACAGTCATCAGTGATGGGCTATTTTTAAGTGTCCTTTGATCTGAACAACCTATTTGTTCTATTTTATTTTTTTTCTTATTTATTTTACATGCGATACGTGGACCATTATTGGGGCTCAAATCACTAGATATGAAAATGTTTCGTCACTGTAGTGATGAAATTTTTTTAAATTTTCGAACATTTTCTTCCACTACATGCCCCAATACCATCAATTGGTGTCATAATGATCACATTAATTAGCTCATCCATGAAAAAACTAATTTTAATTAAATAATATTTAGGGATTTAATTTAATCCCAATAGATTTGGCCATGCATCGATTTTATCTTGGATTTCCAAGTTATGAACATCAGAAAAAAATCAGTACAGATCATTTTTGGTTTTTAAGGTATTAATATTTTTAAAATTTTTCAGATCCCAAGTTCAGTGGTTGATGGAAATTCTGGTAGTCTTCTATTTTCTGGCCACATTTCAGCCAGAATCCAACCATTATAATAGTATCATCCAATGGTCAATAAATTATACATGGATGTGAAGCATAAAACAAAACCAAAACCTAATAATACTAGGATTTTAAAAATGGTTAGAAAAAAATATTATTTTAAAATAGATGGATAAAGGGAGTTGGTGGGTCTACATGTAAAACAAAATGCTCAAAAAAACTAAAAAAAGGCTATCAACACTACATTTAAAAAACCAAAAAAGGAAAAATTAAAAAAAATGGATCATCTTTGAGGGTAATCCCACCCCACTTCCGCCACTATTTATGGCCAACTACAATGGCCCACTGTGAGTCCTCTTTGTACCATTATTATCAATTCTCCCCTCTGGGACTTGATCTAGCATGCATTACCGCCGTGAACTACTTGGCCGCTCGGTATCCATTAGGATGCATCTACATCTCCCAGCCGAGTCTTCCTAGCCATCCTTGAGGACATCACCTCATTGAACATCATTGGTTCATAACCACCTTCCAGATATGTCCACCCATATTGATGCTTCATCCCATGATCATCAATCTGGCGGACACAACCAGCCATGCCAAACCCCTATCAATCCAACTCTAACATAGAATCCACCTGCAGGTGTCTCATTTTCCCAAGGAATATGGATGGTATCCTTGACCAGACCCCATTCCCAGTAGTCAGTGTTGTCACTCTGGATGAACCTCTTGGTGTAGCGCTACTTTCAACCGATCCCCTACCACATTAGGCCTTCCCAGATTAAATCCCTTGGCGGTTGTCTCTCCATAATAAAGCCTCCTATGAGAGGATTCTTTATATGATGGATTACTCACTTCTTTTTGTGTATCATTAGGGAGAAATCATGGCGGATAAATAAAATTATAAAGATAAAGTAGATGATTCACTAGATGTACAATTTATCATGTTTTATTCAATATCTATTCAATTTTGGAAAATGATTGAAAAAAATATAACTACAGTATGATGAATAGTTTCTAATATTTATATTATAAAAAATACATGAAAAAATGATATGAGATATCTAGTGCACTTTACAAGTGCAATTTAGAAGAATGGAATCAATCAGGACCTCATGAACTCAATATAGTTGGGTATATTGAGAGACATGCATCCCTTGGGTTGATATTGAATTAAGAAGTGGAGACTGGTCTCATTATTACCTCTTTACCCCCAAGATTATTAACTTTTATTATTTATTACAATATGAATAACTTGAAAAATTAGCTCCTAAATTTTTGGATTTAGTTTACCAAGATGAAAGTGATATAAAAAATATAGATTCTTCATTAATTATGGTGAAAAAGAGGAGGAAGGGAAAAACTATGGAGTTTGAGTTTAAGTGAAATAAAAAAGGAACTAATGTAATTTCTATCCAAAAACCCAAATATATAGAGTGAGATTAATGAGAATAAATTTATCTACTTTTCATGTGAAGAAAGTCCATTGGATAAAGAATTATAGATCTTGGGAGATGAAGCTAGTTGACGCTTCTATTCCAAGTATTTTTATCATTAAATGAAATTTGAATTTATCTATAAGTTAGGTATTGGATAATGCATGTGGCTCAAAAAAATTTATTCAGAAACAATAACCATATAGATTATAAAAAATATCAAAATCCAAGGTGGATATATGAGCCATGAATGGTGTGACATTATCAGCCTTGGTAGTGGGGTATTATAATCTAAATTGCCTAGGGGTTTTGTTCATGTATTAAATGATTTTTATTATTTTTCTATTGTTAAAAGAAACATAATCTCAATGTCATGTTTAGATACCAAGGTATTTAATTTCATGTTTGTAAATAAATAAGTACTCTTTTATAAGAATAACAGAAGTTATGGTATGGTACATCTGAACAATGGGTTTTGCATACTTGAACATGAAAACACCATAATTGAAATCAATTAAAAAACTAGTGAAAATGAATCATATAAAACCTACCTGTGAAATTTTCTCTTCATTATGTCAATGATAGTCATTTAATGAAATTAAATCATGCTGGTATTTTAGTCTCAACAGAGTTAAAACCCCCAGATGTTTGTCATGATTTTTTTGCAAGTGAAGAAGACCAAAGCACACTTCTCTGTGAAGGGAGTAAGAGCCACTAACTTATAGGAATTAATTCAAAATTATGTATTTCATCCATTTCTTGAATATAAAAGTGGTTACCACTAAAAAATGGGGCAATCCCCATGCATATATACCCATGGTTTAGAGAAATCCTGGGTATAGAGATCCTAGAAAAAGCTATACCAATGGTTTTAAAAAATTTATTGTATAAGACAACCTATACCAATGGTTTTTCCAAAACAATGGGTATAGAGGCTACACATATAATCCTACCTATCCACTCTCCATCTACAATACCTAATCTCACCATCCCTCCTAAGATCCATGGCCTCCCCCCTCCACTCCTCAAGAGTCAATGCCCCCACCAACCACCACTTCTTCATCCATTTTTATAATTTTTTTTCTATGATTTTAGAGAGGTAAGTTTACTTCCCGCATCTTCTTTCTTCTCCCCAAACTAGATAATTGGTTGGTTTCCTTCTCCAGTATTCTCCCTTAATTCAAGGATTTTTTTTCCAATCTTCTTCAACATCAGATTAGTGATTTCATACTCCATTTCTCTTATGCTCGCTATTATTTTTATATTTATCTATGCATGTGATTCAACAATATAATGTTTCCAACCATTTTATCATCATGTTAAAAAAAATTTGTCTATTATTGATTAAATATATACTATTAAATTACTATGAGTTATATATTAATTATAATTTATTATTTTCAAAAAATTATCATAAGGATTCTTATGAATTTAACATAAATTTGAGATTTTTTTGGTGGAATATTTTTTGGATTTAGATATTTTTAGTGTTCAGAATCATATTTAAGTTAATTATAGGGGAGTATTTTTATTTTTATTATCATTGAGTTATGAGATTTAATTATTTAAATTTAATTTTCTATATAATGAACTATGAATAAACTATTTATTAAATTGTTTAAACCCAGAAATAAATAATTGTATGATGATGTACATAATTATACTATTATAAATAAATATGGAATATTTCTTTATCTATTAAGGTTGGTTCTTCTAGAATTCACTATTGTATTTATAGTAATTGTCAAGAATTTTTCTTGGAATTCGTTATTATTTTTTAGACATGAATGCATGATTAAATATTCTTTAAAGTAAATAATTATTTAAATTTAAATTTTTAAGAATTTTAAAACCTTTATTATGTATAAATATTTTTATAATCATTTTATAAATTTCATGAAATAATTAAATAAGGTAGAATAGAAAAGCTATCAGATCATATTAATTTTGCGAAATGTGGTTTCCACAGATAATGTTTTACATAAGAATTTAGTTTTTTAAGAAATATTTAATGGTATAAGCCTTAGTTTCACCTATTTTGATTAAATGTTGAGTATATCGTAGTCCTTTGTTAAGAATTATTCCTAATTTCACTTATCATGTATTGAGTAGTTAGCCATTTATTTAAACTACACATTAAATGAATTAAAACCAACTGACAAAACTTTACCTCAATTAAGAGGTTTCATCAGTGGTGAAGTAATGGATGGGTTTCATAATGTGCGATGGAATGGATTAATTATTTAGTCTTAATGGATCTTCCCCAAATTAAATACTTCTAAAATTGAAATAGAACGTCATGTAAAATATATTTTCCTTATGTTGAAATAAAATAAGTAATTTTAACCTTAATTAAATCCTTTCATGAATGAATATTATCGTCAATTATGTTATAAAATGATAATACCACTCTTGATAAGAAATTCCCTTTTTTCTGCTCGTATTTCATAATTGTTATTTATTCCAATACATTCACTTTTTTTAAAAAATTTCTATGAGTATGTATTGGTTTCTTCGTATTATTTTATATATTATTTATTTGTTTCAATAATAGTATTTCATAATGTTCACTTTCATCTTAAATTGTATTCAATTAGGCTTTCTATTAGTTTTCATTAATTTCCATTACACTATACTTTTGATTTGTCTTTTAATTTGGATTTCATTTGAGAATTATAGTGAGTGTAGTAGAAATTTTCATGTTTATTACCCTATTATTAAGAATATAATAGGGGATATATTTTTGTGATAGATCCCCTAATATGGTATCATATCCATGGATGAATAGTTTTGAAAAAAAGGGATTAGTATTTGGATATTCTGACTCTACATGGGATAGGATCATTGTGCTCTGACTCTTCCCAATTTCCCCTTTCCACATATGATGGGCCTAAAGTGGTCTCAAATCCATATAGACTTTCCCATTTCATATATCAAAAAAATTCATGCTTTTATCTCATTTATTGCATTTTTTATATATCTTTTTTGTTTTATAAATCATAGATTCAAAGATAATATTATTGGATGATTATTTATATTTATATCCATTATGGTAGAATTTACAAGATATTATTGTACCATGTTTTTCTGGTTTTGATGTTGGGTGACACATAGTTCTAGTTCATGAGTAAATGTTTTTTATCATTATAAGGAATGGGAGTTAATTATGAAACCTGGATTTTTTACTAATAAACCCCATTCTTGTCTAAGAGATTACAATTTATTTTGGAGGAAATAACAGACTTTAATGATTTTAAATAATGTGGTACATCTCGATGGAAGAAAAATTTATATGCAACACCATCTCGTGTTCTTTAGAATTTCATGTGTCACTTTATATTGATTGAAAGTCTTCAAAATATGTTGATTTCTGTAGAAATATAAACTAATATGTAATGGCATGAGGGGGAGAGAATTAATGATAATGAAGATTCAGTTCATCCTGCAGATGGATTTGCATGGAGTGGATTTTTTTTCACAACATCACGGTTTTTCAACTGAGGTGTGTGACATCTAGTTTGGTATACCCTATAGTAGTTTTAATATATCTCAGGAAATGAATACCAGTCATATCATGTGGCCAGTTTTTATTCATAACATTTTAAGGTGGTGACTTGGTCAAAGACCGAATCACTTATTATTAATAAAGATAAAAAGGATTATATTAGTATAAAAGATGATAATTTTTATCAATCCTTACCAGAAAGAAGAAGTAAATCAACGAGGAGATCATCCAACTAGGAAATGTAATGGTTGACTCCCATATTAGAAATACCATAAACAACATTATTCACATCACGAAAGGCATGAGTGACAATATAACTGATATCCATAAGTGATTGAAGACAGTCCATGAAATGTGTTGTAAGTGTCCAAAAAAGGTGCACAATACCATTCTAATGAGCTTGCATGATGGTATTCAAATCACTTTCAATACAGATATTATTCCATCCATGTTGCTTCATGAAAGAGATATCATGGATCACACTCATCATTTCTTCCTACAGAGATGAGGAAATGTCATAACTACCATGAAACCACCCAAGAAGTTTCCCAAAGTGGTTTCTATAAATTGGGACACAACCCAAGGGGACTAGGTTGTCTTTATAGGCAACATAAAAATTAACATTAGTCCATCCTAGTAGTAGAGCTTTCCAGAACACATAGGAATATTAAATTAAATATAAAAAGTGGAAGAATGTTCACACTTAATCCACTTACAATTGAAAAAATATATCTTTCTTGAGTTTCTATATTAGTCTACCAATTTGTTACATCACTATATAGATGTAAAAAAAATTGAGAATCATATATGTGAAATGCTTTAAATTATTCTAAAAGTCATGGGGATGAAAAAATATTACTTAAAATCTCATCGGGACATGTTGGATTGGGATATTCAACTTGAAATGCATTATGTGTGTATGAGTGAAAACATATAGAAATTTCCTTCTTATGTGTTGAAACATTTAAAGAAAAATAAATTTCTGGATGTTTTGGAGAATATCAAGGTTCCTGATATGTATTCTAGAAACATATCTAAGCGAGTTACTAGAAGAGAGTTCAAACTAAAATCCCTCAAAACTCATGATTATCACATCCTTCTTTGTGAATTGATTTCAATAATAATCTGACATTTGCAATACAATAATGTAAGGGTGATGATGATTCTCTTGTTCCATTTTTTTAGTGACCTTTGTGATAAATTTTTATCCAATCCTTTCTTGATAAAAATATAGAAAAAGGTTCCATTAGTTTTGTGTGAGTTGGAAAAAAAATTCTTCCTTCATTTTCACTTGAATGGATTATTTAATAGTTCATCTTATAACTCAAACAATTATTGGGAGACCCATTTATTATTTATTAATGTATCCAATTGAAATAAATATATTCTCCATGAAATATTTTTCATGTAAAACAATAAACCTAATGGTTTAATTGTGAGAGGTTATCTGGATCAAGAATGTATGGATTTTTGTCCATTGTATTTGTCTAATGTGAGTACCAGAAATTACTAGAAAATGAGAAATAAGTATGAGTAGTATGGGGAAATTGAGCCCTTATTTTTACCCCTCCCCAAACTGGAGGAATTATTTGGTCATATACATTTGCTACATTGATCCATGAAGAGTGGGATATGGCACATCACATAGACTTATTTAAATATGGTTTGTTTGATGACTATATAACGAAATTATTTTGAATATTAATATGTTATCTCATAATAGGTTATTTTACATATACCTCAAAAATTAATTATCATTTTATATAGGGAACATAAAAAATTATTAGAATATTTAATCTATCTTTTCCTTTGAGAAAGATATAGGATTTTCAGAGAAAAAGGGTTTCCTTCTTGATTGAAATTAAAGGCAAGACCATCACATTAATTATCTTTAAATATAGATATGAATTTAATTTTTTTATTTATATATATTTAAGTTATTTATTTAACCTATTAACTTGATCCCCCAATAATTTTGAGCATTGGATTTTATTACTAATTTTTTGGTTTGTGAATGAAAATATTAAATAATCTATGGGACAAAATTTATTACAACAGATCGAGCAATGAAAATGAGAACACAACATGATGGTGTTATGTTAATTATAACAACTTACTATTATTATAGTGAATTATATAGTCAGCCTAAATATGAAAATATGTCATATTACAGAAATGTTGAGAAAATATTTTTGTTGGATTAATACTCTCATGGTAGAGTCACTATAATGAAATGCAACTGGTTTGATTCAATGAAGTGACATGGTACATTTATTGATGAATATGGATTCATAGTTATATAAATGAATTTGTTCCTAGATTCCGAAGAATATATATTTTGGAATCAATATAAAATCAAGCGTTTTATGTGAAATATCATTTGAAACCTAATTACAGTTTATTTATTGATTTAATCCCGATACATATTTTTCATGATGGTGAGGAAGAAATTGACACCTTTGAAACACCCATTGGTGTTGACCAAAATATTGTATTAGATGACTTAAATTTTCCTATTGTGAGAATTGATGTTGAACCTGATGTAGTGGTGGGTAATATTTAGATGTAACCATATATGTTCACAATTCATTTAGTTTACCTTGACATGGACTTCTCATATTGGTACTATTGGAATTACATTAATTTAGTTTCGGTTTGGAAAGATATATTTTTTTAGTATTTTTTTCTTTTATTTATTTTAATTAGATTTATTTAAATTCATAAATATTGGTTTTAAAATGTGTTTAAAAATTTTATAACTTGATTTTAAATTATTGTTTCTAAAATATTTTGTGACATTTTTTATAACTTCATTGAATTTTTTGTTTTATGCATAATTTTTAAAAAAGAGTTTCTAAAAAATATATTTTTCATTCATATGAAAATTATGAAATATATTATATAAATTTGAAGGTAAATATTATTTGATAATTATTGATTAATGTGTGAGATAGAGTTCCCTCCACTAGTTCCCTTATTGAGTATAATAATTTTAATATTTTTCGTCTCTATTACATTTACATTCATGTTCCTATTCTTTATTAAATTTATTTAGGGACATACATTTGAACCAGAGTTTACATATCCTCCACCTAATAGTGTGGGTCCATGTGTGGGTGATCCTAGAGCTATACGAAGCACCCATCATACTCATTCACACCCTAACCCTCTAGAATACAACCTATCAACCAGACTATTTCAACCTTCACTTGAGCATCCATAAATATCCCCACCCATGCCACTCGTATTATCTTATTTAGAATCTTCCCATACCATGTTTATTTTGCCTCTAAATATGTTCCCACCAACACCATATCCATATCATATTATGTCTCCCTATCCCTTCCATCCTTACCCTAGAATGTCTACACCACCTCCATTTCCTACTAATCATCTAGGATCTAATGCTTCTGTTCCTTCAGCATCCACTCCAATGCATGTAGATTACATGGTGCATGCATTGAAATAGAATTATTCTTTAAAGGGTACTGATTTTGGATCACCCATAGATATATCGAAGCGTAATGTGTCTCCATCAAGTTTGTCCATCATTGTAAGTGTGTCAAATTATATCACACCATTGTTTTCCTATTGTAATATGACTTAATTATTCCTTTAACCTTTTATCTTATTTAGTGGGATCATCTAATAGGTGATTTGGTTACACCTATATGCATGAATCCTAGAATATCTAAACATAAATAACAGTAGATTTCAACAAAGATAATCAAATAATAGGAAAAAATACCAGGTAGTGTTGAAGTTTTGTGGGAACTTTATCTACGTACAATGATATCGTTTTGGTACAACAAGTCTCATGGAGGCATATCGGTAATGAAATCATGGGGAAATATTGTGTGGAGATATAGGTAAGATTTTTTTTTAAATTAGTATCTATATTATTGATGTACTTATATGAATTGACATGTTCATTGCATCATCAGTTAGAATTTACCAATATTAAAGGTACTAAGTCCACACAACGGATTGATCTTGGGGTGTTGTGGTGATCATATAAGCATGAGTTATATGTTGGTTCAAAGGGTAGAGTCAGTTTTGATATAGAGGGTGTACCAATATTCCTTGACTATCCAAAAACACAATATCAATAAATGATCATATATTGGAAGTGTAATGAGTTTATAGTATTCATAATATTTAATGATTTGCATTGAAAATATAATTATTATTAATTTTATTGATATTTTGTTTTTAAGACGTATTAGAAAAAACAAAAATAAAAAATATCTTTTGACATATTTGCACACTTTGGGGCGCACTATAATGCCCATTCAGGAGAGGAATGAGGTACATTAATATGAATATAAATAGTATTTATACTTAGATTGTTACTTAAGTATAAGTGATTTATGTGATGAAGTTAAAATTTAGGGGGATCTCTCTATTAAATAAGATTTAATATTTTTCATGTAGACAGTGAACTGAAATATAATATTCTAGAAGACTATAACTTTTCTATATAGTTAGATTTTAATCCTGAAATGTATGTACTCTTATCAATAATACCTTTAATATAAGGTTGTAAATACCTCTTTAATATAAAGAGATATTTTTAATGAATTTTTTTGGTTTTAAAATGGGGAAAATTTGTTGACATTGGTTGAATACCTTTAACTGGTCACTTTTTAAGAATGAAAAATGTTTTCTAAAATAATAATATCAAGGGGAGTTAATTTTGAAAAGGGGTGGGTATTTCGAAATGATTAATTTTTGAAATGTAATTTGGTAGAGTGTTTTTTCCAATTTTTTGTGGGATTTAAAAAAATAAATTTGACATTGTGAAACTATTTTAAAGTGTAATGTTTTTTGATAAACTGTATGACCAAACTACAAAATGTACAAATGACCAAATGACCAAATCAACAAATGGATAAATGACCAAATGACCAAATGAAGAAATGACCAAATTCACAAATGATCAAATGAACAAATGACAAAATGGATAAATTATAAGGACTCGACCTTAAACATTACTTAATATAGAGTTATTTCAAGAATGCACATTGAGGATCTTTTCAGGTTTAGAGTTTTAGATAATGAAGACATAACTATTACATCTCAAAATATTATAAAGTAGACACTTCTACTCAATTTCCATTTTTTCATAAAATAAAAACTCTTGAATAAAAGAGTCATGTCTAGTTCCATGATTTAGACATCATGACATTTCTTTGATCCCATCCTTGATCCTATTTAACTTTATGTCCTGTGAAAAACATTTCAAAAACTTGGTATGAGCATAAAAAGATCATTAAGGTATACACAAAGAAACAAAACATTAGATCATCAATATATAAATAACATAAGCATTTTAACATACCTCATGAAATCATAAGATTTGTGAAATACACATAGAAATCATGAAACATAAAGAAAACATGAGGCATTCATAACATTCTTATGTAGGGAGTAACCCTCATGGTTACGTTTGGAATACCCATCACAGTATATTCCTTAAATCTCTTCAGATAAACCTTAGAGTTTTACTCATTCGCGTTACCCAATTCATTAGAGATCTATCTCGGACTCACCCACCCTTAGTTTATCACGGAACCCCCCATCTTCATAAACAATTCCCAAGAACCAAAACATAATCATATCACATAGAACATGCATAAAGGAAACATAACATTTCCACATTTCAATCACAAGATATCAATACAACACATTTATTTAATCAAAACATTATAAAAACCATTTTCAATACCAAAATAAATTAAAACATGGTATTTATGTTTCATTTAAAAAATGTAATTTCTTGTAGAGGAAGCTGAAACTCAAATAATGGTCACGATGGTGGAGAAGTCGTTGTCATCACATACGTAACACAAAAACATTCGCTTTTGTCACTTAATAAAATTCTTAGTTTAAAAATATTCATTTTGAATTAAATTAAAAGTCAAAATGGTTTATTATACAACTAATAAAAGAAGGTCATATATAAATTGAATTATGCCTCAACGAAAGGAGATTGAGATGAAGTCCCTTACAAAGACGGTATCCTTATATTAAGGATAAATCAATTGCATAATTATGTGTGAAAAATATAAATACAACCAATATAAGTGGATATAAAGTGTAAAACAATAATAGGTCATCCACACATATTCATAGTATGACATAATCAATAAGTAGAGGTTTAACCCAAAGAATTGAAATTGGGTTAAGAAGTTCCCTTACCGAAATTCGACAGCCTAAACGATGTCACTTTAAAATTCAGAAAATGAGTTGATGAGAGATAAAAAGGGTATCTCATCACTTGGACATAAAATTTACAGCAATAAGGATATATAAGAACATATCCCAACATAATAAGATTTAAATTTAAAGACCTAACAAAAATAAGTCTTTTAAAAAGAGGAGGGTGAAACGTTCCCTTACCGATTTGGGTATCTTTCAAAACATACACCCCATAAAATAATGGTCATACAATGAAAATTTAAATACCCATAAATTAAAGTATATTACACAAAGAATACAATCATGGGCAGTACATACACCACACAAAAGGAAATAGTGGCAAATGTAGCACGAATCACACGGGAATAAAAAGTGTGATAAAAACCTCTTACCTCGTTGAGATCAATCGAGTCGTATGACCAAAAGATAATAAACAAAAAATTAATCACATAATACAATTAATATAAATAGAATCATGATAATATATATGAAATTAAAGTACACAATACACCACATGAAACAAATAGGTGACTAACAATGGAAATCTCATGGAATTAAAAGTGAGATAAGAAATCCCCTTACCTCAAGTCCGACTTGTCTCGTTCGTTTCTTTATATTATTGAATAATAAACCTTGGTTAATTTATAATTTATTAAGTAAATAATTTTATTTTTATTATTCATTTCATCTCAAATATTATCATGTTATAATAATTTGTTAATTATGTGAGTTTATATCATATATTTTGTCGATGTTCAGTAAATGAGTCAACAATGAACTTGTTTGAAGAGAATTTTCCATGTAGTTATAAGTACATCATCTCTAGAATGGTGTTCATGATTTAAAAATCATATATATCATGTATATATGTATTTAATAATATTCCATAATGTTTGGAGATAATAAATTAAATGTACCGTTCATCGAGACGGTAACTCGTACGTACGCATGAACGCTACTTTCATTTTTTTCATATTAATGGACATTAAAATTAAACTCGACATAGATATATTATAATTACAGTATAATATATATGTTTTATAGGTAACATGAGTTCATTAATTACATTCTTTATAAATTCCATGTTTGGCATGAACAAGTCACATCACTTGAGGGGAGGGTAGTCCACACTTCCTCATATGAAATTATTGCATTTTCACAACATGAAAACCATAAAGGTATGTTTTAAATATAAAATAAAGAAGCATTGAGAGGACATAAATATAATATATAGCATATAAAAATATATTTCCATCATAATGGCCACCATGAAATGTGTTAAAATAATACTGAACAATCATCGTTTCATGAGGCTATAATTCGCCACCCACAGAAATAGTATGTTCTTTAACCATTAGACGGAGGTGTGTGTAAGTGTAGGTAGAATCATTATAATTAAAACATACTAGTATATTAAGGATACCGGTGTTATTATTGGATCAAGTAATAAGAAGATATTGGTGAGTTAAGAAGGAAAATGAAAGAAAGAAACTCGAGAGAAGAAATTACCTCTAAATCGGGTAACTCTTTTTGATTTGAGCCAAAGGCTTCCTTAGAAAGACTTATGCACAAAGTGAGGCTTCATGGAGTAAGAGAGGGATGTTTTAAGATAATATTTTCAGATTTTGGATGATCTGAGGGCTTGATAGTTGTGGTAATGGGGTAGAGTTTGGGGCCTTTTATAAGAGGGAGGAGGGTCACTTTTGGAAAGTCATGAAATGTTACATTTTTATAAAATGGTTTTCGGATTTTAAAGGTTACAAAATTAAAATATTTAGAGTCTAAGGTGATAAGAGGTCTAAATACACCCATACAATAAGATTTCTACAAGTGTAGGTCTTAGATTTTACCTTATCTTTTCATTTTATTTAAATCGTTCCTTAATGAGGTAATCACTGCATCATCATGGTGTCATAAATACATTTATTTATTTAATGTCTAAAAATAATAAAAAAAATACCATGATGTAGGAAATATTTTTATCTTTCCAATTAATATTTATAGTCTAATCTATCATTTATATAAACAAAATTATATTTTTTTTACTTAGGATATACAAACCTTTGTTATATTTCTCTTCTTTTTAAAAATAATGTCATAAATGTCTCTATCACACCCGTGTAACTCCATGGGCCCTCATGTTCGGAAAAAAGCTTTCCATATTCTAAAATGACTCAAAATAGAGGATTTGGACACATTTTGGGGTAATTTTATATTATTATGATCTTATTTTATTACCCTTAACTACCCGATTATAAATTAGTCATGATAATTAAAGATAATTGTCATCGTTACTATTCATAATGTCCAAAAACAAAAGAGTATTAATTACATAATTTGGACCTTATGATTCCGAATCTGGAATCCATTTTACAAAATTCGAAACACATAAATTGCAGAATTAATTAAAAAATAATTCTCGTTGTCACAACCAAAGATGGGTTTTTAAGAAGTAAAATTTATCAAAAGATTGACTTGTTTTTACATCCAATTGAAAAGTGAAATTACTTCCAATGAACAAAATTGTATTAAGTGATAAAAATATAATTCAATTTCTCTTTAAAACCAATTCAAAGGACAATATAACTATATAATTAAATTAGATGAAAAAGCAGTTTTGAAGTAAAATGCAGTATTTTTCACTATTAATTAAAAACGAACATTTGTCAGAAAAATACCAAAAATTTATCCAAAGTAAATTTGAAATTCCAAATTCAAAAATGATGTACATTTTACCAAATTCAAAACATAGAAGTTCAATTAATTAATTTTATAATTAATTCTCATTTTCAAGACAAATAGCTTGTTTTTAAGAAAAAATATCTATCGAAAGATTGACACTTGTTCATGTCTAATTTCAAAGTAAAATTAATTCAAATTACCACCATTGGATTAAATGGTAAAAATATATTTTAACTACACTTTACAACCAATTAAAAATATAACCTAACCATATAAATAAATTAGATTAAAATGATGTTTTTAATTAAAATACAGCATGTTCACTATTCATTAAAAAATGAAATTTATCAGAAAAATAACAAATAATTACACAAAGTAAATTTTGATGACCCGATTATAAATAAGAATTTTATTTTGTCAAATATAACATATAAAATTGATAAAAAATATTTTTTAAGAATGGTTCTCTATCAAATGGCGGTTAATCGACCTTTTAAAAATATTAGAATATGTATGCTTAGAATTGGATTCATTCTCATTTTAAGCCTCTATAATTTATTGGGTAACTGTTAAAATATTTAACAAACATATATAGTCATTTTATATTTAGTTCTATTGATTCCCTCCATTACAACAGCTCGGCGTTAACAAATATTTAAAATAATATTATTATAATATTAGTGTGCAACGTAGGATTTCAAAGAAACTCGTTGTTGCGTATTGGGTACGCCATAGAACATAGCATTCCCTTTAAAGTAATATTAACATTTTATTCACAAATATTAATAAATATGAAAATTTCATATTCTTTATTTTCCTGGGATGTTACATCCTTCCCCCCTTTTGGGAATTGCATCCTGGAAATTTTTAATTTGGGATCAGGAACTTCATTGAATGCCCCACATCGAAAAAGGAGTAAATTAAACTATCACTTTAAAAGAAATAAAGAAAAATAAAAAGGTCACCTGAGACAACAGATACTAGGATTCCATGAAATCATGGATATGGAGGAGAAAACAAACCATCAAGTTCTGATGGAGAGTGATAGAAAATATGTCTAGGAGAAAGTTAACCCCCAAAAAATCACAAACTTGTTATGGGTTAAACGGTATTTGATTCCCTAGTAGGAAAAGTTAACAAACAACGTTTTTGTTTTATGTTACTTTTCATTGAGGAATTTATTTATGAGCTTAACTAAATCATAAGGAAACATACTTACTTGTCATGTAGACTTTAATCTATTACAAGACTTCTTTCACAAACTCATATTTCCTCCAATAGATGAGTATTTTGGATGAATTATTCACATTAATAGAGCTATAATAAACTTCTTGAGAATCAACTAATCCACAAAGGATGAACTATATATTTCACATTTCTTTAGACCTTAACCAAAACCAAAATTTTTAGTACAATATCAGATAATCCCCAAAAGGGTAATCCTTTATAAAAAGAAATACTACTCTTAATCTCCAAAATTCAACAAAAAGAACCCAATGTTCAAGAAAGACCATTAAATAAATAGCTATCCATAAAATTCTTCAATGTAATCCAAACTATGATTGAAACCCAAATCTATGAAGGATTTAATCACATAGTCTTCCAAGTTAAATATTAACATTTATTTCCAAATAACATCAGTTGATCTTAAAGTCTCATAATGAAAAGTAATTAACCTAATCACATATCCTCCATGATAGGTAAATCATTTCCCAAAATCAACTTATTCCTGATTAATAAGATCATATAACTAAAAATAATTAGTCATAATAACCAGGGACTTCACATAGTCTAGTGGTAGCCAATAAATACCAGTATCACTTTGGTTGTGGGTTCAATTCCTGTAGCTTTGTCCGGCGTGATGGGTTGTCACACGGTTAGCATGTTGTCCCTTTTCAAAAACTACATAATTTTATAACATTCCCAAAAAGAGATAAATTTATCAAAAATAACCGTAACATATTTTAACAACAAAGGTTATCTAATAACTTTCGTTTTGTATCCCAAAATGTAATAACCTATAATTACCTCAAATTAAAAGATTATATAAACCCAAATGGTTTTTTATAACTATATCCACAAAAGAACATATATTTATTTCATGAATAAAATTTTCATATATCAAACATCAGGGTTACACATACTATAAAAAGTCTTCTAATGCAATCTTGTCATCAAAAGAGACTTAATACTTTTAATAATTTCAAAATCCTAAAATATACCATAATTCTGGAATCCCTTATATGTTGACTTCTTACTCATTAAACATTCTTCATGATCCATTGATAATTCCTTTCCAAATTCTTTTGAAATAATTCTTTCCTAAAAACAAAATCATGAATCATATCCTAAGATTCAATAATAGTAAAATATATGTTAAGAAATAATCCTTACCTTTCATTGGTCATTGTTAGTTTCTTCATCCTCAATCGGAATGGAATTAGGTATTGGTAAACGATTATTTGTACGATCCCGTGTGATCCTTCCGAAAGAACTTCTTTCCCTTTTCTATAGTCCACTAGATGATTCCTTTTTCTGTGGCAGGTTCTTGCTTTATGATCGTCATTTACACATCTATATAATCTTTATATCCCTTTGAAACATTTTCCTATGTGTTTTTTTCCACAACTTTGCACATAGGTTTTTGAACATTATTACCTTTATGATTATTACCTGAACTTCCGTAGGGATTTGTTTCTTGGATATATGATTCCTTGTAGAAATCACTAAGGTTTAGGTGGTCAATCATGACTCTAGATAGTTGGTTGACAATTACAAAAAGATTTCTATTTGCAGCTCCCATATCATTCATTTTCTCGTTCAGAAAACCGTCACAGTTTTATTCACATCCACTGTTACTTCGGTGCCTACTAGATCCATCCATTTACTAAAACCAAAAAGGTTAGTGTTATTATATCAGTAAAATCATCATATAATATCTTATGAGGAGGTTAAATACTAAGATATACTTATTCATGTTATCTTAAACTCATTCGCTTTATAAAAATAACAATGACTCTTTTTAAAATCATAACCATTATGGTAATGTCACTTGTGCTTAAAGAATACCCTAACCTCTAAAGTTATCTAAACTGACCATTGATACTAACTATAAGGACCCAGACTTAAACAGTACTTAATCTCGAGTTATTTCAATAATACACATTGAGGATAATTTTAGGTTTAGAGTTTTAGAGAATTCAGAAATAACTATTACATCTCAAAAGATTATAAAGTAGACACTTCTACTTAGTTTCCATTTTTTCATAAAATAAAAACTCTTGAACAAAAGATTCATGTCTAGTTCCATGTTATAGACAGCATGACATTTCCTTGATCCCATCCTATACCCTATTCCACTTTATGTCCAGTGAAAAACATTTCAAAAACTTGGGATGAGCATTAAAATCTCAGTAAGGGATACACGAAGAAATAAAACATTAGATCATCAATATATACACAACATAATCTTTTTAACATACCTCATGAAATCATAAGATTCTTGAAATATACATAGAAATCATAAAACACAAATGTAACTTGAGGTATTCATAACATTCTCACGTAGGGAGTAACCCTCATGGTTACGTTTGGAATACCCATCACAGTATATTCCCTAAATCTCTTCGGAGAAACCTTAGCGTTTAAATCCTTCGTGTTACCCAATGCATTGGAGAGATATCTCGGGCTCACCCGCCCTTAGTTTATCATGGAACCACCTGTCTTCATAAACAATGCCCAAGAACCATAACATAATCATATCACATAAAACATGCATAAAGAAAACCAAACATTTCCACATTTCAATCACAAGTTATCAATACAACACATTTATTTAATCAAAACCATTTTAAATAAAAAAAATAAAGTAAAACGTGGTATTTATTTTTCATTTAAAAAAAGTAATGGCTTGTAGAGGAAGTCTAGACTCAAATAATGGTCACGGTGGTGGAGAAGTCATTGTCGCCGCATACGTAAGACAAAAACATTCCCTTTTTTCGTTTTGTAAAATGATTCGTGTAAAAAGATTCATTTTGAATGAAATGAAAATTCATAAGGTTTTATTATACAACTAATAAAATAAGGTCATATATAAATTGAGGTATGCCTCAATGAAAGTAGATTGAGACGAAGTCCCTTACAAAGACGGTATACTTAGATTAAAGATAAATCAATTACATAATTATGTGTGAAAAATATAAATACACCCAATATAAGTGGATATTAAGTGTAAAACTATCAAAGTTCATCCAAACATATTCATAGTACAAAATATTCAAGAAGTAGAGGTTTAACCCAAATATTTGAAATTGGGTTAAAAAGTTCCCTTATAGAAATTCGAGAGCCTAAATAGCGTCACTTTAAAATTCAAAAAATGATTTGATAAGAGATAAAAAGGATATTTCATAACATGGACATAACATTTTCATAAATAAAAATATATATGAACATATCCCAATATAATAATATGTAAATTAAAATACCTAACAAAAAGATGTCTTTTAAAGAGAGGAGGGTGAAAGGTTCCCTCACCGATTTGGGTAACTTTTGAAACGTACACACCATGAAAGAAGGGTCATACAATGAAGCTGTAAATACCCATAAATTAAATTATATTACACAAGGAATTCAATCATGGGAATTACATACACCACACAAAAGGTAATAGAGGAAAATGTATCATGAATCTCACAGGAATAAAAAGTGAGATAAAAAACCCCTTACCTCGTTGTAATCAATCGAGGCGTATGACCAAAACATAATAAACTCCAAATTAATCACATAATAACATGGATATAAATATAATAATGATAATATATATGAAATAGAAGTACAAAATACACCACATTAAACAAATAAGTGGCGAACAATGGAAATCTCAAGGAATTAAAAGTGAGATAAGAAATCCCCTTACCTCAAGTCCGACTTGTCTCGTTCGTTTCTTTATATTCATGAATAATAAACCTTGGTCAATTTATAATTTATTAATGAATTACTTTAAAGCTTATTTTTCAATTAATCTCACATGTTATCAAGTTATAATAATTAATTAATTATGTGAGTGCATAAAATAATTTTTTTCGATGTTCGGTACATGATTCAATAATGAACTTGTTTGAAGAAAATTGTCCATGTAGTTTTATGTACATTATCTCCAAAATGGGGTTCATGATTTAAATATCATATATATCCAGTATATATGTATTTAATAATATTCCATAATGTTTGTTGATAAGAAGTGAAATGTACCGTTCAGGGAGACAGTAAGCCGTACATACGCATAAACGCTACTTTCATTTTTTTGTTACATTAATGGACATTAAAATTAAATTAGACTTAGATATATTATAATTCCAGTATAATATATATTTTATATAGTTATCATAATTTCATAAATGAAATTATTTATAAATTTCATGTTTGGAATGAACGAGTCACATCACTTAATGGGGCGGTAGTCCACACTTCCTCATATGAAATTATCGCATTTCCACAACATAAAATGTATAATGTTATGTTTTAAATATAAAATACAGAAGCATTGAGAGGACATAAAAATAATATATATCATATAAAAATATATTTCCATCATAATGGAAACCATGAATGGTGTTAAAAGAAGATTGAACAATCATCGTTTTGTGAGACAGTAATTCGCCACCCACAGAAACAGTATGTTCTTTCGACATTAGACGGAGGTGTGTATAAGTGTAGGTAGAATCATTATCCTAAAAACATCCTAGTTTATCGAGGATATTTTTTTTATTATGGGATAAAATAATATGTCTATAGTGGTGAGTTAAGAAGGAAAATAAAATAAAGATACTCGAGAGAAGACATTACCTCTAAATCGGGTAACACTTTTTGATTTGATGCAAAAGATTATTTAGAAAGACTTCTTCCCAATGAAAGGATTCTAGGAGTAATAGAGGGATTTGGAGAGATACTATGAGAATAGTTTGGATGATCCAAGGGCTTTAGAGGTGTGGTTGTGGGTGTAGAGGTGGGGGCCTTTTATAAGAGGGAGGAGGGTCACTTTTGGAATGTCCTGAAATGTTACTTTATTACAAAATGGTTTTCAGATTTTAAAGGGCCCACAATGATATATTTCGAGGATAATGTGATAAGGGTTATAAATCCAAAAATACAATAGGTTTTTTACAAGTTTATTTTTTAGATTTTACCTTATCTTTTCATTTTATTTAAATCGTTCATTAATGAGGTAATCACTGCATCATCATGGTGTCAAAAATAAATTTATTTATTTAATGTCTAAAAATTATGAAAAAAATACCATGATGTAGAAAATATTTTTATATTTCCAATTAATATTCATAGTATAATAGATAAATTATGTAAACAAAATTAAAATTGTTTTACTTAGGATATACAAACCTTTGTTATATTTCTGTTCTTTTTAAAAATAATGTCATAATTGTCTCTATTACACCCATGTGACTCAATGGGCCCTCAAGTTGGGTAAAAAGCTTCCCATGGTCGTCCTTGAATCAAAAAAGGGGATTTGGACACATGATGGGGTCATTTTATATTATTATGATATTATTTTATTACCCTTAACTACACGATTACAAATTAATCATGATAATTAAAGATAATTGACGTCATTACTATTCATAATGTCCAAAACACAAAAGAGTCTTAATAACATAATTTGGACCTTCTAATTCCAAATATGGAATTAATTTTACAAAAATCAAAACCCAGAAATTGCAGTAATTTATTTAAAAATAATTCCCGTTATCACAACCAAAGACGGGTTTTTAAGAAGTAAATTAATTAGAAGATTGACTTGTTTTTACGTCCAATTGAAATGTGAAATTACTTCCAATGAACAAAATTGTATTCAGTGATAAAAATATAATTCAATTAAAATTTAAAACCAATTAAAAGAAAAATCTAACTATATAATTAAATTAGATGAAAAAGCAGTTTTGAAGTAAAATGCAGTATTTTTCACTATTCATTAAAAATGCACATTTGTCAGAAAGATACCAAAAATTTATCCAAAGTAAATGTGATATTCCAAATTCCTAAATGTTGTACATTTTACGACATTCAAAATATAGATGTTTTATTAATTAATTTTATAATTAATTCCCACTGTCCAGATAAATAGCATGTTTTTAAGAAACAATATCTATCGAAAGATTGACTCTTGTTTATGTCCAATTTCAAAATAAAATTAATTCCATTGACAACCATTGGATTAAATGGTAAAAATATATTTTAACTACACTTTATACCCAATTAAAAAGATAATCTAACCATATAAATAAATTATATTAAAAGGAGGTTTTGAATTAAAATACAGTATTTTCACTATTCATTAAAAATGAACTTTATCGGAAAAATAACAAAAATCTACACAAAGTAAATTTTGATGTCCCGATTCTAAAAAAGGATTATATTTTTTCAAATATAACATATAAAATTGACAAAAAGTAGGTTTTAAAAAGGGTTCTCCATCAAAAGACAGTTTATCAACCTTTTAAGGAATATTAGAATAGTTATGATTAAAATTAGATTCATTCGAATTTTAAGCCTCTATCATTTATTGGGTAATTGTTGAAATATTTAAAAAAAACATATATAATCATTTTGTAGTTAGTTTTTTTCATTTTCTCCATTAAAATGGATAGGCATTAACTACCATTTAAAATAATATTATTATAATATTAGTGTGCAACGTAGGATTTCAAAGAAACTCGTTGTTGTGTATTGGGTACGCCATCAAACATAGGATTCCCTTTAAAGTAATGTTAACATTTTATTCACAAATATTAATAAATATGAAAATTTCATATTCATTATTTACCTGGGATGTTACATAAGTGGACAAATGAAAAGATGTTCAAATGACAAAATATAAAATGGCCAAATGGGAAAATCGCTAAATAACAAAATGAACAAATGGAAAAATGTCCAAATTTGCAAATGGAAAAAATTCCAAAATGGACAAAATCCTATATGAACAAATTATAAAAAGAAAAAATTTGCAAATGAAAAAATAAAAAAATTAAAAAACATCCAAATGGAAAAATGCCCAAATGAGGAAATGCCCAAATGGCCAAATGGATAAATGACCAAATTACCAAATTACCAAATTTCCAAATTCACAAAAGGATAAATGGCCAAATGTTAAAATGGATAAATTTTCAAATGACCAAATGGCCAAATGACATAATGGTAAAATTGCCAAATATCTAATTGGCCAATTGGAAAAATGAAAATATGACCAAATGGATAAATAGAAAAATGTAAAAATGAAATAATAGAAAAAATTTAAAATGGATAAATTGATAAATGTTCAAATTCCCAAATGACCAAATAACCAAATGAACAAATGAAAAAAAATGAAAAATGACCAAATGACCAAATGGACAAATGGATAAATAGACCAATAGCTAAATGGATAAATGGCCAAATTTATATGTGGCTAAATTCCTAAATTCCAAAATAGGAAAATGGAAAAATAGATAAATGTACAAAGGCCCAAATGTCCAAATGAATAACTGAACAAATGACCAAATGACCAAATGAACAAATGACCAAATGAAAAAATGACGAAATTGCCAAATGGGAAAATGGAAAAATGACCAATTTCCATGTTTCCCAATTTTACAATTACCCAAATACCCAAAGGGACATTTGGATAATTAAATTCGCCATGTGTACAAGTGGAAAAGTGGAAAACATCCATATGTCCAAATAACCAATGATAAAATGGCCAAATTCCCAAATAACACATTTCCCAATTTCCAAAGTGTTCAATTTCCCAATTACCTAATTTCCCAAATGTCAAATGGCTAATGGCCATTTAAAGTTGAAAATTTTCCAATTGTCCAAGTGTATCCAAATATCCAAATGGACAAATCTCAAAATTTCCCAATGGCCTAATTGATCAATTTCCCAATTGCTTATTTTTCCAAATTCCCAAATTCACAAATGGAGAAATGGGAAAATTTCCAAATGGCCAATTGGGAAAATAAGAAAAAAAATGGAAACATGAGTAAATGAATAAATGTTCAAATAACCAAATGAAAAAATGGATAAATTAACAAATGTCGAAATAAAAAAGATGCAAAAATAGCCAAATGAAAAAAGTGTAAAAATGGATAAATTCATAAATAGGGAAATATATGAATAGGCAAATGTAAAATTTTCCAAATGAAAATTTATCCAATTTTCTAATTGGACAAATTAAAAAATTACCAAATGTACAAATTTCAAAATTACTAGATGGATAAATGGCCAAATAGCCAAATGAAAAAAATAGAAAAATGGCCAAATGGCTAAAAGACCAAACAACCAGACTAGAAAATGAACCCAATGACCAAATTATTAAAATTAACAAGTGAATGAATTACCAAATAACACATCACAAATATAAATGGCCATATAGCCAAATGTAATTTGTTAGATCCTCAAATTCCCTAATAGCCAAATGGCCAAATGACTAAATTACCAAATTTCCAAAAAACCTAACTAAAAATGAACCCAATGACCAAATGATTAAAATTACAAACTAACTCGATAAAAAAATAATGTCACACAAAAAAAATTGGAAAAAAATGAATATACAAGAGGAATACATATCATAACTATGTTTAGTACAGTAACTAGTATGTATTGATTATGTTATTCTATAAGTATTAAATTTCTAATTAAATTTATATTTTGATGCTTATTCATTTTATGGATTTCTTTAATATTTAAAATTTTAATTCATGGATGGTTTATCAATTTTATATTATTCAATAATGTACTATTATTGTAAAAAATTTCATTTGCAGCAAGAATCATTTTTTCATTGAAGTCTGGGTTACTTGAGAAAAATTATTTTTATCGAGTAGGAAGTAAGAGGATAGAAGTGTTGTAAATGAAAATAAAAAATTAAATGGTTGTAATTAATTTTATTGATATTTGAAATTTTGATACATAATTCATAATTAAATATCTTGTCTTTGTTTTCAACAGTGTTCCATGGAGGCCCTCAATGAGAAAGAGGATGACGACATTAGGACAAAAGAACATTTGAGACAGTTATTAGGTGATGAGCACCAGGGGAGAGACTAATGTCAACCTGTTAAAAACATTATCCATAATATGTATTATCCCTCATCGGGTGACTCTCAAACCTATCACACCACTGAGTTAGAAATACTCATGTAGAAGAAACTGAGGCCAAAAAAATAGCTATACCATAGCATGAAGGAGTAAATTATCCATCAAACTATTCCTAAAACCTATGTCATCTATATTTACATAAATTCCATTAAAGTATGATACTTTTTTTATTCATGTATGGAATCAATGCTTTATTTATATGATGCCCCGAGCGATGTCAATAAGGGTCATAGTAGTGGTCGAGCTGATAGTATTGGGTGTGGTGGTGGTGGTGGTGGTGGTGGTGATGATGGTGATAGTGATGATGATGGTGCTGGTGCTCCAAACATCAATGTTGGTGATGATTATGATAGCACTAGTGGTGATGATGGGGATATTTATCCCCTCTATTTTGTTAGGTAATGAGAAATGTGTGGATGAGTAAAACTAATAAATGATGGGTATTGTATTTGAATGTTAAATTATGTTAAATGGTTTGAGAACTATTTATAACATGATGGTTGAATGATAAATATAAAAAAAGTGTACTGCATTAAATTTTTTCCATGTTTTGTAATTTATTTTTAGGTTTTGTGAGAGGTGTTTGATGGTGCTACTATTGTCCAATAGGGGTAGGTCTCTATACCCAAGTTTCAAAAATCCATTGGTATACATTTATTAGGGACACCTATCAATACCATAAGATTCAAGGACAATGGATATAGACATATAAAAAAAGTTTCAAGTAAACTATGGGCATTAAGAAATCCTTACTGGTTATACCCATGGTTTATATAAAAACCTTGGGTAAAGACTTATACTGATAGCTTATGAACCCATGGTTCTATGAACTATGGGTATAGCTTATACCCCCAATTTTCTGATATATACCCATGGTTTAGAATTGGGGTTATAGGAAAAGATTCCAATTGTTGGTGGGTTTTCATACGTCGTCACTTTTATCAGTAACTATAATATGTATGGTTATATCTACTTAATTTGGTATAGGTCATATTCCTTTTAGGTGTTTAAGGAATACCAACATGGGATAGAAAACCATCATGGTAAGAAGACTGCAACACTCCACTTATACCAATATGGATAGTATCTTCACCAAGCCTTCATTGGTCACTTGAAAGAGTGTGGGATAATATTCCATCTCACTCCGTTGTATATACCTCAATGTAATGGTGATAGTGGAAGGAGTAATAGAACCTTTATTTACATGTTTAAATCAATGATAATTAATGAAAATCTTCCATTGCCATTTTGGGGCTATGAATTGCTGACAACAACATATACCCTAAACTGATTACCAACTAAAGCATCATATGGGATTACATATGAGTTTTGGTGTAGAATGAAATAAAATCTATCACACATACATGTATGGAGTTGTGAGGATTTTTTGAAACTATAAAAAGTGACAAATTAGCATCCCAAATCATGAAATTCGACATTATAGGTTATCCTAATAAAACCAATGTATATTACCTATATAGACCTTCGTATAATAATGTGATCACTGAAGGACATACCATATATCTTGAAATGGAACATATTTACAAAGTAAGTAGTGGGAGAATGATTTACATTGATGAATTTGATGCTCCAAATGCAAAAGAGTTGGTACGAGACCTGTATCCCCAATTGATAGTGGGAGACTAGGTTGTTCCCAACACACAAGTATTGTGTAGGTCAACTCAAGAGGTTATAGAACATGATCGTTTTGGTTCTCTTATCTCTGAGTCTGGTGACACATTACTCTTATAGAATGATGAACCTATAACATACAAATAATCAATAGAGTCCAAGGATGCTTCTAAGTGTCAAGATTCCATGCATTATGAGATGGAGTCTGTGTACCAAAATCACAATTGGATTTTAGTAGTCACTCAATCTGATATAAAACCCATTCAGTGAAAATGGGTATTAAAGAAAATGATGGAAATGGATAGTAAAGTAAACACTTGTAAATCATTAATAGTTGTAAATGGTTTTTCAAAAATTAAAGGCATAGACTGTGAGAAAACCCTCTCATTAGTAGTAATACTAAAATCCATCTGAATATTACTTGAAAAAGAATCCTTCCATGATTGTGAGATCTAGAAAATGGTTGTCAAAACTAATTCTTAAGTGGTAAGTTGGAAGAATATTTTTTATATGAAACCACATCAAGGTTCCATTAATTCAAAGAGTGCGAATAAAATATATAATATATAGAGGTACATTTATTTGTTGAAGAAGGAACCATGATAATGTAATGTTTTTTTTGATGAGGCCATAAGTGAATTTCATTTCATAAAGAAAGAATGTGAGCCATGTGTCTATAATAATGTTAATCAGAATGAAATTATTTTCATAGTAATATATGATGATACCATATTAATTTTGGGAAAAAAAGTACAAGTCTAAAAATCAGTTGAGACATAGTAAAATGAATCCTTATACATGAATTAATTAGGTGAAGCATTCAATATTCTTGGGATCATGATCTATCGAGATAGATTTTAGAGGCTTCTTGGGATAATTAAAAGTTGATAGTAGAAAAATGGTTTTTAATGTCAGTTTTGAACTAATGATTAAGCCACTAATGTAAAAAATATGAGTTTTGATGTCAGTTACTATAAATAAATGCCAAAAGGTAATTACATTTGTTTTTTGGAATCGGTTTTGTAAAAAATGAAACAAAAAATACAAATCGGTATAAATTTTGGCATTGGTTTCTATAAAAACTAACGCCAAATAGTAAAAAAATTATGTCAGTTTAAAAAAGCTAATATCATGAAATTAAAAAAAATATTTTTGGATTCCATTTTTCCAATAACCAATGAAATTTTTTTATGTTTTAGATAATTTCATGAGCTTCGATTTGACAAGTTGTGGATATAAAATGGAGTTACGGATCAAAAGTTTAGGCCGTCTAAAGTTGAACATATCATAGTTTTGATTGATACAACTCATTACAAATAAAACCTCAGAAACATGAATGAAAATCACATAAACCAAATGAAATAAAATAATAATATTTTGAACATATTTTAATTGTTTTATTAGTATCAATACAAATTATAAATTATTTATCATCATAAATTTTAGATTTAGAGTAGAACTCAAGTGGAAATGAAAACGGTGATCTATAATCAATTTTACACCTTTTTTGTAAAATCTCTTCTAGAGTTTTTATATTTCTAACTCAATCATAAGAATAAATCATCATTTTAAGCAAGTTAATCAAGTTGTTTAGAAATAAAGGAAAATAATAATAAAGAAATAAATAATTAGAATTGATACCATGTTCAAATCATTGAAATGAAGCTGTGTTGAAAACATGATTAAATCAAAGATGTCAAAAATGATGAATGAAAGAGAATATGGATTTTTATATTGGAAATGAAAACATTTTAAATAGTGTTCTATGAAAATGTAAGTGGGACATGAAATAGATAAACATGTGTTGTGAAAAAAATTGAAATACTGATCACACGTATTTGCGAATACTATTTGGTGTGAGTTTTGATTAAAATCATTGAAAAAGAGGATTTACATTGGATTATTAGCATCCATTTTCAAGATAATTGATGCCAAAAATGCTAATCGATAGCATTTTTTCATCAGTTTATAAAGAAACAATTGTAAAAAAGTAAAAAAAATATTTTTTTGTCGTTTTTTTAAAACCATCACAAAAAATTAAAAACTAATTATTTTTATGTTGGTTTTTTAAATAAACTAATGCCAGAAATTAAAACAATGTTTTTGGCATCCGTTTTCCCAAAAACTGACGCCAAAATTTAAATATTTTTTACAATGTTTTAGAAAATTATTTAATCTTCTATTTGTTAGGTCGTGTAGATAAAACAATGTTATGGATTAAAAGTTATGGTTTTCAAATGTTGAACTTATTTAAAACTTTTTTTAGAGAAGATCAAACACTAACATCTATGAAATTTAATCCGTAACTCCTTTTTAGCTTCACAACCATTCAAATTGAAGCTTAGAAAATAATCTAAAACATCCTTAACAAAATTAATTGTTGGCATTTATTTTTTTTAAATAATAACTTTATAAACAGTTTTTTTTTATTTTTGGGGTTGGTTTTAAAAAAATACAACTTTAAAAAGCCTCCACAAAAATATTTTACATCAGTTTATAAGAAACCAATGACATATTTTCAACGTTAAAATTCATTTTTCTAATAGTTAGTCTATATATTAACCAGGTACACAATTCTATTGTTCTAACCGATACATGATATAAATAGTATGTTCTATAAAGTATTGTAAATTTAAAAAAGGCTAGAATAGAAATGAATTCAGTTTATAATGTTACATTCAAATAGTAGAGAAAAAGAATTGCTTTATTGATAACATGGAGTCTTCAGGTTTGGATTAATGTACTATATGATCTTTATTTTATCTATTTTGACTCTTGATAATATAAAAAGAACAATTATTGTCTAATAAATTTGGGTAAGGTGTTTTTGATGCACATATTTATGAATTTTTCTATTCAATAACATTATTTCCGGGAGATTAAAAAGTCTTATTAGGGACTTCATAATATTATCATTTCTGTAAATTTTCATAAAAATTGAAGGAATTCAGGAAAAGTTTACTTGATATTCACATTGTTGAGAATAACAGAACTCGTCATATGATATCTGAATTCCGGTACTATATGTATATTATAAGTGGGTGAAATTTTAAACCGAAATAGGAAAAGTTAGTTGAAATGTTCAATATTGTTTCTTCAAAAAAATCATCAATGTCACTGAAACCTAGGTTTGTTAGGAATGAGTAATAATAATTTAATATGATTGGGTTATCTATGATATATACCTAATGGATTTTCTGAGACTCCATGGAATATCTATGTTAGGTATAAATATTATTGAAATTAATTATTTCATTTTCAAAGCTATGTGATACCAATTGTTTATTTTACAATGTGTTGTAAATATACCAGAGTTAAAACTCAATGTATAGATTGAGCTTTTTTTTATTCATGAGATGTAGAAAAAAAGTTACTATATCAAGGATATGAATGTAAACTATTTTATCTTGTGAAAACAAATCTATGTAAAATATGTGTATCTTTATCTCATTAACCTTATTTGATAAAAGAATTCATCAGATTACAAAGAGTATTATTAGTAACATGAGATGATTTATTTTACACACATTATTTATGATTAGCTAATTTCTATAAAATATTTTGAGAATAAGATATGGATAAAAAAAATTTATCTATGATAATTTTTTTCCAAATATTTTGTAAAATAATTAGGAATGTTTTATTGCCTCCTATCAATGGAATATTTTAATAAAATCTTGTTTTCAAATAAAAATGTTCCAAACGCATTTAATACCATATATGACATAGTTTATTTGTCTAATATTCATAATGAATGTAAATAAATGTTACTTTTTAACAATAAAGTGTTTTCATATCTTAGATGTCACAACCCATCCCCCTGGGCCCGTCATGTGACAACCCTAATCTTACCTCCAATAGGTCAGGGGTTGGTGACTGGCACTGAGTAGGTATATCCCACAAATGGGAGGCATGTTCATAATCACATTTTTACACAAACCCAACTCCAAACCATAGGGATGGAGAGTGAAAAACACTATGTAGAGAAAATTCATGCACACTACTACAACCCAACAACAGAGTTTGGAAGAAAGTAAAGTAGTAAAGTACAACTAGGCTAGAATAAAAGCCTTTTAAAATAAAGACAAATGCATAGTCTAACATGTAAACACGAGGATTGAAGATGTTATAAGAAGCTACTAGAAACCCCTTGGATCATCTAATCTCACAAGGCACCATCCAGTCCTGGTCATGCTCTTCCTAACACTCCAACAAAGAGTCGGTCAACTACATAAGACAAGACTTTTTTAGGCAATTCCCAGGTAGATGTGAGTAAAACAATACTCAGTATGGGACCCCGAAAAGAACAAATCAAAATATCCCAATGGAAACAACACCAAGAAGGTACAACCAGCTCAACATAGGTATATGTCATAAAAAAATATAACAAGAACATATAATAATACACATAAAGGATTCCAAGATGAAACATCTCATCCACTACCAGTCATATTGTTTTGTTCATTGCACAATTGATTCTAGGAGATCCCACTCATCAATCTATCTGATAGTAACCATGTAGAGAAAGTCTACCGAAATTATCTAAGAGAATATCTAGTCTTGATACGTCACAAAGATTTTGTCAGACGTCCACTACCACTGAGATAAGAAGTATTGATATCACATCCAATCCTTTTTTCATAGGATTCTTCTCTAGGAATGCTCGTCCTAGGAGGACTCGCTCCTTGAGCCACCAAATCATCAGAGACCTTCCCAATGAGGTCCCACTTCTTTGGGCCCTGCCCAATGAACTGAGAACTATCCAAATTACATTGCTTCAGTCATAACATTGAACATCTTATACTATTGAGGGACTCATCCTCAATTAGCTACTGAGGTCCCCTCGTCTATTAGGATATTAAGGTTTGGTCATCTGTCAGGCCACTGAGGTCAGCTCGTCAGTCGGGCCACAGAGATAAGAAGTCTCGATATCACAGCCAATACATTTTCATAGGATTCTTCTCATGGAATAAACATACTAATATTACTCACTCCTTGAGCCACCGAGTTATCAGAGACCTTCATAAAGAGGTCCCACTTCATTGGGCCCCACCCAAATAAAAGACATTGAGAACTATCCAAAGTACATTGCTTCAGTTTTAATACTGAACATCTTATATTGGTGAGATACTCATTCCCGATTAGCCACTAAGGTCTACCAGGTCACTAAGGTACACTCGTCTGTCGGGCTACTAATGTCTACTCATCTGTCGGGCTTCTAAGGACTCCTCGTCAGTTAGGACACTGGGGTCTGCTCATCTTTCAGGCCACTGAGGTGCGCTATTCTGTCAGTTCACTAAGGTCTAATTGTCTTGTGGTCCACTAAGGTCCACTCATCTCCTAGGCCACTGTAGTATTCTCATCTCTCGGACCATAGAGGTCTGATCATCTACTGGGCCACTAAGGTCTGCTCGTCTATCAAGATACTGTGGTCCTCCCATTTACCGGGCCACTGATCTCTTCTTGTCTACCAGGCCACTTCCTTCTCGTCACATCCAGCCGGAGGATTTCTACTCATAGCGCGCTTGATTCACGGATAATATAATCCTCAATACATTATTCATATCTCAATATCTCCAGAAACTCACTTACAATATTCTCAAAGTACCTACTCATCTCAATTATTCTAACGCCACAAACGGAACGTCATTCGGATGTATGGTTTTAATTTTATTCCTGTTTTACTGAAAAATGTCATGTTGGGTCTGGGTCTGGTCCGACCCGGACTAGCTGCACCATGGGTTCGGTCCGCGAGGCCACGGGTCTAGTTTTCTACTAGTCCGGCCCTCCCTAGCTAGGTGGGGCCTGCTAGCTTTAGCCCAGCCTACTAAGATGTGGGCTGGTCTTCTGCTGCCCTAGACATGGCAATCCTACTGTGTCCCTCCTCGTCACACAACCAGTACGTCTAACAGCCAGATGCTTCAGGCCTCGCGCATGAGCTACAGGACCCGGTCACTGCCACGCCCAAGGACACCATGTCCTCCACGTAGACATCATCCATCGCGGCATGCTTCCTCCACAATCTGGAAAGAATTCACCGCCATATGTCGTCGCACCAAGGGGATTTTCCACTGACCACCAGACGTGCTCCGGTGGTCCATTCCTCGATCTGGATGAACTCTTCTGACCCTCATGTCACATTCTTCATCTCCATGGGTTCAAAATCATGTTGTGACCCACATCATAGAACAATTATTGAATGGGGGTATCTCCCGCACCGCCTCGATCCATTCACCACTTCCATCATTGCACCTCTATCTTGCCATTGTGAGGTTAGATATTTGATTTTGGATTGTCTCACCAAAAAATAGGGTGTGCAATGATCAATCGTTCATCAAACTGTGGAGAACATGATGAATGTGAGGGATAAAATAACATTAAGTAACCTGATGATCAAAACTTGGCCATTTTTTCTTTCCATACCCAATCCAATCCGTTGGAAGTATCAATAACAAAATCAAAATTAAAATTCAAATTCCCCTGAAATCATCATGAAATCAAGAACCTCCCACAAGAACGATCGAACATCAGGTCAACCCATTCATGGGTTGATCCTTGTTTATCGTTTAAATCAAATAATGGGGAAGACATGATTTAAATAAAAACCCCTACCCCAAGGTTGGAACATTTGATTACGAAGATAATAGTTACATCGCCATCGTTTTTTATTTCTTGATCCTCAACCCAATGTCATTGGTGATTCTTCGTTTATCATCGTCCATCACATGCCAATGAAAATCCTCCAAAGGTTCAAAGAAATCTTGGATCTCATCCAACAATCTTGTATTTGGTTAATCTATTAAATGGAGTAAACACGTTTCAACATTTTTTTTATGTTGACTCATAGTGTGGTTATGTTGTTTCATTTATGAAACACCATTTCCGTTACACTCGGGTTGTAACCTTGTAACATTGTAGTGAAACTCAAATTTGAATAAAATAAAATCCCTGAGTTTATTTTATTTTCTTCATGTAACTTTATTTTAAAAAGGATGAAAAATAATTTTTTCCCTTGGACTATGCCGGTTGAGGTTAAGTCCTGTTTAAGGAGAACATCTCATTACGAACTCAACGATGGTCTCAAATTTTAAATCTGAGTTACCATTTGTGTGTTATGAGGATTAAAAAAATAATTTTTTTAAAATTATTTTACTTTTGGTTGTATCCCAAAAATAAACTTTCATATCCAGCATGCACTGGTAGATGTTAGGCTCCTCCTAAGGAAATAATGTTGTCACAAGCACAACAGAGTTCTCGAATTTTCAATTCGAGACACCATTCATGAGTTATAATAAATTTTAAAAAAATAATTTTATTTAATTATTTTAGTTATGATTATGCCATTTTCAGGTTGTCTCATTGGAGACACACGCCGACTAAACTTAAGTAGCACCTATAGTAATTCCACGATTATGAATTCAACAGAGCCCTCACATTTTTTATCTTCACACCCGTTTAAGAGTTATTTAACATTTTCTAGGAAAATCGCTCATGTACGCTATTTAAAAACATAACATTTTTTGACGAATCATTCCTGGAACTCCATGCCTTGGAATCTCACATCATCTCAGTGCCTGGTCTCAAAATGTTTCCAAGAATTTTCTAAAAATTTTACTAAGAACATTTTATCCAATACATTACCCCCACATTAAGGCTTTGAATATGCAAAATCCAAACCAATGGATTCCTAAATAGATGAGGGAATGAGCATAAACCTGATCCTATTTCTCTCATGTACTCTCTTGGAGAATCATGTGCTAACACCAAACATGGATTAGGGGAATCAATTTCCCACAGAGGTTCCTCTATTTTTTATTCTTGATCTCCACAAAAGTCACCACATCGTCATTGTCCAACTCACCCCAGTCAATGACGTGTGATAGGCCATGTACATTGATTCTCATTTGGGATACATGGAAGGCATCGAGAACCTGGTCTAACTATATAGGTATATCTAAGGGGGTATGACTCCTCGCCTACTCTATATAGTATCAGAAAAGGTCCGATGAACCTCATAGATAACTTACCGCCCTGACTAGATCCTTGTAACCCCTGTTGAGGTGAGACCTGAATAAAGAAATGGTATCTTTCCTCAAAAACCAATGGTCTCCACCGTCTACCAGCACAAGAATTCATATGGACATGTGCATTCATCATCTACTGCTTGGTGACCTGCAAAAATTATGTAAATTCCTCCTACAATCCCTTCCATAAATGGGATGTAAAGTGAGCATCATGATTTGAAACAATCGTCGATTAAAATCCATGGACTTGAATTATCTTCATCATGTAGAGGAATCTTGAGCCCTCTAATCAAATATAATCTAAGATAGTTATAAATTGGGTCGAGTTGGTGAGTCGGTCAAAAATCACCCAGATGGTATCATGTCTCCTGGATGTATGTGGTAAACCTGTCACGGAGTCCATCGATTTCCATTCCCACTTCATTACCTGTTGGCCCAAAAAGAGAAATAACAACCCACACAATTGATTTATATAAGAACCCAACTTTAATATCAATAGATAGGCCCATCTTCAACTTGTTCTTTCATCCCTGGTGTCTGTGTTGACACCCACATGCATATCCTGATGCATCTCGTCACTCTAGGAATCAACTACTACTATTGTGCATCCTCTAAAGAGAAAAACTTTCTCCCCTCCTTTCGAATGTCGCATAAGGACATTCCTTATGGAAAACTAAGAATGAAAAGATTTATATTCGGTTTCATTTAGGTTTTCCTTAGTGACAAGATTGGACGAGTAATAATCAATGACTGAAGATAAGCTACATCATCCCCATCCACAAAGGATAACCACAACGAGGGAAACCACTCTGATGCCTAACTCAGTAACTGCTAACTTGATTCCTACTAGGAGAATCTACTTCTACATTCCTCATTACTGAGTCCACTTCAAATCCATCTACTAAGATGAACTGTCCCTAAAAAAGTGACTTTCCAAATCCAAGACAGAAACTTCAAGATATTTCTGTGTAGCTGGTTCTCCCGAAGTGGGTTCAGGACCATCCTTATGTATATCATATGCCCCCACATCGGACATCAAGTACACTAAGATGTCATCAACAATGATCACCTAGGGGCTTCCCAGGGTGAAATACTTGGTATTAGCAAGACCTTCTTCTATATCTCCCACATCTACACCCCCAGCTCATGGAGCTCTTTGGGGGCCATCTGATATACTGGTGTAAGTGTCGGTGCCACCCTGTGGTGTAGACCAACGTAGAAGTATAAATCTCAACAGAGTGGTAAATCTATAACATCTTCATGGAATATGTTCTTATACTCTGCCAACAATAAGACACTCAAGGACACATAATATCCACTTCATCAAGGGTCAGACTAGCCAATTGGGTAGAGATTGGTTGCACTCTACAATGCCTAAGTTGATCAAGAGCTACAATTATTTTCCCCTTTGCTGATAAAAATATAAATCTAGTTCCATAACCACGGAAAAAACACATCCTTTTGCTTAAAATAACCAGTCTTAGTAGGAACTAAGGATTTAGCCTATAACAAGAATGATATTGTAAGGCCTAAACTCCACTACCAAGAGATCCCAACCGAAACTCTCACCTCCAATATTCAGGTCACACATTCAGCACCTGTGTGTGGTCATTGAGTCTCCTCTAGCAGGAGTCTCTACTGTGAAGATCGAGTGAAAATATCTATGGGAATCTCTAGGTGTCAAACAAGAAAATTGGGGAAAAAATGAAATCAGTGGTACAAGTGTCTACCAATACTGCAGCTAAAGTAGAAAGACATAGATCGTACCTTAAATCATCCCTGGATTCCTGGAGTCATAAGCCTCAACATTTTACAATTGTCTCCTCACCTATCATCCAACTCCCTGATTCTAGTATGGACCACCTAAAGTTGGTGGTGGTAACACGTCAAAAAGTCTTCCTTCCTCTATTGCTTCCCCAACTCTCATGCCACATCCTCCACCAGATGGATCTGACTTCTCTTGTCGTTACCTCTTCCTTGGTTACTCATTAACCGCCTCACTGACTACATCATGAATAGTGGGAAATTCCTACATTTGATACCCTCATTTATGAAAATCATAGAAAAGTCTGCCCTTTTGGAAACTAAAACATCCCTTCCAAGACACCTTTGGTTTTGTGGCATATGTTGCGTACCTACTATTGGTAGGTCATGCGGACCCTGCATTGCAGGCAATTGCTACCTCGGATGCCTGTGACACATGTTCAAATCCTTCTCCTCATCACCCAATGCCAAACGATCCATACACCACTCATTCTAGAAAGATTCTTCTCCCTAAACCAATATAGGTGGGTCTACTACCTAATCATCAAGAGAAATTGTCACCTGATTGCCATTAGGGAGGCATAGTCGAGCATCGGGCCAACCTCTCGATCCTACTGTGGAAACCTCGCTAGATGGTGTCATGAACACATCCTTTGGAGAACAAGATGTATCACAGTTAAAAGAGTATACCTGGTGATCATACTCAATAAGGTCATGGAAAACTCATACCATTAAAATATGATTCATGTACCTTTATTTCGATGTTACCATTTTTTTATATATTGAGTCGATAAATAGGTGCCTTGAGTCCTGGTGTATGGATACATCGACCGCCACACCAACAGTGGAGTCCCTATCCTAAAATCTGAACTTGAAACTCCTAACATTGTCTCCCTAAACCAATCTCATAGAATTGCGGTCCTACAGTAGAACCAACTGACTTTGATACCACTCTGTCATGACCTGTCCCACTGGGCCCTTATTGTGACTACCCCAAGCCCTCCTCCGTTAGGCCAGGGGTTGGTGACTTGCACCATGTAGGCATATACCAAAAATGACAGGCATATTCCTAAGAACCTGTACACACACACCCAAATCCAATCCACATGGTAGGAGGTGGAAAACACTATGTAAAGAAAATGCATTCACACTACTACAACCCAACAATAGAGTATAGAAGAAAGTAAAGCAATGAAGTACAACCATGCCGGAATACAATCCCACTAAAATAATGACAACCATAAAGTTTAACATGTAAACATGGGGACTGGAGCTACTATAATAAGTTTCCAGAAACCCCCCAGCTCATCTGATCTCACAAGGCACCGTCTGGTCTTGGTCATGGTCGTGCTCTACCTAGGACTCCACCAAAGCGCCAGTCAACTACACAAGACACAACATGTGTGGTCAATTCCTGTGCAGGGGTGAGTAAAATAGTACTCAATAGGGGACCCCAAAAACCACAAAGAAAAATACCCCAAAGGAAACACCACCAAGAAGGTACAGTCATCTCAACACAGGTAAATTTCATCAAAACATATATCAAGAACATCTAGGTATACTCATAAAGGATTACAAGATACAACGTCTCATCCACTTCCAACCATATGGTTCTATTCGTAGCAAGCTCTATTCCGAGATATCCCACTCCTCAAGTTATCTGATAGTTACCACATTGAACAAGTCTACTAAAATTATCCAAGAGAACATGTAGTCATAATATGTCACAAAGTTTTCCTAAGATGTCCAGTCTCACTATGAAAATAATTCTCGATATCAAATCCAATCATTTGTTCTGGGATTCTATTCCAAGCATTCTCATCTTGGGAGAACTCGCTCCTTGAGCCACCAAGTCATTAGAGTCCTTTGCAAAGAGGTCCCACTTCTTTGGGCCCCGCCCAAAGAAAACACACTGAGAACTACCCAAAGTACAATACTTTTTTGTAACACTAAACATCTTATACTATTGAGGATTAATCCTATATTAGTCGCTACGTTTTGTCGGTCCACTGAGGTATGTGCATTTGGTGGGCCACTGAGGTCCACTCATCTATTAGGCCACTTTGGTCTGCTCACCTACCAGGCCACTAATGTCTTCTCGCCTATCGGGACACTGAGGTCCGCTCATCTCTTAGGCCACTTAGGTACACTCATATCATAGGCCACTGAGGTCTTCTCATCTACTGTTCCATTAAGGTCCATTCATCTAAAGGGACACTTCTTTCTCATCATAGCCAACCGTAGAATTTCCTCTCATAGTGCACTTGATTTTGGAAGAATATACTCCCCAAACCATTCGACATATCTCAAACTACCCGGAAACTCACATGGATCATTCCAAATAAATCATATCGCCACAAGGGTCCCAATTCCGCAAACAGATCATCATTTAGACGTTGGGTCGGGAAGATATGCCCATTTTACTAAAAAGGGGTCGGTTGAGTCCAGGTCCGGCCCGACCCGGACAGGCTGAGCCATGAGTCTGGACCGTTGGGCTACCTGTCCAGCCCATCCCTACTAGGCATGGTCGACCAGCTCCATCTCGGCCTGCTGTGATTCGGTCCGGTCTCCTCTATCCATAGACGTGGCAATACCGCTATGTCCCACCTCGTCAGGCGACCTACATGGCCGACCATCAGCCTCCACATGCCCACAGCTTGAGCCACAGGTCCAGGTCACTGTTTCAACCAAACTCACGGCCTCCTCCACGTGTACAACCACTACCTCATGCCACCGCCAGTGTCGGCGTGCGGGGGGGATTTTTTGTAGGCCACTGGACGCACTCTGTTGGTCCGTTCTTTGATCAGGAAGAATTTCTACGACACTTGTGTCACATTCTTCATCACCATGGGTTCGAAATAAAATCACAACCCACTTCACCAAAAAACAATTGAATAGTGGTATCTCCTAAACCACGTCGATCCATTCTCCACCTCCATCATCACACCTCTTTTGTGACACCACAAGGTATGATATTTTATTTGGGATTGTTGCTCCCAGAAATGGGCATGCAATGATCCATCTTCCATCAACTTGTGATGACCGCAATGAACGTGCGGTAGAAAATCACATTAAGTAACCCGAGGATTGAACCTTGGCCATTTTTTTTCTCCATCCTTGACAAGATTCATTAGGAGGATCAAGAACAGAATCAAAATAGAAATTCCAATTTCTCAAAAATCATCCCGCAACCAAGAACCTCCCACAAGAATGATCGGACTATGGGTTAACCTATTCATGGGTTGATCTGTATTCATCATTTAAATCCAATAATAGGGAAATAAATGATTTCAATAACAATCCATACCTTGACATTTGACTATTTAATGGAAAAGATCATAGTTTCACCACCGTTGTTCATCATTCCTCGATCCTCAACCCATCATCATTAGTGATTCGTCATTCATTGTCCTTCGATGCATGCCAATGGAAATCCTTTAGAGGTTTAGAGTAATCCTGGATCTCTACCAATGATCCCATGTTCTTTTAATCCATTAAATAAGGGAAACACATTTTAGTGTTTCAGTTATGCTGAGTCACAGCTTTTTTATGCTGTTTTATTTATGAAACAATGTTTCTATTACACTCAGGTTTCAATGACATTGCATTTCATTAAAGCTAAAATTTGAATAAATTAATATTCTTAAGTTAATTTTATTTTCTTTAAGTAAATTTATTTTAAAAATCCCAAAAATTAACTTTTTCCCTAGAACCACACCGATAAAGGTAATGTCATGCTTAACGAAAAAATATCATTAAGAACTCTAGGGTGGTCTCTGATTTTTAATCTAAGTTATTGTTTGTGAGTAATAGGGATTCTAAAATAAAGTAATTATTATTTAAATTATTTTATATATTGTTACATCCCAAAATCAAAATTTCAAAGACGCCATACATCGACTGATGTTAGGATCCACCTAAGGAAACAATTCCCTCATGAGTACAATGGTGGTATCATATTTTAAATCGAAGTCATCATTCTTGAGTTATAAGGAATTGAAAAATTAAATAATTTGAATAATTTATTTTATTTACGATTATACCATTTTTGTGTTTTCTCACTACAGACCCGCACCAAATAAACATATGTCATTCCTAGGGTTAACCCACTGATATGAATGCAATGGTCCCCCCAAATATCTTATTCAGGTAATCATTTATCAGTTATTTAACTTTTTCAGCAAAACCACTCACACGTACTATTTAAAAACATGACATTTTTTGATAGATCATTCTAGGCCCTCCAGGCCTAGGAATCACACGCCATCTCAGTGCATGGTCTCGTAATTATTGAAAATGTTTTCTAAAAATAGAACCAGTAAAATATGAACCCTTAAATTAGAATGACATTATAAATACAATATAATTTTTAAGTGGGTAGTGAGAGTATATTTGGACTTAGATAAGTTCAAAATTAAAAAATAAATAATTACACAAATATATGTTTGAAGTGGGTTTTACTTAATTTCCTAAGAGAGTTTGAATGTATAAGTAAACAATAATATAAGTAGTTGTATAGTTTAAAAGAAAAATATGTGATCGAATAGGCTTCCAAGGATTTTGATGATGAACCTAGAAAGAGTTCTAGGTACGAAACCGAAGTTAACATCATAACATTTGATGTTGTAAAGTTAAGATGTTTGAATATGTTAAAGAAGTTAAACTATTAGGAACATGATTCCTAAGTCTCACCATTATCCAAACAAGCATACCTCATATACATATATATCATGAAATAGTTTAATGGGATAGTTTTATCAGATGGTGATATACATAAGTGACTAGAATTACATATGATGTAATGATTTTACAAAACCAAGAAAGTTTAGTAAATATAAGGTCGATCCTGAATTTTATCATATATGATATGATCAATGGGTGTTGATAATCATTTTGTTAAATAGTATTAAAGAGTATAATAATTTTAAAATTTATCATATTAATGGAAAGCTCCATTTTATCATTCATTCACAATGGATATACAAATGTATATATAGATATACATTTTTGAAGTTAAATGATAATTGAACTCTCAAATATTGACCTTAAATTTATCCCTAACATATGTTTTTCATATAATACAATAAGTTATAATAAAATTTTAAGTTTATTGTGAGTGATATCCCTAAATATAAGTAATATGATTCCTTGTGTGTGTTAGATGGATTGTTAAGTATACCACATAGAGTATTATGTAGATTCCTTTGGTATAATAGGGGTTCATGGATCATATTTGAGTCCACACAACCTAATTTTGAAGAGATGCATTACATAAGAACCTTCATACCTCGATACCATACTTATGAAAGTTGACATATTGAATTATCTGATATATGGTTGGTTGGGTATGTTGTTGATCATGTTGTTGGTTAAATATTAAACATGATGGGATTTGTCCTCTCGTATTATTACTATAATATATGAGATCTCGATTAAGATATATAGTGGGAGAGTGTGGATATATATATATATATTATATCTATATTGTTAGTGAAAATAAAATGTGATTATCCACAATGATGAATGACATGTGGTGTATTCCGAAATCAGATCAATATATACTCTAAGAATCATGAACATATGGGCTTGTTTACGGGATGACATACTCTGCATCCCATGGCCACTAAATGTATTTGAAAAAAATAAAACATGAGAATACATGTTTGAATATGATATAGTCTATTGGAAATAGTTATAGAGATATATGTGTTTGATGAAGATCATGGGAGATCCCTTTAGAGCTTCAACAACATTGACAATTTACTATAGGATTCTCTTTACTTACAAATATGAATTTTGGAGATTTGTATTGGATATAAATTCTATAAAGGATTGTGGCATCAAACTTTATGGTTAGATTACTAGGGATTGAGTTTTCCTAAGGGAGCTACTCTAAAAGTGTTATAGAGTTTATCCATAAGTTTTTTGGATGGGAATTCATAAGTTATTTCATATTATGTTATAAAATTTGAGCTTGATGATAGCTTTCTAAAAGTATTCTAGATGATATATAAAATAGATTTGGATTTGGTTTCATGGGTTATTATATATGATACAATATAAGTTGAAATGGATCAAATTCTCTTTGGATTTAGTGAATGTGGGAGATTGATGGGAATTTTCCATAAAGTATTATATACATATATGATATATATATATATAATCTATTTTGTATTGCATAAAAATTATTATTTTCATGGTCATAAGGGTATATTATTTTATGCAATATCTTATTGTAGGGAAATGATAATTGTAACCATTTTATGTCTATCTTGTGTAAGTTATCATTCATTAAGTCATTACATAAGATGAAGTGGTAAGTGAAGTTACATTCACATATATAAGTAAATTCATGTACAAGATAAGGGAAATAAATCATAAATTATAACATATGAGTTTATCCAGACACTACCCAATATTTTCCTTGCATTATATATAAATCCTATAGCCATATGATAGAAATGTGATTGGATAATCGTCTAATGACTTCAAGGAACCCAAATCTACCTTTCATATTCCTTCTTTTCATATTAGATGATAGCATATCATGAATGGAAGATTAATTCCATTATAGTGTTAGATGATTGATCATAGACCATAGATACACTATAGATATGGGATTATTTTTCCACTTAGTGATCTTTATCGAACCATATGATGATAATGAAGATATAGAAATTTCTCTTCAGTGTAAGGTACAAAAGTTTTTTTACATCATGTTATTCATTTTAGTTTTTATGTATGTATTTTATTATCTTGTAAATAAATCCTTGTAAAAGGGATTGTAATTGTTTTTTTTACTTCTAATAACTATTTATGGACTCTAACAAAACCCTTTACTATATAGTCACCATGTACCTCGAGTAGATATATCCCCTCTTGGTTTATTTATATACTACATTGATTTTAGATCCCTCCTCTTGGTTTCCTCATATATTACCTTGATCTGAGATCCCTCATCTAGGTTTCCACATATATAAGTTGAGTTGAGATCCCTTATCTTGGCTTCTTTATATATTACCCTGTGTTGAGAATCCTCTTATTCATTACCTTAGATATTAAATTGATTTGACATCCCTCCTTTTTTTATCTCATATATTACCTCAAGTTGATATCCCTCATCTTAATTTTCTTATATGTAACTTAACTAGAGATCCCTCTACATAGTTTCCTCATATATTACTATTGGTCAAAGTGGATAACTCATTAGGGGAATGGATTTAGTTTCCAAACCAAATTTCAAGTCAAAAAAACTAAAACTAAATCTTTTAATTTATAAAATACATCATAGTTAACTAAAAGAGTTGAATTATATAATTTGATCTTCCAAAAATATTCTCAAAGGCATACCAAAAATCAGTTTAAATAAGTTTAAAACAATTTTAACATTTGAAACAACTTTACCTATATCAAACAACGTATATAAAACACTTACTAAAGGTAACTATTAAAGTAATTTTTTTCTTTATAGTTTGATAAACTAAAATATTTTGTTTTTAAAAATGGGGAAAACAAAATAAAAAAACATAGAGAAATAAGAAAAGAGGTTCAGTTTCATGCCAAGTCCTAGTCCTCTTCACTTGGAAATCACCCGCTGCCAAGCATTTTATTAATAAAAATAAACAAATCCACTACCAAGATTGATTTTTACATAAATAAACAATAAATAGGAATTTCATTTTATAGATATCATCTTCAAAAATTATATATGGGATAATTGGTATAGTGACCCAGGATTAAAATACATGGATATTACATCATTTTGGATGAATATTCAGCACTTTACAAAATTACATGCCTGAAGACCATAATAGTTTAATGTATTTTGAAACATGGAATGCAATCTACGAACTTGTTGAATGATCTTAAATCTTTCATGAAAAGATATTCCCCTTTAGTACTTCAACTAAAAAGATTTCTTAATAACATGGTGAAAGAAAAAATAATAAATGGTGATATTTCAGGCTTTGTAAGGGAAAATACAGAAGATATGTAAGCATAACATTAACACGGGGGTATCAGAACATGAGCATAACATTGAAAGATCATTCATTTAATATCAAAGATCATGTAAAAAATTCATGACATAAATTTTGGAAGAACATAAGGCATGAATCATAAGTTGATCTAGAGCATGAGCCATGAGCACAAAATATAGGAATAAGACATATAATTCGTGGAAAACACATAATAATAGAAAATGATTTCAAAATTATTAATGTTTGACTTCTAAGGTCATCTTAGGGGAATGGTTGCACTGCCCAAACCATCTTAGTATTCAAGGTTCACTCCCAAGACCATCTTAGTAGTCATGGTTCACTCGCAATACCCTAATAGCATAAAAAAGTCTTATACTAATCCAATTTCACTATTAATTCCATTCATGTCTATATCATGATATATAAATCATTACCTAATGCATTGGATGGAGATATAGGTCCCACCCGTCTCATAATGAATTCATATATATGTCTTCCAAAATATCATAAATATACCCCATATAATAACCCATGAAATGAAATGGGTATCATAAACATGTCTTCATATCATAACCTATGGAAAGAATATAGTTTTCAAAATTATTTCATTAAATAAAAACCTGTGAAAATATGGGGGTTTCATGAGAATATTACCCATAGTAGAGAAATAGGTGTCATAGAAATCATGGCATCTAAACAAAAACCATTCAGAGAAAGAATATGAATGGTACCTTTAGAAAATCTCCCTATAAAAGAATAATTTGCACCAACTGATGTCACCTTAGATGGAAAATAACATTTAAATATATTTTAAAATCATTTTTACAAAAATATCCTTTCTTTTTTGAAAAACACTTTTTAAAACAAAAAATATTTTTGAAAAACATTTTCTTTAAAAACAGTTCAAAAAAAATTATAAAGGAGGCTTTGTAAATCATTGAAATCTGTTTCGTGGAAAATCATTATAAAATATCAATTAAAAAATTGAAAACATTTTTAGAAAACATGGTTTTGGTAAAAAATTGGTTTCCAACTGAAAAGATAAATAAATTATGATTTTAATAAAAACATTTTCTTAAATCTCTTTAGTACCAATGAGTGTAAAGATGGTATGATTGAATGAATATATCATGAATACCTATAGTATGATAAAAATCCTGATAGTTAATGAGATTTGGATCATAATATTTCATCAATATAAGCACGATGATAAATAATCTCGATAAACAATGAGATTGTAGTAATAAACACATATAATTTCGTTAACTATGAATCATAATCCCTATGAGAGAATGAAATTACATCAAGATTATCATATAATTAAAATTGGGAAATTTATGATATATAATGTCAATGAGAATTATATACAACTTATAAAATAATATAGGTGCATCACATTACATGTGTCTCAAATAAGGAAAATTGAGACAAAATTGCCTTATCGATTTGGTAACTTTTGATCTGGAAACCACATGAAATTGATATCATAAAATGGATATTTAAATAATCATTAAATTAAATTTAATAATCATATAATACATTGATCTTAATTATATACACCACACAAAAGAAACGAGTCCTTGATAAGGCATAGGTCTCACAGAAATAAAAGTGAGACTTGAAATCCCCCTACCTTAAGTATTTAATTTATTCGTACACATTAAAACATATTGTATAAAAAATATATGTTTATTATAAATATACTAATGGAATTTATTCTTATATATCATACCATATATTATTTTATTTTGACATTATACTACCCTTTTAATAACAATTTCATGTTAAAGTCACATTTCGGGTAATAACCGCTTTATTTATTCTTATATGTTTTCACTTGTTATTCTTTATAATATTAATAAGATTATGATTTACATATTTCCAGAATTTAATAAATTATATAAATATATTATATATTCAGTATATAAGTTTTTATAATAATATACTAAATATAGATATATGAAATGAAATACACTATTCATAGAGATGGTAGGTCGTACATACTCATGAACATTATTTCTATTTTCATGTCATATTTTTAAAGAAATAAAATTAAATGAAATATATATATATATTATTTATAATAGAAAAATTATTTCATATATAAAAAAAATTAAAACCATCCTTAACGTGTTCCTTGTAATGCGTGAATGAATCACATCGCTTTGAGGAGGTGCTAGTCCACATGTCCTCTAACGAAGTTATCGTATGATGATAAAATGAAAATCATGAAGTTTTAGTTTATATAATTATTAGATAAGAATAAATACATCATAAATTTCATATATATCATATAAAAATTATAATTAAGTTATTATTCCCAACTTTGAGAGGTGGTAACGGAAGAATGAATGACATTAGTTTGTGTGGTTATAATCTCTCGTACACACGAACCATTGTTGTGTGTCCCATTTGATAGAATTGTGTAAAGGTATAGGTAATAAAATTAAAATAAAAACATCTCAGTATATTTAGTACACTTATGTTATTATATAATCATTATATAATAAAATTTTAAGGTGGGGAGAAAGAAATGAAAAAAGTGTTCTCATTGAAGAATGTTACCTCTTCTTCGGGTAACCCCTTTTGGTTTGCACAAAAAGACTTACTTGGTTTGATTAATACCCCAATATAATATTATAGGATAAGAGTAGTAATGTTTGGAGATTATTTTTATAGGATTTGGTCATTAAAAATTTCTTTATATTTGTGAATAAGTGAGGGGCGAGTTCCCTTTTATAGTGAAAGAGGATTGGAATTCATTCAAGTACAAAAAGGTCAACACTATTAAGTGTTTTTTATAACATTATGTGCCTAAAATAATGATATATTTCTAATATAAGAGGGGATATGGTCAATATATTCATATACTGTTTCTTTTTGGAAAAATTAGAGGTCATTTTACCCAATGAGTATAAACTTTAACCACTAAGTAAATTCGCTTTCCTCATAACCGTAGTAATTATTTTTAATTACATTCAATAATTTTTCAAACAAATTCATTTTAACTAATTAGAAATTAGAAATTATTATTATACCTAATATTTAATTCATTTATTAAAAATTAAAATCACTTTAGTGGTATAATTTTATTTAAAATTAATCTCACAGACGAGAGGAAACAATGGGGTTTTAAACTAAAAAATTCAAATGTTTGAAATGTTTATATATGTAATTTCAATTTTAAATTTATTAAAATGTCCTAAATTGGACAAATATATGTATAAGTTATCTAAATATACTTTAAAACCATTTTAAAATAAATCTATACTATATAAATAAATTATATGAAAGTTTAGTTTTCAATTAAAATTCTCTGTTTTTCACTAATCATCAAAAAATGAAACTTTTCAGAATAGTACAAAAAATTCACCCAAAGGAAATTATGATATTACTATTTAAAAAATGAAATTTATTTTATAAAATAAAAATTATTAAAGTTAAAAATTTTGTTTTAAAATTAGTATGTCATTAAAATCCAGTAAAGCTCCTTTTAGAATTATACATATTTTCATGTAAAAAACTAGATTTGTTCTTATTTTATGTCTATAAAAAAAATTGGACGAATCTAAAAAAAAATTGGTTGAATTTATAATATTTATATATTATTAATATATATCACTATAAAGTGAATAATTTAATTTATTAATATAAAATTCGTTTGGGGGAATAAAAATGTTTTTCCCTGAAAACAGATCCATTAAATTCAATTGGTTTTTTATTTTCATTTGTAATTAATTTATAACTAAAGAATTAATTTTTCAAAACTGTTTAAACCATATTTTAATAATTTATTTTATGTTATTCATATATTCCACTCCAATAGCTAGGTGGTAACTATAATAATATTAATATAATATTGCAGTTCAATAAAATTCAATCTTGTGTGTAACATAAGTTATCAAAGTGACTTGATATTTGGTGTAACACAAGCCATACATGCTGTTGTGTATACCACACGTTAATATATGTGTTGCGTGTAGTGAAAGTTTAACTTGGTGTTGTGTATAAAGAAATCATTACTTAGTGTATCATGCAATTCATTCCATCAATGATATTTATTTTATCCAATAATAATAGTAATTCTTAAAAATCAGGGTTTCACATTCGACCACACATAAAATGAATTTATCCCTCAAAATTTTTATTTGTTACCAAAGTTTTAATACTTGAAATTTCCTTTCATATAAATCCACATTGTAAAAAATAATACTAATACATTATTTTAAAAGGGAAATTTGGAAACCTAACTTTTACCCAAAGTAACACATAAATAGGTTTCCATGTAAGAGAACATAGGTTAGAAGTGAAAAAATAGACATAGAAGATTAAAATAGTTGTAAAATACTAATGGATTGTGATAGAAAATTATAATCTGTAGAAGTGTGTGATCTATAGAATGTTAACTATCACAAAACCAAAAACCAAAGATGCATGAAATAATTCACTAATATCATAAAATATGATGATAATATAACACAATTTTATTTTAATATACATCTCCTTAAATTTAAGAGCTTTCATATGAAAATATACTTATTCAATTTCATTAAATATCATAAGAAAAATATCACCATTGGGTTGTGCATTGACCAATTTCACTTTATATCTCTCTCCAAGAAATGAAGGTCGATTTGTTATGCTTGAATCACTAACATATCATGAGTTTGATAAATAGGATGATAATTCATTTCATCTATCCATAGTTATCATCAAAGTAAATGGTTAGAACGGGTTTTACAATAAGAACAAGTCCCCATATGGTGTGATGATACCTTAATGTCTAAAAACTAATTCAAATATTAACTTAATCCATTCAAAAAATGGATAACCATATAACCATTTGGAAATATGAAAATCCAAAATATTAAAAATAATGTCACTAAATTTCTCATAACCATTTTAACATAGACCCCCCAAATATCACAATGTAGCTCTTGGTTTTCAAATTACAAACATGTGAATACATTCATCTTATATTATTTTGAAACATGGTAATAATATACATTTTCATTAATCATTTAAAAAATGAATCCTTTTTTATTCAAAAAATTGTGAGATATATTCCACAAATACAATAATGTCGTAAACCCTATCCATGATAGAATAAAACAATTTTTCAATTAATTTACTTCCTAAGTAATTTGTACTATCAAATTTACTTTATTATTATAAAATATCCCTTAATCCAAAGTAAATAACATTTTCTCAATATCATGAACATGTTAAAGTTTACATTCCCTTAATCATGTTTTTTTCTTTGAATATCACCTTACTATTAAATAAATTTTCTATTCCATCAGAGCCATTCAAAATATTATTTTAAATTCATAGTGAAAAACATAAATTGAACAATCCTTATTTATTTCAAAGTTTATATATCATAAATATTGAATCCAAATACATAAAAATGTCCATTATTCCACTTCATCTGTAATACATTAACTATGATTTTCTATTCTATTCCTCAATACCTATTTCTATTCACATTTCACTTTTTGTCTCTTCATCATCAGCAATATAACCATTACTTTTTCCAACTGGATGATTTACTTCAAGATATTTCTACTAAGGACATCTATTTCCATAATTTTCATTCATTCCACATTTAAATAATCCATCAATTGATAATACCTTAGAGATGAAACTATTGAATCCAATTCATTAGTCAAACTCTCCAATTTTCATTTGTAGTTACTTGCATTTTTTTCTTCTTTTATAGAGTCAAAACATCCTCATTTTCCCTTATTAGATTAATATAACTCATAATGGTGCTTTTGGGTTGATTGTGTTTATTGAAAAGGTTTGGGGTAGTTGAAAATGGTTGGTTTTCAAATAAGTAATGAAAAGTTAGCACTAATACTAAACTAAACTTGCAGACCACTAGTGATGAACAGGTCTCACAATGTGATCACAAGTAACACTCATATTTTCCATTGGAACTCATGATGGATCATGAAAATAATTATAAGAAAACAACATTGAAAATCGAAATATTGTGCATGACTAAATTTAAGTCTCACGGTGACATCTTGGGTAGACCACATAATTGTATTTGGATCTCGCACGACACTCATAGTTGTCTTCAGAACTCACGATAGTTCACAAAAATTATCGGAAGACACCAACATTAAAAATCACAAGATAGCATGTGATTGACTTTGATTCTCATGGTGAGATCTCACACATGACACATGATTGTATTGGATCTCCTGGAGGAATATCGCACAACACTCATAATTGTCTTTGGATCTCACAAAGGGATGTCATGAAGCACTCATGATTTTCTCTAGAGATCATGCCCAGATCATTCACAACGAACAAATAAGACTTGTTCTTGGGACTTGTGAAATCACATGAATATAAATGAAAAATATGGAAATGATGGAAGAGCTCACGCTCGTTGAAGAACTTGTGAAGTGAATGATTGTATTTGGTACTTACACTTTGAACACGCACAAAGTGTGAATGCTGATCAGGTTCTCATGAAAATCCAAAAATGTTGATCAGGTATTTGCGGAGAATAAATAGGACTCGCGCTTAGAGGTTTGCGGTGAAGGAGTTTCACACCAGGGGTTCATGGATTATGAGGTTTGTACCAGAGGTTTGCAATGAAGGAGGTTCATGAAAGGCACTGGGGGTTTTCGCCAAGGCACTCATTCTGAGTGAGACTCGAACAAGCCACCAAGGGTTCACCCTAGGGGAATCACCCAAGGTGAGACTCACACAAGCCACAAGGGGTTCACGCTAGGTGACTCACGAATGGTGAGAATCATGCAAGGCACCGGGGATTCACACTAGGGGCTCACGTTGGGTGAGACTAATACAAGGCACTAGGGGTTCATGCTAGGGGATTCACACAAGGTGGGACTCATTCAAGCCACTATGGGTTTGCTCTAGGATCTCATGAAAAGTTATTTTCCATGATCTCATGTAAGGATTTTGTGTTAGGGTCTCATAAATGGTTATCACACTAGAATATTATTCATGGAGATATGTGATTACATTTCTTATTTAATTGTATCATTGTCACATATGAATTATTAATGATAATAAGAAGATAGATGATCTTGACTATTCAAAAATACATTCAAAAGGAGGTTATTCACTGCAAAATTCAATGTGATAAAAGGAATACTATGCATCACTTGATGATAATTAAAAAATAGAGGTAATTTTTGTGTCTATTGTAATGAAAATTGTGTTCTAGTTTTTTTTGGAAAGTTGAAGTGTTGCATCTAGGTGTTTTCATACAAGTGAATGAGCATACTAGAAAGACCTTCAACATAGTATCTACCTACAGTTGAGGTTGTATTCATTAGGAATAATGAAGGGACCCACATGTATATAAACATTATGGGACCTACTTGTCAATAAATTGTGTGGGAAATAAAAGTCTACAAACTGTGACTGGATCCTTTCTAGAGAAGTGATAAATGGATGAAAAAGATGGTGATCCTTTCCACCTACAGTGATCCAGAGAAAGAGATATAGGGAGTGACCCTTGGGAAAGCAGTGAGCGGGCCCTAAAACCTGTAAAGGTAATGAGACTGGTCATATAATTTATCTAGATAAAACATTATTATTGTAAATGAGCCTTACTAAATTGTGTATAATTGGAAAATTGTAATTGTATGTTCCTTGGATGTATCCTAGTGATGGTGAACCAAGTAAAAAATCTTAGTATCCTTATGCTTGAATTATTGATTTACATTCAGTACATTATCATCAAATAAAATTAAAAAATATAAAATCAATATAAACAGTAAAGATAAAAAAAGTGACCATTATAATAAATATATCAATATCCAGTGGGGTAGGAATAATTTCCAAAATAATATCCATACCTTGATTTACCCCCCCCCCACCCCACCCCAGCATATCAGGGTATCTGGGCCCATTTTGGAAAAAAAAATTACTATCATATCATAGGTTACCGTTGTTGATTTATTTTCTATGACAAGGTTTATTCTACTATTGGAATTTAAGTTTCATTTTTCTCTTATTTCCATTTTCCATTGAAAATATAATAACTAAAAAAAGTCAGGTGCTATTCTGTAGTGTGGAAGTGTCTATAGAAAAGTGAGATTTAGATTAAGGAATCCAATAGTGTACTGAAGAAAGGTTTTGATGATTCATATAGTTAAACGATAGACTCACTCAATGAAATTGTAGAAATGAGTAATGAATGTGAACTTACAAGTGATTTTGAGACTACTAATGATGAAGAAATTCCAAGAAGGAAAAAAGTGTAAGTTGTCCATGAAACAAAATAATTGGATCAGAAATTGGATGAAGAAATTAAATCTAGAAATATTTGGATCCAATCTCTAGAAATTGAGGTCAACAAGTACAAATAATTAAATAAAGGTTTTGTTGATGCTGCTACTTTTTTGATGGAGAATAATTATTCCCAATATGAAGTAATGTAAAATTTTTATAAAAATATTGAAAAAATAAAAGATGATTCCAAAGGAAAGGATCTAAACTCCTATGAAATTCAGAATCTAAAATCTAGAAATGATGATCTTGATACACAACTATAAGAACTAGTTCAGTAAAATAACAGACTACAACACGATAATGTATGCTATAATTATTCAGTTTCTCAGATTAATTATAAGTTAAAGTAGAAATCTGACATGATAGATAATATCACCCGAGAATTGTAAGATTAAATGAGTAGTGGGAAGAATATCAGCAGAGAACTTAATACTCAACTTGAATCAAGGGATATGAATATTCAAAAATTGGGGGAAGATCTAGAATTGGGGAAGAAATTAGTGGATAAATCTAACACCAAAGGCAAGCCTAAGTTAAATTATAATCTTTAGTTAATATTTGATTATCATTAGGTAGGTGATAATGAAATGAAAAGAAAATATGCTACATTAGAGGAAAAAAATGAAATGATTGCCTCATCCCACAGTCCATCTAGTTTGGGAAAACCTAGTTTTGGATATGATGAAACTCATCCTATTCATGATAATAAGAAATCCATGAAATTTTTGAGAGATAAAAAAATCTTGTAGGTGCAGGAGATTGACCTAAAAAGGGTTTTATTGGAATTAGTGATAACATGTGCTATTTATATGGTATAAATCATCGTACATCATGTTTTTTTGTGCCATTGGAATATAATTCATATTATAGAGATAGAAATATTACTAAATATGTGAATAAACAGAAGCTTCTTGAAAATTCAGAAAGAAAATTCTCTCATAAGAAAGCAGTTGTAAAATGTTATTACTACGGAAGATAGGGACACACCATGAGTTTGTGTCAAGAAGCCCAAGGGATCAATGTTAGAATAAGAACCCTAAAAACATCAAAATTTCATCCTATAAAGGATTAAATGATTAATTATTTTAAAGTAAATTTTTTTATATATTCTAACAATGGGTATTTAGAAAGACATTGTAACAGGAATAAAGAAGTTATGGAAATGGAATCCAAAAGAAGATCCCAAAAAATGGAAGTGTATAATGAAAAGGAATATATTGGAATACAATGTGATAATTTGAAAATAGGTTTGTAGACTCTGGGTAATCCCATGGAGATCAATGAAAGTTGTATCAATCACAACCACTCTTACACTCACACCATCTCTCTTGGAAAGAAATTGAACAAACATGGATGAAAAACGGAGGAGATGATCCAATTTTCCTTAATAAGAATGTAAATCTAGTGGAAGACTCAACCACAAGGAAATAAGTGAAGGAAAGAGAAAAATTTCTCCTATGGTAGAAGAAGAAAGAGTAGATGACCAGTGGAAAAATTCTTTCTCAAATAAAGAGTCCTGAAAAAATGGAATATTAGGGAAGAATCAAAGAATGAATTTTCAAGAAATGTGTTTAAGTGAAAAAGGAAAATACTATAGAATATAAATACCTTAATAGGACTCATCATGTGGGTAAATAATGTTTATTCATATGGCCAGAACTGTTCAAGGTGGCTTGGAAGCTATAACAAGCACAAAAATATTAATTTTTATTGCAAGAAAGTATCAAATTGTTGATCCATCAGGATTGACTACAATCCTCTTCTTGAGGGTTCTAGAGGTTCCCCCTCCCTTTGTGTATCAATACTATTAACTGATGTTCAAGTGTTTTAGGTTCAAGGGGAGATAATATCCAAGGGTAAAGGGCAAAAAAAGATGAAAATTGGTGATGTGATGTGCTCTCTAATGTTAAATAATTCAAATCTGTTTCCAAAGAATATGCAGAAATCTAGAATAATTCCTTGAACAAAGTTAATGGTCTGTGACTGCATGAGATATATGGAAATAATTGATTACAATGTATAGTGATGTTGTTATTAACATTATATCGTATTTCCAATATCGATGTGCAACTTAGTAGGCTTAGCGATTTTCTTGATGGCTCATTGCTATGTAGTAAATTCACCCAATGAAAATCTTATTAAAGGCACCTAAAAATGGAAAATGTTATTGAGCTGGAGAAGTTTCTCAAACCTATAATTACATGTGAAGAAATGATGTAGGAGAAGAAAAATGTGTGTGGGTATAAATAGATGGCCTAATAACAGGAAGAGTTGCATATAATAGGGGATAATTCTATCTTCGAATCAGATGAGTAATCTCACTTATGACTATTTTTAGGATACCAATAAGCTATGAGATATGAAGAAAAGAATTTCCAAAAAGTGTTCTACCAATTATGAAGAATAATCCCACATCTGAAATCGGTAGAAAAATTTGTATTAAGGATTTATATCTGATCAATATTGGAGGTTTTCTGGGATATTTTTTTGAGGGCAACAAATAAGAATGTCATCGAGACCAAATGGGTCTATCTGAACAAGATGAACGAATACGATGAAATGATTAGAAAAAATTCATAACTAGTGTGAAAAGGGTACTCCCAGATACAGTGTATAGAAGTTGATAAAACATTTTCACCTATTACAAGGCTAGAAAGAATCAGATTATTCCCAACCCTGGTATTTTAAAGAAGGTTCATTGTTTTCTAGAAATGGATGTTAGTTCAGCATTTTGGAATGGGGTTCTGGAAGACTAAGTTTATATTAATCATCCAAATGGTTTTCTAATTCAAGTAGATGATAATAGTGTTTGCTGACTGAAGAAGACACTATATGGGTTGAAGTAATCCCCAAGACCATGGTATTCACAACCAGATCAGTTAATGAATAAGCTCGGTTTTCAGTATGGTGGACTTTATTAAAATATATATATCAAAAATGAATGTAATAAAAGGATCAAAGTGTTATTATACGTCGATGACATAATATTTAGTGGATAATATGATTCTCATTGTGACACAAGGAAATAATGAAACTTTCATTTCTCAATCTAAATATTCCAAGGATGTTTTGATATGATTTGGAATGGAAAATCTCAAGGAGATGGATACTCAAGTGGCTACCCAAAAGAAGTTGTCACAGGATGATGAAGTAAAATTTGTTAATGTCATAGAATATAGGCAAAACGTTGGAAGCATGTTGTACTTAACAGCAACATGACTATATATTGTTTTTTCTACATGTCGAGTGGCATAGAATCATATTAATCATAAGGATACCCGTTTTTTGAAGTAAAAAAAGAATAATTCAGTATATTAAGGGCACATGGGATTTTGGATTGCAGTAAAATAAAAAATATCACAAAGATTGATTGGGATACACAGATATAGATTGAGATAGATTATTAGATGACCTAAAATCAACTTTATGTGGATCAATTTATCTTAGAGGAATTTTTATTCATCTAAAAATAAAGGAACAATATTAAAATTTGCTAAGAACCATATAAGCTTAATGTAACACCTTGAAATTTTATGAAAAATATTCTTTTTAATTTCATTAATGTCTTGTGTTGTATGCTACACCAAAAGGAGCCTGCACAACACGCATCCTTGACTTTCCTTGCATTACACGCAATCACAACCTTCCTCGATAGCATGTGTAGTATGCAATACTGAGTTTCACTAAACAACGATGTGCTATTAAAATATTATTAAAATTAGCCGTTATGAATAGTAATAACCACTTTTTGAAAATTTGTAAAATTTTATTTTTCAAAATAGACTTAATTTTTGGATTTGTAATATCGAAATTAGCTTAGGGTGAAATTTTGGTACTTTTCGGATAACTTTTATTTTCTGATGAATAGTGAAAATTACTAAATTATAATTAAAAACAACCTTTTTAATCGAAATAATTAATAGTGATAAATTATTAATTTGAGTGGTTTTAAAGTATATTTAGAATATATTTTTACAATTTAATACAATTTTGTTCATTGGATGTAATTTCACATTTAAACCCGACATAAACAAGTGTCAATCTTTTTATAGTTATTATCTTTTAAAAACACGCTATTTGTTTTGACGACGAAAATTAATTTCTAAATTAGTTAATGCAACTGATATGTTTTGAATTTGGTAAAATAAACATCATTTTTTTAATTCATAATAACAAATATATCTTAGGCCTAATTTTTTGTATTTTTTTGGAAACTTTCATTTTTTGATGAATAGTGAAACCACTAAGTGGTAGTTAAAAAAACTGAATTTTTCATAAAACTTAATTTTACCGCTTCTGTGAGTAGAATTTCGAAAATCCGAGAGACACGGTTAATATCAAGGACTAAAATGTGGTTCAATGAGATGAAAATAATTTTTGGTGAATAGTAACTTTTTACTTTTTTTACCACGGTTAAAAGTAAATAGGGAAGTTAAGGGTAAAAATGATTTTATTATTACCCTAAAACATGTCCTAATTCTATTGGATAAGTGTAATTCGACCAAAAACAACCTTAGAAATAAAATATGACCATTTAGTCCCACTTGGATTAGATTAGGACATTTATTATTAATTTATTTAAAGAAGGGTTAAAATAGTTAAAATCAAAGTTTAATAAGTAGATAATTTTTAATATAGGGTTATTCATAAGATAAATTCGACTATAAATATTAATTAGAAAGCTAAAAATATTTCCTACATAATGGTTTCTTATTTGTAATTTTTAGACATTAAATAATTTAATTTATTTATAACACAACGATGATGCAATAATTATCTTATTAATGAAATATTGACATAATTGATGTTCTAAATACCCAAATAAATGTAATTTGAGACTTTTAATGAATTACACTAATTTTATAGGTTAATATGACATGTTATTATTGATTTAATTAACTTTTTTCGATCTAATAATTCTGTTATGAGTTTCACAAAAATCAATTACCAAATATTGTCAAAATTGACATAAAATAGTTTTTAAAACTAATATTATATTATTAATTGTTATTTTATTCCTAAAAATATAAGGTTCGGCCAAATGACTTATATAAGGATATATATATTAATAATAAACAACTTTGGGTTCATTTTGATTGTTATAGTAAGTTTATTAACCTTATAGTGTAAGAACACAAAAAGACACGGTAAAAGTAAAATTATCTAACTTAATGTTAATTCTAGATGATAAGGTTAAAATAGGAACCTAAACATGTCTAAATTCTATTGGATGAGAGTATTTCGACCCATCCCCACCTTATCTTTGAAATAAATCAATTTGGAGCTATTTAAAACCGAATTTGGCTTTATAATAAAATAATATTTGTAGTTTTTTCAAAGGTGCCCCTCTCCTACCTTATAAAATGGCACCTCCTCCCTCTCTTCCTCACTCAATTTTGAATCTTAAAGCTCGGCCAACACCTGCCAAATTCACTTCTCCACTTCCCTAGAAACATCCTATAGGTCCTGGTCTTCTTCAAAGACCAATTGTAGTTCCCTAAGAGGAGTACTCAAAGAGGCGCTTCAAAGAAGAGGTAATGTCTGTTACCGATTCTTTCAACTTTATTTCTTATTCCACTTCTTATTATTAGGTTGTTTCATTATGAAGTAATAACATCATTATCACTCATATACTGATATGTTATTATAAGTATGAAACAACACTATTACACCATCTATCCATCCTATGGAAAATGAAATCACTATGCGTGCGTACTTATGGAATACCGTCTCCACGCCGTGGTGTAATCTATTTTTCATCACCACCTTACTTGGATGGGTATAATGGTTCAAATAAATAACTATATATGATTATTTTAAAGTGATATTGATTCTGAAATAGTATACATACACTCCAATACAATTTCACGATCTTGGGAATGATATCATCGCTCGTGCGTACGTACGGACTACCGTCTCCACGACGCGATTAGATTCACTCTCTATGTTAACCATTCATGAATGACTATAAAGTATATATAATGAATAATAATGAAATATATGACATAATAATGATACTGGATTTATGTATATATATATATATATATGTATTTATTCCATTTACTTAATTCCATTCAATTCAAAAGAGAAACGAAAACAGCGTTCATGCGTATGTACGGCCTACCGTCTCCCTGAACGGTGTATTTCATTCCTTTTATCGATCTATAATATATATGTATACGATGAATATATATTATATATAAATCATTACTTACATTCTGGAATTATGTAAATTAGGATATAAGTAATAATATCTATAATGACAAGTCGAAACACATACGATATATAAAATGATTTTACCCAAAATGCTGCTTTAACATGGAATTTACAAAAGAACGGGTAATATAAAGTCATAAGTAAAACATATATGATATCATAACAATTAATATGATTCTGTAATAATTCAATGACATTATTTAAATCATTATACAGGAGGTTCAGATACGTACGAAGCATATCGGACCTAAGGTAAGGGAAATATCACAATCTCATTTTTATCCGAGATTGTTTATACATTGGTATTTACTGGGGTGTATTTTATCATCCACATCCATGTTTCCTCAATATGTAATATTATTTCCATCCACCTAATTTTTTATAAATCCTTTTTTACCCTTTTGAGAGTTTATAGTAAAAGATATGAAAGGAATATTTTTTTGTTTTTCATACGAGGTACTTTTTGACTTTTCTGAAAAAAGTACGAGAAGAATGATTTTTTTAACTTATACGACATGAATGTATTTTTAAAACATTATTTCCAAGAGGCTTCCTTTACAAGTTTTCAAGTTTATTTTTAATCAACTTTTTTTATTTTAAAATTGTATGACATGTTAAGAAAGGAAAATGTTTTTGAAGTAGAAAGGATTTTTTCCTCAAGAATGGAGTTCAAGTGTTTTATCAAAATTATTTTAAATCTAAGATAATATAGGGTTATGTTTCTATCCCTATTATTACATTGATTTGATTATGTTGTGATGGAATTATTTTTATGAATTCATTTATCTTATATGAATTGTTTTATGATGTCATGATGTTTAAGATTCCCATTTTTATTACATGGGTTATTCAATATTGTATGATTTATGATTTCATGGAACACATATGATTGGTATCATTATGATATGGGTGGGACCTATATCTCCCTCCAATGCATTAGGTAAAGATTTTATATCTAATGAGATAAACATGGCTGGAACGGTAAGTTAATCTGGTTCAGTGTTACAAGACTGAAACGAGGAGTGAACTCGATTCAGAATGGGACTTTGTCCACTAAGATGGTCTTGGCAGCAATGCCTTGGCTACTATGGAAATCATTACATGTGCTTAATGGATTCCACAATTACATGTTTTATTCTCATGCTATTTTATCATCGTTTATGTTCCATTATGATCTATGCCTTTTGTACTTCCATGTTTTATGTCGTTGCTCAAGGTTTTGATGTTTAAACATTATGTTCATGTTTTTAAGTTCAAATGTATATGATATGTTATATTTTATCCATGCTTTCCCTTACTGAGAATTTGAGCTCACCCTTTTTATGTTTTATTTCCCTCCAGGATCAAAATAAAGGTTTTAGGTAAGGAAAAAAAGTGCAAGATCTTTATGGGAGATGTTGAAGATCTTTCACCACGATTAGAAGATTACGTTCCAAGTTTCCAAAGACACTAAAATATTACGGTCCTTGTGTGTCTGTTTATGTTATGTAGTATGTATTCCACACAAGTAATGTAATTTCCATGTATGTCAGGCTTCGGGTCTCTACAGTTGGTATCAGAGGAAAGGTTTCGTCAACCTTTGGAAACTAGGATGTGATAACTTTAGTGAGATCCCTAGGGATATTTCTAAGGTATGTTTAGGGATGTCCCTACGGTTAAGTATACGTATAGGTTATAGTCCTAGAATTGCGCTAACAATCTTATAATTTAATCTCAGATGTTAGATATTGAGGGTACTCCCCCTTTACTATGTTGTTTTCCCTGGCATGATTTTTACCTCTCAGACTATACTTTTTGGGTTTTAGATGATGGCTGGAACTCGAAGGAACCATGTTGATCAATGTAATGGACAATGCAATGATTGTCCTCCTGAACAAACAAATTTTATGGGAGATGGAGTGAAAAATCTTATTGTTATACTTACACAAGCTATGAATCATTCTGGAATTCAAAATGAGCTGAGAAGGGAACAATATTCTATTGAGTCTTTCATGAGGCAACGTCCACCTTCTTTCAGTGGGTCTTCTAATCCACTTGTTGCTGAACAATGGATCAGTACCACTGAAAAGGTATTTTTAGTTCTTTAATGTTCTGAACATGATAAAGTCATCTTAGCAGTATATCATTTGGAAGGTGAAGCTGATCAATGGTGGAATCTAATCAAGAATACGAGGCAAAGAAATGAAATTGAGTCCATGGAATGGGACGAGTTCAAGAACTTATTTTTCAATAAGTACTTCCCTCGTATTCTTTCAATAAAGATGGAGAAGGAGTTTCTTGAACTAAAGCAAAAGGATGATGAATCTGTTGGTATATACGAAGCGAATTTTACAAGGCTTTTAAGGCATGCATCTGGATTTATCATCCAACCTGAAATTAATGTTGATCGATTCTTCAGTGGCTTAAAACAAAATCTTCGTAGGGCATTAGCTATAAGAGACTTCAGTAGCTATGAATAAATTGTGCGTTGTGCTATCAAGGTAGAAATGGAAGTTGGTGTTACTTATCCATCTCATAGTTTTGACAAGAAACGAAAGATGGAGTTCAAGGAGAAATCTCAGAATAATGGTGACAAAAAGATGAATGTTTCCTTATGCTCAAAGTGTGGAAAGAAGCATGGTGGAGATTGTCTTAAAGGGACTAGAAAATGTTTTAAGTTTGGAAAAGAAGGTCATCGAGCAGCTGAGTGTCGAAGTAATGGAAAAAGGGTTTCTAATGATGTGAATAAAGAAAAGACTGCAGGGAATGCACCACCAAAACTTCAATGCTTCAAGTGCAAGGAAATGGGGCATTATACTAATAAATTCCCTAATACAAGGGTTAGTGATGATCGACATGATCAACCACTTAAGGCAAAGGACAAAGGGAAGTTGCATGCGATCGCTATTGGCGATGTTGAATATGACAACGATGTGGTGGAATGATTAAGTGTTTATGTAATGGGATTCCAAAATAATGTTGTATATAATATCGTGGAATATTGGAATATTTATGTATTAGTCTATTGTGGTTTTCAATGGTACCAGTAACCAAGGAAAGTGATTGAGATATTTTTGCAAAAAAAGATGATATGTGCATAATGAAGGGAAAACGATAAAATGAAATGTTTGACAGTATTCATGTGCTCATGATTGACATAAGGACTAAGTGATATCATGGTTTGAGTATATAGAATTTTGAGGATTTTGGTACGTGGAAAGAGTTAACTTTTAACAGCATTCATGTTTTCAATAAGGTTTAATGGGTATTCATTTTTTTTCAAGAGAATGCATGATTAAGTCCTTCGAATGTTTGGAATGTTACCAACAAGACATATCTCATGATATATGGGGATCAAAAATGGTATTAACATGCTAGTTGTATGAACTATTTGGTAATCGTTTTCACTGTAATATAAGATTAGACAGTATTATTTTGGATAAGCCTAAAGATTGGAATGGATTATGTTTGACATAAGTTAGTATTATTTAAGGATAGAAGTTTTTCCGATATTATTTATGGGATTTTATAATAATGTAGTTTTAGAAAAAGAACAACCTGCAGGATGGGTGACAGCCCATCGCGTCGGACAAGGCTGTGGGAATTGAACCCACAACCGAAGTGTGACTGGCCTTTATCGCCTACCACTGGCCTATAGGAAGTCCCTGTTTAGTAGAAACTAGTTTTATTATATTAAGAAGTATGATATAAGAAGTATGAGTCCATCTAAGGAACCATATACGATTAATCTCACTATAGATGGACTTATGTATTTTTTGATAACTTTTCTAACCTTTTGTTTTAGATAGATGGAATGACCCATCATTCTATCACATGATCTGCTAACACATCACAAATGACAAATTCAACTTTATTTCTTTAAGAGATGAAGTGTAAATTTTCCAAAGAATGGCCAACGGTGAGACTATACCAAAATCACGAAAGTATTTCTTCTAATTCCAATTTCATCAACTTTAGGGAAATGATCTTGAAAACTGATAATGTTGTCCTAGTGCTCTTATATCTGATGAATCAGATGGTACCATAGATCATCACAAATTTATGGCTTTGTGATTGCTGGATTTTCCATAGCCATGTTCTCTACCACTCTCCATCAGAACATGATGGTTAGATTTCTCTTCCATATCCATATTTTCACCTATGTGGAAACCCAGTGATTAGTTTATTTGGGTAACCGTTACGTTTCATACTTTTGTTTTTAAAGATTGGTTTTGGTATTCCTTTTTACGATGCGGGTTTCTATTAAAGAAACTTTCGAGTAGTAAACCATTTATAACCCTGATGAATTTTGAGGGCGAAATTCATTTTAAGGGGGGTAGAATGTAACACCCCGAGATTTTATGAAAAATATTCTTTTTAATTTCATTAATGTCTTCTATTGTACGCTACACCAAAAGGATCTTGAACAACATGCATCCCTGACTTGCCTTGCATTACACGCAATCGCAACCTTCCTCGATAGCATGTGTAGTACGCAATACCGAGTTTCACTAAACAACGATATGCTATTAAAATATTATTAAAACTAGCCGTTATGAATAGTAATAACCACTTTTTAAAATTTTTTAAAATTTTATTTTTCAAAATGGACATTATTTTTGGATTTGGAATATTGAAATTATCTTAGGGTGAAATTTTGGTACTTTTCGGATAACTTTCATTTTCTGATGAATAGTGAAAATTACTAAATTTTAATTAAAAACAACCTTTTTAATCAAAATAATTAATAGTGATAAATTATTAATTTGAGTGGTTTTAAATTATATTTAGAATATATTTTTACAATTGAATACAATTTTGTTCATTGGATGTAATTTCATATTTAAACCAGACATAAATAAGTGTCAATCTTTTGATAGTTATTATCTTTTAAAAACACGCTATTTGTTTTGACGACGGAAATTAATTTTTAAATTAGTTAATGTAACTGATATGTTTTGAATTTGGAAAAATAAACATCATTTTTTAATTCATAATATCAAATATAGATTAGGCCTAATTTTTGGTATTTTTCTGGAAACTTTCATTTTTTGATGAATATTGAAACCACTAAGTGGTAGTTAAAAAAACTGAATTTTTCATAAAACATAATTTTACCGCTTCTATGAGTAGAATTTCGAAAATCCGAGAGACATGGTTAATATCAAGGACTAAAATGTGGTTCAATGAGATGAAAATAATTTTTGGTGAATAGTAACTTTTTACTTTTTTTTACCACGGTTAAAAGTAAATAGGGTTCTTAAGGGTAAAAATGATATTATTATTACCCTAACACATTTCCTAATTCTATTGGATAAGTGTAATTCGACCAAAAACAACCTTAGGAATACAATATGACCATTTAGGCCCACTTGGATTAGATTAGGACATTTATGATTAATTTATTTAAAGAAGGGTTAAAATAGTTAAAATCAAAGTTTAATAAGTAGATAATTTTTAATATAGGGTTATACATAAGATAAATTCGACTATAAATATTCATTAGAAAGATAAAAATATTTCCTACATAATGGTATTTTATATGATATTTTTAGACATTAAATAGTTTAATTTATTTATGACACAACGATGATGCAGTAATTATCTTATTAATGAAATATTGACATAATTGATGTTATAAATACCCGAATAAATGTAATTTTAGACTTTTTATGAATTTAACTAATTTTATAAGTTAATATGATATATTAGTATTGATTTAATTAACCTTTTTCGAACTAATAATTCTGTTATTAATTTCCCAAAAATCAATTACCAAATAGTGTCAAAATTGACATAAAATAGTTTTTAAAACAAACATTATATTATTAATTGTTATTTTATTCCTCAAAATCTAAGGTTCGGCCAAATGATTTAGATAAGGTTATATATATTAATAATAAACAATTTGGGGTTCATTTGGCTTGTTATAGTAAGTTTATTAACCTTATAGTGTAAGAACACAAAAAGACACTTTAAAAGTAAAATTATCTAACTTAATGTTAAATCTAAATGATAAGGTTAAAATAGGAACCTAAACTTGTATAAATTCTATTGGATGAGATTATTTCGACCCATCCCCACATTAGCTTCTAAATAAATCAATTTGGAGCTATTTAAAACCGAATGTGGCTTTATAATAAAATAATATTTTTTGTTTTTCCAAAGGTGCCCCTCTCCTCCCTTATAAAAGGGCACCTCCTCCCTCTCTTCCTCACACAATTTTGAGCCTTCAAGCTCGGCCAACCCCTGCCAAATTCTCTTCTCCACTTACCTAGAAACATCCTAGAGGACCTGGTCTTCTTCAAAGACCAATTTTAGTTTCCTAAGAGGAGGACTCAAAGAGGCGCTTCAAAGAAGAGGTAATGTCCGTTACCGATTCTTTCAACTTTATTTCTTCTTCCACTTCTTCTTATTAGGTTGTTTCATTATGATGTAATAACATCAGTATCAATAATATACTGATATTTTATTATAAGTATTAAACAACCCTATTTCACCATCTATCCATCCTGCGGAAAATGAAATCACCACGCGTGCGTACGTACGGAATACCGTCTCCATGCCATGGTGTAATCTATTTTCCATCACCGCCTTACTTGGATGGGTATAATGGTTCAAATAAATAACTATATATGATTATTGTAAATAGATATTGATTCTGAAATAGTATACATACACTCCAATAAAATTACACTATCTTGGGAATGATATCATCGCTCGTGCGTACGTACGGACTACCGTCTCCACGACGCGATGAGATTCACTCTCCATGTTAACCATTAATGAATGATTATAAAGTATATATAATGAATAATAATGAAATATATGAAATAATAATGATACCGGATTTATTTATATATATATATATGTATGTATGTCATTTACATAATTCCATTCAATTCAAAAGGGAAACGAAAACAGCGTTCATGCGTACGTACGACCTATCGTCTCCATGAACGGTGTATTTCATTCCTTTTATCGATCTATAATATATATGTATATGATGAATATATATTATATATAAATAATGTTTTACATTCTGTAATTATGTAAATCATGATATAAGTAATAATATCAAGAACGAAAAGTCAAAACACATACGATAAATAAAATGATTTTACCCAAAATGCTGCGTTAACATGGAATTTACAAAACAACGGGTAATATAAAGTCATAAGTGAAACATATATGATATCATAACAATGAATATGATTCTTTAATAATTCAATGACATTATTTAAATCATTATACAGGAGGTTCGGATACGTACAAATCATATCGGACCTAAGGTAAGGGAAATATCACAATCTCATTTTTATCCGAGTTTGTTTATACTTTGTTATTTACTGGGGTGTATTTTATCATCCACATCCATGTTTCCTCAATATTTAATATTATTTCCATCCACCTAAATTTTTTTTAATCCATTTTTACCCTTTTGAGAGTTTATAGTAAAAGATATGAAATGAATTTTTTTTTGTTTTTCATACGATGTACTTTTTGACTTTTCTGAAAAAAAAGTACGAGAAGAATGTTTTTTTAAATTATACGACATGAATGGATTTTTAAAACATTATTTATAAGAGGCTTCCTTTACAAGTTTTCATGTTTATTTTTAATCAACTTCTTTTATTTTAAAATTGTATGACATGTTAAGAAAGGAAAATGTTTTTGAATTAGAAAGGATATTTTCCTCAAGAATGGAGTTCTAGTGTTATATCAAAATTATTTTTCATCTAAGATAATATAGGGTTTTGTTTATATCCCTATTATTACATTGATTTTATTATGTTGTGATTGAATTATTTTTATGAATTCCTTTATCTTATATGAATTTTTTTATGATGTCACGATGTTTAAGATTCCCATTTTTATTACATGGGTTAAGCAATAATGTATGATTTATGATTATGTGGCACACATTTGAATGGTGTCATTATGAGATGGGTGGGACCTATATCTCCCTCAAATGTATTTGTTAAAGATTTTATATCTCATGAGATAGAGATGGTTGGAACGGTAAGTTAATCTGTTTCAGTGTTACAGGACTGAAATGAGGAGTGAACTCGATTCAGAATGGGACTTTGTCCACTAAGATAGTCTTGGAAGCAATGCCTTGGCTACTATAGAAATCATTACATGTGCTTAATGGATGCCACAATTACATGTTTTATTCCCATGCTATTTTATCATGGTTTATGTTTCATTATGATCTATGCCTTATGTACTTCCATGTTTTATGTCATTGCTCAAGGTTTTGATGTTTAAACATTATGTTCATGTTTTTAAGTTCAAATGTATATGGTATGTTTTATTTTATCCATGCTTACCCTTACTGAGCATTTGAGCTCACCCTTTTTATGTTTTATTTTCCCCCAGGATCAAAAGAAAGGTTTTAGGTAAGGAAAAGAAAAGTAGAAGATCTTTATGGGAGATGTTGAAGATCTTTCACCACGATTAGAAGATTACATTCCAAGTTCCCAAAGACACTAAACTATTACGGTCCTTGTGTGTCTGTTTTTGTTATGTATTATGTATTCCGAAGAAGTAATGTAATGTCCATGTACGTCAGGCTTCGGGTCTCTACACTTAATATGTTGTGGCTATTTGATAATGCACATTGTTATTGTGGATGAAGTAGCAGCTTGGTGATATGGGAGTTGAAGTGAAGTCTCTAATAAGAATCCATTTTGATATTTCAAGTGCTATAAATCCGAACAAAAATATAGTCCTTCACTTGAGGAAAAATAAAATTAAAATCAATTAAAACTTTATTAAGGAGAGGCTGGATAAATGGATTCTGAATTTGGAGTGTGTTCCTATAGAACCAAAAATTATAGACATTCTAACAAAGGACTTACCCATAAAATCATTTTTACATCATCGAAGGGATCTTAATGTTTTTTCGACACCCCGAAATTGAAAAAATGTGGATGTAGGTCCCCCAATCTATGAATAATAATGGGTTTTCCCAAATATTTTTATCTATGTTCATTACCCTATTTCTAAGAAAAAAGAAGTAACCTTCAAATTCATTGACAAAGGGGGAGAAATTTTTCTAGAAAAGGCAGAAAATGTCTTAATTAATATGGGGGAGAATATTATAGGGGGAGTAGTGATGTAGAGGGGATTTAAATATGGATATTTTAGATATGACCGGTCAATGATTATATATCTTGACAGTTTAGGTTGATGATAAAAGATGAAAAGTGGGATTGGAATGAAATTAAGTGTTTCATTGATGATCGTTTCCCTATACTCTTGTTCCTCACACTGAGAATGGATCATGTGCACTTAGAGTGTGTGTTGAGTAAATCTCTAATTACCATCGTAATCACAAGAAGTGAATTTTTGGAATACAATGGAAGAATATTTAATGTGGTATCAAAATGTAAATAGTTTTAAACAAACCCAAAGGGGGATATTGTTTGCCAAAAATCCATCATGATGGTGTTTTTGGCTTGATTGTGTTTGTTGGCAAGGTATGAGGTTTTTTAATAAGTTCGGTTGTCCAAGAAGGCATGAATAGTTAGTGTGAATACTAAACTGAACTCGTGAAGCAAAAGTGATGAACTGATCTCCCAATTTGATCATTCAAAACACTCATATTTGTCTTTAGAACTCATGATGGATCATGAAAAGTAGTAGAAGAAAAAATGTTGATAATTGATAGATTGCACGTGATTGAATTTGAGTCTCATTGTGAGACCTCATGTAGATAACATGACTATCTTTGGATCTTTCTTAACATTGATAGTTTTATTGGGTACTCTCAATGGTTCATCAAAATCATTAGAATACAAAAACATTGAATTTCTCAAGATTCCACATGACTAACTTTGAGTCTTGCAGTGAGATCTCACACATCACACATGATTTTCTTTGGTTCTCACAGAGGGATCTCATGTAGAACTCATGATTGTATTTGGATATTGTGGAGGGATATCATGTGACACTGATAGTTCTCTCTAAAATTCATGAGGGTTCATGAAAATCATTGGAAGAAAAAAACATTGAAAATCCCCAGATTGCACATGACTGACATTGATTCTCGTGCAGAGATCTCGTGCAACACATATTATTGTCTTTGGATCTCGTGGAGGGGTCTCGTGCAACACTAATGATTTTCTTTGGATCTCATGGAGGGATATTGCGCAGCATTCATGATTGTCTTTGGATCTCTCATCAAGATCCTACATAAATCATGAATAGGACTTGTGCTTGGGACTCACTAATGTGCATGAATATAAAGGAAAAATATAGCAATGATGAAAGATCTCACGATCATTGAAGAACATGCCAAGCATATGATTGTCTTTGGTACTCACACTTTAACATGCGCAACGTGAAAATAATAACCATGGATTCATGAAAATCATGAATGTAGACTATAGTTTCATAGATCACAAAAAGGACTCCAGCTCTGGGGTTTATGGAGTGAAAATAATACTTACACCTACTGGATTTGTGAAGCACGTGATGGCCATGAGTTATACGGGTTTCCACAATTTGTGGAATTAAGGTAGTGGAAAATCACCAAAAAATACCAAAAGACCCATCCTTAATGAATGAAAAAGTTTTGATTAATAATATTGATCTAAATATCATCTGGAGAAGAGACTCATGGTGAGATCTCATGATAGAGGTTTGTGTAGAAGAAGTATATGTGATTGAAATCATGTAAGTTTTGCACATGATATGAACAAGGTATTTCGAAAATAGTGGAATGGGACTTGAAAAAAATATTTTCTCAGAGTGCGACTTGCACAATGTGAGAATAGGGGTTCATTCCAGGGGTTCATGTTGAAGGAGGCTCGTTCCAAGGGTTCGTGGCAAATGAGGTTCGTGCCAGAGATTCACAATGAAGGAAGTTAGCAAAAGGAACTGGGGGTTTGTACTAGTGGGCTCATGCAAGGTGAGACTCACACAAGGCACGAAGGGTTTTTGGTAGGGTTTCATGGTGAAGGAGGTTCATGCCATGAGTTCACTATGATAGAGGTTTATGAAAGAGGTTCACAGCAAAGGGGTTTCACGAAAGGCACCAGGGGTTTGCACTAGGGGACTCATGCAAGGTGAGACTCCCGCAAGGCACCCAGGGTTTGGGCCAAGAGACTCGCCTAAGGTGGGAATCCTACAAGGAACCATGGGTTCATGCCTGGGGACTCGTGCAAGGTGAGACTCGTGAAAGGCATTAAGGTTTCACACTAGAGAACTTGTGCAAGGTGATAATTGCACAAGACACAAGGGTTTGCGCCTGGGGACTCATACAAGGTTAGACTCATGCAAGGCACCATGGGTTCATGCTAGGGGACTTGCACAGCATGGGAATCACTCAAGTCGCCAGGGGTTCATGCTAAGATAATAATACAAGGTGGGACTCCTGCAAGGCACCAGGGTTTAGTGCTAGGATCTCATGCATGAGTATGCTTCCAGATCTCATTCAAGGATTTATGGGCCAAGGTCTCGCGCATGGGAATCACACTAGAATATTTCCCATAGAGATACATGATTACATTTCCCTTTGAATAATATCATTTCCACATATTAATTTTTAAGTAGAATAAGAATATAAAGGATCTACACTATTCAAAAATACATGCAGAAGAAGTTTTCTCAATACAACATTCAAAGAGGTGAAAGGAAGACTTGGGATCACTTGAATATATTTCTAAAACAGAGGTAATTTTTGTGTCTATAGTAATGAAAATTCAATTCCAATTTTCTATAAAGTTTAAGTGTAGTATCCAAGCGTTTTCATAGAACTTAAGGTACAACCTGGATGGAGCTTCAAAAGAGTATCTACCTACAATTGAGGATGTATTCATTAGTAATAATGAAGGTACCTACATGTGCTTAAACTGTGTGGTACCTAAAATTATATAAAATGTGAGTGGATCCTTTCAAAGAGATGTGATTAAGGAAAGATGAAGACGTTGATCATTTTCACTAGTAGTAATCTTGAGAAAAAGACATAGGGAGTGACCCTTGGGAAAGTAGTGAGCTGACATTAATCCTTATAAAGAATGAGATCCCAGGAATACGAGTTATATAGCTTAAAAATCATTATTGGAAATGAAACTTAGTGAATTTGGTACAATCAGAACATTATCGTTGCATGTTCCTTGGATGTATCTCTATGGGGATAAACCAAGTAAAAATATATATGTCCTTGTTCTTGGGTTATTGATTTACTTTCAATGCATTATCATCAGATAAAACTATAAATCTTATAATCAATATAAATAGTAAAGAGAAAAAAAATGAAACTTATAATAATGGGGTCAAGATCCATTGGGGTAAGATGAATTTCAATATAATATCAATACCCTGTTTCACCCCCCCCCCACCCCACCCCCGAGGGTATCTAGGCACCTATTGGACCTAATATCCTCTAAGGAATCTACTTGGGTGTTTCTTTCTACATTCATAACAAAAAGTAAAATGAATATTTTTTCCTCAATGGAATCCATTTCCCAAAATCTTAGATAACACTTTCCTTTTCTTCTTTGGCAAGCCCGAGTTCTAGTTAATGTACACGTTGTTATTCATGTTTTGATAAAATTGATTAGTCATAATCAAAATTTCATTTACTCTAATCATCATCCCATTTGACTACTTCTCATCAAGTATTCAACCACATCCAATGTTAAATCATTTCCTTCTTTTTGACTCCATTGTCTAAAAACAAAAGAGTAGTGTGAGAAATAATAATCATAGTGGAAAACTACATAATCATGAAAAATTAGTTATAGGATGTCTAAATCATGACACATACTTCATTAATCTATGAAACTTTTGGTTTCTCCAAGGATTTTAATAGAAATATTATATTAAAATGCTCTTTGATGGTTCACATTGTTTTTTTAATTGCCAAAGAATATCCCTCGGGATTGTAAAACTAGGTGTGAAGCAATTCTTGTTGTCGTACACCATTTATTGATTGATTCTTGATCAATATTGTGTTTTCAAGGTTGTTACCCCTATGTACATTTATGCCAGATCCATATCCTCTTGTAGTATCCAGACATGGTTGTGTTTCTAGGAAACCACTCACTCTATCTTTTACCAAAACTCTAGGACATTTTCCTATACATTGAATCATCCTTAGACTTTTCTTTTGAGACAACACTAGACATATACTTATAAATATCCCTATGGACCTCACTAATGTTCTCTCACCATTGTTTCAAAAGGTTTACTAAACCTTTCTTTTGATACCAACTATATCAACCCTCACTAATCATACATGGGTAATTCATCATTTTAGATGAATATTCATCACATTAAAAAATTGTATGTTAGAGGACCATAGTAGTTTAGTGTCTTCGGAAACATGGAATCCAATAGTTTAACATGGTGAATGATCTTCAATGTTTTCTGCAAAGATCTTCCACTTTAATACTTATAATTGAAACCTTTATTAATAACTAGGGGAAAGGAAACCTAAGAAAGGGTGAGCTCATATGCTTAGTAAAGTTAAATAAATGAAATATTTATGTATAAAATTAAAACAAGGGTATGATAATATGATTATAACATTTGAAGATCATACAATGTATATCAAATGTCATTCACATCAGTCCTGGAATAAATATTGGAAAATCATAAGGCATGAATCATAAGGGAATCCAGACCATGATTGAAGATAGCATAATATAGGAATAAGACATAGAATTTTTGGTAGAAACATAATAATATAAAATTATTTTCATATTAGTGAAGTATGGTTTCTAAGGCCATCTTCATGTAAAGGGTTCACTCCCTAAACCATATTAGTGGTCATGGTTAACTCCCATGACCATATTAGTAGTCAAGAATCACTTAGAATACCATATTAGTGGAAAAATTATTTAACTTAACTGAGTTCACTCCCCATTTCATTTATTTCTATCTCATCAAGTATAAATCATCAACCAATTAATTGGAAGGAGATATAGGTCATGCCCATCTTATAATGAAATCGTTCATATGTGTGCCAAAAGATAATAAAAATTCCTCATGTCATAACACATGAAATGAATTGGGTATCATAAAATTTTCATCATGTCATAAAATATAGTAAGGAGACATCTTTCATAATCATTTCATCAAAGCATAAACCGGGAAATGAAGCGGGGTTCGTAAGCATATAAACAATAGAAGAGAAATGAGTATCATAGACATCATGCAATCAAAACAAAAACCATTATGAGAGAGAATATTTGTGGTAACCTTGGGTAATATCTCTAGAAATTAATGAGTAACGCCAATTTATTTCATCTCATATGGAAAATAATATCAAAATACCTTTTAAAAACATTTCTTGTGGAAAATATCCTTTCTTCTTTGAAAAATATTTTTAAAGCATAAAACATTTTTTAAAACATTTTTATTTGTATATATATCTATAAAATTATAAAGGAATATTTTAGAATCATTTTAATAATTTTATTTGAAAATAAACTTAAAATTTCATATAAAACATTTCTGAAATCATTTTTAGAAACATTATTTTGTGAGAAAACAGATTTCCGACTGAATAGTGAAATATTGTTAGATTTTCATAAAAAAATTATTAATTATCTTAAGTACCAAATAGTGTAAATATGGTACCATTGAATAAAGATATCATGAATAAACATAATAGAATAAGATTAATCATATTTAATGATAGATGTATCATAAGATTTCATCAATTGAAGCATAATCATAAACAATCTTGATAAATGATGAGATTGTGGAAATAAACTCTTACCACTTTGGTAACTTTGAATCATAATACCATGAGGTAGTGAAATTAAATGAAGATTAGAATATCATTAAAAAATTACATTCCTGATATAGCATGTCAAATAGAATAATATAAAACTTGTAAAATAATGTATGTACATCACATTATATATGTCTCAAAGAAGGTAAATTGAGACAACATTACCTTACTGATTTGGTAACTTTTGGACTGAAAACCCCCCAAGAAAAAGAGATGAAGAAAAGGATATGTTAATACCGATAAATTTAGTAATAATTATTACATAATAAATTCATGAATATTATATAAACCACACAAAATAAACTAGTGGTGAATAAGGTGTAAGTCTCACAAAAATAAAAGTGGGACTAGAAATCCATTTACATTTATTCTTGAAGTTATTTATACATGTTCAAACATACATTATAATAAATATAAGTTTTTTTATACATATACCATAGAACCATATTATTATATATAATACCATATATTATTTTATTATGAATTTTTATTACCCTTTTATATACAATTTCATGTTAAATTTACATTTTAAGTAATAACTACTTTGTTTTTTCATATATGTTATAAATTTTTATTCATGATACTTCTACTTATATAATTATCTACATCTTTCCAGAATTTAAAGCAAGATATAAAAATACTATATATTTATTATATAATTATTTATAATAATACAAAAAATATAGAGAGACGAAATTAAATACACCATTCATGGATACGGTAGGTTGTACGTACCCATGAATGTTGTTTCCATTTTCTTATCATATTTTTAAATAAAGGAAAGTAAATGATATATAAATATACAATATTTCCATTAGAATTAATATTTCATATATATAGCACATACATTTATTTAATCCATCCTTAATACATTCCATGTAAAGCGTGAACGAATCACAAAGCATTGAGGAGGCGCTAGTCCACAAATCCACAAAAAAAGATATCATATTCACATAAAATGGAAAGAATGAAGTTATGGATTATATAATGATTCTAGAATCATAAATACATTATAATTGTCATAATTATCATATAAAATAGTAATAACATCAATATACCCAACATTGATAGGTGGAAATGGATGAATGAATGACATCTGTTCACGAGGCAGTAGTCAGTCGTAACCTAAACATAAAATAATCTCATTGTATTTATGATATTGATTTTTTTATATAATCATGATATTATAAAAATTTAAGGGGTGGAGAAAGAAATGAAACTACTGTTCTCGTTAAAGAATGCAACCCCTTCTTGGGAACTCCTTTTGTTTTACACCAATGTAATTCCATGGATTGATTTCTACACAAATTAAGGATTCTAGGATGAGAGGAGGTAATTAGATAGATTTTTTGGGCTATTTTTGATGAAAAAATGGTCTTGAGATGTGTGAATAAGTGAGTGGGTGAGTTCCCTTTTATATTGGTGGAGGAGTGACTTTCTTGTATATAAAAAATTTAAACACTACTGACAGGTCTCTATTAAATAATATGCATCCAATAATAGTCTATTTTTTTATCCAAGAGGTAAAATGAAAAAAATATGGTTAGAAAATATCTTTTTGAAAAGTTTATAGGTCATTTTTCCAGTTGTTTAAAGTTTAACCGCTAAATAAATTTATTTTTCTCTTAATCACATTAATTAATTTACTTTCATTCAATAATATGTTTGGTAAAAAACTAGGTTTACAATATTAAAATTTAAAAATTATTATTATTCAAAATATTTAATCCATTTTTCAGAATTTAAATCACATAAGTTACATAATTTAATATAAAATTAATCTCATAGACGGGATGAAATAATAGGGTGTTAATGTAAAAACGTTCAATAGTTTGAAAATTTTTAATATCAAATTGAAATATGAAATTAATTCAAATGGCCTAAATTGGTTTAAAATTTTATAATTTATATAATTATACTTTAAAAAAACATAAAATATAATTTAACTATATAAATCAATTATACAAAAATGACGTTTTCAATTATAATTCTGAGTTTTTCACTATTCATCAAAAAATAAAACTTCTCCCAAAAATAACAAAAAATAACCCACATAAAATTTTGATATTTTTATTTAAAAAGTAAATTATATTTTTTCAAATAAAAATTATAGAATTGTTACAGGTATTTGTAAAACAATTCTTCCATTAAAAGACGGTAAAATTTCCTTTTAGAATAATACAACTTTTATACCTAAAATTGCATTTGTTCTCATTTGATTCCTATAAGGCATATTGGGTGAATGTAAAATCATTTGGTAGAATTTATAATACCTAAATTTTATTAATATATTTCAGTAATAGTGATTAACGTAATTTATTAAGACAAAATTCCATTGTGGGCATAAAATAGTTTTTCCTAAAAACACATCCTTTTTATTCAGTTGGTTTTTATTTTAAGTTGTTATTAATTAATAACCAAACAATTATGTTTTAAAAAACATTAAACCATGGTTTCGAAATTTACTTAATTTTATTCACATATTCTATTCTAATGGCTAGGTGGTACCTTTAACAATATTTTAGTAACTATATTAATAGAATATTTTATTTTCATAAAACCCATTCTTACTTGTAACACAAGATATAAAAGGGACCCCACATTTTTTTTACATAATTAAAACATAGTTTTGTGTGTACCTCAATATATTCTATGTTTTTAATGTAGTTAAATATTTACATGATTTTGTGTATAAAGAAAACGTATCTCAGTGTATAGTTCAATGAAAGCCATCAGTGAAATTTAATTTAATTAAAATTAATAATAATTCATAAAACTCAGGGTATTAGAGATGGAGTCTAGGACACACATGTCCTCTTAAATATTTATTATTAGGGTCACAAATGTAAAATAATGTGAGTTAGTGTCTAGAACTATTCAATAAAATATAGGAGTCTATGTTGAAAGATAAACAGAGTAAAATGAAAACTGATCAAAATGTAATCTAAAACAAAGAGAAAACGAAAAGTGAATAGAAGATTTGTTGCATCTCTACCTAATAAAATTTAGTTGATCAATTATGTTTAAATATATCTTATGAAATATTAAATTGAGTTTTCATAGGGAAGTCGAAAAATTGTATGTCATGGAATGTTTTGAAAATACTTTTGTCTATCATTATATCTCTTAAGAACATGGGTATTATTTTTCATTATCTATGTGTGTATCTCACTATTGTCTATGAGTAGTTATTCTTCTTAAAGTGAAATTCATCTCAATTTACCCATTTTCGGATATTCATTACAGTCATAAATGAACCGACTCTTCAATTAAGGCTCCAAAATATAGTCGTTCAGGATTTGATAATACCTCACTACTTAAGTTTGACATCATCCCTTGATATTTACATAAAACATAATTACTTCAACTCATGGTTACTTTACATGGTTACATGGAATGGTCACTTGTAATAGTTACATACTTTTCTCTTTTGGTCACTTCTTTTGAAAATTTGTTCACTTCCTTTCCACACATGGTCACTTGACTTCTTTATGAGATATCTTTATCTCTTCATGTCATGTGGTAGATTTATGATATCATATGGTCACTTCATTTTTTCATTCGATCACCTGATTTCTTGTCATGGAAACTTATTTTCTTCACATGGTAGCATCATCTATACTCATGGTTACTTGGATTTTTCTTATGATTTCTACATATTAGCCACACAATTAGTTTAATACATAGGCAAATTGTGCTCACCAGTCACACCATAACTTAGTTTTTCATACAGATGGATGAATATTTCATGAAATCACTTAGATTTTAATGAATTTTAGTTTTAGTAAACATGATTTCACTTGAACTTAAACGCATAGTCACTCCATGAATTGGATATAATTAAATCATATGATGCATGGACAGTTGATTGTACATGTGGCCACTATGAGTTGAACATGTGGTTACTTCTATATGATCACTTTACCTACATAGTCATTTTAACTTCTTCACATGGTAGGTTTATTACACATGAGGTAAGTTTTCATGAATACTTCAAGACATATCCTTTTTTTTATCATTTTGGCCATATTTTTTTTGAAAATCATAAAAAAGAAATTTATAATAAACACAAGAAATATGATTTCGGATTATAAAAATATAGAGGTGTGGGAGTGAGCCCACTATATTACCCTTTTTATGATCATAAATCGTGACATATAAAATGAAATTAATTGAATGTGTCAAAAATATATTGGAAAAAAAATTGAAACATATGTTCTAAAAATTGAAATATGTATTTAGCAATATCTCAATATGTTAATATTTTAAATCCGTTTCACAATTTCTCACGCTTTTAGATTTATCAAAATAATACTAGATAGAGAAAAAAATAGAATAAAATAGAGGTATTGGACAAAAGAATTATGAAATACTAAATAAAATATAATAAAAAATATTATTCCATTAATATATCAATTGATTATCAAAATATAACCAGGAGTGTCCCTATCAAGAATCCTAATTAGAATCATAATCTGAAACATCCCTGACCTCATCAATAAGGATAAGGTGATTTAATTTTGAGGTATACTCTAAGGCATGTTGGGTTGGTGGGGTGGGATATAGTACTGAAGTTGTATTAGGACCTTATATTACCACACACCTAGAAATAGGACGAAGGTATTGTATGACTTTCCTAGGATACAATCCAAAATGGTTAATGGAGGAGGTCTTATTACCAAGGGTTTAGGTAATGAGTAAGGTAGGAGGTACTAGTATGGCTATATTGATTGTGTAGAGATAAGTTTCCATAAATCTTGAAAAATAATTTACTACTCTGGATCCAAGTTCCATTTCCTAAAAATAACCCACTTTTTTGATAATGGATTCTAGAATATGAGTTATAATTATTCGATTTTCCACTTGAGAGTTGAGTTCATGGGTTACGGGAGGCATCCTTCGATCAATATCTAATGATATAAACATTGCTTTCAAGTATGAATTTGAGAATACCCTACTAATGTATAATTCAATATCTCATTTAATATACTCTTTATCTCTTCCAACTTGTTTAATATGTTTTCTTAATAACACCAATGATTTATCAGCATGGGCTTGAAACCATCAAACATTGTCTCCCTTGTTCTCTCAAACTAATCAGAAACAACTTTTAGCACATATCTTATGAGTTACCTAATTATCACTTTATCAAAAAAAAATTGTAAAGGAAAATAATGAGGGGTAGAAGTAGGTGGAGAATCCTAAAACACTAAATTAATAAATATTTGTTCTATATTTAACATAATTTATAAAATATCTAGCTATAAATAACCATCATGTTCTCCCAAATATTAAATTTCATTTTCATCAGTTATATTCTGATATGGAATCTATGTTGAATATTTTAATTGACTAAAGAAACTAACATGTATATATCATAATTTTTAATTGGATCAATTGTGTTTCAAAAACCAATAATGAGTTCTTTCAATACACCAATTAGATCTTATTTGAACTCATTTAAATCGTATTTTATAATATATGACGTGGAACTAATATAAGGGGTAGAAATGAGTATAGCGGGAGGAAATTCATAAGCTGGATACTTACCATAAAACCCATCATAAATGTATAAAGACTAAGATCTCATATATTCAACTTATGTTACATCAACAACATCCTAAAAAGTATCAAGATAATTTTTATGGTGAGATCCTAATGGTGTTGTCTCACAAATTTTCATAGGTTCTTCAATATCCTTGGTAGGAGCATGACCAAACAGCTCTTCAAAGACTTGATCAAATGAAGGTCTTGCAGAAGATATCCTAGGTCATTCTTAAGTGTCAATCCAATCTATTAATGGTCATTCATGAACACTTTGAGTAGATTGGAGAGAAGTTCCACCATCATGAGGTGGAATACCCTTATTATTACCTTCATAATAAGACTCAGAGAAGTTTATAACTATCACAACTGGTCATGGGTACTTATCCCTCTTATCAGGTTCATCTAGTATACTGGTTCATGAAGTGCTACCAATCATATGAGACTTATTTGAATTGTCTTCATTTTCTTCAGACTCACTGAAGTCGTCCCATTTAGGTTTGTATACAAAACCCCTTAAAAACATCAGTTTCAATATGATCACTATATTATGTCTCATTTCAAGTGAAGGAAATGTATCATGGGAGTTATGTTGTCTAAAGGACATTACAAGATATGGTTAGTTGTCATCCTCAAGGGCTTCCCTTCAGGTGTTGCCGGAGAGCATTATTTTTCATCCTCATGTTCTTCCCTGACACCCCCATTGTGCTTAGGTAATTTCATATATTCTTCCTCACCATCATCCTGATAATAATACATAGGGATATCATCATGAAACTATAAACTTTCATAACAATGTCATGTTCCTAAGGTTCTTTTTCTATATAACTTACTATAGTAAAAAAAATACATTTCAATAAATCACTAAATCAAATTCTTTTCCTCTAAAATAGAATAATCCTAAATTGGTTTAACTTAAGAGGTATTTAAAAATTCCATTGATGGAAATAAAATGTCATTTATTTGGGTTTTCTTGAAAATGATCACACATGCACACACTAAACATAAAATCAAGTCAACTAATAGATATGTGTAGTAAACATCCAATCATTTATCTATAGATGGTTTGGTCATATGATCTCCTAATTTCATCAAGATCCAAATTACTGCTTATACAAATTAGAGTATCACTACCTTTGGTTTTATCCATACTAAAATGTTTTAGAATATCCTTATTTTAATATATTTTAATTAAAATAATTACTTCTTAATTATGAAAAATCTAAAAAAGAAGGAGACTTTAAACTCACCAATTAAAATATTTTAAAATTAGTTTTGCAATAATTTTTAAAATTTAGTACAAAAAGTGTTTTTGGATGATCCATAAATAATATGATCAACATAAATTTGAACTACCAAAAAATATTTTGAAATATTTCTAATAGATAATATAGTATCAATTATACCTTTTGAAAAAAATTTATAAATCAAGAATGAGTTGAGCCTATCATACCAAGATATAGGATATTCTTTTAAATAATGCAATGATTAGGTAAATTTAAAAAATATGATTTGGAAAATTGGGGTTCTGAAATCCAAGGGGATATTCAAAAAACACATCCTCCATTATATAACCATTTTTAAAGGCACTCTAATAATACATTTAACGTAACATTAAATTTAAATGTACAGTATAGGAAAGAAACATTTGAATTTATACAAGTCTTTCTATTGGTAAAATGGTTTCTTCATATTAAATACGTTCTTCATGATTGTATCCTTGTAGAAATAGTTATAATTTATTTTTACTTATAGTTCAAGACTAGTTAAAACTATTAATAAACACTAACTTAGTACTAATGGATAGGAGGTCCTTGGGACTTTATACTGGCTATTGGAATCTATTCCTTTCCAACGGATTCAACTCTTATTACATAGGAATTACCTATAATTTGTCATCTGTGGATTTATTGATGTTTTTAATGATCTATATATGATAAGAAGGATTGATGTTAAACCTCGTTTCTATGGTAATATCTATCATGATTTCCTTAAACTTGTTCTCGAATTAGAGAATTTAATGGATTGTCTCTATGAGTCCCAATGGCTCTAGGAAAAGAATTATATGGTAAATCATTTTCTTACTAAATTTATATTTCAAACGGTTCCCTATAAAAAGGTTATTTCCCTGTAATTGGTTTCAAAAAACAATCAATAGGTTTAGTTTAGGTATTTATATTCAAATTTTTAATATTACCCTAATGGTTTTCTAAATAAGTCCTAGACTCATGTGGATTTGTTTCATCAAATTTTACACATGCATATTATTACACAATTTTGTATATTTTATTGAATACATTGAATGATTTAATATTCATTGAATAATATAGTAAAATTCTTTCACTACATTTGGATGAAAACTTGTCTAAACTCACTTCTGTGTAGAGAATAAATACCTTACAGAAAAATAATATCTAAAGTAGTTAACATCTGGTTTTCTTCATTCCATAACTCGAATGGAGTATAATTAGAACCCTATTGATAATATAGAAGTCTTTATGATCAATTATCCCTAAAATAAATAGGTAGTTCATACTCATTGATAATAATTTAGGAAATCTCTTAAAGAGTCATATTTCTTCTTTCTACAACACAATTTTGTTGTTGAGTCCTAAGAGTAGATTTTTTTTGATTTTATCCACATTGTGAGCATAAGGATTCAAATTATTGATTTTTTAACCCCGTTTCATGATCACTCCATAAGTTATTAATATTATTTTCAATGAGTTTTTCTATATATTTTTCAAATTTTGAAAATTGGAAGAAGCTTCACCTTTCGGAGCAAGTAACAATACCCATATGTATTTATAAGATTAATATATAATAATATAAGCATAGTGACTACTATATTAGATAGAAACTATAGAGGGTCCAAACAAGTCCATGTAATCCTGATCTAGTGGTTAAGGAATTTAAATTTCTTTCTTTGGTTGGAAGGAGGTCTTATGTTTCTTCCCTTTTGACATGGGTTACAGAATTTTTCATTTGGCAATTATATTTTAGTAAGATCCTTAAATAATTCATTCCTAGTTAGCTTTGTATGTGATTAAATTTTATAGTGTCCTAGAATCATATGTTATAGCCAAGATTATTTTTTAAAGACACTTAAATAAGATATATTTTTAGAAAATAATTAATTTAAATCTTCTAAAAAACATTTTCATTACACAATGAAGTAAAAAAGTAAAGGATTCTTGGAATCATAAATTTTGTAATATTTTTTTAGAATTTAACATGATATCTATCATCAAATAATTGTGAGATTCTATGAATATTATAATTTATACCATATAAAAATAATACTTTTTAAATTAATGTATTAATAGAGTTACCAATGTGACCGTGTCTAATTATCATTTCTTTGGTGATGTACCCATAATTCGAAAGTCCACCATCTACCTTAATATGGATTTTAAATATTTAGAAGTCCACATTCATGTGTCTGGAAAATCCTCTTTCTTGATACTATAAGTTTCTACAGGTACACTTCATGTTGGTTTCTCACACATATTTAAATATGAAATTATTTTAATACCCACACTTTCTTTGGTCTAAAAATGTTAGTAATAAAAGAACTTAGGATCCAAATATATTTAATAGATTTTTATAAATAGGTGTTATAGATTTAAAAATAAAAATTTTTTAGGAATATATGAATAAGAACAATTTGTTGTGTTAGTAGAGCTTGAGATAGGAAAACCTTTATTCTTATAAATCACCTCTGATCAAGATGGTAACCAAACCCTATTGTGTACATGGATGTTATCTATTTACCAATAATTCAAGTCATTGTTAATCTAAAAATTGTAACCATTTAAATATACTCTTTGACTTTCTCATTAGAAAATTTGAGGTCACTATTTTCTTTTAATAATTGATAATTCTTGTCTTTTTCTTTAGCAAGATCTGTTTTAAAATGAACAAATAGATCATAATATTTCTTTAAAATTTTATAATTATATTTATTCTCATTACAAGTTTCTTCTAGTATATTATATTACTCAAATAACTATTTACTATTCATATTTTCATCATTTGTTTCACTTTTAGAATGAATTAGATATGAAATAATTATATTTGATACCTCAAATGTGATTTTCATAAAACACATGTTAGCTCAATCACTACTATCTTATCATATTGAGCCATAGTCACATGATCTATACCCACAAGCTATCCATGTGGAATTCAAATCCTTATTTTTTCATTGGACTTTTCCTCATATATTTTATTCTATTTCATATTGGGACATTCATCCTTATTATGTCCTTTTATTTTCCATTCATAACATGTAACTTAACCTAATTGATTATTCATTTTCTAGTTCTATATTTTATCACAACTTCCTCTATAATTTGTTTCCTTGAACAATTCATTTTCCATATAGAACTTCTTGAGTCTCTTTTCTCGGTGAGACATTTTTACATCACTATATAAAGGTTATTCATACTCACATAAGGTATCATATTAAATTTTTTTCAATTATTTCTGAGTTATAATTATTAAAAGCTGATTAATTTTTTTAGGTTCATATTCTTATTTGTTCACCTTGAGTTCCTCCTTATATATAATAATCCTTCCAATAATATATTTCACTATGAATTTACTTATGTCACATAATTTTATAATGGAAATAATGGATCTTATCCACCTATCAGGTAAGCATCATATAAGTCTCCTAATTTCATATTTATCTTTGACTTTCTTCTCAAGTCCATGCATCATGTTTACAATTTCATTGAACAAAAGATAAATATCATAAATGGATTCATCATGTTTCATCTTAAATGTATAGTACTTAATGGTTTACGTATTTAGATTTTTTTAATGATTTTTATACCATTATGAGAAGCTTCATGTGTATCCCAGATTTCATAAGCAGTAAAGAAAGAAGAAATTCTATTAAACATGTCTTACAGTAATGAATAATATAAGGAATTCATATCTTTTTAGTTATTTTTGTAAGAGGATTTATTGGAATTTCCCGAATAAGTTCTAATAGATTTGGTTTTTTAATATATTTTCTCTAATACTATCTAAGTATCAAATACCATCCTCTCAAGATGTATTTTCATTTTGATCTCCCCCAAACCATAATTGGTCTCATTAAAATAATAAGGTATTTCGTTGGAAGTCCCATAAAGTATATTGTTATCCATAGATATTTTATCTTTTAAATAATAGAAATATTGATTTTTTGGGTAAACCATATCATATTTAAAAGGATATAAAAATCTTATGATACCAAATCTTAGTCATAATGGAAAATAGAAGAGGGGGTGAATTCAGTTTCTAACTAAAATTTATTTTGAAAATGATTTAAAACTAATTAACCCAATTTATAAAATAAATACTAGTAAAATAAAATAGTATAATTGAATAATTTTATCTTTCAAAAAATGTCTCAAAAGTTCTACCAGAAAATAGTCAAGAGAGGTTTATATTTCCCTCAAATTTTGAAACAGATTTACTTATATCAAACAACATATAAATCTCTTGTTAAATATAACTATAAAAGTAATTTTTTGGTTTATATTTGAGAAAAATATTATTTTTTGGCCTTTAAATTATAAAAAAACAAAACATGAAAACATTACAGAATAAAATAAGAGGTTTAGTATCAAGTCAAGACCTAGTCCCCTTCACTTTCCAATCTCCCATTATCAAGTGATTTATTAATAAAAGTAAACTAATCCAAATACTGGATTAGGTTTTACATGAATTGACTGAACACAATAATTCCATGTTATATAAATCCTTTTCTATAGTTATATATGTGATAAAAGAAGTTCAGGCCCCCAAAAATCTATTCCATAATTTTTTTGTAGGGTTGCATATATAAAATAATGAGATAGTGTTTCTAGAACTCTCTAATACATGAAAAGAGTCTATCTTGAATAATAAATAGATTATACCAAATAAAACTCTAAAAATAAGCTAAAATAGAGAGAAAAATATAGGATATGATAAGATTTCATACAACTATCTCTAATCATATTCAGTTGATCAAATTGTCTTTAAATCTCTCCTTAATAATATTAAACTGAATTTTCATAGATAATTTTAATGTCCAGAGTGTTGTTGAATGTTCAGAAAATCATTATTGTATCATTAAACCTCCTCAAAATGTGATTATTCTATATTATTCTCTATGTCCATATCTCTCTATCGGCCACGAGTGCTTCTACTTCATAAAGAGAACATCATCTCAAAGTAGTTATTAGATTATATTCCTTGGGGTCATATATGAACTGACTCTACAATTAATTCTCCAAAATATAGCCTTTTCGAATTTGAAAATACCTCATTACTTAATATATAAATTTTCTCATGGAATTTACTTAAATAAGGGTTAATTTTCCTCTTGGTTACTTCACACGGTTACTTGGTGTGGTCAAATTTCATGGTAACTTATGTTTCTCCTTTTATTACTTCTTTTCAACCTACGGTCACTTCACTTCCTCACATGGTCGCTTGAATTATCCATTTGGTAGCTTCATCACTTTAGGCAGTAACTTTGTGACAGCATAAGGTCACAATATTTATTCATTTGGTCACGTGATTTATTCTCATGATAAATTCTTTTCTTTAAATAGTATCACCATATCTACTCATGATAACTTGAATTTTTCTTATGGCTACTACATTACCTACAGAAAATTAGTGTAAGACTTATTGAAAATATTCTCACTATTACCATAGTAAATTTTTTATTCTGCAACAGGTTGAATCCTTTTGGAAATCACTTGAACTTTAATGAATGATCTCTTAAAGACTAAGAAAGAGTTAGCATATCTTATGCAAGTTCAGTTTGTTGTAAATTCAATAACTAGGAGTTTAATGTGTAGTCACTTCCATATGGTCACTTAACCTTCATGCTCAATTTTCTTCACAAAATACATTTTTTATACATGAAGTATTTTTTAATGGTTACTTCAAAATTTAGCCTATTTTTTCATTTTTGTCAAGAAAAAAAATTGATTATCATAAAACATTAAAATCATTATAAAAATAAATTATATGATTTGGGTTCATTAAATTAATATTTTTCTAGACTAATATAACAATCTCTGCTATTTTTATGACAATAAATCAATACATATAAAATGAAATAAATTTAATATATCATAAATATATTTACCAAAAATTGAAACATTTTTCCTCCAAATTGAAATAATTAATTCAGAATATCTCAATATGATAATATTTATAGTTAATTTCACAATTTTCCCCCATTTGGGATTATCAAAAAGTATACTAAAGAGTCCTGAAAATTCATTTAAAAGACAATAGTGTTATTAGACATAACAATTAGAAGATTCTAAACCCAAATGAAGTCAAAAAGAGTATTCCATTAATATCTCAATGGATTGTCAATATATTACAAGGCATGTCCCTTTCATTATTCATAATAATAATCCAAATATGATACATCACTGATCTCATCAAAAAGGTTATAGTCCTTTTTTTAGGTTGAGTATTGTTGGGTTGGTTGGGTAGGATGTGGTACAAAAGTTGTAACACAATCTTGCATTACCACACACCTAGAAACTAGATGAAGGTATTATGCTTATTACCAAGGATACATCTCAAAAGATCTAGTGGAGGGGGTGTTAGTAGTTGGGTTGAGGTAATGGGTAAGGTAGGAGGTTCTAGGATAGAAGTGTTGGTAGTGTAACGATAAGGTTCCCTCAATTTGGTAAAAACCATTACTGATCTGGATCCATGTTACATTACATGAAAATAATACCATTTTCCCATAAAGTATTATAGAATAAGAGTAAGGATCTTAACTTTTTAAAATTGAAAAATGAATTCTTAGGTTAATGAATGTATCCTCCAATTATAAATATTGATCTAATCATATCTTTCAAGTCTTAGGGAAGATTCTAATAAGGTGGAAGTAAATTTATTTTTTAATGGACTCATTATATCTTCCATATTATTTGAAATATTTTATTACTAACACCAAATTCATATCATCATGGGTCTAAAAACCATCAATCATAATCTCCCTATTTTTATCAAACTCGTCATTTTTTTTACTCATATCTTATGAGTTTCTTCATTCTCTCTTCAATAACTATAGATGGAACTGATGGAGAAATAGGCAGAGAAGTGGACATGGAATCCTGAAACACTGAATTAAATATTCTTTGGCCTACCATTAATAACATATATGAAATATCTACCAGAAAATAACCAAGTTTTTCACTCAAATATTCAAATTAATTTTGTATGAATTCAATTCTAAGAAAGAATATAGGTTTAGGATTTAAAACAACTAATGAAATTTCCCTCATTATATCTTCTTATCTAATTAGCTCCTTTTAGTTTCCAAAACCAATAAAATGATCCTTCTATACACCCATTAGATCTAATTTGAACGCATTCAAGTCAACTTATGTAATATATGATTTGGATGGAATAGACGGGGTTGAAACCTATATAGAATGAGATGGATCATAATTTGGTTTCCTGTCATATAACTCATACTCAATATCAAAAAACATGGATATCATATATTTAAAATCATCTACATTAGTAGAATCCTCAGTAACCTCAAGAACATTATTATAATAAGATCCAACATGTGTTGACTCACTTCTTTTCATGGGTACTTAACTTCTTTTATTACTGTAGGAATAAACAATAATTCTAAAACATGATCAAATTAAGGTCTTATAGGAGATACCTAGAATGTTTCTTGAGTTTCAATCACAACTATAAAATAACATTTAAAAATCTTTGAGTACAAGGGATATTTGTTCCACCATCATGACATGAACTTACCCTATTATAACTGTCATTATAAGCCTCATAGTAGTCTAGAACTAAAGAAATGATCCTCATGACTTATCACTCTTATGAGGTGAATTTTTTATACTTAGTCTCGAAGCGGTTCAAATAACAAGAGACTTATCCAGACTGTACATATCCTCTTCAAACTCACCAAATTCATCCCATTTAGGTTCATCAACAAAACCACTTTCATAAACTTCTATTTTAATAGGATCTTCATATTTCAATTTATCTTCATGAGAAGGTAAAGGCATGAGAGAGGAATGAGGTAAAAATTACATTATAGGAGAGGGTTATCTTTTATCCTAATTTTCTTCCTTGGATTACACATTGATATTAGGTACTTCAATATATTATTCCTTAACTTCTTCATTAGAATAATACATAGGTTTCTCATCTTGTTCCAGACCAGGATCTATTGTATCTCGTGGCCTTATCAATTGTTTCATAGGATCAAACATCTCATAGAGATTCTTATGGTTTGTCATGTATTATGTTTTCTAGGGGTTCCAATTTATGTTCATATGTTAACAGATCTTCTGATTTGTGCATTAATAATCTAATGAAGTTATCATTTACTCCCTCTAATGAAATAAATAATTTTACTCCTAATGGTCTCAAACGAAAATTAGATATGGAACAGAATTAAAATTAGAATAGGGATTACAAATCTCATTAAAATGAATCACCACATACCTTGGAAAATTTATTTGAAACCCATTATTTATGAAGAAGATAAATAAATAATCCTAGTGCTTGAGGATACTAAATTCCAATTTCTTGGAATAGATCAAATGTTGAATGAAATTTTCTAGAATCCTACATTTACCATTGATATCCACTATGCTTGATCTTTAGGCTGACATATTACCAATTAGTTTTTTTTAGGAATTTTTAAATTTTAAATGGGAATAATTTATCAAATATGAACTCAAATAGACTTTATACTCACCTTTATGAGGTATACTTAATATATTTTCCAATACGTATGAAGAAAACTCAAAAAATATCCATTCAACATTGTTTCAATGTTGTCTCCTTTATCTTAAGGAACAGACTCCAAATGGAAATAGAATTCCTAAAGAACCATTAAATAGAATGAAATAAAATTTTCCTTAAACCACTCATCCCATCCATGTTTATGAATCAATTTACATACTATAGACTGTTTGGAATAGATACACTAAGCATCAATTTCCTTTTCTTAACACACTTACTAGTTGATCAAATGTGGGTTTTGAGGTTCTACTATAGCACATGAGCTACCTTAATAAATTTTCACCTTATTTATGGGAGAAAATTTTTTATGATGTGCAGCATTGATAGTATGCTTCATTCATAGAATTCTCATGATTTATTTTACTTCACATAAGGTTGAGGTGTATAATAGTTTTCAAGAGAGCGGGTTTCAAGATCATGTGAGACATCAAAAATAATAAAGTGATTTTATTGGGTGAAGAATGTGAATAGATTTTTATTTTTATTTGAAATTTAAATTAAAAAAATTTAGAGATAAAATAATAATATATTAAAGAAAACTCCTACTAAAAAATTAAGCAAAAATATTCAAATAGAATACTCCTGGTAGGTATATTGAGCACGAATTCTTGTCAACTAAGGCTTGGTAGGAATACTTTTTGTGTGATTCAAGAATCATAGTTGTTATAATGACCACATGAAAAACTTTTCACGGTTACTTAACTATCCATATGAACAAAATCTAAGGGTCACTTAACTTACTATTTGATCTATACTTCATAGTTACTTCAATACCAAACACATAAGTTAAGTATTATAAAGAGAATTCAATCAATTATAAAATCTAAAAAAATAATTGAAATATATTGAAATAGTTGATCATACCAAATTCATGTTTTATATAATTTTATCTAAAAATATTCAATATATTTGTAAGAAATTCATAAAGACGATGTCCAGTACTAATAAATTCAATAGAAATATCTCCATTTAAAAAATAGTATTTCAAGAAGTGATTTCTTATAGAAATATTTTTTTCCCTGGATTAAAAAATATGATTATTAGAAATTTTTAATAGCACTTGAATAATCACAATTTTTAGGGAAATGATGAAATTGATATCCATAGTCTATTAATGTGTGTTTCTTCCAAAACATCTATAAAAAAACAACTTCCTATAGTTATATACTTAGCTTCAAAAGTGGATATTTCAATAGAGTTCTCCTTTTTTTAAACACCATGAAACCAGAGACTTGAATAAAAAGTGACATTTTATAGAGGTTATTTTTCTATCTAACTTATAAACACAAAAATATAAATCTAGATTACTCACTAAATCAAATTTATGTCATCCAAAATATAATAATCATAATCTTTTTTACAATTTTGGTATTTATAAATTCATTTAATGGAATTAAAATTTCATTATTTTTGGTTTTCTTGAAAACTTGAACACATTCACACACTAAAAATAATATATGTTCAGCTAAATTTTATCTATATTAACCTTTCAATCATACTTATGTTGATAGTTTGATCACCTAATTTCATAGTTTTATGAGTATCCAAATTAAATTTTGTAATCAAAGGAGTATTACAGGATTTGGTATTATTCATACCAAAAAAAGTTATAAGATCATTGGGGTACTAATGTTTATTTTAAAATATTCCCAAATTTTTTTAAAAATTGAAAATTAATGAAGAATTTAAACTGGCCCAATCAACTCATATATGTTTTTTTTGCATTAATTTTGAAAATTTGATGCTCAATGAATTTTAGATGATCCAGAAATAATATCATCAACATATATTTGAACTACCAAAATATATTTTGAAATAATTTTAATGAATAATATAATATAACTATACCTTTTGAATAACCTTTATAAATAAAAAATTATTTGAGCCTATTATATGAAGATCTATGTGCTTATTTTAAGCCAAACAAAGAATCTGTAAATTTAAAAAGAAGATACGGAAAATGTGTGTTTTGAAACCCATGGGGTTTTTCAAAAAAAACATCATCAATTATATATCCATTTTGGAATGAATTATTTACATCCATTTCATGTAATTTTAAATTTAGATGTTATTCATCGAAAATAAATATTCTCATGGATTCAAGTCTTGATACCAATACAATGGAATATTCATAGTCCATACCTTTTTCTTAACACTACCATTGTGAAACCATCCTTGCCTTATTTCTAATTATTATGATAGAATCATCAACATTATTCCTAAACACCCACTTAGTTTTAATTATTATGATAGACTCATTAACATTATTCCTAATAATTACCCTTAATAAATATTTTCAATGTATAAACATTTCCATTACATAAGGAAGTAAAAACAAAAACATTCTTCAAATCATAAATTTTGAAATAATTTTCTTTAAATTTAACTTGACATCCATAATCACTAAATTATGTGATTCTAATAATATTATACTATAACCCATATACAAATAAGACTTCTAAAATAAAAATGATACATAAGATAACAATTTTATTGAGTCCAATTATATTTCATTTGGAATTTCCACCAAATATTACATGTCCACCGTCTACCTTGATGAAGGTTTTAGAGATTGAGTATTCCAATATCATGTGTCTATAATATCCACTATCTGGATAGCATAATTTTATACTTGTACTCTCTAATAAATTTTCCTACACATATTTAAATTAGAAATTATTTTGGTACCCACGCTTTCTATGGTTGAGAAGTGTTTATAATAATGTAATTTTGGATACAAAGATATTTAATTGGTTTCCCATAAACATACTTTAGACAATTATAAATAAAAAATTTATTAGGTCCCTATGAATAAGAACTATTTACTATGTTGAAAAATCTTGATCTAGGAATAAATTTATTCTTATAAATTATCCTATTTCTAGGCTAGTAACCTATCCAAGTTGAATACTTCGGTGTGGTCTGTTTACAAAGAATCACATTCCAGATTTTTCTTCAAATTTTAAAACATTATAGATTAATTTATAGATACCTTTAACCTAGTAGATATTGGTTATTCTAACAGGAAATTAAATAGAATGAAATGTCCCATTAATTGGCACTGAACTACATGGTATTAATTCCATTCATAGGGATACATATAAAGCCCCTATCATGTTACCTATCCCAACATCACAACACCTCATTCCTCTTTAAACATGAGTGAAACACCTTCCTGGATAATGATAATCTCTAGATATACTTCCAATAGTGATCTAAACTACAGAATAACTAAATATATGATTAAATATGAGATTATATAATTCCCACATTTTGTTTCCTCTTAACCACATTTGGTATTTCAATGGATTTATTAAGGTTAATTAGTAGTCCTATTAATAATAAAAGGAAGGATTCATGAAACATGAATTAAATATTTAATATATTTCTAAAGTTTTCAAGAATTCCCCCTAAAAAGGAGTGTATGAGACTAACCTCTCATCCTATCAATTTCAAGTGCATTTTATGGCATACTAGTATGTCCTGGTGACCACCTTACTTTAGGTAGAAGGATAGTGAATGACACTAAACAAAATATAATGAATACACAACCAAAACATAAATGGTGAACCTGGCCGGAATATAATCCTCCCACCATAAAAAAATTATTTTAATTTTGTATCACTACAAAATACGTCATTTTATGACGCAATGAGTTTTGATCAAAACAAAAATAGTGGACCCAATATGAATCCTTACATAAGAAATATATTTGATTGACCTTGAATTCTTATATGAGATACTAAACTAATGGGTTTACTATTATCATTAATAAAACCAAATGGTATCCATGAACCACCAATTGATTACACCACAATATAATACTATTTTCGTCACTAAAACCACCTCAATTATGAGACCTCAATAGATATCATCTCCTATATAGAATCTCTAGTGCTTATTTGTGAGCACTACTATACATGAGTAAAATATCTATGACTTCATCTTGAAATGTTGAAGTAAATCATGATATTCAAAAAAATGAATCCCCAAAATTCATTTTATCAATAATGAGATAATATGATAAAGTGGTACCCCTCCTCATAACCAACAACTTTAGAAGATTATCCCTAGTGCACAAAATTAAGTATCTCTCAAATATTATATAGTTAAAGTAGTACATCCATCATGCTTAAACAATTGGGGAGATATTTAAGAGTTATCTTTTTCATTATAGTCTTAATCCCCAACACATGGTCACAATCCAATAAGAATTTGTAAAATACTTTATGTCAGCCTCAATCATCAAGCCTCTATACCCTATAAACAATGATCAATAGGGGTATCCAATAAATGAAACACATGACAAGGTCTACATCCCTACTAATTCCAATATTCTTGAGGCTCATTGGAATATGATGAAAAGTGCCCTAAGACTAGTTCCATATCACTTAAAACTTGAAAATGTGTTCTATGTAAGCCCTAGTGACTGCAAAATTCAAATGGAAACCCCATCCCATTTGGTTGGGGGAATTTTTATCTATTTTATCTATAATATCATCCATTGATTAGAGACACACGATTATTTCGGATATTCCACCTCTGAGAAGATCCATTCTTCTTGTCATATACGCATTATTAAATTTAATCATTGTCAATCCAACTAATTCCATAAACCATGATACTATTAAAGAACGAAATTTCATTGTTGCGTATGTTACTCATCCACTACCTGAAGATGTTGGGACTGTCTCTATAGAAGAGAATTGTAACCATTTCAATTATAGAATAAGAGATATTTATACGATCAAAAATCAACAAATTAGTAAGAACACTAGTACTACATATGTCCATCATGTTGAAGCCTCAATTCATTTCGCTTCTAAGCCTATTCAAAATGATGAGATTAAACAATCCATACATCCACCATCCAGTAAGGTTTCTAATAGAAGACTAAAGTTGTGGTCTCCCAAGAATAATTGGACACTCTTGAAGTTATGAAGGATTATATACAAGGATGATATGCATTGATATAACAAGAGAGAAATTTTTATCCCAGTTGGATGGATTCAAATCCACCTCTACCCATCCTCTAGAATTCTAGCTTCTTAGAATTTGATAAATGAGATATCCAAAGAATCTTCTCAAAAATTTCACCTATATGTGTGGAATAATGTTGGAAACACAAGCATAAAAAGTAGAAAACAAACAAATATTATTTTCATAGGCCCATGAAGGAACTAGTTTTATGTAGTAAAATAACCTTAGAGCTTGGCCTACCACAATATGGGAAGATCTCAATCATCAAATCATCTTCTAGTTCATGTCAACACTAGTGAAGACAACAATATTTGACCTCTCCATTTTCAATAATCAATATAATGAAAGAGTTGTGGATTTAATTACAAGATTAAAGGGTCTAACATACTCCTTATATAAAAAACATTCCCAAGAACAACTATTGGTGTTCTGTAAGGTAAACATGCATGATGAGTTTCCAACTAAACACATCCCCCTAAAGTATCCTGATGGCTTCCAAGAGATTTTTACTAAAGAACAACGTCTAGAGGATGTTATTCATAGAAAAAAGGAAATATATTTTCAATAACCACCATTAAAAATGATAATTTTAAAGAAATATTAAACATTTATAATCACCCATAACAAAAAAAAGTTTTAAAGAAATGCGACATTGAGAAAAGGAAGAATAAAATTTATTACTTCCATAATGATCATGTGGGAAAACATTTCATCTCTTCTATAGAGAGTGACCAAATAAACTTTTCATAAATAAATATTACAGATGATGTAAGCCAAACATATAGACAAAATCAACACCCAATCTATCATATAATACATCACACAATCCAAAAATATATTGCCCTTATATATCATATTCAAAATATGGCCAACGAATTATTTTGAATGTCTTTATTTCATTTAGAAACATCCATTTTGAGTATTTATTGAGTGTTTGATATAGAAAATGTTCATTGATTTGAGAATTTTTGAATAATGGGTAATTTTTTGGTTGAATTTTAAATTCATTGAATATCAAAATAAAATGCATTATTTTTGTTTTAAACAATATAAATGTTCCTATTTGGATTATACATTCATTTTAGTAAAATATTTTTTATGTGATTCCTCATTGAAAATATATTTTATAATTTTTTGGTGATTTTGAATTTATCCAATTAATTTTTTCATTGATTCCCTTGTTTTTAATTTAAACATCATTTTTGGAATTCAAATCAATACTCATTCGGAAAATTTAACATTTAAATTATTTGTGGGATTTTATTAATTATCATTAGGTTTGATAATTTTATAATTGGTTTTTATTTAAATATTTTTTAAGGGGAAATCAACCATTCATAATATAATTTTAAGTTTTTAACCATGTAAATTAAAAAATAATTACCATAAGACTTATTTGAAATGATTAGAAGTGAGTCTCAAATAATTTTTTTCATCTACACTTCTCCCTCTTATAGGATATTCTAGTGATTCCTTGTGATGTTGATATGTAAAAAAATTTAAAGGTGATAAGATCTTGATACCCAAGGTATCTTCATCTATCATCCAATATAAAGTGTCAATTGTTGGTTATTTTTCATATGGGGTGGTTAGGAATTGCGCTAAGTAAAATTTTGTGATTGTGTATGGAATTTTCACCAGAGGCCATCGAAGATAATGGGAAAGGATTATGTTGTGAATTTTTCAATTATGCAGCGGATTTTTTGATTTTTGTTTTCTAAAAATATAATTGTAGACCTCATCCCTAGATTAATATATTGTACCATGTTAGTGAACCAACCATATAAGAAATCTAGAAGTCTCAATCCACTGTATGTTTGAATCCCAACGCATCATACTTGAAGATTCAGTCATCTCAAGTTTCGATAGGAAGATACTGTAAAGATAATGCATGAATATAGTTAACCATAAATTGAAAATTGATTGTGGAGTAAGATTCAAGTAAGTCCATGAAGAAATATCTGATTAACATTACAAGTAAATGAAGATCTAGTTTATATTCCAAAAAAAACTATTATCTGGGATTGAACTAGAAATTCGAGTTTTCTCATATTGAGTTGAAAAAAAACATTATGAAAACCAAGGAATTGTTTGAAAAAGTTATTGTTCAATCTGAGGATGATGACTGACACCGATTAATGTAGACCAAATCCTATAGTGGAGTGAAGGGGTATTGAGATCTGAGAAGGGATTAGAAACTTGGCACGCAAGGGGTCCGCAACAGTGTAAGGAGATGTCATCCTACATGGACGAGACAATCTAAATAACATCAAGGGGATAATTATGTCGAGTTATATTTTTTCATGGTAATAGATAAGAACTAATTCCAATTCACTAAACATTTAAGTCAATATCTAATGTTAATGAATTTGGAACTTTTGGATACTTTTTTTCCAAACTTATGATGATTGAAAGACAAAATAACCAGATTATTTTGCTGAGAATACTAATAGATGAACACATGAACCCATATAGAGGAAGAAACTATGTTTTCAAGATTGTATTTTTGTAATTTATATTAATGATATACTAAATATTTATTAATCTCATATGTTTCTAACAACGATCCATGGAGGAAGAAAAAATGGGAATGCTCATAGCTTGATAGGGTTGATCAGATTGATGAAAGGTGATTGATGGTTTTTTTGTGTAAGATCAGAAAAAGATATTGGGTTTTAATGTTTTCCACTATGTTAGAAGTGTGTACATGTTGGGACCAAGTTGGATTGACAAGTAAGATGAGTTTTCTATTACATAGTGTTGTTTTTTGTTGTCAAAAAAGATAAATCAATTCACTTTGTGAAGGACTTGTAAACCAGATGATGCTTTGCTGATATGTATTTCAAAAATATCATAAGTTAGGAGAACTTTTGATCCAAGCCTTATGAAGTAAAGCAGGAGAAATGATGATGCCAGTCATATACAGTTTTGATTAGAAGATATGGAAGGTTCAATAATTCCCCATGAAAATATGATGATGCTGAAGGTGTTCAATCAAAGACTATATATCATGATATATATGGTTCTTGATGAAATCAGTTGTTTATTGAATATTCTAGAAGATGGTGAAGTAGCATTGGTGTTCGTGCTGAAGTAGATTTTAAGGTGGCGTTGTTTCCCGGTGTTTGCCAAATTTTAGGGCTTGAAAATCGGGAGATGATGAATTGTGTTTTTGGTGAATGATTTGGCATGCAATTTTGAAGATGGCTTGGTATGTTGAATGAAAGTGGAGTTCCATGGTCTGAACATCAAAATATGGAAAAGGAGAGGCATGCGTGAACGATTGGGTTTTTCATGCAAGATTGGTTTTTGTGTGCAAGATTGAAGGTACTTTGGAATCTTGTGCACAAGGAATGATTCGATGTCCAAACATCAGAAAATGGAGGGGCATGAAGTGTTTGAAATATTAAAGAAGTGTGGGAAAGATGAGGTTGGTATGAAAGAGACTTATGCACCAAAGGCGACGTAGAATGGGGTTTTGTGAGTGGGGATTGATTTGAGGTCTAAACTTTGAAAAATGGTATATGCATGAAGTGCACGAAATATTCGACGAAGTGTGAAAAAGATGAGGTTGGTGTGAAAGATACTTACTCACCTATGGTGACGTCAAATGTGGCTTTGCGCGATTTATTACTTACTCACCCAAGGCAACATCAAATGGGGTTTTGCGTGATGCATCGGGATCTTGCGCGACTCATTGGGGTTTTTACACGCATGGCTCAATGAGGTCTATAAATAAGATGTGAACCCTTCACATAATAGATGCACAACACATAGTTAAATCCCTTTCTTTGAGGTGCAGAAAAATATTAAGAAACAGAGAGTGCACGAAATAAATAAAGATGCACACAAGAAGGAGAAGTTGTGCGCAAGATTTAAGTTGTGTGCAAGAGGTGTTTCGAGAAAAAAGTAAAATCTTGTGTGCCTTTCATAAAGGTTGTGTGAAAGAAACCTAAAAGAGTGCGCAAAAAATTGGGGTCTTTGCACATATTCAGTTGTGCGTAAGATAGTTCTTACCGGTTTCTAGGTTGGAAAGTGAAGATTTGTACGTTAAAGAATACACCTGCTCAATTGTAAAGAATCACTAAAATACTATAATTCTATTTTTGTGCTAAGAGGGTGCACACACACTTGAGGATTATTTTCCAAGTGCTACACGAGTGTAAGGGGACATCATACTCATTTTATTCCGCATCAAAGGATTGTTTTCTAGTCGATTGTGTGGTATTGGATTATTTATGTACCATACCAAGGACGTAGCTACTCTTCTTGAGTAGTGAACCCTGTAAATCTTGTGTTCATGTGGTTATGTGTGTTCAGTAGGGAAGAAACTATTGTAAAGGAGGTGAAGGTTGTTTTAAAAAGAAGGAAACTTAAAAAAAAGTTATCACTGATTCACCCCTCCCCCTCTCAGTGATACTTAAGTCCTGATTGGGAACTTCAGTACAAAGCGTAAAAACACAAAATACTCAATTAAATACGTATAAAGAATCTAGTTGTTACAAAATCTAAATATAGCTTGAGCAAGGGATATGAAAATGAAGATGGTTGATCCCTATTTTGGATCTTTGATGAACATAATTCATATTTTACGCACCAAAATTTGTACATAGTATGAATATGAACATCTAGATTACAATTAATTTTTGTGTGGAAGAGATAGAGACAGAATTGTAGGATCATGAATTTTGATGAAGATGATTTATTTGAGTTTGATTTATGATGAACGTAATAGGTTATATTGATCAATTTATTTGGTTAAATTGCAATCTATGTAAGAGAAAAAATGTGTTTGATGACAGAGAAGAAGATAAACCAAGATTTTGACATAATCCAAGAGGATACACATGATGTAGAGTTGAAAATAATAGATTATTTTAAAAATGGTTAGATCATGAAATTTTACAATTCTTCAGTTTATATAACCCAATAATATGCATTGTTTTTTTAATAAAAATAAATTTATGTCTGGGTGAATATTTGAGGATTACCAAGTGATTGTGGTAATTATTTGAAAATTTAGCTATTGTTTAATTAGTGAGATATATTTGAAGATGTTGGGAATGTTTTGTTGAATTTCATGGACCTAGGCCTAAGTCCAAGAACATGCCAAACATTTAACACCCACCTTACCGTATCATAAGATCCCATCACTCTGTCCTGTGTATAGTGAACCTAAATGTACAATGTCTGGAAAAAACCCAAGATCAAATTGTTGAAGAAGAAAAATGGAATTGAATGTCAATATCGAAGATATTATAAGTAATAAATAGTCAACATGGATTTTTTAAATGTTTTTGTAGTTTTCTCTAAATTTTTTAGGTGATCAAATTAAACTAGGAATTAGTCTGTAATGATCACAAGGAGATAAATCCCAACCGATGAAAGAAAATTCTAGAAATTATTGAAGGATAAACACCTTTCCCACATATAGGGTACCACCTTCTGTTATGAAATATTATCTTGTGTCACTTACAAGGAGGATTATGTACAATTAATGTGTCCCATGGAACATGGGGAAAAGATCTCAAAGATGTGACTACAAGGGAGGGTTGGTAATTCGTGCAAAAATTGTAATTAATTAGTTATTTTTCATTGAATAAAAAGAATAAGAATGAGACAATAATTATTTAGAGAGTAGAACAATATTGATGAATTGGGTTGAGCTAGGAAAAATACTATTTGGGGTGAAATTTATGCACGGATATTATCTAACCAACAAGTATGATTCCTCTATTCTTCATATATATTTTTTTTAATGGATCTGATTATAATGAAATTTGTTATCCCTACTTAATCAAACTTGGTCATTGGTGAAACCATTTCAGGGGAAAAATATCATGCATGTGTTATAATTTTATTTTATTAAAGAGAATTATAATGTTGGATTTTATCTTCATCATTAATTTATAGGTATTTATTTACAAAACATTGAAGATCCCTTAGAAATAACCTTATTTGAATTTAGTTTCACACTATTAAGTCTTATTAGAATCATTCTAACAAGATATTTTCTCATATAGGGAACACATCAGGATCAAATGAAACTTTTATTTTAGTGAGAATGGATTCTATCATTTTTTGATTAAGAGAGTGTTATAGTTGAATAATTTTAGGATTTATTTGATAATAGGATGACTAGATGATAATTTGGTTATACTCCTTCAATTAGTTCATGTATTTTCATCTACATTCATGAATGATGGAAAAAATATATCTAACCATCCAACCAAATTTCCATATCTCATAAATTGTTTATTTCCACTTACATGACTTTGATATGATCTCTTTATATCTTATTCTTTGAAATCATGCTTACACATCACACCTTCTATTTCAAGCTACTGTGTTTAATTTTTTTAGAATTTTTCTTGTTTTCATTATCTCGTGAACATATTTACAACTTCCCTATGAATAATATACGCTAATCAAAAACTATACTAATTTAAGTTGGAAATAAATATTTAATATATCAATATTTAGTGACATCTCAGTAATATTTTTTACATTGTAGTTGGGGTAAACATGGGTGATAAAGAGAGAGAAAAAAATCCAAATAGAAATTTTCAACAAAAAAAGTTCATCAAATCATTTCTAATATGCTGAGTGATTTTTTACTTTCATTCCAGAAATCTATTTTACATGCACACAAGAATCAATTATAATAATTTTTAGCCACTAAATGGATAGAAAAACTATGGGTTATTGGACAAAGAAGGTTTAAATGGAGTATAATTGGGTGGTAGTAGATCATTGAGACAATGATATTCCACCTCAATCTAGAGAACATGACATTGAGAGACATAAGCTAAAAGAGTTTTAGATGTCCATAATTTCAATAAATCCTTCATGAACTAGTCTTACACCATAGTATAGAAATTATGAAGGAAAATAATAAATACTATCTATATAGACATCCATAAATGGAATTCCCAATGAATATTCTATTGACTTCATTAGGGGATTATACATTGTGGCATAATAGCTAATACTATGAGGGATAAGTGAGAGTATTTTATTTTTGTATAAAAATAACTGATTGGACTAGATTTTAGTAATAAGATGAGTATATTTTTGACACTTTGGATCACTTATTTAATTAATTTGTGGTGAAGTTTTATTTAATGAGGTTGAAATCCAAAATTAAACATAAGATCATCAGTTTTATGAAATATGAGGGTGAGTAGTTCCTTGATACTTGGGAATGATTTTGGGAACTTCTTATACAAGGTATTTTCCTTAGTTTTCTCATAATTTTTTAACGGAAACATTTTTTAATGGAATCACCCCTAATAATTAAACAATTATTAATAAATTTTCTAAATGATATTTTTATTATAAAACTAGTAAATTGATAAAATTTATTTCCAATTCCATTCGAAAAAATATTGAAGATAAGTGGACAATATGGAGAAAAATTCCCTAAAAAGACACAATTTTTTCTCATGAATCCTATCCATGAGAAGATGTGCTTTTTGAGGAAAATTCACCTTAGGGGTAATGTCTCTGTTGTGATATGTTTAGCCATTCATGATCCTGTTATGCTAATTTTTACATGCTTTCACAAGATCCTAAAAATACTAAAATTTCATGATATGGACATTTGATTAAGTATATAGATGAACCATTCTCAAACACATATAATAAATTCTATCAACACCATCTAAACCTTTCTTGGAAGGAACATGTGGTTCTAAGATATTTTTCTCCCACAGATTTCAACAATAGACTAGGCTACCATTTAAACATAGGGATAAAAAATCAAATTCCCATAGTAATTTAATGGGTTTTATATATCAAGTATTTATTGGGATGGAATTACAAGAGGAACAACATAATGTCGATATTGCATCACAAAATTCTACTTTCAAAAACGAAATGAATAATCTTCAAATTCAAATCTATCAAATGGTTATAGAATTAGGAGGAATTGAAAAAGGAAAATCACTAAGAACCAATAAAGTGAACATTAAGGACAATATTAATGGTTATCACAACTATAAGTGGTCTGAAAATATACCAAGAAGTTTAAATAGTTTCTAAACCTTCTCAGAATGAAAAAACAAATAAAACCAAAACACCAAATCTGGAGAACCAAGAATCTTGAAATTTGGACATAAATGTAAAAATAACATTGATACATAAAATACCATCTAAAAATAAAGATGGGTAGAGATTAAAAAAAGATAATAAGGGGAAGAAAAAAAATTTATGTATGTATTGAGGAAATTCAAACCATAATAAAGAATTTAACTCCAACCATATCCTTCCCTAAAAGAATCATGAAAAAAAACCAAGAACCAAGTTGCTTTGTTTTCATATGAATTTTAAGAAACTTCAAATCACTATAACTTTTATTGAGTTCCTTGATCAATTTCCAAATTATCTTAAATAATTGATGAAAAATGTTTCTAATAAAATAACCTTGGAATAATTTTCCACATACAATATCAAAATGGACTGTAGTGTTGTATTGCATAATTCAATACCTCCCAGACATCAAGATCAAATAATTTATGTCATAACATGTATATTAAGAGATATTTATGGCTTATTTAATAGTTTTTGTGGAATATTGGTTTTTGTATCAATATAATACTATTTTCACAATTTCATTATTTTAGGTTTTGAGTTCCCCAACCCACTGTTATTATATTATAGTAATCATATTGATATGTTACTCACACAGTTGGAAGAGTTTATCACTTGTTATTCATAGAACGAAAGTTTTTTTTACTAATATATTTTTTTATTCAAGACGTTAAGTGTTATAATTATGTACCCATCAACCAGGTTTGACACTTCTTGGCCACTGGAAGAGTTTTTATAGATGTGTCCAAGGGTAAAATGGTTTCTAATCTTGCGAAACAAAGATAAAATTTTAATATATTTAAAAATATCAATAAACCTACCTCTTGAGAGTGATGTGAAATATTTTAAATGAAAGTGTTCATAGAATAATTTTTCCATATTGAAGAATAAATGGATAAAAATTACTTGATTTAAGAAATCCATTTTGAAGCCGAAATTAAAAAAGTGAATTTTGATATATTTTTTATTCCCACTAAGGGGATTTTTTTGAGGAATAACTCTCAATTACTAATACTAAAGAGTTTTCAAGAGAGTTTTATGACCCTTTACCTAGATAAAAAGTATAGGAATACTTTTTTATGTGTCAAGAAGAACTATTTGAAAACATTAATGTTTAGATTGGAAAGTTATTCATAAATCTAGTTGAAATTTAGAGTGAAGTGATTTATAAAATTTAGAAAACAATCAGGTAAAATATGATTCCAGTTTTGATGTTCAAAAACTATCTTATTTTTACAATCACTTTAATAAACATATTAAATATCTTAGACCACCTTGTCTCATGGGCTAATGATATCACTTTTTTATATACACATTTGAATTAGTTTTTGTGTGTGTTTCCATTAGATATTAATTGATTTAGTATGTGATACCACCCTGATATTTATTTCATTGTATTATTTAGATGAAATATCATTTCAAGCATATTAGGGAAAATATATCATTTTCGAACCAAAAATGAACTTCATGCTTAGATTCTTTGTGTCTCAGTGTGACAACAAAAGATAATGAATAAGAGAAGGTCAATGGTAGAGGCCAAAGAGATCAAGGGAGGTCTAGGAGGAAAAAAATTAAATAACCGTGGAAAAATAGAGCTTATGGAACTAGAATATGTCTTTACACATTGTGTAATCACTACATGTCGTGTATCGGTACAATTCGTGAAAGAACTATTGGGTGTGAAGTGGTGAAAATCGAAATAAATAGAATTTGACATGTTTTGCAGCATAAAACATATCTTTCATTACCTTAAACTATTTAAATATGCCCATAAAGGATAAAGATCTTGAATTTGATACACGTGGTGTATGATTATACATCATTTAAACTTTACACACCATATAGATAGCTGATAGAGTAGGATAAATGGGTATTTTTAATGTATCTTTGATGGAAAATATTTATTTTTACCCCCAAAGGCCATTAAAACATTAATTTGACCTGTGAAATCCTATTGATTATAGGAGGGGTTTTAAATATGGTTTTTTTACATGTGATTTAGATATTCCATTCAAATCATAAGGCATGACCATTGGGAGTCTATCATGTGGTTCTGACCTGGAGTTCTGCGCAGATAAGTTTTCTTTTTTACTTGGATATTTCCTTTTTCTTTATTTTATGTGACATTAGATGATTTATAATATTGTTTCACAATATTATATTCTTTATCCTTTTTATTTTCTCTCCCCTATAGTTTTGGATATATTTATTGATGGAAATCACCCAATGATGATTGCATAAACCTATAAGGGGAGCTGAAATGGATAAACTCGGGGTGTACCTATTTTCTTTATTCATTTATTCACTAGTCATATTTTAATCAATTGGTATTTTTTTAATTCATTTTTATCATATCTATTATTAAATCATGGACCATGTTTGTTTAATAGTGGACGAAACCCAACATGATTAATATAATTAATTCATAAACAATGAATGTGGTTATTCTTCTACAATTTCAATCTGATATTAAAGCATTATAGTTATATTAATTCATTATACCACCATGAATTTAGAATATTAGGAAAATTAAAAGGGTTTTACCTTCTATTATATTGATTAAATATGACTAATTGTGTACCCAATGAGTATTATTGTTTTTCAAGTGTAGAAAAGATTTAATTTTAGAAAAATAGCATTGGGAAACTGATTCCCCTCTCTTATGATTTTCTATTTTAATTCATTTTTTTAACTTTTATCGTCTATTTAATTAGATAAAACTAAAATTGGAGCAACCTAATATTTATTTGAGAGTTTTCATTTTTGTTTCCCCCAATATTTATTGGATCGACCCCACACTTCAACTATACTACTACATTATAGTTAGTACATTATGGGAAAAAATAAATTTATAATTTGATCATGACTAGAGGATTTATCAGTATCTTTTTGGGGCATCAAATTTTTTATCTATTTTTCAGGGTAATGCAGATTATTTCAGATGACTCGAGACCAATTGATTAGGTAATATACTTCTATTTCAAATTATATTTACTAATTTCAAATTATGTATTTCTTAATTTCCTTCATTTGTTATTATTTCTATTATTATATTACTGTTGTGGTTGTTTCTAGTTGTATGAAGGATGAGTTATTAGGTGGACCAATATTATGCCGCACTACTAGAATTCAATTTATATTAGGAGAATCCAAACACATCGGTAGTACTAAATTCTTAAGGGTGGTCACATTAAGAAACAAGGTGGGATGGTACTTATTTTTTTCGATAGGATGAATTCCAACCTCAATAATATAGAGACATATATCATCATCCCTATATAGGAGACCCCAGTATTAAAAACTACTTGGGAGTATCCTAGACCGAGAATTAATCAGAAGATATAGTAAAAAACATTACGCATTAAGTGCATTCCTATATTGGAAAAATTATAGATGATACCAAGACATAGCATAGAGAGATGAGATATTTGACTACTTACATTGCTCAAATCATTTTGAATTTTAATTATCTTGGTAATATCTCACCAATAGTTTAGAGTAAAGATACAAGTTGGTTTGAAGATGTATAATGCAATAAGTTGAGGAATTCCATTTTTTTATATAAAGGAACCTATATAGTAGAATATTCAAGAAAACCATTCCCTCCAACCACCTCAAGAGAATAATTTAAATGACTGACTAGCCATATTGATCACAAAGTACATTTCAGTGTCTGATAAGGTGTTGTAAGATCATGAGGCCCAAATCAGTCAGTAGGGAGAATTGATTACTCACTTCTCCTATTTTATTTGAAATGTAAATTCATGGGTATGAAACATACCCTTAAAATATAATGTAGTGATTGGTTGATTTATATATGAATAAAATCAAGAGGTGGAGGAATCCAATAATATAGAGAAAAGGAAGAAAAATTGAAGTTACAAAACAAATAAAAAACCCTTGATTATTTTTAAAACGTTGATAAAGATGAGCCTCTAAATTTAGGGGAAGAATCGGAACCTAAGGCATCACTTCTATGAAAAAAAATGGCCAAGAAGAACAAGTAGAATTCCTTTTGCATGTTATAGAAAAAGATGAAGGAAATATCATTAATTTTTTTTGATTGGATGGTTGAGGAGGAAGAATATAAGGAGTTAAAAGTGTTATTATCTATATAATTATATTAAGAGTACAAATTAAAGGAAAATGACAATAAGCAGACGCTCACAGACATTCTAGAGACCACAGATGCATTGGACACCCTAATAGACAAACCAGAAGACAAAGAGGATACTAAGGATGATATCATTAATAAAATACAAGAGAATAATAATAATCCATATACATATACAAAAAATAGATTAAAAAATTATAAGAAATAGGAACCTCTAATAGTTTAATCAAAAGATGAAGAAGCTGTGGTAGAGAAAGAAAACCGCAAAAATTGGTCACATTTAGATTTCCTTTTATTTTCATTACATATATCCTAAAATTTCAGCTCACCACTAGTCAAAAAGAACCACCAAAGGAGGAATAAAAATCCAACCCCATATACGCAAAAGAGTCATATGTTGGTAAATTCGTTACGGTTAGCTCTACATCATGTTCTAATTAGATAAAGAAGGTAAAAGGTCGATCTGAATGACCATAAAAATAGGAAAACCCAGGTGGAAACCCAGAATTTAAAAAAAAAATCTAGGAATTAGATTTATATTATTTTATTAGTTTAAATAAATATACATTTGTTTGGCCACATTACCTACTTGATCCAAATATTTGAAATTCTAAATGTTATTCAATTTAATTGTTTATTTTTATCTTTCAAACCTCTATATAAAAAAATATAGAAGCAATTGAAGTGCTAAGAATAGGAAAAATTCACAACATGAGTTCAATACATGTCTTGAAATCACAGTTCACATCATGAACCTGGTTAAAAAAGAACCTGATCAACTCATTCCACACTATCAATGGAAGGGATTCACATTTTACTTGTTTATATTTTTTCACACCATATTTTTTTTGTTTTATTATTTAAATAAAATGAATTTAATTATTTCCTGAATTAAATTGGATTGGATTCACCAACATAAATGATTTAATTTTCTATCTTTTACTCACTATTCTAGGAGAAAACTTCACATCAGATAAGTATTTTGACATGTTGGAATTTTTGAGATATATTTCCCATTTATGAAAAAATATATTAATGGATGTTTTAGAATTCACCATCTTAATTCAATGTTGAGTTCTTAAAATGATTTCTAATATGATTTTTTTTCTTTAGGTTGATTCCTAAAACCATTCATTGATTAAACTAAATATTTATTTTCATGCCATGACATGATTGAAATATTTTCTATTTCTATTCTCGAGGTAATTCTAGACAAAATATTTCCTATCTTTCTGATAATATTTCTCAAGTGAAACATGGGGCATATTAACTTACTATAACTTGCATTTATATCATGTTGAATTTATGAATAATTTTTTTTTAATTATGATAGAGGAATTTTTTTGAAAACCCCTCTTATCATGAGAACTACCTACACATTTATCCTTCTTTAGCCTATAGAAATCATGGATGACATTATTATTATTATTGATCCATTTTACAATCCATTATTTCCTTTCCTATCCATATATTTTTATTTTTCATGATTTTCAATTGAATTAGTTTAGGGGAGGGGTTGTTCATGATGGATATGGGATATTGTATCATGAGAGGAGACTACATGGAGTTTCTATGGGATTTTTAAAGATGGTTCATGTTTTTATTCACTATAATTCATTATTTATCAATATTATTGTTAAAATTTTATATATATAAAAGGAAAAAATGGGTTGTTCTCATATAGTTCAAAATTATCCACTGTTAAACCGATAATCTCATAATAATATGTGGTTAGGTGGTGGATTTGTGACATATGCTAGGGAAGATTCTCAAAAAAATGAAAAAATGGGAAATGAATTGGGAGAACAAAAAATATCCATTATCGGAACAGTGATTTTAATCATATGTGGTTAGGTGGTGAATTTGAGGTTATTCAAATAAAAACATTCAAAAAGGTTCGAAAACATAAAAAAATATAATAAAAGAGGTTCATTTTTAATTATTATTATATCATCCACAAGCCTTTACTTTTAATACTGGGGTGTGTGAGATGGCATTAAATTTTAGTGACGAGCATTTACAATAATTTTTTATTTTTCTTATCAGGTATTATACATTATATTTTGGTATCCTCTTTGAGCCTTAATTGATTTTAAACATTTTTACCAACCTACACTCAGCCACAAATTCATTCAATCCTTATTGGAAAGGCATCATGTTTAATTGTGGTATTTGTCTACACGGGGCAGAGGAAGTTGATTCAATGCAAGACAATTGTTAGGATCATGTACTTGAGGTATGAACATAACTCCTTTGAATTTTTACCTCGATTGATTTGTGGAAATATTAATGTTGAGTTAAATCATAAATGGCATGGGTGTTGATTCAAAGTGGGAATCTTTGAGTGTAAAGGGAAAAATGTATTGAATCACATAATTTAAATGAAGTATGTTTTTTGAATTATTAATTGGTTATGTGTTATAATTTTATAATATTCTATTATATATTGTTTTTATGAGAATTATAATTTTAAAATTTCCTTATTTTTTTATGGATCCTTGGTAATTCAATGTTGATGGTTTTCTCAAGGATAAGAAATTATTTTTCGGTGGGTGTATTTGATATCTCTATTTTATATACATATTTTTATGGGTATATATGTGTGTTTTAAATATGATATTAATTTATTTAATATGATATCGCACCTTTATATATATATATTATATAGGACCAATATATGGTGAATATAATGGAAAAAGGTTCATTTAAGAAACCAAAAGTCACTTCGTACCTAGCCATGAACTAGCTCAGTGCATCAAAGGAAAATGATGATCATGACAAGGTCGATGGTTGTTGAAAAAGAGAAAAAGGGAGGTCTAGGAGGCACAAAACAAAATAAAAATTAAAAAATGGATCTTTTAGTGATGGAATATGTCTTTACTTGTAGTATAATCACGACACGTCATGTACTGAACATGTAATGAAAGAAATACACGACGTGAAGTGTGGAAAATTGAAATTAATAGAATATGACATGTGTCACAACATGAAAATCATGTTTCATGTCCTAAAAATATTGAATTATTTACAAGAATGATTTAGGTCGTGAATTTGATACACGTGGTGAAATATTACACATCGTGTAAAAATAAAATCTTGTAAATGCCTGATCTATTAGAAAAACAAGAATTTTTAATGTATCTTTGATGAGAAATATATACTTGGACCCCCAAATGGAAATTAAAATTTTAATTTTACCCATGAAATCCCATTGATGAAAGTAGGTCATATAAATATTTGTTCCATCCAAGTGATTCAAGCATTGCATTCCAAGTGTGAGGGTTAACCACCAGGATTTTTCTGAATGGTTCTAACTTAGAGTTCTTCATAGAGAAGTGTTCATTTTGTTTATTTATTTCATTTTTATTTATTTTATGTAACATAGGATAATTTATCATTTCGTTTAACAACATTTTATTCATTATTCTCCTTCTATTCTCTCCAAAATGGATTTGGATCTATTTTCCATTGGAGATCACTTGATGATGATTGGATAAACCTGTATGGGGGAGAATAATTTGATAAACTTGGTGTGTACAAATGTTTTTATTCCATTCATCACGTGTACAATGATTTTATTCAATTCGTATTTTTTGTGATTTATGTTAATCATATTTTTTATTAAATCATGGACTAAGTGTGTTTAATAGAATGAAAAACCCAACATGATTAAGATAATTAATTAATGGCCATTGAATTTGATTATTCTTCTATAATTTCAATTTGGTTATGAATTATGGTTATTATAATTTGTTAAGAAACCCTGAATTGTGATTCAATGACAGATTTATGGGGTTTAACCATCACTTATATCAATTAAATTGATATATTTCATAGCCAATGAGTCTTAATATTTTGGAAGTGTATTCATGATTTATTTTTAGAAAAAATCATAGGGAAAAACATTCCCCTTTCATCTGATTTTGTATTTAAAATAATTTAATTAATTTCCATCATTAATTTAATTAAATAAAACTAAAATTGGAGTATATTTACCTTTAGTCAATAGTTTCCATTTCTATATTCCTAAATCTCTGTGGGATTGACCCCACGCTTCTACTATACTACACATTTGTAGTTGGAAACGTTTAGTAATAAATAAATTTCTAATTGGATCATGACCGGAGGATTTATTGATGTCTTTTGGGTGCATCAGTTAACCCTTTAGAGAACCAACTCCCCAAATGGTTCCGAAAACCCTTCCTGGACATCTGAAATAATCTTTTCTGGTTGATTTCTCTTCACCACCTATTTCATTTCATCTATGTTTGAGGGATGTTAAGGGGATAGTTTTTTATCTAGAGTGGAGGGGTATAGATTAATTAATCCCAATATAAATTAGGTGGTTACGGAAGGAGTGATTATATTTCTTGATGTTGGGATAATTTTTCTAATTCTAGATGGTCTACGGGTCAAACTTTACCATTTTTCCCATAAATAGTGGAGTCGTCATTGATAAAAATGATAATAATAAACAAGTTCATGTTAGGATATAATACAAGTAGATAGTCATCATTGATTACTGAAAATATAATACATCCACTAGGGAAGAACATTCCCCAAGCCATTTCTTGATCAAATTATTGATATATTATCTGGAAATGAGTACTTATTTTTCCTTGATGGAAACACGGGTTAAAACTATATTTTCATAGCTTCTAAAGATTAGAAGAAGACAATATTCAAGTGTCTATTTGGTAAATTTTCTACAGTTAAATTCCGTGTGCCTTGTGTGGGGATCTAGAACCTTTTCATATATATATGATGAAAATTTCCTATGATATAATTGAAAGGATAATTGATGTTTTAATTGATGATATCTCAATTAGTAGAATTAATTTAGTAAGCTATATTAAAATTTTAAAATGTTTTTTGGAAATATTCCTGAAAAAAGTCTTTCCTTAAAATGTGAAAAATGAAAGTTCATTGTCATGAAAGGATTTTCCTTATCTTATATAGTTTCTAATATGGTAATTAAGGAAGCAAATTTTAATATTAAAGTGATCCAGAAACTATCACCAATATAAAATGTTAAATGAATTGGAATCTTTTTAGGTCATACTAGTTTCTATAAGAGATTAATTAAAGACTTTTCTAAGATCACTAAGACATTATACACATTTATTATAAAGGACATATAATTGGTGTTTGATGAGTAGTTCTTAGAATAATTTAACATTATTAAATTGATTCTCACATATTTACTGGTAATTACAACCCTTTGTTGGAAACTACACGTTACAGTTAGGTGTGATTCCAGTTATATGGTTGGGGTTCTTTTTTGGGTGGAAATAAGAAGAAGAGGTTGTATATGATTTATTATTTTATTAAAAATTTAGATGATGACCAAAATAGTTACTGTACCATTGAAAAGGATTTTTAAATTCTTCAGTTTTCCCTCAAAGGTTTAAGAAATATTTGATTGGTTCTGGGGTAATAATTGTTACACTAAAATTCTTATCTCAGTTATTTTATAGTTAAGAAATATTCTGAATGAATGGTTAATAGATAGACCCTTCAATTATAGTATATTGATTTATAAATTAAGGATAAAAAATGGTCTGAAATTGTGGTTTTTGATTAGTCGATTAGGTTTCCAATCATACAAGATCATGAAACAGGATAGATAAACAGTTCATTTCCTAATGAAGAACTATTTTCTACCTTAGTGAATCAATAATATTGGTTCGTAGATATTTCCAAATTCATGGATGTAGGAATAATTCCTAAAATAAAATTCATAGAATCAAAGAAATAAATTAATCTTATAGTTTAAATATTACTTCATGGATGATACATTCCACTTTAGTAGATGTGTTTATGTAATTTTATGGGATTTTTTTGGATGAGGAAATACTTCTAAATATTGAAAGTTTTAATTCATCACCTTAGGGTGGATATCATAGTGGTTAGATAACTGCTAAAAAATTCCTAAAGGCTAGATTTTTCGAGATAATTTTTTTTAATATGCTCTGAGTTTGGTAGTTGGCTATGATAAGTGTAAAAGATTGGGAAATATGGGAAGACAACATGAGCTACCCCAAAAAGGAATTTTGGAGGTTGGTTTATTTCATGTTTTTGGATTGGACTTCATATAAAAACTTCAATATTCTTATTGGAATGAGTTTATTCTCATGGTCATGGTCTATGTGAAAAAGTGGGTTGAGGAAGTGGCTCTCCAAAACAACCTTATTAGTTGTTTTGTTAATTTTCTCACGAATAATATTTTTTATATATTTAGATTTACTAATGAATTAATCTCCAAAAATGGTACTCATATTAAGTATTATAATTTCAAAAATATAATGGAGAAATATGGGTGTTCTCATAGGACTGGAACAACTTATCACCCACATTGAGGTGGTGAAGCTAAGATTAATAATAGAGATATTAAATAAATACTCAAAAAGACTATTTATGGTTTTAGGAAGGACTGGTTAATCAAATCTTATTAATTTTTGTGGGATCATATGACCTCCTATAAGAATCCCATAATTAGGTCACTATACATAACCAATCTTAAACATTATATAATATAGTGTCTTTAGCCTATAATTTTAGTTCATACATTTTAATGATCTTTATGGTATATATTTTTAAATAACTTGGTCAAAGATATTATACAAAAAACATATATTACAAAGTGAAAACTTCTACTCATTATCTATTTTCACAAAATATAAAACTTTTTAAAACAAATATTTTTTATTTTCCTTAAAAATCATCAAGACTTTCAACGTGACTTCTTCTTTTTTCTTACTCATCCCTAAACACTGTAAAAACATTTAAAAATGTAGGATAATAATAAAAATCTTAATAATTGATATAAAATAAAAAACCATTAGTCCATTTAACCCATAATGTTTTAACTTTATCAAATTATTCTTTGATCATTTGAAATAAATCGTATATACAAGAAACATATGCACTTTTTATCCAATAAAACCATTAAAACCTATAAAATGAAAATAGAATCCTTTTTAGGGATCCTAGATCACTATATTCATATATCATGATAGAAATAATTGGATCCTAGTCAAATAAATAGGATAATCCTCCTTGATTAACTCCCTCTTTTTCAATAAGGACAAGAAACATAACCCAATGTATGACAACCCTGGTTTTATTACAAACTTAAACATGATTTATTACATAAAACTTCACTTGATACAACAAAGAAGATCAAGATGTTTAATGTATTTGGGGCTTAGGATCATTAAATAAAAACTTAAAACATGAAATACAACATCTTTATTGAAAACTTCCTTTACATGACCACTACATTCCCTCGTACTTAGCATTGCATGGGATAACCTGAGGACATGCATAAGAAAAGGGTGAGCTATAAAGCCCAGTATGGGAGTACACATGGAATAAAATGAGGAGTAAAACACATGTTAGAGAATAGAAATATCAATAGAGAATAAAAGAAACATTAGCATAAAGGCATGATAAATAATGATAATCATAACATGGAAATGTGGCAACAACACTTAACATTGAATTAGAATGAGCCAAGGCTCATTGCACATGGAGCTTGAGTAAATCCTCATTGCACATGAAGCACGAGTAAACCTTCATTGCAATTGAATTAGCATGAGTCAACACTCATTTCACATGACGTGTCATGATACTATACTTTACCCAATGCATTGGAGTGCTATAAGGGCGCACCCTTCTTAAATATTTCATTTCATGCATAATAGTGCCACATGGATCATAAAACATGGATTCATAAAACATAATCATTTACTCGACGATAAAGGAATGTGGAATTAGTACATGAAACTTTAAAATAAATAAGTAAATGTGCATAAAGGTTAATACCCTTGATGGAGAAATGTGCATCGTATTCACTACACAATGACATTAGCTTAGAAAATCGGTGCGATTTCGGCAGCGTAACTGCGTGACATAAGAATTCATAAAAATGTTTGATAAGAGAGAAATGGTTTACTCATCATATTTACATGTAATGAAAATTAATTAGGTCATATAGATACATATCCCAACAATTTTAATGGAATTTAGATTCATGATACAAAAGTATTGCTTGAATGTAAAAGGGGAGAGAGAAATTCCTTTCGGAATTTCGGCATAGTAACGGGTGTACATGGGAGGAATTTAATGAGAGGGAAAGGGTATCCCATAATTAAAACATAAAGAGGGAAGTATGAGGGAGGTGAAAAACCATACCCCAACATTTATAATTGAAATTAAAAGGGCAAAACAACTTAAATAAAATTGGACAAAAATGGGAAAGGAAGAAAAAACCCTTACATGGAAGTGTGCTTCCAAAGGCTAGAGAGAGGATTGTGAGAGGCTTCTTGGGAGATTAGGGCACATTTGGAGGATTATAGAGAGATTAGGGAAGATTTTGGACGAACTCCAAGGGATTTTAGTGAGGAGGAAGTGGGAGCTTGGGTTGGTTTATATAGGAAAGGTGAGGGAATTCTTTATTACTTAGGTTTGGGTCCCCTTACATTAAATTAATCCAAACCACAAACCATCCCATGGTTTTTGCCCTTGGTTTTTAGAAAAGGGAAGAGGAAATAAATATTTTATAAGGCCAAAGTCCAAACTTCTTAAAATATTAAGGTTGCTTATGTGGAGGTGAGTCACACTCCCAAGGAAATTAATTTAAAAAGGCAAGGTGTTGAATAAGTCTTGAGGGGTCCTTTAATGCTTTGAAAAGTAAGTCAAACAAACCCAAAATCACATTATTTTAATGGAAAAAAATATATCGGCCGAACATAAAGATTATAGTATTTTATTACATCACTATTGGGTCATTATGATGTCATAAAACACATTATATATTTAAATGGTATTTAATTTTTACCCAAAAATTTGACTGTCTCAAAAAATTATGAAAAATTAACCGTTGGATAATTTCGACATACTGATTCCATAAATGACATTTATTTTATCTAAAAAATGTCTAAATATGCTAATTTTCACTTTTAAAATAAAAACCGACATTTATAAAAAATTCACAGGTTTTGACAGAAATGGCTTTCAAACCTTAATAAAAAAATTTAATTGCATTCATAAAATTATAAGATCATTTATATTTAATAAAAATTAATTTAAAAATATTATTATTATTTTATTAAAATATTATATAATTCAAAATCCCTTTAATTTAATAAAATAGATTTCCTAATTAAATAATAACTACAAACACAATTTGTAGTTTAAAAAATATTTACAATGTATCAAAAACGACTAGAAATTATATTCATTATTATATACAAAAAATAATGTACATAAACATAGTACTACCTATTTGTTATATAACCCCTTAAAACAGCCGCATAAGAACTAAGGGTAAGGTGTGCGATGGTGACAGACTCTTGGGGTGGCTCGGATAACATCGTTCGAGTGGTAATCTAAATTAACTTCCACTTTTCTCATAGACGGTCCCGTTCGAGCTTGACATGATGAAGCTCAGCTTGGGCTTGGTCAAGATGGAATCCCAAGTATTCCACCACTTTTCCGAGCTCCGAAAAATGGACATTTTATGGGGAAATTCTACTAGATGAGGCCATCGCTTCCTTTGTCTGAGTAAATTGGATTTGTTAAAGTCCTACATTTATACTAATCATGTGATTATTGTTGAATGACTATATTAGAAATGGTCAAAATTCTTAACATAAAACCAAAGAAGTTGACATCATATAAAAATATTTTGCATAAAGAGACATTTAACTAGATCAATAGGGATTTCCCATTAATGAAACTTGGGGTTGTTACAATATTCCCCCTTAAGAAATTTCTCCCTCAAAATTTTCATTTTCGCAAACTAAAACAAATGTGGGTAACTCAGCTTCATCATATCCTCCGATTCCCAAGTTGCTTCTTCAAACATGTGGTTTCTCCACAACACCTTAAAGTGGGTCATTGTCTTATTTCATAGAACTTTTTCTCTACGATCTAAGATCTTCACTGGTTTCTCCTCATAAGAAAGATCATCTTCCAATTGTACCACCTAAAAAGACAGTACATGTGAAGGGTCCGGTATGTACTTACTTAAGAGGGATACATGATAGACATCATGTACTTTGGCCATGGTAGGTGGAAGTGCTAGTCGATAGTCCACAGCCCCGACACAATCAAGAATCTCGAAGGGGCCGATGTACCATGGACTTAACTTCCCTTTCCTTCCAAACCACATGACCTTCTTCCACAGAGATATGTGTAGAAACACCATGTCTCCAACTTTAAACTCAAGGTCCCATCGACGATTATCTGCATAACTCTTCTATCGACTCTGGGCTACCTTGATATGCCACTGAATGGTTTCTACCTTCTCCACCATTTCCTCGACCATTTCTGGTCCAACCAGATTACGTTCACCGGCCTCATCCCAACATGCCGGTGTTATGCACCTTTTCCCATATAGGGCTTCATATGGTTCCATTTGGATGCTTGAGTGGAAAATGTTATTATAAGAGAACTCAGCCAGAAGAATATGTTGATCACATCCTCCTTTAAATTCCATTGAGCACGCTATCAACATATCCTCAAGTGTTTGGATATTCCGCTCGGATTGGCCATCAGTTTGAGGATGATAGGTCGTACTGAAGTTCAGTTCAGTATTCAGAGCATGTTGAAGATTCTTCCAAAACATAGAGGTGAATCTCAGATCTCGGTCAGACACAATAGATAGTGGTACTCCATGCATCCTTACCACTTCCCTGATATATATCTGCGCTAGTTGATCCAATGAAAAATCCTACCGAATAGCAATGAAGTGTGCAGTTTTTGTAAGACGATCCACAATAACCCAGATTTCATTGTTGCCTTTGGATGTCCTCGGAAGTCTGGTGACAAAGTCCATGGTGATGTTCTCCCATTTCCATTCTGGTATGGGTAATGGTCGCATCATCCCCTTAGACTTCTGCCTCTCTGCCTTCACTTGCTGACACACCAGGCACTTTGATGTATATTCAGCGATCTCCTTCTTCATATTATCACAACAAAAGTTTTCTCGGAGATCTCGATACATCTTTGTGCTCCCTGGGTGAATAGAGAAATTTGAACTATGTGTGTCATCCAAAAGTTCCTTCTTCAGCTCCGGACTTTATGGAACACATATTCTTTTCCCAAACCGCACAATACCTTCTTCATTGACATTAAACTCCAAGGATTTCCCCTTTTTGATAACTTCCACTTTTTCTTGAATTCCCACATCATCCTTTTGAGCATCCTTTAACTTTTCCAAAAGAGACGGTTGAGCAATAATTTGTGAAAGGATTGATGATGTTCCCTTCTCTATGATTCTCATTTCCATCTTCATCAAGTCTAATAATATTGGATCCTTCTCAATTCTCATCATTGATAGAATTGTTGGGTCCTTTCTACTTAGGGCATCTGTCACCTTGTTCACTTTCCCAGGGTGGTAATGTATTGAACAGTCATAATCCTTTATGAGCTCTATTCATCTTCTCTGGCACATATTAAGATATTTCTATTTGAATATATATTTAAGACTCTTGTGGTCAGTATATATCTCACATTTCTCTCCATAGAGATAATGCTGCCAGATTTTCAAGGCAAATATCACAGCCGCCAACTCCAAATCATGCGTTGGATAGTTTTGCTCATGGATTTTTAACTGTCTTAAGGCATAGGATATCACTTTATCATTCTGCATCAGCACATAGCCTAAGCCCTTCTTCGAAGCATCACTGAATACCACAAAAAGTTCCCCACTTGTGGGTAAAGTGAGCACGGACGCAGGGATAAGCCTCCTTTTCAACTCCTTGAAGCTTTCTTCGCATTCATCACTCCAAGAAAACTTTACTCACTTTCGAGTTATCTTGGTAATAGGGTTGGAAAATCATGAGAAATTCCTCACAAATCGTCGATAATATCCATCTAACCCCAAGAAGCTACGGATATCCGTTACCGATGTTGGCCTCGGCCATCCCTCAATTGCATCTGTTTTGGAGGGGTCTACAGATATCCCATTGCTTGTGATGATATGGCCCAAGAATGAGACCTCCTTCAACCAGAACTCACACATGCTGTAATTTTTATAGATCTTCTCCTTGCACAAAGTCTCTAGTACAGTTTTTAAGTGCTCCTCATGATCTTCCTTGGTTTTGAAGTATATTAGAATATCATCTATAAAGACTACCACAAATTTGTCAAGGTAATCTCTAAAGACTCTATTCATCAAGTCCATGAATGTTGCTGAAGCATTGGTGAGTCCAAAAGGCATTACTATGAATTCATAGTGCCCGTATCTTGTACGAAAAGCAGTCTTGGGGATATCTTCCTTCTTCACCCTTACTTGATAATATCCCGATCGCAAATCTACCTTGGATAAGTATTGTGTACCATGAAGCTGATCGAACAATTCATCAATTCTTGGGAGAGGATACTTGTTATTTATCGTCATTTTTTTAAGTTCACGATAATCGATGCAAAGCCGAATTGACCCATCCTTCTTCATGACGAAGAGAACTGGTTCACCCCATGGTGAAGCACTTGGGCGTATAAACTCTTTATCCAGATTTTCATGTAGTTGTTTCTTCATCTCTTCAATCTCAACAACAGCTATTCTATATGGATTCTTGGATATTGGTAGCACCCAAGGTATAAGTTCAATTGAGAACTCAACATCTCTTCTATGAGGAAGACCAAGCAGTTCCTCGGGAAACACTTCAGCGAATTCCCTCACAATAGGAATTTATTCAAGGACAGTTTCTTCCTTGGACTCAATCATCTGAGCCAGATACGCATACTCATAAGGCAGTAATATCCACGCTTGAGATGATGGAGCTAAAGGAGATTCATCTTCCTCCTAACACTTGTAAATAATCGGGGGTCGATTCTCCATATGGAGTGTGATTTCCCGCTCCCGACAATTTATGTTGGCTCTATATAAGGAAAGCCAATCCATGCCAAGAATTGCATCAAATTCCACCAGAGGGAGTATGAAGAGGTTCGTCGGGAAATTCAATCCACATATTATAATAGTGGAGGACTTATATTCATGGGATGCAATGATTTCCCCAATTTCTGTACTCACCGACATCTTTACTTCCATGATTTGTGGTGGTGCTGGGATGGTTCTACTAAACTTTTGAGATATAAAAGAATGAGTAGAACCTGAATCAAAAAGTACTTTCACTATTCTTGAATGAATAACTAGCATACCTGTCACCACTCCGTTGTCGGGGTTCACTTTGGTAGAAGTGATGGCAAAAGCTCTTCCTTCCTGCCTTGGAGGTTGTTGGTTTTCTCCGAAAACCCTTGGATTAGGGAACTGATTTGCAAAATGACATGGTTCTTTGCATTTGTAGCATTGAACAACGTGTTGAGGTTCGAACGGAGCGTTCCTCTCCTCTGTCGCAGCCGTGGGTCTTTCTTCTCGATAGTTAACAGCTAGGTTCCCTTCTCTTCCACACCTGAAGCATTTTCTCATCCCCTTAAGGCAATTTCCAGGGTGCTTCTTTCCCGACATTTGGAAAGGGGGGTGCCGGATCTTCTTAGCACCATTGGATTTATCCATTGGACCACCAGCATTGAAGTCCTCCTTACGCTTATTGTCCCCATGATACCCCTGTGATTCCCCGATCTCCATTTCAACCTTCAGGGAACATCGGACAATTTCCTCATAGCTGTCAAAGTCACGGATCGCTAATGCTTTCCGCAAGCTAAGCTTCAGCCCACCAAAGAAGTGGTCAACCATGCATTCGGGGGTAACGACAAAGCCGGAAGCGTATCGTGCAAGCCTTGTAAATTTTGCCTCGTACGCTCCAACAGATTCTTCATTTTTTTTCTTGAGGGAAAGGAAGTCCCTTTCCATCTAAAGCCAGAGGTTCTGTGGAAAATATTTATCGAAAAACATCTTTAGGAAATCCTTCCATTCCAATGCCTTGATCTCCTCCTCAGGCTTCGTATTTTTGATCAACGTCCACCATTGATCAGGTTCACCCTCCATATGATTAGCCGCCAAGATAACCTTCTCCTATTCAGAACATTGGAGGATGGAGAATATCTTTTCAATGGAGTTGGTCCATTGTTCAGCGATCGTGGGATCGGCTGATCCACTAAAAGTAGGAGGACTTTGTCTCATGAAGCTCTCAATAGCGACTTGTTCTTTCTTAGGGGGGTTGAACGTTCCTCTTGACCCATGTTTCTATTCAAAACTTGAGTTAGCTGAGAGAGAAGCATGACAAAGTTCGTGATTCCCACTCCCATTGGATTTGGCATCTCAATAGTACAGTCATCACACTGATCTTCACAACGGTTATTAGCCCAAGTCCTCCTATTACCGGCCATTGGATGGAGTAAAAGGAAAGTTAGGGGTAACATATAAAGGGTAATCCAAAGACAAAAGTTGATGACTTATAAATAAACTTTTATTTCCTTACTCAATAGTCTATAGGCTTCAATCTAGGCTTTTCATGATCTACTTTCTAACATATATTAATAGGGGAATTTTATTAATTCCCTTAATAAGGGTTCATACTAAGCTTTTGAATTTATCAAAACATATCCCCCGAGAGTTTCGTAACCAAGAGTGCAGCAAGGCCTGTTTTCATGCACCAGTTCCCGTTCGAGTCTAGCTCAAAGCGGTATTTTCGGGTTTTACCCCTAGGATACATCTGTGCCAGAGCCACCTCAACCTGCTCATATCCAAACAGGGATGTATTTGTTTGATAAACCACTTACATAGTACATACCAAAAGATAAGGATGTTTTTATTATACTTAGTCTTGTATCTAAGGCTTTACTAGGGTTTCCTAATCCCAAAAATAACTAAACCTATCCTCTGATAACAACTATGACAACCCTGGTTTTATTACAAACTTAAACTTGATTTATTACATAAAACATCACTTAATACAACAAAGAAGATAGAGAGTTTTAGTGTCATTAGGGCTTAGGATCATTACAAAAAAACTTAAAACACGAAATACAACATCTTTATTGAAAACATCTTTTACATGACCACTACATTCCCTCGTACTTAGCATTGCATGGGATAACCTGAGGACATGCATCAGAAAAGGGTGAACTATAAAGCCCAGTAAGGGAGTACACATGGAATAACATGAGGATTAAAACACATGTTAGACAATAGGCATATCAATATAGCATAAAAGAAACATGAGCATAAAGGCATGATAAAGCATGATAATCACAACATGGAAATGTGGCAACAACACTTAACATGGAATTAGCCTGAGCCAAGGCTCATTGCACATGGAGCATGAGTAAATCCTCATTGCACATGAAGCACGAGTAAACCCTTGTTTCACTTGAATTAGCATGAGTCAACACTCATTGCACATGAAGTATCATGATACTATACTTTACCCAATGCATTGGAGCGCTATAAGGGCACACCCTTCTTAAACATTTCATTTCATGCATAAGTGTGCCACATTGATCATACAACATGGATTCATAAAACTTAATCATTTATTCCACGACAAAGGAATGTGGAATTTATACTTGAAACATTACAATAAATAAGTAAATGTGCATAAAGGTGAATACCCTTGATGGAGAAATGGGTATGGTATTCACTACACAATGACATTGGCTTAGAAAATCGGTGCGATTTCAGCAGCGTAACCGCGTGACATAAGAATTCATAAAAATGGTTGATGAGAGAGAAAGGGGTTATTCATCATATTTACATGTAATGTATAGTAAGGAGGTCATATAGATACATTTCCCCATAATTGTAATGGAATTTAGATTCATGATACAAAAGTATTGCATGAATGTAAAAGAGGAGAGAGAAGTTCCTTTCGGAATTTCGACATAGTAACGGGTGTACATGGGAGGCATTTAATGAGAGAGAAAGGGTCTCCATTCATTAAAACATAAAGAGGGAAGTATTAGGGAGGTGTGAAACCATACCCCAACATTTATAATTTAAATTAAAATGGCAAAACAACTTAAAGAAAATTGGACAAAAATGAGAAAGGAAGAAAAAACCCTTACTTGGAAGTGTGCTTCCCAAGGCTAGAGAGAGGCTTGTAAGAGGATTCTTGGGAGCTTAGGGAACATTGGGAGGATTCTAGGGAGAGTAGGGCAGAGTTTGGACGAACTCCAAGAGATTTTATTGAGGAGTAAGTGGGATCTTGGGTGGTTTTATATAGGAAAGGTGAGGGAATTCTTTATTATTTAGGTTTGGGTACCCTTACATTAAATTAATCAAAACCACAAACCATCCCATAGTTTTTGCCCACGGTTTTTAGAAAAGGGAAGAGGAAATTAATATTTTATAAGGCCAAATTCCGAACTTCCTAAAATATTAAGATTGCTTATGTGGAGGTGAGTAACACTCCCAAGGGAATTAATTTAAAAAGGCAAGGTGTTGAATAAGTCTTGAGGGGTCCATTAATGATTTAAAAAGTGAGTCAAACAAACCCAAAATCACATTATTTTAATGGTAAACCATATATTTGCCGAAAATAATGATTATAGTATTTTATTACATCACTATTGGGTCATTATGATGTCATAAAACACATTATATATTTAAATGGTATTTAATTTTTACCCAAAAATTTGACTGTCTCAGAAAATTATGAAAAATTCTCCATTGGATAATTTAGACGTACTGATTCCATCAATGAAATTGTTTTTATCTAAAAAATCTTTTAAATATGTTAATTTTCACTTTTATAATAAAAACCGACATTTATCGAAAATTCACTGGTTTTGACAGAAATGGCTTTCAAACTATAATAATAAATTTTAATTGCATTCATAAAATTATAAGATCATTTATATTTAATAAAAATTAATTTAATAATATTATTATTATTTTATTAAAATATTTTTTAATTCAAAAATCCTTTAATTTAATAAAATATATTTCTTAATTAAATAATTACTAAAAACACCATTTGTACTTTAAAAACAATTTACAATCTTTCAAAAATGACTAGAAATTATATTCATTATTATATATAAAAAATAATGTACATGAACATAGTACTACTTATTTGTTACATAACCCCTTAAAACAGCCACATAAGACCTAAGGGTAAGGTGTGCGATGGTGACAGACTCTTGGGGTGGCTCGGATAACATCGGTCGAGTGGTAATCTCTATCAACTTCCACTTTTCTTGCAGACGGTCCCGTTCGAGCTTGAAATAGTGAATCTCAGCTTGGGCTTGGTCAAGAGCGAATCCAAAGGATGCCACCTCTTTTCCGAGCTCCGACAAATGGGCTTCGTATGGGGAAATTCTACTGGATGAGGCCATCACTTCCTTTGTCTGAGTAAATTGGATTTGTTAAAGTCTTATATTTATACTAATCATGTGATTACTGTTCAACATCTATATTAGCAACGGTCAAAATTCTTAACATAAAACCAAAGAATTTGACATCTTATAAAAATATTTTTCATAAAGAGACATTTAATTAGATCAAGAGGTAGTTTCCATTAATGAAATTTTGGGTCGTTACAAAATGTGTTGGAGAGCAATATCAGGATCAACTATTCATATAATCTATATTGGGATCAATCATTAAAATATATTATAGAGGGATCACCTTCCGTCATCTATAATTATAAAGTAAAATATCATAAATAAAAACATTTAATATATCTCTTTTTCATAATAAAATCCTTGAAAACTATTTTGAACTCATATGAAAAACATTTTCCGATATCAAAATACTATTTCAATTTAAAATATATTTAAAAAAATATACCAAGAACAAAGAAAAAAAGGGTTTTCATTGAATAAAAAATAAAGGATTATAATAGAGGAAAAACAAAAAATAACAGTTGTAGTAGTTGGAAAATTTGTTAACACCGTATATGTTAAAATAGGACATTCATTTTTTTTGTAAATGTAGTCAGAACGTTTGGTATAAAATAGGTAAAAATATTATTTTTATAAAAAATAATAATATATAAAAAAGAGACATAAAATTATATTTATGATTCATTTATTTCAATATAAATTTGTTCGTAAAATAATTTTAAGAATACGGACATGGAATAAAAATATTTAGAAAATAAATCTTTTAAACATTAAAAAGAGGTGTAAGTTTAAAGTGTATCTTACTTTTAGTTAGACTCATCACACACATTATTTATCTTTATGAATAATAAAAATATGATAATTTTTTGAATTAATAACCTTTTTCATGTTCATTATTCAGTTTATTCTATTTAATACCAATTTATATAAAATTACTTAATCAATTAAATTCACATCAGGTGTTTTGGTGATATTCAGATCATGTGTCCCAAATGATTTGTGTAGGTTGATTATGGTCAAAGAGGAAATTATTATATCATATCTAGAATAATAATAATTAAATAATTATCATATTTATATTTTAATCCTAATTTTAAAACTATTCATCAATGATGGTTAAGAAAATGGGAATACGTTATAATCAGGGAGATTGTGGGTCGTACGCACGCATGAGTAATGTTTTTATTTTTCAAGAATCACGATGGAACGAAGGTAAGTGTATTTATACATTAATATCATGGTTATTAAATAAAATATATAAAATTATATCTTAATATAAACTTATATATATCATCTATAAGATTTGGCAATGAAAAATCAATCACATCGCTTCATGCAGGTGGTAGTCCACCTGTTTTCATGAAGAACGTTATCTTCTATTAATGGACGGAAAGGTATGAAAGTGGATGATATCTTATTTCTTTCGAATGGTAAATATTTTCTCTATATCATATATATATATATATATATATATATACCTTAAATCTACCATTATGACTGGCTATTAGAGGTGTTTATGGAAAATGAAACACATCACTTCGTGGAGGTGGTAAACCACACATAAGCATGAGCGATGATTTCATTTTACATAGGATAGAAAAAAAGATGAAAATGGTTTTAACATAATCATGATAACATATTACTTTTTTTAAGATACATATTTTAATCATTATATCATGTATAAAGAATATTTTAATGAGTTTTAATAAGAAATAAACTTTTAATGGGTCTGTCAGGACTTATACCTTCACCTCAAACAACCCCTTTGGCTTAGACCTTAAGCCTTCTAGGATGGTTTCAAACCAAAAAATATCATGTATGATGTAAATAATGTAGTGGGGATAGACTTGGTTAGTTATTTTCTAAACTAGATTTCTCAAAAGGTGTGAGGAAGATAGGGGAGGAGGTTCCCATTTATAAGCGATGGGAGGGGAACTTATGGAATTAAATGATGTAATAAATTGAAATAAATAAATTTTCATTGAAAAATGGTAATAGATTGATTGAATTTGAAGTTAGAATGAGAATTATTTCAAATTATTTCATCTAATAAAATTCATAAAAGTTTATATTATTTATTTACCCTTATCTCTTATTTTTAACCCCTTATTAAACATTTTGAAAATTACGAGGATTCCAATATTTTTTACTCTGTAGGGGTCAACAAAGTATCTATAAAAGGAAAAATGATCCAATAATAAAATGAGGTTTATATTTTCAGCCATATCTCATTTATTTGTCCAATTGTATTATTTTTTTAATGTTAAGTTATTTAATAAAATATTTTTTATTATATAACCTCATTAATGTCATTTTTGGAACTATTCATTTAATTTCACTTTAATGACATCAATATATATATATATATAATTTTAATATAAATCCTTGAAATAGACCAAATATATTATATTAATTGATAAAATTCATGGGACGCTATAACTTTTACAAAAAATATTACTTTTAGAGTTTTTAAAATCATTTAAATGATTTTCTACTACATGCACTAGCACTATGTCGGTGTTGTGTAAGAATTTATTATAATTATTTTTTCCCTAAAAATTAAAAAAAACTACTATGATAAAAAAATTAATATATATATGAAAATATTTATAACAGAAATTATCCTCTTTTTATCCACATGTAAGTATTTTAGAGATATTAAAGTCAAGACACTAATATTTTCAAATTTTCATTACATAAAATAATATAAAATTCATTTTTAAAGAATAATTCCTCTTAAATGACATATGTTGGAGATTTTTAAATGATATGGTAAAATTTCTCCTATATGGTGAAATGAAGGGAAATTTTTGGTTGATTTTGAGAACTTATTACATGGTTTTAACACTGATTTACCCATTTTTCCTTTACTGTGGTGACAAAATAATTACAATGGCTAATATTCATAATGAAAAAAATTTAAGGGACATATTAAAAAAAATTATCCTCAACATTTAAAATATTTAATATATTTTTTAAGATTCGTTTTCTCAAATTGGAATAAATTTATTTAAGATAATAACGCAAAATGAAGAGAAAATGGTTTTTTAGAAAAATGCCTTCTTGGTATAAAAAGGTATTTCTTCTAAATTAAACCATAAAATTAATTATAATTAAAATAAATTTTTTTTTCATAATGTAATATAAGTAATTATACATTCAACCCATTTAAAAAAAATTACTTTCTAAATTCTTGAAATAGAAATACAATTTTCAATAAAATCATTATTTTAAATATTCTTTAAAACATTAAACATTTCAAACATTTTCAAAAAATCATATAAATGTGATTTTTATATGATTATTTCAAAAGGGAAATTATTTTTTTATAATTAAAATTATAAAATTCATATATTAAAATTTTAAATAAAAAACTTATTTGAAAAACCAATAAATAAGAATAAAACCACTTCCTTTTTGAATGAAAAAGTACATAATATTCATCTAATGAATATAAAATTTTAAAATCTAATTCATGAATAATATTAAGGAATTATATTTATTATTATATTTACTTGGGTTAATGTAGTAACCTTATAGGCTTCTCTTTAGAAAGACATGCCATCTTCCTATAGAGTTCTATCACTCGTCTTCTTGGGTATTAAATTCCCTGAAATATGATTTTAAGACTATAGGTGATATAAGGTTTCTAGAAATAAGTGATCCTGAGGATATTAGAATTTTTTTTAGAATTCATTAATTTAAAATGATAGAACCAAAACCACTCTTGTATCTATCATTCTGAATAAGGATTTCAATGTTGGAAAAAGGGTTTTGTTGTTTAATTCTAGGTTGGGGATATTTCTTTGGAAACTAAAGAACAAATGGTCTAGACCCTTATCTAATATGAGAGTGATTTTAGATAGTTTTTTTGAGCTTATTAGAGAGTAAAATCAACCTTTTTTCCAATGATCATTGAATAATACATTACTATGAGGGGAAGTCAAATGGAATTGCTTCCATATCCATAATTTAAATCTAATGCTACCACTAGGTCTAATTGGGGACTTTAAAATTAGTAATTTATAGTCAACAACAAAAGTTTATTTCTCTTTGGTGCCTTTATTTTGAAATTAAATCTATTTGTTATCTTCTTTATCTACATAGTTCATTTCATAGTCTCTTATGAAATTTTGCTTCTATGAGTTATTTGGAGCTTAGTTGACCTTATAGATCATAATTTATATTAATTTTCAAGGATAATGATGATATCATAGCTAGAGATTCAAGGAAAAAATATCACATTACTCAAACCCTAGTTTATGTTTATTTTATATTTTTTATGGTATCTCATTATCATATATTTTAATCATGTAGGAAATAAAAATGTTAAACCTACGATTTTCTATCAAAAAAATAAGGAATAGTGCATCTATATTAACACAAAATTATATTATATCCCACATATATAAGTGTATTGTTGAAATAATTCTTTATTATTATTTTTACTATATATTATTGGGAACTATGTGTGGACGAACCCACAATTTTGATTTTGTGGAAATATGTTAATGTGATGGGTACATATCTTTCTGGTATATAGATTATTGGAAATCAAACCAAACCAATGTTTCAAACATTGATATCACACTAAAAAAATATTTGTGTTACTCTAAATAATTGATCGTTATGTTTTATCTTGAGCGAAATTTTGAATTCTTGGGTTTGATCTTATAAAAATGAACGGCATGGAATTTTTATAATATGTCTTGGTTATTCTAGTTGATGAGGAATTCTTTTAACTTTCTTATAACCCTTAAAAAAATCTATGGACTTCTAAATTGCGCAATATTTTTGAATGAAAATATTCTCCCACCATGGGATTCAAAATTTTGGACAATGTTGGGTTTTAGGTGTGGGGGAGAGTAGTTTTATAGGTGTTAACTTTTTCTTAAATTATTATACATAAAAAATCCATGTAAATGTTTTTCAGAATTTTTAAAATTATTTAAAACTTATACATTATTTTTGTATTTACAAGTTGATAATTTAATGTTGGTTATTGACTGGGTCATTAACACTAAAATTGTTGATTTTTTATTATAAATATATTATATTTTCACTATTTTTAATGAAATTGTATTTATGAACTAGGAAAGAGAGTGTGGTATGATTGATTGTCATGTAATTGTAATTAGAAAACGAAAAAATAGATGTTTTTATTGAAACAATGTAACATAGACTTTATGTATTAGAAAACCTAAGGCGATAACTAGAAAGATAGTCATACAATTCCTTTCAAACCGGATAAAAATGTGTAATTGGGATCCAATGATGAATCCATGAGACATTGGGCACTGGTTGTGGGAGTCAATCAATGCCAATTTTTTTATTGAATGTGTTCTATGCACATAAATAGCTGGGAAAATTTCCTATAAAGTGGGTAATTATTACAAATTAACTCATTAAGGTGAGGGTAATATTGAACCCAGAATAATAATGGTAAAATTTAATTATAATAAAATCACTTGATTTTTATCAAGTGAAAAATGGATCTTTTTAATAAGGAATCTGGGAGAGAGTAATAATTAAAGTTTATTCTTATTAAACTATTCCAACTAAATCTAACTCAATTTCACTCCCAAAACCAAAACACTGACTTGTACTAAAGTAAGATAGTTAGTGAATTTTATATAGTAGGTATGAAATGTTCAATAATGAATGACCTTATGCTTTATTAATTTTTAGTGTGTGTATTTGAACTTAAGAAAAATTATCATTTTTGTTTGAAGTCTTTGTAAATAAATAATAATCATTGAATATCCTAGATATTCATGGATTTCATATAGAGAAGAAATTTTAAAATTGTGGAGTAATTTGATATGGAATGTATTTATTTCATTTGTATACATATATTTTAGATATTTATTGAGTTTTTAATGCTCAAAATGTGATTCTATTAGAGAATTTTTATTACATTGTAATTTGTGATTGAATGTGTAATTCTGTTAATATCAAAATTAAATTGGTTTTTTTTAATAGGACAAATGTTTTTTTTCCATTAAATTAAGAAAAATAATAATTTAATTCCTACTTTAAATTTTTTTTACAAAAAAATATTTGGTAATTTTTAATTTCATAAATTAATTATTTTATTAATCCCCTTGTTTTTATTATAAACATCATTTTTGAAATTAAATTTTATTTTTATTTATAATATTTAATTTTTAAATTCTTTGTGGAATTTTATTAATTATAATTAGTTTTTATAATGATTTTTATTCTTTGAATATTTATTTAAGGATAAATTGACCACCAAATCATAATTTTCAGTGCATCCCCATCAAATTTGAAAAAGGATTCCAACATACATGAGACACATTTGAACTCAATGAAAGTGTAGTTGAAGATAATATGTGAAGGTAGTCAACCTATAAAACATTAAATATGGTAGTATAAAGCTTCTGCATGTTGTAATCCCAACTAACCACAGTTACAAATCCATCCAAGTCTCAAACTATAATGGTAAGATACTTTCAAGATATTAAATGAGTGTAGTTAACCAATCATAGACTAATTTACATTGGATTAAGAGTAGATATAACTCATAATGGAATAACTGGTTGAAAACTCATAGAAATGAAGATACCTATTGTTGGCTAAAATGAAGCCAAGCTTGAGGAATAAACTTGAGATTGAAGCATGAGGTTATTGAGTTGGAACCAAACTTAATGAAAATCAAAGTAATGACCGAATCTGTTGTAGTTAAAACTGAAAATGATTAATGACATTTATTAAAGTTTACTAAATCATTAAGTGTAATAAAGGGTTAAATTTATCTAATATTATAATAGAAACATAATGCATTAGGGGACTGCACCAGTGTTAGGAGATAATGAGCTTGATGTTGGAGACCAAAAAAAGTGAATCAGGGTGGAGAATAATGTCAATATTTGTATTTTCTTTCTAACAAAGAGCGGAGAACCAAATCACTAAAAATAAATGCTAATTTTAATGGATGATGAATTCAGATTTTTTTCCACCTATGTGATTTGAATTTCAAAAAACTGTCATACAAGGTTGCGATCAGTAAGATATTTTGAGTTCGATAGGATCAACTCACATTTTTGTTAAATTGTTACTTATCATAATGAAAAGTAATAGGACTAATGGAATATTAACCTAACCTAGGAAAGTGTAAATAAAATTTTTATTCCAACATTTATGTTTTGAGTTTAGTTTCTCTTAAAAATGTGACAAATTTGATAATTTGATTTTATTGGTTAAAAATTATACATTTTATAAAGATTTAAATTATTATATCAAAAAAATGTATTATTAATTTTTATTATAATGAAATAGTCTTATCAAAACACAATTTTTAATTAAAAAAGATAAAATAATTTTATTTATTTAAGTGTCAAAAAGTTTACAATGTATTTTAAATCCGCTGTTATTTTTAATAAATATGTATTTCCATAGATACAATTTAAACCTTTCATATTTATAAAATTATTGTGTGAAAATAAATGTCAATTTTTAATTCAGAGTTTTGATATTAGGTTACACTGAATTTATCAGAATTTTATGAAATACATTAGTTTTTTGTGAATAGTAAAAATACACTTTTGAGTTTTCAGAATGTTTGATGACATCTTAATGATGGAAAAATTAATATAAAATTATGGTCAACTTGTGGAAATTAAAATATGATATGATGTGTTCCAAGTGGCCAATACCATGGGTAAATACCATGGGTAATCCCCTGATTTTTCATATACCACTTCTAAGGTGTCTTTAGAAATTAATAAAATTTTCCTCACTTTAGCTACACATACCCACCCATTTATTCTGTTACATTCATTAAAAATTAATCATCCTTGAATATATGGTATTTTTACATCCCTATTATTCCTCCCAAGGAATCCTCAATCCCCTAAGGTCACAACCATCAAGTTTTAGGAGTTACTAAACAAGGTAAGACAATCTATCACCCTTCTCTTTTTCAAGCACACCTTTTATGTTATTCCTTTTTAATTTCCATTAGATTATGTTTTTATATTTAATTAAATATCCACATTACTATTCATAATATTTAAAAATTATGAGATACCCTATTTTCTCTCATTGTCTTATTTTATGAAATTTAAAGGGACGTCATTCGACTGCCGAATTTTCAAAAGGTATTTCTCAACTTCTCTTTTTCTATAAAGTTCCTTTCTTTAATTTTTCTATCCTAAACTCCCCTCATCCAAAAGGTATGATAAATAAGTTACTTTATATATAATATAATTTTTTTATGAAAATTTAAAAATTCATCACCATATCTCATTTTACCTCCTTTTATAAAAAAAGAAAACACCGTCCAAGATGTGTTAATTTGTAGCATTCAAGGATGATATGTTTTTAATTTCTATTATTGTATTCATAGATGGTCATGTAACCATATTTATGGTTGAAAAATATCTTAACATATGTATTTTATATTATTTAATGTTCTGTAATCATCATACACATATGATTTGAAATGACAAATTAAAATAAGCTCGTTGTGAGCAAAACCGCTCAAAATAATCCAAGTGATTATCATTAAATTTTTATATAATCAATCATCCTAATCCAAAATTTCCAAATGAATTATATGATAATTTAATCGTATTTATTATCAATAATAACATATAAATTAAATTATGAATTTCAATTCCAATTTTACATGAACTTCCACACTCCTGTAATCAAGAGAATTGATCATGAAATCATGGAAACAAACACTCTAGAACGAAAAAATTCAAACCTATAACATATAAATAAGGACATAAGTGAACTTAAAAATCATTAATGAATAAAATATATGTATATATAGTATTTAATTAGTTAAATAATTTATTTAATTGGATTATCCATGCATTAAGGTCAAGTGCATAATAAATTTGGACATTAGGTAAGGATTTTCTACCAGAACCTCCATTTTCAATAGGGTTACTCTTATCCTCTACTTAACTCAATTAAATTCTTGTTTATTATTATGTAATACTAATAAATAATGTTTTAATTTTATATATATGTGTAAAAACCAGAATAATTATTTATTTTATGGGGATTTACATGCTTTAAAAGTATCTTTCAAAAATGATTTCTGAAATACAGGCATGTATCAAGGGAACTTCTCCAATTCGTACCTATGTTCATGTAAACTATGTAATATATTTTTCAAAAATTATTTTACTAAAATAACACATTTTTTTATGAGAAAACTATATTATTTCACTTCTCTTTTTATTCAAATATTTTTCCAAAATAACTCTTCTTTTCAAAGTAAAAGAGTATTTATCTCAATAATTACTCCATTATTTAATTAGAGTAATTTTATCAAATTCAACACTCTTATTGACTCTTATTTACAATTATGACTAATATTGTATGATATCATCTACTATATTTTATCGAATGGTTTATGATTAGTTTGACCATGGATGTGCTATCTTGAAACTATTCACTTTATCACTCAGAACGGTTAGTGTTTATGTTTGGGGAAAGTTGTTTACATTTCATATGTTAGTTTAAATATGAATGTATATATTTTTGATGTTTCTACCCATTCATATGAGTAATTCATTATACTTATTATGTGATCAGTGGGGCCCACTATATCATCTCGATTCATCAGTATGTCTCACGAGACAAAATAAATATGGACTTGGTCGAGTCCTTTCTCCTTTTTAGATATGGTTTTAGAAAAGGCATTAACAATTTTTTGATGTATTGGATGAGGCCTTGAAGGTATACTTCAGAATGTCCAAAAAAATAAATTTACCACATTATGAATCATGTAATTAATAGTACATGAGGTTATTCGACTGGTAGAATACTCATGATTATACTTTATTATGGAATTATTTATTCAGCCCTTATTCCTTCCATATTATGTTCAAGTTAATTTTTAAAGGCATGTGTTTTAAGTTATTTACAATGTATAATGTTTATATTTACATTATCTTCCACTATATTGCTTACCCTTACTAAGCATCTAAGTCCATCCCTTTTGTTATGTTTTATTTTCTGATGATGTGAAGAATTAAATTATAAATGACCTTCAAGGGAAACCTAGGAATTATGGATGTTTTTAAAGGAATTTTTATATTATATTTCATTTCAAGTTGTAATTTTGGACTTATATATGTATCTAGTTTTACAAAACTAATAAACTAATTTGTTCATTCAAGATGCGAATTTATTGTAATTATTCTAATGTTATAAATAATGCACCTTCTCTTGGTAACTTTAGTCGGGGCGTTACAGTTGGTATCCGGGGAATTTTAGTAGAAAAATTTGAAACTAGATTTAGAAAATGTATATTATAAAACAAAAAACTATGAAAGGATTTTAGGATAAGTATACAAGAACAGGCTAGAATTTTGGTAAGGAATAGATAATCTGATTCTTCTTAGAAAATATATCCATGTCTGGATATAAAAAGTGCATATGGTTCTAACATAGATGTACCTAGGAGTAACAACTCTGACAAGGTGTTTCAGGATTAAGATAAGGTAACCTAGTACATGACAATAAGCCTTATTGTTCCCCAGTTTTGACACTCATATGGGATATTCTTTTGATATTTTTCATTTTTATTACAATAAATTATGAATGATTTGAAGGTAAATTTTTCCTCAAAGAAAATATGTTTGTAATTATGAGATTATCTATGCATAAGATTTAAATTTTTTGAAGATTTTTTTGGTTAATACTATACATTATGATTCATAACCTAATCCTAGGTGTCCCCTTATTTAGAAATGGAACCTAGTGGACGGAATGGAAACTATATCAATGTATGTATTCCATGTAGGTATTTACCTTCTATGAAAGATAATGATATTGGTACTGGAGATATGAGTGGTGATTAGAAAATTGTAACTATATTGGGACAACTGAATAAGGTTATGAACAATAACCTTACCCATATATAGTATCCAGATCCAAAATGTGGAAGAAAACTTTTATACCAATTTATATGAAAACATCATCTATCATTCAATGGGACTACTAACCCATTAATAGTGGAGAAGTCGATAAGTTATTTATAGAATAAATTTCTTACTTTGGGATGTAACGATAGAGGGAAGGTTTTCATGGAGGTTTATCATCTATCAGGAGATGTAGATCAGTGGTGGTTATTAATTAAAAACACAAAGGAGGAGGAAGAAATCAATGAAATCAAATGGGGGGATTTTAAAGAAATTTTCATAGAAAAATATTTTCCTCATGGATAATGAGCAGATATGGAAAGACAATTATTGAATCTCAAATGGAAAAAGGATGAAATTTTTTTCAAAGTATGAAGCCAACATTACAAGGTTATCAAGGAATTGTATATACTATATCTGTAATCCAGGGAGAATTATTGATCAATTATTTGATTGTTTAAAACCATTCCTCTGAAGGGAACTAGTCTCCCATTGTTTATCATCATATGACGACATTGTCTCATGTTATAGAAAGATAGAGAAATAATTCTCTAAGTCTTATGACTTTAAAGGAAAACTAGAGAAGAAGAGTTTGCAAAATTATATAAATGATGAAGGGAAAAATAAAAGGAGAATTTTCCAACAAAAAATACTTGTGAAAGGAAACACCTTGGTACCAGCATAAAAGGAAAAGATGTTTGTTGTAAGTGTGGAAATAAAGGCCATAATTCTGGTGATTGCAAGGGTAAAAAGAATCTATCAATATTCAATGCTATAATTGTAGAGAGATGAGTCACTATGCCAATGATTTTCCAAATCATCAATGAAACAAGCCTCATAAAAGGCCAAGGGAGAAAGGACAAGATCATACGATCATAGTTGTTGAGATGGAAATTCCTAATGATGTGGTGGAAGGTAATTTAATAAATTCCTCAAACTTAGCCAATGCTTTATTTTATTCTGGATCATTGAATTCTTTTATATCTTCCGAATTTTCTAAGAAAATTAGATATTTATAATTTGATTTAATAAAGGAGTTGTTAGTTAAACTCCTAAGGGAAGCATCATTGAAATAAAGATGTGTCGATAAATCCCCCTTATGCAAATAAAGGTGACTTAGTTTATAACCTTATCCTCATACCCATAATTGATTTTTATATAATCCTTTGTATGGATTGGATTTCAAATTATGATGAAAAAATATATTGTAAGAAGAATAAAGATACAATTTTTGAGAATGGTGTAGAATCACTTCGGGCTATGTAATGGGTCTCCCTCTACCCAGTCTAAATAAGTCTTTGCTTTAAATAATAAAATGAGGCTTCGGGCCCAACCTTTCTATATTCTTATCTAGATCCACCCCTACTTGATCTACTTAATTTAATTCTTAGCAAGGATGAGAATGAAATATCACTGGGTGAGGAATGAAATATTTAAATTGAGAATGTACCTATTATTCAAGAATATATTGATGTTTTCCAATGGATTTACATGAACACATCCAGAGTGGGATGTTGAGTTCTCTATTTATTTAATTCAAGGTTCAAGGCATATATCAAAGAATCCTTATAGAATTCACAGTATAGAATTATTATAACTGAAGAAACAACTAGAGAAATTGAGTGATAAACGATTCATTTTCCTTAGTGTTTCTCCATGGGGATTCCCTTTTCTTTTTGTTAACAAGAAAGATGGATTTATAAGGTTGTACATTGACTATAGGGTGATCAATACTGTAAAAAAAGAACAAGTATCCACTACCTCACATTGATTATTAATTTTATGAACTTCATGGAGCCCACTCTTTTTTGAGGACTGACCTTTGATCTAGATATCATTAGTTGAGTGTGAAGAAGAAAGATATTCTAAAGATATCATTTTGATCTAGGTATGGTCATTACAATTTTACTGTAATGCCTTTTGTACTAACTAATTCACCCTCAATATTCATGGATCTAATGAATAGAGTTTTCGAAAAATATCTTAATAAATTTTTTGTTGTATTTATTGATGATATCTTTGTATACACCCAAATCTACGAAGATCATGAGAATCACATTTTCATTATTCTGAAGACTCTTAGAAGAAATGAGTTATATGGGAAGTTTAGAATGTGTAAATTCTTACTTTAAACTATTTATTTTCTTGTCCATATTGTCTCTAAGAAGGAAATATTAGTTGCTCCTACAAAAACAAAAGAATTTCAGGAATGGCCTACTCCAATGAACCATACCGAGGTACGTAGTATTATTGGTTTATTAGGTTATTATCGGCGTTTTTTTCCGAACATTACTCGAATATACAACTCTTTAACCAAGATTAATCATAAAGGGGTTATGTTCATATGGAAAAAGGAATTTGAGGAATTTTTTGAATAATTTAAGATGAGATTATTGAATTCTCTGATTAGGAATCTACAATAGGGGAATGGTGGGTTTGTGATCTATAGTGACACATCGAAGTAAGGACTTGGCTTTGTCCTAATGAAGAATGATAGAGTTATTTCCAATGCATCAAGGCAGTTAATAATTCAGGATAAAAACTATCCAACACATAATATTGAGTTATAAACTATAATATTTCCTCTAATGATATGGAGATAATATATTTATGTAGGAAAATTTGAGATATACAGTGATCAAAAGAGCGTGAAATTTATATTCTCAAAAAACAAACTCAATTTGAGGCCAAGGCGATGGCTCGAGCTACTCAAGGATTACAATTGTTCCATACACTACCACCCAATAAAGGAAAATAAGGTAGTTGATGCATTGAGTAGGAAGGATCATGGAGTTCTAAAAAATTATAATTGATAGGGATCCTAGGTACATGGATCTAGTTGGGATGGATATAGGAATAATTAAAGAAGGTGAAAAAACATTACTTTTTTAATTGGTTTCCCAACCATCATTATTATAATGGATTAAATTTTGTTAGTCTGTTGACGAGAATCTTCAAAATAAAATTATTACTGTGAATGATGGAAAGTTGGTAGAATTCATATATGAATATGGAATTCTGAAGTTTGGGAAGAGGCTTTGTGTACCCACTATACTCGATCTAAAAAGAGAGTTATTGGATGAATCCCATAGTACAAATTTCTATATACATCCCTGTTCCACTAAGATGTATAGATATTTGAGGGGAAATTTCTAGTGGTATAACATAAAGAGGGAAATTTCTAATTATGTATCAAGATGTTTAGTCTGACAACAGATGAATGCTAAAAGAAAGAAACCAAGAGGGGTCATGAAAACTCTACCTATTCCTACATGGAAATGGGATGACATCACTATGTATTTTTTCACTAGATTACACAAAACTCCAAGAAAGAATGATGTAATGTGGGTAATTATTGATCATCTTACAAAATCTTCATATTTCTTCACTATAAGGGTGGATTTTCCACTAAGTCACCTTGAATGACTCTATATCAATGAAGTTGTAAGACTTCATGGAGAAACTCTTTCAATAGTGTCTGATCATGATCCTCGATTTACGTAAGAATTCTTGAAAAGTCTTCTGAAATATTTGGACACTGGAATTCGTTGGAATACTTTTTTATCACCCCCAAACTGACGGGCAATCAAAAAGGATGATCCAATCTTTAGAAGACATGTTGAGATCATGCTCAAATGACTTTCAAGGTATGTGGGATTAGTGTATACCCTTGGTGTATTTTTACTAAAATAATATTTTCTATTCTTGTATTCAAATGGAACCATAAAAAGCATTGATCAAAATGAGATGTCGTACATCAATATTTTGGGATGAAGTTAGTGTAAGGAAGCTTCTTGGCCCAGAGTTTATGGAGGAAACAACCCAAAAGGTAAACACTATTCAAACCTATATCAATGCATCTCAAAGTAGGAAAAATATTTTTACGGATAATCGAAGAAAGGATTTGGAATTTCAAAATGGAGATCATGTTTTCTTGAAATTATCAATATAGAAGGGTTTTATAATATTTGGAATGAAAGGGAAATAGTGCCCCAGGTACATTTTTACTTTTTAAAATCAAGAGAGAATTAGAGATGGGGATTATCATTTAGTCATTCCACTTAGCCTTTATAAGGTACCAAATGGGTTCTATGGCTCATTATTGTGAAATTACATGCCAGACCCAATGCATGACCTCAATTATGAAATAATAGAATTTGACCATAACTTATCATACATTGAAGAGCCTATCTAGATTCTAGACACTAAAGAAAAGGTTTTTAGGGATCAGACGACTCGGCTGGTAAAGGTGCTTGGAAAAATAATAAAATTGAAGAGGTGACATGGGAGATTGAGGATCTTATGATGAAGAACTGCCCTAATATTTTTATGTGGTATCATTCTATTAATTTTAAGAATAAAAGTTTTGTATGGGGGGAAGAATGTAACACCCAAATGTTTTACAAATAAATTTATTATATAATACATTCAACACTAATTCTATGTGTAACAAACAATTTGATATTTATACGAGATAGTTATAGCATGTCCATTAGATATAATTTTGTTTCTTCTATGATTTAAATTTTAAAAAAATAACATACACGATTATGATTAGTAAGATATTTAGAGTCTGATAGGATCAACTAACTTTTTTTTGAATAGTAACCTACACTTATGAATAGTAATATGGCCACTAGAATAGTAAAATCTCCTATGAACGTATAAATAAAATTTTCATTCCATCATTTTTTTTTGCTTTTATTTTTTCTTAAAAATATGACAAATTTGATAAATTGATCTTTTATGTTAAAATTGAACATCTTATAGAGATTTAAATTATTATATAAAACTAAGGATTTATTAATGTTTATTATAATTAAACAGTCTTATAAAAACACTCTTCTTTAATTGCAAATGAAAAAATAATTTTATTTTTTTAGTGTAAAACATTTTACTATGGATTTTACTATGAATTTTATGTTTGCTATTTTTTTTAATAAATAAGTATTTTCATAGATAACGGTTAAAAATTTTCATATTTAGATAATTATTTTGGTAAAATAAATTTCATTTTTGAATTCATAACATTGATATTAGGTTACATTGAAATAATGAGGATTCTATAAAATACTTTAGTTTTTTGTGAATAGTAAAAAAACAGTTCTGAGTTTTCGGTATGTTTAATGACATCATAATGATGTAATAATTAATATAAAATTCTAGTAAAATTTTCTATAGTAAAATATTATATTATGTTCTACATGGGTCCAATACCATTGGAAAATACTATGGCCAAGCCCATGGTTTTTCATATACCACTACTGAGGTGTCCTTAGAAATTAATAAAACAATTCCCTCACTTTTGCTATAAATAACAACCCATTTCTTCCATTACATTCTTTAAATTTTCATAATCTTCTAAGATCAGGTAGTTTCAACTTTCTATGAGTCCTCCCAAGGCATTATCAATCCCCTAAGTACCCAAACTACATGTTTTAGATGATACTCTACAAGGTAAGGCAATCTATCACCCATCCCTTTTTCAAGCGCTCCTTTTATGCTATTCCCTTTTAATTTCAATTGAATTATGTTGGTATATTTCATTCCATATACCCCTTAATTTCCATATTATTAAAAAATTATGAGATACCCTTTTTCTATCACCATCATATTTTATGAATTTATATGTGACGTCGTTAGGATGCCGAATTATCGTAAGGGATTTCTCAACCTCCCTTTTTTTTCAAGTACATTTCATTTTTTTCAATCATAAAATCCATTAATATAAAAGGTATGATAACTAAATTAACTTAAATATACTATAATGATGTTATGATAATGGAATAACTCATCATCATCTCTCCTTTCTACTCCTTTTATAAAAAAAATGAAAATATTGTCCAAGATGTGTTAATTTATCGCATTCAATGAAGACAGGTTTTCAATTTATATTAACATATTCATGGGTGGTCATGAAAATATTTTAATATTTAAACCTGATAATTAAATATTTATTTTATCTTATTTAATTTTCTGGAATCATCATACACACATGATGTGAAATAACAAATTAAAACAAGCTTGTTTTGAGCAAAACCACCCAAAATAATCTATGCGATTATCATTAAAGTTTTATCTAATGATTCATCCTCATAAAAAATATAAAAATTAATTATATAACAAATTAACCTTATTTATGATCATTAATAACATATAACTTCAATTATGTACTTAAATTCCCATTTTACATGAACATCCATACTCCTATAATCAAGCGAACTAATCATGAAATCATGGAAACAAACACTCCAGAACGATAGAAATTCTATATTATAACATATAAATAAGGGAATAAATGAACTTAATAAATATTTAATGAATAAAATATATGTATATAAGGTTGTTATTTAGTTAATTTAGTTATTTAATTTGATTAACCAGGACATTAAGGTCAAGGTTATAATACATTCAGATATAAGGTAAGGATATTCTACATGAACCTCCAATTTCATTGAAGTTACACTTATCCTCATCGAAACTCAATGAAATTATTATCTATTATTATTTAATCCTAATAAATTATGATTTAATGTTAAATATATGTTTCCCAACCATAATCCTTCTTTATTTCATGGGCTGTTACATGCTTTAAAAGGATCTTTCAAAAATTCTTTCTGAAATACAAGCATGTTTCAAGGGAACTTCTCAAATTCTTGCATATGTTCAAGTACAATCTATAATATGTTTCTAGCCACCATTATCTTTCTCAAATCACTCATTTTATAATTAGAAAAATATATTATTTAACTAATAGTTTTATACAAATATTTTTCCAAAAATAACACTTCTTTTCAAAGTAAAAGAGTATTTATCTGAATAATAACTCCAAGATTTTATAAGAGTAATTTTATCTAATTCAACACTCTTATAGAATCTTATGTATAATTAGGAATAATATTATATGATATAATCTACTATATTTTATTTAATGGTTTATTATTAGTTTTACTATGGATACTGTATCTTGAAACTATTTACCATATTACTCTGAATGGTTAGTGTTTATGTATGAAGAAAGTTATTTACATTTCATATATTAGTTTCAATTTGAATGTATATATTGTTGAAGTTTATCCCCATTCATATGATAAATTCATTGGAATTAATAAGTGATGGGTGGGTCCCTTTATAGACTCTCAATGCATCAGAAGGTCTCATGAGAGAAAACACATATGGACTTGGTTGAGGCCTTCCTAATTTTCAGATAGGGTTTGGCATAGGACTTAATCATTTTCAAACGTAGAGCCTGAGGCCTTAAAAGTATACTTCAGAATGGATAGAATTATGAATTTCCCTCACTATGAATCAATTAATTGATAGTACATGATGCTATTAAACTAGTACAATACTCGTGATTATGCTTTGTTATGGAATTATTTATTCATCCCTTATTCCTACAATATTATTTTCAAGTTCATTTATAAAGGCATGTGTTTTTAGTTATTCACCATGTCTAATGTTTATGTTTATGATATATTCCACTATATTTATTACCCTTACTCAGCATCTGAACTCACCCATTTCTTATGTTTTATTTTCCCAGTATGTGAAGAAGTAAATTATGAATAAATTGTAGGGGTATCCTAGGTGTTATGGAAGATTTCAAATGAATTTCTCTATAGTATTTAATTTCATGTAAAATGTTGATCTTATGTATGTATCCAGTCTTACAAAACTAATAAAATAATTAATTTCTTATGGGATATGACTTTCTTGTAATTATTCCAATGTAATAAATAATGCACTGGCTCTAGGTAACTGGGGTCGTGGTATTACAGTTGGTATTAGAGTAAGTTTAGTAGAAAACATGAAAATTAAATCTATAAAATATATAGTAGAGAACCAAACCCTAAGAAATAATTTGAGGATAAGTATAAAAGAACAAGCTATAATTTTGGTACTGAATATATTATATGATTATTCCTTGAAAATACATCCCTTTCTGGACACAACAAGTGGATGTGGTTCTGGAATAGATATACCTAAGAGTAACAACTCTGACAAGGTGTTTTAGGATTGACCCAGGGTAACCTGTTACATGGAAACAAGCCTTACTGTACACCTGGTTTGACACTCCCAGGGGATATCCTTAGGATAATTTGAATTTTCTTTACAATCTCATATGAAGGATTTAAAGGTGGACTTTTCCTCAAAGAAATTATGTTTATGGTTGTGAGATTATCTATGCATAGGATTTAAATTTTGTGAAGTATTTGTCTAGTTGAGACTATACCTTATGATTCATAACATAATCCAATGTTTTCCCTTATTTATAAATGGAACCTAGTGAAAGGAATGTAAACTATATCAATTCATATATCCCATGTAGGGATTGTCCTCCTATGCATGATAATGATATTGGTACTGGAGATATGACTGGTGATGATAAAATTATAACTATATTGGGACAACTATCTCAGGTTATTAAAAATAACCTTACCCATACGGAGCATCCTGATCCACAATATATAGGAGAAATGATCGATAACTTTATAGGACAATAGCCTCAATTATTCAATGGGACAACAAACCCATTAGTAGTGGAGAAGTGGATAAGTTATTTAGAGAATATATTTCTCACTTTGATATGTAACTAAATAAAGAATGTTGTCACAATAGTTTATCATATATCAGGAGATACAGATCAGTGGTGGTCGTTAATTCAAAACAAAAATGAAGAAGCAATTGAAGAAATCCAATGGGGGGATTTTATGGACATTTCCCATGAGAAATATTTTCTTCATGAACAATGAGAAGATATAAAGAGGAAATTTATGGGTCTCAAATAGAAATACATTGATATTTTTTCCTAGTATGAATCCAACTTGACATGGTTAGAAAGGAATGATGTAGACTATATTCATAATCTAAGGAGAAAGATTGATCGATTCTTTGATGGTTTAAAACCATTCCTCTGAAGAGAACTAGTCACACAATGTTTCTCATCATATGAAGATATTGTCTCATGTGATAGAAAGATAAAGAAAAAATTCTCTAATTATCATGAAATTAAAGGAAAACAAGACAATAATAGGGTGTAATAAGATACAATGGATTGAGGGAAAATTAAAATGGGGAATTTTTCAATATTTAATACTTGTGTAAGGAACAACCCCGGTGCCTACATAAAAGGAAAATATGTGTGCTGCAAGTGTGGACAGAAAGTCCTTCATGATGTTGATTTCAACGGGAAAAAAGAAGTTATCAATGTTCAATGCTATAATTATATAGAGATGTGACACTATGATAATTATTTTCCAAAGTTTCAAGGAAACGAGCCCTAGAAAAGACCAAGGGAGGAAGGCCAAGATTATACAATCAAAGCTGCTAAGATTGAAATTCCTAATGATGTGGTGGAGGTTACTTTAATCATTTCCTCAAACATAGACAATGATTTATTTGATTCTAGATCATTTCATTCTTTTATATCTTCCCACACTTCCAATAAAATTATATATTAGTCATTTTATTTAATAAAAGGAGTTTTCAGTCAAAACTCTTAAGGGATGTATCATTGTAACAATGATGTGTCGATCAATCCCCCTTATTCACATAAAAGTGCCTTAGTTTATGACACTACCATCGTACCCATGATCTACATTGATGTAATCCTCGGTATGGATTTGCTTTCAAATTATGATCTGAAAATCTCTTGAAACAAGATGGAAGTTAAATTTTTTTAGAACAATGTAGAATCCCTTGACTTTAGGGAATAAACTTCATCATCTGATTCTTATCTGGAACCACCCATAGTAGCTCTACTTAATGAAATTATTGGTGAGTAAGATAATGAAATATTAGTGGATGAGAAAAGAAATATTCAAATTTAGAATGTGCCTGTTATTCATGAGTATATTTATGTTTTTCTAGAGGATTAACATGGATACCATCTAAAGTGGGAAGTTGAATTCTCTCTTGATTTAATTTCTGGTTCAAGGAATATATCAAAGAATAATTATAGAATTTTCATTTTGGAATAAGTATAAAAGAAGAAACAACTAGACGAATTGAGTGATAGAGGATTTATTTTCCATAGTGTTTCTCCGTGGGGATCCCCTATTCTTTTTGTTAAGAATAAATATTGATATATGAGGTTGTGCATTGAAGATTAGGAGACCAATGCTATTAAAACAAATAACAGGTATATCATACCTTGCATTGATTATTTATTTGATCAAATTCGTTTAGCCCAATATTTTTTGAAGATTGACCTTTGAACAAGATATCATTAGTTTTTGTATGAGGAAGATAGATATTCCAAAGATATCATTTCAAACCACGTATAGGAATTACGAGTTTAAAGTAATACCTTTTGGACTAACTAATGCATCCTATGTTTTCATGGATATAATAAATAGAGTTTTCAAGGAATATCTTGGTGACTTTGTTGTTGTATTTATTGATGATATCCGGTTATTCTCCAAAATATACAAAGATCCTGAGAATCACTTCTTCATTACTTTGAAGACTTTAAAAAGAAATGAGTTATATGGTATGTTTAGAAAGTGTGAATTTTAGCTTCAAACTATTTCTTTTCTTGGACATGTTATCTGTAAGAATGGAATCCTAGTTGATCCTAAAAAGACAAAGGCAATTCAAGAATAGCCTACTCCAATTAACATTACTGAGTTAAATAGTTTTATTGGTTTAGAAGGTTATTATCGGTGTTTTGTTTAGAACTTCACTCAATTAGCCAACCCATTAACCAATCTTACTCATAAAGGAGTTATGTTCGTATGGATAGAATAATGTGAAGAATGTTTTGAATAATTCAATAGGATATTAGTAAATGCTCTGATCCTGACTCTACCATAGGGGAATGGGGGGTTTCTGATATATAGTGACACATTGAATAAAGGACTTGGTTGTTTCCAAATTCACAATGATAGATTTAATTCCTATGCATCTAGGTAGATAAAAATTCATGGAAAAAACTATAAAACTCGTCATCTTGAGTTATAAACATTAATGTTCTCTCTAATGATATGGATACATTATCATTATAGTGAAATATGTGAGATATACATTGTTTATAAGACTGTGAAATAAATATTCTCACAAAAATAAGTCAACACGAGGCAAAGGTGATGGCTCGAGCTACTCAAGGTTACTATTGTTCCATACACTACCACCTAAGAAAAAAAATAAGGTAGGTGATGCATTGTGTATGAAGAATCATGGAGTTCTAAACAAAATGATAATTTATAGGGATCCTATGTACATGGATCTAGGGAGGATAGATATGGGAATCATTTAAGAAGGTGAAACATCATTTCTTTTTAAATTAGATTCCCAACCATTTTTATTAGAATGGATAAAAATATATCATCCTAATGACGGGAATCATCAAAAGAAAATTAATTTTTTGAATGATGGTAAGTTGGTAGAATTCATATATGAATATGGAATTCTAAATTTTGGGAAGATTCTTTGTGTTTTCTCTATATCCAAGATAAAAAAGAGAGCTATTGGATGATTCCTATATTTTTAATTTCTCTATACATCCTGGTATCACTGAGATGAATAGATATTTGAAGGAACATTTCTGGTGGGACAACATGAATAAGGAAATTGCTGATTATGTATCTAGATGTTTAGTCTGTCAATAGGTGAAGGCTTAAAGAAATTATCTACGAGGAGTCCTGAAACCTCTACCTACTCCTACAAGAAAATGGGATGATATAACTATGGATTTTGACACTAGGTTACCTAAAACTCCAAGAATGAATGACACAATTTGGGTAATTGTTGATCAACATATGAAATCTACATGTTTCCTCACAATATGGGAGTATTTTCCACTCGAACGCCTTGAAAGAATCTATATAAATGATGTTGTAAGACTTCATAGGGAACAACTTTAAATAGTTTCTGATTGTGATCCTCTATTTACATCCAAATTATGGAAAATTCATCAGAATGTTTTGGAAACTGAGCTTCGTTTGAATACTTTTATCACCCCCAAACTGACGGATAGTCAGAAAGGATTATTTAAACAGTAGAAAACTTTTTTAGATCATGTTCACTCTACTTTCAAGGTATGTGGGATTAGTATTTACCCTTGGTGGAGTTTTCATACAATAATGTATTCCATTATAGTACTCAAATGGAACCATATGATGCATTGTACAGAAAGAGATGTCGTACACTAATATGTTGGGATGAAGATAGTGAAAGGAAGCTTGTGAGTCAAGAGCCTGTAGAGGAAACAACCAAAAAATTAAAGACTATTCAAACCCATATCAAAGTATCTCAAAGAAGGAAAATGATCTATACTGATAATTAAAGGAATGATTTGGAATTTTAAAAGGGAGATCATGTTTTCTTGAAAGTATCTTCAAGGATGGGTGTTATAAGATTTGTAAATAAAGGGAAATAGAGCCCCAGGTACATTGGTCCTTTTGAAATAAAAGATATAATTAGAGATGTGGATTATTCCTTTGTAATTCTGCTTAGCCTTTCAAAGGTATACAATGTGTTCTATGTCTCATTTTTTTAGAAATTCCAGACCCAACGCATGTCCCCACTTCTAAAGGAATAGAATTGGAACCTGGCTTATTTTACTATGAAGAGCCTATCTGAATTTTGGTCACTAAAGAATAGGTGTTGAGGAATCAAATGACATGGATGGTAAAGGTGCTTTGGAAAAATCATAAAATTGAAGAGGCGGCATGGGATCCTAAGGATCTTGTGATGAAGAACAACCCAAATCGTTCTATGAGGTAACATTCTGGTAATTTAGAGAATGAAAGTTTTATAATGGGGGAAGAATATAACTCTCCAAGGATTTAAAAATAAATTTATTAAAGAAAACATTCAATACTAATTCTATGTGAAACAAACACTTTGGTATTTATAGCTTATAGTTATAGCCATGTTGTTAGATATAATTTGGCTACTTTTGTGGTTTAAATTTCAAAAAATTGACATAACCGATTGCGATCAATAATATATTTAGAGTCTGATATGATCAACTTAAATTTTTGGTGAATATTAACATACCCTTATGAATAGTAATATTAAAAATGTAATTGTAACATCACCTAAAAAAGTATAAATAAAATTGATGTCCCATTATTTCTATTTTGGGTTTAGTTTTTCCTAAAAATAAGAAAAATTCGATAAATTGAATTTTTGGGTTAAAATTGTAATTTTTAGGTAGATTTAAATTATTATATTTATTAATTTTTATTATAATGAAATAGTCTTATCAAAACACTCTTTGTTAATTACAAATTATAAAATAATTTTATTTTTTTATGTTTCAAAGATTTTACTATGCATTTTTTGTCCGCTAATATTTTTTACAAATAAGTATTTTAATAGATAACAGTTAAAATTTTCATATTTAGAGAATTATTATGACAAAATAAATTTAATTTTTCAATTCAGAATATTGATATTAGGTTACTTATAATTTTTTAGTATTTTATAAAATACATAAGTATTTCATGAATAGAAAATATATAGTTTTGAGTTTTTGGTATGTTTAATGACATCCTAATGATATAATAATTAATATAAAATGTTATTTGAATTTTTTACATTATAATATGATATTATGTTCCCCAATTGGCCAATACCATGGGAAAATACCATGGGAAAGCCCATAGTTTTTTATATACCATTCAACGACCTGAAGGTCTTCAAATTTTTTATTTATTTTAATAGAACCACCTTTTAAGGGAAGAAGGGGGAACCCAAATAGACTTCATGAACATTAGAAAAATCACAACATAGAAGTTTAAAAGATTATAACCATACTAAAAACAAGGAGCTTCCCCTCCCCAGCATTTGAACATGATAAATCTCTCCACCATTGCATGATTAATCAGTAAGTAAGTGTCATGTGTCAAAGCACATAACCTATATTATGGTTGACTCCATACCCTCAAAAACATCCAAATACGAAAATCTCTACAAAGAGGAAAGGATATCTCTTGAACCTCCTCTAGGACCTGTTCCTTGTGGTCGAGTCTGGGTGCATCACCATTCCAACAGACCACACAATTTTCCACACACCAAAAAGGATTTATGCCTCAAAATACACAAACCAATCACAACATCAAGGATGAAAAACATAACCACCAGTTCAGATTGACACTATAAGAAGCAACATAGAACCATCAATGAAAATGAACCTACTGCAACGATCCCACAAGTAGCCCTACAACACTATAACAACAATAAATCCAAAGGGACGTGCACTCCAAGATGTATGATGTTGATTCATCGCCACCTAGAGATGGAAGACCCACTAAGCACACCACATAAGCACCACCGAGGAGGGGATCCGAGTCGATCCGGACCAAAAGAACTTCCCTAGGTGGAAAATGGGATGATCTGGACAGAGGAAGAACCCTCACCGGCTGCCGAGTCGGTTGAAATAACGGAACAGGTTAGAGGGAAATACTGAACCGGGAGCAGGGCCATGCAAGTACCTCCAAAACCACAAAACAAGCACAAACCTACCAAAACCCAATCTAACGCAACATCAAAATACTAGTACCATCGTGAAAAACCCAAAATAAAAAAGTCACCATTGGAAGCCAAAACCAGAAAGCCTCCCTCCCCCTCCTCTGAGCCACTGTAGAGACAACATTGAGCCTCACCGGAATGCCGGAACAGTCGCCTAGCCGCGCCAACTCCGAGATGAGGTGATCCATTGACCAGATCCACAACAGAAGCTAAATATGTCTATCTAGACTTGAGAATATGAGCTTTAATATGGATGATCCATTTTCGCACCTCATTTTTTAGTAGTTACTCTAAAAGGTAAGGCAATCTATCACCCATATCATTTTCAAGCACTCCTTTTATGTAATTCCTTTTTAATTTCCATTGAATTATATTGGTATATGTCATTAAATATTCCCCTTACTTTCCATATTATTTAATAATGATGAGAGACCCCTTTTACTCTCATTATTATATTTTATGAATTTTTATGTGATGTCGTTAGGATCCGAAATTTCATAATGGATTTCCCAACTTCTCTTTTTGTTTTAAATTCCATTTTTTATATTTTAATCCTCAAATCACCTGATAAAAAAGGTATGATAACTTCAGTGCCTTATATATACTATAATTTTTTATTCTAATGGAATAATTCGTAATCATATCTCATTTCCCCTCCTTTTATAAAAAAAATGAAAAAACCGTCTAAGACGTGTTAATTTATCACTTTTATGTATGATGGGTTTTCAATTTCTATTAAAGTCTTCTTGGATGGTCAAAAACTCATTTTTATGGTTGAAACAGATCATATTATATGTGTTTTATCTTATTTAATGTTCTAGAATCATCATACCCACATGATGTGAAATAACATATTAAAATAAGCTCGTTGTTATTTAACCCGCTCAAAATAATCTAAGCGATTATCATTAAAGTTTTATTTAATGATTCATCCTCATACAAAAAAAATACAATTGAATTATATTTTCATTTAACCTTATGTATGATAATTAATAACAAATAAAATCAATTATGGATTTCAATTCCAATTTTACATGAACTTCCATACTCATATAATCAAGCGAACCGATCATGGAATAATGGAAACGAACACTCCGGAATGACAAAATTTTTATAACATATAAATAAAGACATAAATGAACATAATAAAACATTAATGAATCAAAAATATGTATATAATTTTGTTAATTAGTTAATAAATTGATTTAATTTGATTATCTAGGACATTAAGGTCATGTTCATAATACATTCAGACATATTGTAAGGATTTTCTACCTGAACCACCATTTTCATTTGGGTAACTCTTATCCTCTACAAAACTCAATGAAATTATTATTTACTATCATTTACTCCTAATAAATTATGTATGAATATTATATATATGTGTACCAACCAGAATCGTTCTTTATTTTATGGGGAGTTACATGATTTAAATGGATGTTTAAAAAATTCTTTCCGAAATACAAGCCTCTTTCAAGGGAACTTCTCAAATTCTTACATATGTTCAAGTACAGAATATAATCTATTTTTAGCCACCATTTTTTTCCAAAAATTACTCATTTTGTGATGAGAAAACTATATTATTTCACTTATGATTTTATAAAAAAAATTGAAAAATAGATCTTCTTTTCAAAGTAAAATTGTATTTATCTAAAGAATTAATCCAAGATTTTATAAAAGTAATTTTATCTTATTCAAAACTCTAGTTGAATATTATCTACAATTAGGAATAATAATTTAGGATATAATCTGCTATATTTTATTGAATAGTTTAGGATTAGTTTGACTTTGTCTGTTCTATCTTGAAATTATTCACCATATTACTTTTAATGGTTAGTGTTCATGTATGGGGAAAGTTAGTTACATTTCATAAGTTAGTTTAAATATGAATTTGTATATTGTTATGTTTATACCCATTGATATGAGGAATTAAATGTACTTAGTAAGTTATGTGTGGGGCCCTCTATAGGCTCTCGATGCATTGGTAGGTCTCATGGGACAAAACAGATATGGACATGGTCGAGGCCTTTCTGATTCTTAGATATGGTTTTGGCAGAGGCCTTAATAATTTTTCGAGTTATTGGATGAGGCCTTGAAGGTTTACTTTAAAATGTCTCGCATTATTAATTTCCCTCATTATGAATCAATTAATTAACATTCCATGAGGTTTTTCGACTAGTATAATACCCATCATTTCTCTTTATTATGGAATTATTTATTCAGCCATTATTCTTAACATATTATGTTCAAGTTAATTTATAAATGCATATGTTTTTATTTATTCACCAGGTCTAATGTTTATGTTTATGATATATTCTTCTATATTTCTTACCCTTAATTACCATATGATCTCACCCCTTTCTTATTTTTTATTTTCCCACAGTGTGAAGAAGTAAATTATGAATGACATACAGGGGTAACCTAAGAGATACAGATGTTTTCAATGGAATTTCCATATTGTAGTTCATTCCATGTTATAATGTTCAACTTATGTATGTATCTAGTTTTAAAAATCTAATAAACAAATTCATTCCCCTAGGATATGGATTTCTTGTAATTATGTCAATGTTATAAATAATACATCGGCTCTGGGAAACTGGGGTCGTGGTGTTACAGTAACTATGAGTTTCCCAAATCTATTCATTGAACTAGCTGATAGAAGAACACCTAAACCAATTTCAAAGAAGAAACTAAGTATATGAGAACAGTGTATATAAAATTTTTATGATGAAAAACCAAAGAATTGTTATGATTATATTATGGTCATGGTGGGAAAGTAATTCAGATGAATTGTGTATAATCATGGCCTGAAGGGGTTGATCTCAGTAAAGAGAAGTGATCGTAGTTTTTTTTTTAGGTTTGATAAGGGAAATGGGCGATTCTAAGTTCCCTGCTGCTATGGAAATGTGTAAGAATATTTACACACACCACCAAATTGATGAAATTACGTATAAGAATTTTCTATTTACAAACTTATAATGTAACTTGAGTGAGGGATACACAAAAGAAGTTGGTTGACCAGTGTGTTGGAGATTTGAAAAAGTTAATTCTTTAGATGATTAACCGAATTTGTACACCATAAGAAGACAACATTCTATATCACATTTTTTTGGAAGTTATTGAGACAGGAGCATATAATCTCAAATTTTTAAGAAGATGATTCATCCATGTATGATTGATGATAAACCTAAACATATATATTGAATGATGTATTATATTTCTTATGAGTTGAAGATGTAGTTTTTGTGAGAAAGAGAACATTTTTATGAAAGAGAAAACAATTTTCCAAGATTATAACTTAATATATTGAGATAAACATGATGAGGATTTTAAAATATTAGATTATTTTGAATATAGGAAAGACCTTGAAATTCTCAAATGTTTCTTTGTGAGGAACAAATGGAGATATTTTAATTTATTGAAAATAAATTTGAGTTTGGTTGAAAATTTGAGTTTGATCAACTAATCATGTAAATGATTTGAAGACCCAAATATTTGTTAATGAGTGAAATGGATTTGAATATATTTGGAATGTTCTAATGAGTTCCATGTATCTAGTATCAATTCTATGAATAAACCAAATATTAAAGACCTTTTGGACCAAATTATTAGAGCTCATCATTCCATCTCGTGTGCAGTGGACCTAAATTATATATATATTAAAAAAATAGTGTTTCAATTGTTAATGAAAATAATAGGCATTCAATTCCAAGATCAAAAATATTTTAAATCTAAAAGTGGAAAGGGGTATTTTTATGAATATTCTATATTTTTTACATAATGGTTGAGGTGATAAAAATGAACTTGGGATATATCAGTGTCGATCACATAGAGATGAAGCCCAGATTTTACTGAGGATTGTATAATTTTTTATGTATCAAATAGTTATCTATATATATGGGAGAGAATTCAGTTCATAAGTATTGGTTTTCATCACATAGGATAAGGAATATTCCTAGTGAGAGTGCCAAATGGAGGCTAGTTCAAATATCCTAAATTTACTAATGTGAGTTATGGGAAGTGAATTAGAGGAAAAATTGTACAAATTATAGATTTCATACAAAATAAAAAGAAGTAAGAAAGATAAAATGTGGATTTAGAGAGTGGGATGAGTATCAAAGATCAAGTTGATCTTGGAATGGAGATTTTTTGGGGAGAAATTGGATCTATTTGTTGAACTAATCACTAAAAAAATATTCATTTCTCTGTTACTTCTATTTCTTTGTTTTCAAGGGATTTAACTATAATTAAACTTTTAATTATTACTAAATAAAATTTGATCATTGCCTAACCCATTTTAGCTGAATAATATTTTATTTATAAAATAATTTTACTTAATTTAGGAGAATTTTATTTCATTATGTTATCCTCACTATTAATTCATAGGTAGTTATTTCCAAAACATCGAAGATCCAAGAAAGTTGACCATGGTTGAATATAGTTTCAAAATATTAAATCTCCTAAGAATAGTTTTTATGAAATACTTTATCACTAAGGGAAAAACATCATGATCAAATGATGCTTTGATTCTAGTGATAACTGATTCCATCAGTTTGGGATTAAGTGAGTTTTATAGTTTAAGAACTATAAAATTCATTTGATAATATGTTGACCAACTTCAAAGTTTGTTAGCCTCCTTTAATCAGTTCTAGTATTTTCTTATACATGGATAAATGAAAGAAAATATCTATCTAACCAGCCAATCAAATTCCATATAATTTTAATTTTTTTATTTACAATTTATTTATTCGGAACTATCCACTTTCTATATACATATTTCTAATCTTATTCACACATCATACTTGGTGTCTCATGATACATTTCATTAATTTTATTTGTTGTTTTTTCTTATTTTCTTTTTCTTTCACACACATTTACACATTCCTTATCGATAAGATACCCTACCCACAAACTATATTAGTTTAAATATTTTTTAAATAATTAATCAACCTTTTTTGAGTCTCATAATGGTTAATGATGGTCAGGTATCATTGGATAGTCCTAAGGCACACATGACATATATCTTAGCCATTATCCAAAAAGAAATAGAAGTAAGGAAGATGTTCTAGTATGGGAACAGGAAAATATTTGAAAACTATATGATATAAAATATATTGAATCATACAGAAGAAATTATTTAGGAATAATTAAATCAACGAGTTATGACCCCAATTCCCTCTACAACCAATATTCTAGAACCTTCTTCGAATACCCATTGAAATCAGTATGAGCAAGATAAGGTTTTACAGGAAACCCCATGAATTGTCTAATCGGTCCTTACTCATATAAACTCCAACACCCCAATATTAGGATGATGGGAACCATCCCGCCAAATGGTCCAATTGGAACTACCCCACCAAACATGATCCTCTTATTATGTGGTGCTTCAATTTACCTTAGTCAACATTTATCATGTGAAGAAGAGTATTACATTCCAATATGGGTGCTACAAAAATGGTGCATTTTCCTCCATCAACATGGTATCCACTAGATAATATGAATTCACACTAGACAATAATTACTGCACTCTTTATAGGGACATTCACCCACTTATACTATCTTCTGGGAAATAGCAGTCTCCCACCCATCAATCACCAAACCCGTTTAAGGAGGAATCTATTAAGGAATAAATTAAAAAATTGAATTATGAAAATAAACATATGTGGGACATGATTATATACCTAATTTAGGGATATTTTCCCCATGGGGAAATACATGGTTCTTTCTGTTGTGGTATTCTGTAGAGTAATGTACCCGAGCCCATAGGTATGCAGTGATGTCGAATATCCAATCTAGCGTCCATCCATGTTATTTAATTCTTTCACAGTGGTTCATCGGTATGGACACCACTCGAGTTTCCCAGATCTGGTGCCTTATTACATTACATTGTCATGATTACAAGATAGTTATATCCAAATGGAATGAATAGTTTAGTAGATTTGGAAACAAGATATATAAATAAGTTCAACAGTACATCAGGAAATGAAAAACAACAATAAATTATTCCATTAGAAACATATAAACCTCATGGATTATGCCTTCAAGTCACTCATAACATACTTCTTCATATCCTAGGAAAATGAAACATAAGAAAGGGGTGGGATAAAAAGCTCAGTAAGAGTAAGAAATACAACATAATATAACATAAACATAAACATTAGGCATGGTGAATAAATGAAAACACATGCCTTTACAAATAATAAACTTTGACACATTATGGCACAAATATGAGATGAGTAAATAATTCCATAATAAAATATAATCATTAGTTTTCTACTAGTCAAATCACCACATGAAAATTAAATTACTAGATTCATAATGAAGAAAGTTCATATGTTGTAAATTCTGAAACATATTATCAAGGCCTCACCCAAGCTGTCTAAAAATTATTAAGGCCTCGGCCAAAACCATATATCAAATTGGAAAAGGTCTCATCCAAATCAACATCTATTTGTCTCATAAAACCTGTCGATGCATTTAAGGGATATAGAGGGGCCCAACCATCACATAATAAGTCCAATGAATTCCTCATATGAGAAGGGATAATCATTAACAACATATACATTCATATTGAAACTATCATATGAAATGTAAATAACTTTCCCCGAACATTAAGCTTAAACAGTAACCATTCAGAGTAAATTTATGAATGGTTTTAGGATAGCAGAACCACAATAAAACTAGTCATAAACTATCCAATTAAATATGGTAGATGATATCCAAAAATATTACTCCCAATAATAAATAATAATTAACACGAGTGTTGAAACATATGAAAATACTTTAATAAATTCATTGAGTGATTCTTGAGATAAATACTCTTTTATTATGAAAAGAAGTGTTCATTTGAAAAAAGTCTTTACATAAAACCATAACATAAGTAAGATAGTATTTTCATAATAAAATGAGTGATTTTAGAAATATATTGGTTTCTAAAAATAGATTATATATTTCTCTCTAAATTAGGTAAAAATTTTAGAAATTCCCTTGAATCGGGCTAGTATTTCAGAAATAATTTGGAAAGTTTCTTCTAAAACATGTAACTACCCATAAAATATGGAAGGATTATGGTTTTAAAAACATATATATATATATATCATTCAAACAGAAATTATGCGGTGAAAATATTAATGAATAATAATTTCATTGAGGTAAGTAGATAATAAAAGTAACATGAATGAAAATGGAGGTTCTCATGAAAAACCCTTACCTTAAATCTAAATGTGTTCTGATCATGAACTTAAGGTCATTGAATATGAAATTAGAATTATTAATAAATTAGTTCAGAACATATTAGAAATTTATTTAGTTTATCATAATTATTTTTAGTTCATTTATGTTCTTAAAGATATGTTATTATATTGAATTCTGTCATTCCGGAGTGTTTGTTTTCTTGTTTTTCATAATTGGTTCACTTGTTTTTAAGTAATGAAGCTCATGTAGAACTTATTTAAATCTCCATAATTGAAATTAAATATTATATATGAACATCCATAAGTTCTAATGGTCATTTATATCATTTGGTTACATGTAAAGAAGATGAATCATTAGATGAAATATTAATGACATTCAGTTGTATTATTTTAGTGGTATTTTGATTATTAGTAACTAGTTTGGTCATATGATTTAATAATATGTATGTATATTGGTTCTTGAATATTAATTAGGTTATAATAAATATCTTATAGTCTGGGGAAAATATAAAAATGGTTTCATAACTAGTAATGAAGGATAAATTGAAAAATGAAACTTCTTCATCCACGAAGATTATAAATTGGAACCTCATGGATGTTGATTTTGTTTATGAAATAAAAGGGAGAGAGTAAGAATAATGATGATGTTTATTTAATTAACATGATATAGTTATATTATATAGATGATACTAGAGTTACCATTATCATTTGGATAGAGGAGTTGGGTATAGGATAACAAAAGAAAATAAATAGAAATGAAACTAAATGAAAAAGAAGGGTGCTTTACCTCTTGAAATAACCTCCTTGAGAACCTCCATCAGGGAAGGGATTTTTGTATTTTGGAAAGACCAAGAGATTAATGGATTTGAAAAGTTACTAGGGAAGGGTAATTAGGAAGATCTTGGAGGAGCCTTTAGCCTTAGAGGAGTGAATAAAAGAGGAAGTGAGGGGGATAGAAGGAAATTTCGAGTATTTTATTCATTATTTTTTTATTTTCTTCAAGACAATCAATAGTGTTGTTTCATGTGATCCATAATAGTAATAAGTGAATTTTAGTTTTAACCAAGTGTCCTTACATAACTTATTATGTCATAAATATTTTATTTAACTGATAATTTGTATATACGGTATTTTACCGTATTTCACTATTCATCAAAAATTCAAGAATATCATAAAAATACCAAAAATTAACCCCAAGCATTTTTCGATGTGTAGAATTAAAAAATGACCTCCATTTTTCGAAATTAATTTTATAAATATTATTAATTTAAATCATAAATAAAATCATATTTAATTCCAAAAATAAATATTTTAAATGTATATTTAGTTTTATATCACATTGAAAAATTAATTAAGATTTCATTATCTTATTATCTTAATAAAATAAAATAATATCATAATTTACTATTATTAAGGTCCACATTACTATTAATATTACTATCTGTAAGGCTATGTTACTATTCACAAAAAAATCATGTTTATTCTATCTGACTCTAAATAAATTACTGATCACAACTCTATATGACCTTTTTTTTGAAATTCAAAACATAGTAGAGGTGAAGTTGTGTTTAACGGCTAGATTATAAAATGTCTTGTTTTGTAGGGACATGTGGTTTCATGCATTCAATATTTATTTTCAAAACCTTGTGTTGTTACATTCTCCCCTCATTACGAAACTTTTATCATCAAAATTCACAAAATGTTACCTATAAATATTCAGGTATGTATTTAACATAAGATCCTTTGGCTCCTATGTTTCTTCTTATACATTATGGATCCTCCTAAGAAACTTTACCAGATGATTCATCCTATTTCTCAATATTGTTTCTTTGGTATCAAGAATCTTGATAGGCTCTTCACAATATGAATGATCAGTCTCAAGTTCTATATCTTCAAAGGTGAGTACATGTGTCGGGTCTGGCATGTATTTCATTAACATTGATACGTGGAACACATTGTAAACTTTTGAGACAATAGGCGGCATTTCCAAATCGTAAGCTATGGATCCAATTTGATCAAAAAATTCAAAAGGACCAATGTACCTAGGAATTAATCTTCCCTTCATACTGAATCATATAATACCCTTCCTTGGAGATACCTTTAAGAAAACATGATCTGCTTCTTGAAATTCCAAATCCTTCCTTCAGTTATCAACATAGAACTTTTTCCTACATTGATCTATTTTGATATGGGTTTGGATAATATTCAACTTTTCCATTTTTTCCTCAATAAGTTCTGGGCCTCTGAGCTTTCATTCACCAACATCAACCCAGCAAGTTGGTGTACATCTCTTTCCATATAATGCTTCATATGGTGTCATTTTTATACTTAAATGGAAGTTAATGTTATAGGAAAATTATATGATAGGTAAATACTAATCCCACATACCTTTAAAGTCAAGTGAACAAGACCTCAACATGCCTTCCAAAGTTTTAATGGTCCATTCTTATTGTCCATCAGTTTGAGGGTGGTAGACAGTGCTCAAACGAAGATCAGTATCTAGGTAATTTTGAAGGCATTTCTAGAATTCTGAAGTAAAACAAGGGGTGTGATTAGGAAAAATTGATATGGGTACACCATGATGTCTTACAACATCATTAATATATAGTCTTTCTAAACGTATAAGTGCTAAATCATCTCTTATAGTAAGAAAATGTACGGATTTTGTAAGATGGTCAACGATAACCCATATCCCATCATTTTTTCTTAGATTCTTAGGTAGCCCCATTACAATGTCCATCATAATATCATCTCATTTCCACATAGTAATAAGAAGTGGTTGCATAAATCCTCTAGGATGTGTTCATCTAGTCATCACCCATTGACAAACCAAACATCTCGACATATAATCCGCAATCTCCCTCTTCATTTTTTCCCCACCAAAAATGTTCCTTTATATCTCTATAAATCATTTTATTTCCATGGTGTATAGGGAAATTAGAGATATGAGCATCATACAATATATTCCTCTTTAGCTCAGGAAAAGTGGGAACACAAAGCCTCTTTCCGAATTTCAAAATGCTACATTCATATATGAAGTCATTCAACTTCCCATCATTTATGGATTTTATTTTATTCTGAAACTCCTCATCATTAGCATGAGAAATTTTTATCATCTCTAGTAAAGAAGGTTTTGAAACCATTTGAAAAGGTAGTGATGTGTTACCTTCCATGATAATTCCCATATCTATCTTTACAAGATCCGTGAATATTGTTGCACCCCAAACATTTTATGGCGTGTTTCTCTTAAATACACTGTATTCATTAGATAGACTATATTTCATGAATCACTAAGCCTCTATGAAACTAAAAATGGTTACTTATAAGATATATCCATAACCTAGCCATTAAACTTAAATTATCCAGCTCTGTGATATGAATTTTATATATTTGACATACATAGTAGTGTTCAAGATGATATTTAAAGTCTGATAGAATTAGCTTAATTTTCGGTGAATAGTAGCCTACCCCTATGAATAATAACCTACCCTTATGAATAGTAAATTACCCTTATGAATAGTAATATGAATCTTATGAATGATATCCATACCCTTTAGTGATATATGAATTTAGGCACCTTAAAAATAAAGATGAATATTTTAAGTGTTTATATATTTCTATTAAATAATGATTTAATTAAATATTTAATTAATCATATTTTGATAATTATTTTGGAAATATTGACTTTATTTTTGTATTCTAAATGTCAAAAAATGGTTAGGGTTAATTTTTTGGTTTTTTTGAAATATTGAATTTTTGGTGAATAGTAAAATACATTATTTTACCGTATAAATACATTATAATTTAAATTAACTATTCCTAGCATCAGGAGTGATGTAAGAACCTAAATCTAGAACTCACATGCATATATTACTATTCTTGGTAATGAAATACTCACTATTTCTTGTCTTGAGAGGAAATAATAAATTAATGATTATAATATTAAGAAAATTCCTCTCCCCTCCACTATATAAACCACCCCTCACCCCTCTTCCTCCCACACCACTCAAGCTTCAAGACATGCCCAAATTCTGAAAAATACTTTTCTCACGCCCTCTCCCCATGTCCAAGACCTTCTGGTCTCACCAAATTCGCAAAAACAAAGGCCTTAAATAGTTTCTCAAGGAGGAGTACTCAAGAGGTGAACCTCTCTTTCTTTTTCTTTCAATTATTTTTACATGTTCCATTATTTTGTTACCTATTCTCACCTAACCTCATCCAAATTCCATGATAATTCCAGTACCATAAATTTATTGGGATTCTATTATGATAATGTAATATTTCATCAAAATGTCTTTTCTTCCTTACCTTTTATACAATAAATACAAACTCCCTCTGAGATTTGTTAATTTATCACACTCAAAGAAGATGAGTTTTCAATTTTCATTACTATCTTTAATAATAATCATGAAACCTTTTTCAATTGTTGAAAGAGATCATAATGTATGTATTTTATCTTTTTTAATGTTCTTTAATCCCTACACACTCATAATATGTAATAATAATACAAAACAAGTTTATTGTGCACAAAACCCTTGAGCTAAATCCTAGCGTTTATCAATTACTTTTAACTAATGATTCATCCTCAAGTATATAACCCAAAATCATTATAAGATTATTTATATCTATTTAATGTCACTAAAAGTATATATTAACAATTTTGTATGTTTAACCACATTTCAAACGAACATACATTCATGAATGCAAGTAAATGAATCATGAAAACCAAGGAAGAAAATGCTTCCGAAACAAAAAAAATGAATATCTTAAACCCATCAAAAATACCATCAAGGAACATAATAAGGTTATACAATAAAATTTAATGGTGATGAGGTTCTGGAGTTATTAATTAATGAATCTTAATTTGATTATTCAGGTCTTTAAGAACAATCAAGAACACCTTCGAGCATAAGGTAAGGGATCCTCTCTCTCTTTTATTCAAGCGTCTTCCCTATGTTGTGCCATTTTATTTTTAATACCTAATGGTGAGGTATGTTTTAAAACCACTCTCATACTTTAATTAAGACATATAAATATTTTTATACCCATTTACCTCTCATTAATCCCTCCTAAGAACACTTGTTACCATGCCTAAATGTTTGTAAGAGTTTTCTCATCTCACATTCAATACAATGGGATTTCCATTGTTCACCACTTATTTCATATATGTGGTATAGTTGTACGACCATTTTATAAATATTATCATAATTCTATTAATATTCTTACTATTATGTGATTCTTTTGGTGGTTATTAACTTTTGTTCATATGACTCAATTGAATAAAACGTGGTAACGAGCTTTGTTTCAATTTTCACTTCAGTGTGATTGCTTAGTATTGTGAACCTAAAATTTCATATGTAGTATACTTACTACCCATTTGAGATAACTTTTCAATTGAAATTATATTCCACTTAAATTTCCATATTCTCATATCATTCATATTATTATTGTCTAATATGTATACCATCTTACATATGGTATTTATTTTGAATGTTGTTTTAACTATGGAATTATTTATGAATCCATTTCCTCTATTATATACGGAAAATGTAATTTCATATTGATCTAGTGTTTAATCTATGTATAAAGAATGCTTTGTATTTACAGGTAGGTGGGGCCCGCTATATCCTCTCGATGCATCAGTAGGTCTCATGAGACAGTCAGTTTGGCGAAAAACCCTTTGAGTTTGTTTCCAAAAATCAGACGGGTTTCTACCCATAGAACTAAACCATTTTTAATAGTACTATGATATCATGTTTCAAATACATGACGTACAATTAATAATCATTTTCTTTATTCATTATTATTTATTACTATCCATGACGTTTTCACTATGTCAAAATTTATGGATGCATTTTCATTCTCAGTTTATTAATGGAATGAGTTTTTCATTTATTCACCATGCCATATTAATTATGTCAAATTAATTATGATTCACTTATTATTTTATTCATTCTTCAACTATTTGTAACCCTTACTAAGTGTTTGAGCTCACCCCTTTCATTTTTTACTTTCAACAGGTGATGAAGAGGAGATCATTTATTGAGTTCTTGTGGATGCAATTTTTTGTTTTTGTTATGTATTGTATTTTGAAACCTTTTCCAATGTAATTTGAGTTACATATATGTGTCTAGTATCTTCAATACTACTAAAATAATCATTCCTTTGGTATTTTCAGTCATTCTAACCATGCCAATGTAATTCGTGATGCACCAGCTCCAGTTTAGAGGGGTTAGGGTGTTACAAATATAGGATCCCTTTCAACTCCTATCTTTCTCATAATTCTATGTTCCTTTCTACTCAAAGCGTCTTCCACCTTATTTTCCTTCCCTGGGTGTTATTTGATTGTGAAATCATAATAATTGAGTATCTCAATCCATCTCCTTTATCTCATGTTGAATTCTTTTTTTGAGAAGATATATTTCAAACTCTTATAATCTGTATATATCTCACATTTCTTTTTAGAGAGGTAATGTCTCATAATCTTCATAGAAAGGATTACCACATATAACTTAAGATTGTGAGTTTGGTAGTTTTTTTCATGGATTGTTTACTACCTAGAGGCATAGGAAATCACTCTATTGTTTTGCATAAGGACGTAACCAAGTCCTTTCTTTGATGCATCACTATAGATCACAAATCCATCATTCCCAGATGGTAGAGTCAATATTGGATCATTCACTAATCTTCTCTTCAATTATTTAAAACATTCTTCACATCCTGTTGTCCATACGAACATAACACCTTTTCATGTGATCTTGGAAATTGGGTTGGCTAAACAGGTGAATTTTGAAATTAATTGCCAATAATAAACTGCTAATCCAATAAAACTACATACCTCAGTTATGTTTATTGGAGTTGGAAATTCTTGAACAGCCTTTGCCTTTGTAGGATCAATAGATATTCCATCTTTAGAGACAATTTTTCCTAGAAAGGAAACTGATTGGAGCCAAAATTCCTACTTGATGAACTTACCATATAATTCATTTCCTCTAAGAGTCTTCAGAATAGTGCGCAAGTGATTTTCATGATATTCATAGATTTTAGAGTATACCAAGATATCATCAATAAATACCACCACAAAGTCATCAAGATATTTCTTTAAAACTCTTTTTATATGATCCATGAAAATATAGGGTGCATTAGAGTATCCAAAAGGCATTACTGTAAACTTGTAATGCCCATACCTAGTTCGAAATACTATTTTTGGAATGTCTTACTTCCTCACAAGCAACATATGGTATCCAGATCGAACGTTAATCTTTGAAAAATATTGAACTCCATCAAGTTGATCAAATAAAACATCAATAAGAGATAGGTGATACTTGTTATTTATTGTTATAGCATTTATTTTCATACAGTCAATGCACAACCTCATAGATTAATCTTTATTTTTAATGAAAAGAACAGGAGCTCTCCATGGAGAAACACTAGGGAGAATAAATCCTTTATCACTCAATTACTCTGGTTTTTTCTTCATTTCCACTAACTCCATAGTGGACATTCTATAAGCGGTCTTTGATATGGGCCTTGAACCAGGAATTAAGTCAATGGTAAACTCAATTTCCCACTCTGTAGGATGTCCAGGTAAATCCTCTCTAAAGCCATCAACATATTCTTGAAAAATAGGTACATACTATATTTGAACATTATTTACCTCACCCATGGTTATTGAATTCCCTTCCACCCCAATAATTTAATTTAGTAAAGCTACTAGGGGTGCATATAGATGAGATTTAGATGGTGATGTTTCTTCCCTAAATATAAGGGATTCCACATCATCCTCCAAAACTGTAACCTCCTTCCTCTTACAATAAATTTTTGCATAATGGTTTTAAATTCAATCCATACCGAGGATTATATCAAAGTCAACCATGGTTATGACCATAAAATCAGCAGATAAAGCAGGTTTATATGCCATAATAAGGACTATCTGACACAAATTTGTTGCAATGATACTTCTTTTAAGATTTTTGACCGAAAAATAACTAATTAAATCAAACTAGAAATATCTTTTTTTTTGAAAAAATGGGAAGATAAGAAAGAATTTGATGATCCGTAATCAAATAAATTATTGGATAAGTTTGAGGAAATGATTAAAGTACCTTCCACCACATCACTAGGAACTTTAATATCAGCGGTTGGGATTGCATAAGCTTGTCCCTGATCCCTTGGCTTTTTCTATTACATGTTTCCTTGATGCTTTGGACAATCATTACCATAGTGTCACATCTCCTTAAATTATAGCATTGAATATTAATAGCTTCTTTATTCACCTTGAAATCACCATTAATATGACCTTTTTTTCCACATTTATAGCGTACTATTTTTTTAAGCAGGCACCAGGGTGTTTCCTTCCATAATTATCACAGGGTGGAAATTCAATTCTACTCTCCTTCCCTGTTTCCTTATTTCCTTTTCCAATGTTTTTAGTATCCCTCTTCTTATTTGGTTTTCCCTTAAAGTCATAAGAAATTGAGAATTATTTTTCTATCTTGATATCACATGAAACTATATCCTCACAAGATGAAAAAATTTGGGAGACCAGTGCCCACCAAAGTAATGGCTTTAGGCCATCAAATAATAGATTGATCATGCTCCTTAGATTTCATATGTAGTCCACAGCATGCCTTTCTGACCTTGTGAAGTTAGTTTCATAATTTGAAACATTATCATCTTCGTTTTGGTTCAAATTCAGAAACTGACTTTCTATATCTGCCCGTTGTTCCTGAGGAATGTATTTCTCTAGGAATATTTCTTTAAAATCCGTCCATTCATCTCTTCTATCTATTCATCCTCCTTTGTTTTTTGGATTAACAACCACAACTGATCCGCATATCCCTATAGACAATAAACTTCCATGATGACCTTCTCTCTTTCATTACATCCCAAAGTGAGAAATATCTTTTCTATGAGACTCATCCACTACTCATCTACCAATGAGTTTGTAGTACCGTTGAATGATGGAGGTTTTGTTTGCATAAATTGATCATCAAATCTCCTCTATTTGGTGGATCCAGATGCTCTATATAGGTAATTTTTCTATTCATAACCTAAGTAAGTTGTCTCAGTATAGTTATAAGCTTATCTGCATGAATCGTAGCACCAGAGCCAACATTATTCTCTTGCTTAGAGGTCAATCCCTACATGGGATACGTGTATTCATGGTGTTTCCATTTATTCCACTAGGTAACATTTCTAGATAATGTCATACACTAGATTAGGTTAGGAATCATAATGTATAATCTTAACAAATAAAAATACATACCATAAATTTAAATCCAATGCATGGCTAATCCCTTAACAACAAAAATGGTTTCTTTGAGGAAAAATTTACATTTAAATCCTTCATATTGGATTGTAAAGAAAATTTGAATTATTCTAAGCATATCCCCTAGGAGTGGAAATACTAAGAGTGAATCAAGGCCCATTGTCGGGTACCAGGATACCTTGGGTCTAGACCGAAACTCCTTATCAAAGTATTCACTCCTCTGTACATTTGTGCCAGATCCACCTCTACATGTTTGTATTCAGATAGGGATGTATTTTATAAAAATATCCACATAATCTATTCCTTACCAATATTCCAAGATGTTCTTGTATATTTGTCCTCAAATACTACCATAGGGATTTGTTTCCTAATCTACATTTTCAAATCTAGTTTCCAATTTTGCTACCAAACTTCCTTTGATACCAACTGTAAGGACCTGACCCCAGTTGACCGAAGTCAGTGCCTTATTATATTACATTCGAATGATTATAAGAAATCTGTAACCCAAAGGAAGTAATAGTTTAGTAGATTTGGAAACAAGATACATAAATAAGTTCAAAATTACATCATGAAATGAAAACAACAGTAAATTATTCCATTAGAAACATCTAAGCCTCCAATATTATGCATGAAATTCACTCATAACTTACTTCTTCATATCCTGGTAAAATGAAACATATGAAATGGGTGATCCCAAATGCTTAGTAAGAGTAAGAAATATAGTGGAAGATAACATAAACATAAACATTAGGCATGTTGAATAAATGAAATTTCATTCCTTTACAAATAATAAACTTGAACACATTATGAAACGAATATGAGATGAGTAAATAATTCCATAATAAAACATAATCATGGGTATTCTACTAGTCAAATAACCAAATTAACTATAAATTAATAGATTCAGAATGAGGGAAGTGCATATTCCAAACATTCTGAAACATATTGTCAAGGCCTCATCCAAGACGTCTAAGAATGATAAAGGCCTCATCCAAAACTATATATCAAATTGGTAAATGCCTCGGCCAAGTCCACGTCTACTTGTCACATGATACCTACTGATGCATCGAGGGGATATATTGGGCCCCACCCATCACATAATAAATCCAATTAATTCCTCATATTATTAGGGATAAACATAAACCATATATACATTAATATTGAAACTAACATATGAAATGTAAATAACTTTTCTTGAACAGTACGCTTAAACACTAACCATTTAGAGTAAATTTGTGAATGGTTTAGGATAGTACATCCACAATAAAACTAGATATAAACCATACAATTAAATATGGTAGATGATATCATAAAATATTACTCCTAATAATACATAGTAATCAAGAAGAGTTTCTAAACAGATGAAAATACTTTAATAAAATCATTGAGTAATTCTTGAGATAATACTCTTTTTATTTTAAGAAGAACTGTTCTTTTGGAAAACTCGTTGTATAAAACTAGAACTAAAGTAAGATAGTATTTTCAGAATAAAATGATTTATTTTATATAGATAATGGCTGTTAAAAACATATTATTGTTTTCTCTCAAAATTAAGTAATAAATTGATAAATTCCCTTGAATCAGGCTTGTATTTCGAAAATATTTTTGAAATTTCTTCTTAAAAAGTGTGATTCACTATGAAATAAGGAAGTATTCTTGTTGGGACACATATATAGATCATTCAAATAGAAATTATTAAGTGTATATATGAATGAATAATAATTTAATTAAGTTAAGTAGATAATAAAAGTGTTCCGAATGAAAATGGAGGATCGGGTGAAAACCCCTAACCTTAAGTTCGTTTGTGTTCTGCTCTTGAACTTAAGTTCCAGGTATATGAAATTAGAATTATTAATAAATTACTTTAGAACATATTAGAAATGTATTTATTTTATCATGATTCAGTTTAGTTCATTTCTTTTCTTATAGATAAGTTATTATATTGAATTATATCGTTCCAAAGTGTTCATTTTCTTACTTTTCATAATCGGTTCACTTGTTTTTAAGTAATGGAGTTCATGTAGAATGGATTTAAATCTCCAGAATTGATATTACATATTATTTAGGAACATAAATAATTGTTAAAAGTCATTTCTATCATTTCATGGGATACTGAGAAAGGCCTAGACATTTCATCCTTGGGCCCAGCCACAAAATCCTTTAAACCATGGACCCCTTAGCCTCAAATATGGTTCAAGCACTATGAACATTAATTGTATGTTGTTACAGTATCTATATGGTATGTGGGCCTTCATGGTTCTCATTCATATTGGGTTTTATATCTTTCCTACCACATATATACCCTTCAAATGAACAATCCTCTTATTTTCCAAGCATCTTGACTTAAAACTGTAAGCAAGCATGGTTGGAGTTTTACAACCTAAAAAAAAGATCTTATAGTATGTACTACACAACATTAAATTGTATACCACTATCCATGAAATACAACCTTTAACTACCCACAAAGCCAAATTTTTATTCCCACACCTTGATACTCACATTCAACACTTAAATGATTTTCTGGATGTGGATCACCACCATCTTTGATATCCCGATGGACCCTCTGGAGGTGATGGTATCATAATTATTTGCTTCACCTCTCATCTTGGGAAAATTTATTAATGAATCCCCAACAATAAATTGTGGATCATGTGTCTTGAATTTGGTCAGCAGTTGATCTTGCATTTCCTCTCTCCAATCTTGTTTTGTATGGTTATCATCCCTATGTTTAAAATATGGTCAGTAGTCGAGCCTCACCTACAAGTCGCATCTTCATCTTGATCTTAATAGTCTAGACATACATTCATGTTTCACATTAATATATCATGTTCTGATTCCACTGTTGGTATCACTCCAAATGTTAACACCCATGTGTCAGGTAAACCCCTCTATATCATTCCTTTTTTCCCTCATCGAGCATGGATCATGTGGTCTTAGGAGTTCTGGTAGGGTGGGTACTGATGCGGTTGATGACCATAAGAGATTCTTGGTCTAAACTCTATGAACATAAATTAAGAGCCTCACAAAAATTTGTGGGGTGAGAGTGGGATTCCATGCCCCTTATTCAAGTTGGGGTTGTCTCTCAGCATATCTCATATACCTCTTCCATGTATATTCTCTGATACTCATGTGATGTGCAAGCCTCTTGGACTCATTCATGTTGGGTTTATTTCCTTTTCTCACACATGTAGGAATAGATATTCCTTCTCCATGAAATACAACTTTAAGATATCGGCCAGGGTCTAGGATGATTGACATTAAACTATGTGTAATGTCCTCTTCATATGACATTAAACTATGGGACGCATCCTGATTACACAACATTCAACTATACCATGCATCATCCTCATTGTATGATGTTAAAATACATGTTTATCATCCTCACCTACATATCATAAAACTAAAAGGAATTATTGGACCTCACCTGATAGGTCCTCTTCCCTGGTGGTGGTCTTCTACCACATTGTTCGCATCTTCTGATGTCACTCGACATCTAAGATGACACTCCTCAGGAATATGGATTTTATCATTTTTTAGACAAATTTTATTACACTAATGCGTTCTAAACAATGGTGGGGTAACTCCAATAGTGTTGGAAACCATTCAAATATTACATCACTCCATCCCCATGCTTTACGTGACTCCTATTCAGATTCTCCTCCCCTTTCACATCTAAAGGGGCCCCCTAATAGGATGGTGCCTGGACAAGTCTCACCTACCGTCCTAGGCTAATGTTCTCGAAGACTTTGGATGAAAATTCAAGATAGGTACCATTTTTTAAAACATAGACAATAGTCAAACCTTATTTTTGTCCCAATTTCAGGCTAAGAAATATGTATCCGATGTTTCAAATATGGTCTAAAGTTATCTTATATCACAACTATTTCTCATCGTGTTCCAAATTTTGGGTTTTGTGATTCACGTTTCCCACCCCCACCCTTTGTTTGGATAGACTTAAACTCCCATGGAATTATCCCATTCATGCACAAGAGCGCATCATGAAAGGAATGTTGCCTACTCCAAGAGCCCTATTCTCCAACCACAACCTCTCTCACTATGAACACTCTATGTGGTTATCCAAAGATATTATAGCGTGATTTTTCGATGATTTTTTTAATATCTCATAAAAAGTGAATAATTATAGGGTCTCCCCTTGTTTCACACACCAGGCATGGCCCATGTGATATTAGGGGCTAGTTATTATTTGTTTCATAGATATGATTAAGATTCGGTAATTAAGCAATCAAGGATGTGTCCATTTATTCATTCCAAGGAAAGAAAGCAAGAAATTACATTTCACATGTTTAGAAAAAAATTTCCCCTATAGATTTCCCCATTCAATGGAGCACTTCAAATCCATCACTCTCTGGCATGTGACCTCCTGAGTCTTTTATCACTGTCTGATCTCCCTTTCCTCATCAATGGATATTGGGAAAAGCTCGTTATCCATGATCTGTATATGGTCCTATTCAAATCAGATATTATCAACTTGAAGGATCACCTATTTTAGCTACTATGGGGAATCCATCAGCTAGACCCTAAATCATATGACAATATCTGATTGGTTGGTAATAAAGGAGGAGTCTCATTCATCTATCCTTCTCAGAATTTCATTTCATGTTCAGCATCCTAAATCTTCTGAATGATGATATATTTTTCCTAGAATGATTCATTATCCAGGTGTTTACTACTTTCCCACATATTCTCATCAAGGTAGTCATGGATCATAACATGAATATCACATGTGTCCTCCCCTCGGGTACAAAGATAGCGTAACCAGTGGAAAAGAGACCCCATTTGTCTCACCCACTATGCCTCTAGGCCTCAAAAAAAGATTTATTCAGTTCCACATCCTATGTGGAATCATTAATTTTTCATCATCTATATCAAATTTAGATTCTTCCATCTCTTAAGAATCTATAGAATCATACTCTGAGAAATAATTAAGAAGTCCAGTAGTAGGGTATTCCTATGGAATCCTCTCTGAAGGACTAGACTCTATGACATGGGGGGAAACCATCTTCACTTATTTATTCCTCATAAATCTAACCTCCACTAGATTCAAGATATTCCCTATTAGTGGCATTATCTACACCTATAACCTCCCACTCATATGTTTTCAAGACCAAATCAGCTTAGATAACTGACTCCTCAGGGATGGGTGCAGTCATTGAAGAGTTCCCATAGATATTCTAAACTCATCTGGTTGATGTTACTAAAGTCTTCTGATCACTAATTTTAACTATCTCCGCCCCAGTTAAACCAGTCCTCCAGTGATAGATATGGTTCTATGAAGGTAGTGACCTATAGGTGCTGAGAGCTACCAGATCAAGTTCCTTGGTTGCTATAGGAACTTCCACCATCAGAGACCCTTAAATGCTTGTTTCTTCAGTGATCAGCACTGTCTCTCCATGAGATATGGAAATAGCCTAGGATTTAGAGGTTTTCACCCTAAATCATTGGGCTGGCACACCACTATCTATCTCGATCATGTCCAAATCATCTCCTGGATCATCCCTAGATATCGTCTTAGAGGAAAGTCCCTCCACATTCATTATCACATTCTCAACCACTATAGTAGGGGATCCTTGATCAACATTGATGCGATTATATATTTTCCAATTTTCCATTAGTGGATTCAAGTTTTGAAAGGGTAACGGACCAAGAACATGTAAGTTATGACCTTCGAACATATACTCAAAAATCCCCTCATCAGATCATGCAATCTCATCACTCTCCCAATGACTCCCTTGAGGATTTTTTGTCCCCTAGGATCCCCCACCACCGGGTTATTATTCTTCTTCTTCTTCATCATCATTTTCTTCCTCTTCTTTCATAGCCTTGTCCTCTTCTTCCACTTTATCTATTTATTCTTCTTCTTTTTCATTGTCATTTTTTCTTCTGGTGGCATCTCTTTAGGATCATTCTCTTGAACAAGAATCACTTTCACTCGAAAATTCAGTTTTTTGTATTTTCCCTGTATGAATGCATGCATGTCCATGACCATTAGATATGCATGGAACCAATTGAAATCAACACTATCTGCCACCTGGATACACCATCTTTCTGGTAATTTAATCCTACTGTGCTTGAGTCTCTACCACAGGTCTATAGTTCATAACGATTTCCACATTCTCATCCAAGAAACCAAGGGGATGAAAATTCCATCAACCACTTATTTCAAGGGATACCTTATCTTTTTTCTAGGAACTTCTTTATCAGGTCCTTGATGTCGCTCTTAGGACCACACCTCTTCATGAGACTTGGGTGTTAAAACACCTTATGATGTCCCCACATCAAAGGTCCCAACTTTTTCTACCCCTATTTCCTAGATTGCTTCTAGGGTGGTAGCTTTCCTACCTTTCTACCACTCTGGATCCATACTTGCTACCTTAATCTTCCAAATGTGTCTTCTCAAGATCACTTTCAGATATTCTTCCACCAATTTTTTCACATACTTCATTCATAGGCCAACACCAAAATCTTTAGGTATCATCATGATTGTCTCATTGAAGCCCGTAGTCGTTAACATGAACCATTACTAGAAAATGATGCAGGGGTGTCTCTCTTCATAAACCTCTATATTGAATTTATTTTACAATTTTGGAATAAATCTGAACTATCTGGAGAATTGGGATGGCATGTATATTTAATAAATGATATTTTAATCGATCTAGGCCACTATAGCACCACACTTGATTCAATGTAAGTACTCTCTATGCTCTAGTGAACCTCATAAGTCATCCACCATTTGGTTGACTGAAGTGAGGAATGCGTGAAAATTGAAATTTTCATGGTTTCCAATATGACGTATGATTGCGTCCTGAGAGAGGGGAAATGGTTGGACCCCAGTAATGTTCATCAAGGATTGAAGTAGACCATTTCATGGATGATGAATGGCATTTAGAAAAATCATATCTCCAATGATGACCTACAATCCATCTGTGTTGGATCTAGAATGGCATATAGATTCTTCTTGGTGTGCTTCCCCTTATGATGTATTTGAGTAGGTTATAAAGCCTCACCAAGACAAGAATAAGTTTTTTTATACTCTTTCTAAATTTTTTTAATTTCCTAGGTTAATTTTTTTAAATGCACCTTAAAGGAGGCATCGTCGATGCTGCCTTTTCCCTAAAATAATAACTTTTTTTTATTTTAATTATTTTTTAATATATTTAAAATTTTAATGTTTTATTATTATGTTCGTATGGTTATATATATATATATATATATATATATATATATAACTTAATATTTCAACATAATTTATCTTTTATTCAAGTACGTGACTTTTCGATCCTATAAAATATGAACTATAAGACTGATATGAATGACATTTTTAACATTGATTAAACATAAAGTATGTAGTTGAAAATAAAAATAATTTCTAAAAAAATGTGGATAAAAAATGATTTATAAGCCTTCTAAATCACATAAGTGAAACTTAAAATTTTTTCATGTACGTGAATTTTCTGGCCTATATAATATAAAGTGTAAGATAGATATGAATAAAATTTTAAACATTGATTAAACATATAATAAATAGTCAATAATAAAAATAATTTCTTAAAAAATGTTGGGGAAAAATAATGTATAAGCTTTCTAATCCACCTACTTGAAACATAAAAATGTTTCAAGTACATTCCTTTGATATCCTATATAATATAAAATATAAGACCGATATGAATGACATTTTAATCATTAGCTGGACATATAATAATTTTTCCAAAATAAAAATAATTTATTACAAAATATTGATGAAAAATAATTTAAAAGCTTTATAATCCACCTACTGGAAACATAAAAATGTTTCAAGTACGTGCCTATACTAGCCTATATAATATAAATTGTTAGACCGATATAAATGAAATTTTAATCATTGATTAAACATATAAAAAGTATCCCAAAATAATAATAATTTCTTAAAAAAATTTGATGAAAAATAATTTATAAGCTTTCTAATCCACCTACTTGAAACTTAAAAATGTTTCAAGTACGTGCCTTTACTAGACTATATAGTATAAACTATAAGACCGATGTGAATTAAATTTTAAGAATTGATTAAACATAAAACAAGTAGTCCAAAATAAAATTAATTTATTGAAAAATGTTGATGAAAATTAATTTATAATCTTTCTAATCCACCTAAATGAAACTTAAAAATGCTTCAAGTACGTGCAGTTTTTGGCCTATATATTATAAAGTATAAGACTGATATGAATGAAATTTTAAACATTTATTAAACATATAACAAGTAGTTGAATTTTTAATTTTTATTTATATGGGTCTTATAGTTTATATTTTATAGGCTTTCAAAGTTAAGTAGGTGGCTTAGGATCTTCCTCAAGATTCATTCTTTTCACTCTCACTTCTGTCTTACTTTTCTTACATTCCTTTGGTTATCATTTTTTTATTTTATTTATGAATGTCTTTATTTTCAAAAAAAATAAATTATTAGGATATCTTTTAAATTTAATTTACATTTTTTTATACAGTATATATTTTTAATATTTTACAGTTATTTACTTGTAATTTACTAATTATTTCAATGTTTCTAGTAATCGACTTTGAAAACTGTCAAAAATAAACTATGCAAAAAATATATATGAAAAATGAAATACTAGATAAACATATAAGAATAGATAATAGTAAAAATATTATTTTCATTTTAGTAGAAATAAAACAAGTAAATGAACATGTACAATCAATGTCTATGTCTATGGCGAGGAGATTCTATCCCATATGGTGGTCTACGAATAAGATGTCTGCATCAAGTGCGCAATGGAGTCTGATGAAATGGAGAGGGATAATCCTCAGGCACTGTAATGTCAACTAGTGCATACTCTATCTATGTGTCAGTGGGAGGAGATATCAACTGCAACTCGTACTGCCCTCCAGATCCTTCTCCTCATAGGGTGGTAGAAGGACCTGCCTCCATTGCAGTGAGAAACCAAGCCTGGGATGGAGCTATACCTTAAGACTATGATGGATATGGAACATAAGGCTGTGATGGATCTAGACCCCAAGGCTGTGATGGATCTGGAACCCAAGATGGAGAGAGATACAGATATCTTGTCAGGAAAGACAGATCCCATGCCACCTGAGGAACATCTCGAATCAGCTGATCCTAGATTACTAGAGGGCCAATTTCTACCTGTGGAATAGGTCAGGCCTCACATATAGCCCGAAATTGTCTACATCGCCATGTTCATGGATCCCCAGCACCAGCAGCTGCTACAGGATGTTCTTTTGGGGCAGAAATCTCCTCTTTCCAGGCCGAACACGCGAAGATGCTCCCAGAAAGCGCATGAAAAGCTGCCCTTGCCTCCAGCGTTGTAACATAGACGACTGCCCGACTAAAGAACCCCTCCTACTCTTCTTCACTCATGCGAACAAGCTACTATGTGTTACTTCCATATAAAGATATTCAAATTGAATTAAAAAATAGTTCAATAAACAAACTAATAGAAATTTATTGACTTACCATCCTCTGCATCTTTATGCCAGGTTGGGTAAGATATAGTAAAGACTTCAGTTTATACCATGGTTCATACTCAACCTACTCCTAAAGAAATAATCAATTCATAAGAACACGCTGAATACGAAACTCTACATTTCTATGCCAGTAGTCGATAAAGCTAGCATGTACTCAGGAACAGTCCTCATCCTGCCTCTCTGTCAACTTCATCCCATGAAGTCGCTCTGTCTGTCTTGACAAAAATGGAATCCGATGAGTACAACAAAACTTCCAAATGACTCTGTCAGGATACTAACACTCAATAATATGGAAGTGAATGGGGGGCACTACAGCCATAACATCCTCAATCCCAATAGGATCTGGTCCATAATACTCTTGTATGGAAGCCATAAAATCTGAAATGACATTTGACTTTTTCAAAAAAGAACCTAACTAAGAACCAAAATTTATGCTATTATTAAATATGTTAGACAGTGATAGATTTTATATACATACCTGATCTGGTAAGAGATAGTCCAACCTGATATATGGCCAAATTTTGTCTCGGAACTGTGTCAAAATTTATTTGTTGACACCACCTGTAAAATACGTCATAGATAGTGAAAAATAATGAGAAATTAAATTCAATAACTCATATTAGAATCAGAAACTAATAGAAATAACTTATTATACCTACATCCACATGGAGCATCATGAAACACCTCCATCTCGACCGGAAAACCAACAAGCTCAGGGTATAATGTGTGGATGCACTCCCATGCCAACATTTGAATAAGGATGACGCATCCCTTGAGACTTGTGTGGTCCTAGTGGTATATCCTGCATAATGCTTTGTACGTGTATGCCAACCAGTCTGATCCCCAGCTATATATACAGGCCTGATCAAAATCCTCTAGTAGGGGTAGATACATCTTTTACATGTGCATCTCCGAGTGATCAGTACACATGGTCCCACCAATGAGCTGTAATATATATGCATGGTCATAAGGCATGATAGTTTTCTCATCATCATCATCCTGTAAATGTGGAATATTTGATTCCAACCAAGGCATAGATATGGATGCTCCATCAATATCCCTACGGTCGGACAAAATATCAATGCCTAACAAGCACTAAGAAAGGTCTGGCCAAGATGCACAAGTGAGTCCAATAACGGGTCTCCCCAAGATAGGAAGACCGAGAAGCATTGCCCCATCCTGGAGGGTGATGGGCATTCTCCCTTGGGCAGGTGTAATCAGTGTGTCTCTCGTCTCCACCTCTCAACGATGGCAGCAAGTAGGTTATGGTCTACAAACGTAAAATCTGATACGGCAAGGTCATTGAATCCCACATTGTCCATGTATGGTCTAATAGCATATGGAGGCTTCCTGTGATGAAAATGGTGCACTCGACGCACCTTGATCGATCAATCTGCACCACCCTCTAACAAGGCCTATGAGATATCAGTATATTGTTGAGTGAGTAGTATGGAATCATCCATCTGCATATAAATAAATGAAACGAGTTGTATGTATAAAATGTAAATATAACGTTATGGTTAGCATAATGTTATGACTTATAGAATGAAAGATATGACATATTTATTCACATTGTTTTTTGTAGTTATTTTTAGCAAACAAAATATAAGTTCCCATGTCTTTTGGTTCTGAATGAAATAAAGATAACAAAGGGAAAGAAGAGAAAAAATTGATGGAAAGAATTATGTTGTGAAATAATTTTATTATTGAAAATATCTTTTTAATAATTTTATTAATTGATACGTGCTTTAAGGGAATATATCTATGTTTTTGGATTTTTTGTAAGGTTTTAGGGTTTAGGTTTATGATTTTTGGGTTCAAGATTATTTTTGAAGATATATGGTTTAGATTTTTGATATTATGGTTTAGGAATGATGTTTTTGGGTTAAGTGTTCGGCTTTTGGGTTTTGTGGTTTAGAAATCCTAGAAAAAAAAGAGATAACAACATTTATTTTACAATATGGGTTAAGTGTTATACTTTTGGATTTATGAAATAAATTATATTATCTAAGATTTTTTTAAGAAATAAAGAGAAAAATATTTCTTAAAAGAATGAATGTTTTTATTATGGATTTAAGATTAATAGTGTATTTAGATATTAGGTATGTGTCACTAAGATATACATTTTTGGAATAATGGCATACTAATTTTTAGAATCGTAAAGACAATATTTCTAAATTACTGGGTCTTGAATTTGGTTAGACATATTTTGGAGGAGCTTTATGATTAGCTAATTATGGATTGGATTAAAATAGACCATGTGACTTACTAATGATGTTTTATGAATTTATCTAATTATTTGTATTGAATAACTTATTTTAATCATTATGATACTATTATTTCATTATATAAATGTTTATTAAAATATCACACATAATGTTATCAAACCCCTTGGTGAAGGGAGGATGTTTTTGGGTTAGGGTTTTGGTTTGAGGGTTTATTGTTTCAAATTTTGATATTAAGGTTCAGGAAAGATGTTTTTGGGTTAAGTGTTCTACTTTAGGGTTTTGGGGTGTAGAAAACTGAGAAAAAAAGAGATAACAACATTTAATTTACAATATGAGAATGTCAAAATGAAGACTATACCAAATTCTAGCTGAGACTGCGAACTCAGCCCAACAACGTTAGGGCATCATTTCTAGTTATGATCTTCTTTATGAAATATTGTGCATCTCAAACTCTACCCTTGTTCTTGAGGCTAGTCCATCTCATTACGTATCCTACTGGCATTTGGTCTACCATGAGGACACAACTGATTGATGTCAGGTATCACTGCCTGTTGGTCTTTGGGCATTGGGAAATAATGATACTCCCCAATAGGTGTCCATGGTGCAGCATAACAGTTAGAAATAGTATCCATCCAATACACTGGATCAACATATTCTTCCCATGATATGATCACAGAGGAACATGATGATATTGCGTGTGTTCATGGAAACCTTAAAGCCAGAAAGATTCCTTATTAAGATTGCCTTGTTTCTAGTAATACCACCATTTTTTCACCTATGCGATTTATGATGGGGTCTTAATGCTCTTGAACTTCAAATCAGGAGTCTTCTCATCAAAAAGGCAGACATGATAACCAGAATCTTCTTCAATATTCTTTTCATGCTCTCGTTGATAGTTTCTTCTGTATGTTATCCCTAGTTGTATTCTGTCTGATGCTAGTTTTGGTCTATCAATAAAGTACTTAATGAATCGATATAATGTATCTTGAATTAGGGTGGTTATAGGTAGCTTGTGAAGCACTTTAAAGATACCATTGATGCACTCCACAATGTTTGTTGTCATGTGTCCATACCTCTTCCCCCAATCATATGCCAAGGTCCTTTTTTTGAATCTACATCATATAAACATAAACTTCTTGATTATCCTGGTGGATTTGTTCAAAACTTTATTCAAAACACCATTGGTCTGACTCATATTCTACACATAATAGATGATATTTTACATAATTTCATTTTATATTTATGTTGAAATAGTAAAAAATAAGAAATAAAATGTGTACCATGTCTTGTGATAGCCTTCTTCATCTATTCGTTGTGGAATTTTTTATATACATTTCTAGAAATGTGTCTAATGGATAATAGATGATCTTCATTTGGGTATCACCATGTATTAGGATCTGTATTGATTGCCTCATTAATTGCTCGATGATGATCAGATATCAAACAAACCCCCCAAATGTTGTTGAAATGGTTTCTGATACATTCCAGAAACCAACTCCATGATTCATAGTTTTCTTTATCTACAATGGAAAAGGAAAGAGGAAGAGGTGAATTATTTCCATCTTGGGTTTTTGAAATACACAATAGGCCCTTGTATTTTCCTTATAGAAATGTTCCATCAATCTGAATGAATTGTTTACTGAAATGAAACGCAGAGATACAGGGAAGGAATGCCCCGAATGTAACACCCCGACCTAGTTACCCAGATTCGGTGCATTATTACATCACATTGGCATGATCACAAGAAAGATCAAGTCTCTAAAGACCTATTAGTTTAGTAGCCTTGGAATAACTAGATACATTAATAAATTTTACATTACATCATAAAATGAAAACTACAACAACATAGTCTCCATAGTCCACTCTCTTATCCCCTCATACTATCCCTGCAGGTCATTCATAAATTACTTCTTCACATCCTGGGAAAAATAAAACATATAAAAGGGGTGAGATCAAATGCCTAGTAAAGATAACAATATAGCAGAAACTTTCCTAAATAAGAATAAACATTTAAGGCAATGTATAACTAAAAAATCCTTTTAAACTTGAACATCAACATAGTATGGCAAAAATAAAATGAAATAATGCCATTTACTTATTCCCATGGATATTCTACTAATCGAATAATCACATTCAATATCAATAACCACTTTCATAATGATGGAATGCATAATGCCAGACTATCATAACCACATAGCCAGGGCCTTGTACCAAGACTACAAATAAGATTTTGTCAAGGCCTTGTGCCAAGACACTAGTTTGTCTCATGAGACCTGCCGATGCATTGAGGAGCTATAGCGGGCTCCACCTGTCACTTATTAAGTCCAATTCATTCCTCATATGAACAGGTTTAAACATAACATAAACATTCGTATTAAAACTTGCATATGAAATGTCAATAATTTCACCATAAACCATGAATGGTATAAAAATAACACATCCACAGTCAAACATATCGCAAAACCTTCAATAATATAGAAGTTTTTTATCATAATAAATCAACATCAAATAAGTGTAAAATCAATCAAAGGATGTTGACATAGATGAAATGAAAACTCTTTTTAGAGAAATATCTCTTTTTATTTTGAAATAACTTAAGAGTCATATATTTATAAAATAAAACATTTTCATTGAAAATATTATTATTAGCCTGTAAGGGAAGCTTCGACGATTTTATAACGGCGTAAAATAGCCGCACCCGCCGTATAATTTAAAAAAAATTCTTACCTTAATTCTGTCGAAAAGGTTAAAAAAGCACCTGGTTTGGAAGACGATGGAAATATTCCTTTATAAAAAATTCAAACAAGGTTATAAATGGCTTTAAACCATATTCTTGTAAATAGTAAAAATATTTTGAAATACATTTTTAAGAAACATGGATGTGGATGATAATGAAATCCCAGTAGATTATTACGTATAAACAACCTCGGATAATGAAGAGATTGCGAAATAAACCCTTACCTTGTACTTTTCCTTGGTTGAGGGTAGGTTAAACTCCTGTATAATGGTTAAATAATTTATATTAAATTATACAAGAATCATATATATTAATATAATATCATATATGATCTTTTATCATTGATTTGTTATTAATATTTTATAATTATCGTCGTTTCGGGAGTTAACTTACTCATTTTTTATGTGTTTTTTTATGTAAGCCATGTTTGTTATGGATAGGTTGTATCTTATTCATATCCATAATGATATTAAGTACTTAAAAATTATTTTTAATCATCAAATGATAATTATACTTGAATGGATACGATGGAGAATGAATTTCATCGCGTTCGTGGAGACGGTAGTCCGTACGTACGCACGAGTGACAATATCATTCTTTTGATATTTAAATAATATATAATTGTATGTTATATTATATATACAGAATAATTATCATGTTATATTTATTATTTACATGAATTACACATAATTATTATACCCATCCAAATAATAATTTATTTAATAACAATTACACCACGACGTGGAGACGGTAAGCCGTACGTACGCACATATGGTGACATGTCATTCAAAGGATGGATAGAATACTGAATATGGTTGTAACATATTTATAATAACATCACAGTATATATACGATACTAGATTTATTATTTTATAATGGTAATAACAAAGAAAGAAGAAGTTGAAGAAAAAAGGAACTTGAAAAGGGGTGGTGAAATCATTACCTCTTCTTCGGGTTCTTCCTTTTGATTTGATCAAAAGGGCTCCTTAGGTTGGCTTTCTAACTAAAGTAAGGCCTCTAGAATGAAGTGAGAGAAGTTGAGATAGTATTTGGGCAGGGGTTGTCTGAGCCAAATGGATTTGATGGTGTGAATTAATGAGAAGGGGGAGTGCCCTTTTATAAGGGGGAGGGGCTCTTAAGAAAAAACTTAAAGTATTAATTTATAATAAATTCATATTCGGTTTATAATGGCTCCAAAAGTGGATTATTTAAATGTTAAGGTGGGTATGGGTCGGAAACCACTCAACCAATAGAATTTATACAGGTTTGGGTCACTATATTAACCTTTTCTTTAAGTATTAACTCTTAGTTAATTAGTTTCACTTTTACAATGTCTCTTTGTATTTTTATATTATATGGTTAATAAACTTACTATATACATCCAAGAGACCCCCAAGTGGCCCATTATTGATACACCTATCATGATATAATTATCTTGGCCAAACGTCATATTTTTATGAATTTAATATCAATTAATAATATAATATTCGTTTTAAAAACTTTTTTATGTCAATTTTAACACTATTCAATAATTGATTTTTGTAAAAATCATAATAGAATTATTACTTCGAAAAAAGTTAATTAAATCAATCCTAACATGTCAATTTAACCTAGAAAATTATTGGTATTTATAAAAAGTCTCAAATTTCATTTATTTGGGTATTTATAATATCACTTATTCTAATTTTTCATTAATTAGGTAATTACTGCATCACCATTGTGTCATAAATAAATTAAATTATTTAATGTATAAAATTTATAAATAAAATATTCTTTATGTATAAAATCTTTTTATATTTCTAATGAATATTTATAATCGAATGTATCTTATTTGTAACCCTATATTTAAAATGTTTTAGTAAATAAACTTTGATTTTAACTCTTTTAACTCTTCTTTGAATTAAATAATAATAAATGTCTTAATCTAATCGAAGTGGAGCTAAATGATAATATTTTATTCCTAAGGTTGTTTTTTGTCGAGATACACTTGTCCAATAGAATTAAGACATGTGTTAGGGTAATATTAAAATTATTTTTACCATTAATTACCCTATTTACTTTTAACCGTGGTAAATAAAAGTAAAAAGTTACTATTCGCCAACAATTATTTTCATCTTATTGAACCACATTTTACTCCTTGATATTAACCATGTCTCTCGGATTTTCGAAATTCCACTCAAAAAAGCGGTAAAATTACGTTTTAGGAAAAATTCAGTTTTTAACTACCACTTAGTGGTTTCACTATTCATCAAAAAATAAAGTTTTTCAGAAAAATACCATAAATTTTCCCTAAGATATATTTGATATTATGAATTGAATAATGATGTCTATTTTACCAAATTCAAAACTTATAAGTTTCATTAATTAATTTAAAAATTAATTCTCGTTGTGAAAACAAATAGCGTGTTTTTAAGAGATAATAACTATCAAATGATTGACACTTGTTTATGTCTGGTTTAAATGTGAAATTACGTCCAATGACCAACATTTTATTAAATGGTAAAAATATATTCTAAATATTATTTAAAACCACTAAAATTCATAATTTATCACTGTTAATTATTTTGATTAAAAAAGTTGTTTTTAATTAAAATTTAGTAATTTTCACTATTCATCAAAATATGAAAGTTATCCAAAAAGTACCAAAATATCACCCTAAGATAACTTCGGTATTACGAATCCAAAAATGAAGTCCATTTTGAAAGATAAAATTTATAAAATTTCAAAAATTATGTATTACTATTCATAACGGCTAGTTTGATTGGTTGTGGTGTGTTAGAATCTCAAAGTTGCGTACAATGCAAGCCATTGAATTATTCAAAGGGAAATGTACTATGAAAGATTGAGTTGTTACATTCTCCCATCCTTCAATAAATTGCGTCCTCGCAATTTGAAATTATTATTCGAAAATAAAAGCTTGAAAATAGAAAATATCTTTGTGGGAAAACCCACATCGGAAATTGGGTTACTAAAATTTAGTCTTAATATGAGGAAAAGGGAAATGAAAGAGTCACCACCAAATTATGATCTCGATTAGGAGAACATTGGTGGAAATTAGAGACATATAATTGTAGGAAAAACGTAAATATTTATAGGTAGTGATTGAGGTCATCAATCACAAACAAGTGTAAAATTGAGGTCCTTAAATTCATCAATCTATGATGATTTAAAATACCATCAGTTCAGCAAAACATATGGTATTAGGATAACAAATTTTTTTGTTTTAAGATCCCTTCACTAAAGTATAAGAATTAATTTCTTCATTGAATAAGAGAAAAATAAATATATATACTTGACATGTAGAGTCTCATCTTTTAACTAAGTTCTACCACAAACTCATCTTTCACTCTAAAAGATAATAGAACATAAAAATAATATTCTATTTATCCTATTCGTATAGGGTTAAAAAAATGAATTTATAATTCATCTAGATTAACCATTAAAAAATGACATTATTCAATCCAGGAAATTACGTTGGTCGGTGGTAGGTGATACACCCTTGTCGCCCTTCGGTTGTGGGTTCCAGTCTTGCGGCCTTGCTAGATGCGACGGGTTGCCGCCCGACCTCCAGGTTGTCCTTTTATGGAAATCCAAAATAATCCAAAATAGAACTATCCAAAATACTTCAGTCCAAAATTTATAAGAAAGGTAAACACAATGAGGATCCTTTTTTCCGCGTAATAACATGTGAACACCTTCATCATGTATTCTTTTAAAACACTGCAACATCTTGAATTACCATAAAACCATATTGATTACATTCATGATCCCTTATTCCTTAAAGAATAATGGATATAATCCTTCAATCCAAAAATGTTTCAAACCCCAACAATGATGGAATATACAAATCATTAATCAGTCTCAAGGTAGTCAAGAATATCCAATATAATTTATCCAAATCAATCATGTATTATTCTAAAATCACTACCTTGGTATCAGAACCATATTATGGTTTATCTTTCTCTCAGCCAAATATTTTCCAAAAATTTAACCTGCAATTGAGTCACTTTTCTTTGTTCCACACAATCTCAAGTCCTTAATGAAATAGTACTGCAGTACAATCCTTATATACTCCATAATTATTATAACAAGTACATTGTTGATACAACACTCAAATGACATAATCAACATAAGAACTCTAATCATTCCTCTTCATCTGTGGTAGTATCATAACTTGATTATTATCCAATAGCATCATTTTCGGCATAGTCTGATGACTGGGACATAGGTTCGCGTAGTGTCCAAACTCCTTGCAAATAAATCTTTGTACATTTGAAACCATTTTCTTACCCATGAAGTCACGTACTTTGTGTCCTTTTTCTCCACACTTATAACATACTTCCATTACCTTCAAGCATTTTCCAAGGTGATTCTTTCCACAGTTATCACATATGAAAAAATCCTTCTTTACCTTCTTCCTTTTATCTATCCTTCTCTCTGACATCCTTTCCTTCTCTGGCTTCCCTTCAAAGCCATAGGACTCCGAGAATTCTTTACTTATCTTATCAACACATGATAATATTTCTTCATATGATGATAATACGTGGGAGACTATTTCCCTTCTAAATTATGGATTAAGACCATGAAATATATGATCCTCCTTACTCTTTGGATCATGCGTATTTTTGGAGTTTGCATTCCTTCTATTGGGCGTCATTTCTAAATAATTTCATAAATTGGATCAGTTTATGAATCAAAATACATAATTCCATACTTGTAAAACACTTAACATAAATTGAACTATTTATGGATATAATCCATAATCATAAAAATGTTTTCTTTGAGTATGTATATACTCTTAAACCCTTCATAATGATTTGTAAATAAAATGAGAGTTATCCTAAGCATATCCCCCAGGAGTGTCGTAACCAAGAGTGTATCAAGGCCCGTTGTCGTGCACCAGTTCCCGTTCGAGTCTAGCTCAAAGTGGTGTTTTCGGGTTTTACCCATAGGTACATTTGTGCCAGAGATACCTCTACCTGCTCGTATCTAGATAGGGATGTATTGCTTAGAAAACTCACAAAATCTCTACAATACCAAAATTTAGGAAGTTCTTTTATACTAATCCTCAAAGCCCATCTTAGGTCTATGTTCTCTAATCAGAGTTCATCTAAATCTAGCTTCCAAGGTTTGTACTAAAATTCCTCTGATACCAAATGTAATGCCCTGACCCCAGTTACCCAGATTCGGTGCATTATTACATAACATTTCTATGTTCACAAGAAAGATCAAGTCTCGAAAGACTGATTAGTTTAGTAGCCTTGGAATAACTAGATACATTAATAAAGTTTACATTACATCTTAAAATAAAAACTACAACAACATAGTCTCCATAGTCCACTCTCTTATCCCCTCATACTATCCCTTCAAGTCATTCATAAATTACTTCTTCACATCCTGGGAAAAATAAAACATAGAAATGGGGTGAGCTCAAATTCCTAGTAAGGATAACAATATAGTGGAAACTTTCATAAATAAGAATAAACATTTAAGGCAATGTATAACTAAAAAAAAGCCTTTTAAACTTGAACTTCAACATAGTATGGAAAAAATAAAATGAAATAATGTCATTTACTTATTCACATGGATATTCTACTAATCGAATAATCACATGGAATATAAATAACCACTTTCATAATGATGGAATACATAATTCCAGACTATCATAACCACATATCCAAGGCCTCGTGCCAATACTACAAATAATATTTTGTCAATGCATTTTTCCAAGACACTATTTTGTCTCATGAGACCTACTGATGCATCGAGTATCTATAGCGGGCTCCACCCGTCACTTATTAAATCCAATGCATTCCTCATATGAACAGGTTTAAACATAACATAAACATTCGTATTAAAACTAGCATAAAAAATGTCAGTACTTTCACCATAAACCATGAATGGTATAAAAATAAATCATCCACAGTCAAACATATCACAAAACCTACAATAATATAAAAGTTTTGTATCATAATAAATCAACTTCAAATAAGCTTAAAATCAATCAAAGGATGTTGACATAGATGAAATCAAAACTCTTTTTAGAGAAATATCTCTTTTTATTTTGAAATCATTTAAGAGTCATGTATTTATAAAATAAATCATTTTCTTTGAAAATATTCTTATAAGCTTGTAAGGGAAGCTTCGACAATTTTATAATGGTGGAAAATAGACGCACCCACCGTATAAGTTAAAAAAATATTCTTACCTTAATTCTGTCGAAAAGGTTAAAAAGCACCTAGTTTGGAAAACGACGGAAAGATTCATTTATAAAAAGTAAAAAAAGGGTATAAATTACCTTAACCCATATTCTTGTAAATAGTAAAAATGTTTTGAAATACATTTTTAAGAAATGTGGATGTGGATGATAAAGAAATACCAGTAGATTATTACGTATAAACAACCTCAGATAATGAAGAGATTGCGAAATAAACCCTTACCTTGTACTTTTCCTTGGTTAAGGGTATGTTAACCTCCTTTATAATGGTGAAATAATTGTTATTAAATTATAAAATAATCATATATATTAATATGATATCATATATGATCTTTTAACATTTCTTTTTTAATAATATTTTAGAATTATCGTCGTTTCGGGAGTTAACTTACTCATTTTATTTTATGTTTTGTTATGTAAGCCATGATTGTTATGGATAGGTTGTATCTTATTCATATCCATAATGATATTAAGTCCTTAAACATTATTTTTAATCATCAAATGATAATTATACTTGAATGGATATGATGGAGAATGAATCGCATAACGTTCGTGGAGACGGTAGTCCGTACGTACGAACGAGCGATAATATCATTATTTTGATATTAAAATAATATATAATTGGATGGTATATCATATATACAGAATAATTATCATGTTATATTTATTATTTACACGAATTACACAACATTATTATATCCATCCAAATAATAATTTATTGAATAACAATTACACCACGACGTGGAGATGGTAAGTTGTATGTATGCACGTATGGTGATATATCATTCAAAGGATGGATAGAATACTGAATATGGTTGTACCATATTTATAATAACATCACATTATATATAAGATATTGGAGTTATTATTTCATAATGTTAATAACAAAGAAATAAGAAGCTGAAGAAGAAAGGAACTTGAAAAGGGGTGGTGAAATCATTACCTCTTCTTCGGGTTCTTCCTTTTTATTTGATCAAAAGGGCTCCTTAGGTTGGCTTTCTGACTAATGTAAGTCCTATAGGATGAATTTATGGAAGTTGAGAGAGTATTTGGGTAGGTGTTGGCCGAGAAAAATGGCTTTCAAGGTGTGAATTAATGAGAAGGATAGTGCCCTTTTATAATGGGGAGGAGGGTCTCTTAAGGAAAAACTTAAAGTATTAATTTATAATAAATTCATATTCATTTTCTAATGGCTCCAAAGTGGATTATTTAAAGGTTAAGTTGATTATGGGTCTAAAAACACTCAACAAATATAATTTATACAGGTTTGGGTCATTATATTAACCTTATTTTTAAGTATTAACTCTTAGTTAATTAGTTTCACTTTTAAAATGTCTCTTTGTATTTTTGTATTATATGGTTAATAAACATACTCTATACATCCAAGCGACCCCCAAATGGTCCATTAATGATACAAATATCATGATATAAGTCTCTTTCCCGAACCATATATTTTTAGGAATTTAATATCAATTAATAATATAATATTTGTTTTAAAAACTCTTTTATGTCAATTTTGACACTATTCAATAATTGATTTTTGTAAAAATCATAACAGAATTATTAATTCACAAAAAGTTAATTAAATCAATCCTAACATGTCCTATTAACCTATAAAATTATTTTTATTTATAAAAATTCTCAAATTACATTTATTTGGGAATTTATAATATCAATTATTCTAATTTTTCATTAATTAGGTAATTACTGCATCACCATTGTGTCATAAATAACTTAAATTATTTAATGTCTAAAAATTATAAATAAAATATCATTATTTAGGAAATCCTTTTATATTTCTAATGAATATTTATAATCCAATTTATCTTATGTGTAACCTTATATTAAAAATGTTTTAGTAAATAAAATTTGATTTTAACTCTTTTAACTCTTCTTTGAATTAAATAATAATAAATGTCCTAATCTAATCCAAGTGGACCTAAATGATAATATTTTATTCCTAAGGTTGTTTTTGGTCGAGATACACTTGTCCAATAGAATTAGGATATGTTTTAGGGTAATATTAATATTATTTTTACCCTTAATTACCCTATTTACTTTTAACCGTGGTAAATAAAAGTAAAAAGTTACTATTCACCAACATTTATTTTCATCTCATTGAACCACATTTTACTCCTTGATATTAACCGTGTCTCTCGTATTTTCGAAATTCCACTCATTGAAGCGTTAAAATTAAGTTTTATGAAAAATTCAGTTTTTTAACTACCACTTGGTGGTTTCACTATTCATCATAAAATGAAGTTTTTCAGAAAAATACCAAAAATTTGGCCTAAGATATATTTGATATTATGGATTCAAAAATTATGTCTATTTTACCAAATTCAAAACATATAAATTTCATTAATTAATTTAAAAATTAATTCCCGTTTTCAAAACAAATAGCGTGTTTTTAAGAGATAATAACTATCAAAAGATTGACACTTGTTTATGTCTGGTTTAATTGTGAAATTACACCCAATGACTAACATTTTATTAGATGGTAAAAATATATTCTAAATATACATTAAAACCACTAAAATTCAAATTTATCACTATTAATTATTTTTATTAAAAAAGTTGTTTTTTATTAAAATTTAGTAATTTTCACTATTCATCAAAATATGAAAGTTATCTGAAAAGTACCAAAATTTCACCCTAAGATAATTTCAATATTAAGAATCCAAAAATGAATTCCATTTTGAAAGATAAAATTTATAAAATTTCAAAAAGTAGGTATTACTATTCATAACGGCTAGTTTGATTGGTTGTGGTGTGTTAGAATCTCGAAGTTGCGTACAATGCAAGCCATTGTATTATTCAAAGGGAAACGTACCGTGGAAGCTTGGGGTGTTACACAGAACAACCGCTGAAATTGAACACGAGATAGATCAAGTTTTTTATGATGAGGAACATGTTTGTTTGTATCCGGATGGAAGAAAACTTGGTTATGATGCCTCAGTATGGCTAGTAATTGTGGCAACACCAGATATGATTCATCCCAATCACCATAGACCTTCACAATTTCCTTCTATTTCACAATCCATGCCTTATTATAGGAAATCATATAACCAAATTTCAGTTGAATTCTCTCTTTCACAAGGGCTATCTAAACATCATAACAAGTCCTAATCATCTCAACAATAATAGATGACACAAATAATGCATCCAATGAGGTATGATCTTGTGTGAGGCTTAGCTGAATGCAAGTATGATCGGCCTCAATCCTCGAGATTCTCCAAACTCCAAATGTAATGTCTATAATATCACTCAATAAAAATCTACAATCATCCACATATTTCTCACACCGTATGACATATTTACTATGGAATGATTCGTGAACTATATAGCCACAGTGCCTCTCAATGTGAAATCTCTTTAGCGTACTTTTTAATGCATCTTTACTTGGAAAATTTCTTCCAGTATATAAGGTTTTTTCCGACTCACTAAACCTATCTGGTACAACTCCAGGGAATTCAGTTGCCGGTGTGAGAACATTATTTTCAAATTCATGAACACGTGTCATTGCTTCTGAATAAGATGAAAGGAGTGGTGGATGATTTATTGTAGGTTGAGTTTGATGTTCAACTAATGAATTTCTCAAAACCTCCTTCATATCTTCAGCTGATCCCTCCTCATCAGCACTCTTTTCACAATCTAATCTGTCATTACGAAACTCATAATTGGAAGTTAGATTGACATATATATCCAAGAGATCATCTAGGTTGTCCACTTCTGCTACATCTTTTGGAATAGGCTCAATTTCATGGGGTGGACTGTCTTCAACCACTATTGTAATTCTACGTCTTCATACAACTGGACATTGTTGTTTCACAATACCAACATCAATTTATAACTCCATCATGGTACCATATGACTGTTGAGAAAATAAATTAATTACTTGTAGCCATTGTGCATCAGAAACCAATGGAAAAGCCATATTCCACAATGTTTTCGGAAATTGCAAATGTCTATAGCTCATAGACTTGATCTCTTGATTGGGTCCCATATTTAAGGAACCATAAATTCTCACTTTAAGGTCACTTATGGTTAAAAAATTAGTTTCACTAACAACTATTATTTGTTGTGTACTGTTAAAATCTCCTTGCTCAGTTTGAATTACCTCCCCATTGTAGTATACACAAGAAAACATGACTCTCTACATCAAAAATGTTTCATATATCAAAATTATGATAGTGTAACAAATATTTACAATGATGGTTGTCCATATAATATTTATTACAATGAAATTTTAGGATTCTTTTCTATACCATAAAATATACTAGTAATGTTTCTTTATACAAAATTTTAATCACTAGTTAATCATTATTTAGTTATTATTTAATAATTTATTATTTAATCCTACAATCATATTATAATAAATAGTTAGTTATAATTAACTAATCATATGTATGCATTTTTAATCCTATGTTGTCATTAATTAATCTATAATTAGTCATTGCTAATAAAAAAGTATTATTTCTAAACTATATATAACTATTTAAACTACTTAAACATCTTTAATTACTAATAATAACTTTCATTCGTTAATTATTTTATCCTTATTTCATTCTATAACATCATAATTATCATTTTATGATTGATAAATATACAAATTTTATTATTCTTTTCTTATATATTTTAGTAGTTTACAAAGAAAATATGAATCATCTTAAGCATATCCCCCGGGAGTGTCAAACCAGGAGTGCAGCAAAGCTCTTTGTCATGTACCAGGATACCCTGGGTCAAGCCCAAAACACCATGTCAGAGTTTTCACTCCTAGGTACATTTGTGCGAGAGCCACATCCACTTGTTTGTATCCATATAGGGATTTGATTGTCAGATAACCACATAATCATTATGCTACCAAAATTTTACAAAACATAATCATGAGTTAATCCTAAGTTAATCTATACTTAATCTATACTTAATCTATAATACCAACAATAATTATTTCAAAATATATATAACTAATTACACAACCTAATAAACAAAATATTTAGAACTAACTAAACTACTTAAAAATGAAATATTTAAAACAAGAAAGAATTCAATTAAATAAATAAAAAACATTAAATTAATTAAATAAAAATACATCTAAATGATTCTTCTCAAAAATCCACACCGAAAATGATTTCTTTTTAGAGAGACGGAGATGATTTAGGACAGATGAAGGGGAAAATTGAGTGATGAGAATGGGGGAAGACCTTTTATGGGGAGCTAAGGTAGCGGCGGCATCGTCGATGCCGCCTTTAACCTCTAGGTAAGGCCAAAGGCTACATTGGTGGTGCCACCTTTCTCCTTACCCAGAGGCGAAAGGTGGAACCCCCCCCCCCTCCAACCGCCTTTGTCATGTCATTGATCCGCGCCTAAGGCAGCGCAGGGGATTGAAGGCGGCATCACTGATGCCGCCTTTGTGACATATTTTTTTTAAAAGAAAATTTAACCTATGACATTAAAAAAAAATCCAAAAACGTATAAAAAACTCAATAAGAACTCCCAAGTTGACCCCATTTTGAGCTTCCATAATCCCCGCCAACACTACGGTCCCTCGGAGGATTCCCATTATCATGTCCCTCACTAGAAACGATCAACCACTCAAGAAGGAAGAAATGAATGCAGTGTGTCAAACATGTGGGTATGAGAAGTCATCTATGTAGAACAACCATGATTGATATTGTCCCGCATTAAGGACCCCCAATATGATCTTACCAAGCTCTTTGTAATGCATTTGGGCACTGCTTCCCTTGGCCTGACATCTTCACATTCTTGTTTTTCTTAAATAATAGATTGAACCACACTGGGAATGGAATGTCCTTCTGAATATGTTCGATATTTAGCTTCTCCTTCATGGCATCTTGGATATACCATCTTAATATGGGTGTTTGTGCTCTATCCATCCTTGTATTCTTAGGTGGTAAGAACTCATCGCACCGGAGTCCCTCCAAGGGAATGCCTCAGATGGAATGAGTTTCCCATATGCTAATGCCAACCTCCTCATAGTGGTGGTGGAATGTGTTTGGGTTAGGAGACCATCGGTTGAATAGCTTGTGCACAAATTCATGTGGATGAAAATTATGGAATTGTGATGTCCAAATGGCTTCATGTGTTTTGATGTTTTGCAACTTTTCATCAAACTCCTCACAAGTGCAGTGTACCAGTACACCCATTCACATTTTCTAGTAATATTTCCACTGAACCTTAGGTCCTGGTCTTTCTTACAACCCACACTTTTATCCCTCATACTTCTTTGGATGGTGTTGTCATAGGGTTTTTTTTTATAAAGAGTTTTTTTGTTTTTTTATATAAAAGGGGTAGTGTAATGATTATTTTTTAAAATTGGTCGCAAGATGCATGAACCTCGTTCATGCATCTTTGGCACGGAGAGATGCGTGAATGGGGTTCATGCATCCTTCACAGATTTGATAAAGGATGCGTGAACCCCATTCATGCATCCTACAGGAAGTTTTAATTTTTTCATTTTTTTTGTGTTTTAAAAAAAATTATTTTTTTTGTTTTGTTTTGTTTATATATATATATATATAATGAAAAATTTCAACTGAATTTATTTTCTATTTAATATCCAGCAGTACTGTCATTACAGTAGTCCTGATTCTGATAGAGACCCTCACACAGGGCTCTCTTTTATAAGAGGGATTATCCTAGAAATAATTCTGTATTTCCAATGTGAGATTCAGGTTCTCCTTTTTATGCGCAGAACATTCTGCATTTCCAATATGTGATTCTGTTTCAAATATGTGTCTTTGAAAGACTATAAAATACAATTATTAATTATAAATTAGTAATATGATTATTAATTATAATTAGTAATATGATTATTAATTACTATTACTAATTATTAATTATATAATAGTTAATTTGCTAATTTGTAATATAATTATTAATTACTAATATGTAATAATTAATTACTTAATTAGTAAAAAAATTATATAATAATTAATTAATTAATTAGTAATAATATAAGTATTAATATACAATAATTAATTAATAATATAATTATTAATTATAATTATTAATTATTAATTATATACTAAATACCTTATTAATTAGTAATATAATTATTAATTATAATTAGTAATATAATTAGCAATTATAATTAGTAATTATTATTTATATAATAATTAATTAGTTAATTACTAATATAATTATTAATTATAATTATTCATTATAATTTTTAATTTTTAATTTTTAATTATTAATTATATAATTATTAATTATTTAATTAGTAAAATAAATATCAATGTTATAATAAATAATTAGTTAATTAGTAATATAATTATTAATTATATAATAAATAATTAGTTAGTGAGTAATATAATTATTAATTTTAATTAGTAATATAATTATTAATGATTATTAGTAATATAATTATTATTTATAATAATTAATTATTAATTATATAATAATTAATTAGTTAATAACCAATATGATTATTAATTATTAAAAATTAATTATATAAATAATTTATTATTATATAATTAATAATTATATTACCAATTAACTAATTAATTGTCATATAATTAATTTTTTATAATTAATAATTATATTGGTAATTAACTAATTGTTATTATATAATTAATAATTACAAATTATAATTAATAATTATATTACTAATAATAATTAATAATTATATTACTAATAATATTTAATAATTATATTACTAATTAACTAATTATTTATTATATAATTAATAATTATATTACAAATTAACTAATTAATTATTACATAATTCATAATTATATTACTAATTAATTATTATATAATTAATAATGATATTACTAGTTAACTAATAATTATATAATTAATAATTATATTACAAATTAACTAATTAATTATTAACTAATTTCTATATGTTTAATCCATGTTTTAATTTTCATTTATATTGGTCTTGTAGTTTTTATTTTATAGGCTTTCAAAGCCATGTACTTGAAACGTTTTTAAATTTCAAGTTGGTGGTTTTGAAGGGTTATAAATTATTTTTCATCAACATATTTTTCAAAAAAAAAAATCAACTATTTCATATATGTTTAATCCATGTTTTAGGTTTCATTCCTATTGGTCTTATAGATTTTATTTTATTGTCCTTCAAAGACATGTACTTGAAGCATTTTTAAGTTTCAAGTTAGTGGTTTTGAAAGCTTATAAATTTTTATTCATCAACATTATTTATGATTTTTTTTATTTTCAATAATTTCTTATATGTTTAATCCATGTTTTAAGTTTTATTTATATTGGTTTTATAGTTTTTATTTTATATTCTTTCAATGTCATGTACTTGAAATAGAATCTCACATCGAAAATGATGAATGTTATGTGCAGGAAAGGGGGAACCAGAATCACACATCAGAAGTGCAGAATGATTTCTAGGTCAAACCCTCTTATAAAAGGGAGCCCTAGGTGAGAGTCTCTCTCAGAATCCAGACTGTTGTAATGACAGTACTACTGGATATTAAATAGCGGATAAATTCTGCTAAAAGTATTTGTTATATATATATATATATATATATATAAAAAAAATTAAACATAAAATTAAAAATACAAAAAATACAAAAAAAAATTAAACTTTCTGTACGATGTGTGAATGGAGTTAACACGTCCTTCATAATGTTTAAAAAGGATCTGTGAACCCCGTTCATGTTTCCTAGTGAGGGTAGATGTGTGGATGGGGTTCACTCATCCTTTATCGAATCTGTGAAGCTTTCTTGAACCCCGTTTATGCATCTCACCATGCCAAAGATGCGTGAATGGGGTTCATGCATCTTGAAACCTATTTTCAAAAAAACTCATTACTATTTCCCTTTTTTATAAAGAAAACTCATTTATACAAAAAAACTCATTCTTTCATAGTGGGTAGAGAACTACTCAGCCACCGGCTAGACTACCATGATTGTTTTTGTCTTTGCATTTAATACATAGATGACCATATCTCGATGGTCTCTTGTGGCATGGCCATGAACAATGATTTTGTATTGTTCGGTGCGATCTTCACACATGAACCACGTCCGCGGTCAACCAGTTTCGAAGCCTAGGATGGATACTTCATCCGGTATCCATAAATTCCACAACATAAGGGAGTGCCAGTGACAACTCAAACTATCTTCACATGGGCTAAGAATTTATTGATTGATTTAAATAAGACCGTTAGAGCCTGGAGGAATACACCTTCTGTGAACAGATTTCAGGAAGGTGGTGTAGAGGTCAATATGTCTAGGAACGGGAGCGGTGAATGGGTATGCTGGTGGGTACCTGTGACGGGTTTAAAGATGAACACTGATGGTTCTTGCATGTTGGGGTATGTAAGAGGAGGCGGGGTGGTTCGCGATAGTAATGGATCGGTCTAATTAGTGTTCTCGGTCAGATTTGGTCTGGGGACCTTCCTTCAAGTGGAGGCAATGGCGATGCATATTGGTCTTAAGATATGTAGGCAAAAAGGGTTAGAACATTCTGAAGTGGAGATGGATTCTATGATTGTACACAATGCCTTGAAAGGTTGCTAAGATGTGCCTTGGTCGATTTGTTACATTATCAGAAAATGCATAAAGTTACTTAATAGCAATACTCATGTGCTTCATACCTGGAGGGAGGGGAACAAGGTTGCAGACTACTTGGCTTCAGGGGATGTTTCCAACACGGTGGAGGTGTTCCTTCACAATGCAGCCAGCATCAGAGCAGAGGGGATTGAATATATTACTGGGGATGCACTTGAACTACATTATTTTAGGCATCCTTAGATAGGGGTGGTGATAATGGGGGGGGGGATGGGTCTTTATTTCTTCTCTTGTGTTTGCTTCTTTGTTTTTACTCGTTATTAATAAAAAATAATATGATGATGATGTGTCAGCATGCCCACAATAATCTGGTTATTTTACATGACCCTCCTGAAATGAAGTATTTGAGGGTTCTCGGTCATCTCTGCTCTCTGCGAGGCAATGACAGATTCCCTCCCAGCAGCACTTTGTTGACCTGCCATGGTGATCGAGTTTGGAAGCCCAATGCTGGCGTGCGAATGAGTAGTGGTTGGTGCACAAAAGGATTAACGGCGTGTTACATTGGTCGGTGATCATGGAAAACGTTGAGAATTCCATCAATGTTCAAAGCGTGCCTTAATCTAGTAGTTTTACATAAGGCAATGACCGAATTTTTGTTTTCCACGTGGTATTTAGAGACTTATGTACATACGATATAAATCACCTATCGTACAAAAAGTAAAAGAACTATGTATAGGGCCCCTGCATATTTATAGGTGTGGACCGATTGTTTTGCATGCGTGCAAGATCGCTTACGTTCCAGAGTTATTTTCGCATGCAACTCACCAAATGAACCATTCTTTTCAGCATTTCCCTCGGAACCCAACCTCTTGGCCCCTTATCAACTCAGATTTTGAAGGGGGCAGTTGATGGTGCTGAATTATGCTTGAGGCCATAAACGGACATCATTAAGCAAATTGAAGACACCCTTTGACTCAGCAGACCATTCTGAGAAGGCCGATGGAGCCGTACACAAGATTCATCATTTGTGCGCGACACAAAAATTGGCGCGTGAGGTCCTTACATGCCCAATACGACATCAAAGATCCATCATCCACCCAATCCATCTAAAAACAGCAACGGAAAGTGCACAAATTTAGAATGGGTGACACATAAAATGTTGGCCCACACATAAGTCTCTTACGCACTCAATGCGACATCAAATGGAGCCCTCCACGCCGTGAAATCACCCCCCTTCATCTGGGTGATAATCCAGAAGCCGACCCGCCACTCTGCCACGCATAAGACCAACTCTTCCATGACAGCATGTAAACCATGAACCCCTCAACATATTGGATCTTGTACGATAGGTCCCCCTTCATTTGGGTCCATGAGGGATTGACCCTCTCCCACTTTCTTTCAACTTAAGGCATGTGCGCATAGAATAACCCTCTTGTGCACACCACCTACACTTGTGCACACCCCATCTTCTGCTCAAACCCTCTCTTTTGTACACAAGCCTCTAATATTGCATGCCCCCTTCCATGAACAACCATGGGATTTTTTTAATCTAAAGCACCATGTTCAAGCCTGTCTTTTGTGCAACTTCCATGTCTCATGTGCACCTCCTACGTGCAGCCCTCTAGGATCATGTGTAGTGATTTCTTGGTCCCTCATGGGGTTTCATGTGTTACGTTGCCCTACCTCTTGATTTTTGTCATAGGTACACTAATAGCCCTTGATTTTTAGCATAGGAACACTAACATGGACCCCACTGTCAACCACTCATCCACACCGTTCCACCCTAGCATTGTTGATTCCTTCCCTTCCCTAAGGGTTCGTGACCATTAGTTATGTAATCCCAAGGGGTGAGGAGTGAGTCCACCTCATCTATATTACATGACATAAAACTGCCCAGTGTCATCATCCTCATTATATGATGTTAAACTGTAGCCTCACCCCACAAAATAAAAATGGGGTGCTCCGCCTCAGGAATTTTCCAAGCCCACTTGTATCCATGGGAGTGAGATCCCCCTCACATGAAATTACATCCTCCTTGGGTTTCTTTAATGTTTAATCCCCACACCATTTCTCATTGGTACATCTATCACAACACAACAGTCAAGTCTATTGTTTTCTCTTGTTTCTCACACTGGGAATGGCTCAAATAGGCTTATAGGATAGTAGTGACCACAACAATTACATTTCAGCTGCAAACCATGTGTAAGCCCTATACCCTTCCGAACTACATGATTTTTGTTCCATGTCTTCTAAACAAGGAATGTAGGATACCTCTTTGAGGTTCAATACCGACTAATGTTAAACCTCGGTGCTCCCTTTCAAGGGGTGTACCTCTCGGATCCTAGTATCCACCCATCTTTCACTCTCATCTTGGTCCCTCCCTCGAGTCAACCTGTCTCGGGAGGATCATACCCCAATTCAGATGTCTCATCTCCCACAGGTCCCCATAGGCATCCCTCTAGAAGTAAGCAATTATCTCCAACCATTTGGGAAGCTCCTACGAGTAAGCCCCAACCACATGTCTCATTTTGAGCAGGCTTCCTCATTTTTATTATTCAAAACACCCCTCTAGAACTACATGGAAATTTATTCCCGACTAAATGGAATATAAAGGAAACAAACCTAACATTCAAGACCAACATCCCCAACAATCGATCCATTCCATCCATCCCACATAAAAACATCCCACAACATCTTTTCCATCACATCCCTCTTATCTTGGTGATATCATGCTATCCTTCTGGGAAATTTCTACATGTATTCTCCTTCCACATCATCGCTACTCCTAGCAGCACATGAGTAACTAACCATGCATAAGCCCCACATCATTCATCATCCAACAAAGACAAATCCTCTTGCAATGGGAAATTGACCATTTGTAAGCCCCACACCATACCCTATAGAACTACATGGGTTCTAATTCCTTTATCCTAGGTAGAGTATCCAATACACATCTTTGAGGTTCAATCCCAACCAATGATAAAAATTGGTTCCTACCTCCTAGCATTATAGCCCTTCACGATGTGAATTCCTTTCTTTAAGGGACCCAACACCTAGGGTCCACTCTCACTGAGCATTCTGACAAGTCCATCTGGTAAACGTTCTGCATACTCCCTCCTAGGGATGTACCTCTTGGATCTGCCCTCATGATGAATTCTGATCAATCCACTCTATCTCTTCATGATGATAAAACCACGACATGTTACCACTACCTCATTCTAAACATGGGATGCCTGAGGAAAAACTCAGAATACATGCCTTTGGCATAAGATACTCCATGATCCATGTGAAATAACTCGGGTTCCATGCCCTTGAGAAGCCCTCGTATGAGTATGAATACAGGTGACCAATGTTTCAGGGTTCATACATGCTAGAGATGCCCAATGTGACTAATCCCCTAACTGAAGGTTGCTTCCATATCAAAACCCCTTTGAATGTCTATAAAAAGTAGCATAATTAACCAATTTCAACAAAGAGATGGCACTAGGAATGATTTTCAAGAACATGACATAATATATAAGGGAGACCTGGACTATGTGACAAAATTCGAGGAGTAATCCATGGAAGGAGGAAATGGCTGTAACACCCAGAGATTTTATGAGATATATTCTTTTTAATTTCTTTGATGTCTTATGTTGTACGCTACACCAAGATTAGATTGCGCTATACACAACACCGTATTAGCTTTCCATATTTGTAATACTATACTTGGCTTGTGTTAAACACAATTTTAGGTTATTTTAATAAAATTCATTTTATGCAACACTGACTGTAGATTTTTTTAAATGTATTAACGAACTAAGTTTGGATGCGACCTTCCTCGATAGCTTGCATTGTACACAATACTGAGTTTCACTAAACAACGATATATTATTAAAATATTATATAAAATAGTCGTTATAAATAGTATTAACAAAATTTTTTATTTTATATAACATTAAAATTAATTCTGTGTATTTTCTAGAACTTGATATAAGAACAACTTCAATTTTTTTGATAAAATAAGTACTCTACAAAAAAAATGTTTTACAGCCTTTTGATAGCGCACCGATTTTAAATATTATTTTTGGAACTTTTATAAGTTAAATTTGAAAAAATAAAATTCTTATTTGGAATCAGGATATAAAATTTTACTTTGGATGAATTATTTAAATTCATTTGATAGCTTTCATATTTAGATTAATAATAAAAATACGCTAAATTTTAATTGAAAACAACTTTTTTAATCAACATAATTTATATGGTTAAATTATACTATTGAATGGTTTTAAAGAATAAATATCATATATTTTTATAATTTAATACTATGTAATACATTTTCATTAATTTTAAATTGAATTAATATGTAAAAACATTTCCATCTTTTGCAATGTTTTAACTTTTAAACAAAAACCCGTTTTTTTCATTCCGACAGCGGGATTAATTTTAAATTAATTAATGCAAGTTCTGTGTTTTGAATTATGAAAAATGGATTCCATATTTGAAATCTGTGGTTCCAAATTTTGTTAACAGGTTACTTTTTTTTTGATATTATGAATAGTAACTACGATAATTTTTATTTAACACGGTTAAAGGTAAATATGGTAAGTTAGTGTAACACATAATATTTAAAGGACAATAAAATTATCGAAAAACCTTCCAAAATCCTATTTGATGAATATAATTATACACATAACATCTTAGGTTTAAAACTTATCCATTTAATTCTCCCTTGACAATGAAAATTAAATAGATATTAATAAATCAAATGAAAGTGACAAAATGTGAAACTCACATTTCTTTAAATTATAATGATTTTAATATAGGGATAACCAGGTTATATATTTGAAAATAAAATAGTCCATGGAATTATAAAATCATTACCTACATCATGGTAATTTAATTTAAATTATTAGAAAATAAATAATTACCTTAAAGTCTTAATCTTTGATGATGTAAAAATTAATTATTTGATGAAAAAAAATTATTAAAATCCTAACAACCATAAAAAGATCTAAACACATGACCAAATCTTATTTTTAAAATATATATCTAACATAATCATCAAAAGGTCAATCTAGGGACCATTTAGAAATATATAGAATATATTATGACTTTTATATTACTTTATTTAAAGTAATGTTAATGTTGTCACATTCATACTTTAATAAGTATAACAATTTTAATGTTTGATTTTATAGCAGAAAAATTACACTACATATATTATCATGAAATATATTAAATTTATCTTCATTATAGTATTTTATTATTAATTTTTAATCAAAAATTATGTATATTAAATAATTACCCAAAATCATTTTAGTAATTATTTTATTAATAGAGATATCAAGTTAATGTTATTAAAAATATTAAAATAAATATATTTTGGGATAATTAATATGTCCGATTAATTTTATAAACACCCTTGACCTTATAGTAATATAATAAAATAGTTTGTTCAAAGTTAACCTATTATCATTATTTTTTTTAAAAAAATCAATAAATTGAATAGTTTCAAAATTGACACTATTGATTGTTTGTCAAAATAGTTTTTTATTAAATTATTTAAAATTCATAAAACATTTTTAAAAATATATAATAATTATGATATAGTAAAAAAATTATAATTTATTTATTTATGATATAATTGACGTCAAATAAGTAAATATTTTACCCTTTTCATATTGAAATATTTGTTACCCTAATTAAAATGAAATAGAATAACTAAGTGTTAGATTGAAAATATAAGGTTTTCATGGACAAGGAAACGTGTCTAAAATTTATTTTTTGATGATATTACAACCCTATCTCATCTCATATTATAAATTGATACATTTTGGATTGGTTTAAGTGGGGTTTGATTTTATTATAAATAAATATTTTTGAGGTTTCCAAAATTTCCCTTCACCTCAATTATAAAATGGAACCTCTTACCACATTTCTCCACAACTAATTAAGCCATAAATTTCATCCATCCCCTGACCATTTCTATTCTAAACTTTCCTAGTTACTTTGTTCTGGTTACAGTCCTCTCAAAAGACCAATTGTAGTTCCACTTAGAGGAGATCTAAAGAGAGAACATCAAGGAAGTGGTAATCTCCTCTACCAATTATTTCATATTTCTTTCTAATTATAATTATAATTCAAGTGTTTTTTAACTATTCAACTTTATATCCATCCTAATAAAGATGAAATCACCATGCATGCATACATACAGCTTACCGTCTCCACGCCATGGTGTAATCTATTTTTCACTATCACCTTACTTGGATGGGTATAAAAATGGATTTCATAACTTTATATGATTATTAAAAAATTATATTGATTCTGAAATATAGTACACCATTGAAGTCCACACCATGCAACAATTATGGAAAATATATCCTTCCTCGTGTGTATGTACGACTTACCATCTCTACGATGCAATGTGATTCGTTCTACGTGATAACCTTTCAAGCATGATTATATAAATGTAAATAATGAAGAAATATAGTATTTATTATGTTAATATCATTTTATAATGATATAAATTTGACCTAATAAGTATAACTGAAATTTATTCGACATAACATGCATACAATCATAAAGTAATTAAAAACCAATAATGAGTAACAATGAACTGTTGCAAAAAAATGAAGGAGAATATGATCATCTATGATATCATATAGATGACCATGATTCTGGAATAAGTCAATAAATTTTTTTAAATCATTATACATGATGTTTGGATACATACGAAGCATATCGTACGTAAGGTAAGAGATTATTTTGTCTCACTTTTATTTTTTTCGGGCATATGCCTTATACATCATTTAATTCTTTTATGTGGTGTTTATGTTACCCATGAATGTTTTTATTATCCTTATTAGGAAGGTTATGATATTTAAATATGATTATAATTTTCTTTATTTTATGAGACATACAATTCAACTTATTATAAATTGGTAAGGGGTAATTTTGCAATCTCATTTTTATTTGAGATAGTTTATACGTAAGTATTTACTGGGTATATATTTATAATCCATGTCCATGTTTACTAAAAAGGTTTTCATAAAATATTTAGTATTCTTATATGTATTTTTAAAGTCATTTTTACCCATTTTGACATTTACTACGTGTTATGGAAGTAATCTTCCTTTTGTTTACCATATGAGGTACTTTTTTGACTTTTTTAGAAAAAATATGATGATAATGTTTTTTAACATATACGACATGAATGTATTTTTTTGGTTTCATGAAACCTTAGTTCCATGAATATTGTTCTACATAATTTCAAGTTTATTTTCAACTAAATTCGTTTATTTAAAAATTGCATTGAATTTTGAGAAAAGAAAACATTTTTTAAAAGGAAAAGATATTTTCCTCACGAATTAAGTTCAAGTGTTTTATCAAAATAATTTTCCATTTAAAATGACATAGGGTTGTGTTTGTATCCCTATTATTAAATTTATTTGACTATGTTTATGATAAAATTATTTTTATGAAATCCATTTATTTTATATGGATTATAATGGAATGATGTTTAAGAATCCCATTTTATTTCATGGGTTATGCTATGATGAATTATTTATGTTTTTGTAGAACATGTAATAATGATTTCATTATGAGATGGGTGGGACCTATATCTCCATAAAATGTATTGGGTAAAGATTAATATGTCATGAGATAGACTTGACTGAAATGGCAAGTAAATATGATTCTATAATACAGGGCTAGAAAGGCAAGCAATTTCAGTCCAGTAATACATGGAAGGAACAGAAAGTAAACCAAGTTCACTGATTGAATTTTTCACTACGATGGTCTTATAAGTAATGCATTGGCTACTATGGAAATCATATTTTGTGATTTTTTGTTTTCCACAATTCTAAGTTTTATTCCAATTCTATTTTACAAGGGTTATTGTTCCATTATGATAAATGCCTTACAAACTGCCAAGATGTTTTTCATGGATCAAGATTTTGATATTTAAACTTTATGTTCATGTTTTTTACATTATTATGTTCATGGATTATTTTATTTTCTCCATTTTGGACATTACTAAGAATTTGAGCTCACCGTTTTAATGTTTTCATTTTCTAGGTTATAAAGAAAGGTTTTAAGTAGGAAAAAAGGGTAAGATCTTTATGGGAGATGTTGAAGATATGTAACCAAGTTAGAAGATTGTGGTCCAAGTTTCCAAAGACACTAAACTATTATATTCTCTGGGAATATATTTTTTGTAATGTATTAGGTATTCTGCAAATGAAATGTAATGTTTATGTACATCAAGCCTGGGTCACTTTAGTTGGTATCATAGCGAAGATTTAGTCAACCTTTGGAAACTAGGATACAAAAACTTTAGTGTGATCCCTATAGATATTTATAAGGATATATCTAGGTATTTAAAAAGGATAAGTCAATTATAGGTTATAATCCTAGGGTTTTCATTATAATCATGACTAAACTAGGGTCAAACTGAAGATATCATAGATTGAAATATTATAAGTAATTTACCTTACTTATTTGTTTCTAATCTATGATATGAATTTCTCACACACTGCTTTTTATTCTTAGTCAATAGCCATAACTACATAGAACATTGTTAACCATGGAATGTTTTATATGTGAATGGATGGGAATTATGAAAATTGATTTCCTAAGTTGAAATATCATGATGAGAATCATGAAAATGGTGAGAGTATTGGTCATACTACTAAGGATAAAGAGATTTTAAGCGATATGTGAAAGGTATGTGATGTTATTCCAGTATTATTTACATTAACCCTACAAATTTTGAGGTTGAGAAACCTTAAGGAATGATTAATATTTTAGTAAATACGAATATGATGGATCCTGAGTAATGGCTTAAGAATAAATTTGGGTGTTTGAGGTGTTTATGTTACAAAATTCAAAGATTATGTTATATGAATCATGAAACATATAAGTGTTTTTAGTATAAGTTTTTCATTATGTATTGGAAAATATGTGTTGAATAGTTATAAGGATCCAAATAGTGATTTAAGGGTAATGTGATATACTTGGAGAAAACATGAATAAGGTAAAGATAACCCTTAATAGGTCCCTTATGTTCAGATAATGATTTTTGGATAAAGATATATTGGATTTGAATAAGTAAATTGGATGATGCTAGTTTCTTGGGAACTAATTATGGAGTCATTAACAAGTGGGTATTGCTATCATGGATGAAGTATAAAACTTATTTGGACTTAAGGAATATATCTAATTAATTTTCGAATAAGGAAACATACATGTTTTTAATAATGATATATGGTAATTACCATGACTCAAGAGAATTCATGATGAAGTCATTAAAATTTTTGGAATGTGACAAAAAATATTTATCTTATTGTATATGGGGGATAAATGAAGGTATTCGCATGCTTGTTATACGACCTTTCTTGTAATGGTACTTTTATACTATGAGTTTGGACAAAATTATTTTGGATAGGACTAAAGTTTGTAGTGGATTAAGTTGGAAATAAGATAGAATTGTTTAATGATAAAACTTTTTTTAAAATATTATTTCTTAATTTTTAAAGTTTTAGAAAAAGGACAACCCACAGGACGAGTGACAACTAGTTGCGTCAGACAAGGTAGCAGGAATTGAACCCATGACCAAATTGTGATAGGCCTTTATCACCTACAACTGGCCTACAAGAAGTCTCTAATTAGTATAAATTAGCTTCATTTTAAATAAACAGTATGATAGATGAAGTATAAGTCAATATTTTTATAACTATATACGATTAATCTCACTATAAATGGACTTATATATATTCGATAATTTGTGCTGGCCTTCTTGAGATAAATACAAATTCCCTATCATTGTGTTTAGGGATCACATGATCTTCTAACACATTAGATATGAAAAATTTAACTTCATTTCAATGAATAAGATATAATGTTTAAATTGTTCATGGAATGACCAACGATGAGATTATACTGAAATCATGTAAGTATTTCATCTCATATCCTTCAAATTTAGAAAAAGGATATTGAGAACTAAAAATGATATCCTTGTACCATCTTATCTGATGAATCATATGGTCCTTTAAATCATTGCATATTTATGGATTTCGTGTAGTTAAATTTCTGCAGACCTTATTCTCTATCAATATCTATCAGAACTTGATGGTTAGATTTATCTTCCATGTCTGTGTTTTCAATTCCCACCCATGTTTTCCTATGTGCAAACCCAATTATGATTTAATTTGGGTTACCATTATCTTTATAACATTCCTTTTTTAAAATGATGTTTTATTATCCCTTTTTATGATGTGGGTTTTCATAAAAGAAACTTTCAAGTATTAAACCATTTTTAACCCTAATGAATTTCGTGGAATAAATTCATTTTATGGGGGGTAGAATGTAACACACCAAGATTTTATGAGGCCGATTATTTTTAATTTCTTGGATGTCTTATGTTGTAAAATACACCTAGATTATCTTTCTCTATACAAAAAAACCATATAAGCTTTCCATATATGTAACACTATACTTGGCTTGTGTTACTCACAATTTCAAGTTCTTTGGATAGAATTCATTTCATGCAACATTGAGTATTGATTTGGTTAAATTTATAAAAGAACTATGTTTGGATTATGTTTTATTAAACACCATTGGAATATTTCACAAAATATAACACTGACTTGGCTATCATTACATGCAAGAGCGACCTTCCTCGATAGCTTACATTGTACGTGATACCGAGTTTCATAAAACAGGGATATATTATTAAAATATTATATAAAAAAGATATTATGAATAGTAATAACCAAATTTTGTATTTTATATAACATTAAAATTATTATTGTGTATCTTCTAGAACCTGATATAAGAACAAATTGAATATTTAATATAAAATAAGTATTTTTTAGAAAACGCATTTTTACTGCCTTTTGATGGCACACCCATTTTAAATATTGTTTTGACACTTTTATAAGTTAAATTTGACAAAATAAACTTCTTATTTGGAAGAGGGATATAAATTTTTTACTTTGGATGATTTTTTGAAATTTTTCTGATAACATTCATATTTAGATGAATAGTAAAAATATGCTAAATTTTAATTGAAAACAACTTGTTTCATCAAAATAATTTATATAGTTAAATTATATTACTAAATAGTTTTAAAGTATAAATATAATATATTTTTATAATATAATAATACTTAATTTATTTTCATTAATTTTACAAAGAATTCATATGTAAAAACATTTCAATCTTTTTCTGTGTTTTAACTTTTACACAAAACCCTTTTTTTCATTCCAACATCGAGATTAATTTTAAATTAATTAATGAAACTTTTTTGTTTCTAATTTTGAAAAATGGATTCTATATTTATAATCAGTGGGTTCAAATTATGTTAATAGGTCACTTTTATTTTTTTGATATTACGAACAGTAACTACGGTAATTTTTATTTAACACACTTAAAGGTAAATAGGGAAAATTAGTGTAACAAATAATATTTAAAGGACAATAAAATTATCCAAAAAACATAAAAAAATCCAATTTGATGAATATAAATATACCATTAACATATTATGTTCTAAACATAGCCATTTAATGTCCCCATGACAGTGAAAATGACATAGATATTAATAAAACCAATCAAAGTCACAAAATGTCAAACTCATATTTCCTAAAAGTATAATACTTTTAATATAGGAATAACCAGGTGATATATTCAAAACTAAATAGTCCATGTAAATATAAAATCATTACCAACATCATGGAAATTTAATTGAAATTATTATGAAATAAATAATTACCTTAAAGTCTTATTCTTTGATGATGTAAATATTAATTAATTGATGAAACAATTTTTATTAAAAACTAAATAACCATGAAAAGATCCAAACACATGAAAAAATCATATTGGTCGAGTATATCAAGACCTTAATCATCCAAAGGTCAAGATAGTGACCATTTGTATCCTTATATAATATATTATGACCTTTATATTATTTAATTTAAAGTAATGTTAAAGTTCTCAGATTCATACTTTAATAAGTGTAACATTTTTAATGTTTGATTTTATAGTAGATAAATTCAAATAAATATATTATAATGTAAGATGTTAAATTTATCTACAATATAGTGTTTAATTTTTTATTTTTACTCAAAATATATGTATATTAAATAATTACCAAAAATCATTTTAGTAATTATTTTATTAGTGGATACATAAAATAAATATTATTAAAAATATTAAAATAAATATATTTTTGGATAATTGATATTTCCAATTAATTTTATAGATACCCTTGTCCTTGTATAAATATAATAAAATATTTTTCTTGAAGTTAACTTTTTATATTTATATTTTTAAAAATCAATAAATTGAATAGTGTCCAAATTGACACTATTGATTGTTTATCAAAATAGTGTTATATTAAATTATTTAAAATTATAAAACATTTTTAAAAATATAGAATAATTATTATATGATCAAAAAGGTTATAACTTATTTATTTATGATCTTATTTACATCAAATAAGAAAATATTTTACTCTTTTAATGTTGAAATATTTGTTACCCTAGTTAAAATGAAATATAATAACTAAGTGTTAAATTGAAAATATAAGGTTTGAATGAACATAGAAATGTGTCCGAAAATTATTTTTTGATGATATTACAACCCTATATCATCTCATATTATAAATTGGGACAATTTGTGGTTGTTTTAGTGGGGTTTAATTTTATTATAAATTAATATTTTTGAAGTTTCCAAAAGTGCCCCTCACCCCATTTATAAATGGAACCTCTTCCCTCATTTCTCCACAACTAATTAAGTCTTAATGTTCGTCCATACCCTACCCATTCCTATTCTAAACTTCCATAGTTACTTTTTAGAGGTTATGGTTCTCTAAAAATACCAACTTTAGTTCCATTTAGAGGAGATCTAAGAGAGCACGTCAAGGAAGAGGTAATCTCCTCTACCGATTCATTCATATTTCTTTATACTTCTACTTCTACATCTATTTAATGAGTTGTTTAATTATATAATAATAACTCCAGAAGAAATTATATACTAATATGTTATTATAATTATTAAACAACCATATTCATCTTTCAATCCATCCTAAGAAATACAAAATCTACACGCGTGCGTACGTACAACTTACCGTCTCCACATCGTGGTGTAATCTATTTTTCACCATCAAATTACTTGGATGGGAATAAAATTTGATTTAATAAATTTATATGATTATTATAAAATTATATTTTTTCTGAAATTTAGTACAACATGCAAATCAACACCATGCAACAATTATGGGAATGATATCTTCACTCATGGGTACGTACGGCTTACCGTATCCACGATGCGATGTGATTTGTTCTACATGATAACCTTTAAATCATGGTTATATAAATGTACAAAATGAATAATTATGGTATTTATTATTTTAATATAATTTAAAAATAAAATAAATATGACTTAATAAGTATAACCATAACTTATTCGACACAACATGCATACGATCATAAAGTGGTTAAAACTCGAATAGCAAGTAACAATGAACTATTACAAGAAAATGTAGTTAAATATGGCCATATATGAAATCATATAAATGACCATGATTCTGTAATAAGTCAATAAAATTATTTAAATCATTATATACAAGGTTTGGATATATACGATGCATGTTGGACCTAAGGTATTAGATTATTTGGTCTCACTTTTATTCCTTTGGGACATATGCCTTATAAATCATCTAATTATTTTGTGTGGTGTTTATGTTACCAATGAATGTTTTTATTTTCCTTATTATTAATATTATGATTGTTGAATATTCTTATAATTTTCTTTATTTTATGAGACATATGAGTTGACTTATTTTAAATTTGTAAGGGGTAAATTTAAAATCTTATTTTTATCTGAGATTGTTTATACGTAAGTATTTACTGGGGATATATTTATAACCCATAACCATGTTTACTAAGAATGTTTTCATAAAATGTATATTATTATTCTATTTATTTTTAAAATCATTTTTACCCATTTTTTGACCTTTTCTACGTGGTATGGAAGTAATCTTTATTTTTTTACCATATGAGTTACTTTTTGACTTTTAGGAAAAAATACGAAGATAATGTTTTCTTAACTTATACGGCATGAATGGATTTTTATGGTTTCATAAAACCTTATTTCCATGAAGCTTCCTATGAATTATTTCAATATTATTTTCAACTAAATTCATTTCTTTTAAAATTTCACTTCATTTTGAGAAAATAAAACATTTAAAAAAAAAGATATTTTCCTTAGAAATTAAGTTCAATTGTTTTATCAAAATTATTTTCTATATAAGATGACATAGGGTTATTTTTATATCAATATTATAACATTTATTTTATTGTGTTTATGATGGAATTATTTTTATGAAATCAATTTATTTTATACGGATTATGATGGAAATATGTTTAAGAAACCCATTTTATTTCTTGGGTTATCCTATAATGAAAAATTTATGTTTTTATGGCACATGTAAGAATGATTTCATGATGATATTGGTCGTACCTGTATCTAAATCCAATAAATTGGGTAAAGATATATATCTCATGATATAGACATGACTGAAACAGAAAATATATAACACCCCAAGTTTTTCTAAAAATAAATAGAAATGCTTGGAACATTGTTTTAAATATATATTTTTTATTAGCCTTTAAAACATAACTTTTCTACTTCTATGTTTTGAATTTCAAGAAATTGTCATCTACATTTGTGTTCAGTATGTTATTTGGAGTCTATTGGAACCAACTTGTTTTTTTAGTGAATAGTAACATACCCTTATGAATAGTAATATGAATAGTAATATGACCCTAATGAATAGTACATTTTATTATTATTTTATTTTATTAACGCTTTAATATAATAGCATCTAGGTTAATTTTTCATTGTGATATAAAAGTAGTTATAGAATTAGAATTTTTAATTTTTGAATTAAGTATGCTTTTATTTAAAAAATAAATTAATAATATTTAGAAAATAATTTTTCAAAAATGGACTTAATTTTTGAAATCTACACGTAGATAAATGGTTAGTGTGAATTTTGGGAATTTTTCTGAAACAGTTGATTTTTTGGTGATTAGTAAAAAATACAGTTTTTAGTTTCTGTGTATTAATGGAATCATTAATTATATAATAATGATTTCATAAATCTGGTCTACTTTTGTATAGTTAAAGAATATGTGAGGTGTCCTAGGTGGATTATACCATGGGAAAATACCATGGGAAAGCCCATGGTTTTGCAAAAACCACCCATGAGGTGTCCCTTGGAAATTATTAAAATAATCCCTCATTTTTCCTATAAATACCAACTCTTACATTCTTTGAATTCATTCACAATTCTCCCTCAAAGAAGATATGGACTCCTTACCTTCATAGTAGTCCTCCCAAGGTTTCCTCAAGCCCCCATGGTCTCAACCTTCATGTTCCAAGGGTTACACTACAAGGTAAGAAAATTCTCAATTTCTTACTTTTTCCTTTCAAGTTCTCTTTTATGTGGTATAATTTTCAAGTTTCAATACCATTTTATTATTTCTTTATTATTCGTGATCTTATATATATTATGATTAATTTTAGGATGAGAGAGCCTTGTCCCCTCTCTATTTAATATTTTCTAAAACCATGTTGCGTAAACGTTAGGCTGCCGAATTTTTGTAAGCGATTTCACAATTATTCTTTTATTTTGAGTTCTTTCCTTATTCTTTCTTCATATCTCCTTACCCAAGAGGCATGAAATCACCATAAATCATTTATATTCTATATTTCATCATTTTTATGGAAAATTACTAATAATTATTCTTCTCCACTCTCGCTTATTTAAAGAATAAAAACATTGTCTGTTTGTGTCGAATTATCGACATCGTGGACGATGTGATTTCAATTTCCATTAATTCTTCCAATTCTGGTAATGAAACCATTTATATGGTTGAACCAGGTTATAATGCATTTGTTATGACCCACACATGGTTCTATAATTCTTTTATACTCATGGTTCTAATTTATAAGAGAAAACGTGGTTGTTGTTATCAAAGAACCACTAAAAGGATCTAAATGAACATCATTAATGTTCAAACTTATGAATCGTCCTCATGTAAGAATTAAAATTGATGTATGGAATAATTTATGTTACTGGATATTTGTGAATACTACTCCATTACAATTCTGGAGTTTCAATTCTAATTTAAAATAATGTCCATCTTGAACCAATCATGGAAATCATGTTAAGAACTCACCCAAAAACAGTGCAAAGGAAAAAATACTAACAATTAACGGTGAAACGATGTTATTAAATGATCATATAATATTTTATAAACATGAAAATGTTTCTGTAAAATATTAATAACACTCTTATAACCATTATACATAAGGTTTAAACAAGTTTGATGTAAGACAAACCTGAGGTAAACCCGATTTCCATTCTTTGGGTTAACCTTCTACTTCATTATTTATGTGCTATTTAAATTGTTTGTGTGATGGGTTCTATTTATATTATGTTCTATTATGTGTATTTACAGTATATAAACATACTCAATTCACTCTATTAATTCTATCTTCAATTATATGATATTTACAAGGGGATTTTTTTTAAAAATCCTCTTTTTAAATTCAGTTTTACGAAATTACAAAGCAATGTTTTTATGGAATTATTCATGTTGTATGATTATGTTTTGGTTCTTGGTAATTATTTATGATGATGTTTGGGACCTATATCTCCCTCCAATGCATTGGGTATGAGTGTGTTGGAGGTCATTCGTATGGTTACTCCTAGTGTAACTGCGATGGTTACACAAAGTTTGGTAGTCGTGAGGGTTACAAATTATAAGGTAGCCAAGAATGGTTACAAGATTATGTAAGTAATGCCCCAAGATACCTTTATGATTATAGTTATGTTCTCATGTTTTTTATTAATCTTTTTTAAATCTCATGTTACACAAATTAAGTATATATGGGTGACAAGAATGTCTTTTGAAAATGCTTTCATACGTTATGAGTGTTCTTGGACTAATGTGGTATTTCCTTCTTTTGCATTACTTACTGAGATTTTGTGCACATCCCAAGTTTTTTAATGATTTTTCATAGGTTAATGGATGTGTAATATAAGGAATGAAGAAATGTTAAATGTTGAAAAAAATTCAAGGAGTCTTGTTTTATGTTTTAATGTTTTATATTTTTAAAAAAAAATGGAAACTGTTTTTATGGTATCCACTCTGTAATAAAGTGTAATGTCATGAATGTATTGTCCTAATTCTCTAAAGCTATAAACATGAAAATATCTTCAATGTAAAAGGAAGTGTTTTCTTCACTAAATTCAATATTATGTATGTAATAAGTTCGGGTCCTTATAGTTGGTATCAGAGGATGGTTTAGATAACTTTAGGGGTTTGGGTGATGTTAATAGAATAACATAAATAATTTTAACTCTATGTTTAATTTGAAATGTTATATCATTTAAAGATTACCATGTTGCTTTATCTAATACATGTTTTTTAGAATGGTTGTCCGTAGAAGGAATAGGTATGCTGAAGAGGAGAGTCACCGATAGAATGACATCCTTCCGGAACTACAGCCCGGAATGGTAGGAATTGGAACTGAGCAGTTTGTAACAGTAATGGCTCAGCTAACGCAGGCAATAAATGGTGGTGGAATCCATGCAAGGGAACCAATAGAGGTACCACAATGTAACATGATAGTAGTGGAACATTTTATGAGACAACATCCTCCTGCATTCAATGGATCTTCTGACCCAGTAGCAATTGAAGGATTGATCAAAGCCCTTGAAAATATATTTGATGTTATGGGATGTTCAAACAATCAAAAGGTAAGTCTTTCCATTTATCGTTTTGAAGGGGAATTTGATCAGTGGTGGTCAATGTGAAGGAATATTAGGGGTAGAGAGGATTTTTATGCCTTATAGTGGGAGGAATTTAAAAGTATTTTCCTTGAAAAATATTTTCCTAAGGTGGTGTGACTTAGAATAGAGAAGCAATTCCTTGAATTGAAACATAAGGAAGAATATTTAGTGGCTATGTATGAAGTGAACTTCACCCGACTGGCGAGGTATGCACCAAATCTTATTCTGGATCTTAATAGAAAAATCAACAGCTTTTACTCAGGACTGAAGCCAAGGTATCGAAGGGCGTTGGCCTCCCGTGAATTCAATAGTTATGAGAAACTTGTCCGATGTGCTGAGAGGGTAGAGATGTAGTTTGCTGATGATCACATGAATTTTGGAATCAAAGATAATAAGAGGTCCAGTTGGCAAGAAATGTGTAAGAATCAACCAAAGAAATCTGATGGTAAGAAAATCAAATTTCTAGTTTGTGAAAAGTGTGGAAAGAAACACCCTGGGGAATGTCTTAGAAAAACTGGGAAGTGTTCTAAATGTGGTAAGTTTGGACATATGGCCTGAGATTTCAATGAAAATAATCCTAAGAATAATCCTGATAAGCGGACTATAAAGTTTTTTAAATGTGGTGAGATGGGTCACTATGCAAACGTCTTCCCAATGAGAGATCTGAATGATGAAAAGAAGCCAGACTACAAGAAGAAAGGTTTAGTGAGATCCATTGCGACTACGTCAGCAGATGTTGGGTCATCCAATGAAGTTCTATCAGGTACTTTGTTTTTTCACTCATATTTTCCTAAAGTTTTGTTAGATAAGGGGTCTACACATTCCATCATCTTTGAGAAATGTTCTGGTAAATTGGAAATATAGCCTCAACAATTCAGACCCTAACTTGTTGTTAAAACACCACGGGGAAATGTTATAGCAAAGAGGAATTATAATAATCTTTCTATTGTGGTATGTGGAAATAAATTACCTTCAAACCTTGTTGTTTTACCCTTAGTCGAGTTTGATGTTATTCTGGGGATGGATAGGTTTTCTGATTATCTTGCTAAGATTGACTGTAGAGCTAAAGAAGTTGTTTTTCAGAAAGAGTTTTAGTCCGTATACAAGAATGAACCCATAAAATTGATAACATATCGAGAAACTATTGGAATATGGAAATGAATGTTATCTTTGTCATATTGTTGAAAACAAGGGAACTATTCAAATTAATGATGTGCCAGTGGTAAATGAATACCTTGATGTTTTTCATGATGAGTTACCTGGTGTCATACCTGATTGAGAGGTCAAATTCACGATTGACTTAGTTCTTGATGCTAAGAAAATTTCGAATCCACCATATAGTATGGCTCTAATAGAACTTATTGAATTGAAAAATCAATTGTAGGATTTTCTTGACAAAGGCTTCATTCGTCCAAGCTCTTCACCATGGGGAGCCCCTATTTTGTTTGGTAAAAAGAAAGATGGTTCCATGAGACTTTGAATTGATTATAGAGCTTTGAATAACATCACTGTTAAAGACAAGTATCCTTTGCCTCATATTGATGACTTGTTTGATCAGATCTAGGGAGCTCAGTACTTTTCCAAGATTGACTTGAGATCTGGATACCATCAGCTGAAGGTGAAGGAGGATGACATCCTGAAAATAGCCTTTTGTACTAGATATGGACATTATGAATTTGTTTTTATGCCATTTGGATTAACTAATGCACATGTTGTATTCATGAATCTTATGAATAGAGTATTTCATGAGTTCTTGGATAAGTTTGTGGTTGTATTTATTGATGCCATTCTGGTATTTTCTAAAAATAAATAGGAGCATGAAAAACATCTAAGGGTTGTTTTACAAACCTTAAAAGAAAAGAAACTATATGGAAAATTCAGCAAGTGTTATTTTTGGTTGCAAGAGATTTCTTTTCTTGGGCACATTGTAAATATAGATGGAATAACAGTTGATCCTGCCAAAACAAAAGTAGTTGATGAATGGCCAAGACCAACAAATGTTACAGAGATTCATAGTTTTTTGGGCTTAGCAAGTTATTACCTGTGGTTTGTTAAGAACTTTTCGCGGTTATCTATCCTGAAAACTAAGTTAACATGGAAAGGGGTTAAATTTGTTTGGATAGAGGAATGTGATGTTTTTTTAGGAACTGAAGAAGAGATTGGTGAATGCTCCAGTTTTGGCCTTACCTTCCCGAAATGGTGATTTTGTCAACTACATTGATGCTTCTTTGAAAGGACTTGGTTGTGTTTTGATGCAGAATGATCAGGTAATTGCCTATGCTTCGAGACAACTTAAACCTCATGAGCTAAATTATTCCACACATGATTTGGAATTGGCAGTTGTGGTTTTTGCTTTGAAAATTTGGAGGCATCATCTATACGGAACCAAATTCCAAATATATACTGACCATAAAAGTCTAAAGTATATATTCACTTAGAAGGAATTAAACATGAGGCATAGAAGATGTCTAGAACTGATAAAGGATTATGACTACACGATCAATTACCATCCTGGGAATGAAAAAAAAGTAGCGAATTCCTTAATTAAGAAACATCATGCATCATTAACCATGCTACATTTGGAACATGATCCCTTGATTAATGATTTGATGAATTTTGTCTTAGAAGTTGTTGGTGCTGGGAATACATCTATTTTGTTTTAGGTTTCAGTGCAGTCCTTGTTGTCAGACAAAATTAAGCAAGCGTAGAAGGAAGACTATGAGCTACAAAAAAAAGGTAGAATTGGTTAAAATGGGTAAGTTTCTAGAATTTAATCTTGATAAATATTTTTTTTTATAATTTGGAAAAAGGTTATGTGTGCCTTGTGATTCACAGTTAAAGAAATAATTGTTGTTTGAAGCTCATAGTTCTCCATTTTCTATTCATCCTGGCAGTACTAAGATGTGCAGAGACCTTTGGGAGTATTATTGGTGGGATGGAATGAAAAGTGATATTGTTGATTTTACCATGAGATGTTTGACGTGTCAACAGGATAAAGTAGAGCGGAAGTTACCGAAGGGGATGCTTCAGCCTTTTCCAGTGCCATAGTGGAAATGGAGGAATGTATCCATGGAATTTGTGGTGGGACTACCAAAGACTTCTCGAGGTAACAATGTTATTTAGGTTATTGTTGATCAGCTAACAAAGTCTGTACATTTTCTTTCTATTTGAGATAAAATGTCTTTGGATCATCTTTCTCGATTGTACCACAAGGATATTTTCAGGTTACATGGAGTCCCTCTTTTCATAGTGTCTGACTGAGATTCCAGGTTTACTTATAACTTTTGGAAGGGACTTTAGAAGTCATTGGGAACAGAGTTAAATTTCAGTACAAATTTTCATTCTCAATCAGATAGCCAGTCAGAATGAACAATTCATACTTTGGAGGATATGCTTCGACCTTGTTCAATGGACTATCAGGAAAGTTGGGATCAACATCTTTATTTAGATGAGTTTTCTTATAATAACAGTTTTCATTCTAGTATTCAGATGGCACCTTTTGAGGCCTTGTATGGGAAACGATGTCGGACTCCAGCGTTTTGGGATGAAGTCGGTGAAAGAATGTTGATGGGTCCATAATTAGTAGAATAAGTGGCTGAGAAAGTGAGGATGATCCAACAGCACATGAGGATAGATCAGAGCAGGCAGAAAAGTTATGCAGATAACAAAAGGAAAGACTTCTTTTTTGAGGTAGGTGACCATGTTTTCCTTAAAGTATCTTCTTGGAAAAGTGTGATGTGTTTCAGTAAGAAAGGAAAGCTAAGTCCATGATTTATTAGTTCTTTTGAAATATTGTAGAAAATTGGAACAGTTTCATACTGTGTAGCTTTGCCTCTGAGTTTTTTTTAGGTGAAAAATGTTTTTCATGTTTCGATGTTGAGAAAGTATTTTCCAGATTCATCACATGTCTTGAGCCCAGAAGCAGTTCAGCTGGAAGATAACCTTTCTTATGAACAGAAACCAGTTTGGATTCTTGATCGAAGAGAACAGGTATTGCGGAATAAGGTAATCCACCAGGTAAAGGTTTTCTGGAGAAACCACATGGTTGAAGAAGCAATATGAGAGTCTGAAATGCTATGAGGGAAAAGTACCCTCGGTTGTTTAATAAGTAAATAAAATTGTGAGGATTCAATTTCAAGATGGGGGGGATAATGTAACACCCCAAGTTTTTCTAAAAATAAATAATAATGCATGGAACATTTTTTTAAATAGACAGCTTTAATTATCCTTTAAAACATAAATTTTCTACTTCTATGTTCTGAATTTCAAGAAACTGTCATCTACATTTGTGTTCAGTGTGTAATTTGGAGTCTATTGGAACCAACTTGTTTTTTTAGGTGAATAGTAACATACCCTTATGAATAGTAATATGACCCTAATGAATAGTAAATTTTATTATTATTCTATTTTATTAAGGGTTTAAGATAATAACATCTAGGTTAATTTTTCATTGTGATATAGAAGTAGTTACAGAATTAGAATAGTTAGTTTTTGAATTAAGTATGATTTTATTTAAAAATTAAATTATTAATATTTAGAAAATTATTTTTCAAAAATGGACTTCATTTTTGAAATCTACACGTCGATAAATGGTTAGGGTGAATTTTGGGAATTTTTCTAAAACAGTTGATTTTTCAGTGAATAGTAAAAAATACAGTTTTTAGTTACGGTGTATTAATGACATCATTAATGATATAATAATGATGTCATAAATCTGTTCGACTTGTGTATATTTAAATAAAATTTGAGGTGTCCCAATTGGATTATACCATGGGAAAATACCATGGGCAAGCCCATGGTTTTGCAAATACCACCCATGAGGTGTCCCATGGAAATTATTAAAATAATCCCTCACTTTTCCTATAAATACCAACCGTTCCCTTATTTTAATTAATTCTCAATTCTCCCCCAATGAAGATCTGGCCTCCTTACCTTCATATTAGTCCTCCCAAGGTTTCTTCAAGCCCCAAGGTCCCAACCGTCATGTTCTAAGGGTTACTCTACAAGGTAGTAAAATTTTCAATTTCTTTCTTTTTCCTTTCAAGTTCTCTTTTATGTGGTATAATTTTCAAGTTTCCATACCATGTTATTATTTATTTATTATTCTTGATCTTTTCAATATTATGATTCATTTCTGAATGGGAGACCCTTGTCCCATATCTTTTTAATATTTTCTAAAACCATGTTGTGTAGCCATAGGCTGCCGAATTTTTGTAAGCAATTTCACAATTATTCTTTTATTTTGAGTTCTTTACTTATTCTTTCTTCATATCTCCTTACCCAAGAGGCATGAAATATCCATAAATAATGAATATTATATATTTTATCATGTTTATGTAAAATTAATCATCATTATTATTCTCCTCTTCCACTTATTTGAAGAATCGAAACATTGTCCGTTTGTGTCGAATCATCGACATCATGGACGATGTGATTTCAATTTCCATTAATTCTTCCAAGTCTAGTAATTAAACCATTTATTTGGTTGAACCAAGTTTTAATACATGTTTTATTACCCAAAAATGTTTTTGGAATTCTTTTATACTCATGGTTTTAATTTATAAGACAAAACGAGGTTGTTGTTATCAAAGAACCACTAAAAGGATCTAAACGAACATAATTAATGTTCTAACTTATGAATCATCCTCATGTAAGAATTAAAAATTATTTATGGAATAATTCCTGTTACTCTATATATTTAAATACTACTCCATTCCAATTCTGTAGTTTCACTTCTAATCAACAGGAAGGTCCATCGTGAACCAATCATGGAAATCATGTTAAGGACTCACCCAAAAATAGTGCAAAGGGAAAAATACTAACAATTGAGGGTTAAATGATGTAATTAAATGATCATATAAGAAGTTATAAACATGAAAATATTTTTTTAAAATATTAATAACATTCTTTTAACCATTATAAAGGAGGTTTAAACAAGTTTGAAGTAAGACAAACCCGAGGTAGGGGAATTCTTAACCTGATTTCCATTCTTTGGGTTAACCTTCTACTTCATTATTTATGTGATATTTAAATTTTTTGTGTGATGGGTTCTATTTATATTATGTTTTATTATGTGTATTTACAGTATATATACATACTCTATTCACTCTATTATGTCTCTCTTCAATTGTATGATATTTACAAGGGGCTTTTCTTTAAAAACCCTCTTTTTAAATTCAGTTTTACGAAATTCCAAAGTAATGTTTTTATGGAATTTTTCATGTTGTATGATTATTTTTTGGTTCTTGGGAATTATTTATGAATAAGGGTGGGACATATATCTCCCTCCAATGCATTGGGTATGTGTATTTTGGAGGTTGGATGTATGGTTACTCTTAGTGTAACTGTGATGGTTACACAAATTATGGTAGTCATGAGGGTTACAAATTATAAGGTAGCCAAGAATGGTTATAATATTATGTAAGCAATGCCCCAAGATACATTTATTATTATATTTATGTTATCATGTTTTGTTTGGATCTTTTGTAAATATCATTTTACACAAAGTAAGTATATATGGGTGACAATAATGTCTTTTGAAAATGCTTTCATATGTTATGAGTATTCTTGGACTATTGTGGTATTTCCTTCTTTTACATTCCTTACTGATCTTTTGTGCTCATACTAAGTTTTTAAATGATTTTTAACTGGTTAATGAATGTGTAATACAAGGAAGGAAGACATGTTAAATGTTGAAGAATTGTCAAGGAGTCTTGTTTTATGTTTTAATGTTTTATATTTTGAAAAAAATGGAAACTGTTTTTATGGTATCCAGTCTGTAATAATGTGTAATGTCATGAATGTATTGTCATAATTCTCTAAAGCTATAATATTGAAAATATCTTCAATGTAAAATGAAGTGTTTTCTTTACTAAATTCAATATTATGTTGGTAATAAGGTTGGGTCCTTATAAAATAAATCAGTTTTAGTAATACAGGGTTGGAACGACAAGTAAATCTGGTTCAGAAATACATGGCTGGAACGACAAGTACACTCAGTTCAGTAATGGACTTTGTCCACTAAGATAGTCTTGGAAGCAATGCCTTGGATACTATGGAAATCATATTATATACTAATTTTTTTTCCAAAATTCCATGTTTTATTCCAAATCTATTTTACCATGTTTAATGTTCTATTATGATCTATGACTTACAAACTAACAAGATTTATTTCATGGGTAAAGATTTTGATATTTAAACTTTATGTTCATGTTTTTTTGACATTATTATGTTCACGGTTTATTTTATTTTTTCCGTGTTTACCCATACTGGTAATTTGAGCTCACTGTTTTTATGTTTTCTTTTACCAGGATATAAAGAATGGTTTAGGTAGGAAAACAAAAGGGGAAGATCTCTATAAAAGATTTTGAAGATCTTTCACCATGTTTGAAGATTATGGTCTGAGTTTCCTAAGACACTAATCTAATATGGTCTTTGGGAAAATATTTTTCTAATATATTAAGTATTCTACAATTGAATTTTAATGTACATGTGTATCAAGCTTGGGTCACTGTAGTTGGTTTTAGAGAAATATGATTAGTCAACCATTGGAAACTAGTATGTGAAAACCTTATTGAGATCCCTAGAGATATTTATAAGGATATATATTGAGATATCCAAAGGATAAGTCAAGTATAGGTTAAAATCACAGGGTCTTGTGATAATAATGACTAACCTAGGGTTAAACTGAAGATATCTGAGATTGAAATATTATAAGTAATTTACCTTACTTATTTGTTTCTAATCTATGATATGTATTTCCCACACTTTTCTATAATATATTAGTCAATAGATAGAACTACATATAATATAGTTAACCATTGAATGCTTTAGATGTGAAATAGATGGGAATTATGAGGATTGGCTTCCTAAGTGGAAATATCACGATGAGAATCATGATGATGATGTGAGTACTGATCATACTACTTAGGATAAAGAGATTTTAAGTGATATGTGAAAGGTATGTGATTTTCTTCCAGTATTATTTACATTAAACCAAATAATTTTGAGGTTGAGAATCCTTAATACATCATAACATTATATTTTTATTCAAAAGGGAAAGGGTCAAGGGACACATGAAAAACAAAATAATGCCTATATGGGTCTAAAGTAATGGAGACAAAGGTCATCCCCTCGAATCAGATTCACCCCCTCGAGTTTAAAGCAAGATATTGTTTGAAGGAAGGTGACATTAGAGCCCTAGAAGGCCAAGGAGGCAAGATGTTCTGCGACCTTGTTCCCCTCCCTCCATGTGTGGGATACACGTGCATTGCTGTTTATGAGGGTCCTAGACTTCTTGATCATGTAAGATACTACCACGGAGTGGGCCCTTTCCCCTACATGGATTCATGTATAATCATGGAATCAGTTTCGACATGATCTAGGTCGATCTTCCACTACTTCCAAAGATTCAGTCCTGTTATTACAGCCTTGGCCTTGGCTTGCAAGGAATTACCTGGGCCATAGTAAGCTATGAAAGAAATAATTACACAACCTTGGGAGTTGCGGACCACCCCTCCACCATACATCTCCCCCAAGCTATAAGCGACATAAATATTGAGTTTGAATCCATTGTCGGGGGGATTCCACCACACCCAATGGCCCTACTTGGTTAGTGGTTGGGCCACATGAGGTAGAACTTGAAGCATCCTCAGGTAAAGAGTATCCTTCCAGCTGCTGGAAATATTGACCCGGTCGATCAAGAGGAATCTTGCTCGGACAGTGATAGACCTCCCTGTTGGAGATGACCCCTCATAGTGTGCCCGGTTTCGAGCTAGCCAGAGGCACTAACAACCCGTGTTGAAGATGATGGCATGGGCCATCCTTTCCTTCCTTTTTCATTTCTTCCCTAGAACCAGCGGTGCAATAATGTGCCATCATGGGGATCATGGGATAGAGAAGCAATGAAACCTTTGAAGTACATCCAAACTTCATGAGCCCATCCACCTTAGAAGAAGATGTGGTTGATAATTTCTTCCTTCTTGTTACTACAACACTGGAAAATCGATGCTAGAGGAATGCCCAGTTTTTTGATGTTATCATCCGTAGGAAGAGACTGGTTACTCATTCTTCAACATAGAAAGCTATATTTTGTTTGTATCTTACTGCACCACAATATCTCATTCCATGCATCATGGTGAACTTGGTAGGTGAAGATCTTGTGGACATCCCTCGTCGTGAACTTCGCCAAAGAGGAAGGGGTGAAAACACAAATTTCTGGCTCGACATTCAAGGAGATTAGCTCATAAATACTGAACTGATCCTCATTCAGTACTACCTTGATGAATTTCACGTATTGGTTTGCCTCCATAAAGGAAATGTCAGGGGATGGACATCTAGGGAAGCCAATCTCATCCCCAGCCCAGTTGCAATGCCATAAACTGATGCTACCCTCTCCAACAACCCAGCGAGAGTGATCCTGGAGGCCGGTATGAGGGGGGATATCCTAGACCAGAGAGGGGATCCATGAGTTCCCACCATATCCACTCTTCTCTTGGCCAATTGTGACATTACCTTCCCCTAAATCATGCGTTCTTCAATGAATTCCCACAAGAGTTTACGTGCATGCCCCAGATTGTGTCGCTTAAGCTTCTGACATTGATCATGCCCTTGATGATAGGTCTGGACATCTTGTCTTATGATGTCCAATGCCTTTTTCCTTCGGAGGGAGAATCCCAAATAAAGTGGGCTAGGACCTTATCAATGGCTCTAATGACTCCCCTCAGCACATGGGTTGATGCCATCACATGCACAGGGATAGCAGACAAGACATTTTTCACCAATGCTATCCAGCCCTCGAAAGAGAGGTTGTGATTTTGCTAGTTAATGGCCCGACTAGTTATCATGTTCACAACCTTATCAAAGTCTTGGGTTCTCAATATTATTGAAGCTATAGGGGTTCCAAGGTACTCCATTGGGAAGGATCCACGTTGTATATCAAGCCTACTGCACAAGTGTGTGTCCCTTTTGGAAGTACATTTGTTTGATATATACAGGTTGCTTTTGAATTTGTTAATAATTTGGCCACTCCAATAACAGTACTCCTCCAGAATCATGTTGAGCTTACTAATAGAACATTTTCTAGCATTGGAGAAGATAATCGTATCATTAGGAAACATCAAGTGGGATATAGGGTGGAGGTTCAATTTTCTGTGAAAAGGGATGATATCCCCATTGGATATTGCCTTGTTTATGAGATGACTAAGAGTCTTGCATAAGGATGAAAATACTTAGAGAGGGGAGGTCTCCTTGTTGTATCCCACGTGTTTCCTTAAATAATTTGTGGGTTCTCCCCATGAAATAGACCGCCATCCATGAGGAACTGAAGAATCTGAAAAGGAGATCAATAGTTGGGGAGGAGAAACCCATTCTCACAAGAACTCTATTTATAGAGCCCCACTTAATCCTATCGTAAGCCTTGCTCATGTCCAACATAACTGCCATGTTAGATCCATGAGTTTTCATGTTGATATCTCTCAAAATTTCTTGTGACAAGGCGATGGAACCTTGGGTGGAAGGACCCCTCACAAACCCATGTTGTTACATTGAAACCCAGTGGGGAAGGTACTTGGATAGTCTCAAGTTGATAGTGCATGCCATAATTTTGTATGGAAAATTGCACATTCTCACTCACCTGTAGTCATGCAAGGAGGATGGGTCCTTGATCATTGGTATCAGCACTAGAGTTATAGCTCTAGCCACCCTCGAAAGAATCCCCCTGGGAAGAAGTCCTAAAATGCAGCCACTATGTCACTTTTGACCATCTCCCACTATACTGTGTAAAATGATCATGGAAAACAATCAGGCCCCGACGCACTATCATGGTTAAGGTGCATCATCACTTCTTTGATTTACCTTTATTTTGGAAACTTATTTAGCAGGTCATTTTCCTATGTGGTAACTAGGTGAGGGATCACATCCCAGAGGTCGGCACTACCTCCGGGGTAACCATGAACATCCTATCATTTAGACCATCCGGGTGATCCTTCAAGATTGTGTGTGCCATCCCCCCAACCACATCCATGTCGTCGGTATATGACCCATTCTCAATTAAGATATTAGGCTTAGTTACGTGCCTTTTCTAACTAATGCAAGCATGGAAATATGATGAGTTTGTATGCCCCTATTGAAGCCATTTGATCCTTGAGTTTCCCCTAGCCTTGCGTTCCTCTGAAAGAATCATCTCCGCTAGGATGCTCTTTTTCTCTGCCAGGGAAGCAAAGGTCGCCTCATTCCATCTCTCCTCTAAGATGACTTCATGACATTCAATTTCCTTCTTGATCTCCTCAATATTTTGATCCATAGGGGGTATATCAGTAGCCCATTCCTGCATTCTAAGCTTAAGCCTCTGAATCTTGTTGTGTAATGCCGCCCAATAGTTCCCCTAAAGAGGGCCTCCCCAAGACTCGGACACCAACTATTGGTAGCCAGGAATGCGAGTCCAGTGGTTCAAGATCCTGAACCTGCTATCAGTGTCCTGCCTTGGAGAAAGGGAAACAAGAAAATTAGAGTGATTTGATATTCCACGTACCAGATGATTGACCATGAAATTAGGAAATCTAGTGAGGGAATGCAAGTTATCCAGGTAGCGATCTAGCCTTCACCAGCATCTCCAACTCCCTTTTTGGTTGTTGCACCATGTGTAGCGATCTCCAGAGTATCCCATATCCACCAGGCCATTTGCCCCTATGAACTGGGAGAAATCCATACTCGCATTCTGAGGGAAATCTCCTCTACCCTTATTTTCAGTCAGTTTAGTAATGGTGTTGAAATCCCCACCAATGATCCAGGGAAGATACCCTGGGTCGAAAGTGATGAGATAATTCCATAGTGACTCCTTCCTTTTCATTTCACAACTTCCATACATGAAAGACACTAAGAAGTGGGTAGTACCAATCCTAATCTTTGTTGTTATGAATTGGTCTCCCGCCTCTACCAATTCCACAATTGTGTATTTATTCCAAAAAATCCAAATGTGCCAGTTCGTAGGGTCTGCATGCATGGATGCATGCATCTTGATTTTCATAGTGAACTCCTTGAGTTTAGCAGGGTTTTTCTTATGTTCGAGGATGGCCACAATGCATGCCATGTTTTTCTTAGACTCTGAATCTATGTAATCCGTTTTAACTCTCTCCCTAAGGCCACGAGAATTCCATATGATCAGCAGAATCATTGGACGTCGGGTGGCATGGATTTAGGCCCAGGCACCATGGTCTCTATTGGATGGTAGAAGAAACACTCCTTGTTCTATATTTGCTTGTTTTTTTATCACAGCCTCATGCATACCCCCAAGGATGGAGAGGAGGAGGATGGAGAAGGGTGGGCCCTATAAACATGGGGCTTGAGGATCTTCCCCCTCACTGAGCTTAGAGGAGATCTCGACAGGGATTCAGCTGCAGGAAACAGAGGAGAAGGCAGGCCATGAACCCCCTCCATAGTCAGTTCTCGGGCATCTACAACACTAACCACATTCAGAGATAAGGAGGGGCAGGCCCCCTGTCCTCCCGGCCCCAAGAGTTTTCCCCCTGTTACACTCAGAATGATCGCTGACTCCAGAGAGGGAACACCCGGGGGCACTAAGAAGCTGGTTGGAATCTTCAATAAGTGCTCCAGAAGGCGGATCTCTGAGAACATTTGGGAAGTGTTTAAGGGACAGTCCCTGAGGACTTGCAAAGTGGGGAAGGGAACCCAGGGGAAAAAAGTCACAAGATCCAGGATGGAAGAGGCCACACTATCAAGAGGAGGACTAGGGAGGGACTCAAAAGCATAGGAGATAACCAAGGGGGTTGTCTTGGACGACCCTGGGGTGCCATATTCACATCAGAGGAGGACCCAGCTGAATGCGCCATTTGAGCAGTACCCTTCCCTTAGCTCCTCTAGCCTCATGTTGTCGGGGTCCTGGAGCCCATTTCTTGCACACTTGGGGGGAGTGGCCTCGGAGAAGGCAATGAGGGAATAAAGTTTGGAAGATATGAAATACGACCTCCTAGATCCACACCACCTCATCTGACACCTTCAATTGGATCTTGTCTGGGATTGGGAGGGATAGATTCATCTCCACGTAAACCTAGGCCACAGAGGCTTCCTCACAGCATCGCTTGCGTTCTCCCACACAGAGGAAACCACCAAGAGAATCACCAAGGACTTTGAGAATACCGCCATTCTTAAAGGGAAGTAGAACTCCAGGGAGGGAGACCCAAACAGTAGCAAGGGGACTTTACCTACCCTTGTGGACCTCCATCGACCAGTACGAAAGGCTAAAACGCCAGTGGTCAAGGATCTGAGGAGCCTTGAACAATGTCTGCACAAAGTTCTATTTCAAATATTGCACCAAGAAAAATGAGTTCCGGTGAACCATAGAGATGTGAGCCGAGGCCTGGAGCCTCTAAGATTCCACAAACCATTTGAAGACGTGGAGAGGATTCTTCCCAAAACCAAAACACGCTATAAGGGTCCACTTCAAGAAAGCAACTGCATCTGTGAAAACCTCCGTAGGGATCTCCACCGACATGATTGAACCCTCCCTAGACACTTGCGGAGATGTCAAGCTCACTTCCAAGAAGTAGGCCTTCTAAGATTTGATGGGCGAGGAGCACAGTGACTCCTTGTAGGAAATGGGATGTTGAGGCCAGGTCGGGGGGCCAGGGAGCGCCTGGGGAAGGGAGGAGCCAACCACTGGGGGGATGAGAGTGGCCACAGGAACCGACTGGTCCAGAGGAGACACCACCAAGCCAACACTGGGAGGCCTAATGGTTGGCTCAATTTGAAATTCCCCAGGCACGTGGAGCGCATTATTTTTCTGAGCGGAGTCCATGATTTCTAATTTACAAAAATTATTGAGAATCCTTAATACATGATTCATATTTTAGGAAAGACAAATATGATGGATCATGAGTAATGCCTTGAGAATAAATTTGGATGATTGAGGTGTATATGTTTCATAATTCAAAGATTATGTTATATAAATGATGAAACATATATGTTTTATCAGTATATGTTTTTCATAATGGATTTTAAAGGATGCGTTGAATAGTTCTAAGTATCCAAAAAGTGATTTAAGGGTAATGTGATATACTTGTAGAAAACATAATTAAGGGAAATACAACCCTAAATTTGTCCCTTATGTTCAGATAATGATTTTTGGATAAAGATATATTGGATTTGAATAAGTAAATAAGATGGAACTGGTTTCTTGGGAACTAATTATAGAGTTATTGACAAGTGGGTTATGATATCATGGATGAAGTATACAACCATTTTGGACTTAAGGAATATATCTAATTAATTTTGGAATGAGGAAACATTCATGTTTTCAATTAGGATATATGGTAATTACCATGACTCAAGAGAATTCATGATGAAGCCATTAAAATATTTTGGAATGTGACCAATAAGATATATCTTATGATATATGGGGGATAAATTAAGGTATTCATATGTTGGTTATATGACCTTTCTTGTAATTTTTTTTATACTGTGAGTTCGCACAGAAGTATTTTGGATAATACAAAAGTTTAGAGTGGATTAAGTTGGACATCAGAGAGTAATGTTTAATTCTAAAAAATTTTCTTTAATATTATTTCTAGAATGTTATAGTTTTAGAAAAAGGACAACTCACAGGATGGGTGACAACCCATCGTGTCAAACAAGGAAGCAAGAATCGAACCCACGAGTAAAGTGAGACACGCCTTTATCACATACCACTGGCCTACGGGAAGTCTCTGGTTAGTATAAATTAGTTTTATTTTTTTAAATGGTAAGTTAGATGAAGTATAAGTCCATATTTTTGGAATCATATACGATTAATCTCACCATAGATGGACTTATGTATATTTCATAATTTGGGATGACCTTTTTTTATAAAGAAAATTGGAATGATCTATCATTCAGTTTATGGATCGCATGATCTTATAACAATTTAGGAATGGATAATTCAACATTATTTCTTTGAATAAGAGATGAAGTATAAATTGTTCAAGGCACGACCAACGATGAGATTTTACTGAAATCAAGTAAGTAATTCATCTCATCTCCTTCAAATTTAAGAAAATGATCTTGGAAACCAAAAATGTTATCATTGTACCATTTTATCTGGGGAATCAGATTGTCCTTTAAATCATCTTATATTTATGGCTTTCTAGTAGTTAGCTTTCTCCAAACCTTAATCTCTATCACTATCCATCAAAACATGATGGTTAGATTTATCTTCTATATCATTGTTTTCACTTCCCACCTATGTTCTCCTATGTGGAATCCTAGTGATGAGTAACTTTGGATAACCATTATGTTTCTATCTTTCTTTTTTTTTAAATGATGTTTTAGTATCCCTTTTTACATTGTGGGTTTTCATGAAAGAAACTGTCAAGTAGTAATCCATTTATAACCCTGACGAATTTTGAGGGATAAATTAATTATAAGGGGGGTAGAATGTAACACACCTATATTTTATGAGATAGATTCCTTTTAATTTCATTGATGTATTTTTCTGTACACTATACTAATATTTTCTTTTGCAATATACAACATTATATTAGCTTTCTGTATATGCAACACTATACTTGGCTTGTGTTACACACAATTTCATGTTCTTTTGATAGAATTCATTTCATGAAACACTGAGTATAAATTTTTTTCAATGTAAGAAATAAATATGTTTAGATTATGTTATACAAGAACAAAAAAGTAAGATTACACTAAACTCAACACTAACATGGCCTACATTACAGGCAAGAGTGACCATCCTTGATATCTTTTATTCTACGCGATACTAAGTTTCACTAAACAATGATATATTATTAATATATTATATAAACTAGCCGTAATGAATATTATTAACCAAATTTTGTATTTTATATAACATTAACAATAATCTTGTGTATTTTCTATAATGTGATATAAATACAAATTCAATTTTTTCAGATAAAAGTAGTATTTTTCAAAAAATGTAGTTTTACCGCCTTTTGATGGTGCATTCATTTTAAATCACGTTTTTCACAATTTTATAAGTAAAATTTGACAAAATGAACTTATTATTTAGGATAGGGATATAGAATTTTAATTTGGATGAATTTTGGAAATTTTTCTGATAACTTTCATATTTATATGAATAGTAAAAATATGGTAAATTTTAATTGAAAACAACTTTTTTCATCAAAATAATTTATATGGTAAAATTATATTATTGAATGGTCTTAAAGAATAAGTAGAATATCTTTTTATAACTTATTACAATTTAATTCATGTTAATTAATTTTACATTGAATTCATATATAAAAACACTTTAATCTTTTACAATGTTTTAACTTTTAGACAAAAACACATTTTTTTCATTCCAACAACGAGATTAATTTTAAATTAATTACTACAACTTCTGTGTATTTATTTGGAAAAATGGATTCTATATTTTGAATCAGTGGGTTCAAATTATGTTAATAGTTTACTTTTTTTTGATATTATGAATAGTAACTATGGTAATTTTTATTTAACATTGTTAAAGGTAAATAGGGTAAATTAGTGTAACAAATAATATTATAAGGAAAAATCAATTATCCAATAACCTGCTAAAATCCTATTTGATGAATATAATTCTAACCTTAACATCTTAGGTTTGAACCTTAGTAAGTTAATGTCCCCTTGACAATAAAAATGACATAGATATTAATAAAACCAATGAAAGTGACAAAATGTCAAACTCACATTTCTTAAAAGTATAATAATTTTAATTCATTGATAACCAGGTGATATCTTCAAAAAAAATAGTCCAAGGATAGATAAAGGAATTACCTAAATCATGTTAATTAAATTAAATAATTAGGAATAAATAATTACCTTAAAGTCTTATTCTTTGATGATGTAAAAATTAATTAATTGATGAATTGTTTTATTAAAATCCTAATAACCAAAAAAAGATCCAAACACATTACCAAATATTATTGGCTAATTTTATCTCGATCATAATCATCCAAAGGTCAATATAGTGACCATTTGGATCATTATATTATAGATTATGACCTTTATATTATTTTATTTAAAGTAATGTTAAAGTTGTAACATTCATACTTTAATAAGTATAACATTTTTAATGTTTTATTTTATAGTTAATAAATTATACTACATATATTCTAATGTAATATATTAAATTTATATTCATTTTAGTATTTTATTTTTAATTTTTACTCAAAAAATATGTATATTAAATTATTACCCAAAATCATTTTAGTAATTATTTTATTAATGGAGATATCAAGTAAATGTTATTAAAAATATTAAATTAAATATATTTTGGGATACTTAATATGTCCAATGAATTTTATATATACCCTTGACCTCATATGAATATATTAAAATAGTTTTTTCGAAGTTACCTTGTTATATTTATATTTTTAAAAATCAATAAATTGAATAGTGTCAAAATTGTCACTATAGATTGTTTAACAAAATAGTGTTTAATTAAATTTTTTAAAAATAATAAATCATTTTAAAAAATATATAATAATTATCATATGGTAAAAAAATTCATTAATGTATTATTTATGATCTAATTTACATCAAATAAGTAAATATTGTACCCTTTTAATGTTGAAATATTTGTCACCCTGGTAAAAATCATTTAGAATAACTAAGTGTTAAATTGAAAAGATTTGGTTTTAATGGACATAGAAATATGTCTAAAATTTATTGGTTAATGCGCTTACAACCATATCTCATCTAATATTATTAATTGGGAATTTTTTTAGGTTTTTGAGTGGGGTTTTATTTTATTATAAATTAATATTTCTGAGGCTTCCAAAAGTTCCCCTCACCTCAATTATTAAAGGGTGCCTCTTCCCTCATTTCTAAACAAATAATTAAGCCTTTAGGTTCATCCATCCCCTGACCATTTCTCTTATAAACTTTCCAACATACATTTTAAAGGTTCTTTTCCTCTGAAAAGACCAACTCTAGTTCCATTAATAGGATATCTAAAGAGAACACGTCAAAGAATATGTAATCTACTCTATCGATTATTTCATATTTTTTTCTACTTATACTTCTAATTCATGAGTTGTTTCATTAAAGAATAATAAATATAGTATAAATTATATACAAAGATGTTATTATAATTTTAAAAAAACTATATTATAATTTCTATATATCCTAAGAAAGACGAAATCACTACGCATGCGTACGTACGGCTTACCGTCTCCACGTCGTGGGGTAATCTCTTTTTCCCCATCACCTTACTTGGATTGGTAAAAACATATATTTAATAACTATATATGATTATTATAAAATTATATTTATTCTGAAATATATTACACCATGAAAATAAATACCATGAAAATGTTATGGGAATGATATCGTCGCTCGTGCGTACGTATGGAATACCCTCTCCAAGATACGATGTGATTCATTATACATGATAAACATTCAATAATGATTACATAAATGTAAATAATTAATAAATATGGTATTTATTATGTTAATATAATTTTATAATGATATAAATATGAACTTATAAGGAGAACCAGATCTTATTCGATAAAACATGCATAAAATCATAAAGCAATTAAAACCAGAATAACAAGTAACAATTAACTATTACAAGCAAAAGAATAAGAATATGATCATATATGACATCATAAAATTCACCATGATTCTATAATAATTCAATTAAATTATTTAAATCATTATATAAGCGGTTTATATATATACGAATCATATCTGACCTAAGGTAATGGATTATATTGTCTCACTTTTATTTCTGTGGGACATATTCCTTACACACTATTTAATTATTTTGTGTGGCATTTACGTTACTCATGAATGTTTTTATTATATTTATTATTAAGTTTATGATATTTACATATGCATATAATTTTATATATTTTATGAGATATATAAATCAACCGATTGTAAATTGGTAAGAGGTAATTTTGTAATCTCATTTTTATCTGAGATTGTTTATACGTAAGTATTTACTGGAGATATATTTATCATCCGTGTCCATGTTTTAAAAAAAATGTTTTTATAAAATTTTTACAATTCTTCTATGTCTATTTGAAGCCATTTTTACCCATTTCTTGCTTTTACCAGATGGTATGGAAGGAATATTCTTTTTGATTACTATACTAGGTACTTTTTAACTTTTTTGGAAAAGTACGCAGAGAATGTTTTTTTAACTTATACAGAATGAATTGATTTTTATGGTTTCATTAAACATTATTTCCATGAATCTTAATATAAAATATTTCAAGATTATTTTCAGCTAAATTACTTTATTTTAAAATTGTGGTGCATTTTGAGAAAGGAAAACGTTTTTGAAAAAGAAAGGATATTTTTTTCAGGAATTAAGTTAAAGTGTTCATCAAAATTATTTTCCATATAAGATGACATAGGGTTATATTTATATCCATATTATTACATTTATTTGATTGTATTTATGATGGAATTATTTTTATGAAATCCATTTATTTTTTATGGATTATGATGGAAGGATGTTTAAGAACACCATTTTATTTATTAGGTTATGATATGATAAATGATTAATGTTTTTGTAGAACTTATAAGAATGATTTCATTATGATATGGGTGGTACCTATATCTCTCTATAATTCATTAGGTAAAGATTTATATCCCACGAGATAGACATGACACAAATGGAATGTAAATCCAATTCTGTAATAAAGGTTTGGAACAACAAGTAAATCTGGTTCAGTAATACATGGTTGGAATAGCAAGAAATCCCTATTCAATAATGGGCTTTGTCTACTATAATGGTCTTGGAAGTAATGCCTTGTCTAGTACAGAAATCATATTAAATGCTTATTTTTTCAGAAATTACATGTTTTATTCCAATGTTATTTTACTAGGGTTGATGTTACTTTATGATCTATGCCTTGCAAACTTCCAAGATTTATTTCATGGCTCAAGATTTTGATATTTAAACTTTATGTTTATATTTTTTCTACATTCTTATGTTCATTGATTATTTTATGTTCTCTATTTTTACCCTTATTGAGAATTTAAGATCACCATTTTTAGGTTTTCTTTTCCCATGATATAATGAAAGGTTTTAGGTTGAAAAAAAGGGGATGATCTTTATGGAAGATGTTGAAGATCTTTCACCAAGTTAGAAGATTATGATCCGAGTTTCCAAAGAACCTAAACAAGTATGGTATTTGGGCATATATTTTTTTAATGTTTTAAGTATTCCTCAAAATAAATGTAATGTCCTTGTACATCAAATATGGGTCACTATATCAATATCCCATCATCCTGTTTCAATCAAAGAGAATACATCACCAAGAAAGTTATGGATGTTTATCACATTTAGAAATCAGGAATATGGGCAAATAATTTGATTCCAGTGAACGTTAAAATGAGAGGTGGGTGCACCCTAACAAAAGCATTTAAAACAACCATGCATACAAAACACCAGTTCCTAGTGAATATAATAAAGCATCACAGTAACCAAAACCAACTCCCGGTTGACCCATAACAGACCCAAGATTTCCTATGCACAATAATTCAAAATCATCTTCCCATCAAAAATACCAAATATATTATCACCCAATGAAACACTAATCTCAACATAGAAACAACATAGCACCACTAGGATACCACAAATGAAGACACCTCAAAATCCTCGAACTTCTTTAGGCTTGATCATTTAAAACCCCTACAATTAAGAATACCCCAATTAATAATTCATTTAAGAGATAAAATAAAACATAGATAAGAAAATCTACTACTATGAACTTATCATATCCAAATAACAAGGAATACCCTAAATGATTCATAAAACTCCACAATAAACCATGACCTGATCAAAGAAATAATGAAACTAGGGATTAATCTTAGGTATAATGCTCCATCATTCAATTTAGAGTTTTCTAGGGAATATTCAATTTAGTATAAAAAACAAGCCTAAATAACTTAAACATTCGAAAAAGAATAAATAACTCAAAAAAACCATAGAAAAACCCAACATGCACAATCATATCCGAAAGAATGATTAATTTGAAAACTAAAAACATGAAATTAGAAGTTTGAAATTTCCTTTATAGAAGAACGTAGAATTTGAAAAACTATTTTCCTATATTGAGAACACCTAAAAAATTTATAAAACTAAAAACTTTTATTTTATTATATATAAAATTCATTTTCATTTTTAAAAATCTTCAAACGAGGTTTAAAACCAAAAATATTTTAAAATACCTTAATGGAGTCAACCAATTTTGAAAAATATTCACGAAAACTCATTTTTATTTTGCAATCAATTCATAAGGCCTCATTTCAATCAAAATAAATTTTTCATAAAAACCCATTTTTTACATTCAAAAAACAACTTCTGAAAAAGAAAACATAATTAAACCATACCACCAATAATAGAACGCCACAAAAAAATCACAAAAAATGGAATGCGAAAAACCCCATCCAAAATATATTCCAACCATATCAACACATAATAAGGAACCAAATTCTTTTAAACACATTTTCAACGATTCTTTTTGAAATCAATCACAAATTATTTACAGCGAACCTGTTTTTAAAACATTTCCAATATTCCATAAAAAACTACTTTATAAAAAACATTGAAAGTGTCCAAACCTTTTAAAATCCCCAAATTTTAATTTTTAATTAAAATCTCATTTCAAAACCAAATTCAAAATTACAAAGGCCTTCTAAATAAATTAAAAACCCACTTGATATTAATTTTAAAATTCTATATTGAAATCTATAATTTCTTAAAAGTATTAATGGGATAAAAACCCCACCTTTCTATAAAAATAATTATCATCAACTAAAAAAGATAAAAAAATCTTTTTAAAACCATAAATATTAAATCAAAACATCCTAACCTCCCTCTTTTATCTCAATTATTTGTGTGTGGGTTTTATAATAGTGGTTATGGATTTTTTAGACAATTTTGTTTAATTATTATTATCATGAACCAAACAGAAACTCAATTCAATAGTACAACATATCAAAATCAAGAAAATAAGGACTAATAGTTAGGCATGACTTAACCACATGTCAAAGAAATTCATATTTCAATCAAGAAAATACTATAGGAAACCATGTCAACCCGTGCACTCGAGCTCCACATGGTATTCTTGGCTGTGTGAGCTCACTATGATACACCAATTTAACACCCATTTTTATCACACAAAATAAATCATAAAATACTCTAATTGTTCAACATAATATTAATTAAAATTGAAATCACCTAAAATAATTTAACAAAAAATGCAATTTGAAATTCAAAATAAGACTTCTAATGGTAACTCAGGTTTTATCATAGGTTTTGTTGATCAGGAACCAACCCATGACTTACCTCATGAGTATCAAGAACCCTAACACCAATCTACTAGACTACCCATGTAACAAAGGAAAACCCAACATCTCTTTGATACAAATTGTAACGAACCAGTCTTAGGAAAAACTGGAACTAGTGCCTAAACTGATCTACATCAGACCCAAAGGTCATTCCTATAACACTCTGATATTTTATGAAATATATTTTTTCAAATAATTTAAATCTATTTGATATATTAAATTACACTCAACATCGAGTTTTTCTTGTGTTACACACAACCTTGAGTTTTAATGAACCATGACACACTATTAATATTATTATTTAAACAAGATCTTTATTTTCTAGCTCTTAAACTTGGTGGAATGAAAAGGAGTAACCACATTTAAAATTTTAATAATATTTATTTTAAAAAAATAAAACATATTAATAAAAAAAATAATTAAATTTCAGTAAAGTCTATATGTTCCAGGAACACTATTTTTTCAAAAAAAATTATTTCTTTACGTGAAAAATGGTAAAATTAACTTTTTACACATTTTTTAAAAGGAATTTGATAAAATAATCTTATTTTTTAAAAAAAATCATATAAAAAATATATTAGGGTGATTTTTATTGATTTTTCTAAAAATATTAATTTTTTGATGAATGGGGAAAAATGATTATTTTATTAAAAAATACTTTTTCATTTAAAGAATTAATAAGGTTCCATTTTTTTAAAAATGGGGGTAAAGTTAAAATTATTTCAATTGTATACCAATTAAATTAATTTATAGAATCTAAATATTTTTTATATTTAATTTTTATCTAAATATTTTTAAAATTTTGGAAAATTTTCCCTTTAAAAAACAATTTTTCCATCACATCTCTGGGTTTAATTTTAAATTAAATTTCACCACTTTTGTGAATTAAATTTGAGAAAATGGATTTTATACTTCAAATAATAATAATTTATATTATCTAAAATTATCAACTTAATTATTTTACATAAAAAAATTTAAAAATGGTAAAAGAAAATTTTTACCATGGTTAAGGTAAAAATGAGTTTTCTAGGGGTTAAAATAAAAGGATATAGGTTGAAAATGACCCAAAAATTTTCCAAACCCCATTATATGGACATATTTAGACCTCATAATCTCTAATACTCTATAATGTTCTTTTATGGATCATTTTGGTATGTTAAAAACATGAGTAGACCTTTTTCTTTCCAAAAATTACAAGTGTGTCACTCACTTCACTTATATGAGGACACGCCAACACTTCTCATGTTCAAACTAGAAAAAAAAAATTTTCATCCAATCCCTGACACAATATACTCTTTAATTCCTAAATATTATTCTATAATCCTTATTTTTTCAATAAATCCATCCCAATAATTATTTTGGTGCAAACCTAAGGAGGTAACATGAAGAATATATTGCATTCTTTAACGGTCGTTTTTATCATATTTCTTCCTCCACATATCTCATTTCTTATTTAACCACTCTAGTATAATATACTTAGTATATTACATCTACTTAGATTTTTTATGGAAATATAATTACTTAAAACTATCTCTAATTCCATCAAATGGGATACGAAATCACAATTCATGTGTACGATGGACTTCCACCTCACAAACCAATGTTATTAATTTTACATCTCCACCTCTCAAGAATGGATATAATGATGGATTAAATGATTATATATGATATTTATTATTTTATTATACTTATAGAATTATTATATCACATATAACTCCTTACTTTCCATTCTGGTGGAATGTGATAATGTTCCTAAAGTGTGTGGAATACTACCGCCTCATGAAGTGATGTGATCCGTTCATGATTTACATGGAAGGTAATAAGGATGGATTAAATTAAAATATATGATACATATGATATAAAGAATATTATATAATTTTAATACAATATTTAACTTTCACTATTTAAATATTTCAATAAAATATAAATAAATTTCATGTGTATATCTAAATGAATTGTGTATTTCATTTTCAACCTCAAATGTTTATAGATTACTATAAATAAAAATATAATGAATATATATAATGATTAAAATTATGAAAATTTTTTAACCTTGATCAAATTAATTGGACCAAAAAATAACAAATCAAAAAAGACATGAAAAAATGTAGTTATTACCCAAAAATGACTTTAATAAAGAATGGTTAATAAACAGGTAATAAAAGGTCATAAGTAAATAATATATTGTATTATATATATATATATGAATTTATTTTTCAATAATATATTTCAAAGAAAATAATATATATTATATAAGTTGTTTGAATGTGTATGTAGGAAGTCGAGACTTAAGGTAAAATATTTCTAGTTACTCTTTTATTTCTGGGAGACTTATTCCATATTCACTGCTTTTTTATTTTTTATGGTGTATATACTTCCTATTTGACATGTTATATCATGAATCTATTTATTTTAAAGATATTTATATTTTCATTTGATGTAATTATTTAATCGGACTTATGATTCGAGAGATTACTAAAGCAATAAGGGATTTTTTCTCAATTTGTCTTCTTTGGGATGTACATTATGTTATGAATCTATATTATTTTATGAGGATTATATATAAAAAACATGTTTAATATTATTAATTTATTTTATTCACATGATATTCTATGTTTTATTTAATATTATTCTTTTATGGGGCTTATAATTCAATGTTACCGAAGTGGTAATATTTCTAAAATAAAATGTTATCATTTATTGGGGATGTTTATGATTTTGCTTCTAATAAGGAAATATTATGATATTTATCTAAATAAACTAATTAATTTTCTTATCCTTTGGTTATGTAATTATCACACATGATTACCATACATTATCATCTCTTTATGTACACAAGATTCTTAAATAAATTTTTTAAAGTAAACTTAATTTATATCTCTCTTCAGTAAGAAACCATTTTTTCATCCCTATTAATGTTTTCTAAAAATGTGTTCAAGAATATATTAACATTATAAAAAGGATTTTTAAATAATTTTTACCCATTTTACTTATAAAAAATGATTTAGAATAAATATCCATTTCATTTTTAAAACAAGCCCCTTTTGGTTTTTTCTAAAAATGTGAAACAAATCTTTTTTTAACATGTACGATATTTCCCTTCAATAGAACCACTCTATGTTTTAAATATTATTTTATAAGTTTCAAAAGATATTTTCAAAGAAAATTATTTTTAAAAAATAAATTATATTTTAATAATTATTTTTCTAAGTGGAAGGTTTATTTACCTAAATAATTTTTTAATTGATTTTTAATGCATTCTTTATATATTTCTGAGGTCATATTCAATGAAAATGTTTTTGAAAATGTTTTTTGTTTTAAAATATATTTTCCAAAATTTTAAAGGATATTATCTTCAAAAAAATGTTTTAATTTATTTTCAAATATTTATTTACACGTGTCTAAGGATATTTTTAAGGAAAATAATTTTGAAAATGTTTTCTGTTTTAAATTTTTTTTACCAAAATGGAAAGGATATTTTCCTCAAGAAATGTTATAATTTTTTTTAATATTTATTTATATTTTTTCAAGGTTAATTTGAAATAAAATTATTTTTAAATTATTTTATATTTTAAAAAGTTTTTTTTTTAAATTGACAGGATATGTTTCTCAATAAATGTTCTAAATAATTTTTAATACTTTCATTATATGTTTCCAAGGTTATTTCTAAAGAAAATTATTTTAAAATAGTTTTAGTGTTTAAAAAGTTTTTTTTAAAGTGGAAAGTATATTTTCCTAATGAAATGTTTTTAATGATTTTTAAATCACCCTTTAAATGTTTCCAAGGATATTTTCAATGAAAATTATTTTAAAAATGATTTATTTTTTTAGAAAGTGTTTTCAAAAGTGGAAAGGTTGTTTTTAATAAGAAATATTCCAATGATATTTCCAAATCATTTCTCATCTAAGACGACATCCTTTTATGTAACTTTTGTTTTACTATGGCTATAATCCAACGACAATAATCTTATTCTTTCTTTGAATGGTTTTTATTTATGATGATAAGATGTTTATGAAACTTGTTTCTCTTCCATGTGTTATACAATGATAAAATGATTATGAAACGTGTTTATTTTTCCACAAGTTATGCTTTGATGAAATGCTCATTAGATTATAAAACATTTTTCTTTTCCATAAGTTATATTATGATGATATATTTATGAATCCCATTTCATTTCATGGGTTCTAATATGATGAATGTTTTTTTATGATGTTGAAAAAATATGTATGATTCTCGTTATGTGATAAGTGGGACTTATATAAACCTCTAGTGCATTGGGTAAATATTAATACCACATGAGATAAATAGGAATGTAATTTGGAGTGAACACAATAGAGTATGGGAATTTTTCCACCAAGATAGTCTTGGTAGTTAACCAATACTACTATGATGGTTTGTGGAGTAACACCATTCTACTTTGATAGTTTTGGAAATGATCCATGTCTACTAAAGACATTATATTCTATGATTATGTGTATTCAAAAAATATATGTCTTATTCCAATGTTATATTTTCATGGATCATGTTCTTTTATTCCAATATGATTCATGTCTTATGATCTACTATGATTTACTATACGACCCATGTTTAAGACCTATTATATATAGGGCATGGTTTTCATATTTTATTCTCATGTTCTCATATCGTTATGCTCATGATATGTTGATATGTCTCTTATTTACCCTTACTAAGAATAGGAGCTCACCCATTATTATTTCTTATTTCCCTAGGTAATGAAGAAAGGTTTTAAGTAGCGTATGTCTAATAAGAGTACTATATAAGAAGATCTTTATGGGAGATGTTGAAGATCTTTCCTGAAAGAAGAATATTTTGTTCTATGTTTCTAAAGGCATTGTACCTTTATGATCCTCAGATGTGTATATTTGTATAGTAATGAATATTCTTAATAATTATGTAATATCTAGGTAATAGAAGTTTCATTCTCTAAAGATTATACTAAAGGATATGATTAGTTAACCTTTGTAAACTCTGATATAGAAACTTTTGTAGGAACTATAAAGATATGTATAAGGATATGTCTTATGAAAAATATAAGGATGATTCAAAGTATTGGAAAATGTCCCAGAATTTTGGTAAAGGATTGAGTGAGTGGTTTCCAATAAATTATATCCATGTCTGGATACTACAAGTGGATTTGGATTTGGAACAGAGGTACTTAGGGGTAAAAAATAAAAAAAGGGTAAATTGAGATGGACTCGATCATCACCTTGATCATGAAAACATGTATTTCTACACACTTGGTTTGAAACTCCCATGATAAATTCATTGTAAATTCATGAACTCTTTACAAACCATTAGGAATTATTAAAATAATAAACATGAATGACCTATGTTAAGCCTATGATGTCATGATTTAGACATCCTATAAGTGAATTTATAGGATTGTGTGGTTTACCTTAATGAATAATGTTATTCACATGATGATTTTTGGTTTTATTCAATGTCAGGAACCATAAAGAAATATATTAATGTTGATTGTGATAGAAAATTTGTTGATGAGAAACAAAATCAAATGTTGATAGGTGTAAAGGATATAGTGATTATTCCAAAATACTTATCACAATATATGATTAACAACTTGTACCTTATCCAACTCTCATACTCATCAAAGAAGATAAGGATAGGGTTTGTTTATATTCAGGTGGAGGAGACAATGAGGGAATAATATATTTTTTCATATATGTTGAGAAGGTGGGAAGAAGTACCCAAGTGAATGTATCAGAGGAAAGATAAGATGTTTTGTGTGTGGAAAATAAAGACACAATGTATGTAATTGCAAAGGAAAAATGAATACTTCAGTTAACATAATGGATTAGAATAATTGTCTCCCAAATATATCATTGATTATTAAATGATTCTAATTTGAAATGTTTTTGAATTATGCATAACAATGTCCTAAAGGGAGATCTCATAATGAAAATCATAAATCTTGTACAAGTAATGGTTATATTTCTAATGATAAAGAGACTAAAAATTACATATGAAAGGAAATAAGTGTTATGGAATAAGATGTAGAACCCTGGCTATTGGTGTAAGAAGAAAGTGGAATGATTGATGTTTTTATGTAATTTGATTAAAAAAATTATCTTTTAATCAGTGGTATTTTGGTTTTTAGAATCATAAAATATTAATAGATTGTTCTATATTAGTTTTCCATTAAGGAGTTTCAATAATATGTTAAATGGTATTGATGTCCTAGAAAGTTGATTTAACCGAAAATTGATTTTTTGGTTAAAGAAATATAATCGTCAATATGTTGTTAATGTTGAAGAAATTGTGATTATTTTGGATAAATAGATTATTGATATGGATAAAGTAAATTGGATAGTATTGATTATCTTTGAACTGACTAATGATTTGATGAAAAAGTGTTTTATGTTATCATTGATGGTGTCTAAAACATTTTTGGATATATATATATATATATATTAAATAACCTATTATTTTATTTAAGGAATTCGGGAATAGTTAATTTTTGAAAGCACGTATGTTTTCATTAAGGTTTTATGGTAATTAAAAATATTACCATGTTTTGGGAGAAAATATGATCAATGTATTCACATATTTCATATGTGAAATTAAGAGCTACGTCATGTTGTCTGGGGTATTAATGATATATTTTTTTGAAATTTAGTAAACTTATTTATAAATTTTTAATTTTGGGAGGGTCATTACGTAAACCATTTATGGAATAGTTTTAGTTGAAATTTGGATGAGGTTTTTAGATTAATAAATTATTTCACTATATGAATATATATTCATAACTGGTTCTAATAATTATGTTTTTGTAAATAACTAGAGATATAATGAATGAATTATCATTGTTTTACGGATATTTTTATATATTACAGCATTAGATATGAAGAATTCATCTCTTAGAGTAAGAGATGAAGTGGGAATTAATTGAAACACAACCAAAGGATAATATTGTTCTTATGAAATAAAATCAAATCAAGTAAGTATATCTTGTTGGGAAAATTATTCAACTTTAGGAAAATGATCTTGAAATAAATTCTTATCCTATTACCATTATTTAAAATGATATAAATGACAATTTACCAACATTTTGGTTTATTGTTTTTTTGTTTTTGGTTTTAAAATAACTATTCACAGTCACTACTACAAAAGAGGTCTTTAACAGCACTATCATTTATCAGCACTAGCAAAATGCACTAATAAAGCCCGTCTTTATCAGTGCTAAAATAAGTGCTGGTAAAGGGTTCCCTTTATCAATGCAAAAAATAGAACAGATAAAGGGCACCCTTTATCAGTGTTTTTTTATCGCTGATAAAAGGGAACCTTTATTAGTGCTTTATATTATTGCTGATGAAGGTTAGACATTATCAATGCTTTATTTTTAGTTCTGATAAATGTCTTGAATAAAATAGAATAGATAAACAAAAAAATTAAAAAATAACAATTTCATTAATTAAATAATTATTGTTAAATATGAATAAATTGAATATAAATATATATATATATTTATTTATTTATTTATTTACAAAATTAATAAATAGTATATATTAAATATATAGATATGTAAAATGGATAAAATTAAAAAATTAAAAAAAATAAAAATATAAAATGAGTAAATTAAGAAAAATATTAAACATTTTATTAATTAAATAATTATTGACAAAAATGAATAAATTTAATATTCATGTATATATATAGTTATATTGATTATATATATTAAAAAATCATATATTAAATATAAATATATAAAATAAATAAATTGTAACTATTGAAAAAATTAAAAATGAATAAATTAAAAAATAATTTCAAATTTATCAATGAAATAATTATTAATAAAAATGAATAATTATAATATATATATTATAAATAGTAATAAATAATATATATTAATTATAAATATATATAAAAGGAATAAAATATAAAAAAATTAATGTCTTATTCATTTTTAATGTTGTCAGATTTTTCAATTTAACATATATCAAACATCATGTGTTACATTGATTTCACATACATATACATAAATATCTCTGTGTGTGTGTGTAATTAATGCATTTTTATATACAACACATACACAAATGTATTTATATAATTAGTGAAACCTTATATAGAAACACATACACCAAATATTTATGTAATTCATTCAAATTTCAGTATATTTTAGAGTTTCATTATAACATGATACATTTAATATATTATGTTTTTAATTGGTCAAATTTATTTATTTATTTTTAATATTATTACAGTTAGGGTATTATTTATTCATTTTTAATATTTTTTATATTTTATTTTATTTTTAAATTTGATAATTTTCTATTATTTATTTATATATTTATTTATTTATTATGTTTTAGTATTTTCAATATGTATTCATCATTAATTCAATATATATACAAATCTATAATTTTTTCACAATCTATATTTAATTAATAAAATGTATACATTTTTTCAATATTTTCAATGTGTACTCATTTTGAATTATCCAATTTCACTCATTTTTAAAATGCATGTATTTAATATTATATTTCCACAAATAGTGTTTAAATTATATTTTTAAATAAATATTTATAAATAAATATATTTATAAATGTATACTGAATATATTAAAAAGTTTATATATTTATGATTATTATAAATATTATTTTTTTTAAATAATTATTTATATAACTATAAATAAATAATTATATATATTTAAATAATTATACAAGTATAATAAATTTATTTACTTAATTTTAATTATAAATCCTTCATCATCACTAATGTTTTAGCACTGATCAATATCAATCTTTATCAGTGCTTTTTTAGAACTCTTCAAAGAAATATTTATTAGCGCTAAAATGTTAGCACTGATAAAGTGTCTTTTATCAGTAATTTTTAGCGCGGTAAAATGTCGAGCTTTATCAGCACCAAAAAAGCACTGATAAATATCTCTTTTATTAGAGCTTATCAATTTAGCGATGATAAAATGGATCTTTATCTGTGCTTTTTTGAAAGAATTGTTAAAAGTAACCCCAATCTATTTAAAAGAACCCTAACTGCAACTCATTCATTCATGATTCTCAAGCTCTCACAGAACTCCCCTGCTGCCAGTGAAACTCCTCTATAATCCCTCAAATTAATCAAGTCTAGAATCCAATGTATGTTATTTTCTAATTTTCCTCTATCATTGTTTGATTGTTTGTTTGGTTCTAGGTTTTTTATTTTTTTCACTGTTTTTAACCACGGTGAACCCTACGTATCATCTCCTCACCACTAAAATACAATGACTGGATATATTTCATCTTTTTCCTCCATAGACAACGATTTAGAAGAAAGAGAATGGTGTTTTCATTTGTTAAGGTCTTCCAACATATGTGCATGGGTCTGTATGGATAAATAAAATATATTTTTCACCACACACTACTACTAATATGAAATTTTACCATATATGTACATAGTGGAATTCTAATCAGGCGGACTTATTTTTATGTTTGGATATTACTTTGGTGGTAGGTACTATGAATCCTATGGTGAGACAAAGGATATAAATTATGGTAATATGATCCCTTTAGTAGGGGATGGGTAGAGATCCTGGGGGGTTGGTAAGGGTAATTAACTCTTTAGAGAACAACCTATGAGGGTGGGTATGAAATAGGTTTAGTTATTTAATGATCATGTAATAACCTATATGGTTTTTTCTTGTATAGATTGTGAAGAAATTCTACCTTACAAAATATATTTATTATGGGTCTCTAAAATGGTTCTTATTGAATGTAAGAGTTATGTGTATATAAACCTTGGATGATAATATCATGATTCTCAATGGGGGAAGTCCCATGTGTGGATGCTCTAGGAGAATCAATGCAAAGTGAGATAGTAATGTTGGCATGTGATTCCTAGTATAAATATATGGACCCATGAGTGGTTGGTTGGGCATGTTTCATTCTATGGTTTTTTGTGATGGGGAATGTGTAAGATTTTATATAAGTTGTGACCTTATATGAGTTTCTCTAGTATTGAACCTATTGAGTTTGGGATTATGGCCTATGTAGAAGGACATTTTGACCATGGAATGTGACTTCGGTTTTAGTGAGTCTGTGGTTTTTGGTATTCCAGGGTAACCCACATGAGGCATTAACCCAGGTTTATGAGTGCCTTAAAGAAAAAATCATGGGAAGGTCCTTTTATTCAACACTTATACACAAGAGTTACTTGTGGGTTTGTGACATAAGCATTATAGGAACCACAATCTCTAAACATCATGGAAATGACAATCTCTATGTCCCATTCTCACTGACCTATACCTTCCCAATGCAACCTCAAATATGTAAACTCATTCCAACTTTATATGAGAACAATGTGAACTATATCTCCATCCGTTGTTGTGAAAGAAGCATAAAACACATAATAGTCATAAGCAATATAAATAAATTTTCATAAAAATGGACCATGGGTATGAAAAATAAGGTTCTGTAAATAAATATTCATTTTGGTAAGATAGATATACAATACAATACACTCCAATCATAATATCCCACAATTTCATGCATCTTTCAAGAAAATTGTTGTTTTCTTGAAGAGAGATATAATATATCAATAATACATTACAACCAACCTTCAATTCCATTATTTAATCTATCCTTATATGCTTGATTTTCATCCATCTCATAATGATGGATTGGACTCCCTATTTCAAACAAGTCTTCCTCCCATCATTTTGGTTCCAAAGTTTCTTGATGAAATACCTCCCATTTATATTTTATTCATTAATCTTTGTCAAAGCTGCTTCTGTGGATTTGAATACCACATCTCTCAAATCATTCTTCAACTCTTTCATCCTTTCATCCCCCTTATTTACTACTTCTTAAGAACAAAATAAATGAAAATGAAGAATTAATAAAAACCTAATTAATTAATTTTTTGGTTTTATGATATGTATTTTCATATATGACTCACTAAGTTACTTTTGACAACACTTCATCAAAAATTACATTTATTTTGAGTGTGGTCACATTGGATCTAATTAGAACTCCATAGTAAATCATACTTGGACGACAATACCACTACGATGAGTGACCTCATGAAAATACTCATGTTGCATATTTTTTTGTACAGAAAACACACTAAGAAAACCTTTTTATTCTATTCCCCTTCAACCTTGATAAATTTAAAAGGTTTATAATCTAAATCTATAAGGTATTCCTCCCATAATGAGCTGATCTCTACAGTCCTATTTTCATCTTCATATTTAGGATACATTCTCATGGCAACTTGGATAAATGTCTGATTTCCAAGATCTTTCATCCACCTCCCACAAATACTACCACAAGTTTTTATCTCCTCAAATCCATACCAAAAAATTAAACATTCTAGAGGAAGTGTAAAAAATATATTTTTCTGACTGGATGTAAATTACTAGAACTATAACTCATGTGAATTTGAGTGTTCATTCCTTCATTTTTGAAATTTAATATGTTAGAATCCATAATTAAAATTTTATTTAGGATAGTTTTGTACCTTAGTGGAAAATCATCTTTCATCTCCAAAATAGTTGTTATTTCATTTTCATTCATGAGATTCATCCCCATATCTTCTATGTTGTTTGAACTACTCTAAGTAGTAGTCATCCAAAATGATAATGAATACCCAATATGGGATGCATTTTTGTTATAGTGGTTCGAGAAACACTTGTGGATGTCGAGAAAATATGGGATAAATATATAAAATGATAAAATGAAATAATAATAGTTATAGATGTATATCATCAAGGAACATTGTAACCACAATGATGGGAGGAAAGATATTTTGAAATAGGGAGTCTAATTTATTATCAAGAGATGGAAGGAAAGAAAGTTTCAGTGGACAGATTAAATAAATTTACTGAATTTTAGTTGTACAGGAGTATTTAAGTATTATATATTTTTTCAATACTGTAATAATTTTCCAAAATTTTGCATGAAATTTTGGATTTTTTTGCATGTATTTTATTGAATTTTTTTATTCAAGATAATTTAAATTTTTGACTACTCATGCAGATGATGTCTTCTGCACATGACTGTGTTACCAATATCTAGGAAGAAAAGACTATCAATATTGAAACAATTGAATTATTAGGGGATCAACAACATGTTGATGAAAAAACAACAAAAATGCAACATCACAGTGGTGAATAAAATTATCAAGGCAAGAAGCCAATGTATAAAATTTGAGGTCGGTTGGAATCAATGTGGTCATCCTATAGAATCAATAAGTCAATGTTCATTAGATAACTTGATTTCATGACGAGGAAGAATGTTCCAATTGATATTGATTCAGGTTTCCAGGTCTAACCTGTAATTATGGAAATCTTTTAGAGATATATAACATTTGTAACAATATAATTTCTCTATTTTACTGTAAAAATATATAATGAAATATTGATTTAATTTTCATTATTCCTTATAGAGTTCATTTATTTTAGAATATTTTCATAATAAATTTTCCTCAATAGCTGCTATAAAAACCCATATACCCTTCCAAACTCTTCTTATAAAGATACATCTTAGGGATGATGAGGGGAAAGTAATGCCCCACCTACCAGTTAGTTATGAAAACATTATAAAGAAGGAAACCTGGACTTCATTCATCAATCATTATATTGAAAAAACATTTCAAGTGTATTGCAGTCGATAATATATTATTTGAAATTATTTATTTTATGCAACTTGATTCAAAATTGTTAATTTAGGAAACAAAAAAAATATCTGAAAATAATGAATGAGCATAAAAACCAATGTACCCCTATCACAAAGCAAGAATAGGGTATGATTCATTAGAGAATAAATTTATATATATTTTAAATCGATAATAAAAGTATAATTATGTGATATAAAACAACATATATTCCGTTTTTTTATATGCATATTTATGAATAAAATTCTTAATCCACTTCAATCAAATTCCATGTGCTATAGAAGGAGGCTTGTGTAAATAAGCAGGGTAAATTAGTTGATGAAAACACATAAACAATATGGAAAGCATGTGTAAGTATGAAATAATTGTAATTAATTATTATTTGTAACAACATTACCTTAAAATATGTACTTAGGTTTATATTTTTTTATATGTATTAGACATAAAAATCATCAATGATCATACTAGAAGAAACGATACTATCAGTAGCTTTGAAGCAGCATGAACAATATAGTCCCATTGGAGGATTAGTTTTTTGATTCTCTCTTATAATATATTTTGAGAATATAAAACCACATAAAGAGACATATAATATGGTGAGATGATTTAATACACAAATTTAATCACTTCAATATATTATTTTGTGTTTTTTGGCAGACCAATGTATGAGAAAGGATCAAAGAGAAATTGCGGTGGAGTAAAGATCTGCACATGAACCAAATGATCCCACTAGCTTGGAGGCTAGTCATTCCCCCAACAACATACCTTAACCAAGGTAATCAATATTTATATTACTCAATAAACTAAATGTGAATTATAAAACTTAAAATAACATTATATTACTAAAATTCTATTGGGCAAAGTTGTATGTGATTTGTATCTATCAGCACCCATGCATCGCTGTGTTGTGATGGGTACAATTTATAATTTTCTGGGAGACAAGATACACCATCATGACCTCCAAAAATATCACATGATAGTGTTTATTGAGTAATCACATAACCCAACTAGTATTTCTCATGTTCCACATGATGGTCTAGAGATTACAATAGTCATTGATGCAATTAAATCTCTCATAGCATGGTCATCTAATCTTATAAAGATATATGAGGTATGTTTTTAACAAAAATTTTTATATCAAAAACCTATAATAGTTAATGATAAAATCGTTTGATGTGAGATATGATATTACATATGGATAAAGTGGTGGATAAATAGGAGGACAAATCAATAAAATCTAGTGAATTGTTCAAGAAAAGAAAACGACCTTCTGAGAGTACCTTCTCCCCACCAGTTCTAGAGTAATATTTATTGTCATTAAAACTTCATGAAGAGACTAAATTTATATATTAAACATTGTATTATATTGAATATAAATAATAAATATATTGATATACCTTGATAAATGGAATTGGTCTTGAGACTCTAAATGAGCTTCTCAAGCATGAATGGTCAGGAATCTCAATTGTGAATACAAACACAAGGTACATTTTCATAATACGTCTATCTAAATAGTAAGCTAATATGTTTATTAAAGTAAATAACTATTAATATTTCCTATAGGAATTTATATTACAACTATATAAAGATAATATCATGCGAAGCATGATTTGGATTCATTAATCCATGTATCATTTATATGGTTGAGCTTACTTTGGATAAGAAGATAATTGAGAGGAAAAAAAGATGAATTACTTGAAGCATTTAATAAAAAATTACTAGTTGATAGAATTTTTTTATTCTGATAATGCAAAGGTCAAACTTTAAAATCTAAACACATAAAATATATTTTTAATTTTTACACAACTAAATTTTTTTTTGGGACACACTAGATGCTGATCGCTGTCAATCTAAACACCCCAAATATTTATTTGTTTGATCCAATGCATGGATATGAAATCAATCGACCACACATGATGTGTATTTTCAATATGTAATAAATTATAATCAATATTTTATGGATAAACATTAAATTATATGTTCAGTCTGTGTTTTAACAATAATGTTTTTATAAAAGGGTGGTCTCTAAATATTAGCTAGACCATGGCACAAAGTTAGTGTCTAAAGGGATAAAGCTTATGAATTACTAAAAATTGAAACAAACTACTATATATATAGAAATATTTAACTATCAAAAAAATTACTTAATTTGGTAAATGTTTTTATAGTTTCTAAAAAATGATAATGACATAAATTTATTATTTTATGTTTTTAATTTTATTAGAGAAATCATGAACCATGAAAAAACAAGCTTCCCACAACCGGTAATTTCCTAAATTAATTAAAATATCATTAAATATGTTTCATAATAATTTATTTTTATTTATTTTCTCAGTACTATCATGATTTTCAATAACCAATATATTCAAAATAATAAATAAATTTTTCTAGAGAATAGTGGGAAGTCTACTTTTTTTGGAATGTATAATGACACCAAATTTAGGTGATTAGATGGTATATTTATGATCTAGTATGATTTTTCACCTTGGACATATATTTTGGGTGTGAAGAATTTGTTTCAGAATTCTTATATGTTATTTTTGATCTCTTTCTCAGGGACAAGTATAGTTGAGGAAATTAATTTGATTAGAAGTGGTGACCTATAGAAAATAAAATTGTTGGGAAATAATGGAGGTGGAGACAAAGGTACAGGAAACGATGGAGGTAGAGTTAGAGGTGGAGGTGAAGGTTGATTCAGGGTTGGCGACTGATGTGGATGAGGAGGGAAAGGCAAAGGCTGAGGTGGATATCGAGGCAGAGGAGGAGATAAAGCACTGGCTTGAAAGCATTAAATTTGTTGGTCAATGATATAGAATGAGAATCATAGCATGATTTTACTTAATAAAAATTGTTTAAAATTGAACACAACACTTTTCGCTTAATATAACATCCATTATGGATGTGGTTTAGGAAAATTATTGAAATATTTTCTTCACCACCTCTTTAAGAGATTTTATATTGGGTAGTAATCCACTTGTAAGATCATTCTATGTTAGAAGCTTCAATTTATCCAGTAGTGTTATTTAAGATACATCTTTTAAAATCTTAATCATCAAACAATTATATAATGTAAATTAAATGTTTGAATAAATTTGTGCGTAATCAACCACTAAAAGTGTGTGTTTCTAGTTTAAAATGACATTTTAGCAGAATACACAAATGACATGCTCAAAACTAGGGAAACAAATTTCTATTTTCATGATACTTTAGTATAGAAATCCATAATTCATTTTTAATGTGTATTAATTAGCCTCACCTCAATATGAAACATGGTTTGACCGATATGTCTCCAAGTGTGTCTTTTTATTCAAAATTTACATTAATTTTAGTGGGAAAAAACTAACATACTCAAAACCAATAAAATACATTAGGGTTGTTTTGGTACTTTATAAAAATGATACATAATTCATTATTGATGTGTAGGAATCATGAGCACATCTATCTAATGCACGATGTGAATGGTATGACTCTAAGTGTCCATTATCTGTTTAAAATTGACATTTTAATAAAAAAAATCTACTCACTAAAAACTAAGAAAATATAACTAGATTGTTTTTATAATCTATAGAAAAAATTTATAGTTAATTTTTGATGTTTTTGAATCATACTCGTTTCAAACCAACACATGATTTCACCTATATCGCTCAAAGTGTGTGTATCTAGTTCAAAATGACATTTTAGTAAAAAAACACAAGTGGCGTACTCAAAACAATGGAAACAAATTTGGATTATTCTGATACTTTAGGAAAATAGTCTATTACTCATTTGGGATGTGTAGTAATCAGCCTCACCTCAATCCTACACACAGTGTGATGGAAATGACTCCAAGCGCCTCTTTTTAATCAAAATTGACAATAATTTTCGTGAAATAAAAACAACTAACATACTCAAAATTTAGCATATGCATTCGTATTATTTTGATACTTTAAAAAAATGATCAATAATTCAATTTTTATATGTAGGAATTATAAACACCTTAATATGATGCATGATGTGACCGGTATGACTCTATGTGTCTATAGTCAGTTTAAAGTTGATATTTTAATACAAAAAAGTCTCACACACTAACAACCGAGAAAACATGCTCGGATTGTCTTGATAATTTTTTATAATGATTCATAATTTATTTCTAACCTTTTTTAATCAACCTCATGTTAAACCCACACATGATGTGACATGTATGGCTCAAATTGTGTGTTTCCACTTTAAATTGACATTTTAGTAAAGAAACACAAATGGCGTACTCAAAACCAAGGAAACACATTCTGATTGTTTTTATACATTATGAAAAAAAAATCCATAAGTCATTTGAGATGTGAAGGAATCAACCTCACCTCAATCTGACACATGTTGTGACTGGTATGACTCCAAGTTAGTATTTTTATTCAAAATTGACATTAATTTCAGTGAAAAGACAACTGACATACTCAAAACTAGGAAAACACATTTGGATTGTTTTGGAACATTAGGAAATTAATACATAAGTCATTTATGACATTTAGGAATTGGTGTTACCTCAATCCCATTCACATTGTGACTAGTATTACTCAAAGTGTATCTTTTTATTCAAAACTCGCATAAATTTTATTTAAAAAATGACATACTCAAAATTAAGAAAACATATTTGGATTGTTTTTATACTTTAGGAAAATGATCAATAAGTAATGTTTAACATTTAGGAATTATTCATACCTCAATTATTCACACGGTGTGACTGGTATGACTCTTAGTGTAACATTTTATTCAAAATTGACATTAATTTTTGAAAACAAACAACTCTCATACCCTATAATAGTGTTTTATTTCTTGTATTTGTGTTAGAAATTTTATTTCAATTAAATTAAGTATTTTTATATTATTGTGGTAATTTTTGTTGCTATATATGGTGTTGTAGTGCGTTGTTACAACACCCTACATGCCCTATTTTATGTGTTGTAGTGTGTTGTAGCATCACACTACTGTATTCCCCTTTATTAGCACTACTAGATGAACTGATAAAGGATCCCCTTATCAGTGATTTTATTTGAGATGATAAAGATACCATTTATCAATGTTTTTATTGCACTAAAAAAAGCCTTGTCCTTTTAACCATGTTGAGGTAGTCAGTACTCTTCTAGTGTTTATAATCTCACATTCTAGTGTTGTTAAAGGCCTCTTTTGTAGTAGTGATTCTTTTGAACAATTATCTCTATCAGTATACATCATTATTTGATCATTACACATTTCTTCCATGTAAAAAATCTCACATACCACCTATTTTATCCTATATAGAAACCTAGTATGTGTTATTCCAAATTAACTTCACACATCCGTATCTCTCCTCTCAATATTAATTTTTATTCATTCTTTTTATGATGTGGGTTTCTAACAAATGGATTTTAAAAAATTAAACCCCTAATTACTGAGAACAAGTTCAAATCACGAGGAAGAAATTTATTTAATGGGTTAGAATGTAACACCCCAATATTTTATGAATTTTTTTTAATAAATTATATTACTTAGACAGATTTCAATACCTGCTGCATTGTGTTTTTCTTATGTTACACGCAACACTGAGTTTTAACAAACCACTACAGACTATTAATTATTTTATTTAAATAAGAAAATTATTACCTATCTATTATAAATTCTGGAATTAATATAAATATATTTATTTTAAATGTTAATTATAATGGTTTTATATAAAGAAAACATATTGATAAAAATATGCTTAATTTTTGGTAAATTCTTTAAAAGTTTCAAAAATACTATTTTCTCAACAATTTTTTTTCTATTTATTTTTGCGAAAAATAATAAAATTAAATTTTGACACTTTTAGAAAATTAATTTGATAATTTAAAAAAAAATTATTACATCTTGTTGTAATTAAATGAGGGATAATTTATTTATTTTTCTAAAAAGATTAATTATTAGATGAATGGGGAAAATACATGTTTTCATTAAAATTTTATTTTTTGTTTGAAGAATTTATAAGGATAATTTTGGTAATAAAATGGGTTTCAAAGTAAAATTATTTAATATTTATATAAATTAAACCTATTTATATAATTTTAATCATTTTTATATTCAATTTTGACATAAAAACTCTTTAAACTTGTGAACATTTTCTCTTTGGAAAATTGCTTTCTCATCGCGTCTATGAGTTTAATTTTAAATTTTATTTATCCACTTATATGAATTTAATTTATAAAAATGGGTTCCATATTAAAAATAATTATAATTTTTATTATCTAATAATTTTAACATAGTTTTTTACCATAATGAATAATAAAAAAATAAAAAATTATTTATCATGGTTAAGGTAAAAATGGGCTTACCGGGGATTAAAATAGAAATATATTGTTTAAAAGTGACCCAAAACATGTTCAAAACCCATTAAATGTAAATTTTCAGAACTAATAATTTATAATTCCTAATAATGTTCCATTTTTGTCCTTTTTCATGTGAAATATGGGGGTACAAATTTTTCATTCCAAAAATTACAAATCTGTTACTCACCTCACTTATAAAAGGCCACCCCTTCTTGTCACCTCGTCACATTTCAAAAACCATTTTTTGGACAATAAAAATTCAAATATCTTCCCTAATTCCATTCTAACATCCTCTAAGCCTATATGTTTTCATAAATCTAACCTTGGAACACTTTTCATGCAAACCTACGATGGTTACTTGAAGAAGAGGTAATGTTCTTCAATGAGCATTTTTATTTTATTTATTCCCTCTATTAATTCTATTATTATTAAACCATGCTTATATAATATCATCATTATCTTACATATACTGGTATTTGTTTTTATTTTAAAGGAATGGCATAAAACCATCTCCACTTTGATCAAATGGGATACAAAATTGGCATTTGTGTGTATGGTGGACAACCACCTCGCAAACCAAAGTTATTCATTTCCCATAACCACCTATCATAGTGGGATATAATGATGGATTAAATTTTTATACATGATATTTATGATATTATTATAATTGATTAATTTTATTATCACATATAATTCTATAGTGTTTATTCAGTTGGAATATTATAATATCGCTCGTGTGTACGACGGACTACCACTTCGTGAAATGATGTGATTCATTCACGCTTTATATAGAAAGTAATAAGGATAGTTTTAATGAAAATATATGATAAATATGTCATAAAAATTATTCTATAATGTTATTATATTATTTAACTTTATTTATTTCAATCCTTCATGAAAATAGAGACAACGTTCATGTGTATGTATGGCTTGTTGTCTCCTTGAACGGTGTATTTAATTTTCAACCTATAACTTTTATAAATTACTATAAATAAATATATACTTAACATATATGATATTTATATCATGGTTAAAAAAATTTATATTATCAAACCATGATCAATGTACGAGGACAAAAAATGAAAAATTATAACATACATGAAAAACAAAGTAGTTAATGCTTGTAACATGACTTCACCATTGAATTAGTAATAAACGAGTAATAAAAGGTAATAAGTAAATCATATATGGTATGATATATATATATGTATGTATGTATAGTTCTGTAATAGATGTATTATAAAATTATATTTATTATATAGGATATTTTAATGTGTAAGAATGAATTCAAGACTTAAGATAAAGGATTTCTAGTCTCTCTTTTATTTCAAGGAGACTTATGCAATATTCACCACTCATTTATTTTTTTTGGTGCGTAGACTACATATTTGATAGGTTATATCATGAATACAAATTTTTCATGTTATTTAAAGTTTCATTTGATATTATTATTTAACGGTTCTTACAATTCAATAGATTACCAAAGTTTAAATGGATTTCTATCTTGATTTGTCTTCTTTGGGACGTACATAATGTTTTGCACCTATCTTCTTTTATGAGGTGTATATAAAACCTCTTTGAATTTATTTACCATGAATTTATTTATTCTTAGGATATTATCAGTTTTATTTATTATTATTATTTCATGGGGATTCAGATTCAATGTTACTAAAGTAGAAATAGTTTTATAATACAATCTCATCATTTAATCAGATTATATATGATTATGCTTCCAATGATGAAATATATGATCAATCTATAAAAAAACATGAATATTCCTATAATATGGTAATTTCAAGTGTATATATGTTTTACCTTTATTTTTCTCTCTTTATACACTCAATATTAATAATTTTTTTAAAAAAATAAACTACATTCATTTCCCTCTTTAGTCAAAAACCATTTTTCTTCTATATCCATTTTTTCTAAAAAATCGAATATTTATCAACATTACCTAAAGGATAAAATAAATAAATTTTACCTTTTTCTAATTTCTTAACAAAAAATTGAAAGTAAACTTCATGTCATTTTCTAAACAAGGATCATTTTACTTTTTCCAAAAATGTGAAAAGAATATTTGTTTTTAATGTGTATGGAATTTCCCACCATCATGAACACTCAATGTTTTAAATCTTCCTTGATAAGTTTTAATGGTTATTTCAAAAAAATGATTTGGAAAAATTTAATGTTTTAAAAAGTATTTTTAAAATAGGAAAAGATATTTTCCTCTATAAATGATTTAAATGATTATAAAATCTTCATTTATATGTTTCCAAGGTAATTTTTGAAGAATATGATTTTGAAAATGTTTTATGTTTCACAAAATATGTTTCAAAGTGGAAAGGATATTTTCCCCAATAAATGATTTAAATTATTTTTAAATTATCCTTCATATATTTCCAAGGTTATTTTCAAAGAAAGGTATTTTTGTTTCAAAATATATTTTTAAATTAAAAAGGATATTTTCCACAATAAATGTTTTAAATGGTTTTTAAATCTTATTTTATATGTTTCCAAGATTATTTTAAAATAAAAGGATTATAAAAATGTATTATGTTTTAAAATGTTTTTTTCAAAGTGGAAAGGATATGTTCCTCAAGAAATGTTTTATGTGATTTTTAAATTATCCTTTATATGTTTCCAATTTTTTATCAAAGAAAAGGATTTTGAAAATTTTTTATGTTTTAAAAAGTGTTTTTAAAAGTGGAAAGGATATTTTCCTCATGAGATATTTTAAATTATTTTTAAATATTCCTTTATATGTTTCCAAGGATATTTTCAAATAAAAGTATTTTGATAAGGTTTTATGTTCTAAAATGTCTCTTTCAAAGTGGAAAGGCTATTTTCCACAGTAAATGTTCCATGTGATCTTTCAATATTGTTTTACATCAAAAATGTCAACCTTTTATGTAACATATGATTTACTAAGGAAATGGTCTAAGGATGTTTTTTCATTATTTCTATGAATGGTTTATATTTATGTTGAAAAGATGTGTTTGAACCCTATTTCTATTCCACGAGTTATACCATGATAAAATACTTATGAACCCTGAATCTTTTTCCTCCGGTTATATTTGATGAAATGATAAAATGATTATGAAACCTGTTTTTTTTTCATAGGTTATGTTTTGTCGAAATTTTTATGAAACCCATTTGGTTTTTATATGATGAATGTTTTATGATCTTGTGGTACGCATATGTATGATTTATATTAGTTTACGGGTGGATCCTATATATCCCTTCAATACATTGGGTAGAGATTAATATCTTGTTAGGTGAAAGGGAATAGAATGGGGAGTGATCCATGTTCAGTATGGGACACTATCCACTACAATAATATTGCGAGTGATCCTTGACTACTATAATGATTTGTGGAGTGAACCCATTTCACTATGGTAGTTTTGTTGATGACTTTTTTTATTGAGGAAATGATATTCAGTGTTTATGTGTACGCCACAAATATATGTACTTTTCCAATGTTATGTTCTCATAGATCATGTTCTTTGATTCAATTGTGATATATGCCTTATAAACTAGCATGATTTATTTCATGCCTCATGTTTATGAACTATTATATGCAGGGTATGGTTTTTAAATGTTTTTATCATGTTCTCATACCCTTCATCTCATGATATGTTGATATATACCTTTCTTACCCTTAATGATCATCTAAGATCATCCTTTATTATGTTTCCTTTACCTAGGTTATGAATAATGGTTTTATATAGGGTATACCAAAGAATATTATTATGTGGGAATATCATTATGGGAGATGTTGAATATATGTCATGAAATAAGAAGATTTTGTTCCATGTTTCCAAAGTCACTATAACTTTACGATAAACAGGATTGTCTTTGTGTAATGTAATGAACACTCATCTTAAAAGATTTAATATCTATATATGAGAATTTTGAGTCTCTACAATTGGTATTCGAGGATAATTTTACTATAATTTTGGAAACTTGGATATGAAAACTTTATTGAGACCTCTAAGGAAATGCCTAAGGATATCTCTATGTATAAGTCTAATGATGAGTCAAAGTATAAGAAAATGTCCTGGAATTTTGGTAAAGGATGGAGTTATTGGTTTCTATGAAATTATATCCCTGTCTGGATACTAAAAGTGGATATAGCTCTGGAACAGTGCAACCTAGAGGTAATAACAGAAAAAGGGTGCATTGATCCAGAATCGATCTTCTAATGGTGCATGAAAATGAGCCATACTGCACACCAATTTTGACACTCCCAAGTGATATGCTTTGGAAATTCACACTATTTATTAACCATCATGAAGGATTTAAATAAAACCATGAATGACCTATGTGAAGCCTGAGGTTTCATAGATTGAAAATAATGTGTAATGATTTAGAAATCCTATATGTTATTTTTCATGATTATGTGGTTTCCCACTATGAAAATAGTTACTCACACTATGATTTGTTATTAAACAGTGATGATAACCAGAAGAAAATAGATTAATGTTGATTTTGAAAGAAAATGTGTTGATGAGAAAATAAATGGTATGATGACTAGAGTAAAGGATATTGTGATTATTCCTAATCTTTTATCATGATATATAATAAACAAAATTCACCTTAACCAACTCTCGGACTAATTAAAGAAGATTAGGATAGATTTCGTTGAGAGATCAGGTGGTGGAGACCATAGTGTAACGAAGATTTTGTTTCCTATATTTTGAGAATATTGGAAGAAGCACCCAAGTGAATGTATGAGAGGAATGAAAATATTTTTTTAGTGTGTAATATAAAGACACAAATTAAGTAATTTTAGAGGAAAATTAAAATTTTGGTTAATGAAATGGTTGAGAATAATGGTCTCCCTGAGATATAATTGATGGTTGAATGTTTCAAATGTGGAATGTATGGGAATTATAAATATTTATTTCTTAAAAGGGATATATCAGGTATTGAATTAGTAAGTTTGTATAGGTAGTGGTTATATTGGTCATGATGAAGTGAATAAAAATGTTATATGAAAGGAAAGAAGTGTTAAAGAGTAAGATAACAAATCCTGGTTAATTGCATATGAATAAAGTCGAATGATTTATCTATTTATGTGTTTAGATTCAAATAATTATATTTTTATCATTTTTATTTTTGTTATTATAATCATGAAACATCATTGGGTCATTCCATCGAGCTTTTCATTAAAGAGTTACAACCATTTGTTAAATGGTATTTTTGGACAAGAAAAGAGATTTAATGGAAAGGTGATATTTTTATTAATGGAAGATAACCCTTCAAATGTTCTTGATGATGAGGAAATGGTATCTAGTTCGGATAATAATCTAATTGATATGGATAAAGTAAATTATATAGTATTGATTACCTTTGATCTAATTAATGATTAGATGAAAAGTGTTTTATGTTATTATTGATGGAGTTTAAAAACATTTTGGATATATGGAATATATTCAATAATATATTATTTTCTAAGGAATTTGGGAAGAGTTAATTTTGGAAAGAAGGAATGTTTACATTAAGGTTCTATGGTAATTTAAGATATTTGCATGTTTCTAGAGAATATATGATCAATATATTCACATATTTGGTGTGTGATATTAAGAGATACTTCTTGTGGTTTTTGGGGATTAATGTTAACTTGATTTTGGGAAATATAGTGACATTATATATAATTTTATATTTTTATAAGGTTCTTATGGTTTACTATTTCTGTAATGTTTTAAGTTTATCTTTCTATGAGGTTTTATATATTAATGTATTATTTCACTATATGAATATTTATGCATAACATGTGATATCCATTTTCTTATAATAAATAAATACATAATGAATAAATTATCATTATTTTATGGACTTTATTATCTGTTACTAATTCATAAATAAAAAATCCATCTCTTAGAGAGTTAAATGAAGTGAAAATTGATCGTATCACAAAAAAATGATGAGACTGCACTTAAAAATGGAATGGGATCAAGCAAGTATATTATTTTGTGGAAATTATTCAACTTTAGGGTTATGATATTTAAATTAAATGTAGTAATATTATTACTTACAATGATATTAATAACCCTTTTCATACCTTTTTGGTTTATGGATTTGTTGATTATGATTTTTATATGATCATTCGCTTTCTTAGTTTCAATGATCTCTTTCACTATCCATCATTATTTGGACATTAATTTTTTCTTCCATGTCTAAATATTCAATTCCAACATATATTATCATATTTAGAAACCTATTAGGTTTTATTCCAGATGACCTTCTCACATATCATTCTCTCTTTTTAATAGTATTTCTTATTAACCTATTTTATAATGTGGGTTTTTAACAAAGGTACTTTCATATATTAATCCCTTGATTAACAAGAACAAGTTCAAATTGAGAGGATATAATTTATCTATGTTGGTGGAATGAAACACCTAGAGATTATATGATATATTTTTTAAAAAATAAATTTAATTTCTTCGATATAATTTGTTACACTCAACATTTATTTTATCTTTCATTACACGCAACACCAAGTTTGAACGAACCACAACAAGCGTTTAATATTATTATTTTTACATAACCATTATTCCCTATGCATTAAACATGGTGACATGAATGATAGTAAAATAATTTTAAATATTAAGTATAATTTTTTTATATTAATAAAACCTATCACTAAAAAATAATTATTTTTCAGTACAGCCATTATATGTTTCAAAAATTATATTTTCTCAAAAAAATGTTTTTTATATTTTTTATGAACAATAATAAAATAAATATTTGACACCTTTATAATATAAAATATATAATATAAACTTAATTTTTTATTTGAAAATTTCAAAACCAGTTTATGGTGATTTTTTGGGATTTTTCTAGAAATAATATTTTTTGATGAATAGTGAAAATACTAGTTTTTATTAAAATTTTCCTTTTTGTTTAATGAATTTAAAAGGTTATTTTTTTTAAATGGTTTTTAAAGTAAAATCAATTAAATTATACATCATTTGATTCAATTTAGGTCATTTAAATCATTTTAATATTGAATTTTAATAGAAAAACTTTTTAATCTTCTAAGCATTTTATCTTTGGAAAACTGCTTTCTAATCTCGTCGGTAGGTTTAATTTTAAATTAAAATTTTCAAATTTCATTAATTAAATTATAAAAAAATTTACTCATTTATTTTAGTTATCTAAATTTATAGTTTCTAACATTGTAAACTTAATTTTTGACCATAATGAATAGTAAAAATAGAAAAACTTATTTACCATTGTTATGGTAAAAATGGGTTTACCATGGGTTAAACTAAAATTCTATTGGTTAAAGATGACCCAAAACTTGTCCAAAACCCATTTTATGAAAATATTCATAACATAAGATGTATAATTATTTATAATGGTTAATTTTATTATCCATTTCACAAGTGAAAAACATGGGTACACCTTTTTTTAAAAAACAAACAAGTGTGCCACTCACCTCACTTATAAAAGGTCACCCCTTATCCTCTCCTCTCCACACTTCCAAAACCATTTGGTTTGAAAAATACCTAACCAAATATCTTCTTTACTTACATACTCTCATCCTAGATGTATTATTATGGTCATAAAGCAAACCTAGGACGGCTTTTTGTGAAAACCTAATGTGGTTACCTAAAGAAGAGAAAACGTTCTTCAATGAGAATTTTTATAATATTTCTTCCTCCACAGCCTTGAATTCGTATTAAAACGTGATTATATAATAAAATAGGTATATTACATAAGTTTATATGTTTTTATGTTCTTTTATTGACCTATATCTATCTGTACTTCCCTCAGATAGGAAATGAAATAATCATTCGTGTGTACAGTGGACTACTACCTCGCAAAATGATGTTATTCATTTTCCATCACTGCCTCTCAAGGATGGATATAATGATAGATTATATGTTTATATATGATATTTCAGATATTATTTAACTTATTTAATTATTATATCAAATATATCTCCCCACATTCTATTCTGTGGGAATATGATAAAGTCGCTCATGTGTACGATGGACTACCACCTTGCGAAGTGATGTGATTTGTTCACACTTTACATGGATGTTAATAAGGATGGTTTTAATGAAAATATGTGATAAATATAAAATTAAAGTAATTATATAATTTTAATACATTATATATCTTACTTTCTTTTAATCCATCAAGAAAATTGAAACAACATTCATGCGTACATACAGCCTACTGTCTCCATGAATGGTGTAGTTCACTTTCTTCCCCTTACATTTATAGATTGCACTGAACCCAAATATAATGAATATAAATGATATTTAAATAATTTTTAACATTTTGGATATTATGTAAAAATTATATATCTATATGGACCAAAAAATAAAAAATAAAAGTATAAATGAAAAAAATTAGTTATTATCTGAAATGTGACTTTTGTAGTTTCTAGACGTAGTAGAAGAACGCAGTAGATGGTGCCCAAATTTGATTATTACTTTGATCAATAATAAATCTGAGATATAAACTATGATAAATTAAATGTTCAAAGGAATTGAATCAAAGAAGATATAAAACATGAATCATGTCGGAACCAGAGAGAGGATCAACACATATTATTTATAATATATTTAATTAAATAAGATTATCTTGATGGAATTCCTTATTCATTGATGGATCTAGTTACAAATGTGTGATGCACCATAATTGAAATATAGGAATCATGTGTATATAACCTCTAGATATGATCCACATGTGTTTTAAAAATTTCCAGACATTGTTTAAATAATCTATGGGTGCTAGCACGGAAGATCCTTGCACCTTCATCATCTTCCTTTGATCACTACGAGAATTGATTCCAAAGAATTACCCTTGATCTGGTGGAGGAATATTGCTCATCAATCTTGGTATTGATCTTAGAAAAAGAGATATCTCATTGTATTGATTGAATTCTCTAATTCCATTATGCAAAACCTAAACAAATTAATTCTTCTACAATGGGAAACAATATAACTAGGTTTATATATTGCTAATGTTAAAATAAAATAACTTCACAATTTCCCCTAATTACCTTTTTAATCCTAGTGAAAATCCATGTCAAATAATATTATTATTATTATTTCTTGACATGAACTTAACTTTTGAATTAAATTAAATACTAATTATTCAATATTTATTATTTATCATCGGACCATTAAATTTTGTCCTCCATTCCTCCACAATATTTATCAGGCCTTAATAATGACTATATGTTTGTTAAATAAATACCACTACATTATTATCAAATAAATAAATATTATATTCACTAAATGGGAAATAAATATTTATAAAATATTTCAGTCACAGTATATTCTCTAGAATAACTGGTGACAGAATATATGAGATGAAGTATACATAAATAATTACTAAATCACATGTGGGAGTAATATTAATTCAAATTTTTAAATAATAAATAATAGTATATTATTTAAATAAGATTCTGGATACACTTAGTGTGTGACCCTCTAGGCCTCTTTCTCAGCGGAATTAGGTGAAGTAGCCTAAATTTAAAGGTTAACATCTAGCAACATGCCAAGTCACCCATAGAGTAAGTTGTTAATGCCACAACAACATGTTACCTCATACAGATGCTTATTGTTTAATATAATCTCTTTATCATGATATCTATAATCAATAATTTTTCATGATGATGCCATCAACCAAATTGTGTGATGTATCTTTCTTTCATTTCACAAAAAATTAACTTACCTATCGAACATCATGGACATGGATTTATTTAAGCTATATCATTTCCATAAAAGGTCCTGAGATGTCAACATTCGTTAAAATATAAGGGAAGATCCTTTCTCAAATTATTCATTAATGCAATATTAGTCATGACGCACCCAATGTATCCTTCCTCACCACGAACATATTTCATCATGGTTTTCTACTATAAAATAAATTATCCGAATCATAATATTAATTAATAATATTATTATGGTCTAAGGAACAATACCATCATCTGAAGATAGGAATATCCAACCACACAAAAACATGTGGATTTCCTACTACTGGGTCTAGTTATCATAATATCCTACTAGATATTACCAAAAATTACACCATGATAAGGTGTCTCAACGTCCTATGAGTCTCCATAACTGATAGGATATATCATTTGTGTCCCTAAAATGATATCACCCAGCAATAGAATATATATTCATAAATACTGTTATAGTAATTCTGGGTTCCCATAATAGTGGGGAACTTCTATAACCTTTTAGTGAGACAACTACTCTTAAGACATTATCACATACCATGTCATGTGGAAGAAAAATCATGATGTGATAAGTAGTTTAATAATATTTGAAACAGTGAATACATGTTACATACAGTATAGAAAAGTTGGTTCCAGGGAATCAACTCTAATAGAGTCTAACTTTCAGAAGATCCAACTACTAACAACCTTTATTCCACTATCTCTCACATGATACCCGTGATTCTGCTGAGAGAGGCCTTTATCCAAGGGGTTTGACACGTTCTCTTCCATGGGTACTTTTCTTAATGCGACTTCACCACTCTGATGAAAATCCCTCAAGAGGTGATTCTTCTCGAGTATGTGCTTTGTTATTGGTGTTTCCTTGGATCTTTTTAAAGATTTACCATGGTAGTATTATCACAATACAATGTGGTAAGGTATTTACTACTTGGTACCGCATCAAGCTCCTAGATAAATTTTTGAATCCAAATGGCTTCCTTGGATGCATCAGAAGTCACTATATACTCAGACTCTGATATAGAATCAGCGAAAACATTCTACTTTTAACTCTTCCATCTCATAGCTCCTCCATTGATACAAAAAACACATCATGATTGAGACTTCAGATCATTATGATCTATCTAAAAATATTATTAGTATGACCCCTAATGACTAGATCCTTGTATCCTCCAAACACCAAGAACATATCCTTAGTTCTTCTCAGATACATAAGGATATCCTTAGTAGAAGTCCAATGTTATTCTCGTAGACCTTATTTATTTCAACCTACCATGATTAATGTATAGGAAACATCAAGTCTAGTATATAACATTTCATACATGATTGATCCTATCAGTGAAGCATATGGGATTTTACTCATTATCTCTTTCTCTTGTAGTCTCTAAGGACACAATTTCTTATAAGGATGTAAACCATGTGAAACTAGAACCAATCCCCTATTAGGTGGTCCCATACTAAATCTATGTAGTATCTAGTCAATATATATACTTTGACGTAGTCTAAGAAGCCTCTTGGATCTATCACGAATGATCTTGATCCCTTGAATTTAGGAAACTTCACCTAAGTCCTTCGTGGGGAAACACTTGTTTAACTAGTCCTTAACATACTATAAGACTGTTTTACTATTTCCAAAAAGTAATATGTCTTCAACATATAATAATAGGAAAACAAATTAATTCTTAGAAAACCTATTGTAAACACATGGATCACATTCATTCTTAATAAAACTAAATTATTTTATCGATTCATCGAATCGAATGTTCCATGACCTAGATGCTTGCTTTAATCCATAAATGGATCTTTGCAACTGACAAATCCTTTTGAAAACACCTAGAATCACAAACCCTTAAGGTTGTGTCATATAGACTTCCTCCTGAAGGTTTCCATTATGGAATTCAGTTTTTACATCCATCTACCAAATCTCATAGTCATGGTAAGATATTATGTCAAGTAAATTCTGATAGATTTAAATAAGGAAAATGGTGACAATTTTTCATCATAGTAAATTCCTTGATGTTTTTTAAACCATTTATCCATTATTATTTATTTATTGGTATTTATTTTACCTTCTATGTCCAGTTTTCTATTGAATTCCCATTTATACCCGACCGACTGTGCATCAACTGGCGCATTGACTAGATCCCAAACTTGGTTCTAATACATGGAATCCATTTCAAAATTCATGAATTATTTCCATCTTTATTCTTATGAGAACTCTACTGCCTCCATGTATGATATTGGTTCATCATTTTCAACCAATAATGAGTCACCATATTCGTAGACTAGAGAACCATATCCCTCTATTTTTATTATCTATCTTACTCTCATACAGAGTACTTCTATTTCAGGAAATACTTTTTCCACAGGGACTTATAGAACCTGTTCATGCTCTAACTCCTGTATATCTTGAGCATCAACTTCATCGAAGTCAATATTTCTCCCCCTATACATTTTGAGGATGTTCTCCTTCTCAAGAAAGAGGGATTTTTTTGTTATGGTAACTTTCTTTTCGGAGCAGTTGTATAGGTAGTGTCCCTTTATTTCCTTAGGATAACCTATAAAGATACACATTGTGCTCCGGGGTGCTATTTTGTTTCCTGAGAAGGCCTTAACAAATTACTTACAACCCCATACATGTGTATGAAACAAAATGAGTTTCTTTCCACTTCATAACTCGAAGGGAATCCCATTTGTAGCTTTAGTTGGAAATCAGTTTAATGTGTATTCCACGGTTGGTAATTCATATCCCCAAAAGTATAATGGAAAATTTTAATGACCAATCATCAACCTTACCATGTCTAATAATGTATGGTTCCATATTTCATTAACACCATTCCAGTCCAGTATGGTGTAAAAGGTGGAGTGAGTTGAGATAGAATCTCAAACTTCCATAGAAAGTCGATGAACTCTTGGTAAAGATATTCACCACCTCGATCCAATCTAATTTTCTTTTATCTCTTAACCGTGTTGATTATCTATTTTATTCTTGATTTCCTTTAATTTCTCAAAGGACTCAAAGTAATACCTCCTCAAGTAGACCTATCCATATCTACTCTAGTCATTAGTAAAATTTATGATGTAAGAATATCAACCTCTAGATTCTACTGAATACGGTCTACATACATCAGTGCATACCAATCCATGAATCTATGTGGCCCTTTCACCCTATCAAAAAAATGGTGGTTTGTTCATTTTTTCATGTAAACAAGCATGGTATGTATAAAGTGGTTTTAGCTTAGAAGAATCTAAATAACCATCTTGATAGAGCTTTTTCAAGCTCTTCTCATTTACATGACCAAGATGGTGATTCCAAGGATGGGTGTAAATTTATTCATGTGAACTTTATTTTTTATAAATTTCCAAAACTTGTTTTCATAATTTAATAGATAGAGATGATTATTTAAATGTTCCAAACCATAACATTTGTTTTATTTATAAAAGAAACAACTTTTATTTCCAAACATGAAAATAAACACATAGATATCTTGGCATGATACAAAAAATTATATTCTTTGAAACTGTAGGTACATAATAAAAATATTTTAAAACCAAAATCATCATGTTGGAAATAAATGGTGGTAGTCACCAATGGCCAGAGCAGATAGCCTTGCACCATGGGCAGCTCTCAGATCCACCTCTCCTCTAGTAATCTTTCAAAATCTAATTGGTTCCTAAATGTAAATATAGATGTGATCCTCATAAACTGTATCTAATACCTAATATATAGAAAATGAAATATTACACTCGATAATAAACACACCATTAACTTCCCTTTACATCTAGGTGTAGTTCCTCTTCCAATAGCCTGACTTGACACACAAAAAATATACTTCCTAATTTTCCTTTCCCTGCCATTGGAACTTCCTTTTCTTGGAAGGATGGTGCTCGGTAGATTTACACTATGTATAAGTCTTTGCCCCATTTTTCATGTTATTACTTTTCATATTCATCATAAAAACTATGGGTTTTCCATTCCCCATTTTCTTATCCACCTATAAAATTAAATTAAGGAGTTCTGAATTACTCTTCTCATTATCGCTCATATTATAATTAACAATAAAAGTGTAGAATGTATTGGGAAGTGATGAAAGTATTATATCTATATGAAACTCATCTGGTGATATAATACTTAATATGTGTAAGAGTCTAGTGTAGTTGATAATATTGACTACATGAGTCCCCAATGGTATAGAAACACTAGGATTAGTTGTGAACAAAGCATTGAAGATCACATACCATTCTTATCTCTCCCTCTATTGATAGAGATACTAAAGGTGAGACATCTTTCTATAGGGATCCATATACTCATGTTGTTTCAAAATCTCATTGGACATGGATTATATCATGAAGTATTGAAGATTTGTAGCAGCATTCAGATGCTTCTCATAGTGAGATATCTCTTCATCCCATGCCTCATTACTAGGCACTTTATGAGAAGGTTCTTTCATCACATATAATTTTCTTTCATGGAGAGGGATAACATGTAGGTGCCATTTCCATTATTGAAAATTTGTTTTAGTGGGAAGGTTTTCCTACTCAATTATGGATTGCAATGATATGTTTGATGTCATTTTTATTATTGTTACTACAAATAAGATAAATAAAATTTTAGTACTTAATCTAATAAAATTTCTAATAATAAAAAATTATAATATTTATTTGACTCCTCGTATTTTATCGAAACTCGATATCAATCACTATTGGATTCAAATATCCAATTTTTTGTTCATCCAAGAGGAAATTATCCATTTTACCATTCTCATTAAACTAACTTTGGTTGGTCAAGCAACTTGAATGGTTTTAGGTGGGCATTACAAATGTCAACTACATTAACTCACAATTCCTTGATTCTCGGATCAGAATCTATAATCCAGAAATACATAAATTGTATATCCTCAACCTTTGTGTGACTCCCTAATAATTTTTGAATTATTTTTTTTCTAAATTAATTTAATCTTTTTGGTATTTTTTCATTTCAAGAAACATTGAAAATATTTATTTTATATATATTAAAGAACTAAGTTTAGATTTCATTATATGACATTAAAATTTAATCATGCACTACACATAATATAAAGGTTATATTTTAATACATTGGACACTAATATAAGCTTACGTCTCACTCAATACTAACTTTCCTCAGTAGCTTGCGTAAAATGCAAGACCGAGTGTTACCAAATAATAATATACTATTAAAAAACGTAATAACATATAACCTAACAATTAAATTAGTTTTTCTGGAAATTAGTAAATATATTATCTAAATATATTATTTTCAAAAAAATATAAAATGGATTAATTAGTTATAAATTATTCAGAAATGAATATAAGAACTAATGGTATATAAAGGGAGAATTCTTACATAAAACTATTATTATGGTCATAAAGTTTTTTTAATCCTAATAAATTAAATTAATTACGATTATTAAGTAATTTTAATGTAATATATATTTTATATATCAAAAGAAATATTTTTTATATTCATTCAATATATTTTATAAGCATAAGATAATAATAAAACCAATTTTATACAAAAAACCCAATCTTTTTATTATGGAAATTTTAGTGCCTTTTAATGGATAACTTATTTTAAATATAACTTTTAGAACTTTTATAAATATTATATGTAAAAATAAACTTCATATTTTAAATATAATATTAAAAAATAAGTTATGGTTAATTCTTGGTATTTTTCTGTGAAGTTTTATTTTTTAATGAATAGTTAAAAATACTAAATTTAAATTCAAAACTTATTTTTCATCTAATTTATTTATATAGTTAAATTATATTTTAATTTGTTTTTAAATTTTAATTATATTAATTTTTTATAAATAAATCCAATTTATTTCATTATAATCAATTTCACATTGAGTTTGTGTATAAATACAAAGAAATTTTTTTGAACGTTTTTACTTTAAAAACATGCATTGTTATTCCTTCTGTGGGGTTACATTTAAATTAATTTCTACCAATTATGTGATTGGAATTTGGAAATTAGGATTACATATTTTGAATCATTATAATTTATATTTTATGATAAGGTCGGCTTCTTTTTTTACCAAAAAAATTAGTGAAAGTAATTAAAATTAATTACAACGATTAAGGTTAAATTATGCTTATAAGGGAGTAAACCATAAACTTAAGGTCAAAACGACATATACACTTATCAAAAATCTATTTAATATCCATATTTCGATCCTATCATATTTTTTCTAAACTATGTACCATTATTAGTCCAATTTTCAATAAAAAAACATGGGTGGGTTTCCCTTTTCGAAAATATTACAAGATTGTCACTCCTCCTCCACTGAAAATGGTTGCCTCTCATCACACTTCCTAACACCCATAAATCCATTTTTTCTTGATAAAACTCATACCAAATAGATCCCCAACATCTCTCACTTACTCCTTTAATCCTCCCTTTGGGAATAAATCCATACAATGAAGCCTTTTGGTGAAAACCAAAAGGAGTTAACCAAAGAAGAGGAATCAACCTTCCTCAAGATAGTTTATTTTATTTTTATTCTCCTCCCCCTAAAATATATTTATTTAATTATTATATAAAAACCCAAATATAGTAATAATATTTATATTTTTTCATATTAATGGTTAATCCTACACTTACACACACAACTATCTAATGGGTTAGGAACTTACCATTCATGTACGAAGAACTCTCGCCTCACGAAATGATGATTGTTCATTTTTCCTTTCAAGGATTTCAAGGTTGGGAATTAAGATGGAAAATATATTTATATATGATATATATAATTTTTTTTTTTATTTAATTATTTTATGACAAATTCATTTATTCTTTCCATTATTTGTAAACACAATAACATCGCATGTGGAAGTGTAGACTATTGCCCCCTCAAAGTGATGTGATTCGTTGACACGATACTTGGAATGTATAAAGTAAGGTTTTAATTAAATACATGTGTCATAAAAACATATATATTATATTCATTACATAATAAAATTTCTGTAAATATAAAATCGACCATTTTATTTATTACCCTTTCACACACTTAAAAAGTGATAACGTCATTCGTGGACGTGTGAACTACCACCTCCTCGAAACGATGAGATTAATTTTTCATCACAAGAATTATATATATAAGTATATATTAAAAAATAATTTTGTATTTATGATATATTTATAATTCTACAAAAAATAATTTTACTTACCTTCTTTCCATAATGATCATTGAGAAATGGTAACGTTACTCATGTGTACGTATGACCTACCACATCCATGATTGTAACATTAATTCAATTTTCACAACTATATTTAATGATTTATTTTAAAATTATAATTAATGTATAAATATGATAGTAATTAAATTATTATTATTCTATATATTTTTATATAATTACCCCTTTGACCACAGTTGACCAACCAAAGTTGTTTTTAACACATGAACCGAATTTGGTCAAAACACTTGACTTAAACATAATTGTTTAGGTAGTTGTTTGAAACATGGTTATAAGTGATGTTAAATTAATAATAAAATTAAAAAGGGTTATTAATCAAGTAATTATTTAAAATAAGTTTATTATTCTGTAATATAAGGATACATAATACAAGTCAAACTCAAGGTAATAGAATTTTATCTCACTCTTTATTTTTGTGAGATACATGCCTAATTCAGCGCTCACTTATTTTGTGTAGTGTATATACTTCACATAAATTTATTATATTCGAACTATAATTAAATATATTTTTATTTACAAAACCATTTTATGATATTTTTTCATGAGGATTATGTTTCAAACGTTACCAAATCGGTAAAGTGATTTTGTCTCAATTTTCCTTCTTTGAGGCACATGTCATATTTACACCTATATTTTTATATGAGGTGTATAAAATTCTTATGAAATGTTATAAAAAGAGTATCATTATTTTAATTATATTTTATATATCTATATAATTTCTTTTTCCAAAATTGGGAGTATGATTCATAGTTACCCTCTAGTAAGAGTTTATTGAAATAATGTCACTGTTTATCAAGATTCATTATGATGATGTTTTCATTAATGAAATATTATAATAATTATTTCAAGAACACTCATGAATTTTCCTCTCCTATGGTTAGTATTTATGTATTCATTTTTCGTACCATTTATTCCACTATTTGGTACTTATGATAATTAAGAAAAAAAAATTTCATAAAATATGACCTTACCTCTCTCTTTAGTCAGAAATATATGTTCCTTCAAAACCATTCTTTCCAAAATGAGATTACAAGAATATTATATTAATATACTATGATCGTTAAAAGTAAATTTTAATCTTTTTTCCTTTTTACAATTTCTTCAAAAGAATCTTCTTATCGCTTTCAGAATGACGAATTTTTTCCACATTTTTACCATGGAAAAATAATGTTCTTTTTACCTCGAACAACATGTACATATTTACCTGTTGTCAATTCAATGAATCATTATTTTCATGTTTAAATGTTTAATTTTCAAGATTTGTTTTTAAATATATTTTCAACGAATTTTTTTTAAAATGGTTGGGGGTTAAGCCCACTTTATTGATCATGAAAAAAAAGAGAGACCTCTTTTGGAACTGGGAAAGAGGAACCCATTACAAAACGGGAAAAAGGCCTTAAAACATTGGCCAAGTGGATCCATGAAGTTAAAAAGAAACATAAAACCAAGCAGGAACTTCAAAATCTCATCACCCCCCTCGCCAGACAGTGCACCAGTGAGATCAGTCAAAAAAATGTGTCCCCCCTCTATCAAGAAGTTATACCGTGCTGGCGGCACAACGTGACAGAGCATCTCTCTAACCAACATAGAAATGTTGAGGAGAGCCGGATGAAAGGTTCCAACACACCTTTCACTCTTTTGAGCCGCCCACCCGACAAAGCATGAGAAGAATCTCCATAGTGTCAACCTGATGTATTGCATGTAGAGACTGAAAACATTGAGCAAAAGTCACAACAAAGAACCCATCCATCCATCAAAAGATGACGCATGGCTGATCATGGGTGTCAGCACACCCATCCCTCGTTTGAGGTCACCCACCCAATGGTACCAGCAAAATTTTTCACTATCCAAATGAAACAAGAGCAACAAATACCCACGAAGAAAAATATTTCAGAAGAACACGCAAAACCAGCAGTCAATGCAGAACAGAATGAAATTCAGGAGAATCACTCCTGAGCAGTGAAACCAGAAGAACAGCCTACACAAATTAGTAGGACAAAGAAAGCCAGAGCCCCCTGTTCACAAATCTCAGAGTCAAAATCAGATCCACAATATACAACTGAGGAAAGCCAAAGAAGTCGAACTAGAAACTCCCTCAATATGCCAATCCAAGGAAGCCCCAAATCTTGAGCCCTGCATGTCCTTAAACCAGCACTTCAATGCATCCACCCCCTAAAATCTGCTCCACTTCAACCCACGGAAGCATATTCACATCCATGAACCCAACACCGGAAAACACCGCAGCAGGTGTTGAATCCACAAAGTCGGAGAGTTAGAGCAGCTCACCTTCCACCACCCAAGATCCCACCGGCACCTTCGACCCACCGGACTCCACCACAAAATCCCAAAGGAAAATCAGATGGTCAAAATCTGAGCCGATCTCCCTGCAAGATTGACACGAACCACCTCCGAAGAAGCCAGGACCGCCGATGTCTCCGTCCTCAGCCGTCACCGCTCGAAGGAGCGGTAGCCACGCAGAGAAGACAAGATCCAAGGGTTATGATATGATTGTTTTTTTTTGAACATGTATGTATGATTTAATTATGAGATGGTTAGGACCTATATCATTCTCCAATTCATTGGGTAAACATTTATATCTCATGAGATAGATATGGATGGAATGAGAAGTGAACTCAGTTCAGTAATATAGGGCTAGAATGAGAAGTGAACTTGGTTCAGTAATACAGGGTTTCAATAGAGAGTGAAACCGGTTCAGTAAATAAATTTGTCCACTAAGATAGTATTGGTAGTGATTCCTTTTCTACTATGGAAATCATATTATATGCTTATTTGTTTTTCAAAATTTCATGTTTTATTCCCATGTTATGAATTTTTGGATTATGTTCTTTATTTCAGTATTATTCGTGTTTTATGAACTTTCAAGATATATGAAATGATTCATGTTTATGATCTTTAATGTGCACGGTATGATCTTCAAATGTGTTGATCACACTCTCATACTCATATTTTCATGTTTATGCTGGTATGTCTCCCGTGTTTACCCTTACTAAGCATCTGAGCTCACCCTTTTTGGGTTTCCTTCATCATGTGATGAACATATGTAGTATGTATGACGTGTATAAGATGGGTTCTAGTCAATAAGAACCTTTTGGAAGATAATGTATCCCACTTATGTATCGGTGTTCCTGTTTCCTTGTTTCGAAAGTCGCTAAACTAATACGGTCATTGGGTGTCTATTTTTTTATTGTTTCAAGTATTCCATAAATATGATGTAATGTCTATGTACCACTATGGGAAAAAGGGATTTTTGCGATGGAATAAATCTTGTTGCAAAAGGTTCGTCCAAGAGTTTATTTGCGAGGGGGGTAACGACCCGTCGCAAATAGCCAACTATTTGCGACGGGATTTCGTCTCCTGTTGCAAATAGTTTGGCGCGGATAACGCGCCAAACCGTGCGAAGGTTATTTGCGACCGTCGGATCCCACCATCGCAAATAGTTAATTATTTGCAACGGGGCCCATCGCAAATAACAGGCAGCGGTTTATAGCTTTTTGCAACGGGACGGGACACCTTTTACGACGGGCCCCGCCGCAAATAACCGGCGGCGGTTTATAGCCTTTTGCGACGGGATGTCATCCCGCCGCAAAAGGTTTGTCGGCAGGGACTATTTGCGACGGGTCCGGTCGAAAATAACTTTTTAACCGCCGACAGTAATTAATGCGGGTGTAGGTATTTGTGACGGGTCCCGTCGCAAACGATATTATTTGTGATGGGTATCCCGTCGCAAATAATCCCTTCGCAATTAATTTAACCTATATATACCCCCATCCGTTTTTCCTCTCATTCCTCTCAAATTTTAGATCATGTTTCTCTCTAAACTCTGATTTTAGAGAGAGAATATTTCTAAGTTAATTTTTTTGTTCACAAAAGAAGTTTTGAAGCCGTCTGCATCAATAGAAAATCAGTCTTAAAGGTATTTATGTTTTTTTAATTTATTATTTATTTCATTTTTTTTAAGTTATTTTTGTTGTTGATTAGTTGTAATTAAATTAAATTTAAATTGTTTTGTCATTAGTTTTTATTTGTACTGATAAATTGAAATTTTTAGTATTAATTTTTAATAATTATTAGTAATTATTAATTATTAACGATAATTAGTAATGTATATAATTAATTTGTAGTAATTAATAATAATTGGTAATAAATATCAATAAATAGTAATAAATGGGAATAAAAAGAAATAATTAGGAATAATTAGTAATAATTAAGAATAATTAGGAATAAATATTAATAATTAATAATAATTAGTAATAATTAGGAATAATTAGCAATAATTATGAATAATTAGCAATAATTATGAATAATTAGCAATAATTAGTAATAATTATCAATAATTAGTAATAATTAGCAATAATTAGTAATAAATATCAATAATTAATAATAATTAGTAATAAATTGTAATAATTAGTAATAAATTGTAATAATTAGTAATAAAAACTATTAATTACTATTAATTACTAATAAATACTAATAATTAGCAATAAATACTAATAATTAGGAATAATTAAAAATAATTAGAAATAAATAGCAATAATTAAGAATAATTAGCAGTAATTAGGAATAATTAGCAGTAATTAGGAATAATTAGCACGAATTAGCAATAATTAGCACTAATTAGGAATAATTAGCAATAATTAGCAATAATTAGCAATAAATAGCAATAATTAGTAATAAATAACAATAAATAGTAAAAAATGGGAATAATTAGTAATAAATATGAATAATTAGGAATAATTAGGAATAATTTATAATAATTAGGAATAATTAGTAATAATTTGGAATAATTAGTAATAATTAGTAATAAATTGTAATAGTTAGTAATACATTGTAATAATTAGTAATAAATTGTAATAACTAATAATAAATACTAATAATTACTAATAATTACTAATAAATACTAATAATTAGCAATAATAATCAATAATTAGGAATAATTAGAAATAATTAGCAATAAATAGAAATAAATAGCAATAATTAGCAATAATTATGAATAATTAGAAATAATTAGCAATAAATAGAAATAATTAGCAATAAATAGAAATAAATAGCAATAATTAGGAATAAATAGCAATAATTAGAAATAAATAGAAATAAATATTAATAAATAAGAATAATTAGTAACAATTAGGAATAATTAGTCATATTTAGGAATAATTACGAATAATTAGGAATAAATACTTGTAATTGGTAATACTTACTAATAATTAGTAATAATTAGCAATAATTAGAAATAATTAGAAATAATTAGGAATAATTAGCAATAATTTGTAATAATTATCAATAATTACAAACAATTAATAATAATTAGTAATAAATTGTAATAATTAGTAATAAATTGTAATAATTAGTAATAAATTGTGATAATTAGTAATAAATTGTAATAAATTGTAATAATTAGTAATAAATACTAATAATTAGTAATAAATACTAATAAATAATAATAATTGGCAATAAATACTAATAATTAGTAAAAAATAGCAATAATTAAGAATAATTAGCAATAATTCGAAATAATTAGTACAATTAGAAATAATTAGTAATAATTACTAATAATTAGCAATAATTAGCAATAATTAGAAATAATTAGAAATAATTTGCAACAATTAGAAATAAATAGCAATAGTTAGCAATAATTAGGAATAATTAGCAATAATTAGAAATAATTAACAATAATTAGAAATAAATAACAATAATTAGTAATAAAGAGATATAAATATTTTAAATAGGAATAATTAGTAATAATTAGGAATAATTAGTAATAATTAGGAATAAATATTAATAATTAGGAATAATTAAGACTAAATACTAATAATTAATAATATTTACTAATACTTTACAATAAATACTAATAGTTAGTAATTTTTTGCAATAATTAGTAATATTTAGCAATAATTAGTAATAATTAGCAATAATTAGGAATAATTAGGAATGACTAAGAAGGATTAGCAATAATTAGTAATAATTAGCTATAATTAGTAATAATTACTAATAAATACTAATATTTAGTAATAATTACTAATAAATACTAATAATTAGGAATAATTAGGAATAATTAGGAATAATTAGCAATAATTATCAGTAATAACAATAATTAGAAATAATTAGCAATAAATAGGAATAAATTGTAATAATTAGTAATAATTATGAATAATTTGGAATAATTTGAACTAATTTGCAATAATTAAAAATAAATAGCAATAATTAGCTATAATTAGGAATAATTAGCAATAATATCGAATAATTAGTAATAAATAGGAATAAATTGTAATAATTAGTAATAAATTCTAATAATTATTAATAATTAGTAATAAATTCTAATAATTATTAATAATAATTAATTAATTCTAATAATTATTAATAATTAGTAATAAATAGTAATTAAGAGTAATAAATATTAATAAATAGTAATACTTAGTAATAAATAGTAATAGTTAGTAATAAATAGTAATAGTTAGTAATAAATAGTAATAATTAGTTATAAATAAGAATAATTAGTAATAATTAGGAATAAATACTAATAATTAAGAATAAATACTAAAAATTAGTAATGTTTTGCAATAATTAGTAGTATTTAGCAATAATTAGTAATAATTAGCCTTAATTAAGAATAATTAGCAATAATTAGTAATAATTAGCAATAATTAGTAATAATTACTAATAATTACTAATAATTAATAATAAATACTAATAATTAGCAATAATTAGAAATAAATAGTAATAATTAGATATAATTAGATATAATTAGATATAATTAGTAATAATTAGTAATAATTAGTAATAATTAGTAAGAATTATTAATAATTAGATATAATTAGATATAATTAGATATAATTAGTAATAATTAGTAATAATTAGTAACAATTAGTAATAATTAGATATAATTAGATATAATTAGTAATAATTCGTAATAATTTGTAATAATTAGTAATAATTAGTAATAATTAGTAATAAATAGATATAATTAGTAATAATTAGAAATGATTATATATAATTAGTAATAATTAGATATAATTAGTAATAATTAGATATAATTTGATATAATTAGTAATAATTAGATATAATTACATATAATTAGATATAATTAGATATAATTAGTTATAATTAGTAATAATTTGTAATAATTAGTAATAATTAGTAATAATTAGTCATAATTAGTCATAATTACTAATAATTAGTAATAATTAGTCATAATTAGTCAAAATTAGTCATAATTAGTCATAATTAGTCATAATTAGTCATAATTAGTAATAATTAGTAATAATTAGTCATAATTAGTAATAATTAGATATAATTGTCCTTACTTGGTTGATCACATTGCAAGTAGTGTTAAAATAGGACAACCCAAGTCATGCCCTTCTCATCTATAAGAATTATCACACATGACCCTTTTCATAGACCATTCTTCCTCGAAAATTTAAGGGAAAGATACTGATGTCCCCTCAAATTTTTAAGGAAGAATGATCTATGTAAAGGGAGTGAGATGATTCTTAGAGATGGGAACGACATTAATTTGGTCGTCCATTTGCAACACTACCTGCGAGGCAATCAACCATGCAAAGACAGTTATAGAGTTTATATTGGACATGACTGACATAAACTTTTTATTACACATGACCTGAAAATTGGCGACCCTTTGAGATTTGAACATGTTAATAATAGAGCAAAGCTTGTTGCGAATATTGATAATTTTAATATTTTATAAATTTTTTATTATTTTAATAATATTAATATTGTTTCATTAATCATAATTTTATTAAATATATTTTTTTAGTATTATATTTTTTAATATCTATTTATTTTACTAATAATAATAATAATAATAATATTTTACGTTTTTTTATATTTTTTTGTAAATATTGGAAATTTTAATATATTTTTTTATTATTTTAATAATATTAAATTTAATTTTTCAAAAATCATAATAATATTTTATGATTTTTTATATTTTTTTGTGAATATTGAGAATTTTAATAATTTTTATTTTTTTATTATTTTAATAATTTTAAAATTAATTTTTCAATAATCATAATTTTATTAAATTTATTTTTTTTAAAATTTATTTATTATTTGCAACGGGATCTGTTGCGACGGGATCCCGTCACAAATTGTCTAAAAAAAATTCATAAAAAAGGTATTTGCGACGGGATTACGGGCCCGTCGCAAATACTATTTACGACGGGCCCGTCGCAAATAGTCTAAAAAAATATTTTCAAAAAACATTTGCGACGGGATTACAGGCCCGTCGCAGAAAAGTATTTGCGACGGTCCCATCGCAAAAGACCTTATATATATAAAGTATATAATCGGAGAATTATTTACGATGGTGAAGTTTCCCGTCGCAAAAAATATTATTTGCGATGGGGACTCGTCGCTAAAGCCTATTTGCGACAAGATCCCATCGCAAATACCTTGAATTCTCGTTGTGTACGTTTAGAATGATTCATTATATTATGCCTCTCAATTACACTAATACCTTCTTTGGGAGTCAAAACTTGATGTGAACTAAGTTAAGTCAACCCAAAATTTGAAGTTAGAATTCCCTAATAATTAAAAGCACCCCAACTTTGGTTGGTCAAGCACTTTGTACTATAGATCACTTTTAACTAATGTATTGGAAGTCTATAGGAACTCAATATATATAATTTATTTATTTTATTCATCTATGAATAAATTGAAAATTATTATCTTTATTAATGGATTGTTAATATTATGTGGATTTACTTAAGTGATTAACCATGTCTAAGATAATATTTACACATAAGACAGTTTATTTTAGATCTATCTTTCATGCTCATTAATTCATTAATTATATAATCATGGAAAATTTCATAATGAAATAACCATGAAACTTGATAGAAATAAAATAATTAATCAGTATGATCAAGATATTTACTAATGGTTAGTTTATCTAGGGGTTGATAGACTAACCATTGACCTAGGATAAAAACACCTTGAACTGATTAAGGCTCATGTTATAACTTTCAACTTGTCTAGCTATGTATCTTCGAGGACTGGTTTCTTCGCAGCTCCAAACTTGAACCACCTCCACTAGCTTGGTAGCTCCATCCATTACATATTCTTTTACTCACACACAAGTGAGGAAAAAGGATTTACAAAATAGAATCCATGGGAAAGCATGCCCTGTATAATAAGAGGAACGAAGGAACATAGGCCGAAAATTTAATTTAATAATAAGTTAAATGAAACCAATCACATACAAAGGTCTCATCTATGATCATGATCATCCACATGCATTCATAAAATTACGCATTTAATAAAACTAAAATTCAATTTTTGATCATTTTTATTTAAGATAAATCGTGCTCAAATAAATTAATTATTATGTTTAATTAATCAATTATTTAATATTAATTCTAATTATAATTTCATTAAGATTCTCACCAATTATAGTTTTAAACAAAAGAAAAAAATCATTTAAAATTTACTATTTACATAAATGTACTTTGGAGGTAACACGGTGAATACCTGTCTGAATCTTCCCAACATGTATTATAATCGTATATAGTTTTACATTTTGTGACATATAGTATACATGAATTATCATATACGTTCATGACATGTATTATGAACTTAATTATTACACAAATAACAGTATTTTTCGATCATGTTTTATACTATAATACACAGAGAGTAAAAACTGTAATATGACTCACACATGATATGCAGAACTAAACATTAAAAAAATATTAATTAAACCCATCAAATGAAATTTCCTATCAACTTAATGACTGCATGAAATAACATGTCTCAATGTTTACATAATATAAAAAATAAATTTTAAATATTCATAATTTTTTATAAGTACATAGTGTGTAAAGGCAAGCTACATGGTGTGTATGTCTCTCAACGTATATCCAAGGAACACACCTAGGGTCTCAACGTGTAAATCATACCTCGGAAACTAGAGTACACAGCATGTCCAATGTGATACACATCATGTGATCTCGGAATTACACAATCACCAGTCAGGTAGGCCTTTTATTGAAATACGCATATAGTCTTTGTCACAAAGGGACTACAAGCTGTATATGTGGACTACACAGTGTGTAATCTGGTGGACCATACACCAGATTGTCCTAGTCAATACATGAGGTAAGAATTAACTACACCGAGTGTCATTAATGCACATGGATTGAGTAATTTCAGAATTAACTCTTGGGGTATTGAACCCAATTACATAGAATGTAACTTTAATTACACTGTGTGTACTCATGTGTTGTTCGGACAGAATCCTTGGAACCTTCGGAGGAGTCCCTTGATTTTATTTTAATAATAAAATGAATTGTTTTGATTAAATATATGGGAAATGAAGGAGGATGAATTAGATCTCATGATTTGGATTAAAATAATAATAAAACCTAAATTGAAAAACTAAATTAAAAATGTGTAAATTAACAATTATCTTTAAATAATTATAAATAATTACGTAAATTGGCTTTGATACCACTTATAGGTTCTGAGTGCTGCAGAAGCATGCGATGGTCAGTACCAAACATTGATATTTATCATTAATGATGATAAATATAATATATACACGTTGATAAATTTCATTTTCAATGGAATTGAATCAAAGAAGGCAGAAGACGTGAATCCCACCATAACCGTAGAGAGAGGATCATCGCATATTATTTATAATTAATTTATTTAAATAAGAATTACCTTGATAGAATTATTTATTCATTGATAGAACTGGTAATAGGTCTACTATTAACCATAAATGATTTATATGAATCAAGATCATATTCCCTCTACCGGTGATCCTTACGCGTTCCACGAATCTCTAGATGTCCCAAAAAGAATCTTCGGGTGCCAGTATGGACGATTCTTGTGCTTGCGTCATCCATCATTAATCACTAAGAGAATTGCTTCCAAATCATTCTCATTGATCTAGTGTAGGAATATTTCTCTCCATTATTGGGAGAGATCATAGAGATGAGTGATCTCAAGGCCTTGAGATAATTCTACAATTCTGTTGTGCACAAACCAAACAAATGAATTGGTCTATAATGAGAAAATAACATAACTAGGCTTATAAATCACTAGGCTAAAAATAATATAATTTAACGAGATCCCATAATTAACTATTTAATCCAAGTAAAAACCCCACATCAAATAATATTATTATTATTATTATTTCTTTATATGCTCTTAACTTTTGAATTAAATTATTTATTATTTAATAAAAAAATATACAATATTTATTTTTTCTCACTGGACCCTTAAACTAAGTCCACCATTCTTTAAAAATATTTATCAGGCCTTGATAAATCATTATATTTTTATTAAATAAATATCACTTCATTATTCATGAATAAATAAATAAATATTATATTAAATAAATAGAAAATAAATATTTATTAATTATTCTAGTCACATTATATTCTCTTAAATAACTAGTGAGGGAATATATGAGATCAGTCATGCATGAATAATTATTATACCATGTGCGGGAATAATATTTATTCAACTTTTTAAATAATAAATAATAATATATTATTTAACAAAGATTCTGGATACACTTAGTGTGTGAACTTTTAGGCCTATTTTCCAATGGCATTAGGTGAAGAAGCCTAAATTCCAAGGATTTCAACTAGAAACACTCCAAGGAACCCATAGATAATGAATTTAAGGCCTTAACAACATGTTACTTCATACAGATACTTACTATGTAATATAATCCCTTTATCGCGATATATCTAATCAAGCTGGTTTCATGTTGATGCCATCAAACAAAGTTCTCAATGTCTCTTTCCTTTTATTACTAGAAAATTAACTTACCTATCAAACACAATGTTCTTGGATTAATGTAGCCTATTTCATTTCTATAAAAGGGTCTGAGATATTAAAATTATTCAAAATAGAAGGGACAATTCCTTTCTCGCATTATTCAATAATGGAATTTAACTCCTGATGCACCCAGCATCTCCTACCTCGCCACGAATATATGTCATCATGGTTTTCATTGATACAGAAAATCACATGACTCATAATATTAATTAAAAATAATCAAAATGTTTGAGGATAAATACACATATCTATAGATAGGAATAGCAAATGACAAAAAGACATGTGGATTTCTTAACGGTAGGTCTCATTCTCATAATATCATAATGGATATTACCAAATTTGTAAACCGTAAGAAGGTGCCTCAAAGTCCTATGAGTCTCCACCACTTATATCCTATATCATTTGTGTCCCTAAAATAATATTACCCATTGTTATAATATAGATTCCTAAATAGTGTCATGGAACTTTTGGGTTCTCATCATAATGGGGAAATACTAGGTCCTTTTAGTGCGAAAACTACTCTTAGGAAATTATCGCAAACCATATCCCATATAAAGAACACTCATGATGTGATAATTAGATTATTAATATTTGAAATAGTGAATACATGTTACATAAAGTAAATAAAAGTTGGTTATAGGAAACCAACTCCAACAGACTTTCACTTTCACTAGATTTAACTACTATTAATCTTTAGTCACCTAACTCTCATATGATACTCTTGATTCTACTAAGATAGGCCTTTAGTCAAGGGGTTATCCACATTATCTTATGTGGTTACACTTATTATTATAAATTCTCCCCTATGATCAAAATCCCTCAAGAGTTGATTCTTCCAGAATATTCCTTTTATCCATTGGTGTGACCTTGGATATCTTGAGAGAGCCACCGCTACAGTATTATCATAATACAATGTGATAAGTTATTTACTTCGAAGTACCACATCAAGATCCTAGAAAAGGTTATGAATAAAAATGGCTTCCTTGGATGAATCATAAGCCACTATATACTCAAAATCTACCATAGAATCATTGATAATTAGATTTTTAAACTCTTCCAGGTCATAGATCCTCTGTTGAGACATAAAACATACCATGATTGCAATTAAATATCATTATGATCTGTCTAAAAAATAATAGTATTATAAACCCTGATGACCAGCTCCTTTTTAAATCCATACTCCAAGAATATATCCTTAGTTCTTCTCAGATTCTTATGGATAGCCTTAGTAGAAGTCCAATGTTGTTCTCCTATACTTTCTGGATTTATGCTGACCATGCTTAATGCATAGGAATCATCAAGTCTAGTACAAAACATTTCATACATGATTGATCCAATTGTCGAAGCTTATGGGATTTTACACATTCTCTCTTTCTCTTATTATGTTTAAGAAAACATTTTCTTATAAGAATGTAAACTATGTGACACTAGAACCAATCCCCTCTTGGATTGTTAAATACTAAATCTCTTTAGTTTCTAGTCAATATATTTCCTTTTAATTAGTCCAATAAGCCTCTAGTATCTATCACGAATGATCTTGGTCCCTCAAATGTAGGCTACTTCACCTAATTCATTGGTGGAGAAACACTTTTTTAACCAGTCCTTATCAAAATGTAAGACTGGTTTTTCATTTCTAATAAGTAATATTTCAGAAACATATACTACTAGTATAACAAAATCATTCACAATAAACCTATTATAAACACATGGATCACATTCATTCTTAATGAAACCAAATTTTGTTATAGATTCATTGAATCGAATGTTCTATGACATAGATGCCTGCTTTAATCCATAAATGGATCTCTTCAACTTGAAAATCATTTTTGACATCACTTTAAATCACAAACCCTTATGGTTGTGTCATAAAAACATCTTCCTTAAGGTCCCCATTATGGAATGCAGTTTAGGAATCCATCTACCAAATATCATAGTCATGGTAAGAAACTATGGAAAGTAGAATTATGATAGATTTAAACATGGAAACCAGTGAAAAGGTTTAATCATAATAAATTCCTTGATGTTTTTAATACCCTTGAGCTTACTTTACCATCCATGTCCAGTTTTGTCTTGAATTACCATTTTCCCCCAACCTATTTTACATCAACTAGTTCATCGACCAGAACCAAAACATGGTTCAAATACATGGAATCCATTTTAGAATTCATGGATTATTGTTTTATTGTATCTTCCTAGTTCTCAACTACCTCCTTGTGTGATAGAGGTTCATCATCCTCAAACAATAATGAGTCATCATCTTTGGTAACTAGAAAACCATATCTCTCTGTTTATATTACCTATCTTATGTCCTACATAGTACTTGTGTTTCAAGAACTACTTCTTCCATGGGGACCTTTAAAAAATGTTCCAACACCAAATCTTGTATATCTTGAGCATCAACTTCATGGAATTTAATCTTTATCCCACTATCCCTTTTGAGGATGTTCTCCCTCTCAAGAAAGAGGTCTTATAAGGAAATTGTAATTTTTTAAGGGGTTTTATAGGTAGTATCCCTTTATTTATTTCAGATACCCTATAAAGATACAATTTCTGCTCTAGGGTGCTAGTTTTGTTTTATGAGAAGGCCTTAATAAATTCTTCACAACCCCATACATGTGTTTGTGACAAAAAAAGTTTCTTTACACTTCATTGCTTGAAGAGAATTCCATTTTCTGTTTTAGTTGGAATTCATTTTAATGTATATGACATATTTTTTAATGCATATCCCCAAAAGTATAATGGAATATCTTCACAACTCATCATTAACCTTACCATGTCTAACAAGGTATGGTCTCATATTTCACTAACATCATTCCACTTTGGTGTATAAGGAGGAGTGATTTGAGATGGAATTTCAAACTCCAATAGAAATTTTATGAACTCTCTGTTAAGATATTCACTACCTTAGTTCAATTGAAGCTTCTTTATCTTCTTTATAAGTTTATTCTCTACTTCAATTTTGATTACCTTGATTTTTTTCAAAGGACTCGAAAAAATACCTAACCAAGAGGACCTAGACATATCTACTCAATTCATCAGTAATATTTATGAAGAAATAATATCCACCCCTATCTTATACTATAAATGGTCTACATACATTAGCATATACCAATACTAGAAGCTATGTGATCCTTTTACCCTGTACACAAAATAGTGGTTTGGTTATTTTTTATTATAATCAATCATGAAATATTTCATGTGGTTTTAGCCCAAAAGATTCTATGTCAGGCCCATTTGGATTAACAAAAAATTTGAAAGGAATCATTATTTTTAACGTGTCTACCATTTCTCGCCATCATGTCCACTAAATGTTTTACAGATTCCCTTATTAATTTAAAAGGGTAAATTTCTAAGAAAATGATTTAAAAAAAATAAAAACTGTTTTAAATGTGGAAAGAATATTTTCATAATTAAATGTTTTTAAATAATTTTTAAAGAATCCTTTATATGTTTCAAATGTTATTTTCAAAGAAAACGATTTTGAAAATGTTTTATGTTTTAATAAGAGTTTTGAAAAGTATAAAGGTTATTTTACTCAAGAAATGTTTTAAATTATTTTTAAATCTTCCTTTATATTTTTTCAAGGTTATTTTAAAAAGAAAATGATTTTAAAGATGTTTTTTGTTTTAAAAAGTGTTTTTAAATTTGGAAAGGATATTTTCTTCAAAAAATTTAATAAATTATTTTTAAATATTCCTTTATATGTTTCCAATTTTATTTTCAAATAAAATGATTTAGAAAATGTTTTTTGTTTTAATTTTTTTTCCAAGTTTAAAGTGTATTTTCTTAAATAAACATTTTAATTGATTTTTAATATATCATTTATATGTTTCCAATGTTATTTTCAATGGAAAGGGTATTGATTTTTTTTTTAAAAAAAGTCTTTTTCAAAGTGGAAAGGATATTTACCTCAAGAAATGTTTTAAATGGTCTCTAAATAATTCATTATATGTTTTCAAGGTTGTTTTCAAATATAATATTTTGAAAATGTTTTATGTTTTAAAAATCTATTTTCAAAGTGGAAAGACTATTTTCTTGAAGAAATGTTCCGAGAGGCATTTAAAAATATATTTTAAAACTAATGTGATATCCTTTTATGTAACTTATGATTTACTAGGGATATGATCATATCACGCCATTATTATTATTTCTCTAAATGGTTTATTTTTACGTTGATAAGATTTTTATGACAACTGTTTCTATTCTATTGGTTATACCATGATAAAATGCATATGAAACCCACTTCTATTTCCAAGGGTTATGCATTGATGAAATAATGAACAGATTATGAATCCTATTTTTTCTGCAAGTTATGTTATGATGAAATGTTTATGAAACCCATTTCATTTTTTGGATACTGATATTATGAATGTTTCATAATCTTGTCCCACACATATGTAAGATTTTAATTATGTGATGGGTGGGACCCTATAATATATTAGGTTAAAATTGATATCTTATGGGATAAATAAGATAGTAATGGGGAGTGAACCCAATTCAGTAAGGGACTCTTTCCACTATGATAGTCTTGGGATTGAACCTTGACTATTACGATGGTTTGGGGATTAAACTCATCCCACTATGATAGTTTTGGAAATAATCCTCTACTACTAAGTAAACGATATTCTATGATTATGTGTATGCCACAAATTTATGTCTTATTCTAGTTTTATGTTCTTACAACTCAAGTTCTTTGATTCCATTATGATTCATGTCTTGTAAACTTCCATAATTTTTCATTAACTTATGTTTATGATCTATTATATGAAGGTTACAAATTTAAAATTCTATTATTATGTTATTTACCCTTATGCTCATGATATATATCTTCCTTTTTTCCTTTACTAAGAATCCTGGCTCACTATTCTTATTTTTCCTTTCCCCGAGTTATGAAGAGTTATTTTAAGTAGGGTATGTATATGAAGAGTACTATGTGGATATATCATTATAGGATATGTTAAATATATTTCATGAAATAAGAAGATTGTGTTCCTTTTTTCTAGAGGTATTATACCATTATGATCCTCCACAGTTTGTTTACGTAATTTAATGGATATTCATCTGAAAAGATGTAATTTCTATATATGATACGTTTTTTTCTCTATAATTCCATATCCCTATGGGCTAGCGAAAAGTACCAGGGAATAATATACATATAATGAGAATGATTTCACACTTAAAACATAGTTAATGCATATCATACTTTCTCTCGAATATCTAGCATGACCCATCCATATTTCTGACATACATTCCAAAAATAATATAAGAATAAATAACCAAGAAATAGATAATAATATATATATATATATATAGTAGTAAACAAAAATGTACATATCCACTCATCCTAGTGTCTATATCTAATAAAATATATAAAGACACACCTATAATTCCATTGCTTTATCCACTAATAGATGTATTGCACCACCAATAAATTAAATAAAATAGTAATGTCATAATAGGAAAAAGTAATTCATTTAAAAGGCCACATGTTACACATTCTACGAAAGCAAAATTAAGACCGATAAAATAATGAAATAGAATCCAGAGGCCAAAAGTGATAAAATAAAAATAACCGAAAATACAAAAAATAATAAACACTAAATGATAAGTCAAGAGCAAAACCAAGACCCTGAAACTAAAATATAATATAGGTTTGAGTATGAAAATTCTTAATAGGCCACCACACACCATAACACATGCCAAATATTTAACCAACGATTCATTTTTATGTGATTTTGAGACATAATATATCAAAATAAATTTTTGACTATTTTTGAGGAAATAATATAAAACCATTCATAAGACATATTTATTAAAATAAACCACATATGACCATTTTTTAGAAACACGTGACATGAATATCATTTTATAAATTTTGATTAAAATCATGAAAATCAATCATTTTATGGGCATTTTATAAATAATTCAGGTAAAGAACAATAATTATCATTTCATAAAAAGTAATTCCTAAAATGAAAATTTTCATAATTTGATATTAAGCATTAAAAACTGCCTTTTTAAAATAGTTTATAAAACAATTACAAATTAATATATTCTCAAAACATTTCAATAATAATTATTTTATCAAAAAAATTAAACAAGGAAACGTTTCCAAATAATTTCAAAAGTTATAAACACGAAAATTGGTCCAAAGGTAGTTTAGTTTCAGGTTAACGTGGATCCTATCAGGATTTGTATCATCAAGGATAACTATTGTGTATATTTCACTAGAACAATAGGCCCAGGGGGTAAGAGTTCACTAATGAGTGTGTCTCTATACATCACCAATATTAGGCCACCTGGTGTGCACATTACACTTGGATAAAGGGCTTATGGGGTAAGATTCCACTCTTTAGAGTGTCTCCCTATGTCAATAATTTCCACACTAGGCTTACCATTTTTTCCAATTGAAATCATTCAATGTTAATTTAACATATTAATAACCACAAAAACTTTACCACTATATGATAGATTCTTTGAAATTAGTTTTCATTAATAATTAAAAAAGGAATATCCATTCCATAAGCATAACTAAGCCTCCACATTTCACCAAAACATAGATTGTGACTTAAATGAATTTTTAGAAACCAATTTAGAATAGAAAGAAAGAAAGGCCTAGAGAATAAATAATTTTCATAAAACCACCCACTTTAACTCTCTTTATAGATTTATCCTCATATTATAAAACATATAAATAAATTAATTAAATAAAAATGGGAGTTTAGGATGTGAAAATCCCAGCTTTTGGGCCTTATTCATTCACATCAGGTCTCCTTTTTGAGGAACTCTACTATGATGAAAATATAATCTCATTATTTTTTTCTTTATAAAATATTATTATCTGTGTGGGGAACTTAAAATCTAAGTGTGGTCTAATTCCTATCATCATAATATATGTATAGATGCAAAGACTTCATATTCTAGGTCTATCAGCCAACATATATAAATTTATATACTATTATGGTATTAATGGTATGATCCTAAAATACATGCATGTTTTGGTCTAAGTCATTTGACCTTAAACATCATCCCTTATTGATCTATCTGGCATGGCTCTAAATTTCCCAGGGAAAGATACATATTCTCATCATGTTAAAAAATTATAAAGGGTATATTGGGTTAAAGGTGAGTTTCCAATCACAAGGCATGAACCTCGATAGCCTAAGAATAATTGGAAAATTCTAAAAACATCAAAATAAAATGGACAGAAAGTTTAGTTAGGATTGAAATCCATAAGGGTATCCCGATAAATAGGTAGGTCAATTCTCACTAAATCCTTCCTTTTATGGGTTAGGATAAATATAAAGAATAAAATGAAAAGTCGTAAATATATTAGATACTATCACTTAAACTTATAAAATTCAAGATATGATCGCTAAACCAACTGGTGTTGTAAAAATTTAAAGAAGATATTATTTGACACTAAAATTAAAACCTACACTATATCATAGGAATTTTATCATTCATAAAAATACCCACACCTCACATTGATAATATTTCACATTCAAATTTCCATATGCTCAAGATATTCAATATTATACCACATTTTCCTAATAATGTGTTCCATACAAGGTGGAATAACCTTTAGGGTTATCAAACCCTACTTATATGGTCTTTTACACATTATCCCACATTATATCATTGATTCCTAAGTCGAACCAAAAGGTTTTTGAAAATTTTTTATTTAAAAAAATGGAAAATTATAAATGATGTTTTCCTCAATAATTGTTTTATATGATTTTTAAATCTCATTTATATGTTTCCAAGGTTATTTTAAAAGAAAACGATTTGGAAAAAAATGGTTTTAATTTTTTTTCAATTTTGAAAGGAAATATTCTTGAAGAAAAGTTTTGAATTATTTTTAATGATTCTTGTTTATGTTTCCAAGGTTATTTTCAATGAAAAGATTTTTTAAATTTTTTTTGTTTTAAAAATATTTTTTCAAAGTGTAAAGGATATTTTCTAAAAAAATTAATTATTTTTAAATGATCCTTTATATGTTTCAAAGATTATTTTAAATGAAAATGGTGTTGAAAATGTTTTATGATTTAAAAAGTTTTTTTCAAATTGTAAAGGATATTTTACTCATGAACTGTTTTAAATGGTTTCTAAATCTTCAATTATATGTTTCCAAGGTTATTTTCAAATAATATATTGTGAAAATGTTTTATTTTTTTAAAAAAAAATCAAACTGGAAATACTATTTTCTTAAAGAAATGTTCCAAATGATATTTCAAAATCATTTTACAACTAATATGAAATCATTTTATATAAATTATTTTTTACTGTGTATATGATCCAAGGACACCATTCTTATTTGTTCTTGAAATGGTTTATGTTTTTATGACAATTTTTTATGACAATTTTTTCTCTTCCACGGTTTATACGATGATAAAATTCTTATGAAACCCAATTCTTTTTCCACAGATTATGCATTGATGAAATAATGAACTGATTGTGAAACATGTTTCTTTTCTACATGTCATGTTATGATGAAATTTTTATGAAACCCCATTTCATTTATTTTATTCTAATATTATGAATGTTTTATGATATTTTGGAACACATATGTTAGATTTCCATTATGTGATTGGTGGGACTGATATCTCCCTCTAATGAATTTGGTTAATATTGATATCTCATAAGATAAAATGGATAGGAATGGGTAGTGAATCCAGTTCAGTAAGGGACTTTTTCCCCTATGATAGTATTGGGAGTGAACCTTGACTACTAAGATGGTTTTTTGGATTGAACCCATTCTTCTATGATAGTTTTGGAAATGATCCTTAACCACTAAAGAAATGATATTTTATGCTTATGTGTATACCAAAAATCTACATATTATACCAGTTTTATGATCTCTTATATCATGTTCTTTGATTCCATTATGATTCAGGTCTTATGAACTTCCATAATTTTTACATGAATCAATTTTATGATCTATTATATATTGTGTATGGTTTTAAAATTTTATTCTTTTGTTATCATATGTTTATACTCGTGATATGTTGATATCTCCCTTTTTTCCCTTACTAAGAATTTGAGCCCACCCTTTCTTATGGTTCCTTTCCTTATGTTATGAAAAGTGGTGTTATGTAGGGTATGTCTTTGAGGATTAATATATGGGAAGATATTTATAGGATAAGTTAAATATATTTCATTAAATAAGAAGATTGTGTACCATGTTTCCAAAGGTATTATACTTTTATGATTCTTAGGAGTGTGTTTGTTTAATGTAATGAATAGTTATCTAAAAATAAGTAATATCTATATATGAGAAGTTCAGTTCTCTCCAATTATCAATCCCTATGGGTTGGTGATAAGAACCATGGCATCATATACACATATTGGGAAATTATTTCACCATTAAAATAAAGTTAATTCTTATCATACTTTCTCTTGAATATTATGCATAACCCATCCATAAGTCTGGAATCTATTCCAAAAATCAGATAAGCAGAAATAAACAAGCAATAGATAATATATATATATATATATTTGTAAATAAATGTAAAAATATCTACTGACCCGAGTATCCCTCCCCTATAAAAGATATAAATACACCCTTATATTTCCATTTCTTCATCCACTAATTGATTTATCGCTCCACCAATAATTTAAATAAATTAGTAAAGTAATAATTTGAAAAAGTAATCCATTTAAAAGGCCACATGTCAGAAATTCTAGGAAAATAAAATTAGGACCTATAGAATCATGAAATAGAAACTAGAGGCCTAATGTGATAAAATAAAAATAACCTCAAATCCCCAAAATAATAAACACTCAATGAGAAGTCAATAGCTAAACCAAGACCCTAACACTTAACTATAATATAGGTGTGAGTATAAAAATTCATAGTAGGCCACTACATGCCTTGAAACATGCCAAATATTTAATAAATGATTCATTTTAATGTGATTTTGAAACACAATATATCATAACAAGGCTTTGACTGTTTTGGGGAAAATAATATAAAACATTCCATAAGAAATCTTTATTAAAAAGAAATATGCTAATTTTTAGAAATAGGTTATATGAATATCATTTTAAAAAGTTTATTCAAAATCATGAAAATCGATCATTTCATAGGTATTTTATAAAGTAGTCGTGAATAAACCATTTCTGACCATTTAATAAAAATTAAGTCTTGAAATTATGATTTTCACAATTTGATATTAAAAATTGAAGTCGGCCTTTTTAAAATAGTATGTAAAATAATTCCAAATTAACAGATTCTCAAATAATTTCTATAATAATTATTTTATCAAAATACTTAAACCTATAAAATTTTACAAATAATTTTAAAGAGTATAAAAATGAAAATTGGTCCAAAAGTAGATTAGTTCCAGGTTAACGAGTGTCCTCTCATTATTTAAATAATCAAAGTCTTCCTAGTGTGTATATTTCCTTAGGAAAATAGGACCAGGGGTAAGAGTTCACTACTGGGTGTGTCTCCCTTCATCAAAAATATTATGGCACCTGGTTTTCACATTACCCTTGGATTAAGGGCCTGGGGGTAATATTACACTCTTTAGAGTATCTACCTATGTCAACAATGACCCCACTTGGCTTACCATTTATTCCAATTAACATCATTCAAAGTTATTTTCACATATTTATAACCACACAACCTTTATAACCATGGGAAACATTCTTTGAAATCCATATTCATTAAAAACTATAAAAGGAATATCCATTCACTACTAGAAATAGCACCTATACCGACGGTTTTAAACCATGGGTATAGCCCTTGAAATAGTGGGTATACCCTATACCCACGGTTTTAGTAACCGTGGGCTACAGTGCCGTCGCAATAGGTCTATACCCACGGTTCTCTGAAAATTGTGGGTATAGACCATGAAAAAATTATAATACCCATGGTTCATTGAACCGTGGGTATTGATGTATACCCACAGTTTTATAACCATGGGTATACTAATTTACAGTGCTAGAAATTTCCCACGGTTCATTTGAATCGTGGGTATAGATGTATACCCATGGTTTTAAAACCGTGGGTATACTGATTTACAGTGCCAGAAATTTCCCATGGTTCATTGAACCGTGGGTGTAGGAAGGTCCCCTGCAGTAGAGTAGCTGCACCTTGCTCTACAATTCTACACCTCTACGATTCTGCATCTATAAATATTCTGCACCTCTAAACATTCTGCACCTAAAAATAGAATATAAGATTATACATGTATCTTTACGACACCACGAAGCCAAAAATTACCCATGAATCATCATGAATGAAAACCCAATTAAAGAAAGAGTAAAATCCACACAATATTCTACATCATTGAGAAATGTTATTCAACCCCTTTCTGATCCAAAATGTTACTTTCAAGGCCTAAACATCCAAGAATAAAACCTTACACTTATACCCCAGTATAGGGAATCCATTAATTGATTCTAAGGTACAAAACCAAGGGGATTCACTACCCAAAGTCTAGCATCACCTATCCTAGCTATACTATCCTCAATCATACTTGAATGACTCATCACAATCCCATTTACATATGTTGATAACCCAACCCATATACCCTTTAAAAAGATCACGTTTTTTATTTTAAAGGTACATGACTTGTACTCCCCCTCTAAGGGACCTACTGCATCGAAACGGGCCACATCCTTTAGATTTTAAACCAAGATCATACGTCTCATATGGATGGGTACACAAACATGTACATGAAAATGAAGGCATTGTTCTAGAAGTTCCATAGAATCATCATGTGTTTTATTTAGTGTTTTAACATATTCATTCTAGAGTGACTGTGATGAGACCCTTTCTTCTATCACCAGGCCTAGTGAACCAGGAGCTTCCAAGAGGAACCTGACCGATTTCAATGATAGTTCTCTAATTTAAATTTGTCGATGGTTAAATACATGATCCTCCCCCTCCCCCATGCCTAGCCCCTCCCCCTCCCTCCCCACTGCCCATCCCTCCCCCTCCCCCATGCCCAGCCCCTCCCCCTCCCATCCCACTGCCCAGCCCTCCCCCTCCCCCCTGCCCAGCCCTCCCCCTCCCCACCTGCCCAACCCTCCCCCTCCCCCCTGCCCAGCCTTCCCCCTACCCAGCCCCCTCCCCCTCCCCCTCCCCCCTGCCCATCCCCCCTCCCCCTCCCCCTACCCAGCCCCTCCCCCAACCTCCCCACTACACATCCCTCCCCCTGAATCTCCCAACATGAAATATGTAGATGCATGACATGTTTTATTTGGATGCAGACCCAACCAAGTAAGGTACTGCAACTATTAGAAAACATCCTAAAAATTTGATAAGGTACTACAACTCACTGTATTACAGAACATATTATAACAGAAAAAAATCTAAAATCGGGTGTACAACTAAATATGTTCCCTTAAGGTATGTTTATTTAAGGTAATACAACTCACTGTAATACAAAACAGATTATAACACAAGAAATACCAGTCAAACTCATGAAGAATGTGATTATCACTGTATCATTTACTGCTTGAGTTGTAAACAATATAAACTTCCATACATACTATCCTGTTGAAGAGTTAGTTGGGGAAAAAATACCTTCATCAATCCTCACGGAGATATAAATGATACACCTATCTTAAGTTTCTTCTCCATGCTTGTAATTTGAAGGCATTCATTTCATCATCCCATGCACATTCACCAATATTTCGGTTCATCGCTATGCTGGGATGAGAAAAATAAAAGTATGTCTAGAAACTCTTAGACATGACCCACAAAAATCAATATACAGTGGAGTAAATAGTGAAAACATATCACCTGCATTCATATGTTTGATGAAAGGGAGGTTAACTCCATGATTTCACGACCAATAACCTGCATTCATATAGTGTGTACATGAAAATGAAAAATGATGCATGGTAGGGAGGTTAATTCCAAAATTTTAGGAAACCATACCTGTTGTAGAGATATAGCACTTATTAGTGCAGGATTCCCTTGATCTCTTCATGTGCAGAGTGTGTCACCTGCAATATATAAATAAAAATAATCAATATTCATCTTAAAAGATGAAGTGCGTAATAACGTATGAGAAAGTATTATGCGAAGGGAAATACTACAAATTTTCTAGGAGATTATTTCAATGATATTACGAGAACATACCTATTGCGGGGAGAGAAACACATCGGTCAAGATTCGATTGAGTAGAAATAGTCGACAGCTGTAGATGAGGATAGAAATCTCGATCTTAAGGGAATTAGGGATTGAGATGAAGTGAATCTGGAGTGTTTCTGACTAAAATTATTCGAAGGAGTATGAACTGATGGTAACGTATGAGGAGATGAGGAAATTTGGGATGATGATCCGTAGTACATGACGAAAAAATTAGTGAGGAATACGCCTTCAGTGTTTTGTGGGTACTGGCGATGGGAGGGGAAATGCGAGCGACAACCCTAGGTGCAGCGCCGGAGAGGAAACAATAGTGTGAACCATAAGAGGGGCACCGAAGGGGAAATGAAAGCAACATTCGTAGGAATTGTGGCGGAGGTGAAATGGGTGTGGTATTCACTAATGAAGGTGGAGGAGGAGGTGAATGGCTTGCGACGGATGAAATGAAACCCTAAGATGGAGGGAGGAGTAAAGGATGGATGCACGTGGGAAATGGGAACGCGGTCGACAGATGCCCGATTTTGGAGGGAGAAGTTTGTTTTGGATGCTGACATGGATGCGTAATAAGGTGACAGGTAAGCTGGAAGAATCCTAATTTAGTATAGATAATAGATAGATGTGTTATATATATTGTGTATTAAATGGCTGAGGGTAGGGTTGTGTATGTCTAACCGAGAACTGAACAACTTGAAACTTCCATAGCTCATAAGAGATAAATAGGGGTATTATCGTGTTTAAAATGGATAGTTTGGCCTTATATACACTGTATATTATATGGTGGTTTAATGTATTGATGAGAATGATATCACATGTTGTAATGTGGTGATTCATGGGATGTGCTAATTGATTCACTTATTTGGGAACATGATGAGTGAAAATCCACCTTACTATGAGGGACATTTACCACTAGGATTCTGGATATAGAGGATCAATTTTATGATGCATATTATATTCACCATTATCAAAGGTGATGAAAAAGGTGTATAAATAGGCTATTAGTGATGTTGCTCATTGTGGTTAATAAGGTCATTGAGGTCATGTGTACAAAATTGAGAGAAATAGACTTATATGAAAGGCCAAGGGAACTTCTGGTATGATATATTATGTATGTATCTTCCCACATTAGTATTGTACAAGGTAGGTAAAGTCTCACATAGGGGTATTTAAGAAAAACTAGAAGAATCAGTGTGGAAGTTTGATTGTTTTTTTGTTCATATCGTACACTTGTAGATGATTACCAATGAATTCAAAATTTGGTGTTAAGTTATCGGTGAGATTGATTTCAATGACAAGTTTTTTTTCACTTAAATAAGATCTTGAAGTCATCAAAGAATAGGAGAAGGATAGCTACAAAAGAAGATCCAAATCACAGCAATGTGGATATGAACAATTTGGTCATCGTCTCTTGGGGAGTACACTGAGGAGAACCTTCAATAGCAAACGACAGGAGTAAGCTTTGAAAGTAAGTTGAGGAGAAGAAAATGAAACCCAAAAAACAAAAAATGAGAATAGCATTGCCAAAGGAATTTACATCTTCCCAATATCAAAAGGATGCCCTTTTATAATTTTTTTTGGCGGTCCTAGAAAGAGCATTGTAAATCTCCCGTTTCTTGTTGAAGTGGCTGCTATGTGTGGTTTTTTTATCATCCACCTCACCTGTGCACTTGCTTTGTGTTTCCAGTGCACCCTTCAAGAACACTTTCAGCTTCCAGAATGTTGATTCACTTTGCATCCCACATACCAATTACGTATAGTATGGAGTTATTGAGTTTCGTATAAAAGAAGATAAATAAAGGTTCTTAATTCATAAGAGAGTTGAGTAGTGAATTATGACGGTGACCTGAGCATCCAAGTCAAGGTAAACTTCTTCTACCACACCTTCAAATCGAGGGTTGTTATCCACAATAATATTCACTACCTTGTGCAGATCCTTAGCAGTCAGCCTGGGGAGGGCGGTAGCAATTATCTTTTTATCTTCAGTTGACATCTTCCTGCAACAATATTCTTGCATATATATTCAATTAGAATAAAATCATATTGAGAAGTGGGTCAATTTATTTGTGTGCATAATTTGAAGAATGATGAGTTCTTATATTATTAAAATTTCATTTTTTTTATTGCTTGTTAATCCCAAGAACATCATCCACAATATGAAAATATATAGAGTAGAAATACGTAATATGGAAATTCCATACCAGATTTAAACAAGTAAATCTTGAAATTTATAAGGAAGAACAATGAACAAGTCTCGTACGTTCCATTATATTCCTGGCCAGCCCCTCCTCCCCCTCCCCCTACCCAGCCCCACCCCCCCCCCCCTCTCCCAGCCCCACTGCAGCCCCCCAACCCTCCCAACCATCCCCTCCCAGCCCCCCCCCCCTCCCAGCCCCCCCCTCCCAGCCCTCCACTGAACCCCCCCCCCCCCCCAGCCCTCCCAACCCTCCAAGCCCTCCATTGCAGCCCCCCCCCCCCAACCCTCCACTGTACCCCCCTCCCAACCTTCCCCTCCCATCCCCCCCCCCCTCTCATCCCTCCACTGCAGCCCCCCTCCCCCTCCCCCTACCTAGCCCCACTGCAGCCCCCAACCCTCCCAACCTTCCCCTCCCAGCCCCCCAGACCTCCCAACCTTCCCCTCCCAGCCCCCCCCCCCCCTCCCAGCCCTCCACTTCTGCCCCCCTAGCACTCCCAACCCTCCACTGCAGCCCACCCAGCCCTCCACTGCACCCCCCCCCCCCTCCCAACCTTCCCCCCCCCCCTCCCTTCCCTCCACTGCAGCCCCCCCTCCAAACCTTCCCCTCCCATCCCCCCCAACCCTACACTGCAACCCCCCCAACCTAGGCCTCCCCTCCACTGCTAAGGCCAAGATTAGATGGAGAGATAATAATAAACACACCAAATCATAAAAAAAAAAATATGGCATGTGAAAATCACCTAAATAATTTAAAAATAACACCCCTGATGAAAACATAATCCAAAATGCATTTCATTGCATAAAGAAATTCACATACAAGCAGTCCACCAATAAAAGAAACCTTAAACTCCAACACAAGTCTCTCTCCTAAGTCAAAAATGGAGGGGATTAATATCCCCCCCATCACCATCATCATCATCCCCATGTCTAGCATCATCATCATTAGCAGCAACATCGACAGCAACATCATCACCAACCGCACCGTCAGCATCATCATCATTAATCTCATCACCAACAACATCATCATCAACATCCTCGCCAGCTCTATCGCCACCAACGTCATCACCACTAGGACCCTCATGGGAATCACCTGAGTCATTATTTAGAGATCTCATTGATTCCATACATGAATGAAAAGTGGAAGCAACCTCTGATGGTAGTGACTGATTCAAAACTGATAGAGCTTTCATGAAATGTTCATTCATTAGCTTACTTTTTTCACGCTCCTCTAATACTATTTTCTTTGTTGCAGCTAATTCAGCACATGAAATTTTCAACTCAGAGGCCTTAGAGGAGTCTGATGATGACCAATACCTAGAGGGGACAATGTTTTTTCCTGGACTACAACGGACTCTTCCTGGATGCTCCACACCTAACACCTAACTCAAATGATCATTTGGCCCTAAGTTGTTAGCTTCCTTCTCATCCATGGACTCCAAGGCAGACTGTTGAAATTATAAACATATTAAATTATGAATTTCATATAAATGTTTGAAATATAAATAAACAAACTTACAATTTGATCTTGTGTTTGTGAATTAACTATAGTTCAATATTTTTTTTCCTACTGAAGCAGAATAATTTGGCACAAGGTAAAGGACCTTCAATGCCCAATTGATCTTGCTGCATATGAGAAGTGCACAAATTTTTATTACAAACATATATGATAAATGAAAAAAAATGGATTGAATTGAGTTGCAACAAAGACCTACAAACATTGAGATAAATGACCGTCATAACCGATTGGTGGTTTTCTAAAATGGTTTTCAGAAATGGTTTTATGAAGTGGGTTTCAAGGAAATATACTACTTGTTTAGAAAAAATAGACAAGATTTCTTATAGTATAAGATGTAATTTCCAGGTTAAATTGACTAACCAAGGGAAGGAATGAATAAGTTATGATGACATGTTATAAATAAAGGCATTATTTTAATTCAGATGAACGTACCAACTGCTTCTCTTTGTCGGGAATTGTAGTGCGCCCCAATGTGTGTAGATATGTCATTTCATCTTTTTTTCACTGATACTTCCTAAGAAACAAAAAAACAATACAAGTAATAAAAATTAAATTTTATATAAAAACCATTAAATATGGGTAGTACCTTTTACTGTTCAGTCTTTCAATGTGCGATCATTTTTTGATATTGACTTTTTGGACAGTCAGGGTTTGTGGGTACACCCTCTAACTCAGTACCCACTCTACTCCTCCAACCAATATTTAACTCAGACTTGTATGACCTCCAATACTCTCCAAGATCACTCAACCTAGAAGCTTTGGAAGCTTCACCATTTGGAAATTTAAATTGACTCGGCAACGAACATGTTAAGTCATATGAATACATTACTAATATAAATATAAATTTATAAAATTTCCATACCCATATCTGCACCCATGCCCCATCCTTGATGTCAGCACTGATATGTCTCCATGAGACCAGTTCCACTGGAACAATATCATGATATTTGGCTAAAGTATCCATGAAACTTCTACAATCCTTATCATTTTTAACTACCATTTGATTTTGAGAATTGTAATTCACCATAATTAGAGTTTCACGATTCCAGGCATCCCACATTTGAGTGCGCCCACATCGCCTACTAGAAGATCCCACTAAATAAGATAAGAGGTGAAAAGAAAAGATTTAAGTGACAATACAATAGGAAAAAAGTAAAATGCTATAATTTGAAACATTTATAATAATAAAACCTGATGCAGGATCTTGAATAGGCTATGAGGCATCTGTGGACTGTGCTGGATCAGCATCCTCTGAAGGAAGTACCTATTCCACAGCATACTCCGGCTGATCTTCATGAACAGCAGTGGAAACAGAAGGAACACACTCAATATGTGTAGGATGGATGGTGGGAAAAGGAGGTGGTGTAGACATGTCAGAATATGCATAGTAGGTCCGAGGATTCATGAATGGATATGGAAATTGGGCATGTGAGAACATCGGTCGAGTCAGTGTGCACATGGAATGGGAAAAAGATGGTAAATGGGATGATGATGGAGGCATGTATGGGAACATCCCAGGGGTCTCAAGCGGAGGGTGGACATGTGTGGTAGATGGGATTTCCACTAATGGGTCATTGTTGGGAGTGGTAAGACAAGAGCTCCTCCTAGGTCTAGGAGGATCCCTACTCGGTCCCATACAGGGAAGAGGAAACTCTGGAGTTATATGTCCCTAAAAAAATTGATCAAAAATATGAACTTGATATTATATGTAATGAAGAAGATAAATATTAGAATTAATATACTCGTTGAAGACAACTCATGCTCACGTCTAATAGGATCAACATCAAATAATCTCTTCTTGCGAGTTTCTATAGTTTTCTTTATAATCTCCATAATAATGAAATAAATATTTTTTAGCAACAATTTTTACATATCATACATACAACTTAAAAAATGTCATAAAATCTATCAGTAATGATAATTTACAACCAAGTTATACAATTTTTAAAAACACATTTTAAACCTAGTTTTCTGAATTGAAAGAAATATAATTAAATGAAACAAAACAAAACATTACTAAAACAGACATATCATTCCAAACTAAAACTAAATTAAAGTAATTACATTAGTACCAAACTGAGAAACTCACGTCAAGGTAAACTGAATGAACTTTGAATATATATGGCTGCATTTATATATTACCCTCCACTACCTCAGGTTCAACATCATCTCTCACAATGGGACAATTTGTGTCATCAAATACAATATTTTGGATAATACCGATGGGGCGTCAATGGTGAGAATTTCATCCCCAGCTTCATGAAAAATATGTCTTGGGATTAATTAATTAATGAAACCATAATCAGGTTTCAGATTCTCTTTCACATAAAACACTGGTTTTACCATTGATGCCAAAATGTATGGTTCATCAGTATGCAGGAATCGACTCATGTCAATAACTCTAAATCTACAATCATCAATAAATGTACCATGGCGCGTCATTGAATCCAACCATTTACATTTCATCATAGTGACTCGACCTTGAGAGTAGTAATCCAATAACAATATTTTCTCAACCAGTCCATAATAATACACATCTTCATATCGAGGTCAACTATCTGATGCATTGGCATAACAATCCGTTCTAGCAGTTAACATAAAGCCATATTTCTGTGTTCTCATTTTCACCACTTTATTAGTTGTAACAAATTTGTATCCATTGATTATTAAAGATTTGCAGTCACAAACCAAAGAATTGGGACCAAAATCCAACACTCTTAATTCTTGATAAATGAAGTCAGCAGGTAAACTCAATACCTGGAATACATATGAGTAATATAATTAAATATATATCTATATTTTAAGGTATTTAATGTAATGGTCATACCTTTTTGATTTCAACCAAGCTGGGAACTCTTGGCTATGTATAGCCTCTCTCCTTGTCAACGACAAAGACCGATGAACTCTACTTATAATTTGTTTATATTCTCTACATAAAATGACAATAAAAGTATAAGGTATATGTGATATGATATTGTATAGGATAACATATATATATTCAAATTGCTTACTTGATATAGGCATCGAAAAAACCATATTTAAACAAGACTGTACGATGTGCCATATTCCGCTCTTCAAAGCTCAATGTAACCAATGTATATGACCTGAAAATTCCTCCTATTTGGGGAAGAGATGGAAATGAGGGATGAATTTCCTCATACTTCTCATCTTAGTTTCTCATTGGTTGATTATGTCTTGTGCTCACATCAGACAAATACATTGAACAAAAATCCATACATTCTTGGGCCAGATAACTCCTCACAATGGAACCTTCGGGATAATTCTTATTTCGGACATATGATTTCATTGTGCACATATTCCTTTCAGTGGGATACATCCACCGAAAAGTGACTGGTCCTCCAAGAAGTGTCTCAGTTGGAAGATGAACTGTTAAATGAAGCATGCTAGTGAAAAAGGATAGAGGAAATTTTTTTCCAACTCACACATAATTAACGGTGCCTCTTGATGAATTTTTATCAACAATGATTTGGATAACCTTTTAGCACAAAGGCCTCTAAAAAAATGACACAACTGAATCACTACCACTCTTACATTATTGGATAGCAAATGCCAAAATTCTATTGGAATCAATTCATGAATAAGGATGTGATAATCATGAGTTTTTAGGGATTTAAATTTCAAATGTCTTCTATTGACTCGTTTAGATATGTTGCTGGAATAGCCATCTAGAACCTTGATATTCTCTAATACTTCTAGAAATTGATCTTTCTTTTCTGGTGTCATAACATAAGAAGCACAAGGAACTTTTCATTTGTTTTCACCGATACAAACAGTATGTAGTTCTGGTCGAATACCCCAATCCAATAAATCCTGAAGAGATCAGAAGTTATCTTTGGTCTTCCCCTTAATATTCAAAATAATTGCAAGCAACATTTCACATATATTTTTCTCAATATGCATTACGTCTAAATAATTACATAACAAATTAGTAGACCAATATGGAAACACAAAAAAAATACTTCTCTTTTTACAATTGTAAGTGACTTCAGTATCAGTATTCTTCCTCTTTCGAGATGTCAACTGACCTTTTCCTACTGAAAATATGAAATATTTCAATTCATCAAGCACATCACTTCCTGACATACGTTGAGGTGGTTCTTCAGTGTCAACATTATTATCAAACCTCCGACGATTCTTCCTGTATTGATGATCCATTGGTAAGAATCGGCGATGCCCCATGAAATTGAAACTGCAATGATATTTAAGCCTTCTCGATCGTGTATTCTTCATACAAACGGGACATGATATTTTTCCCTTCGTGCTCCAACTAGACATTATTGCATAGGAAGGGAAATCATTTATGGTCCATAGAAGGGAAGCATGCATCTGAAATGTATTCTTTGAAGAAGCATCAAATGTCTGCACACCTAAATCCCAAAGTTGTTTTAACTCTTTTATTAAAGGCTGCAAGTAGACATCTATGTAATTACCAGGATCCGAAGGTCCAGATATCAGTATACTCAAGAAAGTAAAAGTTTTTTTCATACACATCCATGGAGGAAGATTATAAACATGAATAAAAATGGCCACGTGCTATGAGCAGTAAGCATCTTACCAAATGGATTAAAACCATCACATGATAGGCCCAATCTGACATTACGCACCTCAGCTGCAAAATCAGGATATTGTGCATCAAATGTCCGCCATGCTAATCTATCTCAGGATGGACCAGCTCATCATTACCTTTAATTCTCTCAACATCATGCCATCGCATATTGACTGAGATTTATGGATACATGAATAGATTTTGAAGTCTGGGAATCAATGGAAAGTGCAACATGACTTTCTGTGGCACATGAGACGGTGTTCCATCTGCATTTGTCTTCCATCGAGATGTTCCACATTCTTTACAGTCATTACAGTCAGTTGTTTCCTCCAAAAATAAACTGCAATCTTTTGGACAAGCTTGGACTTTATTAGTAGCAAATCCAAGATGCTTAATTATCTTCCATGCCATGTAATGATTTGAGGGAATATCTGCACCATCAGGAAGTAATTCCTTCAAAAATGTAAGAATATAATCAATGGAAGTATTAGAAATCCCATACATGGTTTTCCCATGATATAAACACATTAAAAATTCCAACTTGGTCATTTTAGTACATTCTTGATATACTGGAGTTCTTGCATCATCCAATAAATTTTTCACTCTGTCAACATCATCATCTTCAGCATTTTCCTCATGTGTACTGATATCATTGTCTTCTTGCATCGGCATTCTATCTCTCTCGGAATGATGCACATATGGAAACCAATCAAATATCAAATTCTGCATGTCACTTCGTTCATTTCGTTTATGAACAGTCAAAGATTGACTCGTCTCTCCATGGTGAAACCAAACATTATAGTTTGCTTGAAATCCAAATTTCATTAAATGGTAAGTAACTTCTTCTCATCTTAATCATGGTCTTCCAACACAATTATAGCAGGGACACTGTATAAAACCTCCATCTGACGCATTCCTAAATGAAAAATCTAAAAAAATCTCCAAATTATTTTGAAACTCGGTTGAAATCCGATCGGTACGATACATCCAGCTTCTATCCATTCTATAACAAGAAAAAAATTATCATTCAATCAACAATGTAAATAATATTTAAAAAATTAATTACAATCAATTTTATTATTAAATTAATCAAAGAATATTAGTATCTAGCAGAACATATTTAATGACAAGAGGAGTCCATGATTGAATAAGTAGGAAAAAAGGGAAAAGGTCTACTTTGAGATGTAAACTAAAGAAAAAAGTTAAAAAATACACTCCACATGGAATGTATTTCACATTCTAATAAGGCACTACACCGGGATCATGCTCAAGTGAAAATGCACCAAATCAATGATATTTATAGATTACATGATAACTATCCATAATAAACCCCATCCCATGAGGATAAAAAAAATTTACCACCACATCCACCACTAGGTTTATCAAATCCTCAATGAGTCCAAAAGATATGAGTGGTGACTCCAAGTTAATCTCTACTCGTAGGGCTGGCAGAATTTTTTCCATGACTGTCACTAATCAAATCATCAAATCCTTAGTTGGTCTAGGAAGTATAAATGGTGGCCCTACATCATCCCCATACATTAAGTATGGGGTCATTATTATCATATTTTCTAATAAATTTTAACATTTCTATGTTGGGAAGTGGTTTCATGAATCTCGTGCCCTAGTGATTCCTACTTTCATACAACAAACAGCTTTCATTGGGAGAACATTCCATGGGGATAGTCAAGAATTACCTCAGGGACATTATCTATAGAAAAAAATAGGGTAACATCCACTGAATAATATCAAACATCACATAGTTCAAAATATTAAAGACCCATTGAGAATAAGTGTTGATGGAGAGACCTCAACAAAACTCTCAAAGGGGAAGCGTGTAGTGAAAAGTCACTCTTTCACTGAGATAAAAATGATATGATGCCTTATTCCTGTTATTAATTCATGATTTTCATCATTATCAATATGGTAGATGATATAGATTGATACATGGACACTGAGTCATGTAATGAGAAAATAATACCCCGATACATGGGTTATATCATAACATTGGCTAAGGCCCCCTTGTACCTATAACCATTGTAAGAACCAAAATAAGTAACCTCTAAGTGTGGATATAAAACCCCCTCAATTATATTCTACAAGAGATAATAGAAAAGTTCTAGTTATCTACCACTCTCCACCAAGATATCTTGAAGTCCAATCCATGGAATAGAATTTGGCACAGTATGATGCAGATATATTAAATATCAAATTGCTCAATGAGGAGTAACTTAAAGGAAATATTTCCACTGGGAGTCTCCTCTAAGAATAGGTGGAATTTTATCCTCCAACTCACTAAGGAAGTTAATATACCCACAATAATATAATATGAGCACTTTGTTGTCTTTGGATCTATACAATCGAACTATTTGCATATGATAATTTAGGAATTCTAGGATTTCCCTCTGTGATGATAGACATATTCTTTATATTAGGATATCCACCTAGTCCTAACATGAACTAGTAGTCATTGAATATAATATTTCATAAAACTACATCAAGATTATCCTATTACTCACACTCAAGGAACAACTAAGAAAACATTTACCTTGTAACTCCTCATCACTATTGAGTCTTTTTTCGCATGAATGGGAGTCATTGAAAGGTAGTGTTCCCTAGTTTATCTTGAATGGAATCCATATCCTAAATTTTTTTACACCACTCTACCTCAAAAATATTTTGGTATTCCTAATTTACCAACATTTGATGGTATGGGAGATCTATAGAATAATCTCTCACACTTCATGTCTCGATGTGGCCCAATTATGTTCCCATGAGACTGTAATGATAATGCAAAAAATGTGGTTTGTTATGTAGACTCCAGTGGGCCCAAATTTTTTCTACTATATTAGCCTCCTTAAAGGGTTCATCACATGCTAGGATGGCCTTAATCATCATTTAAATTATCAATACAACTCTATTCTAAGGAAAATAATTGACGTTAATCTCATGGACAATTAACATCAGGAAAATTAAAAGTTCTCTAGCTTTATCTCTAGATGGAAATGCCTAATTTACTCACTCAAAATTCTACTCCCATAGGGGAAGTTTTTTGACCTTTTTGTAGAGAACATCCATGATGAAGTGTAGACACTGTCGATATCGTTGAAATATCTAAGTAGATTCTGGGAGTTTAAATACATGGGGTAGCATATAGAAGATACCATTTAGTGAAATAGGTATAAAACTGCTAAGGAAGAAACTGTAGCTATTACACTCAATCTAGTGTCAGTGACTACTGGATAACCCAAGAAATCTCTACATCACCTGACACCTCCCACTTAGTAAAACAAAACAAAGAACTATCATGGTCAAGAGGCAAAGTGATATGAGGGTTTCCCATTATTTAAGGAGTAAAAGGATAATTTATTTTTAAATGAATAGGTTCCTAGTTACATTATTTTCATTATGGAAAATTATCTCCTTAGGCTTATCGATCCTAGGAAACCTAAGGAAGTTGTCCTTAGTGATCATCCTGGCTATTTCCCTTTTCACTAGAGTCCATTCCACACCATCCAATACTTCTTTGTCTTCAAATATATCCTCTAAATAGTGGTTGATTTAGAACAGTTGATACTTGTAAAATCCTTAGCAAAAGTGGACCATGTTTTTACTGCCCAATCAAAGGGAAAAAGTGTCTAGAAATATGTTCCATCTAGACATGATTGAATTTTTGATTAATTAATAACACAGAATATAGTTGATCAATACCATACTAATCTTAGGGCACAAGATTTTCAATTTATTGTGGTCTCTACACCTCCTGTGTTATCCAAATTTACACCATAAAACCCATCATTTGGAGGTAGATGAAACCAAAATAAGAAAAAAATGGCACAAGATCAAGAGTCTCATACAACAACCAATTACTCGTTCATTTTTCTTTTTCTCATGAGAAGAAAATACTATATGAAAGTATCCACGCCCTATAGGGATAAATTTTAAGTTTCTAAAACCCTAAAATTTCGATAAATGATTGACTAATTTCTGTGTATTCCAGAACTTATTTCCAAAAGGATGAACTAGCTGGGAGTTTACCAAATACCAATACATCATCAATAATTTAAAAATTACATCTTGATTCGCAGTAAGGTGTACAATATTACCATGTTTAAGAGGCGATGGCAGGGATGTCAAGGCGGAGGTGAAGGCTGGGAGGTCCAGGTCGGGAGCCGGGAGGCAGATCCGGGATTCGGGAGCTGGGAGGTGGAGCTGGGAGTCGGAGGCTGGGGAGGGGAGTCAGAGGTCGGGGAGGGGAGTCAGAGAGGGGAGGAGAGGACTGAGAGTCGGTGGTCGGGGAGGGAAGGACATGGCTGGGAGTCGAGGTTCGGGAGGTAGTGTTGAATCGGGGAGCGTGGTGGAAGTATGAGGAGGAGGAGCCTGATAGTTAGGTCTGATAGAAGATTGAATACCCACGGTTTTAATAAAAACGTGGTTATAGACAACTAAAACCAAACTATCCCCACTGTTTAAAGAACCGTGGGGATAGGTGCATGGGGATAGACCCCATTTCTAGTAGTGATTCCATAAACATAACTAAAGCCACCAAATTTCACCAAAACATTGATTGTGACTTAAAATAAAATTTAGAAAACAATTTAGAAGTTAAATAAATAAATCACTGAAGAATAAATCTTTTTCATGAAACCACCCACTTGAACTCTATTTTGATATTTATCCTCATATTATAAAACCTATAAATAAATCATTTAAATAAAAGGGGGATTCAGGATGTGACAATACCAATGTTTGGGCATTATTCATTCACATCGAGTCTCATTTATAAGGTCCTCTACTATGATAAAAATGTCATTTTTTCCTATACAATAGTCAGATCTATGTGGGGACTTGGAGAACTATGTGTGTTCTAATTACTATCATAAAAAGATACGTACTAATGCATGGACATCCAATTCCACGCACTGCCACCAATATCTATGAATTTTTATCATATTGTGGCCTTAACAGTATGATCCTAAAATGCATGCATGTTTATGTCCAAGTTGTTTGGCCTTAAACATCACCTCTATAATTCTATCTAGCATGAATTTAAATTTCCAAGGTAAAGAGACATATTCTCAACAAGTTGAAAAATCATAAAGGGTATACTCAGCTGAAGTTGAGTCTCCACTCACAATTAATGAACCTCGTATGGCCTAGGAAGAATTAAATCATTCTAAAAAAACATCCAAATAAAAGGGACATAAATTATTGTTAGGATAGAAACCCATAAGGGAATCCCCCAAAAAAGATAGGTCTCTTATAACTAATTCCTTCCTCTAATGTATTTTGAGAATGATAGATAATGAAATGTAAATAGATAAATCTATTAGGGACTATCACCTATACTTTATAAAAAGTAGAGATATGATCATTTAACCAAATGTTTTAGGAAAAAAGTTATGGAAGATATTTTTTGACATTGACATATAAGCCTACACTATATCATGGGCATGATATCATTCATAACAAGAACCCCACCTCACATTGAGATGATTTTCCCTTTAGATTATCATATACTCATGATATTTCATGTTATACCCCTTCTCCCTATGAATGTGTTTAATACATGGTGTCATAACCTTTAGGGTTCTAAAACCCTCCTTAGACATTCTTTTACCAAATTTCTTAAATCATATCTTTGATGCCTAAGTCAACACAAACCTATTATCTAAGTAGATATATTCTTTTTTTAATCCCATGGACTTCATTGAAATATTGGTAATAGGTTTCTTGATGGATCTGAATGGACCCCCCCCCCCCACACACACACACACCCATCCCCATTGAATGGTGAACAATGTAGTCTTTTAAGGCATGTAGTAACCCCTTGGGGTTGTTTTGGTCTCAAAAGAAATGGAATCCTTAATCATATTTCTACCCATGACTATGTTTGGATTTGGTTTCAACTAAAATTATTGTTTAACCTCCTCCCACAAATCTATGTCTCCCCATTGATTTAAAAATTCTTATTTCATGATATACACATACCATAACCCGCCTTTTGAAGTGGATTTAAATATAAAAAATGTTACAAATTCATGAATTTTGTCTACTTTAAAAGAAATATAATTGTATCATATTTCTTCTATTCCATTTCACATTTAATTTTTCATGTTCTATGAAGATATACATTCCTCGAGTTGAGATACACCTCATGGATACCCAAAATTCCTTGAGTCAAAATCCTTCTCTTGAAAAAATTCTATCACACTTCATCAGATGATATATAGATCCATGAAATAGAGTGATTATAAGTGGTGACTTATCTACAGACTAGTTCCAATATGAAAATTCATCTACTTAAAAATAATTTCATCCTAGAATTCATGCACTAATCATATTAGGTATTTTCCCTTGAGGCCCAATATTGGGGTTTATTCTTGATATTTCTTTCCTTGTATGAGAGCCAAGCCCATGTAATAACTCTTAGTTCATGGTTATTACCATTTTCAATATTTTAATAAAATATGAAAATTTATCTATTTCTTTTTATATGAGATATATCTATGTAGTTATTATCTATAAATAACTATGCATCTTATGATTCCTATTCCAAAAAGATACATAGTGAAATATAGTAACCATATCATAGATCTAGAGAGAAATCTCACATTGATTCCAATCCTTCTATCAACCTATAATTTGGATATTTACTAATTTATGATACTAAAAAATTGATTTGAGATGATCCTCCTATTGACAAATATCCTCTCCTTTATAAGTTATATCTAGAAGCTGACCATATGTTAAGGAATCATGTAGAAAGTTTCCATCGTCCCTTAGAATTTAATTCCCTTCTATTGTAATAATGTTTTTGTTATATATTTTTTTCAATATGACACTATTTATTTTGCGTGAAAGTTACTTAATAATGTTATATAATTTTTATGTTAATAGAATTAAGGAATGTAAGAAAGCTTAATTTACTCTGTTAAGAAATATTCCTTTCAAATTCAGACAATACTAAGTCGTTATTTAAGTTCCTAACATCATAAAGGTAATCATGATCCAATCCAGATTTTTATTCCTTTATATATAGTGATGAAAGTATAGAGGAGGAAATATATAATGTGTAATAATTCCAAGATCAAGAGATTTTAGAATGTTCAATATATTGTTTACTGAATTAAAATTACCAGATACACTTTACCGAATGAAGATCACTAGACTGAGGTGATCGGATGATGATGGTAAAGTATAAATTATAATGCATTGAGAATACCATATGGATAAAGATAAATGTTACTGAATGGACCTGATGGATAATTTTTTATCAGATGAAGGTCAAAAGTTATGAATTTTTAAAAATAATCTCTATGAAGATTGATTAATGAATCTGCAGACCTGATAAGATTGAGTTTCACAGTTATGATATAGAATGATCATATAGATATGTCAGAGAAATTTTGAATTATCGAAGGAATGTTATGAAGAAATGTCAAACCGAGAATGGGTGAAGTACAAATATTTGATTTATGGTTATGAAATCTATATAAAGTTAACATGAAATTTTTGTTTCCTATGTTATGGTATCATGAGCTGTATATAATTCTCGGCTATATAAGGGTTCTGATGATAGAATTTCAAAGTCATCAAACAAAGGAAATCTATCAGATAAATGTATTTGAGTCAAGCACTAGATTTATATTTCTATGAAGTTTCAATGGATGAAGTTCAATTAGAAAAAACAACATAAAAGATATAATGAATAAATTTTTTAAATTTTCAATAGGTAAAGAAATATGAAGGATATCAGATAGATGAACATCAGACTGAGGTACACAATGTTATCTAATAGATGATCCTATGAATATTTATTTTCCTGGGTTTCTAATAAAAAATGATCAAATGGAATTTCATTAAATAGTGTTTTTCTATAAAGAGTATTGATTAGGGAGAGGTATGAAGATGCATGGGATAGTGATATTATATTTAATCAGACATGCATATGAAGAGTACCTCATATTGAGATTTCCTAACAAATGGAAACCAAAACAAAGATACATCATATAATGAAAGTTTGGGAATCAATCGGATAGAGATTTATAAGGGTTTACCATCATACAAAGAACTCCTAATGAAGTAAATAAATGTAAATACACCATTCAAAGGAGTTATCAGGTAATTTACATAAACTATATAATGTCTTTTAACATAATGATTTTGGGATGATCTTCAATGTTTGATATATTTTAGATGTTAAGGATGTTTGTAAAAGTTTCTTAACATTGAGTTTAAGGAAGTTAGAAGAAAGGGGAGAATTCAAGAAACCTCAAGAGTATTCGAGAATGTTTTAGAAGATTCAAAAATCATGCTAAAAAGTTCAATTGAGTGGAAGCTTCATGATAAAATTTAAATGAGTAAGAAAATGAATTTGAGTTATCTCTGAAAATCATAGAACTGAACCTATATAAAGGGATACAAAAGTGAAGATATAACAATACTATTAACATAAAAGGATATGAAGTATTAATTATATTGTGCTGTGATTTTCCAAACAAGGTTCCTACTTGGTTGAAGAATAGTACATAAAATGGAGAGGATTCATAGAGAGATCTAATAGATGAAGCATAGTGGGAATAACTAGTTGAGTTCCTACTCAATCAAATAAGAAATAAGAACACTAGTACGAACTGTTTTTACTAGATAGAGAAGCATCATATTGATTCATTGGATGTAGAATCTAAATAAAGTATATTAATATGAAGTGCAACGAGGAGCATCAGATGGAGAAAAACCAAATAGAATCATCAGAAAGAGAACATAGTGAATAGAGTCAATTAGATAAACATTTTCGAAATAATTTTTCCAAACCATGTTATAGAAAAGTTGTGAATGATGTTATCCAATCCTTAAAAACATTATGAGTATGTTTCAAGGCCACCAAATTCTTAATAAAGTTGGTCAAGATCTTTATGATTTTATACAGGTGAAGGAGTTACAACTTTCTTATGGAGGAATAGAAGATCTTTCAATAGTGGATTAGAAAATAAGAATGAAAGATATTATATATAGGGGTATATCCATTTTCTAAAAAGGGTTATTAGTTGGGGGTATAACCAGATTTGAAGAGAGAGGATATTATTAGGATTTTTGGGTGGTATAACCAAATATGGAGGAAGATCTATTTACTATTGCATAGAACCACGGTTAGTAGGAGGAACAATTACTAGGATAGAGAACTAGTTATTTCATTTACCATTTTAATCCTATAAAGACAGTAAAATAATCCTTATCAAGGGATATGAATAACATTGAAAGGATTAGATCTTTGTACCAAACCATGTAAGTATCATGTGTTCATCTATCTTTATATTTTTTAATATGAAAGATGAGGTTGAGATTTATATTTTAGATCATCGTAACACTTAAAATTTATTAGAGGTCAGGAAAAGTTTCCTTATGAAGTTATAAAATTTCTTATCAAATAAATGTAAAAGTGATCACTAATTCACCCCCCCCCCCCATATTGATCCTATATTGATCCAATGTAACTAAAATTGGTTTCTAAGGATACTCCCTCTAAAATATCCAACTATTATTGACGATGAATTTTAATTCATTGAAAAACAAGGGTGTTCTAATTTTGGATAGAATAAACTATCACAGTTATAATAAAAGGATGTTACCTTATCTTTTATCTATGGGACAGGAAGTTATAAATACTTAAAAAAGTGGTATTTTCTACCACTAATGAAGTTTCTATGATAGCTACTAATAAGAAAAATTAAAAATTTGATGAAAAATATCATAATTCCATGTTGATGGATGTTACAAAAAGTTTTATACAAAAAACATAGGGTTTCCATTGACTAAAAAAATGTAGGATAAGTTGAGAATAATATATAAAGGAAAAGATAAATTTAAGTAAGTTAAGACACAAATATGAATGAGTATGATTGAATATATTAAGATGGGTTATAAACAAATTGTTGAGGGATACTTTACAATAGTTAATGATATTATCAGCAATATCAGATGTTTGGTGATAAGATGGAAGAATATAATATCATTAATAAAATTATGGGAAAATTTTAGGATAAGTATGATGATAATGTTTTAATATTATAATATCAATAATATTTACCTCTAGATAAACATCAGAAAATTATTGTGGCATATGAAATGAGAAAATATAATATCTCTAAGAAGAAGGATATAGAAGAAATTAATTTTGAAGCATTGTTAAAAAGTATTATTAGAGATAAAGATTTTTTTAAAGAATCTAATGATCTAGATATAGTGTAAACTGAAGAGTATATCAACATAATCATCTATATTTTTTCTAATAAATATAATAAATCAAATTGGAAAGTTAAAATTTCTCTTAAATGTTGGAATAGTAATGATAAAGTTTTTTTCCACAAAACTATCCAAAGAATAGGTATGATTATTTTGCATCTAATGAATAATTTAATAAGTATAAGAAACAAAATTGGAATAAACATAAGATACTTTTCCCTTATAATAACAAGAAACTATTGCTAATAAAAAGAGAGTATAATGATTCTTAATCCAATAATGAATATGATTATCATGTAATCTTATTATCTCATCTTATAAGAGGAAGTGCATTATAATATAGTGATGATGATGGTGAAGAAAGGAAATAAATTGAGTGTATTATAAAAGAAAATTTGGAATACTCACTTGATAAAAATACCCAACTCAATAAGAAAAGGAATAAAGTTAGAAAAAGATGTCAAGGAATCATAGAGACTGTTCATAAGAAATAAAGCATATCAAATGAAAAATCTAAGAAAAAGATGAATATTTTTCAATATAAATATTACATAAAAGGAAAAATAAGGTCCCTAATTATTCCCAGTATACTTTTTATTTTTACTAATTTGAAGGGAATTGATAGAGAAGCATTATAGACGATTCAATAATTATTGTAGAAGTTTTTATAGTAACATAGAGAAATCCATCATGGATTATTTTTTACACCATGGAGAAGAATTTAGTGCTTCCCTTGAAGGGGATAAAACCTGAAACTGAGGTATGTGGACCAAAATTTTCTTAAAAAAGGGTTTTGATGTTAAGTTATCTGAGATATTTGGGTTATTGTGTTTATAAAGATGAACTTTTTTATTTTTTTGTTGAGGTGGGTTTAGGATTTTCCTTAAAAACATTTTCATATTTCCCCTAATACAAATATGTTAGAATGAGCTTGAGGAAAGTATTGAATGAAATAAATGTTATGTATAACATTGATTATGTTAATTATATATTCTTCTTTTCTACATCTAGTTTTCCCATATAAACATTAAATTATTTAGTTAAAGGATATTTTTTTAGAAAGTCATGTGATATTATTTTTCTCTTAAGGTAAGTTTTCACAATTCTAAGATGAATAAAGTTTGGTTGTGGTGTCCCATTTGAATTTAATTTTCAATAATGGGTTGAAGTAAATTAGGTGGATAAAAAAGATGTAAACATTATATGGGGAGAAAGTATTGTGAAAAAATATTTACATTGAATTTATTTAATGTTTTAATGTGTATTGAAAAAAATACGGTCGGAATATTTTTGTTCCAATGTGTGTTTGTTTGTATTTGTTTCAATGTGTCAATATATGTTCTAGGTGAAATTTACTTAATAAATCTAGATAAGCTTTATGAGAAGATAATTAATAAGGGTAAGAAAGTTTAATTAACTATGTTAACATTCCTTACAAAGATAGATTATGTCAATACATTCTTCAAGTGATTAACATCATGAAGGTAAACATGATCCAAGAAAAGTTTGTACACCTTTATATAAAGTGCTGAATTTACAATGGAGGAAATGTACAACGTGAGATAATTCAATAACCAATTGGTAGTACAATGTTCATGGGGTAATTTACTTGATGAATATTACCACACAAAGATCACTGGACTAAGGTGATCAGATGAATATGGTAAAGTATAAATTCTATCCACTTGATAATATTGGATGGATAAAGATTAATGTTATCAGATAGACATAATAGAGAGTTTCTTATTGGTTAGAGGTCTGAAGATACAATGTCTTCATAAGTTGTTGTATGAGGACTGATTAATGAACTTATGTCCCTATAAAGATTAAGTTACAATGTTTTGATATTGAATGATTCGATATAGAAGTCGAAGAAGTTCTAAAATATTAAAGGAATGATATGAAGCTACATTAGACAACAAATGGGAGATATATAAAGGGTTTAATCTCAACTATGAATATTACATAAAGGTAACTCACACATTTTTTCCTATATAAATGTATCATAGGCTCTATATAATGGTAATATTTGTAGAGCTAATAAGGATATATTTTCAAATATATTTAATGAATGAATATTATAGACTTGAGAAATTTGAGAAGAGCACTAGATGGAGATGTATATGAGGTTTCAATGGATAAAGGTTTGTAGGATAGAAACATTAATTATCCAATATAAATATATTTTATAATTTCATTAATAGAATAAGTATTAATGTCATTCTAAGGAAGAACATGTGACTAAGATATGTGATGTTATTGGGTGGATGATCCTATGAAGAGGTTCTAGACTGAGTTGCTTAGGAAAAATGATCAGACGGACTTTCATTGGATAGAGGCTCTCTATGAGGAGTATCGGTTGTGGATAAATGTGAAGATATACCAAATAGATATATGATAAGTCATAATACAAACATATGTTGAGTACATAAGAAGGAGTTTTCCTAACAAAGGGAAACGAAACAAAGATGCATCAGATGATGAATGTTTTAGAATCCATCATAAATAGATTATTGAGTGTGTACCATCAGATAAGGAAGTCCTAATAAATAAAATAGATATCCATACACTGGATAGAGTATTTACAAGGATATTTATATAATCTATGTATATTACCTAACATGATGATTCTAGGATTATCTTCAACATTTTATATCTTACTCAGGATAAGTAATTTTGAAAAAGTTAATAAACATCGAGTTTGTGTAAGGTCAAATAAATGATATCTTTCAAAATACTTAAAGAGTATTCAAGAATGTTAACAATGAGTTTAGAAACATCCTTTGAACTTCAAGTGAGTAGAATATTTGTGATAAAATGTTTTAGGGTATGGGAAAACGTATTTGAGTTTCCATCCAAACTCCTATAATCACACCAATATAAATGGTGTACGAAAGTATGGATTGCACACCACTGTTCATATGTAGAAGAGATAAAATAACTAAATATATCATTCCACAAGTTTCAAACCGAAGTTCCTACGTGGTTGAAGAAGATTGTATAAGACGAAGGATATTTAGATAGAGATTAAACAGATGAATCGTGGTGGTAATGGCTAACTGTGTCCCTACTCGATCAAAGAAGTAAGAAGTTTACCTAACGAAACTTGATTTTCTATGCTGATAAGAATTATATTATGTCATCAGTGGAGCTGATGTGTAAAGCATGTCAAGCTAAAGATTATGGAGGATCATCAAATAGAGACTAACTGGATAGAGTTATTAGATGGAGTACATATCAAATGGGGTGGATCAAAAGAATATTTTCTAAGGAATATTTCCAAATGAAGTTACAGAAAAGTTTAGAATGTTATTTTACATGTCTTATAATGATCATGAGGAAGTTTCAAGTCCAAAAAATCATAATATAGTTGTTGAATATCTTGAAGATTTTACACTGGGGAATGTTATCCAACTTGGTTATGGAATATGATAAGATCTTTCTACATTGAATTGGAAAATAATGAAGAAATAGCTTGTAGTTAGGGGTATAACTAGTTAATAAAACTTCTCATTAGTTGGGTGTATAACAAGCTGTGAAGATAGAGGATACAGTTATGACATTAGGGTCTACAAGCAATTGTATTGTAAGGGGTGATTTTTGGTTGGTTGAACCAGGGTTGACTAAAGGAATGATTAATGGAGTATATAATTATTTGATTCCTATGACTTTGTAATGATAGGAAGATAGTAAAAGAATCCATGTTTAGGGGAATATTCACCATGGAATGAAGTAGGTCTTTGTACCAAACCTCATAAATATTGTGTACTAATATCTATTTATATTTGTTGTATATGAAAGCTGGGGTTTAGATTTTTATATTCATGGATCATATCTCTATCAAGTTATCATAGATTAGTAAATGTTTCCTTATAAAGTTAAGAATATTTTCTGTAAAATAAATGTAAATTTGATTATTGATTCAATCCCTCCCCCCCATGTGGCCCAACATTCATCTAAGTTACCTTCACCTTCATTTTGAATGAATGTAATTCTATGGTGGGGGTTACAAAAAGTTTAGTTCCACACTCTTTGGAAAGGAGACCATGATACAATCCACACTCAAACCACATAAGATGAGTTTGATTAGAAATACAACTCTATTCAAGAAGAATAAGCATAAGGGATTTACATGAATTTCGAGACTTCTTAAACATTGAGTGATAAATATTCCTCACAAAATTTTACTCATTTGGGTGAAATGGTGGTGATAAACTCCTTTCAAGAGAAGGATATGGATTTTACACCTTACTGATGAAAAGGGATTCTGAGATGAAACCTCCATTTTGAGGATTTCCAGGCACTTTATAGTCTTCTAAAATGCATGATATGAGGTTCTCCATTTTTCATGGGCATAGTTTTTTTTCACATGTTTTAATTTTATTATTAGTGGATCTAAAATGGACATATGGATTGAAAATTATTTTAATTTTAAGTTCGTATTAATTTTAGTCCAAAGGAAGTTTTCACAAAGATAAAATTACAACATACTCCCATGGATGACTACATACTAATCCAAGCCGGCTAGGCCAAGTTTCCTAAGTTAGGCCATTTGTGCTAAGGCTTCATAGTGAAGATATTTATTCCAAGGAATTTAATCCAAGGGTCTTAATCCCAGGATCCTAAGTCAGGGATCCTATTTCAAGGCTTCTAAAACAAAGTATCCATGTCAAGGAAACTAAGCCTAATATTATAAAATATGTGAACTATATGTTCTCTGATTCCTACTTTAGTAGGATATGTAGGGTATCTCTTAAGTCTTCAAACACAACAAATTATTCACCCAATATTACATATGAACAACATGGGATCTGAATCTTGTTATCAATAGGATACATAGGACGCCTCTCCGAAGAGCAAACCCTAAACCATATATTCCCTTTATGCTTGTCTAATCACTATCATTTTTTGTGATGTCTAAATTTTCAATCATCATCTTAGATAATTCCTTTTTTTAAGACACTTCACAAGCCCCCCCCCCATAACATGTACATTCAATATTATCATCTCACTTTCATCACCAGCCTCAAGTCAACGTACTCTCATAGGTTTATTTTTATGCCTCAAGTTGAGATACTTCTCTCTACTTCATCAATGATGGTCTCATTCATTTACCTCCACTAGTGAGCACCCCCATCCATATATGGACCTCCTAATAAGTTCAATCCCAATCCTCATTCACATATGAGCCACTAACTAGGTGTAATCCAAAACCTCATATGTAAACATGCCTCCTAAAAGGTGTAAGACCCAACCTTATTCACATAGGGACCTCTTAATATATTTAATCCCCAAAATAATTAATATATGTGCCTATTACTAGGTGTAATACCCAACCTCATATAATATATGTGACTCTTACTATGTGTATTCCCCAACCTCATTAATATTTGTTCATATTATTAGTAGATCATTTCACAAACATGATTGAGATTCACTCTCAAACTATATGGGCTTTGATTCCTACCTAGGAAGGATACATAGGATGACTCTATGAGGTTCAATCCCAATAATTTAAAACATACCTTCACAAATTTTATGATCGTATGATTCCTCATGTATTTAGTATAAGATGGCATATATATTCCCCATGTTCCTTGAGTTGAGATCCCCCCTCTTTGTTTCTTCATGTGAAACCTTCAGTTGAGATCTATCCTCTTGATTTCATCATATGTTACATTGATTTGAGATCCCACCTCTTAATTTCCTCATAAGTTACCTTGATTTGAGATCACCGGTCTAGATTTCATCATATATACCTTGATTTGATATCCATTCTCTTCGTTTACTCATATATTACCTTGAGTTAAGATCCCTCTTCTTTGTTTCCTAATATATTACCTTGAGTTGAGGACCCTCCTCTTAGATTCCTCAAATATTACCTAGACATTAGATTCCTTCTCTTAGTTTTCTTATATATACCTTGAGTTGAGATTCTTCATCATAGTTTCCACATATATTACCTTGATTTTATATCCCTCCTCTTTGTTTACTCATATATACCTTGAGTTGAGATCCCTTCCCAAGGTTTCCTTGTATATTCCCTTCAGTTGAGAGCCCTCTAATATGTTTCCACAAACCTATCTTGAGTTCAGATCCCTTATTTTGGTTTCTATACATACAACCTTGAGTTGGGATCTTCCTTTTGGTTTTTATAAACCCTTTAAGATTGTTTATTTTCTTGGATAAAATAATTGAGGGTTGCTTCGGTAAAAGTTCCACACTAGACATTGTTAGGTACCTCTCATCTAGTAGACATTGGCCCTTATCATGTGAACTTGAAAAGTAAAATTTTATCAATTAAGTGGAATTGAACTATGTGGGTTCTGATTACCTTCATTGGGATATATATAAATCCTCAATCATAGGACCCATCTAAACATCACAAAACTTCATTCCTCTTTTTGCAAGAGTCCAATGCCCTCCTGGATGATGATAAATTATATAGTTCCTTCCTATAAGGCTCTAAACTATATAAAAACTAAATACTAGATTAAATCTAATACATTATAATTCCGAGTTATAGTGTCCCCCTAATCTCATGTTGTTAGTAAATATATTTCATAAGGGTAACTTGTAGTGCTATTAATGCTATTGGAAAGGATTAGTGAATCATGACTTTAATCTATAAGAGCATCTCAGAGTAGTTAACAATATCATCTCAAAAGGTTTGGATAAGATTGACCTTCATTACTCTCAATTTTACACACATTTTATGAGTCTCTAGTATGCTCTAGTGACTAGCTTCTTTTGGAAAGCATGATCATTAATGAAACTAAACAAAATGTGATGAATATGTGAAAAAAACACATGTGTATAAAAAAATATTTCTACAGGACTAATATGTACGCCCATAAGACCATATAGGATTACCATTTAACAATTTCTAAAAAAATTCAATTCCTTAATAAACATGTCACATGGTAGCGGGTCATGGATTGAGGGATAGGTAATGAAATTCCATCATAATATAGAAGAAATTGAGCACCCATATAAAATGTTATCTAGGATTCCAATATAGTATATCGTAATCAAATATATTTTTTTCAAAAGGATATTATTGGGGAAGAATAAGAAGATGATGATTCCATGGAATTGGGGATCATTCCCTGATCAACAAAAGGATATAATATAAAGGAGGAATTTCTCCATTCCCAATAAGATTTCCAAGAGTGATCCTATATGATAGGAGTACGTTTTTATTTGGAGGAGATAGAAAAAGTCTTCACATATCATATTAAGATTTTTTCTCCCTTGTTTTTAATATCTATATTTAACTATGTGTGTGCCTTAGAATATTCAACAATATATATATTGTTTTTTGTTTTTAACCTATTTACATTCTATTAATATATTACATAACATCCTAGATCTAAGTATTCATTTTGTTTCCTTAATTTAATTGTTTTATTAACTATAATAAATAGAAACTTGACTAAATATAAATAATATAATATATGAATAAAAAAACTTTATTCATTCACAATGGAATATTGTAACAAAATTACTTAAAACCATGTATTATATATCAGGGATTATTACCTACCATGAATGATTACATCCTTTAACAATGAATAAAATAAAAAGGGGAAATAAATGAAAAATAATAATGTTTTTATAACTAGAAAATTCTTTGGATCATATTCACCTTTGATAATCATTATTAGTATCACTAAACCTACTATAAAAATTAACATCATCATATGTGAAATCATTTTGAAAATATTTCAATGAAATTTAAATTAACGAGATGTGTGATTTTAGAAGAGAGAATGGGATGAATTTGTAAACTATAATGGGTGTAATATATCCATTAATTTAACCATTATAAAAGGGTATATAGTAATTATGTATAAAATAAGTAAACATATTACCATTTCATAAATCTTGATATGTGGTTATACAAATTAAGTGTATTTTGATACTAATAATGTACATTTTAATAATAAATAATTTATTTTAAATAAAAAGATATTTAGGATATAATAAAATTATACTAATCCAGTTATGAAAATTCATTTTATTCTAATGTAATTGTGTTTAAGAAATAAATATTTTTATTAAATTAATTATATTTAAAGATTCATTTCAATAGAACGTTTTCATAAAATTAAAATAATGATTCCTAATTCAAATAAATAATATTAAAGAAATAATTATAGAACTATAATGAATATTTTTTCAATTGTTCAATACCAAAGAAATATTTTTTATTTAAGACCATGGTTTTTATTATATATTAAATGTTTAAAAATTTAATTTTTATTATTAGGAGTAATAGATTTAATGTTAAAAATATATATTTTCTTCAATAAACTTATTTCTATATATTGTGTATTTCTAACTTAATAAATTGAATTTATTACTATCAAAGAATTATTTAAATGAAATTTATTTTTTATATATTTATTAAATAAATTGACATTAATTTATTTTCACTTACTTAGTAAGGAATAATAAAAAATACATTTTTTTTCTTAAAAATATATTTTCCTAAAAATTATTTTTCTTATGAATTATACATTTTTTATTTTAAATTTAAATTCATTACTTATAGAAATTAAATTTATGAAAATTATTTAATATTTTTTATTATTATTTCAAATTTTGTTAATGTAGGGAAAAAATATCTCAAGCCATCATTGAAGCATTTTTAAGGTGATTGTGTTTATTGACAATGTGGGCCTCCATGTAGTGTTTGTCCACAAAGCAGACCACGATGTAGAATTCTTTGAAAAAAAGAGTAGATTCAAGGTGGCGTCAATTTCCAGTGTTTGCCAAATTTTGGGGCCTGAAAATCAGAAAATAGAGAGATGTGTTTTTAGCAAAGGGAGGTGCGCGAAAAAGAAAAGTGGTGAACGAAATATTTTTGTGGTTCATGAAAAAGAAAAGAAGTGCATGAAATATTTGTGTGGTGCGTAAAAAAGAAAAGTGGTGAATGAAATATTAGTGTGGTGTGTGTAAAAGGAATGTGGCGCATGAAATATTTTCAGGGTGCGCAAAAAAAGAAAATGGTGTGCGAAATATTCGCATGGTGAGCGAAATTGAGGATTGGTGTTTTTCGTGCAAGAGGTATTTCGAGATCAAAAGCTTAAAAATTGGAAAAGGAAAGAGGTGCGCGAAATATTGGGTCAGTGCGCGAAAAACGATGTTGCGTGTGAGATTAGTTTTTCGCGCCCGAAGTTTATTACTCGCTCAAGGAGGGTTTTCAAGCAGGGGTTGATTTTTCCTATAAATATGAAGTGACCCCCTCATTCAAAGTAGAAAAAGACTAAGAGATTATCTGATCTCTCATGCGCACAATTGTAATACACAAGGGAATTGCACGTAAACATAAATCTTGCGCGTAAAGTTAGGCGGTTGCGCGTAAAATAATTTTTTTGCACGTAAAAGAGAAGATTGCGCATAAAATAGATTCATTGTGCGTAAAAGAAGTGTTTGTACGTAAAGTAAATGATGCGTGTAAAGGGAGGTGGTTGCGTGTAAAATTGGTAGTTGCTCATAAAAGTGGTGTTGTGTGAAAAGTGGATTTCACGCAGAAGCAGGGAATTACGCGCAAGGCAGTGTAGAGGCTGCGCGTAAAAATTGTAGTTGCCCGGTACACCCGGTGCAAAGAGCGATTTATCTACGGGAGAAATTTGGGTGTCAATATAGAAACTATCAACAGTTAAGGATACAGAATTCATTAGAGATAATGAAGTGACCTACAGGTCTATAAACTATGATGGGATCCTCTAAAGAAGCACTGAGCTCACTTCAGTTGAGAGACTAGTGATTTCTCAAATTGTGAGTGGTTGTAAACTAGGAGGGACAGTGAGTCTGCTCCGAACATATAAATAGTAGTTCGCTTATAGTGGATTTGGTACATCATCACATCGTCGATGTATGCTCCTTGGACATATCCCAGTGAGGGTGAACCCAGTAAAATTGTTGTGTTCTGTGCATGATTTAAGATTCATTCATACACTGCAACAAAAAGGAGAGAGAGAAGAGGGTTTTGTCTAACAATAAAAAAATATCAAAAGGGCAGTTGTTTTAATTTTTCATACCTTGATTCACCCCCCTCCCCTCTTAGGGTATCTAGACTAGTGGACCTAACAATTGGTATCAGAGGGAAAGATTGATATTTGTGTTTCTTTCTCAAATGGAGGTCACCAATCACAAAGGGATTCTGATCTTCGACGGGAACAATTTTCAGCTATGGAAGAATTGGATGCAACACTACTTTTGATCCTTGAGAATGGATGTGTACACAGCAGCAATGCATGGCATAACTGGTGATATTAATAGTGGCTCATTATCTGAAGCTGAGTGTAGATAATTGGATGTTGATTCCAAGGAAATTAATGCTTTAGGGGGATCCCTATCCAATGCATTTTATACGAAGGTGATGTCATGAAAAAAATGAAATTCCATGTGGGAAAAGTTATTGAATATATATAAAGGAGATACAAAGGTCAGAGAGGCAAAGCTGCAAGTGTTGTGGAACAAGTACGAAGATCTGAGAATGAACCCAAATGAGTCTGTTGGTGCATTCTTTGAAAGGGTAAATGTTTTAGTGGAAGACATGTGAGGTCTTGGAGAAGTTATTGAATACTTAAAGATTGTAAAGCACATTTTTAGGTAACTTCCTCCTCGGTTCAATCCAAAAGTTTCAGTTTTGGAAGATAAAGACCCGAACAAGCTGACATTGGATAACCTGCACAGCACCCTTGTTGCATATGAAATAAGAAATGATGATAATGATGATGTGGAAAAAAGGGAAATCCAAAGAGGTGGCATTCAATTCCATGAAGAACCTCACTACTGAATATTCTCATGAAGAATATGAGATAGATGAGGTGATGTCATTCGACTCTTCAAACCTTCAAAGAGGAAAAGGAAAGTTTAAAGGGAATATTCCACTTGCCTGCTTTCAATGTGGAAAGGTTGCACATCTTGCGGAAAGGTGCCCCAAAAAGTTTCAAGAGGATGATGATGTCAAGGAAATAAAAATTCCCAAGAATAAGTCTCCAGCCTATGGGAAAGGAAAGAAAGAGTTCAAGAGAAAAAAAATTAAGAAGAAGAACCTTCTTTCAAAATAATGTGATAGTTCTTAAGAGTATGAGGTTGTGGAGGTTGAAGAGATAGAGAATTGCAGAGATAATGGAGAAAATTATATGGTGGAAGTTTTCAGTAGTTCTCAGAAGAAGAATACAACTGAATCTAATGAAGAAGAAGAAGAAGTTTAGGGAAGAGTTGATATGCAAGATGAGTTAGAGGCTACTCTTGAAGAGATATATGTTTGGAGATCCAAAACAATGAAAGCCAGCAAAGTTGTTCGTGACACCAAACTCTATATGCAGCAACAGGAAGAAGAGAAGTCTGAGTTGATGGAAGAAATTGAGAAACTGAAGTCATTAACACCAGAGGACTCAGAATCAGTTAGTGAGTATAAAATAAAGATTGAATAATAGAAAAGGGAGATTAATAGCTTGAATAACACAAGGAAAGATCAAATCAAGCATATTGAAGAACTTGAAGAAGAATTTGTCAATTTCCAAAAACATCTTAAGGATCAAGAAAAACTCTTGAATCATGTTGGGACATTAGGAAATAAGATCACTCAGAAAACCGAGAAGCTGAAAGTGTAGAATAGTGGTTCCGTAGAAAAGAAGCATCAATTTTGTATAGAAGATAAGGCCTATGGGGGGCTTGATCGAAAACAAAAATCTGTGAAAATTGAATTCAGATCGCAAGCACCCATTCCAATATTGAAGGTTGATTTGGGCATAAAGAAGATTCAAAATATTCTGAGATCCCAAGGGGAAACTAGCAGTGCTGAAGTGACATGAAGGAATGCACCTTATATTAGTTTGTATTGTTGTAGAAATATGGGACACTCACAGTATGTGTGTTCCATATCCAATAGATATCGAAGGGCACAAGAATAGAGGTGGTAGCTAAATAGAGAATGGTTATCTATAACATATTTTGAAGGACACTATTTTTGGTGTGAAGGATTTGGGCACATGGATAGGTACTATACTTCGACCATACAGAAGAATGTTCCAAAGAAAAATCAAAATGTTCGCAAGCTACAGATCAATGAACCAATAGGTGAGTTGAGAATGAAAAATAGATTTTAAGCTTTGCATGATGAAGTTGGTCCATCGTACTCTGAGAAATATCAAAAGTCTCAATCCATTCCAAGTGTGAAGGCAACAATATGGACCAAGAAGAAGAATGATGAGAAGGAGGTGGTGGCATAAATTTCCCTTAAAGTGCCAGATCACTCTGGTGTGTGGATCCTTGATAGCGGTTGCACATCTCAAATGACAGGTAATAAGTATCTTGTTAAAGGCCCAAAATATGACAAATAATGAGTTGTCAAGTTTGGAAATGATGAAGGCCTGAATATTATTGGTTTAGGAAAAGCCATGTTTGAGGGCAAAGAGATGAGACGTTATAATGTCTTAGTTGTAGAAGGCCTTAGTCACAATTTGCTCAATGTGAGTCAACGATGTGAATCAGGACATTCTATAAGGTTTACTTATAAGATGTGTATTTTCAAAGGAAGAGATGGGGCATTGGTTCTACAAGGAAAAAGAACAAAGGGAAATCTATATCTGGTAAGTGGAGAAGAAGATATGTTCTTTCTATCTAGAGAAGAAGAAAACAAGTTGTGTCATAAACGACTTGGTCATCTATGTCAACCATCCCTAGAAGATCTGGTAAAGTCTGATATAGTAAGAGACCTCCCTAATCTATCATGTGATCATACTCACATGTGTGATGCATGCCAACAAGTGAAGATCTTCAGAAAAACATATAAGGAAAAGGAAAAAAAGTCAACAAGAGTGCTCGAATTGGTTCCTGCTGATGTTTGTGGGCCTATCACACCATAAGAAATTTACAGAAAGAGGTACTATGTTATTTTTATTAATGACTATAGTAGAATGGCATGGTTATTTGTTATTTCCCCTAAGTCTGATGTGTTGAGCTTCTTAAAACAGTACTGGAGAGAGTGTGAAAGGTTGCTTGGATAGAAAATTCTGAAGTTTCATACTGATAATGGTATGAAATTCACAAACAGTTATGTGGAAGACTATCTTGAGAAACACGGTATAAGGCATCAAGTTTCCTTAGAGAGAACTCCCCAATAGAATGGAGTGGTTGAAAAGAGTAATCAGATCATCAACAACATGGCCAGAACAATGCTCAAAGAAAAAGACCTACCAGAGAAATTTTGGAAGGAGGCAGTATTGACATCGGTCTACATTTCTAAAAAAGCTCTATTGTGTCCAAAGGAAAGAAAGACTTCATATGAGATGTGGTATGGAAAGAATACAATAGTAAAATAATTACAAAAATTTGGAATTAAGTGCTTTATCCTCAACAAAGAGAAACATAGGAAATTTGAGTCGCGTGGAGATGAGAGGATATTGCTTGGATACTTAGGAAAAATTAAAACATACAAATGCTTTAACAAAAAGCTAGGAAAAGTAGTTGAGAGAAATGATGTCACTGTAGTAGAGAATAAAGAGAGTATTCGACAGCATAGTGAATAATTTTCAGATCAAAGCGATGATGAGGAAAGTAAGGCAGGAGGAGTAGAAGTGGCTGATGTTGATTCAGATAAAGATACTGATGATGAGAATGAAGAAGAAAAATCAGTATCTGCACAGATTCCAAGGATTCAAGAAGAAATTGATAGGTAAAATATCATAGGTGATCAGTCAGCTCCAGTTCAGACAAGAAGAATGAAATATCTATAGCAGACATCATTCCTATCTCAGGTAGAGCCTAAATGTTTTGTTGATGTAGCTGACGATGAAAACCGGTTTCATGCTATGAATCAGGAGCTAGATCATATTTTAAAATAATCAGACATGGGAGATTTTTTCGAGGCCAGCTGATACAAATTTCATCGGGACTAAATGGGTCTTTCACAAAAAGTTGAATAAAGATGGAATAGTGATTCGAAACAAAGAACGATTAGTGTGCAAAGGATACTCCCAGAAATAAGGAATTGATGTTGATGAGATATTTTCACCAGTTGCAAGGCTTGAGACAATCAGATTATTCCTAGCCATTGTAGTACAATGAAATTTCAAATTATTCAAGATGGATATCAAATATGCATTCTTGAATGGAATTCTGGAGGAATAATTTTATATCAAGCATCTAGATGGTTTTCTCATTCATGAGGATGAGAACTAGGTTTCTCAACTGAAGAAGGTGTTATATGGGCGGAAACAAGCACTGAGAGCATGGAACTCCAGGATTGATCAGTATTTGGAGAATCATGGTTTCCAGCATGGAAGTGTTGATTACAATCTCGATTTCAACAACAAAAGTAATCAAAGGATGATGGTACTGGTTTATGTTGATGACATAATCATTGGTGGATCAGATGAAGCACAGTGCAAATAGTTTTCTAAATTCATGAAACATGAGTTTGAAATGTCTATAATTGGTGAGATGATGTTTTTACTTAGTTTATAGGTGACCCAAGGAAGGAATGTCACCTTCATTTCTCAATCCAAATATGAAAAGGAGGTTCTGAGAATATTTGGAATGGAAAATTCCTATGAGATGAAAGATTTTTTTGCTACCCGGATTAAATTATTGAAAGATGATAATGGAAAGGTAGTTAATATCACAGAATATAGGTAGATTATTGGGAGTTTACTATACCTAAAAGTGACGAGACCTGATATTGTTTTCTCCACATGCCAAGAAGCATGATATCAAAGAAATCCCAAGGAAAGTCACATGATTGCAGTGAAAATAATACTTCAGTATATCAAGGGCACGGTGGATTTTATCTTGATGTATAATGAAAAATCTCAAACATAGATATTAGGATATACTGATGCATATTTGGTTGGTTCAACTGATGACAGGAAATCAAAGTCAAGAGGTGTATTCTATCTTGGTGGACTATGTATTTCCTGGCTAAGCTAGAAGAAATATTGCATTTCATTAAGCACCGTAGAAGCTGAGTATATTGAGGCCACTCAAGCATGCACACAGTTATTATAGATGAAGCAGTATCTTGATGAAATGGGGGTAGAAGTGAAGTCTACGATCAGAATCCAGTGTGATAACTCAAGTGCTATAAATCTCAGCAAAAATCTCATCCATCACTCAAGGACAAAGCACTTTTATATAAAGTATCATTTTATCAAGGAGAAGGTTGAGTAGGGAATCGTGAAGTTGGAGCATCTGCCTACAGAGCTACAAGCTGTAGACATCCTGACAAAGGCCTTACCCAAGGAAGCTTTTGAGATGCATCAACTAGCTCTATGAGTTTAGTCGACTCCTCGCACTTGAAAAAGTCTGGCTATGGGACCCCCCACCCCCCTCCTCGAGGTGTGGTGTGTTTTTCTCTATTGTACTAATATGTGTTCTTTCCAATGTCTCAGACCATAGAGGAGTGACCTTTGGGTTAGTTGAAAAAGGGGGAGAAATAGTGACTCTTTAAGGGGGGAGAGGCTAAGGCCAAGGAAAGGAGAAAATGTCTTAGTCAAAGACATGAGGTGATGCTGACAGGTGGAGCAACGATATAGGGGGGGAGCAATAAGAAAAGGGGAGTGAGAGTATCAAATATGATGATGATAAAAGTGATAGATCAAAGAGTAGATATCACGATAGCTGAAGATCATGATAAAAGCAATAGAGTGGTGTTGGAATGGTGTTATAAGGTTTCCAGCTATCACTAATTGGTTTCAGAGTAGTAATTGGTATCTGTTTGGGGTCAATAGCTAGTGTTTGAAATGAAGTGATTCATTGATGAACTTTTCATTTACTATGGTTTCTCACGCCAAGAATTTCTCATGTGGTATTAGAGTATATGTTGAATAAATCTTTGATCGCTATCTCTATTGAAAGAGGCGAATGGTGGTAGCAGCTAGAAGAAGCTTTAATGAGGTATCAAAGTGCCTAGAATCATTATGAGAGTGTTGTCAATAACCCCAAAGGGGGAGATTGTTGGGAAAAAATCCCTCAAGGCACCATTGAAGCATTTTTGAGGTGACTGAGTTTGTTGAAAAAGTGGATCTCCATGTGGTGTCTGTCCTCAAAGCATACCATGATATAGAATATGTTGACAAAAAATCAGATACAAGGTGGCGTAATTTTCTAGTGTTTGCCAATTTTTTGGGCATGAAAATCAGAAAATGGAGAGACATGTTTTTGGAAAAGGGAGGTGCGTGAAAAAGAAAAGTGGTGCACGAAATATTTGCATGGTGTGTGAAAAAGAATAGTGGTGTGCGAAATATTTGTGAGCTGCCCGAAATATTTGCATGGTGCATGAAAAAGGAAAGTGGTGAGCGAAATATTTTTGTGGTGCGCGAAAAAGAAAATGGTGCATGAAATATTAGCATAGTGCACAAAATTGAGGATTGGTATTTTTCATGAAAGAGGTGTTTCGTGATTAGAAGCTTGAAAATTGGTAATGGAATGAGGTGCATGAAATATTGGAGCAATGCGAGAAAAGAGATGTTGTGTTGAAGATTTGTTTTTCGCTCTTGAAGTGTATTACGTGCTCAATGAGGGTTTTTTCACACAGGGGTTGATTTTTCCTATAAATATGAAGTAACCCCTCATTTGAAGCAGCAAAAGACTTAGAGATTATCCGATCTCTCACATGCGAAATTGAAATACACAAGGGAGTTGCACGTAAACATCAAGCTTGCACAAATGGTTTGGTGGTTGCGTGTAAAAGAAAAGATTGCGTGTAAAATATGTCTGTTGTGCGTAAAAGAAGTGTTTGCGCATAAAGTAAAGGCTACACAAAAAAGGAGTTGGTTGCACATAAAATTGGTAGTTGTGCATAAAAGTGTTGTTGCGCGAAAAGTGGATTTCATACAAAAGATGGGAACAATGTGCAAGGCAGTGTAGAGGCTGCTCGTAAAAATTGGAGTTGCCCGGTACACCTGGTGCAATGAGAGGTTCATATGCGGGTGAAATTTGGGCATCAACATAGAAAATATCAACAGTTAAGGATGCATAATTCATTGGAGATAATGAAGAGACCTATAGGTCTATAAACTGTGAGTGGATCTTCTGAAGAAGTGGTGAGATCACTTTAGTTGAGAGAGTAGTGAGTTCTCAAATTGTGAGTGGTTGTAAACCAGGAGGGACAGCAAGTCCGCTCCGAACTTATAAACATCAGTGTGCTTATTTTGGATTTAGTACATCGGCACATCACCGGTGTATGCTCCTTGGATGTAGCCCAATTAGGGTGAACCAAATAAAATTTTTGTTTCTTGTGCATGCTTTAAGATTCATTCATACACTGCAATGGGAAGGAGAGAGAGAAGAGGGTTTTGTCTAACAAAAAACCATATCAAAATGGGTAGTTGTTTTAATTTTTCATACCCTAATTCACCCCCCTGTAAGGGTATCTAGCCATGTGGACCTAATAGTTAATATTGTTTATTTAATTTTTTGGGAAAAAGTTGTTTCTCAGTTAAAAATTAGTAACTATGGTAAATGGGAAAATATAATTAATAGTTAAAGTAATGACTAAAATTTAAAAATATATCTCAATAAATTATCACTTAAATTTATTTATGAGACCATAATAAACATAAATTTATTTGGGAATGTGGCACACTTCATCACTCATAAAAGGACCCTTACTATTAAAAATTCATTCTACACACATATTTTTTTATATTTAATATATACACCAGCGATATACCTAATTATCCACTCCAATGTTGGTTATATTTCGGTCTCAATAGAATTCCCCCGTTCCTCTAAAAATAAGAATGCCTTGAATAGAATATAAGATTCCTTCTTTGAAAGTAATGACTTTTTATACTTCTTTTATGTTTATCTTTTTCCAATACCTATTTCAAATTATTTTTATCCAATTAATAAAATAAATTTAATGTCATTATATTTATATAATATTCATATTATAAAAAAATATATTTTCATAATCAAACTCATCTTGTGATTATATCATGTTCTAATTTAATCCAATTTTTCCACCTACATGGATGGTGCTATAAATTTTTAAGAAGGATGGATATGGAAACATAATTTCATGTATAATATATTATTTATAATAAAATAATATTTTCCATGATTCAATAGTGGTAATATTAATATTTAACTCATTATAAATATAACACCTTATATTTGATAAAAAATAAGTGAAAAATATCGTTATGTATTTCATCTTTGAAAATTATACCTGAAAATCCCATGTAATAAACATGGAACATTATAAATAATTATAGAACTAGTGTTACGTTACATTGAATACCATATAGATACTAAACTTATTAACAAATATTGATGGCCAAGGCCTCCATAACAAAACATACAACGAATAATTTAAACAACTGACAACTAAAGATCAATAGAACCTAAAAATAATTAATACTCTATAGTAAATGAAAATAAATTATAAATATAAAATATAATAAAAATGAATAAGGTAACTAAATATATGTGTTAATGAGATTATTATTATTATACATGAAGCTAGAGTGTGTTGGATCAAAGAGGAAACTAATGTAATGGTTTTTGTTGACTGAATCTCATTTTAATAAGTCATACACTTTCTTCTTCAACTATTTTATTATATATATATATATATTCTATTATACCATATGATTTCATTATATTGTATTTTCTCTTTCATTTCACAGGGTTAACATTTATTTCCAAGTACCCCCTTTTAAATTAAATCTTACTTTATGAAATATAACGTTGTGTTAGTTTTTCTTCTAAATTTTATTTCTTTGAGACATGTTTCGGATTATGAAAATATTTACTTTTAAATAGTTTATATACTATATATTTGAAAAAAATTATCACAATTATATTTTTCTTAATTTGGGATCCTAGCGGTGGGTCAGGGCAATGAAGTGCATGGAGTCATTCATGATGGCAGTGCTAGCAACCATGGGAACCTGCGAGGATATTAGTGATGGGTTTGAGATCCCAATGGTAGTGAGATCAGCAGGATCTGATACCTCCATGGGCCTTCGACGATCTTATCGGCATGCATTGATGAGGATTGGCTGACAAAATGCAACGACATCTTGAGTGGTGTGGGTCCGCTGAAAAAAGAGATGATGTGTTTTAAGGGGAAAATTTGGTGAGAGGGGTTTTTTTAGATTATAGGGGTAGGGTTGATTTTAATTTGGGAAAGGGGTTTGTCCAGTGCCACTTAAAGTGGCACTGGACCCCTTCGCCCCCCCACCCCCCATAAATATATATAATAAATTTATTTATAATAAATTAAATTTAAAAATATAATAAATATATTATATATATTTATTTATTATATTTATAATTATATATTTACTATAATATTATAATTATTATAATTAGAATTATATAATTTTAATAAATTTATAATTATTATTGTATAATTATAATAAATTTATAATTATAAATATAATAATTATAATAAATATATAATTATGATAAATATATGATAATAATAATAAATATATTAATATAATAATTATACAATTATAATATTTATATAATTATAAATATAATAAATATAATAATATAATTATTATATAATTATAATATATATTTAATTATAATAAATATTTAATTATAATAAATGTATAATAAAATAATTATATTAATATATTAATTGTAAAATTATAATAATTTATATATTTATAAATATAAAAAATACATAATTATAATTAATATTTAATCATAATAAATATCTAGTTATTATAAATATGTAAATAAATTAAATTTAAAAATATAATAAATATATAATTACAAATATAATAATTATATAATTACAATAAATATATAATTATAATAAATATATAATTATAATAAAAATATAATTAGAATATATATATATATTATAATAATAATAATAAATACATAATAATAAATTTAATAAATACATAATTACAATATATTTATTATAAATATATATTTAATATATTTATAATTATATATATATATATTATAGTTATATATTTAGTATATTACTATAATAAATGTGTAATTATAAAAAAAAGTAATTATAATAAATATATAATTATAAATATTATAAATATATGATTATAATTATATATTTATTATAATAATTATAATTATAATTATTTATTATTTATTATTTATATATCAATAAACCTTATTAAAATTATTTATATTTATATAAATAAACCTTATTAAATATTATATAATTATTGTAATTACATATTTATTATAATTATGTAATTATTATAATCATATATTTATTATATTTATAATTATTATAGTTATTATAATAATTATAATAGTATATATTTATTATTATATATTTATTATAATTATATATTTATTATATTTATAATTATATCTGTATAAATTTATGAATAATTATCTATAATTATGAATTTATAAATTTATAAATAATTATATAAATATAAACCTTATATTTAAAATTTATAAATTTATATACAAATAGACGTTACTAAAATTATTTATATTTATATAAATAAACCTTATTAAAATTATTATAATCATATATTTATTATATTTATAATTATATATTTATAAATTTATAAATAATTATATATAATAAATCTTATATTTAAAGATATTTAATTTATATATAAATAAAAATTATTAAAATTATTAAAATTATTATAATAATAATTTAATAAGGTTTATTTATATAAATATAAATAAAACATATTTATAAATTTATATATAAATAATTTTTATAATCATATATTTATTATATACAATATTATATTTTTATAATTATATAATTATTATAAATAAACCTTATTAAATATAAATAATTTTAATAATGATTATATATATATATATTTAACAATAAATTTATTATGGTTTATTTATGTATTTAAATAATTATATATAAATTTATAAATTTATAAATAATTATATATAAATAAACTTTATATTTAAAATTTACAAATTTATATATAAATAAACATTATTAAAATTAATTATATTTATGTAATTAAACCTTATTAAATCTTATATAACTATTGTAATTACAAATTTATTATAATTATGTAATTATAATAATCGTATATTTATTATATTTATAATTATATATTTATTATAATAATTATATTAATATTTATTTATAATTATATATTTATTATAAATAAACCTTAATAAATATAAATAATTTTCATAATGTTTATATATATATATAGAGATTTAATAAGGTTTATAAATGTATTTAAATAATTATATATAATTTTACAAATTTATAAATAATTATATTTAAATAGACATTATATTTAAATTTTATAAATTTATAAATAAATAAATATTATTTATATTATTTATATTTATATAAATAAACCTTATTAAATATTATGTAATTATTGTAATTATGTATTCATTATAATTATTTAATTATTGTAATAATATATTTTTTATATTTATATTTATATATTTATTATATTTTTAATTATATATTTATTATATATATAATTAAATAATTATTATAATGATTTAATTATTATAATCATATATTTATTATAATCATATTTTTATTATAATTATATATTTATTAAAATTACATAATTATTATAGTTATATATAAAATATATAATTATAACATATATATAATTATATTTATATTAAATATATATTTATAATAAATATATTATAATTATTTATTTATTAATTTTATAATTATGTATTTATTATAATTATATTATAATTTTATTATAATTATATATTTATTATAATTATATATTTATTACAATTATATATTTTTTATAATTATATATTTATTATAATTATATAATTATTATTTTTATAATTGTATATTAATTATATTTTTATATTTATTCTATTTATATATTTAAAATAATTAGATATTTATTAGATTTATTTATTAATTATAATTATGAATTTGTTATATTTATAATTATATAAATTATTATAATTTTATATTTATTTATTTATTTATTTATTTTATTATACATTTTTTATAATTATATATATATATATGGGGGTTGGGGAAATGGGTCCATCGCCACTTGAAGTGGGGACAAACCCCTTTCCCCAATTAAAATAAACCCTACCCCCATAAACAAAAAAAAACTATCACCAAATTTGTCATTTTAAGGGCAGCAAGGCGTTATCTAGGGCTCCCTGACGTGGCGCATTCTGGATGTTCTATGTGGTTGCGCCCAAATTTACCCAAGTTGTATGGTATAAGCAGTCATTTGTAGTATAACTTGGGTTATCGAATCCATAGGGACCGAAGAAGAAACCTTGAGACACTAAGATTGGATACAGGATTGGCTATGAAGTGGCCAACTATGGTGTTGATTGATTTAAAGAAATAGTTATTTGATTTAAAGAACAAAACAAACAAAATGACTTGAATTAAAAAATTTAATTAAGATGAGTCGATCCTAGGTTGTCTCTAGGGCTTGATTGGATGTATTTGTTTTTCTTTGGATTTTATGTTCATCAGTTCAAGAGGTATCCATTAAATGAAATAATTCCTCAACATCATTCTCCGATTTAATCCATACACAATTTCAAGGCTAATCACCAATGCACTTAGAGGATCACTTTGATGATCACTCTATGGAATTGGATCGTACTAGCACTCAAAATGTGTCGTCGTTAAAGTCGGTGAAGACAAAGAAGAAGATAAATCAAAAAAAGAACTCTTAAAATAAAGAACAACTTTAAGAATTTAAGAACATCAAATAACATTCAATGCACCACATGCGACTCCCTAGGATCAACCCATAAAATTTTACCCCTTCATTGACGTTATTCTATTAATCTAAGCGGGAAGTCGACTTAAAGAAGTGGGATTGACGAAGAAAAACATTAAGAAAAATGTACACTCCACCGTTGTGTGAGGAATTCACAAGTGTTCGTGTGAATAAATTCACACCTAGATTCAATTGTATCAATGTGTGAATAAAATGAAAAGAAATAGTATGAATAAGAAAAAAATTTATTAAGATACTAAAGTTGAAAGAAAAACTTACATGGGAAAAATTGACGATACGATTACAAAATGAAAGCAAAAAATTACAATTGAAAGGAAAATATCAGATTCTTATTCCCTTCACCACAATCTCCTTATATAGGAATATTATTAGCCTAAGGTCCAGCCCCCAACAATCAATTCACCCCCAACAATTAAGAGAGTCAAATGGAGGGTGAAGAATCAAAAGGAAATTGACGTTTTGAAGTTGACCCAGAAAACTGTCCAGATTCATCCTCCATTTGGACGTTTAAATTTGATATTAAATATGTCCGAATAATCAATGGTCGTCAAAGACTAATATCTTCATACATGTGTCCTCTATCAGCTTTCCAAATTTCAGGTCGTTTGGTGCATCCGTTTGAATGTTATTCCTAGAATGGTGAGAAGTATTTTTGGGTGTTCATATCAGTCCCACCATTTAAATGTAAACTTCGGATCCATATATCTCCATGAAAAATTAGGAATTATCTCTGGACACAGTTTAATAAAATTATCCTCATATTTTTATCTTTTTAATGTAAAAATTTTAGCTTCATTGTTCTTGGTTTTTGGGCCCCACATTTATTTGATGGGCCTTAGGCCCATTATGCTTTTTCCAGTAAATTTCTGCATTCAGGTGCAAAAATATCCATCTTCCCTTGGGATTCATCCATCAGACCTAAAAGATAAAATGTTCCAAATAAAGTTTTCAATAATATCCCAAAATATCAAATTTATAAAATGAATATAATGTTATCCACAAACATATTAATGATTGGGCCCAAATTTTCATTTTAAACATTAATTGCATTTAAGATGATAAATGAAGTTCTATTTATGTAATGCACTAAAAACAATGTTTATGGACTTTGGAACAATGAATATAAAGATATTGAAAATGAATATTATCCACTTTTAGTGACTAATCACTGTGAATGTGTTGTTGAGTTTTCCTATTATTGGTAATCTACCGATGATTCTTGGGATGAGGATGGTGATGACATGATGGCGATGACCTCAGGAATGTGAAGCGAAAATCACAGGGTGCAGAGTTGTTGTAAATATTTTCATATTTGGCTATCACCAATGTCATCATCCTATCAGGGGATAACTGATTGTCCTACAGGTCTTGGCATGTACATTTCTCTCATTGGATCTGGTGTCATGGTGTGAAATGATTTTTTTCCGCCCCTTCTTTGGTAATTATTTTTATAAAAGAATGGTTGGTGATGCTAGAGAGTGTGGGACAACCTACAGATGTACGGGATGCTTATGGAGTGTGACGTTCTCGTGTTCATCGGGATTTCAATGGTATAAGTCACTAATGATTATTTTTCACACTGATCATGTGCAAATTTCGACCCCTCAACGACGAACATAGGGGACGATCTCGATTGCTCGAGTGGCAACTCTAAAGGGCTTGATGATTTCCTCTGGTGAAAGTGGTTCTTTTTCCATTCTAATGACCTCAGGTGGAGTTTTGTTAGTCAGCCTCATTGATGAGATTGTGTATGTGAGGAATTTATTATTGGTAGTTGGTGGTCGTTTCCAGGATTTTGGACCTTTATGTGTGGGTCTTAGGGCCTTTTGATGGGATTTTATCTTAATTTTTTGTGGTATTTTTCCACATTCTTAGTCTGGTGGTGCACTTTGTCCCACATACTGGTTTGATGTTGTTACTATTTCTCAATTTTCATTAATAATTTTTAGGGCTGAATACATTCCGTACTTGAATTTCATGGTATATTTTTCAAACTTCCTTTAGTAGAGTTTATTTTTAAAATAATGACTTAAAATTTTCCTTTCTTACCTTTAAAAATGATCTTGAAAGTAACATAGAATGTTTCTACAAAAAAGTTACTGAATCACAAAACAACCAATTTTTATGAATTTTCTTCCATTTACTCTTATTCTAATAAAAGTCCATTTTTATTGATATTATTATAAGTTTTAAATATTTTTAAAACATATTTTAAATGAAACATTCTTACATATATTTTAATTTATGAAAATGATGCTTAAACTACTTCCTTATATATTTTTTATTATTCCAACACTATGTAAAATATGAGTTCTTTCAAAATTATTCTATAATTTATTATATTCATAAAAAGGATTTCTTTTATGATGGTTGAATTTTTTATTCCATCCTTTAAATTTTCTTATGGTATTCATCACCTCATTATACCTTTTTTCAAGTTTCACCTATTTTGAGATAATCCTTTGATTCATAATGAAATATTCCATACAAAAATGGTGATCTATATGAGATGTTTTATCCATCGTTGCATTTTTCTTGACTTATGGGAAATTTTAAATAAATATAACATTTCTATCACTGTCTTTCTATTGTAGGTACCCTATACTTCTTACTTATAAATAATTGTATTCACCTCTATATAGATACCATTTTGATGGACTAAGGAAAATTATTAATATGAAAATATATTATTTTATTATATATGATAAACCTTGTAATCCAATCATTGATTAATAATCCATGTAGATTTATATGAATTTTCATTCTTGGTAACATTTATTTTCATTCATTTGATGAATTTTATTCCTCATTAATGTTTATATACCTCCCATTTTATTTTCATGGGTTAATCATGTTATAACTCTTTATTGATTCATTTTGAACACATGTATATTGTTTTTCATTACTTGATAAGTGGGTTCAGAGTTATGTTATCCTTAAATGAAATAGGTAATGTTTTATTACTCACGATATGACATTTAAGGGACTAGGGAGTGAACCCAATCCACTATATTAATGGGAAGGGTGAGTGAACCAAATCTACTATTTTATAAGACTTTATCAACTATGTCATGATGGTCTAGGTAGTGAGACTGGATATAAGAAATGACTTTTGATTCCTATGTTTGTGCCACTTTTATCTTTTTTGTTCCATTCCTATGAAATATTTTGTGGATCATGATTATTGTCACTTGTATCTACAATCTAATGCTTCATTATTTTAGTATGATAATATAATTATGTAATGATTTCAATTTTATGATCTATTATTAATTTGGTATTATTTTCTTCTGTTATATTCATTTACTATGATTATGTTCTCATAAACCCTTTTCCATCCTATGGTCACTTATGTTCTTTGATTGATATCTCAAATTCTCACCCCTTACTGAGATTCAAATCTAAACCCTTCTTATGTTTCAATTTTCTAGGCAATAAAGAGGAGTATTAAATATAATATATCTATAAGGATATAAAGTGTGGAGAATGTTTTTGTAGATTTTGGAGAATTATTATAAAATAAGATGTTCATGTAGAAAATCTAAAATAAAACTAAACCTTTGGCCTATGGGAGTGTGTATGATTATTTTGATGATATGTATAATAATGTAAAAAAATAGTATGTGGTTTTGGGTCATCTTAGTTTGTATTAGTGTATATGTGTAAATTTTTTTAACGTTGGATTTGGGAGCATGGGTATGGGGCATGTTAATTGGTATTAGATAATAGTTTAATTATTTATTGGGAAGAGGTTGTTGATATTCAGTGGATAAAACTTATAAAGGCATAATATGAATTTAATGAGTTATAGGTTGAACTAATAGTGTCAAAATTAAACTAATGGTATCATAGTTTGAACTAATACTGTTATAGTTGAATATAAATTATCTTAGTTAGAAATTAAGGTTTCTTAGAATAAGACATATTATGATTGATTCTTCAAGTTTATATGATTATTTAATCTAATTTTATGAGATATTATCATAAGAATTTGTCATTTTATATTTGATAGGAAATATAATCATAAAAATGATGCTTTAAAAGGAATTTATCTAAAAAATCAATGTCTCATAACCAACTAATGAAGTATATTTATCACAAATGGTTTAAAAATTGAAAATATTAATATATTCATACAATGATGAAAATATATATTTTATTTTATTTCCTATGATAATGAAGGTTATATCTCATCATAAATTATATATTCAGTCATTCTTATCTTTTGGATAATCATAGATATTTTCATTGGTGTGCGAAAATTAAAATTTAGAGGATGAAATTTATTTAAGTGGGAGAATGTAACATCATAGATTTATGTGTAAATAAGTTACTTTTTTAATTTTTTTAAAGAATATAATCTTGACTAAAAATATATTATTTAATTATGAATCAAAATATCATCAGTTTACTTGATCATAATGGAGCATTATCAAAAAAATTACATGATACCATGTATTATATACCATGGATTTTTACATACCATGTATGATTTCATTCACTAAAGGTTCATAAAACCATATGGGATAATAAAAGGAATAATAATTTTATAATTAGAGAATACCTTGGATTTTCTCCCCCTTAAGAATCATTGATAGTATCAGTAAGCATACAATAAGAAATTACATCATGAATGGAGAATGAATTTTTCAAATCCCTAACGGAAAATTAATGGAATAAGAAGTCACATCTTAAAAGTTCTAATGGGATGAATTTATAGAGTTTTATAAGGGTAAAGTAGTTATTATTTGATCATTATAAAAGAGTATATTATCCTTGGGTATAATAGCAATAAAAATATTACCATTTTAGAATTCTTGGAATTTAGTATAAAAAATAAATTATATTTTGATGTAAAAAATATTCAATTTCTTTATAAATAATTTATTTTAAATAAAATTAATTATTTTGGAATTGAATAAAAAGATGTTAGTCCATTTTGGGAAATACATTATATTATAAAGAAAATGGTATTATAAAATATGTATTTTTCATAAACTTATTACTTTTAAAGAATGATTTAAATAAAAAGGATTGATAAAATTAATGGAATAAAAATTAGAGTAAATAAATAAAATTCAAGAAATAATTAATAAAAAATAAAAAAAATACTAATTTAATTACTCATGAACAAAGAAATATTTTTTTTTAAAATTTTTTTTATCATATATATATTTATAAAAGTTTAACTTTTGTTATTTAGAGTTATAAATATAAATAAATGTTATATATATATATATATATTAAATTTTATGTAATTATTAGTAATTGGTGAGAAATTGGAATAAAATCATTTATTGTTAAAAGATATATTTATTTCAAATAAATTTTTATGTGTTGTTTATTTTTTTCCAAATAAATTGAAATGATTTCTATAAAATAATAGTTAGAATTAAATTTATTGATTATATGTGAAAAAAATTAAATTAAAATCCACTCATTTGTTAGTAATTGTTTTTAAATTAAAATTAATTCATTTTTTGATTAAACATATTTTTTTTGATAAAAAATATGTTTTATTCATTCGGAATTTTTATTCTAAAAAAATTAATAAATTTTTAAATTTAATTTAATTAAATGGATATTATATTTTTAATAATAATATCAAAAATTATGTAATAAAGTAGATTTTGTATTTTTCTAAAAAACTAATAATTAACTGGAGTTAAAGTTAGTTTCCATGATTAAGAAAAAAATGGGATAAGTATTTAAAGTAATGTACATCTTTATCACTTAAATGTATGGATGATAAAATTCTTGACTCTCCTTTCTTTCATAACAATTTTAGAGTGACTTTCATGGATAATTTATTTGGATTACATAATAAGGAATGGTTATTGGTGAATATGTCACGCTTTCTCATTGATAAAAGGGATCATCTTAAACCCACCTAAACCCACACATTCCCTTTCATATTCTATTAAATACCTAATAAAATTCTCCCCCTAACAAACCTGTCCCACTTTTGGTTCCTTTAGGTCCTAAGTGTCATAACCCCATTTCCCCCACCAGTACCCCTCATTGTCTGACAGTGATAAAATGGAGATAATAACCCATGAAGACCCCCTCCAATAGTCTGTGGGTTGGAGACTAGCACAGAGTATAAACATATAAAAAATGGAGGAATTATCTCTCATATATATATATATATATATATATTTGTGTGTGTGTGTGAGGATAAGATATAAGATGAGACACGCAAATCAACTCTATAACAATATTTAATAAATAAACCATCTTATGGTAGATGAATGGAATTTCTATAATACAGGAGCTAAATAAATAAAATAAACTCCTTGAAAACACCAATGATAGAAACCATGATCACAAACAACTCCTATTAAACTCTTTTTGCTAGTAATGTCCAGCTCGATCACTATCTTCCTCATGTGAACCTAAAAATAGTATATATAAATAGGGGTGACCATAAGATGTATACTTAGTAGGATCCTACCTGAAACCTCTCGTGTAAAATGTGAAAGAAGGATACTAAAGTTCAGTGAATAAACAAATGAAACAAACTCATCAGCTAAGTAAGTATATTAAATTTCTAGCCTCACTATTACTCACTCACCAAATTACACAAAATTTTATATAAATATTATTGTGAACATAAATGTATAAGAATGGGCACCCCACAACCACTTCCCCATGGGTTTTCCATTCTCACGCCCCACCATCACATGTTCTGATAATCTTTTCTCCCATAATCCATATTCATTTAAGGAAACGATATAATAACATTCATCCCATAAAACACATAATCTTTCCCTTGTCATTATCTTTTAATAGTAATCAATCAGGGTTCCAGAATCCACCACAACCTTTGTATCATGTACTATACCTCAACCCATTATAACTTGTACAAAAAAATGTATGAATCCTTAGGATATTACATCTAGAATACATGCATGTGAAATAACCACAATCCATTACATCCAACAACACACATGTATGGGAAATCACCCCCATACACAACTGCATGTAATACTATATCCAAAGAAGAGAGCAATGGAGAGGGCATAGTTATCAATCCTTCCTCACCAACATGGATGTTTGGGGAAACACCCACATAACCTCTAGTTGTTTTATTCCCTTCCGAATCATGTGGGGTGTATGTGAAAGAAAAAAACATGCAGAATAAGTATAGCTCTTGACCACACTAAGGAAAACTACGTATCCTTAGACTCAAATAAATCTATCATCTCTTTAGACATCTAAATGTCACTACTAAGGACTAAATATCTTATAAGAACATAATCATCATATTCATTATTAATTATTTACTTATTATTTCTTGATTAATTCATAAATTACACAAGTATGGTGTATTCAATTCCATAATATCTCTTAGTATTAGTTATTGTTCAAGTGTGTCATACACTACAACACAAATAGGGTTTAGCGGCGGTTTTATGGCGGCGGTTCACAAAACCACCGCAAAATGTTTTCCGAAAAAGGTTTCACGGGGGTTTTTAATAAACCGCCGCTAAACCCATATTTTTTTAAAAAAATCCCGACCATTCCATACCCAGATCCTGGTTTCCCCCAACCCTCCCGACCTCGCGCTCCCTTCTTCCCGCAAACCCCCCCCCCCCCGCGACCCCATGACGACTCCGGCGCGACCTCCGTCTCTGGTGACCCCGCAACCAGCGCCTATGGCGGAGCCCGCGACCAGCGACCCGCGACCCCCTTCTCCCAGCGACCCTTCTCACTGCGACCGTGACCCCAAAGTGAAACTTCCAACATATTTCATCTTTTTTTACAAGATTTTGTGCAATATATGTTTATTATTTGAAGCCGAGGTTTGTTTCGGAGGGTGGGTTGGTTCGGATCGACTTTTTGTTTTTGGATTGTGTGAACTTTTTTGTGGCTTTAATTTTATTTTTTAATAAATTACCTTTGTTTATTATGAGAGGATAAATTGGAATGTTATGATTCAAGATATATTAGAATATAATATAAATGTTTTTTTTTATCCTAGGATTTTCTTGGTACATTGCATATAAATTCATCCACAATGTAAATTAATTGTTGGTAGTCATAAATAGTAAAGTGATGTATATAGTGCAAAATTGTAATAAAATCACTAACTATAGCGTTTGATATACTTTTTGTTGGATGGTGCATTTGATACACATTCAATTTACTCAATGTGATGCTAATTTTCAAAAATGTTATTAAAAAATTTGTAATTGCAGGGGCAGTGCATTTAATAAAATACTCAAATTTATTCATCATCTTAATTCTTTTATTTTTTTTAGAAATATTTTGATTGGTGTACCCATTGATAACATGGTGTTTGATTTTTTGTCAAATATGAATTGAAATTTTATGCATTCACTGGTTATAGTGTATTGTTAGGAAATACTGGATGGGGAGATTGAAAGTTTAAAGTGGGATGTGTGATATAGAGAGTTATACTTAGTGTGTTTGATGAGTTTATGTGAAGGTTTGTGATGAGTTTATGTGAAGGGTTTAACACAACATGAATTTAGTAAGTTGAAAATTACATTATCTTGATAGATATGCTAATGTAAAAGGCACAAATTGAAGCAATATTAGACATTGAGCTTCATGAAGAAGAGAAAGGAGAGATGCTTGAAGCGTTTCAAGATTTTAATACGACATGGAAGTGTAAGTTATTGTAGAGATCCTAGAATTCAGATTCATGTCTGTGGTTGAGGCCAACACTTCATGAGAAAGAGAGGAAGAAACGAGAGACTTGGAGCCGTTGGCATCTAGATGACGACCTCTGAGGTGCTGTTTCCAGAAATTATGCAGCGAATTCCATTGCAACAAACAAGACTGGTTGTACTTGGGCAACACCAGGTACACTATATCCTGGTCTCAGACAACGGACTTTGTCACTCGTAGGGAAAGCTTTTCCAGAATCAAAAGGTCGAGGTCCAGATCCACACAAATTCGTGCCACTACAGTCTCCTCGCTGCGTTGAGTGCTCTTGGCCGAGCAAAGATACCTTGGTGTGGCTTTCCCTTAGATTCGGGCAATTTCTTACAATCCATACATCTTTAAGTGTGGAGTTGACATGTGATAATGTAGACCCCATGGTAAAGATGTTAATGTGGTTGGTTGGGTTGAAAATGGAATACTAAAAGTTGTTCCTAGGGTTGATAATTACACAATGGATTGTTTGGTAATGACATGAAAATGGGATTAATTGAGTTAATTAAGATTGTACCAATTGACTTATGAAATACAATGAAATTCTTAAGAGGATTAGTGTATACAAAATTATGAATATGTTAAATTGGTAATGGATTATGTATTGAGGAATATGTTAAATGGATTTTCTTAAGGTAATTCATGAATATGTTAAAAGGGTTAATATAAGGGAATTATTTAATATGCCTCATTAGATGGGGCATGAGAATGGAAATTTCGCTAAATTGGCTACGTAATGTAAATGGAAAATGTGTTAATGGGTTATGGAATAATATTAATTCATATATTGGTTGTTATGGATTGATATTCTTATGTGTATTGTTTTGAGTATGGTTGCGATATGGTGTGTGTGTGTGTGTGTGGAAATGGATAAATAAGCATGTGCACATGGCTTGGTGGTGGGATAAAGGACTGAGGCTCCTTCCATAGGTCGGTTTGGACTGATGCTCTAACCCCACCCAAGAATGCATGGGTTATGGAGTCGAACTGATTCTCTATACCCCTAATGGTTGAATTTTATGGAACTACCTAGACTGAGGCTCCAAGGTAAGTGTGATGTATTGTTAGGAATGTTTATACCTTGTGAGATAGGGAACTTGAATTATAATCTTATGCATGATAACTAACCCATATTTATGTTAACGTATAGTAGAATGTTTTATGTGAAAGACTTTTGAATCATGACTTGTATCTAGTAATAGTTACACGATGTGTAACCTAGTTATACAGTGTGAAAGACTTCTGAATTATGTAGAAAAAGATGCTTAAAGATGAAAGTACAACAAATATTTGACTTCACCGTTTTAGGTATCTTACTAAATAAATGGTTAATAGATGAAAAAACATTGAAATTAAGTGGGGGAATTATCATAATGTGTTATCACTGTTTTGGATCTAGTGAGAAGAATATTCATTGGCTTATAAACAAGTATCAACAACATTGTTCAAATTATGAAACTAAATATGGTAAAAAAATATTCCATAATATTTTTATTGATCTATAATATTGATAAGTGAAGGTAATGATTATTAAACATAATCCAATGAGGGGAAACTCTAGAAATGGGAACCCATGCATTGGTATTCTATACTAGTGATTTTGGATGGATGTTATAAATACTGACTGGTATCCCATTTCTAGATATGGAAAATAAAATAAAACATTTAATTGAGATGACCAAGCATGTGAGTACATGAGATGTTCAGGAAAGTTGTAGTATTTTTTGTGAGGGTGTGGAAGTAATCTGAGTGGACCAATGTATCTCATTAATGTAGTGGGGATAGAAATTTTTTGAGGCAACATAAATGTGTGATTGACAGTGTTATGATAATTGTGTATCCCGATATTCTTACTGCTCCTCAATGAGGTGTTCACGCTGTCTCCTAAGGACCAGACTTGTTTGGTTTGTCTGGGCATGCTAAGTAAGTGGTAAATGTGATCAATGAATCATCTTTATTATATTATGCATACTTTATGATCAATTGTTCATCTTTATTATATTATGATTCTGCAATCTTACACTATCGTATATTTTGTGTAGGCACATTGTGATATACATGGATAAAAGCAAGATCACATTACCGAGGAACACACCTCAGTATGTTAAGGGTTTGAATGAGTTTTTAGATTTTTCGATTTCTAATTGATCCGTTGAAGGGAGAATAAGATGTCCATGTCCTAAATGTAAATTTAGAACATGGTTGAAGAGAGATGAAGTTTATGAACATTTAATACTGAAGCAATTACCTGGTCAATATTTGTGTTGGAATTGGCATGGAGAATCGAACAATACAGAAAGATTGAGCACTGATGTTAATCCACAGAATGAGGTCCCAAGTTCATCGACAATGGAAAATGAAATGAAAAACCTCATAAATGATGCATTCGGCACTGCAAGACACCACTATCTGCATCAAAACATATCAGAACAACCAGAAGAGGGTGCTACAAATTTTAATGTGACAAGTGATGTTTTTGAGATTGTAACACAAGTAGATCAAGATTGGAACATATCATTGGATCCTCCTCTTGATTATGTAGATCCAAATTTAACGGAAAACTTCACTGATAAAAATGAGTTTCATGATTTAGTTGACGATGGAAATCAAGAGTTGGATAGTGGGTGTTTGAAATATTCAAAGCTTTCATTTCTGCTGAAGTTGTACCATATCAAATGTCTATGTGGAATTACAAATAAGGCAATGCCCATGATATTGGAATTGATTCGTGATGCATTTCCTGAAGCAAAAATCCCAAAATCTTTTTATGATATGAAAAAAGTTGTTAACAAGCTTGGTCTGAATTATATAAAAATACATACGTGTCCCAATGATTGTATGCTTTATTGGGGAGAGGATTTAAGTAGACAGAATTGCAAGAAATGTTCTTCTTCTAGATGGAAGTCAAAGGGTGATGTTGGAAGTGTGACTGAACATAATTTCATGAAGAAGAAGAAAATGAACACACCTGTAAAGGTTTTGCATTACTTTCCTTTGAAGCCACGATTGAAAAGATTATTCATGTCATCAAAAACCATCGAACACATGAAGTGGAATTCTTTAGATAATAAAAATGATGGGTTAATGAGACATCCAGGAGATTCCCAATCATGGAAGGCATTTGATTCATTACATCCAGATTTCTCAGCTGATCCTAGGAATGTTCGATTGGGATTGGCTGCCGATAGATTCAACTCATTTGGGACTTTGAGTACAAGTTATAGCATTTGGCCAGTTGTTTTGATCCCTTACAATCTGCCTCCGTGGATGTGTATGCAACAATCATCTTTTATTATTTCAATGATTATTCCTGGAAAACAAATGCTTGGAAATGATATTGATGTATACTTGCAGCCTTTGATTGAAGAATTGCAGGAGTTATGGGGTAACGGTGTTGAGACATTTGATGTTTGTTCTAAAACAATGTTCAAAATGCATGATGCTTTACTGTGGACCATTAGTGACTTCCCTGGGATTGGGAATTTATCTGGTTGGAACACTTATACGGGTTTGGATTATCCTGTTTGTAACTTTGATTTTGAGCCCAAATGGCTACCTCACAGTAAAAAATGGTGCTTCTTATGCCATCGAAGATTTCTCGATGCATCTCATAGATTTCGGCTGAACAAATAAAAATTTAATGGTTTAATTGATCGTAGACCACCTCCAAAGTTGTTAACCGGTTCTAAAATATTGACACAACTTGAAAATGTTGAAACAGAATTTGGGAAGGTTCATCATTTGAATGATAGCGGAAAACGGGTCCGAAGTGCATCGTCAAGTGAAATCAGAACGCAACAATGGAAGAAAAAAAGTATATTCTTTAAACTTTCATATTGGGAATTTAATTTGTTGCGCCACAATCTTGATGTGATTCATATTGATAAGAATGTCTGTGATAATTTGATTTTCACATTACTTAATGAGCATGGAAAGTCTAAGGATCATCTTAATGCTCGTAAAGACTTACGAGTAATGAACATAAAACGCGATCTCTGGCCAGATGAGAATGAAAAGTATGCTCCGGCCATTTTCGTAATGAAAAATAGGGATAAAGATACGTTCCTTCGAATTTTAAAGAATGTGAAGGTATCTGATGGGTATTCTAGTAACATCTCGAGGTGTGTTGACTTGAAGAATCGTAAGTTACATGGATTGAAAAGTCACGATTCGCATATTTTGTTACAGCAGTTACTACCATTGGCATTGCGTACATTATTACCTGAAAAAGTTACTACTGTTGTACTCCAATTCTGCACATTTTTCAGGCAATTATGTGAGAAAGTTGTACATCCATTTCATCTTGATAACCTCCAGGAGAGGTTTGTATTGACTCTTTGTGCAATGGAGATGATCTTTCCTCCATCGTTTTTTACTATTATGATGCATTTAACTGTACATTTGGTTGAAGAAGCTAAATTAGGAGGCCCCGTTCATTATCGATGGATGTATCTAATTGAGAGGTATTTTATTTATATGTTTTCCAGTTAAGTAAACAATTTTTGACATTTAAATAAATTCATAATATTATTATTTTATTTCACAGATATCTTGGGCATTTGAAATCATACGTGAGAAATAAAGCTCAACCAGAAGGCTCTATTGTTGAAGGCTATTTGACCGAGGAATGTCTTACCTTTTGTTCCAGGTATTTAGATGATATTGAGACAAGATTTAATCGAGTTGGACGTGTTGACGACACATCAACTCAATCTCAAATGCATCAGAAATCAAAAATATTTCCTGCTATTGGCCGATTAGTTGGGAGGACCTCAAATGTGATACTGACAGAATTGGAATTATTACAGGCACATAGATATGTGCTGCTGAATAGTGAAATTGTAGATCCATTTATTGAAGAGTTTAGGATACAAAAAAAGAGATGAATGAGAGGTCGAACATTAAATGAGAAAGATATAACGAAAGTTGTGAATAAAGAGCTTGTAGAATGGTTTGCATGACGTGTAAGTTCATAAATATTGCAATAAATAAGAATATTAGTTTGACACATACAATTTGTAAAGCTATTAAATTATATTTATTTTTTCAGATCCTGAATACTGATACTCGAGAAGACTTGTCAGAAGATTTGAAGTTTCTTGATAGAGGTCCTATAAAGCAAGTTAGAAAGTTCGACGCTTATAATGTGAATGGATTTAGATTTCGTACAGTTGATCGAGAAGTGGGTTTGAAAACACAAAATAGTGGTATATTTACATTTTTTGAAGTGGAATACTATGGAAGGATGCATGATATTATTGAATTAAACTACCATGGACATTTTTCTGTTGTTTTATTCAAATGAAAATGGGTCAATATTATCAGAGGTGTTAAAAGAGATTCATTGTAATTTACTTCTGTGAACTTCTCTCGCTTGATGGATGTTGGTGATCATGAAATACATGATCCATATATCTTAGCATCGCAAGCAAAAATGGTATATTATGTGAATTATGTTGTGGATGAAGGGTGGAGTGTAGTTACTCACGTAATACAAAGAGATTTGTATGATATGGGTGATGAAGTGGAAGATTTGACATCTGAAGTTGAATGTCATCAACAACAGGAAGCAGAATTATTTTTCCATCATGATATTGAAAATATTAGTCTTGCAAGGATGAATGAAGTGGATGAAGCAATGGAGCAGGAAACCGACATTATTGAAGGGGAAAATGATTGTATGTACAATTATTCATTCATGCAGTAACCACTTGTTTCATTTCTGCAGTCATTCATTATCATTGTTATATATATTTGGTTTTTTTAGTACTGGGCATCTATTATCATTTTTAATTTTTTTTCTGCATAATTTTTTTGAAATATATATTCTGAACTTAATTTTATCTGATTAAATGACAGGAATTCCAAGGAGGAAGCGGTATACTATTTCTTCTAGTCCTGCGACGGATGCCGATCCATCTAGGTCACTCCCCACGACATCTGAGGCACCAGCTGCCTACACCCCCGCACCATCTCCCCCTACACCATCTCTCACACCATCAGAGAGCCTCCCATTAGAGGCTGAGTCTTCGACTCCCCCTATAGGTGCCTTATCAGTTGGGCGGCGACAGACCCCTTCCAGTTCATCCCGGACACACTGGAGGGTCACAGTCATAGGTATAAATTTTAATTAAATAAATTTATTGAATTTTGTTTATACTAATTCTTTGCTCATTGAAGATGAAAAAAAATAAAACCGTGGAGAAATACTTAAAAAGCTCAGATGTTTGGAACTTGAATAGCAAAAAGATAGTCATGCCATTTGATTCTTATGGGGTCCCTACGGATGATGCCGTGGGGTTACTTGGCCAGATTATAGGTTAGTTGGCAGCGGAGCCCATTTCCCTTCCCATTTCATATGATGATTGGAGACATATGCCTCCAAACTGGAAAAATGAAGTTTTCGATTCTCAAATAAAGGTAATTTTATTACATTATGGTTTAATTGAATGTCATGTTACTAATATGTTCAAAATGAATTTCTGTATACAGATGTTCTTCCACTTCACAGTTGCTGATGTGATAGCATGGAAGTGGACTTTGAAAAATCTCGGTTACAAATGGAAAGAATTCAAATGGAGATTTTTGTGTGATGTCAACGATACTTTGTTGACCTTGGAACAAATGTATGAAAATCTACCCAGTGGGGTACCGAAAGAGCAGTGGAAAGTTTTTGTTGACAGACATCGTGATGAGAAGCAGATGGTATTGAAATATATATTATTATATTATCCTCATTTTACATTAATACATATATATGAAGAGGAGATGACATTGGATACATTACTGTTAAATTTCATTTTATTTATTTCAGGATCTTTCACGACAGAATGCATCAAACAGGGCGAAGCAAGCCATCCCTAACACGGTGGGCTCAAAAAGCTTTTCTAGAAGCCGAATGTCATTGGTAATATTTTAAATAGTTTAAATATTTATAATACAATATTATCTATTTAATATATTGAATTTTTGATTTATCTTTCCTTAATGTAGTCACAGAATTTAGGGTACGAAACCTCCCAGACTGAACTATGGTTGGATGTTCACAGAAAATCAGATGGCTCTTTTGTTAATGATCCTACCAAAGATGTTAGGGTATGAAGTCAAATTTTTAACTTATTATTATTTTTTAATGTTTTAATATGTATTGATATTTGATTTATAGGTAAAAATTAAAGAACTATGGGATGCCAGTCCTGGTTAGTCCTACTCAGTCTCCCAGGATGACCCGGTTGCTCAAGTCCTTGGGAAGGAGCATCCTGGTAGAGTGCGCAGGATGGGTTTGGGACCCGTACCATCTGAGGTATTTAGCAGGCCATCAGGGATTCCAGCCGCATCTACTCCTGGTTATGGTCAGCCCATACCAGAAGATGCTCAGAGGGATATTTCTTCTCTACGAGCCACAGTTCAAGACCAAGGGGCTCAGATATCCACTATGTAGAAAGCATTGACTGATTTATCTCAGCAGATGAGCAGATATTCCCCCAGTGGTAGTGCACCGAGTGGTGGTGAGCAGGTAAATCACAAAAAATCACAATCATTTAGTTTTCAAACTTTTATTGGTTTTAAGTTTAATTATAAATATGAAACAATATTTAATTTTCAATATAATGTTCTTACAGGTGGCAGCAGGAGATGGAGGTGGAGAGGGTGACGATGCATCATCGGACCATGAGTAGTATTGTTGATGTTTTGAACAAATATGGGAAAGGTTGGTTTGTATATATAACATGTGTGGTGTGTGGAACCTTTAAAAAACCATTGGTCTTAGAGGAGCTTCAGTGGCTAACCTTGAATGATCACAATAACCTCAGTTGGTAAAGAGAATGATGTGTTTGTTTCATTGGTTAGATGATCTATGGTAATAGGCTCTTTGATGTTTCTGTTGTAAATTCAGAATTGGGAATTTGACTCATTAGAGTGTTGCATGTCCAAACAGGGTGTGAGAGGCTGGTCATTTGACCGGTGACATGAAGCTCCATAGCTCTCAAAACCCTATCTCTCATGTGTTTGTTTTGCAAGACAACTTTGCATGACCTCATCACAAGAACCATATAAGAGACCTAATCATGTGATCATGTCACTTGACCTCTTTGTGTGATCACCTTGTCTAAATATCTCACTTAATCAATCCATGAACTAATCAATGGTAATTTATTAGAACTTTAATGCACACCCTTGTCTAAATATCTCACTTAATTCCGGACATGATATTCAAATTCATTATGTGTAATAATAAATGGCTGAGGATACATGAAATTCATGGGAATTTTGAAATATGGGAATTCATGTCATGAATTGGATACACAATGTGAATTATCCAAGTTTAATATTTTAAATGAGGTCTTATTAGATTTTTTCTCTAGTATTTAATACATAATACCCAACTATCATTCTGAGTGAACACTAGGTGTCTTGAGGAAAAAATATATCCCACTTCAACCTTTATTTGATTCATGAGATATGGTGGATTCCTCTTGGCGATCCATGGCGTGTTCTCCTATTTTTATATTTCTTTCATTATGTACCTATTTTTGAGATCCAATATAGAGGTGGTATTTTTCTTTGGTGTGTGAATGTGCATGCATTTCTACAACCCATTATTTAGGTGTAGTTTCATGCATGGTTTCCATGTGTGGTTGTGGTTTTTGAGTTTATTTTTCTTCATCCTACAGTGAAGAGTTAGAAGTGACTGCTTTCATGTGGTAGAGGATACCCATTCTCAATATTCTATATTATATGTGTGGTATAATCAAGTTTTTTCTCTCTTTCAAGTAAATATTAAGGGTTTTTTAATAATAAAATAATTTATGAAAAATATAAATTTATGATAATGGGTAATTTTCTCATGCCTTACTACATTATTATATGTTTCTGAGATATCTATGCATGATTACATCCAATTCCAAATATAAGTACTATTGGGACCTTGTTTGTAATATAGTTGTAATGTTTTGAGGACACTTTCAATGTTGTAATGTAATTTCTCCCTGAATAAAAATAAAAGGAATATATTTTTGGATAGTAATTGGTGTCCCATTGATGTATTTTTTTGTGTGGGGATGACCATGATTAGTAAAAATGATATGTGATAATTCCCATGAATATTCATTGAAGTCGTTATCTGTGATGTTGTGGATAATTCATCTTATTGTGTTTCACTATATGGTTTAGGAAGTTGTATGGTGATGTTATTGACCAGATTGGTTGTATAGTACAAGGGGATGTGATTCTTTGGTCGATTATCATGTATGTGATTTTGGTAGTAGTGAAATGTGCTATGAAGAGGTTGTGGTGCATGGTTATGGGGTCATGGATGTGGTGTAGTGGTTGTAGAATAATGTTTTTGTAGTAGATTCGTTGATTTGGTATGTGGTGATAGAGTTTCATGATGGTTTTAAGGAGTATTTGATTTTGTGATATGGGTTGGGCAATGTGGTGTGGAAACAATGGTGGATGTGTGGTGTTGTGGTGATAGTTTTGTGAGTTGAATTAGTTGTAGCATGGAGTGGATATGTCAGTTTCTCGGTTATCCATGAGATGAACTATGTTGATAATGTAAATGATCTACGTTAGTAAATAAAAAATATTTATTGGAAATAGATATGTTATAAATTAATCAAATGAAAATGTAAAGTGTTATGTGAATTGTAATGGATAAAAAATAAAGGTGGTGAAACATGTATGTGGAAAGTGGAATGTTGTGTTGATAGTGTTGTGATTGTCTTGGGTGATTCAAATAGTGATTTAATTGGTTGTGATTATTGATTTGTGTTATGGTGTGGTGATCTAATAAGCTCAAGTGTAGTTTATGTGGACACATAGGTTGGGTATTGTGGGATATCTATATACCGTGGATGTTTCTATTATTCTATACACCAAGCATAATTTAAATAAAATTACCACTACTCAAAGGTTTAGAGTTTTAGGTATTTTCACCAATAAATATGATGGTGGTGAAATTTAGGCATGGGTTCACACACATCCTCTCACTTCATTCAGAATTAGTGACACATGTTGGTGTTGGAGAATTCATAGAAACGATGTCATGTCCATGGTGCCTTCCGGTGGGAATTGATCTATTAGACCCAATTTCTATGAGTGATAAGTTATGTGTTTCTATGTGATATATTGTGGGGTAATTGATGGTAGGAGGAGGGGACAATGATTATGTCCATCACATTCATGATACCTTAAGACTCTTGTTCTAGTTTGGATTCCATTTGACAGAATATGTGTCCGTGGGTGGGAAGAGATGTTAGGTGGTAGTGTATTTATCTACAAGTATGATTTATTGTGAAGTGATGGACTATGTGTCTACTGGTGGTATGTGATGTGATGTGATGGACTAGGTGACTGCTGTTGGGATGTTGTGTGATGTGATAACCCATTTGTATACGGGAAGGATTTGATGTGATGTGACGTGGTTTGTTTGGATGGGATGGGAGCATTGCTAATAAGATATAAGGTTGTGAGAGTGGAAAAGTAACGTCTAATCTATAGTGGGGTTACATTAATTTTTTGTTGAACACAGTTCCATATGATAATATTGGATCAATTATTTGATGAGTAATCCATGGTGTACAAAGGATTATTTAGATTAAATGTATGGGGTTATATGGTTTATTCTATTTGATGGATAGCACATTAACACACCATTTTCACCTAAAATTGAAGACTTCATTAAGACCTAGATGATTATATCTTTTTTTTCTCGCACTACATATATATTATAGTTTTCAGGATACAAGAATAACTTTCGAGACTAAACTGGACATTACCAATTCAAATAGTATTCATGTTACTTAACTGGATTTCAATTATCATTTGGAACATTGGGATACTTTTATGGAATCAAATATTTTCAATTTTGATCATCTGTAAACTATAAGTATAAATCCATGTGACCCCCAATCTTTTGTTTCATTTGATGTTATCTTGTGTTTCATTCTAAATCCATAATTTTAGGTATTTTGTATGCTTTAGGTATTCTTATTGAATTGGATCAATTTTTTCATCAACATTAAATGAAAGGGTGTTTATGAATATTGTGTAGGTGGTGCATAAATTTTGTCCTTATTATATATATGTTGTATGTGTTGTTTGGTTTGTTTTCCAGGGCAGTGGTGGTGTATAAACAGAAATACATTTTTTTTCCGGGTTAGCATTTCGCGGAGGTTTTAACCGCCACTATTGTTTTACCACTTATACATTTCGCGGCGGTTTAAACCGCCGCAAAATGTATTCGGAAGACTGTTTAGAGGCGGTTAGAACCGCCGCGAAATCACGTCAGAATTTGAGGTGGTTTTAACCGCCGCTACGAAGGCGCTTGGCACGCCTGAATTTCGCGGCGATTATAGCCGCCGCTAATTAAATAGCCCTTAAAACCGCTGCTAAATTTACCAAAAACCGCCGTGAAATGAGGTACTACGGCGCTTTTCGTTGACCGCCGCGAAATGCATAAAACCGCCGCTAATAGATTGCCGACGCCAAGTTTAGCGGCGGTTTCTGTAAACCGCTGCCAAACCATATAGCGGCGGTTTAAACCGCCGCTAAGAGGCGGTTTTCCTGTAGTGATAATATTCTAATATTTTCTAAGAGCCAACCTTGTTCTTTCAACTCAATAATCATTTCATAATATATAGTGGTACTCAAGAATTCTAGGACTCATCTTAAAACTACCAAAAATATAAGAAGGAATTCAAACAGTGTAGATTCAATTGCATCATGTAGTTGGGAACCAAAATAGTCGATATTCATTCAACTATCCATTAAAGAAAACATCAAGAGGATAATAAAAAAATCCATATTTCAATCAATTTTATATGATCTGGTGTCATCCCTAACACCACAGAATGGCATATTATTCATTAAGTCATTCTAGACATCAACCACTGCCACATCCTTGGGAAATCCAGTCCAAATAATCAATCCTACCATCACTGGAAGCATCATCATCCCAATTTCCTATGGTATCCCCAACCATATAATCAATATTTCCATCTCTAGCATCATAATCATATTCAATCATTCAAGAATCACAATCAATCATAAATAGATCTAATGTCATGAAGCACAAAATGATATCAGTAAAAACATACAATTCCAAGGGGAAACCAAGGACCCATAACAAAGGCATTCAATCCTTTAAAACAAAATGGGTTAGTTCAGCCCCAAAAATTATATTTAACAATCAACTAATTCATTACCATCTAAAATTACTCGTTTTTTCATGATTGGATCTTAGTATCCCTAGGATTACAATTTAAGAGGCTATATACAATATTATAAAACCAATTTTATTTATCATTAACCTTTATGAGCGCTAAAAACCATTGATAAAGGGCAGTCTTTTATCAATAATAACTAGAAGTGTTGATAAAAGTAACTTTAATAAATTCTAAAAAAATTATGAATAAAAGACTACCTTTTACCAACGTTTTTCTTAGCACTGATAAAAGTATATTTTCTCATTGCTTTATTTAGCTCTGAAAAAGTTATAACCATTTATATATTGTTAAATGTGACTTATATAAAATAAGTATGTGTGTCTGTGTCTGTGTCTGTGTCTGTGTTTATGTTTTTGTATTAATAAAAATAATATATATGTGTGTGCATATTTATTTACTATACTTATTTATAATTATATATATAATTATAAATACATATTATTAATGATTATATAAATATATATATTTTTTAAAACATCGTATGAACTATATATATGTATGTGTATGTGTGTATGTGTGTGTGTGTGTGTATTCATGTACATGTACAATGGGCTCCTTTATTACACACACATGTCATGTACATGCACACACACACACTGTTACTTGTGTGTGTGTCTATATATATCATTAATTGAAAAATATACAACCTAAAATATTTAAATGAATTTAAATTATAAAATGAACTTGTACTTATAATTTTAGTAATTTTACAATTAGTTTTTTATAATGTTAGAAGTTCAAATTATTAATTAATATTTAAATTAAAGGAATTAGTAATGCATATTTTAAATCATTTTTTCATGTATATAAAATATATATATATATATATAATTAAATAATAATAATTTTAATTGCAATAAAAAAATTAAATGGTGTTAATATTTAATTTTATTATATAAAATCCCACATGCATATCTATATATTTAATTAGTAATAACAACCTATATCTATAGTTGAGAGACTCTCTCTCTACATGTCAATAGTAACTGCTCATACAATCATACTCCAATACCATTTAAGATCTTTGATGATGATATTGTGCAACTATGAGATGTTTGCTCCATGTGCCGATTATGAACGGGATGGGAGGTTAGATCATGGGGGAGGCTTCCCATGGTGATGTGGATCTTTTAGATGCTTTGCCCGACGACTGGGAGGGCATCATTGGCATTGTTCTTCTCCGACGTGGGGTTTCGGACCCCGGCGGTTGTGTGTTGCAACTTTGGTGGCGATGAGGAACTGATGGCTTCAGTCACCTTCGGTGACTTCGTGTCGAGTGTGCGGCGAGGTGCCGGGCTGCGGTGGCTGTTTGTTGATGATGAGTGGAGAAATATGGGGATTATGGGATGTGATGACCTGCTGCTGGAGAGGACCTTGGCGTGGAGAGCAAGGCGGTAATGTCTGCGTGCACAGGAGTGACGACTTTGAGAAGGCATGCCCGACGGCAGTGATTTGGAATCTGTCAGCCTATTGATGGATGGGGTAGACCTCGGGATGCGTATTGCATAGCCTGGTTGTGGCTGGATGGGGTGGACCTCGGGAGGTGGAGTAACAAGGGGCAGTAAACCGGTTGATCAGAATGGTCCAAAGCAGGAAGACCACAGACTTGGAATAAGGATATTGGGCCCAATCAACGGCTCTTCAGTTTGAACCTACTTGAATGGTGATCTTATTTGTGGCCTTTGGGTACATCTTCATGTGGGTACTTGTACTGAAACTTTCGGATTTCTTTGTACGTTTACTTTTTTTAATAAATTTTAAGGACATGGATTTGGGTCTCCAAATCCATGGATGAACCATATTGATAATACATTTTCAATAATAAATATATTATTAAAACTTTTTTATAATATTAATACATTTATTAATTGTTATATATTTAATATTTAAGAGTATAAGTTTATTATTTTCTATTAATCATTCATTTAATATAATTTATTTATTTTTAATATTTATTAGATTAAAATGTTTATTAATATTAAATTTTAATATTTTCAAAATGATTATAATTTGTATATTTAATTATTTGTTAAGTTTTAATATTTTTAAAATGTTTGTAATTTATATTAATAATTTTTGTAAAAAAAATAATATTTTTTTAAATTTATATAGATAATAAAATTCATTTTTTATATTTTTTATATTTATATAGTTAATATTATTTATTTATGCCACTTTAAGCCCTAGTTTGTGCGTTGAAGTAATTCATTTTATTAGTGTTAAATATAGCTTTTCTTAGCGCTTTTTAATGGTGATAAGCATTGATAAATGATACTTTTATCAACACATTTTTGTTTGTGATGATAAACTCTTCACCTTTATTATAAAATGAACCCTAACCGATCATATCTCTCCCCATTCCACATTCAATCTCTCATGGAACCAAACCTCTATAACATCCAAACATGGATTGTTTTGAAAAATGAAACCTGAAAACAAAATGTGTGATATTCTAAACTGGTTTTTATGGATTCTCAATCATTTTTTCATGTGTTTTTCATGATTTTTTCAATTTATCTTCCCATATTCATCTTTAACAGTTTCTCCCCTTCAAGTTCAACTGTAATAGGTTTTTTTTCACTATTCTTCCATTTTTCATTCAGACTAACCATTTCAGGGTGCTTTCCACTTCAGTTCACCTATCTTGCTTTATATTTCCCTATTTTAGGGCATTTTTTCTATTTGTATATGTAGATATTGAATATAAATATGGATTCTCTCAAAAATAATTAAAAAAATTATTATTTGATATTAATTGAAAATTTAATTTGGGTTCACTAGAATGAAAATAGTTCTTATCGGTTAAATGACTCTTAATAGACACATAATAAAAAATTAATTGGTCATTTATGTGGTGAATTAATAACTTTGGTAATTTTTAAATAAGAAATCAATGTTTAGCAATTTTATAAATAAGTGTAGTCTTTATAAACATTAATCGATTTAATATTATTCATTTGGAGTTTAGAATGGAAGTGTTAACATGATATTGCATGATATATACCATTTTCTTAATGTAATATTTTTCTTAAGTTTATTATGTGTATCGTTTTGTCATTGGGTAATTGTTTGGTTTAATTTAGTAAGTATATTTGAAATGGGAATGATGAGAATGATGGGAATGATTGAAAAGTAATATTAGTGGTTTATTTATAAAATCATGACATGCAATTTGATGTTTTCTTAGATATATATATATATATATATATACATACATACATACATATATATATACACACACACATATATGCATTTCATTTGTTTTTACATGTATATGTATATTTGTATATAATGAATTTAGTTGTGTGTTTGAGTATTTATATATCTATGTGTGTATATGTATGTATATACAAATATATATTAATATTAATATTAGTTTATATTATTTTTAACTTCTTAAATTTCAATGATCAAAGCATCACATTATATATTTTATGTCACGACCCGTCCCCTAGGGCCCGTGTCGTGACTACCCGAAGCCCGCCTTCCCTAGGCCAGGGATTGACGACTAGCACCAGAAAGACGTATCCCTAAACGGGAAGACATTGCTTTTAAACCTGTACAAACACACAGTCCAAGAACACAACAAGATGCAACCACAAAGTAAAACTGCAGTAGTAAAAGTGTGTACTGAAAGTAAAGGGGGCCGAAATACTAGCCCAACTGAAAAGATACAACTACAACAGAAAACAGAAAATAGATAACAGATCATGAGATCGTCCAACAAGGTTCCTACCTAAAGGGTAGGTACAACTCTTCTCCACTGCTCTCCACGTCGTCCAGTCACCTCCGTGTACCGCCTGGTCCTGGCTCCTACAGTCTCAGCCAAACCGGTCGTCGTCTGCACAAGACACAACACAGTGCGGGCGAAGCCCGTGCATGGGTGAGTATAGGAATACTCAGTAGGGACCCCAAGACCCTCGAAGGTCTATCATAGTTCCACAAAGGAAAACCACAAGCATGATCTCATTCACAAGAATAAGAAAAAGACACGACTCAAACCAGGTATAACTGAGTACAAAAGTACAGATGATTAGTCGTAAACCTAGATCATCTTATTCTATCAAGTGGTACTGCTGCTGACCCACACAGGATCGATAGGTACTAACCCATGAAAAACTCACACATGATCGATAGGTACTAACCCCAACAAGACCCACACATGATTAACAGGTGCTAACCCCTGCAAAACCCATACAGGATCGATAGGTGCTGATTAACACAGAATTGCTAGGTGCTGATTCACACAGAATTATTGTGTGCTGATTCACATAGAATTGCTCAATGCTGATTCACACAGAATCACTAGGTGTTGATTCACACAAAATTGATAGGTGCTGATTCACACAGAATCTCTAGGTGCTGATTCAAACAAAATTACTAGGTGTTGATTCACATAGAATCGCTCTTCATTCTTCACGTTTATAGCATCCCGCCTTTTATCACATAAACCTTCATTACATTATACAAAACTGAGGATCTTTAAGGTTTAGTGTCTTGGAAACCAGGAACTTAATACATGAAACAAAAAAAAGATTCTTCTTAAAGACTTGAAAGGCTTATCCTTATGTTCATCCTAGGTTCATTACTGCATCTCATAACCTGGGGACATACATCAAAAGAAAGGGTGAGCAGAAGGCCCAGTAAGGGAAACAAGAGAAACTTTTTACATGTGAACTTGAGATACTTCAATAAGGTCATGAAAAGAACTTTAAGCCATGAGAAAGAAATCACGAGGCATTTCATAATAAAAATAATTTTTTTTCATAACTTGAGGATGTGGCTACATCATTTAACATAGACAATCATGAACATATCACAAAGGTCCATCCCCAAGGTGTCATTTGAAAATTACCAAGGTTATTCACCAAGATATCGTGAAAATTGTAATCTCTAGTGGTTACATCATTACCCAATGCATTGGAGCGCTATCAGGGCGCACCCTTATATTTGCATTTATTATCATGTGAGCCACATATATCATCATCAAACATTTCATAAATAACCCACATATCATAAAATAAATCGGTTTCATTTTATAAACATAACGTTTTGAAAATTCTTTAAAGACATGATCTTTACGTCACTTTAAAACCCACGGAAGGGGAGAGCGGGTCTCATGTATGTAAATCCCAGAATTTAAAATAGGAAATTGTGATATATATGTGAATACCCCTGTAGAAATAATAGCTTTGAGTATTCACTTTATAAAATAAAATAATTTTGAGAAAAGAGAGAGGCATTTTGAGTCGAAAATTCTACAGCATAACAGCTATGTTTCGGGGTTTTAGAGAACATTGAAAAGAGAGGGGACATGGGACACCCACTCATAAATGATCTATAAAACAGGAGAGGGACAGAATATGAAGGATATATGAACATGGTAATGAAATTTTAAATATGTACCATATGAAATGAAGAATATGAAAGGAAAACAAAAATAATATTTCTCTTATAAAAATTCGGCAGCCTAACGGCGTCACTTAAACATAAAAAAAATGAATTGACGAGGTCCAATAGGGTATCTCATCATGTGAACATAAAAGATCAGTATGATAGATATAGAGATCATACCCCAACATAATAAAAAGGAACTTGAAAGACTGTACATGAAAGTAGAACTTCAAAACGAGAAGGGTGAAATAACCACTTAAAAATTCGGCAGCCTAACGGCGCCACTTAAAACTTCAAAATACTGAATTAAAGAGATCAAATGGGGTCTCTCATCATGTGAACATAAAAGATCAGTATGATAGATATAGAGATCATACCCAAAAATAACAAAAAGGAACTTGAAAGACTTGACATGAAAGTAGAACTTCAAAACGAGAAGGGTGAAATAACCACTTAAAAATTTGGCAGCCTAATGGCGCCACTTAAAACATCAAAATACTAAATTGAAGAGATCAAATGGGGTCTGTCATCATGTGAACATAAAAGATCAGTATGATAGATATAGAGATAATACCCCAACATAATAAAAAGGAACTTGAAATACTTGACATGAAAGTAGAACTTCAAAACGAGAAGGGTGAAATAACCACTTAAAAATTCTACAGCCTAACGACGCCACTTAAAACTTCAAAATACTGAATTGAAGAGATTAAATGGGGTATATCATCATATGACCATAAAAGATCAGTATGATAGATATAGAGATCATAACCCAACATAAAAGGAACTTGAAATACTTGACAAGAAAATAGAACTTGAAAACGAGAATGGTGAAATAACCACTTAAAAATTCGGCAGCCTAACGGCGCCACTTAAAACTTCAAAATACAGAATTGAAGAGATCAAATGGGGTCTCTCATCATATGATCATAAAATATCATTATGATAGATATATAGATCATAACCCATCATAAAATTAACTTGAAATACTTGACAAGAAAATAGAACTTGAAAATGAGAAGGGTGAAAGAATCTGTTACAAAAATTTCGGCAGCCTAACAGCGCCACTTAAACTTTCATAAAATGAAATGATGAGAGTAAGAGGGGGTCTCTCATCATATGAACATAAAAATTAAAGTATAATTAAGGTAAAAGAACATACTCCAACATAAGAACATGGAGCAGAAAAGAAATGACATAAAAGAGATTACTTGAAAAGAAAGAGAGAGGTCGGATCCCTTACCTTAAAATGTAACTCTTAAAACTCAAAGGTTTGCACCTTGAGGGCTTGGGGGCACCTTGGGAGGACTCCTTGGGAGGTAAGGAGACCAGAACTTCATTGGGGGAGATTTGGGAGTGAAAACTAAAGGATGAAAGGGTGGGTATTTATAGGGAAAGTGAGGGGACAAGGCATTAATGGCCAAGGGACACCTCACAAGTGCTTTTCTCAAAACCATGTGCTCTCCCATGGCATTTACCATGGAGTTAGGCCACATCGGGCCCCCAATATAATGATTCATCACCTTTGGCCGGCCAACCCTTGAAATATCTCATGAAATCATCATGACACAATTATGATGTCATTAAACATACCGAAACCCTAAAACTGCATTTTTATTATTCACTGAAAAATTCATCTTTCTCAGAAAAATCCCAAAATTTCACCTTAACCAAATATCGATTCTCTAATTACATTTATGAACTCCATTTTATAAAAATAATTTTCTAAATATTTTTAGTTTAATTTTTAAATAAAAACACTATTCATCGAGAATTCATTTTTTTCAGAAAAATCCCCAAAAATTACCATAACATAATATCGATGCTCTGAGTTCAAAAATAAAGTCCATTTTATAAAAATAGTTTTCTAATTATTTTTAATTAAATTTTTAATTTAAAAAAACACTATTCACTCGAAAAAACTAATACTTGACTAATCATTTATGAAACCGTTATTTACCCATTTTATTGAATCTCATTACTTAATCATGGTGTCTAAATTATATTAAAACTTTCTTTAAGTGAGATTACCAATCCATTTGGTCACATTACTAATCCTAAGCGTAAAATCACTATTCATAATTTACTATTCGTCAAAAATTAAGTTGATCTTATTAGACTCTAAATTTCGTACCGAACATAATTTTACAAGACCATTTTTTGAAAATCATTACACATTTTTAATTATTTAAGATTTACATAAACATTTTTTAAAATATCCTTTCTTTAAAATTCACCAAAAATATGCATACTATATTTATCCAGACATTTGAAAAGTCATAAACATCATCATAAGAAGAAATCCCAATTTTTATTTAAAACAAAGGATTACATAAGGCAGTTACGGTCTCCTTACATAGCCCATTATCACACCAGCATAGGACCTAAGTGTAAGGTGTGCTAAGGTGAGAGAATCTGATGGAGGCTCGGCCAACATCGCACGAGTAGTAATTTCTATCAGTTTGAACTTCTCACGAAGGCAATCCCGTTCTAGCTTCACACGATGAAGTTCAGCTTGGGTTTGGTCCAGAGAAAAGCTCAGTGGTGCTACCTCCTTCCCAAGTTCTGTTAGATGGGCTTCGATCGGTCCAAGACTACTGGGTGAGGCCATCGAATCTTATTTCTATATTAATTAACCAAAATTACTTGTATTTAGAGACAATAATCAAAATGTTTAGTTTCTACCAGTCATATTGACTAATGGTCATATAACAGTCAAAACCCAACGATCTCATTTTAATTATACTCATGTTATTAAATGAAACATTTTTGTTGAGTATGAAAAATAAAATAACACACAAAATTAGGAAACTAGATTTATTCAAAATTTTGGGTCGTTACAATCTTCCCCCCTTAAGAAATTGCGTCCTTGCAATTTTTTTAAATTTGGGTTTTGAAATTTCATTGAAAGTCCCACATCGGAAAAAGAGTCGGTAACACTATTACTTTAAAAGATAGAAAAGGAAGTACAAAGGTCACCCGAGTTAACCCATACTAGGATTCCATGTAGGAAAACATGGATATAGAAGAAAAAAAAGGGTCAAGTTCTGAGGGAGAGTGATAGAGAACATGATTAGGAGAAAGTTAACAATAAGAAAATCACAAACTTATGATGTGTGTAAACGGTCTTTGATTACCCAGTAGAAAATGTTAACAGACAATGTTTTTGTTCTACATTACTTTTCATAGTTTTGAGGAATTCATTTACTACATAGAATAAAAACATAAGGAAATATACCTACCTTCAAGTAGAGTTTCATCCTTTAAAAAGTTTCTACCAAAACTAATCTTTTCTCCAAATGATGAGCATTCAAAACTACTTGGTCTCATCAAAGCACAAGAATCATCTTATAGAGAATCACATAATCCACCAAAGATTAACTATCTATTTCTTCTATCTTTAAACATTATCCCAAAACAGAAAGGGTAAGATAAAACAACTCTTCCAAAATAAAGAACCCCAGAGGAAGGGAAACCACTTTAAATATTCAAAGTTCCACGGTACTACCCAAAGTACATCATAGACCATTCTGTAAATAACTGTCCTTAAAAATCCTCAAAATAAACCAAACTAAGATTGAAACCCAAACACAAGAAGGATTCGATAACATAGTCCTCCAAGGTAAACTTTATCATTCATCTCCAAACAACATCAACCACTCCTAACATCTTATAACAAAAGTAACTAACCTAAACATATTTACCCCAAGATAGGTTAATCATTTCCATAAGTAACCTAAATTACTATAAGTCCTCCTTAAATTCATCGATTATTCAAAATATAAGTCAACCATTACTCCTCAAAGAAAATACGGTAGTAATCTATTTACCTTGATCAAATAGGGTTCCCAAAATAGTGAACGTCTTCCAAATTAATAATCATCTTTTAATCCCCTAATCACCTTTTTTTAAAGAATAACAGCTTCACTACATAAACATGTGGTACATAACAATAGATGTCTTTCTTAATGATATAAAATCATCTTAGGTAGTGACTCGATGATCTTAGAAAACATAAAGGATATGATCATAGAGCACGAACTAAAATACAACATGACATAGACAATTATTGCGAAGAAGTTACATATACTTCAGTCATCATGATCCATCTCAGAATAGGACATGCATCATTCCCTTGTCCTCTAAGATTGTTGATGCTCATCATGCTTCTCACCCATTCCAAGAGAGCATTGCCTTGGATAATGTCTAACTTCTCCACATTTATGACATCGAAATGTATAAGGTAAATTAGATCGAACCTTATCTACACTCATCACATTATCCATTTTTTAAAGAAATTGGCTACTTTATGCCCTATCTTCCCACACTAAAAACATCCCCCGGTTCCTTTGTGACATTCTACTTGGTGCCTCTTCCCACACTTTTTTCAAAAAAGAAATTGGGTCTTCTTTCCCTTATCAACTTTATCATATGAACATCCTCGAGACTTTTTCTTCTTTTTCCTTGATGAATTTGGGCATTCAACTGGGTACTAATTATAAATTGTGATTTTTGATAGCTGGTTTGGCATAATCACAATATGTTCAACTTGATATCTCATCATCTCTGTCACATTAATAGGGAAATCGTCAAATTTCCTATCACATTGGTTGTTGGGATATGCTTTTCCATTTCCCGCCATTAACTAAGAAAAGAACGTATAATTAGGGGGCTTAAATACATAGCCAATAATCATGAAAAGGAAACTTAAGCATAAAAGGATAAACTTGTAGAAGAAAAGTATACCCTAACTTGTGATCCCCTAGGTTCCAATCTAGGTTATCCATGATCATATATTCTTATGTGAATCTTTATTTTATTTTATCTTTGTTCCTTTAATAATGGTTCATACTAAGCTTATGAATTTACCAAAGCATATCCCCCGGGAGTGTCGTAACCAAGAGTGCAGCAAGGACCGTTGTCATGTACTAGTTCCCGTTCGAGTCTAGATCAAAGCAGTGCTTTCGGGTTTTACCCCTATGTACATCTGTGCTAGAGCCACCTCTACCTGCTCGTATCCAGACAGGGATGTATTTTCTTGGAAACCCATTACACAATACTCACCAAAATACTAGGAAGATTCCCTATATATAAACTTTTCTATAGTCTTATTCCTAAAGTTTTCATATCCTAATTTCCACAAATAACTAAACCATCCTTTGATACCAACTATAGCATCCCGCCTTTTTATCACATAAACCTTCATTACATTATACAAAACTGAGGATCTTTAAGGTTTAGTATCTTGGAAACCAGGAACTTAATACATGAAACAAAAAAAAACATTCTTCTTAAACACTTGAAAGGCTTCTCCTTATGTTCATCCTAGGTTCATTACTGCATCTCATAAACAGGGGACATAAATCAAAAGAAAGGGTGAGCAGAAGGCCCAGTAAGGGAAACAAGAGAAAGTTTTTACATGTGAACTTGAGATACTTCAATAAGGTCATGAAAAGAACTTTAAGGCATGAGAAAGAAATCATGAGGCATTTCATAATAAAAATAAATTTTTTTCATAACTTGAAGATGTGGATATATCATTTAACATAGACAATCATGAACATATCACCAAGGTCCATCCCTAAGGTGTCATTTGAAAATTACCAAGGTTATTCACTAAGATATCGTGAAAATTGTAATCTCTAGTGGTTACATCATTACCCAATGAATTGGACCGCTATTAGAGAACACCCTTAAATTTGCCTTTATTATCATGTGAGCCACATATATCGTCATAAAACATTTCATAAATAACACACATATCATAAAATAAATGGGTTTCATTTCATAATCATAACATTTTGAAACTGCTTTAAAGACATGATCTTTACGTCACTTTAAAACCCACGGAAGGGGAGAGTGGGTCTCATGTATGTAAATCCCAGAATTTAAAATATGAAATTTTGATATATATGTGAATACCCCTGTAGAAATAAGATCTTTGAGTACTCACTTTATAACATAAAATAATTTTGAGAAAAGAGAGAGGCATTTTGAAACGAAAATTCTGCATCATAACAGCTATGTTTCGGGGTTTTAGAAAACATTGAAAAGAGAGGGGACATGGGTCACCCACTCATTAATGATCCATAAAACAGTAGAGGGACAGAATATGAAGGATATATGAACATGGTAATTAAATTTGAAATATGTACTATATGAAATGAAGAACCTGAAAGGAAGACAAAAATAAGATTTCTCTTATGAAAATTCGGCAGCCTAACGGCGTCACTTAAACATCAAAAAAATGAATTGAAGAGATCAAATAGGGTATCTCATCATGTGAACATAAAAGATCAGTATGATATATATAGAGATCATACCCCAACATAATAAAAAGGAACTTTAAATACTTGACATGAAAGTAGAACTTCAAAACGAGAAGGGTGAAATAACCACTTAAAAACTCGGTAGCATAACGACGCCACTTAAAACTTCAAAATACTGAATTGAAGAGATCAAATGGGGTATCACATCATTGAACATAAAAGATAAGTATGATAGATATAGATATCATACCCCAACATAATAAAAAGGAACTTGAAAGACTTGACATGAAAGTAGAACTTCAAAACGAGAAGGGTGAAATAACCACTTAAAAATTCGGCAGCCTAACAGCGCCACTTAAAACTTCAAAATACTGAATTGAAGAGATAAAATGGGGTCTCTCATCATGTGAACATAAAAGATAAGTATGATAGATATAGATATCATACCCCAACATAATAAAAAGTAACTTGAAAGACTTGACATGAAAGTAGAACTTCAAAACGAGAAGGGTGAAATAACCACTTAAAAATTCGGCAGCCTAACGGCACCACTTAAAACTTCAAAATACTGAATTGAAGAGATCAAATGGGGTCTCTAATCATATGATCATAAAATATCAGTATTATAGATATAGATATCATACCCCAACATAAAAGTAACTTGAAAGACTTGACAAGAAAATAGAACTTGAAAACGAGAAGGGTGAAATAACCACTTAAAAATTTGGCAGCCTAACGGCGCCACTTAAAACTTCAAAATACTGAATTGAAGAGATCAAATGGGGTATCTCATCATATGATCATAAAATATCATTATGATAGATATATAGATCATACCCCAAAATAAAAGGAACTTGAAAGACTTGACAAGAAAATAGAACTTGAAAATGAGAAGGGTGAAAGAATCCGTTACAAAAATTTCGGCAGCCTAACGGCGCCACTTAAACTTTTATAAAATGAAGTGATGAGAGTAAGAGGGGGTATCTCATAATATGAACATAAAAATTAAAGTATAATTAAGATAAAAGAACATCATCCAACATAAGAACTTGGAGCATAAAATAAATGACATAAAAGAGATTACTTGAAAAGAAAGAGAGAGGTCAAATCCCTTACCTTAAAACGTAACTCTTAAAACTCAAAGGTTTGGACCTTGAGGGCTTGGGGAACCTTGGGAGGACTCCTTGGGAGGTAAGGAGACCAGAACTTCATTGGGGGAGAGTTGGGAGTGAATGATAAAGGAGTAAAAGGTGGGTATTTATAGGGAAATTGAGGGGACAAGGCATTAATGGCCAAGGGACACCTCACAAGTGCTTTTCTCAAAACCATGTGCTCTCCCATGGCATTTACCATGGAGTTAGGACACATGGGGCCCCCAATATAATAATTAATCACCTTTGGCCGGCCAAACCTTAAAATATCTCATGAAATCATCATGACACAGTTATGATGTCATTAAACATACCGAAACCCTAAAACTACATTTTTACTATTCACTGAAAAATTCATCTTTCTCAGAAAAATACCAAAATTTCAGCTTAACCAAATATCGATGCTCTAATTACATTTTTGAACTCCATTTTATAAAAATAATTTTTTAAATATTATTAATTTAATTTTTAAATAAAAACACTATTCATCGAGAATTCATTTTTTTCAGAAAAATCCCCAAAAAATTACCATAACATAATATCGATGCTCTGAGTTCAAAAATAAAGTCCATTTTATAAAAATAATTTTATAATTATTTTTAATTAAATTTTTAATTAAAAAACACTATTCACCTGAAAAAACTAATACTTGACTAATAATTTATGAAACCGTTATTTACCCATTTTATTGAATCTCATTACTTTATCAAGGTGTCTAAATTATATTAAAACTTTATTTAAGTGAGATTACCAATCCATTTGGTCACATTACTAATCCTAAGCGTAAAATCACAATTCATAATTTACTTTTCATCAAAAATTAAGTTGATCTTATTAGACTCTAAATTTCGTACTGAACATAATTGTAGAAGACCATTTTTTGAAAATCATTACACATTTTTAATTATTTAAGGTTTACATAAACATTTTTTAAAATATCCTTTCTCTAAAATTCGCCAAAAATATGCATACTATATTTATCCAGACATTTGAAAAGTCATAAACATCATCATAAGAATAAATCCCAATTTTTATTTAAAACAAAGGATTACATAAGGAAGTTACGGTCTCCTTACATAGCCCCTTATCACACCAGCATGGGACCTAAGTGTAAGGTGTGCTAAGGTGAGAGAATCTGCTGGAGGCTCGACCAACATTGCACGAGTAGTAATTTCTACCAGTTTGAACTTCCCGCGAAGGCGATCCTGTTCTAGCTTCACACGATGAAGTTCAGCTTGGATTTGGTCCAGAGCAAAGCCCAGTGGTGCTACCTCCTTCCCAAGTTCTGTTAGATGGGCTTCGATTGGTCCAAGACTACTGGGTGAGGCCATCAAATCTTCTTTCTATATTAATTAACCAAGATTACTTGTATTTAGAGACAACAATCAAAATGTTTAGTTTCTACCGGTCATATTGACTAATGGTCATATAACAGTCAAAACCCAACGATCTCATTTTAATTATACTCATGTTATCAAATGAAACATTTTTGTTGAGTATGAAAAATAAAATAACACACAAAATTAGGAAACAAGATTTATTCAAAATTTTGGGTCGTTACAACATTTTAGCCAGCCACAGGATTCCCGCTCATAGAACGCATGTTTCTGAGAGAAACCACTCCTCAAGCCATCGGTCGTATTTCAACAGGCATGAGGTCTCACATAGAAGTTACCCAATGATCTGTCAAGTCATAAGGGTTTCAACGCAATAGACGGCGCGTCAATCGGACGATCGGTCTGTAAGTTATTAGCATTTTAGTTCCGAGGGCCCGGTTGGATTCGGGGTGGATCCAACCCGGCCATACTTCTACTTTCTATAAAACTATCTTGGAGTATCTCAAAAGGATAGTCTCACTCCAAGGATCCCAGCACCACATACAGTCCATCAAATGAATGTTCAGTTCACAAGATATGGACTTTTAAGCGTATCTTGTCCCAAGAGGGGTTCGGGTCCAGTTCGACCCGGTCTGGCCCGACCCAACCTGGTATGGGTCGACCCGACCCGGTCTGGGTCCAACTCAGCCCAGCTTGGCTGGGCCATGGCGGGCTAGGCCCACGGGTCCACGGACCAGCCTGACACGCCCCAGCAGGGCTGGGCCATAGTGGCTTGGCCCGCTGGCTGGCGCGACCCACGTGGGGGTCGCGCGGTCCGCCTCCTAAATGGCTCAATGAGCCATTCGGGTTTATTGAATGGAAATTATAGGTGGCACTGCCTGGGTGTCTATGGGACCCACCGAGAGCAGGTCCCTCCCCTCACCGAAGATTGCACCACTGCGGCGCGCCGCCTCCCACCTCCTTGGTCGGCCAAGAGTCGATCGCCTCTATATCTGTCGTGGCACCGCTCTCATCTGCGGTCGGCGAGCACCGGCCGCTGCATTCGCCGCCAGTGTCGTTCGCTGGTGCTACAACGATGAACCTTCCACGGGCCACAAGGTGAGCTCCAGTAGTCCGTTCTTTCTTCCGGACGCGCCTACGTCCTTCCCAGGATGCCACCGTCATTGCATGCCTCGCGGTTTCTACTTTTCATCGAGTTGAAAATTGTCCCATGAAGAATGCATCAAGAAATGAAGTGGTAGAGTGTCTGGGCCTTTTTCGTTTGGATCGCACCCTCCGCATTAGCATTGTAACAATGAGGATAAATAATTCAACATCGATACATTATAAAACTTCCACGAATCATCATCCTTTTCAAGAATGAGGGAAATAAACATTGCACATGAATTTAATAACAAAAATCCTACCTCGAAATTATTGGAGTCATCACGGTCGTGGAGGGAGAAGAGTCCTCGCTTGATGAAGTCACCGGCATTCGTCGATCCCGGATCGTTTCCTCAATGGGCGTCGTCGAGACCTTAATTATTCGTTGGAAGGGTTGAGCTTCAGCACTTCATTGGAGTTCTCCCACAACATCCCCCAAAATATCCCTTTTCCCACAATTATAATTAAACAATGAATCCTCTAGAGAATTAATCCTCTTCTCAATTAAAGGTCCATTAATTGACGTAATTAATGTGCTACATAAATTACATGAGGGGTGGTTACAAATCAAAGGTGTAACCAAGCATTTAATATCCCATATTAAATCTCTGACCACCTCCGGGGTCCCTGCCACCACCGCTCAAGAGGTGGTAGAATAAAATAAAATAACAACTTTGTAATTTTATTAATTCTTTAAAAGTCGCAAAAGCTAAATTTTTCACCTGAACTACTACGGTCGAAGTTAAGCCTCCCTTAAGAGAATCTGAGCACTACAGATTCAATGGTGCCATCAGATTTCTGATTCGAGCACCGATTCAAAAGATATAAAATGTCGCTCGTACGTTTACTGAACGTACCTTCAAAAAAGTTGACAAATCCATTCCAGGCACACCAGGACTTGGAATCACGTACCATCAATTTTTGTAGACTCATAATAATCCAAAATAATTTAAAAAAATGAAATGGAATTTTCTATGTCTTTACATTTTCCTCACCTTAGGTATTTTTTCCCTCGAAATATACAAAAAAACTAAGGAACAAATGGGGGTACTGAGCATGTATCTAAGCCTCCCGGTTCAATGTGATCTCTTGGAGATTCCAGAAATTCCAACGAACTCGCACTAGAGGAATATACAGCCCACGATGGACCCGCTCCTATCGATCCTCTACCTCCATCGGGAACTCTGCAAATTTTTCCCCATCATCGATGTCCAACTCACCCCAGTCGATAATGTGCAATGTATCATGCACGTACCTCCTCAGCTACGACACATGAAAAACTTTATGCACCCAGTGAATATTTTGGGGAATAGCTAGATGGTACGCCACCTCGCCTACTATGTTGAGAATTTGGAAAGGTCCGAGGAACATCAGAGATAGCTTGTCGCCCTGACCAAACCTCCTTAATCCTCATCGGGGTGAGACCCGTAGGAAGACATGGTCCCCCTCCTCAAACTCCATGGGTCTCCGTCTCCTGTCGGCAAAAGACTTCTGCTAGATCTGTGCAGTATTCATCCGCTCCTAGATGATTTGCACCTTCTCGGTGGTAGCCTGTACCAACTCTGGGCCCATAAGTGCTGACTCCCTTGGGTATGTCCAGCAAATAGGGGATCTGCAAGGTCACCTGTACAAGGCCTCAAACGGAGTCATGCCGATGGTGGAGTGATAACTTTTTTTGAATGAAAACTCCACCAGGGGAAAGTGGTCCTCCAAATTGCGGCCAAAATCGAGAACACAAGCACGAAGCATGTCCTCGAGTGTCTGTATGGTCCGCTCTGTCGGGCAATATGTCTAAGGATGGAAGGTCGTGCTCAAGCGTAGCTGAGTCCTGAACATATCATGTAATCCCTTCCACAATCGGGATTTAAAATGTGCATTGTATTCCGAGATGATCATCGATGGCACCCCATGAATCCGTACATTATCATATACATAGAGACCTCTCAAGCTCTCTACTAATCCCTATTCTCGGATAGGTAGGAAGTGGGCTGACTTGGTGAGTCGGCCAATGATCACCCAGATAGAGTTGTGACCCCTGGACGTACATGGTAGCCATGTTACAAAGTCCATAGAGATACCATCCCACTTCCACTTTGGTACCTCAAGTGGCTGAGCTAAACCTTCTAGTACCTGATTCACAGCCTTCACTTGCTGACAAGTGGGGCATCGAGATATGAACTCCACCACTACTTTTTTCCTCCCTGGACACCAGTACTAATGCCAGAGGTCTTGGTACATCTTTTCCACTCCAATATGTACCTCCAAAAGGGATGTGTGGAACTCCCCCAACACCTACTCTTGTAGCATAACTGGTACCATAGTGCATCCTTTGAAAAGGATGTCGTGATCCCCACCTTTAGAAAATCCATTAAAATTCTGTCTGGAGGATATCTAAGCACGTCGGGCCTCATAGTCTACATCCTCAAGTTGTGCCTCTTAAACTCATTGAAGAATTTGGGGAGTGACAATCATAGACTAGAGGTAAGCTAATCCATCTCTATCCAAAAAGGATATCTGTAATGTGACTAGCTTCTCTGTTTCCTTACTCAGTAATTGTAGACCAGACCTCCTGCTGAGTGCATCTGCTACTACATTCCCCTTCCAAAGAGTGTAGATGATACCAAAGTCATATTCATGGAGGAACTCCAAACATCTCCATTGTCTCAGGTTCAGGTCCTTCTTTAATAAGATTTACCTGAGACTCTTGTGATCAGAGTAAACAGTAAATCGTTCACCCATCTAGTAATGCCGCCACATCTTCAGTGAAAAGACCACAGCTGATAACTCCAGATAATTGGTAGTGTAGTTCTTCTTGTGCTATCTCAACTGCCATGATCCATAGGCAATAAATGATCTCTCCTGCATCAAGACACAACCTAGTCAGGACCCTGATGCGTCACAGTAGAATAAATACCCAACGCCCTCTTTTGGTAGCCCTTAGATGGGGGAACTCATCAGTCTCTACCTCAGCTCCTCGAAACACCGCTGGAACTTCTCTGTACACAAGAAAGGCTGGCCCTTCTTTGTCAAAACTAGAAAGGGTGTTACTACCATATAGAAGTCAGGTACGAACCTCCAGTAGTATCCATCCAATCCCAAGAAACTTCGTACCTCGGTCACATTTCTAGGTGGCTCCCAAGAAAGAATTTCCTCTATCTTTGCTGGATCTTCTATGACTCCAACCTATGAGATAACGTACCCCAAGAAGTAGAATTCTCGTATCCATAACTACAACTTCGAGATATTTCCATAAATCTTGTTCTCTTGAAGTGTATCCAAAACTATTTGCAGGTGCATGGAATGCTCCTCCTCCGACGCCGAGTATATCAAGATGTTGCAAATGAAGACCACCACGAAGTGATCGAGGTATGGATGGAAGATCCTGTTCATGAGCCCCATGAACACCGCTGGATCATTGGTAACACAGTAAGTTATCACCAAGAACTCGTAATGTCCATACCGAAATTTGAAGGTTGTCTTCGGTATGTCCTGTCACACTCGGGTTTTTTTCTCTTTTCATGTCATGGTTTTGATCCGATTCATTGAAAATCCTGATCCTTTTATTGGGTGTTGGGTGAGATTAATTTTGAGTTATAAACTACCATATATGTCTAATCACTCTAATTTAGGTTCTCCAATGATTTTTTAGGTGTTTTTGGATAAAATGTGGTTACTTCATGATTTGGGCCAACCGTGAGCCCATTTCCATATTTAAAAACATGTTTTTTTCTTTTACAACTCATTCATTTTTTAACATTTTTGACTCATTCCACTTCCCACTTGTCCTAAAATGACATATTAAAACTACCATATCCTTTTTTTACCCCTTATAAATTCATATGCATGGTGAATTGGGTTCACTTTTTTAGGTATTGGGCCAGCCCATGGGCCCATTTCTAGTTTTTTAAAAAACAATTTGTTTCTTTAATATCTAATTAAAATTTTAATATTTTTAGGTTATTTTACATTCTAATCGAATCCAATACCCCTATCCTTAGACCCATTATTTATTTTACTTCTTTGGATCTCATATGAGTCGCGGATTAGGGGAAACTTCTCAATATCTCTCAAATCGTCCAAAATCACGTAGATAAATTCTTTCATCAATAAATCACTCCATTCGTACTCTTTTTCCAAAAAATATAATTTTCCTATTTCTTCCAGACCTTAGGAGAATCTCTAATAATTTAAAATCTCTTCCCTTTTCTCTATGGGTGCCGATCTAATGGAAGATGGAGAGTTTTCTAGTTGGAAAGGTGAGAATCCTTCTCCTTTCTCCTCCCTCTTCTTCCTCCTTTCATTATTTCTTAGTTTTATAATATCCAATAGTCATGAACAACCTATGGATCTACTATACTATGATTTTTTAAGGGGTTTTTGTTCTTTTGGGTCTGGTCTTCATAGGATTAGTGTTTGTAAACCCCCTGATGGTGATATTGGGTGTGCGTTTCCATTACACCATGGATTTGAGGTAGGATATCCTTTGTACATGCCTTTATCTTTTAAGATTCATTATTTTATTATAGTTTTCATCAGATATATATATTTATTATTATTTTTAAGCATCTCAATAATTTTCTTGATGTGAAAAATGGTTGTTTAATCCTAGTTTTGTGAAAGTTAATTTTTTTTGTCATAAAAGTACACACCAAGTGTTTGTTTAAATGTTTCACTATATTTCAAAACTATTTTGTGAGGTTTAGAACCTGGTTTATGGTATTTTGAATATTTTATAGTATCTTGTAAAAAATATGGAATTCAATTGGTGTTTTATTCCTATTTCAAGTTCTTTAAATCAATTGCTTTGTTTAAAAGGGCATGTCATGTGTTCGGTAAATTTCCCGATTGGATTTTATGTGTTATGTTTGATTTAAAAAATATTTGTTTAGATTTATAAATGAATTGGAATAATGATAAATGTTATTTTGTGTCCTCATATGGATTTCCAATTTGGATTTGGTTTTACAAACAAATGGGTTTTGGTTTACAACATGTTTTGGCCGAAGTTGTCGGAAAATGGACCGTTTCACATCCTTATGAAAATGGTTGTGTTTTGAATATGTAACCTAGATGTTTTAAGGGATTTATGAATGTGTTTTTCTGCTTTAAATGGTGTGTATAAACCTCCTTAATAATAGTTATATGCATTCCTTGGTCAACAAATAGTTTTGTGAAAGGCTTAAAGGCCCGTTTGGCATTTTTTTTTTGTAAAAATGATTTCCATGTGTATTTCATATCCTATCTTTTGGGGAAATTTTATGGTCCATGAAAATGATTTATTAATCGGTTTTGGGGATTCCAAACCTGTATTTTTATGTCATTGATGGGTTTTTGGCCTTAAAAGAGCATTTTTGAATGGATTTTATGTGAAAGGTCTCGTTATACTCCTTGAAATTGTTTTACGAATCTTTTTAGTGGTTTATTGATTTATAAAAGAAATGTGAGGATTGTTTGCCGGATGTTTGTATATTTATGGTTTGGTAATGGAATTTTTATGTGGAAGTTTTATTTGATAATATGTGTAACTTTATTGATCACTAAAGGGAATCCCTGGTATCTTGGTGGGCAGACGTGTACTAGTATGCTAGTGATTCCGTGGGGTTTGACCCTTATTTCATGTAGTAAGTTTGATGATGACAACAATAACTAAACTATGATGATGATATTTTTGGGGTACCACTAGTTTATATGTATGATCCCTACTAGTGGCTCGTGTGCACGAGAATGAATATTTATTATGGTTACTTTCACTGAGATACGAGGTACCTGAGGCTCACAACTAACTAGTGCCTAGGGGTGTTCCCATGACTTGTGATCATTGGATATTTTGTACTCACCATTAGTATACAGTGTGTCTTGTTGGTAAATTCAGTATTTTTTGTGATTTATTTAAAATTTTAAATTCATTAAAGCATCCCTCTTGAAAACTATTTTCATTTTGAAGTTGCACCTCTTTGAAAATTATTACTAGCATTCTTGTCTATAAAACATGCAAGTTTTTGTCTGGTAATTTCTTTATATATAATGTGACCTAATTTGGAAAAAATACCTTTATATCTTATATTTAAACTTGAAATTTATGTTTCTTTTATTTTAAAGGAGGTTCATTGGGAATATAATATCGGGCTAACCTACTAAGTTTTAATACTCACTCCTATAGTCTTCTTCTGTTTTTATCCATTGTGCATGTTTCAGCTTGAGTTCGATCGCCTTGGGAGATGTGTGATCATTATGTTGTAGAGTGACCATAAGGTTCACATGGAGTTATTTGGTTACCGGTTTTGGTAAGTTGTGTTTTTTTGTTTAGTTTTACTTTCAGTTTCTTGTACAAATAATGTTCAGTTCAGTTTTTATATAAATGTATTTTGGGCTATCCATTTCTTTCCGCTGTTTGTTTTATTATTTATATATGGGAGAAATCATTCCCGTGTGTACTCTATTAATGACCTTGGTTCTTTTCACCATCCCAATAGAATCAGGAATGCCTCTCAGGGCTTGTCGCGGGTTGGTCCTTGTGACCAGTTCAAGGTCGACTTGGGCTGGTTCATGACAAAATGGTATTAGAGGAAGTCAGCTCTTAGCAGACCTTTCTTTTTAGAGCACCCTTGTTATTTGGTGGTATGTCAAGGTAGATGGAGTAGGATTTTTAGGACTTGAGGGGTAATTTCAGAAAGAGAATCACAAACCCTTATTCGTTCAGATCCTCAAGTTTCCATGGAATGTCTGGTTTTATTAGTTTCTTTTGTTTTTGTTGATTGTTTTCTGTTGGGATATGACAAGGGGAGTCTGATTAATGGACTTTGTGAGCTCGTAGGGCCTGGAAATCCATGTGGATCTGGGGCATGGTCCTAATAAGTCTCTCTGTGTTGGTGTTGTGTTTGTCATATGGCCTCCAACCATATGGTCGAGTCACCCACTGACACTAGTTCCCTTTTGTGAGTTTCTTGGACCTTTCTTGAATTATGAATTTTTGTTTTGAAAATACTTGTATGAGAATTGTAAAAAATGGGTTTTAAAGGAAGGATTGTATTTTTAAAAGTGAAAAAACGGGTCTTTAAAAATTAAATATAAGAATGGTTTTGGAAGGTTGTGTTTTTGAGAAAAAAAGAGGAAATGGAAATGATTTAACGGGATTGGATTATCTATAATATAACCTCTTGGTCTGTTGTAATAAAATGTTTTGAATGTGTGAACCATTTTATGGTGATTCAGAATCTTTGTTTTAAATGGTGTGTTTTGGGATGTTGAAACATGTTTGAATCCGATTATTTGGTTTGGGAAATTTCTTTTGTGCGGTTGGTGTTTTCCTAGAAAGGGTATTGGTCTCAATGACCATCAGATTATGAAAAGATACCATGCAGAATTTTAGAAAATGAGAAGGGGTTGTTTGGGGTATCTTGGTTGTTTTAAAAGTTTTTAAAAATAAAAAGGGGTATGTTTTTAAGAAAATGGTTCTTGTTGAAGTGTGGTTTGTTTTGTGAAATATGAAAAGGGTTTTTTTGACATGGTGGTTGGTGTTCCTTTTGAAGGTACATGATTTTTGGAATGATGTTGTTTTGTTTTATCCTTTTCTTTTTTCATGGGTGCTCACATTCATGGTTTTATTGATATTTGGAAGGATAGCCTATATGGCATTGTGTTTGGGTGCCTAGGGTGGCATGGAAATGTTCATGTGGGTGAGACTTGATGAAACACCATTGGTGAATGTGAAAATCCACCAAGTTAGTTTCTTTGTTTTTTAAAAGTGTTTTGAGCTGAAAAATTATGGCCTTTATTTATAAACCCATGGTTATGTGGTGAGTTTTTTCTATGTCGTTGAAGATTTGTTTATTCAGTAATCTTCCTTGTGATCTAGAAGTCATACTCTTGTTGTATCTTGAGTTGAGATCTTGTTGGTGCCTTGGTTTGGGAGTAATGTTCATTGGGTTTCTAAAGATGCATTTGATGTTGTGACGTGTCCATGAATAGTTTTACATTAGAAATATTTCCTATTGATAAACCTAATGATTCATTTATAATGTTAAATCCACCTCTTAGAATGATACATCAGCCCGTTTGTTGAAATAGAGAGCTGTTTGGGATCGATTTAAAGTGTCTTCTCTTTATGTTGATTCTCTCGGTTGTAGTAGTTGTGCTCGATGATGTTTAGTTGAGAGACTATTTCTCTACATTTCAATAGTAATTTTTCAGAAAATCAAACTCCAATACCATTTATGATATTTGAATATGATATTGTTGGAAACTATGAGATGTTTTCTCCATGTGCTGATCATGAACCGGATGGGAGGTTAGATCATGGGGGAGGCTTCCCATGGCGATGTTGATCTTTTAGATGCTTTGCCCGATGACAGGGAGGGAATCCTTGGCATTGTTATTCTCCAAAGTGGGGTTTGGGACCCCGACAGTTGTGTGTTGAAACTTTGGTCGTGATGAGGAACTAATGGCTTCAGTCACCTTCAGTGACTTCATGTCGAGTGTGCGCCGAGTTGCAGGCCTGCGGTGGATGTTTGTTGATGATGAGTGGAGAAAAATTGGGATTATGGGATGTGATGACCTGCTACTCGCAAGGACCTTGGCATGGAGAGTAAGACGGTAATGTCTATGTGCACATGAGTGACAACATTGGGAAGGAATGCCCAGCAGAAGTGATTTAGAATATGTCTACGATGATGAGCTGGGTCTTGAGAATCAAGGTGACAATGAGGGCCACAAGACTCGAAATGAGATGATCTATCGACATGTATTGAATAACCCTCCTATTGATGGATGGGGTAGACCTTGGGATGCGTATTGCATAGTCTGGTTATAGATGGATAGGGTGGACCTAGGGAGGTGGAGTATCAAGGGGCAGTAAACCAATTGACTAGAATTGTCCAAAGTAGGAAGACCACATACTTGGAATAAGGATATTGGGCCCAATCAATGGGTCTTTAGTTTGAACCGACATGAATAGTGATCTTATTTTTGGACTTTGGGTACATCTTCATGTGGGTACTTGTACCATAACTCTTTGGATTTCTTTGTACGTTTACTTTTTTTAATAAATTTTAAAGTCATGGATTTGGATCTCCAAATCCATGGATGAACCATATTGATAATACATTTTCAATAATAAATATATTATTAAAACATTTTTTATAATATTAATACATTGATTAATTATTATATATTTTATATTTAAGATTATTATTTTATTATTTTTTATTAATCATTCTTTTTATATAATTTATTTATTTTTAATATTTATTAGTTTTTTTTTGAAATTTATGAATTTTATTATATTTAGTTTTAAATTTTTATTTATATTAAACTTTATTATTTTTTAATATGATTATAATTTTTATATTTAATTATTTATTATGTTTTAATATTTTTAAAATGTTTTTAATTTATATTAATAATTTATGTAAAAAAATTAATATTTTTTCAATTTATATAGATAATAAAATTCAATTTTAATATTTTTTTATATTTATATAATTAATATTACTTATTTATTCCTCTTTAAGCTCTAGTTTGAGCGTTAAAGTAATTCATTTTATCTGTGTTAAATATGGATTTTATTAGCACTTTTTAATGGTGATAAGCGTTGATAAATGAGACTTTTCTCAACAAATTTTTTGTTTGCGATGATAAAAATCTTCACCTCTTTTATAAAATGAACCCTAACAGATCATATCACTCCCCATTCCACATTTAGTCTCTCATGAAACCAAACCTTTATAACATCTAAACATGGATTTTTTTGAAAAATGAAACCTCAAAACATAAGGTGTGATATTATAAACTTGTTTTTATGGATTCTCAATCAATGTTTCATGTGTTTTTCATGATTTTTTCAGTTTATCTTCCCAAATTTATCCTTAACGGTTTCCCCCCTTCATGTTTGTCTGTAATAGGTTTTTTGCACCACACTTCCATTTTTTAGTTGGACTGACCATTTCAGGATGCTTTCCATTTGGGTTCACTTATCTTGCTTTATATTTCTCTATTTTGGGAATTTTATCTATTGTTATATATAGATATTGACTACAAAAATGGATTCTCTAAAAAATAATTAAAAAAATATTATTTAATATTATTTTTAAATTTAATTTGGGTTCACTGCAATGAAAATAGTTTTTACCTCTTAAATGACACTTAGTAGACACATAATAAAGTATTAATTGGTCATTCATGTGGTGAATTAATAACTAGGGTAATTTTTAAATAGGAAATCAATTTTTAGTAATTTTATAAATAAGTGTAGTCATTATAAATATTAATCGATTTGATATTGTTCATTTGGAGTTTACAATGGAGGTGTTGACATGATATTGCAAGATATATACCATTTTCTTAATGTAATATTTTTCTTGAGTTTATTATGTGTATCATTTTGTCATTGGGTTATTGTTTGGTTTAAGTTAGTAAGTATATTTGAAATGGGAATGATGGGAATGATGGTAATGATTGAAAAGTAATATTAATGGTTTATTTATAGAAACGTGACATGTGATTTGATGTTTTCTTAGAGACACCCACACACACAGAGACATATATGCATTTCATTTGTTTTTACAAGTATATGTATATTTGTATATAATGAATTTTTTTGTGTGTTTGAGTATTTATATATCTATGTGTGCATAAGTATATATATAAAAATATATATTAATATTAATATTATTTTTAACTTCTTAAATCTCCATGAACAAAGCATCACATTATATATTTTATGTCACAACCCGTCCCCCAGGGCCTGTGTTGTGACTACCCCAAGCCCACCTTCCATAGGCCAGGGGTTGGCGACTAACACTTGAAAGGTGTATCCCTAAAACAGAAGGAATTTAATTTAAACCTATATAAATACACAGCCCAATAACACAATAAGATGCAACCACGAAGTAAAACTGCAGTAGTAAAAGTGTGTACTGAAAGTAAAGGGGGGGGGGGGGCGAAATACAAGCCCAACTGAAAAAGATACAACTGCAACATAAAACAGAAAACAGATAATATCTCCTGAGATCGTCCACCAAGGATCCTACTTAGAGGTTAGGTACAACTCCTCTCCACTGCTCTCTACGTCATCCAGTCACCTATGTGTACCGCATCGTCCTAGATCCTACAGTCTCAGCCAAACCGCTCGTTGTCTGCACAAGACACAACAAGGTGTGGGTGAAGATCATGCAGGGGTGAGTATAGAAATACTCATTAGGGACCCTGAGACCCCCGAAGGTCTCTCAGAGTTCCACAAAGGAAAACCACAAGCATGATCTCAATCACAAGCATAAGCATTAGACATAGCTAAAACCAGGTATGACTGAGTACAGAAGTACATTTGATTAGTCATAAAGCTAGATCATCTTATTTTGTCAAGAGGTACTGCTACTGACCCACATAGGATCGATATGTACTAACCCTTGTAAGACCCACACAAGATATATAGGTACTAACCCCAACAAGACCCACACATGATAGATAGGTGCTAACCCCCAGAAAACCCCCACATGATCGATATGTGCTGATTCACAGAGAATCACTAGGTTCTGATTCACACAGAATCATTGCATGATGATTCACACATAATCTCTATGTGTTGATTCACACATAATCGCTTGGTGGTGATTCACACTGAATCACTAGGTGCTGATTCACACAGAATCGCTCTTCATTCTTCACGTCTTATCCAGCCACATAATTTCCGCTCATAGTACGCATGTTTTTTGGAGAAGCCGATCCTCAAGCCATCCGTCACATTTCAACTAAAACTAGGTCCCACATAGAAGTTACCCATGATCTATCACATTATAAGGGTTTCAATGCAATAGACGGTGTGTCAACCGAACCCCTGGTCTGTAAGTTATTGGCATTTTAGTGTCGAGGGCTCGGTTAGAATTTGGGTCTATCTAACCTGGTTGTACTCTAACATTCTCTAAAACTCTTGTGGAGCACCTTAAAAGGATTTTATCACTCCAAGGATCCCAACACCATAGATGGTTTATCAAACAGACATCCAGTTTCCAAGATATGACTTTTTAGGCGTATCTGGGCTCGAGAGGGGTTTGGGTCCAGTTTGACACGGCCCAACCCGGTCTTGGCCAACCCAACCCAGTCTGGGTTGACCCAACCCGGTCTGGGTCCGACCCAAACCAGATCGATCCATCTTGGGCTAGCCTGGTTGGGTTGGGCCATGGACCGGCCCGCTCCGCCCTGGCTGGGCTAGGCCGCGGTGGCTCGGCCTGCTGGCTAGAGCGACCCGCGTGGGGGTCGCGTGGTCTGCCTCCTGAATGGCTCAATGAGTCTTTCGGTTTATTGAATGGTAGCGCCAGGTGGCACCGCCTGGGTGTCTGTGGGTCCTACAGGGAGGGGGTCCCTCCCCTCACCACAGATTGCACCACCGCGGTGCGCGACAGCACGCCCCCTCCCACCTCTGCGGTCAGCCGAGAGCCACCCGCCTATCTGTCTACCACGGCGCCACCCTCATACACGGCCGGCAAGCATCATCCGTCGCCTTCACCACCAGTGTCGGTCACCGATGCTGCATTGCCGAACCTTCTGCAGGCTACTGGGTGAGCTTCGGTAGTCCTTTCTTTCTTTCAGGCGTGCCTACAACCCTTCAGGGATGTCACCCTCATTTCATGCCCCACGGTTTCTACTTTCTGTCGAGTTGAAAATCGTACCATGAATAACGCATCAAGAAACAAAGCGACGGAGGGTCCGGTCTTTGTTCTTTTGGCTCGCGCCCTCTGTGTTATCATTATAACACTGAGGATAAATAATTCAAAATTAATAGAATATAAAACTTCCACAAATCATCATCCTTTTCAAGAATGATGGAAATAAACATTGCACATGAATTTAATAACAAAACCCCTAACTCAAAATCATTGGAGTTGTCATGGTCGTGGAGGGAGAAGAGTCCTTTCTTGATGATGCGGTCGACGTTCGTCGATCCCGGATCATTTACTCAATGGGCACCGTCAATACCTTCATTATTCATTGGAAGGGTTGAGAATTGGTACTTTGTCAGAGTTCTCCCACAACTTTTCCCAGAATTTCCCTTTTCCCACCATTTTAATTAAACAAAGAATCTGCTAGAGAATTAATGCTTTTCTCAATTAAAGGTCCATTAATTGAAGTAATTAGTTTTCTACATTAATTAAATGAGGGGTATTTACATAACCAAGGTGTAACCAGGAATTTAATATCCCATATTAAATGTTTGACCTCCTTCATGGTCCCTGCCGCCACCACTCTAGAGGTGGTAGGATAAACTAAAATAACAACTTTGTTATTTTATTAATTCTTTAAAAGTAGTAAAATCAAAATTTTTCACCTGACCTACTGCAGTCGAAGTTAAGCCTCCCTTAAATGAATATCGGCACTGAAAATTCAACAGTGCCCTCAGATTTGTAATATGAGAATTGGTTCAAAAGATAGAAAACTCCGCCCATACATTTACTGAACATATCTTAAAAAAAGTTCAAAAATCCATTATAGGAACACCGGGCCTCGAAATTATGTTCCATCAATTTTCATAGACTCATAATAATCCCAAATAATTTAAAAAAATTACATGGAATTTTATACATCTTTTCATTTTCCTCACCTTAGGTATTTTCATCCGCAAAAGCTAAAATGAAACTATGGGAACAAATGGGGGTACTGAGCTCATATCTGAGCCTCTTGATCCAATGTACTCTCCTGTAGGTTCATGTGCTTCCAATGAACTCTCACTAGAGGAATTGACCACCCACGAAGGACCCACTCCTGTCGATCCTCTATCTCCCCTGATAACTCCACAAAAGTTTCCCCATCATCGATGTCCAGCTCACCCCAATCGATAGCGTGCGATGAATCATGCACATACCTCTTCATCGGTGACACATGAAAAATATTATGCACCCGTTGCATCTTTTGGGGAAGATATAGATGTTATGCCATCTCTTCTACTCTTTTGAGAACCTGGAATGGTTTGATTAATCTCAAAGATAGCTTGTCACCCCGGCCAAACCTCTGTAATCCTCGTCGGGGTGAGACCTGTAGGAAGACATGGTCCCCCTCCTCAAACTCCAAGGGTCTCTGTATCTTATCAACAAAAGACTTCTGCTGGCTCTATGCTATCTTCATCCGCTCCTGGAGGATCTGTACCATCTCTGTGGTAGCCTATACAAACTATGGACCCATAAGTGCTGACTCCCATGGGTCTGTCCAACAAATAGGGGATTTTCAAGGTCGCCCATACAAGGCCTCAAACGGAGACATGCCGATAATGGAGTGATAAATATTATTGTATGAAAACTCCACCAGCGGCAGGTGGTCCTCCCAACTGAGGAAAAAATCTATGATACAAGCATGAAGCTTGTCCTCAAGTCTCTTTATAGTCTGCTCCGTCTGAAAATCTGTCTAAGGATGGAAGGTCGTGTTCAAGCATAGCGGAGTCCTGAATGTATGTTGTAATCCCTTCTACAAGAGGGATGTAAAACGTGTGTCATGATCTGATATGATCATAGATGGAACCCCATGAATTCGTACAATATTCTTTATAGAGAGACGCCTCATGCTCTCTAATGATACCTATTCTCAGATAGGTAGGAAGTGGACCGACTTGGTGAGTCAATCAACAATCACCCCGATTGAGTCGTGGACCCTGGAAGTACATGGTATCCTCGTTATGAAGTCAATGGAGATACCATCCCACTTCCTCTCTGGTACCTCAAGTGTCCGAGCTAATCCTACTAGTAGATGATGCGCAACCTTCACTTTCTAATAAGTGAGGCATCGAGATACAAACTCTGCCACTGCTTTCATCATCCCTGGCCACCAGTACTGACACCGGAGGTCTTGGTACATCTTTTCACTCCAATATGTACCACCAATAGGGATGTGTGGAACTCCCATAACACCTCATCTCGTAGCATCACTGGTACCATGGTACATCCTCTAAAGAGGATTATGTGCTCCCCACCTTTAGAAAATCCATTAGGATCCTGTCCTAAGGATATCTGAGCACGTCGGGCCTCGTAGTCTAAGTCTTCAAGCTATGCCTCATGAACTTGTTAAAGAAATGGGGAAGTGACATTCATAGTCTGAAGGTAAGAAAATCCATATCTATCCACAGAGGATATCTATAATGCGGCTAGCTTCTCTATCACCTCACTCAGTAACTATAGACCAGACCTCCTGCTGAGTGCGTCTGCTACTAAGTTCCTCTTCCTAGGAGTGTAGATGATCTCAAAGTCATAGTCATGGAGGAACTCTTGTCATCGTCGTTGTCTTAGGTTCAGGTCCTTCTGTGGTAATATATACCTAGGACTCTTATGATCGGAGTAAACTGTAAACCATTCACCCATCAAGTAATGCCCCCACATCATCAGTCCAAAGACAACTGCTGATAACTCCAGATCATGGGTAGCATAGTTCTGCTTTTTCTATCTCAACTATCATGATCCGTAGGCTATCAATGATCTCTCCTGCATTAGGACACAATCTAGTATGGTACCTGATGCTTCGTAGTAGACTACATACCCAACGCCCTCTTCTAGTAGCCTCAAGGTGGGGGCAATCGTCAATCTCTTCCTCAACTCCTGGAAACTCTGCTGACACTTCTTCATCCACAAGAAAGGTTTCCCCTTCTTCATCAAAACTGAGAAGGGTTCCTCTATCATGGATAAGTCAGGTACCAAACTTCGATATTATCCAGCCAATCCTAGGAAACTCCATACCTCGGTCACACTTTTGGGTGGCTCCCAAGAAAGAACTGCCTCTACATTTGTTGAATCCACTACAACTCCAGCCTCTGAGATAAAGTGCTCCAAGAAATGGACTTCCCATATCCAGAACTGGCACTTTGAGAGATTTCCATAAAGATGGTTCTCTTAGAGTGTATCCAGAAATATCTGTAGGTGCGTGGCATGATCCTCCTCTAACTCCGAGTATATCAAGATTTCATCAATGAAGACCACCATAAAGCGATCATGTTATGGCTAGAAGATATTGTTCATGAGCCCCATGAACACTACTAGAGCATTGGTAATGCAGAATGGTATCACCAATGACTCATAATGGCCATACTGAAATCTGAAGGCTATCTTCGGTAAGTCCGCGTCCCATACCCTAAGCTGGTGATAACATGATATTAGGTCCATCTTCGAAAACCAACGAGCTCCCTTCAGCTGGTCGATGAGATCATAGATCCTCGATAGAGGATACTTGTTTTTCACGGTCACCTAGTTCTGGCGCCAATAGTCCACACAAAGCCATAGAATCTCATCTTCCTTCTTGGCGAACAAGATCGGGGATGCCCATGGAGAAACTTCGGGACTTACGAACCCCTTTCTATGAAATTCCTCCAAATGTACACGAAGTTCACAAAGCTCCATAGGAGCCATCCGATATAATAGTGTAGATATCAGTGTTGTCTCTGGGTACAGGTCGATGTGAAAGTATACCTCTCTATGAAGAGGTAGTCCCAAAACATTATCATGGAAGACGTCAACATACTGGTCCACCACTATAGGATAACTTGGACTACTCACGTCAACTACTCTAGGGGTGAGGCTCACCAACTGGTGAGTGATCGGCTACACCCCCCTCTGAGAAAGTCCATCCTGGGCTGCAAAGGATTCTTTCTCACTAGTGAAAGAAAAAACTAATCCCATCTTCGTGGACACACCTTACTTTGATCCTAAAATAGCCGATCTGAGCATAGACCATGGATAGACAATCCATACCCAAGATGACATCGTAAGGCCTTGACAGTGCTACTAGGAGATCCCAACTGAATATCTCTCCTCCTAGAGTGATCTCACACTACCTTCACAAGTGTTTGATCATTGAATCTTCTCTCTTAGGAGTCTCTAATCGTAAGTCTCAATCCAATGGATTTGTCGGAATCCCCGAGCTCCGAAAGAGTGTCATGGAAATAAAAGAGTGATTAGAACCTATGTCTATAAGTTCTACAGCTAGGGTGGAATAGACATAGATAGTACCTCTAATCATCACCAAAGCGTTGTGGTCATAGGCCTCTGCTGCCTGTAGCTGAGCTCTCCCATGTCCACCGGCTCCCCGTGGTCAGGGTGGATCACCTAGTGGTGGTGGTGGTGGTAGAACCTCAAATCTCCATCCACCACCTACTGCACTGATTGATCCTCTTCCACATCTACTGCCCTGCAGACCTCATCGCTCGAATATCTACTTCTACCTTAGAGGTCCATTGACTTTCTGCTGATCATCGGTATGACGGGTCGGGCAGTCACGAGCCATGTGGCTCGGCCTGCCGTATGTGAATCACACTCTTCCTCTCAGCTGACCTCTTACGCCTTGTGATCTTTGCACCTCCAACACTACATCCCATAGTCATCTACTGGAGGATTTGGTCCTCTTAGGATTCTACGTCACCAGCCTACTGTCTCCCACAGATGACTCGGCTCCCTATCGTTCGATGGTGGCTCTCACCGTCAGTTCCTGCTCAGCTAAGAATCTCTCCACCAATAATGCTCGCTGAAGCACTCCAACCTGCATCGGGATATTGAGTGAATTCTTCAATGATATAATATTTCTCCAGAGACCCTGATTAAAGGTTCGGGCCCTAAAGAAATGGTCTCGTACCATGTCGGTAGATTAGTGCGAGAGGTCAGTGAATCTCACCAAATACTGGGCCATTGATAGGCTTCCCTTCTGTAAGTGAAGTAGCTCTTGGATACACACAAAGCATAAAGTCACTGGTACAAACTCCACCCTAAAGAGGGTATCAAAGTCCAACTAGGAAAGTGTTACCTCCTCATGCATCTAAAGTTTCAGACTCCACCATCTCCTTGTTGTACCCTGAAAATGGCTAGCAGCTAGGATCACCATCTGGCCTGCTGCTGTCTCAACTAGACGAAAAACCCATGCCATAGCCTCCAGCTAGTCCATAGATACCTGGGGATCTATCTCGACTTGAAACCTCAAAGGCCTCTGTCTCTAGAACTCGTGAAAAAAATGCTCAGTCAGCATGCATGGTCTACTAGTGGGGATGGTGGCAACTTCTTCCCTCAGAGTGGTGGTTCTAATGGTGCACCACCCGAAGGTGCTAACATAATAAGAGGGCCCTGCACTGAAGCCTCGTCTCTCGATGTGAAATCATCGTGTACTCTATCAGGAATCCTGGATGGATTTATATGTGGAGGTATCCTAAAAAGAAATAGGTGTTCCATGGTCAATAAGTTATACCTGGTGAGCTGACTCAAAAGATATCAAAGTAAAAACATTTACAAAACACACGTAATTAGTGTTTTTATGTACCAAGTCAGAAATCAGAATTCAGGGTCCTCGTGTATGGATAAGTTGGACACCGTACCAACAATGGGATCCCTGAACTGAAAACCACACTTAAAACACTTAACACTATTGATAAATTAAAAATATCAGAGTCCTATTTATTTGGTATAACCGACTCCTCTGATACAACTTTTTCATGACCTGTCCCCCGAGGCCTGTACCATGACAACCCCAAGCCCACCTTCTATAGGACAAGGGTTGGTGACTAGTACAAAAAAGGCATATCCCTAAACGAGAAGACATTTCCTTTAAACTTGTACAAACACACAACCTAAGAACACAATAAGATACAACAACGAAGTAAAACTACAGTAGTAAAAGTGTGTAATGAAAGAAAAGGGGGCCAGAATACAAGCCAAATTGAAAAAATACAACTATAAGAGAAAACAAAAAACAGATAATAGCTCCTGAGATCATCCACCAAGGATCCTACCAGAAGGGTAGGTACATCTCGTCTCCACTGCTCTCCATGTCTTCCGGGTACCTCTGTGTACCACCTGGTCCTGGATCCTACAGTCTCAGCTGAACCGCTTTTTATCTGCACAAGACACAATAAGGTGCGGGAGAAGCCTGTGAAGGGGTGAGTATAACAATACTCAGTAGGGACTCCAAGACCCCCGATGGTCTATGAGAGTTCAACAAAGGAAAACCACAAGCACGATCTCAATCACAAGTATAAGAAATAGACACAGCTCAAATCAGGTATAATTGAGTACAAAAGTACATATGATTAGTTGTAAAGATAGATCATATAATTTTTTCAAGAGGTAAGGCTACTGAACCACAAAAGATCAATAGGTACTAACCCCCACAAGACCCACACGTGATCGATAGGTACTAACCCCCGCAATAACCACACAAGATTGATAGGTGCTGATTCACACAGAATCATTGGGAGCTGATTCCCACAGAATTGCTTGGTGCTGATTCACAAAGAATCTCTAGGTGATGATTCCCACAAAATCGTTGTGTGATGATTCATAAACAATATCTCGGTGCTGATTCACACAAAATCACTAGGTGCTGATTCACACAAAATTTCTAGGTGCTGATTCACACAAAATCTCTAAGTGCTGATTCACACATAATCTCTAGGTGTTGTTTCACACAAAATCGATAGGTTCTGATTCACATAGAATCACTCTTGATTCTTCACGTATCATCCAGCAACAGGATTCCCACTCATAGTAAGCATGTGTTTTGGGAGAAACTCCTCCTCAAGCCATTGGTTTTATTTCAACCAGCACGAGGTCCCACGTAGAAGTTACCCAATGATCTGTCACATTATAAGGGTTACAACGCAATAGACGGCGGGTCAACCGGATGCCCGGTCTGTAAGTTATTGGCATTTTAGTGATGAGGGACTAGTTGGATACATGGTCGATCTAACCCATCCATACTACAACATTATCCAAAAATCACATGAAGTATCTCAAAAGGATCATATAACCCCAAGGATCCCATTGCCACAGATGGTTCATCAAACAGACGTCAGGTTCGTAAGATACAACCTTTTAAGTGTATCTTGGCCCGAGAGGGGTCCGGGTCTAGGTCGACCTGGTCGGACCGACTCGGACCGACCCGGTATAGTCGGACCCATCCCAATTTGTGTTCGACTCAGGCTAGCCCGAACCAGCTTGTGCCGGCCAGGTTGGGCTGGGCCGCGGCGGCTCGACCTGCCGGTTGGTGGGAGCCGCGCTAGGGTCTCGTGGTCTCCCTGCCAAATGGCTCAATGATTCATTCAGTTTATTGAAATAAAGTTCCGGGTGGCACCACCTGGGTGTATGCGGGACCCGCAGGGAGTGGGTTCTTCCCCCCATCACGGCTTTGAAACCGCAGCTTGTACCATCGTGGTGCACGACGGTGCGCCTCCTCCCACCTCCGTAGCCGGCCACCTATCCAACTGATGTGGCGCCGCCCTCATTCGCGGCCAATGAGAACTGGTCGCAGGTCACCAGTGCCACAACAGCAAACCTTCCATGGAACACCAGGTGAGCTCAGGTAGTCCGTTCTTCCTTCCAGACTCTCTTACGGCCCTCCCGGGATGCCGATGTCATTGCGTGACTCCCAGTTTTCAATTTACATCGAGTTGAAAATCATCCCACGAATAATGCATCAAGAAACGAAGCGGTGGACGGTCTGAACCTTGTTTGTTTGGTCCGCCCCCTCTGCATTAGAATTATAACAATGAGGATAAATAATTCAACATTAATAGATTATAAAACTACCACGAATCATCATCCTTTTCAAGAACGATGGAAATAAACATTTCACGTGAATTTAATAACAAAACCCATACCTTGAGAATCTTTGGAGTCATCCTGGTCATGGAGGGAGAAGAGTCCTCCCTTTATGAAGTCACCAACATTCATCGATCCCAAATAATTTCCTCAATGGGCGTCGTCGAGACCATCGTTCTTCATTGGAAGGGTTGTGCATCGGCACTTCATCGGAGTTCTCCCACAACATCCCCCAAAATATCCCTTTTCCCACCATTTTAATTAAACAAAGAATCCATTGTATAATTAATTCTTCTCTCAATTAAAATTCCATTAATTGACGTAATTAATGTGCTACATTAATTACACGAGGCGTGGTTACACAACCAAGGAGTAACCGAGCATTTAATAGTCAATATTAAATGTTTGACTACCTCTGTGGTCCCTACCACCACCACTCAAGAGGTGGTAGAATAAAATAAAATAACTAATTTTTTATTTTATTAATTATTTAAAAGTAGAAAAAGCTAACTTATTCACCCGACCTACTGCGGTTGAAGTTAGGCCTCCTTTAAGATAATCCTAACGCTTCAGATTCAATGGTGCCCTCCGATTTTTAATCCGAGCACTGGTTCAAAAGATAGAAAACGGTGCCCGTATGTTTACTAAACGTACCTTAAAAAAAGTTCAAAAACCCATTCTGAGCACACCGAGCCTTGGAATCACGTGTCATCAATTTTCATAGACTCATAAAAATACCAAATAATTTAAAAAAAATTACATGGAATTTTTTGGGCCTTTACATTTTATATATGTATGTATTAAAATTTATAACTATACTTTTATAAGTTATACATTATAAATTTTTTTGATATAAAAAATGATTCATTATATTCACATCTTTTGTGTATTTTTTTATTTTTATTAAAATATGAATATTGTTAAACCAAATAGGTTGGATATGAATCGAAAATGGATGAATGCTAATTGTGTGATAATGGAGTATGAGGATGGTGTTGTCATAAATATAATTACCATAATTCATGGGGTTATTTTTTTCAAACATTGCATAAACATTGATAGAAATAAGTATTTTTTTATACTAAAATATTATTATATATACCCTAATATTTATCTATTTATAAAAATCCATAGGTTCATTTTGAACATTGATAGTAATAGGGAGTGAATTATCTCCCTTTATTAGTACATTTCAATAATAAAATGATTTATGATATGTGTTTTCTTAGAATTAAAAAATATGTGTTATTATACTTTAAATTCATATAATTCTGCATCTTTATATTCTCTAACATGTTTTTGATTAAATTATAATTCTTAAAAAATATGATTACTATGTGTGTGTCTAAAGAATAACCTGTTATGATTCTAGGGTCATATGTTTTGTTTTTTTGTTAAATGTTAATATTATTGAATCAGATAAGATATATATGAATCAAAAATGGATGGATGTTAATGTTATGATTAAATAGTATGAGGATGGTGTTAAATAGTTCATCACATTTACAAAAGATCATGTGTATGACCCCTCTAAAATCCTTTATCCATATTTTCATTTTGTTATTTATGAAGAATTTTTCTAAAGAGTTGTAAGAAAAATTGATCTATCATGGAATATATTGAAGTTATAAATTTTAGACTCCACGCAGGGAATAAATGAATGTATTTATGGACTTGTATAACATTGCGGTTCATGGACCATATAATTTTATTACAACTATGAATGATGATGAAGTTTGTATCCAGGATATGATTACTTATGTAAAAAATGATGAAGATCATATTTAAGAAAATGACTATGACCATTGAAGTTGAACATCATGATTGTACAAATATTTTTGAGAATTTAAATAGATATGAAAATACACCATTTTTTGTTGGGTGAACTAAATGTACAACGTTTTTATCCATACTAAAGCTCTATTGTTTGAATGCTAGAAAGCGATGGAGTGAAACCAACTTTATAGAACTACTTTCTCTCATAAATGATATACTAAAAATGGTAATGATTTTACTTTTAGAATATATGATTCTAAATGTATGTCACGTTCAATCAGTATGATCTTTGAAAAAATACATTCATGCCCAAATGACTGTATATTTTTTTCACAAAAACCATGAATCAATAAAAAATTTCCTAATTATGGTGCATCTAGATTCAAGAAATATGAATCAATTCCTTCAAAATTCATATGGTAATTTATGATCATTCCAAGTTTTAGGAACATGTATAAGTGAGGATATTATAAGAAAAATTATATAGAAAAAGGATTAAAGAATTCATGTTGGGAAATTTCATCACCCAGAAGACTCTCCTCAATGTAAGAAAATTGATCAAGAGTATTCAAAATTCGGAAGAAAACTGAGAAACCTTTATTAAACATTATCTATAGATGAAATGAATCCTATTGATTACAAAGTATAAATCATAGTACATGGATAATTATTTTGATAAGTTATATATTTCCATCATGGTAATTCATGAATCATAAAGAAATTATATTTTATATGCTTATATTAAAACCAAAACAATTGGGTAATGATATTAATGTCTATTTGGATCCATTGATTGATGATCTGAAATTAATATTGGACTCAGGTTCTTTATTGTATGCCTATTATATGAATGAATATTTCTTATTGAGTTTCATGTTGTATGGGATGATAAATGACTTTCCTACTTATGAAAAGTTTTCAACATATAACATTAAATGGATTCTAGGGTGTCTTATTTATGAAGAAAGTACAAACTCTATTTGATTGAAATATTCCATAAAGATTGTGTTTCTATGGAATTAGAAATTTTTATTTGGATGATATAAATACTAATCATATATGACATCATTTAATGGGAATTTAGAAGAAGGCACATCACCATATCTACTAACAGTAGTCCAACTATTTGAGAATGTCAATGATATATTCATTGTTTTCGGTAAACCTTTCTTTAAAAACCTTTTGAAAATTGGTTGAAAAAAAATATTAATTTTTTTTGAATTACTATGCAGGAATTGTTTATACATCCAACATATTAATGATGTCATGCTTGTTGAAAAGAAATATATGTGATAGTATAATTCGCACATTACTAAGTCCACTAAGAAAAAATGTATGGTATTAGGCTAGGATGGACATGATTGACATGAGGATAAGAGAAGAGTTATCATCGGTAAACGGTGGAAGGTATAATTTTATTTCTCTAGAACCTTACACTCATTCCAAGTAAGAGAGATATTAGTTCTCTAATTTTTTAAATTATGCAAAGGATCCATATGGGTATTCATCAAATATCAAGAATATCATTTAAATGGCCAATTTTATGTAAAAGGCCCTAAAATTACACGATTTCCTAGTTTTGATGCATAATTTAATTCATGTAGCTTTATATTGTATTCTGCTTAAAAATTTATGACACACATTAACCAAGATTTATTTATTTTTCCAAGATAATGTTGTAAAATTATAGGACCATAAAAATTATAACTATGGAAAAGGAAATTACTATTATACTAAGTGAATTGGAGATGTTCTTCCTATAACCATTATTTGATACAATGGTTCATTTGATGGTTCAATGTTTTATAGATATTTGGTTATGTGGTCCTCTATATTATAGATATATGTACCCCACAAAATAGTATATAAATATTTTTAAAGGGTATGTCAAAAATAGAAGTTATATAGAGGGTTGTATTACATATAATTATATTGTTGAGGGGTTTCCTTGAATTCCATAACAACTACCTATCTGATAAGAATAGAATTGGTCTCCAAGAATCTCATCATAGTAGATGCCTTGTGGATAAAATAATTTTTTGAAGATATTTTTTCCCATTTATCATTATCAAGAAAGAGTGGGATCACCATTACATTTTACATAATAGTTTATAGGTTTCACCATGTATTGAAACCCAGAAAATGGTTCTTAGTCATTCAAACCCATCTAGAGTTAAAATATGGATATAAAAGACACATGATAAATGGTTAATAGGATAGTTTCAAGGCCATGTTTTTAAGGATCCATCTTCAAATGCTAATTTAGTTTTACAGTGACATTGATAGATATCCCAAAAACCAATTTTGTATGTATTATCTTATAATGGTTATGTAATTAATGTTTATAAATTCTTTAAGAAGGAACAGAATGACCAGAGTACAATGAAAAATAGTGGATTCACTCTTATGGATGAAGAAATTCATGCATTTGGCACAATGAACAAAAATATGATTTATGCAAATATATCAAATTTTGGTATCATTAAACAAATATGGGAGTTGGATTATACTACATTCAATGTGTTTATTTTTCAATTAAAATGAGTTGATAATAGGTGTGTATTCAAAATCAATGAATTGGGATTTGTGAAACTATTTTTAGTAAGTAATGATAAAAGGAAGAACCATTCATATTGGAATCATTGATAGTACATATATTTTATGTCACACATCCTATATTTTCATTCAATTGTTTTGTTTTTAGTTAAAACAACTGTAGGGTTAGAATTCGATTCCATTAAGGATTAACCTCTCATTTGGACATTTAAATCATTATACTATAGCTATAATGTCTACAGCGTCTTGTACATCAAATGGGATCACAAGGATTGCATTTGGATACTCAATATAGGGTCCAAATTCCTTTAATTATTAAAAAAAGAGTGTTCAATGAACATGTTAAGGTTATTTTAATATTGAATTATTTTCCTCATAATATTTTGTGTTGGCTATATCATTTACATAATATAAATGAAAATTATAAATAATTTTTTAGATAAATACCTCCCCACTACTGATGTTTCCAATATAAAAAAAAAAGAAAAAAATGGTAATTTTTATGTTGATAAAATGTAAAAAGGTGATACATTTATGGATCAAAAAAATAAGAGTGTCTTAACATGAGGATCCAAACCAAAACTATCAATTGATAAGATAACGTATAAAACTTTACGATGTATGGAATGCATGTGACCAGCCCATTAACCCCAAAAGATCTATTTTAATTAGTTACATTGGATTCATTAATCTAATGCACATACCGATTGATATAGTTTCATGGTACAATGATGTTCCTGTAATGAAGACACTAATTTAGGAATTTATTAACCTAAAATTATGATATACTTTATATATTTTATTGATCAATAAAATAATGAAATGTTGATTTACTATTCATTATACATTATAGGGTGAATTCATATTAGATTTTTTCCAATTGAAATATGAATTAATGGTTACTGGAAAGTATCATAATGTCCTTAAGACATTTATTATAAAGGTTATCTTAGGGATATTGAGGGAAAATTAAATCCCCACCCACTAACTATATATGCACATATGATAAACTAAGTAACATGGGATGTGATCATTAGAAATATTGAGGATTCATTATTTCAGGTGTATTATGATTGGTAATATTTTACTTGATATCATGTTTGTTAATCACTTTGACCACGAATTTTAATTTTTTAAATATAAATTTAGTGCTAAAAATAAGGTGTGTGCATGAAAACCAACATACACATACCATAAATCAAGGATGAGTTAGGCTTTACTTGAAAATAATAGTATTTAATTTAAACTTATAGTAAAAATTTTATGTGATAAAAAAACACAATTAAGTTCCTTTAATCATGTTAATATTGAGGAGTCAAAATTGAAATCCTTTTCCATCCCATTTCATGTTCCAAATAAGGAATATCATTTAAATAAAGAGGAAAAACTAGTAGATGAAAATAGAGAAAGAGTATGAGAAACATGTGTAATTATGATATAATAAAAAATTATTCTTCTATAAATTAGTATTTTATAATAAATATCACTATTTTTATATTTTTTTTATCTATTTTACTCATAAGAATCATCAGATATTGTACTCAATAAAAGACTTATTTCAGTAACCTTGAAGAAACTATAACAATATGATCACTTTGGAGGTGTGGGTATTGAATTATTAACTTGATTATATTTTTAGAAAGAAAATAAATTGTGGGGGTTTGAGGAGAAAATGAAAGACATTCAGGCATAGAAATATTCTATTTGAGAAAAACATTCTTGGATGTCCGGTTTATTAGATTAGTTTATATAAAGGGATAATCAAGAATAAACAACTTCTCAACAACTAGTACTTAAACAACCATTCCCACCATCTTTGAAGCAAGGAATTCCCCTAAAAAACTAACCTTACATGAGGTAATGTATTTTTGAATTATATTTTATGATAAAATTAAATCAAATAAATGTCGATAACTTTCTTAAAATATAATTCTATAGGGTAGAATTGATTTTTATCGGTATCTATCAATACCTACCCATCACCCTATTATGAGGGGTCTACTGTACAATATCAAAGGAGATATTTTACACAAAAAATAACAAATTATAGATCATGTGACTATAGGTGTTCACTTAGCTCATGAATCATGTACTAAGCTACCTCTTCCCCTTGATTATATAGATTTTAACATAGTCAAACTCGTTATTGAAACCTATTTAACATTTTTATTTAATTTTATAGACATACATGAAGATAATGTTGTATTTACTTTAATATTTTATTCAATTAAAAATCTTTAATAGTTGATAAAAAAAATACTGAAATGTGGTATCATATTATATAAGAAAAAATATAAGGGGAAACTAAAGGTTGAATCAAAATAAATCTTGTGGATCAACTAAGAACTCAAAAGTAACTTCTGAGAGTACATTTACACCACCAATTACAATATCATATTTATTAACATTAAAAATTGTTATGGATACAAAAGTTGAAGATTAAAATATATAATATATTGAATTTAAATAAAAAAAATTATGGAGAGGCCATTATAGACATGATTGGTCTTGAAAGTATAAATGAAATTCTCAATCATGAATGGTTGTTAATCTCAGTTTTGAATATATACATGGTATACATTTTTATAATATTTCAGTTAAATAACTGATCTAATATGTTAATTATAATTAATAACTATTCATATTTTCTAAAGGCTTGTGTGTCACTACTATATAAATGGGGAACCCTATAAATAAAAATCTGGACTCATTAATGATGTTATAATTTCTATGGTTAAATTTCATTAAAATGAAAATAATTTCAAAATAACTGATGAACTAACCATGATACTTGAGTAGAAAATAACATATGATAGGCTTTACATAATTCCTATAATGAAAGGATAAAACTCTATAATCTAATAATATAAAAAATTATTTTTTTATTACTTATTACCTTTTTTTAGGCAGCATTGGATTTTCATTATAGTAAATTTAGATATTATAATGGTTTATTATTTTTATCAGAATCATGGAATTGCAAAAAATCAACCACACATGATGTCCATTATGAATTAGCAATGAATTATAGTCAATATTTTATAGATAAAATTATAATTATAAATTTTATATTATGGTTCAATGTGATTTTTTATATTAGGAAAATATTTAAATATCTTTAAAATCATTGTATGAGGTCAGTGATTCGGCATAAGAATATTATGGATTTCTATATATGAATATATATTAGTATATATATGATAAAATTTCTCTATAAACGATATATAAAAACCAATTACTTATTTTTCTCAATTTTTCTATAGTGTATGAAATAAAATAATGATAGTGATTATGGATATTAAATTTGAAAATTTATGAAAGATATCATATTATACCAGAAAACTATCATTCCAAAAGGGGTTTTTTAAGAGGTAATTTTTATTTCATTTTAAATATTTATGAATCATTTTTATGTATTATCCTATTACTAACTGGATTTTCAATAGATAATATATTCAAAAAAAGAAGTGTATTTATTTAGAAATGAGTGGGAAAAGTACTTTCTGTTAGAATGTTTGCATAAATCATGAAGAGGTGATTTATAATTATGTTTGAAATTATGTTTTTATTTCATAGATATAATTTTATAGTTGGTTAATTAGGACTATAAATTTTTATTTATTTTTAAAATTTATGAACTGGTTCACGTCACTCTGAGTGGTAGTTTAAAAGGTTTAAATACATTTTCCAAGCATTTTGTGTTTATAAAGAGCAGATAAGACCTCCAAACAGAGTTTGGGGAGTTTCTTGAATGCTAAAATCATTTTACCCTCCACTTCATATCAAATCTATTAGTTTTAAATTTATCATTATTGTGATTTACCATTAATGATGAATTTGAAAATAATATAATTAACATGAAGTGAAGAGGGATATGATTTTATCCTTCAACAAGGGTCTGGAATCTTATTTTAGGCCTCCTATAATATTCCTAGGAACAAAATTCATGAAAAAAATCAATTCTCGATGAAGACCATTGGTATGGTTGATTCACTCGGGTACAATTTACTTTTCTCTTCATGAAGATGTTTGTTCATTATTTAATAACATTTTTATGATACATTTTTTTATTTATCAATAGAAGATAAATATATTGTCTCAAAGAGAATGTTTTTATTATAAGTTCTTTTTAGTCTAAAACCTGCATCACATACTCAAAAAACCATGAAAATGTTCTTGTATTATCTTAATACTTTACAATAATGACATAAAATTCATTATATATATATATATAAAACATTCATCTATTTGACATATTTTTTTTCCGGTGTTATTGAAAATTATTGATTTCATTTAAAAGATATATTATAGTTCTAAATGTGTATCATATAGTTAAGGGATAAAAAACAAACAAAAGAGTTCACATTGATGTGAAAACTTAATACAATGATACATGAAATAATTATGATTCATATGAATACAACATGTATCAATATAATTCCTTTATTTCTTAGCATGATGAAATATATGATTTCATATTAACAAAATTTATAAATATATGATAAATAACCCATATAGGGTTCAAAATTGAGAAAACAAGCTTATATTGGTGTAAAAACCTAGGAAAACAATCTTTCAATCATCTATGATATGTTGGAATAAACCAAACAAAAACATGATACCTGACTAAATCTACATGATAAAAATTTTCATTTTATATTCACATTGTGATTAATGTAACAAAACACCTAAAAGGGATCAAAACCAAGAAAAGAAGGTCAAATTTCCTTAGAAACATAGGAAAAAGATCCTTGGGTAATTTTTTATTTGTAGTAAATGATCATGCATCGATCTGACTCAAAAATTTCTCGGTATGATACAATGTACCTTTTAATTACTATATCATTATAAAAATGTAATATCACCCATCAAGAGTTCAAAACTAAGAAAAAAATATCAGATTGATGTGAAAAATTGGAAAAATTATGCTCGCTTAAATATTAATTTAGAGGAATCAACCATTCACCAATCCAATGCATGAATTTCCTTGTATGATATAATGTATAATTTCATCTTTTAATTTTTATTAAAATGATTTATAAACTATTAAGGGATTAAAACCTAGTGGATGAGTTCATATAGATGTGGAAACTTAATAAAATGATCCTTGAATCATTTTTTAGCTATAGAAATAAACTAAGCATCGATATGATTCTTGTATTGAAGTGAAAATTTTATGAAAACAATCACCGAGCCATCTATGATCTATTAAAAACCACCACGCATCAATCAAATACCTAAATTCTTCCACATGATCAAAATTTTCATTTCACCTTAACTTTGTTATTAAATTAAAGTATCACTTAAAAGTGGATAAAATAGAGAAAATGAGTTCAAATTATTTTCAAAACATAAGAAAATGGTCCCTGGGTCATTTTTTTGAATCAATCTTGCATCAATCTTATTCTTGACATTTTTTACTATGATCCAGGGAAATACATCATCATTATATCATTATTAAAATGAATCGTCACCCATCATGAGGTAAAAACTAAGAAAATAATCTTGGATTTATGTTAAAACTTAGACTAATGATCCCCAAATCATTTTTCATATGTAGGAATCAAGCACACATTAATCCAGTTCTTATATTTTGAGGTATAATTCAATGTATGATTTAATTTTGTTAACACATATTGATAAATGAAAAATCACTTGTGTAGGTGTCATAAAAGAGAAAATAAGTTTATTTTTCTGTGGAATCTTAGGAAAATGATGTTCAAATAATTTTTGAACTATAGGAATCAACTCTACATCAACTGATACCAAAATTACTCTACATGGTTGAAAATTTCATTTTATCTAAAGTGTAATTTTATGTTTATTGTGGATTATATAAAATTACAAGTATAATTTTTAAAAAAAAATTATTATGTACTGCTATTAAAAATAATTTTTTTTATTATAAGTACACTTTTTGTTGTGGTTCAGTAGAATTTTGGAGAATGATTTCTAGAAGAGTTTTTTTTTCATTGGTTGCAATAATTTTTGTAACAAAATTTTACATAAATATATTTATGTTTTACTGATATTATTTAATGTAACATTCAAATCAAAATGAATGTGTAATGTAAATTTTATTATGTTGTAATGTAATTTTTTTATGTTTTCTACTTTGGAAGAGGTATTTCTTATTTAGAATCTCTACAGTAGAATGTATAGTTTTATCAACACTAGTATTAGCTCTAATGAAATAATCCCTTTTAATTATTTTTTTAATTTAAAAAATAGAAACATAGATTGAAAAATCATTTGAAGCGGAATTACAAAGCCTATCAAGAAAATGACCAAGGAAAAAATGGTCACCCTATTCCTTACCATAACCAAATAATGTGTCGTATGATTTCCTCCTTATTTAATGAAAGAGAACCTACAAGAGGATAATTCTTCCAATAATGAAAAGAACTTTCTGAGAATAAGTCAATAAGGCTAAAAATACTCTCCATGTTTGGAAATAGAGTTAAAAATATAAATAAAAACTAATTCAATGATCAATTTATCTAACCCTTTGGAATTATCAAGGAAAATTCCATGAATAATATAATATACCTCTACTATAGATGGATCTTAGTAATCCTAGGTAGAAAAACATTGAGTATACATAATCTACCCATTATTTTAGAGGGAAATGATCTTAATACCCACTTTAGATCCTAAATCCACAACAGAAGCCTTCCCAGGGAGCAGACCATATAAAGACACCCTTCATAACTCGATCATTAGAGGAAAAAGATCCATTCAGTGTCTAAGGGTTTATCCAATCCAAGTCCCTCTCATATAAAATGTGACCCTTAGTATACTTATCTTGGAAAAAACATTCACTGTGTCTTTTCAAAACCAATCATGTGGTTATAAAAATCATTCCAACCACTAGCAACTCAAAGGATGATAGAGATCTATACAAGTTATGGGAAATATGAAGTGATAAATCAAAGATTTCATATAAATTCTCCCTCCACTCCTTCCAGACCCCTTCCAAAAATTGAAAAAGAATAATTTCATGCAACGATGATTCCACATAATAAAGGAACATTAGACAAGTATCATCCAAAGAAATATGATGAGAATTAATAAACCCTCATGTTTGAAGAATACAATAATAGGCATGTATCCAAAAAAAATTAACTTTAGGTGGTTCCTTATGGGACAAAATATCATTCCAATATCTAATAGGTTGGATATTGAGTTAATATTCAACAATAATATTATATCCAAGATGGATAGAATAAATTACTGATGTATTCCACTTCTAAATAATTGATCTTTGTCCATATATAGTGTCATAGGGATGATAAGAATGAGGTGATATACTCTATCATTAAACTAATGACATATTTTATCATGGTCCCAATCATCAAAAGAATCATTAATTAAATCTAGAAATCTAGTGTTTTCTAAACCTAAGATAAAATGTGAGGAAACTATGGATCTAAACTATCTTTTATCCAAGGATCCCTCCAAATAGAAACATCATTAGTATTCAAAATCCTCCAACAAAATAATTTCTCATGAAGAGTCTTCTGTCCCCAAATAATCCTCGATAACAATTTAGGCATACGCCATAAAAAGATTGTAAAAATAAATAGAAAGAAAAATATTTTATTGAAAACCCATTGGAAATAGAGATTTAGGACAAGAAAAAATGGTCCACCCTTCTTTAACCGAAAGGGATTCATTAAACAGTTTAAAATTCCTAAAACCTAAACAACTTGAAATATTTGAAACATAAAGATTATCCCATTCCACATAATGAATATTATGCTTCCCATCACGTGACCACCACAAAAAAAATCAAATGAGAATGATGTTTGTCATTATGAATATCCGTAAATATTAATTAACAAATATCATAAGATGGAATATCTTGAGAAATTAACTTTATAAGAACCTCTTTCCATGCCTTTTAAATCTTCTTTCTTGAACATAAATAAATTTTTATATCCACTTTTTCGATAATAAAAGGGAATACTTTTTTCATCAATATTTCAATAATAGTCATAAGTCTAATATCTTTCTAGTGTTTCTCAACCATAGGAATTCCACATAATAGATTTAATTCATCCATCTTTGACAGTTCATCTCCCTTAATAAATGATGTTTCTGAATTTTTAGGATTAAACTGCTGAACATAATCTCTTTCATATATATGAAGAATTTTCATAATTGAACTCTATTCACGAGGAGTAGCCCATTTAAAGTCAAAAATACCATATAAAAAGAAGATATGAGAAATGGGAGGGATACTATGGAATACTTTAGAACTAATAATGACCCATTTCTCCATTTAGTTAATAAATATATGAGATAAGACACATTCCACGAAGATAAAGAGATTAAGATATAAGGGATCCCCTTGCTGTAACCCCCATGAAAGTGTGAAAGAGTACAAAGGTCAGTCATTAACATTAATCATGAAAGACACTGAAGTAACACTATTTATAATAGTATTCACCCATTTATACCCAAAAACCATTCAAGAAAGGTCCATCATAGGAAAATTCCATTCAAACTTATCATATTCTTTAATTATATCAAGCTTTATCACTATAAATCATCTTTTAGAAGAAGAGTGAGTCTTCATAGAGTGAAAATATTCATACATGATAACAACATTATCTATAATAGATCTCTTAGGAATGAACACACTTTGATTTTTAGTCATGATAAGAGGGAGGAAATCCGTCAGACGAGACAAAAATATTTTAGAGAAAATTTTATGAACCACATTGCAAAGACTGATAGGTTGGAACTCAGTGATTTTTAGGGGTTATAGATCCTTAGAATAAGAGTAATCATGGTTTCATTAAAGGATTTTAGAAATCCACTCTCTATCCAAAAGTCATTAATAAGACCAATCACATTAGTGAAAATAATATACCAAAAAACATTTAAAAATAAATCATGAAACACATCAGGACCAGATGCCTTATAAGAATGAATTTTTTAAAGAGAATAGAAAATTTCTTCATTAGAAAAGTTTATTTCCATATCCTGATTCATGTCATCAGTGATAAATTTTGGAATTCAATTAATCAAACTGAACAAAATGTCAGTTATTTCATCCCTATAAATATTGAAAAAAATCATGATTATATGATGTATTTCATTCTCATATTTATAATTTTCTTTGGGTTGAATCCTCTTGATAAGATATATGATCATTCCTCATCCTTGAAGATTATTTTTGGTTAAAAAAGTTCATATTATGATCTACATCAACAATATGTGATTCTATAGGCCTTATAAACCCATATCCCTCCTTCTACCTTAAATTATTAGTCATCTACTTCTCAAAAAATAGATCATTTTAAGTACTGTGTCACTCTATGGAAGAGAGATACATTTCATCAATTGGTTCTCCACTGATTTTATTCACCTATCAAAATCCCCGTACCACAAATCACTCCACCTTTGAAGAATAGTTTCCACATTTTTTATTTTAGTAGTGAATACAGAGCTCTAAGTAGCCCAATAAGATCAAAAAATCCCCACACATATGTTTTCTTGAAGCCACTAACTTTTAAAGAAGAATTACCACATAGGTTTCCCAAACCCCCCTATATAAATCATGGAAAGAAGAATTAGGAAGTGGCCATAAGAGATCTGGAATAAGTGATAAATAAAGAATGATTGAAAAAGAGTCTTCTAGTTAATAGATCCCACAAATCTACCAATGCATTCAGTAATACATCTAGCAATTGAACTAACTTTATACCATGTAAATGATATTTCAAAAAAAAATTTGTTCATGTAAGGAATTCATAAGAAGAGAGTTTCATGATGAGTCCATGGTAGTATATAATCTAGTGTTTTCACCATATTTTTCATGGAAGATGATAATTTCAATAAAATATACACCATTAACAATAGAACCTAGGAGTGAGTTATGTAATAGTTTCATGAGGCTTCAAGTCTTGGTCTTATCATTATGGTCAGGCCAAAAGTAAAATCCTAGAAAAGTCCAGGGTGGGGACCTCAGAACTAAAATAAAAGCAACAATATGATTACTAGAGTAGTTAATAATCTTTACATATATCTCCACATTATAGAATAGAAAAATTCTTCCATCATTCTCTTTCCTTATGGTAGGAAATACATTTCTAAATATAACCTTCAAAACCAAAGAGAAAGTATACTTTATTCCCAACAAGTTTTTGGATACAAAAACTATGTCAGGGTGATATTTTGAACTCAAAAAATAGAGCGTGTGAACTATTCAGTTATTTCCAAGCCCCTGATAGTTCCAACATAGGATTTACATTTCCCCTAGAGGGGCAAGGGAATATTTTCCTATTCCTATAAGGAATAATTCATCATGTTATAGTTGATCCTCACTCTCTTCAAGGAACTTCTATCATCCTCTTCTTATAGAGGGCCATTTTCTATTGCAGCTATTTAATTTAGATACTTAGATATTTTTGGTAGGTGATGATTTTCTTTTCCATCAACCATGTGATTTAGAGAAAGGTTCTAGTTCCTATAGCCATAACTTAGGTAACTTAATTAAAGGCACAAAGAATAAAATCTAGGAAAAACTTCTTCCTTATTCCCCTATCCATTATTTCATGTGTGTTCTCTACCACATTATCCACCTCCAAACATGCTTCATCTTATAAATCTTTAAATATGGAATCCAATATGATTCAAATTTATAAATTAGTCCCCTTGGGAAAAGGATTATATCTTTTAGTATCAGAATTTAGATTCTTCATTCGATCCTGGGAAATATCTATATCTAAGAACACATTTTACAAACTTCCATGAGGCCCTGGTGGCTAACCAAAATTCATGAAAACATGTCCATAAAATGGATAGGAATGGTTTTTTCGAATCCCACACCCATCATATAACTTTAAAGGATCTTATGTCTTGGGTGGTTCAAGAAAAATTGTTTCAGTTTTACTATGATTGGTCGAGTAGCCAGGATCTTTTTCTTTCTTAAACCTTTTCTCGATCCATTTTTTCCTTCACCTCCAAAATGAAAAAACCCACCTAAAACTTTTGTATTCATCTAAGATCAATATTGTAAATTATTTCATCCTTTAGGGTTCATAATTTTAATCTCATCATTCATTTCTGAAAGTCCCAATATTCCATAGAAGAAGAAAAAAATTATAATCCACTCATATTCAAACAAAAATCAAGAACAAGAATACTTGTACTTGAGAAATTTTCCTTACATGATTGGTTGGTCGACATTGACCGGTTCTTTAACCTTGATTGCATATCCTAAGAAAACCCGATCTAAAGAATACCAATCAATATATTTTCCAATAACATTATTAATCCCACTACCAAAGATCAAGCCTTTCCAAATGATTTATTTTAACAATGATAAACATAAAACAATGATAAGCAGATAACCTTTATTAGTGCTAGCTAAAATCATTGAAAACGGTAACTTTTATCAATGTTAAAAAAGCATAGATAAAGGTGTACCCTTTATCAGAACTTTTTTGAGCACTGATAAAGGTGTATCTTTATCGGTGATGATTAAAACTTTTAATAAAACAATTTAATGATATATATAAAATTATAATATTTTTAACAAAAAAATAATGTTTTTTATATACATTAATTAAAAAATCCATGTGTATAATTAATATCAATATGATACAATAATATTTATTTTTTAATAATAAATAAATATATATATATATATAATGTTTTAAAAATAATATTTATGGGATTAACTAGATTCTATGGCACCTGAATATACTTCATGACATTTCCACTATTATTGTAGTTCCAATTAGATTGGACAAGGTGAGAGTGTAGTTCAAGTTAGTTCGTTTTTATGATAATTTTGGAGGAGGTGGACCTAAATGCCTCCTTTATATATAAGGAAACTCTCTCCATCCCATATGATGATATTCATCTGTGCGTTGAATATAAGAAGAGGTATCATTTATGTGTGCCCTGTAATGTCATTGGGAACTCACTAGAGGTGTGTCGTATGACTATTTCTTATAATAATTATTCAGCAATAGGATATCTGGTGAAGGATTTTAGGAAGGTTGTGAATCATGTGTATGATTTTTTTTGAAAGGGACTAAGGCTAGTGGTGTGTAGTTATTAGGTGCTTTATAGGTCCCCCTACTAGAGGATGGTTCACTGATGTAAGAAAAGGAGGTGTATCCACCTCCAGGAAGTGTTCTGTTTAGGGAACTAGGCGAGGTACAGGTAGTGAACAACCCCTCATTTAATTAGGTTTTGTTCATAAGTATTGAAGAAGCATTGGAAAAAAGAGTATTAGTTTATACAATACAAGAGTGAGGCTATTGTTCATGAGAGAGTAAATCAAAACAAATGGAAATAACTATATTCAATAAGAAAAGGGAAATCCAAAATTCTGTATGATGATGGATTTCAATTGGTCATTTCATGAAACTCTAAATCTCCTTCACTTATGTCTACTAAAATGAATGGATAGGAGAATCCCCATGAACTTGTTTAGGATGATATGTTTGGGGAAGATTGCATGTCTTTGCATATTTCTGGTTTTTAGGATAATCCTCCATTACACTATGCTCCTACTTTGCAGACTAGTATTGAAGATGCAACTGAGAATTCTACTACTAGTGGTACACTAGAAGTGAATACAACAACTTAAGAGGGTTACACTACTATGATGGGATTGGGATCAGTTCTAATTATTTCACTTTTCTAGAAATTCTAAACATATCTTAGATAAATGCTATTTTTTGTGAGGAATTTGGATACATTTGAGTTGAAACACAACCATCAGACATTATCAATTCTAATATGAAGGATACATCAGATCATGTTGTTACAATCTTGAAAGATGATTTTATTGCAGGATCTAATCCTTAGGATTAGGAATATTAATCACCAAGCATGGATGATAAAAATATCACTTGGAAGGCACCCAAATAGTTCAAGAGAGGCAAGAAGCCGAGAAGCTGGGATTTTCACACCTCGACCTCAAAAAATTCAATTATTTTAATTTTTTTAATTATTATTATTATCATTAATAATTTAGGTTTTATTTTATTTTTTCTTTTTTTATTTTTTCTTTTTTTTCTTTCCTCATTTTTTTTCTTTCCCTCTTCTCTCTCCTCCTCCACTCTTCCTTACATCATGCATCTCTCCCCTCCCCTTATCCCTCTTGCTTGACCCAACCCACCTCCCTACGCACCCTACTCTCCAACGACCTCCACTGACCAGCACTCTCCCATTGGATTCACCCCCTATCACCGGTCGGAACTCCCTCAAGTGGTTGCACCTCTCTCCGGACCTCCCTCATGTGGCCTCCAACTCATGCACAATCACCATATCTAAACCCTCTTCTCTGACAGAACTCCCTCAGCAGCACCCTCCTCCTCCGATAAGGGATACCCCTTCCGGTGATTCTCTTATCCCATCTTCCTTATGTTGTGATTTCAATCTCTTATGGGTGGTGTGCATGCCATGGACGAACCCTAATTTATTTTGGGGGGTTTTTTTGGCTGATTCTTAGTGAATAGGGTTTTTTGGTCCCATTGATGATCGTTCTTACCACAGTTGACAAAGGCAGTGGGTTTCACCTCAATTTTAGTAAGGTTTTTCTTATATTTTTTTAATTTTTCACCTTTATTTTGGAGCCCTTTGGTGATTTAGGGTACATAGGACTTTTTTGTAGGATATTTTTTTAGTTCTTTGTTGGTTATCACACACATACATAGGTATGTATCTATGTGTGTGTGTGTGTGTGTATATATATATATATATCCCTCAAGAATATTCCCTCATGGAATGAGGAATACACGCCTTGGAATAGAGGATGTATATATATAAGGGTGTATGTGCATGAGAGTGAGGGGTAGTTTTGAGTGGCCGCCACCTTTTTTGTTAAGCACTAAAGTGTCTAGGCATGGTATGCTCTCTTATTTAGGTAGGTTCCCTATGTCAGTGTCTTTAATTTGAAATCCATAATTTCTTGATTTCTTTAAAATATGTTTTATATTTATGTATTATTTATATGATTTTTGATCTAGTTGTGGTTGTTAAAAATAGTTATTTATGTGTTTTACAAAATTTATCCAAGCCTACAACACGAATTTTTCATATTGAAACTTGTCATAGACCTTGTCTAAAAGTAGCGATGTATTTCTAATGCTAAATTAGTTTTAAATGTTAAATATTAAAATTGGTTTCTGTAATGTTTTTTAGTGTGTGAAAATTATTTCCAATGGGTTGCTTCGATTTAAGCATGTTTTTAAGTTTTCTCTTAAATGTGTGATGCCTTGGTTGTGTAATTGTGATTTTAAATGTTTTTGGAACTTAAAGGTGTTAATCAATAGTGTTTTTATAAAAATTAAATATTTCTTGTAATGTAGTGAATCCCATTTGGAATCCCTAAGCATATCATATGTTTTTATCATTGTTTTAAAATGGAATTGATCTTAGAAGGTGAATTCTTGTTTGGTATTGCATATTTGAAACATGTGTTTGATATATTATTAGAAATGGTTTTGGAAATGTTGTGTGAGTGTAATAGAAATGGACTTTCTTTGAGGACTGGTTGTCACTTTATGTTGTTTTGAGAATGAAATGTCATTTGAAAGTGAAAATACTCGATTGGTATCTTTGAATATTTTTAGAATTTTTTTATAGGCTTTTGTGACATGAATACATAGTTGGAACCTTTGATAATGTTATATATGTATATATATATAGTGGTCACACCTATATAAAGATTTCCATTAATGGGTTATTATATAGGTGTTGTCTGTGTTTAGGGTAGGAAAGTGAAGTGACGATGGTTAAGGTGAGTCACGCGTGCAAGGGCCTCCTACTTACATCATATATTATTACCATGGGTATTCTATGTAACTATTTGAGGGTTGAGTGAGGGTTGATGATCAACCCTGATTATAATATTTGGTATCCCTAGACTTAATGAGAGGCCAGGTGGGATGTGCCACAAGATTGTTCATTTGAGGGTGGCCAATTGGTTATAGACATAGGAGCTTCACCATACTTTAAAAGGTGGTTCTGAATGGATTACAAATAAAGATAACACTAGGGATATTTAGTAAATTCACATAGTTGCATACTTGTAGGTTCTTTCATTCTTTTAGAAAACTTTTGGTTATTTGATCTCATGACACTTTTAATTTTCTTTTCATATTAAAATACCTGTTTTGGTACTATTTCGAATTCATTGTAATGAATTATATATTTTGGTAATCTATTTGGAAAAATGAAATAAAAAATTTGTTTTTTTTAATTAAAATATTGTTACATGTTTTTATAAAAGAGTGGAAAACCATAATTTTATATATCCTATTTTAAAACTTGAAATAAATAATTTCATTTTAGAGGTGGGGTATAAGAAATTTTTTATCTTTATCATTCCTACTAAGAATTTTGGTTCTCACGCCTACTTTTTTTTTCATTTTTAGGTTCTACCAGTTTTACATCGCTCTCGGAGCAAGCCTCATTCTATGTTTGGTGGTGACTCATGAGGTCACATGAAGGTATGTGTATTAGTTTATTTATTTTCTCTATGAGTGTTTATTTTTATTGTTAAATTTTATTTTCATTTATTTAATTATCTTTTTTTCATGGGTTAGATAGTTCCCAATGGTTTTATCTTGAGCTTTGGAACTAGTTCCCAGCCTGTGGGGATTAGGAGTAGCCTTTTGGCCTTGTCACAGATCGCCTCAGGTGACTGGTTTAGGGTTGAACCAGGTTGGTTCATAAACAAATGGTATCAAAGAAAGCCCTTTGTTATTTAGGGTGTTAGGTAGTTGGAGACTAGGACTATTTGGACTCGGGAGGTAGGTACAAAGAGAGAATCACAAACTCTTACCCATTATGATACTCAAGTTATTAGGGGTAGTTAGAGATTTGAGTCTCTTGTTTTAGTTTGTATTGATGTGGGTGACTAAGGGGGTGAACCAGTATTGCACTATGGACTTACAAGGAGTAGTGACCCATGTGAAGCCCGAGTGTATGGTTTGAGACACTCCTAGTGGTTGGTGTTTGCTTGGAATATAGTTTTCTAAACCATGTAATCGAGCTATTCATGACCACTAGTTCACTATTTTTGTTATTTTGGAATGGATAATGATTTGTCTAATTTTGGATGGTGTGAATTTAAAATGGTTTTGGGTTGATTTTTTATGTTCTTTTTAGTGGTTTAAATTAGTTTTGTGGTATTTTCTTGGGTTATAAAAGGATTCTTAATTTAAAAAGGTTGGATTTCAAAAAAATAAAAAAATAGGTTGTTTTGAGAATGGATGGGAAATTTTTTTGAATTTCAAAAAGTATTATAAAATGTGAAATGAGATTTAAGTTGTAAATGATTGGTTTTGATGGAGAAAGGTTGTGTGTGACCCCTAGTGAGCCTTTTGTATGTTCACATATGTGGGTGTGTGTAGGGAAAGTGCATGTTGGCATGTATGTGTGAATGATATAAGAAGAAGTGAGGATGAAAACATATGTGATGGTTCATAAGATACCGTGGGTGAGTATTTTAAAATAAAAGATTGATCTGTTTTCTATTTTTTATTTTAAAATGGAAAATGATTTTTTATTTCAGGGGGGGTTAAATTTGAAAGTGGGTGAATTTGTAAAATGGTGATTTTCAAAAGAGGATTCTTTGCTTGTTTTGTGATGTTGTTGTGGTTTTATTTTGGTTGATATTTGATTCCTCTTTTATATGGTTTGTGATTTATTGGTCTATGAGCTTGGTGTTTGGTTAGTGATTTCCTTTTTAGTTGAGATTTGGTTGGGTGTTTAATTCGATTTTGTATTATTTTGTTATTCAAAGTATACTATCCAGAAAGGTCCCAAATGTTTCGTGTGTCTTTCAGTATTTCTCCTTTCCCAGACTCCAATTGGAGTGGTGGGATTGAGTTAATTTTGGATGTTTACCATTTTCTATAGTGATCGAGGTTTGTTAGAGTTAATGGAGAATCTAGAGGAAGTCGAAATCATTTTCAGTAACTCCCAAAGCGGTGAGGGTTCAAGTTGTTTTGAGTTTTTCTGGAGGTCCGACTTGGAACTAGTGGAGGGTTGTTGTCCCAGTATCATTGCAAGTTGGAGTGTCATGGAGAGTGTTTAATACCAGTTTCATCTAGTGATATGTGCCTAAATAGGTAATAGAAATAAATGTGATGGGTCTCATGAAAATTTATAAAGGTTAGTATATGATAAAGGCTCTTTTTGACCAGATTAAAGAGTTTTTTTCCTTTTATTTGGAGGTAGTGTTAGAAGATCAGTTTGGAAAGTTAGTGGATGAAGCTTTTTTGGCCGAGTTGGTTCCTGAAATGTAGGCGGTTGGTATTTTTTTTTATTTTCTTTGTACCTGTGAGGGTTCCCCATCTAGTGTAGTGTATATACTAGAGGAACATGTACCTAATAATTCTCTCTTATTGGTCCCTGATTTTCAATCACCTGGTCAACTGATTATGTGATTCAAGTGTGGCTAGTTCGGGCATTCAAATTCGTCTTATGAATATCCTCTGAGGGCTTGCTGATGATGTGTCCATATAACACACCTAGAGAAGTTCTCTAAATGGATTCATTTAAAGAAGGAAGTCCTGGCCACATGATGTCAGCTCTTGAATGTAGGTAATAATATGCTTCAAGACATCAGAGCTCCATCCATAGGTCTCGAAATGAAGCTCTTCACACAGTTAGGAATCATAGGGAGCGTAGAGGACCTTGGTATGACTTTTTTTCTAGTGTTGAAATGGGACAATTTAAGTCTATATTGCAGTTTCTTTAATCCTTGAAGGTTTTGTTTTGTCATAAAATGCTTAGAGGCCTCGTTTCCTCATTGTGGTATTTATTTTTGAATGTTCCCTTTTGGCGGGGAAAAATTTGGTGGAATTGTGTCTTTGTAAACCTTCGTTGTCATAATTGTGCCTTTTGGTTGTGAACCCTATAAAATTTTCTCTTTATGGATTGGTTTTAGTTTTGGGTTGTGCCCGTTTTGGAGATTTTCACATCTTGTGGAGTCATTGAATAGTGGCTTTGTTCACCTCTTGGTTTGAGGGTTCTTCGTTGGCCCCCCATTGTGGTGGAGTTTGGTCTATGCAGGGGTTCTAGGGATTTTTCATTGTTGAGGGTTCTCATTTTAGTTAATGTTGGTAGCTCAAGAGTTGTCTAGTAATAGAAATTCAATGGTTTATCTAAGTTGGTTGGTTCTTAAATGGTGGGAAGATTCACCATAGATCTCATTGTTTTATCCTTTTGTGTGGGTCAGTACTAGTTCAGTTATTGTAGTGGGGAGAACCCCCTCATGTTTACCCCTTATTTATGAGTTATGGTTTCTTCTGAATCAGTTGTGTGTGACTCATGGAGTGAAAGGTCTCACCTCAGGGTTCATGATTTTCCTCGGTTTTTATCTGGCATCGATTTGAGTTTTGTCTGTCGCTTGGCTTAGTGACTTTCTACGGGAAGAAAGTTTTTTTGGGTGGGATAATTTTCACACCCCAACCTCAAAAATTCAATTATTTTATTTATTTTATTTATTATTATTAGGTTAGATTATATTATATTTTTTCTTTTTCCATTATTATTTTTCTTTCCCTCTTTTCTATCCTCTTTCCTGCTTCCTTGTGTCTCACCTCTCCCCCTCCCCTTCTCTCTCTTGCATGACCCGACCCCACTCTATGTGATCCCTAGTCTCTAGAGACCTCCACCAACAGGTACTCTCCCTTCGTATTCACCCCCCTCTATAGCCGGTGCTCCTTCTAGTGGTCAAACCTCCTTCTAGACCTCTCTCACATAGCCTCATGTTCATGCATGGACACCCCATATGGACCCTGCAATCCTACAGACCTACCTTGCTGGTTCCCTCCTCTGGGGATGGTTACCCCCTCTGGTGAGTCTCTTCCCCCACCATCCTCCGTTCTTTTGTGATTTTAATATCTTCTGGGTAGTGTGAATTCCATGGTAGAACCCTAATTTATTTTGGGGTTTTTGTTTTGGCTGATTCTTGGTGAATAGGTTTTATTGGTCTTGTTAATGATCGTTCTTATCGTGGTTTTTAGAGGCAGTGGGGTTCTCCTAGATTTTGGTAAGGTTTTTCTTCTATTCTTTAATTTTTCACCTTTATTTTGGGTCCCTTTGGTGATTTGGGGTACATAAGACTTTTTTTAGGATTTTTATTGGTTCCTTGGTTGTGTGCATGTGAATACATATGTATGTAGCTATATATATATATATATCAACCTTGGGAATATTCCCTCATGGATCAGGGAATATTCACCTTGGACCAAAGGATATATATATAAGGGTTTCTGTGTGTGAAAGTGCGGGGTAGTTTCGAGTGGTCTTCTCCTTTTTGTCCAGCGCCAAAGTGTCTCAGCTTTGTCCGCTGCCTTATTGCAGTAGATTTCCCATGCCTATGCCTTTAGTTTTAAATACATAATTTCTTGACTGATTTAAAATATGATCTATATGTATGTTGCATTTATATAATTTTCGATCTGGTTTTAGTTGTCAGAAATAGTTATTTTTGTGTTTTATATAATTTATGTAAGCACTTAGTGCGAGTTTTTTAAAATGAAACATGTCTTTGACCTTTTCTAGAAGTAGCGATGTATTTCTAATTCTCAATTGGTTTTAAATTTTAAATATTAAAAATTGGTTTCCCTAATTCTTTCTAGTGTGTGATAAGTATTTCCAATGGGTTTTTTTCGATTTAAGCATGTTTTCAATATTTCTCTTAAATGTGTGGTGCCTTGGTTGTGTAATTGTACCTTTATATGGTTTTGAAAATTAAAGGTGTTAATAAATATTGTTTTTTTAAAAAATAAATATTTCTTGTGTGGTAGTGAAGCCCTTTTTCCATCCCTAAGCATATCGTATGTTTTTATCATGGTTTTTAGATGGAATTAATATTAGAAGGTGAATGCATGTTTGGTATTTCATATTTGAAAATGGTGTTTTATATCCTCTTAGAAATTATTTTGGAAATGTTGTGTGAATGTACTTGAAATGGACTTTGTATGAGGCCCAGTTGGCACTTCATGCTGTTTTGAGAATGAAATGTGGTTTGAATGTGAGAATTCCTGGTTGGAATATTTGAATATTTTTTAGAAATGTTTTATAGTCTTGTGTGACGTGATGGCCTGGTTGGATTCTTTGATAATGATATATATATATATATATAGTGGGAACACCTAAAGGGGGATTTACCTTTATGAGTTATCATATAGGTGTTTTCTATATTTGGTGTAGGCAAGTGAGGTGACAGAAGGTATGTTGAGTCGCACGTGCAAGGGACTCCTACTTACAAGTATATTATTACCAAGGGTTTCTTAGGAGTCTTTTAGAGGGTCGAGTGATGGTTTCTAATCCACCCCAATTATATAGGTTGGTACCACTAGATTTGTTGAGAGGCTAGGTGGGATGTGCTACTGGATTGGTCAGTTGAAGAAAGCTAATTGGTTATAGACTTAGGAGTTTCACCATACACCGACACGTGGTTCCGAACCATGTACATCTATGGATCGTTTTAGAGATGTTTAGGAAATGCCCAAGGTTTCATACTTTTTTGTTCATGCTTTCTTTTGGGACACATTGGGTTATTTGATCTCATAACACTTTTACTTTTCTTTTTATATTAAAAGACCTATTTTGGTACAAGGTGTATTTTATAATAATTTATTACAATTAATTATATATTTTGGTAATAGATTTGGAAAAATAAAAATAAAAAGGGTTTTCTTAAAAGTAAAATCTCATTACATGTTTTGATAAAAGATTTGAAAACCATGTTCTTATATTTCCAATTTTCAAACTATCAAGTGAAGATTTCTTTTTAGAGGAGGGGAATCAGATGTGGTTTATCTTTGGCATTCCAAATGAGAATTTTCATTCTCACACCTACTTTATTATTTCTATTTTAGGTTATTCCAATTTTACATCGCTCTCAGAGAAAGATTCATTTTGTGTTTGGTGGTGAGTACTGAGCTCACATGGAGGTATGTGTAGCAGTTTATTTATTTCCTCTGTTAGTATTTTTTATTGTTCAGTTTGATTTTCATTTATTTTTTTATCTTTTTTTCCTAGGAAAAACCATCCCTAACGATTTTATCTGGATTCCCAACACTAGCTGTCAGCCCATGGGGATTGGGAATGCCCTTTGGGACTTATCACAGATTGGATCAGGTGACCAATTTAGGGTTGACTCGAGTTGGTTTGTGACAGGGATGGTTCCCGAAGGGGTGGAATACATAAAAGAAGGTGACAATGGTCTGCCATTTTTATGTTGTTGTTTTTAGTACCATGTTGTTATCATTACAACCCCCCAATTTTTTAATCTACTTTGTAATTTCTTTTTTCAATAATAAACTTTTTGTGGTCGGGGATTTTAATCCATGGTACGTGCCATTATTCGTATATATAATTATATATATATATAGAATTATATAAATACATATAATAATATAAATATATTTATAATTATATAAAAATATTCTAAAATATATTTATTTATAATTATAATTACAAATATATATATATATTAATTAATATAAAATTATAATAAATATATTTAAATAATCAATATATTTATTATATTTATAATTATATATACTTTAATATTAATACACACACATATATATATAATTATATAGATATATTTATAATTATGAAAAAATATTTATAAAAATATTCATTTAAAAGCAGAATTATAAATAAGGAACTATATATTTTAATAATTATAAATTTATAATAAATATATATACACTCGAATGACGTGAACCATTGATTAACATCCATGGTACCAAAAAAATTATTAAAAAATTAAATTATAAAGTATAGAATAGTGGAGGGTTAAAATGAAAATAAAGTGGCTCTGACGACACCACCAAAATACACGAGACAACCATCACCTTCTTCTATGTATGTTTCCCCTTGCTCAGGATCCACCCCAACCTCTTGGGTGCCTAACTCTCTTCCATTGTTTAGGAGGTTTCCATGAGCCTACCTGATGCTTCATCGTCTTCATAATGAGGCTCAATATCTTTAATATCATCATTTTTAAATAGATCATCATCCTTCTCTATTGCATTCTCCATCAAATCATTGCCAACTAAGGCTTGAGATTCATCTCACAGGTTACTAAATTCCAAATAGAAGAATTCCTTTCTAAAATACCTATTTAAAATATCAAGAAAATTAAGTGTGTTGTGCCCAAATTCTGTAAGGGCAGCAACACCTTCCTTATACGCTACCTATCCTTGCAATGTACCATCAGTGACGGAATCACCCAAAGCATCACCAGAATGAGCCTAAAGTAGATAATTATGAATATATTCATCACCCATAAATTTTATCACTTATGAACCATCCTTAAAAATATCATTAGGAGTGGTGGGAAACATATCCTTCTCCTGAGCACATTAGATATGACTTGAATCAAATAATACACATTCATAAAAAACTAATGCACAACTGATTTGTATTTTTGAGGGGCAACCAACTAGAAGACCTCATATTCTAGAACAATTTTTTACCTTTAATCACCAAATGATCCATTTTCATGGATGATGGTACCTTAGATGAGGATGCTATAAGAGAAAAACCAGAGCATATAATTGGTCCATCACTCCCTAAGGTGGTGTCCCTCTTCCCTGCATAGAGTGATCAGCCACACCCTAGGTGCCCTTGCCTATTTATTTTACAACTGAGATGCCCCTACTACTTTGAATTATTCCCACTTCTAGATCACCTTTTTCAGCCATGGATATCCCATCACCACCAAGATAATTACTATTTCAATGACCCTTAAAACAATAATCTTGAGGGATAGCAACCAACTCAGTAAAATAAAGGGGTTCACCATTACCATCCATCCAACGGCCCGAAGGCCTTAATTTTTTTATAACATAAGACCCCCTTTAAGGGAAGTAGGGGAAAACCTAGATAGACATCATGGACTTAAAATAGACAACCCAAAGATATTAGAAAATAAAACTAAGACTAAAAAAAATAGGTGACCCTCCCCAACATATGAACATGATGAAGCTCTCCACTAGTGCAGTACTGAACAGCTGGCAAGTTTCATGTGTCAAAGCACATGCCTGATCTGATGGTTGTCGCCATACGCTCTCAACTATCCAAATCTGTAAAGCTTGAAAAGGTGAACCGCCTGATCTTAAACATAATTTGGTATGGTTCTATGTGATCAAGCATGGTTGAAACTACATTCTATGTTGGAGATGACGTTGAGCCTCACGCTGCCAAGAACCACGCCAAACCTCTTTGAAAAAAACTGGTCATGCCACGTCGGATTGAGGCCACACCGGATCTTGTCCAAGAAAGAAGAGGCCACACCAGATCTGTAACCAGGTAACAACCTGAGGCCATGCTAAGACGACACACGCCCAACCTCTACAGAGACGAGAGCCAGAGGTAGGCTGGAGCTAGCATTGATCCACTCCAGCACCGACCGAGAACTAGGAAGCTGACGTCGAGCTGCACCGAGCCACACAGGAGGAAAGGAGGAGATACCTACAGATAAGGAACCCTAGCACATGAGATAGGAAAGGATCTGCCACTCAGAGGTAGATTACCTCCACAATTAAAAATAGGGGTGCACCATTACACCTAGGTTATAATACGTTCTTCTTTCCCACTGGTCTAGTCACTACCACAGTGTTTCCATCAGAGGTTGGAAATTTGAATTTACAGTCATCCACCCTATGCCCATATTTTCTATAGTTAGAGAACCTCAGAACCCTATACAATTCCCACTGACATTCCCAATTGACATGAAATTGAAGCCAAAATTTGGCACATATTCATACTCAATACCCCTCTCGAACATAAAATCTCCAACAACTAGATAAATAGTTTCAACCAGAGTTGAACTAAGATCAAATTCATGAGAATAATGTTTATATACAAGTAACTAGGTTCATTTATCCATATTAATGGGAGTTCTAATACCAAATTATATATATATATATAATTATATAAATACAAATAATTATACAAATATATATAATTATACAAATATATTTATAATTACATAAAAATATTAAAAAGTATATTTATTTATAATTATAATTATATAAAAATGAATCAATCATAGATTTGGAAACTAAACCCATGACCCAAAATTTATTAATAAAATATAAAATTATTGAAAATAGATGAGTCATATAAGGAATAAATCCCATATAAAACTGAAATAAGAAAAAAGAAGTAATTCATCTCTTGAACTTCATTTTGGATCCCATGTTTCTAGGATATTTCCCTCTACCCTTTGGATATAGACCAGTAAACCTTGTATTTATTTATGGAAAATCATCTTCAATATCTGATAACAAGTTGGAGGAATCCTCAGGAGTGTCACAAATCTTGAATTTCCAAGAAAAATATCGAAAAACATTTCTGTATTAGACCATAATACATCCTAAATGTTAATTGATAATAGCCTCTAGATAGATAAATAATCATTGAATCAAAAAACATTAGGCTCCATTAGAGAATAAATAAATTAAAGATGTCAAAAATACCAAGTTGTTGTTCCTTTATAATACCCTCAGTGGGTTTTCACCTTTGATATCATCATGAGGTATGATATTAGAGTTCCTTTATTGTGAATTATCACATTCCCAATCTATTGAATTTACAAAAAGGGGATATGATTTATTCATTAGATCATTGAATTGAGGTGGGTATGACCATTAAACATTCACATTAGCACTTGTATGGAAAACCAACAGGGTAGTAACCTTTGAAGAGTTGCTACCTTGTGGGTGAGGTATTTCTGATTTCCAAGGGATTTCCATTTGGAATCCCTCCTCATCCAATTTTTTTTTCTTACCTTCACAGGTCCTTGAAAAAGTCATATAATCCTATCATATCTACCAATAAACCTATTCTTGAGTAATATCCTTGATAGTGAAATGATCACCCATCAATTCTACATAAAATTCACTATATACACATTGGTATTCAGACAAAATATTTCTTTCCATAACTTTCACATCCACTTATTTATGAGATTCTTTTTAAGAATCGCTAGCATTTTCAGTATCCTATTTTGATTTAATTTTATGAATCTCAGGCACAATCTCAACACACTCCCTCTATCCATCCCCAAAAGTAATAGTTGAAGGAGGAGGATCAATAAACTCCTCCCTAGAGGTCCCTTTCCTACAAGTCGATGATTCCCACAACCCTAAACTATTACCATTATTGGACCCCTATAATTATTTCTGACTAATAACTAATTCTAGAGGATTCTTACAATTCCATTGAACCCATATATTATCAGAATAAATTTTCCCTTTCTCAACCATTTTAGCACAAGATCTGGTGAAATTTTTAATCCTAAGATCACTTATCATCACACAATTATCCTCAACATCAGGTTCAGAAGGAGATCCCCTCATACCAGTCCTCTTCTGAGTGGAATCAAGGCCAAGCCTCATATTCATCAAGGACATCTAAGCATCATACTACATTGGTTCCTTCCCAACATTATCAGGCACACTTGTAGCATTATATTTCATAAATATGATCATTTTATAACATGGGATTTTATCATGCCCTCACATAGAGTAGTAGCCACAAACAATATTTCTCCTTCATATTGAAGCATCATTTCCAATTATCTTACAATCTAGAAAGAATAAAAAAAACTCATTGATACTCAATTATCAACTCTATTTCATCATCATATATGGATTGAATGACCTTATCAACCAGTGGGGAGGACAAGTCTACTTCCACAAAAAATCGGGCATAGTGCCCAAATCGTGAAGATTTTGTTTCTTTATTAATTTTAAGAAGAATTCCTAATGACATTGCAATATCATGAAGGATCTTTGGGTTCTAAATTATCCAGTTAAGGTCAAATATCATGACCCAATTTTTGATAGAGGAATTTACCACTTCAAATAGATTGAATTTTTGATCCCATTCCCTGATGTGAAGGACTCCCAAATTTTGGGATATCAGTCCAAATACCCAAGCCCTCATATTAAAGTCTTTATATGGGGAGATAATTTGATAATAACCACATCCCAGCAATAGGAATTTCCAACCTGAAAATCCCAAAATTTTGGAAATTCATTCAAACAGATCCCAAACCCTCCATAGATTAATTCCTCTTAGAAAAATGAGACGTGTAATTATTGATTCCACACCAATATCCAAACACTCCAAAATTGAAATTGGGTCTACCTTAAAATGGGAAACATTTCCCTTCTGACAGATATCACCTACAACTGACCCCTTTATGAGAGAGAAGTTATGATGGACATTATGTAATGTCCCCAACCCAAATGTCACCAATATATTTCTCCAAGCCGAGTCACGACATGACCTCAAGCGCATCTCCCCATATGAAAAAGGTTTCTAACTAATAGAGAGGGTATAAATAAACATGTAGGGAGACTATTCCTTCTTTACCAGGGTAATCCATAGTAGATAATAATGATGTAATAAGAACAATAAGTAATAACCAAAATCATGCATAATAAACCATTTCCCAAATAGGGTACATGCCGCAATCAAGCAAGTAAATATGCCATGTCATGCTAATAGTTTCACAGTGAATCAGACTAAAAATAAAGAATAACATACAAATTCCCAATGTCGGTCCTAACTAAAATTTTAGATCCTCATCCACGCACATCCCAATCCCAACTCAACACTCTAGCACTTATCCTTTACCCTTGTCCTAACCTGCAACCATGAAATCTACCCAGGTACCCAATGGCAGTCTGACTAGGGTGTGAGTATAATTAATTAAGACACCACCAACGGTTTATAAAAAATATATAGTCTAAATAGATAGTTCAAGAAAAACTAAATAAATAAGAAAACTTATGTTCCATTAGGTAACCATGTTCACTTAACCTGTTTACAATAATAGTTTCTTGTTTATCATTTAGTTTATCTTAATAACTTAATCCATTTTCATTACATGTTCCATGGGTTAGGAATTCACGTTATTTACACAATAGTATAAGAAAATAAATCACTAATAATAAGGGTATAAATCAATTTCCATATCTATTTAGGTATAAACATTTCATGAACATTTACATTACACATACCTTGGATCCTTGGTCTAGGTAGTCTCGTAAAATTCATCTGTTAGAGGTATAAAACCTCGGTACCATTTTATAACCCATGCATTATAGGGAGGGATTTAGAGCCTCATTCAAACACAACTTTTGGTCATAGATCCTCAAGTCCAATACCCCACAACAACCAATCCATGTGCACATGCTTATTTATCCAATACCACATATACCATATCACAAACCATACATAATCAAAACACATAAAAATTAAATTTCATGTTTAATTTAACACATAAACCATCATTATGTTTAAACCCATTAACAAATTCACGAATTACTTAGTATAACCCATTAACCCATTTCTCTATCCATGTCTTATTCCATTTATAATATTCAACACTTTCCATATGTTATCCCATTTTACATATTCCACAATTTCCATAAATTAACCCATTTGGCATATTTGAAAATTCCAATAAATTATCCCATTTAAATTTTTCATCACCACACATGCATTAATACATTTACACATTAACTAGTTTATGTTCCTTAATTCACTTAAACATTTCCTTTTTAATTTCATAATCCATTTGACTCATTCACACTAATTCATTTAACTCTTTTTTCATGTTATACCAAATGAACCATTATTCAATACCAATAACTAAACACAACCCCTTTTGTTGGTAATTTTAATTAAATAATATGTCAACACTTTTATAATGGGCTCTATTTCAACATAATTTAGTTTCATGCTTAACACTATTATTCTCTAAGTTCTGGAATGTTTGTTCACCCCATGGGTGGTGATAAATCTATCAAATAATCCTCAACACAACCCATGGGGATCATGAGGGGCTAATTTATTCATTTAGTGAACCATTTCACCAAAACATATCAAAGGAACCATGATCACAACAATAGAAATCCAAGAACACAACCATACATGTACAAGTCTGTGACAAAACCCTAGGATATAACTTGTTGACCACCTACTTTGAATCCAATGATGAACACACCCTTAACCTTTGACTTAGATCTATATTTAAAAACCCCTTTAAAACATAAACTCAGATTCACCATAAAAATAGGTTTTTAGGTCTTTGGGAGAAGATGAACAAATCTACATTCCCTAATCTAATAAAACAGAAGCAATAGGAAGATTAGACTTACCTGGAGCTTCGATATGAAATCAATGATGCTCCAAACAGACTAGAATCGAAGGAAAACACCCTTGGGATGATTTGGGGGTTGGATTTCTTCACTAAATCTATAGAAAAGAGGAGGATGAAGAATATCGTGTGAGATTCTTAAAATCCCAAGGGGGTAGTTTTTGTTATTTTACACTTTTTAATGGAGCACATGGTTTGGCCACACAGTTTTCCAAACCGTGCACAAACCAAGCACCCGATACTATCCAAGAGGAGTCTAAGTCATGTGGTTACCAAAGGACACTTCACATTTTGCTAAACTGGGTTTCAACCATGCTAAATTCCACTATCCCAAGTCGCATGGTTTGGTTCTAAGCCTAAACGTTTTATACTAACTGTGTGCCAACTATGATACATATACAGAATGGCTCAATTTTCCCTTCTTTCAGGACATGAACCCCTAGAAAACCCCTCGAGCTTCCTTATAAACTCAGTAAAAAATTCATTGACGATAATTAATATATTTTAACCAAACCTTAAACAAAGAACATACCTTCGTGAAGTCTAGGATCTTACTACCTCTTCACTCTATAACAGATCATCCTAAAGCCTATATTCAAAGAATAATTGAACTCCCAAAGAAAAGAGATCAAGCCCTTGAGCATACATATATGACTCTCTTTCCCATGTCTCATCATGAAAATTACCATGATACCACATAACTCAAACCAAAGGCACCACCTTACCCCCAATACTTTCTCACTACAATCCATACTACGAACTAGATGCTCAAAGGATGCATCATACTCTAGATCAACATCCTCAACATAAATCATGTGAGATGGGTCAGGGTGATACTATCAAATCTATAAAAAATGAAAATTATCATGCATTCCACATTATCACAGTGGAAGATCCAATTAGTACACCACATGCTCGATCCTCTCCGCGATCTCAAACGAACCCATATACCTGGGTGCCAACTTATCTTGATTCTAAATTTGACGGTGACCCAACATTGGATACACCTGATGAAACACATGATCACCCACCCTAAACAAGAGAGGCTGAAAACGCTTATCCTCATATGAATTCTTCCAACTCTGATCCATTTTTATTCACTTCCAAATCAACTGCATCTATTTTGACATCTTCTACATGAGACTCAGTCCAAACAACTCTTATTCCTCAGCTTCCATCCAACAAAATGGGGATCTACATGGCCTACCATAGATAATGTCAAATAGTTCCATCTGAATCGTGTCCTCAAATATATTATTTTAGGAAAACTCAACAAGAACCAACTTCTTTTCCCATGATCCACCAAAATCTAGATCACAATCCCTCAACATATGTTCTAACACCTAAATGGTATGCTATGATTTCCCATCCCTATATGGGTGGAAAGTCGTGAAAAGAAACACCTGGGTACCAAGCACCTTTTATAGACCCTGACTTAAGTGCATTGTAAAATGCGGATCATGGTATGAAACTATAGTATATAAAACCCCGTGCAATCGTACTATATCTTGAATTTACAATTCACCCGATATATCCATAGTGTAACTCTCTCAAATCACCAAGAAATGATCCACCGTAGTTAATCAACCCACAATAACCCATGTCACATGATTATTTCCTAGCGTCCTCAAAATACCCATAACAAAAACCATCATTACATCATCCCATTTACATTCCGAAATGACTAGTGGCTGCAACAATCCACCCAATCGATAATGCTCAGCATTCACCAGTTGATAGGTAAGGCATCGATCCACAAAACCTGCAACCACTTTCCTCATCCCTAGATACCAATATTTCATATAAAGATCACAATATATTTTGGACAAACCAGGATGAACTTCCCACTTTGATTCATGAAACTCACTCATAAAATATTTATTCATACACATTGGAACAACAAAACAGCCAGGAAAATAAATAATCACATCATCTCTAATGGTTTGACCAGAAGGAGAATCCCCACCTTTAAGACTTTCCATCAAATCTATACATTCTACAACCTCATGATGCTTCTCCTTAATCCATATTAGAAGTGAAAACTCAACTTACAAGGATTCATGGGTCATCTTCACTTGCCCATCCTATACCACTATATGAAAATCAACAAAAAACTCCACCATATTCCTCTAGGAACTATATTCATAAACTACCTGATTCTGAGTCATTCAAATAAAATCATCAGAAACATTGTTTCCCTTTCTGAGTGTGTAAAACAACTCTAAATAAAAATTATGCATGTAATCAACCCATATTTACTACCAAAGATTCATATCATGTTGGGAGAATATATAATTAATGATTTCATATTCATTATACAAAGTAAATTATTTTCCCAATAAGTAATCCCATCAACACGTTAGGGTATAAAACACCAGAAAAATTCAAGATCATGAGTGGGATAATTTATTTCATGAGAACTCAACTATCGTGACCCATATTCCATAACCCAATCGTCTTGCATTAACAATATTGTTTGAACCACACTTAACACATCACAAAACATGATATACGCTTTTCCAGACTCAAGTAAGATCAGAATCGACGTGGTAGTGAACCACTTCTTTATCTCTAAGAAGGCATTATCATTTCCCTCAGTACACTAAAAAATGATTCCTTTCTTAGTCGATCCCAAAATTAGCACATCGAAGTGGGATAAATTTTTGATGAACCTTCATTAATAACCATACAAACCTAGAAAACATCAAATATATGAAACAATATTGGGATACTCCCCAGATAAGACTATCTGCACTTTCTCTTGATCCATTGAGATTCCTTCCTATGAGATAATGTGACGTAAGGAATGCACCTTATCAATCCATAAATGAAATTTCGATATCTTATCATATAGAATATTCTCTCTCAATATACTCAGGACGATGTCAAGATATTTGACATGATCATCAGGGGTTATTGAGTATATCAAGATGTAATAAATAAATAAAACAATGAACTAGTCTAGATACAGGTGAAAATTTTGATTCATTAGATCCATAAACACTATTGGTGAATTGATCAATCAAAATGGAATAAAAAAAACTCATACAACCATACCTACCCCTGAATGTTGTCTATGATATGTGAAAATGGCTCACCCTCAATTGATGATACCCCGATCTAAAATCAACATTAAAGAACACTGATACACCTCTAAGTTATTCAAAAAGATCATCAATTCGAGGAGGAGGGTATATATTCTTGATCTTCATCTTGTCTATATTTCTATAGTCAACACGTAGTCACAACGGCCCATCATCCTTCTTGGAAAATAGGATAGGAGATCCCCAAGGTGATGTACTAGGATTAATGAAACCTTTATTCTCTAACTCCCAAAAATAAGTTTTAAGCTCCTAGAGTTCCACCGGTTTCATTCTATATGGTGGGTTGGAGACTGGTTCAGCTCCCAACAATAAATCTATCATGAAATCACTATATATCTCAGGAATCTTCCTTGATAATTCCTCTAGAAACAAATCCTGAAACTAATCCACCATGATGGGAAATCCAAGATAATATACCCCCTATCATCAAGCACAAGATAAGAAACGTGCACTAAGTGTTCACCTAACTATTGAAAAAATGGCCCTGCATAGCCGTTCCTAACATCCCATTCACCCTAGTTAATATGCGTGTGTCCCTCAAGAGAAATGAAAGTTACCCTATGATGGTAACAGTCGATGTGGGCTTGATATAACACCAACCTGTAAATTTCCAAAGTCACATCAAAACCCAACATCTCTTGAACATACCAGTTCCATAAGAAATAGTACCCACCAACCTCAAGAGCACACCCCTTACACTCCCTAATATTTTCTACTCATACAACCTAATAGTGTATCAATTAGTATAAACACACTCAAAAATTCTAACACAAGACCCAACGTACCAAAAAACTATATAGAAATAAAATAATGAGATGCACCTATATCAAATAAAGCACTAGAAAGCATGGAATCTATAAGGATCATACCTCGAACAATCAATGTACCAGCCCCACCACATCCTAGTGTAGACTGAACTGTATGAAATTTCCATATCACATACCCTGGCCCCTGATCTAAGTTCCTAGCACTGCACTATTCTACTAATGTGGATGATCTCATACTCGAGTTCCACAACCACCACCTCTACTGGTACAACCATTCGAGCTACAACTACCTGAATGATATGGGGTAACTGATCCCCTTCTTTAACTTGGAACCTACCTCTGTACTCCTTATGTGATTAGCTATTGAGGGTTCTGATAGATCCTTTGCACATTCCCCATTCTTCCATAATCTTGGCACTCAACTGGTGGTCAGGGGCATTAAACTCACTTGTGTCTCGACCTTCCACACTAATATAATAACACCTGATCACCACCTTGAGAGGATGATCATCTCTCATGAATATTCTGAACACTTTATCTAATGATGACTCCCAAAATGACACTTCCTTCCCTCAAAAGTCACACCACTAGTCTTCCCAAATGGAACGGAAAAACCACTGCCTGAAATCTCTTTCATGTTCCGTTATGAGATAGAGGCCTGATCAAACACCTCTACAAACATTTTCAGATGAAATATGTTCACCTGAGACTTAATCTGATACCAAAGTACATCTTGAATGCTTCTTGTTGTAGTGACCTCATCCCCTACCAGTGTTGGAAAAAAGAGTTGAAAGTACATGAAATGGCTAGAATAATCCATTATAGACATCGTTCCCTAGGTCAACATCATAAACTATACAACACACTCATATATAATGGTATCTAGATGGAAGTGCTCTAGAAACATCTCCTAGAAGTCATTCCATAACATTCTTTCATCCCACTATGTCTAAACCAGAATATTCTGCCAGCGATTCGCTGGTCCCTGCAATATGTAAGCTACCAACTTGACTATATTATTCACTAGAGTTTCTATGTGACCTATAATTTTCTGTATAGACTCTATCTTGAACTCTGCAGCCTCTGAACAGTCATATTCCTCCATCTTCATAAAATGAGTTAAGTTCTCCCGAAATTTCTCTTCTCTTTGATTATCTTGGACCAATGGATTTCTTTTCTCTGCTATTGATGGATCATTTTCGGTGATATACATTTGTCTCCCAATTGGCACATGGTGTTGTGGTGTAATTGTTGTAGAATACCAGGCACGAGTCTTAGAATTCATAACAAACATCTTTTACAATTTTTGTAAGAGAGGGTTCTCCACTATCCATAAATAACACATTCACATACACTATTCAAATAGTTACGATTACACATAGAACACTAGCCTCAACCATCACTATAATTAATGATCAACACGGGGGTAAACTAATTTACATGGTAATAATTCATTCATTTAACACCCTTTTTAAACCATTTCAACTATCACAATACAAAAAATTATTCCTTTAAGAACACCTATATCTTTAAATTTCGTTACCACAAACATTTTGACTTACTCACAACTCATTGAAATTAAATTTTAACTCATTCACACCCCTTTATTAATAAAAATTCTTTAACCATTTCTTAACACCATTTCTATTTATCCATTTACATCATCCTAATTAGAAATTCCTTTCTTTAAAATTTTCAAGAAGTAAAATGCAGTCTACCCTTTATGTCCCACCCTCTCTTCCCATGTGTGCCTATCATGATGCATTCCACTTATATCCATAGGTGCCTATAATGATACATGAAGGGAAAAAATTGTTTCATTCTATCTATGTGTAATATATCACAAAATAGTTACATCACACAACAAGTGCATCACCCAATGGTGAAATATCATTCAAATATAACAACATATAATACTAGAAATCCTAACTATACCGATGCATCTATACCAACGGTATGTAAAAACCATTGGTATAAGTACTCTTTACCAACGGTTTTGTAAACTGTTGGGAAAATCCCACATTGAGTCCACTTTTCCCTAACGGTTTAGAAAAACCATTCAGAAAGGGTATGGCTTTCCCAATGGTTTTTTAAAAATGTTGGGAAAATCCTACTTTGAGACCACTTTTCTCAACTGTTTGGAAAAACCATTAGGAAAAACCACTTTGAGACCACTTTTCCCAATAGTTTGGAAAAACCATTGAGAAAGGGTATGTCTTTCCCAATGGTTTTTCCAAACCATTTGAAAAGGGTATGGATTTCACAACGGTTTTTCCAAAACATTGAGAAAATAGAACTTTGATACCACTTATCCAAATACCACTTTTCCTAATGGTTTTTCCAAACCGTTGGGAAAAACCCACTTTGATACAAATTTTCCCAACAATTTGGAAACAATGTTGGGAAAGTGTGTGTGTCTATCCCTATGGTTTTATAAACAGTTGGAATAGGTAAACTTATTTTTACGAATTATTTTTTCAAATAACTTCAAATAAATAAATATATAAATTACATATAAATATAAATATATCCAAATATATTCACAAAGGTAATTATAGGATAGTGGTAAAGTCTTTGATATATAACCCATATTGTAACGCCCTGACCCCAGCTACCCGGAGTCGGTGCATTACTTCGTAACATTGGCATGATCACAAAAGATCAAGTCTCGAAATAATGATTAGTTTAGTAGCCTTGGAAACACTTGATACATTCATAAATGTTACATTACATCATAAAGTGAAAAACTAATAACAAAGTCTTCATAGTCCACACTCATATCCTCTTCTGACTATCCCTGCAGGTCATTCATAAAATACTTATTCACATCCTGGATAATATTAAAACATTAAAAGGGGTGAGCTCAGATGCTCAGTAAGGATAACAATATTGCGGAAGCTTTCATAAATAAACATAAAAATTTAAGGCAATGTATAACTAAAACAAAAGCCTTTTAAACTTGAACATCAACATAATATGGAAAAAGTAAAATGAGATAATGCCATTCACTTCTTCACATGGATATTCTAATGGTCAAATAATCACATGAAATATCAATAACCACTTTCATAATGAAGGAATGTATAATGCCAGACATTCTGAAACATTTTGTCAAGGCCTCGGCCAAGACGTCTAAAATGATTAAGGCCTCGGCCAAAACCATAAATCAAATTGGGAAAGGGCCTCGGCCAATTCCACGTCTAGTTGTCTCATGAGACCTACCGATGCATCGAGGAGCTATAGCGGGCTCCACCTGTCACTTATTAAGTCCAATACATTCCTCATATGAATAGGTTTAAACATATCATAAACCATAACATAATCGTATCACATAAAACATGCATAAAGGAAACATAACATTTCCACATTTCAATCACAAGATATCAATACAACACATTGATATAATAAAAACGCTTTCAAAACCATTTTCAATACCAAAATAAAATAAAGTTAAAACTTTGTATTTATTTTTCATTAAAAAAATGATGGCTTGTAGAGGAAGCCGAAACTCAAATAATGGTCACGGCTACAGAGAAGTCGTTGTCGCCGCATAAGTACGGAAAGAAAAACATTCCCTTTTGTCATTTAGCAAAACGCTTCGTATAAAAAAAGATTCCTTTTGAATAAATGTAAAAGTCAAAGGGGTTTATACACTGTACAAAATAAATTTGTGTATAAAACAAAATATGCCTCAATGAATGGAGATTGAGAAGAAGTCCCTTAAAAAGATCATTTTGAAATAAAATATATCTATTATGTGTATTCACTATATGTACACATAAAGAAATTATAAATACAATATAATACATAATGATTTCATGACATAATTTGAAAGTAGGAGATTAACCCAAAGAATGGAAGTTGGGTTATGAAATTCCCTTACCTCGTGTCTGACTTGACTCAACCGTTCTTCAACCTCTTGAATAATAAACAAGAGTTAATATATACATTATTAAGAACCATTTTCAATTTCATTATCCTTTTTATATCACTTGTTACAATGATATGAACATTATGTAATTATTTAAGTTAATAACGGTCCTTTTTTCGATCTTTGGTACTTGAGTCAACAATAAACTTCTTATAATTAGAAGTTGTTTATGTGGTAGAATATCCATTATCTCCAGAATTATATTCATGATTGATATGTCATATATATCATATATATCCAGTATATACATTCATTTATAATATTACGTAACATTTAGAGGTAAGAAATGAAATGCACCGTTCATGGAGACGGTAAGCCGTACGTACGCATGAACGCTACTTTCATTTCTATTTCGTATTTAATGGAATGAAATAATAATGATATAAATTTATAATATAATTCCAGTATAATATAGTGTATAATACCATTTACTCCATCCTTTATACATCCCACATATGGCATTAACGATTCAAATCACTTTGAGGGGGCGGTGGTCCGCACTTCCTAAAATGAAATTATCGCATTTACCCATATTGGAAATCATAAAGTATGCCATAAATAAGAAATACAGAAGCATAAGTAAAACATAAACATATTATATATATAAATATAGTTACATCTTAATGTCCACCTTTGAAGGTGTTATATGAGTGTTGAATAATCATCGTTTCGTGAGGCAGAAATTCGCCACCCACAGAAACCGTATGTTCTTTAACCATTAGATGTAGGTGTGTGTAAGTGTAGACAGAATCCTTATTATAACATCATCCTATTATATTGAGGATACTGTTGTTGTTACAAAAGAAATGAATAAAAAGAGTTTAGGGGGTTGGAGAAGAAAAATAAAACAAAACAACATTAGAGAAGACATTACCTCGAAATCGGGTAACTCTTTTTGATTTGAGCCAAAGGCTTCCTTAGGAAGAGTTCTGCCCAAAGTGAGGCTTCTAGGAGTAATAGGGGGATGTTGGGAGAGTATTTGGGTAGAGGTTTGCCGAGCCAAATGGCTTGAAAGTGTGAATGAGGTGGTAGAGGTGGGGGCCTTTTATAAGTGGAGAGGAGGGGCACTCTTGGAAAGTAAGGAAAGTTTACATTATTATACAATGCTTTTCGGTTTCTAAAGGTCCCACACTTATATAATTAGTGTATAAGGTGATAAGGGTTCTAAATATACTCATCCAATAGGGTTTTGACAAGTGTATGCCTTTGATTGTACATTATCTTTTAATTTTATTAAAATTTTTAAATAATGAGGTCATCGTTGCATCATCATGATGTCATAAATAATTTAATTTATTTAATGTCTAAAATTTATTAAAAAAAATACTATGATCTAGGAAATATTTTTAGATTTCCAATGAATATTTATAGTCAAAAATATGACTTGTATAACCCCATGTAAAAATTGTTTTAGTAAAACATTTCATGTTTGTATCATTTTTTACTTTAACATTAAATAAAAGGTATTTATGTCATTTTCCAACTAAAGTGGCTCCATGGGGTCCCCAAGTTGACCCATGGATTTTCTTGGTCGGCCATGGCACATCCAATGAGGTTAGGACATGTGTCAAGCTCATCTCATATTATTAAAACATTATTTTTACCTTAAACTACACTAATTACCTCTAATCGCGATTAAGAACTTAAAAGTTACTATTCACCAAAAATTATTTTAATCTCATTGAACCACATTTTACTTCTTATTGACAACCATGCATTTCGGATTTTTGAAAATCAAATCACAGAAGTGGTAATATTTTATTTAAATGAAAAATCAGTTATTTAACTACCACATAGTGGTTTCACTATTCATCAAAAATTGAAGTTTTTCAGAACAATGCCAAAATTTCACCCTAAGCTATAATCGATATTCCGAATTCAAAAATGATGCCTATTTTACAAAATTCCAAACATATAAGTTGCATTAATTAATTTTATAATTAATTCCTGCTGTCACAACAAATAGCGTGTTTTTAAGAAACAATTTATATCAAAAGATTGACAATTGTTTATGTCCAATTTCAATGTTAAATTAATTCTAATGACCACCATTGGATAAAATGGTAAAAATATATTCTAATTATACTTTAAAACCACTAAATAGTATAATTTATCACTATATATTATTTTGATTAAAAAATTTGTTTTTAAGTATTTTTCACTATCCATAAAAAAATTAGAAGTTCTCAGAAAAATACCAAAAATTCAACATAGGCAAATTTCGATATTCCGAATCCAAAAATGAAGTCCATTTTGAAATATAAAATTTCTATAATTTTAAAAAGTGGTTATTACTATTCATAATGGCTACTTTAATTAGTCGCTGTGTTTTAGAACTCGAAGTTGCATACAATGCAAGCCATTGCATTATTGAATGAGAAGCGCATCGTGGAAGCTCGGGGTGTTACATTCTCCCCTCCTTCAATAAATTTCGTCCTCGCAATTTGAAATTTTTTTATTTGAAAATAAAAGGTTGAAAATAGAAAATACCTTTGTGGAAAACCCACATCGAAAATAAGATTAATAAAATTTAGCCTTAATAAGAGGGAAAGGGAAATGAAAAAGTCACCACCCAATTATGATCTCGATTAGGAGAACATTGGTGGCAATTAGAGACATATAATTGGAGGAAAAACGTAAATATTTGTAGGGAGTGATTGAGGTCATCAATCACAATCAACTGTCAAATTAAGGGCCTCAAAGCCTTCAATCTATGTTGATTTAAAATATCATCAGTTCAACAACACATAAGGTATTAGGATAACACATTTTTTTGTTTTAATATACCTTTACTAAAGTTTAAGAATGAATTCATTCATTGAATAAGAGATAGGTATATATATTTTTATGCTTGACAATTAGAGTTTCAACCTTCAACTCATCTTTCACTCAAAAAGATAATATAACTCAAAAATATTATACTTATCCTAATTGTATAAGGTTCCAAATGTTAACACATACCATTTAGATTAGTAAAATTATTTTGTAATAACCGGGGACTTCCTGCAGGCTAGTGGTAGGAAATAAAGGCATGTCGCACTATGGTTGTGGGTTCGATTCCTGCAGCTTTGTCCGACGCGACGGTTTATGCCCCACCCTGCAGGTTGTCCTTTTCCTAAAACTATAGTATTCCAAAAATAATCTTCAGAAATTTTTTAACCTTAAATTTACAATCCAAGGTTCAACTTAATCCACTCCAACCTTTATAGTTATCCAAAATACCTCTATCCAGACTTTCTCTAAAAGGTCTCTTAATTACAAAATCAATTTATCAGATTCCCTAAACAAAGTAAAGTTTCTCTTATTGTCACATACTAAAAATATAATTACCTTCATCATATTAAAACCTTATTTAAATAAACAGGTACTGCAGTACAATCCATATATATATATCACATTATTCTAATCACCAGAATATAATCCATTAGTCCAAAAGCACCAATACATTAGTTATTCTACTTCAACTGTAGTAACAGCATAAGATTGTCCTTGATCCCTTGGCCTTTTCTGAGGTAATTTTCCTTGACGCTCAGGACATTCATTTTCATAATGCCCCATTTCTCTACAATTATAGCATTCAACATTGACAGCCTCTTTCTTTCCCATGCAATCACGCGCATGGTAACCTTTTTCTCCACATTTATAACAAACTCCCATTCCTTTTAGGCAAGCACCGGGGTGATTCTTCCCACAACTATCGCATAATGGAAAATCCTTCTTTCCCTTTTTCCCTTTATCTGTTTCTTGTTCCACCATTCTCTTCTTCTCTTTCTTTACTTTGTTGTCATAAGACTTAGATAATTCCTTTTCTGTCTTGATAGCACATGAGACAATATCTTCGTATGATGAGAAGGTTTGTGATACTAAAGCTCGACGGAGAAATGGTTTTAACCCATCAAAGAAACGATCAATCTTACTTCTTGGGTTACGTATATAATCTGCAGCATGCCTCGCTAACCTTGTAAAGTTAGCCTCATACTTTGCGACATTCTCATCCTCCTTCTGCCTCAGACTCAGAAATTGCCTTTCCATATCTGCTCGATGGTCACGAGGATAGTATTTTTCTAGGAAAAGCTCTTTGAACAACCTCCATTCCATATTCGATACGTCATCATCTTCCTTTGTGTTTTGAATCAGCGACCACCACTGATCGGCATCTCCAGTGAGGCGGTAAACTACCATGACAACCTTCTCCCTTTAGATACTCCCCAAGGCATGGAATATTTTCTCTAAGGAGTTTATCCATTGCTCATCTACTAATGGATTTGTACCCCCATTAAATGTTGGCGGTTGTTGCCTCATGAAGCGGTCTAACATTGATCCTCCACGTTGAGGATCAGGGTGCACCATACGAGTAAGGTTATCATTCATAACCTGAGTGAGTTGTCCCAGTATGGTAATAAGTTGATCAGCACCAGTTGTATCTCCAGCTCCACAATAATTATATTGAGCAGGAGGGCAATCCCTACACGGAGTGTGTGCATTGATACAGTTTTCATTCCTTCCACTAGGCGCCATTTCTAAACAATGGAATAAACTATATTAGTTTATGAATCAAAATACATAATTCCATACTTGTAAGATACTTAACATAAATTGAACTATTTATGGATATAATCCATAAAAATGTTTTCTTTGAGGAAGTATATACTCATAACCCTTCATAGTGGTTTGTAAAGAAAATGAGAATTATCCTAAGCATATCCCTCGGGAGTGTCGTAACCAAGAGTGCAGCAAGGCCCGTTGTCGTGCACCAGTTCCCGTTCGAGTTCAGCTCAAAGTGGTGTTTTTGGGTTTTACCCCTAGGTACATCTGTGCCAGAGCCGCCTCTACCTTCTCGTATCCAGACAGGGATGTATTTCTCGGAAAACTCACAACATCTCTACAATACCAAAATTCTAGGAAGTTCTTCTATACTAATCCTCAAAGTCTATTTTCGGGCTATGTGCTCTAATCAGAGTTTATCTAAATCTAGCTTCCAAGGTTACTACTAAACTACCTCTGATACCAACTGTAATGCCCCGACCCCAGCTACCCGGAGTCGGTGCACTACTTCTTAACATTGGCATGATCACAAAAGATCAAGTCTCAAAAGACCGATTAGTTTAGTAGCCTTGGAAACACTAGATACATTCATAAATGTTACATTACATCATAAAGTGAAAAACTAATAACAAAGTCTTCATAGTCCACACTCATATCCTCTTCTGACTATCCCTGCAGGTCATTCATAAAATACTTCTTCACATCCTGGATAATATTAAAACATTGAAAGGGGTGAGCTCAGATGCTCAGTAAGGATAACAATATTGCGGAAGCTTTCATAAATAAACATAAAAATTTAAGTCAATGTATAACTAAAACAAAAGCCTTTTAAACTTGAACATCAACATAATATGGAAAAAGTAAAATGAGATAATTCCATTCACTTCTTCACATGGATATTCTACTGGTCGAATAATCACATGAAATATCAATAACCACTTTCATAATGAGGGAATGTATAATGCCAGACATTCTGAAACATTTTGTCAAGGCCTCGGCCAAGACGTCTAAAATGATTAAGGCCTCGGCCAAAACCATAAATCAAATTGGGAAAGGGCCTCGGCCAATTCCACTTCTAGTTGTCTCATGAGACCTACCGATGCATCGAGGATCTATAGCGGGCTCCACCCGTCACTTATTAAGTCCAATACATTCCTCATATGAATAGGTTTAAACATATCATAAACCATAACATAATCGTATCACATAAAACATGCATAAAGGGACCATAACATTTCCACATTTCAATCACAAGACATCAATACAACACATTGATATAATAAAAACGCTTTCAAAACCATTTTCAATACCAAAATAAAAGAAAGTTGAAACTTTGTATTTATTTTTCTTTAAAAAAATGATGGCTTGTAGAGGAAGTCGAAACTCAAATAATGGTCACGGCGGCAGAGAAGTCATTGTCGCCGCATAAGTACGGAAAGAAAAACATTCCCTTTTGTCATTTATCAAAACTCTTCGTATAAAAAAGATTCCTTTTGAATAAACGTAAAAGTCAAAGGGGTTTATACACTGTACAAAAGAAATTTGTGTATAAAACAAAATATGCCTCAATGAATGGAGATTGAGACGAAGTCCCTTAAAAAGATCATTTTTAAATAAAATATATCTATTATGTGTATTCAATATATGTACACATAAAGAAAGTATAAATACAATATACGACATAATAATTTCATGACATAATTTGAAAGTAGGAGATTAACCCAAAGAATGGAAGTTGGGTTATGAAATTCCCTTACCTCGTGTCTGACTTGACTCAACCGTTCTTCAACCTCATGAATAATAAACTAGAGTTAATATATACATTATTAAGAACCATTTTCAATTTCATTATCCTTTTTATATCACTTATTACAATGATATGAACATTATGCAATTATTTAAGTTAATAACGGTCGTTTTGTCGATCTTTGGTACTTGAGTCAACAATAAACTTCTTATAATTACAAGTTGTTTATGTGGTAGAATATCCATTATCTCCAGAATTATATTCATGATTTAGATGTCATATATATCATATATAACCAGTATATACATTCATTTATAATATTACGTAACACTTAGAGGTAAGAAATGAAATGCACCGTTCATGTAGACGGTAAGCCGTACGTACGCATGAACGCTACTTTCATTTCTATTTCGTATTTAATGGAATGAAATCATAATGATATAAATGTATAATATAATTCCAGTATAATATAGTGTATAATACCATTTACTCCATCCTTTATACATCCCACATATGGCATTAATGATTCAAATCACTTTGAGGGGGTGGTAGTCCGCACTTCCTGAAATGAAATTATCGCGTTTACCCATAATGGAAATCATAAAGTATGCCATAAATGAGAAATACAGAATCATAAGTAAAACATAAACATATTATATATATAAATATAGTGACATCTTAATGGCCACCTTTTAAGGTGTTATATGAGTGTTGAACAATCATCGTTTCGTGAGGCAGAAATTCGCCACCCACAGAAACCGTATGTTCTTTAACCATTAGATGTAGGTGTGTGTAAGTGTAGCTAGAATAATTCTTATAACAAAATCCTAGTATATTTAGGATACTGGTGTTGTTACAAAAGAAATTAATAAAAATAGTTTAGTGGGTTGGAGAAGAAAAATAAAACAAAACAACATTAGAGAAGACATTACCTCGAAATCGGGTAACTCTTTTTGATTTGAGCCAAAGGCTTCCTTAGGAAGAGTTCTGCCCAAAGTGAGGCTTCTAGGAGTAATAGGGGGATGTTGGGAGAGTATTTGGGTAGAGGTTTGCCGAGCCAAATGGCTTGAAAGTGTGAATGAGGTGGTAGAGGTGGGGGCCTTTTATAAGTGGAGAGGAGGGGCACTCTTGGAAAGTAAGGAAAGTTTACATTATTATACAATGCTTTTCGGTTTCTAAAGGTCCCACACTTATATAATTAGTGTATAAGGTGATAAGGGTTCTAAATATACTCATCCAATAGGGTTTTGACAAGTGTATGCCTTTGATTGTACATTATCTTTTAATTTTATTAAAATTGTTAAATAATGAGGTCATCGTTGCATCATCATGATGTCATAAATAATTTAATTTATTTAATGTCTAAAATTTATTAAAAAAAATACTATGATCTAGGAAATATTTTTAGATTTCCAATGAATATTTATAGTCAAAAATATGACTTGTATAACCCCATGTAAAAATTTTTTTAGTAAAACATTTCATGTTTGTATCATTTTTTACTTTAACATTAAATAAAAGGTATTTATGTCATTTTCCAACTAAAGTGGCTCCATGGGGTCCCCAAGTTGACCCATGGATTGTATTGGTCGTCAATGGCACATCCAATGAAGGTAGTACATGTGTCAAGCTCATCTCATATTATTAAAACATTATTTTTACCTTAAACTACACTAATTACCTCTAATCGCGATTAAGAACTTAAAAGTTACTATTCACCAAAAAAAATTATTCTAATCTCATTGAAACACATTTTACTTCTTATTGACAACCATGTATGTCGTATTTTTGAAAATAAAATCACAGAAGTGGTAATATTTCATTTAAATGAAAAATCAGTTATTTAACTACCACTTAGTGGTTTCACTATTCATCAAAAATTGATGTTTTTCAGAACAATGCCAAAATTTCACCCTAGGCTATAATCGATATTCCGAATTCAAAAATGATGTCTATTTTACAAAATTCCAAACATATAAGTTGAATTAATTAATTTTATAATTAATTCCCGCTGTCACAACAAATAACGTGTTTTTAAGAAACAATTTATATCAAAAGATTGGCAATTGTTTATGTCCAACTTCAATGTTAAATTAATTATAATGACCACCATTGGATAAAATGGTAAAAATATATTCTAATTATACTTTAAAACCACTAAATAGTATAATTTATCACTATAAATTATTTTGATTAAAAAATTTGTTTTTAAGTATTTTTCACTATCCATAAAAAAATTAGAAGTTCTCAGAAAAATACCAAAAATTCAACATAGGCAAATTTCGATATTCCGAATCCAAAAATGAAGTCCATTTTGAAATATAAAATTTCTATAATTTTAAAAAGTGGTTATTACTATTCATAACGGCTACTTTAATTAGTCGCTGTGTTTTAGAACTCGAAGTTGCGTACAATGCAAGCCATTGCATTATTGAATGAGAAGCGTATCGTGGAAGCTCGGGGTGTTACACATATGTTGTGGGTTCAAACCTCCGTTGTAACTTTTTTTTAACATTTACCTATACCAATGGTTTGGGAATACATTGGGTGATTTGACATTGGGATATAACTATCCCAATGGTTTAGGGAAAACCATTGAGAAATACCTATCCCAACAATTTAAAAACTTTTGGTATAGATCTATGCCAATGGTTTTCAGACTGTTGGGATAGGTCTTTCCCAATAGTTTTTTCCAAACCATTAGGATAGCTCTATCCCCATGAAAAATCACCCAAAGGCTACCCAAACTGTTGGTATAGTCTATACCAACGGTTTGGGGACCTATACCAACAGTTCCAAACCATTGGTATAGATAATATTTCCATTAGTGATACAATAAGAATAATAATTCCTGCCCTAGGCACTTGGGTTTTCCCTCATACATGGGTCAGATACTCCCAAGAGAGAGATCATTACCAAGGCCCAAAACATCCTAATCTCCCATATAATCCCAAATAGTAATCCCACAGAAAAACCGATCTGATACCACTTTGTAACACCCCTGACCTAGAAACCACTAAACCGGTGCTCTGAGTCGGGTTGCCACATGACTAAAATTGTGCCTCCCTGTATGAGAGAGGTTACTAACCAAAATATATGGTTTAAATAACCATGTGGGGAGTCTATACCCTCTTTAACAGAGTAAGCTATAACAAATAATAATGAAGTAATGAGAAAAATAATAAATAACCAGAATCTTGCATAATAATACATTTCCCAAATATAGTACACACCGCAATCAAGAAATTAAATATGACATGTCATGCTTATAGTGTCAAAGTTAATAAGCCTCAAAATAATGACAAACATCCAAATTCAAAGAGTGGGTCTTGAATCCAAGTCTAGATCCACATCCATGAACATCCTAAGCCCTCCTCAACTACTTATCACTAGGAATTTCCCCCTATCATGACCAACAACCATGAAATATATTCAGGTACTCAATGACGGCCCAATAAGGGTGGGAGTATAACTCAATAGGCCACCACAAATGGTGAATAAAAAATATCCAGTCTAAATAGATTTTACATGAAATAAATAAATAAATAACAATGTAAATAAAAAAATATTGGTTCCATTAGGTAACCATGCTCACTCTACCCATCTACAAAACTAGTTTAATGATTATCATTTAGTTCATCTTCATTAATTGATTCATTTTCATTACATGTTCCATGGGTTAGGAATTCACATTACTTACACAATTGTATAATCAAATAAATCACTAAGCATAAGGGTATAAATCAAGTTCTTTATCCCTCTAGGAATAATCATTTCATAAACATTTACATTACACTTGCCTTGGGGCCTCAGTCTAGGTAGTCTCATCAATTGCATCTACTAGAGGTATAGAGCCTCAGTCCCCTTCCTCTAACCCAGGAATTATAGGGTGGGGTTTAGATCCTCACTCTAACCTGACCCATGGGAATAAATCCTTATGTACAATACCACACAACAACTAAGCCATGTCCACAATATTATTTATCTATTACCACATATACCATATCACAAATCATACGTAATAAAAACACATAACAATCACATTTCACATTTCATTTAACACATAAATAACCCTCATGATTAAACACACTAACACATTTACCAATTACTTAGCATAACCCAATTAACGCATTTCTCTTTTCATGTCTTAATCCATTTAGAATATTTTAAACTTTCCATTTTTAGCCCATTTTAAATATTCCACAATTTCTATACATTAACTCATTTGGTATATTTTAAAATTCTCAAACATTATCCCATTTCAAATTTTCATCACAACCCATGCATTAATCCATTTTCACATTAACCATTTCATGTGCCTTAATTCACTTAAGCATTTCATTTATAATTTCATAATCCATTTGAATCATTCTCACTAATACATTTGACTCATTTTTTTCACATTATGTCAAATGACCCCTTATGCCAATACCAATAACTAGAAACAACCCCTATTGGTGCCAATTATAATTAACTAACATGTCAATACTTTCATCCTGAGTTATATTTCAATATAAATTAATATCATTCTTGACACTACCATGCTATATGTTAAGGAATGTTGGTTCACCCCATGGGTGGACCTAAATATATCAAATCATCCTCAACGCATCCCATGGGGGTTCATGAGGGTTTCATTTATTCCATCAGTCATCCATTTTACTGAAACCTATCAATGGAACCATGATCAGAATAAGAGAAACCGAATAACCCAACCATACATGCAAAAATCCAAGATAAAGACATGGGATATAACTTTTTGACCACCTACCCTAAATCTGATGATGAACACGCCCTTAACCATTTCCTTAGATCCAAATTTAAGAACCCCTTGAATCCCCAATATAAGATTCACCATAAAAAATATGGTTTTAAGGATTTGGAAGAATATGTACAAATCCAAAATCCCTAATCAAGAAAAGATAACAAAGAGGAAGATTAAACTCACCAAGATCTTATATCTGCAACCAACGGTGCTCCAAATGGAATAGAATGAAAGCAAAATCACCCTTGGGAGGATTTGGGGGTTGAAGTTAGTCATTAGGGTTAGAGGAAGAAAGAGGAGAAGAAAAATCAGGTGAACTACTTAAAATCCTAATGGGCATTTTCATAATTTCACACTTTTTAATGGGGTACACAGTTTGGCCGTAAAATTTTCAAAACTGTGCAAAAACTGTGTGTCGTCCACTATCCAAGAAAATTCCATGTTTCATGGTTACCTGGGGAAACAACATGATTTTCAAAGAACTGTGCACTAACCATGAAAAATATCACTATCCCAACCCCGCACATTTTGGCTCCCACCCTGCATGGTTTTCACGAATCGTGCACCAACCATGATATATGCACAGAATGGCCTAATTTTCCTATATTCTATTCCCTGAACCCCTAAAACATCCCTGATATTCTTCATATACTCAGTAAAAAATTCATTAACCACATTCAAGATATTTAAACCAAAACATAAATAGGAACATACCTCCATGAAGCCCGAAATCTTACACACAAACCACAAGACATATACAACATTTTCTTGACACAAGATTCTCCAAACCTCTATTCCAGAACTCAAATGCTTGTGAGAATTGAATCACCTCTTCATGAGGAAGATGTTCTCCAAAGATTGAAATGCCAGCTCACTCTAGAGCAAGAAAAGATCAAAGAAAATTACAATGTGATATTCAATCAAAGGAACTCATAGTCATAGTGGGAATCTACTGAAGATAATGATGTATCTTACCATGATTATAAGGATGATCATGTTCTTAATTTTTAGTCTCCCCTTATGGATGAATGAATTCCTCTTTGTTTGACCCCATCCTTTCTATTTTTTCTTCATTTTCATTTTTATTTTTATCATAAATTTATTAGAGTGGTCTCACCTATCTCCTGAAACCTTTGAGTGGCAATAATAAAGAGAATGTAAAAGGAAGGAAAAGGGTCAAGAAATGTAATAAGATGCCCATATAAAAAAAAATCCTAACCAAGTAAGTCAATTACCAATTCCCAAATTTATAAGATATATTTCTCTTCCCTTTGGATGTCGACCTCTTCACCATGTCTTGTCCTTTTGAGGTGTCTCATAATCTTCATCTATTGACGATTCAGAGGAAACCATTCTAATTTAGAAGAACATAAATTTCAAACATGCATCTCAAAAATACAACCATGAATTGGATCAAAACCCGTCTTCAATTTCAATTGCAAAAAACTTATGAATTGAAAAATAATTAGTGAAGTTGAATACATCTGGATCCATCATAGAGAAAGTGGCATCAAGTTACGACAAGTAACAATCTGCCTCTTCTTGACTGAGGAATTTAGTGGGTCTTTCACCTTCCTGGTCCTCTGTAGGTATGATACTATATTTCTTGTCCCATATAGTATTACACTTTTTATTAGAGGCCTTACCAAAAAAACATATATTCATTTTTCATCAGATCAGTGAAGTGGGAAGGGAAAGACTACCCTACATTCTCAATTCCATTAGCACTCATGCATAATGGTTTGTGAAAAAGATTCATCACATGAAGGATTGATCTTCATTGGTATCAGATCTGATGAAGCCTATATAGACTGTTATTGTGACTCATATCCTTTAGAATTCCATGGGATGACCAATTAGAATCACTCCTAATGCACTAATATTTTCTTCCCTTTAGTCAAAGATTCTTGTTGAGTTCCTTACCTTGATCCTTATCCAGAATTGTACCCTTCATCCTTGTCTACCAACTGATTTCTTAACAAATTTGTAGTATTTTACATTACTAGTTGATAACCAGTCTTCATCGATTTAAGAGTGACATTTTCCTCTATCTTATTTTTTCCTTTGTTTTTGTCTATGGGTAAAGATCATTCCTTTTTCATTTCATAATCAACTTCTCCCTTCACATCAATATAAAACTCAGTTTTAGAATTAGATAAACCATAATTTTTAGAAATTTACTCATCATTCTCTTAGAGATCATTTCTATCAGACATGAAAGTAGGTTTCAGTTGTTCATCTTATGCACAATCTTCCCACAAAATCTTTTTAAATGAAGAACAAATATCAATATTCACACTTTAATATTTTAAATCTTCCTCCCTGGTCTTGCATGCCAGAATTTCATCCCCAACCGGCTTATGGATAGGATCATAGGAGTGAGTTTCCATTGATGTAAAAATCCCTTCCCCTATAGCCTCTTCATAGGAATGAAAATGCTCCCTCTAGTCATTCACCTTTGAGAGTGTTCCATCCCCAGCAGGATAAGAAGAAGGATACCTAGTCCTATCCTGATTATTTCCATGTGGATAAATAGGGTTAAACATTTTTATATTCTTTAAAAAATGATTCACATCATGGCCTCTCTCCAAACAGAAGGAACATATCACTGCCCTCCTATAATTCATCCGGTCATGACTAATCATTTTGTAGTATAAATAGAAACATGGGATTTGTTTTCATAATTGATCTATAATTCAACATCCTCATCCTCAATAGAGAGGATTAATTGGTCCACAAGAGTTTTTCACTAATAAATTTCAACCTGAAGTCGAGAATAAGGGTTGAAACTGGCTAACTTTGTCTCACTATCCATTTTTATGGGAATTCTGATTATAGTAGCAATGTCATACAAAATACTTGGGTAAAAAAGTATCCATTTTAACTCGTGAACCCTGATGCATGATTTAAAAAAAAGAGTTTCATACCTATAATGGGTTGAAATCTAGATCTTATTCCCAAATATGGATAAAAATAGGCTTGAGTGACATTAAAGCAAATCCCTATGTTCTTTTTTTTATTCCTTTGTGGGAAAATGAATATGGTAGAAGCTGCAACCAAGGGAGTTGTTTTACCATCCTGAAAAGGCCCAAATCATTGAAAGGTATAGAACTAGATCTCTAATTTTACAAGTCTTGAAAACCCTTAATAAGATAATTTGAGCAACGAGGGAGTGTTTAGTTATCTTTAAACCCTCTACGACCACATTAAGATCATCTTTTACATGCGTAACATCCCTTTGTGATGAGAACCTGTGGTGCCAGAATCCTTGAAAGGGGAGAAAGAATGGCCATATCCAATATCATGGAATAAAGCATTTAGAGTGTGAGAAATCTTCTTGTTCCCCCATTCATCTGTAATGCATTTGTAACAATCAAACTTCCCATGAATGCATAAATTTACAGGCAAGGATGGGCAGCCCAAGAATCCATCGATGATCCCTAATCGGCATTTTGGGTTAGAGAAAAAATCTCTCAAACCACCCCATCCTTTCTCCACTAAATAATAAATATATTTTTTATATTTATAATTATATATAATTACATATTAATAAATACATATAAATATATATAATTATATGTATATATAATTATATAAATAAATATAATTATATAAATAAATTTATAATAATATAAAAATATTTATTAAAATATTTATTTATAATTAGAATTATATATATATGTATTAATAAATATAAAATTTTAATAAACATATTTAAATAATAAATATATTTATTATATTTATAATTTTATATGCTTACATATTAATAAATATATATAATTATATGTATATATAATTATATAAATATATATACTTATTGAAATATATCTATAATTATATATGAATATTTATAAGCAAATTTATTTATAGTTATAATTATAAGTAAATATTTATATTTTTTTAATAATCATAAAATTATAATAATTATATTGAAAAATAATATATATATATATATTAATAAATAATTATAAAGTTATAATAAATATATTTAAATATTAAATATATTTATTATATTTATAATTATACATAATTATATATTAATAAATATATACATAACTATATAAAAATATAAAAATATTTAAATAAATATAACTATATAAATATGTATAATTATATAAATATATTTATAATTATATAAAAATATTTATAAAAATATTTATTTATAATTTTAATATAGATATATAATTTTTTATAATTTAAAATTATAATAAATATATTTAAATAATAAATACATTTATTATATTTATAATAATATATAATAATATATTAATATATATATATATATATATATTATTAGGTGTTTTGGGGGTATAGTTTCATCAAACACACACACACACCTCACACATAAACCGAAAAGGCGGACAATTACCCCGCAAGGGAAATATGCCACCTATAAATCCTTATTTATTTTTATATATGTGTGTATATATATATATATGTGTGTGTGTGTGTGTGTGTGTGTGTGTGTATAGATGTGTATGTGTAAAATGTATGTAGGTAATTTACTTAAATGTTAGGAATTCACTTTTTAATATATTTTTGAATTTATTTAATTTTATTTATTCATTTATTCTGATATATTCATTAATAATGTTAAAAATATATAAAAAGTATTTTGTAATATTTATTTATACATGTATTTATTTACTATATATGTAATCATTTCAATATGTTTGTAATTTCTTGGAATAATGTTTTTTTTTTGTTTTTTAATCTTTAACATTAAATATATGTTTGAAATTTAAATAATTTATCTATTTAAATAATTTTTTCCATAATTTTGTAATTTAAATATTCAATTATAAAATTATAAATATATATAATTTTTTTAAAAATTATTTATGAAATTATAAATAAATAAATCATATTTATATAATTATAAAAGTATAATAGATATATTTAAATAATAAATATATTAATTTTATTTATAATTATATATTAATAAATATATATATTTATATTTATATTAATATATATATAATTATTTATAAATACTTTTTAAATATATTTATTTATAATTATAATTATTAATGATAATAAATATAGATATATTGAAAGATCGATCTATGAGAGATTCTCACTCAAGCTTGCAATGGTGATTAGGGAACATAGCTTATTCATCGATCCATCCTCCTACTGACTTCTTCCTTGCTCATAGTAGATTTGATTCCCACAAGTATGTGGGTGTTGCAACAGAAGGACAAAAAATCTAGGGAAAACAGAAGGATATTATTTATTCGGTTGAGGTCAGTTCGCACAACTATTCTTTCTCTCTGCCCAAAGGGTCCTTGGTGAGTGGTATTCACTGAAAGGGAAATTTGGCTCATTTAAGGGATAACCCTTTGGAAGTCTTGAAATGAATTTACCTTGGTGATCATTCAATCACTGAGCGACTTATTTTTTCAAGAGGAGCGGCCCTGTGGAAGGTCAAAAGGTCTAATCGAACGATTTTTTTGTATTTGGGGCTTTGAAAACAAGAGATGTTTCATCTTGGTATGTGGTTTTTTCACATGTAAATCCCAAATGTAGATCTGAAAATTATGGTGTGTGGATATGGATCAATCTCTCTCAAGCTAGGTGTTCTGTATATCTGGGAATGGGAATGAAAATTCAATCCGCTAGAGGTAGGTTTTTCATCGGTGGAGGTATGCGTCAAGGTTTTTGGATTGAGATAAATATTATGGAATCTCATAATCCTCTATGTCACAGAAATGGCCATATGGGTTCCTTCTAAATTGGACAAGGAAACTAAAACGACCAGATTTGGGTATTAGTCCCAGTTTTTAGATGCAGTCAGTTTTTTCTCTTCCTTAGTTGATACGGTATTTCTCCCAACATATGATGATGAAATTGACATGATATCAAGTAATAAATAGTACCCCATTTTTTGGATTGTAAATTTATTGGACATGAAATATCCAACTGAAAGAATTCTATGGTTTGTGCTCTCTTCTTTGTGCACGGACATGATGATATTTCATGATTTAAAAGGATTAGGAATGTGAAACAGAATGATGTAGGTGGCATGGGAAATGATGGTAATACTCTACCTCAGACTGCTAGAGTGAACACTCCAATTAACTCAGATGGGAATGGGATTTGTTTTGTGTCTAGTCAGAATCTAGGTGGGCATCTATCTAGTCTGGAAGTGCTCTCAAGTGATGGCCATGTTGATGTTTATACTAGGGATGGTTGTCGTGGGTATGGTTAGAGGGAATTTGTGGATTCTTCTGAATTTCCTGGTCTTACTGTTAATTCTTGAATAATGAAATCAATGGGAAACATGATTCTAGATCATGGGTTGTGATTTTGAATGAGGGGCACAAATTTTATATGGATCCTGGTGACCCCTCTAATACTTCCCAAATGTTGGAACCTTATTTACCATCCAAAGAATGTGGTCCATATGCTTCTACTATGAGGGTCCTTGAACCTAGTGAGGATGCTTCCTCAATGTCACAGATGGAGCTACTCAATTCCAATGTAGGTATTAAATACAATGTTTCAGGTAACATGGATGGAATATTCATGGGTGACCATCAGGAAATAGATGATGGACCTGAGGTTACATCAATGGATGACCAAACCAATGATGAAGATATTGCTCAAGAGTTGGATGAACAACATCTAAGATAGGTGCAATTGATTTCGACAGGTTCTTGTTAAGGTAAGAAAACTATAGTGGGTAAAGAGGGATTCCCATTGGTCAACCCTTGTAAATCCAAAACATATGAGCCTCAATCTTAGGCTGTGTAGGTTTCACCTACTTTGATGCAAATATAGGAAGACCTTACAAGTAAAAATTCCCACCTCTAGGTTGAGCATCCAAGTGCAAATGAGAATGTGGAGTGGTTGTATCCACCCCACTTTATTGTCTTAATGAAAAATGTATATGTCTCTTTTGGAAAGGCCTCAAATGATGAATGTGATATGGAATGGGAATGAAATCCTAGTATCATACCTCCAGAGGATCGGAAAGGTAAAAGACCCACTGAAGGTCTCAGCAATGAGGCAGTAAAATGGTATCTTCTCAACATGAAGTCATTTATTCTTGGATGGATCCCGATGTATTCATTTTTAATGACTACTTAAAAAATTAGACATTATTATCAATAAATATTGAAGATGAATTCTAATTTACTTTAGCAATGGATTTTCCGGATCAATCTTTGAAGTTCATGATTTTCTCCACTCTGGGGGACTTCGCCGAATTGTCATTAGATAAAGAGTATGAGGCCCCACAAGGGGTAAAGACATGGTGGAGAGGTTGAAATACAAGGGGTATAGGAAGATTTCCTAGGGATTTAGGATCCAGAGTGATTGGAAGGGATTGACTTACTATGTCAAGCTATTTTATTCTGATGTGGAAACTTTATGCCTAATTTGACCCACTATCTTCTCTTGTATATTATAATTTTATTAATAAATTTGGGGTCATGGGTTTGGTTTCCAAATCCATTAATGAGTCTCCTTGGTATAGTTATAAATTAATAAATTCAAATTTAAATAATTATAACATTATAATGAATATATTTAGAGAATAAATATATCTATTATATTTATAATTATATATAAATACTTTTTAAATATATTTATTTATAGTTATAATTATAAATAAATTTATATATATTTAAATAATTATAAAATTATAATAAGTATATATAAATAATAAATATAATTTATATATATATATAATCATACATATTATATATTGACATAAATTCATATAATTATATGAATATATTTATAATTATATAGAAATATTTATAAATATATTTATTTTTATTTATAATTAGAAACAAATAAATTTATATTTAAAGATTTATAAAATTAAAATAAATATATTTATCATAATTTTATAAATATATATATAGTTATATTTATATATTTATAATTATTTAAAAAATATGTATAAAAATATTTATTTAAATAATAAATATATTTATTTTGCTTATAATTTTATAAATAAATATAATTATATAAATTTATTTATATATATATATTCAGATATTATTAAATATATAGAAATATTTTTTAATATATTTATTTATAATTATAATTACAAATAAATGTATATTATTAAAATTAGATCCTTATCAACACTTTTTTTATCATTGATAAAAAGTAGCTTTATCAGTTCTTACTGTTTTATTGGTAATAAAACTACTCTTTAAAAAGTGATTTTTGAAAGCACTGATAAAAGTCTTATATGATATTATAAAAATAACTCTAAGAGTGTATCCTCTCTCACACCGTCATGCTCTCGCAGAACCCTACTTCTTTCATTGTTGCTCTCACTGAACCCTACCGTCACTGCTGCTCTCGCTGAACCGTACTGCTACTACCATACGATGCTCTCACTAAACCCTACTATTGTCACTGCACTAATCGATTCTCTCAAAATCTAAGGTATGTGCTGATTTATTTTTTTACAATGTCGGGATCTCTTCCTTAACTGATGATGGAGCTTCCTCATGTTTTTATGCATCCTATAGCTACATACTTCACCACATCGGACCACCCATCATGGATTCTATATATTGCACCCCTACTTGAAAAACGCTTCCCTCTAAGTATATTCACCACTCACCACTATTGGGGTATTCTACAATATTCACTAATCCCCTTCCCCATCCCATATCTTTTCTTTGGTGGTCCTCACACTCTTCGTGAACTCATCCTAATTATCAACAGTGGTTCCTTGATTCCTATCATCCCTTAACCCATATAAGTTTTCCAAATATATATTAATTCTTTGATATTGTTTAATTATATGAAATTAAGTGTTATAGTTAAATTTCACTATCGACAGATTAATTTGAATTTACTATGCATAAGTTTTTAAAGAAACAAAATAATTTTACTGAATTTAAATTTATTTAGATCCTAAAAAATTTGATTGATATAAAACATTAAAATGAGAAATATAATCAATGTATCAATATATATGACTTGTTTTTGTATTTATTTATTTATTTTTAATAAGGAATTTAATAAGTTGTGTCTAAATTTTCAATTATATATTCTTTGCATATATTTTTTAAAATCTTTCTAAAATTATAAAATGGATGTTATTATTGGATCCTTATATTAATGAATTGAAAATATTTTCATCATATTAAATATATAAATAAAATAAGAAAAATTTAAACTAAACTAAAATACCAATAAGTTTTATATAATATTTTTTTAATGTAACTCATAAATAAATTTTGATATCTTTTGTAACATTATATATTTAATTCAAATGTATATTTTTATTTATCATTAAATCTAGTTATATATTTCTAAACTCTATATAATGAATATTATTATTTAATTATATTTAAATGAAATTAACATATAAAGGTCATCAGGTGGTATATATTTCTAAACTCTAAAATATCAATCATATTTTAATATTTATAAGCCTTTGTATTTTTCCTTCATGGTATGGCCATAAATCCAAGGTTTGGCTGACTCTTTACCTATAATAAAGTGAATGAATCTTATGCATCACCCTTTAGTCATGGAAATGAATCTTACATGTCATCCCTTATTAGTGGAAATGTCTTAAACATACCACCTGATAACCATTATGCAAACTCCAGATTCCCACTTACATATCACAGTGTGGTTACATACTTTGAAATTTTTTGTTAGATTGAAAATGTTTCTTTTAAGTATACAGATATGGTTTTTCCTATGCTAAATTTCACTACATCCTTAAAACTATCATTTTTCTGCATATAGAAAGATATTTTCTAGGACTTTACCATTTCCCTCAGTCTTCTTAGCACTTGTTACTTTTACATATATAGGGAGATTATATTATGTCCTTTTCTAAATTTCCCCATTCTAAAATCACAAGTTAAATAATACTTCTATCATTCTTTTTTATGTTTTAATGTTATTTTTTAACCAGTGTAAATATGAATAATGTTGTAAATATTTTTTAACATCGGTTATATAAACCAACATCAAAAACATTATTTTGACTAACTATCAAGTATTTATATATTAGTTATTTTTTAGAACCGACATCAAATATCATCAAACATTACATTCCACATCTGTTATTTTGAGAACTGACATAAAAAATCACATCTACTAGTTTTTATTTTTATGACCGATGTTATAGGTGACGTTCAATTGTTTTTTTTCTTTAAAAATTACTAATTTAAGATGATATATATATATATATATATTAAAAAATATTTCAATATACACCACACCCTTGGAATAAAAAAATTGATGAAAGAACTAGAAAATTATCAGACCCAAATGAAAACAAGAAAAAACACGATGTTGTAGTTTGTTTTCTTTGCTAGTGGAAGTGTCCTCTAAATCTAAATATCATTTATTAATATTAATTTTTTTTTTCAAGGAAGAACTCATGAAACATTTTAAATATTTTTTTATAAATCTCAAGAAAAAGTTTTAACATTTATAATTAATCTAATGAATTTATCATCTTATAAAACCAAATCAACAATTATATATATATGAAGGAAGAAAATCATAATATAAACCAAAATGATAATAAAATAATATAAATACCATGGAAAAGTGATGGAATTAAGAATTAATGGAATGAAAAAGTATTGCAATGATGAAGGAGGTCTAAATTAGGAGTGGAGAATGTGGTGGAATGGAATGGTATATAAGGTATTGGGAAAATTTTTCTCACAACATGATAATTTTATAGGTGGGAAAAGTAATCAAATGGGTGTGTTGTAAATAAATTGAAACATTACGAGCACATGATTTGAGATTTTACTTTAAATGTTAGTAATTTGAATTAATGACATTAAAACCATGGATTTTAACACAGTTTATATATTAAACAATGTTAAAAATCTATTTTACATTGGTTATTATATAAGAAAAATTAAAATCCATCATAAAAATTTGTTCCCTAAAAAATCAAAATGGTGCATGGTAAAAAAATTACTTTTAAGATCAGTTATGAATATAACTGACATTAAAATCATTTATTTTATTTTTATTTATAACTAATATAAAATGATTCATTTAACATTACTTGTTTACTAACTGATGTAAAAAACCACACTGATAGGTTTTTAATAGTGATCATTTATATAACTGATGTTAAAACCCCCAAATAAAGAGTTTAAAAACTAATAAATTTTCAAGATGTCTACTCCATAATTGGCTTCCAACTTTAAGAAATAAGTTGAATGAATTTCCTGCATCACCAACTTGAATTATATTTTTGATTCGATTACTGGACTCTTATCAAAATATATCCATAAAATTTGTTATCGGTTATTTTTTATATGAAGTATGAAACTAGAAAATGAAAATAATGTATCACAGTGACATTATCCAAGAAAACAATCCAATCAAACCAACCCTAAGGAACATTGAATGATTAGAAAAAATTCCATGGGATAATATTAAATTGGAATGCATTGTGATACTATAAAGAAGAAAAAGTCTAATAATAATAATATAGGAGAGAATAAAGGATTATCTTTTTAAGGAATATCCTTTATTGAATATTCTAGGGTAGTGGTAATTTATCACTGAGAAGGGTCGATAAATAAGTGATAGAATTTTTATTTTAAAATTACTCTTTAGAAATTAACCTCTGTTATTGATTAATTTCTTGAACCACTCACTTACTAATTTTATTTTCCTTTTCAAGCACTCCTTAACATATGTGTCAAAAAGTTAATTGGTGTATATATTTGTAAATGCAGTGGGACGAGTGGTTTCTATATTTATAAATTCATACATGGGTAAGGAAAAAGGGTGGTATCTATATTAATATGATCATATTAACTTCAAAAGACCTCTTAAATACATAGAATCCCACCTCCAACATAATGTATGTTGATAATAACACAATTATAAGGACATGTCCCTAACTATTTCCATCCCATAAGATATACATCATTACCCCACTCCCACAACCTTTTCCTCACAGGAAGCTAAGTACTATTGAAATTCATCCCTTATACCAAAACCATTTTTCTTTTCATGGAGTAATTGAATGATTTATTTGAATTTTGAAACTGAAATGGTTGTCTCAACATGATTGTCTATAAGGCAGTCCATCTAATCCCTCTCATAATCACACTAATCAATGTCCCCTTTTAGGGATCAAACCAATATTCCTTCTTTTTACAACATTAGATAGAAAACTAAGAAATGTCTTCTAGTGCTTCGCTAACTCCTCAACCTATGAACATTTATATTTAAGCATATAATATTCGTCCTCATCAGCATTATCTCCCAAATAGTTATTATTGAATTTTTCCTCAGAATCATCTCCCATATCTTATGGACATCTAATTATGTTACTTGAACTACCCTGAATAGTATTCATCATATACCAGGTGTCGACGATCATTATGGATGAATTAAAAGGATAACACCTACCAATAGTGGAGTAATTATTTTATTAAATTCAATTACCCATTTCCCTCAAAGCATGATAAAATTGTTGGAAACATTCAAATGTTGGGTTACACTAATATGAAAGGAATCTTTTGTGTATTTATTTATTTTGTTGAATATTAATATTACTAAATAAAATAATATGGATATGAATAAAAAATATATGGATTTTAATTCTATGAAAGAATAATAAAAATTTGGGGTTAAATAGTTCATCGAGTTCTCAAAGCATCAGGAATATGAACCTTCTCAAATCCTTTGTTTGGGTTTATGTTGTTATTATTTGAGACTAATTAGATCAGAGGAGTTGTAAAAACACTTGATATTTTATGGAATAGATATAATTTATAAATTTTGGAACAAACATGGGGGAAAAGTGAATGTATCTAGTGATTTGGATAACACCGTGTTTTATGAATCATTTGGTAAGGTTATAAGCATGGACAAAGAAGAAGACCATTTTGAGGATGTGATTATAGGTGAGAATGATGATGAAGATCATATTGAGAAAAATTCAATGATAGTTGAATATGACCTTCGTAATTTTCTAATCTTGTTCGATAATTAGAGTTGTAAAAATACATCATTGTATACAGGTTGTACTAAATATACATAATTTTTAGTTGTACTGAAGTTGTATACTTTAAAACCTAGAAATGGATGGAGTGACATCGATTTAACCAAACTACCTATTCTGTTGAATGATATGATGCCAAAATATAATGAGCTTCCTAGATGAATATATTATGTTAAACGAATGCTAAGTTCAATGGGTGTGATATCTAAAAGAAAACATTCTTAACCAAATGACTGTATATAATTTCACAAGGACCATAAATCACATAAAAATTCCAAAAGTGTGGTGCATATCAATACAATAAATATGAATTGGGTCCAATGAAAGTTTTATGGTATTTCATAATCATTCTAAAGTTTAGGAACCTAGATGAAATTGAGGATACTGTAAAGTAATTTAAATGGCACAATGATATAAGAAATAATTATGGGACACTTTTTCACATGAAATACTCTTCTCAAGGGAAGAGAAGTAATCCTGAGTATCATGCATTTGGAAATGATCCAAGAAACCTTAGTCTCTTACTATCTACAGATAGATTGAGTCTTTTTCGTTTTCAATGTAGTACTCATAGTAAAAGGCCAATTATATTGGTAAATTATAACTTTCACTCATGGTTATTCATGGAACGAAAATACATTATGTAATCTCTTCTTATATCAGGACCAAAAGAACTGGGTATTGATATTGATTTTTATTAAGCTCCATTGATGGATGGTTTAAAATTATTATGTGATTCAGGTGTTATGATGTATGATGTTTTCATAAATAAATATTTAATGTTGATATACATGTTTTATGGGTTTATTAATGAATTTTTATTTATAGAATTTTTTCAGCATATAGCATTAAAAGTACTTAAGGGTGTCTCATTTTTGAAGAAGGTAAAAATTCAGTTATGTTGAAACATTCAACAAATATTGTGTTTTTAGGACATCACATATCTACCCAATCAATATAACTATATATCTTTGACGACAACAATAAATTGGAGTTCATAAGAATATAAAACACTGTCTCTACCAATAGGTGATCAAATTTTTGATAAAGTAAAATATATAGAAACTTCTTTTGGAAGAACCTTTTCCAAAAACCTTATAAAAATAGTTGGAAAAAGAGATCAATTTTTTTATTTACCATAATAAAACTGTTTGCATGTCAGGAATTTTCTTGGTCTTATGTATATTTAAAAATATGTATGTGATTTTTTCATTGTCATGTTACAAAATGAGCTTGAAAAAAAGATGTAATTAATTCTAGTTTGGACATGATTGACTTGGGAATATAGGACGATTTTACACCAGTAATGGGTCAAAACAACCTTTTCTTCCTCTATCTTATTACTCTCTTTCCATGTAGGAGAGAAATTAGTTTTTTAGCTTCTTAAATGATGTAAATGTTCTATAGGTATATTCATTGAATATCAAGAATATAATTTCAATAACTAATTTAAAGTTAATGGTTTTGAAATCACATGACTATAATGTTATATAATTCTTCTAGCTTTATGTGGAATTTTGTTAAGAATTTTTGTCATACATTAACCAATATTTATTTATTTTTCGATGATAAATGTAGTAAAGTTATAGACATGGTGAAATTGCGAACTGTAGAAAAATAAATTATCATCATATTATGTGAATTAGAAATATTCTTCCCATAGACATTATTTAATATGATGGTTCACTTGGTAAGAGAGATTCAACTATGTGGTCCTATACATTATGAATGGATGTAACCCATTGAATTTTATACAAAAATTTTGAAAGGGCATGTCAAAAATAGAAGTTATCTCGAAGGTTATATTATAGATAAATGTATTATAAAGGAAGTTGTTGAATTCCGTACAAATTACCTATCTAATGTTAGAATAATTGGTCTACCAAAATCTCATCACACCGAGAAGCTTATGGGTGAATGAATTTATGGAATAGATTCTGTAACAATAACTATTACATATTAGAAGTAGGCCCACCTTTACATTTTTTATAATTTTTTATAGGTTACCCAATATATTGAAAACCATAAATAAATTCTTAGGAATTTGAATATGTCAAGGGATGAAGGTTGGATATCAAATACACATAATCAATAATTTGTAGGATGGTTTCATGACAATATTTTTAAGGATTTAGATGATAATGTAGATTCAAATTTAGAATGAATTTAATGGATAGCCATAAGAAAAAGTGTGCTTGTACTATCTTATAATGTTAATGTAATTAATGGTTATATATTCTATATAAATGAACATGATGAATGTATTACCATGGAAAATATTAGATCTACAATTGTGGTTTAAGTGATGCTTGTATCTGATACCAAGGACTGAAATCCAATTTTTATGAATATGTCATATGTTAGCATCATCAAATAAATATAGGAGTTGTATTATACATCATTCCAAGTACTGATTTTATGATTCAAGTGGGTTGATAATAAGAGTACTATTAAAATATATGAATTGGGATTCATAAAGTGGGTTTCGGTAAGGACGAGTATAAATATGAACCCTTTATAATAGCAACACAGGTTATAAAAGAAATTTATGTTCCAGATCATACAAACTGAAAGGGGTCAATTTTTCTTTTATTGACCAGAACCAAATTAAAACATCATTTTAACTTGGTTAAGGATTCACATCGGGTTCACCATTTTTTGTTTCTTCTGGAAATGGGAATTACCTTGTTTGTTTAAGGTTCAAACTTTCCAATCAGTTTCTAACGGGTTTATTCATAGAACCGGAAACATCCAATGATTCTATATCCATTTGTACCTACTTTCCAAAGGTATGTTCTCATTGGTTGTTAACTGATGAGGCTTAAGAATTTTCGTTGGTTGAGAGGATGGGAGGTCGGGCTCATCACACCATTTTGGGGTGAATTATTACCTACTCCGGGACTCTCTTATAGATTTAAGTTATGTTCATGAATCCCAATTAATTCACCAAGTATGAAAATGAGTTTTCCTTTAGATTTGGCAATAAATGATTGATATTCATGGGATTTATATAATCTATTATATGTATTTGAGGTTCTTCATCGATGGACAATAATTATTATGTGTTAGAGATTCTTAGTCAATGGTATCTCTCAATACATTATATAGAAATCTCTTGGTCATTATGATAACCATACTTGTTTTAAGGCCACTCAGTGGGGCACTTGATGTTTATTGTCATTCAGAAAGAAAGGGATTATTTCAGAGTTGAGATCGTACCTACAGATGGGCTACCTATGTATCCTTGTTAAAAAGGAATCATAACCCACGTAGTTCGATAAGAATATTATAGTTTAACGTTATATGGTATGAAAAATAATTAATTAAATATGGGCTTGAACCTTATAAAGGCTTCATACGTACTCTACTTTTAAGGCAGGGATCAAAGTCCATGTAGTTCAGATAAATAAATATGGGGTTTATGCATGGTTAATGGCCCAAAAATAGATGTTGTGATTATATATGGATACTGCCAATCTAGAGGAAAAACATAATGATGATGTTGAACCAGAGGAAATGGTAGACAATGTAAAACAGGTTTCCCAAAAAAATAGGAGTGTGTATCATGATGGTTTTTGAAAAATTATTAAGGCGATAAACAAAGTCATCAAATTCAAGATTGGATGGAATTCATGCGGCCAGGATGTTAAGATCAATTATTCTATGTTTAGTAGTTTCATTAGGCTCACCACTTGGCAGTGTATGCCAATTGACTTAGATTCATAGAAATTGTTGTTCCCACACTTTATACATTGATTTGGGAAGATATTAGGGTAACATTATGATATACATTATTAATTTTACTAAGAAAATAATTAAATATTGAGGTAATCTTCATTATCCCTTGTAGAGTGCATTTATAGTAGATGAATCCTAAAGAAAGTATGTATTGATGATTTAAGGTAAGGATTACAGAGGTTTTCCTACAATTCCTATGAAGTTTCATATCTAAGATGATGAAGGTAAAATAAACTCACACCCACCACAGATATATGCACACTTGATAATCAAAGAATCATGGGATGTATTTACTAGCTTTTATGAGGCGACATATTTTTAGGTACATTTTAGCTGGTAATACATTATTCGAAAATACAAGTATTAATCAAATTTATTAATAATTTTTAATTAATGAAATATCAATTAACTATTAAAAATAATAAATGGCCAACAAAACCAATATACCCCTGTCGTAAAGCAATGATGGGGTATGATTTACCTGAAAAAAAATCAGTACATATTTTAAATCTACCATAAAAATTTTATTTGATGTGAAACAACAACATAATTATGTTCCTATGTTTATATGTATACTGATGAATCCAAATCCAAATCCACTTCTGTGTAACATCATGTGATATGGAAGAAGGCACATGTAAATAATGTTGAGATACTAATAGATGAAAAAATGAAAAATGTGAGGAAAGCATGTGTAAGTATGACATAATAAAAAAAATTACATTAAATTGGTATTATATAAAAATGATTAATTATTTTATTATATTTTTTATCAGAATTAGACAAAGGAATCACCATCATCTATATCAGATGAATAGCTACTATCAGTGGCCTTGAAGTGTCTAGAACAATTTGGTCATATCAGAGGTGTGGGTTTTGGGGTGGAACCCTGAACAAATTTTGAGAAAATAAATGAATAGGGAGATAAAGATAAAAATGTAAAAGATGTAGGAAATGTTATTTTCTCTTTAATAAAAATTTATTTGGAATTCTGAGTTACTAAAAAATGTAATCGAGAGGAAGAAATTAGAAGAAACAACTTAAGAACAACTGTTGTGTGATGCTCCCCCACCACCCCACCAGCTTTGAGGTGATTCATTCCAATTGAAGATTTATCTTAGATGAGGTAATAAATATTATCATAATTATTTATGTGAAATTTAAATCAAGAATACATGGTTACCTTTCCTATACAAATATTCTTTAGGCAGAAAATTATTGTGATTTATATCTGTCAATACCCACCCATCACCTTATTATGAGGGCTACTGTGTTTAAAATTTGATAAGGTTTTATACATAATAGAAAAAATATAATAGGTAATGTGATAGTGGGGATTAACACAACTCATTATCCAAGTGTCTAGATACATGTTCCACTTGATGATGCATATATTCATATGGATAAGAAATATATTAGAACATTTATAGAATGGCAGTTAGATCTTGTAAAAACATGTCGATAAGGATGTATTCATTTCCAATTTATTTTTCATGAAAAAAATTTAACAATTAATGAAAAAAAAATTAAACCAATGAATGTTATTATAGGCATAGAAATGGAAGGGTTTGAATCAAAAGTTCAAATCAAAATTATCTAAAGGATCAACCAGCCAACTCATTAGATCCTCACAAATCACCTTTACCCCACCCATTAAATTTTTTCATTTAATAACATTAAAGGTTATTACAGAAACAAGCTTACAAAGTGGTAAAAAGGTCATAGTTTATTTTTAATAACAAATGTATGGATATTCCATTACAATGTAAATTTATCTTTAGAATGTAAATAAAGTCTTCAAGTATGACTGGCTAGAAGTATCAGTTATAAATTTATACATAAGGTATGTTTTCATGATTTTTTTCCAATGTCTAATCTTCAATGTTAATTTTGACTAAATACAATTCATATTTTTTACAAGAATCTCTATCAATAATATTTTAAGGGAAAATTCCATAAACATAAATATAGAATCAATTTTCCTCACATAACTTCTACACAACTACCCTCAATAGATTTCGATCAAATTGATGCAATAGTGGATCCACTAGTCACAATGTTTTGAAGTAAACTTACAGAGGATAGACCTATTATTAATAATGATTTAAGTGTAAAAATATATAATTTAATAAAATAAAATGTATTTTAATTCCATTCATTACTTAAACCTTTTTTAGGAAACATTGGTTACTCATTAAAATCAATTTGGATACTCCAAAGATTTATTTTTTATATTCACTTTATGGATACCCAACAAATCGGCCACATGTGATGATGTATTTCAATTTTTGATACACAAAATATAATGTTTTAGAACTAAAATTCAAGGTGTATATTTTATATTGTTTTTTAATGAGAAATATATTACGATAGGGAAGTCTTTAAATATCATTAAAATCATGGCATGAGGACATTCCATGCATATAAGGAGCCCATAGACGTCTACAATTGGATAGGTATTAGGGTATATATAAAAATATTTCACTATAAAACACACATAAAAAAATTAATTAATTATTTTAATGTTTCAACAGTTTCTGAAATAAACCAATGGAAAATATTATGGTTATTATGTTTGAAAATTTATGAGAGATATCATATAAATAAAACAAAAAATCATCTCTAAAGAGTTTTTTTTGAATATAATTACTATTTCGTTTAAAATATTTATTAATCCTTGGTGTATTTATATTTTTCTAGTACTACCATGACTGTTGAAAGTCCTTATTTTCACAAGACAAAATAGATTTAATTAGAAATGATTGGGTAGTATACCTGGTGTTAGAATGTACATAAATATCTTGAAGTTGTGACTTCCTACTACTTATTTAGTTTATTTTCTCATCATTTTTCTAATTTTTTTAGTTAATTTCTCTATCATTTTTATCTAATACTTATTTTTATTAATTTTAACAAAAATCATGAAGAAATGACTTAGTCAACAAGGATGACTCACTCGTGTACTGTGATAATGCAATCAATATAGATGATTCACTCATGATGAAACAATTTTATTTTTATTCTCTAATGAATTCAACATTTCTGGTTATCAAAAGAAATATTATTAGATAAACCATATTTTTTGAATTCATTATTGATTAAAAAGACACAGTGGAATTGACCATACCTCAATCAGATACACGATGTACCTGGTATGAATCAATTTTTATGGTATTAGTTTGAAATTTACATTTTATTATTGATTTTTTTTTTCATATTTATGTTTTATTTATTTCCTTGTAGTATTACTAAAATAAGGATTTTTTTATTTTATAGGGAAATTTTCTTCTCAAGTTAGGGTGATTTGTTTGAAGTTAGTCGTTCTTGTGAGAAACTGGACATTAAGGCTGAAATTGAGATAATGGAAATAAGGAAATAGTTCAATCTTCCACACCTCAAACTGATACATAGTGTTCCTAGCATGACTGAAACTATATGTTTTTAATTAATAATTTACATTTTAGTTCAAAACACACATCACATAATCAAAAATGAGAAAACACATTTAGATTGTTTGGATAGTTTAGGAAATCAATCCATATGTCATTATTGACATGTAATAATCAATCACACATAAATATGACACATTATGTGACCAATATTACTCCAAGTGTGTCTTTGTATATAAAATTTACATTTTAGTAAAAAATATAAGTGACATACCCAAAACAAAGAAATGTAATTGGATTGTTTTGATGCATTGGGAAAATGGTGCATAAGTTATTTTTGTTGGGTAGTTATCATCCACACTTCAATATGATATATGGTGTGCCTAATATCACTCACAGTATTAACTGTCTATATGAAAATGAAATTTTAGATCAAAACATGTTTCACTCACTGAAATCCAAGAAAAAACCCTCATATTGTCTTGATAATTTATTAAAAATATTCATAAGTAATTTGGGATGAGTATAAATAAGTCACATGTCAAACTGGCACATGATGTAACCAATATGACTCAAATTTTGTGCTTCCAGGTTAAAATGACATTTTAATAAAATAGATATGTGAAATACCCAAAACATGAAAAAACACATTCAAATTATTTTGATACTTTAGGAAAAGGATCCATAAATCATTTCTGAGGTCTATTAATCTTCCTCACCTCAATCTGATGCATGCTGTGACTGGTATTACTACAAGTGTGTCTTTTTATTTAAATTTGAAATTAATTTTAGTAAAAAAATGAAAACTCAAAAAGAAAAAAAACACATAGGATACTTTAGAAAAAATATGAACAATTCATTCTTTGATGTATATAAATCAGTCGTACCTCAATATGATACACAATGTGCACGATATGACTTAATTTGTTCATTGTCATTTTAAAATTGACATTCTAGTTCAACATTTTTCACTCGCTAAAAATAAATAAAATAGTCTCCAATTTTCGTAATAATGTAGTACAATGATTCATAAGTCATTTATGATGTGTATGACTCATTCATACATCAAACTGACACATGATGTAAACGATATGACTCAAAGTGCATGTTTCCAATTTAAAATAAAAATTTAGTAAAAAAAAGTGACAAAGTCAAAATGAATAAAATTCCTTGTGATTATTTTGATAATTTATTAAAATGATATAAATTTTATTTTTACCATGTAAAAATTAAAAACACCTCAATCTCACACACGATATGACCAATATGACTCCAAGTGAGTCTTTTTTAATTGAAATTAATTTCAGTAAAAAGGACAAGTTACATACTCGAAACTGATAAAACACATTTAGATTGTTTTGATATTTGAAAAAATGATCCCTAATTCATTTTTACATATATAAATTATCTGAACCTTAATCAAATACACAGTGTGCCCTGTATAACTCAAAGTGGTCATTATTAGTTTAAAATTGACATTTTAGTTCAAAATATTTTTCAGTCACTTGATACATATAAAATTCCCTCATATTATCTTTATAATTAAATAAAACTATTAATAAGACATTTTTGACATGTATGATTTAGTCTCAGGTCAAATTGACATACGATGTGACTGGTATGACTCAAAGCGTGTGTTTACAGTTTAAAAAGACATTTTAGTAAAAAAATAAAAGTGACATACTAAAAACTAATAAAAACATTCATATTGTTTTGATACTTTGGTAAAATTATCCATAAGTAATTTTTATGTTTATTAATCAACCTCACCTCAATATAACACATGGTGTGACCAGTATGACTCAATGTGTGTCTTTTTATTAAAAATTTACATTAATTTTAGTAAGAAAGACAAGTGACATACTCAAAACCAATAAAATGAATTCTAATTGTTTTGATACATTAGTAAAAATATTCATAAATAATTTTTTATTTATAGGATTCATTCTCCCTTCAATATGATACACGGTGTGCCCAATATGACTCAAAGTGGCCGTTATGTGTTTAAAATTGACTTTTTAGTTCAAAACAAGTGTCACTCACTATAAATTGAGAAAATATGGTTAGATTGTCTTCATAATATAAGGAAACTATTTATTGTAATTTTTTATGTGTAGAAATAAATTTCATGTCAAGTTGACACTTGATGTGACTGGTATGACTTAATGTGTGTGTTTTCAGTTTAAAAATATATTTAAGTGAAAAACAAAAGGGACATAATAAAAAAATTGAGAAAACACATTTGGATTGTTTTAATACTTTATAAAAATGATCCATAAGTCAATTGTGACGTGTAGGAATTATACAGACTTAAATATGACACACAGTGTGACCAGTATGACTCCAAGTGTGTCTTTTTTTAAAAAAAATTGTTATTAGTTTTAATAGAAAAGACAAATGAAGAACTCCGAACCGAGAAAAAAAATACGGATTTTTTTAATACTTTTTTACATTGATTCATAAGTCATTTTTTATGTGTATGAATATGAATCATATAAATTCAATACAATTTGTTCCCGGTATGAATCAAAGTGTTTTTTATGAGTTTAAAATTGACATTTTAGTTCAAAATGTGTTTCACTCACTAAAAACAGAGAAAAGGTGCTCAGATTTTATTGATAATTTAAGAAAACAATTCATGATTCATTTATGATGTATAAGAATTAGTGTCATGTAAAACCATCACAAGATTTGACCACAATTACTAAAAGTTCATGTTTCAATTTTAAAATGACATTTTTGTAAAAAATAACAAGGGACATACTCAAAATCGAGAAAAAACATTATGATTATTTGGATACTTTAGGACAATGAATTTAAATTCATTTTTAATAGGTATGAATCAGTCGTACCCCAATCTGATACACAGTGTGCTCAGTATGACTCAAAGTGTATGTTATCAGTCTAAAATTGACATTTTAGTTATCAATGCTTATCACTTACTGAAAATTGAGAAAATATCCTTGGATTTTTTTTATACTTTAGGAAAATGATTTTTAAGTCATTTGTGACATGTAAAAATCACTCTCATATCAAAACAACACACTATGTGACCAGTGTGAATCAAAGTGTATATATTCCATTTAAAATGACATTGTAGTAAAAAATACAAGTGATATACTCAAAACTGAGAAAATATATTTGGATTGTATCTATACTTTAGGAAAATGATACATAAGTCCTCTATGATTTTTAGAAATCATCCCCACCTAAATCTAATTCATGGTGTGACTCATATGACTCCAAGTGTGTAGTTTTATTTAAAATTAAAATTTATTAATATATATTTTCATATTTATGCTTAATTTATTTTTTTATATTATTACTAACATAGGAATTTTTTCCATAGTGGGTTCTAAGGATAATGAAACATTGATGTTTTAAAAATGTTTATGATAGTAATTACAAATATAATTATACAAAACATTATCTGAAATATATATAGTGTATTTTTTTTATTTTTAATATAAATTTTATTTCAATTAAATTATGACTTTTCATATAGTTGTATTCTTATATAGGTGTGTTTGATGCAATGTGGTGTAATTTTAACAGCACATTATAGTAGTAGGCCCTTTATCAGCTCTATAAATAGTGCTGACATTGGTGCTAGTTTATCAATATCTTTTTATCTCTAATGAAATACCACCTATGTCAACACATTTTATAGAGCTTAAAAAGGGATCCCCTTTTAATGGTGCTTAACACAACATTGATTTTTTAGTGCTATTAATTCTCTTTTTGTGCATTGTTAAAGTTCTATATGTGATTTTGTTCCTCGGAACACCTTTACAGTTCTTTGATAAAATGTAATAACCTTTATATGTATCAAGAAATTCAATTATGAGAAGTCAACATCGAAGAAATTAGAGTCATATTATTATTATCACATACCACAATTAATTAGTTATCGAAAATCAGTACAGTCGATTAGCAACACTATTTCCAAATTTCCACTCCGTCTGAAAAGAGTTTCGCAAGGAAATAAGATTAAACGACCTCTTTATCATAAGTTTACCCACCAAGAGAAGGGAATAATTGTTCAAAAGGTTCATTAACATGGTCATCTTTGGTGACATAGAGGAGTTCCATTCCTCTAAAGGAGAATCATTTCCAATTATTAGTCAAATCGTCTTCTATGAATAGATAACCAAAACTCCAAAAATACAAAAGGAATATATAAAATCAATCAACAAAGAATATAAAGAAGTATAAGGGAGCCAGAATCCCAATAATTCAAGTCCTTTTGTGTTCCCAAATTAAGTAGGCTAAATTATCAAATTACACATGAAATAATTAAGGCATAGCTTGGATGATCATCACTTAGGAACCAGAGGAGAAGTAAGAATGTTATCTAGATTGGGAATGCATGACGAAAAACACTAGAAACCTAAACCATTATTATATCTATAATGATTCAACTACACTGATTGAATATGGGATTATATGCATGAAAAGGGTAAGAGAAATTGGAATGGGAGGGATCTTGGGCTCCCCATTTTCATATGAAATAGGGACACTCTTTTATTTTTATTTTTTCCTTTCTCTTATTATATTCCCTCACTTCCAATGTTTTATCATCTATGGTTCCCTTTTTTATAGGGTTCTCTGGTACTATACAGATATCTTAACCCATGTTCATTTTTACAGGTGAAAGAATCATATTTATTTGATTTGATGGAGGGAATTTTCTTCTCATGAAAAATCAGGAGCGCGTGAAAAATGAGGCGTCACATGAAATGATATATCACTGGGAATTTTTAATGGGTTTTTTCTAGATTTTTTTATAGTGGGTTTTGTTGAACTCGATTACGTTATAGTTAGTTTAAAATTTTTAATTGATTTCTCTAGAATTTCGTCATAGTGGGTTTTATCAGAGTCTATTTTGTCATAGTTGGTTTGTAATTTTCATTCGTTGGGTTTCACTATGAGAGTTCTAAATGCCTACAGGCAGTTTGAGAGATTGGGTAATTTTTAGTATGTTTATAATTTTTGGAAAATGAGTAAATAAGGAATTATCAATGACTTTCATCATAGTGTAAATCATTGAAGTCGCAACATGATTTAGAGATTGTTTTTTGATTCTTTTTATAATGGATTCTAATGAAGGTACTGTAGATTATATTTGAAGTATTTTTACATTTTTTTGGTAAATTTGTAATTAGTTTTTATCCCTGACTGTATACTTAATCATGTTAAGGTATTGGAGATTATATTTATTGTTTTTTACTATTAGTTTTATGAGAAATCATTCCCAGATCGTTTACTGAAGTTTGTAGTAGATGTTTTCATTATGGAAGTTAAGCTATTTATTTATAAAGGATGATCTAAATTTCCCATAGAATTTCCACCGGAGCTTCCACTAAATGTTTTACTAGATCTTTCACTGAAATTTGTCCTAGAACATCCACTAGAAGTTCCAATGGAAAATTAATTCTATTTTAAATTATTTATAAAATTTAAAATGCTAAATAAAATAATTTCTATTATGATTATTTAACAATTTAAATTAATATTTATTTTAATTATATATAACAATAATATATTTATACAAATTAAGTATTTCAAAAGAGTATATTTATTAAGGTTTATTTTATATTGCTCAGTTTTATAACTATACATTTTTTTGAAGTGTGGAACTTTCACTGGAAAATATATTTAATATATCTTATAAATTGTTTTATTTATAATTTCATAAATATAATTTTACTTTTATATGTATATGTATATGTAAAAAAAATATTTTTATAATTATATAATATTTAGTTACATTTCAATTCATGTATTTTATACATTTTTAAACGAATTAAATCATGTTCTAAAATTAATGTACTTTTCTTGAACTTAAGATTTGTTTTTGTTGAGGGTTGCTTAAATTTTGTTGATGTTGATGTTCATGTTATATTGTCTTCAATTAAACTAGTTTTAGGGATTATGTTAGAGTAACTTGATGAATTTTAGTGTTTTTATGTCACATATAGGGTAGTAAATGGGTTCAATGTAAACCAACAATGCTCTAAAAAATGATAAAGGATAAATAAATTGATACATAAGACTTTAGGCATATAGAAAAAGAAGGTCATAGAAAGGTTGGAAAACGTGATAGTATGGTAAAATTTCCTCAAGCTGAGACACGTACATGTTTCCTTACTAAAATGGGGGTTATTTTATTATATTATGAGAAATATTCATGTACTATATTTTTTGAAGAGAATAATTTACCCTTTTCATAGCCCTGAATTAATTCATATGATAAGGTCCCAAAGAAAAATAACATAATCACAAGAAGATGAGTATGACATAAATGCTTTAGTAGGTATTAAAACAAATGATTCCTTCTCCTTTGAGACAACTATTACCGAGGGTTGAGATGTTATTAAGTACATGTGTACTGATCTGTTGAATTTTGTAAGATAATTATGGGAAAGGGAATTACTTCATGTTGATTCATGTTGCATGTTAGATTACCTAGAAATAAAATGTTTGGATAATATATTATTTTTCTATACAATTCAGTTTGAAATGAATGGGAAAATTATTTTTATTTCTTGGGTTGATCAAAAAATAATGATATATTAGGATTTTTTTTGGAGATTTTTTTTGTTTTTTACACCATATTTAGCACTAATAAATAGTATAGTCCATTATGTGTTTTTTTGGGTTTAATAATCATCAAGATATTGTTGTTTTGGGGAAACATTTGTTATGTGATAAAATTGTGACATTGTTTTCTTGGTTTTTTTTCAAAAAAAATTATAAGTACGTCACATGAAGATACCTCAAACTATTTTTACCAATCATGTTGTGATAATGGGAAAATTCATTTTTGATGTTTTAGTAGGAACTCAACATTGACTTTGTTCGTGGAATTTGATGGAAAATGGAATTAAGTATTTAGGAAATGGGATAAAATATAGATCTTGAAATCTAACTAGATTTAAGAATTTTATGTTTCAATACCATGATGAAAATCAGTTTGATCAGGAATGGTCTTCCCTTAGAGTAGAATATGGCGATGGGAAATTGCAGTAGTTAGATGATGTATTCGTATTTCGAGAAAAGAGGGTTAATTGATTTTTGATAGATTATTTAACATCGGGTTTCACAACACTCAATTAAGTGAAAGTTTTAATGGATTTATTAAATATTATGTTCATATAAAGTTGGTTGTTTTTTATTTCCTTAAGTAGTTTGAGAGATTTTTTGAAGAAAATCAGAAACACAAAACAAATCTATAATTTGAGATTCAGTAGAAGTTGCCTCATAATATTTGTCCTTACCGTGAATTGATGTTCCAAGTTTCTACCAGATATACAAACATTTTATTTGATTTATTACAATATTAATATTAAATGAGTGGTTCTTTTATTTAGATATCATGTATTGAAGTTGGAGTTTAATTCATTCATGTTATTGGAATGGTTGGCAATGAAGATCAATTGTGTGTATCATATGAAGCTTCCAATGAAGTTTTTGAATTTTTTATTGAATGTTTGAGTCCATTGGGTGTCTTTTTTGTTATGTTTTAAAAATTTATGATCATCTTGATGTGAGAGAAATACATGAAAAATATATTTTGGGGAGATGGGCCTGATTGGCTAGAAATATTGTAATGTTCTAAGGATCTCCTATTGAAGTAATTTTTGATATAAAATAAATTATATAAAAATGTTACAAAGATTTATCATGAATGTGAATGAAGTTAATTACCATATCTTGTGAGACATATGTGGGTTATGAAATTTCCTTATCTAATTTTAGTAATTTTGAAAAGAATTTTACTATTGTAAATACATAATTGGATAGAGTTAACGGTTATCATAGTTTAGACACAATTTTGAGAAAGGATTGTTTTAAAAAGAAACCAAAAAGAAAAGGGGGAGATAGAATGATAATCTTTTTAGATAATGGATGTCAAAAGGGGATACATTTAAATAAAAAATTATACTTCTATGATGATGGTGTGATTTAATTTTATGATGAATTTAAATTATAAGAGCAGTATTCTATTGTTAATGTGGTATTTGATATAAAATTTCTTTCCATATAATGAATTATAGTGGATGAAAGATCATATTTTGGTGTTTCATCTACCTAAATAGTTTTAAATGTAATTTTTTTTTACCAACAATATTTTATAAAACTATTGTAATTATGTTTTTTTCTATTTCAGGAAGACTTTTCAACCAATTTGGAACTTCATATTTAGAGGTAGAATGAAATAGCTTTGGAGGAGGCTAAGTAGTGTAGGAAACATTGGATGAGAGTTGTTTTTTTAAGTTAAATTGTGACCATGTACATGCTATTTTAAATTTTAATGAATTCATTGAAAGATTTATAGGCAAAAAGATTTCATATTCAACTTTTGGTTTTAATAGATTGGGATTGTCATACCATTTCAAGAAATCTTAAATTTGTTTTATACATTTGTGATGTATGAAAATTTGAATGTGACAGTAGTGAAGATCGTTTTAGTTGTATTGAAAATGTGAACATAACAATTACTATAAATATCCATTTCAATTATCACCACCAAAGATAATAAAAAAACCAAATAATTCCTCTTAGAATAAAATTATTTCCCTCATAAGTATATAATATTCCCATTGCAATTTCCAAAACCAAATAAGACCAGATTGCAATTACCAAAACCAAATTAGACCATATTGTAATTAACAATTTCATTTACCAAAACCAAATATAACCTATTACAATTACAAAAACCAAATATAACACATCGAAATTAACAAAACCAAATACAAGCCATTATAATTACCAAAACCAAATATTCATCGCAATTATCAAAACCAAATATAACAACAAAACCAATTAATTCCACTCAGAAGAAAATGATTCCCCTCAGAATCAAATAATACTCCAATTTGAATTTTCAAAACAAAATAAGACCATATTGAAATTACCAAAAACAAATAAGAACATATTGAAATTACTAATTTCAATTATCAAAACCAAATATAACCCATTGCAATTTCCAATTGCAATTAACAAAACCAAATATAACCCATCGTTCATAATATTCCCTTTAATATTATATAAAATCAATATAATACCTATATAAAACAAATATAACACAAATATTAATATTTAAATATCAATATTGAAATTGGTAAATCATCAATCAAATTTCATTTAAGTAGTAAAATAGAAATATAATATCTATTAGTATTATAGTGATGAAAAATCCATCAACTAACAACCTAAAAAAATTGTGAATAGAAAATCACTAAAAATGACATATTGATACAAATAAAAACAAACCACCATTAGTATCTACTTAAAACCTAGAATTAGAAACTATGACCATAAAAATATGAAATATTTAAAACTCAACATTGAAATAAACCCCCTAATGAAAAAATTCCACTCCATATAAAACAATAATAATATACCATAGAAAATAAACAAACATTACTAAAAATCCATTTAACCAAAATATTTCTGACCTTAATAGAAGCATGTTAATTATTATATAATAGAATATTCAAAAAAATAGTCAACAAAAAACTTATATCGTCACATGAAATAATTGGAAATTCATTTTCATCACCACCCAATCTAAGAAACAGCCATAAAACTGGGTTGTATGAATGTTTACAAACCTAACTACATTTAAATTTATTTTCCAGTAACATCCAACTGGGATGTATAAATGTTTAAAAACCTAAAAATACTCAAATGAAGTTTCTATTAATAACAATAAAACTCGGTTGTATAAATATTTAAGAACCTAAAAACCCTTTCAATTCCACTTCTATGTCACAACCATTTATCAGGGTTGTTTAACTATTTAGGTGGATTCTGGTAGCAGTATTTCCAAGAGAACACTTATACTTATAAATGATGTTTTTGTCCAACTATATGTGGGGTCTATATGGAAGAAATGATCAATATAAAGCCGCAGGTCATCAACTTCATCATGTTATAGCTTCTTGTTATATTCTTGATATGTTACCAACTACTCTATTAGATAGAAAAAAATTATTTTGTGGTCCAAGTTTGCATCCCCTACTAAATAGTATCTTCCAATATGAAAGACAATGTGGGAGTAGTCTTGTCGAAGTATTTTGGGCTCCACTGTTTGATGATTTCTTCTATAATTTTTTTCTACAAGTTTTAGAAATTTTATTCAGTCTGTTGGTTTATATTAAAACTGATTTGATGTCCAAGATGATAACATTTACAATTTGTAAAGAGTTCATATGATAACAATCATCTTCAAAACCACCCATCCAAGGATGCATGGAGTTGTAGTTGCTGAAATAATTTCTATCAATATCATAAATGAGAAATTTTAAATTTATATTTGATGTGTTTATGGGGACGAACACTTTTCCGTTTAACTTCATTGATTCATTTATTGGTTTCTATACCAATATTTATATCAATTTTTTGTTTTTCCTAGATGTTATGATCTGTAAAAATGAATAAAGTTCTACAAAATATTAATTATTATATTCAAAACCTCAAGAATATAGAAAATATAACACTCACACTAATAGGACAAGGAATAATCATTTATTTATCTGGGAATACTCTAGTTATCTTACCCATTTCACACTAAATTTTTATAATCAAATCACAAGAATATATAAACTGATATCATTAAAAAAAATATAGGATGCCACACTAAATGAAAGTTAGTTTATAGTAAGATTGGCTAACTTAAATACCCAGCCAACCACTTGTCATAATTTTTTCAGAAAATAGATTAAATATCATACATTGCACTTAAATATAAACTATTATTATCTTAAAATAAATATCCACTACATAAGAATAGTAATTTATAAGAAATATATACAATTCAATGGAATTTAATTGAAATATTTTAAATTTAGGGCAGTCATTACCTTTTATCCTAACAACATACCTCGCTAGCTCTAACTCTAGAATCTTCTCAAGATGATCATAGTCTTTTTTTAGAGTCATTGATTCTACCTGACCCATTTAGGTATAACTTCCATCCAGGTAAAAACCGTTTTATATTGTGTTTTATTTGAAACAATTCCTATGTTAATGATTTTTTTCAACTTAGTTGGATATTTTACTTGTTTTATTTGTTTTTTTTTTCTGTTGTTATTCTTTTATTTTGGATTTTATATAGATATTTAAAATCTAATTTATTTTATTTTCATGATCTTTACTTTACATTCCTAATCATTGATCGTGTTCAACAAGTTTCTATTTTCAGATGTTCTTTTTGGCTGTTGTGATGTAGAAGTGTGGTTTTTTCAGAAGCTTCTTGCACATGATTTGTAGCCTCATGAATCCCAACTTCATTGGTACTTTGTGTCTGATTTTCCTACATTAGATAAGGTGTTATTTCTTATTGTTTTTCTTGGGTACTATTAGGGAGAGGTGTGATTTTTTTAGAAGTTTGTTTCACATGTTCTACCTCTGCATCCCAGCTTCATTTGTACCTATTTTCCAATCATTCTCCTTTACATAATGGGCCACTTTTTCTTAAAAAATGTTGCTTTATCTTCTTATTGGCTCTTTATTGGCATTGTCACTTACCAACAACTTCATTTTTAGAATTTTTTCTACTTGTTTCCTAACCATTACTTCCATTTTCTATATTTTTCTTTTTAAGGTTGGATTTTATTTTTTTGAAGAACTCTTATTTTCTCATCCTTATTATCCACGTTTTCATACTAGGAAACAAAAACGTACTTAATCATTGTTGGCTCCTCGAAAATTTATTATTTTTTGTATCTACAGTATTTTGTTTACATATATATGAGTTTATAAAACCATTAAATTTATACCATAATTAGTATACTTACCTCACTTGTTACAAGTTAATGAATCTTTTGTTTTTTTATAGAAATATCAAAATATGACAAGATCTATTTTGTGAAGGCTGGATTGGATGCTTGTTCATTTCATTTAATTATTACTCCTTCCTCACAATACCCATACTACAAAAAACTAACCCTATGAAGACTACATTATTCATATAATTGGAAATAAATATTAATCCATAACAATAATATGATAATATCACCATAATATTTGCACGCTACTTGTGAAATTATTTAATAGATCTCAAAAATTGTGGGTGGATTGCATGAGACCACCTTAGTATTTTAATGTATCTTATAGTATCTACAAAATTGATAAAACACCAACTCAAGTAATCCCCTATAGTAGAGAAAAACATAGTAGTACATGTGAATAAACATAGAAGTGTTGCTGTGTAAACATGATCAAATTATTAATTTCTCTTTAGAGATTCCAAAAGAGATGATTTCATTTCTTTTTTTGTCAAAAACCTAACATTTATTTGAAATATCATCATATAAAATAATTCATTGGTTGTCTTGAAATAATTGGGGTGATCCATTTCTATTTCACTGTTTGTTATTCCAAATATCCTTTAGACATGAACTTCAGAGAAACAAATTTCCACTCCACTGAATCAGAAATAATTTTTTGAAGGTACATAGTTATCCAAAACAGAAAAAAAAAACTTTCATATTTCTTATAATCTGATGGTGATATAGTATTGTATAGAAATGCATGAAACATATTCAAAAAAGGAGTATTCCAAAAAGCATTTGTATGACTTTCTTTCATTTTAGGTTTGATTTCTTGTAAAAATATTGGTATATATTTAAAATTGGACCTAAAATGGACACCTAAAAATTGAAGGTAATACCTTTCCTTAGGAATCAAAAAATATACAATAGGACTATAAAGAATAGAATAATTCCATGCTGAATCATGTAAAAAATTTCAATATAATATAGAAAATAATATAATTAGTGGGGTAATCCACAAATTGTAGTATAGACGGTAGAATAAGACTAACTTCTAATGGAAGATCCACTGGAAGTCCTACGGGAAAGAACAACACACCCTGGAGAAAAGGACTAGATGTTCCCCTGGGACCTCTAGTGGGAGTTCTAGTGAATGTTCTAGTATATTTTCTAGTGAAACCTATAGGGGAGTTCTAGTGGAAGTGCTAGTGGAACCTCCGGTGGGAGTTCCAGTGGAAGTTCCACTAGAATTTTCAATGGTGAATTTTTACTTAAGATAATTAACAGTGTAATAAGGTAGAATAGGTTCTAGTGAAAGTTCCCTCCAGTGAAGTTAAATTAGAACCTCCAGTTGAAGTTAAAATTCTATAGAGTAGCACAAAATTCACTTTTAAATAATGTACAATTTTACTATAAATATTTTTTGGGGGGATTCCACAAATTAAACTATAGTTTTGGAAGGTAGAATATGACTAGAATTTCTACTGGAACATTTATTGGAATTTATAATATGAAATAACACCATGATTATTTACTTAATGTATATTTTTAAGTTCCCTCCAGTGGATGTTCTAGTGGAAGTTCTAGTGCTATAGAAAGGCCCAAAATTCACTTCGAAATCCTGTAAAATTTCACTAAAATTATTTTTTGTGTGGATTACACAAATTAAAATATCGGTTTGGAAGGAAGTATAAGACTACAAGTTTCACTATAAGTTCCAATGGAAGTTCCACTCGAAGTTCTACTGGGAAATAACACCCCAATTTTTTACATAAGGTAGCTTTGCAATATAATTTGGTAGAATAGGTTATCATGGAAGTTTCTTTTAGTGGAAGTTCTAGTGCTATAGAATGGAATAAAATTCACTTCTGAATCCAATAAAATTTTACTAAAAATATTTTTTTTTGGGATTTCACAAATTACACAATTTTTTTGGAATATTACTATATGTTCCACTAAACATTCCACTGGAGGATCCACTATAACTTCTTGTGTAAGTTGAAAAGGTGGTTCTAATGGATGTTCCACTGGGAAGTTCCAATGGATTATCCAGTGGAACTACAATGGAGGTTCTAGTGGAGATTCCAGTGGAACCTGTAGCGGATGTTCTAGTGTAACCTCCAGTGAGGAACAATATAACAACCCCGTCAAACATGAAAAAATAAAATTATAATATATAACATTTTTATTATCGAATTCCATAAATTTTAGTGGAACTTTCATGATTACTGTTGAAAAATAGTTTCTTTTTCCTATGTTCGAACAATTTGTAGTGAATTAAAAATGGGGAAATTACTGTTTTTTTAATTTTAAAATGATAGATATATAACATTAATAGAATAATATTCATAATAAAAATGTATTAATAAGGAATCATAAAAAACAAAACATTTAGTTTCTCAGAAAAAGAATAGTGATTTTCCAATACATATTTCAGTGGAAATAGATAAGATACTCCACATTCTTTAGCCATTGGTTCTTAATTTGTAGAAAAAATAGTGTCGAGTACTGAAACGAAACTCCACCAGAGTTATGAAGTTATAGAAGAATAAAAATAAAATTTTTTCATTAGAGGAGACTTGGGGGAAATTTCATATTGCATTTGTTGGATTCTTGATCACAGCCATAGTCATTAGACTCCCCAAATTTGTTACCGAAGTTTTCTAGATTTTCTATTTTCATTGAGGTGTTAGTTTTGTGGTTTTAACCATAGTTTCCATAGTCTAATTCAATCCATCTCATGGATTGATTTTCCTCACAAAAGGGAAAACCCATTTATGAATTCAAATGCAAGGAATTCCCTAATGAAATGATCTGATGGCTGAAAATATAATAGAACACATATCCTCATCCTAGGGTTGTAATGGAATATCCATTTAAAGGGTTTACTAGAGATGATGTTGATCCCTCACCTTCATGCCTCTCTATCTATTATTTATTTATTATTTTCCCTTTTCTTTTACATGGTATACCATTATATTATTATCCATCTTCTACCAATTTATTTATTTTAATTTTTTTCTAAAATTTTGGTCGCACCCCGACCATGATCTTCCCCCTCATCATGAACATCTCACTCCCCCTCTTTCCTTCTTATTTATTTAATATTATTATTTTTGTTATTTTCTATTATATATACTTTCCCTCTTTATTTAAACTACTCACTCATTCCTCATCCTTATATCAATTCCATAACTGGATATATATCCCCTCAGGTCGGGGCTCCAAACCTGACAATCCAATTAAAAAATTGGAAAAAATTATCCCCATCCCCTCACCAGTTATTCCATCTTTATTTATATATTTTATAATATTAATATGAATAATATATATATATATATATTAAAATTATTAATTATATTAAAAAATTAGTATTGAAATTATTACTTATTTTTTTATTATACATGGAAAATTAATATATATATATATAGTTATTTAAAATTATATATGTTTGTATATCCTTCTTTTACGTATAACTTATATATAAATATATAATTACCAATGAAAATTTCCAAAATTTAAATGTAAATTTTTGAATTAAAATTCACTTACAAACATATATAATTACAATATACAAACACGCATATAAAATGTAGATTAGATATTTATAATAGAAATTTATATCTGAAACTTAGAATTCAAATTTCTAATGAAAATTCTCTATTAAAATTATAAACAAGAACTTTTTTTAAGAAAAGTTTCATTGAAAATTTTCCAATGGATATTTCTTGAAATATAATGTAAAATTTAAAAGAAAATAAACTTACAAAAATATATAATTACATTACACACACAGACACAAAAATAAGAAATTTACATTTGAAATTTATAATAGAAATTTACATTGGAAACTTCCAATAAAAATCTTCTGAAATTCCTCCAGTAAAAATTTTCATTAGAGATGTACATTGAAAATGTATACTAGAAATTCTCCAATGGGAATTTCAGTTGGAAGGCTTCTAGAGAAAGAAAATAATATTAATGAAAACTCCATTCAATTCATTCAATGAGGGTGAAACCCCTACCATTATTGCCCTATTTAATTTTATTAAAGAAATGTAATTAAGGGGAGGACAAAAGTGGGTGAGGGGAGGCTATAAAATAGGATCTCTCTAATGGTTTTCATCATTGACTTCTCATGAAACATATCATCGATATTGAGTGGATTATTTTCCAAGGTGTTTCTCTAGGTATTCAAAATATATTATATTGAGTGTTTTATCATTATAATTGAGAGAGATTTTGTAGCCTCATTTTACCATAGTGAAATCCTTCTATTTTCCTCTAGATTTTTACCCCTTTTTTGGGGAGGTTTTCCAATGTTACATATGGTGTTAATATTATTTCTTCATTTTTTAACATTATTATTTATCTCACAATTATCATTGTATTGAAAGGAAAATTATTTCTGATCCTAAAAAGTGGTATCAAATGTGAGTTTCTGGCCTGAGAAGATTCATGACTGTCGACGTGTCCAAATTGTGGCGAAATTCAAGATAAAAAAATTCAATGGAAATAATTTTTCATTACGTAAAATAAATATGAGAGCGATGTTGTGGAAATATAATAACCTATAAGTAATTAGTGATAAAATAGAGGGTGTAATGGGGGGGGGGGGAATAGAATGACATGGATGAGAATGTTATTGCAAACATTCATTTGGATTTGGAAGATAGGGTCCTATTAAGTATTGCAAAATAAAAAAGATAGAAAATGAATTTTGGATACTCTAACAAAGCTGTACAAGACAAAGTAACTTCACAATAAAAAATTTTGGAAGAGAAAATTATAACTCTTTGAATGTTGGAGTAATCATTAGTGACTAACCACATCTATACCGTCAATACTATATTTTCACAGATTACAGTGTTAGGCTACAAAATTTTGGATATTGAATGTGAGGAGATCCTACTCTAGAGTTTTTCTAGATTCATATAACAAACTTATTATCACCTTAACCAATAACATCCTAATAGATATATTAATTTTCAATTATGTTTCAACTACAGTTCATGGAGAATAATTTCAGCTCAAGAGAAAATAAAATGGATAGAAAACTTCACACAAAGAGTAAGATCTATCAATAGAAAGAGGAAGAATTATATTTATTTGTTCTAGTAGGATCCAGAATACTGACAAGTCTAAATAAAGGAGCAAGAATAAAAACTTCAAATGTTATAGTTTTCATTATAGGGGAAAGTTTAAAAAATTATATTGGAATAAGAAGGGTGGTGAGAAGAACTCTCAATTAAATTTGGAGATTATATATGGAAATGGAAATGTACTAGTCAGGGAAGTGGAAATGACTGCTGAAGGTAGACAACATCTTAACGATTCATGGATTATTGACCCAGGTGAAACATGATACATGACATCTTGTTGATAATGGTTTGATCAATATGAAACTATCCCAGAAAAAAAATGTGTATATGTGAAAAATAATACATTGAAGATCATTGGAGTCAGAACCATCAAAATGAATATGCACAATAGCATATTCTGAACCCTTCAAGGAATACGCCATGTGAAGGGCCTCAAGAAGAATATTTTTTCCTCAAGACAATTTTATGATATCAGATGCAAGACACGCACCGAGGAAGGGTTGATGAGGATTGTGAAGGGACCGCTTGTGGTGATGAAGGTAGATAATATCTCATAAAAATTGTACATGATTATGGGCTAAATGTACAAGGAAGTAAGGATGGTTTTCACATCAACTACCTCGATGGAAGAGTTGACAATGCTATGGAATTGAATGATTTCCCATATGTTTTAATGAGGCCCGAAGATTATTTTTTATCAGAAGTTTCTCTCTAGATTATGAAGGTATCCTTACCATTTTGTAAGAATTTTGTTTTGAGTAAGAAACACAGATTGAAGTTTGGAATGTCAACAAAAATGAGGAAGGTAATATTGGATTTGATCCATTATGACATTTAAAAAGAACCAGTTGTGTCTCAAGGAGGATCAATGTACCTTTTATCTTTCATTGATGATTATTCTAGAAGATGTTGGGTGTTTTAAATAATGAGTAAAGAAGATGTATTTTATGTCTTCAAAACATTCAAATCATGGAAGAAGCTTGAATTTGTAAAAAAGATCAAGTGTTTGGGGACTGATAATGGTGGAGAATATATAAGAGAGGTTTAATGACCTAGAACTCCACCAATGAAATTTCCCTTAATATTTTTATATGTTATAAATCACATAAAACAACACAGAGAAAACAAAACAATATTTATAAATGAAGAATGAATGAATAAGAGGTATTTATATAAGTTAAGGAACCTATACTAATGAAATAGTAACTTGATCTTAGGAATAGTGATATGGCCCTTATAAATAGTAAACCAGCCAAATGAATAGTAACCACACTCGTAATTTTTTTTAAAAAAATAGACACTTTATAAATTAAAGTATCATATAATAATATCACAGTATAAGTAAATGAATATTTTAAAATTTATTAATTAAATGTCTCTATTTTTATAAGTCATAAATATTTAAATGAAATTTAATAATTAATAATATGATTTAAAAATATTATTTTAAAAAAATTATTCATGTATTTACATTTTTATGTTTTATGACACTACGGGAAAAAACTCTTATTAGGACAAGGTATTTGCGACGGGCTTTATTCCCGTCGCAAAAACTCCGATGAAAAGCGTATTTGCAACGGGAATATATTCCCGTCACAAATGGTCAGTTATTTGCGACGGAAATGCAGGACCCGTCGCAATTACAATGGCGCGGTTTGCGCGCCAAAACGCGGGAAGCCTATTTGCGACGGGTAGAAGGCTACCCGTCGCAAGTACCCTGCGGTGGTAAATAGTATTTGCGACGGGACAATTGTCCCGTCGCATCAAATTATTCACCAGGTGTTATTTGCGACGGGTCCCATCGCCAATACCGGCCGCAGTAAAGCCTATTTGTGATGGTCGCCTTCGACCCGTCGCAGCTACCCGGCGGTGGTAAATACTATTTGCAATGGGTAAATTGTCTCGTCGCAAAAAAATATTTACCGGGTGGAATTTGTGATGGGTTCCATTTCAAATACCGGCGGCGGTAAATAGGAATTTGCGACGGGGATATCCGTCTGTCGCTAATGGTGTGTCGGCAGGCAGATATTTGCGACGGGCCCGTCGCAAAAAACCCTTTTACCCACCGCCCATAATTAATGCGGGAAAAGGTATTTGCGATGGGGCTCATCGCCAATACTGGCGGCGGTAAATAGGAATTTGCGACGGAAATAGCCGCTCGTCGCTAATGGTGCGTCGGCAGGCAGCTATTTGCGACGGTTCCGTCACAAAAAACCTTTTAACCGCCGCCCGTAATTAATGCGGGCGAAGGTATTTGCGACGGTATCTCTTCGAAAATACAACCGTCGCAACTAATCTAACCTATATATACAACCCATGTGTTTTTTTTTCAATAACATTCGGATCTCTCTTCCCCTCTCTGTAACTTCCAGTTCTATGTAGAAATTTTTTTTTTCTTTAGAGAAGCGGAGATAAGGAGTTAGAAGACGCAGATTACTTCAAAATATCGAAGGTATTTATATTTTTTTATTTTTAAAATTATTTTTAATTGTTAAATTATTTTTAATTGTTAATTTTAATTTTTAATTATTGATTTTAATTTTTTTAATAGAATGTTTAGTATCTATATAGTATAATTAGATTAAGTGGTTGTACCAAATAATCCTTGTCTGGATACGAACAAGTAAAGGCGGTTCTGGCACATATGTACCTAAGAGTGAAAACTCTGACAAGGTGTTTCGAGCTTGACTCGGGGTAACCTGGTACACGACAACGGGCCTTGCTGTACTCTTGGATCGACACTCCCGGAGGATGTTTTGGTAATAATTTGAAATAAATATATAATTATCATATAATTAGGAAATAATTAGATTTAATTAGATTTAATTAAGATAATTATCATATAATTAGGAAATAATTAGATTTAATTGATTAGAAATAATTAGGAAACAATTAAAATAATTAGGAAACAATTAAAATAATTAGGAAACAATTAAAATAATTAAGAAACAATTAAAATAATTAGGAAACAATTAAAATAATTTGGAAACAATTAAAATAATTTGGAAACAATTAAAATAATTAGGAAACAATTAAAATAATTAGGAAACAATTAAAATAATTAGGAAACAATTATATTATTTATATTCATATTATTATTATTTTTTTATATTAATATTTCATAATTATATTATATTTATTTTTTATTATTAATATTATAATAATATAATTTATCTATATTATCAATATTGCTATTATTATTATATACAGATTTTAATAATATTATTATTATATTAATTTTTTATATTATTAATATTAGTATTATTATATTATATTATATTATTTATATTCATATTATTATTATTTTATATTAATATTTCATAATTATATTTTATATATTATTTTATTTATATTATAATAATATAATTTTTTTATATTATTAATATTATTATTATTTTTATATAATATTATAAGATTTGTATTAATTGTTTTTTATTTTATTTTTTTTAGTATTTGCGACGGGATTTCCCGTCGTAAATATTTTTTTACTATAACATTTACGACGGGAAGAATACCCATCGTAAAAACATTTCTGCAACGGTCCGTCGCAAATACCTTTTTTAAATTTCTCATTTGCGAAGGGTCAGAAACCCGTCGCAACTAATATATCTACGACGACCCGTTTCAAATACTTGTTTTATATATAAACAAAAATCGATTTCCGACGGGGGAAAAATACCGTCGCAAATACTCTTTTTGCGACGGGACTGCCGCAAAAACACATATTTGCGACACCATTTTCGGCAACGGGCGATTTGCGATGGGATCCAATCACAAATCGCCCATCACAAATATTAAGGTTTCTTGTAGTGTGATTTTAGAATAATTTTATGATACCTTAGTTAATTTTTTGAAAGTGTTATAAAATCAGTTATAAATTTAAAATCTATATTTTTTGAGTAAATTATGGTTTTAATTAAAACTTTAATTACACATATTTAGAAAAATATTTTCAAGAAATGAAGTTTATTTTTTAATTATAAACATCAAAATATGGTTATGGTGATTTTTTGGGATTTTTCTAAAATACATTATTTTTTATGAATAGTAAAATACGATAATTTATGACAAATGCTAAATACAAAATTTATTGAGTCATAGATGATGTATGGATAATGTAAGATCATAATATTAATCTCTCCTTAATTATTTTAATATATGTGATGATAATTATAAAACTATTTATAGTATTGAGCCAAATAGTAATCTAATTAATAAAAAAATTCAATGAAACCCCCCTCTCCTAAACTAAAAATACCACCCCTCACCCCCTCTTCTCCTCACACCTCTAAGTCTTGTATCTTGTCAAAATTATGACAAATAATTTTACCTAATATCTTCTGATTTCCAAGATCTCTTTTTCTTTCCAAAATACCAAAACTTGTCCCCCCAAAGGAGGTTCTCAAAGAGGATAATTCAAGAGGTAAATCATCTTCCTTTTTCTTTTAATTTCATTTTAATTTATTTAATTTTATTATCCTATCCTGATATCCTCTATCCAAATGACCATGATAAATATATTATCATCTATATACTATAATTATTTCATGTTAATTTAATATCCATTATCAATCTCCTTACTATTTCTCTATTTTATTTTTAAAACAAAATTATTTTCCGGGAGGTGTTGATTTACAACCTTCGTGGACGATGAACTTTCATTCTTTAATTTATCTTTCATGTCTAGTCATGAAACCATATTTATGGTTGAAAAAGATTATACAATATGTATTATATCTAATGTAAGGTTCTGAGAACATTTTATATACATAATATTAAATAATAGAACAAAACTAGTTCATTGTGATCAAAAAACCGCTAAAATTTAGATAAACGATTATCATTAGCATGTTATCTAATGATTCATTATCATATATGAAAAAAAATAATAGATAATAAAAATTAAACTTCTATTTGTTTATTAATAACATTTAATCCCAAATATGGAGAATTATATCAATTTTACATGAACTCCATTACTTATAATCAAGTGAACCGATCATCAAATCAAGGAAACAAACACTCCAGAACGACGAAATTCAATCTTATAACTAATAAAATGGACATAAATTAACTTAATAAAATTATAATAAACTAATTAAATCTCTAATATGTTATGAATTAAATTATTTATGAGTCTAATTATATATTCCAAGACCTTAAGTTCAAGTGCAGAACACATTCACAAATAAAGTAAGGGTTTCTACCCAAACCTCTATTTTCTTTTGGGTTAATATTTTTCTCTATTTAACCCAATAAAATTATTAATTATTCTTATTTAATCCTCATAAATTGTGTGTGAACATTCTATATATATGTTCCAATAATAATCCTTCTTTATTTTATAGGGATATACAAGTTTTAAAATGATCTTTCTCAAATATTTCCCGATAAAAAAGCCCGATCCAAGGGAATTTCTCGAATTATTACATATTTTCAAGTGTAATCCACAATATGTTTTAAGCCAACATTTATTTATAAAATAACCCATTTTATTATGAAATAATATAACTTAGTTAAATTTTGGTTTTATACAAATATTTTTCCAAAAGAACTCTTCTTTGCAAAGTAAAAGAGTATTTCTCTCAAGAATTACTCGATGATTTTACAAATGTATTTTCATCTATATCAACACTATTGTTTATTCTAATGTTTAATAATGATTAATATTTCATGATATAATATACCATATTTTATTGAATAGATTATTACTATTTCGACTCTGGATGTTCTATCTTGATACCATTCACCATATTTCTATTAATAGTTAGTGTTTATGTTTACTGATTGGGGAAAGTTATTTATATTTTAAATGATAATTTAAATATTAATTTATATATTGATTGTGTTTTACCCCATTCGTATGAGGAATTAATTAGACTTATTAATTGTTAGTTGGGGCCCTTTTTATCCCTTAGTGCATTCATAGGTCTCATGAGACAAACTAGTTTGGGTTTTTACCCATTTATGTATGGTCTTGGCATGATCCCTTCACAGTATGTTTATGGTGTCCCACATTTTCAATTTCCTCATTATTAAACTAGTAATTTATAGTCCATGTGATTATTCATCTAGTATAATATCCATGGTTAGGTTTTATTGTTTAATTTTTTAATCAGTTTTTATTCCTTTCATTTTATATTCTAGATTATGTTTTAATGGCATGTGTACTTTTAGTTTTTCACCATGCCTTATTATTTATGCTTCTACTCTATTTTTTACCCTTATTGAGAATCTTATATCACACCTTTATTATGTTTTATTTTTAACTAGGATGAAAAAAGTATATTATAAATTACTGATGGGGATAATATAAGAGTTTTGGATGTTTCCAAAGGAATTTATATATATTTATTTCCTTTCAAGTTGTAGTGTAAAACTTATTTATATATCTGGTTTTTCAAAACTACTAAACTATTCGTTCCTTGGAGACATGTCTTCTTTGATTATATGCCAATATAATAAAATAAGACACTGAATCTAGGTTCAGGGTCCTTACAGATGGTATCAATGGAAGTTTAGTAGAAACCTTGGAAACTAGATTTAGAAAACATAGATTAGGGAACAAAACCCTAATATAGACTTTGAGGACAATCACACAAGAACATCATAGAATTTTTATAGGGTAGATATTATGTGAATCTTCATAGTAATACAACCATTTCTAGATACTAAAAGTGGATGTGGTTCTGGAATAGATATACCTAGGGGTAACAACTCTAACAAGGTGTCCCAGGCTTGACTCGGGGTAACCTGGCACACAACAATGGGCCTTATTGTGCACATGGTTTAACACTCCCGGAGAAAATTATTAGGATAATTCATTTTTTATTTACAAACCATTCTAAAATATTTAAAATTAATGATGTCTCCAAAGAAACCATGTTTATGATTATGAGAATTACTATGCATATAATTTCAATTCGTGTTAATTATTTTACTAGTATTGAGATTATACATTATGATTCAAAACATAATATAATGTATACCATTATTTATAAATGGCTCATAGTGGAAGGAATAGGAATAGAATGAATGCGTAATATCCCATGTAGGGATTTTCCTCATATGCAAGATAATGATGTTGGTTCTGGAGCTGTGATTGGTACAGAGCAACTTATATCTATACTGGGATAACTAAGCCAGGTTATGAATAATAACCTTACATGTATATAGAATCCTAATTCACAACATGGATGAGTAATGTCAGACCGCTTTATGTGATAACAACCTCCACCATTTAATGGGACTAAGAACCCATTTGTAGCGAAACATTTGATAAGTTCTTTAGAGGAGACAATTTTTTTCTTTGGGATGTAATGAAATAGAGAAGGTTTTTATGGAAATTTATCATATTTTGAGAGATTTAGATCAATGGTGGTCATTGATTAAAAACCTAAAGTAGGATTAATAAATATGAAAAATGGAATGGAGATAATTTAAAGAACTTTTATTAGAAACATACTTTTCTCATGAACAATGAGCTGATATGGTAAGGCATTTTCTGAGTCTGGGGAAAAGGGAGGATAAGAATTTTGAAATGTATGGAGCTTACTTCACGTGGTTATCAAAGAATTTTTCAAACTATATACACAACCCAAGGAGTAAGTCTGATTGGTTATTTCATGGTTTAAAACCATTCCTTCTATGGGAACTGTTCTACCAAAAATTCCAATCAAATGAATATATAGTCTCATGTGTTATCAATATAGAAAATGAATTATTTAATTCTTACGAATATAAAGGAAATAAATAGAATAATATTCTTGTTGAACACTTTGGAAAAGGAAATAAGGAAATGGGGATAACAGGAATAGTTGAATTTCCACGTAGTAGTAATTATGGGAAAAGACACCCCGGTACTTGCCTGAAGAGAATGGGAGTCTGTAACATGTGTAGAGAAAAAGGTCACCAAACCTATGATTATAAGGTAAATAAAGAATCTTACAATGTTCAATGTGATAATTGTTAAGATATGTGAAATTATTCACATTAATTTCCTAGACGTCAAGGAAACATTCCCTAGAGAAGGACAAGGGAACAAGGAAAATTTGATGGGATCACAACTACTGAGGTTGAAGTGCCTAATGATATGGTGGTAGGTACTTAAATAATTTCCTCAAATAAATACTATTATTTATTTGATTTTGGATCATTGAATTATTTTATATCTTCCCAGTTTTCAATGAAAATTAAACACTTCCAATTTTATTTATTAAAAGAGATTTTGGTCAAAACTCCTAAGGGGAGTATCGTTGCAACAAAGATGTATCAACCAGTCCCATTTATGACACATAAATGTGATTTAGTCCCTAAAATTATCATAATAACTATGATTAATTTTTTTATAATAATTGTTATGGATTATCTTCCAAATTATGATGTGAAAATTTATCACAAGAAGAAATAAGTTATAATTTTTTAGAATGATGTAGAGTCCCTTAACTTTAGAGAAGAAAAATCGCCATTTGATTCTTTTCTAGAGCCACCCCCAGTAGCTCTACTGAATGAAATTATTGGGAGGAAGATAATTCAATAGCTATGGGTGAGGGAATAAATATTCAAATTTAGGATGTCCCTATTTTGCAATAACATGTTCATGTATTTCCAAAGCATTTACCTAGACATCCTCTGAAGCTGGAAATTTAGTTTTCTATTGATTTAATTCTTGGTGAAAGGCATATATCAAGAAATCCTTCTAGAATGACCACCGTAGAATTAGTGGATCTAAATAAACAACTAGAGGAGTTGAGTAGTAAGTGTTTTATTCACCTAAGTGTTTCTCCATGGAGATATCATGTTATTTTCATTAAGAAGAAATATGGAGCTATGAGGATGTGCATTGACTCTTAAGAGATTAATGCTATTATGATAAATAAAAAGTATCATCTTCTTTACATTGATGATTTATTTGATCAACTTCACGGATCCCAATAATTTTCAAATATTGAACTTATATCTTGATATAATCATTTGTGAGTGAGGAAGGAAGATATTCAAAACAACATTTTGAACCAGGTATCGGCATTATGAGTTTACAGTAATGCCTTTTGGACTAATTAACACACCCACTATTTTCATGGATATAATTAATAGTGTTTTCAAAAAATATCTTGATAAATTTGTTGTGGTATTCATTAATTAAATATTGGTATCCTAAAAATGATATGAAGATCATGAGAATCACTTGTGTATTATTTTGAAGACTCATAGAAGAAATGAGTTATATGGGAAGTTTAGAAAGTGTTAATTCTATCTTAAAAATGTTTCTTTTCTTAGAAATATTTTTTCCAAGGATGGAATATTAGTTGATCTTATGAATAAAAAGTTTGTTCAATAATGGCCTACACCAACAAACATAACTGAGGTATGTAGTTTTATTGGTTTAGCAGGTTACTATCAGTGTTTCATTTTGAATTTTTTCCTGTTAGCGAACTCGTTAACCAAGCTTACTTATAAAGGGGTTAAGTTCTTATAAACTAAATAATTTGAAGAATGGTTTGAATAATTGAAGATGTGATCAGTGAATGCTCCAATATTGACTCTAACATCAGGGAATGGTGGATTTGTGATTTATAGTGATGCATCAAAGAAAGGACTTGGTTTTGTCATTATGGAAAACAATAGAGTTATTTCTTATGAATCAATGAAATTAAAAACTCATGAATAGAACTATACAATTCATTATCTTGATTTCTAAATCTATAATATTTTCTCTGAATATATGGAGGCACTATATATATGGTGAAATATTTGAGATATATATAGATCAAAATATTTTGAAATATATCTTATCATAGAAAGAACTAAACATGAGGTAAAGGAAATGCCTCGATCTACTCAAGGATTATGATTTTTCAATACACTACCACCTAGGGAAGGTGAATAAGGTAGTAGATGTATTGTGAAGGAAGGATCATGGGGTTCTAAACAAATGAGGATTGATAAGTATCATGTGTACATGGATCTAGTAAAGATGGGTATGGAAATTCTCAAAAGAGGGTAAGCATCACTACTTTTTCAAATGGTTTACAAACCATATTTACTATAAAGGGTTAAAATTTCTCAGTCTGATGATGAAAATATTCAAAAGAAAACTAATATTGTGAATGATGGGAAGTTAGAAGACTTCATGTATAAGAATGGAATTATGAAATTTGGGAGAAGTAAATGTGTACCCTCTATCCCTGAGATAAAAAGGGAGTTATTATATGATGCTCATAGATACAATTTATCTATAAACCTAGGTAGCACTGCTATGTATAGAGATTTGAAGGAAAATTTTTGGTGGGATAATATGAAGCAGTAAATTTATGATTATGTATCAAGATGTTTAGTCTTTTAACATGTGAATGTTGGAAGACAAAATACATGAGGAGTCTTGATACCTCTTCATATTCCTACTTGGAAATTGGGTGACATCACAATGGATTTTGTCACCAGATTACCAAAAATTCCAAGAAATAATGATGCAATATGGGTAATTATTGATCGAATTACCAAATCTACACATTTCCTCGCTTTAAGGGAAGAGTTTCCACTGGAGAACCTTGCAGGACTCTATATCAACGAAGTTTTTAGTCTTAATAGAGAAACTATTTCAATATTTTCTGATCATGATCTATGATTTATATTGAAATTCTGTATATGTCTTCATAAATCATTGGATATTGTTCTTATTTGAGTACTACTTATCACCCTCAAACTGATGGGCTGTCAGAATGGATGATCCAAACTTTAGAAGACATGTTGCGATCATGCTCACATTATTTTCAAGGTATGTGGGAGAAATATTTAACTTTGGCAGAATTTTCCTACAAAAATATTTTGAATTATAGTATTCAAATGGAAATATATGAAGCAATGTTTGGAAAGATATGTCATACACCAACTTTTTAGGATGAAGTTGGTAAAATAATGTTAACAGGACCAAAACATGTGGAGGAAACAGCAGTGAAGGTATATACAATTCAAACCCATATCAAAGTATCTCAAATAAAGAAAAATATCTATGTTGATAATAGAAGTGAGGATTTGGAATTTCAAGTTGGAGATCGCGTTTTCTGGAAATTATCTCCATGGAAGGGCGTTATAAGATTTGGTAAGAAAGGTAAATTGATCCCCAGGTACATTTTCCCTTTTCAAATTATATAGGTAATTGGATCTAGGATTATTGTTTAGTGATGCCACTAATAATTTCTAATGTACACAATGCGTTCCACAACTCTATATAAAAGAAGTACATACCAAACCCCAGACATGTAGTCACTTATGAAGGTATCGAATTCAAACCTAACTTAACTTACTGTGAAGAGACTATCTGGATTCTGGACACTAAAGAATAGGTGTTGAGGAATCAGATGACTTGGATGGTAAAGGTACTTTGGAAAAATCATAAAATATATGAGGAAATGTGGGATCCTGATGAATTTATGATGAATAACTATCGAAATATTTTTGTGAGTTGACATTCTAGAAATTTCAAAGACAAAATTTTTATAGGAGGGGAGAATGTAATGACCCCGAACTCCGCCAATGAAATTTCCCCTTTGATATTTATATATTATAAATCACATTAAACCACAAAAAGAAAACAAGATAATATTTATAAATGAATAATGAATAAAATAAGAGCTATTTATAGAAGTTAAGGAACCTATAAACTGATGAAATAGTAACTTGATCTTAGGAATAGTGATATGACCCTTATGAATAATAAACTTTCCAAATGAATAGTAACATCACCCATTAATGTATAAATACAACTTAGACACCTTAAACATTAATGTATCATATAATTATATAAGAGTACAAGTAAATGAATATTTTAAAAATTATTAATTAAGTGTTGGTATTTATGTAAGTCATAAATATTTAATTTCAATTTTATAATTAATAAGATGATTTAAATGAAAATTTATTTACATAAAATGTTTTCATAAATTAAAATTTTATTGTCTTATGATTTTCAGATAATTTTATGAGACCTTTGTAAATTTTTTAAAGTGTTATAAAATCAGTTATAAATTTAAAATCTATATTTTTTTTGTAAATGATGGTTTTAATTGAAAACTAAATTTCTCATATTTAGAAATTTATTTTTTTTAAACATAGTTACCTTTCTAATTATACACATCAAAATATGGTCACGGTGAATTTTTAGGATCTTTATAAAATACTTGAACTTTTTATGAATAGTAAAATATGATAATTTACAATAAATTATAAATACATAATTTATTGATTCATAGATGATGTATGGATGATGTAAGCCCATAATATCAAACTCTCCTTCATTATTTTAATATATTTGATGATAATTCTCAAACTATTCATAGTCTTGATCTAAATATTAATCTTATTAATAAAAAGTTTAAGGAAACCCCCATATCCTCCACTATTACCACTACCCATCGCCCCCTCTTCTCTTCGCACTAATAATCCATGTATCTTGTTAAAATTCATCCCAAATACTCTTCCCAAGTCACTCCCCTCATCTAGGATCTTTTTTTATTTCCAAAATACCAAAGACTGTAATGACCTGGAAAATCTGTATAATTTTTTTTAACTATATAAAATTATTATGAGACTGTCAAAATTGATGACACATGATTCTGAGTCCCGAAGTACCTAGAATGATACATTTAAAACTGTTAAGATTTAAATAGCGTGTGTGAGTGGTATTTTTTGAAAAAAAAATAACTCTTAAACATGTGTTTGGATCAGAAATATGAGGGCACCGTTGCGTTCAGGATGGTGGGTTTACCCTAGGCGTGACTTAAGTTTAGTTGATGCAGGCCTCCAGTGAGAAAACCCAAAAATTTCATAACCGTAATTTAAATAATTAAATAATATTATTTTATTTTTCAAATGCTTATAACTAAAGAATGGAGAATTGAATTAGAAATCTGAGACCACCGATGAACTCATGAGGGTATTCTTTCTTTATGAAGATCCTAACCTTGGCCGACATGGGCCAAAAGTGGAAGTTAGTTTTTGGCCGTAAATAAACTAATTAAGTAAAAATTATTTTATTGTTAAATTATTTAACTCATAAATGGTAACTCGGATTGGAAATCCAAGAATACTGTTGATCTTGAGAGGGTGTGTTTCCCTTAGGAAGAGTGTAACCTCGACCGACACGGGTCGAGGGTGACTGTTAATAATTTTTCAACTTTTTTTAAGGTACATTCAGTAAATGTGTAGGAGGCAATTTCTATCATTTGAATTAGTTCTCATATTAAAAATATGAGGGCACCATTGAATCCACAATGCTGGGATTTTATTAAGGGAAGCATAACTTTGACCGGTAAGGGTTGGACAAAAAATTTAATTTCTTAGACTTTACAAAAAAATAATAAAATAACTCAAGGTTATTTTATTTTTTTCAAGATTTGGAAAAACGGTGGTAGAACTGTAGTGAAATGTTAAAACATTTAATGGATTGACTCTTAAGTTGTGTAATTGCACCGTTGGGAGAAATAATAGGTTCGGTAACAGAACCATTAAAAGAGTTAAGATGTTCATTAATTAAACTCATTAACGAACCTCGTTAATTGTGTGATGTGTTAATCTCCAGCTTCCACTCTATTTAATCTAAGCTCAGGATTGGGTTTTGGGAGATCTATGAGAGGAAGCTCTGACGAAGCGCCATCGACCTTCCGCTCTGTTGAAGAATGTGATCGAGCGACGGTCGTTGGGAGAAACGATGGGCGACAGCGAACTCCGATGAACACCATCAGACGTGGACACTCCTTCCTCATCTGTAACGCCTTACAACAAACTCGAGGTAGGTTTTTTTGTTTAAATCCAAGTGATTTTATTAATTCAAACCCTCTTTATAGGAAAAACATGACGAATGTAGATCAACCAAACTGAGTTGATTCACGATTCGTATGAAACTGTGGGTGGTTGTTGAGGGAAAATTTTGAATGGGGTTAATCATTATCTATGTGACGTATTGTTTACTACCCACTTAATTTGATTCTAATGTAGAGATCGCAAAAATAATTAACAAGCCCCATACCCTCTGGTTTGGGATGGTCCGGGTCGGTTCGGGCCGGGCCAGGTCGGACAGGACTCGGACCCTTTCCGGCCTCGATACGCTTAAAAGTCCATACCTCACAAACCAGAGGTCATTTTGATGAACCGTCTGGGGATTGGAATCCTTGGAACAAGGATGTACTTTTGAGATACTCCACCAGAGGTTTAGAGAAATTTGGAGTATAACTGGTTTGGATTGAACCCGAATCTTACTAGGCCTTCGGTACTAAAACGCTTGTAACTCACAGGCAAGGAATCTGATTGATGCGCCTTTTGTTGCGTTGGAACCCTTATGACATGGAAATAATTTAGGTTACTCTTTTTTGGAAATTCTTGGTAGTTGAGGCATGATTGATATATTAAGGAGAAGGTTCTATGGAACTCAAGCTCACCGAGTGTGGGGAATCCTATGGCAGGCTGTCAATTGAAGAGAAACCCTATGTAGATCAGCGTCAGAGCGACCCTGTGTGGATCAGAATCACAACAAACCTGTATAGATCAGCATCATAGATACCCTGTGTGGATCATCATCATAGTGACCCTGTGTGGATAAGCATCTTAGAAACCCTATATGGATCAACATCATAAAGACCTTGTGTAGATCACCATCATAGAGACCCTGTGTAAATCAATAGTGCGTGACCCGATGAGGACCATCCTTAGAGCGGCTCATCGTGGATCTGTGACATACGACCCTGTGTGGATCAACAATGGAACAACTCCTTCATTGTTCAGTTATGGAAACTTCCTAATGGGAAAAATGATATATCTTAAGACTAATCATCTTTATTCATGATCTCTGAGTTGTGTACCTGGTTTAAGTTAAGTATTTTTCTTTGTGATTTATGATTGAGATCATGCCTTATGGTTTTTTACTTTATAAAATTATGAGTGAACTTTGGGGTTCTTGGGTTCTCTACTGGGTATTGTTATACTCACGACTGCACGGGCTTCACCCTCACCTTGTCATGTCTTATGGAGATGATGAACAGCTTGGCTGAGACCTTAGGGAGCCAGGATTAGGCTTTGCACGGAGGTGACATGTTGACATTGAAAGTTGTAGAGATAAGTTTTACCTACCATTTAGGTAAGATATTTAGCGAGTGATCTCAGGATCTCTTTTTTTGTTGTAGTTGTTTTTCTTTAAATTGTGCTTTTATTATAGCCCCTTTAAATTCAACTATACTTGTACTTAGTTTTTAGTGGTATGTTGTTTCCCTTTTGTGAGTTGGGACTTGGTTGGGTGTCTGTGTGTGTGTACAGGTATCAAGGAAGATTCCTCCCACTTGAAGGTTGACTCCTTTGGCACTAGTCGCCAGCCCCTGGGCTTTGGGAAGTGGGATTGGGGTAGTCACGGCATGGGCACGAGGGGACGGGTCATGAAAAAGTGGTATCAAAGGGTTCGGTTCTACCTGAAGAACTAAGAGTCTACATTTTCAATGGAGAAATAGTGTTAAGTGTCTTGAGATTAGATTCCAGTCTAGGGAGTCCAGTGTTGGTGCGGTGGCCGACATATCCATACACCAGGACCCTGAATTCTATTTTTCGACTTTGTACATGAAAACAATGATTGCATGTGTTTTTCAAATTTTTTTATTTTGATCTATTTTGTGTCAGCTCACCAGGTATAAATTATTGATCATGGTTCATCTTGATTCAATTCCAAGATTCCTCCACGTAGACAGCCATCCAGGATTCCAATGTGTGACCACAAGGATGGTCCACAGTGTGACAAGGCTTTAGTATAAGGACGATAACACGAGATGGTACCTTCAGGCGGTGTCCCAGTGATACCAATTCTTGTTGGTCAGCAGTTACTACCGGCACTACTAGTAGAGGACTCATATAGGCTCAGTTCCTTACATGAGTTTCAGTGAAGGATACCCATTAGGTTCCAAGGCGAGCCCAAATCATAGGCGTCTAAGGACTGTCTTAAGGTGTTGAATGAGTTTAAATCTAGTCAGGGCACCAATGGATCATATGGTGGTCCTGGTAGTGATCATTCTACGTGGCTCAGCAGGAAAATGGTAGGGTTTAGATTACCCCTATCTTATGATGAGGTGACTTTTTCTGTGGAAAAATCTTGAGAACCTTCCTCAGAGAAGGGGGTATCTGGCAATGAAAAGATAATGGGTTTGTGTTCCCAATAGCATCTGTAGTTTTGACAGGACGACATTTCGGAAGTTAATTATTTTTCAAGGCGTACCGACCATTACAGGTACTCGATTAATATGATATGAATAGTGCTTCAAGGCTTGAACCTTCAAGAGAGATTTGTTTTGGGACATCTAGTTTGACACTATTCCTTTGTGAATTCCTACTTATGTTAGGGTGATAGAGAGAACCTTTGTGGTTGAATGTTCTTTGGATGAGTAGATACAACCAGTGAATGTTAGGAGTGGGAAAACATGAAACTAACGTTAGTCTCAGAGTCTTAGACATATAAAATGTTTTGAGAAGAGAGAGTGATAGGGATAGATGAATCTATAGGGAAGTAGATGGGGAAGGGGAGCTAGGAGAGCAACAAGAAGTGGGGTATATTTATAGATGTTATGACCGCCACCCCAATGTGGTCCCCACCGGTCTTAGGGTTATGGAGGACAGGAGAAGGGAGTAGATGAATGTGGTTAAGGAGTGTGACCCAAGTGCTCCATGAATGATTAAAGGTACGATATATATCTACTACTAGCTTCCATGATTAATAGACATAGGTACTAATAATTCCTTCTTATCACGGATCCTGTTCAAGACCTAGAGTTTTTGGTTAAACCATTGACTTTACCCTTACGTCTAAAGATACCTATGAGTGGAGACTCAATAATCACACTTATACTGATGATGTGATATGACCCTTGAGGCAAGAGTTTCGGTTGGAACCTCTTGGTGGTAGCGTCGAGGCATTAAGATGTTAGTTTTAGTATGGACTGGTCATCTATAGTTCATGCTTAGATTGATTGTTTTAGGAAACAATGTTGCGGTATATCTAAAATGTTGGAATGTGGTTTTTCTTTTTTGGCGAAAAAGGAAACCTAGACATCACAGGATAAACTCATGCATAGGAGGGTGTAGCCGGTCACTCTTGAGTTTTCCATCCTTACCCTCGTGGAAGCAGGTTTTTTGAGTTTTCAGGTCCCAATAATAGTGGCAGATTTTGGGAACATACTTTCAAAAGATGTTTCTAGGGCTACCTCCCCATAGGGAGAGGGACTTAGGAATTGGATTTTACCCAAGTATGACACCAATATCTACAACTTCATATCGGATGGCTCCCACAAAGCTCTAGGAGCTGAGAGTGCAGTTGGGAGAACATTTTACTATCTTCCCTGATCACAAGAGTCTTAAGTATATATTCTTACAGAAGGACCTGAACCAGAGACAACAGCGATGGCTGGAGTTCCTCCAGGACTATGTCTTTGAGGTGGTCTACACTCTAAGGAAGGAAAAACATAGTAGCAGATGCACTCATCCAGAGATCGGGTTTAGAGTTGCGGAGTGAGAAGACAGAGCAGCTAGCCACATTACAGTCATCCTTCATGGATATTGTGGGAGAAACTTACCTCCAATCTATGATAGTAACTCCCCCACTTCTTCAGTGAGTCAGGGAGTCACATCTTGGGGACGTTGACTGTGAGACCCGATGTGCTCAGATATCCTCAGGACAGGCTCCTGAGAGATTTTCTGAAGGTGGGGAGTACGCCATCCTCTTCATAAGATGCACTATGGTACCAGTGACGCTACGGGAGGAGGTGTTGAGAGAGTTACATACATCCCCTTTGGAGGTACATCCTAGTGTGGTGAAGATGTACCAGGACCTCCAGTTCCAGTACTAGTGTCCAGGGATGAAGAAAGCGGCAGTGGATTTCATTTCACAATGTCTCACTTGTCAGAAAGTGAAGGTTGGGTATCAGGTTCCAGCAGGCTTAGCACAACCACATGAGGTGCTATAATGGAAGTGGGATGGTATATCCATGGACTTCATGATAGGGATACCACGTATGTCCAGGGGCCATGATTTTATTTGGGTGATTGTTGAACGACTCACCAAATCATCCCACTTGCAACCCATTCAAGAGTTAGGATCAGTAAAGATGTTGGGACGCCTCTACATATATAAGATACTACGACTTCATGGGGTTCCATCTATGATCATCTCAGATCATGATGCTCATCTTACATCCCGATTGTGGAAGGGATTATAGGAGTCATTCAGGACTCATTTACGTTTGAGCACCACCTTTCATCCTCAGACATATGGTCAGACAGAGCAGACCGTACCGACACTAAAGGACATTCTTCATTCTTGAGTCCTTGACTTTGGCTGCAGTTGGGAGGACCTCCTTCCCCTAGTGGAGTTTTCATAAAACAATATTTATCACTCCACTATCGTCATGGCTCATTTTGAGGCCCTGTATAGGCCACTATGTAGAAAAATTCTATGTTGTACAGACCTATAGGAGTCAACAATTTTGGGTGAAAATATGGAATAATCTACCACTGAGAAGGTGAATATCATCTAGGAGTGGATTAAGACTGCATAGAGCCGGCAGAAGTCTTATGCCGACAGGAGATGGAGACCCTTGTAATTAGAGGACGGAGATCATGTATTCTTATGGGTCTCACTCTGATGAGGATTGTGAAGATTTGATCGGGGCTGCATGCTATCTATAAGGATCATCATACCTTTCTAGATTCTCAGCAGAGTTAGTGATATGGATTATCACATAGCTTTCCCCCCAAAAATGCACCAGGTGCATAATTTTTTCCATGTGTCACAGCTAAGGAGATGCATGCATGATCCATCACACATTATTGACTAGGTCGAGTTGGATTTTGATGATGAGGTGACTTTTACGGTGTTCCGGGTGAAGATAGAGGATCGACAGGGGAGAGTCTTTCATGGATAGTCGATCCCTCTAGAAAAAGTTTGATGTCAGCACGATAACCTCTAGGAGAGAACATGGTTACAGGAGGCTTAGATTCGTGCTCAGTACCCTCATTTGTTTGATTTTCCTTTGTTTTGGCTTTCGGGGATGTAAAGCCCTAAAGTGGGAAAAATGTAATGTCTTGAAAATTAAGTATATTTTTTTAATTATATGGAATTATTACAAGACTATGAAAATTGAAGGCATGTGATTATGAGGATCGGAGTACTTGGAATGATCTGTTGAAAAAAGTTAATCTTTAAATAGCGCTTGTGAGTAGTTTTCCTAAAAAAGTGGAATAACTCATAAACGGGCACCTGGATCAGAAATCAGAGGGCATTGTTGCATTCAAGATGGATGTTTTACCCTAGGTGCGACTTAAGTTTAGTCGGCATAGGCCTCCAGTGAGAAAACCAAAAAATGGAATAACTATAAAAAAAAAATAATAAAATTATTTTATTTTTCAAATGCTTATAACTCACGAACGGAGAATCGGATTAAAAATTTTAGACCACCACTGAACTTGTGAGGGTATTATTTCCTTAGGTAGATCCTAACTGTGGTTGGTACGGGTCAACAGGAGAAGTTAGTTTTTGGCCATAAATAAAATAATTGAGTAACAATTATTTTATTGTTAAATTATTTAACTCCTAAATGCTAACTAGGATTGGAAATTTGAGAGTATCATTGATCTCGTGAGGGTTTTTTTTTCCTTAGGAAGAGACTAACCTTGATCGTTGAGGGTTTAGGGTGACTGTTAATAATTTTTTAACTTTTTTAAGGTACATTCAGTAAATGTGTGGGAGGTGATCTCTATCTTTTAAAGTGGTTCTCGGATTAAAAATATTAGGGTACCATTAAATTCACAGTGCCGAGATTTGATTTAGGGAAGATTAACTTTGACCAGAAAGGGTCAGATGAAAAAGTTACCTTCTTAGACTTTACAAAAAATTAATAAAATAACTAAAGTTTATTTTATTTTTCTTTTTTCAACCATTGGACAATTGGGGGTGGGAATTCAGTGCAATGTCAAAAAATTTAATGGTTTGACACTTAAGTTTTGTAATCGCACCATAGGGAGAAATAATGGGTTGGGTAACCGCACCATTGAGAGAGTTAATAGGTTCATTAATTAAACTCATTAATGAACCTCGTTAATTTTACTATGCATTAATCTCCACCTTCCACTCTATTTCATCTAAGCTTGGGCTTGGGTTTTTGGAGAGCTATGAGAGGAAGCTCTGAAGAAGTGGCATCGACCATCCGCTCCAACGAAGAACGTGATCGAGCGATGGTCATTGGGGGAAACGATGGGCCACAGTGAACACCAACAAAAACCTTTGGACGTGGACACTCCTTCCTCTTCTACAATTCCTTCCAAAAAACTCAAGGTGTGTATTTTTGTTTAAATCCAAGTGATTTCATTAATTCAAACCCTCGTTCTAGGAAAAACATGATGAACATGGAACAACCAAAATGAGTTGATCCAAAATTCGTATGAAACTGCGGGTGGTTGTTGAGGGAAAAGTTTTTAATGAGGTTAATCATTATCTATGCGATGTATTGTTTAATACCCACTTGATTTGATGCTAATGAATAGGGAACAATCCAAATAGACAAGGCCTGGACCCTCCACCACTTGGGTTTTTATTGCATTCTTTGGGGTGGATTTTGAACTCGACGAAATCTTGAATTCGGGAGAAACATAGTGACAATAGCATTTCGGGAGGCCCGTAGCTGCAATCGGAATGGAAAAAGGACCAATAGAGCTCACCTGGTGGCCCGCGGAAGCCCCACCGACACTGGCGGTGGGAAATGGTGGCGGGTGATGGTGACGAGAAACAGTGGTAAATGGTGGCGGGCGACGGTGTCGGGCGACGATGACGGGTGACGGCGACAGGTGATGGGGGGCGATGGCGGCGGGTGACAGCAACGGGCGACGGAGGCAGCCGTATCTCACCGACCTCATAGGAGAGGCGGTTCCTGGAGGTTCTGCGGTGGATAAAAGGGGTGGCTAGCATCGGCTGGCCGTGGTGGCAGCAGGCGGTGCACCGTCGCGCGCCTGGAACCAAGCCGCGACATCTAGCCGCGGTGGAGGGGACCTACGCCCCTTGGGTTCCGCTGATAGGGGAGGCACAATGTGGTGCTGTCATTGCAAACTGAATAGAATTTTTTCCATTTGGGAGAGGGAGAAACCCCCACGCGAGTCGGGCCAGTCCCACGGCCCGGTGGGCCGTGCCCAGCCAAGGCAGGCCAGGCCGGTCCTGTGAATTAGCGGGCCGACCCTGCGGTGGCCCCGCTCGTTTGGGATGACCCAGCCAGTTCAGGCCAGGTCGGGTCATACCTAGACCAGATCCGGTTGACCTAAACTGAGTTGGGTAAGGTCGGGTCAGGTCGGCCCAACTGGGTCGTATAGGACCCTAACCCTTTCCGACCCAGATACGCTTAAAAGGAGGTATCTCACAAACCAAACTTCTGTTTGAGAAACCGTATGTGGCACTGGAATTCTTGGAAAAAGATAGTCCTTTTGAGATATTCCATGTATGGTTTGAAGAAGGTTGGAGTATGGACGAATTGGATCGAACTCTAATCCAACCGTGCCCTCAATACTAAAACAATTATAACTCACCGACCGGGCGTCTGATTGACATTCCGTCTGTCGTGTTGGAACCCTTACGACATTGAGGTACTTTTGGTTACTCTTTTGTAGAAATTCGTGGTAGTTGAGGCATAACCAATATCTTAAGGATCATATTATACGGAACTCAAGCGTGCTGAGTGCAGGGAATCCTGTGGTTGGCTGTCAATTACAGAGTAACCCTGTGTCAATCAGCATCATAGCGACCTATGTGGATCAGCATCATAGAAACCCTATGTGGATCAACATCATAGGTACCTTGTGTGGATTAGAATCATAGAGACCCTATGTGGATCATCATCATAGATACCCTGTGTGGATCATCATCATAGAGACCTTGTGTGGATCATCATCTTAGCGACCCGGTGTGGATCAGCATCATAGAGACCCTTTGTGGATCAACATCATAGTGACCCCATGTGGATCATAAGTGCGTGACCCAATGAGGACCATCCCTAGAACGACCCTTCTAGGATTAGATACATGCAACCATTTGTGGATCAACAATGGAACAACTTCTTCATGGTTCAGTTATGGAAACTTCCTAATGGAATAAAATGATATTGCTTAAGCCTAATCATCTTTATTCCGGATCACTCAGTTGTATACATGGTTTGAGTTGAGTGTTTTGATTTTTCCTTTTTGATTGAGATCATGACTTATGGTTTTTCTTTGTGAAATTATGAGAGACCTTTGGGGGTCTTGGGGTCCCTACTAGGTATTATTATACTCAATATTGCATTTTCTTCTCCCACACCTTTTCGTTTCTTGTGCCGACGATGAGTATATTGGGTGAGACCTTAGGGAGAAACGACCAAGTGGTGCATGGAGGTGACAAGTTGTTGTGGAGAGATGTGGAGATGAGATGTACCTACCTTTCAGGTAGGATCCTTGGAGAGTGATCACATGAGATGTTTTATGTTGTAGTTGTTTTTATTTCAGTTGGTCTTGTATTCTAGCCCCTTTACTTTCAGTTGTACATGTACATAGTTTTTCAGTGGTATGTTGTTTCCATTTTGTGTGTTGGGACTTGGTTGGGCATGTGTGGGCGTACAGGTATCCAGGAAAAGGCCTCCCACTTACAGGTTGACGCGTTCGGCAGTAGTCGCTAGCCCCTAGCCTTCGGTAGGTGAGCTTGGGGTAGTCACGACATGAGCCTCATGGGACAGTTCATGACAAAAACCCCTTCCCCTAAGGATGTTCTCTAGGATGATAATTCAAGAGGCAAATACTCTTCTTTTTTCTTTTAATTTCATTTCAATTTATTTTCTTTTCTTATCCTATCCTCACATGATCTATTAAAATTATCATGATAATTATAGTCTCATATATATACTATAATGATATAACTTTAAGGGAATATCCATAATCAATATCCTTAATCTCTCTATTTTATGTTAAAAACAAAATCATCATCCGAGAGGTGCCGATTTACAACCTTCATGAATGAAGAACATTTATTATTTAATTTCTACATCAAGGATGGTAAATAAACCATTATTATTGTTGAAACAGATTATAAAATATGTATTATATCTTATGTAAGTTTTTGAAACCATTTTATATACATAATTTTAAATAATAGAACAAAAGTTGTTCATTGTGATCGAAAAAATGATGAAATTAAGCTAAATGATTATCATTAACATGTTATTTAATGATTCATACTCATTTATCAAAAAAATAATAATAAATAATACCAATTAAAATTGTTATTTTTCATTAATAACATTTAATTCCAATTCTTTATAATTATACCCATTTTACATGAACTCTATTACTTATAATCAAGCGAACCAATCATAAAATCAAGGAAAAACACTCCGGAATAATAGAATTCAATCCTATAACTTATCAAAAGGCCCTAAATGAACTTAATAAAATTATAATAAAATAAATAAATTTATAATAGGTTCTTAATTAAATTATTTATTAGTCTAATTTCATATTCCAGGACCTTAAGATCAAGTGCAGAACACATTCAGACATAAGGTAAGGGTTTCTACCTGAACCTCCATTTTCTTTCAGCTTTCTCTTTTTCTCTCTTTACCCAAATGAAATTGGTAATTATTATTATTTAATCTTCATACAATATTTTTTAATGATTTATATATATTCACCAATCAGAATCCATCTTTCTTTTATGGGGAGTTACATGTTTTAAAAAGATCTTTCTCAAATTCTTCCCGATAAACTAGACCGATTCAAGGGAACTTCTCGAATTCTTACATATTGTAAAGTGCACTCTATAATATGTTTTAAACCATCATTATTTTTATAAAATAAATCATTTTATTATGAAAAAAACTAACTTAGTTCACTTTTTGTTTTACATAAATATTTTTACAAAACAACTCTTCTTTTCAAAGTAAAAGAGTATTTCTCTTAAGAATTACTCGATGATTTTATAAGAGAATTTTCATATATTTAAAAACTCTTATTGATTATTATGTTTAATTAGGGTTATGATTTTATGATATCATCTACCATATTTTATTTAAGGTTTTATGATTATTTTGAATGTGGATGTGTTATCTTGATACCATTCACCATATTACCCTCAATGGTTTGTGTATATGTTTACTGATTGGGGAAAGTTATTTACATTTCAAATGTTAGTTTCAATATGAATGTATATTTGATTATGTTTTAACCCTCTTATATGAGAAATTCACTGGACTTAGTAATTGTTGGGTGGCGCCCTCTATAGCCCCCCCAGTGCACCGTTAGGTCTCATGAGACAAACTATCTTGGGTTTTTACCCGTTTATGTATGTCTTGGAATGAGGTCTTAATAGTATGGTTATGATATCCTACATTACACATTCCCTCATTACGAAACTAATAATTTATATTTCAAGTGATTATTCGACTAGTAAAATATCCATGGTTTTTTTATTATATAATTATTTAACCTTCTTTTATTCCTTCCATTTTATGCTCAAGATTATGTTTTAATGGCATTTGGACTTTTATTTATTCACCATGCCTTATTATTAATGCTTTCCTTGTATTTATTACCCTTGCTGGCCATCTGAACTCACCCCTTTCTTATGTTTTATTTTTCCCCAGGATGCGAAGAAGTATATTATGAATGACTTGAAGGGATAATCTAGCAGTTGTGTATATTTCCAAAGGAATTTTTATATTGAATTTCCTTTAAAGTTATAAGGTAAAACTTCTGTATGTATCTGCTTTTCCAAAACTACTAAAATATTCGGTCCTTTGGGATGCATCTTCTTTGTTTATATTCCAATGTAACAAAATAAGGAATAATCTCCGAGAAACTAGATTTGGGGTCCTCACATGATGATTTTTAATCTTTTTTTCAATAGGAAGGTATCAAGAGTCATTTCATGGTGACATACACTCCTCAATTGAATGGAGTGGAAAAGGGGATGAATCAAACCATATTGGAAAAAATAGTGGGACTGATTAAGACTACAGGAATTTATAAGAATTTGTGAGTAGAGGTAGTGGATACCACTTGCGATGTGATCAATTGATCCCATTTAGTGGCAATTGATCTAAAGACACTGATGGAGATGTGGACCGGTGAACTCACTAACTTTTCTAAATTTCATACTTTTTGAAGTCCTATATATAAATTTTTTAATGACCAGTTAAGATAGAATTTGGACTCTAGATCGAAGGAATGTATCTTCTTGGGATATGATGATGTTGCGAAGGCATATTTTTTTTGGGTCCCATAACACACAAACTTATTATCAGCATAGATTTCATTTTTACAGACGATAAGGTGAAAATAAAGATTAATGAAGACATGGATAAAGAGATCATAGAAACTAAAATAGTAGAGGTGTATAATGAAACAAAGGAAGAACCAGTTTCCTTAGAGGCATTACCAAAGCATGATGGTCAAGTACTAGATGATCATAGACTATAATGGTAAAATTGAGAGAAAAGATCACCTATATGGAACTCATATTATGTCACTAAGAACAATGTTGTGTGTTTCTTTTTTATATAGGATGGAGAACCATATTATTTTATTGAGTAAACCCAAAGTCAGACATATATTAAAATATGGAGACAATGTAGGAGAAACATAAATACCTATACAAGAACAAGATTTGAGATCTTGTTTCATTACCTCATAGAAGGAAGGCCATTGAGAATAAATGGGTCAACAAGATCAAGAGGGATGAAACAGGCCAAGTGGAAAGATATAGTATGAGACAATTGGTAAATGGATCTACTTAGAAAGAAGGTATTTATTTCAATGAAATATTTTCTCCTGTTTTCAAACTTATGACTATTCAGATAGTTCTGGTGATGTGTGCTATATACACTCTATATCTAGAACAACTATTGGTGAAGACAACTTTTTTCCAGGGTGATCTTCACGATAAAATTTATATGCTCCAACCAGAAGGTTTTTCCAAAAAAAATTAAATAGAACTCAATATACAGGTTTTTAAAAATAACTATACATCCTCAAACAATCATTGAGGTGTTGGTAGAATATATTTGATTCCTATATCATGAGTCTTGGATACAACATACTTAATTTAGATACTTGTTCATATTTCATGTGTCTAAAATTGTAATTATTTTATCATTATACTATTTTATGTGGATGACATGTTGGTTGTAGGCCCCAACAATGATCAAATCTAGGGGATGGACACATAATTAGATAAGGAATTTGATATTAAAGACCGGGGGCTTGAAAAAAATATTCTTGGGATAGAGATTCACCGAGACATCAATGATAGAAAAAATTTTCTATCATAGAATAATTACTTGAGTAAAGTCTTGAAACTCTTCAATATGAAATAATGTAATCCAATATCTACCCCTTTTCCCATTAATTTAATTTCATCCTCCACAATTATTATTAGCAGTGAATAAGAGAGGATAAAAATGTCTTTGGTGATGTATGCATTAGAAATGGGAAGTATGATGTTCACTATGGTTTGTATTGTACTTGACATTGCACATATAGTGGGAGTAATTAGTTCGTACATGGTAAATCAAATAAAATAGAATTGGAACACAATGTAGGGGATCTTGATATAGATCATGTAGACCTCTGATATTGATTTATGTTATAGAGGATTATATTTTACTATTAGAGGCTATGTTGATTCAGATTTTATAGGTGATTCTGACTGGATGAAATTCAATATAGGTTATGTGTTTACTCTTGATGGGGGATATGTGAGATATATTTTCAAATTATACTATGTTGTGGCCTTATACATGATTAGAGAAGAGTATATGGTATCAACATAGGCTTGAAAATAGGCGATTTTGATGGAAACAATGTTGGAGGAGCTCAGGCACAAATAAGAGCAGATTTCATTATTTTGTGACAATCATAGTGCCTTACACATTATAAAGAATCCATATTTTCATTACAGAATGAATCATATTGGTGTACAATATCATTTTTTGGATTTGATGGGGGAAGGAAGTGTGGATATGGATAAAATTCACACTAAATAAAATCTGGCATATTTCTAGAAAAATATAATTGGTTCTAATAAGTTCAGATGGTGTAGATCCTTGAGAAACCTTACAGAGACATGAGAAACATGTTTGGTAGATAGAAAGGATGTGTGGAGATGTGATCTGTACTTAGTAAAATCTTTAATTTGGAGATATTTTGGTTAATTTTTGTGGGATAAAATAATATTAATGGTTGATGCATTCAATTCATTCAAAGAGGGTTACACCCAACCATTATTACCTTATTTAATGTGATTAAAGGCCTTTAATTGAGGGGAGGAAAAAGGAGGGTGAGTGAAGGATATAAAATGGGATCTCCCACAATGGTTTTGATAATTGGTTTCTCAAGAAACATATCATCATCATTGAGTGTAGTATTTTACGTGGAGTTTCTCGATATATTTAAGAGATAATATTTTCATTGTTTACTCCATGTAATTGAGAGAGTGTCTATACCCGCATTTTACCATAGTGGTATTATTTTATTTTCCAATGGTTTGTTACCCCTTCCATTAGGGGGAATTTCACGTTACATCTAGTGTTCACTTAATTTCTTCATTTTTCACTTTATTTTTTATCTCACAATTATCATTGTGCCAAAGGGCCAATTATTTCCAATCATAACAATTTCTACTAAGAAATTATTTTACAATGAAAAATTCAACAATTTTAATTTACATTTTAAATGAAAATTCATAAAGAAAATTAATTTAATAGTATATATTAAAACATAAAATTTAATTTTGAGTGAAATCTCTTATAATTATAATGGAAATTTATAATGAAATTTTCTAATTATCATGAGAAATTTATACTCAAGATTAAATGAAATTATATATTTATATATATATATATTAATGTATATATACTATTGAATATATAAATTTATATTAATATAAGTACATACAAATATACATAAATATTAATGTAATTATATTAAAATATACATATATAAGTACATACAAAGAAGAGTACATATATGTAAAATATAGTCATATATAATCATTTAATTTATGTTTCCATTGGAAATTTGGAATGGAATTCTATGGTGTAAATCTATACTGTAAATTTAATTATGAAAATTATAAAATAAAAACATGTTTAAATTTCCAATGAAAATATACCTCAATAAAAAAATAAATTTTCAATAAAATATTTCCTAACAAAATTTCAACTCAAATTTCAACTTAATTTACAAGTGAAAATATATTAATACAAAAAACACGATCCAAATTTTCACAGGAAAACTACAGTGAAACTTTTAATGAAAATTTTCATCATAAATTTTCATTCTTAATTTCCATATAAAATATAAGTGAAAATATATTAATACATAAATAAATATTGGAAAATCCCGGTGAATATTTCCACTGAAATTTTCCAATAGAAATTTCCAATTTTTATTTCCTATACACTATATACTTCTTATTATTAATACAAAACAGATTTTTTTAGTGGAAATTTAAAATAAAAATGTTCACTATATGCATGAATAACATATTAATATTATAAATAATATAAATTTTCAATAGAAATATTTGGTTAAAAAAAACATCATAAATTTCCAGGGAAAACTTCCACTAGAAATTTCTTGTGAATGCTTCTATAGAAAATTTTCAGTACAACATTCCATAAGAAATTTGGAATTCAGTTTTCACATAAAATTATAATGTATATGTATAAATACATTTATCAAAATGGAAAATATTAATCATAAATTTACATGGAAAATTTACATTAGATATTTATATTGAAAATTTATACATGCATAAATAAATATTATATAAAATTGTACACAAAATTTTTATTGAAATTTTATACTATAAATTTACAGTGTAGATTATCATTGAGAATTTTCTATGAAAAATTTAAAGGAAAATTTTCAATAAAAATTTTATATATGTATACAAATTTACACTAAATATAAATAAACAATTTTTTATTTTAATTTATGTATATGTATTTATTAATCTAATTATAATTATATATATTTATATCAATAAGTATCCAATATTAAAATTTCTAATAATATATATGCACAATATTGAAATTATAAAGTTATAAAAATAAATTATTGAAAATTATAAATTTTTTATTCCTTTTTATGTAAATTATTTATCAATGTTATATTTATATAAACATTTGTTTTTTAAAATATAATGTTATATATTTTTATTTTAATAGATACAAGCGTATGGAAATTAAAATATAAAAACAATATATGAATTTTTATTACCAGTATAAAATAAGTATAATTATAATAAATATATAAAAAATTAACAATGTATAAGAATATGTGTTCACTAAAATGGGATAAAGGGTATTTTGGGTAAACTATTGATAATCTTATAATATATTTTAAAAAATGAAAAGTAGGTTTACATAATTATTTTCTATGTCAAAAAATGTTTCCCCATTTCAATCCCAATATAAAACGTGAGGGTTGGGTTCTCTCATGTGCTTGATATGATTGTTTTCTTTGAAATGTTTTGAATATCATGAATAAATTTTTCAACAAGTATATAATCTTAAAAACCCAAATTTGAGAAATGTTTCAATATTAAGAATCACTTATTATAAAAATTTTAATTTCAAATAACAGCTAATTTGGATGTGAGATTATGATTTTTCCTAGGAAATTTTCATGGTTTATCACTCCAACCACTTGATTTTTCTTTGGAATGATATTGATAAGGACTTCATAAATGGTAGAAATAAATCTTTAAATTCACTACCGTTAATTTCTCTAAAATGATTTCAAGTCTTTTGTTGTTGTATGGTTTTATCATTTCATTAGTTAGGACTTGTTGTGATAAGGTTTCTCTCTGCCACAAGTAAGGGTGTTATTCTATTTTCTTTTGTGAAAACACCCACACAGTAATACACACACACACACACATAATGTATAAATTTTATATTAAAAATATGATTAATTATATTTTGAAAAATATCATTAATTACATGATGTATAATTATATATATACAATTACAGTTAAAAATATTTATAAATATGTTCAAATATTTTTATATAAAAAACTAAAATTACTTATATTTAAATAAAATTAATTTTATAATATACTATTAATTATATATGTAATATTATTTTTATTAGTTATGTAAAAAATATTTTTATATATATTTTTAAAAAAACATTATTTAGATAAATGTGAATATAATTATATTCAATAATGTTATTGACCAAATTAAAAAATAATTATATATACATATATGTAGTTAATTATATGAAAATATAATTAAATTTTCAATTATATATAATATTATTTTATATTATATTTTAGATATTTTATTAATTATGAATTTTAGTTTATATATGTATTAATAAAAATATAAAAATATAATTATTTAAATTTAACATCATATCATCAACTATATAATTGTATGGTTATGTATATAATAATGTATATAAAATATAATTAACTATATTTTAATTCACACATTATTAATTATATGTAATAGATTATGGAATTAAATTTCTAAAATATATATTCCAATATAAATAATAATTTATTTCATTTAAAAATTTGGGTTGCATTTTTTTGAATTTATAATAAAACTGTATGAATCCATTGAACTGATATATATCTTCTCATACACATAAACAAACCTGTATATATATATATATATATTAAATTTCTAATTCAACATAATTACATATATTAATATTTATTATATAGTAATAATTTAAATATTATAATTGATATATATATACACACACTACCATATATCGTTCTTTAGCTAATATTAGATTATATCAGCATTATACATAAAGCATTGATAAAAGGGTAACCTTTATTAGTGCTAACTAAAATCACCATTAAAGATAACATTTATTATCACTAAAAAAGAACCGAAAAAAGTGTACCCTTTATTAGCACATTTTGTAGCACTGATAAAGATGTATCTTTATCAGTGCTTGTCTTAATGATAATAAAAATTATTATTAATATATATATAATTGTCAAATTTAAATTCAAAAAATGAATGTTTATTTATATAATCAAAACAGAGTGAACCTTGGGTTATATCCCATGGTCCCGAAATGTATTAAAAATAAAATAATCAGGAAGTGAAAATGATATGGATGTTGAAAATGTTGACAAGCCACTACAATAAAGCAAGTAAGAAAACTACCTCAAAAACAAGAAATGATGTTTCATTTTGTAAAATGAGATTGGTCACCGCCCTTACCTCTCAGATGACGACCCCTTCTCTAGGTTTTAGGATTTTTCCATGTCATACCATCATCAGCCTGAGGGTCAAAGTTGTCATTCAGTGGGGTGGGATCCTCAAGAGTCTAAGGATCTTATTCACTACTCAAACCTGGACCCTCTGTTAATATCTTTTAATCATATATTATCTTTTCATATATATCTTATGTGCTTAGGGATTGTCCATCAACTCAAAACATTCCATGAACGTTGCTGAATTCCTAAAGAAAAAAACCATGTAATTGGATCGATGTTCATATATGTGTATTTTAGCATCCCAGGTAAATAAAGAATAAGACATATTTAATATTTATTAATATTTGTGAATTAAATATTAATTTTACTTTATAGGGTTTGTTATGTTCGATAGCGTACCCGATACGCAACAACGAGTTTCTTTGAAATCTTACGTTGCACACTAATAATATAATATTATTATTTTAAATGGTAGTTAACTCTTAGTCGTTGTATTGGAGAGAATGAACAAAACTAACTAAAATATGATTATACATGTTTGTTAAATGTATTTACATTTATCCAATAAAATTTAGAGGCTTAAAATGTGAATGAATCTAATTTTAAGCATACTTTACATTAAAAGGCCGATTTACTGCCTTTTAATGGCGAACCATATTTAAATATAATTTTGGTCACTTTAATACATTCTATTTGACCAAATAAAATCCTTCTTTATAATGGGGACATCCAAATTTACTTTTTGTAAATTTTAGGAATTTTTCAGATAAAGTTCATTTTAAAATGAATAGTGAAAAATATTGTATTTTAATTCAAAACTGTGTTTTAATATAATTTATTTATATAGTTATATTATCTTTTTAATTGGTTTTAAAGTATAATTAGAATATATTTTTACCATTTAATATAATTTTGGTCATTTTAATTAATTTCACTTTGAAATTGGACATAAACAAGTGTCAATCTTTTGATAGTTATTGTTTCGTAAAAACACGCTATTTGTTTTAACAATGAGATTTAATTTTAAATTAATTAATTCCATTTTTATGTTTTTAATTTTTAAAAATATAAATAATTTTTCAATTCGAAATATCATGTAAATCTTAGGCTGAATTTTTTGTTTTTTTCTGAAAAACTTCTATTTTTGATGAATAGTGAAACAACTTAGTAGTAGTTAAAAAAACTGACTTTTTCATTTAAATGAAATTTTACCACTTATCTAATTTGAATTTCAAAAATCCGATATACATGGTTGTTATTAGTAAGTAAAATTTGGTTCAATAAGGTGAAAATAATATTTTGTGAATACTAACTTTTGACTTCTATTTACCACGGTTAAAGGTAAATAAGGTAATTCAAGGTAAAAAGAATATTATAATAATTCAAAATTACCTTAATAATTGTCCAAACCTTATTGGTTGAGTCATTTACGACCATGGACATCTTTGGGTCGATTTTGGGACCCCATTGAGCCACATGGGAGTGATAATGGAAATTTAGATTAATTAATTTAAAGTAAAGACAAAAATGACATAAACAAATATCTCTTTGTAAATTAATTTTTACATGGTGTTATATAAGTTATTTTTTAGAATATAAATATTAATTGGAAATCTAAAACGATTTCCTATATCATGGTGTTTTTTTATAATTTTTAGACAACAAATAAGTTAAATGTTTTATGACATAATAATGATGTAGTGTTTACCTCATTAATAAATCATTTAAATAAATAAAATTATAATGATTAAAATATTATCCAAAACATGTCCAATTATGATTGGAAGATTTTATTTCTAATATGAGTCATCTTATATTTGGCTTTAATTATTTTTGGTCCTTTTGAAGCCGAATATATGTTTATAATAAAATAATGTTTTCACACTTTCATAAAGAGCCCCTCCTCCCCCTTATAAAAGGAGACCACTTCTAACCAATTCCTCACACCTCTCAAGCCTTTTGGCTCATCCAAACTCTTACCTATTAATCTCCCTATATCCCTCTCCTCCTATAATCCTTACCTTAGTCATAAGGAATTTCAAGAAGTCCTTTGGTTCAAACTAAAGGGAGTTACCCAAATTAAAGGTAACAATTTTTCTTAAATTGTTTTCTTTTATTTTACTTCTCCAACCCCGAAACTCTTTTTATTCCTTTATTTTGTAACAACTCCAGTATCCTAAATATACTAGGATGTTATTATGAGACGTATTAGAACTACACTTACACATTCCTTCATTTAATGGGTGAATAACATAATGTTTCTGTTGATGGAAAACTAACGCCACACGAAACGATGATTGATCAATTACCTCCTACCACCTCTCATAGTGGCCATTATATAAGGAACCCACCCTTAAAAGATTACATTATATTGAATTAAATGAATAATTCACATTGAGGATCTTTTCAAGTTTAGAGTTTTAGAGAATTAGGACATAACTATTACATCTCAATGATTACAAAGTAGACAGATCTACTCAGTTTCCATTTTTTCATAAAATAAAAAATCTTGAACAAAAGATTCAGGTCTAGTTCCATGTTTTAGACAGCATGACATTTTCTTGATCCCATCCTTGACCCTATTCATCTTTACGTCATGTGGAAAACATTTCAAAAACTTGGGATGAGCATAAAAATCCCAGTAAAGGATACACAAAGAAGGAAAACAATTAGTTTTTTCAAAATAGTAATTAAATCATGAATACTTTATCATAAGTAATAACTTTCACCTTTATGAAGTATTAAATAGTCTTCACTGAATAAAATATAATTAATTACCCCTTTTTTAACCAAAATATTACCATAAAACCCATATAAATAACACATAACATATAAAGGTAACTTGGGACATAAACATACTTAAATGGAATAACCATACGGTCAACTTCCACACATATAACTAAATGGAATAGCCATACGGACAACTTACATAACCAATGCATTGGAGGTTATAATGTAACCACCCATCCAGGTTTTCACGGCACCACCCGTCATTTGGTTTATCACATAACTACCCGTCAAATGTTCAAGTACCATTATAAAATCATAACACATACAAAAAAATATAACGGAAAGAAAACATTTCCAAATTTCAATTACAATATATTGACATATAAAATCCACTATCAAAACCATTTTCAATACCAAAATACATAAAAGAGTATATGGTATTTATTTTCATTTTAAAAACATTATGTCTTGTTAAGTAAGCCAAAGATCAAATAATAGTCGCGGCGGTATAAAGTTCGTTGTCAATGCTTATGTTAAAAAGAAACATACTTTTTGTCATTTAGTAAAACACTTCGTAGTGAAATGATTAATTTTGAATAAAAGTAAAAGTCAAAGGTGTTTATACAGCGTATAAAATAAAGTCTTGTATTAGAACAAAAAATATGCCTCAATGAAAGGAGATTGAGACGAAGTCCCTTACAAAGTTGGTATCCTTAGATTAAAGATAAATCAATTACTTAGTTATGTGTGAAAAATATAAATACACCCAATATAAGAGGATATTAATTCTAAAACAATTAGAGTTCATCCACAGATATTCACAGTATGACATAATCAAGAAGTAGAGGTTTAACCCAAAGAATTGAAATTGAGTTAAGAAGTTCCCTTACAAAAATTCGACAGCCTAACAGTGTCATTTTAAAATTCAGAAAATGATACGATGAGAGATAAAAAGGGTATCTAATCACTTGGACATATAATTTACAGAAATAAGGATATATAAGAACATATCCCAACATAAGAAGATGTAAATTAAAAGACCTAACAAAAAGAAGCCTTTTCAAAAGAGGATGGTGAAAGGTTCCCTTACCGATTTGGGTAACTTTCGAAACATACACCTCATGAAAGAAGAGTCATACAATGAAGATGTAAATACCTATAAATGAGAGTATATTACACAAATAGTAGAATTATGGTCAGTACATACACCACACAAAAAGAAATAGTGGCAAATGTAGCATGAATCTCAAGGGAATAAAAAGTGATATAAAAACCCTTACCCCATTGTAATAAATCGAGTCGTATGACCAAAAGATAATAAGAAACAAATGAATCACAGAATACCATGAATGTAAATAGAATCATGATAATATATATCAAATTTCATTACACAATACACTACATGCAATAAATAAGTGGAGAAAAATGGAAATCTCACATAATTAAAAGTGATATAAGAAATCTCTTACGAAAATTCGACAGCCTAACGGCGCCACATAAAACATCCAAAAATGGATTGATGAGATCAAATTGGGTCCCTAATAATAAGAACATAATAATTACAGTAATATTAATATAAAATAACATCCCCTAACATAAGAATTAGGAGCTTAAAATAAATGACATAAAAGAGAGTACATAAAAAGAAAGAGAGAGGTAGGATCCCTTACCTCAAGTCCTACGTGTCTTGCTCGTTTCTTTATATTACTGAATAATAAACTTTGGTCAATTTATAATTTCTTAAGGACCTAATTTAAATTTTATTATTAAATTAATAACACATATTATACTGTTAAAATAATTAGTTAATTATGTGAGTTCATATCAGACGTTTTTGTCGATGTTCGTTACATGAGTCAAAAATGAACTTGTTTGAAAAGAATTGTCCATGTAGTTATAAGTACATCATCTCCAGAATAGTATTAATTTTTTAAATATCATATATATCCAGTATATATTCATTTTATACTATTCCATTACATTTTGAGATAAAAAAATGAAATGCACCGTTCATGGAGACGGTAGGCCGTACGTACGCATGAACGCTACTTTCATTTCTTTGTCATATTAATGGAATTAAAACTAAATGAGAGAGATATATATATATATATAATTCCAGAATGATATTAATCATTTATATGTAATATATATCATATATATACATTATATATATGTAATTATAATAGTACATAACATTTGGAGATAAGAAATGAAATGCACCGTTCATGGAGACGGTAGGTCGTATGTACGCATGAACGCTACTTTCATTTCTATTTCATAATTTAATGGAATGAAAAAATAATGATACAAAGGTATATTATAATTACAGTCTAATATCATATATAATATCATTAACTTCATCCTTTGTACATCCCACATATGGCATTAACGATTCAAATCACTTTGAGGGTGCGGTTGTCCGCACTTCCTAAAATGAAATTATTGCGTTTACCCATTATGGAAACCATAAAGTAATGGAATAAATGAAAGATACAGAAGCATAAAGAAAACATAAAAATAATATATATCATATATAAATACATTTACATCTTAATTTCCAGCATGGGATGTGTTAAAAGAATATTGAACAATCATCGTTTCGTGAGGCAGTAATTCGCCATCCACAGAAACAATATGTTCTTCACCCATTAGATGGCGGTGTGTGTAAGTGTAGATAGAATACTTCTTAAAAATCATCCTAGTATTTTTAATATACTGGTGTTGTAACAAAAGAAAGGAATAAAATGATTTTATGGGGTTGGAGAAGCAAAATAAAACAAAATAACATAAGAGAAGACATTACCTTTAAATCGGGTAACTCCCCATGGTTTGAACCAAAAGGGTTTATTGAAGAGCTTTTTGCCTAGGGTAAGGCTTCTAGAATAAAGAGAGGTATGTGGAGAGATAATAGGATCAGGTTTTTTACAATCCAAGGGCTTGAGAGTTGTGGGTAAGAGTGTATAGGTGGGGCCTTTTATAAGAGGGAGGAGGGGCACTCTTGGAAGGTCATGAAATGTTACTTTATTATAAAATTATTTTCATCTTTTAAAGGTCCTAAAATGATATATTTAGAGTATAAGGTGATAAGGGTTCTAAATCCACCCATAAATAGGTTTTAGACAAGTGTAAGTCTTAAATTTTACCTTATATTTTCATTTTATTTAAATCCTTCATTAATGAGGTAATCAATGCATCATCATTGTGTTATAAATAATTTTATTTATTTGATGTCTAAAATTTATAAAAAAATTACCATGATGTATTAAATATTTTTAGATTTATAATGAATATTTATATTCAAAAAGATAATTTATATAACCCCATGAAAAAATTGTTTTAGTAAAACAATACATGTTATGACATTTTTATTTTAACTTTAAATAAAAGGTATTAATATCATTATCTTACACAAGTGGCTCCATGAGGTCCCACAAACTGACCCATGGATTATTTTCATCGGCCATGACTCATTAAATAAGTGTAGGAAAAGTGTAAAGGTAATTTCATATTATTGTAACATTATTTTTACCTTTAATTACACTAATTACCCTTAATCGCGGTTAATAAAACTGAAAAGTTACTATTCACAAAAAATTATTTTCATCACATTGAACCAAAAATAATTAATAATGACAACCATGTATGTCGGATTTTTGAAATTCAATTCACAGAAGTAGTAAATTTTCGTTTAAAGGGAAAATGAGTTTTTTAACTACCGCTTAGTGGTTTCACTATTAATCAAAAATTGAAGTTTTTCAGAAAAATACTAAAAATTCACCCTAAGTTATATTTTATATTCCAAATTAAAAAATGATTTCCATTTTACAAAATCCATAACATAGAATTTGCATTAATTAATTTTATAATTAATTCTCGCTGTCAAAACAAATAGCGTGTTTTTAAGAAATAATATCTATCAAAATATTGACACTTTTTTATGTCCAATTTCAAAATGAAATTAATTCCAATTACCACCATTGGATTAAATGGTAAAAATATTTTTTAATTACACTTTAAACCAAATTAAAAATATAATATAACCATATAAATAGATTAGATTAAAAAGAGGTTTTGAATTAAAATACAACATCATTCACTATTCATTAAAAAATGAACTTTATCGAAAAATTACCAAAACATACAGAAACTAAATTTTGATGTCCCGATTCTAAAGAAGGATTTTATTTTTTCAAATCTAACATATAAAATTTTCAAAAAGTGGATTTAAAAATGGTTCATCATCAAAAGGCGGTTAATCGACCTTTTGAAGAATATTAGATTATTTATGCTTAAAATTGGATTAATTCACATTTTAAGCCTCTAACATTTATTGGATAAAGGTAAAAATATTTAACAAACTTATATAATAATTTTTTAGTTAGTTCTTTTCATTCCCGCTAATACAACGGCTAGGCGTTAACTACCATTTAAAATAATATTATTTTATTATTAATGTGGAACGTAAGATTTCAAAGAAACTCGTTGTTGTGTATTGGGTACACCATCGATCATAGCATTCCCTTTAAAGTAATATTTACATTTTATTAAAAAATATTGGTAAATATTAAAATTTCATATTCTTTATTTACCTGGGATGTCACATCCTTCCCACCTTTTGGAAATTGCATCCTCGCAATTTTAAATTTGGTCTCGGAAACTTCATTGAAAGCCCCACATCGGAAAAGGAGTTAATTAAACATTCACTTTAAAATAAATAAAGTGAAGTACAAAGGTCACCCGAGACAACAGATACTAGGATTCCAAGAAAACATGGATATGGAGGAAAAAAACAAACCATCAAGGTCTGATGGAGAGTGATTGAAAACATTATTAGGAGAAAGTTAACCACCAGAAAATCACAAAATTGTGATGGGTCAAATAGTCTTTGATTCTCGAGTAGGAAAAATTAACAGACAAAGTTTTTTTTAAGTTACTTTTCATTGAGGAATTTATTTATGAGCATAACTAAAACATAAGGAAACATACTTACTTGTCATGTAGACTTTCATCTCTTACTAGATTTCTTACACAAACCCATATTTTCTCCAAAAGGTGAGTATTTAGGATGACTTGTTCACATTAAGGGTGTTATAAGCAACTTTTAGAGAATCACATAATTCAAAAAAGAGAACTATATATTTCCCATGTATTTATACCTTAACCAAAACCAAAATTGTTAGTATAATATTATATAATCCCAAAAAAAGATAATCTATTACCAAAATAAAAACTACTCTTAATCTTCAAAAATTTTCAAACATAACCCAAAGTTCATCAAAGACCATTAAAAAAAATAGCTATCCATAAAATTCTTCAAAGTAATTCAAAATGAGATTGAAACCCAAATCTCCGAAGGATTTAATCACATAGTCTTCTGAGGTAAATCTTAACATTTATCTCCAAATAACATCAGTTACTCTTAAAGTCTCATATTAAAAAGTAATTAACCTAATCACATATCCTCCATGATAGGTTAATCATTTCCATAGATAACCCAAAATCAACTTATTCCTGAATTTTAATATCATCTAACTAAAAGAAATTAGTCATACTAACTAGGGGCTTCACGTAGCCTAGTGCTAGGCAATAAATACTAGCCACACTTTGGTTGTGGGTTCGATTCCCGTAGCTTCATCTGACGCGATGGGTTGTCACAGGGTCTGCATGTTGTCCTTTTTCCAAAACTATATAATTCTTAAAACATTCCACAAAAAGAGATAAAATATTCAAAAATAACCATAACACAATTAACCTCAGGTTTATCTCTTTCCTTTAATTTTCTATCATAACATATAGTAACCCATAATTACCTCAAAAGTAAGGATCATATATACCCTAATGGTTACCTTTATAATTATTACTTGAACTTCCACATCGAGTTGGTTCTCTCGTACATGATGTTTTAGAGAACTCACCAAGGTTCAATTGGTTAATCATGACTCCTGATAGTTGGTTGAGAATAACCATAAGAGTTCTCATTGCAGCTCCCATATCATTCAGTTGTTCTTTCAGAAAATCGTCCCAGTTTTCTTCACATCCACTATTACTTTGGTGCATGCTAGATCCATCCATTAGCTAAAACCAAAAAGTTAAGTGTGATTATATCATTAGAATCATCATATAATATGTTATGAGGAGGGTAGATACTAAGATATAATTATTCATGTTATCTTAAACTCATTCTCTTTATCTAAAACTATGACTCTTTCTGAAATCCTAACCATTATTATAATGTCACTTGTACTTAAAGAATACCATAACCTCTAAAATTATCTAAACCGACCTCTGATACCAACTATAAGGACCGTGACCTTAAAACATTACATAATATTGAATTAAATGAATAATTCACATTGAGGATCTTTTCAGTTTTAGAGGTTTAGAGAATTAGGACATAACTATGACATCTCAATGATTACAAAGTAGACACATCTACTCAGTTTCCATTTTTTCACAAAATAAAAACTCTTGAACAAAAGAGTCAGGTCTAGTTCCATGTTTTAGACAACATGACATTTCCGTGATCACATCCTTGACCCTATTCATCTTTAAGTCCTGTGGAAAACATTTCAAAAACATGGGATGAGCATAAAAAGCCCAGTAAAGGATGCACAAAGAAGGAAAACTGTTAGTTTTTTTTAAACAATAAGTAAATCATGAATAATTTATCATAAGTAATACCTTTCACCTTTATGAAGTAGTAAATACTCTTCACTGAATAAAAGATCATTACTTACCCCTTTTTTAACCAAAATATTACCATAAAACCCATATAAAGAACACATAACATATAAAGGTAACTTGGGACATAAGCATACTTAAATGGAATAACCATACGGTCAACTTCCACACATATCACTAAATGGAATATCCATACGGACAACTTCAATACCCAATGCATTGGAGGTTATAACGTAACCACCCATCCTAGTTTTCACAGCACCACCCTTCATTTGGTTTATCACGTAACCACCCGTCAAATGTCCAAGAACCATTATAAAATATTAACACATACAAAAAAATGTAAAGGAAGGAAAACATTTCAAAATTTCAATCACAATATATTGACATATCAAATCCACTATCAAAAACATTTTCAATACCAAAATACATAAAAGAGTATATGGTATTTATTTTCCTTTTAAAAACATTACGGCTTGTTAAGGAAGCCAAAGATAAAATAATACTCACGGCGGCGGAAAGGTCGTTGTCACCGCGTACGTTAAAAAGAGACATACTTTTTTTCATTTAGAAAAACGCTTCATAGAGAAAATATTCCTTTTGAATAAAAGTAAAATTCAAAGTTTTTTATACAGCGTATAAAAGAAAGTCTTGTATTAGAACAAAACTATGCCTCAATGAAAGGAGATTGAGACGAAGTCCCTTACAAAGTCGGTATCCTTAGATTAAGGATAAATCAAATACATAGTTATGTGTGACAAATATAAATGCACCCAATATAAGAGGATATTAAGTGAAAAACAATTAGAGTTCATCCATATATATTCACAGTACAACATAATCGAGAAGTAGAGGTTTAACCCAAAGAATTGAAATTGGGTTAAGAAGTTCCCTTACAGAAATTTGACCGCCTAACGACGTCATTTTAAAATTCAGAAAATGAGATGATGAGAGATAAAAAGGGTATCTCTTAACTTGGACATATTATTTACAGAAATAATGATATATAAGAACATATTCCAACATAATAATATTTTAATTAATATACCTAACAAAAATAGGTCTTTTAAAAAGAGGAGGGTGAAAGATTCCCTTACCGATTTGGGAAACTTTCAAAACGTACACCCCATGAAAGAAGGGTCATACAGTAGAGATGTAAATACCCATAAACGAGATTATATTACACAAATAGTAGAATAATGGGCAGTACATTCACCATGCAGAACGAAATAGTGTCAAATGTAGCATGAATCTCATGGGAATAAAAAGTGAGATAAAAACCCTTACCCCATTGTAATAAATCGAGTTGTATGACCAAAAGATAATAAGAACCAAATGAATCATAGAATACCATGAATATAAATAGAATAATAATAATATATATCAAATGGAAGTACACAATACACCACATGCAATAAATAAGTGGCGAACAATGGAAATCTCAAATAATTAAAAGTGAGATAAGAAATCCCTTACGAAAATTCGGCAGCCTAACAGCGCCACATAAAACATCCAAAAATGGATTGATGAGATCAAATAGGGTCCCTCATCATAAGAAAATAATATGTACAGTAATATGAATATAAAATAACATCCCCTAACATAATAAAGATGAGCTTAAAAGAAATGACATAAAAGAGAGTACTTAAAAAGAAAGAGAGAGATAGGATCCCTTACCTCAAGTCCTACTTGTCTTGCTTGTTTCTTTATATTCATAAATAATAAACATTGGTCAATTTATAATTGATAAATACCTATTTTAAATTTTATTATTCAATTCATATCACATATTATACTATTATAATAATTAGTTAATTATATGAGTTCATATCATACATTTTTGTCGATGTCGGTACATGAGTCAAAAATGAACTTGTTTGAAAAGAATTGTCCATGTAGTTATAAGTACATAATCTATCGAATAGTATTAATGATTTAAATATCATATATGTCTAGTTTATATTCATTTTATACTATTACATAACATTTTGAGATAAAAAAAATGAAATGCACCGTTCATGGAGACGGTAGGCCGTACGTACGCATGAACGCTACTTTCATTTCTTTGTCATATTAATGGAATTAAAACTAAATGAGATATATATATTATAATTACAGAATTATATTAATCATTTATATGTAATATATATCATATATATCCATTATATATTTGTACTTATAATAGTACATAACATTTGGCAATAAGAAATGAAATGCACCGATCATGGAGACGGTAAGCCATACGTACGCATGAACGCTACTTTTATTTGTATTTCATAATTTAATGGAATGAAAACATAATGATACATAGTTATATTATAATTAAATTATAATATAATATATAATATCATTAACTCCATCCTTTATACATCTAACATATGGCATTAACGATTCAAATCACTTTGAGGGGGCGGTAGTCCGCACTTCCTAAAATGAAATTATCGTGTTTACCCATTATGGAACCCATAAAGGAATGGAATAAATGAATGATAAAGAAGAATAATGAAAACATAAACATAATATATATCATATATAAATATAGTGACATCTTAATTTCCACCATGAGAGGTGTTAAAAGAAGATTGAACAATCATCGTTTTGTGGGGCAGTAATTCGTCGTCCACAGAAACAGTATGTTCTTCACCCATTAGATGGTGGTGTGTGTAATTGTAGCTAGAATAATTATTATAACATAATCCTAGTATATTTAATATACTATTTTTTTTACAAAATAAAGGAATAAAAATAGTTTAGGTGGTTGGAGAAGCAAAATAATACAAAATAACATAAGAGAAGACATTACCTTTAAATCGGGTAACTCCCCTTGGTTTGAACCAAAATGGTTTCTTGAAGAGCTTTATGCCTAAGGTAAGGCTTCCGAGATGAATAGAAGGATGTGGAGAGATAATAGGAGTATGGTTTGGATGAGACAAGGGCTTGAGAGGTGTGGATAATGGAGTATAGGTGGGGGACTTTTATGAGAGGGAGGAGGGTCACTATTGGAAGGTCATGAAATGTTACTTTATTATGAAATGATTTTAGTATTTTAAAGGTCCCACAATAATATATTTATATGATAAGGTGATAAGGGTTCTAAATCCACCCATAAAATAGGTTTTAGACAAGTTTAAGTCTTATATTTTACCTTATCTTTTTCATTTTATTTAAATCGTTCATTAATGAGGTAATCGCAGCATCATTGTTGTGTCATAAATAATTTTATTTATTTGATGTCTAAAAATTATAAAAAAAAATTACCATGATGTAGGAAATATTTTTAGATTTTTAATGAATATTTATAGTCAAAATGATAATTTATATAACCCCATGTAAAAATTGTTTTAGTAAAACAATACATGTTTGTGACATTTTAATTTTAACTTTAAATAAAAGGTTTTAATATCATTATCTTACCCAAGTGGCTCCATGAGGTCCCACAAATTGACCCATTGATTGTTTTCATCGTCCGTGACTCATCCAATAATGTTAGGACAAGTTTAAAGGTAATTTCATATTATTATAACATTATTTTTACCTTTAATTACACTAATTACCCTTAATCGCGGTTAATAAAACTGAAAAGTTACTATTCACCAAAAATTATATTCATCACATTGAACCACATTTTTCTTAATAATGAAAAACATGTATTTCAGATTTTCTAAATTCAATTCACAGAAGTGGTAAAGTTTCATTTAAAGGAAAAATGTGTTTTTTAACTACCACTTAGTGGTTTAACTATTCATAAAAAATTGAAGTTTTTCAGAAAAATACCAAAAATTCACCCTAAGTTATATTTGATATTCCAAATTCAAAAATGATTTCCATTTTACCAAATCCATAACATAGAAGTTCCATTAATTAATTTTATAATTAATTCCCACTGTCAAAACAAATAGCGTGTTTTTAAGAAATAATATCTATCAAAAGATTGAAACTTGTTTATGTCCAATTTCAAAGTGAAATTAATTCCAATGACCACCATTGGATAAAATGGTAAAAATATATTTTAATTGAACTTTAAACCTAATTAAATAAATAATATAACCATATAAATAAATTATATTAAAAATAGGTTTTGAATTAAAATACAACATCATTCACTATTCATTAAAAAATGAACTTTATCGGAAAAATACCAAAACATACAGAAAGTAAATTTTGATGTCCCGATCCTATATAAAGATTTTATTTTGTCAAATCTAACATATAAAATTGTCAAAAAGTGGATTTAAAAATGGTTCTCCATCAAAAGGCGGTTAATCGACATTTTAAAGAATACTAGAATATTTACGCTTAAAATTGGATTCATTCGCATTTTAAGCCTCTAACATTTATTTGATAAAGGTAAAAATATTTAAAAAACATATATAATCATTTTTTAATTAGTTCTGTTCATTCCCGCCAATACAACAGCTAGGCGTTAACTACCATTTAAAATAATATTATTTTATTATTAGTGTGCAACGTAAGATTTCAAAGAAACTCATTGTTGAGTATTGGGTATTCCATTGATCATAGAATTCCCTTTAAATTAATATTAACATTTCATTAACAAATATTGATAAATATAAAAATGTCATATTCATTATTTTCCTGGGATGTTACACATTATGATGGAACTGTTTTTATATATGATATATATTATGTTTATTTTTTCTTTATGCTTCTGTATTTTCCATTTGTAGCATGCCTTTATGGTTTCCATAGCGGGTAAATACGATAATCCCATTTGAGGAAGTGTGGACTACCGCCCCCTCAAAGTGATGTGACTCGTTAATGCCTTATGTGGGATGTGTAAAGGATAGAGTTAATGATATTATATATGAAATTATACTATAATTGTAATATAACTATGTATCATTATGTTTTAATTCCATTAAAATAAGAAATATAAATGAAAGTAGCGTTCATGTGTATGTACGACTTACCGTCTCCTTGAACGGTGAATTTCATTTCATACCTCCAAATGTTATGTACTATTATAAATACATGAATATACTAGATATATATGATATATATGATATCTAAATCATGAATATCATTCTGGATATAATGGACTATTGACCACATGGACAATTTGTAAATATAAGGTGTTCATTTTTTACTCAAGTACCAAATATTGACAAAATGAACCTTATTAACATAAATTATTTCATAATTTATTATAACATGGTAATAAGTGATATAAAAGGAATAATAAACTTGAAAAAGGTTCTTAAGAAAGTATAAATTCACTTTAGTTTATTATTCAGGATATTAAAGAACGAGCAAGTCACGTCGCACACGAGGTAAGGGATTGTCTTATCTCACTTTTAATTTCGTGAGATTTCCATTGTTCACCACTTATTAATTTCATGTGGTGTATTTTGTACTGAAATTTGATATATATTATCACGATTCTCATTATATTCATGGTATTCTGTGATTTATTTGGTGGTTATTAACTTTTGGTCATACGACTCAGTTGATTACAACGTGGTAAAGGGTTTCATCTCACTTTTTATTCCTGTGAGATTCATGTTATATTTGGCACTATTTCCTTTTGTGTGGTGTATGTACTGCCCATGATGTTACTCTTTTTGTAATATACTTTAATTTACATCTTTATTGTATGATACCTCTTTCATGTGGAGTATGTTTTGTAAGTTACCAAATCGGTAAGGGAACCTTTCACCCTCCTCTTTTTAAAAGACTTCTTTTTGTTATGTCTTTTAATTTACATATTATTATGTTGGGATATGTTCTTATATATAATTATTGATGTAAAATTTATATCCAAGTGATGAGATACCCTTTTTATCTCATCAAATATTTTTATGAATTTTAAAGTGACATCGTTAGGCTATCGAATTTTTACAAGGGAACTTCATAACCCAATTTCAATTCTTTGGGTTCAACTTGTACTTCTTGAATATGTCATCCTATGAATATGTTTGAATGGACTCTGATTGTTTTACACTTAATATCCACTTATATTGGGTGTATTTATTTTTTTCACACATAATTATGTAATTGATTTATCATTAATTTAAGGATACCGTCTTTATAAGATATTTCATCTCAATTTACATTCCATTGAGACTTATTTTTTGTTATACACCAATTCACATTTATATGGTGTATATAATATACTTTGACATATTATATCATGTATTCCTTTATTCTCATTATATTATAAAGTTATGATTAAATGTTATTCCTCAATTATTTGTATTCAAGCGTCTCTCATTTTATTAAAAAACTCTTTAACTAAAATATCATTTTAAATGTTTTAAATATTTACTCTTCTAAATATTTATCATTAATTTACATGTTTTCAAAATGGATTTTAGGATATATTTATATGTAAATTAATGTTTTCAAATGATAATTCATTTAAAATCTTCAAAGTGGTATGGGACACTTTGATTAAAAAATATCTGTTTAAATGGTTTTGAAAATGATTTGATAAAACATTGTTTATTTCAATATCTTGATTTGATATATTGGAATGTGGGAATGTTATATTTAATTTATACATGTGATATATTTTATGATTATGTTATGGTTATTTTGAATTGTTTACGTATACGGGTGGTTTCGTGATAAACCTAGGGTGGGTGATCCCGAGATAGCTCTCCAATGCATCGGGTAACGTGACAGAGGTAAATGTGATGTTTCTCCTAATAGATTTAGGGAATATATTGTGATGGGTATTACAAGTGTAACTCTCTATGTAGCCGTGATATCTAACATTTATGTTTCATATGGATTCCATAAGTAACCTTTATGATTTATGATTTGTGTGTTTTATTCATAAATCTTATGATTTCGTAAGGTATGTTATGATTGAAAAGTATGGTTTCACTAATTTGTATTTATTGATGGTCTAATGATTTCCTCCCTTATTTTATAACCCTTAATAAGATTTTTATGCTCATCCCAAGTTTTTTAAATGTTTTCCAAAGGACTTAAAGATGAATAGGGTTAAGGATGGGATCAAGGAAAAGTCATGCTATCTAAAACATGGAACTAGACATGTTTCTTTTAAGTGTTTTTATTTTATGAAAAAAATGGATATTGAGTAGTAGTGTCTATATGTAATATTCAAGTTTTAATGTAATTGATATTCCTAATTCTCCAAAACTCTAAACCTTAAAATACCCTCAATGTGAATTATTTAATTAATTCTAGATTATGAAATGTTTAAGGCGGGGTCCTTATAGTTGATATCAAAGTTCAGCTTAGAAAACTTTAGGGATTAGGAGTTTTCGTTAGACACATGGTTAGTCCCTATGCATATTATTTTAGTTAAATCCTAGTTTTATAACTTTTTTAGATCAAGGAAAGTCATTTACAAATGGAAGGAGGAGGATCTCAAACGAAATTCCTATCTCTTCCCGATGACATGCTTGCAATAATTATTTCAAAGTCATGTTTGGATGATTGTGAAACTTTTTCTAGCATACAACTCACTTGAAAGAAGTTGTTTGAGATATCAAACGCCTCCACTATACCTCGTTATCATCGTGGGTCATGGGTTGTATTTAGACAAATCCTATTTCCAAAATATTCTCATTTTTTCAAGAAAGGTAAATATTATCAAATAATTTTCAAATATTTTACCTTATCACAAGATTTTGAAGAATATTATGATTTTAAAAAAGGTGTTGAAGAAGGAGACCCTTGCACAAACTATTTATATTTTCTTTTACAATATAGTCTCTCATCACATACCTATGGTATTTTAAAAGGACCATTAATTGAAAGTTTCAATTGAAATTCGGTATGACTATTTTATAGAAATCATGTTTTATCAAATATTTTGAAATTATATGTCATACATGATTATTTTCCAAAACTATTTTTCTGTGAACACCCATATAACCCATGTTGTACAAGGTGTATTTGGATGGAGGAAGAAAATTATTTTGAAGGATCTCTAAATCATTGTTGCGATTCATGGACCTTCTACCTACGTGAACAAGATGACGATGAAACCAAATGGAAACCATGATCAAGCTATGATGTTCTTCATTTTGGGGATTGTTTTATTTTATCATATGGTGGTGAAATAAGACTTCAAGAATTAAGATGTTGAGATCATAATGAATTTGGATGAAAATTATAGGTATAAGGAAACCATAAATTTTAAAACATTTTAGGGTTATTTTTGAGTTTTATAAAAAGGACAACACGTAGGATGGGTGACAACCCGTCCCATCCGACAAGGCTGTAGGAATCAAACCCACAACTGAAGAGTGAAAAGGGTGAATCACCTATGACTAGCCTACTTGAATTCCCTGGTTAATATGACTTATTATTTTAGTAAAATGTTTTTATGGAACAAGAATAAGTTGATTTTTAGAACTTATGTTTTATCAAATGGATATACTTAGTATAGAAAATTGATTTTATGATTAAGTGATAAAGGTTCTTGTGGAAGACATTCTCTCTTTTTAGGAAACACTATATGCCTAAGAAAGATAGAATACTATGGATTTAAATTTTGGAATAGTGGTTGAAATTTTAGTTTGGAAGAATCTATGTTTTTATTGTGGACATATGATGATTTGGTTTATTTATTAAAATGATTAACCTATCATAGAGAACATGTGATTTGGTTAATTACTTTTCAATATGAGACTTTATGAGTAATTATTTTTATTTGGATATAAATGTTATCTTGGAAGACTATATAATTAAATCCTTATGAAATTTGGGTTTCAATCTTAGTTTGGATCACTTTTGAAGAATTTTACGGAAAGTTTTTTTTAATGGTATTTGTTGAACTTTGGGTTTAGTTTGAAATTTTTTGGAGATTAAGAGTAGTTTTTCTTTTTGTAAAAGATTATCCTTTTTGGGTATTATCTGATCTCGCACTAAATATTTTTGTTTTAGTTTATGTCTTAAGACAAGTGAAATATATAGTTCTTCTTTTTTGAATTATGTGATTCTCAAGAAGATGATTCTTGTGCTTTTTATGAGACCATGTCTTTTATAATTCTCTTTGTTTGGGGAAAATATAAGTTTTTGTAGAAACTTATTAAAGGATGATACTCTACTTGAAGGTAAGTATATTTCCTTATGTTCTTATTCTATGTAGTAAATTAATTCCTCCAAATTATGAAAAAGAAATGTAAAACAAAAATGTTGTTTTTTTAAGTTTCCTATTGGGTAATCAAATACCGTTTAACACATCAAAAGTTTGTGATTTTCTGGTGGTCAACTTTATCCTAATCATGTTTTCTATCTCTCTCCATCAGAACTTGACCATTTGTCCTCTCTTCCATATTCATGTTTTTCTACATGGAATCCTAGTACAGTTAATCTCGGGTGACCATTGTACTTTTCTTTCTTTCTTTTAAAGTGATATTTTTACTGACTCTTTTCCGATGTGAGACTTTTAATGAAGTTTCCATGCCTTGTTTTAAAATTGCGAGGATGAAATTCCCAAAATGGGGGAAGGATGTAACATCCCAGGTAAATAAAGAATAAGACATATTTCATATTTATTAATATTTTTGAATTAAATATTAATTTTACTTTAAAGGGGTTGCTATGTTCGATAGCGTACCCGATATGCAACAACGGGTTTCTTTGAAATCTTACGTTGCACACTAATAATATAATATTATTATTTTAAATTGTAGTTAACTCCTAGCCATTGTATTGGATGGAATGAGAAAAACTAACTACAATATGATAATACATGTTTGTTAAATGTATTTACATTTATCCAATAAAAGTTACAGACTTAAAATGTGAATGAAACCAATTTTAAGCATAATTTACATTAAAAGGCCGATTTACCACATTTTAATAGTGAACCCTCTTTAAATATAATTTTTTATCACTTTAATACATTATATTTGACCAAATAAAATCCTTATTTAGAATGGGGAAATCAAAATTTACTTTGTGTAAATTTTTGTAATTTTTCTGATAAAGTTCATTTTCTAATGAATAGTGAAAAATATTGTATTTTAAATCAAATCTGTGTTTTAATATAATTTATTTATATAGTTATATTATTTTTTTAATTGGTTTTAAAGTATAATTAGAATATATTTTTAATATTTAATCCAATTTTGGTCATTGGAATTAATTTCACTTTGAAATTGGACATAAACAAGTATCAATCTTTTGATAGTTATTGTTTCGTAAAAACCCGTTATTTGTTTTAACAACGGGAATTAATTTTAAATTAATTAATTCCACTTTTATGTTTTTAATTTGTAAAAATAGACATAATTTTTGAATTTGGAATATCAAGTAAATATTAGGCTGAATTTTTGGTATTTTTCTAAAAAACTTCAATTTTTGATGAATAGTGAAACCACTTAGTAGTAGTTAAAAAAACTGAATTTTTCATTTAAATGAAAATTTTCCACTTCTGTGAATTTAATTTCAAAAATACGACATACATGGTTTTTATTAGTAAGTAAAATTTAGTTCAATAAGATGAAAATGTTTTTGGTGAATAGTAACTTTTGACATTTATTTATCACGGTTAAAGGTAAATAAGAAAATTCATGGTCAAAATAATATTATAATAATTTAAAATTACCTTAACACTTGTCCAAAACTTATTTTTTGAGTCATTTATGACCATGGGAATCTTAGGGTCGATTTTGGGACCCCATTGAGCCACTTGGGTGTGATAATGACAATTTAGATTAATTAATTTAATGTAAAGACAAAAATGACATAAACAAATATCTCTTTGTAAATTAATTTTTACATAGTGTTATATAAGTTATTTTTAATAATATAAACATTAATTGGAATTATAAAAATATTTCCTACATCATGGTATTTTTTTTTATAATTTTTAGACAACAAATAAATTTATTTATTAATGACATAATAATGATGCAGTGTTTAGCTCATTAATAAATCATTTAAATAAATAAGATGATAATGATTAAAATAGTATTCAAAACATGCCCAATTATGATTGGATGATTTTATTTAGAATATTAGTCATCTTATCTTTGAATTTAATTATTTTTGGACCTTTTGAAACCGAAGATATGTTTATAATAAAATAATGTTTTCACACTTTCCTAAAGAGACCATCCTCCCCCTTATAAAAAGAGACCACTTCTAACCAATTCTTCACACCTCTCAAGAATTTTGGATCATCCAAAATCTACCCAATTAATCTCCCTAAATATTTATACTCCTCCTAGAAGCCTTAACTTAGGCAAAAGTCACTTCAATAAGTCCTTTTGTTCAAACCAAAGGGAGTTACCCAAATTAAAGGTAACAGTTTCTCTTAAATTGTTTTCTTTTATTTTACTTCTCCAACCCCTAAACTCTTTTTATTCCTTTCTTTTGTAAAAAAACCAGTATCCTAAATATACTAGGTTGTTTTTATGATAAGTATTATAACTACACTTATACACACCTCCATATAATGGGTGAAGAACATAATGTTTATGTGGATAGAAAACTAACGCCTCACAAAACGATGATTGTTCAATTACCTCTTACCTCCTCTCATGGTGGCCATTATTATGGCACTGTATTTATATATGATATACATTATTTTTATATCTTCTTTATGCTTCTGTATTTTCCATTTATAGTATGCCTTTACGGTTTCCATAGTGGGTAAATACGATAATCTTATTTGAGGAAGTGCAGACTACCGCCCCCTCCAAGTGATGTGACTCGTTAATGCCTTATGTGGGATGTATAAAGGATAGAGTTAATGATATTATATATGATATTATATATTATATTATACTGGAATTATAATATACCTATGTATCATTATGTTTAAATTCCATTAAAATAAGAAATTGAAATGAAAGTAGCATTCACGCGTACGTACGACTTACCATCTCCATGAACGGTGCATTTCATTTCTTACCTATAAATATTATGTACTATTATAAATACATGTATATACTGGATATATATGATATAAATAATAAATCATGAATATCATTTTTTATATAATGGAATATTGACCACATGGACAATTTGTAAATATTAGGTGTTCATTTTTGACTCAAGTACCAAATATCGACAAAATGAACATTATTAACTTAAATGATTACATAATGTTTATAACATGGTAATAAGTGATATAAAAGTAATAATAAACTTGAAAAATTTTCTTAATCAAGTAGAAATTAAATTTAGTTTATTATTCAGGATATTAAAGAACGATCGAGCTAAGTCGGACACGAGGTAAGGGATTTTCTTATCTCACTTTTAATTCTGTGATATTCCCATTGTTCACAACTTATTAATTGAATGTGGTGTATTGCGTACTTAAATTGGATGTATATTATCATTATTATCATTATATTAATGTTATTCTGTGATTCATTTGGTGGTTATTAACTTTTGGTCATATGACTCAGTTGATTACAACGTGGTAACGAGTTTCATCTCACTTTTTATTCCTGTGAGATTCAGGCTATATTTGCCACTATTTCCTTTTGTGTGGTGTATGTACCACCCATGATGATACTATTTGTGTAATATACTTTCATTTACATCTTCATTGTATGATCCTTCTTTCATGTGGCATATTTTTTGTATGTTACCAAATCGGTAAGGGAACCTTTCACCCTCATCTTTTTAAAAGACTTATTTTTGTTATGTCTTTTAATTTACATATTATTATGTTGGGATATGTTCTTCTATATCCTTATTGATGTAAAATTTATATCCAAGTGATGAGATACCCTTTTTATCTCATCAAATATTTTTCTTAATTTTAAAGTGATGTCGTTAGGATGTCGAATTTTTACAAGGGAACTTCATAACCCAATTTCAATTCTTTGGGTTCAACTTGTACTTCTTGAATATGTCATCCTATGAATATGTTTGAATGAACTCTGATTGTTTTACACTTAATATAAACTTATATTGGGTGTATTTATATTTTTTACACATAATTATTTAATTGATGTATCCTTAATTTAAGGATACCATCTTTATAAGAGATTTCATCTCAATTTACATTCCATTGAGACTTCTTTGTTGTTATACACCAATTCACTTTTATATGGTGTATATAATATACTTTGACATATTATATCATGAATTCCTTTATTCTCATGATATTATAAAGTTCTGATTAAATGTTATTCATCAATTATTTGTATTCAAGTGTCTCTCTTTTTATTAAAAAGTATTTAACTAAAATATCATTTTAAATGTTTAAAAGATTTATTCTTATAAACATTTCTAATTAATGTCAATGTTTTCAAAATGGATTTTAGGATTTATTTATATGGACATTAATGTTTTAAAATGATAATTCATTTAAAATCTTCAAAGTGGTATGTGACACTTGGATTCAAAAATCTCTTTTTATATGGTTTTGAAAATGATTTGATAAAACATTGTTTATTTAAATATCTTGATTTGATATATTGGAATGTGGAAATTTTATCTTTCCTTTATACATGTGTTATATGATATGATTATGTTATGTTAATTGGGCATTTTTTGCATATACGGGTGGTTTCGTGATAAACTTAGGGCGGGTGAGCCCGAGATATCCCTCCAATGCATTAGGTAACATGACGGAGGTAAACGTGATGTTTCTCCTAATATATTTAGGGAATATACTGTGATGGGTATTCTAAGTGTAACGCCCTATTTAGTTGTGATATCTACAATGTATGTTTGATATGTATTCCATAATTAACCTTTATGATTTATGATTTGTGTGTGTTATTCAAAAATCTTATGATTTCATTAGGTATGTTATGATTGAAAAGTATGGTTTCATTGATTTGTATTTGTTGATGGGATAATGATTTACTCCCTTATTTTATAACCCTTAAGGAGCTTTTTATGCTCATCCCATGTTTTTGAAATGTTTTCCACAAGACTTAAAGATGAATAGGGTCAAGGATGGGATCAAGGAAAATTCATGCTCTCTAAAACATGGAACTAGACATGTTTCTTTTTAAGTGTTTTTATTTTATGAAAAAAATGGATACTGAGTAGTAGTGTTTATATGTAATATTAAATTTGTAATGTAATTTTTTTTCCTAATTCCCTAAAACTCTAAACTTGAAAAGATCCTAATTTGAATTATTTATTTAATTCTAGATTATGAAATGTTTAAGGCCTGGTCCTTATATATATGCATTATGTTGTGTGTGTATGTTTTTTATATGTATATATAGATGTTTTACGTATAAAATTTTTATGTATTTCTATGCATATATATGTGCACATGTATGTGGGATGTACACACACACACACACACACATATATATATATATAACATGTGTACATTTTTATGTATGGTATGTACTTATTTCACATTTTATGTATATATTTTTTTTATTTCTGATATAATATTTTTGTAAATAATTCATTTCGCATACATATTTATATTTCACTAAATATTTTTTTAATATTTTTTATATATATAATTAATATTTATTCAATTTTATTTATTAAGTTTTACTAATTTTAAAATATTTGAAATTTATACAATTGAGTTATTTGAATTCATTTTTTAAAATTGTTTTCAAGAATCCAGGTGTCCAATTGGGCTTGGTCCTACCTGACAATGTCAAACCGAGACCTCATTGGCCAATTAGAGAAGAACGTAAAGAACGGAGGGAGAAAATCAAAAGAATAAAATTTGGAAAAATCATTGGCCAAGAATTATTGGTCAAAGAATAAAAATTGGGGAGATTTGGGCGGTAAATCATGTAACGATAGATATAGATTTAATAAACAATTAAAATTGGTACATGAGAACATGAAAATGTTTGAAATAGACACAGATCAAAGGAATAGAATGATCAGGTTCAATCTATTTAATCAATTAGGTAAAAATCTAAAAACTGATGAGTCCTAACTCAAATAGGATTTTTTTCTGATCAAGAAAGTTATCACTAACAAATGAGATAATTCATTGTGTTTGTTGCATCTTGGTCTACCTAGATCTAGAGTTTCGTCATCATATGATCTCGATTCAATGATAGAGGTGGAAGGGGTATCCTCTCAATGATCTTAGGGGTATGTAGATATCCCTGGTGATATTCAATAACAATGAATTTATAGATAATTCTGATTTTATTTCATTTAATAAAATAAATATATTTTATTGTTTGTTTTTAATTAAATGCACCAGAAAATGGCCGTTTTATCCGAACACCCCATTTCAACCAACTTTAGGTCACTCCATGGTTAAACCTCACATTCCAAACTCAACCATGGAATTTTATTTTTTATTTGAGACTCTATTTAAGAGATATTCCATTTTCTTTAACAAAACATGTTCCCATAATAAACATATATTTAATATTTTTATAAAACTAATTCTGGGCACACCGGTCCCATAAATCACACATCGTCTCAGCTCCAGGCTCCAAAAATATTTCCAGATATATTATAAAGACATACTAGTCAAGAATAGGGTCTCTAAATTATTCCATTTTTTAAAATTTTCATCCATAAAAAAAATATCTAGATACTAAACCCACATATTGATCTCCCACTATTAGGATCTCTCTTACATGATCTTGTACTACTATAGTACATGAACCGAGGGAATGGTCTATCCACATAGGTTCATGTCCTTCCAATCCTCAATCACTAATGCGTTCTCTGAAAAAAGTGGCTCCACCCTCGATGTAAAGCTCACCCCAGTAAAAAACGTGTGTAAGGTCATGCACATATCACCTCAGTAGCGACATGAGTAAGACATTATGCACTGGTTCCAATAGTGAGAGTAGGGAGAGGTGGTAAGAAAACTCATTAAACCTCCAAAATTTATTGAATGGTCTGATGAATCTCATAGATAGCTTGCCTACCCAACCAAATATCCACCATCCTCATCATGGGGAGGCTCTCAGGAAAACATGGTATCCCTGCTCAAAATCCATGGCCCTATAATGTCAATCTATGTAAGATTTATGATTTCTCCAATTAGTCTTCATCCACACACAGATGACCTAGACCTTCTCTGTTATCACATGAACCATCTTTTGCATAAAAAGAGATATCTCTCAAATATTAGTCCAATATATGGGTGAACTGCAGGGTCTCCCATAAAGGGACTCAAAAGATTTCATACTGATAGTAGAGTGGTAGCTATTATTATATGAAAACTCTAACAAGGGAATATGATCCTTCCAGCTCTGGCCAATGTCTGACACAAAAGACCTTAGTATATTCTCAAACACCCAGATAGTGTGCTTGGTCTTCCCATCTTTCTGGGGGTGAAAGGCTATACTCATCCTCATTTGAGTCCCGAATGTATCTTTCAAGCCTATCCACATTAATGAAATGAAAAAAACACCATGATTAGAGAAAATGGTCTAAGTAACCCCATAAAGGTAAACAATCTCGTGTACGTACAACTAACCCAAAATATCTATCAAACTCTTCTCCCTAATTCGAAGGATGTATGATGAAATCATGAGTTGGTAAACTATAACCCATATGGGATCATGGACACTCACTTTTTGTAGTATCCATATCACAAATTTCATAGATATGTCATCCCATTTCCACTTTGGGATATTATGGGGCTTTAACAAACTTACCGAAACCTTATGCTCACCCTTCACCTATTGACAGGTGAGGTTCCGACAAACGAAATCATCCATGATCCATCTCATAACATCCTACCAAAACTGCCACTGAAGGTCTCTATACATCTTCTCTACACCAGGATATATAGCCAAAGGATATGTTTTGAACTCCCTCATCACCTACTCCCACATCATGACATGAATTGTTGTCCTTACTTGGAAAAGTATGTCGTGATTCCCTCATTCAAAAAATCCCTCAGGTGAACTACTAAAGGATATATTCCCATGAAAGACCACAAAGTTGATGTATCACAACTAAGACTATCTCAAATGCTAAATAAGTGAATTAAACACCATTGAATAAAGAAATGTTACACCCTCCTACTCAACCCAGGTCAGGTGTAAGGAAGACAACTGCTCTAATGCCTCCTATACCAAACAAGCTTGGGACTTCGAACTAATGGAATATTATACCACATTTCCCATCCTTGGAGTATAGACTATCTCAAAGTAATAGTCCTACAGAAACTCCAACTAGCTCCTCCATATCTATTTCAAGTCTCTCTAGGTGAAGACATACATGAGAACCTGATGGTCTGAGTAAACAGAAAAGCACACTCCCAGAAGATAGTTTCCCCACATCAATAGAGTGAAGACTACTGCTCCCAGATCTAGGTCACGTGTCCCATAGTTATTCTCATGAGGTCTTAACTACCTCAAACCATATAAGATAACTACATGTCTCTACATTAACACATATTCAAGACTATATCTTGAGGCATCACATTACACTACATACTCCACACCCTCCTCTGGTAGTCTCAAAATAGGATCCCTTGTAAGCCTCAACCTCAAATCCTCAAAGGATCTTTAGAATAACTGATTCCTGATAAATAGATGCCTTTTCTATGTTAGGGTGGTCAAAGAGGCTTCAAACCTAGAAAAGTCTTCAAAAAAATTCTAGTTGTACCCTGCTAATCAAAGAAAACTCTATAACTCTAAAACTATCTTTGGTGGATCCCAAGAAAGAACTACATATATCTTCACCATGAGTATAAACAATCCATGGTTAGAAATTAAATTCCCCATAAATTGAACCTCATATATCTAGAACCGGAAATTCCAGATCTTACCATAAATTTGGTTATACCGAATAAAATATAGGACCATCATCAATTGTTCTACATGATCCTCCCATGAAGTAGAGTATATGAGTATATAATTAATGAATACAACAAGAAATCAGTCCAAGTATGGATGGAAGATCCATTTCATCAAATACATAAATAGAGAAGGATAATTCATCACACTAAAAGGCGTAACTAGAAACTCATAGTGTAAATATTGACATCAGAATTCTAGATTTGGAATATCGACCTCACTAACTCTCAATTGGTGGAAGATGGACTGGAGATCAATCTTTGAGAACCATATGGCACATCAAAATTGATCAAAGAAGTCATATATCCTTGGAAAGGAGTTCTTTTTATTTATTGTATCCTAGTTCAGGAAATTATAATTTACACAAATCTATAAGCTATCATCCACCTTTTTCAAGAACAATACTGGAGCTAACATGGGGAAATATTGGTTCTAATAAAACCATTCTCTAAATAGTCTTCCAACTATAAATGAAACTCTAAAATCTCTGTATAGACCATCTGATATGATGCAGAAAATATTGGTGTGGTACTATGATGCAAGTCGATACAAAAATCCATCTCCCACCTTAGGTTAGTCTCAAAACATCATAAGGGAAAATTTCCATAAAATATTCCATTACTTAAGGAATCCAGATTCCTAAATATCATACTGCACCAAGGGATACACTTTCTAAGTTATGATTTTTGGTTTGTAGCCTACTAATCACAAAACCTACTCATCCCGCCATTAGATCTCTCTTAGTTACAAAGGTGAATCTCATCCCATTAGTTTGAAGGAGTCCGACTCATTTGAAGTGATATTCAATATGGGTTCAGACCGTTCAAACCCAATCCACACCTAATATTACAGCATAGGGTTCCATAGTGATATTCAAAAGGTCCCATGAAAACCACTCTCTTCCAAGAGATGTCTCTCACTACCAGATGATAATATATATATATATATATAAGAAGTGTTCCATGTAGAAACCTCAAGATGAAGCTACTGGGATAAAGCCTCAACTGTGAGCTTCAAATATCACACCATAATTAAATATATAAAGTAATGACTCCCACTTATGTCTTATAGTATTGAAAAAATTGTATAATAAAAAAAATCTTACCTTGGATCATCTCGTGTGCCGCTGGGTCATATGCCTCCATAGCATGAATTTGTCTGTGACCTTGACCACCAGATTCATAAGCTAGATGTAAGACATATCATGGTGGTTGTGGAATGATCTCATAGAATAATCCACCACCCACAACTCATCCTATTGGATCCCCAACTTCTCCTCTACCAACTCCACTGCCCTGGGGCCACACTTCCCTCGTCTAGGAGATCCATGATCATGGGTCTACCTCAACCATGGTAGTCCTTCCACTATCTATGTGTACTCCTATACTTGTAGGGTTATGAAATCACATTCCATGTGAACTCTCCCATAAAATGTATAGAAACTCCCCTATATAATATTCCAAAGTCCTCTATGCTTCCCTTGAACACATACCCGAGACTGATCCTGGGAAGATATCATGCACTAATATCCTGATGACTGGAATCTGCGAGCTTCCGTAGAAGACTCAGCTTTATAACTCCCACTAAAAAACTATTGTTGTCCAGAATCCCTCTAATAGGAAGATATCTATCACCAGTTCTCACTCTGACACCACTAAATAGGTTCTAATACACAAGGGTACTACACTAGCACGAATTTCTCAATGGAGACCCTTATTAAACTTACATGTTTGGAAGTATTCATTCTATATCATGTCAAGAGAGTACAACATAAGGTCTAAGAACCTCATAGAATACTCACCCACTATCATACCTCCCTAATGCAGCTCTAGAAGCTTCTAAATCTGAACCGAGCACAATCAGGAGGGATAGTACTCCTCATGAAATAGCTGATAGATTTGGTCTATAAGAGTTTCTACTCCTCAATAATATTCTTAAAAACACTCCGCTGGTACCTAGATTCTCCATGGAAAAGGCTCGATACCAGTGATACCACCAGACCAATCAGTGTCTAGATATTCCTGGAGATATGGATCACAGACTCTAGACAATCCTCTGCCACATGGAGATCTGGCCGGCTGTGGAACCTTGGTGGCCTCTGGCACTGAAACTCAGAGAGTTAACTAAGCCTCTATACATCCTCAATGTGATATACAAGTATTATATGCTTCTCAAAAGGTGGTGTTTCTACTAGTTTTAAACTTAGAGGAAGGATCCAGTGATATGTCCCATGAACTAGAGCCTCATCACTCGTCACATTTAGGAATTGGTAACCTAGTTGGATGTTTTCACATAGGAATCCTGAAAATTTTATCAAGACGTATCACAGTCAGATGAGAATATGTATATAATGGGGAGCTAACTCAAGATGGATAGTCAAAATACATAATCATATATTATTCATGTATTTGTAATCCTTACAAATAATGTCTCGGTATGTTGAGTTGATAAAGAGTTATTAGATTCATAGTGAATGGATATGTCGACCATCCACACCAACATTGGGTTCCCTATCCTGAAAGCCTCACTCGATACACTTTAACACCATTTCCCTAAATCCCAACCAAATACTCATAAGGGGACTACACTCCAAAAACCCTCTCAAATAATGAAATACTTTGACACCAATCTTTCATGAACTGACACAATGATGATAGAGCCAAAACTAACCCAAGATAGCCTTTGTAATTCAGGGTGTAACACCCCCAATCTACCTATCTCTCAAAAGGTCGGTTATGTGGCCTCAAGTGTGCCTCACTGTATGTGAGAGGCTACTGACTAGCAGTGGGGGTGTGAAATGTATAGTGGGGAGACTATAATCCCAAGTATGATGTGTCATAATAGTAGAAATAATCATTATAAATGAAAGAAATTATACTGTAGACAAAAATAACAGAAATAATAAAAACCAACTGAATAATCCAATAAATTATAAGGTAATATTGTCATTATATGATGGAATGTAACTAAATGTCATTCTAGAAACAATACAAGTAAAAGACTGGTAAACACAAAAAAATATTCAACAATACAGGGTCCCAAACCCCATGTCGTTTCCACCTCCAAACTCTAGCCCACCCAATAACCCAATAATCAACAAAAAAGTAATTTTCTCTTGTCCAAACTTGCATCCACATAATCTGCTCGAGAACCAAACGGCAGCCTAAATAGGGTGTGAGTATAAATCAATAGGTCAATGCCACCATGCCTAATAAAACCATCCTGATAATAAGTGTGTGAAAAAAAGTGATAAATAGTTGTATTACATTAATTAAACAATTAATAAAATACAATAAAAACATGTTTTGGAATCAAGTTTGAATATCTATGAGAATTTCTCACAACCATGCCAACCACAATAATATAACCATGGTAAAATAAACTACTTCGTCATCATGATATAATATCTCTGAGTATGTCTCACATCCATGAAAACCATAACCATAATCATAAACATGTCATAATCAAAATAATCTGGGTCAAATTCCTATAAGAATTACAATGTTCAGGTCAAAGCCCTATAATAATTACAACATCCGAGTCAAATCCCTATAAGAATTAAAACATGGGACTGGATCGATCCCACTCAATATCAACATTATAGTATATAAGTTTTCATGTGTTAGGGCCTTGACCAATATATAATTATTTTATAAAGGATCACAAGACCTATCAGGCAGCATGAATATCACAATATCAAATCATAAAACTCAATGGTTAATTACGAAAATTACCATTTTTCTTTCATATACCACTTTTATTTATATCACAACTGATCAGCAGTCAAAACAATAAGTAGTATGCCACACCTTAGGAATTATATAACAAGCAATCACCTAAGGTCTATTGTCAAGCTAAACACACTTTAATCAATTATCTAAATCAATTATATTCATGGTTCGTTCACCCAATGGGTAGGAATAAGCTAGGTAAAAATCCAATTAAAACTAGATGACTCCATGGAACAATACCATTCACTATTTAATTCATTTAGGTGCATGTTATGTTTTCGCAATCAAAATATATCATATACATGGAAATTATCCAACCATAGGGTTAATATTTATACTCCCTACCTTTAACTGATGATCAAAAAAACAATTCAAATGGAAAAACTCCTCCGAGGAAGAATGTTTGGATGATTGCAAAAGAGGTTCCAAGATCAAAACCAACAATTCACTTGGTAAAAATATTACACCGCCATGGTTGAAAGAACAAGGGGGAGAAGTAAAAAAACTATATAAAACCACTTACCAGGGATCAAAGGCATTATCAGGACATCTGGAAAGAAGGTTGCACTCTAAAGTCACCTAGAAGGTGCCCTAGGGTCAAGAGGAGAAGGTAGCAGTGAGTTTGAATAAAAACTCATTTGAAAAAACATATTTTAAAAAAGGATGTTATGGAATAAAATGGTGGGTAATTTAGGTACACATCATGTAAATATTTTTAATGGAATACACCAAAAAATCCATTACCTCAGATTATTTATAAAAAACACCTGAACATTATAGGATGTGTAATCCATTTACATGTTGTGTAAATGTTATGCGAATGATTTTTCAGCCAATTTTTTCATATAAACAACACAAACCACCTTTAAAGCTAATCAACATACCAATAACCCATGAAACACTTCTCCCATTTACCTTAAATCCATTAATTTAGATAAACATACATCTCTGAACTTTAGGTCACTTTCTCAACCAAGGCTCTCCATGTGGATCCTCTCCAGTTTTCTCAAGTTTTCTCAAAACCTAATATTGTGTTTATTCAAAAAATATGTGTCGATGATGAAAAACATCCACCAAGGTTTAAATATGAGGAAAAACTTACCCGAAAATAAAATTATTGAAAAACTTAGAAAGATACATGCCTTGAAAATGACAGGATCTTATAACCTCACCACCATATAATAGCTCATCCCTGAGTTTCTCCAAAAATCACTATGTGGTATCAGAAAGAAAAATTATGGCCATTGTGTTCAGATATTAGACTCCTTATCCTAGATTTACTTCTTAACTCACTCATGCTTCCACTGCACATGAACCAATGGTATTGTCCTTCCCTGGAGATGTTTCTCACTACAATCCACAACCCATATCAGATAATCCTCAAAGGACGCATCAACAAAAAGCTCAATGTTTACTACATCTATCACATGGGAAGGGTCTAGATGATATCTCTATAGCTGTGACACATGAAACATATTGTACATGGCACTGTAGATCTATGTAAGGGAAAACTGGTATTCCATCGGACCGACGCTTGACACTATTTTAAAAGGCACAACAAACCTGGGTGTTATCATTCCATGTTCCCTGATACGACATTTCCCCAATATAGGCGACAATCGAAGGAACACATGATTACCATACTCAAATTCCAGAGGTCATATCTGATGGTCTTCATACAATTTCTATCTACTATTCATAGTTACCAACTGTTATCTGATTAATTGAACATGCTTTGATGTAACCTTCATGAGACTAATCCCAATAAGTGTTGAATCATCTACCTCCATCCAACAAAGAGAAAAATAACATGAAATTCCATAAAAATCCTCAAATGGTGAAATTTGGATTGGTTCTTGGAAGCTATTATTATATAAAAAATCCATGAGTTCCATATGTTTCTCCCATGAACCACCAAAATCTAAAAGACAGGGTCATAACATATCCTCCAGAACTTGAATAGTTTTCTCAAATTAACCATCAATATAAAAATGATAGGTTATTCCTCAAAGAACCTGTGATCCTAGATCCTTCAAAAGACCATACCGGAAACACGATGTGAAATTAGGATCCTTATATTAAATGATATTCCTCGAAACACCATTCAACTGAACCACCTCACACAGGTAAATAATTCCCAAATCATCAATTATGAAGGTCTCCATGATAAGTAAAAAGTGGGATACCTTCATCGGTTGATCCAAAATCACCCATAAAACATCATTATTATGGGTTGTTCTGGGTAATCTGGTGAAATAATTTATAGTGACATCATCCTATTTACACTAAGGAATTGGAAAAGACTGGAAATGGCCAGCTAGCCTCCGATACTTGACTTTCACCTTCTGAAAAATGAAGCATCGGTCCATGAATCTTGTTACCTCCTTTTTTATTCCCAACAACCATTACTATCTATTAAGATCATGATACATATTTGTCAAACCAGGATGCACCGCCCATCTGGAAGCCCAAAACTCCCTCATCAATTCCTCACATAATATTATAGGAACCCATACTCGGCCAAAGAAAATAAGATAATTCCTACTAGTGAGAGACCATCTGGATTATTTATACATACCATATAAGTTGTCTCATAGAACTAGGACCACTGGATCAGAAAACTTCTCAGCCTTAATCTGATCCAAGATCATGGGTATAATAAATTTTGAAGTTAGAGCTACTTGACCTTGAGACTCCTGAATATCTAGATTCTTGTCTGTAAATAGTTCCATTATCCTCCACTCATAACAAGACCCTCATACTACCTCTTTCTATGTATTTTATCTCAAAGAATCAGTAATGATGATTCCATTTCTAGGTGTATAATCTCACTCGATGTAAAAATACTACAGATACTCGACCCACCTCCTCTTTCGAAGTTTTAGTGTAATTCCCCGACCCTAGTTACCCAGAGTCGGTGCATTATTACATAACTTTTGCATGATCACAAGGAAATCATGTCTCGAAAGACCGATCAGTTTAGTATTATTGGAAAAAATATTCATACATAGGTTCAACTTTATAGCTTGAAGAGAAATACAACTCAAATATATTTCATTAGAAACATCCAAGAAACCTAGATTATGCCTGCAGGTTACTCACAAATAACTTCTTCATATCTTGGGAAAATGAAACATAAGAAAGGGGTGAGCTCAAAATCTCAGTAAGGGTACGTAATACAGCGGAAAATGACATAAATATTAATCATGGTAAATAATTGAAACCACAACCCTTTACCAATAATAAACATGAATACTTTTATGGAAAGAATATGAGATGAGTAAATAATTCCATAATAAAACAAAATCATAGATATTCTACTAGTCGAATGACCACATGAACCATCAATATTATTTCCATAATGAGGGAATGTATAATGCTGGACATTCTGAAACATTTTTTCAAGGCCTCGGCAAAGACGTCTAAAAATGATTAAGGCCTCGACCAAAACCATAAATCAAATTGAGAAAGGGGTTCGGCCAATTCCACGTCTAGTTGTCTCAGGAGACCTACCGATACATCGAGGAGCTATAGCGGGCTCCACCTGTCACTTACTAAGTCCAATACATTCCTCATATGAAAAGGTTTAAATATATCATAAACATTCGCATTAAAACTAGTATACGAAATGTAAATACTTTAACCATAAATCATGAATGGTATAAAAATATCACATCCATAGTCAAACATATCACAAAACCATCAATACAATATGGAAGTTTTGTATCATAATAAATCAACTCCAAATAAACTTAAAATCCATCTAAGGATGTTAACATAGAATAAATCAAAACTCTTTTTAAGGAAATATCTCTTTCTATTTTGAAATCATTTAAGAGTCACATAATTATAAAATAAAACATTTAATTTGAAAATATTCTTATAAGTTTGTAAGGGAAGATTTGATGAGTTTATAACGGTTGAAAATTGATGCACCCGCCGTATAAGTTAAAAAAGACATTCTTACCTTAATTTTGTCGAAAAGGTTAAAAAGGTCCTTGTTTGGAAAAAGACAGAAAGAATCCTTTATAAACATCTTATAAAAAGTCAAACAAGGGTATAAATTACTTTAACCCATATTCTGTAAAATAGTAAGAATTTTTTGAAATACATTTTTAAGAATCATGGATGTGGTTGATAAAGAGGTCCCAGTAGATAATTATGTACAAAAAACCTCAGATAATGAAGAGATTGTGAAATAAACCCTTACCTTGTACTTTTCCTTGGTCGAGGGTAGGTTAAACTCTTGTATAATAGTTAAATAATTTTTGTTAAATAATACAAGAATCATATACATTAATATGATATCATATATGATCTTTTAACATTTCTTTGTTAATAATATTTTAGTATTATCGTCATTTCGGGTGTTAACTTACTCGTTTTCTTTTATATGTTTTGTTACATAAGGTGTGTTTGTTATGGATAGGTTGTATCTTATTCATATCAAGAATGATATCAAGTCCTTGAACATTATTTTTAATCATAAAATGATAATTAGACTTGAATGTATATGATGTGGAATGAATCTCATCGTGTTCGTGGAGATGGTAGTCCGTACATACGCACGAGCGACAATATCATTTTTTTGATATTAAAATAATATATAATTGGATGTTATATCATATATAAATAATAATTATCATATTATATTTATTATTTACATTAATTACACATCATTATTATATCCATCCAAATAATAATGTATTGAATAACAATTACACCACGACGTGGAGACGGTAGGCCGTATGTACGCGCGTATGGTGACATGTCATTCAAAGGATGGATAGAATACTGAATATGGTTTTACCATATTTATAATAAAATCATAGTATATAGAATATTCTGGAGTCATTATTTTAGAATGGAAACAACAATTAAAGAATAAGTTGAAGAAGAAAGGAACTTGAAAAAAGGTGGTGAAAACATTACCTCTTCTTCGGGTTCTTCCTTTTGATTTGATCAAAAGGAATCCTTAGGTTGGATTTCTGAAAAAATTAAGGCCTCTAGGATTAAGGGAGGATAGTTTAGAGGGTATTTGGGCAGATTTTGGTCAAACCAAAAGGATTTTATTATGTTAATAATTGGTTAGAAGTGGTTCCCTTTTATAAGGGGGAGGAGGGACTCTTTAAGAAAAACATAAAGTATTAATTTATAATAAATTCATATTCGGTTTATAATGGCTCCAAAGTAGATTATTAAAAGTATAAGGTTGGTATGAGTCTAAATAATTTCATCCAACAGATTTTAGATAGGTTTTGATCACTATATTAACCTTATTATTTATATTTAACTCTAAGTTAAATAGTTTGACATTTACCATGTCACTTTGTATTTTTATATTATATGGTTAATAAACATACTATATACTTACAAGAGACCCCTAAGTGGTCCATAAATGATACACCTATCATTATATAAGTCCTTTGGAGGAACCATAGTGTTTTAGGAATATAATATCAACTAATAATATAATATTTGTTTTAAAAACTCATTTATGTCAATTTTGACAATATTTAATAATTGAATCCTTTTAAAGTCTTAAAAAATTTATTAATTCTAAAAAAAATTATTTAAGAAATCTTAACATGTCATACTAACCAATAAAATTCGTGTATGTCATCAAAACTTTTAAATTATATTTATTTTAACATTTATAATTCTAATTGTTTGATTCTTTCATTAATAAAGAAAATATTGCATCATTATTGTGTCATAAATAAATTTAATTATTCAATGCATAAAAATTATAAATAAAATAAAATTATTTAGGAAATATTTTTATATTTATAATTAATATTTATGGTCTAAAATATAATATATATAACCCTATGTAAAAAAAATTCTAAAAGATATATGCTTATATCATTTTTGTATTTACTTTAACTTAATTAATATAAAGTGTCATTATCACTTACAAGTGGATCCATGGGATCTCAAAATCGACCCAAAGATGACCATGGTTGGACATGTATCAACCAATAGGGTTAGGACACGTTTTAGGGTAATTTATTATTATTATAATATTATTGTTTACCCTTATTTACTGGATTTACCCTTTAACCATGGTAAATAAAATATTTACCGAAGTAATTATTCAAAATGTATAAAAATAAAAGTTACCTATTTACAAAATTTGTACCTCCTGATTATAAATATGGAATACATTTTTCTAAATTCAAAACACAAAAGTGGTAGAAATTAATTTAAAATTAATTCCTGCTGTCAAAACAAAAAGCGTGTTTTTAAGAAATAATAACTATCAAAAGATTGACCCTTGTTTATGTCCGGTTTAAATGTGAAATTACATCCAATTACCAAAATTGTATTAAATGGTAAAAATATATTCTAAATATACTTTAAAACCACTCAAATTAATAATTTATCACTATTAATTATTTCGATTAAAAAAGTTGTTTTTAATTAAAATTTAGTGATTTTCACTATTCATCAAAAATTGAAAGTTTTCAGGAAAATACCAAAATTTAACCCTAATATAATTTCAATATTATAAATCCAAAAATGAAGGCCATTTTGAAAGATAAAATGTATAAAATTTCAAAAATTGCTTATTACTATTCATAACAGCTAGTTTGATTGGTTGTGGTGTGTGTTAGAACTCGAAGTTGTGTACAACACATGCTACTGTATTATTCAAAGAGAAGCTTACCATGGAAGATTGAGGTGTTACATTCTCACCTACTTAAAATAATTTCATCCTCAAAATTTCTAGAATACTAATACATGAAAAGACTCGGGTGATTCTTCATCATAAGTTCCTTAGGTTCCCACGTTGCCTCTTCCATCTTATGGTTTTTTCATAGAACTTTTACCAGACGAGTCCTCCAGTTTCTCAGCACTTGTTCTCTTGTATCAATAATCTTGACAGGCTCTTCTCAATAAGACAGATCAGGTTCCAGTTCTAATTCCTCATTGGTGAGTACATGCGTTGGGTGAGGCATGTATTTTCTCAAGAGTGATACGTGGAATACATCGTGAACTTTGGAGAGACTTGGCGGCATTGCCAAATGGTAAGCTACAGCCCCAATTCGTTCTAAAATTTCGAATGGTCCGATGTAACTGGGACTCATTTTTCCATTCTTACCGAAACTTATAACACCCTTCCATGGAGATACCTTCAACAAAACATGATCTCTTAACTGAAATTCAAAATCCTTCCTTCGGTTTTCAGCAAAGGTCTTCTGCCTACATTGAGCTGCTTTGATGTGATTTTGGATTACCTTCACCTTTTCCATCATTTATTCCACCTGTTCTAGGTATAGGAGTTTTCTTTCACCAACATCATCCCAACAAGTTGGTGTGAGACATCTCTTTCCGTATAACGCTTCATATGGTGTCATCCAAATACTTGAATGGAAGATATTATTATATGAAAATTATACTAGAGGTAAATATTGATCCCACATACCTTGAAAGTCAAGTGAGTAGGATCTCAACATTTCTTATAAGGTTTTAATTTTCTATTCTTATTGTCCATCTGCTTTAGGGTGGTAGGCAGTGCTCAAACGAAGTTCAGTATCCAAGGCCTTCTGAAGGACCTTCAAGAATCTTGAAGTAAAAAAGGGATCGCGATCATAAACAATCGATAGGGGTACTCCATGAAGTCTCACAAGTTCATTAATATATATAGTGTTTCTAGACGTTAAAGTGGTAAAACCTCTCTTATAGAAAGAAAATGTGATGACTTGGTAAGTCGATCAACAATAACACATATTACATCGTTCCTTATAAGAGTCTTTGGTAGCCCCATGGAAAAGTCCATCATAATATTATCTCATTTCCACTCTGGTATGGGAAGAGGTTTCATGACTCCTCCAGGCTGTTTCCTTCTAGTTTTCACTTGTTGACAAACCATACATCTTGACACAAAATCAGCAATCTCCATCTTCATGTTGTCCCACCAAAAATGTTCCTTCAAATCTCTATACATTTTGGTGCTCCAAGGGTGTAGAGAGAAATTGGAAGTATGAGCATCATCCAACAACTCTCTTTTTAGATCAGGTATATTGGGAACATAAATTCTCTTCCCAAATTTCAAAATTCCATTTTCATACAATAATTCATTCAATCTCCCATCATTCAAAGCTTTAATCTTCTTTTGAAACTCCTCATCACCGGTCTGAGAACTCTTTATCCTTTCTAGTAAAGATGGTTTGTCAACCATTTGAAAAAGTATTGATGTTTCACCTTCCATGGTAATTCCCATATCCATCTTCACTAGATCCATGAAAATAGGATCCATTTCAATTCTCATCATGTTCAAAACTCCATGATCTTTTCTGCTCAACCCATCTTCCACCTTATTTTCCTTCCCCGTGTCATAGTGTATCATGTAACAATAATCCTTGAGTAGTTCAAGCCATCACCTTTGCCTCATGTTGAGTTCTTTCTGTGAGAAAATGTACTTCAAACTCTTGTGATCAGTATAAATCTCACATTTTTCACCATAGAGATAATGTCTCCATATATTCAAAGAAAAAATTACAACATCTAACTCAAGATCATGAGTAGGATAGTTTTGATCATGAATTTTCAGTTGTCTTGATGCATAGGAAATAACTCTATCATTCTACATAAGGACACAACCAATTCCTTTCTTTGAAGCATCACCATAAATAACAAACCCATCATTCCCTGATGGTAGAGTCAATATAGGATCATTGACTAATCTTCTCTTAAGTTCTTCAAAACATTCTTCACACTCTTTTGTCCAAACAAATTTAACCCCTTTACGTGTGAGCTTTGTTAATGGGTTAGCCAATCGGGCGAAATTCTGGATGAAACGTCGATAATAACCTGCTAAACAAATAAAAATGTGTACCTCGGTTATACTCGTCAGTGCTAGAGATTCTTGGATTTCTCTTGTATTAGAAGGATTAACAGAGATTCCATCCTTAGAGACAATATGTCCAAGAAAAGAAATCTCCTTAATCCAGAATTCACACTTTTTAAACTTCCCATATAATTCATGTCTTATAAGAGTCTTCAGGATAATGCACAAGTGATTTTCATGATCCTCGTAGATTTTAGAGTATACCAAGATATCATCAAAAAATACAACCAAAAAATCATCGAGATATTCCTTGAAAACTCTAGTCATTAGATCCATGAATACAAAGGGTGCATTAGTCGATCTAAAAGGCATTACTGTAAACTCATAATGCTCATACCTGGTTCAAAATGTTGTCTTCAGAATGTCTTCCTTCTTCACACACAACTGATGGTATCCATATTGAAGGTCAATATTTGAAAAGTATTGAGATCCATGAATTTGATCAAATAAATCATCAATGAGAGGTAGGGGATACTTGTTCTTTATTGTCATAGCATTGATTTACCTATAGTCGATACATAACCTCATAGATTCATCCTTCTTCTTAAAATAGGATAGGGGCTCCCCATGGAGAAAAACTAGGGTGAATAAATCCCTTATTACTCAATTCCTCAAGTTGTTTCTTTAGTTCAACTAATTCCACAGTGTCTATTCTATAAGGGGTCTTCGATATAGGCATTGAACTAGGAATTAAATCAATGGAAAACTCAATTTCTCGTTCTGGAGGATGTCTAGGTAAATCTTCCGGAAACGCATCAACATATTCTCTCACAATAGGTACATCCTCTATTTGAACATTCCTTTCCTCACCCACAGTTATTTCATTCTATTCCTCCCTGATAATTGAATTTATTTGAGCTATTGGGGGTGGATCTTGATAAGAATCAGGTGGTGAAGATTCTTCTATAAAGATAAGGTGTTCTTTATCATCATCATCAAAAATCATAACCTCATTCTTCTTAAAATATATTTTCGCATCATGGTCTAAAATCCAATCCATACCGAGTATTATATCAAATTCAGTCATGGGTATGATGATGAGATCAGCAGATAAAAAACATTTATATGCCCTAATGGTAATGGATCCACAAAACAGTGTAGCAATGATACTTCCCTTAGGAGTTTTAACTGACAACTCCCTTGTTAAATCAAATTGGAAATATCTTATTTTCATAGAAAACTGGGAAGATATGAAACAATGCGATGATCCAAAATCAAATAAAGCATTTTCTAAACTTGAAGAAACCATTAAATTACCTGCCACCACGTCTTTTGGGGATTCAACCTCAGCAGTAGTGATTTCATAAGCTTGGCCTTGATCCGTTGGACTTTTCTGAGGTAAATTTCCCTGATGATTAGGAAATTCATTTGCATAATGTACCATCTCTCTTAAATTGTATCATTGAACATTGGTCGCGTCTTTCTTTCCTTTACAATCACTAGCTAGATGGTATTTCTGTCCACACTTGTAGCATACTCCTTTTCCTTTTAGATAGGCACCAGGGTGCTTCCTTCCTCAATTATCACAAGGTGGAAATTCAATTCTTCCCTTCTTCCCTGTTTCCTTATTTCCTTTCCCATAGTGTTTAGCAGATCACTTCTTCTCTTGCTTTGATTTAAATTCATAAGACTTAAATAATTCCTTTACTATCTTGATAGCACATGAGACAATATCTTCATATGATGAGAAGGATTGTGACACTAATGCTCGATGAAGAAATGGTTTTAACCCATCAAAGAAACGATCAATATTACTTCTTGGGTTACGTATATAATCTACAGCATACCTTAATAACCTTGTAAAGTTAGCCTCATACTTTGTGACATTCTCATCCTCCTTTTGTCTCAGACTCATAAATTGTATTTACATATCTGCTCAATGGTCACGAGGAAAGTATTTTTCTAAAAAAAGATCTTTGAACTCCCTCCATTACATATTTTATACTTCAACATCTTCCTTCTTGTTTTGAATCAATGACCACAATTGATCAGCATCTCCAGTGAGGCGGTAAACTGCCATGATAACTTTTTTCCTTTCACTACTCCCCAAGGCATGGAATATTTTCTCTAAAGAATTTATCCATTCCTAAGCTACTAAGGGATTTGTACTCCCATTGAATTTTGGTGGTTGTTACATCATGAAGCGATCTAACATTGATCATCCACGATGTGGATCAGGGTGCTCCATATGGGTAAGGTTATTATTCATAACCTGAGTGAGTTGTCCCAGTATGGTGATTAGCTGATCAGTACCAGTTGCATCACCAATTCCACTATAATTATCTTGAGAAGGAATGAAATCCCAACATGGAGTGCGTGCATTGATACAGTTTCCATTTCTTTTACTAGGCGCCATTTTTAAACAATAGAATACACTAGATTAGTTTGTGAATCGCAATACATAAATCCAAACTTGTAAAACACTTAACATAAATTGAAAAGTTTATGGATATAATCCATAATCATAAAAACAAAATTCTTTGAGGAAGTATATACTCATAAACCCTTCATAATGGTTTGTAAAGAAAATGAGAATTATCCTAAGCATATCCCCAGGGAGTGTCATAACCAAGAGTGCAGCAAGGCCCGTTGTCGTGCACCAGTTCCCGTTCGAGTCTAGCTCAAAGCGGTGTTTTCTGGTTTTACCCCTAGGTACATCTGTGCCAGAGCCGCCTCTACCTACTCGTATCCAAACAGGGATCTATTTCTCAGAAAACTCACAAAATCTCTATAATACAAAAATTCTAGGAATTTCTTCTATACTAATCCTCAAAGTTTATCTTAGGGCTATATGCTCTAATCTGAGTTTATCTAAATCTAGCTTCCAAGGATTGTACTAAACTTTCTTTGATACAAACTATAACACCCTGACCCTAGTTACTCAGATTCAGTGCATTATTACATAACTTTGTCATGATCACAAGGAAATCATGTCTCAAAAGACCGATCAGTTTAGTATTATTGGAAACAAGATTCATACATAAGTTCAACTTTACAGCTTGAAGAGAAATACAACACAAATATATTTCATTAGAAACATCCAAGCCTCCTAGATTTTTCCTGCAGGTTACTCATAACTAACTTATTCATATCTTGGGAAAATGAAACATAATAAATGGGTGAGCTCAAACGCTTAGTAAGGGTAAGTAATATAGCAGAAAATGACATAAATATTAATCATGGTAAATAATTGAAACCACAAGCCTTTACCAATAATAAAGATGAATACTTTTATGGAAAGAATATGATCTGAGTAAATAATTCCATAATAAAACATAATCATGGGTATTCTACTAGTTGAATGACCACATGAACCATCAATATTATTTCCATAATGAGGGAATGTATAATTCCGGACATTCTGAAACATTTTGGCAAGGCCTCGGCCAAGACGTCTAAAAATGATTAAGGCCTCAGCCAAAACCATAAATCAAATTGGGAAAGGGGCTCGTCAAATTCCACGTCTAGTTGTCTCATGAGACCTACTGATACATCGAGGAGCTATAGTGGACTCCACCTGTCACTTACTAAGTCCAATACATTCCTCATATGAAAAGGTTTAAACATATCATAAATATTCATATTAAAACTAGCATACGAAATGTCAATACTTTAACCATAAATCATGAATGGTATAAAAATATCACATCCAAAGTCAAAAATATCACTAAACCTTCAATACAATATTGAAGTTTTATATCATAATAAACCAACTCCAAATAAACTTAAAATCCATCTAAGGATGTTGACATAGATGAAATCAAAACTCTTTTTAAGGAAATATCTCTTTCTATTTTGAAATAATTTAAGAGTCACATAATGATAAAATAAAACATTTAATTTGAAAATATTCTAATAATATTGTAAGGGATGCTTCGACGAGTTTATAATGGTAGAAAATAGCTGCACCCGCCGTATAAGTTAAAAAAGACATTCTTACCTTAATTTTGTCGAAAAGGTTAAAAAGGTCTTTGTTTGGAAAATGACAGAAAGATTCCTTTATAAACATATTATAAAAAGACAAACAAGGGTATAAATTACATTAACCCATATTCTGTAAAATAGTAAGAATGTTTTGAAATATATTTTTAAGAAACATGGATGTGGATGATAAAGAGGTCCCAGAAGATAATTATGTATAAACAACTTCAGATAATGAAGAGATTGTGAAATAAACCCTTACCTTGTACTTTTCATTGGTCGGGGGTAGGTTAAACTCCTGTATAATAGTTAAATAATTGTTATTAAATTATAAAAGAATCATATACATTAATATGATATCATATATGATCTTTTAACATTCCTTTTTTAATAATATCTTAGAATTATCGTCGTTTCGGGTGTTAACTTACTCATTTTTTTATATGTTTTGTTACATAAGCCGTGTTTATTATGGATTGGTTGTATATTATTCATATCTAGAATTATATCAAGTCCTTAAACATTATTTTTAATCATTAAATGATAATTAGACTTTAATTTATATGATGGGGAATGAATCTCATCGCGTTCGTGGAGACGGTAGTCCGTACGTACGCACGAGCGACAATGTCATTATTTTGATATTAAAATAATATATAATTGTATGGTATATCATATATAAAGAGTCATTATCAGGTTATATTTATTATTTACAAGAATTACACATCATTATTATACCCATACAAATAATAATATATTGAATAACAATTACACCACGATGTGGAGACGGTAGGCCGTACGTACGCACGTATGGTGACATGTCATTCAAAGGGTGGATAGAATACTGGATATGGTTGTACCATATTTATAATAACATCACAGTATATATAAGATGTTGTAGTTATTATTTTAGAATGGAAACAACAAAGAAAGAAGAAGTTGAAGAAGAAAGGAACTTGAAAAAGGGTGGTGAAAACATTACCTCTTCTTCGGGTTCTTCCTTTTGATTTGATACAAATGAATCCTTAGGTTGGATTTTTGACTAAATTAAGGCCTCTGGGATTAAGGAAGGATAGTTGAGAGGTCATTTGGGCAGATTTTTGTCGAACCAAAAGGCTTCTAATGTGTTGGTAATTGGTTAGAAGTTGTGCCCTTTTATAAGGGGGAGGAGGGGCTCTTTAGGAAAAACTTAAAGTATTAATTTATAATAAATTCATATTCGGTTTATAATGGCTCCAAAGTGGATTATTCAAAGTCTAAGGTGGGTATGGGTCTAAATCCTTTCATCCAATAGATTTTAGACAGTTTTTGGTCACTATATTTACCATATCATTTATATTTAACTCTTAGTTAAATAGTTTGACATTTACCATGTCACTTTGTATTTTTATATTATATGGTTAATAAACTTACTATATACTTCCAAGAGACCCCCAAGTGGTCCATAAATGATACACCTATCATTATATAATTCTTTTGGCCGAACCTTAGATTTTTAGGAATATAATATCAACTAATAATATAATATTTGTTTTAAAAACTCATTTATGTCAATTTTGACAATATTTAATAATTTATTTTTGTTAAAGTATTAAAAACTTTATTAACTCTAAAAAATCATTTAAGCAATCCTAACATGTCATATTATCCAATAAAATTTGTGTATGTCATCAAAACTATCAAATTATTTTTATTTTAACATTTATAATACTAATTGTTTGATTCTTTCATTAATAAAGAAAATATTGCATCATTATTGTGTCATAAATAAATTTAATTATTCAATGCATAAATGTAACACCCAGAGCTTCCATGATACGCTTCTCATTCAATAATTCAATAGCTTGCATTGTACGCAACTTCGAGTTCTAACACACCGCAACTAATCAAAGTAGCCGTTATGAATAGTAATAACCACTTTTTTAAATTTATAGAAATTTTATATTTCAAAATGTACTTCATTTTTGTATTCGTAATATCGAGATTATCCTAATTTTAATTTTTTGTAACTTTCTGAGAACTTCCAATTTTTTTATGAATAGTGAAAAATACTTAAAACAACTTTTTTAATAAAAATAATTTATTATGATAAATTATACTATTTAGTGGTTTTAAAGTATAATTAGAATATATTTTTACCATTTTATCCAATAGTGGTCATTAGAATTAATTTAACATTGAAATTGTGCATGAACAATTGTCAATCTTTTGATATAAATTGTTTCTTAAAAACACGCTATTTGTTGTGACAGCGGGAATTAATTATAAAATTAATTAATGCAACTTATATGTTTGTAATTTTGTAAAATATACATCATTTTTGAAATTGGAATATCAAATATAGCTTAGGGTGAATTTTTGGGATTTTTCTGAAAAACTTCAATTTTTGATGAATAGTGAAACCACTAAGTGGTATTTATAAAAACTGATTTTTCATTTAAATGAAATTTTACCACTTCTGTGTTTTGAATTTCAAAAATCCGACATACATGGTTGTCATTAAGAAGTAAAATGTGGTTCAATGAGATTAAAATAATTTTTTGGTGAATAGTAACTTTTAAGTTCTTAATCGCGATTAGAGGTAATTAGTGTAGTTTAAGGTAAAAATAATGTTTTAATAATATGAGATGAGCTTGACACATGTCCTACCCTCATTGGATGTGCCATGTCCGACCAAGAAAATCCATGGGTCAACTTGGGGACCCCATGGAGCCACTTTAGTTGGAAAATGACATAAATACCTTTTATTTAATGTTAAAGTAAAAAATGACACAAACATGAAATGTTTTACTAAATCAATTTTTACATGGGGTTATACAAGTTATATTTTTTACTATAAATAGTCATTGTAAATATAAAAAGATTTCCTACATCATAGTATTTTTTTTATAATTTTTAGACATTAAATAAATTAAATTATTTATGACATCATGATGATGCAGTGATGACCTCATTATTTAACGATTTAAATAAAATGGAAAAATAATGTAATATCTAAGACCTACACATGTCCAAAACCTATTGGATGGGTGGATTTCGAAACCTTATCACCTTATCCTCGAATTATATCAATGTGGGACCTCTTAAATCCGAATACCATTTTAAAATAAAGTGACTTTTCTTTACTTTCCAAGAGTGCCCCTCCTCTCCACTTATAAAAAGGCCCCCACCTCTACAACCTTACTCACACTTTCAAAGCCTTTTCGCTCGGCCAACCTCTGCCCAAATAATCTCCGAACTTCCCTCCCTTACTCCTAGAAGCCTCACTTTGGGCATAAGTCTTCCCAAGGAAGCCTTTTTCTCAAATCAAAAGAGTTACCCAATTTTAAGGTAATGTCTTCTCTAATGTTGTTTTGTTTTATTTTTCTTTTCCAACCCCCTAAACACTTTTTATTCATTTATTTTGTAACAACACCAGTATCCTAAATATACTAGGATGTTGTTATAAGAAGGATTAGAGCTACACTTACACACACCTACATCTAATGGTTAAAGAACATACTGTTTCTGTGGATGGCGAATTTCTGCCTCACGAAACAATGATTGTTCAACACTCATATAACACCTTCAAAGGTGGCCATTAAGATGTAACTATATTTATATATGATATATAATATTTTTATGTTTTCCTTATGCTTCTATATTTCTCATTTATGGCATACTTTATGATTTCCATTATGGGTAAACGCGATAATTTCATTTTAGGAAGTGCGGACTACCGCCCCCTCAAAGTGATGTGAATCGTTAATGCCATATGTGGGATGTATAAAGGATGGAGTAAATGATATTATATATGATATTATACTGGAACTATATTATACCTTTATATAATTATTATTTCATTCCATTAAATATGAAATAGAAATGAAAGTAGCATTCATGCGTACGTACGGCTTACCGTCTCCATGAACGGTGCATTTCATTTCTTACATCTAAATGTTACGTAATATTATGAATGAATGTATATACTGGATATATATGATATATATGACATCTAAATCATGAATATAATTCTGGAGATAATGGATATTCTACCACATAAACAACTTGTAATTATAAGAAGTTTATTGTTGACTCAAGTACCAAAAATCGACAAAACGACCGTTATTAACTTAAATAATTACATAATGTTCATAACATTGTAATAAGTGATATAAAAAGGATAATGAAATTGAAAATGGTAGATATTAACTCTAGTTTATTATTCAGGAGGTTAAAGAACGGTCGAATCAAGTCGGACACAAGGTAAGGGAACTTCTTAACCCAATTTCCATTTTTTGGGTTAATCTCCTACTTTCAAATTATGTCATGATATTATTATGTCCTATTTTGTATTTTTACTTTCTTAATGTTTACCTATAGTGAATACACATAATAGATCTATTTTATTTTAAAAATTATCTTTTTAAGGACTTCATCTCAATCTCCTTTCATTGAGGCATATTTTGTTTTATACACAAATTTCTTTTATACAGTGTATAAACCCCTTTGACTTTTACGTTTATTCAAAAGGAATATTTTTTATACGAAGCGTTTACTAAACGACAAAAGGGAATGTTTTTGTCGTACGTATGCAGCGACAACGAATTCTCCGCTGTCGTGACCATTATTTGAGTTTCGGCTTCCTCTACAAGCCATACCTTTTTTAAAAAAAAAGAAAAATAAATACCGTGTTTTAACTTTCTTTTATTTTGGTATTGAAAATGGTTTTGAAAGCATTTTTATTATATCAATGTGTTGTATTGATATCTTGTGATTGAAATGTGGAAATGTTATGTTTCCTTTATGCATGTTTTATGTGATACGATTATGTTATGGTTTATGATATGTTTAAACCTATTCATATGAGGAATGCATTGGACTTAATAAGTGACGGGTGGAGCCCGCTATATCTCCTTGATACATCAGTAGGTCTCATGTGACAAACTAGTGTCTTGGAACGAGGCCTTGACGAAATCTTATTTGTGGTCTTGGCACGAGGCCTTGGGTACGTGGTTATGATATTCTGGCATTATGCATTCCATCATTATGAAAGTGGTTATTGATATTGCATGTGATTATTCGACCAGTAGAATATCCATGTGAATAAGTAAATGGCATTATCTCATTTTACTTTTTCCATATTATGTTGAAGTTCATGTTTAAAAGTCTTTTGTTTTAGTTATACATTGCCTTAAATGTTAATGTTTATTTATGAAAGCTTCTGCAATATTGTTATCCTTACTGAGCATCTAAGCTCACCCCTTTCAATGTTTTAATATTTTTCAGGATGTGAAGAAGTATAATATGAATGACCTACAAGGATAATATAAGGGGATATTAAGAGAAGATGTTGTGGTTTTGTTTTACTTTATGATGTAATGTAAGACTTATGAATGTATCTAGTGTTTCCAAGGCTACTAAACTAATCGGTATTTCGAGACTTGATCTTTTGTGATCATGCCAATGTTACGAAGTAATGCACCGACTCTGGGTAACTGTGGTTGGGGCGTTACAGTTGGTATCAGAGGCAGTTTAGTACTAACCTTGGAATCTAGATTTAGATAAACTCTGATTAGAGCACATAGCCCAAAGATAGACTTTGAGGATTAGTATAGAAGAACTTCCTAGAATTTTGTTATTGTAGAGATTTTGTGAGTTTTCCGAGCAATACATCCCTATCTGGATACGAGCAGGTAGAGGCGGATCTGGCACAGATGTACCTAGGGGTAAAACCCGAAAACACCGCTTTGAGCTAGACTCGAACGGGAACTGGTGCACGACAACGGGCCTTGCTGCACTCTTGGTTACGACACTCCCGGGGGATATGCTTAGGATAATTCTCGTTTTCTTTACAAATCACTATGAACGGTTATGAGTATATAATTCCTCAAAGAAAACCTTTTTATGATTATGGATTATATCCATAAATAGTTCAATTTATGTTAAGTATTTTATAAGTATGGAATTATGTATTTTGATTCATAAACTAATCTAGTTTATGCCATTGTATAGAAATGGCGCCTAGTGGAAGGAATGGAAACCGTATCAATGCACGCACTCCATGTAGGGATTTCCCTCCTGCTCAAGATAATTATTGTGGATCTGGAGATACAACTGGTGTTGATCAACTTATTACCATACTGGGACAACTCACTCAAGTTATGAATAATAACCTTACTCGTATGGATCACCCTGATCCACAACGTGGAGGATCAATGTTAGACCGCTTCATGAGGAAACAACCGCCAACATTTAATGGGGGTACAAATCCATTAGTAGATGAGCAATTGATAAACTCCTTAGAGAAAATATTCCATGCCTTGGGGAGTAGCGAATGGGAGAAGGTTGTCATGGTAGTTTACCGCCTCACTGGAGATGCCGATCAGTGGTGATCGCTGATTCAAAACACAAAGGAAGATGATGATGTATCGAATATGGAATGGAGGGAGTTCAAAGATATTTTCTTAGAAAAAGACTTTCCTCGTGACCATCGAGCAGATATGGAAAGGCAATTTTTGAGTCTGAGACAAAAGGAGGATGAGAATGTCGCAAAGTATGAGGCCAACTTTACAAGGTTAGTGAGGCATGCTGCAGATTATATACGTAACCCAATAAGTAAGATTGATCGTTTCTTTGATGGGTTAAAACCATTTCTCCGTCGAGCTTCAGTCTCACAAACCTTCTCGTCATACGAAGATATTGTCTCGTGTTCTATTAAGACAGAAAAGGAATTCTCTAAGTCTTATGACAACAAAGTAAAGCAAGAGAAGAAGAGAATGGTGGAACAAGAGACAGATAAAGGGAAAAAGGGAAAGAAGGATTTTCCATTATGTGATAATTGTGGGAAGAATCACCCTGGTACTTTCCTAAAAGGAATGGGAGTTTGTTATAAATGTGGGGAAAAAGGTCACCAGGTGCGTGATTGCAAGGGAAAGAAAGAGGGTATCAATGTTGAATGCTACAATCGTAGGGAAATGGGGCATTATGCAAATGAATGTCCTAAGCGTCAGGAAAACTTACCTCTGAAAAGTACAAGGGATCAAGGACAATCTTATGTTGTTACTACAGTTGAAGCGGAATAATTAATGTATTGGTGCTTTTGGACTCAAGGATTATATTATGGTTATAAGGATAATGTGATTGTACAACAGTACTTGTTGTTTTCATTAAGGATTTAATATGATGAAGGTAATCATATTTTTAGTATATGACAATAAGATAAACTTTACTTTGTTTGGGGAATCTGATGTTATAATTGATTTTGGAATTTAAAGACCTTTTAGAAAAAGTCTGGACAGAGGTATTTTGGATAACTTTGGATAGTATTGTTTAAGGTTAAAACTTTTATGAAGATTATTTTTGGAATATTATAGTTTTAGGAAAAGGACAACCTACAGGGTGGGGCATAACCCGTCGCATCAGACAAAGCTGCAGGAATCGAACCCACAACCATAGTGCGACAGACCTTTATTACCTACCACTAGCCTACAGGAAGTCCTTGGTTATTACAAAATAGTTTTACTAATCTAAATGGTATGTGTTAATATTTGGAACCTTATACAATTAGGATAAATAGAATATTTTTGAGTTGTATTACCTTTTAGAGTGAAAGATGGGTTTGTGGTAAAAATTTATTAAAGAATGAAAGCCTACATGACAAGTATGTATATTCCCTTACGTTCTTAGTAAATCTCCTAAATAAATTCCTCAACTTTATAAAAGTTAACTCAAAACAAAAATGTTTTCGGTTAACTTTTCCTACTGGGGAATCAATGATCGTTTAACCAATCACAAGTTTGTGATTTTCTTGTAGTTAAACTTTCTCCTAATCTTGTTTTCTATAACTCTCCATCAGACCTTGATGGTTTGTTTCTCCTTCATATCCATATTTTCATAGAATCGTATAATGGGCTATCTCGGGTGACCTTTGTACTTATCTTGCTTTCTTTTAATGTTATATATTTATTAACCTTATTTCCGATGTGGGTTTTCCACAAAGGTATTTTCTATTTTCAACCTTTTTTTTTTCAAAGAAAAATTTCAAATTGCGAGGACACAATTTATTGAAGGAGGGGAGAATGTAACACCCCGAGCTTCCATGATACGCTTCTCATTCAATAATGCAATAGCTTGCATTGTACGCAACTTCGAGTTCTAACACACCGCAACTAATCAAAGTAGTCGTTATGAATAGTAATAACCACTTTTTTAAATTTATAGAAATTTTATATTTCAAAATGGACTTCATTTTTTTATTCGTAATATCTAAATTATCCTAAGTTGAATTTTTTGTAACTTTCTGAGAACTTCCAATTTTTTTATGAATAGTGAAAAATACTTAAAACAACTTTTTTAATAAAAATAATTTATTGTGATAAATTATACTATTTAGTGGTTTTAAAGTATAATTAGAATATATTTTTACCATTTTATCCAATGGTGGTCATTAGAATTAATTTAACATTGAAATTGGGCATGAACAATTGTCAATCTTTTGATATAAATTGTTTCTTAAAAACATGCTGTTTGTTGTGACAGCAGGAATTAATTATAAAATTAATTAATGAAACTTATATGTTTGTAATTTTGTAAAATAGACATCATTTTTGAAATTGGAATATCAAATATAGCTTAGGGTGAATTTTTGGGATTTTTCTGAAAAACTTCAATTTTTGATGAATAGTGAAAACACTAAGTGGTATTTATAAAAACTGATTTTTCGTTTAAATGAAATTTTACCACTTCTGTGTTTTGACTTTAAAAAATCCGACATACATGGTTGTCATTAATAAGTAAAATGTGGTTCAATGAGATTAAAATAATTTTTTGGTGAATAGTAACTTTTAAGTTCTTAATCACGATTAGAGGTAATTAGTGTAGTTTAAGGTAAAAATAATGTTTTAATAATATGAGATGAGATTGACACATGTCCTACCCTCATTGGATGTGTCATGGCCGACCAATAAAATCCATGGGTCAACTTGGGGACCCCATGGATCCACTTTAGTTGGAAAATGACATAAATACCTTTTATTTAATGTTAAAGTAAAAAATGACACAAACATGAAATGTTTTACTAAAACAATTTTTACATGGGGTTATACAAGTAATATTTTTGACTATAAATTATCATTGGAAAGCTAAAACGATTTCCTACATCATAGTATTTGTTTTATAATTTTTAGACATTAAATAAATTAAATTATTTATGACATCATGATGATGCAGCGATGACCTCATTATTTAACGATTTAAATAAAATGGAAAGATAATGTAATATATAAGACCTAAACATATACAAAACCTATTGGATGGGTGGATTTAGAACCCTTATCACCTTATCCTCGAATTATATCAATGTGAGACCTCTTAAATCCGAATACCATTTTAAAATAAAGTGACTTTTCTTTACTTTCCAAGAGTGCCCCTCCTCTCCACTTATAAAAGGCCCCCACCTCTACCACCTTACTCACACTTTCAAAGCCTTTTGGCTTGGCCAACCTCTGACCAAATACTCTCCCAACTTCCCTCCCTTACTCCTAGAAGCCTCACTTTGGGCAGAAGTCTTCCCAAGGAATCCTTTGGCTCAAATCAAAAGAGTTACCCAATTTTAAGGTAATGTCTTATCTAATGTTGTTTTGTTTTATTTTTCTTCTCCAACCCCCTAAACACTTTTTATTCATTTCTTTTGTAACAACACCAGTATCCTAAATATACTAGGATATTGTTATAAGAAGTATTCGAGCTACACTTACACACACCTACATCTAATGGTTAAAGAACATATTGTTTCTGTGGATGGGGAATTTCTGCCTCACGAAACGATGATTGTTCAACACTCATATAACACCTTAAAAGGTGGCCATTAAGATGTAACTATATTTATATATGATATATAATATGTTTATGTTTTTTTATGCTTCTTTATTTCTCATTTATGGCATACTTTATGATTTCCATTATGGGTAAACGCAATAATTTCATTTTAGGAAGTGCGGACTACCGCCCCCTCAAAGTGATGTGAATCGTTAATGCCATATGTGGGATGTATAAAGGATAGAGTAAATGATATTATATATGATATTATACTGGAACTATATTATACATTTATATAATTATGATTTCATTCCATTAAATATGAAATAGAAATGAAAGTAGCGTTCATGCGTACGTACGGCTTACCGTCTCCATGAACGGTGCATTTCATTTCTTACCTCTAAATGTTACGTAAAATTATGAATGAATGTATATACTGGATATATATGATATATATGACATCTAAATCATGAATATAATTCTGGAGATAATGGATATTCTACCACATAAACAACTTGTAATTATAAGAAGTTTATTGTTGACTCAAGTACCAAAAATCGACAAAACGACCGTTATTAACTTAAATTATTACATAATGTTCATAACATTGTAATAAGTGATATAAAAAGGATAATGAAATTGAAAATGGTAGATATTAACTCTAGTTTATTATTCAGGAGGTTAAAGAATGGTCGAATCAAGTCGGACACAAGGTAAGGGAACTTCTTAACCCAATTTCCATTTTTTGGGTTAATCTTCTACTTTCAAATTATGTCATGATATTATTATGTCCTATTTTGTATTTTTACTTTCTTCATTGTACCTATAGTGAATACACATAATAGATCTATTTTATTTTAAAATGATCTTTTTAAGGACTTCTTCTCAATCTCTTTTCATTGACGCATATTTTGTTTTATACACAAATTTCTTTTATACAGTGTATAAACCCCTTTGACTTTTACGTTTATTCAAAATGAATATTTTTTATAAGAAGCGTTTAATAAACGACAAAAGGGAATGTTTTTGTCATACGTATACGGCGACAACGACTTCTCCGCCGCCATGACCATTATTTGAGTTTCGGCTTCCTTTACAAGCCATACCTTTTAAAAAAAATACCATGTTTTAACTTTCTTTTATTTTGGTATTGAAAATGGTTTTGAAAGAATTTTTATTATATCAATGTGTTGTATTGATATCTTGTGATTGAAATGTGGAAATGTTATGTTTCCTTTATGCATGTTTTATGTGATACGATTATGTTATGGTTTATGATATGTTTAAACCTATTCATATGAGGAATGCATTGGACTTTATAAGTGACGGGTGGAGCCCGCTATAGCTCCTCGATGCATCGGTAGGTCTCATGTGACAAACTAGTGTCTTGGCACGAGTCCTTGACGAAATATTATTTGTGGTCTTGGCACGAGGCCTTAGCTACGTGGTTATGATAGTCTGGCATTATGCATTCCATCATTATGAAAGTGGTTATTGATATTGCATGTGATTATTCGACCAGTAGAATATCCATGTGAATAAGTAAATGGCATTATCTCATTTTAATTTTTCCATATTATGTTGAAGTTCATGTTTAAAAGGCTTTTGTTTTAGTTATACATTGCCTTAAATGTTAATGTTTATTTATGAAAGCTTCCGCAATATTGTTATCCTTACTGAGCATCTGAGCTCACCCCTTTCAATGTTTTAATATTTTTCAGGATGTGAAGAAGTATATTATGAATGACCTGCAGGGATAATATAAGGGGATATGAAGAGAAGATTTTGTAGTTTTGTTTTACTTTATGATGTAATGTAATACTTATGAATGTATCTAGTGTTTCCAACGCTACTAAACTAATCGGTCTTTCGAGACTTGATCATTTGTGATCATGCCAATGTTACGAAGTAATGCACCGACTCTAGGTAGCTGGAGTCGGGGCGTTATAATAAATATTATAAATAAAATACAATTATGTAGGAAATATATTTATATTTCTAATGAATATTTATAGTCGAAAATTTAACATAGATAACCCTATGTAAAAATTGTTTTTCTAAAAGATATATGCTTGTGTCATTTTTGTATTTACTTTAACTTAATTAATATAAAGTGTCATTATCACTTACAAGTGGATCCATGGGATCCCAAAATCCACCCTAAGATGACCATGGTTGGACATGTATCAACCAATAGGGTTAGGACACGTTTTAGGGTAATTTATTATTATTATAATATTATTGTTAACCCTTATTTACTGGATTTACCCTTTAACCATGGTAAATAAAATATTTACCGAAGTAATTATTCAAAATGTCTAAAAATAAAAGTTACCTATTTACACAATTTGGAACTTCTGATTCTAAATATGGAATACATTTTTCTAAATTCAAAACCCAAAAGTGTTAGAAATTAATTTAAAATTAATTCCTTCTGTCAAAACAAAAAGCATGTTTTTAAGAAATAATAACTATCAAAAGATTAACACTTGTTTATGTCTGGTTTAAATGTGAAATTACGTCCAATTACCAAAATTTTATTAAATGGTAAAAATATATTCTAAATATACTTTAAAACCACTCAAATTCAGAATTTATCACTATTAATTATTTCGATTAAAAAAGTTGTTTTTAATTAAAATTTAGTGATTTTCACTATTCATCAAAAATTGAAAGTTTTCAGAAAAATACCAAAATTTCACCTTAAGATAATTTAGATATTATAAATCCAAAAATAAAGTCTATTTTGAAAGATAAAATGCATAAAATTTCAAAAAGTGGGTATTACTATTCATAATAGCTAGTTTGATTGGTTGTGGTGTGTGTTAGAACTCGAAGTTGTGTACAACACACGCTGCTGTATTATTCAAAGAGAAGCGTACCATGGAAGCTTGGGGTGTTACATTCTCCCCTCCTTCAAATAATTTCGTCCTAAAAATTTCTAGAATACTACTGCCTGAAAAGACTTGAGTGGTTCTTCATCATAAGTTCCTTGGGTTCCCACATTGCCTCTTCCATCTTATGGTTTCTCCATAGAACTTTTACCAGACGAGTCGTCCAGTTTCTCAGCACTTGTTCTCTTGTATCAAGAATCTTGACCAGATCTTCTCAATAAGATAGATCGGGTTCCAGTTCTAATTTCTCATAGGTGAGTACATGCGTTGGTTCAGGCATGTATTTTCTCAATAGTGATACGTGGAACACATCGTAAACTTTGGAGAGACTTGGCGGCATTTCCAGATGGTAAGCTACAGCCCCAATTCGTTCTAGAATTTTGAATGGTCCAATGTACCTGGGTCTCATTTTTCCCTTCTTACCGAAACGTATAACACCCTTCCATGGAGATACCTTCAAGAAAACATGATCTCCTACCTGAAATTCCAAATCCTTCGGTTTTCAGCATAGCTCTTCTGCCTATATTGAGCTGCTTTGATGTGGTTTTGGATTTCCTTCACCTTTTCCATTGTTTCTTCAACCAGTTTTGGGTAGAGGAGTTTTCTTTCACCAACATCATCCCAACAGGTTGGTGTGCGACATCTCTTTCCGTACAACGCTTCATATGGTGTCATCTGAATACATGAATGGAAGCTATTGTTATAGGAAAATTCTACCAGAGGTAAATATTGATCCCACATACCTTGAAAGTCAAGTGAGCAGGATCTCAGCATGTCTTCTAAGTTTTGAATAGTCTGTTCTTATTTTCCATCTGTTTGAGGGTGGTAGGCAGTGCTCAAACGAAGTTCAGTATCCAAGGCCTTCTGAAGGCTCTTCCAGAATCTTGAAGTAAAACGGGGATCACGATCAGAAACAATCGATAAGGGTACTCCATGAAGTCTCACAACTTCATTAATATATAGTCTTGCTAGATGTTCTAGTGGTAAATCCTCTCTTATAGTAAGAAAATGTGCTGACTTGGTAAGTCGATCAACAATAACACATATTACATCGTTCCTTCTAGGAGTCTTTGGTAGCCCCATGGAAAATTCCATTGTAATATTATCCCATTTCCACTCCAGTATGGGAAGAGGTTGCATGACTCCTCCTGGCTGTTTCCTTCCAGCTTTCACTTGTTGAAAAATCATACATCTTGACACAAAATCAACAATCTCCCTCTTCATTTTTTCCCACCAAAAATGTTCCTTCAAATATCTATACATTTTGGTGCTCCCAGGGTGTATAGAGAAATTGGAACTATGAGCATCATCCAACAACTCTCTTTTTAGATCATCAGGTATATTGGGAACACAAAGTCTCTTCCAAAATTTCAAAATTCCATATTCTTACACAAAGTCACTCAATCTCCCATCATTCAAAGCTTTAATCTTCTTTTGAAACTCGTCATCACCTGTCTGAGAACTCTTTATCCTTTATAGTAAATATGGTTTGGCAACCATTTGAAAAATTATTGATGTTTCACCTTCCATGGTAATTCCTATATCCATCTTCACTAGATCCATGAAAATAGGATCCCTTTCAATTCTCATCACGTTCAAAACTCCATGATCTTTTCTACTCAAAGCATCTGCCACCTTATTTGCCTTCCCCGGGTGGTAGTGTATCGTGCAATAATAGTCCTTGAGTAGTTCAATCCATCACCTTTGCCTCATGTTGAGTTCTTTCTGTGAGAAAATGTACTTCAAACTCTTATGATCAGTATAAATCTCACATTTTTACCATAGAGATAATCTATCCATATCTTCAAAGAAAAAATTACAGCATCTAACTCAAGATCATGAGTTGGATAGTTTTGATCATGAATTTTCAGTTGCCGTGATGCATAGGCAATAACTCTATCATTCTACAAAAGGACACAACCAAGTCCTTTCTTTGAATCATCACTATAAATAACAAACCCATCATTCCCTGATGGTAGAGTCAATATAATATCATTGACTAATCTTCTCTTAAGTTCTTTAAAACATTATTCACACTCTTTTGTCCAAACAAATTTAACCCCTTTATGTGTGAGCTTTGTTAATGGGTTATCCAATCGGGTGAAATTCTGGACAAAACGTCAATAAAAACCTGCTAAACCAATAAAATAGCATACCTCGGTTATACTCGTCGGTGCTGGACATTCTTGGATTGCTCTTTTATTAGAAGGATCAACAGAGATTCCATCCATAGAGACAATGTGCCCATGAAAAGAAATCTCCTTAATCCAGAATTCACACTTGCTAAAATTCCCATATAATTCATGTCTTCTAAGAGTCTTCAGGATAATGCGCAAGTGATTTTCATGATCCTCGTAAATTTTTGTGTATACCAAGATATCATCAATAAATAAAACCAAAAAATCATCGAGATATTCCTTGAAAAATCTATTCATTAGATCCATGAATACAAAGGGTGCATTAGTCAATCCAAAAGGCATTACTGTAAACTCGTAATGCTCTTACCTGGTTCAAAATGTTGTCTTTAGAATGTCTTCCTTCTTCACACACAACTGATGGTATCCAGATTCAAGTTTAATATTTGAAAAGTATTGAGATCCATGCAGTTGATCAAATAAATCAACAATGCGAGGTAGGGGATACTTGTTATTTATTGTTATAGCACTGATTTACCTGTAGTTGATACATAACCTCATAGATTCATCCTTCTTCTTAAAAAAAGGAAAGGGGCTCCCCATGGAGAAACACTAGGGAGAATAAATCCCTTATTACTCAATTCCTCAAGTTGTTTCTTTAGTTCAACTAATTCCATAGTGGTCATTCTATAAGGGTTCTTCGATATAGGCCTTGAACCAGGAATTAAATCAATGGAAAACTCAATTTCTCGTTCTGGAGGATGTCCAGGTAAATCTTCCAGAAACACATCAACATATTCTATCACAATGGGTACATCCTCTATTTGAACATTGGTTTCCTCACCCACAGTTATTACATTCTCTTCCTCCTCGATAATTGAATTTAGTTGAGATACTGGGGGTGGATCTAGATAAGAATCAGGTGGTGAAGATAATTCTATAAAGATAAGGTGTTTTTTATCATCATCATCAAAAATCGTAACCTCCTTCTTCTTACAATAAATTTCCGCATCATGGTCTTAAATCCAATCCATAGCGAGTATTATATCAAATTCAGTCATGGGTATGACGATGAGATCAGCAGATAAAACACATTTATATTCCCTAATGGGAATGGATCCACGGATATTTGTAGCAATGATACTCCCCTTAGGAGTTTTAACTGACAACTCCCTTGTTAAATAAAATTGGAAATATCTAATTTTCTTAGAAAACTGGGAAGATATGAAACAATGGGATGATCCAGAATCAAATAAAGCATTTTCTAAACTTGAAGAAACCATTAAATTACCTGCCACCACGTCTTTTGGGGATTCAACCTAAGCAGTAGTGATTTCATAAGCTTGGCCTTGATCCGTTGGCCTTTTCTAAGGTAATTTTCCCTGATGCTTAGAACATTAATTTTCATAATGTCCCATCTCTCTTCAATTGTAGCATTGAACATTGGTAGCGTCTTTGTTTCCTTTACAATCACCAGCTAGATGGTATTTCTTTCCACACTTGTAGCATACTCCTTTTCCTTTTAGACAGGCACCAGGGTGCTTCCTTCCTCAATTATCACAAGGTGGAAATTCAATTCTTCCCTTCTTCCATGTTTCCTTATTTCCTTTCCCATAGTGTTTAGCATATCTCTTTTTCTCTTGGTTTGATTTATATTCATAAGACTTAGAGAATTCCTTTACTATCTTGATAGCACATGAGACGATATCTTCATATGACGAGAAGGATTGTGACACTAATTCTCGAAGAAGAAATGGTTTTAGCCCATAAGAGAAACGATCAATATTACTTCTTGGGTTATCTATATAATCTACAGCATACCTTGCTAACCTTGTAAAGTTAGCCTCATGCTTTGCGACATTCTCATCCTCCTTTTGTCTCAGACTCATAAATTGTCTTTCCATATCTGCTCGATGGTCATGAGGAAAGTATTTTTCTAAAAAAATATATTTTAACTCCCTCAATTCCATATTTGATACTTCAACATCTTCCTTCGTGTTTTGAATCAATGACCACCATTGATCAGCATCTCTAATGAGGCGGTAAACTGCCATGATAACTTTTTCCCTTTCACTACTTTCCAAGGCATGGAATGTTTTCTCTAAAGAATTTATCCATTCCTAAGCTACTAAGGGATTTGTACTCCTATTGAATTTTGTTGGTTGTTACCTAATGAAGAGATATAACATTGATCCTCCATGTTGTGGATCAGGGTGCTCCATACGGGTAAGGATATTATTCATAACCTGAGTAAGTTGTCCAAGTATGGTGATTAGCTGATTAGCACCAATTGCATCACCAACTCCACTGTAATTATCTTGAGAAGGAAGAAAATACCTACATGGATTGCATGCATTGATACAGTTTCCATTTCTTCCACTAGGAACCATTTCTAAAAAATGGCATATATTAGATTAGTTTATGAATTGCAATACATAAATCCAAACTTGTAAAAAACTTAACATAAATTGAACAGTTTATGGATATAATCCATAATCATAAAAAAATCTTTGAGGAAGTATATACTCATAAACCCTTCATAATGGTTTATAAAGAAAATGAGAATTATCCTAAGCATATCCCCTGGGAGTGTCGTAACCAAGAGTGCAGCAAGGCCCATTGTCATGCACCAGTTCCCATTCGAGTCTAGATCAAAGTGGTATTTTTGGGTTTTACCCCTAGTTACATCTATGCCAGAGCCGCCTCTACCTGCTCGTATCCAGAGAGGGATCTATTTCTCGGAAAACTCACAAAATCCTTATAATACCAAAATTCTAGGAAGTACTTCTATACTAATCCTCAAAGTTTATCTTAGGGCTATAAGCTCTAATCTGAGTTTATCTAAATCCATCTTCCAAGGTTTGTACCAAACTTCCTCTGATACCAACTGCAATGCCCTGACCCTAGTTACCCAAAGTCAGTGCATTATTACATAACTTTGGAATGATCACAAGGAAATCATGTCTTGAAAGACCTATAATGACCCATAATTTACATACATTATTATTATTTCATAATTGAAGCATACTTATTACAACATATAACAAAACCATGAAAGCACCATATAGGTATAGTGTCTCTAGAAACTGGGAAACATAAACAACTGGTTCATAAATCATCTACATTGTCTCCCATTTATTTCATCATATCTAGAGTCCCTTTTGGCATATCCTACTTAATACCCTTCTTCCTGACCTGGGGAAAATAAAACATACAAAAGAGTGAGCTCAAATGCTCAGTAAGGGTAAACTAAAGAAATATCAATCATATCATATTCATAAGAACAGAACATTTTGAAAATCTTAACCTGTAAAAGAGATCATAATATCATAACATGGGATAAATCATAGTAGTGAAATGTAATCCCAATAATAATAACTTAAAACATGAAACTTTGTGGAATACACACATAATCATATAAAATCTTTTTATATTAGTCAAGGCTCATTTCCAAGACCATCATAGCGGACAAAGTCCATTACTGAACCGAGTTCACTCCTCGTTCCAGTCCTATATCACTGAACTGAATTAACTTGTTGTTCCATCCATGTCTATCTCATGAGATATAAATCTTTACCCAATGCATTGGAGGTAGATATAGGTCCCACCCATCTCATAATGAAACCATTCTTATGTGTGCCACAAAATCATAAATCATACATCATAGCATAACCCGTGTAATAAAAATGGGATTCTTAAACATCGTGACATCATAAAACAATTCATATAAGATAAAGGACTTCATAAAAATAATTCCATCACAACATAATCAAATAAATGTAACAATAAGGATAGAAACAGAACCCTATATTTTCTTAGATGGAAAATAATTTTGATAAAACACTTGAACTCCATTCTTGAGGAAAATTTCATTTCTACTTCAAAAAAAACACTTTTCCTTTCTTAACATGTTATACAATTTTAAAAGAAGTTAATTAAAAATAAACTTGAAAACTTGTAAATGAAGCTTCATGGAAATAATTTTCTATGAAATCATAAAAATCCATTCATGCCGTATAAGTTAAAAAAACATTCTTCTCTTATTTGGCCGAAAAAAATCAAAAAGTACCTCGTACTGCAAACAAAAAAATATTTCATTCATAACTTTTACTAAAAATTCACCAATAGGTAAAATTTTATTTAAACCATTTTAGGAGGATAAAAATAATATTACATATTGAGGAAACATGGATGTGGATGATAAATATTCCCCAGTAAATACCGAAGTATAAATAATCTCGGATAAAAATTGAGATTGCGAGATTTTCCCTTACCTGAGGTCCAATATACTTTGTACGTGTCCAAACATCCTGTATAATGATTTAAATAATGTCATTGACTTTTTACATAATCATACTCATTGTTATGATATCTTTGTAGGGTCCTGAAAAATCCGCAAAGAGATTCTGCCATATTTCCCCTCAAAAGGGATGGGTAAATGTGGACAAAACTCAAGGATGACGAAGGAGGAACCGGTCCGCAGACCGGTCTAATGTTAGAGACACATGGTCGGTTCTGCGAAGCGTCCCCCCCTCCACAGACCGTTGTCTTTCATAGAATGGAGGCAAAGATCCTCCCCAGGCACGAAGCAGGGTGGGTGCCAACCCGATCCACCATTCCGAACCGCCCCAGCCGCGAGCTGTGTCAGCCGGCCCGAACCTCCTGCGTTGTCATTCGAGAAATAGAGGCAGAAACCTCCGCGGTTGCGAAGCACTCCCCTCATTCGGTTCGCGGGGGGGGAGAAGTTCTCAATACCCACCACGAATTACGGATTGAGCAAGTCGGCCGTAAACCGGGTATTCAGTAATGGGACTCTGCAAAAGGTGTCGCGTGACCATAGATGCATCTCTTTCCCCACTCTATAAAAGGAGACCGAGGGGGAAAGGAATTGGGATTCGGATTTGGAGAAAAGAGACGAGAGGAGATCGGTCAGATTCGTATGGAAGGATTTCAAAGGAAGGCTTAGGATTTTGAAAGCTCCAGTTCGCGAACTAGAGCAGGTATGAACCTGGGAACGAACTAATAAGGAACTGAAAACACATAATAATTTGGTGAACCGTGAACTCAAAATAACATAAAAAGAGAAGTCTGTGAACCATAACCCATCCGCGGATGAACTCCCCGCAGATCAGGGAGCTTATGCCTCTTTTCCGATCCACCGCACCGCGTTGCACCCTCCTGCGCAGACGAAGCCTCGACCGGCGAACCCCCGACCGACACCAACCTTTGCCGTCGTTGCTCACGTGGAACCCTCAGCGTACCAACCTTGTGCGCGGACTGAACCCAAAGTCGTGAAACCTACTGGTTCGTGGGATATCAATCGATCTACGGACCCTCCTGGTTCATGGATGGCCTCTCAATCCACGGACCCTCCTGGTTCACGGATGGCCTCTCAATCCACGGACCACCCTGGTTCACGGACGGCATTCCCACCTGCGTATCACTTCCCTACACTAAGGGCGCCACCACCCATACCCCTATGTGGTCTTCTGAATCCTTCGGATTTCCCGTTCCCCGAGCCACATAAGATCCTCCCAATCTGGCATGATCCCCCGTGACCCCCTCATTGGCCTACTCATCAGCCCTGAGCCAAGGCCTCCACTAGAGCCACCGGATCCATGCGGTGAAACCCTCAGGTGCATCAGCATGCCGTTTTGAGTTTACATACCCACGGTAAATAGGAAAAAAGGGGTTTCCCTGACCCTTGGGCAGATTCCCAAAGCATGCCTGGGTCCACATTCCCACGATAATGCGGGGTCTGATCCCAAGATCCCCCTTCCTGCCTCTACTTTCCAGGATGGGGGATTGCACACTTCGGCGGTCGGGCACTTCTCCCCTCCCTAGAGAGGGGGCGACAACCCATCCGAAGGTAGCCGTCCCCATGCACCTCGGTACTTCCCCGGGTACTTCCCTGGGCAACAAGAGAGGTGACGAGAATAGGAGCACCCCTTTCCCTCTCCCGCTGCGCTTTTTCACCATGGGCATCCATCCCGGAGTAATCCCCGACATTATGGTCTGCCCTCATGCGTAAGCCCCACTCCACTTCTCACATACGCACCATTCACGACGTGATCCTCTGGTCCCTTCTGCCTCTTGTTTCTCACACCGAGCATGACTCACGTGGGCTTAGAGTAATCATCGACCATGACGTCCTCTTATGGGCCTCCTCAAAGTGTATGCCCCAATCCACACTATGGGCCTCCTCAGAGTGTAAGCCCCAATCCATGCCATGGGCTGCCTCAGAGCATAAGTCCCAACCCAATGCGAACTACGAGTACTTTGATACCTGCTAAGACATGGTGCGTAGGAAGCCTCCCCGAGGTTCAAGTTCAATCAGAATTGGACCCCCGGGTCCACCTTCACGTCGGTTCTCTGACACCCTGATTCTGGGCTGCCTTAGAGCGTAATTCCTAATCCAATTTGAACTACGTGGATCCATGTCTCCTAGGAAGCTACGTAGGAAGCCTCCCTGAGGTTAAAGCCCAACAACCGTTCTATCCGACTATCTTCGCATCGGTTCACCAAGTTTCTCCCAGCACCATCTCAATGAGTCCAAATTCTTCAGAGTCATTAATCCAATGAGGTATGGTAAACCTTGGGCCTAAATGATTCTGAACCCCCCTACGTCCAGATGACCATTGCCAACCAGGATAAATCTGTGGATACTATGATTGGGTATAAACCAAAGATTCGTGAACATATGAATACGTCTTAAATCTATAAGAGAGTCCTGGAACAGGAAATAATTCCCCCCAAAATGGTGAGATGAGCCTGAATTCTCATCCTCTCGACCAATGTGAGTTCTTAAGAGTCGCTGGTCAGACCATCCAACGAACGCCTACCTTTGGAAAGTAGTTCCATCCACCATCGGATACGGAACCGTTGGGCATTTCAAGACAGAAATCCAAAACAAAAATGGTGAACCCGACGTGAATCTTTAACCAAGAATGACGGATTTAACCTAATCCCACCCTATGCCCCCTTTTACTTACAAGGAGGGCCAAGAAAAGTCATTAACTACGCATGGGATCATGATATGCTACTTTGACGGGTTTTCATCTTGTATTTGTTAAAATGTTTTGCAGGTACTACCTTCAGAACTCCCTTCGATCCAATGTCGTCCCGAAGGAACTCACAAGAGCGTGCTTCTAACAATGAAATGACCAGACGTCCTCACCTACGGAGGACCTCGTCACCCACCCAGCATCTTCAACGTTGGGTCTCGGACGCGATGATCTGAGAGTACCATGTGAACGATACTATCCCAATGGTGGAGGCAGCCATGCACACCCTCCAATCCGCCAGAACTCGTCGGTCGCCTGCCCAGCAGCAGCCTCAAAGGCAGATCCAGACAACCCATGTTTCTGTCTCCAACCGTTTCAGGAGTCTATCCCCAGAACGGGACAATGTGTACCTCCCTTATCTTAGGGAGGCAGATGAGGTCAATTTTGAGGACTTCATCCCCACTGAACGGGGGTTCCGCTCCAAGGCCCCTGCTGGAAGACGTCATCGCGGTCACACCATGATTCAACATCCTCGCACTGAGGAGGATGTCTCCCCGAGGATTCAGGCCCACGCTCCCCGAGCTCTAGCCCCTCGGACTGCCCGATGAGGGCGGCAGACGTACAATCAGGGACCGGTCATCACCCTGGTCCTTAAGGAGGATCTCCGCTACCCAGTCACGGAGACTTACCATGAATACGCACCAACACATGTTCGCTCCTCCTGAGCCCGCCATCCAGACATGGCGGCATCATACAAGCCAGCACGCATCCCCGCCGAGCTCCATCAAGCCCGTCGCTCACACAAAATGGCACTTACCAGGAAGGAACCTCTCCCTGCCCAGGGTCTTGAAGCCCACCGGCTTGATGTGGTGGCGACCCGGCACCTGTAAGATCATCTTATAGCAGATGCTTCTGATGCCCGCCATCCTGATATGGGGGTGATCAATAAATCCCGCCACCCAGATGTGGCGTAAACTCATAGGCGGTCACGCCTCCCCGCCAACAAAGGCCACCGACTTGATATGGTGGGAAACAAATATATGAAGGTCCATCTCCCTGTTGATGCAATTAAAGTACGCCATCCCGATGTGGTGGAAAACGGAGAGATAAACTGGCGTATCTCGGTACAGGGGCAGATTCCTTCACCTGCCCCGACACAGGAGAATTGTTAGTACCCACTGACCACCGGAGGACCAGAGCAGGATATTCCTACTCCGATACTGGAATGGGCCTTCATACCCGTTCCATCCAAAGATTTATCTCTACATATCCTGGCAATGATGGAAGAACAGGTATCAATCCCAGATCATATCTTGCAGACTTGCTAGAATGTAATTGCATCATCGGAAACAACAAGGACTCGGGCCCGTGAGCCCATCTCCCCAATTGAGGTGACTCATCTAAGAGACGAGAGAGCCTCCTCGGAGCATATTTGCATCCATTCTTCTTCCAAGGAGGTTCTCCGGCCATATTCCGCGACGCAAGGGCAACCGGATCGAGCAACTTCACTCGTTTCAACTGGGGGACATCCTTTCATCATTGTGGATGCTCCAGAGGAGGCATATATACCTGCTAAAAGTCAATATGTTCGTCGGCGTATTCTGACAGCATCACGAGACCCAATTAGACAAGGACCCAAAGGTGAAGCCTGTTTTCAACAGCAGATGGTCCCCCCTACCCACAAGAGAGTGCCCCAAACGCACCAAAGGCAGCCAGAAAATAAAGAGGGAGTTCATGACTCCGCTCTGCTGGAAGCTGGGGTTCACAACGCCGATAAGCATACATCAAAGGCTCATAACCCTTCCCACCCATTACTATATTATGGGAGTGTAAGTAGTAGTTGCGAAGGTCCTCCCCGCAATGTTTCTACCATCAGCTCTGAAGGTCCTCCCCAGAGCACCCATGGGGGCCTCCCCCGCGGGCATATAATGATCGATCACGACAGCTCCTCTTTTGATGTGAGTCACGGAAACCCTCCACGTGGCTAGAAGATCAAGAAGCAAGAAGTTCCTCCACTTACTGCGGTCCACCCTGAAGGTCCTCCCCGGGGTATACACTGCAATCACTCTCCATGCAGTGGGACCACAGATTATGATATTAGTCCTCACTATCATAGTCGCAACTATGGAGGCCCTCCCCATAGTGATGTCTCATCATGACAAGAAGGTCCTCCCCTTGTCGTGCCCTACCCTGATGTTCCTCCCCATGGGTTACGCTGCAACAACACTACGTGCAACCGGGCATCAGATCACGATGGTAGTCCTCACCACCCTGATAACGGAGGTCCTCCCCGTAGAGACGTCAAGCAACGAGAAGTCCCTTCCCTCATTGTGGTACATTATGGAGGCCCTCTCCAGGATGTATCCCGCGGATATTCTCCCTGTGGCAGTAGTAATGGTATTCCTATCCATTGCTGCAGCTATGATGGTAGTCCTCGCCACCACGGCGCCATTGCGAAGGTCCTCCCCGCATTGGCCCCAAGCAACAAGAAGGTCCTCCCCTTATCGCAGTGTGTCCTGAAGGTCCTCCCCAGGATGCATGTCAAACGTTAAGCCATGATGGTCACCCTCACCATGATGGAAGTTGTTGCGAAGGTCCTCCTCGTAACGACCCTACGGAGCCAGAAGGTCCTCCCTTTGATGTGACATGCCTTGGAGGTCCTCCCCAGGGTGTGCACTGCAAAAGTCCTCTATGCAGTGAAGCATCAAGCAGTAATGGTAGTCCTCGCCATTACGGCCTCCAATGCGGAGGTCCTCCCCACGATGACATATCGTATCAACATGAAGGTCCTCCTCATGACGAATCAAGCACAGAAAATCCCTCATATGATGAGGCACTCAGAAGGACGGGATCAAGCATGTTAGATTCCCAGTTAGTCACCGACGAAATCATTCTACAATCAAGAGACGGTCCAGGGTCGCGTTCATCCTATGAACCACCTCAGAATCACCCACATAATGATTCAGCACCTACCAGTCCCACTGCCTCCGACCACATTGGTAGTGAGTGTCTCAGTTGGGCCGACCGGGTAGAGGAGTCAATAGTGGAGGAGTATACTAATATGCTGCACCTGAGGAAATGACTGGCCAGGGATGATATACCAGTTATGTTTTGGCCTACGGCCACCTCTCAGTTTGACATACCCAGAGAGTTTTTGGAAGAATACGTGCACGACATCCGCCATAATATATGGACAACCATCCGTCGACTGAAATCAATATTTCATCCCTACGACGGGTATGTATACCATGTCAAGACAATAGGGGACCTCTTGCATCACATCGACCTGGAATATCTTCCTTCAGCACGGCAACAGCGACCAAAGAGGCGTAAAGGAAACATGGAGATAGCCTGCCTTCGTGCACTGCACCAGCTGCACCGCCTCATCGGTGACGCTCTGACAGGAGTCCATATCAGGGGATGGGGAGAATATGGAGCTTTGAATTTCACTCTGCTCCCCGCCCAGAAGAACTCGTTCGGCATGGTGTCTTGCAACATCATCACATCAAAACGGAAATCGAGTGGTGTCTCTATTCAGGAAAGGCAACACACCCAACAGAGTCAGGCCTTGAGTAAGTCCCAGAAGCGTCTGGCCCGACAGGAACAAGCCATTAAAGAACTCCTGAATCAGGCCACCAAGAGCATACAACAAGAATCTCACCTAAGAGAGGCCAATCAGCGATCTTTTCCTACCTCCCCAAAAGGGATTTATTCACAGAAGAACTCAGCACCAAACATAGTTCACCCCCGAATGGGGGCACGCAAGATCAGGCAGGTAGCGATAGCCGCGGCCACTGCCGAAATCCAGGGTCAACCCCAGCCTATAGGGCTGGGGGAATTTTTAACAACAAATGCCCCCGTAAGACCAATAAAACCGGGAAGAGACTCGATGTCCAAGGAACGGAGCCAACCCCAGCCCTCAGGGCTGGGGGCATCATTACCCCCTCAACAACAACCTCCCCCACGAGAGTCAGTATTCTATCATATAGGGAGGACAGTCAGAAGAGGAGGTTCCCATCCTATCCCGTCATTTGAATCATCATCCTCTCCGAGAGGAAGGCACACCGTAAGGTCACATCAAATAACTCTCCGCGTCACCCTTCATCAAGAAGTCCGAAGGAAATCCCAAGACACAAAAGGGCAAGCCAGCAGAAGAAGTGGAAGATCCTCTTCCTATTTGGAAGATGACATCCCCTCCACCCCACGATATGTATTCATCAACGTCATAGAGGTTAACCCCACGGGTGACACCGGGGAAAATGAAAATCCGGATGGATCAGAAGATGATAATTCTGGTCAGGTTGTGACTCACAACGAACCACCAGGTGTGCAGACCCGGAACCAGAGGGCTGCCCTAAATATGGACATCCTTCCATCCAACCCTCCTCCGCCTACCCTGCGAGCTTCCAACGAGGATAATAATAAAGGAATAGTTACCCTTAACCTGCCTCCTTCTCTCGACAAAGATGAGCCACTCATGCTCGAAGAGAGATTCTCTCGATAGGAAGAGGAGATGAAAGAATTGAGGTGGCTTAACGTCGAGCTACTCTAGAGGAACTGCCTTATTGAAAGTGCGTCCTAGGAGGAGCCACATTATGCACTCCCAACAAGTGCACCTCAAAGAATAAGGTTTGCCCCGACAAATGAAACACGATCAGGGATCCCGTCCAACGAGGCGCCCAGCCCATCCAACTACCTAAACGTAGATTCAGATGAATACCAAGACTTCCCTCCACTCAGGAAGCAACCGGAGCGAGTACCCCTGAACCCTCCGAAGGTGCCACAAACGGCACATGCACCCTTGGTGCCGGCCAATCCGGATCCTCAGGCAATGCCTCGGGTTACACATGCCCAGGACCGGGCCCAATAGGATGTAAATCAGGGTCTCACCAACACCATCGAGGCACTAACAGCTCGATTAGAAGCGATGGAAGGTCGGTGTGCTCCGATACAGCCAGAGCAGAAACCCTACTTGGATTGGGTGAGCAACACACTGCCTCCACCCAATTTTGGGAGCCCTGTATTCCCTATCTTCAATGGATCAGGTGATCCAGAACAGCATTTGATGCACTACGCATCCTATTGCGACCCTATGATGGGGACTCCAGAATAGCAAGAAGTAGTGAAACTCAGATGCTTCGTACAGACCTTGCAAGGATCCGCCTTCCTCCTGTACACGAGTCTGCCAGCCCAGTCAATAAAGTGTTGGGAGGACCTTCGGCAGCAGTTCCTGTTCCACTTCAGCTCAACGTTTCCCAAGACAATCGTCAGCGACCACATGAACTGCAAGAAGAGGGAGAATGAGAGGGTCTCAGATTTCATCGCCAGATGGAAAGGTATGACCTATTCCCTGAATAGGTCGATGCCTCAAGATGAGATGCTATCCATATGAATTGATAATCTTCAAGATTAGCTACGAACACCGCTCATACCAGTGGAGTGCACCACCGGCTTCCACCATCTCTCAACCATTGCCCAGAGAATTGAGGACTCCCTGTAACAGACTAATTCAAAGTCCTGAATAGCCTCGCAGGCTCCTGCAAAAAGAGCCCCTAGAGCTGAAGCGTCCACTGTCACACTCAAGACGGCCCCTGTGCCCGCTCCACCGCTCAGGCCACCACCAAAACGTCAAGGGCCTCCTGCATATCAGCGGCCACCTCCGCTTAAACGGGATGATCAGTGAGGACCGAAGCGAAACCAGTTTGAGGAATGGAGACAAAAAGTATACTCATTCTGAGACGATCAAGTCCACGGCTACTTCATTGCTACCATGAACTGCAACTTGCTCTGCCTCCCAGAGCCGAGGAAGCCTGAAGTGGTCAGTCGCGATGATAGGCTAGATTACTGCCCCTACCATCGGATGTTGGGGAACAGTATCTGAGAATGATTCGTCTTCAAAGACCTCCTGCAGAGGATGGTAGAATCCAGACAAGTCGAGCTGGGACCACCCCCAGCACATGTGGCATGTATCTCTACCACTGACTCCAAAAAATAAGAGGGGTGGTAGAAAATCACCAGCAAGCAGGAGCAGAAATTTGAAAATTGGATGACTCGGAAGACTATCAACCGAGCCCAGGGCATACTCCGAGCTCAACTACAGCAGCCGGTGTTGCCACCAACAGCCCCTGAAGCCGCAGAGCTGATAGTATCGACCTCACAAACCTCCACGAGATGGTCATCTGGGCGTAATAGAATAAGGAGGAAACAATCACAAGAGGAGTAGTCCGCAACGGGGCCAAAGTTGGTCCTGACCCTAGAAGATTATATGCCGTCGAATTTGGCACCACGGGCACTGACCCACCAAATGGAACCATCAGCTAAAACCAACCCGGTTGACCTGTCAGAGGAAGAAGATCCAATCCTTGGTTCTGTTAACTTCATCCATCTTATGGAATCATTCCTTGATGAAGGGTATGGTTACGAACCCGAGTTCCCTGTACAAGGATCCGGGAGGAGGAATCACAGAGGTAGGGGATACTAGGGGAGGCGCATCCACGGCCGAAATCAACCCTACGGTTGGACCCTAGCCCAAACTGTTAGTATCGTGGAAACTAGTGGGAGAGCCCTTCCACAGACTCAGTAAGATAAAGAATGCACCTCCACCTCCACAAGAAGCCACTCGGGCCCTGTTGTTCTGCGATACCCACCAGAAGAGGAGCAAGTGTCTGGCCGCCTAGTACGGACAAATAGACCGGCCCGACCGAGTCCCCAAAACATGGGAATGCCATCTTTATCCAACCATGCGGTCGTTCTATCCTCATCAAGTGCTCCGTCCCCTAAAGTACATGGTAAGACTCTCCCGCCAACGGAGAAGCTTCGGCCGCTGGGGCAGAAATACGATGTCCTTAAGCATCTAGCATCGGTACCAGCCAAGTTGTCAATACTCGATGCCCTAAGTCTGTCAGCAGACCTTAGGGAGGTGCTAATAGAAGCTTTGATCAGCCCCCAGGAGTTTCAAGCCGAGGTAGCTACTGCCGAAATTTACCGTACGGAGACTAACCCAGCTGAATGCAATGTGGTGATTTCCTTCACCGATCAAGATGAAGATTCCATCCTGAAAGGACACATCAGACCTCTATATGTGTCCGAAACACTGAATGGTATTGATATCTAGAAATTAATTATAGACAATGGATCTGGAGTTAACCTCCTTCCCCTACGGACACTCCGTAAGTTGGGCTACAGTGAGGACGACCTAATTCCCTCAGCCACAACTCTGTTGGGTTACGAAAAGATTGATCAGAAACCAATGGGAAAAATCAAGCTAAAGACCCATTTTGGTGACCTGGTAACCTACACGGAATTTCTGTCATTCCGGCAGAGCACAGCATTCAATGCCCTACTAGGAAGGTCATGGCTCCATAAGCACATGGTCGTTCCTTCATCCTACCACCAGTGTATCAAGTACTGCGAAAATGGACAAAGTGGAACATTGCACACCAGCAAGGCCCCTTTAGAGCTCTCCGAGTCACATTACGTTGAAGTCAGGTTTTATGAGCAAAAGAAAAAGAAGCCTTTGGTCGATGGTGTCGACTGGATCCCCACTCCAAATGTCCTAGAAATGGTTCCTGAGGACCCCCTCAGGCAGATTGGTAGAGATTATGTCCTCCCCATCAACCATTTTGAGAGTAGGAGTTCAATTACAGACATGCATTCGGATGTCCTCATGACTTCAGCCATGATGGCCGAGCACAACAATGCGGGAACGTCCGCCAACCCTCGATTTGGGGATGAATACTCGAGCGGGGGTGCCCACGACAACTCACCCTCACACCCCTGAGAACCCGTGTCAGGAGCTCTCTCCTCGTCGGATCAAGAAGATGAAGACTTGGGAGAAGAATAGGGGGAAGATCTCAGGGATGAACCTCTTGCATTTGAAGAGGGTATCTCCACCACAGTGGATGAGCTCAGGGAAATAAACCTTGGTACCGAGGAAGATATTAGGCCTACTCTCATTAGTGCAGCCATGTCCCCCGAGGAGCACGAGGTATATACCTCTTTCCTAAGGCAACATCAAGATATTTTTGCCTATAATTACACAGAAATTTCGGGAATTGATCCCGAAGAGGCAACATATCATCTAGGTCTTCCCGAAACCATTGTGGCTATAAACAGGCTGCCAGAAGGACGCATCCCTCACATGCCGCCAAAATAGAGACTGAAGTCGATAATCTCATTAATGAAAGCTTCATTCGGGAGGTCCAGTACCCCATTTGGTTGGCCAACATTGTCCCTGTCAAGAAAAATAACAGACAAATCTGTGTCTTCATTGACTTCAGAGATCTCAATCGGCATTGTCCGAAAGACGATTTCTCGGTCCTGATCATCGAATACTTAATCGATGCGAAGACCGGGTATGAGGATCTCTCCTTCATGGATGGCTATTCTGGATATAATAAAATCATAATGTCCTGAGAAGAAGAAGAAGCTACTAACGTCAGGGCCCCTCAAGGGGTATTTTGTTACAGGGTCATGCCCTTTGGTCTCAAGAACGCTAGCGCCACATATCAGTGTTCTATGCATCGGATCTTTAAACTGTTCCTGGGGAAATTCGTTGAATGTTACATGGATGACCAGGTGGTCAAGTCTAGACAGTGCTCGGATCACCTGTCAGACCTTGAGACCGTCTTCAACAAACTCTGACAGGATAGCTTGAAGATGAACCCCTTGAAATGCGACTTCGGGGTTACCTCAGGGAAATTCCTCGGCTTCATCGTATGCCATCATGGCATCGAAGTCAACCATGAGAAGACCAAGGGTATCCTGGGATTAACACCTCCCTGAAATCTCACCTAGTTGAGGGGATTCCAAGGGCACCTTGCCTATATCAGGCATTTCATAGCCAACTTGGCAGGAAAATGTTTTCCCTTTACCAAGTTAATGAAGAAGGGGGTCACGTACCAATGGACAGATGACTGCCAAGAGGAATTAGAAAACTTGAAGAAGTACCTCTTAATCCCACCAGTTCTCATGCCCCCGGTTGAATTAAGACCTCTCATTTTGTATGTGAAAACCTTAGAGCGATCACTGGGAGCCTTCCTTGTACAAAAGAACGATGCCGGCAGTGAAAACAGTCTCTATTACCTCAGACGAACAATGATTGATGCTGAGACTCGATACTCAAACATTGAGAAGAGTTGTTTAGCCTTGTTCTTCATAGTTCAAAAGTTTTGACATTATCTACAGCATCATGAAGTCCATTTTATCTCGTTTAGTAACCGGCTCAAGTACATCCTCAGCCGCCCGATGCTAACCGGATGCCTATCCTGATGGGAGGTCTTCCTACAGCAGTTTGACATCCGATTTGTGCCTCAGAAAGCCATCAAGGGTCAGGCATTAGCAGAATTTCTGGCAGAGCACCCTTTGACAGGGACCACTGCACCGGACGCCGAGCTACCTGATGAAGACATCTTCTCGGTTCAATAGGAGTTTCCGTCATGGGAAATGTACTTCGACGGTGCATCCCGAAGCCCAACCGGGAAGAGGATGGAGGATCCCAGATTCAACAAAGTGGGTTTGGGAATAGTAATCATGTCCCCAGAAAAGGCAGTCTTTCCATATTCCTTCCTCCTAGAAGAAGGATGTATGAACAATGAAGCGGAAAATCAAGCTCTCATTGCGGGCCTGGAACTCGCACTCCAGGCACAAGTACAACACCTTAAGGTAAAAGGTGACTCAAAACTGGTCATCAAGCAAGTCAATGGTGACTATGCTATTAAAAAGGAGGATCTGATCCCCCTGTTTGACCATGTCTGAGGGTTAATGGTAGAATTATCCACAGAACCAACATTGACCTATATGCCCCGGTCCCAGAACACTCAGGATGATGCATTAGCCAACATGGCCACATCCCTAGCTGACCCAGGCCGGGATGAGACGGTTATCAGTATTGCTCACTGTCGAATGGTATTTCCATTTGTTCAGACCAAGACAGAAGAAATCCAAGAAGTCAGTCCTGTCCCTGAGCCATATGCTTCGGCCACCGGCTGGATGACCCCCATTGCAAACTACCTTCAACGAGGAGAACTTCCATCAGACAGGACTGAACGAGAGCAAATACGGAGAAGGGAAATCAACTTTGTCCTATATGGCGGCATGGGTCAGCAAGAGGACCTCTAAAAATGAGGCCTCGATGGAGTGATACTCAGATGCATTGACGGAGAGGAAACTTCCGCCATCATGAATGAAGTACATGTCGGAGCGTGTGGATCACATCAGTCAGGCACCAAGCTTTCTCATAGGGTTTGAAGGCTTGGTTACTACTGGGCCACAGTGGCACGAGATTGCGAGCGCTTTACCGCGAAATTCCACTCATTCCAGATTCATGCCAACTTCATACACCAACCCTCGGAGTTACTCCATCAATCCAAGTAATATTTTCCTTTTGCTGTCTGGGGAATGGACATCGTGGGACCATATCCTCCCGCCACGACCAAACAGCTGAAGTATATCCTCATGGAAACCAACTTCTTTTCCAAATGGGTAGAATCCATACCCCTTAAGGAATTCAGCGCAAGAAATATTGTCAGCTTTGTGAAGACCAATATCATCACCAGATTTGGTGTCCCTCATACCATACTGACGGAAAATGGCACCAACTTCTGCTCTGCTGAATTGGAGAAACTATACCACGAGTATGGTATCAAGGCTAACCACTCATCCCGCTACCATGTAGCGGCCAACGGATATATAGAGGCTTTCAACAAGACCCTGTCCAGAATTCTCCAGAAAATGGTGGAAAAAGACAAGAAGTCGTGGCCAGATAAACTCCTCCATGCATTGTGGTATTATCGAACCACAATCTGCATCGCTACTCGGGCCACCCCATACTCATTGGTGTACGGCACAGAGGCGGTCCTGCCCATTGAACTCTAACTTCTCTCACTCCGTATTTCTATATGTGATCAATTTTCCGATGATGAGCAGTTAGAAAAGTGGCTTGGTGAACTGTAATAGCTAGACAATAAGCGGTTGCACACTTTACACCATCTGGAGGTATACCAGAATCGGATTGCACGAACCTTCAACAAAAAGGTTCATCTTTGGTCTTTATTGGAAGGATAATTAGTGTTGGTCCTATGAACCCCAATGATACCTGGAAAGAAGCCTCCAAAGTTGGAGCCCAAGTGGGAGGGACCATACGTTGTACACAATGTCTACTCCAACGAAGCATATACCCTGATCTCCATGAACGGAAAATTTACAATCGCTCCTATAAATGCGAGATTCCTGAATAAGTATTTTGCATGATAACCCAGGGCGTATACATCGTTTGAGCTGCATGATGTTAAACTACCAAGAATCGTCTGAGCTACATGATGTTAAATTGCCAAGAATCATCTGAGCTGCATGATGTTAAACTGCCAAGCATCGTCTGAGCTGCATGACGTTAAAATACCAAGCATCGTCAGAGCTGCATGACGTTAAACTGCCAAGCATCGTCTGAGCTGCATGACATTAAACTGTCAAGCATCATCTGAGCTGCATGACGTTAAGCTGCCAAGCATCGTTTGAGCTGCATGACGTTAAACTACCAAGTATCGTCTGAGCTGCATGACGTTAAACTGCCAAACATCGTCTTAGCTGCATGACATTAAACTGCCAATAACCCAACGGTCCAAACTCTATGACCTTAAACTAATAGTATAACGTCCTCACCGCATGAATTCAAACTGCACGAAATCTAATAATACCCCTCATCCAAACCACATGATGTTAAAATGTATGGCTTTCGTCCTTTCCGCACAACATTAAACTGCACGGATAATAAAAGTTAAAAGTTCCTCCTGCCCCCGTGTACGGATAAGACCTGCACGGGGTGTGTTCCATGTCCTCATTGCATGACGTTAAACTGTATGGATTTTAGAGAACTACGTACGGCTTGATTCCTGCCCCTACTGGATACATAGTGACGCCAGGATCCCCTATCATGGCCCAGCCACTCCCAAATAAAAGTTAAAAATGCCTTCTTCCCCCCATGTACGGACCAGACCTGCACCGGGTGTACTTCTCATCCTCACCGCACGATGTAAAACTCCACGAACAGGAAGTTTTAACAATGCCCCTCTCCCCCCGTGTATGGTCCAGACCTGTACGAGGTGTACTTATTTCAAAGAACTATGTATGGATTTATTCCTTCCCTCACAGGATACGTAGTGACGCCAGGGTTCCCTGTCCTGGCCCAGCCACCTCCAAATGAAATAAAATAGAAGTTAGACAATGTCCTCTCCCCTCATGTATGGACCAGACCTGCATGAGGTGTACTTCTTTTAGAGAACTACGTGTGGATTGATTCCTTCCCTTGCAGGATACGTAGTGATGTCAGGTTCCCCATCCTGGCCCAGCCCCTGAATAAAAGATAAAAATGCCCTTTTTCCCCCGTGTACGGACCAGACCGGCACGGGGTGTACTTCTCGTCCTTACCGCACGACGTAAAACTGCATGGATAGAAAGATTTAAAAATGCTCCATTTCCCCCCATGAATGGGATAGACCTGCATGGGTTTTATTCCTCATCCTTGCCGCATGACGTTAAACTGCATGAACAATAATGTTAAAAATGCCCCCTTCCCCCATGTACGGAACAGACCTGCACGGGGTGTATACTTCATCCTTACCACATGACGTTAAACTGCACGGACTTCGTCCTCAACGCATGACATTAAACTGCATGGACTTCATCGCGACCCACCCAAGACGCATGGAGATACGAGATGGAGATACTCCTTGCACATTTGGATGCATCCTCTCCATACATCAGACTCCACAACCCGGATAATTATTGATCTTTATAACCATTCATGGTCATCGGAAGTGGAAATTCATTGACCCATGGACACCTTTGTATGACTATGCATACCATGCCCTTATTGGCTCTGCATATTGATAGCCCCTGGCCCATCTACCAAAGGCAAGATTTCCTCGGGTGACACTCTTCCTAGCTCTGTATGCCTACCGGCCTCAGAGCCCCCGTATCACATCTCCCGATCAAAAAATTTATGGAGTAGTGGTTTACAAGTTCATTCCCCTTTTCACATCCCAGTGTTTCCAGGGTATCCCTATCTGGATAGCCTATGTGTCCGCCGGTGGTTCACATAGCGACATGCATCAACGAACATCAAGCTAGGGCTAGGCTACTTTGATTCAACGGAAAATTGTAGTGAAGATGTTTCTTGTATACTTGGACACCATTATCCCCACATGCCAAACTCTGCACTGTGAGCAATCGTGAATTCTCATAATCTTTCATGGCCGTCGGAAGTGGAAAGTTATTGACCCGGGGATACCTTTGTATGACTATGCATACCATGCCCTTAGTGGTTCTGCATAATGATAGCCCATGGCTCGTCCATCAAAGGAAAGATCTCCTTGGGCGGTACTCTTCCTAGCTCCGTACGCTTACCAGCCTCAGAGCCTCCACGCCACACCTCCTGATTTGGGAAAACTCAAAGTTGCAGTTTACAACCTTTATCCCCCACATTATTCCAAGTATATCAGAACATGTTGACTCAGTTATCCTTCGATTGACTGCAGTAATAGTCACCCAATGGTCTGAGATCTATGACCGCTAAACTAGGAGTACCTCATCCGTACCGCACGACATTAAACTGAATGGAGTAAAGGTACACCCCCACGCGCAAAATAAATCAGCACAGGGAGCTCTCTAAGCTTTAGCAGCAACCAGGGCTGAGTATGCCCGACATGTTCAGACATTTCCTTCCCTGATGACAGACTTCGTGGCCCAGATAATTGCGGATCTTCATAACCATTCATGGCCATCGGAAGTGGATATTCATCGACCCTGATACACCTTTTCATGACTATGCATACCATGCCCTCAGCGGCTCTGCATATTGATATCCCCTGGCCCGTCTACCAAAGGCAAGATTTCCTCGGGCGATGCTCTTCCTAGCTCCATACGCTTACTGGCCTCAGAGCCTCCGTGATAGCTCTCCTGATCCAAGAAGCCCTGGAACCATGATTTACACCATCAACCCCCCTCCATGTCTTAGACATTCTAGGATACTCGGGCCCAGTTACATTCTAATCAAGAGCGGCCTTTTTAACTACGTACTCACAGCATGACGTTAAACTGCACGGTCAATCGTCCTTGCTGCATGACGTTAAACTGCACAGCATTGGAAAAGGAAAGAAAAATTCCGCTCATCCTCACTACATGACATTAAACTGCACAACATCCTTTAATAATGCTCTTCGTCTTTTCCGTATGATGGTAAACTTCACGATCAAACTCGTCACTAGTTCAGTAAGGAACAGAGGCTTTTCTCTGTCCTTCAGTGCACGGGTCAGACCGGCACAAGCCACCGTCTCACACCCGCGTGAGAAGGAATTACTTCAACCATTCTCGAGAAGTTCAGTCTAGATTTTTCCCCCGTATCCATGCACCCTCTCATCATAAACCATACTTTTTATTCATAAAAAAAAAAGCCGGAATCTCATAAGCCACCCCCGGTGGTCCCAAATCTCAACTTCCCTGAAGTTGTATGGCTATCGGGGGAATACAATCAATGATCTAAGGACGCCTTTGCATACTCTATGGAAAGGTCGGCGGCCGCCCCCATGATAGGAAGGGAAATTCTCATGTCATATCTCTTCCGCATTATCATCATCCACCATTGACGAAGTTTGTCCAAGTGAATTCCTCGAGCCTGAGGAGGGGGAAGGGAAACTTGGACTTGCATACACCCAAACTGGCGAGAAAAAATGATACGGGACATATAGCTCGCACAGAGAAACCTCGTCGATCCGCGCAGACAGAAATCTGTCTCGCAGAGAGATCATGTAAGAACACCCCTCCAGGCTCCCCCGGCATTTGTCAACAAAGAAGCCAGAAGGGGTGGGGTAGAGAGTGAAAGAAAACTGGGAGAAGTCACTTAGAAGCTCGAGGAATTCTCCAGAGCTGAGGGATTTCAAGTGAACTCCAGCTATATCAAGCAGGGTAGGCCGAAAACTATGAAGTGGGATGACCATGTCGTGACGATACTCATAACAGCGAAAATGATCCGGTACCCAGCCATACAAAAATTGAAATGGCCCACTCAGACGGAAGGGTGAACCGCCCTTCTGCATGTGACCCAGCAGTTCATAAATATGAGCCAATGTCGGCACAACCAAATTCACCAGGTGGCCCTCTACCAGCTCAAATGCCATCATCAGGGTGCAAGCCCTAGTGCCAGGATTAATATCCCGAGAAGGGAATAGCCACCCGCTCAAGAACATAGAAAACAAACCTGGCAGCCAGAGCATAGGCAGCACACAGGGGCGCACCTTGTAATCCCATGAAAGGTAGTCGCCCGCCTCCAGAACTGCCCAGTTAGAACCAGGTAGGTTCATGACTATTGAGAAGGATGAGTCATGGGGTACTTAATCTTCGACACAGGACCAGCAGTGTTCAGAAATAACCCTATCTAGGTACTATTGGTAATAAGAGAGCGGGAACACAATGCCTGACCCAGTGACTGCTCCGCCATAACCAACAGATCCCTCTCCAATAAAGGCACTTGTTTGACATCGTCCCATGCGTTAGGAGAAGGCATAAATTCGTTATATATTTCACTGATAATCGGGAGTCCTCCCAATTGATGGATATCCCACAGACTAATACCAACTTCACCATGGGAAAGGTGGAAAGTATTAGTGCTTCAACACCAGTGACTGAGTAGGTCTGGCAGGACCAAGGATGGTAGGTAAATGGAAAATTGGGAAGCCCACACTGCGGAGTATAAATTGACTGCTTCCAGTGATTTAGGAGACTCCCGGCAGTGATGATGGACCCAAAAATCCTAGGCCCAGTCAATTGAGAAGAACCCGCCAGACCGAATATCCCACCTAGGAATACATCCCACATCGGGATCTACTCGAGCAAGGTTGATAATAAAAGGGTAACTCTTGAAAACATCTTCCTAAGAAAATTTTTGGGCGTTCTGATCACTTTGGGTCAAAACAGAGCCTCTCAAAATGAAGGTGTCTTTCTGGTCAGAGTTGGAAACCATCTCCCTCGATTGGGTAAGGTTCGCCTGAATACACTTGGACGACGCTTCCAAGAAAGGAGAAGGAATACCTAAGAAAGTGGGGGGAATATAGACATCGTCTTGAAGACCGAATCCATGAAGTGAAAGCCGATTTGATAGTGGATAATCCAGGAGATCAGGAGGGAGCAAGTCTTTCAGGACACCATCGTCAGGAATTATGTACTGACTAGGGTCCTCTGGGATGTTCTCCGCTCTGGGAATCATAGCTAAATGTCTCCCTGAACCAATTGGAAGAGGCTATGCAGTGGGCCTCAGGGCAGAACGAGGGGGAACCATATTTTCTCCCTGCACAATGAAATCCAATAAGTGGTGATGTTATTAATATTTTCATGACTTACTATATTCCCCCTTTACTGATTTTTTATTAAATGTGCATAATTTGTGTGAAATATTAATGTTTTAATATTAAGTATAATTTTTGAGCATTTTTAGAAGTAGTCCAATTGAGTCAGTTTAATGTTTTAATAATAACTGTCACTATACTGATCCAAATTGTATGGTTCTTCTTTTTTAGGATTCTCCTTTAAATATAACACATTTCATTAGAAGGTACCATGATCCAATTATGCCATTTGAAGGATCATATGGTCCTCACAAACAAGACCAAAGAATCTGTGAACAAACTGGACCAGCCTTGAAGATTGATTTACTAGGCTCAATACAGAAGTCCAAAAACATTAACTCTCCACCATAATTCTGGGGACACTAAATTTAATCTTGGATAAAAATTTCAAGGCCCAAATCCAAGTACAAGGGGCCCAAATAAAGCTTTGAATTCCATCCCACCATTCTGTCCGAGAATTAAAATCAGTATAGTATGCATGACATATCTCATGATGTAAGAATCAAATCGATCTGATATTTTTCAGTGTGAAATAGGAGATATAGGAGGCCTACTTTGTTGAAGAAACCATTCAGATTTGAAGGCATATTCCTATTCAAAAACCCTTTCACATTATGGACTTCAAAAAGACTGGATTGAAATGGACAGTTTAACTTTGTTTAATCAACCGGACATAACTTTTGATCATTAAGTCCAAATGACTCCAAATTTTTAGATTAGTCAGCCAAATTTATTTTATACAACTTTTAAGAATGAGATATTTTAAGATTCAGCTTTCTGAATAGCCAAATTGGAGATTCAAGTGGAGGGACAGATTGGGAATGAAAACAGTTCACTCCTTGGGCTATAAATACTCTCCCCTTCTCTCCTTGAGAGGGGTTGGAATTTCAGAAGAGAGGATATCATATTGGAACGACCAAAGCCTTTCCAAAGGCTTGGGAGGACCTTAAATACTCAAGTTTTTACTTGAGAGACCTTTCCTCCTCTCTTTGTTTTCACTTACTTTTGTGTTCTTCATTTTTGTAATCTTGTAATTCTCTTTCTTTGTAATTCTGTTTTAATGCAAGTTACTTCTTCAATATCTCTTATTCTCATCCACCTTCTATAGTTTAATATTTATGTTCCTAAAATATTTTAAATTCATTTTAATCCCCTTCCCTTCTTTTGCTTCCTCATTCAATCGAAAATCCGTTTTTAATTATCATCATCGTTTGTGTGTGTGTGTCAACGTACCACTCTTTTCTAATCCCTTTCTTTTTCTTCTATTCTTAATTTATAATCATAATTATTTTAACCTGAATATTAAACATCCAAATGGATGAGTAAATCTATCATTGGGGTGATTTATAATTCGGGGATGTTAATTGATTGAGAGTTTTGCTCGATGAGTATTCTTTAAATTAATATTGTGTATGTTAAACTTAATATGTCATGGATTAATGATATGTTTTGTTTAACGAGTGGTTTCCATGGATTATTAGAACCATAAATACACTACCATAAATATGTTTTAATTGAGATTAGAACCCTAAGTTAAGTTAAGGCTTGGATTAAATCCTTCACACCTAGGAATTCCAATCAACGTCAACTTATGACATGGGTGTTAATTTAATGCAATACAAAGTAAAGCTCAAGGATATCACATGCTTAACTCCCAAATGAAGAACTCACCCCAATATTTATCAATTTGGTAAATCAAACATCATCCATAAATCATTTCAATTAAGTTCTTCAAACAAACCCCCCTAATCAAAATACAATCAACTAAAAACAAACGACTATTACAAAGTATCATCGCCGAGGATTCGACCCGAGTGCTGCTATACACATTAGCAGAGCACCAGAATTTTGACCGGTCGATAGGCGACAATCGGTCGTGCATTTCAAATGGCGCCGTTGCCGGGGATGGTGCTTTAATTAGTAATTAGTTTCTGGTTATTGTAAAAAAACCAAAAAAACAAAATTTTAAAAAAAATTGAAAAAAAAACACAAAGAAAAAACCGTCTTCCTCTTAAAAATCATAAACTAAAAAAATAAAAAGAAAAACTCACCTTACTCATCCTTTCTAAATCTCTTTGAATTCCCCGCAGCCTCCCAAACAATCCCTCAGATTTGTTTGACCCTGAAATTGATAGAACTCTTCGTCGACTTAGGAGGACCATTAGGGATAACCAAATCACCCAAGAACCAATCATTTCCCTACCAATTGAATTCGATATGGCCAATCCTAGGGAACAAACATTGAAAGAACTCACTGCCCCTGATATGAATTACCAACCTCTTGGTATTCAATATCCAAACATCGAGGCTGATTTCTAACTCAAATCGGTTTTGATTCATCTTCTTCCTCATTTCCATGGGCTAGCTGGTGAGGATCCTCATCTTCACCTCAAAGAGTTCCAAGTGGTCTGCTCAACCATGAAACCTCAAGGGGTTTCTGAAGAACAAATCAAGCTTAGAGCTTTCCCCTTTTCCCTAGCGGATTATGCCAAGTCTTGGCTCTACTACCTCCCACCTGGTTCCATAAACTCATGGGTTGACATGAAGAGACTTTTCCTTGAGAAGTTCTTTCCCGCTTCCCGAACAGCTTCTATCCGAAAGGAAATAAGCGGCATCCGTCAATTCCCTAATGAATCACTCCATGAGTATTGGGAGAGGTTCAAAAAGCTTGTGGAAACTTGTCCACACCATAAAATCCCTGACCAACTCCTGATCCAATACTTCTATGAGGGGTTATTGGCTATGGAGCGAACTCTCATTGATGCCTCAAGTGGAAGTGCTCTTGTTGACAAAACTCCTGCAGCTGCACGAGAACTCATAAGCAACATGGCTGCAAACACGCAGCAATTCCATACTCGAGCACATGCTCAAGTGAAACAACCCCAAGATAATAAATCCATAGAGCCCAACAAAATGTCTGAGTGGATGAGTGAACTTACAGGTCTTGTGTGTCAACTAGTTGTGGCTTCTAAAGCCCCAAACTCCTCTCCTCAACAATCTCTTTTCACTGGGCCTGTCAAGAACTGTGGAATCTGCAACTCACCAACTCATCCGACTGACACATGTCCACAACTTCAAGATGATCCATCTGATTCATCTAGTCCAATGGAGCTCAATGCGGCATATGCTCAGCGAAACTTCAACCCTCAACAATCAGGTCAGTTTGTTAGAAACATCAACCAACCCCACTCTGAGCCCTTCTCTTCTACCTTTAACCCACCTCTGAGGTATGGTAATCCCATTTCTCATCCTCCTCAGTTCCCTCATCAAAATCCAAACCAGTTCCAATATGGTCAAAGTGGTGGTAACATCCATCAACCTTATCCTTTTGTTCCTCAACCCCAAAGGAACAATCCTCCTCCTGGATTCCACTATCCTAACAAGCCTTCCCAATTCTCCACCCAATACAATCACTTTCCAAAGAACCAAAATCAAGGCCAACCCAATTTGGGACAAGCCTCTTCTTCTAAACAACCATGGGAAAGTGCTGTAGAGGATCTTGCTTCCTTCACCCATTCTAGCCTCAAGAACATTGAAACCCAAATAGGTCAACTTGCATCCCACCTTAGCCAGCAACAACCATCCAATTCATCCCAACTCCCAGCTCAGCCATTACCCAACCCTAAGGGTAATGTAAGTGCAATTGCACTTAGATCGGGAAAGCAAATTGCTATGCCCCATGCTGATTCCTCTACCTCCCCTTTCAATGTTGATCTAGAAAATGAAAAGAACAAAAAGTTGGAAAAGGAACTTGAATCCACTCCTTCACCTCCTTCCATTCCTCTAAGGAACCCAATTCCTTTTCCTCAAGCCATCTCCAAGCCTAAGAAGTCCTTTGAACCTGATCCTGAAATGCTTGACATGTTTAGACGTGTTGAAGTGAACATCCCCCTCTTAGATGCCATCAAACAAATCCCTAAGTATGCCAAGTTTCTTAAGGAATTGTGTACCCACAAGAGGCAACTTAGGACCTTTGAAAATGTTTCCACCCAGCATTCTATTCCCATAAAGTGCAAAGATCCAGGGACCTTTACAGTCCCATGCCAAATTGGAAGTTCCAACTTTGATGATTCACTCATAGACCTAGGAGCCTCAATTAATGTAATGCCCAAATCCATATTCTCCAACCTTGGTCTAGGTCCCTTGCACCCAACGGGTGTTGTTATTCAGTTAGCCAATCGAAGCACAACCAGTCCTGAGGGAATAATTGAGGATGTCCTTGTCCGAGTCAATGATCTTATCTTCCCTGCTGATTTCTATGTCCTTGACATGGAAGGTGAGACGAACTCTTCTCGATCTCCCCTAATTCTAGGAAGACCATTCCTCATGACTGCGAGAACCAAGATTGATGTCCATTCAGGCATCTTATCCATGGAATTCAGTGACCAACTGGTCAAGTTCGACATTTTCCAAGCCATGCGATACCCATCTGAGGATCACTCTGCATTCTCAATCCATGCTTCTGAGGACACTTCTAAGAGTCAATAAAACCCCAATCCACCATGTTCTTCATGTTCTAATGATAAAGGATCTTGTGAAATCTGCACCATGATTAACAAAGTCATAAATGGTGAAGTTGATGTGGACCTCTCATTCATAGACTCCATCAATCTAGAGGAACTTGAAAACTCTCTTGAATCCCACATCAACTCTGATCTCTACTGATCCACCTTGGACAGCATTGAGAAAAATAAATCTGAAGAAACTGAAGTCCCTTCCTCCATTTCTGAGTTGTCTAGCCCAAAAGTGAAAGATGAGATTGATCTAAAACCTCTTCCTACACACCTGAAATATGCATTCCTCTTCCATGATCACTCATATCCTGTCATTATCTCTGCCACACTTACTGAAACAGAGGAGTCCAAACTTGTTCAAGTGTTAGAGTAAAACAAAAAGGCCTTAGGTTGGACCCTATATGACATACCAGGAATCAACCCTGCCCTTTTCATGCATCACATCCATCTTGAGGAATCATCCAAACGACTTAGAAAAACACAAAGAAGACTCAATCCACTCATCCTTGAGGTAGTTAGGGAAGAGATCACCAAGCTTCTTCAAGCTGGTATTATCTACCCAATTTCTGATAGTGAATGGGTTAGTCCAATTCAAGTTGTACCTAAGAAGGGTGGGATAACTGTTGTCACAAATGAACATGGGGAGGTAGTCACAACTCGAGTGAAGAACAAATGGTGTGTATGCATCGATTATCGAAAATTGAATGATGAAACACGAAAAGATCACTACCCTCTTCCATTCCTTGATCAAATGCTAGAAAGATTAGCCGGAAAGTCACACTATTGCTTTCTTGATGGATACACCAGCTACTTTCAAATCCCAATCGCACCTCAGGACCAAGAAAAGACTACTTTCACATGCCCCTTTGGAATATATGCATATAGAAGAACGCCTTTTGGCCTTTGTAATGCTCCTGCAACATTCCAGAGGTGTATGATGAGCATCTTTTCCGAATTCATAGAACACTGCATGGAAGTATTCATGGATGACTTTACCATTTATGGCGAGTCATTTGAGTCATGCTTGCATTCACTCTCTCTAGTCCTTCAAAAGTGTGTCAAGTGCAACCTTGTGTTAAATTTTGAAAAATGTCACTTCATGGTAGCTAATGGGATTGTTCTAGGGAACATAATTTCTCAATAGGGTATCCAAGTTGATCCAGCCAAAATTGAGGTGATCTAATCACTTCCTGAACCCAAATCAGTTCGATACATTCGGTCCTTCCTTGGTCATGCCGGTTTCTATCATTGATTCATTCAGAACTTAAGAAAGATTTCCCTCCCACTCACTCGTTTACTTCAAAATGATGTCACATTCAATTTTGATGAGGCTTACAAGAGATCCTTCATTGAACTCAAATCTGCTCTCACATATGCTCCAATAATCCAACCCCCATATTGGTCCTTACCATTTGAATTGATGTGTGATGCTTCTGATAGGGCCATTGGGTCTGTTCTTGGTCAAAGAAGAGAAAACATTCCTCATGTCATCTTTTATGCCTCAAAAACATTGGATGAAACTCAATCACACTACACTGTGACTGAAAAAGAACTTTTAGCTATGGTTTATGCCTTAGATAAATTTCGGCCCTATCTCTTAGGTGCCAAAATCATCATCTTCACAGACCATTCTGCTATTAAGTTCTTACTCAAGAAAAGTGATTCCAAACCAAGGCTAATAAGATGTATTCTAATGCTCCAAGAGTTTGACCTTGAAATCAAAGATAGACCTGGAAAAGAAAACCCTTTGGCTGATCACTTGTGTAGAATTCCTAATTCTCCTCATTCTGAAATCATTGATCCTGAATTTCCAATTGAGCATCTTTCATCTCTCACTCCAAAACTACCATGGTATTCCCCAATTGTAAATTACTTGGTTTCTGGTGTTTTTCCTGAAAAGTTTTCAAAACAACAAAAAATGAAGTTGAAAAGTGATTCAAAATAATATTTTTGGGAAGAAAATAAACTTTGGAAAACTGGGGCAGACATGGTCATTAGGAGATGTGTTGATGAAGATGAATATTCTTCCATCTTATAATTCTTTCACTCACTTCCCGGAGGTGGCCACTTTGGACCACAAAGGACCTCCCGAAAGGTCCTAGACTCTAGATTCTTCTAGCCTTCACTCTTCAAGGACTCACATGAGTTTTTTCAATCATGTCCCACTTGCCAAAAGTTTGGCACAATTTCAAAGAGAAATGAAATGCCCCAAAAGCCTTTAATTTTTTGTGAAATCTTCGATGTTTGGGGAATCGATTTCATGGGACCATTTCCCCCTTCCAATGGATTCTCATACATTCTTCCTGCGGTCGATTATGTTTCAAGGTGGGTTGAGGCCAAACCCACTAGGAAGGATGATGCTCATACTGTTAGTGAGTTCCTAAAGACCCACATCTTCCAACGATTTGGCACACCACGTTCCTTGATCAGTGACTTAGGAAACCATTTTTGTAATAGAAATATGGAATCTCTTCTGAAAAAGAATGGGGTTGTTCATAAAACTTCAACTTAATATCACCCCCAAACAAATGGTATGGCTGAACTCTCTAATATAGAAGTGAAAAGGTTACTTGAGAGAATTGTTAAGCCCGCCAGAAAAGACTGGCCTGAGAGGCTTGGTGAAGCCCTTTGGGCTTATCGAACTGCCTATAAAACACCCATTGGGATGTCTCCTTTTCGGCTTGTTTTTGGTAAAGCATGTCACTTACCAGTTGAAATACAACATAAGTCATTTTGGGCTGTGAAAACATGTAATTTTGATCTTGAAAAATCTGGTGAAGAAAGATTTTTGCAATTGGATGAACTAGAGGAGCTTCGACTTGAATCCTATGAGAATTACAATATGTACAAAGAGAAGGCTAAGGTACTACATGATAAACACATCCTGAGAAAGGTATTTCATGAAGGTGAAAAGGTAATGCTCTTCAATTCTCGATTTCGGCTTCACCCAGGTAAGCTTAATTCTCATTGGGAAGGTCCTTTTGTTATTACTAACGTTTACCCATTTGGTGCAGTGCAAGTCCAAGACCCCTCCTCCAAAAGGAAATTTACGGTAAATGGACATCGGTTGAAGCATCACTATGAGAGGACACAAAATCATGGATCATCATCTACTTCCATTGGATCCACAGTAGACCCACCACTGGATGGAGATGGAAACCCACAAAATCCAAACTAGGGGGCACCTCTTTCCCTTTAACTCTATCTCTATCTCTTCCTCTCTCTACCTCTTTCTTCTTCTTCCTCTCCCTTTCATTTTTTTTACCAATTTATTCATCAAACCCTTTCTTTTTATCTTTCTTTTGTGGGTGTGTATTTTAAAAAAACCTTAAAAACTAAAAAAAACCAAAAAACACAATTACTTAAAAAATTACAAAAAAAGAGTCATGCTTACTCACCATCGAGTTTTGAAATTTTGTCCAACCATTTTGGGGAGTTAACAGACATATTTTCATCTCAAAAATTTTGTATTTTCATCATGACTTTGGATAAATAATTTTGTGTCAAAACCAACACATTTTGAATGCTCAATTTTTGATTTGGAAAATGCTTTTCCCAAACTGTGAGAACAAACAATTGCTTTCATGCCAAGGCCACCTATGGCCATCTTTTCAAAATGTGTGTTTTCACCCCCCATTTGTGAGTCTTGAGTTTGTGGACCTTCGAGCTGAATTTCCTGCCTTAGTGTGCATTAATATGACAGAGGCATTTTTCTGAACCACATGAGAATCACAATAGCCAAATAGCCTCCCATAACCCTTACATTAATCCTCCTTTTGAAAGCCCCTTCAATCCTATGAAAACCTTTTATTTGATAGCCACATTACAAGCCCAATACCTTATCCCACCTAATATCAACATGGATTTTCATTGCATAAGTTTTTGAAATTTAAGTGTGGGGGGAATGGATTTCATTTTTGGGTATCATTTCCTTACTTTCTGGTGTGTTATCATATGCTTGAGGTAAATCATCCATTTTAGTGTGGGGGGGAGGTTGTCATTTAGTGAATGTATTGTACAAATGATTTTGAAAATTGTTCAAAAAAAATTCAAAAAAAAATCAAAATCAAAAAAAAAAGAAACAATTGGGTTGTGTCTTGGGTAGGTCAAAAATCAATCTTCCTCAACCTTTGATCTTGTTATAACTATTACAATTAGTGTTGTGAGGAGATCAAATATGGGTTGGGATATGATTGTGAGATCTGTTTTAAGGTCAAATTTCGAAAAAACAAAGAAAAAAAGGAAAAAAAAAGAACACTTGCATTATATTCTTATATCATTGGGAGAAGTTTTGTGTCTTGTAAATATTCTATCATCTCATTACCTTCATATTTTCTTCCTCTATTGTGTCTTTCTTCACACAATCATTCCCTTGTAAATATGTGTGTTCATTTCCTTCCATGTTTTATTTCAAAAAAATGTGCATTGCTTTTTCTATGTTGGTATTTTAACCCCCTATTCTCTCTCTTGGACATTATATTCCTACCGTCCCATAGCTACAGAAAAAACCCTTAAAAAGACCTCTTGATTTTTTTGCACTTTGGATAGGGATTGTAAGCTGAGAGATCTTTTCAAACTCTAAGATTTTCACTTTTGGTTGATGAAAGAGTGAACCTCCACAAATGAATTTTATCATCTTGAGAGGTGTGAGTTTTGAGTGTCCACATTTTCAATTTCTAAATTTGAGCATGAAAAAAATGAGTTAGTTTTGTAACATTGTTTCTGTAACAACTTGTGGTGGATTTCAAAATGGATGAGTGAAATAGTCTAAACCTTCCCTGATTGGAGAAAACAAAATTTTAATATCTGTTGGTGAGTAAAAATGATTTTGTCATGTTTTTATATTTGTTGCACATGAGGACATGCACAAAACTAAGTGTGGGGGAGTTGATGTTATTAATATTTTTATGACTTACTATATTCCCCCTTTACTGATTTTTTATGAAATGTGGATAATTTGTGTGAAATATTAATGTTTTAATATTAAGTATAATTTTTGAGCATTTTTAGAAGTAGTCCAATTGAGTCAGTTTAATGTTTTAATAATAATTGTCACTATACTGATCCAAATTATGTGGTTCTTGTTTTTTAGAATTCTACTTTAAATATACAACATTTCATTAGAAGGTACCATGAGCCAATTCTGCCATTTGAAGGGTCATATGGTTCTCACAAACAAGACCAAAGAATCTGTGAACAAACTGGACCAGCCATGAAGATTGATTTACTGGGCTCAATACAGAAGTCCAAAAACATTAACTCTCCACCATAATTCGGGGGACCCTAAATTTCATCTTGGATAAAAATTTCAAGGCCCAAATCCAAGTACGAGGGGCCCAAATAAAGCTTTTAAGTCCAGCCCACCATTCTGGACGAGAATTAAAATCAGTATAGTATGCATGACATATCTCATGATGTAAGCATAAAATCGAGCTGATATTTTTCAGTGTGAAAGAGGAGATATATGCGGAAGACTTTGTTGAAGAAACCATTTGTATTTGAAGGCATATTTATATTCAAAAACCCTTTCACATTATGGACTTCAAAAGGACTGGATTGAAATGGACATTTTAACTTTGTTTAATCAACCAGACATAACTTTTGATCCTTAAGTCCAAATGACTCCAACTTTTTAGAGTAGTCGTCCAACATTATTGTATACAACTTTTAAGAAGGAGATATTTGAAGATTCGGCTTTCTGAATAGCAAAATTGGTGATGCAAGTGGAGGGACAGATTGGGAATGCAAACAGTCCACTCCTTGGGTTATAAATACTCTCCCCTTCTCTCCTTGAGAGGGGTTGGCATTTTAGAAGAGAGGATATCATATTGGAACTACCAAAGCCTTTCCAAAGGCTTTGGAGGACTTGACATACTCATGTTTTCACTTGAGAGACATTTCCTCCTCTCTTTTTTTTCACTTACTTTTGTGTTCTTCATTTTTGTAATCTTGTAATTCTCTTTCTTTGTAATTCTGTTTTAATGCAAGTTACTTCTTCAATATCTCTTATTCTCATCCACCTTCTGTAGTTTAATATTTATGTTCCTAAAATAGTTTTAATTCAGTTTAATCCCCTTCCCTTCTTTTTCTTCCTCATTCAATCGAAAATCTTTTTTTAATTATCATCATCGTTTGTGTGTGTGTGTCAACGTACCACTCTTTTCTAATCCCTTTCTTTTTCTTCTATTCTTAATTTATCATCATAATTATTTTAACCAGAATATTAAACATCCAAATGGCTGAGTAAATCTCTCATTGGGGTGATTTATAATTCGGGGATGTTAAGTGATTGAGAGTTTTTCTCGATGAGTATTCTTTAAATTAATATTGTGTATGTTAAACTTAATATGTCATGGATTAATGATATGTTTTGTTTAACATTTGATTTCCATGGATTATTGGAACCATAAATACACTACCATAAATAAGTTTTAATTGAGATTAGAACCCTAAGTTAAGTTAAGGCTTGGATTAAATCCTTCACACTTAGGAATTCCAATCAACGTCAACTTATGACATGGGTGTTAATTTAATGCAATACAAAGTAAGGCTCAAGGATATCACATGCTTAACTCCCCAATGAAGAACTCACCCCAATATTTATCAATTTGGTAAATCAAACATCATCCATAAATCATTTCAATTATGCTCTGCAAACAAACCCCCTAATCAAAATACAATCAACTAAAAACAAACGACTATTACAAAGTATCATCGCCGAGGATTCGACCCGAGTGCTGCTATACACATTAGAAGAGAACCGGAATTTTGACCGGTTGATAGGCGAAAATCGGCCGTGCATTTCAAGTGGTTAGTCCAGAATAAGAAAATTCTTCCAGAAAAAAATACCAAATGAATGGATAGAGATCAGTTGAAGAGCCTTCATAGAAAAATCCACAAGGAGGCCTCGAGGGATGGTTCGCGTTGACAGTATCCCGTGAACCAGACCTTCACGAAAGTATTCCACAAAACCCTGGACCGTGGAGAGTTGTCTAGGAAACCAAGGACCAGGTTTCTCCGCAGAATTTCAATCCTGAGTTTAAGCGGTTAAGTTCGGAAGACTTAGAAACTTTTAAAGTTCAAGAGATTTTAGTCAGCGGGGTATCGAAACCAAGGAGCACCAAAACCACGGAGCACCAAAACCTTGAAGAGAGTTCTTACGCATCCCATTGTAACTTACTTTTTAATTAATTAAAAGTGTTAGTTCATAGCTGGGACATTGGTCCGTGGAAGGAGAACGGCACAAACGAGAAATGGTTCACAGAAGTAGCAGCCGGTTCACGAACGAAGCGTTTCGTGAAGGAACAAGCATGCGCATGCAAAAAAGCTCTGGTTTCATGAAGAATCTGGTAGAAGACAAATGAAAGGGTTCTCCGTATTTATAGGCGTGGTCCCCTACTAGGTCCACCTCTCTACTGCGAACCATCCGAGTTTCAAGACCACTCTACATCGGAATGGCCTCCTCTTCATTCCGATCAGACCCCATTCCGATGGGGGGAATTTGTAGGGTCTTAAAAAATACTAAAAGATATTCTTCCCTATTTCCCCTCAAAAGGGATGGGAAAATGTGGACAAAACTCAAGGATGGCGAAAGAGGAACCGGTCTGTGGATTGGTCTAATGTTAGTGACGCATGTCCAGTTCCGTGAAGCGTCCCCCCCTCCACGGACCGTTGTCGTTCGTGGAATGGAGGCGGAGATCCTCCATGGGCGCGAAGCAGGGTAGGAGCCAACCCAGTCCACTATTCTGAACTGCCCTAGGCGTGAGCCGTGTCAGCTGGCCCAAACCCCCTCCGTTGTCGTTCGGAAAATAGAGGCAGAACCCTCCGCGGCCATGAAGCACTCCCCTCGTTCGGTTCGCGGGGGGGGAGAGAAGCGCTCAATACCCACCATGAATTACGGATTTACCAAGTCGGTCGTAAACCGGGTATTCGGTCATGGGCCTCCGAAAAAGGTTCCATGTGACTGCACATACATCTCTTTTCCAACTCTATAAAAGGAGACCGGGTGGAAAGGAATTGGGATTTGGATTTGGAGAAAGGATACGAGAGGAGATCGGTGAGATTCAGGTGGAGGGATTTCAAAGTAAGGCTTAAGATTTTGAAAGTTCCAGTTCGCGAACCAGAGCAGGTATGAACCTGGGAACGAACTAATAAGGAACTAAAAACGCATAATAATTTGGTGAACCGTGAACTCAAAATAACATAAAAAGAGAAGACAATGAACCATAGCCCCTCCGTGGATGCACTCCCCGCGGATCAGGGAGTTTATGCCTCTTTTCTGATCCACCGCACCATATAGCACCCTCCTACGCAGGCGAAGCCTTGACCGGCGAACCCCTGACCGGCGCCAACCTTGGTCGTCGCTGCTCGTGTGGAACCCTTTGCATACCAACCCTGTGCGCGGACGGAACCCAAAGTCGCGAACCCTCCTGGTTCACGGGATGCCAATTGATCTGCGGACCCTCCTGGTTCGCGGACGGCCTCTCAATCTGTGGACCCTCCTAGTTCGTGGACGACCTCTCAGTCCGCGGACCACCCTGGTTCGCGGACGACATCCCCAGCTGTGTAGCACTTAACTACGCGAAGGACGACACCACCCATACCCCTGTGTGGTCTACTGAATCCTTTGGAATTCCCATTCCCCAAGCCACATAAGATCCTCCTGATCCGGCCTGATCCCCCGTGACCCCCTCATTGGCCTACTCATCAGCCCTGAGCCGAGGCCTCCACCAGAGCCACCGGATCCGTGCGGTGAAACCCTCAGGCGCATTAGCGCACCGTTTTGAGTTCACATACCCACGGTAAACAGGGGCAAAGGGGTTTCCCCGACCCTTGGGAGGATTCCCAAAGCATGCCTGGGTCCACATTCCCACGGTAATGCAGGGTCTGAGCCCGAGATCCCCCTTCCTACCTCTACTTTCCAGGATGGGGGATTGAACGCTTCGGCAGTCGGGCACTTCTCCCCTCCCCAGAGAGGGGGCGGCATACCCATCCAAAGGAAGTCGTCCCCATGCACCTCGGTACTTCCCCGGGTACTTCCCTGGGGAACAAGAGAGGTGACGGGCACAGGAGCACCCATTTCCCTCTCCTTCTGCGCTTTGTAGCCATGGGTGTCCATCCTAAAGTAAGCCCTGACTTTATGGGCTGCCCTCATGCGTAATCCCCAATCCACTTCTCACGGACGCACCTTTCGCGACATGATCCTCTGGTCCCTGATGCCTCTTGTTTCTCACACCGAGCATGACTCACGTGGGCTTAGAGTAAGCATCGACCATGACATCCTCTTATAGTCCTCCTCAGAGTGTAAGCCCCAATCCACACTATGGGCCTCCTCAGAGTGTAAGCCCCAATCCATGCCATGGGCTACCACAGAGTATAAGTCCCAACCCAATGCGAACTACGAGAACTTTGATCCATTTTAAGACATGATACGTAGGAAGCCTCCCAGAGGTTCAAGCCCGATCACAATCGGACCCCCCGGGTCCACCTTCACGTCGGTTCTCCGACACCCTAATTCTGGTCTTCCTCAGAGCGTAAGTCCTAAGCCAATTCGAACTACGTGGACTTTGATCCTTGTCTCCTAGGCAGGGTACGTAGGAAGCCTCCTTGAGGTTCAAGCCCAACAACCGGTTGATCCAACTATCTTCGCATTGGTTCACCGAGTTGCTCCTAGCACCATCTCAATGAGTCCAAATTCTTCAGATTCATTAATTCAACGAGGGATGGTAAACCTCAGGCCTAAATGATTCTGAACCCCCCTGTGTCCAGATGACCATTGTCAACCAGGAGAAATCTGTGGATACTATGCTTGGGTATAAACCAAATATTCTTGAACATATGAATACGTCTTAAATCTATAAGAGAGTCCCAGAACAAGCAATAATTCCCCCCAAAAGGGTACGATGAGCTCGACTTCCCTTTCTCTCAACCAATGTGAGTTCTTAAGAGTCAATGTTCAGACCATCCGGCGAACGCCTGCCTTTGGAAAGTAGGTCCAGCCATCATCGGATATGGAACCATTGGGCGTTTCGAGACCGAAACCCAAAAAATCATATATGGTCATATTCTTAGCTTTTTATTAGTAATACTAATACTCGCCCGTGCAATAGCATAGCTTTTTCGATTAATGGTTGTTCTTTTAATAATAATTAATATTTATAATTGTTGAGAAGAAACAATAATGTTGACTAAAAAGTGAAGGGATTCATTAATGGTTTTACTTTTAAAAAGAATTTGTATTTATAAAAGTTGAGAAGAAACAAAAATATTGACTAAAGAGTGAAAGTCAAATCCAACATAAGATAGTGATTGTAAAAATAAAACCGAAAAATGTGAAAATGACTGAAATAAATATTGTAAGTTGAGAAAACCTACATAACATAAACTAATGAAAATCATTCCAGAAAAATAAAAATAATAAAAAATGAGCAGAATGAAAACATGGATTTCCCAACCAGCATTTTGAAGAGCAGTTCAACTGTAGAGGTGTTGTCATCCTGTTTGGAAAACATGGATTTTCTCCAAAGCATGATTTGAAGATAGCCACCTGAAAATGTAAATAAAATTTTGAAATGTATTAAAAAAATTAATACCAATAATGATGTGACTGGGTTACTCATGATGGAAGAAAATGGAGTTAAGACTAAAGATAACGAAAATAGAAGATGCTGGAATGGGGGAGGAAAAGTTCAGAAGTTGTGAAATTTACAAATCTGTTCGAATAAATTGAACTAAAAAATTACTAATTACTATAAATATGACAACCTCTCATAGCCATGCCCCTCCCCTTCCCCTCTGCCCAGCCCCCCCGCCCCTCTGCCCAGCCCCCTCCCCCTGCCCAGCCCCCTGCCCCTGCCCAGCTCCCCCCCCCCTCCCCCTGCCCAGCTCCATCCCTCTCCTTTTCCCCTACCCAACACCTCCCCCTGCCCACCCCCACTAAAACGTACCCTTAGAAAAGAAGTGGAAAGCTGTTTAAATTTAAAAAAACGAACCAGAGGAAGAGATATCCAAATCAGTTACAATGAATTCCTAGGATGGTTATTGATGAATCTTTAAACAGAGAAGACAAATGCAAGAGCATGAGTAAATATTTTTTATACCTCACTAATCATCCAGGGCCAAAACTGAGAAGCACCTCCACAACCGAGCTGCCAACCCTGGCCGAACAGAAAGATATGTTAGAAAGACAAGATAGTGGTAGGTAATATTTAAACAGAAAGAGAAACTTCTAAGAAATCATAATAACAGTAGGAAAAATATATGACTAAATGAAAATGAATAAAATATAACCCCTCCCCTTCCCCCTCCCCTCCGCCTAGCCCCCTCCCCTGCCCAGCCCCCCTTCCCATGCCCAGACCCCTCCCCGCCCCCCTGCCCAGCCCCCTCCCCCTGCCCAGCTCTCTCCCTCCCCTTGCCCCTGCCCAGCCCCCCTCCCCCTGCCCAGCTCCCCCCTCCCCCTGCCTCTGTCCAGCTACCCCCCTCCCCCTGCCCAGCTCCCCCCACCCTCCCCCTGGCCCTGCCAAACTCACCCCCTCCCTCTACCCAGCTCCCCCAGCCTCAGCCCAGCTCCCCCCTCCCCCACCCCCTGCCCCTGCCCAGCTCCCCCCCTCCCCCTACCCAGCTCCCCCCCCCCTCCCCCAGCCCCTGCCCAGCTCCCCCCCTCCACCTGCCCAGCTCCCCCTCCCCCTGCCCCTACCCATCCCCCCTCCCCCACCCCCACCAGACCCCTCCCCCACCAGCCCCCTGCCCAGCCCCGCCCCCTCCCCAGCCCCACTTCAGTATTGCACATTGGGAGAACCATCCTTCTCATGGAATGAGTAACAACTATCTAAAATAGATTCATGAATTGGGAATATCCATCCTAGGTGAAAATAAGTCAATAATAGTACTGAAATTGACTACATTAATATACACTTTAAATAGATAACTCGTTATGCTCTAAAAAAATTAGTCACCTGCAATTACATGAACATATTTATGTCACCGTACAACAAATCAATTAATGTGTCACTGCCACTAAAAAAATTCCCATTCATTACATACAAAAAATATTAATGATGGTATGAAAGGAGAAGTATTATCCAAACCTATTTACAGACCGGATTATACAAAAAAGGAGTGTAATGTAATGTATACATTTGTATACAGCAGTGTAATGTAGACAATACCGTATACTGTTGAAGTGTATGGAACATTCTATATTTATAACATTAGTATACAGTAGTGTATTGTATATTTAAACATTTTATGACACCAAACAATGTGTATGTATTTTTAAACAATGTGAAATACTGAAGTGTACATATACAGAAGTGTAATCTCGCCACTTTTTCTATCAAATGTTTTTATTTTGTTCTACATAAAAGTCTGCATTTTCCTTGGAAGCAACATCCTTGTTGATTTTGACCTAAACTAGATAGGGAGGTTGCAAATAATAAAAGATGAAGACATTATAATTCATGAACTAACCTTGAATACCCGATCTGTCTTAACCAGTGAGATCCTAGATAGAGTTCCCAAGCAAGTTGGTCTTCAAAATGTACCCACATAGAGAGCAGCAAAAACGTTATTCATGGAACCTGATGATTGGAGTCAACCAAAAGTCATTAGAGAATATTGTATTTAAGGTACATATTATGCTGATATTTACCTACCTAGAAGCAAGAACGTATGTACCTTCCTGAGATCTCGTAGGAATGACTACTCAAGGATCATTCTGAATCTTTACCATTGGCTGCACCAGAAGTCACATGACTTGAAATATCAACTGGAGAAAGAACGTAAGTACCTTCCTGAGATCTCGTAGGAATGACTACTCAAGGATCATTCCGAATCTTTACCTTTGTCCGAACCAGAAGTCACATGACCTGAAATATCAACTGGAGGGGTAATATTTAAACATAAAGAGAAAATTCTAAGAAATAATAATAACAGTAGGAAACATATATTACTAAATGAAAAGGAATAAAATATAACTCCTCCCCTTCCCCCTCCCCTCTGCCCATCCCCCCTCCCCCTGCCTAGCCCCCCTTCCCATGCTCAGCCCCCTCCTCGTGCCCCTACCCAGCCCCCTCCCCCTACCCAGCTCCCTCCCTCCCCTTGCCCCTGCCCAGCTCTCCCCTCCCCCTACCTCTGTCCAGCTACCCCCCCCCCCTCCCCATGCCCAGCTCCCCCCCTCTCCCTGGCCCTGCCAAGCTCTCCCCCTCCCTCTTCCCAGCTCCCCCACCTCCCCCAGCCCCTGCACAGCTCCACCCCTCCCCCTACCCCTGCCTAGCTCCCCCCTCCCCCTTCCTAGCTCTCCCCCCTCCCCCAGCACCTTCCCAGCTCCCCCCCCCCCCTCCCACTGCCCCTGCCCATATCCCCCCTCCACCTACCCAGCTCCCCCCTCCCCCTGCCCCTGCCCAGCCCCTCTCCCCCACCCCCACCAGACCCCTCCCCCACCAGCCCCATGCCCAGCCCCGCCCCCTGCCCACCCCCACTTCAGTATTGCACATTGGGAGAACCATCCTTCTCATGGAATGAGTAACAACTATCTAAAATAGATTCATGAATTGGGAATATCCATCCTAGGTGAAAATAAGTCAAGAATAGTACTGAAATTGACTACATTAATATACACTTTAAATAGATAACTCGTTATGCTCTAAAAAATTAGTCACCTGCAACTACATGAACATATTTATGTCACCGTACAACAAATGAATTAATCTGTCACTACCATAAAATATATTCCCATTCATTACATACAAAAAATAGTAATGATGGTATGAAAGGAGAATTATTTTCTAAACCTGTTTACAGACCGGATTATACAAAAAAGGAGTGTAATGTAATGTATTCATTTGTATACAGCAGTGTAATGTATACAATACCGTATACTATTGAAGTGTATGGAACATTCTATATTTATAACATTTGTATACAGTAGTGTATTTTATATTTAAACATTTCATGACACCAAACAATGTGCATTTATTTTTAAACAATGTGAAATACTGAAGTGTACATATACAGAAGTGTAATCTCACCACTTTTTCTATCAAATGTTTATGTTTCGTTCTACATAAAAGTCTGCATTTTCCTTGGAAGCAACATCCTTGATGATTTTTATCTAACCTAGATAGGGAGGTTGCAAAGAATAAAAGATGAAGCCATTATAATTCATGAACTAACCTTGAATACCTGATCTGTCTTAACCAGTGAGATCCTAGATAGAGTTCCCAAGCAAGTTGGTGTTCAAAATGTACCCACATAGAGAGCAGTAAAAACGTTATTCATGGAACCTGATGATTGGAGTCAACCAAAAGTCATTAGAGGAGATTGTATTTAAGGTACATATTATGCTGATATTTACCTACCTAGAAGCAAGAACGTATGTACCTTCCTGATATCTCGTAGGAATGACTACTCAAGGATTATTCCGAATCTTCACCTTTGGCCGCACCAGAAGTCACATGACCTGAAATATCAACTGGAGGGGATGAAAATCCCATCATCGTATCCTCACCCAATCATTAATGGGATGCAGAATATCCCATGAATTTATGTCATCCTCAAGCTCATCCAGGAATTTTGTTCCATTAGTGTGGGGATCGTAGAAGGAAACCATTGAATATGCCATCATGGTGAGACATATCCCATCTTTAATAAGACATTTCCGCACCATTTTAGTGGTGGTGAGCTACTCGTGAAGTCTATAGGTCTCCTTGGGTTTGGGTAAGATGGAATTATTATGGAACAAATGATTATATACTATTGTTTGAAATAATAAAATATTAAATGTTGCTTACCATTTTATTTGTTTCTGTTCACTCACACGAATATCCCTTTGATAACACTCAAACTCATCCCATTTAGATGTTTGATTATCATAATTAATAAGAAAAGGATTTAGGTTTTTAAATATCGAATTAATCTCCTACCTGATGTGTGAATAGGAGATGTAGGAAGCGAGCAGAGAGGATATGATCACATACCTAAAATTAATCATATTAGATGTTTTTTATTTTCAAACATAACATGAAAAATCAGAAAACTAAATTTAAACCCGAAGTAATATGTGAAATTATATGAGAAATGAAAAATCAAGAGTTAGGTTTTGGAATAGGTAATTAATCCCATACTTGAACTACGAATCTGATGTGGGAGGGAATAGGAGATGCAATGCTTAGTCGGAAAAAGAAAGCTAAGAAGAAATAATCACAAACCTGAACTTCCTCATAATCGTGTACCAACATCATCAAGATTGACACTTAACCAAGAAAAAACTTGTTCTTCAATGCAAAACCACCTCTTGAAATTAATTGAATCAACAGAGAGAAAACCATACAAATAGAAAAACAAATATAAGTTTACATGAGATAAAAAACATGTTTATGTGCATTCACATGAATAATCCTTTTAGACCGCTCAAACTCCTCCCATTCATATGTCTGATTTTCATAATGAAACGAAACTATTGTAATGTTTTATGAGAAATACATGAAAATTTTCTTTAATCATACATACAATATGTGTATAAAAAAAATTTAAAAATTACATTTGTAATAGCACTGATCTTTTTAACTATTGCATCAACATTATAATCATAAGGTGAAACTTGATTTTCTGCATCAAAATATTTAACTCCTAAGTATTCATCCCAAATTTTTATATAATTATATGGAGCAATGATATCACGATGTATAAACATCTTGGAATACCACCTAATAGTGTTCAGAAAAATAATATAAAACACCCAAAATATCGAACAAATGATTATATATTATTGTTTGAAATAGTCAAATATTAAATTTTTATTACCATTTTATTTGTTTTTTGTAGTCACATGAATATCCCTTTGAGGAAACTCACACTCATCCCATTTAGATGTTAATTTATCATAATATAGAAGCAATGGATTTAGGTTTTGGATAGGTAATTAATCTTGTACCTGATGTGTGAATAGGAGATGTAGGGAGCAAGCTGAGAAGATATGATCACAAACCTAAAATTAAGCATAGTAGAAGTTTTTTATTTTCAAACATAACATGAAAAATCAGAAAACTAAATTTGAACCCAAAGTAATATGTGAAATGATATGAGAAATGCAAAATCATGAGTTAGGTTTTGGAATAGGTAATTAATCCCATACGTGAACTACAAAGCTGGTGCAGGAGAGAATAGAAGATGCAACGCATAATCAGAGTAAGTGAGATGAGAATAAATAATCACAAAACTGAACTGAAAATATGTCAGATAGAATAAGGGTTACAATCCATAGTCAGAGGAAGTGAGCAGATAATAAATGATGGCATACCTAATGTTCAAAGTAGATGCGGAATGAAAGGGGGTTGCGATGAATGGAGAAAGCCAGAAATATCTATTTATGACTAATAAGGAAACAATTAAAAATAAAGAAAAAGTAAAAACCCTAAAAATAACGAAAGAAAAAATAGTGTTAAAATAATGTTATGTTTTTTATATTGAACAACAAAAGACAAAACTCAAACCATCCTTCATCCTTTATGCTCAGAATGCATTTGTATATAATGGGAAAAACTGAAAAAGAAGAATATTGATTCATGAATGCTTTATATGGACAACATTTAAAATTATTAAATTCACTAAGATCACATGACACGTGTTCATTTAGGATGCCTTCCCCATGAGCGTTGGGTTTTCATAGATGAAACACTTATGGGAACGCTACAAAAACATGAGAAACCACAATATACTATGATGGTTGTGAGATGAAGGCCTATTTGTGTAAACAAATAATGCCTGCATAAAAGATGAAATCCACACAGAAGATGCATAAATAGAATTTCCTAATTCAAACTGAAAAAAATGATAAAATTAAACAATAATGTGATGGTATTTGCAATGGGTGAAGTGATTATGTGCTGAGCCGATCGTGTATGGTTGTAGAAGTAAAAAATTCAAGTGGGATTAATGCACTGGTGTAGAATACCTGAGTAATTTCACAGAGCATATTCACATAAGTATACAACAACCGGAAGAATATTGAAATCCACTTAAATCCATGGTCGTTGTTATAGAATCGGAGGAGGCAGAGGATCCAGACACCGATCAGATGGAGGAGGAGGCAGAGAAGCCGGAGGCACTGAGGGTTGTTGTAGAGGAAGAGGGGGAAGATGGCGGAGGCGTGAAACCTAGGTTTAGAGTAAGGAACTACGAGCAGTGGTAGATGGAGGAGAATACATGTTCGAAGATGAAGAAAAAAATGGAGGCGAGGGGAGGAAATAATTTCCAGTGGTAAATCTGGAATGGACGAATCACGGTTGGAGAGGAGAATAGGTAACGGGAGGATATGGCAACTACCGGAGATGGGGATCAGGTAGAGAAGAAGATGAGGATTGAGGAGTGTGAAGCATGGGTAGCCAAAGGGAGGTGGCAGGGTGATTGGGTTCCAAAGGCAGTACCGGAGAACTAAGATCGGGGAAGCCGGAGAGTCGGAGAACTGAAACCCTAAATGGAAGAAATGAAATGTCGAGGGAAGGAAGCACGCGGAAAGCTGGGTGGTGGAGGAAATTTTCGCAGAGAGGCCTATTTGAGAGACGTGGAAGGATATGGAGGTTACACGTCATCTTGGAGGAAGCCAAGTTTAGTATAGATAATAGATTTCATTGCTACTTGTTATCCGGGTGTTTATTGCTTTATGGTCTTATGTGTGTTTTGTCAAATAAATTTGTATTCTTATTTTTAGGTTATAGATACCTCATTTCCAGAATGGTATTAGTATAATATATATCATATTTACTCATTCAATTCATTTATATAATCATTATTCAATTAAGATCATGTATAACGAGTCGCATCACATCGTGGAGACGGTTGGCCGTACGTACGCACGAGCGATGATATCGTTCCCATGATCGTGGAATTGTATTGAAGTGTATGTATACTATTTCAGAATTAATATCACTTTACAATAATAATATATATTTATTCTTTACACCATTATACCCGTCCAAGTAATGTGGTGGTGGAAAATAGATTACACCACGGCGTGGAGACGGTATTCCGTACCTACGCACGCGCGGTGATTTCATTTTCCGTAGGATGGATAGAAGGTGAAATATGGTTGTTTCATATTTATAATAAAATATCAGTATATGATTGATACTGATGTTATTAATTCATAATGAAACAACTAAAGAAGAGTATGTAGAATAAGAAATAAATTTGAAAGAATCGGTGACGGATATTACATCTTCTTCGGAACGCCTCTTTGAAACCTTCTCTTAGGGCACTAAAATTGGTCTTTGAATAAGACCAGGACCTCTAGTATGTTTCTAGGGAAGTTGAGAAGGGAAATGGGCAGGGGTTGGCCAAGATTGAAGGCTCAAAATTGTGTGAGGAGGAGAGGGAGGAGGTTCCCTTTTATGAGGGAGGAGAGGGTCACCTTTGGAATTATAAGAAATATTAATTTACAATAAATTCCAACCCCACATAAAAACCTCAAAATGACTCAAATCCTAAGATTCGATGAGATAGGTTTGTAATATCATCAACCAATAAAATTTATACAAGTTGGGAATTTATTTTAAACATTATAAACTTGATTTATCCTTATATAATCTATTTAATTTTATTTGTGGTAATAATATTCTAAATTTTAAATCATTATAAATAATTACTTATATGTTGTGAATTATGCATAATTGAAATATTAATTAAATTTTAGATCATATAAATTATAATTTATAATTTTTTAAAAAAATTGATTTTTAAACAATTTTATAATATGTAATTTTTATAAAATAACAATAGTGTCAATTTTGACACTATTCAATTATTTGAATTTAAATAAAATATATACAGAAGATATGTTCGAACTAAAATATTTAATATATTCGTAAAATGTTATTTTTATCTATAAAATTAGTGGAGAAAATTAAATATTTCATATAATATTTATTTTAATACTTTTAAAATCATTTATTTGATAATTCAATCAATAAAATAATTTCAACATCACTATTGTGTCATAATTAATGATAATTATTTAATCCCTAAAAATTATAAATAAATTCACATGATGTAGATAATTTTATTATAATTTGGTATAATATTAATGTTCTAAGTTTCATGAATTCTGTCACTAAATTAAAATTATTATACTTATAAGATTTAAGAGAGTGACATGTTGTCACTTTCTTTGGTTTTAATAATAATTAAATTATTTTAATGGTAAAAAGTCCATAAAATTAATTTATTATGACCCTTAGGTGATATGGGTCTAATTTTATTCATCCAATATGATTTTGACAAGTGTTAGGGTAATTTTATAATCTTATTTTTACCCTTAATTACCCGATTTACCTTTAACTATAGTAAATAAAAATTACTGTAGTTACTATTCATAATATCAAAAAAATAAAAGTAACTTATTAACATAGTTTGGACCCACTGAATCCAAATATGGAATCCATTTTTCAAAATTCAAAACACAAAATTTTCAGTAATTAATTTAAAATTAATCTCGTTGTTAAGAAAAAGGATTTTAAAAGTTAAAACATTTCCAAAGATTGAAATGCTTTTACCTATGAATTCAATGTAATATTAATGGTAATGACATAAATTATATTAAATGGTAAAAATATATTTTATTTATACTTAAAAACCATTTAATATTATAATTTAACCATATAAATTATTGCGATGAAAAAAGTTGGTTTTAATTAAAATATAGGGTGTTCTTACTATTCATTAAAATATGAAATTTATCAGAATAATATGAAAATTTTATCCAGAGTAAATTTTTATATCCTGATTCCAAAGAAGAATTTTATTTTCTCAAATTGAACTTATAAACATGTCAAAAACTAGATTTAAAGTTGTTGCACCATCAAAAGGCGGCAAAACTGCATTTTTCGAAAAATACTTATTTTACCCGAAAAAATTATTTTTTTCTCATACCATGTTCTAGAAAATATGTAAGATGAATAATAATGTTATAAAATTCAAAATTTAGTTAATACTATTCATAACGGCTAGTCCATTATAATATTATAACAATATATCGTTGTTTAGTGAAACCCGGTATTGCGTACTACATACGCTATCGAGGAAGGTCGTGATTGCATGTAATGCAAGCCAAGCTAGTGTTGTGTGTAGTGAAAGATTACTTTGAAGTTGTATATAACATAAGACAAAAAAAATATACTTCTCATAAAATCTCAGGGAGTTACATTCTACCCCCCTTAAAATGAATTTCGCCCTCTAAATTTGTCACTTCGTAACAAACAAATGGGGATAAATCTCCCTCATCATATCATCAAGCTCCCATGTGGCTTCTTCTAATTGGTGGTTCCTCCATAAAACTTTAACCAAGTGAGTGGTCTTGTTCTGTAGAACTTTTTCTCTATGATCCAGAATCTCTATCATTTGTTCTTCATAAGAAAGATCTTGCTCTAGCGGTACAACTTCTGAGCTTAGTACATGTGAAGGATCGGGTATGTACTTTCTCAGGAGAGATACATAGAACACATCGTGAACTTGAGAGAGATTCAGTGGAAGCATCAATCAGTAAGCTACCTTCCCAACATGATCCAGTATTTTGAAAGGACCGATATACCTAGGGCTCAACTTTCCCTTCTTTCCAAATCTCATTACTCTCTTCCAAGGAGATATTCATAAGAACACTTTATCACCCACTTCAAACTCTAAGTATTTTCTTCGGTTGCCAGCATAACTTTTTTGTCAACTTTGAGTTTCTCTTATGTGTTGTTGAATAGATCTGACCTTTTCTGCCATCTCATCAACAAGATGAGGTCCTAATATCTTTCTTTCCCCAACTTCATCCCAGCAAGTTGGAGTCCTACATTTCTTTCCATAGAGAGCTTCATAAGGAGCCATCTGAATACTGGAGTGAAAGCTATTATTATAAGAAAATTACACCAAAGGTAGGTGTTGATACCAACCACCTTTGAAATCCATAGAGCAAGCTCTTAACATATCTTCTAGATTTTGAATTGTTCTCTTAGACTGACCGTCTTTTTTAGGATGATAAGCAGTGCTTAAACTCAAATCTGTATCTAAAGTATGCGGAAGACTTCATTAGAACTTCGAGGTAAACCTCAGATCCCGATCAGATATAATGGAAAGTGGCACTCCATGAAATATTACCACTTCCTTCACATATATCCTGGCAAGATGATCCATATAGAAATCTTCTGAAATAGAAATGAAGTGTGCCAACTTCGTAAGATGATCAACTATGACCCATATGGCATTATTGTCTTTGGATGTTTTAGGAAGTCCAGTGACAAAGTCCATAGTGATGTTTTCCCATTTCCATTCTAGTATGGGTAATGGTGGTAACATCCCTTTAGACTTATGTCTCTCAACTTTAACCTGCTGAAAAACCAAGCATCGAGAGACATATTTGACAACATCTCTTTTCATGCCATCCCACCAGAAGTACTCTTTCAGGTCCCTATACATCTTCGTGCTTCCAGTATGAATAGAGAATGAAGAACTATGAGCCTCATCCAGTAGCTCCTTCTTTAATTCTGGGATGGGAGGAACACAAACCCAATTCTTGAACCTTATTATCCCATCACAATCAAGGTTGAATTCAGGAACATTTCTCACCTTCTTTTGTAACTCTATATCTTCTTTTTGTGCCTCTTTAATCTTCACATGTATAGTTGGTTGAAAAATAATTTGAGAAAGATAAGATTTTCCCCTTCCATTATAATTCCAAGATCCATACTTTGTAAATCTATATATATTGGATCTTTTTTTATCCTCATCATGGATAATCTAGCATCGTCTTGTTAGTTTAATGCATCTTCCACCTTGTTTGCTTTCCCAGGGTGATAATGAATTGAGCATTCGTAATCCTTAATCAGCTCCAACCATCTTATTTGGTGCATATTCAGATTTTTTTGTGTGAAAATATACTTTAAACTTTTATGATCAGTATAAATATCACACCTTTCACCATAAAGATAGTTCCTTCAAATATTTAATGAAAATATTACCGCAGCTAACTCCAAATCATGAGTTTGGTAATTTTTCTCATGGATTTTCAACTATCATGAGGCATAAGCTATCACCATATTGTTTTACATGAAAACACACCCCAATCCCTTCTTGGATGCATCACTGTAGATCACAGACCTTTCTCCACTATAAGGAAGTGTGAGCACAGGTGCACTGGATAACATTCTTTTCAACTCCTTGAAATTCTCTTCACACACCTCCGTCAACACGAACTTAACTCATTTTTGAGTCAAACTGGTGAGTGGATTAGATAATCATGAAAAATATTTCACAAAACATCAATGATATCCATCCAAACCAAGAAAACTTTGGATCTCAGTTATTGTTGTTGGTCTCGACCATCTTTCGATAACCTCTGTTTTTGCTGGATCCACAGATATCCCCTCTTTTGAGATTATGTGACCCAAAAATGAAACTTTTTGAAATCAAAATTCACACTTGGTAAATTTTGAATAAAGATTCTCCTTTCTTAGGGTCTTTAATACAATTCTCAACTGATCTTCATGTTCTTCTTTTCACTTTTAATAGACAAGAATATCTTCTATAAAGACTACCACAAACTGATCAAGATAGTCTCTAAAGACTGTATTCATTAGATACATGAAGATAAAAGGGGCATTAGTAAGACAAAATGGCATCACTATAAATTCATAGTGTCCATACCTTGTACGGAAAGCCGTATTTGGTATATCCTCCCTTTTTACCCTTAATTGATGATACCCTGAATGAAGATCAATCTTGGAAAAGTATTGAGCTCCATGTAGTTGGTCAAATAAGTCATCAATGCGTGGGAGAGGATATTTGTTCTTGATAGTGATGTTGTTAAGTTCTCGATAATCAATGCAGAGTCTCATTGATCCATCTTTCTTCTTAATGAACAGAACAGGTGCTCTCCAAGGTGATGCACTAGGGCATATGAATCCCTTATCAAGATTCTCCTGGAGTTGTTTCTTCAATTCCTGCAACTCAATTGGGGCCATTCTATAAGGTGTCTTTGAAATGGGAATAGCACCCGGTATGAGTTCTATTGAAAACATAACTTCATGATTTGGTGGAAGACCTAGAAATTCCTCTGGAAAGAAATCATCAAACTCTCGTACAATGGGAATATTATTAATCATGAGTTTCTCTCTAACCATTTGAGATAAATAACCTTCATTTATTGGAATCAATACCCATAATATGGAATAAATTTCCACTGGAAGGTTATATTCATCCTTGAATAGATAGATGATAGTAGATTGATTGGGAATATTAAATGTGATTTCCCTTATTTGGAAATTGATATGAGATCCATATAAAGAAAGCCAATCCATGCCAAGAATCACATCAAATTCTACTATAGGATGGATCGCAAGATTTACAGGAACCACTTTCCCACAAACTTCAATAAGAGAAGAATTGTAAACTTTTTATGCGACTGTTGTGCCATTAAGAGTTGTCACAGCTAACTCAACATCTAATTGTTGAGTTAGTATGGAGATACCCTTAGAAAATTCTTCAGAAATAAAATATTAGGTGGATCCAGAATCAAATAAAACATTTTATATTTTAGAGTGGATGGTAAGTGTACCTTTCACCACTTCGTTATCGTAATCCACATCACAGATAGTAATTGCATGTGACTTTCCTTTTTCTTTGGCCTTAAGAGTTTGTTTAAGTTGATCATCATCAAAAACCCTAGGATTAGGGCATTTATTAGCATAATGCCCCATTTCCTTGCACTTGAAACATTGAAGTGTTGGAGGTGCATTCTGTGTATCCCTTTCTTTGTTCGCATCATTAGACATCTTCTTCCCATTATTTCAACATTCAATTTCCTGGTGACCTTCTTTTCCACACTTAAAACATTTACTTGTCCCCTTAAGACAATTACCTCCATGTTTCTTTCCACACTTTGAGCATAAGGGAAAACTCATCTTCTTTTCAGTGTGTTCTTTAGATTTCCCTTTAGATTCCATTTTCCTCTTCTTATCAACCCCATATGACTGATGGCTTACTCCAATCTCCATCTCAACCTTGAGATCACATCAAACAATTTCCTCATAGTTATTGAAGTCCCTTATGGCTAACTCCATTCGAAGACTTGGTTTTGAGCCACTAAATAATCGATCGATTTAACTCTTAGGTTGGATAATAATTCCGGAAGTGTACCGTGAAAGTCTTGTAAAATTTGATTCGTAGGTACCAACAGATTCATCATCCTTTTTCTTCAGTTCAAGAAACTCCTTCTCCATCTTTGTTTGAAGAAAACGAGGGAAGTACTTATTGAAAAATAAGTTCTTGAACTCATCTCATTCCATGGACTCAATTTCATCTCTTTGCACTGTATTCTTAATAAGATTCCACCATTGATCAGATTCACCTTCCAAACGATATACTGCTAAGATGACTTTATCATGCTCAAAACATTATAGAACTGAAAATATCTTTTCAGTGGTACTGATCCATTGTTCAGCCACTAATGGATCAGAAGACCCGTTGAATGAAGGTGGACGCTGCCTCCTGAAGGATTCAATAGAAAGTTACTCCTTCATTTGCTCATTTGGAAGTATTACATGGTTCATAGCTTGTGAAAGTTGTGTGAGCATGGCTATAAGATTTTTCATTCCATCTCCCATAACGTTTTGTTGCTCAGGGGGACAATCATTGCATTTCCCGTCGCATTCAGCATTAACACGGTTCCTTCAGGTTCCATCCATTGACTAAAACCAATAAGCATGGTGTGAGAAACTCTAATCATAATAGGAAAACCACATAATCAAGAATAAAATTTTACACTTAAGTTCTTATCATAGGTTATTCATGGACATTTCTAAAACACTAATATTGTGTTCTATGCTTAGACATATCCTTATGGTTCTTACTAAGGCTTTCACATCCTAGTTTCCAAAGGTTGACTATACCTTTCCTCTGATACCATCTATAATGACCCATACTTTACATACATTTTTATTACTTTAGAATTGAATCATACTTATTAAAACACATAACAAAACCATGAAAGGACCGTATAGGTATAGTGTCTTTAGAAACTGGGAAACATAAACAACTGGTTCATAAATCATCTACATTTTCTCCTGTTTATTTCATCATATCTAGAGTCCCTTTTGGCATATCCTACTTAATACCCTTCTTCATAACCTGGGGAAAATAAAACATACAAAATGGTGAGCTGAAATTCTCATTAAGGGTAAACAAAAGAAATATCAATCATATCATATTCATAATAACATAACATTTTGAAAATCTTAACCTGCAAAAGAGATCATAATATCATAACATGGGATAAATCATAATAGTGAAATGTAATCCCAATAATCATAACTTAAAACATGAAACTTTTTGGCATACACACATAATCATAGAAAATCATTTCATATTAGTCAAGGCTCATTTCCAAGACCATCATAGCAGACAAAGTCCATTACTGAACCGAGTTCACTCCTCGTTCCAGTCCTGTATCACTGAATCGGATTAACTTGTCGTTCCAGCCATGTCTATATCATGAGATATAAATCTTTACCCAATGAATTGGAGGGAGATATAGGTCCCACCCATCTCATAATTAAACCATTATTATGTGTGCCACAAAATCATAAATCATACATCATAGTATAACCCATGTAATAAAAATGGGATTCTTAAACATCGTGACATCATAAAACAATTCATATAAGATAAAGTACTTCATAAAAATAATTCCATAACAACATAATCAAATCAATGTAACAATATGCATATAAACAGAAACCTATATTTTCTTATATGGAAAATAATTTTGATAAAACACTTGAACTCCATTCTTGATGAAAATATGCTTTCTACTTAAAAAACACTTTTACTTCCTTAACATGTCATAAAATTTTAAAAGAAGTTAATTAAAAATAAACTTGAATACTTTTAAAGTAAGCTTCATGGAAATAATGTTCTATGAAATCATAAAAATCCATTCATGCTGTATAAGTTAAAAAAAACATTCTTCTCTTATTTGGCTAAAAAAGTCAAAAAGTACCTCGTACTGCAAATGACAAAAGATTTCGTTCATATATTTTACTAAAAATTCACCAATAGGTAAAATTTGATTTAAAACATTTTATGAGGATAAAAATAATATTACATATTGAGGAAACAAGGATGTGGATGATAAATATGCCCCATTAAATACCGAAGTATAAACAATCTCGGATAAAAATTGAGATTGTGAGATTTTCTCTTACCTTAGGTCTGATATACTTTGTACGTGTCCGAACCTCCTGTATAATGATTTAAATAATGTCATTGACTTATTCCATAATCATACTCATTGTTATGATATCATATATGGTCATATTCTTAGCTTCTTATTAGTAATATTTCATTGCTACTTGTTATTCGGGTGTTTATTGCTTTATGTTCTTATGCGTGTTTTGTCGAATAAATTATTTTTATTATTTTTAGGTTATAGATAACTCATTTACAGAATGGTATTAGTGTAATATATATCATATTTACTCATTCAATTCATTTATATAATCATGATTCAATGAAGATCATGTAGAATGAGTCGCATCACATCGTGGAGATGGTAGGCCGTACGTACGCACGAGCGATGATATCGTTCCCATGATCGTGGAATTGTATTGAAGTGTATGTATACTATTTAATAATTAATATCACTTTACAATAATCATATATAGTTATTATTTACACCATTATACCCATCCAAGTAATGTGGTGGTGGAAAACAGATTACACCACGACATGGAGACGGTATTCCGTACGTACGTACGTGCGGTGATTTCATTTTCCATAAGACGGATTGAAGGTGAAATAGGGTTGTTTCATATTTATAATAACATATCAATATAGTAGTGATACTGATGTTATTACTTCATAATGAAACAACTAAATAAGATGAATTAGAAGAAGAAATAAATTTGAAAGAATCGGTAACGGATATTACCTCTTCTTCGACACGCCTCTTTAAAGCCTCCTCTTAAGGCACTAAAATTGGTCTTTGAAGAAGACCAGGACCTCTAGTATGTTTCTAGGGAAGTTGATAAGGGAAATGGTCAGGGTTTGGCTAAGCTTGAAGGCTCAAAATGGTGTGACGAGGAGAGGGAGGAGGTTCTCTTTTATAAGGGAGGAGAGGGGCACCTTTGGAATTATAAGAAATATTAATTTATAATAAATTCCAACCCCACTTAAAAACCTAAAAAATGACTCAAATCCGAGGATTAGATGAGATAGGGTTTTAATCTCATCAACCAATAAAATTTAGACAATTTGGGAATTTATTTTGAACATTATCAACTTGATTTATCCTTATATAATATATTTAATTTTATTTGTGGTAATAATATTCTAAATTTTAAATCATTATAAATAATTACTTATATGTTGTGAATTGTCTATAATTGTATGCTTTATTACATTTTCGACCATATAGATTTTAATTTATAATTTTTAAATATTTTTTTGATTTTTAAAAAATTTTATAATATGTAATTTTTATAAAATAACAATAGTGTCAATTTTGGCACTATTCATTTATTTGAATTTAAATAAAATATATACAGAAGATATATTCGAACTAAAAGATTAAATATATTCATAACATGTCATTTTTATCTAGAAAATTAGTGGAGCACATTAAATAGTTCATATAGTATTTATTTTAATACTTTTAAAATCATTTATTTGATAATTCAATCAATAAAATAATTTCAACATCACTATTGTCTCATAATTAATGATAATTATTTACTCCCTAAAAATTCTAAATAAATTAACATGATGTAGATAATTTTATTATATTTCTGTAGACTATTCATGTTCGAAGTTTCATGAAGTTTATCACTAAATTAAAATTATTATACTTATAAGATTTAAGAGAGTGACATGTTGTCACTTTCTTTGGTTTTAATAATAATTAAATTATTTTAATGGTCAAAAGTCCATAAAATTAATTAATGGTCAATACATTCCTCATATTAAAAGGTTTAAACATATCATAAACATTCGTATTAAAACTAGCATACAAAATGTCAATACTTTAACCATAAATCATGAATGGTATAAAAATAGAACATCCACAGTCAAACATATCACAAAAACTTCAATACAATACGGATGTTTTGTATAATAATAAATCAACTCCAAAAAAACTTAAAATCCATCAAAGGATGTTGACATAGATGAAATCAAAACTCTTTTTAGAGAAATATCTATTTCTATTTTGAAATTATTTAAGAGTTACATAATTATAAAATAAAACATTTACTTTGAAAATATTCTTATAAGATTGTAAGGGAATCTTCTACAAGTTTATAATGGTAGAAAATAGCCGCACCCACCGTATAAGTTAAAAAATACATTCTTACCTTAATTTTTTCGAAAAGGTTAAAAAGGACCTTGTTTGGAAAACGACAGAAAGATTCCTTTATAAACATCATATAAAAAGTCAAACAAGGGTATAAATGACTTTAACCCATATTCTGTAAAATAGTAAGAATGTTTTGAAATACATTTTTAAGAAACATGGATGTGGATGATAAAGAGGTCCCAGTAGATAATTATGTATAAACAACCTCAGATAATGAAGAGATTGTGAAATAAACCCTTACCTTGTACTTTTCCTTGGTTGAGGGTAGGTTAACCTCCTATATAATAGTTAAATAATTTTTATTAAATTATAAAACAATCGTATACATTAATATGATATCATATATGATCTTTTAACATTGCTTTGTTAATAATATCTTAGTATTATCGTCGTTTCAGGTGTTAACTTACTCGTTTTCTTTTATATGTTTTGTTACATAAGCTGTGTTTTTTATGGATAGGTTGTATCTTATTCATATCCAGAATGATATAAAGTCCTTAATAATTATTTTTAATCATCAAATGAGAATTATACTTGAATGGATATGATGGGGAATGAATCTCATCATGTTCGTGGAGACGGTAGTCCGTACGTACGCACGAGCGACAATATCATTATTTTGATATTAAAATAATATATAATTGGATGGTATATCATATATAAAGAATCATTATCATGTTATATTTATTATTTATATGAATTACACATCATTATTATACTCATCCAAATAATAATGTATTGAATAACAATTACACCATGACGTGGAGACGGTAGGTCGTACGTACGCACGTATGGTGACATGTCATTCAAAGGATGGATAGAATACTGAATATGGTTGTAACATATTAATAATAACATCATAGTATATAGAAGATACTGTATTTATTATTTTATAATGGAAACAACAAATAAATAAGAAGTTGAAGAAGAAAGGAACTTGAAAAAGGGTGGTGAAAACATTACCTCTTCTACGGATTCTTCCTTTTGATTTGATCAAAAGGAATCCTTAGGTTGGATTTATAACTAAATTAAGTCCTATATGATTAAGGGAGGATATTTGAGAGGGTATTTGGGCAGAGTTTGGCCAAAACAAAAGGCTTTTAATGTGTTAATAATTGGTCATAAGTGGTTCCCTTTTATAAGGGGGAGGAGGGGCTCTTTAGGAAAAACTTAAAGTATTAATTTATAATAAATTCATATTCGGTTTCTAATGGCTCAAAAGTGGATTATTAAAATTATAAGGTGGTAATAGGTCAAAATAATTTCATCCAATAGATTTTAGACAGGTTTGGGTCACTATATTAACCTTATCATTTATATTTAACTCTTAGTTAAATATTTCGACATTTACCATGTCACTTTGTATTTTTATATTATATGGTTAATAAACATACAATATACTTCCAAGAGACCACCCAAGTGGTCCATAAATGATACCAATATTATTATATAAGTCCTTTGGCCAAAACATAGATTTTTAGAAATAGAATATCAGTTAATAATATAATATTTGTTTTAAAAACTCATTTATGTCAATTTTGACAATATTTAATAATTGATTTTTGTTAAAGTCTTAAAAACTTTATTAATTAGAAAAAAATTCATTTAAGAAATCATAACATGTCATATTAACCAATATAATTCGTGTATGGCATCAAAACTTTCAAATTATATTTATTTTAACATTTATAATACTAATTGTTTGATTCTTTCATTAATAAGGAAAATATTGTATCATTATTATGTCATAAATAAATTTTATTATTCAATGTCTAAAAATTATAAATAAAATACCATTATGTAGGAACTCTCTTTATATTTCTAATGAATATTTATAGTCGAAAATATAACATATATAACCCTATGTAATTTTTTTTTCTAAAAGATATATGCTTATGTCATTTTTGTATTTACATTAACTTAATTAATAAAAAGTGTCATTATCACTTACAAGTGGATCCATGGGGTCCCAAAGTCGACCCAAATATACCCATGGTCTGAAAATTATCAACCAATAGGGTTAGGACACGTTTTAGGGTAATTTATTATTATTATAATATTATTCTTTTACCCTTATTTACCAGATTTACCCTTTAACCATGGTAAATAAAATATTTACCGAAGTAATTATTCAAAATGTCTAAAAATAAAAGTTACCTATTTACACAATTTGGACCTCCTGATTCTAAATATGGAATCCATTTTTCTAAATTCAAAACACAGAAGTGGTAGAAATTAATTTAAAATTAATTCCCGCTCTCAAAACAAAAAACGTGTTTTTAAGAAAGAATAACTATCAAAAGATTGATACTTGTTTATGTTTGGTTTAAATGTGAAATTACGTCCAATGACCAACATTGTATTAAATGGTAAAAATTTATTCTAAATATACTTTAAAACCACTGAAATTCATAATTTATCACTACTAATTATTTCGATTAAAAAAGTTGTTTTAAATTAAAATTTAGTGATTTTCACTATTCATCAAAAATTGAAAGTTTTCAGAAAAATACCAAAAATTCACCCTAAGAAAATTTTGATATTCTGAATCCAAAAGTGAAGTCCATTTTGAATGATAAAATTTATAAAATTTCAAAAAGTGGGTATTACTATTCATAATGGCTAGTTTGATTGGTTGTGATGTGTGTTAGAACTCGAAGTTGTGTACAACACATGCCACTGTATTATTCAAAGAGAAGCGTACCATGTAAGCTTGGGGTGTTACATTTAGGCCCCATTGAGAAAAGATGTACATGAGGATCTTTTATTCTGTGTAGACCAAAAACCACTCACCCATGATATAGTATCTCTAATATCTCAGGGCACATACCACTGCTACTAATTCTAGCTCATGAGTAGGGTAATTCCTCTAATCTGGCCTCAAATTCCTATATCCATAGGCAACCACTTGATATTCCTGTATTGAAACTGCTCTAAGCCAAAAAATTTATGAAGCAATCTAAATGGTATATAATTTACCTGGTACCAGTAAAGTAGGGATTGGTGCGGAGTTCAGACAACCTTTCTGGTCCTAAAAATATCTCTTACAAGAATCAGACCAAACAAACGTCACCCCTTTCTTGGTTACCCCAAACATCGGTGCTGAAAAACTGGATAAATCCTAGATAAAGTTCCAATAATAACCTGTTAAAAATATAAATATCTAAATCTATAATAAATTCTTGGTTGGTTCTTAAGATAACAGGGCTACAACTTTCTCTGGGTCCACTTACACTTCTACATCTATGATGAAAAGGCCTAATAAGTGAACTTTATTAATATAGAAACTGCATTTGGTTATCTTTCCTTAAAGATGATTCTCTCTCAATGTACTCTTGAAGATTTCAATATATTTTGAATTGTATTTTTCTGACTAGGAATACACTAAGATATCATCGACAAAAACCACCAAAACCATATCCATAAAAGGATTAAATATCATATTCATCAATGCCATAGATACCTTTAGTGCATTGGTCAACCCAAACAACATCACTACGAATATATACATGCCATAACTTCTCTAAAAAGTAGTCTGAGGTATGTTCCTTGGTTTCACACTTAACCAATGGTAGCACGGTCTCAAATAAATATTTGAGAAGGTATTATAACCTCTCAAATGGTGGAAAATATAGTCAATGTGTAGAAGAGGATTCCAGTTTCTAACCATCATATGATTCAACTTCCGATAATCCACACATTAGCACAAATACCCATCATCCTTCATAGAAAAGAGAAGTGGGAAACCCCAAGTAGATGTACTAGGTTGTATGGAGCCTTTAGATTTCATATATTCATACTAAAATTTCAACCCCAAAATCTTTACAGGTTCCATTCTGTAAGGTGGGATAGAAACTAGATCTTCTCCCAACACTAACTTGACTGTGAGATCGATCTATCGCTCGGGCAGTAAGCCATATAACTCATTCGTAAAAACATCATGGGAATGGTCTTCCACTATAGGAAAATAATCATACTAAATTTACCCATCATCTATAAAATTACCGACTATATGAGCTATGAGACAGTCGAATCTGCACGGAATTGGTCATGAATGACCAGCCTGAATATCCCACTAATCTTGGTGAGAATAGTTGTCTCCTTCTGTAGATATAATGGTAAATATCCTCCTGTAACAATCGATATGAACCTTGTATATAACTAACCAATCCATAACAAGAATCAAGTTTAATCCCATCATTTCCTACACGAATGGATCCTAAAGGAAATGGTAACCACCAATCTCTAGAGAACATGCCTTTTAATGTTTTATATTCTCTGACTGAACTCCCAACGGTGTGTCAATGGTCGAAGCCCCATCCAAGATTTCTACATCCAAACCCAAAATAATTACAAAAAGATAATATTGAAATTAATTTGATGCTCTTGTATCAAACAAAACTCAAACTAAGGTAGATGATACAAGAATTGTATCTCTAACGGTAGACGGTCATACATCTACAGTAGATAGAGTAGTATGCATAACCTAAAAATGAATTTTCTCTTCTACCATGAGCTCTAGCCTAACTACCCTGATCTATTTCCCTTTCTTGGTACTTCTACTCCTACACTAGGGTACCAAGTCCCCTTCCTCAGTCTAAATGACCAATGAAACTTTAGCTACTAGCCTACTGAGGGGTAAATAATCCCCTTCCCAACTCAGGTTCCTATCCTAATCCACTACAATTGGTTTTTTGTAGAAGGTTTTAATATAACCTATGATGATAACCAAGTCTAACACAGATACAATATTCAACTATCAAGTAAGGAGATTATGAGCGCTTGTGGCTGAACTTACCACACTGATATCACTGGAATAGAACACGGTCTTAAGATGGTTATCCAATTCCCTGACTTCTTTTCCCACCACTACCTTAGAAGAAAACTATCCTAGTAGTGGTTATTTCCACCTTAAAAAGAGATCCCAATTCTCCCTACTAAAATAGCATGTTCACTGCAAGGCGAACTACTAGATTCCCTTCCCTGATGAGTTCCTAGTTTATCACATCCTCAAAACTACTCAGAATAAAAATGGTCACATGTGACATGATCTCATAATGAATACCATCCTAAAAAATCTCATCCTTGAGATCTCATAAGAATCTAGATATGGTTTAAATCACTATAGTTTGGTGAAACACCCATCATAGTCTAGAACTAACATGTCCTCATCTTCCAGATGCATGAACTCATGATATTTTTGATCCCTCAATATATAGGGATAGAAATGGATCAAGAAATTTGTCTCGAATTTTATCCAAGATATATCATCCAGCTACCCAGCTTCCTCAATAATATCCCACAAATTATTGGAATGTCCATGAAGCATATATTCAGAAAACTTCACCCTCCTATCTGTGGGTGACTCAATATACTTAAATATTGTCTAGAATGAATCAATCCAAAACTCAACTGCCTGGGGTCCCCCATCCTCAGTGAACATAGGTGTATGTTATAGCTAAAAATATCTTATCATCTCAGTATTCAAAGGTACAATATGAATTTTCTCCCTTTACATGGTTCATATGACCCTTAGGTAGCTGTCGTGAAGATGAACATCCATCTAATCCTCAAGAACTACAAGAAGATATAGTTCAACTACATTAAGAGTGTGCAGATTTCCACTCTCCTGACACTCAAGTCAAATATAATGAGGAGTTATTTTCTCTATAATACAAACACACACCATAAAGCACTGTCTATAAAAAAGGGAAACCTTGACAGGTGACTACAATAGATAACCATTGAATCTTGGTCTCTATAAACATGTCTTAAATGTTTTTTGGCATGAAATGTTGAATCATTTCATTTATTTGTTAAAACATATATATCATATCATAGTTCAACATGAAATTATATATCACATGAAAAAATAAATATGTCCATATCATGGAAAATTCATGTCAATATATCCCTATGTGTAATTTATGATTAAATATTAATATATTATTTTTATTTTATTTTTTTAAATATACCATTTATCAATGCTACTGAAAAATAACTATTAAACATACCCTTTAAAAGCACTAAAAAGAGTTGTTAAAGACACCCTTTAACAAACCTTTTTCTAGATCTGATAAATGGGGTATTTAACAGCACTTTTAGCTATAAATTTCAAATCCCTAGTGCTAGATAAAACCAGTTTTGTAGTAGTAGTTCCAGTGAGAGCTATAATCCTGGTATGTATAAGTCAAGGAATAAGAATAAAAATTCCAGATATTACAATTTTTTTAAGATCGCACATGTGAGAAAAGACCATTGTAATAATATGGGTGGTAATAAGAACTCTCAAGGAAATGTGGTGAGAAAATCTATAAATAGAGATTTACATTGAAACAGTGATGACTACTGAAGGTAGGAAGTATCTCGACAATGCATGGATTATTGACTCTGGAGAATCATGTCGCATGAAATCTCGACAGAAATTGTTTGATCAATATGAAACTATCCCAAACGGACTTGTGTGCATGTGTAAAAAACATACATTAATGGTCATTGGAGTCGAAACAATCAAACTGAAGATGCATGATAACATAGTCTAAACTATTCAAGTAATATTCCATGTAAAGGGCCATAAGAACAACATTTTTTCCTTGGGAAAATTTGATGATCTCGAATGCAATACATGCACCGAGAAAGGTATTATTTGTATTTTGAAGTGATATATTGTGGTGATAAAGGTATATAAGATATCAAAGAACATGAATTTGATTATGGGTGAAACATAAAAGGAATCAAAGATAGTTTTCACGTCAACTACCTCAATGGAAGAGTTGATGATGTTATAGCATCAGAAGCTTGGCCATATGTCCCATAAAGGCATGAAGATTATTTCTAATTAGATTTTTCTATATTGTATAATGAAGGTGTACTTATCATTTTGTAACCATTTTTCTTTGAGTAAGAAACAAGGGTTGAATATTGGAACTTCAATGACAAAGACCAAAGAGATCTTGGATTTAATCCATTATGACATTTGGCAAGCACCAGTTGTGTCCCTATGAGGAGAAAGGTACTTTGTATCCTTCATTGATGAATATTATAGGAGATTCTTGGTGTTTCTAATAAAAAGTGAAATGGATGTATTTGAATTCTTTAACATATTCAAAGCAAGGAAGGATCTTGAATTTGAAAATAAGATCAATTGTCTGAGGACAAACATTGGTAGAGAATATACAAGTGATGAGTTTGATTTATTATTCAATATGAAAGTATCAAGAGATAGTTGGGGGTGGCATACACTCTATAGTATAATGGATTGGTGGATTGGATGATTATAACCCTGTTGGAAAAAAATAAGATTGATGATGAGGACTGTATGAGTTTCCAAGAAGTTCAGGGTAGAAACATTGAATACTGCCTGGTATGTGATCAATCAATCCCCTATAGTGGAAATTGATATGAAGACACTAATATAGATGTGGAATGATAAACCTGATGACTATTCTCAATTGAATACTTTTGGAAGTATTGTATGTGAACTTTGTAATGACCAAGAGAGATCGATGTTAGACTTGGGATCCAGAGAATGCATCTTCATGGGAGATGTTGATGGTGTGAAGGGGTATCGTTTATGGGATCACATTTCCTCAAAACATATCATATGTATAGATGTCATTTTTTATAAGACAAGGTGAAAATGATGATTGATAAAGACACATAGAAAGAGAGTAAAAAAACTACAACAGTCAATGTGCAGGATGAAACAAAGGAAGAACTAGTTTTCACATAGGCATTACCAAGGCACAATGATCAAGTACACGATGATCTTCGACTAATATGGTAAAATTGATAGAAAAGATCGCCAATATGGCACTAAAATTATTTCACTAAGAGTATTATTTCATTATACTTATTGACAGAGGATGGAGAACCATTTTTTTTTATATTGGTGACCCAGAATCTAGAAATATCTTCATGGATAGTGGTGATATAGGAGGAACATTAAACCCTACACAAGATAAAGACATGGTATCTTGTTACATTACCTCATGTAGGGAAGTCCAGTGGGAACAAATGGTTCTACAATATCAAGTGGGATGAAACAAACCAAGTGGAAATATATAGTGTGAGACTAGTGGTCAAAGGATATGCTCAAATGGAAGGTCTCAATTTCAATGAAATATTTTCTCATGTCGTTATACCGATGACTATTCTGGTAGTTTAGGAAATTTGTTCTATATACACTCTATATCTAGAATAGATAGATGTGAAAACAACTTTTCTACATGGGTATCTTGATGTTGAAATATTTATGCTCTAACCATAAGTTTTTTCTGAAAAAGGTAAATATAACATGGTTTCTAAGATGAAAAAACATCTATAAGGACTCAAACAATCATCAAGGTGTTGGTACAAGAGATTTTGATTCTAATATCATGAACCTTAGATATGAAAATATTAATTCAGATCCATTTTCATATTTTAAGGGTCAAGATGGTAATAATTTTATCATTATATTACTGTATGTAGATGACATGTTAGTTACAGGCCCCAACAATGATCAACCCAAGGTAAAAAAGTCATAATTAGCTAGGGAATATTATATGGAGGAATTGGGAGCCACAAACAAGATTCTTGGGATGTGGATTCATCGAGACAAAAATAATTGAAAGATTTTGCTATCATAGAAGAATTACTTTTGTAAAGTCTTAAAATGATTCAACATGGAAGACTTTAATCCAATATATACCCCTATTCTTAATGATTTTAAGTTATCTATCATGTTGAGTCCTAGTAGTGTAGTGGGGAGGATGGAAATGACTTTAGTGTCGTATGCATTAGTAGTGGGGAGTCTAATGTTCTCTATGGTTTGTACTAAACTTGACATTTCACATGTAGTTGGATAATTTAGTTAGTACATAGTGAATCTGGGATAGGGGCATTAGAATATGGTGAAGAGGATCCTGAGATATATCAAGGAGACCTCCAATGTTGCTTTATATTGTGGAGAATTAGATTTTATTATCAGAGGCTATGTTGATTCAGATTTTTATCGGTAATTTTGATCATAGGAAATACATTACTAATTATGTGTTTACTCTTATAAAGGTAGTTGTGAGCTAGATTTCCATAATAAAATATGTTGTGGATTTATCTATGGTCGAGGCATAGTATTTAGCAGTTATACATGTTTAGAAATAGGCGATTTGTGAGAAAAGGTTATTGGAGGATATTTGGAAAAAAATATGAGAATATTTCATTATTTTATGATAGTCAGAGCACTATAATAATTTCAAGGAATCCATCTTTTCATTCCAAGATGAAGCGTATTGGTGTACAATATCATTTTGTTCGAAATTTGGTGAATAAAGGAAGTTTGGATGTGGATAAAATTCACACTAAATAAAATATGTAAGATTACATGATGAAGGATATAGTTTTTGATAAGTTTAGATGGCTTAGATCCTCAAGAGACCTTACAGAGATTTGAGTATCATGTTTTGCAGATATAAAGGATGCGTGGAGATGTGATTGGTACTTAATAAAATCCCCAAGTGAGAAATTTGTTGGAAGAATTTTGGTGAGTGAAAATGATATTAATGTCTCTGAATTCAATTCATTCAAAGAGGGTTACATACTAACATTATTCCCCCATTTAATTTGATTAAAGGAATTTAATTGAGGGGATGTCAAAGGAGGGTGAGGGTTGATTATAAAATGGGATCTCCCCCAATGGTTTTCATCATCAGCTTCTCAAGAAACACATCATCTTCTTTGAGTGCATTATTTTACAATGAGTTTATCTATATATTCCAGATAGAATAGTTTGAGTATCTTCACTTTATAAGTTATAAAGATTCTTTACCCTCATTTTACCATAGTGAGATCCTTCAATTTGCTGATGGGATTTTACCCCGTCCATTTAGGGGGTTTCCTATGTTACATTAGATGTTCATTTTATTTCTTCATTTTTTCACTTTATTTTTTGTCTTCTAATTATGGTGGTACCTAAGGGTCAATTATTTATGATCCTAATAATTTATACTCAAAAATTATTTTCCAGTGGAAAATTCAACAATTTCAATTAAAATTTTCAATGAAAATTCACAAGGAAATTTTATTTAACTGTGTAGATTTATACTCAAAATTTAATTTCTAGTTGAAACTCCTATAATTACAATGGAAAATACCAATGAAAATTTCCAATTTTCATTGGAAATTTATACTAATAATTGAGTTCAATTATATATATATATATATATTAATTTATATACATACATGTATATATAAATTTATATTAATATATAACATAAAAATATACATAAATATTGATGTAATGATTTTTCAATATACATATATATAATTATATACAAATATGAGTACATGTACACAAAATGTAGTTATATATAATAATATACTGTAAGTTTTCATTGGAAATTTGTAATGGAATTCTATGCGATAAAATTGCACAAGAAATTTAATTACCAAAATTCAAAAATAATACCATGTTCATATTTCTAGTGCAAATATACCTAAATAAAAAAAGAAATTTTTAATGAAGATTTTAATCAAAAATATTCAATTCAAATTTTAATTTAATTTATGAGTGGAAATATATTAATACATAAATAAAAAATTCAAATTTTCACTAGAAAACTATGGACAAAATTTTCATTGAAAATTTTCATTGTAAATTTTTAGTTTGAATTTACACTTAAATTACAAGTGAAATATATTAATACATAAATAGACATTGGAAATCTCTATTGAAAACTTTACACAGAAAATTTATAGTGTAAATTTCCAATGTATTTTTCCTACACACTATATGCTTCCTATTATTAATATACAACATATTTTTTCAGTGGAAATTTTTATTACAAATTTTCACTAAAGGTATGCATAATATATTAATATAAAAAAGAATGTAAATTTTCCCTATAAATTTTATGTGAAAACTTCCACCAAAACATTCCAATGAAAACATCTAAAAAAATCTTATAGATTCTTTTATAGAAAATTTCTAGTACAACTTTCTATAAGAAAATTGGAATTAAAATTTTCACTTAAAATTATAATGTATATATATAAATACATAAATAAAAAATTAAAATATTAATCTCAAATTTAAATTGTATATTTAAATTATAATTTATATTGAAATTTTTTACATGCATACGTAAATATTATATAAAACTATACTCAAAATCTGTAATGCAAATTTATACTATAAATTTACAATGAAAATTGACATTGAGAATTTCCTATGTAAACTTTTTATGTAAATTCTTAATACAAATTTCATGTATGTATACGCATTTACGATAAACATAAATAAACATTTTTTATTTAAATATGTGTGTGTGTGTGTGTTTGTTAATCTAATTTTTATAATATATAATTATATCAATAAAAATTATATAATTGTAAATATACATTATTTAAAATTATATATTATATATTTCTTTATTTTAATATATTATTAATCAATATATATGTGTATATAAACATTTTAAAAAAAATATGTTATATATTTTAAGTTTAATACTTAAAAATGTCTGGAAATTAAAATATGCAAACATCATATTAATTATTATTACCTATATAAAATAACTATAATTATAATAAATTAACAATGTATAAGAATATGTGTACACTAAAATGGGATGAAGGGTGTTTTGGGTAACCTATTGATAAAATTATAATATATTTTACAAAAAGAAGAAAATCAAGTTTACATAATTCTTTTCCAATTAAAAAAATTCCTCCCCATTCCAATCCCACTTGTAAACTTGAGGGTCAGGTTTTTACATGTTCCTGACATGATTGTCTTTCTTGAAATGTATTTAATATCATGAATAAATTTTAGAGTAAGGATATAATCTTGAAAAATCAATTTCAAGGAATGTTTCAATATTATGAAGAACTTTTTATACAAATTCGAATTTCAAATAGAAACAAATTTGGATGTCATTTTATGATATTTCTTAGGAAATTTTTAGGTTTCATGACACCAACCACTTACTTATTATTTGTAATGATGGTGATAAGGACTTTATAAAATGTCTAAATAAAGATAAAAAGTCGATAACTTCAATTTCTCTAAAATATTTTCAAGCCTTTTGTTGTTTTTTTGTTTTATCTTTTTATTAGGTAGGACTTGTGGTGGGGTTTTTCGCCTCCATAAACAAGGCTACTATTCTATTTTCTTTTGGGAAAACACAGACACACTCATAATGTATAAATTATATATTAAAAATATTATTTAATTATATTTTGAAAAATATCATTAATTTCATGATATATAGTTATATATATACAATTATTATTAAAAATATTTATAAATATTTTTTAATGATATAATATAAAAAATATTATTAATTATATTTAAACATAAATAATTTTATAATACATAGTTTATTATATATATAATATTATTATTAATAGTTATGTAAAAAATATTATGATATATATATTTATATATTTAAAAATATTATTAATTAGATGTATATATATATATATAATTATATTCAATAATGTTATTTACTACTTTAAAATATTATTATATATATGCTATTAATTATATGGAAATATAATTAAATTTATAATAAATTTTCAATTATATATATATATATATAATATTATTTTAAATTATATTTTGAAATTTTATTAGTCATGAATTTTATTTTATAAATATATTAATAATAATATAATTATATAATTATTTATATTTAAAAACATATCATGAATTACATAAATGTTTGGTTTTGTATATAGTAATGTTTTTAAAATATTATTAACTATACTTTAATACACACATTATTAATTATATATAAAAAATTATGAAATTAAATTTCTAAAATATATATTCTAATATCAAATTTAAAGTATTTCAATTAAAAATTAGTGTAGTATTTTTTGAATTTATAAAACTACTATATGAATCTATTGAAGTGATATATATTCTCATAAACATAAACCGACCTATATATATTAATTTATTAAAATTTAAATTTAATATAATTACATATATTAATATAGATTATATAATCATACTTTAAATATAATAGTTGATATATATATACACTTGCACAGATCGCGCCTTATCCAGTATTAGCTTTTATCAAGGCTAAATATAAAGAGCTTACAAAAGGGTAGCATTTATCAGCGCTTGCCAAAAACACTAATAAAGGTAACTTTTATTAGAACTAAAAAATATCTGATAAAAGTGCACCTTATATCATCACATTTTGTAAAACTGATAAAGGTTCACCTTTATCCTCACTTTTCTTATCACTAATAAAAACTTTTAATAAAAAATATTATTAATGTATATAAAATTATCATATTTATATTCAAAAATAAGTATTTATTAATATACTCAAAACAACATGAACTATTGGCTATATCCCATTATCATGAAATTTTTTAAAAAAACAATCATAAAGTAAAAACGAGATGGATGTTGAAAATATTGGCAAGCCATTTCCACAAAGAAAGTCAGAAAACTTCCTCAAAAACAAGAGAAGATAGTTCATTTTGTAAACTGAGACCGAAAACCACCCCTACCTCTCGGATAATGGTACATGCTCCTAGTTTTTGGATTTTCCATGACTTATCATCATTATCCTGAGGGTTAAACTTATCATCCGGTGAGGTGGGATCTTCAAGCAGTCAAGGATCTTTTTCACCAACCGAACCTGAACACTCCAGTAATATCTTTGAATCAGAGCTGGTATATACAATTATATCCTCGGTGGTTGGGGATTGTCTGTTAACTCGGAACATTGCATAAAATTTTCTGATTTACTAAAGGAAAATATCCTTACTATTGGGTTTATGTGCAAATATGTGTATGCATTCTGTTGTGTTTGTGTGTGTCTTGTGTTTGTGTATATATTTATGTTGTACATATACAGATGTATGTATGTGTATGTATATATATATGTGCACATATTTTTTGTATGTTCATATATATATATAACATGTGTCCATGTGCATTTATGGTATGTACTTATTTCATATTTGATGTATTTTTTCATTTTTAGTATAATATTTTTAGAAATAATTCATTTTTTATACATATTTATATTTTACCAAGTATTATTTTTAATATGTTTTTTTATTTATATAATTAGTATTTATTCAATTATATTTATTAATTTTTAATATTTTTAATATGTTTCAAATTTATATAATTAAGTTATTTAAATTCATTTTTTAATATTTTCTTCATTTGTGTACATGTTTACAATTTATGTAGTTAATCTTCTATGAATTCATTTTTAAAATATTTTTTTCTATTAAATTATATTTATACTTTTTAAATATGTTTTCATTTAATATTATTTATTTATTTTTAATATTTATTGATTTTTATATTTTTTGGAATTTAATCATTTTATATTATTTGTTTATACATATATTTATTTACTACATATAAAATATTTTCAATATGTTTGTAATTTATATGAACAATATTTATTTGTATTTTTTATTATGTTTTAACATTTAAAATATGTTTTAAATTTATATTATTAATCTATTTAAATGAATATTTTAATAATTTTTTAATTTAAATAGTTAATTGTAAAATTATAAATACATATAATGTTTTTAAAAAATTATTTATAAAAATATAAATAAATTAATATATATTTAAATAATTAAAAAAATTAATAAATATATTTATTATATCTATAATTATATATATTTATATATTAATAAATATATACAAAAAATATATAATTATATATAATTATATAAAAATATAAATATATTTATTTATAATTATAATTATAAATAAATTATATACATTTATATATTAATATATTAATATATACAATTCTACAAATTTATCAAATTATATAAATATTTATAATTATATAAATATATATAATTACTTTAAGGAAGAAATTACACTTCTGCACTTCCTGGGATCGCGGCTCTTGGGTGGAAGATGCATCCCTACTATGGATCTTTGGGTTGGGGCCTTAATCATCATTGAGAAGAAGAAAAGTCCAAAAGACAAGGGTGCAAGAAGACACTTCTCATCAGTGAAAGATGATTCCCCAAATCGGATCATCTAGAAGGGATTAATAGATCATGTCAAAGATAATCAAGATGCTATTATGGATTGACTCAATATCTTTCATTATTTGATCATTGTTAGATTAATTTTTCCTATGGATGAGACACCCTTGATAATTGATGTTTTGAGGAAGAAATTATCATTATTTTGGGGATTCTCATATTGGAATTATATCCCAATTGGAAGAGGTTTTTTCAATTTTCTCTTCCCTTTGGAGGAACTGAAGAGGCATGCCTCGGGTTTCTGTTTGGTTGCCCTAAAACCTTGTATTCTCTCCTTTTATGAATGAGATTTTTGATTTACCCATTCAATCTCAAAAATACTAGTGTTCATGTCTGGAATAAGATTTTGTGCCTTAACTGGATCTTATGAAACCCACATAAACTATTTGATGTTGTGTATGTAGTTGGAATCCCCATTAATATTGAAAAATCCATGGAAGTCACAAGGTTTGGATACTTCACTCAGATACTTGTTGATTTTGACCTCAGTTCCAATATTACTAATCAATTGATGGTTTCCATGATTGATGATGAGATATTATTTCAAATTAGATATGATAATCTCCCTACATTTTGTTTGATTTTCCATTGCATCATACATATGAAAGATAATTTTCATAGGGATGTTTTCTTCAGGCTCTGCTCTAAAAAGGTGCATCAGTAAGATGTTTGTACGAAATATGTTCATGGTTATGGTAAAGATAATGTGCAGAAACCAGGTATAGAACATCCAAATCCGGTAATTCTTGCAGCGGAGGCTGACCCTCTTGAGTCGAGTGCTCCTAATCATTTGGTGCAGGGGTCCAAGGATGGAGTTGAGTAGTCATATGCTAGTTTCATGGTTTCAAATTCTGAAATTGATCTAGTTTTGGAAATCATTGAGGGATCCGGACTTGAAATGTCTTGTTTTGGTGGTGCGGTGAAGGGACTGACCTAATCTTGTCAATCTTGAGCCAACATGGATGAAAAGAATACCTCTTTTTAGGATGTCCTGATCATAGAATCTAGTGATGGAGATGGTCATACCCAATGAGAGGGGTATAATGATGATGGAATCGCTTCCAAAGTGGAGGTTGATAAAAATCTTTCTTTAGAGCATCATTTAGTCATGGATAATGATAGAAAAGTCAAGAAGAAACTAGAATTTGTCTTAAAAATTACTTATTCTTCTGGCCAGCCTTCACTAGGGTACTGTCAACTTCCATCTTCCAAAGGCAGGAATGTTTTAGTGGACGATGATGGGTTCTAGCTGATCACATATTGGAGATCCATCCCACATGACTCTATGGTGGTGTAATCCCCTAGTGTTTTATCTAGATCAAACTTAGAGGGAACTATCTTTTTTATGATTCTGGTCAAAATTTATCTATGATTTCAACTGATGAACAGGATACACCAGTATGCAAGGGAGAAGACAAGGATTAAGAAGCTTATATTGAATATATAGTGGGTGATCTTGATATTGGTGGTACAATGGCAGGGAAGGTGGTAACTGAGGGGGGTGACACCGTCCTACTGGACTCTAGTCCCAACAAAAATAGATTTAATATACTTATCATTTTAAATAGATCTTATTGAATGGATGTTTTCCATGTGTAATTTTTTAATGTTAATGGATATTTTTAAGGACAATCCTTGGGAATTGAGGTTTCCAAAGAATGAATAATTTGTAAGCTAAAGGATAATGTCTCAAATCAATATGGCTCTATTTTGATTTTATGAAATGATTTAACTAGAGGCATTGAGCCTCATTATGAGGATGGTGATTCATCAAGCATGGATAGTCAAGATTACACTTGGTAGGGTCCTAAGAAATGGAAGAGAGGTAGGCACCTGAGAGGTTGGGGAAGAACCAAAGGAAGGGTCTATAGACATAAAAGATAGTGATTATTGAGTAATCCTTTGTTTTTTGTGGCATTTTTTGTGCCAACATTCATCATTACAACCCCCATTCTCTTTTCCAGGGTACTTTATTTTTTAATAATAAATTTTAAGAGACCATGGGTTTTATTCCATGGTTCACGCCATTCCTGGTATAATTACATAAATCTATTTTAATTATTTACAAATATTTATAAATATATTTATTTATAATTACATATATATACACTTTAGTAATTATTAAATTATAATAAATAAATTTAAATATTAAAAATATTAATTATATTTATAATTACATATATTTATATATTTATATATATAATTATATAAATATATATAATTGTAATTATATATATATTAGTTACTTGGGGGTATAATTACATCAAACAGACACACACACGCGCTAAGGTCAAATCCAGTCCATAGCTCCCCCCTGGGGATGGAATAGAATATATATAATTAAATAGTTGTTTGATTTTCAAAATTAATCATTGAGATAAGGTGATGATGCGCTTTCGGGTTCAAGTGTTGGGAAGAAGGATTCAGTGTGTTCCTTCACATTTCTTGCTGATGAGATCAACAAGAGCATCATTAGGAAAGGGAACATGACACGCCTTTCTGCTAACATGAATGCAGTGGTCGAGAGGTCTAAAATGTGCAATATTTCAATTATTTCATGAATGTATTTACCAAAGGGGGGGAAACCATAGAAATTAGATGATCTTTTTTTCAGACGGATATCTTATATTTGGGATTTTTATGATTTGAGATTTATTTCGATTGGTTGAGGTTTTTTCCGTGTGATCTTCCCTTTTGATCACCATAAGCATCAAGCTTGGGGGTTCGATTTCTCTCCCTAAAACATGGGTTGCTACGTATATAGGAATGGGAAACCCATTTTAATCCTTTTGAATATGAGAACTCTATTTCATAGGTACGGATAAAGGTTATTGTTTTAAATTGGATTTATTGTAATCTGAAGATTTTGAAGAATATTGCATTTTCAATTGACTCACTAATTCAAATGTATAAGGAGATAGAGATTAGTAGGTTTGGTAACTATGATCGAATATTTTTTAAGGTTTATCTATTCAATATACTTATTGAAAATACTGTGTTCTCAACAAATGATGGCATCTTTAATATAAAGGTTGTGTTGGTGAAGATCCTACAGTTCTGGTTTTTTTCAAAATAATCATAAATGATACTGATAGATATAAAAGGACCAATGTGAGTTTCTCCTTCTATAAGTCTATTGGTCATAATCTAGTTAATTTTAGAAATAAAAAGGAATTTGATTATAATAATATGAGGTAATCACATACTTTGTCTGAACCTTTTCTTGTTGGTGGACATAGCAACAAGGATGTACTTCATGCCCCAAGGAATCCTACTTGATCTTCATTTGGTGTTGAAGTGGTAGGGGTTTCTATAAGACCTGTTTATATCCAATCCAATGAATTTTCTCCTTGGAATATTATAGAGAATAGTAGGTTTAATATAAAGGATGATCATGATGTTATTAGGTCAGCAGGTGCAGATGGGGGGAAGAAGTCCTCATATATAAAGAAATCATGGGAGAATATTGCAACTAAAGATGAGCAACTACTTACACCCAATGTTAACTCTACTAGAGATAGCCTAAGTAGAATCACTTATTTAGTGATTGAGAATTCTTATTTATCTAATGGTCAAACTGAGTTTTTAAATTATTCATAGGAATAAGTGGATAAGTAATTTTGGCAAGAGTACTCCTTACCCATGGACATAAGTAAATGAAAAAAGATTAACAAAGTCAGTAGACTCTAATAAATTCATGGAGAAGGGTTCTTTTATGGATAAATAGCTGATAGTGAATAAGTTAATCACTAAACTGATAGGAACTAAGGACATGAATATCCTCATTGATGATGATAGCTTCCAACTCATCACTCATAGTAAATACATCTCGCTTGGGCCTTTACCTATTTCTGGACCAACAGAGGAAGATGATGTGAATACTATCTTAGAGACCCTAAATTAAGGCATGGGGTTGAGAATGGAGTGGCATTCGACTCTACTGGACTCTGGTAAAAATATCTTTAGTAATTTTGACATATTAAACAAATATAATAGCAAAGATATTTTCTGTGAAGAATTTGGTAACACTCGTGGATTAATCCGAGTTGAAGGACATTCCTAAAGCACTGAGACTATCAAAGAAAGAAGCAATTCTGATCTAAAGGTATTAGCAGAGTGATTAGTTCTAGATGTATAATAGAATCCTTGGTACTTTGAGTATATCACCCTCACCATATGATGATACTGATTCTCGAGTGAATGATGAGAAATGGTGACAACCCAATACATAGAATATTTTCCATCATCTGAGAGGCATGGATGACCTTATCCTGGCAGTTTTCAGCTAATAGGTGTAAAATTGGTGCATGTATATGACAAAGGATTCACATTGGTGATATCATACTTTCAAGATAGGTCGTGTGTGGAAAAATGGATGCAATTGACTATGTTCTGATCTCATCATGGGCCTACAAGCTAAGAAATTAAAAAGGGTACAAGACTTATACTAAAAAAATGGACATAGGACCTACATATAATAAGTTAAATAAGGAGGATTGATAGGTGGGTTATCCCGAGGGAGATATGAACTTCCCTTCCATCTTATAGATGTGGAGTGTGTGTGTTTCATTGTAATTGTACCCCTAAAATATAATATATATATATTTAAATTTATTTATAATTATATTTATAAATACATATTTACAGTTATTTAAATACTTACTTATAATTATATACATTTAATTTTTTTAAGTATATTGATTATATTATTAAAATTATGTCTTTATCTATGCTTTCTTAGTGCTAATAAAGATCGGTTTTATCAGTACTGATTATTTTAGCACTAATAAAACCATTCTTTATCCTAACTATTTTTAAAACTTAGATAAAATCAATACCGATATTTTAAATATAACACTGATTAAGTTCATCTCACTCGCATTGTCCGAGCTCTCTTGGAACTAGATCTATATTATGTCTCTCCCTCAATCATTTTGGATGAATTGACATCTTCAAAAGACAAGGTATGTTATCACTTATGATTTTAGATCCCCATAAAACATCTTTGTTTATTTTTAATTTTTTCAAAAGGTTTGAATCGCCGGTGTGTGAAATGATCTCACATTGTGAAGTCACTCGAGCATCCAAAACCCTTGTATCAGTTGATTTGATCAACTACACGATGTAGTAGTAGTCTACACTGCAAAACGAACTCCCATGGAAATAATTTGTATTTTCAATTATTCCATGGAGTAGCATAAAAATATTCATTGCAACATCTCCATAAGAATCAATGTTTTCTCCTCTATCTATGGCGCAACCATAATCTGTGGGATAAGGCTCTTTGAATCATTGGAACTGAGCCTATGGAAAATACAGGGATTCCACAGTGTATTGAAAACTCTTTCACCACAATAATTTTTTCTAGATATAATAATTATTTTTTAGAAAAATCCCTAAATAGTGATAAGGGGAAACTATTTCCATCTGTCCAAGAAGGCACCTTCCATGAAGGGAATTTTGAGAAGGTTCATTCCTAGAAATAGCGTTGCAATGAAATAAATTAAATAAGGCACTTTCGATTTTAAAGAATGTGCATTCCTATCAACACATTATAAAACACTCATTAGTTGTATAGATCATTTATTTTCTCTCCCTTCATCAATCCAAAACGTTGAATTTGACTTGTGCATCACCTTTGGTGAATTGGGTTCCAACTTCCATGAATTGATATCCACCTTTTATGAATTGATTTCTGGATTTTTTGAATTTCATATGTCCATACATGAGGCATGAATCCCATCATAACATATTTCTTTTATAATTTAAATATTTTCATTTTTTATATATTTACATATGAAACATAATTTTATAATTTTTATAGATATAATTATTTTATAATGACTATTTATATAAGAATTTATTTTTTTAGTATAATTATATTATGATAATTATATATATATATATATATATATATATATATTCTGTAATGTTCAAAGTTGATTATCCACCCAAACTCCTATACCTTGAGTCCTTTTTGGTTCACTCACATTCATTTTCCCTCATTCATCGTTATTTATCACTCTTATTTCATTGAGGTTCTAGATATAAAGCTCAAAAACCCTTCCCACATATCATATAAGGTGGTGAATTCAAATGATAATTAGGTAGAGTTTTTTTAGTGTATAGATGGTAATCAACTCCATGTTCCAAGTATCCATCTCATTTACATGGATTAATATCAAACAATTATTCCCATTTTCTTCCATTACCAAGAATAATAACTCCAATCATTTTAATATCTCCTTATTTGATTGTAATTTTTATAGGAATTATAAAATGATTTTAATTTACATTGTATTATTTGTTCTGATTTTTTATATTTATAGCACTTGATAAAAATTATTTCATGATACTTTTGATATTTATACTCATATTTCATGATACTTTTTATACTTATACTCATACTCAATGAATTAATACTATGTGAGATATTTGTGTTTTTCAATAGAAGAAAATTTAACTAGATTCTTTGTAACTTTATAGATAACAAACATTCCATTCCTTCAATGATTTCCACCACTAAAAAACAACTAAATACACAACATTTGACTCTTATTATCTTCGAAAAATGAATTTATGTAGCTTAAATTATTCTTTCATAATAACCTTTTATGGGTTCCAAGATCATACTTTCCATGAATTTAATTATTTTTAGAAATATTAATTTTATTAAATCAAATAGGATAGATATGAATAAAAAATGGATGGATTCCAATCATACAAAAAGAGTACACGGATGGGGTGAAATATTTCATCATGTTTGCAAAATATCATGCATATGACCCTTCTTAAATCCTTTGTCCATGCTTACTATATTGTTATTCAAGACCAATTAGTCTAGAGGAGTTGGAAGAACACTTGATCTATCATGGAATTAATCAAAGTTATAAATGTTTGAATAAACACAGGAAAAAACACAATGTATCTATTTAATGGGATAAGACTACAATTTATGGTTCATCTAATATAATTTTAAGTGTGGAAAATGATGAAAATCGTATTGAGTATGTGATTACTGATGTGAATGATGATGAAGATTGTGTTGAGGAAATGAGAATGACAATTGAAGATGAATTTTTTGATTATGAAAAATTGTTTGAGAAGTTAAAGAGTTGTGAAAAGACACCATTTTATTCTGGTTTCACTAAATATATAGCATTTTTAATCATAATGAGGCTATATAATTTAAAATATGGAAATGGATGGAGTGACCCTAGTTTTACTGAACTATATTCTCTCTTGAATGATGTACTCTCAGAAGATAACATGCTTCCTTTCCAAACATATGATGATAAAATAATTCTACATTCAATGGGTATGATACCTAAAAAAATATATTCCATTCTAAATGACTATACACTATTTTACAAGGACAGCAAATCACATAAAAAGTTCCCAAAGTGTGGTTCTTCTTAATACATGAAATATGGATCAGTAATTATGAAATTTGTATGGTATATTACAATAATTACAAGGTTTAGGTACCTATATAGATGTAAGGAGGATTCAAGACAATTGAATTTTCACATAGGTATAATAAATAATGATGAGAAATTTCATCACCCGATTGACTCTCCTCAGTTGAAGTGAATTGATCATGAGTATCCTGAATTTGGAAAGAAGCTAAGAAATCACCATCTTATTCCATCTACAGAAGGAGTGAATCATTTTGGTTTTCAAAGTATCACTCATAGTACATGGATGGTTATGTGCGAAAATTATAACTTTACACTGTGGTTATACATGAAATTAAATTACATTACATTATCTATTCTTATATCAGGACCAAAAAAATGGGTAATGATATTGATTTTTATTTGCTTCCATTGATCAAAGATTTGATATTATTGTGGGATTCATGTGTTACATTGTATGATTCTTAGATAAATTAAGATTTCACATTGAGATCTATATTGTATGGGATGATAAATGACTTTACTCCTTATAGGAATATTTCAAGATAAAGTATTAAGAAAATTAAGGGTGTCCCATTTTTGAATAAGGTACATAGTCAATATGGTTAAAACATTCATCAAAGACTATGTTTTTAGGACATAATAGATTTATACCCCAGTGACATAAGTACCAATCTTGGATGAAATCATTCAATAGGAGTTTAGAAGAATGTACAACACCATATCCACTAACATGTAATCAATTATATAAGAATGAAAAAATTATTGAAACTATTTTTGGTAAAACTTTTTTATTAAACCTTACAAAAACTGATTGGAAAAACTGATCTGTTTTTTTTTAATTACCATACTTGAATTTTTTATTTGTCATAAATTTTCATGAAGCTATGCATGTTGAATAAAATTAATGTGACAGTGTCATTGTCATGTTACCAAATTCACTCAGAAAAAAAAGGATGGAATTAAGGCTAGGTTTGACATGACTGGCATAAGATTATGGGAAGAGTTGGCACCGGTGAAGAGGAAAATAATGTACTTTTCTTCCTCCAGCTACATATACTCTTTATAGGAAAGATACATATCAATTTTAAAATTTATTGAATGATTTAAATATTCCAGAGGGGTATTCCTCAAATATAAAGAATATCATGTTAACGACTAATTTAAAGTTAAAGGATCTGAAATCATATAACAACCATGTTTTGATGCAAGATATAATGTTTATAAATTTACATTTCATTTTACCCAATAATTTCCATAATACATTACCCAAGCCCTATTTATTTTTCAATTTTATATACAGAAAATTTATAGACATGGTGAAATTGCCTACTATAGAAAAGGAAAATGTTGTGATGTTATGTGAATTGTAAATGTTCTTTTCACCAACTTTCTTTGATATGAGGGTTCAAGTGACTGTTCACTTAGTAAGTGAGATTCAACAATGTGGTCTGGTACATTATAGATGGATGTACCCCATTCAACCAATTCTATAGATAATGACTTAGGAACATGAAGATGCTCTCAATCCTAAGGAATAATAGGTTTATTAAAATGTTGGTTCTCCCAATGTAGAGTAACAGTAACCTTATGCATATGTCGATGCCACTAATCCATAGGAACAATATTTTTACAATGTTGATGTTGAGGAAATGGTATATGGTGAACAACTCGTATACTAGAAAATATGAGACCGACATACCATGATAGTGTTAACAAATATTATTAAGGCAAGAAACAAAGGAATCAAATTTGAGGTTGGATGGAATGCATGTATAGAGACTATTAACCCCAACAATGCCATGTTGAGTAGTTACATTGGGTTCTCCAGTCAGATGAACGTGTCGATTGATGCAGATTCATGGAACAATGTTGTGGTTATTCTTAATACACTAGTTTCGGAAGATATTAGGGTAACATTATGATATACATTATTTATTTTATTAAAATAATGATGAAACATTAATTTACTCTTCATTATCCCTTGTAAAGTTTATTTATAGTTAATAACTTTTAAATGAAATTAGTATTAATGCTCACTGGAAAGGCTAATAGAGGATTTCGGAAAATTCTTACGATGTATCATCTCAAAGATGCTCAAGGGAAAAATAAACCCACACCCTACATTAATTTATGCACACCTGATAAACCAACATGTTCGGGATGCATTTATTGGTCGTCGGGAGGATGCATATTTTTAGGTACATTGTGATTGGTAATAAATTTCTTAACAATATGTGTATTAATCACTTTTATTAGGAATTGTTAATTTATAAAACAATAGATGAGTGTTGAAAATAAAAAATAGGTAGTAAAACCAATATACCCCTACCGTAAAGTAAGAATGTTGTGCGCTTCACTTGAAAAAAAATCGTGCATATTTTAAATCTACAGTAATAATTTTATGTTACGTGAAATAAAAACATAATTATGTTCCAATGTTTATATTTTAATTAATTAATCAAAATCCATAGCCACTTCCATACCATTTAATGTGATATTGAATGAGGAACATGTAAATAAAGGTGAAATACTAATATATAAAAACAAATAAAAAGTGTGGGAATCATGTGTAAGTGTGAAAAAATGATTTTTTTCATTAAATTGGTATTACATCATAATGATTACTTATTTTACTATATTTTTTAATCCAACTTGGAGACAAAAATATTAATCAACTGTACCCAATGAATAGGTACTATCATTGGCCTTAAAGTGTCCATAACAATATGGTCATGTCAGAGGTGCAGGTTTTAGGGTGCTACCCCGAACATATTTTGAGAAAAGAAATGAATAGGGGGGAAGATAAGAAAATGTAAGAGTAGTGGTAATGATTATCAAATCTATAAGAAAAACATAATTGATAGTTATATTTGTTAAAAAATTCTATGGGAAGTAATCAAAGAGAAGAAACAACACAAGAACAACCACTATGTGAAGACCCCCCCACCCACCCCCACCATCTTTGAGGTGATACATTCCCCTCAAAGAGATTTTATAGAATATGTAATCAATATTGTCATAATTGTTTCTTTGAAATTTTAATCAAGGATACATTGATACCTTTTCTATACTAATATTCTACATGGTGAAAATAATTTTTATTTATATGTATTAGCACACACCCATCACTTTGTTTCAAAGGGAACCGTGTAGAATATCCAAGGAGATATTCTACACAATAAACAACTTCTAATAGTTCATGTGAGAATGGGGATTCATGTAGCTCACGATCTGAGCACATAGCTTCCTATTCTACTTGATGTTGTAAATATTTATAAGGTTGATCAAGATATTTGAACTTTTATAGAATGGTTATTTGATCTTGTAAAAATACATTTCGACAAGGAGGTATTTATTTCCAATTTATTTTTAGGCAAAAAATGTAACAATTAATTAAAAAAGGTTTTAACCGATGAATGTTATTACAGATAGAAAAAATGATGGAGATTAAATGGAAGTAAAATAAATATGATCTAAAGGATAAAACAATGAATAAAAAATATATTCACAAGGTAACTTTACACCACCCATTAAACTTCTAAAATTATTAACATTAAAGGTTCATTTGGATAAAAAGGTAGCAAGTGGCAATATGAATGTAATTGATTTTGAAGGATAAATATATGAAGAGTCCATTATAGACTATATTTTCCTTGAGAATGTAAATGAAATCCTAAATCATTAATGAATAGGTGTCTCAGTTTCAAATGTATACATGAGGTGTGTTTTCATGATTTGTTTGTCCAAAAGTTGATCTACTATGTTAATTATGACTGAAAACTATTCATAATTTTTTATAGGAATCTATAATAATAATTTTTGAAGGGAAAACCTTTTGAACAGAAATCTGGACTTATTAGTCCTCACATAATTTCTACACAATAATTCTCATTTTAACCAAATAAATTTTAATAAATAGTGGAAAAAATGGCCATGATGTTTGAAATAAAACATATAGAAGATAGACTCTTCTTAATACCCATGATGTAGGGGTAAAACTCTGCAATTTAATCATATCAAATATAATTTCATTTATTCCATTACTTATTCATTTCTATTTTTTAGGCATAATTGGTTACTCATTGTGGTCAATTTGGATACTACAAATATTTACTTATAGGATTCAATACATGGATACCCAACAAACCGACACCACAAGATGATGTTTACCAATTTATAATACATTTAAGACAACATTTTACTTATAAAATTCAAGAATTTAATTTTTATATTATGTTTTAATGAAAATTAGGTTATGATATGGTGATGTAATATCATCAAAAACATACCATGAGGATAGTCCATGAGCAAAAAAATCCTATCAACTTTTGCAAATGGGTAAGTATCATGGTATATATAAAAAGATTCTACTAAAAAATCATATATCAAAACAAATGAATTATTTTTATCAATGATCTTCAGTTCTTGGAACAAACTAATGGAAAATATTCTGGTTATTATGTTTTAAATTTTATAAAAGATATCATATTCCATCAACAAAGAAACATCCACAAATAGGTATTTTCGATGATACTTACAATTTCATTTTAAATTTTTAATAATAATTTATTTATTTAGATTTTTTCGGTACTGTCATGACTTTTTCCAATCCTCGTATTCAAAATATGAAATATATTTGTTTATAAATGAATGGAAAAAATAAATGGTTTCATATTGTATACAGACATCATGAATAGTTGACTTTCTACTACTTATTTATTGAATTGTATCATCATTTTATATACTTTTTTTAGTTAATTTAATTATAATTTTTATCTAATACTTATTTTTTTGATTTTTATAGAGGTCGTAAAGAAGGATGATACACTCATGATGCAATCATGTATTATGATTATGCACTCAACCAGGATGATTCACTCTTGATGGTGCACTTTTATTTTTGTTTAGAAATGTATTCAACATTCTGGGTTATAAAACAATAATAATTTTTGATAAAACAAAATTTTGAATGCATTAAAGAATAAAAAATACATTTTATGATGTGTAGGAATAAAACAAAACTCAATAAAATACGTAGTATTCACATATGGATTAAATCTTATGTTATTAGTTTAAAACTGACATTTTTGTTCAAAACACTCATTACATACTCAAATACAGAGTCATTTAGGGCATGTAGGAATCAACCACACCTTAATTCAATACAAGGTGCACCTAGTATGATAGATATTATGACATGTTTTAATCTTATCATGATCATTTAAGAATCAATAAAACCTCAATCAACCACACCTAAATCTAATACATTGTGCTCACCGTATGGCTCAAAGTGTACTTTTTTAGTTTCTAATTTACATTTTAGTTTAAAAAAAACATCACACATTCAAAACCATGAAAATGAATTCACATTATTTTGATACATTTGGATAATTATCCATATGTTATTTTTGATATATATGAATCAGCCTCACCTATATCTGATACATAGTGGGTTTGGTATGACTCAAAGTGCATGTTTTTAGTTTAAAATTGACATTTTAGCTCAAAAGATGCATCACATACTCAAAAATAAGAAAAATAATTTGGATTGTATTGATAATTTAGAAAAATTATCCAAAAATCATTTGTGATATGTTGGAACTAGTCGTACCTTAGTCTGATAAACAGTGGGCCCAGTTTTACTCAAAAGTGTCTGTTAGCAGTTTAAAATTGACAATTTAGTTCAAAACATGTTTCACCCAATAAAAAAAATAAAACATGCTCATATTGTATTGATACTTTAGGAAAATTATACTTGTAACATTTGTGACATTTAAAAATCATTCACACATCAATCTGATGTATGGTATAGACAGTATGACTACAAATGTGTCTTTTTTATTTAAAATTAATATTTTAGCTCAAAACACACATCACATACTCAAAACTAAAAAAACAAATTTTGATATTTTTTATACTTTAGTAAATCGATCTATAAGTTATTTTTGATATTTAATAATCATTCTCACCTCAATCTAATGCACAATGTGTCTGGTATGACTCAAAGTGTTAGTTATAATTATAAAATTGACAATTTCACTAAAAGTGTATGCCACTCACTGAAAATTGAGAAAAAAAATATCAAATTGTCTTGATACTTTATCATAATAATTCAAAATTAATTTGTGATATGTAGGTATTAGCCTCATGTAAAAATGACACAGGATGTGACCAGTATAACTTAAAGTGAGTGTTTTCTGTTTAAATTTATTTTTTGTAAAAAAGACAGATGAAATACTCAAAACCAAGAAAACACATTCAGATTCCCCTGATACTTTAGGAAAATGATCCTTAAATAATTTTTGAGAAATAAGAATCATACATATGTCAATTCATAAAAAGGGGTGAATGGTATGACTCTAAGAGTGTCTTTTAATTTAAAATTTCCATTTTAGTAAAAAAGACAAGTGACATACTCAAAATTGAGAAAACACATTCATATTTTTTGATACTTTAGTTCAATGATGGATATATTGTTTTTTACATATAGGAATCATATTAACCTCAATATGACACATGATGTTCCTAGTATTACTCAAAGTGTCCGTTATTAGTTTAAAATTAAATTTAGTTCAAAACGCATGTCACTCATTGAAAACTGAGAAAATATGCTTATATTGTCATGATAATTTAGTAAAATTATTCATAATTCATTTTTTGATTTCTAGGATTCATTCTCACATCAAATTGAGGCATGATGTGGCTTTTATGACTCAAAGTGCATGTTTTTAGTCTAAATTGACGGTAAAAAAGACATGTGACATACTTAAGACCAAGAAAACCCATTCATATCATCTTGATAGTTTAAGATAATGTTCCTTATGTAATTTTAGACATGAAATAATCATCTAAATGTTAATATAGTTCATGGTGTGACTGGTATGACTGTAAGTGTGTCTTTTTATTTAAAATTATTATTTTCGGTCAAAACACATGTTAGAAACACAAAATAAATCCAACACATTAAAATTATTTTGATACATTAGTACAAATATCCATAATTAATTTTTAATTTGTAGGAAGTAGACTCGCCTCAATCTTATACATTATGTGACCAGTATGACTCAATTGTCTTTTATGAGTTTAAAATTGACATTTTAGTTCAAAACATGTGTCACTCACTGAAAACTAAGAAAACACGCCTGAATTGTCTTGATACTTTAAGAAAATGATTCATAAATCATTTGTGACATGTATGAATCATTCTCGCATCAAAATGACACACTATATGACTGGTACGACTAAAAATGTGAGTTTCCGGTTTAAATGTAAATTTTAGTAAAAAAGACATGTGACATACTCAAAATAGAGAAAACCCATTAATATTATGTTGATACTTTAGAAAAATGAACCTTATGTCATTTGTGATGTATAGGAATCATCCTCATGTCAATCCAGCACACTATGTGACCGTTATGACTCAAAGTGTGTCCCTTTTCATTAAATTGACATTTTATTTCAAAACATACTTTACATACTCAAAACAAATAAAACACATTCATATTTTTTTGAAACTTTATAAAAATGATATACACGTAATTTTTGACATGTAAGAATCATCTACACCTCAAACCAATACATGGTGTTCCTGGTATGACTCAAAGTGTTTTTTACTAGTTATAAATTGACAATTTAGTTTAAAACTCATGTCACTCACAGAAAACTGAACAAACACACTCGGGTTGTCTTGATACTTTAGGATGATTCATATGTCATTTTTGATGTGTATGAATCAATCACACATAAAAATGACACATTATGTCACTAGTTTAAATCAAAGTATGTGTTTTCTACTTAAATTCAGATTTTAGAAAAAAGACATGTGACATGATCAAAATGGAGAAAACAGGTTAGTATGGTTTTGATACTTTAAGAAAAAAACTTTAAGTCATTTTTGATGTGTAGGGATCATCCACACATCAATCTAGTGCATGATATGACTCGTATGACTCAAAGTGTGATTTTTTATTAAAAATTGACAATTTAGTTCAAAACACACATCAAATACTCAAAACTGAGGAAACACATTCATACTGCACTTCTAGAAATACACCTATTAGAGACCGCCAAAAGTGGATGCTAATTATCTTTATAGAATGCCTATAGACCTCCATTGGCGGTCGTAGTTTCCCAATGGTGAAGGCCTTTAGTGAACTCCAATGGCGGTTGTTATATCTCATCTACCGCGCGGCCGTTTAGTTGACTCTATAGGTTAGTAAAACTAATACTTATAGAGAATTCCTTTAGTGGTCACAGTAGGTAATGAAAATTAAAAAAATAAAGTGATCTATTCTAGAGGTTATTGTAGAAACAAAAAAACTATTACTATTAGCGACCGCCATAGGGGGTCACTAACCTGGAATTTTTTTAATTTTGAGTTTCTATTCCCAAATAGTATAAATAGTGAAAACATAAAAAAAAATCAGGTCCAAATAGCAGAAACACTAGAAACATCAATTATTCTAAAACTAATTAATGAGAAACATACTTCCTCACATATCCAATGATCCAAACAGCTCTGATCCATTCCAATATTTTATCTCAAAAAAACCTATAATAAGATACAAAAGAAACAACTAGACAACAAAAATAGAAATTGGCAATATTTATTCAGTTAGTATATATATAATAATAATCAAAATATTTTATATTTTATTACTTATAGAATTAGTCAAAAGATAACATCAAATATCTTTTTACAACACTTATAGTTAAACAATGACTTTTAAAAGTAAATCAAGTTATTGTATACTGATCAATACAGAAAATTACGGTATTAAATCCAGGTACCGATGCTTTTTGTAAATTATAAATGATGTAAATATCATTGTCCTAATATTTCATGTTAATCGGTGCTCGTTTGGTCACTTTTGTCCCCTACACAAAATATTTTATCATTATTACAACAATGATAATAGTTGTGAAAATAAACTTTGAATTGTACCGATCAATATGCGAATCAGATTAATTACAATTGACTTTAATAGAATAAAATTGCTTTTGAGGAATGTTCTCCTAACTTTTCACATCAATTAGAAGTTGTCTTCACGTTTTTACCCCTTCACGGGAGATGTGTCATTTTAATAACACTAAGAAACGTTACTTATTGTTTTTAATCGTACCAAGTGACACGAGCATCTGATTGATGCGGCTTTGATTCCTACAAATCCAAAATGTCCCAATGATTATTCTCCCATGATTTCATGAAAATTAAAGTACATTAGGTTGGTATTGACATCTATTATGTGATTTATCAGTTAACTCCTAATCTGAGGGGCAAATTCCACTTTTGATCATACTAAGTCATTTAGGTTTTTGATCTATATACTCATTCATCCAACATAATATAATTGTATTAATTATCATTGTTCTAATATTTCATGTCAATAGTTTCTTGTTTGGTTGGTTTTGATCCCTACACACATGATTTTCTCATTATTACAATAATGATAATAGATATGAAAATGAAATTTTAATTGTACCTATCAATCCGAACATCGGATTGATGCGCGGTAGATTTTAATAGACCAAAAATTCTTGGAGAAATGTTATCATACCTTTTCACATCAATTATAAGTCATTTTATTATTTTGACCCCATCATGGGAGATGTGTCATTTTAATAACACTAAGCAACATTACTTTTTTTTAATCATATCGGGCGACACGGGAATCTGATTGATGCGACATTGATTCCTACATATCCAATATGTCCCGATAATTTTTCTCCCATTATTTGACGAAAACACAAGTGCATTAGTTTGGTATTGAAATATTTTACATGATTTATCAGTTAACTCCAAAACTGAGGGGAAAATTCCACTTTTGATCATATTGATCAATTCAGGTATCCAATCCACATACTAATTCTTCTTATAGAATATAAATGTCTTAAATATCATTTTCATAATATTTCATGTTAATTGGTGCTCATTTGGTAGTTTTTCACCCCTGAACACATGATTTTCTCATTATTATAACAATGATAGTAGATGTGAAAATGAACTTTTAATTGTACCGATTAATACACGCATCGAATTGACGAGTGGTTGATTTCAATAGGCCATAATTTATTTGAGGAATGTTATCCTACCTATGCACATAAATCAAAATCCATTTTCACATTTTGATTGGATTCAACCATTTGTGGTTGCTCTAAGGCCATTGGAAGTAGGGTAAGGAGTTAATAATTCATGAATAAAAGGTTACAATAATAAGAATTCACCTGAGATAGACCAATATCAGTATCTATTGGAGAGAATTTTTGTAAATACCTAGAAAATTACATTAATTTGTTTTAATTATTTGGGATTATTTTGAATCTGTGATATTTGACATCACATAATTCTGAGGCCCGGTGTGCTCGAAATGAATTTCAAAACTATTTTTTGGGTACATTCAGTAAACACTCAGGTGGAATTTTATATCTTTTGAACTGATTCTCTAATTAAAAATATAAGGGAACCGTTGAATCCAGATCGTCTGGATTCTCCTTGAAACATCTTAACTTCGGTTGGTGAGGGCCAAGCGAAAAAGTTGATTTTTGGACTTTTCGAGAAAAATAATAAAATAATTGAAAATAATTATTTTATTCTTTTCTATCTATTTCGTGGCAGACGGCAAGGGGGTGCTTTAATGAAACACGTGGAAGACACATATTCTGCAACGTGATAGTGAATTTAATGGTGTAAAACAGTGACGCTATTTCATAAATGAAACAGTGTACCGACGCTACGTCACGTCATTATGGAAATGTTGCAGCGTGGTTTTATAAATAGTTCAATATGTCGAGAAAAGGGAGGAAGGATTTGGGGGATTCTCATGTGAATATAGGACGCACTTCCACCCCATCGAAGAATGACGAAGAATGCCTTTCAAAGGTCGAAACCGGGAAGCGTTGTCGACATCGTAAACCCTCGAGGACGAATGTGCGGCAAGGAACATCATGAGAGGTAGGGGATTTACATATTTTGATGTTCCCTCTCTTCCATTCTTGAAAAATATAACAACCACGGACCAATCGACTAATGGGTTGATCTGCGTCTCATCTAATCATGTGGGTGATTGTTACGGGATCTTAAATTAGAGGATTATTCTTCCTTTTATTATTATTAATTTTTCCACATTTTTAAAATTCTAGTGCAAAGGGAACAGGCCAAAACCAACAAGGCCCAAACCCTCCTCTAATCTTGTCCTTGGTGCGTTCTTTATAGCGGAACAATGAACGCGGTGGCATGGAATTTGAGGGCCGCAAAATGAAAGTATAATTCTGGTGGCCCGCGGAAACAACTACCGGTGCGACATGCCGTCAGTAGCTGGTGGTGGCCAGAGGAACCCCGCGGAAACCAGCCACGGGCGTTGGAAGGAGGTGTGTCGTTGTAAAGACCCGTAAAATTCAATGAAAATTTTTTCTTAATTTTCTTTGGAATTTTACGAGAACGCAGTTTCTGACGGCACTTGATTCTGAGGCCCGGTGTGTCCAGAATTTCTATTTGAAGTTTAGCTCAGGTATGTTCAGTGAACGAACGAGCGGGAATTTCTAACTTTTGAACCGGTACTTGGAATCTAATTCCGAGGGCACCGATGGAATCGCAGCGCCGGTATATTCTTATAAACGCCTTTTCTGGAGTTGTGTTTTCTCGAGAGGAATTGTTAAAATTTAGGGAATTAAATGTTTGGTAAAATAAATTGTGTGAAAATTTATTTTATCCTTGGTAGTTAAATTCTCTCATGGGAAGTTGTTGGTGGGGCCCACAGCCACCCAACTTCCCATGTGAGGTTATGAGGGCGGTGGGGCCCAGAGAATCCCCCATCTTCTCATATTCCCTAACTCCTCTAATCTCCCTCTTAAGTGTGTAACCCTTAAAACTTCCCATTTAATTTGTGACCTTCCCTCTCCCCACTTTTATTCAATGCCAACTCTTTAATTTAATTAAGTGAGTTATGAATTTGAAATTTGAAATTTTCAAAGGCATGACTTAAGATAATAAAATGAGAGGGATCTTATTTTATTAGGTTGTCTTGTGGTGTAAGGGTATTGGGGAGAAGGAAACTCTAAGTCTTGAAGTTCATCTTCTTCCACGTCGTAGAACGCGAAGAACGTCGAACCTTCGACGAAGAACTTAGTCACCTCAAAGGGGAGTTCGTCGTACCGTCTTCTTCCCTCTCCGCAGCCAATGAGAGACTCCATACTCAGAGATCGACGACGTGACGTCGTGTACCGCGACACCGACGACTCTCTTCTCCGTCACGCCGACGATGCTTACAGAGTCTTCTTCCGCGACAATCTTTTCCGCGACGAAATTTTGTTCTTCTAGTTATCAAGGTAGGGTTGTGTTTTTATTTGAGGAATGCTGATTCTTCCTTCCTTTGTTTATCTTGACCCGCTTTTTAGAAAACTAACATGGAAGGACTGATCCAAACGAACACGGCCCGATCCATCTGCCATTTTTGTGAATGTTTGGTGGGATCTTCGTGTTCTTCATGGGTGACGAACACTAGAACGTTTCTAGTTCGTTGTGCGACGCAACGATCCCAATTGAAGATCCAACATCATGACGTCCTAACGATGGTGCGACGGTGATAGCGGGCGATGGATCAAACCGGAACGGGTGAGACCGTCCCTTGACCGTTCTTCGAGCGGGTGAATAAAATCGTGATTTCAGAGCCGATCGGAGGCCCGAAAACACTGGAGACGATTATGGGACATCGGGGCAACTTAGTGTCTGATGTTTCGTGATGAGCGGACCGTTAGAATGAAGAACGGACAGCAGGGGAGGTGTGCTGGCCGGAGGCGTCGATTTTGGAAAATTCCATAATACACGGCGTGTTCCACTGACGAACACGTCATGTAGTGTGGGTGTACTGCGGCTGGAGTTTTGGGTTTAGACAAGTAACACACGGCGTGTGACCCCGGCCGCACGGCGTGTAATATCTACGCAGAATAGCGGAAGTAGCTTCGCGGGACTCGGCGTGTAATCCGGGGATACACGGACATGGATTTGAGTACATGGGTATGTACTCCACCACACGACCAGGCATGGCCATCATGCATGGATCCGACCTAGATGTTTGTCCACGGCGTGTAACCATACCACACGCCGTGTACTTACTTTTTACATGAACAGCCCCTCGACACGGGCTGTGGAACACGGACAGTACCCGTGGATAGAAGACACAGCGTGTAACAATACCACACGCCGTGTACTTACTTTTTTCACAAACAGCCCATCGACACGGGCTGTGGAACACGGAAAGTACCTGGGGATAGAAGACACGGCGTGTAACAATACCACACACCATGTACTTACTTTTTACACGACCAGCCCTATGAAACGGGCCGTAACACATAGGCAGTACCCGGTGTCAGATGACACGGCGTGTATCATATATCTACATGTCGTGTACTTTTGAAAAATGGTTTGGTCGTCTTGTTCTCGGTGACTTGGGCACGTTTTTCTTGGTTTTCCCCTAAGACGTGGGACAAAACGTTGGGTTAAATCATCCCTGGACTTTGTTTCAGTTGATGTATTAGCCTCTCGGCTCGTGGAGCGGACCCTCCCGAACGAGCTTGCTATGTGTGGGAACCCTAGAGCTGGCTGCGACTGCGACGACAGTGACTGTACAAAAATCCTCTGTGGATTCAATGACGACGACTACAGCACTCAGCGATCCTCCGTGGATCAGTGCTACCGATCCTGTGTGGGTCTGATCTTATGTGGATCAGCGCTCAGCGGTTTTGTGTGAGCCAGCGCCTACAGATCCTGTGTGGGTCTGATCCTGTGTGGGTCTTTACGGGGGTTAGTTACCTATCGATCCTGTGTGGATCAGATCCTTTGTGGGTCATTTCGGGGGTTAGTACCTATCGATCCTTTGTGGGTCCGACGGCTTAGATGAATCAGTGGATATACCTGATCATCTCTATCATCATACGAAGAAGTATACCTGTGTGAGCTGAATCATGTTTTTCTTTCCTTTGTGGATTGTGTTGTGTTATCCTGTGTGGATTATGTTTTTCTCCATGTGTGCATTGGGTTGTACTTGGGCTCGGATGTTGGAGCCGAACGAGAATTGATGACTTAGGTATATGTATGGGAATATACCTAAGCAATGTCGGATGTTACTTCGTGATTGTATTTTTCCTTTGTGGATTATCCTTTGTGGATTCTGGGAGACCTTCGGGGGTCTCGGGGTCCCTACTGAGTAGCTTATACTCACCCCTGCACGGGTTATACCCGCACTACGTTGTGTTGGTTGCAGACGACGGACAGCGCTAATCGTGGTTGAGGCTTGCGGAGCAGGACGGTACCTGGAGGTGGCCCACTGGGCGGGATGTACTCGGAGCGAACGGCTGGACCCTAGGAGCTGTGGAGGCCATCTGTACTCACCCTTCAGGTGGGACTTCCAGTGAATGGCTCGACATTGTGGCTTTACTTTTTGTTGTTGTTTTCCCTTTCTAGTTGTACTTCACTTTCATTTTGGGTTTGTATTCTGTCCCACTTACCTTTCCGCACTTACTTTGTATCAGATTTTACTTAGTGTTTACTTCTATTGCTTGCTTGCTCTGTGGTGTTTGTTTACTTTACAAAGGCAATACCTTCCCTTTTTACCGGGATTTATGCCTTGGTGCTAGTCGCCAGCCCCTGGCCTATGGAAGGCGGGCTTGGGGTAGTCACGGCACGGGCCCCGAGGGCAGGTCATGACAAATTGGTATCAGAGGAGTTCGGTTCTACCGCAGAACTTGGGACTCTGATCTTTTTCTATGTGAAGAAATAGTGTTTAGCGTATTAGGTGTGGTTATTAGTCCAGGGAGTCCAGTGTTGGTGCGGCGGCCGACGTATCTATACACCAAGACCCTGACTTCTGATTTCTGACTTAATGCACGAAAACATTGATTTCATGTGTGTTTCAAGTTTTCTTTGTGATTACTTTGTGTCAGCTCACCAGGTATATTGTTCTGACCGTGGCGCACCTGTTTCCCTTTCAAGATGGCCCCACGACGGTAGCCATCTAGGGTTCCGAGAGTTGATCGTGACGACAGGCCACCGAGCGACGAGGCCTCGGTACAGGGCCCTTTGACAGCTGAGGCATCGGCGGTACCTTTACCCGCCGAGCCACCGATGCTTCCAGCCCCAGCCGCTGACGATGCACGTCTCCTTAGTGCACTGCACGAGTTCCAGCGCCAGTGACCGCCCAGGTTCCATGGGGAGACGGACCCCCGGGCAGCCGAGGACTGGCTGGAGGCAGTTGCACGAGTTTTCCGGTTAGTGAGGACACCAGCAGACCTCATGGTGATCCTCGCAGCGAGCCTACTCCACGCGGAAGCAGGCAGATGGTGGATCTTGATGCTCCAGGTGCACGATAAGGCATCTCTCCTCTGGATGGAATTTGAGAGCCTCTTCCGCTCAGAGTTCGTCCCAGCCACCCTCCGTGCGGTGCGCATCCAGGAACTTCTACAACTGCGGCAGGGCTGCTTGACGGTCACCCAGTACTCGGTGAGATTTACCGATCTCTCGCGATACTCGACAGACATGGTACGGGACCCATTCTTCCAGGCCCGGACCTTTGAGCAGGGATTGAGGCATGAGATCAGGGCATCGCTAATCTCCCTCAGTATTTCGACTCAGGCAGGAGTACTAGAGCGAATCCTTTTGATCGAGAGCTTTCTTGCTGAGCCTTCTTCAGCAGCGAGACCTACCGCGGGGCGGTACGTAGAAGAGTCTTCTGCAGCAGGCAGTCGACGGATGACTCATGGGTCCAGGAAGACCAGACACTTAGGCAGACGACCTCAGGACACTGGCTCAGCAGTGCGGGGCACTCAACGCGGATCCAGTCTTTTGAGAGGCAGACAGTGCTACGCATGCGGCGGGCAGGGCCACATGGCTCATGAATGCCCGACCCGCCATGCTGAGGAGCAGAAGATGGTTGAGGGACCACCCAGGCAGAGGAATAGGGTCGACCGTGGCGGTCCGCAGGGAGCAGGCGGACGAGGCAGAGGAGTTGGCCGAGCAGCAGGTGGTGGGCGACGCTTTGAGGCCCTACCACCACCACCACCAGGAGGTCCACCCCAGCCACAGGGAGCTGGCGGGCAGAGGCAGGCATAGCTCCAGGCAGCGGAAGCCTACAACCACGGCGCGCCCGAGATGATTCGAGGTACTATCTGTGTCTATTCCACCCTTGCTGCAGTTCTTATAGACACAGGAGCGAGTCACTCTTTCATAGCCGCTGCCCTTGTTCGGAGCTCGGAGATTCTGACAGAGCAGTTGGCTCGATCCTTACGGCTAGAGACTCCTACGGGAGCAGACTCGATGATTACGCACTGGTTCCGGTAGTGTGAGCTTACTCTAGGAGGTGAGAGCTTCGACTGGGATCTTCTTGTAGCGGCGTCGAGGCCTTACGACGTCATCTTGGTCATGGATTGGTTATCTATATTCCATGCTCAGATTGACTATATTAGGCACAAGGTGTGATGTGTACGCACCGAAGGGAGAAGGTTCACCTTCACCGGCAAGAAGGGAGCCCTTTCAGCACAGGATGGACTCTCGCAGAGGAGAGGATATCCCATCACTCATCAGTTGGCTAGTATCATCCTAGGAGCAATTGACATGCGGAGTCCTGGTTTTCCTACAGTGGTGGATCAGTATGCGGACGTCTTTCCCGACGACGTTCCAGGACTACCTCCTCGCAGAGAGGTAGAATTTTATATTGACATGTACCCCGGGACAGCCCCAATATCGACTCCAGCATATCGGATGGCCCCTTCCGAGCTTCGAGAGCTACGGGTACAGTTGGAGGACTTGTAGGGCAAGGTATTCATCCGACCCAGTGTTTCACCCTGGGCTTCCCTGATATTGTTTGCCAAGAAGGCGGACAGGAGCTTGCGACTTTGTGTCGACTATCATCACCTGAATCAGGTGACAGTGAGGAACAAGTATTCGCTACCGAGGATTGATGACCTCTTCGATCAGCTCAAGGGAGCACGGTGGTTCTCAAAGATAGACCTCAGGTCAGGCTATCATCAGCTCAGAGTTTGGGATGAGGACGTGCAGAAGATAGCCTTCAGGTGTCAGTATGTCCACTATGAGTTCTTGGTTATGCCATTCGGCATAACCAATGCTCCAGCAGTGTTCATGGCCCTCATGAACAGGATATTTCAGCCATACCTCGATCGATTTGTCGTGGTCTTCATCGACGACATTTTGATTTACTCGATGACTAAGGAGGAGCATGCCTGCCACTTTCGGGTTGTACTAGACACACTCCGAGAGAACCATCTTTATGGAAAAATCTCGTAGTGTCAGTTATGGATACGCGAGGTCCACTTCTTGGGACACGTCATCTCTGAGGCGAGAGTTGCGGTGGATCCTGCAAATATTGAGGCAGTGCTAGCTTGGGAGCCACCCAGGAGTGTGAAGGAGGTGCGGAGTTTCTTGGGACTAGCTGGATACTACTGGAGATTCGTGCCAGACTTTTATAGAGTTGCGGCACCACTCTCAGCTTTGAAGAAGAAGGGAAAACCCTTTGTGTGGTCATAAAGATGTCAGCAGAGCTTCCAGGAGCTGAGACAGAGATTGACCAGCGCACCTATCTTGAGGTTGTCTTAGGAGGGAGTAGGGTACGTAGTCTACTGCGATGCATCAAGGACCGGACTCGGATGTGTCCTGATGTAGGATCGGGTCGTGATCGCCTATGGATCACGTTAGTTGAGGCTACATGAGCAGAACTACGCTACCCATAACCTAGAGTTAGCAGTAGTGGTCTTCGATCTAAAGACATGGTGACACTACCTGATGGGCGAGTGCTTTATAGTCTTTTTTGACCATCAGAGTCTCAGGTACATCTTATCTCAGAAGGACCTGAACCTGAGACAGTGGTGATGGCACGATTTCCTCCAGGACTATGACTTTGAGATAGTCTATACTCCTGGGAAGGGGAACGTGGTAGCCGATGCTCTCAGCAGGAGGACGGGCATTTAGCTACTTGAGGAGGTGATAGAGCAGCTAGCCTCTTTGCAGATATCCTTCGTGGATAGAGATGGAACAACCTTCCTTCAGTCTCTCACATTCACCCCACCACTACTGCAGCGGGTCAGAGAGGCACATTGTGGGGACGCTGACTATGAGACTCGGCGTGCACAGATATCCTCAGGACAGGCACCTGATGGTTTCTCCTTTGGAGGAGAGCACGAAATCCTTTTCAGAGGACGTACCTTGGTACCAGTTGCATTACGGGAGGAGGTGCTGAGAGAGTTTCACACTTCTCCTTTAGCGGTACATCCTGGAGTGGCGAAGATGTACCAGGACCTCAGACAACAGCACTAGTGGCCGGGCATGAAGAAGGTTGTGGCAGAGTTCATTTCTCGATGCCTCACCTGCCAGCAGGTGAAGGCAGAGCACCAGGTACCAGCAGGCTTGGTACAGCCCTTGGAGGTCCCAGAGTGGAAGTTGGACGGGATATCTATGGACTTCGTGACTGGACTTCCACACACTTCCAGAAGTCACGACTCCATTTGGGTGATTGTAGACCGAATCACCAAGTCAGCACACTTCTTACCCATCATAGAGCAGGGCTCAGTGGATATCTTGGGGCGTCTCTACGTTCAGGAGATTGTACAGCTTCACGGTGTGCCATCATCTATCATCTTCGATCGAGATTCTCGATTTACTTCCCAGTTTTGGAAGGGGTTGTAGGAGGCGTTCGGGACGCAGCTACGTTTGAGCACCGCCTTTCACCCTCAGACGGATGGTCAGACGGAGAGGACCATTCAGACTCTTGAGGACATGCTCCGCGCATGTGTTCTCGACTTTGGTCGCAGCTGGGAGGACCACCTACCCTTGGTGGAGTTTGCGTACAACAACAGCTACCACTCCACCATCGGGATGGCACCATACGAGGCGTTGTATGGCCGACCTTGCAGATCTCCTTTGTGCTGGACAGACCCTGGGGAGTCAGCACTTGTGGGACCGGAGATGGTCCAGGCCATGACAGAGAAGGTCCAGATCATCTAGGAGTGGATGAGGACAGCTCAGAGCTAGCAAAAGTCTTATGCTTACAGGAGGCAGAGGCCACTGGAGTTCGAGGATGGCAACCACATCTTCTTGCGGGTCTCACCTCGACGTAGATTACAGAGATTTGGCCGAGGCGGAAAGTTGTCTCCATGCTTCATCGGACCGTTCCAGGTCCTCAGCAAGATTGGTGAGGTGGCTTATCACCTGGCTCTACCACCTCAGTTGCACCGGGTGCACGACATCTTCCACGTATCTCAGCTGAGGAGATACGTGCACGACCCGACGCATATCATTGACCATGGGGAGCTGGACATTGATGATGGGGAGACTTTTACGGAGGTCCCAGTGGAGATCGAGGATCAACAGGAGATGGTCCTACGTGGACGGTCGATTCCTCTAGTGCGTATCAGATGGCAGCACGGGAATCTCCAGGAGAGCACTTGGGAGCGGGAGGCTCAGATGCATGCTCAGTACCCACTTTTGTTTCCATAGTTTTCGATGTATCTTTACGGGGACGTAAATCCCTAAGGTGGGAGTAATGTAAATACTCGTAAAATTCAAGGAAATTTTTTTCTTAATTTTGTTTGGGATTTTACAAGAACGCAGTTTCTGACGGCACTTGATTCCGAGGCCCGGTGTGTCCGGAATTTCTATTCGAAGTTTAGCTCGGGTACGTTCAGTGAACGAACGAGGAGGAATTTCTAACTTTTAAACCAGTACTCAGAATCAAATTCCGAGGGCACCGATGGAATCGAAGCACCGGTATTTTCTTAGAAACGCCTTTTCTGGAGTTGCGTTTGCTCGGGAGGAATTGTTAAAATTTGGGGAATTAAATGTTTGGTAAAATAAATTGTGTGCAAATTTATTTTATCCTTGGTAGTTAAATTCTCTCATGGGAAGTTGTTGGTGGGGCCCACAACCACCCAACTTCACATGTGAGGTTATGAGGGCGGTAGGGCCCACACGAGCCCCCATCTTCTCATATTCCCTAACTCCTCTAATCTCCCTCTTAAGTGTGTAACCCTTAAAACTTCCCATTTAATTTGTGACCTTCCCTCTCCCCACTTTTATTCAATGCCAACTCATTAATTTAATTAAGTGAGTTATGTATTTGAAATGTTTAATTTTGAAAGGCATGACTTAAGATAATAAAATGATAGGGATCTTATTTTATTAGGTTGGATTGTGTTTTAAGGGGATTGGGGAGAAGGAAACTCTAAGTCTTGAAGTTCATCTTCTTCCTCGTCGTAGAACGCAAAAAACGCTGAACCTTCGACAAAGAACTTCATCACCTCAAAGGGGAGTTCTTCGTACCGTCTTCTTCCCTCTCTGTAGCCGGTGAGAGATGCCATCCTCAGAGATCGACGACGCGATGTCGTGTACCACGACGTCGATGACTCTTTTCTCTGTCACGCCAACGACGCTTACAGAGTCTTCTTCCGTGACGATCTTTTCCGCGACGAACTTTCGTTCTTCTCATTATCAAGGTAGGGGTGTGTTTTTATTTGAGCAATGCTGATTCTTCCTTCCTTTTTTTATCTTGACCCTCTTTTTAGAAAACTGACGTGGAAGGACCGGGACAAACGAACACGGCCCGATCCCTCCGCCGTTTTTGTGAATGTTTGGTGGGATCTTTGTGTTCTTCGTGGGTGATGAACACCGGAACGTTGCTAGTTCTTTGTGCGACGCAACAATCCCAATTGAAGATCCAACATCATGACGTCCTAGCGATGGTGCGACGACGATAGTGGGCGATGGATCAAACTGGAACGGGAGAGACCGTCCCTTGACCGTTCTTTGAGCGGGTGAATCAAATCGTGATTTTTGAGCCGATCGGAGGCCCGAAAACACCGGAGACAATTACGGGACATTGGGGAAAATTAGTGTCCAAAGTTTCGTGATGAGCGGACCGTTAGAATGAATAACGGACAGCACGGGAGGCGCGCTGGCCGGAGGCGTCGATTCTGGAAAATTCCAGAATACACGGCATGTTCCACTAACGAACATGTCGTGTAGTGTGGGTGTACTGCGGCTGGAGTTTTGGGTTTAGACAAGTAACACACGGCGTGTGACCCCGGACACACGGCGTGTAATCTCTACGCAGAATAGAGGAAGTAGCTTAGCGGGACTCGGCGTGTAATATGGGGATACACGGGCATGGATTTGAGTACACGGGTATGTACTCCACCACACGACTAGGCATGGCCAGCATACATGGAGCCGATCTAGATGTTTGGCCAGGGCGTGTAACCATACCACACGCCGTGTACTTACTTTTTACATGAATAGCCCATCGACATGGGTTGTGGAACACGGACAGTACATGTGGAAAGAAGACACGGCGTGTAACAATACCACACGCCGTGTACTTACTTTTTACACGAACAGCCCATCGACACGGGCTGTGGAACACGGACAGTACCCATGGACAGAAGACACGGCGTGTAACAATACCACACGCCGTGTACTTACTTTTTACATGACCAGCCCTGCGACACAGGCCGTAACACATGGGTAGTACCCGGTGTCAGATGACACGGCATGTATCATATATCTACACGCCGTGTACTTTTGGAAAATGGTTTGGTCGTCTTGTTCTCAGTGACTTGGGCACATTTTTCTTGGTTTTCCCCTAAGACATAGGACAAAACGTTGGGTTACATCATCCCTGGACTTTGTGTCATTTGATGTATCATCCTCTCGAATCATGGAGCGGACCCTCCTGAACGAGCTTGCTATGTGCGGGAACCCTAGAGCTAGCTGCGACTGCGACAACGACGACTGTACATAAATCCTTCGTGAATTCAACGACGACGACTACAGCACTCAGCGATCCTACGTGGATCAGTGCTACCAATCCTGTGTGGGTCCGATCATGTGTGGGTCAGCGCTCAGCGGTTTTGTGTGAGCCAGCACCTACATATATTGTGTGGGTCCGATCCTGTGTGGGTCTTTGCAGGGGTTAGTTACCTATCGATCCTGTGTGGGTCAGATCCTTTGTGGGTCATTGCGGGGGTTAGTACCTATCGATCCTTTGTGGGTCCGATGGCTTAGATGAATCAATGGATATACCTGATCATCTCTATCGTCATACGAAGAAGTATACCTATGTGAGCTGAATCATGTTTTGCTTTCCTTTGTGGATTGTGTTGTGCTATCCTGTGTGGATTACGTTTTGCTTCCCTGTGTGGACTGGGTTGTACTTGGGCTCGGATGTTGGAGTCGAACGAGAATTTATGACTTAGGTATATGTATGGGCATATACCTAAGCAATGTCGTATGTTACTTCATGATTGTATTTTTCCTTTGTGGATTATCCTTTGTGGATTCTGGGAGACCTTCGGGGGTCTCGGGGTCCCTACTGAGTAGCTTATACTCACCCCTGCACGGGCTATGTCCGCACTACGTTGTGTTCATTGCATACGAAGGACAGTGCTGATCGTGGTTGAGGCTTGCGGAGTAGGACGGTACCTGGAGGTGGACCACTGGATGGGACATACCCGGAGCGAACGGATGGACCATAGGAGCTGTGGAGGACATCTGTACTCACCCTTCAGGTGGGACTTCCAGTGAATGGATTGACTTTGCGGCTTTACTTTCTGTTGTTATTTTCCCTTTCTAGTTGTACTTTACTTTCAGTTTGAGTTTGTATTCTGGCCCACTTACCTTTCCGCACTTACTTTGTATCAGCTTTTACTTAGTGTTTACTTCTACTTCTTGCTTGTTCTGTGGTGTTTGTTTACTTTACAAAGGCAATGTCTTCCCTTTTTACCAGGATTTACACCTTGGTGCTAGTCTCCAGCCCCTGGCCTATGGAAGGCGGGCTTGGGGTAGTCATGGTACGGGCCCCGAGGACGGGTCGTGACAGTCGTCACATGCCGTGGTGGCAAGAGGCGGATGGCCCGAGCCGACGTCCTGGGAGAGGGGCGGCGCCCATAGGTGCCGCCAGTGGCAGGAGTGGGCGATGCGGACCCCACGTCGTGCCGCGTCACGCCAGACAAAATGGCCCCGCATCTATGGGCTCAGTTGGTAGAGGCGGTCCAGCTTCTGGCAGATGTGGGCCGGCGGAATGGGACAGACCTACGGCCTAGCTGGCAAGTGCAGGTGGGTTGAGCCCCACCCAGCTGGCCGGACCAACCGCGGCCCGGGCCCACGAACCAGTCAGGCCGTCCCGATGGGCCGGACCCAATGGAACCAGGCCGAGCCTTCTTGGGCCAGACCCGGGTGGGGTCAGGTAGACCTCAGGACCCGTTGCGTCAGGCCGACCTGACCAAGTTGGACTGGGCCCAAACCCAACCGACCCCCGAATAAAGAAACACTCGTAAATGACAAACCGGGTGTCCGTTTGACATGTCATCAGTGGAGTTGGGACCCCTTTTGAGAAGTGTTTCATTTTCCATAATCTAGTGGGCCTGACTGAGCTGGGCCAAACTGAGGTGCGATCACCCCTATTTCATAGAAAGGGGTATAACTAATAGACCGGGTGTCTTATCGACGTGTTGTCTATGGCATAAGGACACTCGTGAAAGGGTGGTCCTTTGGTGATACTCTAAGTGATTTTTGATGGATTTTGACGTGCAACCTGTGTTGGATCAGATTTGAATCCAACCGGGCCCGTTTTTACAAAAGTGTCCATATCTTACAGACCAAGCGTCTGATCGACGCGCCGTCTTTCACGTTTGGACCCCTATGATGGGGCGGTCCCTTGGGTGTGCTTTCTGCGAGACTTCATACCGGTTTAAATACAACTGATGGATTGAGGAGCGGTTCTCCCAGAATCAAGCATGCTATGAGCTGGAATCCAGTGGTTGGTTGTGACATGAAGAAGAAAAGCGACCAATACGGGTCACCATCAAAAACCCCATAGTGGGATGATCTATCTATACGACTAATCATACAAACCTCTATATCAGTGACCAAGGAGGGTCAGCACCATAGACCAATACGGGTCAGCACCAGTGACCAATACGGGTCAACACCAGCAACCAATACGGGTCACCATCTAGAGACCAATACTGGTCAGCACCAGCGACCAATATGGGTCAGCATCGAGCGACTAATACATGTTAGAAGCAGTGACCAATATGGGTTAGCATCTAGTGACCAATACGGTTCAGCACCAGCGACCAATACGAGTCAGCATCTAGCAACCAATACGGGTCATCATACAGTGATGGGGTTCTTTAATGAAACACACAGATGACCCGTATTCCACAACGTAACAATTAATTTAGTGGTTCAAAATAGTGATGTTGTTTTATAAATGAAACAGCGTAACGACCCGACGTCACATAATTATGGAAATGCTGCAGCATGGTTTAATAAATAGTTCGACGTGTCGAGAAAAATAAGGAGGAAGGATTTGGGGGATTCTCAGGAGAAGCTCTGATGCACTTCCACCCCATCGAAGATTGTTGAACGATGAAGAACACCTTTAAAATGTCAGAACTGGGAAGTTCTATCGATGTTGTAAACCCTCGAGGATGAACGTGCAATAATGAACATAAAAAAGGTAGGGGTTTTACGTGCTTTGATGTTACCTCTCTTCTGTTCTTGAAAAATATAATGAATGCGGAACAACCAACTAATGGGTTGATCTGCGTCTCATCTAATCACATGGGTGATTGTTGCGGGACCTTAAATTCAGGGATTATTATTTCTTTTGTTATCATTAAATTTTCTTCATGTTTAAAATGCTAATGCGGAGGGCACGGGCCAAAACCAACAAGGCTCGGACACTCCGCTAATATGGTCCTTGGTTCGTTCTTCATGGTGGAACAACGAATGTGGAAGAATGGCATTTGGGGGCCGGGAAACGATGACTGTATTCCGGTTGCCCGCGGAAACAACCGTTGGTGCGCCATACTGGCAGCGACCGGCAGTGGCCGGAGGAGACCCACAGCAACCAACCACGGGCAGTGGAAGGCGGTGCGTCGTCACTTTTCGTGGGGGATAGAGGCGGACGGCACGATTTGGTCATGTGGGATATGGGAAATGCCCGCAGTCACCGTCTTAGGAAGGAGGGGGCGGTGCAGACCCGACGCCATGCCGTGTCATATCGGACGAAATGCCCCTACATCTACATGGCCAGCTGGGAGAAGCGGTATGCCTTCAGGTGGACCAGTCCAACCATGAATCGTGCCCAATAAATATTTTGTCCGACCCCAACGGGCCAAACCTAGAGGAACTGGGCGGACCCTTCATGGGTCGGACTCAGGGAGGGTCAGGCAGACCCCGAGACCCATTGCATCGGGCCGACCTGACCAAGTCGGACCAGGCCCAGACCCAACCGACCCCCGAATAAATAAATTCCCATAATTAAAAACTTGGGGGTCCATTTGACACGCCTTCAGTGGTGTTGGTACCCCTTTTGGGAAGCGGTCCCTTTGGCATATTCCGACAGGCCTGGCCGAGCTGGGTCAGACCAAGGTGTGATCACCACTGTTTCACAGAATGGGGTGCAACTAACAGACCGAGCATCTGATCGACGATCCATATGTGGAATAAGGAACCTTGTGACAAGGAAGTCCTTTGTAGATACTGTAAGTGAGTTTTTATGGAGTTTTATGTGTGACCAGGGTTGGGTCATACTTGAATCCAATCGGGCCCTTTTTACAAAAGTGCCCATATCTCACAGATCGGGCATCTGATCGACGCGTCATCTGTCCCGTTTAGACCCATATGACAGGGAGGTCCCTTGGGTATGCTTTTTATGAGAATTTTTACTAGTTTAAATATTAATAATGTCTAAAGGAGTGGTTCTCTTAGAATCAAATGTTCTATGCGCTGGAATCCAGTGGCTGGTTGTGACATGAAGAAGAAGAGCGACCAATACGGGTCAGCATCAGAAACTCCAGAGGGGGATGATATAGTTGTCCGACTAATAATTACTACCTCTATATCAGTGATGAAGGCGGGTAAGAACCAGTGACCAATACGGGTCAGCAGGAGTGACCAATACATGTCGGCACCAGCGACCAATTGGGGTGAGCACTAGTGACCAATATGGGTCATCATCTAGCGACCAATACGGGTCGGCACCAGCGACCAATACGGGTCAGCATCTAGAGACCAATATGGGTCCGCACCATTGACCAATATGATTCATCAAATAGCAACCAATATGGGTTAGAACCAGTGAAGAATTAGGGTCATCACCAGTGACCAATACAAGTCATCATCGAGCGACCAATACAGGTCAGCACTAGTGACCAATACGGGTCAGCATCTAGCGACCAATATGGGTCAGCACCAGCGAATAGTACAGGTCAGCATCTAGCGACTAGTATGGGTAATCATACAATGAACTATATAGGTTTTTAGTAGAGTTATACAGATATGATGATCTGTATGTATGATTGGTCATCCCTATCCCAGTAACCTTGATGTTATACCATTAGAGTGAGCTATCTATTTTTTTGTCCTTCATTATTTAGATCATGCTTGTGATATTATCTTTGTGGTATTTCTTGTGATGTTTTCCATTTTGGATTACTGATAGACCTTTGGGGGTCTCGGGTTCCCCTACTAAGTTGTTATACTAACAACCTGCATCGGTTCCACCTCCACGTGTGTGTCTGGTGCAGACTACGGACGTTCTGAGGCAGACATTGGAGGTTTGGGACTTGTTATAGCTTGGTGTGATAGGATTAGTTGATATCCTCTTGTTCAACATCTGACCTAAAGCTAATACCCTTTGGGTATAGCTTCAGGGCAGATGCGATAGCTGTTTACTTTCCTTTAGTTTCTAGGGCTTTTATTCTGACCCATTGTTTTAAGTTTATAGTTGTACTTGTGGTTGTGCTTTACTCTTTTGGTTATACTTTACTCTAATGGTTGTACCTTACTTATTTGGGTTTTTTACTTAAGTTTCCCTTTTTGAGTGTGTACAGATCATTAAATCAATGCCTTCCTTGTTCGGGAAAAGCCGTCAGGTGCTAGTTAACAACCTTTGGCCTATGGAAGGCGGGCTTGGGGTAGTCATGTCCAGGCCCCGTGGAATGGGTCATGACAAAGTGGTATTAGAGGGCGGTCAGTTATACCATAAGAACTAAGAGTATACTTTTAATGAGGAAATGGTGTAATGTTTCTTGAGTTTGGTTTTCAGTACAGGGAGTCCAATGTTGGTGCAGCGGCTAATGTATCCATACACCAGGACCCTGAATTCTGTTTTCCGACTTAGTACATGATAATACCAATTGCTAGTGTTTTGAAAGAATTTATTTATCTTTCTTGATTCATCTCACCTGGTACAACTTATTGATCATGGCACATTTGTTTCTTACAGGATGCCTCCAAGAAGATATCATGTTAGGATTCTAGTTAGAGATCGTGATAGTGGCCCACCGAGTAACGAGGCATCAGTACAGGGACCACTCATAGTGATGGAACCATCGGGTGGTGTACCAGCACCAACACCACCCATTTAGTAGTAGATGATACCATTGGATAATGCACACCGACTGAGTGTGTTTCATGAGTTATAAGGAAATAGACCTCTGAGGTTTAGAGGCAAGATCGACCCCCAGGGAGTAGAAGACTGGCTTGAGGTTGTTTCGTGGGTGTTTCTCTTAGTAGAGACACCCGCCGAGTAGATAGAGATCTTTTTCACTACCATTTTTCAGGGCTTGGCAGGATGATGGTGGATCTCAATGCTCCAGCTGAATGAGGATACGACCCTCACCTGGTCGGAAATTGAGAGCCTTTTCAGGGCGGAATTTGTGCCAATGACACTACGCTCTATGCGTATTTAAGATCTGATGCATCTGCAGCAGGTCAGCCAGACTATGGCTCGGTACTCTGTGTGATTTACTGAACTCTCCCAATAATCTAATAACATGGTATGGGACCCTTACTTGAGGGCCCGAACCTTTTATCAGGGGCTCAGACGAGAGATTAGAGTTATGACAGTTTCTCTCAGCATCCCAACACAGGCTAGGGTGCTAGAGTAAGCTTTTCTAATGGGGAGCTTCCTTGTTGAACATGCACCGACACTGAGATCCCCTATTAGATGAAAAGTATAAGAATCATATACAATTGGAAGTCGATATATGACACAGAATATCAAGAAGGCTATACCTTCTAGAGGGTGACCTCGGGACGTAAGGTCAGAGGTGCGAGGCTCGGGAGGCTGAGGGAGCCACCAGCAAGGCATGACCTGTTTTTTCTCCAGGGTATAGGGTTACAGATCTTGTGAGTATCCAACTCCCTGTGTGGATGATCGGAAGATGGTGGAGGGTACACTGAGGTAGTGGCAGCGACAGGATCATGAGCATCAACCAGGTGGCGGACAAGGCAGGGGAGTAGGACGTGCAGTGGGAGGTGGTCAGGGTCACCATGCACTACCACCACCACCCCCAGGTGGTCCACCACATGCTCAGAATATAGGTGAATGGGGACAGGTCCAGATACAGGCAGTAGAGGCTCATGATCCTGAAATCCCTGAGATAATACGAGGTACGGTATATATCTTCTCTACTTTATAAACAGTGATTATCGACACTAGTTCAAGCCATTCATTCCTTGCTATGGACTTAGTTCGGGACTCTGAGATTCTGACTGAGCTTTTAGCTCGAACTTTGCATTTGGATACTCCTACGGGAGGAGATTTAGTGGTCGCACATTGGTTCTAATAGTGTGATATTACTCTCAGAGAAGATATGTTTAGATGGGATCTTCTAGTAGTAGTGTTGAATCCCTGCGATGTCATTCTAGGCATGGACTAGCTATCGGCAGTTCACACACATATTGACTTCTTGAGATGTACAGTGCAATGCACGCGCAAAGAGGGAGGCCAGTTTACTTTTGTTGGTGAGAAGGAAAACAGAGTAGCATGAGATGGACTTGCGCTTAGGAGGGTGCAGCCGATTACATATCAGCTTGCTTGAATGACCTTCAACATAGTGGATAAGGCGATTCCACAGTTCCCAGTGGTGGTGGATGAGTATGAGGACATCCTTCCAAAATATGTCTTAGTACTACCTCCTTATAGAGAGGTAGACTTATGCATTGACTTGTACCCAGGAACATAACTGATATCTACACCAGCATATCAGATGGCCCTTGTGGAGCTCCGAGAGCTGAGGGTATAGTTGGAGGACTTACAGAGGAATAGATTTGTAAGGCCCAGTATTTCTCAATGAACATCCTCGGTGTTGTTTTCCAATAAGGCAGACAAAAGTTTGTGGATATGCATGGACTTTCGGCGCCTAAACCAGGTGACTGTGAAGAAAAAGTATCCTCAATAGAGGATAGATGATCTCTTCGACTAGCTGAAGAGAGATCGTTGCTTTTCAAAGATAGACCTCAGATCAGGATATCACCAGCTCATGGTATGACATGAGGAAGTACCGAAGACAGCCTTCAGATTTCGGTATGGACATTATGTGTTCTTGGTGATGCTTTTCGGCATGACCAATGCTCCAGTAGTGTTCATGGGGATCATAAGGATCTTTCAGCCATACCTCAATCGCTTTGTGGTGGTCTGAATCGATGACATATTGTTATACTCAACGCCCGAGGAAGGGCACTTTGTACACTTGAGTATAGTTCTGGACACACTCAGGGGGCACCAGTTATGTGAGAATCTCTCGAAGTGTGATTTAAGGATACTGAAGGTCCACTTCTTAGGACATGTCATCTCAGAGGTTGGAGTTGTAGTGGATCTAGCAAAGATCAAGGCAGTACTTGCTTGGGAGCCACCCAGGAGTATTACTAAGGTGCGGAGCTTCCTTTTATTATAAGTCTACTATGGGAGGTTCATGACCAATTTTTCCAGAGTAGAAGAACCTATTACTACCTTGAAGAAGAAATGGAAACCCTTCCTATGGTCAGATACAAGTCAGTAGATCTTTCAACAGTTGATTCAGAGCTTGACCAGTTCTCCAATCCTGAGGTTTCCAGAGGAGGGAACGGACTACGTAGTTTACTGTGATGTATCAGGGACCGAAATTTTTTGCATCCTGATACAGGATGGTGTAGTGATTTCTTATGGATCACGAAAGTTGAGTCCACATGAGAAAAATTATGTGACTCACGACTTGGAGTTGGCAGCAGTAGTCTTCGCACTGAAGATGTGGCGACACTACATTATGGGCGAGTGATTCATTGTTTACTTAGAACACAATAGTATAAAATATATCTTCACATAGAAAGGTATGAATCTGAGATAGTGGTGTTGGCAAGAGTTCCTCCAGGACTATGACTTTGAGATAGCCTATACTCCTGGGAAGGGGAATGTTGTGGTTGATGCAATTATTTTTAGATCGAGTTCACAGCAACTGAATGAGGCTTTAGAGTAGTTATCCTTGCTTTAGATATCCTACGTGGATAGATATGAGACAGTCTACCTCCAGTTGATGGTAGTTTCCCCTCCACTCTTTCAGAGATTTAGGGAGGCACAACTCAGAGAAAGAAGCTACGAGACTACACATGAATAGATATCATCAAGCCATGCACTTGACAGATATTCTGAAGGTGGATAGCACACTATCCTTTTCATAGGACGTACAGCTATACCAGTGGTGCTATGAAAGGAGGTGTTGATGGAGTTCCATACATCCCCACATCCAGGTGTGATGAAGATGTTTCTGGACCTCTATCGTCAGTACTGGTGGCCAGGGGGTGAATAAAGATATGGAGGAGTTTTTTTCTAGATGTATCACTTGCCAGCTACTGAAGGCCAACCACCAGGTACCACCAGGCTTGACCCAGCCCCTCGAGATACCAGAGTTTAAGTTGGAAGAGATATCGATGGACTTTGTGATGGGGTTACCTTGTACGTTTAAAGCGCACGATACAATCTAGGTGATCGTTGATCAACTCACCAAGTCGTCCCACTTACTTTCTATTTGAGAGAAGGATTGGGTAGAGGTCTTGGGATGTCTCCAGGTTCAAGAGATCATGTGACTTCATGGGGTGCCTTTGAAGATAGTCTCAGATCATGACGCACGCTTCACATACTGGTTGTAGAAAGGACTGTAGGAGGATTTCATAACCCATCTTCGCTTGAGTACAGATTTTCACCCACAGACCAATGGTCAGACTGAGCAAACCATACAGACCATGGAGGACATGCTTCGTGCATGTGTCCTAGATTTTGGTCATGGTTGGGAGGACCGCCTACCCTTGGTGGAGTTCGCGTACAACAACAACTATCACTCCATCATTGGTATGGCACCTTTTTAGGCATTTTACGGACGACCGTGTAGATCACCCTTGTGCTGGATGGATCCAAGAGAGCCAGCACTCGTGGGCCTAAATATGGTGCGGGCTACCACTAAGAAGGTGCACATCATCCGAGAGCGGATGAAGACTGCACAGAACTGATAGAAGTCATATGCTGATAGGCGATGGAGATCAATGGAGTCCTAGGAGAGGGACCACATATTCTTGCGAGTCTCCCCCTCCACGGGGAAAACGAATATTTATTCATGGCGGGAAACTCTCACTGAGGTTTATCATAACATTAATAATACTTAATAGGATTGTCTAGGTGACTTACCATTTGGAACTACCACCGCAATTGGAGAGGGTGCACGGCGTCTTCCACGTATCCCAACTGAGGAGATACATGCAAGACCCATATCACGTCATCTACCATGATGAGCTGGAGATTGAAGATGGGGCGAATTTTGTGTAGTACCCAGTGGAGATAGAGGATTGATAGAAGAAGATCATTCATGGGTGGTCGATACCTCTAGTACGCATTCTGTGGAAACATGAGAATCTCCAGGAGAGCACATGGGAGAGAGAGGCTCATATGTGTTCCCATTACCCCTCTTTGTTTGTGTAGCCTCATTTGGATTTTGGGGACGTAAAGCCCCAATGTGGGGATAATGTAAATACTGGGAAAATTCCATGATTTTTTTAATTATTGTGGATTATTTCGATTCTAGGAAATTTGGCGGCGCATAATTTCGAGGCCCGATGTGCCCGAAATGGATTTCTGAACTTTTTTTAGGTACATTTAATAAACTCGCTAGAGGAATTTTCTATCTTTTGAACTGGTTCTTGGATTAATAATAAAAGGGAACCTTTGAATCTGAAACATAAGGATTCGCCTAGAAATGACTTAACTTCTTCCAGCGAGGGCCGATCTGAAAATTATTTTTTGGATTTTTCGAGAAAAATAATAAAATAATTTAAAATAATTATTTTATTCTTTTCTCTCCATTTCATGGAAGACGGTGAAATTGTGGGGCAGAGACGATATGACAACGGTGCGCTTTAATGAAACACATGGATGACCCGTATTCCACAACGTAACAATGAATTTAATGGTGCAAAATAGCAACACTATTTTATAAATGAAACAATGTAACGACGTGACATCACATAATTATGGAAACTCTATAGCATGGTTTTATAAATAGTTTTACATGTTGGGAAAAATAAATAGGAAGGATTTGGGGGATTCTCAGGTGAAGCTCTGACGCACTTCCACCCCAGCGAAGAAAGAAAAACGAAGAAGAACGCCTTTCGAAGGTCAGAACCGGGAAGTGTCGTCGATGCCATAAACCCTAGAGAATGAACGTGTGGAAAAAACATCATAAAAGTTAAAGGTTTTACATGATTTGATGTTCCATATCTTCTTTTATTAAAAAATATAATGAACGCGGACCAACCGACTAACAGGTTGATTCGCGTCTCATCTAATCATGCAGGTGATTGTTGCCGGATCCTTAATTTGGGAATTATTATTTCTTTTGTTATTATTTATTTTTCCTCATGTTTAAAAATCTAATGTAGAGGGAGTGGGATGAAACCAACAAGGCTCGGACCCTCCACTAATCTTGTCCTTGGTGCGTTCTTCATGGTGGAACAACGAACACGACAACAAGGTGTTTGAGGGTTGCGAAATGACGACGGCATTCCCGTGGCCCACGGAAACAATCATCAGTGTGCCATGTTGGTGGCATCCCGCAGTGGCCAGAGGAGATATGTGGAAACCGGTCGCAGGAAGTGGAAGGCGGTGGTCCATTGTCCACCGTGGTGGCCAGAGGCGGCCAGCCCGAGCTCGCTGCACGAAAGATGGGTGGCGCCAGTAGGCGCCTCCGGCGACAGTAGCCGCGGCCAACAGGAAACGACAGGAGGGGGCGGAAAACCTTGTGTTGCGCTGCCTCGCCCCGGATGAAACGGCCCTGCATCCACGGGGCCAACTGGGACAAGAGGTCCTCCTTCAGGAAAACCGATCCCGATATGGGCCAGCCAAACATGCTGGACCCGCAGGCTAGCGCAGGTGGGCCGAGCCCCACCCGGTGGGCCAAGCCCCACCCGGTGGGTCGGGCCAACTACGACCTGGGCCTGTGAACTAGTTGGGCTGACCTCGATGGGCCGGACCCAGTGGAACCAGACCAACCCATCACGGGCCGAACCCGGGTGGGTTCTGGCAGACCCTGGGACCCGTGGCATTGGGCCGACCTGACCAAGTCGGACAAGGCCGAGACCCAACCGTCCCCCAAATAAAGAAATGCTCGTAATTGAAAAACCAGGTGTTCATTTGACATGTCATCATTGTAATTGGGACCAATTTTTGGAAGCGGTCCCTTTGGCATATTCCGGCGGGCCTGACTGACTCGGGCCAGACCAAGGTGCGATCACCCCCATTTCACGGAAATGGGTGTAACTAACAGACTGGGTGTCTGATTGATGCGTCGTTTACAGCATAAGGACCCTTGTGACAAGGCAGTCCTTTGGAGATACTCTAAGTGAATTTTGACAGATTTTGACATGAAACCTTGGTTGGATCAAACTTTAATCCAACCAAGGCCTTTTTACAAAAGTGTCCATATCTCACAGACCAGGAGTCCGATTGACGAACTGTCTCCCACGTTTAGAACCCTATGACGGGACGTCCCATTGGGTATGATTTTTGCAGAACTTCGTACTGTTTTAAATATGACTGATGGCATGACGAGCGGTTCTCCCAAAAGCAAGCATGTTATGAGCAGGAATCCAGTGGTTGGCTGTGACATGAAGAAAAAGAGTGCCCAATAGGGGTTAACATCAAAAACTTCAGAGTGGGGTGATCTAGCTGTAAGACTAATCTTCCATACCTTTGTACCAGCGACCAAGGTGGGCCAGCACCAGCAACTAATACGGGTCAACATGTGGCGACCAATACGGTTTACCACCAGCGACCAATACAGTTCAGCATCCAGGGACCAATACGGGTTAGCACTAATGACCAATACGGGTCAGTATCCAGGGACCAATACTGGTCAAAACCAGTGACTAATATAGTTCAGAACCAACGACTAATATGGTTCAGCATCTAGCAACCAATACGGGTGATCACTAGCGACCAATACGAGTCAGCATCTAGTGACCAATATGAGTCAGCACCAGCAACCAATATAGGTCAGCATCTAGAGTCCAATACGAGTCAGCATAAAATGACCTATACGGGTTAGTAGTAGAGTTAAAATGGATAGGATGATCTGGTTGTACGACTTTTCATCCCTATCTTAGTAACCTTGAGGTTATACCATTAGATTGAGTTGTCTCTTTCTCTTAGTGCTTCATGATTTTGATCATTCCTTTGATATTACCTTTGTGTTATTTCTTGTGATGTTTTCTTTGTGGATTATTGAGATACCTTCAGGGGTCTTGGGGTCCCCTACTAAGTTGTTATACTCACCTCCTGCACGGGCTCTGCCCACACGTGTGTGTCTAGTGCAGACTACTAATGCTCCAAGAAAGACTTTGGAGGTTCATGACTTGGTGTATCTTGGTGTGATGGAATCATTCGAGATCATCTTCTTTGACTTCATACCTACAACTACTACCCTCCAGGTAGAGCTCCAGGGTAGATGTGACAACTGTTTACTTTTGTTTAGTTTCTAGGGCTTTTATTCTGGACCACTATTTTCTATTTACAATTGTACTTGTAGTAGTACTTTACTCTTGTGCTTATACTTTACTCTCATGGTTGTACCTTAATTTTGTTAATTTTTTACTTCATTTTCCCTTTTTTAGTGTGTATAGATCTCCAAGGCAATGCCTTCCCTATTCAGGAAAAGCCTTCAGGTGCTAGTCACCAACACCTGGCCTATGGAAGAAGGGCTTGGGGTTGTCACGTCCGAGCCTCGTGGGATGGGTCATAAAACATTTACAAGAGTTTAAGTCAAATTAATAGTAGACACTAACTAATATTGAAGCATATACATGGTTTGATATATGGCCCATAAGGAAACCAATGGAACAGATTAGTTCATTTCAAGAATAACCTTCAATGCCCAACTATTAAATGATCCTTCTACATCCAATTCCTAGTAATCCGCATCTGTTCATTGATATTCCATTTCTGTGAATGCCCCCCAACTCCCCATACAGTATCACATCCCCTCTATATTGTGACCCCTCCCCCTGCATTTTCCCCTCTCCATACATAGCCCTCCCCCTCCCCACTTGAATTCCCTTAACCCCTCCCCCCAGAACCCCCAGAATAGCCCCCCTCTCCACCTGAATCACCCCCCCCCCCCCCCGTAGCCCCCACCTCCACCTGCATAGCCCCCCCCCCCCCACCCCTAGACAGTCCCCCAACCCTACCTGATCACATAACATCAATTTGTATTTACAATAGTCATGAAAAGAAAAGTTATAGTAGAATGGAATTAGAAAAATAAAAGAAGAAGAGGAATAAATGGATGGGAGAGGAAGGATATGAGGAAGAAGTATCTCTCTTGTAAATACCACTTCCGTAGGGGCCTACTAAGACCTCCCAAAGACCATAAAATGTTTAAGGTACCAACATATGCCAAATTAAAAATGAAATAATTCATTTCCAACCTACTAGACTCACTTATTTAATTTCCAGATCCAACTACCATACAACCCCAACTAACAAAAAAACTAATACAAAGTAAATCAACACACTTACCCCACCTTTTAACAATTTTCCCACATGCCTAACATACACGGGAAACCCACAAACATAACATTTCTACCCACCCCACCAATCAAAACCTACATTTTCCAAATTTTTGACTTCCAAAAATACTCAACAGCTTTAGCACTAGAATTAAAACATCCTCTCTCCCTTTGAAGACAATGAATTTATTTGGAATGCATGGGAAAAATGGGAAACTGGTATATTTGGATAGAGTTTCCAATATAATTCCAAATAAAATGATGTTATCTATGATCTTAAACAATTCTTATAGGATATTTTCATATATATAAATTCATTAAAATAACTATCAGTAATAAACTCCAAACCTACAACTAATCCACTCATATTTGGATTCCTAGAAATAGTATCACCCTTGTTTTCCCCATTCCCCAATATCCTAGAAGCCAAAGTATATTCATATAATTCTAACAAAGATTATAAAATAAGGAATTTCATCACTCGAGTATGCTTAGGATGATTTGACACCTCACTAAGCCTTGATATATACACAATATCAAATTTACCACCTATGTCATGGGATCACTCACCGATTTCACCTCACCACAAACTTTTGTAAACTAAGATACCTTCACAAGGAAATCCTTATCCTCACTAAATTATTCAAAACTAATGCTAGGATAGGTGAAGTTATTTCCTTAATTTCCATGAAAAACTTGTGAAACTAGTATAAATTCCCTAGAAATAGGTTTTGATTGAAAATAAGAAACAAGTTGAGTCTCTAGAATTGCTTCACCAGTTCTTTTCATATATCCTCCAATGTAGAGGGACCCCACACAAACATCTCCTTCCCACTCCACCCATTTGGGTTAAAATAAAGTCATTTATTCCCAATTGTTAGGATTCTATACTATTATTCTCTCAGTAAAAAGTGCATGAGATACTAATCCAGAAAATGCTTTAACCTCCTCGAGAACATTAGGTTATTTCCCTAAATTATATTCTTCAAACAAATTAGAAACACATGGTATATTGTCCTCCTCTATAGTAAACATTGTAATACTATTATCAGGAAGAATGAATCATTTTTCATAGTCACAGTATGAAAGAGGTGAAATGTAACTCTATACTCCTTGGAAATCATGTGTTTCCATCATTGACATCACTACCACTCTAGTAAAAAGCTTAAAAGATAAAATAGGAACAATTTTTTCCTCCTTATCACTTATATGTTACTTACATACAATATCATCCTAAAATGTATAAAATTAAATATCTATTTTTTACTATTCCTATTGAAATTTCCTTAAATCATGTAGTACTCATTAGAGTCTGAAGATCACTTTTTCCAGAGTCGAAGGTTCCTTATGTATTTTCTTTCATGGTCTTATAATTTCTCCCCATAATCCTGAAAAAATTTCTTGAATTTTTTTCAGTAATATTATTCGTTTTTTCCATTCTTGTTCCCCCCTCCCCACTCCCCCTGGACATCCCCCACCTCATATTTTCTTGACGGTATCACATTCGAATCTGTTATGTGAATTTTTAAACAACAAAGATTCATGTTCATTTATGAGTCTCATGATAACTTGATACATATCTATTCACTCAAATCACAAAACCATTAGAAGTTCAAATAAATCTAATAAAACTAAATTAATTAGGTAATAACCCCTAAAACATGTGAAGCACATGATGAATAACTGATTATTATCCCATGTTTTCTCATTAGTCTAATTGCCTTTATAGATGGTTTTTAAAACAAAATGAGATAGTAAATTTGAATGAGAAACTATAAAAATAAAAGAAACAGACCTCTTCAATATGATGCGTGATGCGGGGTCATGGATGCTACCTCTATACAGTGTGGCATGGGCCTATAATAAATAAAAATTATGAATATTTTAATAATGAAAATAATATAAAATAAATAAATAAATTCAGTATAAACTTTTGTCGTATGATCCCCAGCACCATTACCCAGATTCACATATTCCATCAATGTTCTAAGCCCAATGATCAATTGCACATTTACCTCCTAAGAATCATGAAATCATGCCTCAAAATCTATCAGATGTTGTGTCACCCCAGAAACAACAGGACCCACAGCCTTAGCACGTGAAACTATGGAATGAGGAATCCATGTCCCATATGTCAAACTATATCCATTCCCATTACAACCAATAATGCGATAGAATATATCATCCCTTCACATAGAAAGTTGTCACTGGTCCTCTGGAAGTTGTGCTAACTCAGATTCAAATTTATCCTATGTAATATTTAAATATGTGTGTGTATGTGTATGAGTTTATATACAGATGCATGTAAGTATTGGTAATTAGTACAAGAACTTACTATAAGATCTGCAGTCTCTCGATTGTTTCGATCACGTGTCCTCATCCACACCTATATTTTATCGATCGATGCAACCTGATCCAGTAATTATATACCAATAAAATATATAAATATAACCCAAAACCATATTAAATAATAATTTTAAAAAAATAATAATAAATACATCATACTGGATCTGAGACACGTGACAAGTCTTGAGCCTGTGAGGGGGTCCCTACAACACTCAATTCTCAGAATGACGCACTGACACATCCGACATTAAATTAATTCAAATTTTAAACAAATAAAATGTCACACATTATTTAAAATATATATACCAAAATAAATAAACTAACTTCAATGACCACAATAGACCAATATGAAACTAACTCATGCTACTGAGATGGGAGAACACCTCTCAGGGCATTTTCCAGAATGTTGGGGGCTCCCACATTGGGTACCGATTGCTCCCTCTTGACTCTGGATTTATGATTATTCCACATCTTACAAAAAGATTCTATACACACTGGTGGAAACTCATCAAGGCACACTTTCATATTATTATATTTAAGAAAACAAAATAACACATGTTAGTATTTTTTAAACATAGGGAAGAAACTAAAATGGTCCTCTTACATGAACTTCCCTCCATAGCCGATCTAATGTATCATGAGGGAAAGAAGGCCAGTCACGTGTGGTCAATGAAAATTGGTGTGGGTCGCATCTGACATGACCCATCTAGAAAATAAATGAAGGTTCAGTCACTCCCATGGGATGAAATCACTCGTCAAATGATACGTCTAAGGTCATGTCAAAATTCCAAGATGAAATTCCATGATCAATGCCTCTCCTACGAGAGGAAGAAGTGGTCAAGTCTGATCCTGTTGAAAAAAATTGTACACATAATTTGATAGATGTGAATATATATATATATATATATATAAATTTAATTAAAAAAATAAACACAATTACATTCATATAAACCTTAACCTTGAGACGTAGATGGCTCTGCAAAATGATGTGGATATGGTGCATCTTCCCCTAACATTCCTATAGTCATAGAAAACATTAGTAAGGAAAGGATTCATTTCCAATTATAGTTTCTATCTATATAGACCAATATAAAAAAAATATAATCAAATGAATCTATCCCAAGCATATCAAATCACACCATTTCATATTCAAATATGGGTTATCCTATGCCTGATGAAATAGTAAAAAGAATAATATAGTGAAATAATCTATTTGTTTTATTTAATAAATTATTTATAAAATATTCTATTGAAATTTATCCAACCATATTGATTGAATTTTTAATATTTATTTTAATCATCAATGTTAAAAAATTAAAAAAAAAGTTAAACAATTCATAAAAGGTTAAACAATTTAAAAAAATGCTTTAAACAAAAGAGATGGAAAAAAAATTATACCTTTCATTAAACATTAAAATCGGTCGTTTCTCCTTGAATGCCTTCCCTAACCCAATAAATATCTTCTTAACATTGAACTACGATATTTTGATCAATCTTTTTTGCAACAAAGGCAACAATCTTGAGTTCATCTCATTCAAATAAAAACACTCATCTCTAGTACATTTCCATAGGTACTTTCCAACTAGGATTCAATGGAAATGTAACGAAGAAAACTTGTTCTGATTGTGATGTCAAAATGAAAGGTTCGTTACCAACTCGTTCATTTCTATATAACATATTTTTAAATTCACCAATGTAAACAGTTATTGATCGACTTTACTTCCACACACTGGATCAACCCAATTACACTTTGACAATATGTATTTAAACATGTGTGTGTATACAACTTCAATGATGTCTATCAATTGACCATAGTAATAACCAGAATTGATGGTTGGATCATCAACTAGTTTGTTAAATTCTTTAGTTAGAGTGGGGTCACCTAACTCTCTCAGGTTATAAACCTACATAATTCACCGAATTAAATAATTATTTCTACAGAAAGAAATTTTTTTTACACTTCACTCATAATGAAAATCAATTTTAATGTACAGAATCCTTGAACCAATCATGAAATGGAACATAATGAGATTATTGAATTTGATACTCAGACGCACAAGACATCTCTTCTTTTAGATCACTAATGTGTTTCCTGAAAATGATAACGCGATTTTTAAATGATCAACTTTATATTTGAAAAAAACATTTAAAAGATAAACAAAAAAAGTGATAAGACACTTACTGCATTAATGGTATAATTGATGGAGTATTGAACAAGATATATCAATGAGATTGTATCCACTCAATATTTTCCATATCAAATATGGTTCCTTATCCAACTAGAGAATCATGAATTTGAGAGGACTTATCTAATTTTGTTTCTACATCCATAATATATTCTTCACAAAAAGTAATACACTCATCCATCAAATAGCCATTGGATATTGATGCCTCCGGATGAGCATTATTAAATATAAATCATTTCAATGTATTCAGATACTGGTTAATAGGATACATCCACCTTAATTTCACTAGACTAGTATGCATTACTTCATTAGTTAGGTGCACTACCAAGTAAACCATAACATCAAAAAATGAGGGAGGGAATATTTTCTCAAAGTGAAAAGGCATAAGTACAATTCTTTCCTGAGAATTTATTAAATCACTCATTTGTTGATTTCTTAAAAAACGTTGTCTAAAATAATTACTCATTTCAATCAACAGTTGAACAACATTGGGGGATAAAAAATCACAAATTTCAATTAGAATCAACTGCTGAAGTAGTATGTGATTGTCATGAATTTTCAACCCTTGCAATGTCATGCTCATCATATTCTCGCACTTTGATATATTAGAAGAGTAACCATCAGGGACCTTGAGAAAATTAAAAATGGAAAGAAATTTCTCTTTCTTTCTTTTTAGTCATTGTATACTATACAGAAGGCATATATTCCTTGTTTACCTTATCCAACTTTAAATGCAACTCTTTTCTTAGACCCATATCTTCCAAATCACAACATGCATAAACATGGTCCTTTGATTTTCCACTAACACCTAAAATTTTCCACAATATATTATCACAAACATTTTTTCAATGTGCATGACATCCAAATTATTCCATAGCATGTTAGTTTTCCAATAAGGGATATTGTAATAAATAAGTTTGTCTTTTCAATTGTGACTGCTCTATCTACCCAAAACACAAATATTAGGTAATGAATGAGCTACCAAATCCTAAAAATCATATACCATGCGGATGTTTTCTTCCTCAATATGCGATAATATTTCTACTCCTTTCATGATCTTTGGTGCTGGTTTGAACTCTCTAGAACCATAAAATTTCACTACGTCCTTTCTAAACCTGTACTGAGGGGGGAGAAAATTTATGTGACCCATGTATGCCCATTTTTTTAATGTTTAATCCATTCAAAATATTTACTTTTATTACAACAAGGGAAAGAAAATTCCCCTTTCGTAATCCAGCCTGATAAATTTTCATAAGCCAGGAAGTCATTGATTGTCCATAATAAAGTAACCTATAGTTTGAACATTTCATTCATTTCATAGTCATAAGTCATCACACCATCGACCTAAAATTCATTCAACTCATCAATCAATGGATGAAGCTAAACATCAATCTTATCCCCCAAACTTCTAGGTTCATCAATAAGAGTGGAAAGTAATATTGATTGTTGTTTCATACAAAGCCACTGAGTATGATTATACAGAACCAACACCAAGGGCCATGTGGTATGATTTGAAACAACCATAGACTTGAATGGATTAAAAACATCTACTACCAACCCCAATCGAACATTATGGCCATCTTTAGAAAAGTTGGTTGTCTCTGATCAAAATTCTTCAATGCATGAGAATCAGCTGGGTGGGATAGCATATCACTTTTCCAATTTTTTTCAACATGTCATATCATTAATTTAGAAACTTAATATGACAATAAAAAATCTTTTTAACCATGACTTTAGGGTAAAGTAATTCATTTTATTTACGGAAATCAATTTTCCCTATCTTGCAGTCTAACTTTGATGAGTCTGATTTCCCCTATTATCTTTTCACTTGGATGTTTCACAGACTGTACAAATATCCAAATGGACAGTTTACTTTATAAAAAAAATATTGTTGTTTGTACATGAATCTATGGTCTCATATGTAAAACCTATGTTCTCTATCAACTTATGAGTATGGTAATAGGAATTAGGAATATTAGCATCGACAGGAAGTAATTTTTCAATAAAACCAATAGCATGTCAAACAATGTTCCTGACCACTGATTCAAAGTCTTAAAATGAATCAACTCCACGATAAACAAAAATTTATTTTAAGAAGTACATCCATAATATAATTCTGTTTTTTCATCATCAAGTATTTCATAAAACCTCCTCAAATCACGATCTGCACCAGAGTGTAGATTTATCTCACTGATCTCAACATTCTGGATGTCAATGCCTTCAGGATCCAACCCACATACCATTTCATTACGAATTTTATGCATTGGATCATTCATCCGCGCATCAACATCCATCTGAACTACATCTGTATTTTCAAAATGAATATATTATTCCCCATGATGAGTCCAAATCTTATAATTTTTCATAAATCTATTCAAGAATAGGTGCTCTATCATGGTATCTTGTGTGAATTGATATATATTTGTACATTTTCTATATGGAAAACTAACATAGTCACTTTTAAATCCTCCAGCGAACTCAATAAACTACATTATTACCTCGAAATATTCTCTAGACATTTGATTTAGAAGATCAATCCAACTATTATCCATATTAATATCTGTATAACTTTTAGTAACATTTATACATGACTTCATATTATAGGAATTTTCATATCACAAAATATATTTAAAATAAAGACTTACCAATTGCATGTGGACCATTGATAAAATAAATAATTTATATCTCTAAATAATAAATAAGAGAATAAATATAAATGATTTAACACTATATATATTTAAGCACAAGATAGACATTTATGAATAAATATTTCAAACCAACCAATGAAAATAATATATTTACGCATGAGATAGACATTTATGAACTAATGGTTCATATTGAAAATATCCTTGAAAATACATCTTTAAAACCAACCAATGAAAATTAAATCCTTATTCAAAAAAAAGAATGTTTTTTTGACCAGATATAGAGAAAGATATTTCTTTTATAAGAAATACTTTAAAACATAAAATGATAATTTTGAAAGATAACAATCCAAATACAAAAAGAAGATATACTAAAAATATCTAGGGTTTTTTATTTAAAAAAAATAGAGTTTTATAGAGAATAAAATGTGAGATATTTATTGGGTGATTATCTGATTTGGCTATACAGATTGATTTTCAAATATTCTCTATGTATATTTTGTATATATATGAACATGTTTAGATTTAATATGATTAATGTTGTAGTGTTCTGGATGATTGGGAGAGGTAGTGAGGAAGATGATGAATAATGGTGGGATTATATGAAATAATTGTAGGTAGTGGATTCAAAAATTATTTATTCCTATGTATTTTTTCTTTAGGTGGGTGAATCATATGTGTCAATAACTCATGGATAACCCCTTAGTAGTGCTCTCCCATGGTTAAAATTATTGTATATTGATTGGTTGTGGAAATAACTTCTTCTGCATCAAGTTTCCTTGCATGGGTTAATATTATGTGTAAAATATATATGGTATTTCGACCAGTTAATCATACATTAGGGACTTTGGTATCCTGGTAATTTATAAGTGGTATCAGGGAGCCATAGGGTTTGTCATACATGAGGAAGCTCGGATGCAGATATAAATCTGAAGAGAGTGCTAGTGAATCTAAGTTACTTCTATACAAGTCCCTATGGTATCTGATTATTCATATACATTACCTTTTAATTCTATTTAATCCCACAAAGTGGTTGGGGAAGTAGTCAAACTAATACTACATGAGGCATATCATGAACAGTTAATCTGACATGAGATAGAATGACCCAGTTAATCTGACATAGTGTTAGAAATAATCTGACGTCACTTTTAAAATTACCTTGTTAATTTGGTGACACTCTTGAAACATGGTATTTAATATTACATACCTTCTATCACACACCATTAATATGATTTAGCGATAATATTTTCATTTTTATCTCACATATCCTTATAGAATTGAGATTTAATCACACATGAGCCATTAAAAAACACTTTTAATCATTCACAAAAAGCCTTTTCACCTTTAAATCTTCAGTGTAAAAAATTCAAGTTTATATTATTCATTAAAATACCAAATTTAATTAAATTATTAAAAAAAATTAACCCAAATTCAAATTAAATCCAAATGAACCAAAATATTTAAAAATGTGATAACTACCTTAAAATAGTTAAAATATGGGGGAATATTTGATATAAAAATCAATAAAAAAAACTAGGCATGCAGAAGAGAATACTATATATTGTTTATCTAGGAGAATCTAAATATAATTGAATAATTAGGAAGTTCTTATTCAACTACATCATTGGCCAAATATCAGGATGATATAACATTGGAATAACATTTTTCTCTCATTAGGGGTGGAATTTCTATGGTCAAAATTGTTTTAACATCTATACCAATTCATGCATTATTGATTCTCAAAGACCCAAGGGAAATTTCATTAGGATTGAAAAAATATTCAAACACATCATAAGGGATGCCAATCAGTCCGAGAAGTGTCATTGGGTGTATTAGAAATGAATGGATCTACCACTCTCAAAATGATAAGAAAATTTACTCTGTATCTTGGATTCCATGAATTTCATTCAGGCGATGCTGGCATGGGACATATTTCAAGGGATACTACTGTGGGGAAACTTCATGAGAAAAGGGTATGGAGAAAACTAGAAACTATGGGACTATTATAAATGAATAATTTCCAACCTAAATAAACCCACAATCAATCATTTGGATTTTCTGAAGGATGAGTTCTGATTAGTTTTGGATCAATAAGATTTCAAGTACTGGAAAGAGAACTAGGTAGGATTGTCTCTTTACATTCATGGGTGTCTAGTTCCATGAATTTCATTTAGGAAGGCAGGATAATTACCAGGCTCTATCAGTTACATACTGGATCAACAATAGATGGTCTTACATGATAATATCATCATGAATGATGATCCTGATAGATGTGTTTTATCATAATCATCCTATGGTAATTTCTATATAAGAGACTATATTTTTATGTTCTAGACATTCAATGGACATGATGAATGGGAAAAAGGGGTTGGAGTAATAATATAATGATGAATATTAACTTTATATTCTAGTGGTTGAGGAATCATGTGCTACCCATAGATGATAATGTTTAGATAAAGGGAATCACCATCACCTCATGATACAAGTGCTACATATCATCAAGACCAGAGACAATATGAACCCTCTTATTTAAAAGTGACTTGGCTTGTGGAATGTGAAATTCCCTAATTTAAGAGATGGGATTAATAAGGGAACATTATGCTATCAATATTTTCCCAGAAGGATGGTTTTAGGGGCCGGAGCTTCAGGGGGTGGATAATATGACCTGAAGTCAGTTAATAATTGTTGTTTGGTGGGTTCTTTGGGAGGTGAGGAATCAAACTTGGTAAGTTAGAGACTTCTCATATCATTTATTCTAGGTTTCTATGAGGTCTTGGGTGGTGGATTCTTGGCCTCCTATTAGTGGTGTGGGGTCATCAACTATGCTTAGGAGAAGTATTCGAATGATTTTCCCTTTTATGGGTAGAATAAGTGAAAGGATAACAGATATATAGTTTAAAAGGATCCCTCCTCATACATTTCTAAAGATGAACATGGATGGATCTTGGATTTTTAATAAAATGTGGGGAATGGGTCTTTTTCATGATTTTAGAGGTTTCTTGATTTTGGGATTTAGTTCTTACTATGGGCTAGGCACTTATTTGGTGGAAGATGTTTGAGAAATAGAAACCAACCTTTCTATCACCAGACTTTAAATCATAAATTGGGTTTACCCAAGGCAAGCAATGTTACATCTGTAATTTGATTTATTTGGTGAGAATGTGAAGTTAACCCATCATTGTAGGTATCATTGTTGGGAACACCAGATGTTAAGGTAACTATGAAGCAGACTATTTTTCTAACAAAGGGTTCCCATGTGAAGGTCATATTTTTTTATTATTTTATAGGTACATAACAAAATTATTTCTACTTCATTGTAAGATTTCATGCTATAATACTTTATCATTTTCATCCACCATAATACAAGGCCTCTTTTATTCCCTTCATTTCATAATAAAAAAAGTTAATTTTGAGTGTTTAAAGGCCCAGGACCTTATTATATAAATTTTCTGAGAGAGTAATTAAAATGGAATATTGATCCTTTCCATCTATATCTATATTTATATTTTAAACTTATTTCACAAAAGACACCTATTGTTGGGGTGTGCCTCCGTGGTATAGGTGCCCCAAGATTCTGCATCAAAACTGGGTTCAAATCTGGGTGGGTGTGAATTTTCGCCGGTAGGTGGTGATGTAGGCATGACACATGGAGGCAGTGACACAAGCATGATGCAGGTAAGGCATTGACGCAAACAGGATGTTGCACTAGGCCTTTGGGCCATATTGTGTGTCTTTGTGCCATGTAATAGGCTTCATGACCACTGGGCCTTTGGTCTATGTATTGAATAAATAAGCCTTGATGTGTGGGTTATCCCATGGGGGGTTATGCCCTACCTTTTCAGCATGTGTGTGTAGTGTGTGTTAGTGTGTTTAATGTAATTTTACCCCTAATCACCAAATATAAATTATGTCACAAAAATAACTTAATAAATTGGTGGAAAACATAATGTTGTATCATCTCTCACTTCAACGCTATGTGATAGGAGGAAGGGTAGCATCTTATTCAACTAGTTATGATAACTCACTCTTTTAAAAGTTGGAACAAAACATCTAATTATGGAATTGGGATTTTTCATTTCTCACAAACCTATTTGGATCATAGGGGTTAAATTTCTATTCATGAAACCTTTCATGTCTCGGGTTCTACTTCTCATAGGGTATATAATGAATGGTATAAATTTAAAAATACTTTCTAAATCTCCCAAAAAATATAATATTTCTTAATCTCCCAAAATTATTTCATAGCCTTAACTTGTTTGTATTTATAAAACTAAAAAGAGAATACAAATTCTTCACAAATTTTAACCATAAATACCTAATCCCTATACTCTTGGTAAAATTAACTAATATATATTAACCACTTATAATACAAGTGGTTACAAAAATAGTTGTTAGATATCCTAACTACAATCCTCCAATAAATGGTTATACATCCCAGTTGAAAAATATCTTATATAATGATTGAGAAAACCATTAAAATTACACTTGATTAACTAGTTAGATACCCCCAACATTATCTCATCTATTTTTTTCCACTGATAGTATGTCCTTATTCTTATTTAGTGATGTCTCTACACCCACATAATATTGATCATACTCCCTGAGAATGAAATATATGCCGAACTATTTTATTATTGTTCAAAATAATTAATAGTTGTTCTGAATAGGTTATTCATTCTAGAAAAAATCTATCTAGAACATGGAAATTTTGGAAGATCTTATTCTTTAGAATATTTGATTAGCATTAATTCTTCTCAAAATGATCTCTTAGTTTCAGACTATTTTTATCTCTTTTAAAGACATATGTGTTTCAAGATCCTTAGAATTATCCCACACAGTCATCATGAGTTATCACAAATCATTAAATCATTATTTATTCTTTCATTAATAAAATATTTATACTCATAGAATATCATGTAGATCAATTAAATATTATTTCTATGTAGATTCCATAAACATAAAAATTATAACAGGATACCACTATTCCTGGAATTTAAATTTTTCAATAATAAATCTAACTTTTAATTCTCATTCAATCTCATATGAATTTTTTCATTACTTATCATCTTAAATTATCTGAAGATTCAACATTATTTACTACTTCTATTATCCTTGATTTCCATTTATTTAAACCACTTAACTAATATTAGCCCCATCCATATATTCATGTAAATTTGAATAAATGGGCCATTGACATGGAAACTTCCTTCTATGGTGTCAAACTCATCACATATAAATCATCATCTCACTAAAACCACTAAAACATCCACTTGTAATTCACTACAGTGTGGTGGGACTTTCATTTAAAAAAACATGTAGAAATTCTTACACCTCTTTAATTTGGATCTTCTCTTAGAGTTACTAGATTTATTATAAATCGATATTATTCAATCTCAATGCAACATCTCTTTTTTGATCCATTGTCTCTCAAATGTATGGATTATGATACATTTGATTGAACATGATATTTGATACATGACGATTGATTTAACTACATCTCCTGATTTGATCTCCATTTACTCTAGATATTTGGTATTTTAAAATCTCAACATTTAATTACCCTTATGTAGCCATCATATTTCTTCGATGAAATTTACATAGGTATTGAACCTCCTTTACTTAGATAAGTGATTTTTTAATTACCCTAACATGAAAGGCCTGAGACATTTACATATCCTATATATATTCTAATTTACATTGATATAGCTCTAATATTACCTTCAAATGAGTGGATAAAATATTGAATGGCCTTGAAAAAAAACTAGAAATGACCATCATGAACTCCTTGATACATACTCTTACCCTCTATGGATTTTAATGATTTTAGAATGACACCTAGGGTCATGGTGTTTGCATGTATGTTGATCGAACTGACATATATAATCACTAATTTCACACATAAAAACATAAAATGCATACATATTATAACACTGAATGACACCAAACTCATCTTGATGAAACATATGCTGAGTTAAATGAAAATTATGCAATCCGGTCATTACACATACATTGAGCATCCTTTTTCAAAAATAATTTCAATGTCAACAAATTCCATTCAACTTTCATATAAACTCAAGGCCTCTTTTAACCATCTTCATACGTATTAAATTTCTAAAAAAGTCTTACAAAATTTTGTAGATAGTGTTATATAACCCATATACACATGACTTTTTCCTAAAAACTTAGTATATTAATCCCCACAATTTTATTTGTCACATTATATAGAAACACTATACTTGTGTTCTTCAAGATGAATCTTCAACCATAAAACACATATTAACTTATTAAATATAAATACAATTCATCCATTGTAAGAATAAAACCCTTTGATGATCAAGGTTTGTTTGAAAGAATTTCCATCAAATATATTTCATCATACTTTGGTAGAAATCAATTTGATACTGGGTATCAATTGGATCTCCCTATGTTGAACTCATATAAATTTTCATTATAGGAAAATCTCATTTCATATCCAAAAATATAATATTAGTCATATATCAGTTAATGTATGATGAGGGGCACCCTTTAGAAATAAATTCCTTAATATGGGTCCTAATACACAAAACTAAATCTTACTTGGGAGAAATGGATGTAGATAAAATCAATTATATTTATCATAAAATTTTACTAATATATGTTGATGTTTGTCATGATGAATTATTTGTAAATCCCTTAGAATGTGATGTAGATATTTTAATCTAACTCAAATAAGATAAATGAATATATAAAATATTCCTTAGAGAATATCCTTGAATGAATTGGATTAATTGAATAAAAAAATCAAGAGAATTAGGAAAATGGTTTTATACAAGTATTTGCTTCACCATGGGGTGAACATCCACCATTGGGGCTCCAAAGACCAAATTTTTAGTAGTGAATGAAGTTATGTCATTATGCAAAGAACCATGTCGTAGCAGGTGTTGCTTTAGAAGAGGATACGACATGAAGGTTTCACCTGCATCATTTGTAAGGAAGAAGGACAATGAGCTATGGGGGAAGGATAAAGGTTGCAACATAGGGTTTGGCTATGTCACAAAGGTTCTTAATTTGGAAGAAAAAAGGGAATGAATATGAAGGATGGTTTTAAGCGTTGTGTGTATGATACACCATAGCCTTTCATGTATGATTACACATGATATGGAGGTTTTTCTATAGTCAACTATCTACACTGTAAGGTTTTCTTCTATGTGGAATTTTAAAAGCCCGATATCTTTAGGCTATACACATGTTACAAGAAATATTTAGGATAAAACTTGAAGAATAGTTATGTAGGGCCTTTCCTATACCTGGGGGGTTTAAAACACTCCAAAAAATAGGGGGAAGTGGCCAAGATGAAATTAACATATTCAAAAAGATGATATTTTTTAAGGTTTAAACATGAGGAAGACTCATACAACACCATTTCTTGTTATGAATAATGATATATTTTTAAATGGAGCAAGCCAACATCGACACTAAGAAATATGTGATCTACTAATATCATAATGCATAAATTTTGATACACTATAATCAAAACATATAAAGAAACTATAACTATAGATAGAAAAATGTTAAATCCTAAAAATGAAAAAAAAACATAATAAACTTCATGCGCATGTGGTACATGAAAAAAATAATCAAATACGAATATTGGAATATAAACCTTAGAAACTAAGCTAATGCATCCCAATAAATCAAAAAATATAATTTTTTATGGAAGTGGCCAAAATCAATTTGTGATGGAAGTTCCCAATGTCAATTTGGGATGGAAGTGTCAATTTTTTATGGAAGTGCCCAAAATCAAAACCCTATAAATGAAATTATGGAATACCTGATATCACGACAAATCCGAAACCAATTTGTGATGAAAGTGAAAATTTGTGGAAACAGGATAGGCACGAGCAGAGGGAGCTGGGGTAGGGGAGGTGGAGGCAGAGTTGAGGAGGGGAGTCAGGAGGGAGAGGGATCTAGAGCCTGTGGAGAGGGAGAGGATGAGGGTAGAGATGATCCGGAGGTAGAGGCGGGTGCGATTAGGGAGAGGATGGGAAGCAAAGGTTAGCCGGAGGTGGAGGTGGTGAGCCGAAGGTGATATGGTGAGGAAGAGGAAGGGAGGCGTAGGTAAACCGGAGGTGGAGGTGGGTGCGGAGAGGGAGAGGATGGGCGGTGGAGGTGAGATGGAAGTGGTGTGGAGGAGGCGGTGCGGTGGGGGAGGGGGTGGGGTGGGTGTGTCGTAGGGTTTCTTGAGGGAGAGCACAAGGGAAGACAGGGGGCAGAAGGCATGTAATTTTTTTTAAGCACTGTGACTGTCATTGCCAGTCACCCATTCCAAGGGCCTCCAAAACCCAAAATTCTAGTACTATTGTTTTGATATATTAGTACAATGATCTATAAAGTTGGTATCAACCACACCTCAATCCGATATACGGTGTGTCCAATATGACTCAAAGTGTATGTTATCAGCTTAAAATTGAAAATTTAGTTGAAAATGGTTTCCACTGAAAACTGAGAAAACACACTCAAATTATCTTGATGCTTTAAAACAATGATCCATAAGTCATTTTTTAGGTGCAAGAACTAGTCTCACATTAAACAAACACACGATGTAACCGGTATAACTCAAAGTGTGTGTTTTCAGTTTAAATTGACATTTTAGTAAAAAAACATGTGACATACTCAAAACAGAGAAAACCCATTTGGATTATCTTCATACTTTAGAATAATGATCCTTAAGTCAATTTTGATATGTTAGAATCAGTCACATGTCAATCTAGTGCACTGTATGACTATAATGACTCCAAGTGTGTACTTTTTATTTAAAATTCACATTTTAGTTCAAAACACACATCACATACTTAAAACCTATAAAACACATTCAGATTGTTTTGATACTTTAGAAAAATGGTCCATAAGTCATTTGTGACGTGTAAGAATTTTTTTACCTCAATCTGACACACGGTGTTCCTAATATAACTCAAAGTGTCCATCATGAGTTTAAAATTGACAATTTAGTTTAAAACGTGTGTCACTCACTAAAAATGAGCAAATATGCTCAGATTGTCTTGATATTTTAGGAAAACAATTCAAAAGTCATTTGTAATGTGTAGGAATTAGTTTTACATCAAACCTCCACATGATGTTACCGGTATGACTCAAATTGTGTGTTTTCATTTTAAATTGAAATTTTAGTAAAAAATGCATGTGACATACTCAAAACTGATCAAACCCATTCATATTGTCTTCAAATTTCAATACAATGGTCTTTAAGCCATTTGTGACATCTATGAATCATCTTCACATCAATACAGCGCATGGTGTAACTAGTATGACCCCAAATGGGTCTTTTTATTTAAATTTTAAATTTTAGTTCAAAACAAGTGTCTCATACTCAAAACTGAGAAAAAACATTCAGATTGTTTTAATATTTTAGGAAAATGATCCATAAATCATTTGTGATGTCCAAGAATTGGTTTCACCACAATCTGTTGAACGGTGTGCTCAGTATGACTTCAAGTGTTCGTTATTAGTTAAAAATGGACAATTTAGTTCTAAACGTGTGTTACTCATTGAAAACCAAGAAAACATGCTTGGAATTTCTTGATATATTAGGGAAATTATTCATAAGTCACTTGTGAGTTTATGAATGAGTCACATGTCAAACTGACACATAATGTGACCAGTATGACTCAAAGTGTATGTTTTCAGTTTAAATTGACATTTTAGTAAAAAAGACATGTGACATACTAAAAACCAATCTAACCCATTTGTATTGTCTTGATACTATAGGACAATGGTCTTTAAGTCATTTGTGACACATAAGAATCATCAGCATGTCAATTCAACGCACGGTGTGTCCGGTATGACTCCAAGTGTGTCCTTTTATTTAAAATTGACATTTTACTAATGTATTGTTTCATATTCATGTTTAATTTAGTTCATTATAGTATTAATATAATAAGAATTTTTTTTTCTTATACATATGAATTATTTTTCTCAAGTTGGGGTGATTTTTTCAGCAACTGATATATGATCGGGCTTTTTTGAGAGGTCAGGTGTCAAAGACAATGATTCCATTGATGTTTTAAATGTTTGTGACAGTACTTTCTAATAAAATTGTACAAAATAATGTTTGAAATGTGTATATTAGTGTTTTTATTGTATTTGTGATGTGTTTTTTTCATTTCAATTAAATTATGCATTTTTAATATACATGTGTATTTGTTGTCGCTGTGTGTTGTAATTTTAACACCACATTGTAGTAGGTTGGAATTTATGAGAGCTAGAAAAAACGATGATAAACGAGATCTTTTTCAACGCTACAATTGCGCTGATAAAAGTGACTCGCTTTTAATGATGTTTAGATCAAAAAAAATTAGCACGGATAAATGGTTTATATAGTGCTTTTATAATCAAATTATGTATCGGTAGTGAATACAGTCTCTCTCACTCGTGAGAGCTTTCTTTTAGGGTTTTCCTATGTTAGGAGTCTTGGTTATTCTTTGGTCTGGCATTACTTCGGCATGGCTTGCGTCTTCTCTGACCGTCCCTCTAAATCTGATGTGTGTCCTCTGAGTGTTTGTGATGAGTTCTTTCATAGATCTGGTGTTCCTAGATTTGGTTTCCCTTCGGCGACATGTTTTCTCTGCTAGCGAGTTTCTTCAACCCACGTGACATCTGGAGTGGTAGCGCTTCTCCAGGTATAGGGAAAAGTCCAACTATTCGAGATCTACCGAGTGACATTAGATCGGCTTCTAGGTGGTTGCTTTCAACGGATTGGAAATCATTGTCGGATCGACAACAGAGCAGCTCCCGAGGGTTTGGTTTCTTTCGATTGAAATCCTATTCGGCGACCATTTCTTTCATGCCCAACAGACCGGCTTCAATCTTCCACCTAAGGGCGGGACTCGTGGAGGGGATTGCTCACGTACGGTGTGCTCCCAAAGGGTGGGGTCACGAAGGATGTGTTCATGAAGGGAACAGGGGATGAAGATCTTAGTTCGTGAAAGGTGTGTTGTGCGAAGGGGGGGTTTTGCGAAGGGGGTGTTCATGAAGGGGTTTTCGCAAAGTGATTTTTTGGGTGAAGCTTTCAGTTCGCGAAGGGAGTGTTCACGCGCAGCGTGCTGTTCGTATAGGGTGTTCTCGCAAAGGAGGATTTCACACAGAGTACAGTGGGAAAAGATTTCAGTTCGCAAAGTGGGTGTTTCTTGAAGGGATTGTTTCGCGAAGGGGGTGTTATTGAAGGGGTGTTTGTGAAATGCAGTGTGGGAGGAGATCTCATCTCATAAAGGGGGTGTTCACGCACATCATGTTGTTTGTGTAGGTTTGGTCCTGCGGTGTACTTCCTGGATCTGCTTGCAAAGGGTGGGCTCACGATTTGATGTGCCAGCAACAGTTTTTTACGCATTAGAGTGCATTCTCATAGCACTATGCCCGTGCAAGTGTGGGTTTATGAAAGGGAACAACTTTGGGGGTGCTTTGTGCAGCTCTCTTTTTGCGTTGGAGTAGAAATTCAATAGGTTGCAAAGGGGGTAAGTAGCAATGGTGTCAAACCTGGTAAATAGGTGGAAGAAAATTTTTCTAAAAATTAAGGAAAAATGACAATGGCCACACGAAACGATAAAGATGCTTTTCTTTCACAATGTATGGGTCTGTTGATCATTGGAAAATTCTTGGAAAATTGAACCTTCAATCACGGTGCTCTTAAAAATACCCTACAAAACATCTGGAAACTAGAGGATGGGGTATCCATAAGGGAAGTGGGGAAGGGTCTCCTTGTCTTTGAATTATTCAATAAAAGAGATAAAGAAAAGTTACTCAAAGGTAGACCATGTTTCTTTGATAACCATATCATTATCATGGAATATTTTAAAGGCGGAGAAGATATTAATAATATTCCACTAACCCACACATCTTTATGGATGTGAATCAAAAGAATACCGATTTATGGTAGAACTGAATGAGTTATGTGAGAAATTGGAGAACATATTGGTAAATTTCCGGAATGGGATCAATCGGATCCAACTCATAGGGGACATGTGGTGCGGATCAGAGCACTTGTCGATGTGGCACAACCACTTATGAGGGGCCTCTTCTTGTCAGAAAGTGAATCTAATACCAGAAGATCATTCAAATATGAAAAGATCCCAATTTTTTTCTTCTTTTGTGGGTGTCTCATAAATTTAGATAGGGACTTTGGATCGAAGAAGGAAGATGATCAAGGCTGTGTCATTTTTCAATATGGCCCTTCGCTTCGTGCAAAAACGACTAGATCAACTTTAATTCATGTGCTGGAAAAAGAAAAGGATTGTGATTTTCCAGTGAAGTCTCTCATGAAGTAGTTGGAACTAGTTCTCCATAACATCATAATGATTAGGCCACCAAAGTTTTTTGCTGGAAACCTAGTGGGTCAGTGGTCGAAAGAAGTTACAATAGGTAGAGTTGTGGTCATGCCCAACTCGGGGGGAAAGCAGGTGGGAAGGTGATGGACCTGACTTGTTACTCCGCCTGGGTCTTGTTTTATGCGAAGGAGACTTCTACCTCACATCTTGGGTCGTCTCCAAAATGAAAAGAACCACCAGACCTAGGTTCTGGGAAGGAGAAACCTGGAGAGGAACCCCTTGACCCAATTCCTCGGACAAATTTTTAAGCATCAAGTATCACTCCCTGAGAAGAAGAAGACATGTTTGGTTTTAAGTCGTCAGGTATTCAAAAACCTCAAATGTAGAAAAGGGTTACTAGAGGAGATATAGATGGTATACCATAAAGTACAAATCCAGGTGACCACAAACGAAGCTAGGAGGTAGGGAAAATTCATGAAAGACTCCCAAAAAGGTGGAAAGTGGCAGGTGACAGATAGTTTCTCAAAGTTATGGAGGCGGAGGCGGGCATGGCCTCGCCCCACCAGGATCATTGAAAATACTATGCTGGAACTGTAGGGGACTTGGAAACCCACAAACGGTTCGGTCGCTCCATTACTGGGGCTCAAAATATCGCCATGACGTATTTTTTGTATCCAAAACTATGTTTGATTACAAGGATGATATCTTGCTTGGTTTGAATATCGGTTTCAATGAAGTCTTTCCTGTTGGAAAATAAGGACACTTTGGTGGTCTGTGTCTCTTTTGGGAAGAGGAACTTGGTGTTCAAGAGACTAATTTTTCATGTAATCACATTACTGTGACTGTTGCTACCCCAGGATCTCCACCATGGTGTTTTTTTTGGATTCTATGGGTGGCATGGGCACTAAGATAAACACAAATCTTAGGACCTATTGATCCGAGTGAGATCCTACATCTCAGGTCCTCTGCTGGTTGGGGGAGACTTCAAAGAGATCCTCCTTCATCATGAAAAATAAGGGGGGTTGGTGGAGTAGGGATGCTATGGAATATTTTAGGAATTCTCTTGTGCTGAATTCTCTTCACGACATTGGATTATCAGGAACTCCTTTAACTTGGTATAGAGGGAGATCAATGGATAATCGTATTGATGAAAGGATGGATAGATTTATGGGAACATATGAATGGAAATCCCTATTCCATACTTTATAGGTGGTTCACCTTCCTCCAGTCTCATCTAACCACTATCTGGTTATTTTTGTCAACGATCCCTCATGGGAAATTTAAGATACCTGTACGGACTTTTCGATTTAAAATTATGTGGCTTCAAGACGGTAATTGTGAGAAAGTGGTACAGTCATCTTGGTAGGTATTGAACCGGTCCATAATATTTAATATTTGAAGTATTGCCTCTAGTTTACATAAGTGGAGTGCGATTAGATTTGGGGATGTTGATAGGCATATTAATGTTGCAAAAAATTGGTTGAAGAAGCTACACTCTTTGCCTTATTGTAACTCTGTACTCAGGGATATCTCTTTTACAAAAATGAATCTTAACCCAGCATTGAGGGAGAAGGATATATTTTGGTCTCTACTGGAAAAAGAATCCCATTTGAAGGAGGGTGACCAGAATACCCAATTTTTTCACCAAAGAGTTTCTGTTAGGAAAAGGAAAAACCACATCTCTAAACTCAAAGATCAATCTTTTAGGGTTGTTTATGACATCAATAATATCCAATCCATTATCCTGAATTTTTTCAGCAACCTATATAAAGTGGAAAGCATTGATACTCCTTCGTGCCTAACTAGAAGTATCCCAAAAATTGTCATGGAGGATATGAACCGTAAGTTGGAGAGAGACATCTCTGAGAATGAAGTGACTAAATCTATTCACCTTATTCACTCCAACAAGGGCCCAAGGTCTTATGGGTTTCATGCACTATTTTTTAAACGTTTTTGGAATATCTTCGGACTAGATGTGGTATCCCTAATGAAGGATTTGTGGACTGGAAGATTCTCTATTGATCCCCAAAATAAAATCCTTATTACACTCATCCCAAAAACCCACTACCCTCAGAAAATCACGGAATTCCGAACAATCATTTTATGTAACGTTGTGTACAAAATCATTTCCAAGATCTAGGTGGCTAGGATAAGGGATTGTATCCCACAACTGGTTACTGAAAACCAATGTGCTTTGTTCCAAAGAGATCAATTGTTGATAATTCTACCATTGATTTTGAAAATTTTCACTCTATGAAAACTTTCCCATCATCCAAAAGAGGTTTCATGGAAATGAAATTAGATATGACGAAAGCTTATGACAGAATTGAATGGTCTTTCCTTTAACTTGTCTTCTCCAAATTGGTATTTGGAATAAAATGGATCTTTAATATCATGAACTGTGTAATGATTATCTCCTTAAAAATTAATATTAATGGGGGCCACTCGGAAAGCTTTAAACCCTCAAGAGGTCTGTGACAATGGGACCCACTCTCACCTTGTATTTTCATTTTGGTGGATAATGTTTTTTCTCATCTTCTCTTGAAAGCAGAGGAGCAAGGGATGATCCATGGTGTGAAGGTATGTAGAAACGCCCCTATCACCCACCTATTCTTTGCAGATGATAGTCTCCTCTTTGCTCGGGCTACCCTACGAGAATGTGGTCAAGTGATAAAAATAAATAATATGTAAGAAAGGGCTTCTAGAAAACATATTAATCCTTAGAAATATGTGTTATCCTTTAGTAAAGGTGTTTCACTTGAAAAAAGAGAGGAATTTCAGTAGGTGTTAGGATTTCCACTGGTGGAAAAACATCCAAAATATCTTCATCTCCCAACCCTTGTCGGATGATCGAATAAACACGTGTTCATGTCAATTATAGTGAGAGTGGACAATTCAATTTGTTTATGGTCGAGTAGGAAGATATACAAGGCAGGAAAGGAATTTCTCATTAAGTCTGTGACCCAAACAATCCCTTCTTATGCTATGTCCTTATTCAAGTTTCCAGAAACTCTTGTTGATCGTATCCATTCCTGGTTGGCCAACTTCTGGTGGGGCTCACATAAGGGAAACATAATATCCATTGGATGTCATGGGAAAAACTAAGTATTTTGAAATTCCATGGAGGGCTCGGGTTTAGAAATCTCAAATGGTTTAATGAGGTGCTTTTGAAAAAAAAAGTATGGAACCTTCTTACAAATACAAACACCTTGTTCTCAAAAGTGTTGTGGGCTAAATATTTCCCTCGCTCTGATTTTTTTCATGCCCATTTGGGGCCGAGGCTGAGTTTTATGTGGAGAAGCATTTGGGGTGCAACATATCTTCTTAATTTTGGTTGTGTGGGGAGAATTGTAGATGGAAATGATGTGAGTGTTTGTAAATATTTGTGGCTGACAAAGGGCGTCAATATTAAAGTGTAATCGATTGCTGCTCTAGTTTTCGAAAATGCTAGGGTGTAAGACCTGATCAATGACTTGCTTGACTGTTGGGATAGGAGAAATATTTACAACTTGTTTAATGATGTTGATCATAATTTTATTCTGAGTATTCTTCTTACACCAGGTTTGGGGAAGGATCATATTTGCTGGACTGTGGAATCTTATGGGAAGTTTTTAGTTCGCTCAAGCTACAAAATGCGGGTTTATGAATTGGCCTTGGTAGTCCCTAACAATAACTGGAAGAGTTTATGGGTGATCTCCTCCCCTCCCAAGGTAAAGTTTTTTTGGTTGAATGTCTACTCTAGTGTTCTGCCTACCCGTGACTTTTTGGTGAGATGACATCTTTTCGAGCACAACAGTTGTCCTTTTTATCTCCAAGAGGTGGAATCGCCTTTGCATGTAATTATTTTTTGTCATGAGGTGGAAGGGTTGTGGAAGTAATGATAGATGGATTTTAAAATGTTCTTTAATTAGTCTATAGGGTTGATCCAAAACATCATTAAATGGGTTTCATCATTGGAACTGTGGGTAATGGGGCTGATATACACAATTGATTGGCTGGTGTGGACAGAAGAAATGAATAAATTTTCCATAAAAAGGTGACTTAAGACCGTATTTTGATAGAGAGGGATTTGTAATGGATGAATTGTTGGACGACGAATGAGGCGGTGGCCTTTTAGGGTAGTAATCGACAGTCACCCCATGTTGGTCACCCCCTCTAGAGGGTTTTTTCAATATTAATACCGATGCGGTCGTATCTGCTAATTACAGGGTTGGTATTGGATTCATCACCCATAACAGTGATGGTCAGGTCATGGAAGCTCATTGTAGGGTTCTTGATGCCTTGTGGTGACCTGCAGTAGCAAAGGCAGTTTCCATTCTCCATGGGATTCTTCTCACCCACTCAAAAGGCTGGATCAAGGTTTTGGTTGAATCTGACTGCTTGGAAGTGATTAACGCTATGTCAAAAGAGTAAGATTCTTAGATGTTTGGCCTTATTTTGAGGAATATTCGGTATTTATTCGACAACTTTATTGAATGAAAATAATCTTTTATAAAGCGATGGGGAAATTAGGAGGCTCATCATTTAGATTGTTTTGAGAAATCATGGGGTGACCATTTTTGGGAGGACTCTTTTACTGAGTGGATTTATAGGTTTGGTTTGCTTGATCAGTAATTTATTCATTTCTTCTTTTCTCTAAAAAACAAACAAACATACATGCCTACATGATGCACATCAACACACTCTGTTCTTACTTGTTTGGTAGGATGGAAATGCTTTGAAAATAAATAGAAAAAGGAAAGGTCATCGGAAAGGGAGAGGGAAGTGGTATTCTAATTTTTGTTTGGTATGGATAGAATAAAAATAGGAAAAGGTGTAAAAAAACATATACTTAAAAAATATTAAAATGGTTGTTCTCTCCTTGGATCTTCTTTCGACGTAAATTTTTGGCCATCCCTTCCTCTTTTCATGTGAAAATGAGTTTGATTTTCAGTATCGATGCTTGATTTACTCATTCACCTACTATTGTTGCAACTGATAATTATATTCAATACTATAAAAAAAGAGAGATAAAATTACCTATGGAGATAAAAATTTATTCCAAAAAAAAATTCTATTATTTTTTTCATGATTCATTGAAATAAATTGGATTTGTTTTTATACTCTTTCTATAATTTTTTTTAAACGGCATAGGTTAATTTTTTTTTAAAAATACCACTTAAAGTCGGCATCACTGATTCTATCTTTTCCATAAAAAAAGTAAATAAAAAATATATTTTAAGTATATTTTATATATTTAAAATTTTAATGTTTTATTATTATGTTCGTATGGTTATATATATATAAATAAAACTTAATGTTTCAACATAATTTATCTTTTATTCAAGCATGTGACTTTTCTAACCTATAAAATATAAACTATAAGACTAATATTAATGAAATTTTAAACATTGGTTAAACACATTACAAGTAGTCCAAAATAAAATAAAATATCATAAAAAATTTTGGTGAAAAATAATTTATAAGCTTTCTAATCCACCTACTTGAACCTTAAAAATGTTTTAAGTACGTGACTTTTCTATCCTATACAATATAAACTGTAAGACATATATGAATAAAATTTTAAATATTGATTAAAAATATAACAAGTATTCCAAAATAAAAATAATTTCTTAAAAAATCTTGATGAAAAATAATTTATAAGCTTTCTAATCCACCTACCTGAAACATAAAAATATTTCAAGTACGTGACTTTGCTAGCCTATATAATATAAACTGTAAGACAGATATGAATAAAATTTTAAACATTGCTTTAAAATATAACAAGTATACCAAAATAAAAAAAACATTAAAAAATGTTGGAGAAAAATAATTTATAATATTTCTAATACACCTACTCGAAACTTAAAAATGTTTCAAGTACGTGGATTTTCTAGCCTATATAATATAAGTTGTAAGACCGATATGAATGAAATTTTAAACATTGCTTAAACATATAAAAGTAGTTTAATTTTTAATATTTATTTATATGGGTCTTATAGTTTATATTTTATAAGATTTCAAAGTCATGTAGTTGGATTAGGATCCTCCTCGACATTAGTTCTTTTCGCTCTCACTTCTGAGTTAATTTTCTTACATTCCTTTTATTATCATTTATTTATTTTATTTATGAAACTCTTTATTTTCAACAGATTTTTAGATGATTAGGCTATCTTTAAAATATTTATTTACATTGGTTTTATACTGTAGATTTTTTTATCTTATAAAGTTATTTACTTGAAATTTACTAATTATTTATATGTTTCAAGTAGTCGACTTTGAAAGCTTTCAAATATAAACTATGCCTAAAATAAAAATGAAAATTGAAATAAATGATAAAAATATAAGAATCCCTAATAGTAATAATAGTATTTTGATTCGAGTAGACATAAACCATGTAAATAAACTTGTACAATAAATGTTTATGTCTGTGGCGAGGAGATTCTATCCCACATGGTGGTCTGTGAATAAGACGTCGATGTCAAGTGCACAGTGGAGTCTGATGACCTGGAGAAGGCTGATCCTCTAGAATTGGAACGTTGACTGGCATATCCTCCATCTATGTGTCAGTGGGAGGATCTATCAACTGTATCTCTTACTGCCCTCCGGATCCTTATCCCACTAGGGTGGTAGAAGGACCTACCTCCATCATAGTGGGGAACCAAGTCTACAACGAATCTATACCCCAAGACTGTGATGGATCTAGAACCCAAGGCTACGATGGATCCCAAGGCTGTGATGGATATGGAACCCAAGATGTAGAAAATTGCGGATATCCTGTTAGAAAAGATGGATCTCATTCCACCTGAGGCACATCCTGAATCGGCTAATCTTGGACTACTAGTGGGCCGACCTCTACCTGTGGAACAGGTGAGGCCTCACGTATAGCACAACGTTGTCCATGTCACTGTGGTTATGGCTCCTCAGAACCAGCATCAGCTGCATGATGTTTCTCTAGGGTGGGAACCTCCTATCTTCTGTCTGGACACGTGAAGATGCTCCCAGAAAGTGCACAAAAAGATGCCCCCACCTCCAGCGTTGTAGCATGGATGGTTTCCCAACTAAAGACCCCCTCCTTTTCTCCATCACTCATGCGAACAAGCTGCTCTGTGTGACTACCCTGTAATGAGATTCAAATTGAATTTGAAAATAGTTCAATAAACAAACTAATGGAAATTTATTGACTTACCATCTTATACATATCTATGTTGGGTTGGGTAAGATACAGTATAGACTACACTCTATAACATGGTTCATATGCAACCTGCTCCGAAAGAAAGAATTGATTCATAAGAACACACTGAATATGAAACTTTGCATGTCTATGCTAGCTGTCGATAAAGCTGGCATGTACTCAGGACCAGTCATCATCTTTCCTCTCTGTCAGCTTCATCACATAAAGCCACTTTATCTATCTCAACGAAAATGGAATCGACTAATTATAGCAAAACCAGCACATGAATCTGTTAGGCTGTTTCCACTCAATAATATGGAACTGAGTGAGGGGCACTACACCCATATCATTATCAATCCCAACAGTGTAGTATGCTGGCAACTAGTCCGCAATACTTCAGTATGGAAGCCATGAAATCTATAATGACATGTGATTTTTTCAAAAAAGCACATAACTAAAAATCAAAATTGATGTTATTATTAAATATGTTAGACATTGATAGATTGTATATACATACTTGATCAGGTAAGAGACAGTCCAAATATAGAAGATATATGCCCAAATGCTGTCTTGGAACCGCGTCAAAATTGTGTCGCTGACACCACCTGTAAAATACATCATATATAGTGACAAATAATGAGAAATTAAAGTCACAACTCATCGTAGCATCAGAAACCAATAGAAATGACTGATCATACCAGCATCCACACGGAGTGTCATGATGCACCTCCATCTCGACCGGTGGACCAGAAAGCTCAGGGAGAAATGTGGGGATGTGCTCTCATGCCCACATCTGAATAAGGATAATGCATCCCCCAAGACCTGTGCGATCCCTGTGGGATAGCCTGCATAATGCTCTGTATGTGTATTCCAAACAGGCTGGTCCCTAGATGTACATCCTATCCTGATAAAAGTCCTCTAATAGGGGTTGATACATCATGTGAACATGCATCCTTGAGTGATCAATACACATGGTCCCTCCAATGAGCCATAATATATATGCACAGGCATAACACATGACAGTGTTCTCATCATCATCATTCTGTAAATGTGGAATCTTCGACTCCAACCAAGGCATGGATATAACATTCTATTTGTGGCCCTATGATCGGATAGAATATCAACGCCTAACAAGCACTGAGCATGTTTTGTCCAAGCTGCACGAGTGATTCCAATAATGGGTCTCCCCAGGATAGAATGACCGAGAAGCATTGCCACATCCTGGAGGGTGATGGTCATGTCTCCCTCAAGTAGGTGGAATGTGTGTGTCTCTGGTCTCCACCTCTCAACAAGGGCAGCAAGTAGGTAATGGTCTACAAATGTGAAATCTGATACGGAAAGTCCATAGAATCCAGCATGGTTCAAGTATGGTCTAATGTCATGTGAAGGCTCCCTGTGATGAAAATAGTGCGCTTAATGCACCTTGATCGATCAATTTCCATGAACCTCTAACACGGCCTGCGAAATATGGGTTTGCTGATGAGTGAGTAGTATGGTATCATCTATCTACATATAAACAAATTAAATGAGTCGTAAGTGTAAAATATAAATATAACATTGGGGTTTAGAAAACCTATAAAAAAAGGAATAGATAATAACATTTAATTTACAATATAGGTTAAGTGTTCTGTTTTTGAGTTTATGAACTAAATTCTATTAGCTAATATTTTATTTTAAGGAATAAGGAGAAAGTTATTTATTGAAATCATGCAAGTTTTTATTAAAGATTTAAGATTAATAGGGTATTTAGATATTAGGTATGTGTCACCAAGATATAAATTTTCAGAATAATGGCATACTGATTTCTAGAATCGTAGAGACAATATGTCTTAATTATTGGGTCTTGAATTTGGTTAGACATATTTTGGAGGAGCTTTATGATTAACTAATTATGGATTGGATTAAGATAAACCTTTTCAATTACTAATTATGTTTTATGAATTTATCTAATTATCTATATTGAATAACTTATGCTAATCATTATGATACTATTATTTCTTTATATAAAAGTTTATTAAAATATCAAACATAATGTTATCAAAAACATTGGTAAAAGGAAGATGTTTTTTGGGTTGGGGTTTAGTATTGAGGTTTAAGGGTTTCAAATTTTGATATTAAGGTTTAGGAAAGATGTTTCTGGGTGAAGTGTTATGCTTTTGGGTTTTGGGGTTTAGAAAACCGGGAAAAAAAGAGATGATAACATTTAATTTACAATATGAGAATGTCACAATTAAGAAAATACATCATTCAGGATGAGACTGTGAACTCGAACCAAAAACGTTAGGGCATCATTTTTGGTTATGACCTTCTTTATGACATATCATTCATCTCAAAATCTTCCCTTGTTCTTGAGGCCAGTCCATCTCATTACGCATCCTACTGGCCTTCAGTCTCCCACGAGGACGTAACCGATTAATGTCAGGTATCACTATCAGCTGGATTTTGGGCATTGGTAAATAAAGATACTCTCCAATAGGTGTCCATGGTGCAGAATAATTGTTAGCAATGGTATCCATATGTACATTGGATCAAAATATTCTTCCCATTATATATTCATAGAGGCACATACTGCGATGGCATGTGTGCATGGAAACTGTATGGCCTGAAATTTTCCATATTGACATTGCCTTATTTCCTGTATTACCACCATTTTTTCATTGATGCAATTTATGATGGGGTCTAGACTCTCTTGAACTTCAAATCGAGAGTCTTCTAGTCGAAAAAGGTACACGTGATAACTATAATCTTCTTGAATATTATTTTCAATCTCTCATTGAAGTTGTCTTCCATACCTTAGACCCTATTGTATTCCATCTCATGCTAGCTTTTGTCTATCAACAAAGTACTTCACACATCGATATAATGTCTACTAAACTAGGGAGGTTATAGGTAGCTTGATAATCCCTTTGAAGATACCATTGATGCACTCCACAATGTTTGTCGTCATGTGTCCATACCTCTTCCACCGTCATATGCCAATGTCCATTTTTCTTTTAGAATTCGCATCATATAATCATAAAATTCTTGATTAGCCTGGAGGATGTGTTCAAAACTTTATTCAAACCACCATTGTTATGAATCATATTCTACACATAACAGATGACATTTCACATAATTTGATTTTATCTTTATGTTTAAATAGTAAAAACTAACAAATACAATGAGAACCAAGCCTCTTGATTTCCTTCTTCATCGGTTCGTTGTGGAATTTTTTATGCACATTGCTATAAATGTGTCAAATGCAGAACCGATGATGTGAATTTGGGTATCTCCATGTATCAGGATCCACATTGATTGCCTCATTAATTTTCCAATGGCGATTGGATATCAAAGAAACACCCTGAATGTTGGTGAAATGGTTGGTGATACATGCTAGAAACCAACTCCATGATTCATAGTTTTCCTTCACTACAATGGAAAAGGAAAGAGGAAGAGGTGAACGGTTTCCATATTGGGTTTCCGTAATAAAAAATATGCCCTTGTATTTTCCATACAGAAATGTTCTATCAATCTGAATAAACTGTTTGCTAAAACGAAATACAGAGATACATGGAAGGAATGCCCAGAACAACCGATGAAATTGAACATGAGATGGATCAAGTCCATTATTGTGAGACACATGTTCGTTTGTATCCATATGAAAGACAACTTGTTTATGATGCCACAGTGTGGCTAGAAATTATGGAAACACCTAATATGAGTCATCCCAATCACCATAGTCCTTCACAATTGCCTTCTATTTCACCATCCATGCCTTATTATAAGAAATCTTATAACCGAATGTTTGTTGAATACTCTCTCACAAAAGGGATATAGGAATATCTTTACATGTCCTAATCATCTCAATAATAACAAATGACACAAATTCTGCATCCAATGAGGTATGATCTTATGTGAGGCTTGGATGAATGCAAATATGAGCTGCCTCAATCCTCGGGATTCTTCTACCTCCAAATGTAATGTCCGGAATCTCCCTAATGATAAATCTATAATCATCCCCATACTTCTCACACCATATGACATATTTAATAAGGCATGATTTTTGAACTTTATAGTTGTAGTGTCTCTCAATGTGATATCTCTTTAGCGTGATTTTTAATGCATCTTTACTTAGAGAATTTCTTCCAATATATAAGGTTTTTTCCAGCTCACTAAACCTATTTGGTATAACTTTGGGGAACTCAGTTGCTAGTGTGAGAACAGTATTGTCGAATTCAGACACACTTTTCATTGCTTCTGACCAATATTAAAGGAGTGGTGGATGATTTATTGTAGGTCGAGGTTGATGTAAAACTAATGCATTTATCGAAACCTTCTTCCTAACTTCAGTTGATCCCTCCTCATCAGCACTGTTTTCACCATCTAATCCATAATTACAAAACTCCTCAGTGAAAGTCGGATTTACATGTATATCCAGGAGATCGTTTAGGTTGTCCTCTTATACTGTATCATTTATAATAGACTCAATTTCATGGGGTGGTCTTTCTTCAACCACTCTTGTAATTCTATGTCTTCATACAACTGGACGTTGTTGTGTTATAGTAGCAACATGAACATATAACTCTATCATGTTACAATCTGACCGTTGAGAAAATAAATAAATTTCTTGGAACCACGACGCATAAGAAACCAGTGGAAATTCTAGATTCCATAGTGTTTCCAGGAATTGAAAATGCCTATAGCTCATAGACTTGATCTATTGATCGGGTCCCAGATTTAAGGAACCATGAATTCTATCTTGAAGGTCACTTATGGTTACACAATCAGTTTTACTAACCACCATTATTGGTTGTGTACTGTAAGAATCTCCTTGCTCAGTTTGAATAACTTCCCCATAGTAGTACACACAGGCAAACATGACTCTCTACGTCAAAAATAATTCTTTTATCAAAATTATGATAGTGTAACAAATATTAACAATTATGGGTGACCATATAATATTTATTTGAATATGATTTTAGGACTCCTTTTTATAGCCCAAAATATGGTAGTAATGTTTCATTATATAAAATTTTATTATAATGTAATTCACATAACGTTTTGGAAACCGAGGTAAAAAGAATAGAAAACATAAAATTAGTATATTTATCATTGAGACAATGACAATTATGATCATATAAATTGAAATGAAGAAGAACAAACTCATTAAATAACACATGAATTATTTATAACATACAATAAATTCGTTGACATTTTTCAATAGAATGTGGTTTGGATGAGATGAGTCTCATTTCAAATGTGGTAAAATCCAACTTATTTTTTATTGACAGCTTAATAAAATATTTGAAATATATGTACTTCACTTTTGAACTTTCAAAATATTTAGACCTTGTAATGACATTTGTTAGATGTCATTAGAAGGCCAAAAACTTTTGAAAGTTCAAAAGTTAAGTACATATCCTTCGAAGATGTTATTAAGCTACCAATTACAAATAAGCTGAATTTTACCTCACGTATGAAGTGAGACTCATCTCATCCAAAACTAATTCTATTGAAAAATATCAATGAATGTATTTTATATCATAAATAATTCATGTGTTATTTTATGTGTTTATTCTTATTCATTTTACTTTATATGATCATAAGCATCGTTAGCTAATCATTATATGGATTCATGTTTTAATCCCGTGTTATTTATTAATTATTCTATAATTAATCATTTCTAATAATAACTATTATTTCTAAACTATATAATATTTATGATACTAAAATTTTAAAACATTTTCTTCTCCATTTCATTTTATATAATCATAATTGTCATTTTATCAACTGGGTTTCTTAGTACAGTTTTTAACTAATCAATCGTTCTTTAATAAATATTTAATAATTATTAACTTATTATTCAATTATCTATTCTTTAATCATTAATCATATTATATTCATTAGTAAATTATAATTAACTAATCATATGTATTCATTGTTAATCCTAAGTTATCATTAATTAATATATAATTAATCATTACTAATAATAAGTATTATTTCTAAACTATATATAACTAATTAAAACACTTAATACATAACATCTTTAATTACTAATAATAACTTTGATTCGTTAATGGTTTTTTCCTTATTTCATTCTATAACATCATAATTTTCATTTTATCATTGATAAATATACTGATTTGATTTTTATTTTCTTAGATATTTTAGTAGTTTTAAAAAAAAATATGAATCATCTTAAGAATATCCTCCAAGAGTGTCAAACCATAAGTGCAACAGGGACCATTGTCGTTCACAAGTTCCAATTCGAGTCTAGCTCAAAGTGGTGTTTTTGGGTTTTACCCCTAGGTACATCTATTCCAGAGCCACATCCACTTGTTTGTATCCAGACACATATTTGATTGCTTAGATAACCACATAATATTTAAGCTACCAAAATTTCACAATACTTAATCCTAAGTTAATCTATACTTAATCTATAATTAATTTATAAAAATAACAATAATTATTTCAAAATGCATATAAATAATTACACAACCTAATAAATAAAATATTTAGAACTAAATAAACTACTTAAAAATGAATTATTTAAAACTAAAAATAATTCAATTAAATAAATAAAAAACATTGAATTAAATAAATAAAAATACCTCTAAATGATTCTTCGCAAAAACCCACACAGAAAATTAATTTTTTATAGAGACACAGAGAGGATTTAAGAGTGATGAAGAGAAATATTGAATGAGGAGAAGGGGGGGCTTCCCTTTTATAGGGAGCTAAGGCAAAGGCGGCATCAGCGACGCCGATGCCCCCTTTGGCCTTACCCAGAGGCAAAAGGAAGCACCCCCCCCCTCCGCCTTTTCCATGTCATCGATCTAGGACAAAGGCGACATGGGGGAGTGAAGGTGGCGTCAATGATGTCTCCTTTTCGCATCAACATAAAGGCAGCATCGCCGATGCTGCCTTTGTAGCATATTTTTTAAAAAAATAACCTATGTCGTTGTAAAATGTAGAAGAAAACTCTAATAAATTCCAAGCTGGGTTGGGGTTGACAACTTCCCACTCTGTATCTCTATTACTCTCCTTAAAAAAGGAGGTTTGAGTCTCATTTATCATTCAATAATGATGTAAGGGGAGGACAAAAACTACAGATAGATAAAAGACGACATGCCTTGCATTTTTTCATGAGGGATGGGTGTTGGGAAAGTGTGAAGTACAGAGAGGGCATAGAAGCATCATGTAATTTTCATTATTGTCATAGAAACCCATCAAGGATAGAGGTGGTCATCGCTTGCCTTCCCCATCACATAATCCAGAAAACAACAAAGAGATTTGAAGAATCCCCAGTGTGGGAGACTGGGATTTCATGGCTTTACGAATGGATGCAGATGAAATGGGAGAGACACCTGGATCATCCCCAAGTTGAATCTCCACTAACCATTAAACCTCTCATGGACTGGGAGGTCGCATCTATAATTTTCATTGCATGACATGGGTTAACCAAAACTAGTACCCAACCGTACATGCAATTGCACATGACATTATATCGAATAAATCAATGAAAACTTAGAATTCACTCATAAAACCTATATAAAGCTCCACTATATGAATAGAAAGAAATAAAATATTGAATAATATTTAATACATAAATAAAAAAAATCATATATTTAAATATTAATTCCTTACATTTTAAGGAAACATTTCAACATATCAAATGACAATAGTTTGATATATTCAATTTTTATTTTGAAAAGCTTTCTAAGATTATTTGAAGTTGATATGTCACTGGTGAAATAATTTTTGACTATGTTTATTACATAATATTTTAAATTATTAATTAATATATTTAAATCATTTGTATAATTCTATGAAATTTTTCATTTTAAATAACTGAAATTCATAATCTAATGAATATGCATCAAAAAATCAACTGCATCATGCAAGTAACAACAGACACCTATAATATAATTGAATGGTAGTGCATAATATATGAATACAAAATATATTCTTTAAAATTAGAACAATTTGAGTATATTAAATGTTTCCTACTAAAATAGGGAAGAAAGGGAATCAATGTCACTCTTAGGGGGTATTGAAAGAAGAAATGAAGTGAGTTGGTTGATGATGACATGTGGAAAGGGAGTGAATGATGGCAGTGACTGGTGTAGCTGGAAGAACTCTATATAACTATAGATGTGCATTTATTTTCATATGTTTATGTAAATTAAAGCAATGTATGAATAGTGTATTAATACAATTTTATGTGATTTAAAACTAAGTAATCATTCTATATGCATCTATTAATGCCTACTGTAAGTAATTCGTTAATCTAGAAGGGGCATGAGTAGAATACTAAACTCCATATAGAAAGAATTCATACTATAATTGCATGCAGTATATAATGTATTAATATTGTTGAAAAATTGAAAATTATAGGGTTTTCAGGGTATAAAAGTAATAGTTAATATTGAAATATAAGGATATAAATTGAAGACAATATATAGATTTTTTAGCGATGTTTTTTTATTATTAAAAAATATTTCAAATTTTAACTGTACATATGGAACTAAAACATTTGAATTAATAGAATTATTATCAAAAATTTATCTCACTATTGAATGGGTTTATGGAAATCCCATTATTATGAGTGAAAGAGATTATGTGGAGAAAACACATGAGCCCATTATAAGAGAATCCAAAATTATTGCAGGACTACCTGTAGTGATCTATTTTCCAATGGCCCAAAACCTTATGTGTATAACCACATGATGTGATTCTGAAATCACTAAAGCCAACAAGACTGCCTTCCAATATCTGTTTTTTTCCAAATACCTGTGTGCTTGAAACCGTTTGCGCACCTATTTGGGTGAAAATTAACTAATGATTTCTAGCCAATCATCTCAATGTTATTTGAAGTATGAATTAAAAAATTATATAATTTCAATAATAATAGATCATATATAATATATAAATCATAAAAAGTTTACAAGTATGAATACTTACTACTCATATATACTCAATACTCAAAATATAGAATGTTTGGATGATCACCAATTATGAATTAAATCTGAATTATGGAAGTGATATTTTCACAACCTGGACTATTGAACCAGAAATATGTACATAGAAGATGAAATAATTTTAATGAAATGTTTGGCTATTTCATATATATTATAGAAAGTGTTGAGGTATATAAATTCTTGTAATTACTTTCTCAATTCCAATTAATGAACTCTCAATAATTATCCTTGTTTTCCAGTTTGTAATATGATGATTATATGAAACAACAACATGGTTGGAATGATTTCAACTATTATGAAACAAAAAATAATTGGAAATATACTTAAAATTTAATTGATCATATAAAAATAAATATAATAATGGAAATAAATTAGAAAAATGTAACCACGTGATTATATCTATAAAGATTTTGTGATGCCTAATACCTATCTTTCATGATGATTTATAGACCTTAGGGACACATATAATTTCTACCATATTTATGGAAAGGCTCCTCAACTAATAGCATGTGAACTATCAATATTGAGAAAGTAACTTTACTAGTTTGGAAAGTAGAAATTTACTGGTTATGGAATGTTATGGAATCGAGAAAGTAGAAACCTATATGTAAATATTTACCAATAAAGTAAATATTTAATTTATATAACTGAGAAACATATTAAAGTTACATTATATTTTACTTTACACTTTATTATAAACATATGTGTTACTTTATCAATGTCGATAGTGTAAAATATATTACTTCTTACTTTCTTAGAAACATATATGGGTAATACCTCTCTTTCTACTTTACTAGTTAGGAAAAATTACTTTCTGCTTTCTTAGAAACATATATGTAAATATTTACTAGTTATGTAAATATAATACTCATAAAAATATAGTGATTATACAAATACATCAATATAAAAAACATAGGACAATAGTATAGAGATATAGACATTACCACCAATTCTACAGAATAAATGGTTTAATGGTTTTCCATATCCTAAGCAAGTGAAAGTAGTGGAGAAATCTTTTTATGAAATGGTAATAAAATGGGATCCCAATAAAATTTTTGTTTTTAAGAGAAAAGATAAAAATTATAACCTCATATAATTAAAAAAATTATGGTCTAACTATCAGTTCTTGTTTATGTACATTTCAATGTGTGTATATATATATATATATATATATATATTGTATCTAACTACATTCAAGCTGGTTAACATTGAATGTCTAAGTGAGCATAAGAGGAGTGATAAGAAAATCATACCTATTAAGGAGTGATTTGGAATTGATAATGTATTCCCCAAATAATATTTATGGAAAAATCTGATTCTTTATATGAATATATAGTACATACAATGTATATACTCAAAGAAATTAACAGTGTATTCATGTACAAAGCATATTTAAGAGTTGATCGTATATTCATATAAAGAGTATGTACTCAACTGGAGAGTACACTTAATCATTGTATTAATGTATATGAATACACTAAATCTTTATGGAACATTCAGGTTGGTTGGAATTCAATGTCTACGTTCTTCTATTAAGATATAATGAAGTTCCATTTGATGATTTTTTTGAAACAGTATATCCAGATGTCTACCTTTGTAAAAAAATATATCCTTTGGTCTAACTTTTTAAATAACTTGCAGTGAATAGGTAAAGAATCATGGTTAATATATAAAGATTTTTTTATATATAATTCCATATGGTATTCAAGTAATTATGAAAAACAACCTTTATTAATTTTCCAACTAAGATATTTACATATTTAGTAATGTTTTAAACATTTGCACTAAATTAAATACATGTAATACATAATAAACATACATCTATTAGTAGACAGTAAGTATAAGAAAAATAATGGTACAATGATTAACTAATGAGAAAACATATATATACATCATGCTTAATACTATTCATAACATAGATTATATTTTAGTGTTTATAAATGTTGATGAAAAGATATAATATCTAACTCACATTTTCAATAGTAAGGAGAAAGTCAACGACTACTATTTCATCTGAGAATTTTTATGACTTTGTGAACCACATTTTAATGATACATAATTCAATTTTTAATTTTTCATCATCTTTAATGGAAATTTGTTGTAATTTAGTATTCAAAAGGCCCATTTACAAGAAAAACACTAAGAATGAAAATAGTAAGATTTTTAGTAAAGATAACATTATTATGAAATGAGAAGCTACTGATGTATTTGTATAACCTATAAAGAAAATATTTACATTACTCATTCTATAAAGTAAATATAACAACATGCCTTTGGTAAAGTAAATGTTTACCCCTAAAGTAAATATATACATTTATTAATGTATTTGTATAATCACTATGCTTTATACTATCAAAATTAAGAAAGTTACAAATATGTGTCTAAGAAATTAGAAAGTAACTTTTCATAACCAGTAAAGTAAATATTTTCATATATATTTTTAAGAAATTATTAAAAAAAATTAATATGTTTCTAAGAATTGAGAAAATGTACATAGATAAAACCTTAAGAAGATGTGTATGAAAAAATATCAATGTTTTAGAATAAAATGTTAGAAAACCAATAATATGTTAATAATTAATACTTATGTCTTGTGCTCCCCATTTGCAAGAATGTAGATATGATTACATGAATTTGTATATGTGGGAACATAAAGGAATTCAACAAATTTCATCAAGGAAATTATTATTTTATACTCTATTTGAAAACAAATTTAATACTACTTATGAAATTTATGATTTGGTATAATATCCAAATTGTCACGTAAAAATATATATTAAATAAACTAAAGATAAATTTTCAAGAAAAATATTCAAATTCATACAATGAAAATTGTGATGAGTCACTTAAACAGACCATTTGATGAAAACTTGAAAGGAACTACATGACATATGTGCGTATTAAATCATATAGAACTGTAGATGAGTCATATTAGATCCTATATAGTATCATAGATTATATAATTGGGTGGTACAATGATAGATAAAATATTTAAGCACCTAGGGGTGGTTATAATGTATATACAGAAGTTGAAATAGGCATAACATATCATTCATAGCTTATAAAACATTAGATCTCATATTAATAATAGTCTGGTACTCATGTTTATCAAGGATATGCCAAGTGTAATATCTAGAAAAATTATTAAATGACTGTTAAACACAAAACCAACAAATAGATCAAGTGAGTTTAATAATAACCCAATACCAGGAAAATGACTTTTATGCATGCAAATAGTGATGTTAATATGGTGGTTTTAATGTGTAAATGAAAAAATGTAATGATTTTGCATTATTATGGTGAAAAATAAAAAATATTGTCCCATAGGAGGAAGATAAATAATATAGAAAAAAGAATATTGAAAGGAGACAACAACATGTAAATGTCAATAAATATAGAGATTCTTCATACCAATTAATTAGATGCAGAAATGCATTATGTCTCGTTCATAGGCACAAGTCAAGGGCCTATACTAATCAAATGGTGATTTGCGATAAACATGTATGAAGCATAAAATTGGGTTTTGATTGTTGTCTAAATTTTCCAATGTATATAGAATTAAATAGTTTATTTGCTTATTATATTAGAATATTGAACTGTATATTAGTAATAACATATTTTAAAATAGTGAATAGACTGCAAATAAAATTAGATAAAATCAAAGGAAATAAAATAATTATATTTAAATTTAATCATTCCAACTGATTTAAATTATTAAATATTATTTTTTATCCACAATTAATTTTTTTGGGTTAATATGAAATTAAGTAAATAGAAGGCCACTTATAGATTTTCATAGACATATAATAGCATGTAGTGAAATAAGAAAAGGGTGGAAACATATGAAATGTAAGACATAACATGTTATGAATTAATATCATAAAATATTAATTAAATATATATGTTAACTAAATTTAATGACATAAAATTTTATGAAATAATATCATAAAATAAATTTAAGAGAAATAATGAAGAATTATTTGTAATTAAACATATAAAATGAAATAAAAATATATCACTATAATTTAATCTAATGTAGGAAGATACATACCCTGTCCTTACTCCATCTCAAAGAACCTTTGGAAAATCATTCTATGCTATAAGATCATCTCCACTACAAACCATTGATGTTTCCCATGGTCTCTCAAAGCCACAGATGTTGTAGATCAATTCTTGCAAGCATTCAATGATATTTGAAAGAAACACATGAATATAAAGGAATAATAAATTTTAAGGGAACCAATGCTTTAAAGTTATTACATCAACGTGGGTAAAGGGGATACAATACAAATAAAAACATGCAACACAAAATGTTGGGAAGTACTCAACGAGACTTGAACTTGTGACCTCACCGAGACCCACTGGGGCAGCTACCACTGAGCTACACCCTAAGGTCCAATGATTTCAATTTATTATTATTTTAAAAATAAACTAACAACATCAAAGTAAAAGTAAAATATTTTTGAATTTATACTCATCGTAAACCTTTCATTAAAAATATAAAACCCTAAATTATAAAAAAAACCACAAACCACTCAATAAAAAATGTTAAGACCCACAGAAAGTTATGATACCTAATAAGATCACCCAGAAAAATGAAGCATAAAAAATCAATATATGTATTCACATTGGAATAACCATAAATTAATAACATCAATAACTCACCACCATCAATAAATGGAAAAGTATGAGAAGTAATAAATTAGAATAGGTACTTGAAACATAGGGATTACCAAATTTAGGTTCTCGGGGTTGGATTCTGTAGATAATTATTTATTAAAATTTGAATTTAGTGAGAAAAAATACAAAAAAATGAAAAAGAGAGATATTAGGACATATTAAATTTAATAAATAAAATAACATGTCTAGATTAATGTGGAGTGAAATGTAACCCAAATTTTACCTTCTATAGATCACTCAATGCATAGAGTTATTTTAATGAGAAATGATTTTTCAAAATTCGATGAGGGGACCAACCTAGATCAATTTTAAATAAGGATATGGGTGGATGAAATTTCAATAAAAAACTTATATGAAATAAAATGAATATATATTCATGGAGAAAAAATGACTTCAATCAGTAGAAAGGCGTGGAGGTGTAGTCCGGGCTGATCATAAAGAGATACATTAAAGAAAAAAAATTAATGATGAGAAATAAGAAAACACATAGTATATGGGACCCCAAAAAAGTAAATACATACCAAATAATAATAATAATAATAATCAAGGACTGGATTGATATAGGGCTGAAAAATAACTATTGGTATACATAAAAGAAGAATCTCCTACCTAGGATCTTGGTTAAATTTTTCATTATGGATATAAGTCCTTATTTGCACCTTTTCTGAGAAATTGAAGTCAATGAATTTATTGATTTGTTTTCACCATTTATAAAGTCTTTATCAACACCATTCTAACGAAAAAGTAAGTGGTTGGAGTCATACAACATGAAATGTTTGCACAAAAAATAAGAAACAATTACATCTAGATTTGTTGCTATTTGAGATTCAAATTTTTATAACAAGTGCTTAATAATATTGAAACATTACCCTAAATTGATTTTTTAAATCATATATCCTTAGTGAAAAATTTATTCATTATATTTAATGCATTTAAAATTTATTGTATCAATTATATCATTACATATAATATTCATATTTAACAGTGAAACTATAGCCAAATAAATTATTCATATTGTTTATACTATTTTTATATAATTGTACAAACTATTTACTTTTTAATATTATTCTACTGACCTTTCACTTACTGGTTACTTGAAATTTTCATTGCAGAAACATTTAGAAAAGGATTTTTATCACAAATGTTTTTCTAAAAGAGAAGAAGTGAGAAGTGATTTTAATGTATCCACTTCAACATCATAATAGATTTCAAAGTTGTAAACTCTAAATTGATAAATATTGAAAATAAATATTGAAAATACAGACTAAATATCCTTTGAAATATTCAAATGTTTCCAAAACTGTAAAAGGTCACTTTTTGGAAAATCATTTTACGCTGAACGCAAACTTAATGCTTTTTTATTCATTTTTATTATTTAAAAATATTTACTCTACTATTTATTTCCTTCCCTATATTGAATTTCCTATATGTTTTAATAAAAAAAATTATTTTTACACATTTCAAAATCTATTATGTCTTATGAAAAAAAACACAGGTTGGGTTACTAGTATTTAAAAAAGGATGAAAAGAATGTTTACAGAATTTTTAATCACATCAAAAAATCTCACCCCATTTTAATCCCAACTATAAAATTGAGGGTAATATTACAACATATACCTGAGATGACAATTTTCCACCCCAACTCCCCCTTATTTTATCTATTATTCTTTCTTCTTCCCATTTTTATCAAATCAGTATATATATATGTGTGTGTGTGGGTGTGTATCAATATATATATATATATATAATTCAAATAATTATATTATATATATATATATAATTTAAACCATTATATATACATATAACAATATATATTTTATTTAAATGAAAATTTAATATTTATATACATATATTTTACATTACATTTGTTAACACACATCGTTACTATATATATGTCACTTTTGTAGAAAAATGCATTGCAACATTTTAAAAAAATAAAATAAACATATATTTATATATATAATAAATAACAAATAAAATGTAATATATTATACATTAATAAAATAATTTACCTATGAAAAACTCAATGCGTAAGAAAATAAAATCAATGCATACTATATTTTTCAAGTACAACTTGATATTCCATAAATTATAACCGATACCCAATATTTTAATGGTTGTGTGAGATATAAAACTTAGTCAAAATTTAAAAATAAATTATTTTAAACCAAAATAATATAGAATTACATAAATTTAAATGATACTACTAAATTTTTGGCACTGCTAAGAAAACATCATAGGAATCCATCAATACCCAAGAATGAAAAAGGGTTCAAAAAAATAAGATCCCTTACATCAGATACCTCTCAAAAGATCATTGTACTCATGAATTAAAACAAGAATAGATTGGAAAAAATAAAGAGTGGTCTGAACAAAAATCATGAGATATCTCTCAAGTAGGAAGGAAAAAAGGAACACATGACAACTACATCCAGAAATACAGTCCCTTGGAAGTTACCTCTCAAACAAGGACAACACTATTAAGGGAGTTCAAGGAAGGGAAAACTGGACAATCTCATAAATAACATCTATAAATCACTATATCAATAAATCATATGACTCACTCAATTGAAGAATATCCCTAGACATTGAGTTTTCATCTGTAACTCTCATTCCCCATTAATGTCACACATATCACAATAATAGGAAATGTAAAACATAAACCTCACACTAATAAAACAAGGACATATAATTTCCTTTTGAATAACTTATTATATTCGACACTTCAATTATTTTATTTATTCATGTCCTTTAATGGAAATATACACATTCTTATAATGTTCACATCATAATATTTACACCATATGACTTCATTTATCAATGTCTTATCATGCTCTTACATTATCACCTAATCAAAACATGGCCTAATAAATCATGAAAAAACTTAATTTTCAACATTTATAACTTATCATGTTGTAATAACTAAACTAAAAATTATCATATTACGTAATCTCTAAGTAACATGGTACATATATTTTCATTCTAAAGCAATAGGTTACTAATAAATATCAGGCATACTACTCACAAAATTTCATTAATCCATACAATTTAAGGAGTTCAAAATTTTAATATGATTTTCAATGATTTCATACATACTTTGAATTCCAATAGGTTAGAAAACCATTAAATGAATATCCTTTTTAAGTATTTCTTCGTAACAATGTGTCATCAAAATCCATTTTTTTAAAAACATACACCAAACCCATTTTATAAAAACTCTTTTTAAAATAAATGAATGTTTAATGAAATAAATATTGATGTTTATTTAAGAAAAACCAACTACCACACAAAATAAATTTTATCAGGAGTCTCACGGCATAAATTAAAAAACAACATGGATAAATTTCATAAAGATAACATAATCAAAATAAATTATTACAAAAAAAATATTTTACTACAATTAAACAAGAAAAACTTCTAGTAAATTAACAAATTTAATTATTCTTGAATATATGATATGAATAATCCACCCACCATTGCAATTAAAACATAAATATATTTAATATTAACCTAATTTATGATTAAAAAATTTAAAAAAACATAATCATTGGGTCCAACATACAATATTTATCATTTACTTTTATAAATTCAATGGAACAAAATATCTAATGATTCTATTTATCATTTAGAATAGGAAAATGCTAATATTTTCAAGATTTTTAAGTTAACACTGCATAATATTATTCAAACCACACAAGCACTTATATTAGCCTAAACCAAGCTACCATAATCATACAAATCATGGGAACCCAACTACCACACCATGATATTGTCCTCTTTGGGTGGCCCTAACTCACCCAAATGACTTTAAAAGGAATCATAAAAAAATATCTCATCATTATAGGTGAAGTGCCTCTATTTATATACTTTAATCCATCACATAAATTACAATAACAAGATAAATCATTAACAAATTCAAGCATATAATATAAAAATAATGTCACAAAAAAATGTCATGGCCCAGCCCAATATGGCTCAAACCGCGACTACCCTAAGCCTGCCTCCAAAAGGCTATGGGCTAGTGACCTGCGCTGAGTAGGAATATCAAAAAATTGGGAGGAATTAACCTAATATACCTGTATACACACACACATCCTCAATCATAGAAAATGTTGAAATGTAAAAAAAATAGATACCAATGCATGAAAACATATATGATCCCATAATCAAAGTACTATAGAAAAGTAATGAAATTTAAAAGGGGACCAAATAAAATACCAACCAAAAAATAGAAAAAATACCAACTTGCTTCAAGGGCTAGGAATACAATAAAATGTAACCACCTAGAAAACACCTTGGTCTGTCAAGTTCAATCTATGCTCCACTAGGTCCCTATCCTCTTATGAAATTATCGAATAGGCCATCATCTGCAAAGGACATGACATGTACGAACAAAACCCATGCGGGGGTGAGTATAAGAATACATAAGTAGACACCCCCAAAACAAGAAACACACAACATCAAGAATAGTGATATTATAATAGTAATAAAGTATTGAATAGAAAAAAGAAAAAACTATATAGACTCAAGAAGGACATCGTGACACTAGGTGGTCACAACCAACTGACAACCATAAGATTCTTCTCAAAGCAATGTTCATTCTGGGAGAATCCACTCCATGTCACAAACCATCCTAGGATGTCCTACAACATGACACCCGACCTAGTCTGAGATATAGCCCGAAGGGTATTCCCGATCCCCACGGGCTCACAACTAGTGTCAGGAATCAAAACATAAAACCAATGGGAATGATTTAAGCCCAAAATACCAGGATCATATAAATAAAATAGATAAGAATACAACCAAAAACTAATCCTCAAATGAATATAAATAATTATATTTAGTTATAAATATTAAACATGGTATAAATAATAAATACAAAATTGAAACTGAACTACTACCAACAATATTTGCATGACCAAAAGGTCACCACTATCCCAATACTAAACCACTACAAGAGCCAGCTTGAACTAGATAACCTAAACAAGAAACTAAACTTTCAAAATAGGTCAAGTCTATCGAAAATGAATGGTACAAGTAAGGTGTGAGCTAGTAGCTCAATTGGAAATCACCAAAGAATCCATGTATTTTTATTTACTGAAAAAATTCCATTAACACTAGTTTGAAATACATTTATAAAAAAGTTTTTCACATTTTATTAAAAAAAACATAGAATTCCTATTTTAAAATCCAACACACACCAAATTCCATTTTCAGAAAAAAATTACCATTTTATAACCAAAACCCAAAACAAATAATACTAGGGTTGTGATGAAAATAAATATGCAAGTTAAGTTGAAAAATAAGTATAGAATGATACAAATAAGAAAATATAAGAGGTAACCATGGTATTTTCTAAACATCCCTAGAAGACTCCTAGACGTACTCGGTTCAGAACCACCTACCAGCGTATGGTCAAAACCCTAAGTCTATAACCAACTGGCAGACCTCAACTAGCCAATCTAGTGGAACATCCCTCTTGGCCTATCTGAAATAAAGGGGGTACCAACCCATCTAATTGGAGCTGATCAGCAACTGTCACTCGATCCTCTAAAAGATACCCATGAACCCATGGTGGTAGTAATATTGTGTAAGTAGGAGGCCCTCGCACATGTGACTCACTTAACATACCGTCACCGCACGTGCCTTCCCTAACACGAACACCCTATATGATAACCCAATAAGGGATATCCCTCTTATGTAGGTTACCTATATATATATATATCAAATCATCAAAGGTGTCGACCGAGCCGTCACATCACATAAGCATTTAACCCACTCTTTAAAAACATGCAAATTTCCAAACATGCCTTTAATTTTTACATCTCCAAATGAAAATACCAAAAACATTATTCAATCCATTTCTAAAACAACATCAAACACCAATATTCCAAATAGGACCTTAAGCCAAACCCAAAAACCCTATACTATAACCCAATAAAGGATATCACTCCTATATAAGTTCCTTATATATATATATATCAAATAAGAATCATAAAAAACATGCAAATACCAAAAACATTATTCAAATCATTTCTGAAACAATATGAAAAGTGCCAAACACGACTTTAATTTTTACATCTCTAAATGAAAATACCAAAAACATTATTCAAACCACTCCCAAAAAAACATCAAACACCACTATTCCAAACATGCCCTTAATCCAAACACAGACACCCTATAAGATAACCCAATAAGGGATATACCTCCTATACAGGTTCCCTCTATGTATATATATATCAAATAATCAATGGTGTCGACCGGGATGTCACATCACATAAGCATTTAACCCCCTCTTTAAAAAATGAAAAGTTCCAAACGGGCCTTTAATTTTTACATCTCCAAATGAAAATACCAAAAACATTATTCAAACCATTTCTAAAACAACGCCAAACACCACTATGACAAGCAAGCCCCTAAGACAAACATTTACCAAAACATACTCTATGTTTCAAATGGGCATACCTTCTTAAGATTTCATTTTCAAAACCATATTTTGAATTCACACAAGGAAATCAAAAAAATTTAGAAATCAATGACCCATTTAAGGAACCATGGTTTGTGGAAAACACCATTTAAAGTGACATATTCATTTGAGGGAACATCCATGGGTGCACTTCATTCACCCATGGATGTGTCTACATCTAATGACACATTCTATGCTTCTAAGAAATACCTAAAACCCTCTTTAGATTCATTTTCAAAAACATCATTTTCTTTCAAAAACAAACCCAACCATCCCAGTTAATTGAAGAAGCACAAACAACCCCTTTCAAAGCATTACCACTACTATTTTCAAACCATATAAATTACCGGTTCACACTAATAATGCAAAAAACCAAAATCCATCCAATTTTAAAAAAACTACCAAAGGAAAAACATCAACCAAATTTTTCAACAAACACAATTGGAATTTTATAACACCCATTTTGTATAAATTCACAAAGATGTAAAAAAAAGGATCGCTTAAAAACATATTTTTAACAAATTATATCAACACGAAAACACCACAACAAACCAACCATATGTGTTATCAAGGTGAGAATCATATTTAAAAAACATTAAAATGTTATTTGGAATTTTATCAAACACTTTTTGTATAGACACATATAAGCATAAACAAAGAATCACCTCAAAACCTATTTTTAATAAATTATACTAACATGAAAATACCATATTATACTAACCAAGAGTATCATTGGTGTGAGAAACATGTAAAAAAATAATTGAAACTATTCAATCATTAAAAGATTTCTTCTGAAAGGAAATAAATGGAAACACCTACCTTGTTTGCATCTGAATGCGACAAAATCCTCAGAGGAAGAAGAATAAACCCCAAGATACAATAAGCATCCCCTAATAACCAATAAAAATATCTTACACATCAACCCTAGATTCTAGGGTTCGTCCAAGTTGAAAACCCACCAAGAGAAATCCTAAAACCTAAAAAGGGGTGAGGGGATACTCACCGCACACCAAACCAGAGGGAGAGGCGGCTCACTAGGGGGGGGGGATGTGGTGTGCTGGAAAGCCTCATCTGATTCTAGTATCATGCAATATGGGAGGAGGGAGGAGGCCATGGGAGGGAGGGGGAGCCACCGCCAACGTAGGTGGGGGTGTGGCCGCTGGAGAAGTAGGGTGCACTAGAGGATAGGAGGGACGCCAGGGGGAGGCGCTGGAGGAGGGATAGGGGAAAGGGGGAGAGACCCACTTAGGGATTAATTAAAACCCTAATAATAATAAAATAATAAATTTTTAATAATAATATTAACATAATAATAATAATATCAATAATAATAATAATAAACATTATCATTATTGTTAAAACAATTTCTTAAATTTTATTTTATTTCCATATTTTTATTTTTATTTAATTTTATTTTATTTTTGAACACAGGAAGCCTGCATGGTTTGGCTGAACGGTCTTCCAAACTATGCACCAACTGTGTGAAGCCTACGGGAGAGAAGGGGCACATACCCAAACTAGCTTCACGGTTTCCCTACCCATGCTCAAACCGTGCAGAGGCCAAAAACCCACCTGAGACTTCTAAAATTAAAAAAATTAAACTAGGGTTCAAACCGAACCTCGACAAAAAATATCCAAAACCAAGAAAAGAATGAAATAAAATAATTTCAAAGGTCGGGGTATGAAAATTATCCCCACCACTGATACTTTCTTCCCCCATAAAGTCACCAAGCCCAAATATACCCAAAACGTGAATGCATACCTAGTCAAGACTGAGAGGAACCAAGGACCTCCGGTGGAAATTTCACTCCACAATTCACACCCGAACGATCCCAAAGAAACCAAAACAAAAAGAATGGGAGAACACGAGAGGGTTCTCCCCACCATAAGGACTCAACTAGCATAGAAATTAATACCCAAAAACACCACCCTAAGGAGGGGGGAAACGTGGGATCTAGGGAATCCCCAACATGAACTAATCAAATTTCCATAATACTAGTGAGGCAACACCACCACTAGAACTCAAAATTTTCCCATACCAACCAAATCCTCCAACACTAGGGGAAACCCGGGGAAATAAATCAATCTAAAATTAGATACCCCACCCATCTTACCATATCCAAACATCACCAAATGAGCACAACTGAATCCAAAACTGAAACCAACCCGTAAGAGGGCCAAAAAAACATTAAGAAATATTAAAATTTCAAAAATCCACATTCAATCAAGCATAAATGATTATATTTTAATTGGATAGGACCATCACACTAACAAAATAGTAGATGAACTTATAACAGTAGGAATAACAAAATAAAGGAAACTTCAAGTGTTCTAATACCAAAACGGAAAACAAAAACTAAACCAATTTTTTCACACACCTCGGTCACATCTCCTTCTTCAAGCGATGCTTCCTACAAAACTTATCTTGATGAACCAAATAACCATAATGATGGTGGGGAGAACAACTCACATCTACCTAATGTTGGACCTTTAAACAACCCCAGGACATCCTAAACTCTAACAACATCAATAGTTCTTAACATCATAAAGGTGTTCTCCACTTCCTCTAGACACTCTGCTACCCCTAACTGACCTCCATCACCGCTAAGAACAAGAAACATTGGAGAAGAACCAAAAACTGGGCCTGGATCATCAGAAAAATTGCGGACCTTTCTAGGAGACATTTTCAAAACAACACAGAAAACATGAACCGAAACCTACATAAAACTAAAACACAACTAAAAGGAATAACGTCATCCAAAATGACTGGGTCAGAAGTCAACTCACATAGGAATAACAAAAACACCCTTTTTCAAAAGCCACCATTTTCATTTAAATTTCAAAATGACCTTTTTCTAAGGACACTTTCCAAATATCCAAACCCTCTTTTTAAACCTAATTCAATTCCCAAAATCATTTCCCCTTTCAAAATCATCTTTAGGAAGACACGTCCAAGCCTTTGGTTCAAATAAACACCCATGGAATCCCATGAACCATTGAACATGTGTTCCTCCATTTTCATCCATACGTTCCAACACACACTTTCCACACACATATGTTGAATTATAATAGATATGATATGAATATTAGATGGCACAATAAAATAGGGTTGAATATGAGGTTTAAAAACCATTTATTTAAACACTTAATAAATACTTTAGTTTAAGAGATCTTAAACTAATACAATTTACAGCCAATACAATTGATCATACAAGACTTGGATATGATGGATAAGATGTGCCGTAATACTATAAGTAATGTAAAAACAATTGTATTTGAAATGAATACAATGATCAAGGTAATAAAAATGTAAATATTTTACCATATAGTGTATAGAATCAACTAATACAATATGTAAAGAAAGAATAATAATTGAAACAATTACAATTGAAATGAATATGAAAAGAAATAGGAATCAATACAATTCCCTTTATAATACAAATAGCATCAGAAATTTAATAATATTACAATTTTTTTAACCCAAAGAGAAGGGTATCCTTTCACCTAGGATAGAAGTTCTGTCTTACCACCACCTTGGTAATCCCCCGATACAATGATCAGTACGATTGTCTTCCTATCCACAGAAATCCTCGATTAAGAAGGTAATCATCACCTCTATCCTTCAAGCAACTGAAGGCCCTCGATATGATGACCGTCATCACATATTCCTATCCCCAAAATCCCTCGACCGTTATCAAAATGATCGGTCACACAAAGAATAAACAAAGCACTTATAGAAATGAAAGACCCCATAACAAGTTGTTCACTTCTTGTTTCTGTAAGGATTTCACACGAAACAAGAGAGAAGTCACACCATCTCTCTTTAGAACTTGATAGTAGTAAAAGTTGTGTATTCTGGTTTGAATGACCTCCTATTTATAGGCTTCAGGTTCCAACAGTCATATTTTCTTCAATGGTCATATTTCCCTGAAAAAAACTCAGAGGGACTTGGACACCTGGAATTACAATGGTCAAAACAAAACAGAATACCATACATCGTTTTGATTGGTAAATAACCAACTCAACAACATTATTTTAGTTAGAAATAAGTAAGTACAAAAGTATAAAACAAAGAGTATGAGATACATGAAATTGGTATTGAAGTTATGATAAGTGTATAATGCATTTCATAAGTGCAATACATTACCTATTTTCTTGGCCCATCATGATAACAATGCATAACAATTACAAATTATAACCTGGTTACGATTCTTAACTTGGTTACGATGCACAATATTCAATCTGGTTACGATTCTTGAATGCAATACATAATAAGAGTATGATGCATAACCTGGTGATGGTTCATAATCTGGTTATGATATCGTGATTACGATACATAATTATGATTCAGTACTTAACCTGGTTACGATGTATAATACATGATATTACGATAGTATACATATCTTGATTACGATACACGATTAAGATGCAGTACATAACCTGGTTACGATTTCTGATTATAATGAAATACACAGTTAGGTTATGATTCTTGACTACGATGCACTGCATAATATTTTTATGATTCTGAAACTTGATATAAAACAATGTGTATGAATAAAAAACATGAATTTCATAAGGATATGAAAAAACAAAGTAAGTGATTATGATTGTTAAAACAACATACATGATGAACAATATATGTGATTATGATATGTATGATTTGTGATTTTCAAAACAAATGATTGATGGAAAAGTCAAAACATGTTTTGAATCAAAAATATCCCATATTTTCGAAATCAAAAAACAAAACAAAAAAGAAACAAGATAATAGACAATAAAAACTTATCTCCCCCTGAGTTTAATAACTCTAGTGAATAAAAATAATTCCACCCTTGGTTTAAAAAACTCACAAGGGATTGTATTCTCCTTACTTTTTCTTGTGAAATCTCCCCCTTAATCAGTCATTCATAAAAAAACATTCTTTCCAAATCCATTCTCCCACATTGTAATTTTTAATAAGAGTAAGGGAAAGTATTTATTTCCTACAAAAGATTAGGGAAACAAAATACGAAACAATAAGTTTTAATTGAAACAAAATTCTATTACAAAAAGAGTTCAACCATCATTATTTTCCCTTTTGTTTTTTCAAAATATTTAATAATGAGAGTTTCATCTTCTTGTACTCCTTTCTATCCTCCATGATCTTGTCAAGAGATTCATGCTGAGCCTTCAACTTCTCATCCTGTTTATCAATAATCTTTTCTATCTTTCAGATCTGATCATTATGAAGCCAATTAATAGCTTCCTAAGCTTTAAGTCTTGCTTCTTGGTTATTGAAATCATCCAATCTGAGGTTGTAGGATTTCTCAAGGATAAAAAATCTATTTGAGTGTGAAACAACCTCATTACTCTCATATTACAACTTTTCCCTTAAAATCTCAATCTCTTCCAAGGTTTCTCCTTTTGAGGTACAAGGTTTTTGAAACTCTTGAAGCTTTTCATTCAAATCATCAATCAACTTTAGATAGAGAGAGTTGAGTTTGTTTACCCGATGTACCAATTCTTTCTACTTATCCATATGATTATATAGGCTTTCATCAAATTTATATGACCACTTCACAACTTTTTTCAAGCCTTACTATGCTCAGTAGAACATTCCTTGAAAATCTTGAAATCGTCTTCAACACTTAGAAACTTGTCCATTAAAACCTTGACATAATTTGTTCTATCATTATGGTCATTTGAAAGAATTTTCAACTTGGCTTCAACTTTTTGGAATAAAAGGTAACAACTTATTCAATATATTCAAAGCCCGTTCAATGTACTAAACCCCTTTCACTGTGATTTTCCTTTTAGGATCTGTGTCCTCAGTTAATTGTGATAGATCGCCAAAATGAGTCTCAATGATGATTACTTGAGCTGGCTGATTTTGATTCTTATTGGATTTTTCCTCTTCCTTTTATTCTTCTTATTCTTTATCAAAAATATGGATTACTCTCTTGGAGGAAACCTTTTAAAACACTCTCTTAGGGGGGATGAGGATCTAGAGATGGATAAACAAAATATGGTACTTCTGATGACTGTAGGGTATGACTTCTCTTGTTTTTATCTTCTTTTTATTCGACTTATATTTCATTATGTTTTTGTTATTCTTGATTATGTTCTTATTGACCTTCTTGTTCTTGTTATTCTTCCTCTTCTTTATGTTCTTTTTTATGATATTGTGTAGGCGGTTATTAAAAAACTTGTTTCCCCCTGCCTTTCCCTGCTGGAACCAATTGAGTTTTACCAGATGGATCCCTTATTTCAATTCTAGATTTTAGTTTCTGAGCTATTCTTAGTAGACTATAAATATCAATAGCATCATCCTTTCTTTTCTTCTGCCTCTTCTTTTTCTCTTCTTCTTTCAAAGCTTCTTCAGACCTTACTTTTAAAGCCAAATCTTCAGCCGAATCCAATACAAACTGAGGATCCCCTTCTTTCCTTTCATTCTTTTTCTTCCTTCATTCAGAAACAACCTCATAGGATACAACCTTTTGTTTCTTTGAGTGTTTTGAAGTTGTATCCTTAACTGCATTTTTTTTGAAGATGAATTGGATGGATTAGAAGGTTTCTCACTACCTTCAGCATCATCCTTTTCTTTCTCAGCATATGGATCTTTCTCAAAAAAAATCAATTCAGAATTGAAACGTAATTTTGAGCCTCCATGTCATATCATTACTAATTAAGGTCTCTTTGAAGAAAGTCAGATCTGACTTAATTACAATATTACACAAACCCAAGCACTCTTTGAGAAACTTACTAATAATGGTGGGAAACATGATCAGAAGAGATTTTATACCACCGGATTTCAGGTTCTTAATTTTTTGTAAAATGAAACCCATAAGGTTAAACTTTCTTATGTTTACCAAGTAGCCAAGCACATACACATCTGAAACTTTCAAAGTTTCCTTATCACCTTTTCTCAGCACCAAAAACCCTTACATCCAAAGGGATATGAGTCTATTATATCTTAATAGATGACACAATTTTCTTTTATCCTCATGAATTTCCAAAAGGGATTCTTCGAATTTAGTCCTATCAAAGGTTCCATCAGCTTTTGGTAACTTATGAGAAGGACATAAAGCATCTCCCTCAAATAGGACATCTAGAAACATAGCTGCCTGTTTTGAAGAAGTTGTGTAAGTCTTATCATACATATTAAAAGAATTCTTAAGATCCTTGTCTATCTCTACTGATTCATAAAATTGTAACACCGCATCATGATATACATTATCCTGATCATAACCTGGTATTTCCACACAAATTGATTCCCAGCCTTGAAAACTTATAATTACTTTCAATGAAGACTCATAAAAATCTCGGGAGACCAACCTTTCACCATATAAAGTCGTGGAAGAGAAATTATTTGGAGGCATTTCTTTCAAAGATTAAATATAAGACTCAGACATGAAAGATGAACTTGAACCTTGAAGAACCTGCTAATTAGGAAAGCTGAGAAGATCTCTGATTATGAAAACTGAGGTAAGAACCAATAGAACCTTGCTGACTATTATTATAACATCTTTTATTGGAATAAAACACAAATAAAATCAATGTAGCATATATTCTCTTAAAGATAATTGACATCCAATATTATATCTAAGAGATCTAATGGTCAAGAATGATTTATAACTCTTGAGTTTTTCTCTAAAATAAAATCATATTCAGAGTGAAACTGATTTAGAAGTAAAAGAAATAAAAGAGAAACAACCATTAAAACAACCATGTTAAAGTTTTAGAAAATGTACCTGTCAGAGTAATAAGATAGATATTATGGTTTTAGTATATTGTTCTTAACAAAACAAACAAAAACCAATAAAGAATCTAAAACCGATAAAATCAAATAGGTTGGTACTGATTATTTAGAACCGATAGAACAATCCACAGCAATAGTCCAATACTGATATTGATATTTCAGTACTGAAAATGTAATAAAATACTGATTGTTCAATACTGATAAAGTAATGAAATATCGACAGTTTATAATTAACTAGATGATACAATACCAATAGTCTAAATCTAGTACCGAAATATTTTTAAACCAAAACATAAAACCGATAAAATTCGGATACCTATAAAAAAACTAAAGAGTAAAACCGATTATCTGTAAAAAAAGTAAAAGTGATAAAATATAAAACAAAAAGTAAAACCGATAAAATATAAAACAAAAAGTAAAACCGATAAAATATAAAACAATAAGTGAAACCAATAAATTGTAAAACAAAAAGTGAAACTGATAAATTTTAAAACAAAAATTAAAACCGTTAAATTGTAAAACAAAAAGTGAAACCGATAAATTGTAAAACAAAACGTGAAATGAAATTTATACTCCCCCTTTGAAAAATGAGTAACTCAATGTAAGGGGATGGTTTAAACAAGAAATATATGTGAATGATTAATTTACAGTTATCATTCCTAGTTTTTTTTAATGTATTCATATCTATCAGAAGATAATGGATTTGTAAAAATTTCAGCAAGTTGTTCTTGCGTTCTGATGAATTGTAAAACAATATCTCCTTTTTGTGTGTGATCCCCAAGAAAGTGATGCCTAATATCTATGTCTTTTTCACATGAGTGATGTGAAGGGTTTTTATTAAGATAAATGGAACTACTATAGTGACATAGTATTTGAGTTTTTGAGAAAATCATTCCATAGTCGGTGAGTGTGTGTTTTATCCACAACACCTAAGTACAAAAACTTCTAGTTACTACATATTCTACTTCAGTAGTGAAGAGTTCTACTGAGTGTTGTTTCTTGCATGACCAAGAAACCAAAGAATCTCTTAAAAAATGACATATTCTGGATGTAATATTTCTATCCATTCTACATCCACCAAAGTCAACATCTAAAAAACTTTTCAAAACTAAATCCTTTCCGGAAGAATAGAATAGTCCTAAATCCATAGTTCCCTTTAAGTAGTGAAAAAACAATTTCACTACTTTTAAATGGGATTCTTTTGGATTAGATTGGTATCTTACACATAAGCAAACCGAAAACATCATGTTTGGATGAATAGCCATTAAGTATAACAAACTTCCTATCATACCTCTAAAAGTTGTTTTCCCACTGGTTTTCAAGCTTCATCGAGATCAAGTGTATTTGAGGTACCGATTGGAGTACTAAACCTTTTAGTATTTTCATATCAATACTTTTTGAGTAGGTGTTTGATATAATTATATTGAGATACATAGGTTCCTTCTAGTTTTTGAGATATTTGAAAATCTAAAAAGAATGTTAACTCACCCATCATACTCATTTCAAACTTAGATTTCATTAGATTCACAAAAGAATCAGTTAAGGATTGTTGAGTTGAGCCAAATATAATGTCATCAACATAAATTTGAACAATCAAAACATCTTTGTATTCCATTTTTATAAAAAGAGTTGGGTCAGAAGTACCTTTTTTATAATTTTTTTGTAAAAGAAAACCTAGAAGTCTATCATACCATGCTCTATGGTATTGTTTAAGGCCATAAAAAGATTTTTCATGTTTAAAAACATGGTCAGGATGTTTTGGATCTAAAAAACCATGGGGTTGATCAACAAAAAGTTCTTCTTGAACAAAAACATTGACAAAAGCACATTTTACATCCATTTGAAAAGGTTTGAAATTGAATTATGCTGTAAAGGATAATAGAATTCAAATAGATTCAAGTCTACCTACCGGAGCATAGGTTTCTTCGTAGTCTATTCCCTCTTGTGGATTATAGCCTTTAGAAATAAGTCTTGATTTATTTCTTACTATGAATCCATTTTCATCACACTTGTCTCTGAAAACGCATTTCACACCAATTACAGTTGTTTCTTTAGTTCTTTCAACCAAGTTCTAGACTTGATTCCTCTCAAATTCATTTAGTTCATCTCACATTGCCTTAATCCAATATTAATCACCTAAGGATTCATTCAAAGATTTAGGTTCAAATTGATAAAGAAAGGCAAGATGTTTGTTGACCTCACCTGTTTTGATAATCCCAATCTTGTATTCATATGTTTTGACAATCCCAATTATGTGTTCATATATTATGATATTCACAATTACTATTGATCTACACTTTAATTCATTCAAATCGATGATCAAGTTAATAATAATGTTAAAATAATTTCTAATTTATGTTAATCTCGATTATCCATGTTTATATAAGTTTTGAAATTATTCTAAGTGAATTAGATGTGTTTTGCATAAGACAGTCAAGTGTAAGTATCACTGACCTGAACAGAGCTACCGATGCACAGAGCTACCGATGCACAGAGCTACCGATGCACAGAGCTACCGATGCACAGAGATACCGATGCACAGAGCTACCGATGCACAGAGCTACCGATGCACAGAGCTACCGACAGTCAAGAGCAACCGATGGAACTATGTTCATCGAGCTACCGATAAGAGCTACCGATAAGAGCTACCGATAAGAGCTACCGATAAGAGCTACCGATAAGAGCTACTGATAAGAGCTATCGATAAGAGCTACCGATAAGAGCCACCAATAAGAGTTTGAAGAGCTACCGATGGAAGATCCTGCACAGAGTCAACCGTACATGTCTACAAACAAACGGCTAATTATAATGGACTGCGGAGTCAAATCCTATATCCTAGACCCTATTTTTTTATTACACTAACGGATACATTTGTTACTTTTGATGCATTTAATGTTATTAAATGATTTATGTTTCCATTTTAGGAAACCGTACCAAGTACGATTAAAAAGCATAATCATTCCTTCTTCTCAGCATAAAAAAGGCATACAAGACAACGTGGATAAAAAAGTGAATCGAGACAAGAGACTCGAAGAGATTGAGCATACGGGAACACACTTGCGATCAAGCTCAAAACGTGTCAAGAACAACTGGAGAACTTGCACTCACAATACTACTACTACTACCAGACTCCAGAACACAGAGCATACATCGAGCAATCTATGCTAAAGAATAACTACACAGAACACTTCATTTTCTGAGTCGATAACCAAGATGAACCTGGAAGCACTGAAAGAAGAAACGATACTCTGTTTTTCAGTCAAATACCAGAGAAGGACTCAGAACCGTTTCTGATCAAATCCAAAGGAGTCCAGAGTTGCACTGCAATCACTAGAGCCTTCCTAAACTCTATATCTTTCTCTAAGTGATTTAGTATTTTCATTACGAGTAGTGTGTGTAGCCTATTAATTATTACACACACTGTCTCCTGAACCTTAAACTGGAGGATTTGTAAATCCTCACTCACAATCTTTACATCCTTTATTTCCCACTGTGGATAGTGGTAGAGGTCGAGTGTGACCTGGACAGCTTTGAGCTGTTGTTTGTTATCCCACGTATAACTCTGGTAGAGGTCTCTTGACCTGAACAGTGTGATCACTATTGTTAACCCAGATCCAGGGTGTGGATCACTTTATATAAATTTTGAGAGGACTAAGTGTCGGCTTGAGACTGAACCTCTTGGTTAACTCTTGTGTTTTTAGTTAAAATCTTTATCCATACTATATACATTTATTTCATATTCCACTGCTATTACTTTGAAATATAATTTATCTTCAAAGCTACTTTGATAGTAAACTCGCAAGTGTTTATATTTATTATAAACCAGTAAGTTAGTTTCAAAAGTTAATTTAATCATAAGATTAAGTTAACTGAGAATTAATCAATCTTTTAGAAACTAATTGAACCTTTATAATCTGTATAAATTCACTACAGTTTAATTTGTTTTGAAATTGGGGGATTTTAATAGAAATTGTTTTTATCAGAAATTTTAATTGGAACTCAATTCACCCCCCTCTTGAGTGTCCACTCCGACCAACATTTGGTATCAAAGGTTGTGTGTTTTGCAAAACTTTTTATTTACTCTCTTCTTTTCAACTGTGATTTTAGTTGTATTTTAAAGTTCTTAAAATTTCTGTTATTGCTAAATTTTTATCTCTTTAAATTGTGTTTATAATGGATAATAGACTTGAGGGTGCTGCTACTAATCGGCCACCTTTCTTTAATGGAAATAACTATGCTCAGTGGAAACTTAAAATGAAAATCCATCTAGAAAGCATGAGTTTTGATATTTGGACTGCTATTGAATCTGAATACAAAATTCCCACTACTGATAGATCTACTTGGGATGAACCTACAAAGGCTGCTTACAATAATAATTTTAAAGCTATGAATGCTCTGTACTGTGCTCTAGGAGCTGAATAATTCAACAGAAATTCTGCATGCAAAACTGCTTTTGAAATTTGGGATACCTTGACTGTTTCGCATGAAGGAACAAATAATGTTAAAGAAATGAGATTGAACACTTATACTATTAAGTATGATAATTTTAAAATGAAGTCTGATGAACCTATTTCTGACATGTATCTCAGGTTTAATGAGATAGTCAACACGATGAATTCACTCGGAAAAGCTGTTCCAGCAAAGGAACAAATTATGAGAATCTTGAGATGTCTACCAGACCGATGGAGAGGCACATCTGTCTCAATCAGAGAATCATGTGACATTGCTGCTCTACCTGTCAAAGATCTTATTGGAAAATTGATGATGTATGAAGAAGAGCTCAAGGTAAACAAAGAGGAAGATGATGAACCGAAAAAAAAATCTGTAGCTTTCAAGTCTACTGCTTTGAAGAGTAAGGAGAAGGAAAAAATACAAATGGAGGATGAGAGTTCAACAAGTGAAAACTCAGAGTATGACAGTGATGCAGAAATGGCTCAGATATCCAGGAGATTCAAGAAGTTTTATAGGAAAAAGAAATTCTTTAGGAAAACAAATTATAAAGGAAAGTATGATCAACAAGGCAAATGGAAAACGGATTGGAAGAAAGCTGATAGGACTGATGAAGTTGTCTGCTATGAATGCAAGCGAAAAGGACATATCAAAGCAGACTGTCCAAAGTTAAAATTCAAAAAGAAATATGATTAAAAAGACAATAAGTACAAGAAATCCATGAAGGCTACCTGGAGTGCTTCGGAAGACAGCACTAGTGAAGCTGAATCTTCGGACTCTGAAAGGAATCGATCCAACACGTGTTTCATGAAAAATACTTCTGAGGAGACCTGCTTGAAGAGCTGTCACAAGAAGATATGGTATTTAAATAGTGGGTGCTCAAGACACATGACTGGAGATTATTCTTGCTTCAAGAGCTTAATAATGGTTGATGGAGGCCATGCCACCTTTGGTGACAACTCTAAAGGAAAAATCATTAGCCTAGGCCAGATTGGTAACACTGACTCAGTATTAATTTCTAAAGTTTTATTTGTTGATGGACTTAAATATAACTTGCTTAGTATATCTCAATTATGTGATGATGGTTTCAATGTCAAGTTTGAAAATGATTCCTGTGATGTTTTTAACTCCAAAAATGCTTTAGTATTTTCTGATCTAAGGAATGAAAATGTTTATGTTGTTGATTTAAATTCTTTAGCTAAAAAAATATTCCTTGTTTGAATGCTTTTCATAAAGAATCTTGGCTATGGCATAGAAGATTAGGACACTGCAACATTCACTCACTTAGAAAACTGGCTAGGAAAAACTTAGTTAGAGACTTACCTAAATTATAATTCCCAAATGACAAAGTGTGTAATCCCTATCAAAAGGGAAAACAACACAAAGTTTCTTTTAAATCAAATAAAGAAGTCTCAACTTCTCAACCACTTGAGTTGGTTCACATGGATTTGTTCGGACCATCAAGAGTTTCTAGTTTAAATGGGAAGCACTATATCTATGTTCTAGTAGATGACTTCTCTAGATATACTTGGGTATATTTCTTAGCTCACAAAAGTGAAGCTTATTCTTATTTTGTTAAATACTCCAAGTCTGCAGAAAATCTTAGTGGACTCAAAATTAAGACCCTGAGAAGTGATCATGGCCGTGAGTTTGAAAATCAAGACTTTGAATCTTACTGCTTACACAATGGCTACACTCATAACTTTTCAGCTCCTAGGACACCTCAGCAGAATGGCGTAGTAGAAAGGAGAAACTGAACCCTTCAATAAATAGCTAGAACCATGCTCAATGAATATGAACTGCCTATTTACTTTTGGGCTGAAGCTATAAATACAACTTGTTATGTTATCAATAGAGTCTTGATCAGACCTATTCTTAAGAAAACCCCATATGAGTTGTGGAACAATAGGAAGCCTAAGGTTAATTACTTCAGAGTTTTTGGTTGAAAAGTCTTTATTCTTAACACAAAGGATAATCTGGACAAGTTTGCTTCTAAAAGTGATGAAGGAATTCTTCTGGGTTACTCTACTTCAAGTAAAGCTTATAGAGTGTTTAATATGAAATCCAAATGTGTGGAAGAATCTGTTCACATCAAATTCGATAAAACCGATCCACATGAGCCTAAAACCTCTCTTGAGAATCTTGAAGAAGATTAGTCTGTTCTGGACCTTAATGATGAATCCAAAGAACCTGTAATAAAAACTTCCAGTTCTGGACTTTTTCCAGAATCTGTTTCGGTCGAACCCGAACCTACTGATGCACCTGAAGTGTCTAGTCCTACCTTTACTAGATCAACAAGAATTCTAAAGAATCATCCTTTGGATTCTGTTGTCGGTAATCTTTATAGAGGAACACAGACTATAGATTCTCTAAGAAATCAGGTTGAACATCAAGCTTTTCTCTCCCAGCTAGAACCCAAAAATATTAATGATGCTATTGTTTATGAATTTTGGGTAATGGCTATGCAAGAAGAGTTAAATCAATTTGAAAGAAACAAAGTCTGGGAATTAGTTGACAGACCTAAGGACACACTAACAATAGGCACTAAATGGGTTTTTAGAAATAAAGTTGATGAATCAGGAAACATAGTTAGAAACAAAGCTAGGCTAGTTGCACAAGGATATAATCAAGAAGAAGGCATAGACTATGAGGAGACCTTTGCACCTGTAGCTAGACTAGAATCCATTAGGATTTTACTTGCATATGCTGCACAACTAAATTTCAAGTTATATCAAATGGATGTCAAAAGTGCATTTCTAAATGGTTTCATAATTGAAGATGTTTTTGTAGAACAACCTCCTAGATTTACAAACCCCCATTTTCCAAATCAAGTTTTTAAACTTTCTAAAGCTTTATATGGCTTAAAACAAGCTCCAAGAGCTTGGTATGATAGACTCAGCAATTTTCTTATTTCAAAAGGTTTTACTAAAGGGATTGCTGATCCAACTCTTTTTATTAAAATAATTTGTAAAGATGTTTTAGTTGTACAAATCTATGTTGATGATATTATTTTTGGATCTTCTAAACCTTCTTTATGTACTGATTTTTCAAAAAGTATGCAAAATGAATTTGAAATGAGTTTAATGGGAGAACTTAAATACTTTCTTGGATTTCAAGTATTTAAAAATGAAAATGGTATTATTTTGAATCAAAGTAAATATACAAAGGATCTTTTAAAACGTTTTGGTTTAGATAGTATTAAGGAGAGTGAAACTCCTATGAGTACAATCTATAAATTGGATACAGATGAAACTGGGAAACCAGTGGATCAAACCAATTATAGGGGTATGATTGGTAGTTTACTTTATCTTACTTCTAGTCAACCAGATATTATGTTCAGTGTGTGTATGTGTGCAAGATTTCAAGCTAACCCGAAAGAATCTCATTTGCTTGCTGTTAAAATAATTTTCAAGTATCTCAAACATACTGTTAACCTTGGTTTATTTTATCCAAAAGGACAATCCTTTGAGTTAATGAGTTATTCAGATGCTGACTTTACTGGTTGAAAATTATACAGAAAAAACACTTCAGGAACATGTCATTTATTAGGAAAATACTTAGTATCTTGGTGTAGTAAAAAGCAGAATTCTGTAGCTCTATCCACTGCCGAAGCAGAGTATATAGCTGCTGGTAGTTTCTGTGCACAAATTCTGTGGATGAAACACACTCTCTTGGACTATGGATATGATTTTAAGCATGTTTCAATTAACTGTGACAACACTAGTGCAATAAACATCTCTAAGAACCCTGTATCTCACTCAAGAACCAAACACATTGATGTAAGGCATCATTTTCTGAGAGATCATTATCAAAAGGGTGATATTTCTCTTGAATTTATCGGCACTGAACATCAATTGGCCAACATTTTCACAAAACCCTTAAGTGTGGATAGGTTATGTTACATTAGGCACGAGCTGGGGATGTTTAATCATCACCGATAGAAATCCTCACTAATAGAAATCCTCACCGATAGAAATCCTCACCGATAGAAATTCTCACCGATAGAAATTCTCAACGATAGAAATCCTCACCGATAGAAATCCTCACCGATAGAAATTCTCACTGATAGAAATCCTCACCGACAAAAATCCTCACCGATAAAGTGTTGTTTTAAATCTTTTGTCTTCCATCAAGAATCTGAACCGTTTTTTTTCTTTTTTTTGTTTATTCATTTAACTTATGATTCCTAAGTGATAAAACTAAGTCTAATCCGCTTCTCACTCCACTGAACCCAAAAACTTTTACCTTTGAACCTTAGAACCCGAACCCTCTGCAAACCTGAGATCCCTCGAACCAGCGATGGCAAAAACCAAAATTCCTGTCATCCGAGACGACTGTGTTGAGCCTAAAGCAAAAAGGCAAAAGTCCGAGCCAGAAGCGAGTAGTGCTGTTAGAACTAGGTCAGGAAGGAGACCAGTAAATCCTCATCTGCAAAATAGAGCTATTGTGATCAAAAAAGAGCTGTGTGTAGACTGGTTGCTGCCCAGAAAGTCCTTGGTGCTCGAAGTTCTGGAAGCTCAAAGATGGGTAGACTGCTTTTCAAATAACAACGATCCCTACTACCCAAAGTTGGTAAAACAGTTTTACGAATTCGTAAGCTTCGAGAAGCTAGAGAATGAGAACCGAGTATCTTCGTTTGTAAATGGTAAAGTGATATCTTTTTCATCAGTAGAATGTGTTGATTGCTTAAAAGTTCCTCATGAAGGTGTGTCTAGATATGTATCAAGAGCAATGACACCTACCAGTGACATTTTTGATCATGAGATCGCGTTGAAAGAACTGACTGGTGATGGAACTCCAAGGCAAGTGGTTGCTGCAGAAATGGATGGAGAGAACAGATTATTGTTCAAGTTTGTTCAACATGTGTTGATACCAAGGAGAGGAGACTTTGCTAATTTGAGATATCAGGATATCTATCTCCTACATCTTTTGAGACATGATGTCAAAGTCAATTTATGCAGATTGGTGATGAGTCAAATGGAAGATATGACAAGGCCGAAATCAAAGACTAACGCCCTATTCTTTGCTAAGCTGATTTCTGTAATGATCAAAGTGAAAGGGATAGCTGAGTCTCAAGATGAGACAGTTGTAGTGAAGAGAAACTTTTGTATCACTACTACAGTTTGAAAATATATGAAGATTAATTGGAATTCGTGGAGAGGAGAATGGGTCAATGATGACCAAAAGGTATATGATAAGTTCAATCCTGTGGATTATCCTTCAAGGCCAAAGGATAAAAGAGATCCAGGTCTTGGACCTGATGAAGAGGAACCTGAGTACAGTGATGAGTTAGAAGAAGAAGAAGAAGAGGAAGAAACTCCTATGGATGAGGGAGGAGATCCTGACTTGCCTCCAAGCCCTGCTGCTGAAATTATGTCTTTAGAAAAGGAAGTGCTAGCAGAAGTGGAGACACCTGCTAATGAGGAAGACCAGTCGGTCTCTGAGCATGTAGAGGAAGAAAATAATGTCTCTGAATTATCTAATTCTGCTGATTTGAGTCCGAGTCCAGTTATTGGAAGCTCAGTTGTACCTTCTATGGATGAAGAAAGAGAAAGAGGAGAAGTTGTACCTATTCCAAAAAATCCTTTTGCTTCTGCAGAGATGGAAGTTGTTGTGGAAGATTCTGATGAAGAAAGACCAACAGAGAATGTAGTTTCTATATATGAGAATGCACCCATTGAGGGGGAGCATCACACCAAGTTTGGAAATTTTACAGTGACTATCGAGTCTGAAGACTAGGTAGAAGACCCAGGTTTTATAGTCTTTGGCTTGGATTATCCTGATTCAGATAATGAAGTATCTTTGAATAGACCAAAGATCAGCTATGACATCAATCTTGAGTTATTACCTGCTGATGTGGTCCGAGTACATGATTTAGATGTTCTGAAAGAAAATCTCAAAGTCAGTTTTGTAGAAGAAGTAAAGACAATGGAATCTTTTTTAGTATCCTCGATTCAATCAGTCATGACTGACTCTGTAGTCAGTTTAGCTTCTGAAAGAGTATCTACTACAGTTGCTCCTACTGATTTTGCTACAAAGTCTGACCTCGAATCCCTAAAGAATGAGCTGAAGGAATCCTTCAGTGCCTCTGTTGCTGAGATAAAGCACTGTTTTGGTGAAGAAATGAAGATGTTAGAAAGGTATTTTGAGCTTTCTCTTGGTTGCAATCTATCAACTTTTGTGGGTGAGCTAATGGAAGAAGTCAAGGAGTGCCAAACTCAAACTTATAGGCTAAGAGCAGATCTTGAAGCTCTACGGATATCTGTTGTTGACTTAGACTCCTTCATGAGTTCAAAATCTCAAGCTGATAAGGATTTCGCCTATGTGAAAAGTGTTGTAAGTCAGTTGGTCTCGGTGTTTGAAGCTTTCAAAACATCTGTGAAGGATCATGTCAAAGATCAGGACTCTCAAATGCAAAATCTGATTATTGGGTTGACCACAAGCTTCAAAGAAACTGTATCCTTCTCTCTTGGTCCTCTAGTTCCAAAACCTGCAATTGATCAGAATCAATTCCGTGGTCTGATGAAGGAGGAGCTTGGTTATATTTCAACCAGTGGCTCTGTGGACTCATCAGATTTAAGTTGAGTTGTGCTGTCTGCCAGGGATTCAGCCAGATAAATAATGAAAATCGTCCAGGACTACATGAGAGAGGCCTCTGCTTCTCAAGAGGCAATCAAGAATAAGGTGGATACTTATTTTGAAAAGGTTTATACCAATCAACAACTGACCAACCATTTCAAACTTCTGCTTGAGAATCTAAAGTTACCTCCAGTGACTCAGCCCTTCAGAGAGTAGGTTAGTAAGCTCAGGGAGATTACTCCTGCTTTGGATAAATTCATTGAAAATAGAGATTATTTTGTGTCTGCAATGGAGAGAGGAGGAAGCATTATAATGGATTTCAGAAACCTGTTGCTGCCCTTTTTTCATGTGGATGCCAGACCGGTCATTGTACCTCCTGCTTTGCCTGCCTCTGCCTCTACTGCGTCTCCAGTTCAGATGACTCCTGCTCAAGCCATAAGAAGTCTCACACCTATGATCACTCAAAGGACTTCCCATTACAGGTTCGACACTGTATCGGTTTCTCAGCCTCCTCTGATCATTTCTGGAATTCCAAAGTCCTCCCCAGTATGCTCAACACCTGAATTCTCTTCTGATCCCAAGGTAAAATCTCACATTGAAGATGTGGATTGCTAAAGTGGCAAGGATGTTTGATAGGAATCATTTTTTTTCTTTCTATTATGTTTATGTAATTTTTTGACTGATCTAATACAAATGCCTTTCTTTCCACTATCTCAGTTTCTCAATTTTCTATGTTTGGTTTCCCACTTTTTGATTATCACAAAGGGGGAGAACTATAAAGAAGAGCCTTTGATACTATTTCTTACATTTCCTTCTTTGGTACTAATTCTGTCAAACCTTATCTCTGATACTATTGTATTTAATTCTACCTATGATAATTTTTGATCTATATCTTTCTATTACTGTTTCCTCTTTCCTCTGATACTGTTTTCTTTGAGAAAATTGAATATTAATATCATACTATCTAATACTATATTCTCACTATTTTAAAATGGCCATATCATAAGTTGTGATTATCAAAAAGGGGTAGATTGTTGACCTCACCTGTTTTGATAATCCCAATCTTTTATTCATATGTTTTGACAATCCCAATTATGTGTTCATATATTATGATATTCACAATTACTGTTGATATACACTTTAATTCTTTCAAATCGATGATCAAGTTAATAATAATGTTAAAATACTTTCTGATTTATGTTAATCTCTATTATCCATGTTTATATAAGTTTTGAAATGATTCTAAGTGAATTAGATGTGTTTTGCATAAGACAGTCAAGTGTAAGTATCACTGACCTGAACAGAGCTACCAATGCACAGAGCTACCGATGCACAGAGCTACCGATGCACAGAGCTACCGATGCACAGAGCTACCGATGCACAGATCTACCGATAGTCAAGAGCAACCGATGGAACTAAGTTCATCGAGCTACCGATAATAGCTACCGATAAGAGCTACCGATAATAGCTACCGATAAGAGGTACCGATAAGAGCTACCGATAAGAGCTACCGATAAGAGCTACCGATAAGAGCCACCGATAAGAGTTTGAAGAGCTACCGATGGAAGATCATGCACAGAGTCAACCATACATGTCTACAAACAAACGACTACCTATAATGGACTGCGGAGTCAAATCCTATATCCTCGACCCTATTTGTTTATTACACTAACGGATACATTTGTTACTTTTGATGCATTTAATGTTATTAAATGATTTATGTTGCCATTTCAGGAAACCGTACCAAGTACGATTAAAAAGCATAATCATTCCTTCTTCTCAGCATAAAAAAGGCATACAAGACAACGTGGATAAAAAAGTGAATTGAGACAAGAGACTCGAAGAGATTGAGCATACGGGAAAACACTTGCGATCAAGCTCAAAATGTGTCAAGAACAACTGGAGAACTTGCACTCACAAGACTACTACTACTACCAGACTCCAGAACACAGAGCATACATCGAGCAATATATGCTAAAGAAGAACTACACATAACACTTAATTTTCCGAGTCGATAACCAAGCTGAACTTGAAAGCACTGAAAGAAGAAACGATACTCTGTTTTTCAGTCAAATACCAGAGAAGGACTCGAAACCGTTTCTGATCAAATCCAAAGGAGTCCAGATCTGCACTGCAATCACTAGAGCCTTACTAAACTCTATATCTTGCTCTAAGTGATTTAGTATTTGCATTACGAGCAGTGTGTGTAGCCTATTAATTATTACACACACACTGTCTCCTGAACCTTAAACTGGAGGATTTGTAAATCCCCACTCACAATATTTACATCCTTTATTTCCCACTGTGGATAGTGGTAGAGGTCGAGTGTGACCTGGACAGCTTTGAGCTGTTGTTTGTTATCCCACGTATAACTGTGGTAGAGGTCTCTTGACCTGAACAGTGTGATCACTGTTGTTAACCCAGATCCAGGGTGTGGATCTCTTTATATAAATTTTGAGAGGACTAAGTCTCGGCTTGAGACTGAACCTCTTGGTTAACTCTTGTGTTTTTAGTTAAAATCTTTATCCATACTATATACATTTATTTCATATTCCGCTGCTATTACTTTAAAATATAATTTATCTTCAAAGCTACTTTGATAGTTAAACTCACAAGTGTTTATATTTATTATAAACCAGTAAGTTAGTTTCAAAAGTTAATTTAATCATAAGATTAAGTTAACTGATAATTAATCAATCTTTCAGAAACTAATTGAACCTTTTTAATCTGTATAAATTCACTACAGTTTAATTTATTTTGAAATTGGAGGATTTTAATAGAATTTTTTTTTAGCAGAAATTTTAATTGGAACTCAATTCACCCCCCTCTTGAGTGTCCACTCCGGCCAATAATGTTTTACTTCATTTCTCAAGGAATTTTTTGTCCTTACTGGTTGATTAAAATCTCCAATGATATTATCACTAGGATGATTGCTAAGAAACAATTGATTTGGGTTTTGTAGAACATGCTCATCAACATATGATATAAAGTATTTTGGGGTAAATATTTTAAAAATATTTTCTTGATCATTTCCCTTTTTAGAATAGTTTTCAGTCAAATGTTGATAATCATTTTTTGAAAATAAATTAGTTGATATAGGTAAGGATTGCTTAAAAACAAAGAGGTCAGTTTCATCAAATTTTACATGCACTATTTCTTCAAAAATACAAGATTTTTTATTAAAAACTCTCTAAGCCTTAGAAGTTGTGGAATAACCTAGAAATATTCCTTCATCGGATTTGGGTGCAAATATATGTAAATTTTCTTTTGTATTAAATATGAATACTTTGCATCCAGACACTCTGAAGTATGAAAATTTTAGTTTTTGGCTAGTCCACAATTTATAAGGTGTTTCATTAATAAAAGGTATAGTTAAAACACAATTTATAGTATAACATGTAGTAATAACAGCTTTAGCCTAGAAATTCATAGCAATTGAGTATTCACTCAACATGGTTCTTGTCATTTCTTGAAGAATACGATTCCTTCCCTCAACAACACCATTTTGCTGAGGGGTTCTTAGAGCTAAAACCTTGTGAGTAATAACTTTCTTACTACAAAAAGATTCAAAATATGAATTTTAAAATTATCAACCATGATCACTATGAATAGTTATCAAGGGTAGGTTTTTCTCATTTTTAACTTCGGCTCTAAAAGTTTTGAAATATAAAAAGGATTCATATTTCTTTGCTAGAAAATAGACCCATGTAAATCAATTATATTCATCAACTAAAAAAATACATAGTATTTTCCTCCGATGCTTCCAGTCTGTGTAGGACCGAAAAGATTCATGTGCACTAACTGTAATGCATTGGAAGTTGAAACCTAATTTATTAATTTAAAGATATTTTTATGTTTCTTTCCATATTGACAAGGGTCACAAACCTTTTAAGTATCAAATATAAGATCTATTAGATCCTTAACAAGTATTTTATTTGAAATTTTACAAAGGTTCCTTAGGTTTCAGTTTCCTAACCTTTTAGTCCATAACCAAGATTGGTCTTACATTTCACTTAAGCAAGGTAAGTCTTGGCTCATATGGTCTTCTAAGTTGATTATTTATACATTCTCATTCCTATGGGAAGAAAGAATGAATTCATCCTTGGAATTGTGAAGTAAACATTTATCATTCCTAAAATTCACAAGGTAAACTTCATCACATAATTGACTTATCCTTATAAGGTTGTGATTAAGACCTTTGACAAACAAAACATTTGAAATTAAAACTTCTCCTAAAAGAAAAGTATTACATATATCAATGATCTTTCCCTAAAAATATCTCCAAAGGTCACTCTTACACATTTTATTTCTATAATCTTTTCAAATAAATCTTTGTTACCTGTCATCTGTCAAGAAAAACCACTATCCATGTACCAAATGTTATTATTGTTGGTGCACTTCTTATTTTCCTAAAAAAGAAACAATTAGTTTTTCAGAATCCAAACTTATTTGGATCCTGAAATTTTAGATAAAAGAATTTTTGGAATCTACATTTTTTTTGCAAAATGGGATTTGTGAAATCATAAAGATTGAGTTGTATTAAGAGAAAAATATCTTTCCCAATTTCCACAACATTGACAATTCATACAAAATGGGGCACTTTGAGGAACAAAATAGTTATTACTAAAAATGGGTTTTGAGTAAGTGTATCCAAATCCAGAAGTATTCCTTAATGGAAGAATTTGAGAATACATATTATCAATGTTTTCCTTACCACTGTTAAAGTTTGATAAAAGTTTCTAAATATAATAGATTTAATATTTTAGTCTAATGACTAAATTATCATTCTCACAGGAAATATTTTTGGAATTATTTTTCGTTTGAAAATCACTCTTCTTAAAAACAAGTTTTTCAAGGTCTTTAGAAAGTTTATTCTTTTCAGAACTTAATTCCTTAAAATAATTTGAAGTATTTTAAAAATAAAGAGTTTTATGATAAATATATTTTGATATATCTGATACTTCTTTTATAAGAATAGATATTATATAATTTTCCTTATCAAGATTTTTCTTGAGTTTTGAATTTTCATTCTCAAGTAATTTAGAAAATCTGGAAACTTCTTCAAAGGAAAGTAAATTTTTCTCTGCTGAGAAAGATTCTTCATTTAAAGAGTAATAATGTTTCTCATTAGGGTAATTTGAATTTAAATATACATTTTTAAGAGATTCAACATTGTGTACCTTATCCATGTAGCAATGATTTTCAATTGGTTGTCTAAATATGAGTCCTATATTTCTCTAACAAGAAGATTCATAATCTAAGTATTCATCTAATGAATCACCACCACTTGCATTCCAAGTATAATTTTACTTCAAAACTTTCTTTGTATTTAACTTGAAATACTTTTTCTTGTTTCTTTCAGAAATTTTATCTTTTCTATATTTTATTTTTAGTAAAGAAAAATATGGTCTAATATGACCTGATCTTTTGTATTCATAACAAGTGACCTCAGAATCTTTCTTTTCTTTCCTATCTTTCTTTTTGAATCTGTATTAGAAGTCCTTATTTCCAAAAATCTTGTTCATCCTTCCAGGAAGATTGGATAATTCATTATATGAGTGATCCCTATCACTTGATTCTAATATAATAATATATTTCTTAGATTTGGATCTTGTTATCCTTTCTGGTGTCTTATATTTAGTGGTAGTAAAAGATACGCTCCCATTACCATTATTCTTCTTATTGAAATTAGCATCTATTTTAATTCTAGTCTCTTGCTAAAGTAGATTTCCAAATAACATGTCAAGAGTGATTTGAGTGACTTTATTGTTTTCATCAATAGCTATTCTTTTTTATTCCCACTCGTTAGGCATAATATTAATAATCTTGTCTACAAGTGCTTCATCATCAAGACCTTTTTATCCCATAGATTGTAGACTGTTGACGATTTTCATAAACATTTGTTGCACCTTGCATACTAGTTCTACATAAAGAAAAAATAAATCCATGATATTCTTCTTGAAGAATTTCTCTTCTTATTTCTATGACTTTGGATGTACCAAAATGTGTGAATTCTAATTTCATCAAGATACAATTGGATGCTTCATAGGATGATATCTAACTATATATATTTCTGGTCATGTAACACAAAAAAGTATTGCGTACCTTGTAATTTAGTTCATATTCTTGTTTCTCTTGATTGGTGAAGGTACTGACTTCCTTATCTGGGATTTTATAACCACAAGTAAGCATGATAAAGTTGTCCACTCATGTATTAATAACAAATGTCTTCATTTGATCTCTCTAGTACTCATAATCATTCCCATCATATATTGGTGGTCTAGTTGGATTTAGATTATCAATTGATCCAATACTCCTTCCTTCCATCTTATAAAACAATATTTTCCACTCCACACGTTAGTGTAGTAAGTAGTTAAAACAAAATATTTGTAAAAGAAATACAATTGTATTGCCAAAAGAAATATATAAAGTAATACAAGATAGTATAAATATTCTCTGATACCAATTTTTGGATCGTAATAGATATGATATGAATATTAGATGGAACAATACAAGATAGGGGTGAATTGTAGGTTTAAAAACTTTTTATTTAAACACATAAGAAAGAGCTTAGTTTAAGAGATCTTAAACTAATACAATTTGCAACCAATACAATTGATCATTAAAGACATGGATCTGATGGATAAGATGTGATGTAATACTATAAGTAATGTCAAATCAATTGTATTTGAAATTAATACACTGATCAAGGTAATAAAAATGTAAAATATTCTACCATACAACATATAGAATCGACTAATACAATATGTAAAGAAAAAATCGTAATTGAAACAATTAAAATTGAAATGACTATGAAAAGAAAGAGGAATCAATAAAATTCCCTTTCTAATACAAATAAAAGTGGAAATATAAAAGTATTACAATTATTTTAACCCAAAGATAAGGGTATACTTTAACCTAGGATAGAAGGTATATCTTACCACCACCTTGGTAATCCCTTGATAAGATGATCGGTACGGTTGTCTTCCTATCCATGAAAGTCCTCGATTAAGAAGGTAATCGGAACCTCTATTCTTCAAGAAATTGAAGGCCCTCGATACAATGATTGGAAACACATCTTTTTATCCCCGGAATCCCTCGATCGTTATCATAATGATCAGTTATACAAAGCAAAAAAAACTTATAGAAATACAAGACCACAGAACAAGTTTTTCACTTCTTGTATCTTAAAGGATTTCGCACAAAGAAAGAGAGAAGTCACAACATCTCTCTCTATAACATGATAATAATAAAATATGTGTATTCTGGTTTGAATGGCCTCTTATTTATAGGATTTGGGTTCCAATAGTCATATTTTCTCCAATGGTCATATTTCTCTGAAAAACTCGGAGGGACTTGGACACCTGGCATTACAACGGTAAAAAAAAACAGAATACATGACATCGTTTTGATTGTAAAATAACCAACTCAACAACATCGTTTTAGTTAGAAATAAGTAAGTAAAAAGTATAAAACAAAGATTAAGAGATACATTCAATCGGTATTGAAGTCATTATAACAGTTTAATGCATTTCATAAGTGCAATACGTAACCTGTTTTCTAGGCTCATCATGATAACAATGCATAACAATTACAAATTTTAACCTAGTTACAATTCTTAACTTGGTTACGATGCATGATATTCAATATGGTTAAGATGATTGGATGTAATACATAATAAGAGTATGATGCATAACCTGGTGATGATGCATGACCTGGTAACAATATCATGATTACGATACATGATTACGATTTAGTACTTAACCTAGTTATGACGTATAATACATGATATTACGATATTATACTTATCTTGATTATGATACATGATTACAATGCAATATTTAACATGGTTATGATTTCTGATTATAATTTAATACACAATCAGGTTACTATTCCTAACTATGATGTATTGCATAATCTGGTTATGATTCTAAAACAGCATATAAAATAGTGTGTATGAATAAAAACAATACTTTCATAAGGATATGAAAAAACAAAGTGATTAGGATTGTTAAAACAACATACATGATAAAAAATATATGTGATTATGATATGTGTGATTTGTTATTTCCAAAACAAACGATTGATGGAAAAGTTGAAACACGTTTTGACTCAACAACATACCCTCACATGTGAAAATGTCCACAAAGAGTACGGAGGGTTGCACCTAATTCATTTATTTACCAATCCCAAACTTGTACCAAATTTCTCAAACCAAAACACTTTCAATTTTAAAACCCACTTTACCAATTTAAAAACATTTAAGGGAATACACTCTCATTTCAAAAACCACTTTCATTTTCAAAACACCCCAACACCCACCAAAGATAAGATGAAGCACAACATGCACTGAACCACCAGAATGAGGAACTAGTGCCTATTCCTAACTCATCGACGTGGTAATGACCCATGAACCAAGTAATTCATAAAACTAAGAGGGACTTGAACCATGCACTTGGACTCCACATGGGTCACTACTCTATGTGGTATCACAACATGATACTATATCACCTCCATTGTCATCCCTCAATCCAAAACAAAGACAAAAGACTCGATTCCCAGACTACCCCTAGAATCACAATGATCAGTATGAGGAAGGGTTCATGACACCCTTCCCACACCTACCTCCTGAGTCCCAACAATCCTAATATATAGCTACTATAAATACCAAATAAAAAGGGAATATTTTGATACCATTTTTTCATGAACCATCCTAGGATATCATGTGACCCGACACCCGACCCAATCTGCAACATGGCTCGAAGGGTGGTCCTGATCACCACGGGATAGAAACTAGTGTCGGGCATAGAAACATAAAACAAATGGTAACAATTTAATCCCAAAATACCAGGATCATATAAATAAACAAAACAAGAAGATAACTAAAAACTAAACATCAAATGAATATAAATAAATAGATTTAGTTATAATTGATAAACATGGAAGGAAAAATAAATACAAAATAGAAACTGAACAAAAAAAACTGAACTGCTACCAACAATCTCCATGTGACCTCAAGGTCACCACCATCCCATGACTGAACCACTGCAAGAGCCAGCTCGAACCAGATAACCTGAACTAGAAACCAAACCTACAAAATAGTTTAGGTTTACCAACATCGAATGGTACAAGTATGGTGTGCACTAACATCTTAGTAGGTAGTCACCAAAGAATCCATGTATTTTCCTTTCCAAAAACATTCCATTAATACTAGTTTGAAATACATTTATAAGTATAAGTTTTTCAAATTTTATTAAACAAAACTATATATTTCACATTATAAAATCCATCACATGCCTCCTTCCATTTTCAAAACAAACTAACATTTTATAACCAAAACCCAAACCAAATAATACTAGGTTTGTGAGAAAAATAAATAAGCAGGGTAAGTAGAAAACTAATTACATAAAGATACAAACAAGGAGATATAGAAATTAACCATGGGAATTTCTAAACATCCCTTAAAAATACCCTGGATGTACTCGGTTTGGAACCACCTATTGGCATATGGTGAAGCCCCTAAGTCTATAACCAATCGGCCACCCTCAACTAGCCAATACAAGGGAACATCCCACTTGGCCTATTTGCAATCCAGGGGTACCAACCCGTCTAATCGGGGTTGATCAGAAATTATCACTCGATCCTCTAAAATATTCCCAAGAATCCATGGTGGTAGTAATATTGTGTAAGTAGGAGGCCCTCATACGTGTGAATCACCTTACCAATTGTCACCATACTTACCTACCCCAAACACATACATTGTATACAATAACCCAATAAAAGATATCACTCCTATAAGCCTTCCCTATATATATATATATATATATCAAAAAATAAAAGGTGCCGATCGGGACGTCACATCACATAAGAATTTAAACCTATCTTTAAAAACATGAAAAGTTCCAAACAGGAATTTAATTTTTACATCTCCAAATGAAAATACCAAAACATTATTCAAACCATTCCTAAAACAACATCAAACACCACTATGACAAATGGTCCCTTAATCCAAACATTTACCAAAACAAACTCCAAGTGTCAAACGAGCATACCTTCTTAAGATTTAATTTCCAAAACCATTTTTATAAATCACATAAGGAATCCAAAATTATTTAGAAATCAAAGATCCATTTAAGGAACCAAGTTTACAGAAAAACATCATTTAAAGTTCCATCTTCATATGAGGGCGCATCCATGGGTGCACTTCGTGCACCCATGTATGTGTCTACATCTAATGAAACATTCTAATCTTCCAATAAATAACCAAAATCCTATTTAGATTAATTTAAAAAAACACCACTTGCTTTATAAAAAAACCCAACCATACCATTTAATTGAAGAACCCCAAACAACACCATTCAAAGCATTACCACTATAATTTTCAAACCATATAAATTATCAGTTCAATCTTATAATGAAAAAACCACAATCCATCCATTTTAAAAAAATCTCCCAATGAGAAAATATCAACCAAATCACCCCATTTTTTCAACAAACACAATTAGAATATCATAAAACCAATTTTGTATAAATTCACATAGGCATAAAAAAAGGATCGTTTGAAAACATATTTTTAACAAATTCTATCAACATGAAAACACCACAAAAAAACTATCCATATGTGTTATCAATGTTTGAATCATATTTAAAAATCATGAAAACCAGATTTGGCATTTTATCAAACATTTTTTTCCTAGACACATATTAGCATAAACCAATAATGTCCTCAAAACCTATTTTTAACAAATTATACTAATTTAATAACACCATATTATACTAACCAAAAGTATCATGGGTTTTCAAAACATGTAAAAAATTAATTGAAACTATTCAAGTATTAAAATATTGCTTCAGAAAAGAAATAAATGTAAATACCTAACTCGTTGGCGTGTGAACGTGACAAAACACTCAGAGGAGAAATAATACACCCCAAGAGCCAATATTAACCCCCTAAAAACCAAGAAAAACGTTTTACACATCAACCCTAGCTTTTAGGGTTCATCCAAGTTGAATCTCCACCAAAAGAAACCCTGAAATCGAAGGAGGGAGGGAGAGGATACTCGCAGCACACCAAAATGGCGGGAGAGGTGGATCGCCGGAGGGAGGGAGGTGGCATGCTGTAAAGCCTCAGATGAGGAGGGTCGCACATGATACCAGAGGAGGGAGGAGGACGCATGAGGGAGGGGGATTCACTGCTGGAGGAGGAGGAGGTGGTTTCCAGAGAAGGAGGGTGTGCCAGAGGATCAAAGGGCAGTCAGGGGGAAGGTGGTGGAAGAGGGAGATGGGAAAGGGGGATAGATGCACTTAGGGTTTAATTAAACCCTAAATATAATAATAATATAATAATAATAATATAATAATAACAATACCATAATAATAATAACATCAATAATAAAAATAATTATCATCATCATTATTATTAAAACAATTTCTAAAATTTTATTTTATTCTTATATTTTATTTTCATTTAATTTAATTATATTTTTGAATAAAGAATACCCCCATGGTTTGGACGCACGGTCTGTGAGAGTGTGCTCCAACCATGTGCACCCTACTGGAGAGAAGGGGCACACACACGGACTTGCTGCAAGGATTCCCAAACCATGCTAAAACTGTGCAGATGGTAAAATCCCACCTGAGACTTCTAAAATTAAAAATTTTAAACTAGGGTTCAACTTGAATCTCAATCAAAAAGATCCAGACCCAAGAATATAATAAAATAAAATAATTTCAAAGGTCAGGGTGGTACAATTATCTCCACCACAAATACTTTCTTCCCCCCAAAAGTCACCAAGCCCAAAGATAGACAAAACAAGAATGCATACCTATTCAAGACTGAGTGGAACCAAGGACCTCAGAGTTATCATTCACTCCAAAAATCACACCTGATTAATCTCAAAGAAACCACATCACAATGAACGGGAGAACATGAGATGGTTCTCTCCACCACAAGGACTCAACGAGCACAATAATTAATACCCAAACACACCACCCGGAGGAGGGGGCCAATGTGGATACTAGGGAATCCCCAACACAAACTAATCCAATTTCCATAACACAAGTGAGGAAACACCACCACTAGAACTCAAACTTTTACCATAACAACCTAATCCCCCAACAATATGGGAAACCCAGGGAAAGAACTCAATATAAAACCAGATGCACCACCCATCTTACAAAATCCATACATCTCCAAACGAGCACAACTGAATCCAAAACTGAAACCAACCCATACCCGGACCAAAAAAAACTTTAAGAAAGAATAATAGTTCAAAAATAAACATTAAATCAATAATAAGTGAATGGATTTTAATTGGATAGGTCCATCACACTACCAAAACCAAAGATGAACTTATAATAGCAATAAGAACAAAAATTATGAAACTTCAAGTGTTCCAATCACAACACAGAAAACAAAAACTGGACGGAGGTTTTCACACACACCCTGGAAACTCCTGACTGTGTGTGAGCTTCACCCCGAGACATTTGGTGGAAGATCTAATGGATGAATCATCTCCCACCTCACAGTCAGGCACTAACATCCCCCAGTCACATCTACTTATTCAAGTGATGCTTCCTATCAAACTTATCCAAATGACCCAAACTGCCACAACGATGTATGGGGAGAACATCTCTTATCCACCCAAAGATGAACCTTTAAACAACCCCATGATAGATTGAACTCTAAGATCCTCAATATTTCCCAACATCCTGAAGATGTGCTCCACTTCCTCAATCTACCTAGCTACCTCTAACTGACCTCGATCACCACTAAGAACAAAAAACATTTGAGAAGAACCAAAAACTGGGCATGACTCATCAGAAACATTGGGGTCCTTTCTGGGTGAAATTTTCTAAACAAAACAGAAAACATGAACCAAAACATGCATCAAACCAAAACAAAACTGAAAGGAACAACTTCAGCCAAAACAACTATCTCAGAATTCAACACACCATATCATAACTAAAATATCACTTTTCAAAAGACACCATTTTCATTTAAATTTCAAAATTTACTTCTTACAAGGCCATTTTCTAAATACCAAAACCATCTCTTTAAACTAAAATCAATTCCCAATACCATTTCCATTTTCAAAATCATCTTTACAAAGACAAGGAAAAGACTTTAGTTCAAACACACACCCATGTAATCCCATGAACTGTTTCACATGTGTTCCTATATTTCCATCCATATGTTCCAACATGCACTTTCCACACACAAACCCTCACAAGTGAAAGCATCCATAAAGTGTACAGAGGGTTTCACCCAAGCCATTTCTTTACAAATCCCAAACATGCACCAAAATTATTTCAATTTTAAATCTGACTTATCCAATTTAAAACCATTTAAGGGAGAACACTATAATTTTAAAACCCATTTTCATTTTAAAATACCCTTACACCCACCAAAGTGAAGAAGAATCACAACTTGCACCGAACCACCTAAATGGGGAACTAGTGCCTATTCTTAACTTTTTGACATCGTAGTTAGCCATGCCCCAAGTAAGTCATAACACTAAGAGGAACTTAAACCATTCACATGGACTCCAGATAGGGCACTACTCCATGTGGGATCACAATGTGATACTATCTCGCCTCCGTTGTAACCCCTCAAAATAAAACAAAGACAAAAGGCTCAATTGTCGAACTACCCCTGGAATCTCAAGGATTGGTATGAATAAGGGTTCATGATTCCCTTCCCGCACCTATCTCCCGAGTCCTGATATTCCTAATCTCCAACTACTAGAAACCCAAAATAATAAGGGTCTTCTCTGATATCATTTTGTTAAAAACCTGTCTAGGATTTCATGTGACCAGACACATGTCCCAGTCCGCGACATGGCTCGAAAGGAATTCTTGATCCCCCCAGGCTGAAAACTAGTTTCGGGCATCAAAACATAAAACCAATGGGAATAATTTAAGCACAAAATACCAGGATCAAATAAATAAACCAGGCAATAAGATAACCAACAACTGAACCTCAAATGAATATAAATAAGTAGATTTATTTATAACCGATAAACATGGTTGGAAAAATAAATAAAAAACTAAATCTAAACGAAAAAAATGAACTACTACCAAAAATATTTTTGTGACCTCAAGGTTATCACCACCCCAAGACTGAACCGCTGAAAGAGCCAACACATACCAGATTACTTGGACAAGAATGTAAACCTGCAAAATTGTTTGGATCTACCGATACTGAATGGGGCAAGTAAGGTGTGAGCTAACATCTCAGTAGGGAATTACCAAAGAATCCATGTATTTTAATTTCCCAAAAAAATTACATTAACACTAGTTTGAAATAAATTTTTAAAATATGTTTTCAAATTTTATTAAAAAAACATAGATTTCCCATTTTAAAATCCAACACACACCACCTTCCATTTTCAAAACAAATTACCATTTTATAACCAAAACCCAAACTAAATAATACTAGGGTTGTAATGAAAATAAATAAGTGGGGTAAGAAGAAAAATAGGTGAAAAAAATACTCAAACAAGAAGATATAATAAGTAACTATGGGATTTCCTAAATATCCCTAGAAGACCCTTGGACATACTCGGTTCAGAACCACATGTTGGTGTATGGTGAGGCCTCTAAGTCTATAACCTACTGGCCTCCCTCAGCTAGATAATCTAGTGAAACATCTCATATAGCCTATCTGTAATCCTGGGGGTACCAACCTGTCTAATCGTGGTTGATTAGAAACCATCAATCGATCCTCTAAATTATTCCTAGGAACCCATGGTGGTAGTAATATTGTGTAAGTTGGAGTCCCTCTCACACATGACTCACTTTACCTATCATCACCGCACCTACCTACCACAAACACGGAAACCCTATACGATAACCCAATTAGGTATGTACCTCCTATAAAGGTGCCCTATATTTATATATAATCATAAAAGGTGTCAACTGGGCCATCACGTCGTATAAGCATTTAACCCTCTCTTTAAAAACATGCAAAGTGCCAAACAGGCCTTTAATTTTATCATCTCCAAATGAAAATACCAAAAACATTATTCAAACCATTTAAAAAAAAATCAAACAACACTATGCCAAATGGGCCCTTAGTCTAAACATGTACCAAAACATACTCCAAGTTCCAAACACGCATACCTTCTTTATATTTCATTTGCAAAACCATTTTTATAAATCACACAAGGAAACCAACATTATTTAGAAATCAAAGAGCCATTTATGGAACCAAGGTTTGTGAAAAAACACCATTTAAAGTGCAATCTTCATTTGAGGGCACATCCATGGGTGCACTTTGTGCTCCCATGGATGCGCCTACATTTAATGGCACATTCTAACCTTCTAAAAAATTCCCAAAATCCTCTTTATATTGATTTTCAAAAAACCACTTACTTTCTAAAACAAACCCAACCATCCCATTTAATTGAAGAAGAACAAAAAAATCCTTTCAAATCATTACCACTAAAATTCTCAAACCATATAAATTACTGGTTCACACTCATCATGCAAAAACCAAAATCCAGTCAATTCTACAAAATCTCCCAGTGGGAAAAAATCTACCAAATCACCCAATTTTTTCAACAAACACAATTAGTATTTTATAACACCCATTTTGTATAAATTCACATAGTAATAAACAAAAGATCATTTGAAACCCTATTTTAAACAAATTATATCAACATGAAAACACCACAAAAAAACATATGTGTTATCAAGGTGTGAATCACATTTAAAAATCATCAAAACAAGATTTGGCATTTCATCAAACACTTTTATCATATAAACATATATGAAAAAACCAAGAATCGCCTCAAAACATATTTTTAACACATTATAATAATGTGAAAACACCATATTATGCTAACCAAGAGTATCATGGGTGTGAGAAACATGTAAAAAATTAATTGAAACTATTCAAGAATTAAAATATTGTTTCAAAAAGAATGTAAATGAAAACACCTACCTCATTTGTGTCTAAACGTGAAAAAACCCTCATAGGATGAATAATACACCCCAAGATCCAATATTCACCCCCTAAAAACCAATAAAAACATCTTACACATCAACCCTAGCTTCTAGGTTTCAACAAATGTGAAACCCCGCCAAGAGAAATTCTAAAATCAAAGGAGGGAGGGAGGGGATACTCACCACACACCAAACTGGCGGGATAGGCGGATCGCCGGAGGGAGGTATGTGGAGTGCTGGAAAGCCTCAGCCAAGTTCAATCACGCGCGAGCTGGGATGAGGCAGCACGAGAGAGTGGGAGCAGCTACCGGAGGAGGGGGGTGTGGACACCATAAAAGGAGGGCACATTGGAGGAGAGGAGGGCTGCCAGGGGGAAGGCATTGGAGGAGGGAGAGGGGAAAGTAGTAGTGACCCTCTTAGGGTATAACTAAAACCCTACTAATAATAATAAATTAATAATAATATTAATATTAATGATATTAATAATCACTATCATTATTATTAAAATACTTTCTTAAATTTTATTTTATTTCCATATTTTATTTTATTTTATTTTATTTTATTTTATTTTATTTTATTTTTGAACACATGAAGCCCACGTGGTTTTTCCACACGGTCTAACAAACCGTGTGCACCCTACTGGAGAGAATGGGCACACACACGGGCTGGACACACAATTTCCGAAATCATTCTTAAACCGTGCACATGCCAAAAACTCAACTGAGGTTTCTAAAATTTAAAAAAAATAAACTTGCGCTCAACCCAAACCACGACCAAAAAGATCTAGATCCAAGAAATGAATAAAATAAAATAATTTAAAAGGTTTGGGCATGACACTCCACAAACCATTTCATCATTGGAGACACTCATCCAAGAAGACAATATCATTGGTAATTTCCCAAGAAATTTCACTGTTCTCGTACGACCCTGATACTCAGAAAGGGGGGCACACCCCGGACCACTGGGAGACTCCAGAAACCCAATATGGATCAACCCGCTATGTAGGGTATCACATGCCAATGATACCAAGAACCCTATCGATACGACCTACTAGTTGGAGGATCAACACCTTGCTCAAGGAGGACATGATGATTCCACAAACCCCACCTAGGGTATAAACATGATAGAGGATCACAATTCAATCTCAAGGAGTGACACAACGAACTCTATCTAAGACTCATCCCCTAGAGGGGATCCCAATCTTGATATGTGGATGTAATGATGCATTGTATCCTCGAGGGAATCGACCAGGGGAACACACTCAACCAATTTTGGTCCAAACTGAAGAAATGAAGGGATACAAACACCCTCAAAGGGTATACACAGTGTATCTTTATCATGATTTTTTATTGTAAAAATATCCAAAGGATACTTTTCATTTTCATTTTCACATAAAAACATGTTTTATATTAATTGATTCCAAATCCTTATAAGAATTAAGGTGATCCTTCAATTTACCATGCTCATTAAGCAATGTAAAAACTACATTATCACAATAATTCTTCTCAATATGCATTATGTTAAGATTATGACATATCAACTTAAACTCCTAATAAGTTTTTTTTTGAAAAATATAGCTATTTTATTTCACTATTGTGTTTCAGTTTCTTTGGATATTGTGCCTCATACCATTTTCTCCCCATCATTAAACTGATTATATTTTCCAAATTCTATAGTGACATTCATTAATTATGCCATGATTTCTGAGAAAGATAAAACCTTCGGTGGCTTCCTCAATTCCATATCCCCATTGAATTGTGTCTTTTTAAACTTGAATTTATTGGAAGCATCAAGAAATTGACGATGACGCATAAAACACCATTTTATACTATGCGGTAATCATTGAGGCTCAAAATCAAAATTAAAAACTAGACAAGCCAAACCAGTGTGATTGTTATAATCAGATAAAGGGAACCCAACATTTGATGTTATTGGTTATGATTCCTAAAACGTTATCATTTTGCACAAGGGTGACATGAAAATATAAAACCTAGGGAAAACATTTGGTTATTGGTCCAGGCTCTCAATGTGATGCTTTATGGGTCAAAATGTGGTAATAAATATGTTTGAAAACAAAATTTATTTATTATTGGATGGTATACTTCCCTCAGAAATTCATGTTATTTCTTATCAATTAATTGTGACATGGATTTATAAATTTTGGAAAAAATGTATGTCTTCAAAACATACAAGGTCATGTAATCACTAGATTTTGACACAAGGTCAAGGAGCTTAGAATTTCATGAAACAAATGGATGAAAATTTTATTGGTGATATAAGTGAAGTTGGATTCCATGTTACTCTATTTTTATATTGATTATTATAAACCATGTATTATAGGAATACCAAGAAATATATTTATTCTATAAAAACAGTAGAGTTATCAATATTAGGTATATTTCACATATCCTGTAATATCAAAAACATCTATTCAATTTCCTAAAAAATACCACAAATACTTTCCATTAATAATCATTCAAAAAAAATCAGTTAGCATGGATTTCACATCATTGAGATCCAAAACATTTTGATTCTACCTTTAGAAATGAAAAAAATTACTATAATCTATCTCCCACATCTATTAGTTAAAACCTTAAATGGTATATCTAAAAGAGTATACTCATTCTTAATAAAATCCATACCACATGTATGGTTAGGGGAGATTATAATAAACTTTATAATATTATTCCACTATCTTCTAATCTAGTATGTGTCCAAGATAAATGTGTTTTAAATTAGAAATTTTTATAGGTGACACTCAATCCATTATTAATAATACACAATTGATCAAAATAATAATTATATTATGTACATGGATTAATCAAAATAAATAATGTTAAAAATAAGAAGATGAAACTTATAAATACCCACACACCTCAAATCATCACTAAATTTTTCCATTTCCACCCATCATATTTAAGTTAAATAGATAAAAAATGAATTAGAAAAATCCTTTTTTCAACATCTATGTTAACCAAGGATAAATCACTAAACCTTCAATCCTAGGAGTATTATTCTAATATAAAAATAAATTGAACACTCTAAAACACCTTAAAACTTCCCTAGGAATTGATAGGCCCATAAATAATGAAAACAATCACACATGTAATCAATCAAGGAGTATGTACATAAAATAGAAGTTATTGAATGATCATAGTGAGTTATCATATGTAAATGTAAAGAAAAAAATTGATAAATAGTTCTTTTAAATTCATGATCTAATAAAAATTGCAACATCATACAAGATATTGCTTCTAAATTTTATTATTAGATCACGCTAATACACAACTCACCACTTAATTATTTAATTAAGTAATTTTTTTAATATAATCTCATGAATTAAAGACAACTTGTAATGGCCCAAAATTCTATCGTCCATTCCTTTGTGAAAATCTGGTTTCTGAGGTGTTCTGGGAGGTAAAGGTGACTTATCCCCAACACTTTGCCAAATTTCCAATTATGTGAACAGTGTAATGGTAACCTTAGGTGAACAGTGCATCGATAGCCTTAGGTGAATAGTGTAACACCCCGAGATTTTATGAGATATAATATTTTTAATTTCTTTCATATCTTCTGTTGTACGCTACACCAAGATTATGTTGTGCTATATGCAACACCGTATTAGCTTGTAGTATACGTAACACTATTCTTGGATTGTGTTACACACAATTTCATGTTTGTTTGATAGTAGTTATTCTACCAACATTGAGTGTGTATATATATATATATTCAATGTATAAATGAAATATGGTTGGATTCTGTTATACACAACAACAAAGGATTCTTTCACTACACGCAACCCTGACTTGCCTTGCATTACACGCAATTGCGACCTTCCTCGATAGCGTGTGTTGTACGCAATACTGGGTTTCACTAAACAACGATATATGGTTATAATATTATTATGAACTAGCCATTATGAATATTATTAACTAAAATTTAAATTTTATAACATTATTATTTCATCTTACACATTTTCTAGAACATCGTGTGAGAATAAAATAATTTTTTCGAGAAAAATAAGTATTTTTCAAAAAATGTAGTTTTGTCGCCTTTTGATGGCGCACCCACATTAAATATAGTTTTTGACATGTTTATAAGTTAAATTTGAAAAAATAAAATTCTTATTTGGAATCAGGATATAAAAATTTACTTTGTATAAATTTTTCATATTATTCTGATAACTTTCATATTTTAAGGAATAGTAAAAACACGCTATATTTTAATTAAAAACAACTTTTTTTATCGTAATAATTTATAAGGTTAAATTATATTATTTAATGGTATTAAAGTATAAATATAATATATTTTTACCATTTAATATAATGTATGTCATTAGCATTGATTTTACATTGAATTCATAGGTAAAATCATTTCATTCTTTTGCAATGTTTTAACTTTTAAAACTCATTTTCTTAACAATGGGATTAATTTTAAATTAATTTCTGAAACTTCTGTGATTTGAATTTAGAAAAATAGATTCCATATTTGGAATCAGTAGGTCCAAATTATTTTAATAAGCTACTTTTTATTTTTAGTCATTATGAATAGTAACTATGGTAAATTTTATTTACCATAGTTAAAGGTAAATCAGGCAATTAAGGGTAAATATAATATTATAAAATTACCCTAACACTTGTCCAAATATAATTTGATGATTATATATTATCCTAAATAATAATTGGGTCGAAATGGAATCTAATGGAACCCACTTGTATTTGATTAAGACCTTCTATTTAGTTTATTTAAAGGAAAGTAAAATGTCTCACTCAAACTTCAATAATTAGATTATTTTTAATATATAGTTATACAGAACCTAAATTAGATTATAAATATTCATTTGAAAGATAAATTTTTTTTCTTTATCATGGTAATTTATTTGTAATTTTTAAAAAATATTTAATTACTTTAATAGCTTATACATTAATGATGTAGAAATTATTTATTTAGTGAAAAATCAATAATATAGTTTTTATGAAAATAAAAATACCTATAAAAAGGACCAGAAACTTGACCAGACATTATTGGATGAGTATATCTATACCCTAATCATCCAAGGGTCGATTTTTGGACCATTTGGAGCCTTATAAAACTGATTAGTACATTTATATTATTTTATTTTAAATGATGTCAAAGATGTCACCTTCATAAGTTAATAAATTTAACAATTTAAATGTTGTTATTTTAAGATGATAAATTAGAGTAAAAATATTATTATGAAATTTATTATATTTATCTTCATCATGGGATTTTCTTTTTAATTTTTATGCAACTAATAAGTAAATTAAATGACTATACAAAAATGATGTAGTAATTGTTTTATTAAGAGAAATATCAAATAAATGGTTTTATAAATATTAAAATAAACATTATATGAACTAATTAATGTTCTCCACAAATTTTCTAGATGAAAAAAACATGTTAGAAATATATTAAACATTTTTTTTGAATATATAATCTGTGTGTATTTTATTTAAATTCAAATAAATGGATAGTGTCTAAATGAACACAATTGTTATTTTATAAAAATAACATATTTTTAAATTGATTAAAAATCACATAAATATTTTAAAATTATAAATTTATATTTATATGGTCTAAAATTTTATAAATTACCCAATTATGGATAATTCACAACACATAAGTAATTATTTATAACAATTTAAAATCTAGAATATTATTACCACAAATAAGACTAAATAAATTAGATAAGGATAAATCAAATTGATAAGGTTTAAAATAAATTCCTAACATGTCTAACTTTTATTGGATGATTATATTACAACCTTATCTCATCTAAGCTTCATATTTGAGTCATTTTGGAAGTTTTTATGTGGGTTTTGATTTATTATAATTTAATATTTTTGAGGTTTCTAAAGGTGCCCCTCTCCTCCCTTATAAATGGGCACCTCCTTCCTCTCCTCTTCACAACACTTTGAGCCTTCAATCTCAGCCAAACCCTTCCCTTTTCTCTTCTACACTTCCCTAGAAACATTCTGGAGGTTCTGGTCTTCTCAAAAGACCAACTCTAGTGCCTTAAGAGGAAGCTTAAAAGAGGTGCGTCGAAGAAGAGGTAATCTCTTCTACCGATTCTTTCAAGTTTCTTTCTTCTTCAACTTATTCTTATTTAGTAGTTTCATTATAAAGTAATAAAATAAGTATAAATAATATACTGATATGTTATTATATATACGAAACAACCCCATTTCACCTTCTATCCATCCTACGGAAAACGAAATCACCGCATGTGCGTACGTACGGAATACCGTCTCCACGCCGTGGTGTAATCTGTTTTTCCACCACCACCTTACTTGGATGGGTATAATGGTGTAAATAATAACTATATATATGGTTATTATAACATGATACTAATTATGAGATATTATATCATCCAATCTAATTCCATTCAATAATTATGGGAACGATATCATCACTCGTGCGTACGTACGGATTACCGTCTCCCCGACGCGATGAGATTAATTCTCCAAGTTAACCATTCAAGAATAATTATAAAGTATATATATATTAAATAATCATGAAATATATGACATATTAATGATACTGGACTTATTTATATGTTATTTATTTACTTCCATTCAATTTAATAAGGAAACGAAAACAGCGTTCATGTGTATGTACGACCTACTGTCTCCATGAACGGTGTATTTCTTTCTATTTATTAATCTATTATATATATGTATATTCTAAATATATATTATATATAAACCATGTTTGAAATTATGGATGTAATTAATCATTATCTATTTAATCATATGAATAATTACAAGTCAAAACACAGAAGATAAATGAAACGATTTTACACAAAACGCTACTTTAACATGAATTTACAAAAGAAAGGGTAATATAAAGTCATAAGTGAAGTATATGTGATATCATAACAATGAATATGATTCTGTAATAAGTCAATGACATTATTTAAATCATTATACAGGAGGTTTGGATACATACGAAGCATATCAGACATAAGGTAATGGATAATTTTGCAATCTCATTTTTATCCGAGATTGCTTATACGTAAGTATTTACTGGGGTTATATATTTCATCCAAGTCCATAAAAATGTTTTTCATAAAGTGTTTAATATTCTTACATGTATGTTTAAAGTCATATTTACCCCTCTTTGACTTTTACTTTGTGTTATGGAATGAATCTTTCTTTTGTTTACCATACGAGGTATTTTTTAACTTTTCCGGCAGAAGTACGAGGAGAATGTTTTTTTAACCTATACGACATGAACGGATTTTTACAGTTTCATAACACCTTATTTTCATGAATATTACTATATAATATTTCATGATTATTTTCAACAAAATCCTTTTCTTTTAAAATTGGATGTCCTTTTTCTGAAAAGAAAATGATTTTGAAGAAGAAAGAATATTTTCCTTAAGAACTCATTTCAAGTGTTTTATCAAAACTATTTTCCATCTAAGATGACATTATTTCATATTTGTATTTTTCTAGTATAATGTCTATATAATTTATATGGTTTCACTTTTCTTATGATGAAATGATATCCATTTGTTTTATATGGATTATGTTATGATGGTAGGATGTTTATGAAACCCATTTTATTCTTTGGGTTATGATTAATGATTAATGTTTATGTTATGGAACACGTAAGAATGATTTAATTATGAGATGGTTAAGACATATATCTCCCTCCAATGCATTTGGTAAAGATTTATATCTCATGAGATAGACATGGCTGGAATGGTAAGTTAATTCGGTTCAGTGATACAGGACTGGAACGAGGAGTGAACTCAATTCCGTAAGGGACTTTGTCCACTAAGATGGTCTTGGAAGCAATGCCTTGGATACTATGGAAATCATATCAAGTTCTTAATGGTTTTCCAAAATTAAATGTTTTATTCCCATGCTATTTTATCATGATTGATGTCCCATTATGATCTATTCCTTACGTACTTCCATGTTTTATTTCATTTCTCAATATTTTGATGTTTAAACATTATGTTCATGTTTTTAAGTTCAAATGTATATAGTTTGTTTTATTTTCTTCATGCTTACCCTTACTGAGAATTTGAGATCACCCTTTATATTTTTTCTTTTCCCCATGATATAAAGAAAGGTTTTAGCTAAGAAAAAAAGGGGAAGATCTTTATGGGAGATGTTGAAGATCTTTCACCATGATTAGAAGATTGTGTTTCGAGTTTCCAAAGACACTAAACTGTTATGGTCCTTGAGTGTTGGTTTTTGTTATGTATTAAGTATTGTGCAAAAGTAATGTAATGTCCATGTACTTCAAGCTTTGGGTCTCTACAGTTGTTGTCAGAGGAAATGTTTAGTCAACCTTTGGAAACTAGGATGTGAAAACTTTAGTGAAATCCCTAGGGATGTTTCTAAGGTATGTATAGGGATGTATCTAAGGTTAATTATAAGTATAGGTTATAGTCCTAGAATTATGGTAATGATATTATAATTAAACCTAAGATGTTATATATTGAAGGTAATCCCCCTTGATTAGGATTTTTTCCACTCACACTATTTTTTTTGGGTTTTAGAAAATGGATGGAAACAGGAAGATGCATGATAATGGAGGACATGATGGACAATGGAGTGATAATATTCATGAGAAACCAAATGAAATTGGATGTGGAGGTCCACATATAATTATTATGCCTAATCAGGAATCTCATAATATGATCAATAATCTCAACTTTGGTAAGTTTCCTGACTCAGCTAATAAGAGAAAGATGGAGTTTCATGATGATCATAGGGGAAAGAAAGTTCAATTTCCCTCATGTAAATCATATGAGAAGAGGAATTGGGAGAATGTTTAAAAGGAACTGGAAAATTCTTTGGGTGTGGAAAAGAAGGAAACAAAGCCAGTAATTGTAAAGGAAAAGGTTCAGTTAACACCATGGACAAGGATAATGGTATTTCTAAGACATCAACAATGGTTAAATGTTTTAAATGTGGACTGTATGGGCATTATTCAAACCAATTCCCTAAGGGAAAGTCTCATGAAAAGAATCATCATGGTCATATGGGTAGTATTTATATTGATGATGATGAAGAGACTACAAATGATATGGGAGATGAAATAATTGTTCAAGATCGGTCATTGGTTTAATAAGGTAGTGTAATGATTACATGTTTATCAAGAGTAATGTTGTATAAGTAATCTCATGGTACTAGGGAATAAAGAGACATCTAAGGAATGTTACACTATTGTTTTTCCTTATGTTTTTTAAAGTATATGTTTAATGGTACCAGTAACCATGAAAGGTTATTCAGATATTTTTAGAAAGAACCTAATATGCGCATAAATAAGGGATAAAGAGATAATGAAATGTTTGATAGTATTAATGAGCTCATGACTAATATAAGGAAAATAGTGATATCATGGTTTGAGTATATAGAATTTTTGGGATTTTGGTATGTGGAAAGAGTTACCTTGTGACAACATTCATGTTTTCACTATGGTTCAATAGAATACATGATTAAGGTATTCACATGTTTGGAATGTAACCAATAAGATATATCGTATGATATATGGGGGATAAATGATGGTATTCACATGCTCGGAAGATGACATTTCTAGTAATTGTTTTCTTTATACTATGAGCTTGGACAGAAGTATTTTGGATAAGCTTAAAGATTGAATGAATTAAGTTAGACATAAGATAGTATTGTTTAAGGATAGAACTTTTTCCAATATTATTGCAGGAATGTTATTATAATATAGTTTTATAAAAAGGGACAACCTGCAGGACGGGCGACAATCTGTCGCGTTGGACAAGGCTATGGGAATCGAACCCACAACCGAAGTGTGACAGGCCTTTATCACCTACCACTGGCCTACAAGAAGTCCCTGGTTAGTATAAATTAGTTTTAATTTATTAAGTGGTATGATATATGAAGTATAAGTCTATTTTATGCACCATATATGATTAATCTCACTATAGATGGACTTATGTATATTTAATAACTTTTTCTAACCTTTTGTTTGAGACAAATGGAATGACCTAACATTCTATCGCATGATCCATTAACACTTCACATGAGAAAAATTCAACTTCATTTCTTTAAGAGATGAAGTGGAAATTGTTCAAGGCACGAACAACAGTGAAATTGTACCAAAATCAAGTAAGTATTTCTTTTAATTTAAAAAATTCTTCAACATTGGGGAAATGATCTTGAAAACCCAAAATTTTGTCCTAGTGTTCTCATATCTGATGAATCAGATGGTACCTTAGATCATCACAAATTTATGGTTTTGTGACTATTGTCTTTATCATAGCCATGTCATCTACCACTCTCCATCAGAACTTGATGGTTAGATTTCTATTCCATATCCATATTCTCACCTATGTTATCCTATTTGGAAACCCAGTGATTAGATAATTTGGGTAACCATTACATTTCATACTTTAGTTTTTAAAGATAATTTTTGGTATTCCTTTTTATGATGTGGATTTCTATGAATGAAACTCTCATTTAATAAACCACTCATAACCCCGACAAATTTTGAGGGCGAAATTCATTTTAAGGGGGGTAGAATGTAACACCCCAAGATTTTATAAGATATAATATTTTTAATTTCTTTCATATCTTCTATTGTACGCTACACCAAGATTATCTTGCGCTATACTCAACACCATATTAGCTTGCATTATATGCAACACTATTCTTGGATAGTGTTACACACAATTTCATGTTTGTTTGATAGTAGTTATTCTACGCAACATTGAGTGTATATATATATATATTAAATGTATAAATGAAATATGGTTGGATTCTATTATATGCAAAAACAAAGGAGTCTTGAACTACACTCAACCCTGACTTGCCTTGCATTACACGCAATCACGACCTTCCTCGATAGCATGTGTTGTACGCAATATCGGGTTTCACTAACAACGATATATGGTTATAATATTATTATGAACTAGCCATTATGAATATTATTAACTAAATTTTGAATGTTATTACATTATTATTTCATCTTAAACATTTTATAGAACATCTTGTGAGAACAAAATAATTTTTTCGAGAAAAATAAGTATTTTTCAAAAAATGCAGTTTTGCCGCCTTTTGATGGCGCACCCAAATTAAATCTAGTTTTTGACATGTTTATAAGTTCAATTTGACAAAATAAAAATATTCTTTGGAATCATGATATAAAAATTTACTTTGGATAAAATTTTCATATTATTCTGATAACTTTCATATTTTAAGGAATAGTAAAAACACGCTATATTTTAATTAAAAACAACTTTTTTCATCGTAATTATTTATATGGTTAAATTATAATATTTAATGGTTTTAAAGTATAAATAGAATATATTTTTACCATTTAATGTAATTTATGTCATTATCATTGATTTTACATTGAATTCATAGGTAAAATCATTTCAATCTTTTGCAATGTTATAACTTTTAAAACTCATTTTAATAACAACGAGATTAATTTTAAATTAATTTCTGCAACTTCTGTGATTTGAATTTAGAAAAATGGATTCCATATTTGGAATCAGTAGGTCCAAATTATGTTAATAAGCTACTTTTAATTTTTAGTCATTATGAATAGTAACTACAGTAAATTTTATTTACCTTAGTTAAAGGTAAATCAGGCAATTAAGGGTAAATATAATATTATAAAATTACCCTAACACTTGTACTAATATAATTGTATGATTATATTTTACCCCAAATCATACTTGGGTCGAAATGGAATCTAATGGAACCCACTTGTATTTGATTAAGACCTTTTATTTAGTTTATTTAAAGGAAAGTAAAATGTCTCACTCAAACTTTAATAATTAGATTATTTTTAATATATAGTTACACAGAACATAAATTCGATTATAAATACTCATTTGTAAGCTAAATATTTTTTCTTTATCATGGTAATTTATTTGTAATTTTTAAGAAATATTTAATTACCTTAATATCTTATACATTAATGTTGTAGAAATTATTTATTTAGTGAAAAATCAATAATATAGTTTTTATTAAAATAAAAATACCTATAAAAAGGACTATAAACTTGAAAAAACATTATTGGTAGAGTATATCTATACCCTAAGCATCCAAGTGTCTATTTGTGGACCATTTAGAGCCTTATAAAACCGATTCGAAAATTTATATTAATTTATTTTAAATGATGTCAAAGATGTCACCTTCATAAGTTAATAAATATAACAATTTAAATGTTGTTATTTTAAGATTATAAATTCGAGTAAAAATATTATTATGAAAGGTATTATATTTAGATTCATCATAGGATTTTATTTTTAATTTTTATACAAATAATAAGTATATTAAATGACTATAAAAAAATGATGTAGTAATTGTTTAATTAAGAGAAATATCAAATAAATGGTTTTATAAATATTAAAATAAACATTATATGAACTAATTAATGTTATCCAAAAAATTCCTAGACGAATATGACATTTTATAAATCAATTAAACATTTTTTTTAAATATATCCTCTGTATGGATTTTATTTAAATTCAAATAAATGGATAGTGTCAAAATGAACACAATTGTTATTTTATAAAAATAACATATAATTAAATTGATTAAAAATCACATAAATATTTTAAAATTATAAATTTAAATTTATATGGTTTAAAATGTCATAAATTACCCAATTATGGATAATTTACAACACATAAGTAATTATTTATAACAATTTAAAATCTAGAATATTATTACCACAAATAAGATTAAATAAATTAAATATGGATAAATCAAATTGATAAGGTTTAAAATAAATTCTCAATATGTATAAATTTTATTGGATGATTATATTACAACCTTATCTCATCTAATATTCGGATTTGAGTCATTTTGGAAGTTTTATGTGGGGTTTGATATATTATAATTTAATATTTTTTAGGTTTCCAAAGGTGTCCCTCTCCTTCCTTATAAAAGGGCACCTCCTTTCTATCCTCTTCACAAAAATTTGAGCCTTCAATCTCAGAAAACCTCTACACTTTTCTCTTATCCACTTTCCTAGAAACATTTTGGAGGTTCTGGTCTTCTCAAAAGACCAACTCTAGTGCCTTAAGAGGAAGCTTAAAAGAGGTGCGTCGAAGAAGAGGTAATCTCTTCTACCGATTCTTTCAAGTTTCTTTCTTCTTCAACTTCTTCTTCTTTAGTTGTTACATTATAAAGTAATAACATAAGTATCAATAATATACTGATATGTTATTATACATATGAAACAACCCCATTTCACCTTCTATCCATCATACGGAAAACGAAATCACCGCGTGTGCGTACGTACGGAATACCGTCTCCACACCGTGGTGTAATCTATTTTTCCACCACCACCTTACTTGGATGGGTATAATGGTGTAAATAATAACTATATATATTGTTATTATAACATGATAATAATTCTGAGATATTATATAATCCAATTTAATTCCATTCAATAATTATGGGAACGATATCATCGCTCGTGCGTACGTACGGATTACCGTCTCCACGACGCGATGAGATTAATTCTCCAAGTTAACCATTCAAGAATAATTATAAAGTATATATATTAAATAATAATGAAATATATTACATATTAATGATACTGGACTTATTTATATGTTATTTACTTACTTCCATTCAATTTAATAAGGAAACGAAAACAGCATTCATGCGTACGTACATCCTACCATCTCCATGAACGGTGTATTTATTTCCATTTATTGGTCTATTATATATGTGTATATTCTGAATATATATTATATATAAATCATTTTTTATATTTTGTATGTAATTAATCATGATCTAAGTAATCATATTAATAATTACAAGTCAAAACACGGACGATAAATGAAACGATTTTACCCAAAACGCTACTTTAACATGAATTTACAAAAGAACAGGTAATATAAAGTCATAAGTGAACCATATATGATATCATAACAATGAATATGATGCTTTAATAAGTAAATGACATTATTTAAATCATTATACAGGAGGTTCAGATACATACGAAGCATATCGGACATAAGGTAAGGGATAATTTTGCAATCTCCACTAGTGCAGAAAACGTTTTTTACGTCACCATTTTTTACGTCGGTTATATAAAACCGACGTCATAATATGTAAAACGAGGTTTTTTACGTCGGTTATTTAATAACCGACGTAAAAACCTGTGTTTAGTACACCTTTAACGTCGGTTATTTTTATAACCGACGTTATTAATCGCGCGGCTTCGTTTTTTACGTCGGTTATACATTGACCGCCGTAAAAAACAGAAGCGGGGGGCGTTTGTTACGTCGGTTATTCAATAAACGACGTCAAAAACGCGGTTTTTGAAGGCCTTTTTACGTCAGTTATTTTATAACCGACGTAAAAAAAGAATCCGCAGATGTTTTTGACGTCGGTTATGGAATAACCGACGTAATAAAACGCGGATTTTGAGCCCTTTATAACGTCGGTTATAAAATAACTGACGTAAAAAAAGAATCGGAGGAAGGTTTTTACGTCGGTTATTGAATAACCGACGTTATAAATGTTTTTAAAAAAATTATAATGTCGGTTATTGAATAACCGACGTGATAACTCATTTAAAAATTTACCCGGACCCGTGGATTGTCATTCGCGAGTTTACCTTCGACAGTCGCGACTCGTCTCTCTCGCGCGTAAACCCGAATCGGCTCGTCCATTTCGCGGGTTTAGATTCGTTTTGCGATCATCGTTTCTCATATTTAATCTTTTCGGATCAATCATCTAAACTCGCAGCACTCAGGTAATCCTCCCACTCGTTCGTTTTTTTTCGCGGATAGTATATATATATGTGTTGTGATTTTTTTGTTGAAACTAGCTAAGATTCTTCGATTGCGAACCCTTTTAACTCGTTTTGGCACCATAATCTTATTTATCATCCCTAGATCTATTAGTTCGACTTGCAATATTGACTAATTTTATGATTTCACTAATTTTTCATCATTTTCTATAAATCCCCGAGAGGGTTGGGGCGTGTCCATTTGGATGGGTTGCCCTTTTACAGTTGTTACTACTTTATTCACACACAACCATGGCATAGGTGCATGGATTTGGGATCACATCACCATTTTCACCCCCTACAAACAAAGTTTCACGAGGAGGACTCGCCAGATTTCCCCTCGGCATGTTAAAAATTTTAGATACCCTCTTTTCAGCAAGTAAAAAATTAACTAGTTTTTTCTTCACTACTTATCCTAAACAAATAAAACCACCATTCTTTCTAGAACCTCTACTAGATCCATTGCATCCATAAACATACATATTTGGATCTGAAAGCATCCCTTAAGCCTTATGTTCGATGCTAACATCCTTTACTGATCTATAGAAAATATGATGGTCTGCTAAGCTCTCCATTTAAAAGTCAAACCCCACCAATTATTCATCCTCATCATGAGAAAATGGCACAACATCTGAATTTCTGATTCAATCTCTTGGGTCACTGAACAAACATTAACTCCTTCAAATCCACACCTGGAATAGACAACCTAATGTCAAGTTCCTTCTCTATCTATTGAAACTCAGTTCTTCCTCCACACCTAAAAACATTCTTTGAATGGCCCAACTTCTTGTTATGGTAAATTTTCAGTGATTCCAGGGGGGTGGGAGGGCTATCAAGAGGGTTGGGGGTGTCCAGGGGGGTGTCCAAGGGGGTAGGGTGTGGGGGGTGATGTCCAGGAGGGGTGGGGGGCTGTCCAGAGGGGTCGGGGGGTGTCCAGGGGGGTTTACAAGGGGGTGGGTGGGTGTGGGGGGCTGTCCAAGGGTGTGGGTGGGTGTTGGGGGTGTCCAGGGGGTGTCCAAGGGGGGTAGGGGGTGGGGGTGGTGTTTAGGAGGGGTGGGGGGGCTGTCCAGAGGGTTGGGGGGTGTCCAGGGGGGTGTCCAAGCAGGTTGGGGGTGGGGGGTTGTGTCCAGGAGGGGTGGGGGTGCTTTCTAGAGGAGTCGGGGGCTGTCCAGAGGGGTCGAGGGGTGTCCAGGGTGGTGTCCAAGGGGATGGGTGGGTGTGGGGGGTTGTCCAAGGGGGTGGCGGCATGTCCAGAGGGGTCGGTGGGGTGTCCAGGGGGGTGTACAAGGGGTTGGATGGGTGTGGGGGGTTGTCCAAGTGGGTGGCGGCCTCTCCAGAGGGTATTTGGGGTTGTCCGGGTGGGTGGGAGGGGGGCTGTCCAGAGGGTTGGGGGATGTCCAGGGGGGTGTCCAAGGGGGTAGGGGGTGGGAGTGGTGTCCAGGAGGGGCGGGGGGCTGTCCAGAGGGGTCGGGGGGTGTCCAGGGGGGTTTACAAGGGGGTGGGTGGGTGTGGGGGGCTGTCCAAGGGTGTGGGTGGGTGTTGGGGGGTGTCCAAGGGGGTGTCCAAGGGGGATAGGGGGTGGGTGTGGTGTTTAGGAGGGGTGGGGGGGCTGTCCAGAGGGTTGGGGGTGTCCAGGGGGTGTCCAAGCAGGTCGGGGGTGGGGGGTTGTGTCCAGGAGGGGTGGGGGTGCTTTATAGAGGGATCGGGGGCTGTCCAGAGGGGTCGGGGGGTGTCCAGGGTGGTGTCCAAGGGGATGGGTGGGTGTGGGGGGCTGTCCAAGGGGGTGGCGGCCTGTCCAGAGGGGTCGGTGGGGTGTCCAGGGGGGTGTCCAAGGGGTTGGATGGGTGTGGGGGGCTGTCCAAGTGGGTGGCGGCCTCTCCAGAGGGTATTTGGGGTTGTCCGGGTGGGTGGGGGGGCTGTCCAGAGGTTTGGGGGATGGCCAGGGGGTGTCCAAGGGGGTAGGGGGTGGGGGGTGGTGTCCAGGAGGGGCGGGGGGCTGTCCAGAGGGGTCGGGGGGTGTCCAGGGGGGTTTACAAGGGGGTGGGTGGGTGTGGGGGGCTGTCCAAGGGTGTGGGTGGGTGTTGGGGGGTGTCCAGGGGGGTGTCCAAGGGGGTAGGGGGTGGGGGTGGTGTCCAGGGGGGGTGTTATATCTTACTATATTTTGTTTAAAAAATAATATTCAAGCATATTTTTTTAAATACACATCGATTTGTTTTATATTTCAAAATTGTTTACATTAAAATTATGATTTTTTTCATATAAACATATATTTGTCTTATCTAAAAAATATATATATTTTTGCTATTTTTTATAGGTAATAATGAGTCGAAGTTGGATTACGGCACATCGAATGAGCAATGAATATGAGGAAGGTGTTGATGCCTTTTTGGAATTTGCTAAACGAAATGTTCCAAGTAGTGACATTTTTTTCTGTCTATGCCTGAAATGTCTGAATATGAAGAAGTTGAAAAGTAGAGAGATAAAAGATCATCTGATTTGTCATGGTTTCAATCCGAGTTACAACCCTTGGATTTGGCATGGCGAAACTGGACAGAATGTCACTGATGATAATGAATCGCAAGATGGTAACTCCGATGGAATTGAAGAAATGATTCGCGATATTGTAGCAGAACAAATTGAGATAGAACCGACAGTTGCACGTCTATATGGTGATGCCAAAAAACCATTATATCCTGGTTGTACAGATTTTACGGTTTTGTCGGCGGTGTTAAGATTTATTAACCTGAAGGCGAAACATGGATGGAGTGACAGAAGTTTTACAGAGCTGCTACAATTGATGAAAGACATTCTTCCAAAAGATAACAATCTTCCAGATTCACATTATAAGGCCAAAAAAATATTATGCCCGATGGGATTGGGATACAGGAAAATACATGCCTGTCCGAATGACTGCATTATATATAGGAAGGAATATGAATTTCTGAAAGAGTGTCCTAAATGTGGGACATCACGGTATAAGGTGAAAGAAAAATCACAAGCTGATGTAGAGATTACAAAGCTCCCTTCAAAGGTATTTTGGTATCTTTCTATAATTCCTCGTTTCAAACGTTTATTTGCTAATTAACATGATACAAAAAGGTTAAGATGGCATGCTGATGAGCGGGTATGTGATGGAAAAATACGTCATCCAGCTGATTGTCCACAATGGAAGAAAATTGATGCCCAGTACCCTACATTTGGAAATGAAATTAGAAATCTGAGACTAGGCTTGTGCACAGATGGAATGAATCCATACCGAACCCTCAGTAGCACACATAGTTCATGGCCTGTTTTATTGGTAATTTACAACCTCTCTCCTGAAGTTTGTATGAAGCGCAAATATGTCATGTTGAGTATCATGATCTCTGGTCCAAAGAAACCCGGCAATGATATTGATGTATACTTGTCACCGCTGATTGATGATTTGAAACTGTTATGGGCTGATGGTATTAGGGTGTATGATTCTTATAAAATGGAATATTTTCAACTGCATGCAGTGCTTCTATTCACTATAAATGACTTCCCAGCATATGGAAATTTGTCTGGATACAGTGTTAAAGGGCATAAAGCATGTCCAATTTGCGAACAACGAACGTCATATTGTCAATTGCATCATGGGAGGAAAACAGTGTACATGGGTCATCGAAAGTTTTTGCCTATGGATCACCCTTATAGAAGACTAAAAAAGGCATTCAATGGCTCACAAGAATTTGATACTTCTCCAAAACCTTTATCCCCAGATTTTTATTTTGAGAGGGTGAAAAACCTTGATGTGACATTGGGAAAGACACAGAAATCTGGTAATGATAGACATATTTGGAAGAAAAGGTCAATATTTTTTGAGCTACCATAATGGAGGTATCATGAAGTCAAACATAATATTGATGTCATGCACGTGGAGAAGAATATCTGTGATTCTTTGATCGGAACATTGCTAGATATTAAAGGAAAGACAAAAGATGGGTTGAATGCAAGGTTAGACCTACTATCAATGGGAATACGTTTGGAGTTAGCTCCCACTCCTAAAGGAAGATGGACATTTCTTCCCCCGGCTTTTCATACATTATCGAAGAGGGAGAAAAGTAGCTTCTGTCAGTGTCTTCATGATATCAAAGTGCCTCAAGGTTATTCTTCAAATGTAAAAAATTTTGTCTCATTGAAAGACTTGAAGTTGATAGGTATGAAATCACATGATTGTCACGTCATGATGCAACAAATTCTACCAGTTTCACTGCGTGGAATATTGCCCATCCGTGTCAGAAAGACTATAATGAGGTTGTGTTATTTTTTCAATTCAATTTGTAACAAGGCGATTGATGTGAATGCTTTGAACATTTTGGAAAAGGATGCAATTTTTATACTTTGTCATTTGGAAATGTATTTTCCTCAAACTTTTTTTGATATGATGGTGCATTTAATGATTCATCTGGTTCGAGAAATAAAGCTTTGTGGACCTGTATATCTTCGTTGGATGTATCCTTTTGAAAGGTATATGAAAATATTAAAGGGATATGTTAAAAATACATATCGACCTGAAGCCTCCATTATTGAAAAGTATATTTCTGAGGAGGTAGCAGAGTTTTGTACGAGCTACTTGGCTACGGCGCAACACATAGGTTTGCCTCCATCTCGCCATGAACGGGTTAATAATGAGGGAAAGGGGATTCGTGGCTTGAAAGTAAAATCACTATCAGCTGAACATATGAAGAAGTTAGAATCATACATCTTGAATAACATAACTGATGTTCAACCGTATATCACATTGCATATTAATGAGTTGAAACAATGTCATCCAAAGAAGAAAGAAATGTGGATTTTGAATGAGCACAACAAAACTTTTTTTCCATGGTTTAAAAAGACCTTGCTTGGTAGATCAGATGTATCAGAGACATTAAAATGGATAGTGGGTGGTCCATCTTTAAATGTGATAACATGGTCCGCTTATGACATTAATGGCTATACATTTCATACGAAAGCTCAGGACAACAGAAGTGCAATTCAGAATAGTGGTGTATTGGTGTTTGCCGAAGCAATGCATTTTTCGAGTGCTAAGGACAGAAACCCAATTTCGGCATCAAGTGAATATTATGGAGTGATTGAAGACATATGGGAGGCTGATTACTTTAAAATTAAAGTTCCTGTTTTTAACTATAAATGGTTTATCGGTAACAACAGTGTCAGACACGATGAATTTGGAATGACACTTGTTAATCTGAATAGATTGGAAGACACAGCTGATTCTTTTATAATGGCAACACATGCCAAACAAATTTTCTATGTAGTAGATCAATCAGATATGCAGTGGGCTGTTGTTTTACAAGGGAAAAACAATATGTTGGTGAGGATGAATTTGATGAAGATGCTGATTTATGTGAGATCCCTACTTCCATGGAAAGATTAACAGAACATAATGATGAGTATGTTGAAGACATGGTTTGTGCCATAAGGAACGATCATGACGAAGGAATTTGGGAAAACAATCGAACTGTACATTCCTAAAATTACAGGTAACACATGTTTATTTCTTGTTTACATTTAGTTTTTTCATATAATGTTAGATATTGTAAATTTTTTACTTATTAAAACATGTATCAAACCAAAACTATAAAACAATAAAAACCGTAAAGAGGAGAAGTCCTGGGCGCACCGGCTGGCCGGTGGTGGATCACCGGTTGGCCGGTGGTCTAGAGCAAAGCTCTGTCTGGTCCACCGGCCGGCCGGTGATGAGCCAGCGGCCGGCCGGTGGTCCAAACAGAGAGGAAGGCTCTCTGTCTGGTCCACCGGCCGGCCGGTGGTGATCCAGCGGCCGGCCGGTGGTCCAGACAGGAAGGCTCTGTCTGGTCCAGCGGCCGGCCGGTGGCACCAGGCAGTGGGCAAGTCCACTGCCTGGGTCCTCCGGCTGGCCGGTGAGCTCACACCGGCTGACCGGTGGACTCAGTGAGTCCACTTTTCAGCTTTTTTGGGCCAACTCCTTGGCAACCTTTTGCCTGTGTTTACCATGTTTATCATTGTTTAACATGCTTACCATATTACCAATGTTTAATATTATGTAATTTAGTACACTTTTCTATTTTTTGATTAAGTAGTATTACAATATTTGAATTTGTATATTTGTGAACTAATGTTTGTTTTTTTGATTTGAAGGAAAATGACAGATCAATCAGTTGATCAGCCACATGATTCTGGAGATGAGCATATTGGTCATACATCTGGGGAGGAACATTCACATGCTCCTATTACGAAAAAGAGTTCAAAGGTTGGTAAGCGTGGGTGCACACGTTTACCAAAATTATCACTTTCCCGTACGAAGGAGGAGAGGATAGTCGTGGAGTTTGATGATGATGATCTTCCTAGAGGTCCAAATGCTAAAGATTTTAAGGGTTTTGTAGCAACTCAGGCTAAGAGCAAAGTAAGCATTCTCTATGATGATTGGAGAAGTGTGGATAAGGCGATAATTTCTCAGCTGTGGGAGACCATTTTGGTAAGATATTTTGCTATTGTTTGACTGTTCTTTAAATTTTTCTAGTATATATAATATTTTTAACCTCTTTTTTATCAGATGACATTTGATATTCCTGACACTGGAGGAGTCAGGAAGAAATGCTTATCGTTGGCTGCTAGGAGATGGAGGGATTTCAAATCAACCCTCTCATCTGATTTCATTTATGGTCATAGGAGTCGTGAGAATCCATGTTGTATATATCCTTTTATAGATGAAGACACATGGAGACAATTTTTTGAAAGTAGAAGAAAAGAATCATTTTTGGTAAGGGCAATGTAAACTTTTATAAGCTTTCTTATATAAATGATCTTATTATTGTTTTGTTAATGATTACTTATTCTTAATTTACAGCAAACAAGGAAAGCTCATCAAGAGATCCAATCTAAAAATGTATACCCTCATAGTTTATCTCGGGGAGGGTATGCATTATTGGAAGAACAAATGATGGCAGAAAAATTTCAACAACTAAGAGCTGAGTCTTCAATCTCTAGAGAGGTGGCCCCTCCATCCCCTCCATCTAGACATGAGAAATGGAAAAGAGCTCGGAAGGGCAAAAAGGGACAATATCTTTCGGAAGAATCGAGACTCGTAGTTGAGAGGATTGTAAGATATCTATTTTATTTATTTAAGTTTACTATTTTCGTCATATATTTCCAATCATTATAGAAATGTTCAATTAATTATTACAGGACTCTCTTGAGGAGCAGAGTTCATAGGGGACATTTACACCATCTGGGAGGGAAGATATTTTATCTGTGGCATTGGGAAAGCCCGAACATCCTGGCCGTGTAAGAGGATATCCGGCAGGTGTATCGGTAAGAAAAGTGTTGCCACGTTCCTCAACTTCTAACGTTGAGGGAGTTTATAAAAAAAAATAGAATCCTTGGAGGCTGAAGTCCATAATATTAATGCGACAATGGAGGACAAGATTAGAGCATCGGTGCAGTTTATGTTTGCAGACTTGCAAAGACAATTTCAGGGTGCAGCTCCCACTCCACCTCTCCCAGTAGCTCCCACTCCCCCACCTCAGCCTGCGGACCCCATTTTTGATCCTCCTCCTCCGCCGCAGCTACCTACTTATTGTGAGTTGTATGTTGATGATCCTCAACATCATATAGTTGCATATGGGATGGTATATTGTATAGGAGATACAGTTCATCATCAACAGTTAGAGGTAGAGAATCAGAGGGTCACTGTACAGGATATTATAGATAGATCAGCTCGGATACCATTACCTACAGATGAGGTGACGACAGTTGGACATAGTATCGGCCATTTTTTACTTTGGCCATCCAGACTTCTTCGACTCATTACCATAGAGGTATGGATGTTATATCTTTTATTTTATATTTTTATTAATGTTTTATCATTTGAAAACTAATATATTTTTCAATTTATTTTTACAGGAATACTTCAAAGGTAAAGAAATACTGTATAGAAAACAACAAAGACAGATAGCTATGACATCAGATGCAGATACTAGCAGTCTTGACAAATTGTCAAGATATTCAAATTTGTTGGCGGATCATTATGACTTTACAATGGAAGCTCATGTCTGTGGACGTGAACTAAGTGTGGGGATTATGAAAACTGATATCATGGAGTTTGTCACTGGAGATAAGTTGGGAATCAACGTGGTGAAAATTTTTATCATGTAAGTCTTAACACCTTTTCCTTGCGTTATATTTATTAAAAATGTATACTTATGTCTTCTTTGTATTAGGTATCTGTATAAAATTTCTGAGAGGAATGAGCTGACAGATGTATATGGATTCGTGGACCCACAATTGATTTCCCCTGAAGCATGTGCATTGGATGAGGAACAAAGAATGCTTTATATTGCTGATAGATTTGAAAAGAATGTAATCACACAGTGTTGGATGATGCCTTTTTGTGAGAGGTATGAAACACATCCCTCTCAAAGAGTTAATTATCTTTTAACATAAAAAACCACTAACGTTAAATTTCCTTTTATCAGGGATCATTGGATGTTAGGGGTTTTTTGCCCTAGGGAGAAAACACTTTATTGGATATGCTCTCTCCATGATGATGTGCGAGAAAGTTTTAAGAATATATTGGAAACGTAAGTTTCAATTTCACAATAGTTTTATATATTATAATGAATTTTAAATTTACCCCATTCGTATTATTTTCTAACAGGGCATGGGTCCACTTTCGAAAAAGCGCAAAGAAAAGGAATTTCAAGATCAAATATGTACATGCGAAGGTAAATATACATTTATAATTTGTACATTTTGATTTATTACATAAAAATAATATATTGAATTTACACTCATTCAAACAGAAATGTCATGAGCAACAAGGCATCATCGAATGCAAATATTACATGTTAAGATTTATGTATGAAATAATAACAACTGGGACAGTTCTGAGTTTTGACCTGGTAAGATTTCCTCTTTCTCATAATATTTCAATTTGATTTATTCATTATACACGTTGACTACTATCCTTTTCCTTTGTAGCTTTTTGATGACCCTCAACCCTTTACTGCTGAAGATATCAAACACTTACAAGTGGAGTGGTCAAATTATTTTACAGGTTTGATTGACTTTTAGTTGTTTGTAATGTAAAATGTAATTTTGAATATTGTCAATGTAATTGTGTATTTCGTAGTCATTTAGGTTGGATTTAGTTTTTTTTGAAGTTGAAAGTGTAAGTTTGGAATGTTATATAAGTGAATGTTTATTTTTTCTCTACTTCTTGTTTTGGTCTACTGTTGATGGTTTTTCTGGTCTGGATTTTGGTATGGGGGGAGAGGTTCCAAGGGGGTGGGTGGGTGTTTGGGGGGTGTCCAAGGGATATGGGAGGGGTGTCCAAGGTGTGTTTGGGGTTGTCCTAGGGGTCGGGGGGTGTAAATGAGGGTGCGGGGGGTGTCCAAGGGGTGGGGGGTGTCCAAGGGATATGGGAGGGGTGTCCAAGGTGTGTTTGGGGCTGTCCAAGGAGTCGGTTGGGTGTAAATGAGGGTGGGGGGGAGGCTGTCCAAGGGGTGGGGGGGTGTCCAAGTGGTGGGGGGTGTCCAAGGGATATAGGAGGGGTGTCCAAGGGGTGTTTGGGGCTGTCCAAGGGGATGGGGGGGGTTTCCAAGGGGTAGGGGGGTTTCCAAGGGGTCGGGGGGGTGTCCAGGGGGTGGGGGGCTGTCCAAGGGGTGGGGGGTGTCCAAGGGGTGGGGGTGTCCAAGGGATATGGGAGGGGTGTCCAAGGGGTGTTTGGGGCTGTCCTAGTGTTCGGGGGGTGTAAATGAGGGTGGGGGGGCTGTCGAAGGGGTGGGGGGTGTCCAAGGGGTGGGGGGGTGTCCAAGGGATATGGGAGTGGTGTCCAAGGTGTCTGGGAGTTCTGTCCAAGGGTCCAGTTGGGTGTAAATGAGGGTGGGGGGGGGGGCTGTCCAAGGGGTGGGGGGGTGTCCAAGGGGTGGGGGGTGTCCAAGGGATATGGGAGGGGTGTCCAAGGGGTGTTTGGGGCTATCCAAGGGCTCGGGGGGGTGTTCAGGGGTCGGGGGGGTGTCCAAGGGGTCTGGGAGGGCTGTCAAGGTGTGGGGGGGTGTCCAATGGGTGTTTGAGGCTGTACTAGGGGTCTTGGGGGTGTAAATGAGGGTGGGGGGGCTGTCCAAGGGGTGGGGGGTGTCCAAGGGGTGGGGGGTGTCCAAGGGATATGGGAGGGGTGTCCAATGGGTGTTTGAGGCTGTACTAGGGGTCGTGGGGGTGTAAATGAGGGTGGGGGGGCTGTCCAAGGGGTGGGGGGGTGTCCAAGGGTTGTGGTGGGTCTCCAATGTGGTGGGGGAGGGCTGGCCAGGTTGTTAGGTGGGTATAGATGAGGGTGGGGTTCAGTTGGGGCTTGGGGGAGGGCTGGCATGGTTATTTTTGTTGTTTGGTTTCTGGTTGCTTTTTGGTGAGAGCAGTGCAATTATTTTTAAAAAAAAATATTGCTTTCACGTCAGTTATTTTATAACCGACGTGGTAAATAAATCGGTAGGGGTTTATCACGTCGGTTTTTTCGAGAACCGACGTGATAAACCGTCCCGGGCCTTTTATCACGTCGGTTCTTAATATAACCGACGTGCTAAAAGGCCTGGGAATCGATTTACCACGTCGGTTATTGGATAACCGACGTGCTAAAACGTTTCCCAGGCCTTTTTATCACGTCGGTTATTTAAGAAACCGACGTTATAATAGGCCCGGGGTAGGGTTAATCACGTCTGTTATGTCATAACCGACGTGATAAACGATATCCAAGGCGTTTTATCACGTCGGTTTAGAACATAACCGACGTGATAAACCCCCCCCCCCCCCCGCGCATATTTATCACGTCGGTTATTAATGAACTGACGTGATAAACACCGTGATGTTAGGGATGTTACGTCGGGTTTTAAATAACCGACGTAAAAAACGTTATTTATAACGTCGTCCGTATTAACGTCGCCTAAAAACCGACGTAAATAATGAAAAATAACCGACGTAAAAAATGTTTTCTGCACTAGTGCTCATTTTTATCTGAGATTGCTTATATGTAAGTATTTACTGGGGTTATATTTTTCATCCAAGTTCATAAAAATGTTTTTCATAAAGTGTTTAATATTCTTCCATGTATGTTTAAAGTCATTTTTACCCCTCTTTGACTTTTACTTTGTGTTATGGAAGGAATATTTCTTTTTTTTACCATACGAGATATTTTTTGACTTTTTCGGTAGAAGTACGAGGAGAATGTTTTTTTAACTTATACAACATGAATGGATTTTTACAGTTTCATAACACCTTATTTTCATGAAGATTCCTCTATAATATTTCATGATTATTTTCCACAAAATCCTTTTCTTTTAAAATTGTATGGCATTTTTTGAAAAGAAAATGATTTTGAAGAAGAAAGGATATTTTCATCAAGAATTCTTTTCAAGTGTTTTATCAAAACTATTTCCCATCTAAGATGACATTATTTCATATTTGTATGTTTCAAGTATAATGTCTATATGAATTATATGGTTTCACTTTTCTTATGATGAAATGATATCCATTTTTATATGGATTATGTTATGATGGGATGATGTTTATGAAACCCATTTTATTCTTTGGGTTATGGTGAATGATTAATGTTTATATTGTGGCACACGTAAGAATGATTTCATTATGAGATGGGTAAGACCTATATCTCCCTCCAATGCATTGGGTAAAGATTTATATCTCATGATATAGGCATGGCTAGAACGGTAAGTTAATCCGGTTTAGTGGTATAAAACTAGAACGAGGAGTGAACTCGATTCCGTAAGGGACTTTGTCAACTAAGATGGTCTTGGAAGCAATGCCTTGGATACTATGGAAATCATATCAAGTGCTTAATGGTTTTACACAATTACATGTTTTATTCCCATGATATTTTATCATGATTGATGTCCCATTATGATATATTCCTTACGTACTGCCATGTTTTATTTCATTGCTCAAGATTTTTATTTTTGAACATTATGTTCAAGTTTTTAAGTTCAAATGTATATGGTTTGTTTTATTTTCTCCATGCTTAACCTTACTGAGAATTTGAGCTCACCCTTTATATGTTTTCTTTTCCCCGGGATATAAAGAAAGGTTTTAGGTAAGAAAACAAAATGGGAAGATCTTTATGGGAGATGTTGAAGATCTTTCACCATGATTAGAAGATTGTGTTCTGAGTTTCCAAAGACACTAAACTGTTACGGTCCTTGAGTGTTGGTTTTTGTTATGTATTAAGTATTCCGAAAAAGTAATTTAATGTCCATGTACGTCAAGCTTTGGGTCTCTACAAATAGTGTCATCAGTAGGCTTATGTGAACAGTGCAATGGTAACCTTATGTGAACAGTGAAATGGTAACCTTATGTGAATAATGGCATCGGTAGGCTTATGTGAATAGTGAAATGGTAACCTTATGTGAACAGCGTCATCGGTAACCTTATGTGAACAATGTCATCGGTAGTCTTAGGTGAACAGTGTCATCAGTAGTCTTATGTGAACAGTGAAACGGTAACCTTCTATGAACAGTGCAATGGTAACCTTATGTGAACAGTGTCATCGGTAGGTTTGTGTGAACAGTGCAATGGTAACCATATGTGAACAGTGTCATCGATGGCCTTTTGTGAACAATTTCATTGGTAACCTTAGGTGAACAGTGCAATAGTGAGGTTCCAATGGTAGCCTCTTTCCTTTTCCAAATTTTGAGTTCATGAACCTTGTTTCCAGAACGGTGAGGTTCATGAACAGTGTTTCCAGAACGGTGAGGTTCCAATGGTGAGGTTCATGAACAATATTTCCAGAACGGTGAGGTTTGAAAGATAGCCTCTTTTATTTGCCAAATTTTGATTTCATGAATAATGTTTCTAGAACGGTGATGCTCCAACGGTGAGGTTCATGAATAGTGTTTTCAGAACGGTGAGGTTCTAACGGTGAGGTTCATGAAAAGTGTTTCCAGAATTGTGAGGTTCCAACAGTGAGTTTCATGAACAGTGTTTCCAGAATGGTGAGGTTCTAATAGTGAGGTTCATGAATAGTGTTTTTCCTTTTCCAAATTTCGAGTTCGTGAACAGTGTTTCCAGCTTCCTACAGTTTTGCACCTTTGATGTTTCCTTTGATGTAAAATGCATTTAAAGCCTTGTTTTAAGGACTATAAGGCTGATTCAAAAGCTATAAATCCTATGTTAATTTTTTACTAAGGCTCAGGATGCTTTTACTTGGTCAAACCACGTGGTTAATGCGATCTACTTTTAATAGAAAATCCAGCGTATCTTAAACTGATGCTCCGTTAAATCTTCTAAAGGGACGAAATATCATCCTCCCTAATTCTTACTCCTTATTCTCGGGTGTGAGATGCTCAAACATTTAATTTCATCCCATGGGAGTTGTGCAGTTAAAATTTCCTCCTTGGATTGGTTCCCCTCTATTTTTGGTTCAACCAAGCAGTATCGATCGATCTCCGATATAAGGTATGTTCTATAATCATTCTTTTGGGTTCATCTCCTTTTGTTTCCCCTCACCCTTTTATCGAATGCTATATCCATATTCCTAATGGAATTTTTTTGGGTGTTGACCGGTGTGGTGGTGTCTCTGCATCCTCAGGTGGATACAGTTGTCACGGGGAGAGGATATCGTAACTCGTTGTGTGGCTCGTTCTCGTATAAAGAACATCAAGAACCGTTTGGGGTAAGAGATTTGTTGCTTCTCTTTTCTTTTACGTGCAACTATATAGTTATCATGTTTTATCCCACTAGATCACAATGGAATTGACATAATAAATATTTGAAATGGATAAATAAATTGATATCGATCATATGTTATTGCCTCTTGTTTTTCTAGATAGTGTGATATCTAGGCTTTATTTGTTTAGTTATTCGTTCTTGATGGAAATTGGTAAATAACGTAAACTGGAATTAATTGATAATTGTTTGGCTAAAAATAAAGAGGCATGTAAATGAATCTGGTTCTTTATCTTGTAATTTATGTTAATCAAATTGATGCAGTAAGCATGTTTAATTATTTGTGATAGTTTACTGGTTAGGTTTCCTAAATTTGGAACCTACGAATGAGAAATAAGTTAATCCAAGATGGATTAAAGAATTTGTTGTTTGATAAAAGAAAATTCCGTGTAGGGTTCTGAGTTACCCACTTTCTTGTTTAAGGTCCAAGATCCCAATTGATTTGATGTTTTTTTCCTACTGCTTGTGTTGTGATGTGAGCCTGGTTGGCGTTTGTGATATGTGGGAGCAGGGAGGCCTACTAGTTGTGGCAGTAGTTGACGCCTAGAGTGGTGAGATGCATCAGTTTATGCATTTGAGTGTTAGGAAGGATACCAGGGATGATAAAATGGGTTGGATGTAAATGTTTGATTCTTGATGATTCTTTGGTTATTTATCTACTTTACATTCCCCACTGCTCAAGGCAGCTAGTCTTGCTTACCCTTCTTCCGAAAGGGGCGAAGACGCGTAGGGTATTCCATGTGCTTTATGTGTTTATATTCTCAAGGGATAATGGGTCTATGCTCTTGCTATATGTGGAAAAGACTCGACATGTATTTCATCTACTCACCGTGTTGAGACCCCTTGTGTTTAGTAGCATAGAATTTTTTTCTAGAATGCCTGGGAATATGGGAAAGTAATGTTGTAAATTAATAATTGAATAAATGATGTTAACCCAAGGGGTTGTAGCTTGATGGGACATAATGTTGAGGTTACAATTTAGAGGGAAAGTGGACTTTGGGTGTGATGCTAATGAAATATAATGTGGAAATTGTTAATGGTTAATTAATTTTTAAACAATTAATTAACCTAAAGTGAAACTGATAAAAAGTGAATGAAGTAATGTTATTAATCTATTTAAATGGTTGTGTGCTTATAGGATACCTAGTCTTAGAAGTGAAAGTTGAGAGTTCGAGAGACATTAGCTATAGTTGTGTCTAAGACTAGGTTATTCCCATAGTGTGGTTGTGAGCTATTGTATATTCTGTAATTTTTGTGTTTCTATATGCTATTCCACCACGTCAGTTAGGGAAACTGACACCCTGGGGATTTTGAGCCCTCATGGGTGTTTTCCCCAACATTTCGGTGGGAGGATGGATGGTTGACTACATCCTTTGGCCCCGCTCTCTTCTCTGGGTAGTTAATTGTGCTGGTTGGCATAATGGTTAGTTTTCCCCATATATGTGTATAGAATATTGTAATGTATTGTAGTTATTCACACACATATATTCTGAATATAGTTTCCCATGGACTACTATATGTGTAAGGTATATAGGCTGTGATTTCTTGAGGATACTTACTCGGTGTATGGCCTGTAATGGCTTGAGGTATAATACCAGACCTATGATATATGTTATTCAAGTTGTGGTGGCTCCCAGAAACTACATGGTTACTTGGATTACATGGACGTGGTGGTTTTGTTGCACGAGTTGCATGTTGTGGTGCTTCTCCCAGGCGTCTGCGGGCAAGCCTTTTGGAGAGAGATGCTTAGGACGTGCGACGTTGGGGAAAAGCGACAAACTAGTGGGGAAGCAGTAGTGGGGTACCCTTGATATTCTTTATTATATTATATACTCTTGTATTTGTTACTTGGTAAGAGTATCCATGGTGAGGCTGGGAACTTAGTATACTCGTTTAGGTGACGAGTTAGTTTCACTTGTTGTTCACTATGCTTTAGCATGATTTATTTACTTTTGCATGAGAGGCTTTGGAGAGGATCCTACTGAGTATACTTTTATACTCACCCTATGTATATATAAATTGTTTTTTTTCAAGTCACTTGGAGTAGGTTGAAGATCAAGCTGGTTTCTACTAGCTTGGGGTTGCAGGATCTATTCGGGCTTCGTGGTCACTGCTGTTTTTACTTTTTATTTTGGGTACTTGTAGTTTTCCCGTTTTAGTTGTAGTAGTTTTTCATGACATTACATATGTGTACATGGGATTTCTATTATATTTCTGTTTGAGTTGGAGTTGGATGGTTTCTATCTTATCTCTCTCTTTTACATGTGTTATCTAAGAGGGTAATGTCTCCCATTTGTGTGTTTGCTATACCCTCAGTGCTAGTCTCCAGCCCGGGGCCTACTAGAGGTGGGACTCAGGGGTCATTATCTCTATTCTCACATTGTCGGCCCAGAAGGGATGCACTTTGTGGGGAGGGGGTCATGACAGAGTGGTATCAGAGGTTTGGTTGAAGGATAGGATGGAGTTTGGTGTTAGGCACAGGCAATGTTGCATGGGTTGGTAAGGCAATGGTGTCAGTCATGTTTAGAAATTGATGTAAACACTGGATACTAGCTGAGATATAGGCATTTAGGCCCCCCTATGATCTGATGTATGGACCTTTAAGTTTAAAATGGCTACTAAACGAGGTGATACTAGTTGCAGGGTAGAGACCTAGGAAAGGATCTTGCATCATTCTTCTTTGTGCCTGTATTTGAATAGGTAGACCTTGGGATAGGCTAACCTATAATGAATAAAAGAAAACAATTAATTAATTAATATTGAGTCTTTCATATTACAGGTTTAGGAGCTCTAACTATTTGATATTTTTCAGGTATGTCTCCAGGTCGACGTCCTCATTAGGATCGCATAGAAGATGTCCGGAAGGCTGGGCCAGAAGATCGCTGCCGGGTAGAGGTTGGCGACGATGACACTTGGAGGAGGACACTCCAAGAGTTTCAGTGCCATAGCCTACAGAATTATGAGGTCTCCTTTGTAGATGCAGTCATGGAAGACTGGTTTGAGGAGTTTGAGATAGTCTTATGTTCGATTCGTGCTCGGAAACAGCACTGGGTGTCCTTGGTTGTGACGACACTGCGTAGAGAAGTGAGGCAGTGGTGGTTCTTATTCCTCGATGATCGTGAGGTGTCAGAGATCTCATGGGAGGAGTTCTGAGACAAGTTTAGAGTCGAGTTTCTTTCCACGATAGTGAAGGTGTCCCTTCACCAGGAGCTTTATACCCTTCGACAGGGGAGTTCCATTGTGCGAGAGTTTGGAATCCATTTATGGAACATTTTATGATATGATTCAGACCTGTTTCCAGATGAGGAGGCTAGGGTGAGGCATTTCGAAGAGTCTTTGTGTCCATATATCCAGTGCCTGGTCACTCCATTTATGCTAAAGACATATCTTGATTTGCTGGAAAGGGAAGAGGTCCTCAAGAGGACATTGACCAAAACTAGATCATCTCAATAGGGGAGTCATCATGATTCCTCGTGAAGTAGAGTTGTGGTCCGGGGTTCCCAGTTTTCAGGGTAGAAGAGTTTCCATTCATCCGGGGGTAAGTCCCACCCCCCAGCATCTCGTTTCTTCGGGGGTGGAATCTCTCAGGCCTATGCCAAGGGATCAGACGCTTTTTTTCTGTGGTGGTCGAGGTCATCAACAACAAAAGTGTCTGACTTTTCAGAGCAGTCATCGTGCATCAGGTTTTCTACTCCAGGTTCCTTCATTAAGGCAGTTCCAGCTGAGGCAGTTGCAGCTGGTTACACCAGCTTTAGATCAGCAGATGGTTGATGGGGCAAGAAGAGGACACCCTCGTGATGCTCCCCTTCCTTAGAGAGCATATCATGGCCATGGTGGTGGTCGTCATCAGGGTCATAGAGGTTATAGAGGAGGTCTTGGTCAGCTTCATGCTTTAGCATTGCCAGCACCAGGTGAGCCAGACGTCGTTCGAGGTACCCTTTTCCTATTTTCTACCTTGGTGTATGCCTTTTTTGATTTAGGAGTTACACACTCTTTCATATCACCTACCATTGTCCATAATTTGGAACTTGGGGTAGAGAGGCTTCCAGTGCAGTTGGTGTTGACTACGCCAGTTGGAGGCTGAACTGACTTGTTTGAAGTATGTATAGACTATGAGCTAGTGTTGGGGCAACATGACTCTTGGGGATATTTCCTATGTTTACGAATAAAACCATATGATGTCATCCTCATCATGGATTGGTTGTTTTCGGTGTAGATTATCGTGGATTACTTTAGGAGGTAGGTTGTGTTCTTCGACGTGGATGGAGAGCCAGTGGTGTTCGTTGGCGAGCGAGACCCTCGGATGGGTCAAAGGCGTGTTCCTTCCTTATCATCCATGATGGCTGAGTGGATACTGAGTTCTTCAGAGGTTCATCAGTTTGCATTTCTTAGAGTCGTATAAGAGTACCCTGATGTCTTTCCAGAAGGGGTTGTAGCATTACCCCCTCGACAAGAGATAGAGTTTAGGATCTTGATACAACCAAAAGCATCTCCTATCTATATGTCTCTATATATGATGGCCCCTTATAATTTACGAGAGTTACATATAAAGGTTGATGGTCTGTTACAGTGTGTATTTGTTCGGTCGAGCGTGTCTCTGTGGGGTGCACCAGTTTTGTTCATGAAGAAGGCTGACGGTAGTTTGCAGTTGTGTGTTGATTATTGTCGCTTAAACAAAGTGAAGTTGAAGAATCTATATCTTATTCCACGTATTGATGATTTATTCGATCAACTGATGGGTGTAAGTTGGTTCTCAAATATCGACTTGTGGTCAGGATATCATTAGATGCGTGTGAAGGATGAGGATATCCCGAAGACTGCTTTTGGTTGTTGTCATGGGCATTATGAGTTCATTGTAATTTCATTTGGCATGAAAAATGCTCTAGCTATGTTCATGGGATTGATGAACTCTATGTTTTGTGAGTTACTAGATAAGTTTTTGGTGGTTTTCATCAATGATATCTTTGTGTACTCCATGTCTGGGGAGGAGCATGTAGAGAATCTACACGCCATTTTGGGAGTTCTTCGTCAACATCAACTGTTTGGGAAGTTGTTGAAGTGGGAATTTTGGGCTCGAGAAGTCCGTTTCTTGGGGAATGTTGTGTCCTAGCAGGGAGTATCTACGGTTCCATCAATGATATAAGTAATTGTGTCTTGGAAGCCTCCAAGACAATGTCAGAGGTCCAAAGTTCCCTTTGTCTTGTAGGCTACTACAAGAGGTTTGTAGCCAATTTCTCTCAAGTTTCGACTCCAATGACTGATTTGACCAGTAAGGATCAGGCGTTCATATGGACTGATCAGTGTCAGAAATATTTTGAGTATATAAAATAGAAGTTAGTAAGTGCTCCAGTTCTCTGTCTTCCAGCTGAGGGAGTTCAGTTTGATGTTTTATGCGATGCTTCGCATCTGGGGTTAGGATGTTTTCTAATGTAGCATAGATCGGTTGTCTCTTATGTGTCTCATCAGTTGCATCCCCATGAACATAACTATGCCACCCATGATCTTGAGTTGGAAGCTATGGTGTTTGCTTTGAAGTTGTGGACACATTACCTAATCGGTGAGCCCTTTGTGGTTTTCACCGATCATAAGAGCCTGAGGTATGTTTTATCCCAGTGTGACTTAAACTTGAAACAGAATCGGTGGATAGAGTTCTTACAGGAATACGACTTCGAAATATCGTATACACCTGGAAAGGGGAATGTTGTAGCAAATGTGCTGAGCAGGAAGTCATGTGATGATGCAGTGTGTAAATCTGGTGATTCCTAGAGAGTAATGGAAGAACTGTCAGCATTACATATTGATGTTGGAGAAGTTGGGGGTAGAGGTTGTCTTTTTCAGATGACGGTGCAGTCATCTCTGGTGCAGTAGGTGGAAGAGTCCCAGTTGGGGGATCTTGAGGTGGAGGTCTGGAGAGACCAAGTTGTTTGTGGCATGGCCCCTGATGGTTGGTCTAAGGATGAACAACATCGAGTGTTGTATCATGGAAGGATATTTGTTTCTTTTATGAAGCATGAGACGGTTCTCAGAGAGTTCTATAGTTCTCCTTTAGCAGTGCATCCTGTCGTGAAAAAGATGTATTGAGCCTTGAAGAGCCAGTTTTGGTGGCCTAGGCTAAAGCGTGTGGTTGCAGAGTTTGTGTCTCGATGTTTGGTCTTCCAGAAGGTCAAGGCCGAACACCATGTTCCTGGTGTCCTGCTCCAGCCATTAGATGTTTCTCAATGTAATTGGGATGACATATCAATGGACTTTGTTACTGGTTTACCTCAAGATCCAGGATGACATGATTCTATTTGGGTGGTAGTGGACCATTTGACAAAATCATCCCACTTTATAGCTATCAAGGAGTCAAGCTCAGTGGAAGTTTTGGAGAGGCAGTATCTAGAGGAGGTGGTGAGACTTCATGGAGTCCCAAGGACGAGCATTTCTGATTGAGATCCTCGTTTTACCTCGAGGGTGTGGAGAGGTCTCCATCATGCTTTTGGTTCTTAGTTATGCCTTATCACTTCTTTTCATCCCCAGACGGATAGTCAGACAGAGCGGACCATCTAGACTCTTCAAGACATGTTATGCTCTTGTGTCCTTGATTTTGGAGGTTCATGGATGAGGCACTTAACCTTGGTGGGGTTCTCTTAAAACAATAGTTTTCACTCCACCATCGGTATGGTGCCATTTTAATCCTTGTATGGCCAGACTTTCCGTTCTCCATTGTGTTGGACTGGGGTAGTAGAGTCAGCAATTCTCAGACCAGAACTAGTGCAGAATACAATATAGATGGTTCAGGTGATTCTTGAGAGGATGAAGATGGTGCAGGATCATCAGAAATCATATATCGATCAAAGGTGGAGACCCTTAGAGTTTGATGTTAGGAATAACATGTTTATGAAGGTGACTCTCCTTCATGGGCAGTGATGGTTTGGTCATGGGAGTAAGCTTTCTTCTTGATTTATTGGGCCTTTCGAGGTTTTATCTCGTGTTGGAGCTATATCATATCGAGTATCACTTCCCCCACAGATGATCCGGATACACGATGTTTTCTATCTATTACAGCTCCATCATTATCTTTATGATTTCTCTCAAGTCATCAATTTGGGAGAGATCGTTGTTGATGATGATGCGACCTTTGAGGAGCGACCTGTGGATATCCAAGACCACAAAGGGAAGGTGTTTCGCGGGTGTTCTATCCCCTTGGTTTGTGCCTTTTGGCAACACGGTGGCATGGAAGAGAGTACCAGGGAACATGAGTCGCAGATATGTGCTCAGTACCCAGATTTGTTTGATGTTTAACACTTTTCATGTAACAAAGTCCCCTTTGTGGTTATAGACCTTTCGTGTTTATAAGATGGCTTTCTTCGGTTGCTTCTTGTGTCTTTCTCTCTTTTGAGAGGTATCTCAATGGGTGGTTGTTCAGACTTCTTTTCTATTCCCTTTTAGGTTGGTTTTTAATTATCAAGGGTGAGAATGTTTTGGGAGGTATCTGATGTAATAGTCCAGACCTCTATGGTTCATTGCTTTGAAACAATCTAGTGTCTAAGGTGTTCTGGAAGGTCAAGGTGACTTATCCCTAACACTTTTCCAAATTTCTAGTTATGTGAACAGTTCAACGGTAACCTTAGGTGAACAGTGCATCGGTAGCCTTAGGTGAACAGTGTAATTAGTAGGCTTATGTGAACAGTGAAATGGTAACCTTCTGTGAAAAGTGCAATGATAACCTTATGTGAACAGTGTCATCGGTAGCCTTAGGTGAACAGTTTCATCGGTAGGCTTATGTGAACAGTTCAATGGTAACCTTCTTTGAACAGTGCAAAAGTAACCTTATGTGAACAGTTTCATAGGTAACCTTATGTGAGCAGTGTCATCGGTAACCTTGGGTGAATAGTGCAATGGTGGGGTTCCAACAGTAGCCTCTTTCCTTTGCCAAATTTTGAGTTCATGAACAGTGTTTCCAAAATGGTGAGGTTCATGAATAGCGTTTCCAGAACGGTGAGGTTCCAACAGTAGCCTCTTGCCTTTTCCAAATTTTGAGTTCATGAACAGTGTTCCAGAACGGTGAGGTTCCAACGGTGAGGTTCCAACGGTGAGGTTCCAACTGTGAGGTTCATGAACAATGTTTCCAAAATGGTGAGGTTCCAACAGTGATGTTTCAATGGTGAGGTTCATGAACATTATTTCTAGAATGGTGAGGTTCCAACTGTGAGGTTCCAACGATGTGGTTCATGAACAGTGTTTCCAGAACAGTGAGGTTCCAACGGTGAGCTTTCAATGATGAGATTCATGAATAGTGTTTTCCCTTTGCCAAATTTCGAGTTTGTGAATAGTGTTTCTAGCTTCCTACAGTTTCACCCCTTTGACGTTTCCTTTGACATAAAATGCATTTAAATCCTTGTTTTAAGGACTCTATGGATGATTCAAAGGCCGTAACTCCTATATTAATTTTTTCCTACGGCTCGGGATGCTTTTACATGGTCAAACTGTATGGTTATTGTGATCCGCTTTTAATGTAAAATCCAACATATCTTAAACCGCTACTCCATTAAATCTTCTAAAGTGACAAGATATCATCCTCCCTAATTCTTACTCCATATTCTCGGGTGTGGGACGCTCGAACCTTTAATTCCATCTTGTAGGAGTTTTTCAATCAATCATTCCTCCTTGGATTGGTTCCCCTCTATTTTTGGTGCAACGAAGCAGTATCGATCGATCTCTGATATAAGGTATGTTCTATCATCATTCTTTTGGGTTCATCTCCTTCTGTTTCCCCTCACCCTTTTATGGAATGCTATCTCCATATTCCTAATGGAATTTTCTTGGGTGTTGACTGGTGTGGTTGTGTCTCTACATCCTTGGGTGGATACATTTGTCACATGGGGGAGGATATCGTTGCCCGTTGTGTGGATCGTTCTCATATAAAGAACATCAAGAACTGTTTGAGTTAGGGTACTCATTGCTTCTCTTTTCTTTTACGTGCAATTGTATAGTTATCATTTTTTATCCCAATGGATCAAAATGGAATTGAAATAATAAATATTTGAACTGGATAAATAAATTGATATCTATCTTATGTTATTGCCTCTTGTTTTTCTAGATAGTGTGATATCTAGGATTGCTTTGTTTAGTTGTTTGTTCTTGATGAAAATTGGTAAAGAACATAAACCGGAATTAATTGATAATTGTTTGGATAAAAATAAAGAGGCATGTAAATGAATCTGGTTCTTCTTGTTTTAATTGATGTGAATCAAATTGATGTAGTAGTCATGTTTAATTATTTGTGATAGCTTACTGGTTAGGTTTCCTAAATTTGGAACCTAGGAATGAGAAATCAGTTAATCCAAGATGTATTAAAGAACCGTTTGTTTGATAAAAGATAATTCCTTGTAGGGTTAGGAGATTCCATATTGCTTGTTTAAATTCCAAGATCCCACTTGATATGATGTTTTTTCATGATTCTTGTGTTGTGATGTGATCCTGGATGGTTGTTATGATATATGGGGGCAGGGAGGCCTATTGGTTGTGGCAGCAGTTGACACCTAGAGTTGAGAGATGCATCGGTTTATGCATGTGGGTATCAGGGAGGACACCAGGGATGATGAAATGGGTTGGATGTGAATGTTTGGATGCTTGCTGATACTTTGGTTGTTTATCTGATTTACATTCCCCAATGTTCAAGGCAGCTGATCTTTCTTACCCTTCTTCTGAAAGGGGCGAAGATGCATGGGGTATGCTGCGTGCTTTCCTTGTTTAGATCCTCAAGGGAGAATGGGTCTACGTTCTTGCTATATGCGGCAAAGACTCGACGGGTAGTTCATCTACTCACTGTGTAGATCCCCCTTATGTTTAGTAGCATAGAAGGTTTTTCTACAATGCCTGGGAATATGGGAAAGCAATGTTGTAAATAAATAATTGAATAAATGATGTTAACCCAAGGGGTTAGAGCTTGCTGGGACGCAATGTTGAGGTTACAAATTAAAGGGACAATGGACTTTGGGTGTGATGCTAATGAAATATAATGTGGAAATTGTTAATGGTTAATTAATGTTTAAAGAATTAATTAACATAATGTGAAACTGATAAAAAGTGAATGAAGTAATGTAATTAATCTCTTTAAATGGTTGTGTGCTTATAGGATACCTAGTATTAGAAGTGGCAACAGAGAGTCCGAGAGATGTTAGCTGCAGTTGTGTCTAAGACTAGGTTATTCCCATAGTGTGGTTGTGAGCTATAGTATATTCTGTACTTTTTGTGTTTCAATACGCTACTTCGCCCTGTCAGTTGGGGAAACTGACACCCCAGGGATTTTGAGCCCTGGGGGTGTTTTCCCCAAAATTTTTGTGGGAGGATGGATAGTTGACTACCCCATTTGGCCCCTCTCTCTTCTCTTGGTAGTTACTTGTGTTAGTTGGCACATCAGTTAGTTTTCCCCATATATGTGTGTAGAGGGCTATAATGGCTTGTGGTTATTCACACACATATATTCTGGATATAGTTTCCCATGGACTACTATAGGTGTAATGTGTATAGGTTGTGATGTCTTGAGGATCCTTACTCGGTGTATGGGTTGTAATGGCTTGAGGTATAATACCCGACATATGATACATGTTATACGAGCTGTGGTGGCTCCCAGAAACTACCTGGTTACTTTTCTTACGTGGATGTGGTGGTTTTTTTGCATGAGGTGCATGTTGTGGTGATTCACCCAGGTGTCTGTGGGCAAGACTTTTTGGAGAGAGATTCTTAGGACATGCAACATTGGGGCAAAGCGGAAAACCAGTGGGGAAGTAGTAACAGGGTACCCTTGATATTCGTTATTATATTATATACTCTTTTATGCGTTACTTGGTTAGAGTATCCATGGTGTGGATGGATACATAGTATACCTATTTAGGTGACGAGTTAGTTTCACTTATTGTTCACTATGCTTTTGCATGCTTTCTTTACTTTTCCACGAGAGTCTTCAGGGAGGATCCTATTGAGTATACTATTATACTCACCCTATGTTTATATAAACTTTTTTTCAGCTCACTTGAAGTAGGTTGGAGATCAAGCTGGTTTCTATTAGGTTGGGGTTATAGGAGCTGTTCGGGCTTCGTGGTCGCTGCTGTTTTTACTTTTTATTTTGGGTACTTACAGTTTTCCCCTTTTAGTTGTAGTAGTTTTGCATGACATTACATATGTGTACTTGAGATTTCTATTATATTGTTGTCTGAGTTGGATTTGGTTGGTGTCTATCTTATCTCTTTCTTCTGCATGTTTTATCTTAGAGGGTAATGTCTCCCGTTTGTGTGTTTACTATACCCTCAGTGCTAGTCACCAACCCGGGGCCTACTGGAGGCGGGACTCAGGGTTCATTATCTCCCTTCTCACATTGCCGGACCAGGAGGGGTACACTTTGTGGGGAGGGGGTCATGACAGAACCCCTTAAAGCTATGACACAACCTTATATTACATCCTCTCATGTAATATTCATAAGATAACACTGGCCATAATTTTTTAATATGAATTAATCAACCCAAATTGCACAAATAAAATATAATACATTAATTTTATTATTTATTTTAATTTTCATCTTATTAGAATCCTTAAATAATTTTCTATATACACATTAAAACATAATGTGGAAACTTATATTCAACAGTTAAATAATGAGTGGAGGGATAATAGGGGATTTAAAAATAATGTTCATTCTTCTTCATTATCCTTTTAAATTCCAAATTATAGACATCCATTATAATGTTATCTCACTGTCATTATTTTGATAAATTCACATTTAGAATCAAAATTTATTTTAACTTCTTAAGATTAATTCAAGTACAAATACAAATTTGAGATCCCACATGTTATTATTAGTTTAAAGAAATTGATAATATATAAAAATATTATTTATAATATAAAAAATCATACTACGACACATAAAAAATTATTAATGGATGTTGGGGAAAGAGTGGTCATTGGAGAGCTGTTTTGTGATGGTGGGTGGTCAGCCTGGGCAGAAGACAGTGATGGTGGGGAGGCAAGGCGGAAAAAATAAATAAATAAAGAAGAAATAATAACATGGTTTGGACCAGGTATGTACAAGAGAGGTGATCGACGACACTGATAAACGAGAGAGGAGGAGAAATAACCTTAGATTTGAGAGAGTTGATTCATCCATGAGAAGGTCAGGGGGGCAATGATAGAGTTGAACTTCCATGATAGCCTGAACGGTGTGAGAGAAATCAGTTCAGTTATGGCTCTATTTAAAATATCATGAAGTGTTTTCTCAGTGTTTTCAAAAAAACGCTAATAAAGAGTGGTTTTATCAGTGCTAAAATAATAAGCGCTGATAAAATACCTCTTTATCAGCACTAAACAAGTGTTGATACATGATATATTTATCAACAGTAAAAATAATTTATAAAGACCTATAAAATTAATTTTTATAAAATAATTAATATAATTAAAAAAATTAAACGTATATAATTATATATAAATAAATAAATATAACTGTATATAATTATAAATATATTAAAATAATTGTAAATATCTATTTATAAATATAATTATAGATATATATTAAAAATTATAATTATAAATAAATATATTTGAAAATATATTTAAATATTTATATATATATACATAATTATATATATATATATATATTTAATAAATATATATAAATATAAATATAAATATAGTTAATATATTCATTATTTAAATTTAATTATTATAATTTTAGAATTATTTAAATATATAATTATTTATTTATAATAATATAAATACTTTTTAAAAAAAATAATATATATTTATTTATAATTATAAATATATAATTTTATAAATATAGTAAATATACATTTATAAATAAATTTATTTATAAAAATTTATTTATAAATATATATTTAACATTATTAATGAATATATTATCTTAAATACATGAATGTTAAAAATGAGTAAAATTGAATAATTAAAAATGAGTAGGCTTTAAAAATATTAAAAATTGATAAGTTTTATTAATTATACAAATTATTTAAAAAACAAATGTGGATATATATTGAAATAAAGAGGAATACATATTGAAAATATTAAAACATAATAAATAAGTATGGATAAATAAATTTTAGAAAATGATTAAATTCCAAAAAAAAATAAAAAATAAAAAATATTGAAAATGATTAAATAATATTAAATAAATTAATATTAAATATAAATAAATAAAATTTACTGATTAAAAACATAATATATTAAATATATTATGTTACTAAATGAATTTATAATATGAACATTAAAATGTGAATAAATTGCATAAATATTAGGTGTGTGTGTTTCTATACTAGATTTCATTAATTACGCAAATATTTGTGTGTGAAATTAATGTATATATATATACAAGTTTGATATATTCTAAATTGAACAATGTCATTATATAATACGTAGTGTCTATAAATGAATTAAATAATAATATGAATAAATAAATTTAAAAAATGAATAACTGTTATTAATTGTATAAAAAAATTAAAAAAATTAAATATGAATATTCATACATGTTAAAATGGAAATGAATACATATTAATTATATAAATTATAACCATATTAAAAACCTTAAATGTTAATAAAGTAACATGTGTAAATGAATATTATAAAATAGATAAAATTACAAAAATATTGAAGAAAGGGAAATTGAAAATGAATAAATAAGAAAACATATTAAAAATATTAATGAATAATTATGTATAAAAAACATTATAATGAATAAATTATAAAAATATTAAATTGATAAATATTAAAAAATCTAAAAATTATAAAAAATAAGCACAAACTTAACATTATAAATGATTACATTAAATTAAATGAATGCATGTTAAAAATGAGTGAAATTTAATTATATACTCAAAATGGTGAAAACCATTAGTTATAGCCTATGGTTCTAAAATTTATTAAAAATAAAACAAGAAGAAATTACAAAGGATATGGATGTGGAAAGCAGCGACAAACCACTATGAGAAAATATGGAAAACACCTACCCCAGAAACAAGAGAAGAAAATTTATCTTGTCAACCGAGATCGACCACCACCCCTTCCCCTCGGATGATGACCCCTCCTCCAGATTGTTGGTTTTTGCCATATCTTGTCATCATCAGCCTACAGGTCAAAGTTTTCATCTGACGGGGTGGGATCCTCAAGAGGCTGATGATCTTGTTCACTAGCTGGACCTGAACCCTTTGATAATATCTTCAGATCAGAATTTCTCTTTGCGATGATTGTCTTAGTGCTTGGGGATTGTCTGTCAACCCGAAACATTCCATGAGCATTGTAAATTTCCTTAAGGAAAACATCTCTTCTATTGGATCTATTTAAAATGTCAAGAAGAATCAGTGAGTTATCCCTTACCTTTGGTTGGACCTAGATCAAGGGAGTCTCACCCTTGTCTTTAACAGCCTCCACTCTAGTGCCCTCAGCAACACCTGTTCCATCAATACTCCCAACCTCCTTAAAATTTGGGATTTCCACCACACTAATTTTGAGAGCAGTATTGACAATAGGGGTTGGGATCTTTTGATCCTTGGAAAATCTAGTTGGAGAGATATTCTAATTTTTTGAAACATCAGAGACCATTTTGTTTTACCTTTTCCTTTTGTAGTGGAAATACTATGCATCTAATGAAATTCCTAATCAACTTTATTTTTCATGGTTGATTCTTCATCAGATTGTCCATCAGTGATGTTAGAATGATCACTCTCAATACCCTTGACAAGTGAATCCGTGGAAGAATTACATGCAGTTGACTCTCCTCCTCATCAACAATGTCTACCAAAGAACCTTTATCATGAACCTGCAGAGAAGGTGCAAAATAAAAAGATGTTTTCCTTTGGGTGTCAGCCTTGGCCGTCAAATCAGAGCACAATATCATTCCTCCAGCAGCACCCTGTGTCGTAGCATGCGAGTCACCTTCAATTGTGCTCTACCTCTTGACATTTCCATCCTCATTTGAGTCATCTAAATCATCTTCCAAGCCATGAACAAGAACCACCCGAAAGGAAGCCACAACATAATAATTGATCCTCTCATCATCCATCAGCCCATGATCTATCATACCTACCCGTGAATTTTAAGTGTCTAAGGGGACAAAGGAGGTTCCTCTTTCATCTTGATCTTCTAAAGGGGTCAAAACATTAGAGGTGACCAGGATTGGATCCACTTGCAAGCTACCTGGGACATTGACCTGTTTCTACTATAAAGAAGACCTGGGACCAGTAGGGGCTTGGACAACCATGCCCTTAACCTATCCCATGGTAGAATTCTATTAGTTCGAGAATTCTTTGTCTGATTGAATTTATCAAACTTCTTCTTACATTGGTTTTATTCATGTCCTCTTGCATGGTAGTTAGAACAAACAAGTCCATTCCTGCAATTGGTTTCTCATGTCCAATAATTGAACAAGCAAGGTAGAAAGCTGGAATCCTTTCATACACAATCATGAGACTGACTTCATCACGAGGACTGGAGAGTACAACTCTATCAATTAGAGTGGTGCTAAGATCAACCTTAATGAGAACCCTCACAAAGTGGCCAAAATTGACCAATTTAGTTGCATTATCCATTTTAATTGGAATTTCAATAGAAGAAGTGATGTCATAAAATTTCAGGATGCCATAAAACCCAGGTTAAAACTTGAATTCAGACCAAGACCTGCACACAAGTTTCCTTATAATCAGTGTATTATTTATTTAATTATATATATATATATATATATATATTATTTTGTAGTTTATTAATTTTTAATCAAATAATTAATATACTACTTATTACTATATATATATATATATTAAATTTAATAAATTATATATATAATTAAATAATTAATATACTATTTATTAATATATGTCAATATATATATATGTGTGTGTGTTAATACACATTAATATTTAAAATATATCAATATATTTGTATTTTTATCAATATATTTTTATCTATATCATTATATATTTTTATATGTCAATATTTAATATATCAATATATATTTATATATATGAAATAGGAATTTAATTTTAAGAAGATGAATACATATAAATAAATACTAAAAAGCATTAAATTTTAAAAAATATTAAACAAATAAAAATTAAAAACAAGAAAATTTAATATATATACATATATATATAATAATATTTAATATATTCAAATATATCAATGTATACTTTTATATATTAAATTATAATTAAATTATAAAAAAATTAATTAACTTAATTAGCGCTACTTAGCGTGGAACATGATGAGTAGAAGTGGGTTAACACTTAAGGGTCCCTGTGGAGAGTGGATCATGGTGAGCAGACGGTTGGTCGAGGCCTCTGTAGGCCCATAAATGTAGTCATCAAGCCATTTAAGTGTGTGCAGTATGTTGGAGCACATCCCAACAACAAACTTTTAGTATGATGGTGCCGTAGAATGATATAAAAAGAAGTGATCGACCATCCGCAAATTTGACATGGGACTAGCATGCTACTTTTATCATCACAAAAAAATAGTGATAAATGTGTCATTTTATCAGCTTTTTTTTAACGTTGAATGGTCATAATGGCCAGAATGATTTAAATTGTCATAATGGTCATAATGACTTAAATTTTGTATTGATTTTTTGATTGATATGTTCCTGGTGATATATAACATGAAATTTGACTTGTACAAAATAAGTTAGAACCATTTGTAATTCATGCATTCAAGGGATTGATATGTTTCAAAGAATCCAATATATATATATATATATATATATATATCAATTGGTTGGATAATGTTTGAAAGAAAGTAGGAAACACCCCCTGTCTTTCCCTATCTTTAATGTTTTGTTTGTTTTGAAAAAATCCCACACTTCTTGCCTCTTATATTATAAATACACTTTTAGTGTTTTTATTTATTATAATATTACAAATGATCGGGGTAAATACAAATAAAGTACAACTTCTTTCTATTTTAATTTACTTATCTTTCGTTTTCAACTTATTTTTTTTCATCAAATCTCCTCCAATATAGTACATACCGCCATAAAACATGGGATTAACAATTCATCCTCACACAGTTTATAAACATGATTAAGCACACAATCACACTATAAGAAGTTTAATTCACATTGAAATCAAACTAGTGTCAATATTAATAACATAAGCTCAGGAGGAATACAACATATTAATAAAAATAAGTACATATATAAATAAAATATTAAAAACAAAATTGATAAGTCTTGCAAGATCAAGAAAAAATATTTGTAACATAAATTAAATTAATATGATATAAAGCTCTAATGAGGATGGCGCCAAGATTGGGGTTATAAGACCCGGTGGTCGGTTGACACCTGGACTTCCACCTCCCATCTCCCGACTGAAATCTCCAGGTCTTTCATGGAGCCAACAAAGGCGAGAGGATGAGTGAAGCGATGGAAATGGGCATGAAATGCGGAACTTGATTTGCCATTGAAGAGACACCGGACATTACCATACTGGGTTGTGGTTGACAACGTCTCAATCTGTATCTCTCTTTCTCTCCTTAACGAAGGAGGGTTGAGTCCCATTTATAGTTCAATAATGAAGCGAGGCGAGGACAAAAAACTACAGATAGAGAAAACACGACACGCCATACATTTTTGCATGAGGGGTGAGTGTTGGGAAAGTGTGAAGTACAGAGACGGGCGTCGCTTGCCTTCCCCGTCACGTAATCCAGAAGACAGCAAAGCGATTCGAATAATCTGCAGCGTGGGCGACTGGGATTTCATGGCTTTACGAAAGGTCGCAGCTAAGGAAATGGATTCAGCCATGGCTAAAGATTTACAGTGCAGGGCTAGAGAGGATACGGTGGCTGCAGAACCCAATCTTAGGGCGATGCCGTTGAAGGGTTCAGATAAAACGTACGACCCGCCGCAGCCATGCAGGGTGCTTAACGAGGAACCAGAAAGCTGCCACGCCATTTCAATGTCATAAGTCCACACTTTATTTTGCTTTTTATCATTTTGGTTTGGTAAGGGAACTGGTCATCTACTGCCTCCCCGGGGTGCCGTAGGGGAAATAGTGGTGGCGCGGTGAGAGGAGGTAGAAGAAGTGAAGCATAGGATTTCCTGAAAGAGATCCTGGCGCAGGGAGTCCGGCAACAGTCAGGAGGAGGAGGTGGCCTATAAGTTTGGTTGTGGACGGTCATAGCACTGTCCGCCTCAGACATGACAACACGGAAGAGGCGCCCTGGTCAGCCCCAAGTGGAATCTCCTCTACCCATCAAATATTTAATTCATATCCATGAATCATTTACATAATTCTATGGAATATTTCATTTGAAAGAATCGAAATTCATAACCAAATGATCCGCATAAAAAAATTAAATGTATCATGCAAGTAATTGTAATTGTATGGTAGTGCATAATATATGAATACAACATATATACTTTAAAAGGAGAATAATTTGAGTATATTCAATGTTTCTTACTGAAATAGGGAAGAAAGGGAATTAATGTCACTTTTAAGGAGAGTTGGAGGAAATTAGAAGAAGAAATGAAATGAGTTGGTTGATGGTGAAATATGGAAAGAGAGTGAAAGGTGGCGGTGATAAGTGTATCTGGAAGCACTCTATATAACTATTGATGTGCATTTATGCGTATAAGTGTAGGTAAATTAAATCAATGTATGCATAGTGTATGCGTACAGGTGTATGTGATTTCAAACAACGTATACATACTGTAAGCAATTTGTTAATCTAGAAGAGGCGTGAGGGGAATGCTAAACTGCATATAGAAAGAATGCATACTATAATTGCATACGGTATATAATGTATGAACATTGTTGACAAAGTGCTGATTGTAGGGTTGACATGGTATAAAAGCAATAGTCTATTGAAATGTAAGGATATAAATTGGAATAGGTAAATATATTTTTTAGAGATGTTTTTATTATTATTGACTATTCTTACAAATTTTAACTTTGCTTATGGAACTAAAGCATTTAATTTATGGAATTTGTATCGACAAGTTGTCTCACTGTTGAATGAGTTTATAGAAATCTCTTTGCTACGAGTGAAATAGATTATGAGGAGAAACCACATGAGCCCATTATAAGAGAAGCTACACTTGGTGCAAGTGATCTATCTGAATATGACAAAAAACCTTCTATGTGTAACCGCTCGCTGTGAGTCTGAAATCGCTAAAGATGACTAGACTGCCATCCAATCTCTATTTTTTCCAATGACCCGTGTTCTTGAAACTATTTGTGCACCTGTTTGGGTGAAAAACTAACTAATGATTTCAAGCCAGTCATCTCAATGTTTGTCAAAGTATGAATTTCAAAAAAGATTTAATTTAAATATTGAGAGCTCTTATATAATATTAATAGCATGAAAAAGTTTACAATGATGAATATTTACTAGTCATATATACTCGATACTCGTAATATAGAATGTTTGGATGGTCGACAATTATGAATTAAGTCTGAATTATAAAAGAGATATTTTGACAACCACGACTATTGAACCAGAAATATGTGCAAAGAAGATGAAATAATTTTAATGAAATGTTGGGCTATTTCATATATATTAAAGAAAGTGTTGTGGTACATAAATGCTTGTAATCACTTTCTCCATTTCAATAGATGAACTCTCAATAATTATCCCAATTGTGCAGTTTGAAATATGATGATTATATGAAACAACAACATGGTTTGAATGATTTTAATTATTATGAAACAAAAAATAATTGGAAATAGAATTACAATTTAAATGAACATGTAATAATAAATACAATAATGGAAAGCAATTAGAAAAATGTAACCGCATGTTTATATCTATACTGTATTTGTGATGGGTAATACAGTTATTTCATGATGATTTATAGACCCTAGGGACACATATAAATGCTCCCATATTTTTGTAAAGGCTCTTGAACTAACAACATGTACACGATTAGTACTGATAAAGTTAATTTACTAGGGAAGTATAAGGTTATTGGTTATGAAAAGATATAGAATTGAGAAAGTAGAAACATATATATAAATATTTACCAGTAAAGTAAATACTTACTTTACATAATTGAGAAACATATTAAAGTTACTTTATACTTTACTTTACACTTTATTAGAAACATATATGTAATTTTCTCAATGTAGATATTGCAAAGTATAGTACTTTTTACTTTCATAGAAACATACATGCGTAATACCTCTCTTTTTATATCAATGGTTATAGAAAGTTAGTTTCTGCTTTCTTAGAATCATATATGTAAATATTTAATGGTTATGGAAATACACCAATCATAAAAATATAGTGATTATACAAATACATCAATAAAAAAACATAGTCCAATAGTATAAAATTATAGGCATTGCCACTAATTCTACAGAATACATGGTTTAAAGGTTTTCCATATCCTAAGAAAGTGTAAGTTGTAGAGAAATCTTTTCATGAAATGATAATACAATGGGATCCCAATTAAGTTGTTGTTGTGTAAGAGAAAATCTATAAATTATAACTTCAAAAAATTAAAACAATTGATGGTTTAACGGTCAATTCCTATTTGGGCACATTTCAATCTCTATATTGTATCTACCTACAATAACCATATGAGATCCAACATGTTATTATTAGTTTAAAGAAATTAAAAATATATAGAAATATTATTCATAATATAAACAAATCATGGAGCAACACACAAATAATTATTAATATAAGATGGGGAAAGAGTGGTCACTGGAGGGCTGCTTTGCGATAGTGGGAGGTCAGCCTGGGCAGAAGAGAGTGATGGTGGGGAGGAAAGGCACACTAGTGGAAAAAATGTTTAACATGCCTATATTTTTCACATCAGTTCCATATAACTGACATGTAAAGCTGTAAAAATCGATTTATCACGTCGGTTATAAAATAACCGGCGTGATAAATCGATGAGAATCGATTTTTGACGTCAGTTATTTTATAACCGATGTAATAAAAACTGAGATTAGCTTTATGACGTCGGTTATTTTATAATCGATGTGATATAGAATTTCGATGCTTTATCACATCGGTTATAAAATAACCGACATGATATAGCTAATCTAGGAAATTTATCACGTCGGTTATCTAAAGAACCGATGTGATAAACTGACATTTATCACGTCGGTTATTAAATAACTAACGTGATAAATTGTTTTCTACATCGTTTATTAAATAACTGATGTTATAAATATTAAAAAAATAGTTTACCACATCGGTTATTAAATAACAGATGTGATAAATCTTTCAAATGATTTATTGCACACCGTATTTAGTCATTTTGTTTTCTTCGATCGGGAGACCTCTGACTCGTCTCTCTCACGCGGAAAACCTAGAATTGATTCTTCGAAGTTGTGCCCTCCAACCTCATTTTCCAAACATCATTATTCATATTTATTATCATCAGATCTATCAGGTCGACTCACAACACTCAAGTAAGCCTCACACGTCTCAATTTCATTTTTTATTTTCCGTGATGCCCTAAACTAATTTTTTGAGATGTTATTTTTCTTTATTCTTGCTATCATGGTAAGCTTCATAGTTTTAATTTATATCATTCTAAATTCTTTTCTGGTAAAATAAACCTATGGAAGTGATATAATGCAAGTTTACAGTTTTTTTGTGTTCTATCATGTGTGTGTGCGCGTACAGGAGGTTTCCAAGGGGGTGGGGGATGTGCAAGTGGGTGGGGGTGTCCAGGGGGTTGGGGGTTGTCTAGGGGGGTGGGGGTGTCCAGGGGGTGTCAAAGGGGGTTGGGGTGTCTAAGGGGGTGGGGGTGGTGTTCAGGGGGGTGAGGGGGCTGTCCAAGGGGGTAGGAGTGTCCAGGGGTGTGGGGGGTGTCCAGGGGTCAGTGGGCTGTCCATGGGGGTAGGGGTGTCCAGGGGGTGGGGGTGTCCATGGGGGGGGGGGGGCTGTCTAGAGGGATGGGGGTTGTCCAGGGGGTGGGGGCTGCCCAGAGGGTTGGGTTGTTGTCCAGAGGTGGGGAGCTGTCTAGAGGGGTGGGGGGGCTGTCCAAGGGGGTGGTGGTGTCCAGGGGGTGTCCAGGGTGGTGTCCAGGGGGTGAGGGGGCTGTCCAAGGGGGTAGGGGTGTCCAGGGTGTGGGGAGGGGGTGTACTGGGGGTGAGTGGGATATCCAAGGGGGTAGGGGTTTCTAGGGGTTGGGGTGTTCATGGGGTGGGGGGGCTGTCCAGAGGGTTGGGGGCTGTCCAGGGGGGGCTGTCCAGAGGGGTGGGGGCTATCCAAGGGGGTGGGGTGTCCAAGGGGGTGGGGGTGGTGTCTAGGGGGGAGTGAGGGGACTTTACAATGGGGTAGGGGTGTCGAGGGGATGAGGGGGTTGTCCAGGGGGTGGGGTGTCTAGGGGGTGTCCAAGGGGGTGGGGGTGGGGGTGGTGTCCAGGGGGTGGGGGTGTCCAGGGGGTGGGGGTGTCCAGGGGGTGGGGAGTGGTGTCCAGGGGGGTGAGTGGGTTGTCCAAGGGGGTATGGGGTGTTCAGGGGGTGGGGTGTCTAGGGGGGTGGGGGCTGTCCAGAGGGGTTGGGGGGATGTCTAGGGGTGGGGGCTGTCCAAGGGGGTGGTGGGGTCTAGGGGGTTTCAAAGGGGGTGGGGGTGGTGTCCTGGGGTGAGGGTGCTTTCCAAGGGGGTTGGGGTATCCAGGCAGTGGGGGTGGTGTCTAGGGGGTGATGGGGCTATCCAGGCGGTGGGGGTGTCCAGGGGGGTTTGGGGGTGTCCAGGGGGTGTTCAATGGGGTAGGGGGTGGGGGTGGTGTCCAGGGGTGAGGGGGATTTCTAATGGGGTAGGGGTGTACAGGGGGTGGGGGTGGTGTCGAGGGGGTGGGGGGGCTTTCCAGGGGGTGGGGGTGTCGAGGGGGGTGTCCAAGTTGGTAGGCGATGGGGGGTGGTGTCCAGGGGGTGAGTGGGCTCCAAGGGGGTAGGGGGTATCTATGGGGTGGGGGCATCCAGGGGGTTGGAGGGTGTCCAGAGGGGGTCGGGGTGCTGTTTAGGGGGTGGAGGTGTTTAAGGGGTGCAACCTAATCATGCGCAGTGCCCGAGTTCTTTAAAAATATATTTTTTACCATTTCACCTATCGAATTTTAACACCAAAACGCCTCTTTCTCCCCCATTTGGAACATGAAACCCTAGGAGTATCCTCCTCCACTTCTCCATTCCTCTCACCTCCTTCCAATGGTGATTCCAAGTGGTTTCTACAAATTTGGGGGTGATTTTTCCATATAATATCCTCTTTCTCTATCTTCTTCCTTCTTCCTTTTTCTTCTTATTTATTCTTGTTCATTGGTTCCTTTGGTCTAGGGTTCTTATTTCTTTGTTTCTAAATTTAGGGTTTTTTCTGGTTACAGTTATTCTTGGTATTCCTTTCTGATTTGGACCTTATTGAATCCATTTTGAGTGGTCATCATTAAAGGCGTCTTGGATTGAGGTAGGTTTCCCTATGTATTGGACTTTAAATTTAAGAATCATTGATTTCTTGATGTTTATACATTGATTTGATGATTGTTAAAAATATATAATTTTTTGAAATATTACTTGAATTACATCAAGTTGCATTCCCATTGAATTAAATTTTGTGGAATTATTTTACATATCCCTACACAAAAAGTGTTTGATTAAAATCCTGGTTAGCCCTTATAAGCGGTTTATGAATTCCAAATGATGTTGTACCTTTTCAAATGTGTTTCAAATATTTCATGGATTCCTAAATGGTGTGTTTGGATACTTTTGAAAATGTTTTTCTTTTAAAAGAATGGGAGTGGCCCGGTTGGAACTTTCAGAAAGTAGGTTTTCTTTGGAAAAATATCCTTGGAATGTGTCTTTTGCCTTATCATTATTAAAAAAATGGGAATGTCCTTGGTATGGGACTTACATTGTGGTTTGATGTCCCTAAGGCAAGGAGGCTTCAATGGAGTGGTGTTTTGGGGTGATTCTTGTGGGTGTGTGGCTTATGTGTGCCTTGTGCTTATTCTTTATATATTGTAGATTATTTGATACTCCCCGAATCACCCCCATTTTAGACATAACATAGTAACCTAGAATTGGTAGTGGATTATTTGAGAATTATTACTGCACTAGTTTAAGATTATGCTTTGGCTAATTGACCCTTGGTATAAACACGCTCTACTTTGGGGATGGTTCCCCTCGTGCGTTAGGGCTGTTTGATTGCATCATGCATGCCAAAAGGATGGATTAGGTCACAATATGTTTTAGATTTCCCCCTAAGATCCTAGGTATTACCATGTTCTCTGAAACTTGTTTATTCGTGGAGGATAATCTAGGTGCCTCATCTGGTATGGTTACTTGAATACCGCTTACCCATTGCCCTCATTATGTCATTATTGATTATTATCCCTAATTTTGGTGTGTCTCTTTGGTAAAATTGAATTCTTGGTTTTAAATGTTTTCATGAGGATTATTTTTAGAAAAACTAAGTTTATTTTTCTGTATTTCAAACTAGCAGCAAATGAATCTTTTATTTAAATGAAACACATAGGGACAACCCCTACCCCCCTGGACACCCCCTACCCCATAGGACACCCTGGACAACCCCTACCCCCATGGACAGTCCTTACCCCTTGTACAACCCCCACCACCACCCCTGGATAGCCCCTACCCCCTTGGACACCCCCTTGGTATATATATATCCCAACAGTTTCATTGAAACTGTTGGAATATTTTAACTTCCGGTAGTCTATACCAACGGTTTCTGTAGAATCGTTGGTATAGGGCTATTGCAACGACCATCATGCCAATGGTGAGTGAAACCGTTGGGGGTATTCTATCCCAATGGTTTTAGGGGCTATCCCAATGGTTTCAAATCGTTGGGATATGTGTAATTTTCAGTAGTGAATGTATACATATTTTAATATTTACACTTCATATTTCTTTTTTATAAAAGGGTGAATTTGTTATCCAGTTGCATCATGATGTATTCTTTGTGTACCTTAATAAGAAAGGATCCAAGATGAATTTAAAACTGTTATATCTAACTGTATTTTCTTTTTAAAATCATTTTCATGCATATTTTTTTCAAATACGCATAGATTGGTTTTATATTTTGAAATTTTTTTACATTAAAATTATTATATTATTTATATAAATATATACTTGTCTTATCTTAACAAGATGTATAATTTTGATATTTTTTATAGGTAATAACGAGTCAAAGTTGTGTTACGACACATCGAATGAGTAATGAATATGAGGAAGGTGTTGATGCATTTTTGGAATTTTCTAAACAAAATGTTCCAAGCAGTGACATTTTTTTCTGTCCATGCCTGAAATGTTTGAATATGAAGAAGTTAAAAAGTAAAGAGATCAAAGATCATCTTATTTGTCATGGTTTTAATCTGAGTTATAGACCTTGGATTTGGCATGGTGAAACTGGATAGAATGTTAGATCTACTGATGATGATGATTTTCAAGATGGTAACTCTGATGGAATTGAAGAAATGATCCGTGATATTGCAGCAGAACAAATTGAGATAGAACCAACAGTTGCATGTCTATATGGTGATGCTAAAAAACCATTGTATCCTGGTTATACGAATTTTACGATTTTTCAACAGAGTTCAGATTGATTAACTTGAAGGCGAATCATGGATGGAGTGACAAATGTTTTACAAAGCTACTATAATTGTTGAATGACATTCTTCCAAAAGAAAACGATCTTCCAAATTCACATTATAAGGCCAAGAAAATATTATGCCTTATGGGATTAGGATACAAGAAAATACATGACTATCTAAATGACTATATGGTATATATGAAGGAATATGAATTTCTGTCATAGTTTCCAAAATGTGGGACATCACGGTATAAGTTGAAAGAAAAATCATAGGCTAATGTAGAGATTGAAAAGATCCCTTCCAAGGTATTTTGGTATCTTCCTATAATTCATCATTTGAAACGTTTATTTTCTAATTCACATGATGAAAAAAGGTTAAGATGGCATGCTGATGAGTGGATATGTGATGGAAAAATACGTCATCCAGCTGATTTTCCACAATGGAAGAAAATTGATGATCAATATCCTTCATTTAGAAATGAAATTAGAAATATCAGACTAGGGTTGTGCATAGATGGAATGAATCCATACCAAACCCTCAGTAGCACACATATCTCATGGCCTATTTTATTGGTAATTTACAACCTATCTCCTGAAGTTTGTATGAAGCACAAATATGTCATGTTGAGTATAATGATCTATGGTCTGAAGCAACCTAGAAATGATATTAATGTTTTCTTGTCACCATTAATTGATGATTTTAAACTTTTATGGGAGTATGGTATTAGGGTGTATGATTCTTATAAAATGGAATATTTTTAACTTCATGTAGTGCTTATGTTCACTATAAATGACATCCCAGCATATGGAAATTTGTCTGGATACAATGTTAAGGGGCATAAAGCATGTCCAATTTGTGAACAACAGACTTCATTTTTTCAATTGTATCATGGGAGGAAAACAGTGTACATGGGTCATCGAAATATTTTGCCTACAGATCACTCTTATAGAAGAATAAAAAAGGGATTCAATGGATCACAAGAATTTGATACTACTATAAAACATTTATCCCCAGATTAGTATTTTTAGATGGTGTAAAACCTTGATGTGACATTTGGAAAGACACATAAATCTGGTAATGATAGACATATTTGGAAGAAAAGGTCAATATTTTTTGAGCTACCATATTAGAGATATCATGAAGTGAAACATAATATTGATGTCATGCACGTGGAGAAGAATATCTGTGACATTTTGATTGGAACATTTCTAGATATTAAAGGAAAGAAAAAAGATGGGTTTAATGCAAGATTAGACTTATGATCAATGGGAATACGTTTGTAGTTAGCTCCCACTCCAAATGGAAGATGAACATTTCTTCCCCCAACTTGTCATACATTATCCAAGAGGGAGAAAATTTTCTTTTTTTAGTGTCTTCATGATATCAAAGTACCTCAAAGTTTTTCTTCAAATGTAAATTTTTTTGTCTCTTTGAAGGATTTGAAGTTGATAGGTATGAAATCTCATGATTGTCATGTCATGATGCAACAACTTCTACCAGTTGCGTTGCGTGGAATATTGCCCATCAGTTTCAAAAAGACTATAATAAAGTTGTGTTATTTTTTCAATTCAATTTGTAATAAGGTGATTGATGTTAATGCTTTGAACATTTTGGAAAAGGATGCAATTTCTATACTTTCTCAATTAGAAATGTATTTTCCTCCATCATTTTTTGATAAAATGGTGCCTTTAATGATTTGTATAGTTTGAGAAATAAATCTATGTGGACTTGTATATCTTCATTGGATGAATCATTTTGATAGGTATATGAAAATATTGAAGGGGTATGTTAAGAATCCATATCGACCTAAAGCCTCCATTATTAAAAAGTGTATTTTTGAGGAGGTTTCGATGTTTTTTATGATCTACTTGGCTAAAACGGAGCACATATGTTTTCCTCCATCTCGCAATGAACAAGTTAATAATGAAGGAAAGGGGATTCGTGGCTTGAAAGTCAAATTGTTGTCAGCTGAATAGATGAAGAAGTTAAAATTATACATCTTGAATAACATATCTGATGCTCAACCATATATCACATTTCATATTAATGAGTTGAAACAAAGTCATCTAAAGAATAAAGAAATGTGGATTTTGAATGAGCACAACAAAACATTTTTTTCATGGTTTAAAAAGGATGTTCTTGGTATATCAGATATATTAGAGACGTTAAGATGGTTAGTGGGTGGTCCATGTTTAAATGTGATAACATGATCCGGTTACTACATTAATGTCTATACATTTCATATGAAAGCTCAGGACAACAGAGGTGTAGTTCAGAATAGTAGTGTATTGGTGTTTGCAGAAGAAATGCATTTTTCAAGTTCTAAAGACAAAAACCCAATTTATGCATCAACTGCATATTATGGAGTCATTGAAGAAATATGGGAGGTTGATTACTTTAAAATTAAAGTTCCTATTTTTAACTGGAAATGGTTTATTGGCAAAAAAAAGTGTTAGAAACGATGAATTTGGAATGATAGTTGTTAATCTGAATTTATTGGAAGACACATCAGATTCTTTTATAATGGAAACACATGAAAAAAAGATTTTCTATGTAGTTTATCAATCAGATATACAGTGGTATATTGTTTTACAAGGGAAAAAACAATATGTTGGTGAGGATCAACTTGATGAAGATGCTGATTTATGTGAGATCCCTACTTCCACGGAAAGATTAGTAGAACATAATGATGAGCATGTTGAAGACATGGTTTGTTCCATAAGGAATGATCATGATGAAGGAATTTGGGAAAACAATCCATTTGTACATTTCTAATATTACAGGTAACATATTTTTATTTCTAGTTTACATTTATTATTTTCATAAAATGTTAGATATTGTAATTTTTTTCTTTATTAAAAAACGTATTAAAACAAATAAGTAGAAGCTTTTGTTCATTTTATTTTTGTTTAGTTTTTTTTATCATTTTTTCCATTACGTAAATTATATATCTATTATTTTTGTTTAATGACAATTACTTTACCAAGTTTACCATGTTTACCATGTTTACAATGTTTACAATGTTTAACATGTGTACCATGTTTACCATGTTTACCATGTTTACCATGTTTACCATGTCTACCATGTCTACCATGTTTACCATGTTTACCATGTTTACCATAGTTTACCATAGCTTACCTTTATGTAGCATATATATTTATTTACTTTGTTTAATGAAAATTACACTACCATATTTACCATAGTTTACCATATTTACCATTGTTTAACTTGCTTACCATATTAACCATGTTTACTATTATGTAACTTAGTTAAGTTTTCCATTTTTTGTTTACATTAGTATTGTAGTATTTGAATTTGTATATTTGTGAACTAAGGTTTGTTTTTTTTATTTGAAGTATAATGAATGATCAATCAGTTGATCAACCACATGATTCTAGAGATGAGCATAATGATCATACCTCTGGGGAAGAACATTCACATGATCCTCTTGATGTTCCCCAATCTTCCTCATGTGCTCCCATAACGATAAAGAAGAGTAATTTGGTAAACATGGGTGCACACATTTACTAAAATTATCACTTTCTCATACATAGGACCAGAGGATACTCATTGATTTTGATTAGAATGATATTCCTATAGGTCCAAATGTAAAAGATTTTAAGAGTTTTGTATCAACTCAGGGTAAGAGCAAAGTAATAATTTTTTATGATGATTGGAGAAGTGTGGAAAAAGAGATAATATCTCATTTTTGGGAGACAATTTTGGTAAGATATTTCACTATTGTTTGCCTATTCTTTAAATTTTTCTTGTATAATATGTTTTACCTCTTCTTTATCAGATGAAATTTGATATTCCTGACATTGGAGGAGTCAAAAAGAAATGTATATCGATGGCTGCTAGGATATGGAGGGATTTCAAATCAACCCTCACATCTGATTTTATTTTTGGTCATAGGAGTCATGACAATCCATGTCATATATATCCTTTCATAGATGAAGATACATGGACATAGTTTGTTGAAAGTAGAAGAAAAGATTCATTTTTGGCAAGGGCAATGTAAACTTTTATAAGATTTATTATATAAATAATCTTATTAATGTTTTTTTAATGATTTATTATTTTTAATTTACAGTAAACAAGTAAATCTTATCAGGATATCCAATCAAAAAATATATACCCTCATAGATTATCTCAGGGAGGGTATACATTATTGGAAGAACAAATGATGGTGGAAAAATTAAAAAAACTAAGAGCTGAGTCTTCAAGCTCGAGAGAAGTTTCCCCTCCATCCCCTCTATCTAGACATGAAAAATGAAAGAGATCTCGGATGTACAAAAAGTGGCAATATCTTTCAGAAGATTCGAGAATCGTAGCTGAGAGGATTGTAAGGTATTTATTTTATTTATTTAAGTTAACTGTATTCTTTATATAATTTGAATCATTATAGAAATGTTAAATTCATTAATAAATGATTATCTTGAGAAGTAGAGCTTATAGGGGGCATTTACAGCTGCTGGGAGGCAAGAGATTTTATCTGCAGCATTGGGAAATCCCGAACATCCTGGTCATGTACGAGGATATACGACGGGTGTATCGGTAAAAAAAGTTTTTCCATGTTCTTAAACTTCTTCCATTGAGGGTGTTTATAAAAAAAATATAATCCTTGGAGTCTGAATTTAATAATATTAACGCAATGATGGAGGAAAATATTAGAGTGTTGGTACAGTCTATGTTTGCAAACAAGCAAAGACAATTTCAGACTTCAGCTCCCACTCCTCCACCTCCCCCTACAGACCCCATTATTTATCCTCCACCTCTTCCAGTAGCTCCCCCTCCCCCACCTAAGTAGGCGGAACCCATTTTTTATCCTACTCCTCTATCGCAACTTCCTACTTATTTCGAGGTGTATGTTGATGATCCTCAACATCATATAGTTTCATATGGGCTAGTATATTGTATAGGAGATAAAGTTTTTCATCAACAGTTAACAGTAGAGCATCCTAGGGTCACTATACAGGATATTGTAGATAGATTATCTCAAGTACTATTACCTATAGATGAGGTGACAACAGTTGGACATAGTATCAGCCATTTTTTAATTTGGCCATCTAGACTTCTGTGACTCATTACCATAGAGGTATGTATATTATATCTCATATTTTATTTTTTTATTAAAGTTGTTTTAACATTTTAAAACTAATATATTTTTCTATTTATTTTTACAGGAATACTTCAAAGGTAAAGAAATACTGTATAGAAAACAATAAAGAAAAATGGCTCTAACTTCAGATACATATTCTAGTAGTCTTGACAGATTGTCAAGATATTCAAATTTGTTGGCGGATCATTATGAGTTTCCAGTGGAAGCTCATGTTTGTGGACATGAAATAAATATGGGGATTCTAAAAAATGATATCATGGAGTTTTATACTATAATATTTGGTGTCCTAGAACCAACTAGTTTTACTTTGATTACATGGATATCTAATGTATTATTACATATTGTTCTTTGTTCTTCATGTTTATGATGCAATAATGTCCTAGAGTATTTATTGCATTGATAAGGTCATGGAAGATGAGAACCTTGAAATTCTATAACAATATTCTTAAATATATTTCTAAAGTTGGATGACATGCTATGATGGGACACATAGCATGCATACCGTCAGGTGCGAGTACTCATAAGCAGATGATACTTCCTCTCATGAAGTTCGCTCCAAGATAGAAGATTATGAGAAAATACCCGCTAGTAGAAATTATTTATGTTTTGGTTTCATCAGATATTTCTATCTATGAGAATGTTTAATGATCCTTAAACATTAATATTATCATTAATACGTTCCATGACTTACGCACTTTGATTTTTCTGACAAAAACTGTCACGTAGAAAGTTGGCGGGAAGTAGGGTACATCATGAGTGGCATGTTATTAATGGATAAGTTGGGGAAGGATTTTTCCCTTCTATTTATGGAAGTTGATATCTCAGACCTTTGATTGAAATAGAACCATCGCGCGAAATTCCATGGCCATGGTGTAATGACGATTTTATTTCTTGTAGTCAAAGAATGACGTATCAAGAATAAAAGTTGACGACACAATAATAAAACCTTATTGATGAGATATTATGATAAAGGGATTATATTACACAGTGAGTGTTCATATGTGGATGTCATTGTTGCAACTTTACATTCTTTCTCTTGGGTGCCTTAACCCATTGCAAGACAGTACTCTTGGACTTTTGGTAAGCCCGCCTAATGTCAACGAGAAAGAATCCTAGAGGGTCACACACTAAGTGTTTTTGGTGGTCTCATTTAAATTCTATTTGAATTTAATTAATGAAATAAATATTATTCCCAAAACCGTGGAATAATTTTATTCAAGTTAAGATGATCACATAAATTAAATAAAATATATTCATTTATTTTATTGAACATTTAATAAATATTTACGTACTAGTTTTTAAATAAAATATTTATTTAAGAGAATAAATTATTTATTTATTTATTCAGGTGTTCAATAAATGGAAGTGGAGTTCGAGTAGACCAAGGTCGGTCTGGTAGTAAAATAATTATTTGCAAGATGGTAAATAATTATTTAACTAGTTGGCACAAATTAAAATAACTCTGCTATTATTTTGTGATGTGGAATTATATTTATTAACTGTTTTACATAATTTGGCACACTATAAATAATAAATTTGTATTATTATTAAATGCATGGGTTTTATTTAAGTTCATGAATGTATTTAATTGTTTCTATACAATTAAATATTGTAACTGAAATTCCATGTATATAAATAGGCAAGTACCCCTATTGTGCCATACACTACACCACATGCCTGGTGAATTGAGAATTTTTGAGCGAAAAAATTTCTCTCTGAAATCCTCTTCTCTCCCCTCTCAAGAACAAGAGACATTCTTCAAGGTCTAAGAACAAGTGATCAAGAACGATTGGAACAAGACATCCGCTTCACCGCGCTAGCACCCGGAGACCAAGAAGTGTCGATCGGAGGCCATCAGAGAACGTGTGGATCACCTCTAGAGGGATTCTAGTTTTGATCCTTACAACCTCAATGAGATAATTCGGAAGGGTCAATCCGGATTATCAACATCATCAATGAAGAAAAATACCAAAGACACATGTATTATTTTTTCTTTATGAAATTAATTAAATTAATTATAAACATCATGTGAAAGATCTTACCAAAAGGCTTTGGGCCTCTTTTTATTTATCTAAATCATTGATTATATTCCATGGAGACTACTTTTCATCATCGTATTGATCCTGGAATAATCATTGATCATGGTAAAAATCAAAATTGGGTTCTGTCCCAACCACGCTTCCACTGCGCCCGGAACCTTCAAGTGGTATCAGAGGGATGAAATCATAGTTTATAATTATTTAAACATTTCTTTGATGAATTACGCATTTAATAATTTATTTGTTTCAATTCCAGTTAATCATTATTTAAATCTGAATCACGAGATCTGTTCCTCCTCTCTCATTTCTCATTCACCTTACAGAAATGAATTTTTCTTTTAATTTTGATTAAAATAAAATAGAGGATCTCATCTAGAGGTGCCAAAAATTCCTGTCTGAACAAAACCAGAATACATTGTGTGTATTTGGAAGTACATTCCGTGTAGTCTAGGTTCAATGCATTGGACTGGTCTGCCAAACCAGGCCATGTAAATGAATCCTATCTAAGTCTTTAAGACTCTGTTTGTTGACCAGGAACAAGTGACACACGGTTTCCGGATTACACACTGTATGACTTTTCGAACATGGCGTATAGTCCCTTCGGGTTAGGGTTGGACTATGTACCTCATACACAGCATTCCCGGTTGGAAACCATGTAATGCGGATACTACATAGCTTGTTTCCCACTGAACACGCCGTGTACTCTAAAAATTCCCGAAGTACATCTACACACCATGTCCCCAGGCGTGTCCTTCGGATGGACGGTAAACAATAGTACACGTCATGTAGTCAGAACTACACGTCGTGTACTCATCCAAATTACGCAGATTTATTAAAATTTATTATTATATTATACAAACCCTTGAGACATGTACTATAGTGTAGGCATAAAGATGAGGCACAACACGTGATAGGCATTATATATATATATATATGTGTGTGTTTAATTTAACATATGCATAATGTTCATTTCTACTCGTTGGGCAGTTATGAACAAGAATTCACCAGGTTACCTCCAAGGTACAAGTTACATACAAAGATAATTTTAAATAAATTTATTCGTTTAAAATTATGATGGATGAGAATCTCAAGGAAATTCAGAAAAGGGTTTACAATAAAAGGATTGATTAATTAAAGATAATTAATTGATTTGAGTGTGATTTATCTTAAACAAGAACGATTAAAGAATTGAATGCTAGTTTTATTTATGCATAAATATCGTTGCATTCATGGATGATCATGGTCTAGACCAAGACCTTTGTATGTGAATGGTTTCTTTTAATTTATTTATTTAAATTAAATTTGTTGGCCTCCGAGCCTTCTGCTCATTAATATGTAGGGAATGCATGTCCAAAGTTTCTTTTATGTAAAACCCCTTTTAACCCTCACCTATGTGTGAGATAAAGGCATATATAATGGATGTAACTCCCAATCTAGTGGATGCGGTTCAAGCTGCAACTGAGAAAAAACCAATCCCAGGAGATACAGAGGTGGATAGGGGGAATCTGTAAACACGAACCCAAAAGGTTCATGGTGTCTCTCCCCTAGGTCAGGATTAGTTTATCAACCTCTAGATAAACTAAACATTATAAAATCTTGTGATCATGCCATTAACTTTAATTTATTTTTGTCAGTTTCATGGTTTATCATTATGGATGTGTTGTCACGATCACATAATTAATGAATTAAACAAGCATACAAGATGGAACAAAAATAAACCAAACTTATGCATACATATTATCAAGACATGGTTAATCACTTAAGTAGGTTCCACTTAATATTAATAAGATTTTGATGATTATAATAAGAAATTCACTCATAAGAGATAAAAATCCCACAAATAAAATATTAAGTCAGAACAATCCTTTCGTTACTTGATTAAGGGGAAAACTCAATAAAACTATGTGTTTGACTAACCCTTGTTGGGACACTTACTTTTATACAAGAATCCCTTATGAAAGGTTTTGGTTTGACTTAACCATATTACATTAAGAGGATTATCCCTTTCTAGACTTGGTGTAATATTGGAGGCAATTGTTGAGGAAATCCAAAGTCATGATTTTAGGATTGGGGAGTCCACTCAACATATCAAGGAGCTGCAAGCCCGCAGTTGGCAAAGACACCTTCTAAATATCTTGACCAACCCTTGTTGGGGTTATGAAAAGGTGAATATGAATCCTTTCCACTAGAATGTTATGGAAACTGGACATTCTGAATTCAATGGTGAGGGATATTGGGACTTGATAAAATAGTGGGAGACTTAATAAAATTTATTATTTCTCATAAAATGTAATCAAGAAACTACTAATGATCTTCTCTTTTAATTGTAGAATAAAAATGAAAAACTCATCAACCACACTATCCCTATGATCAATTCTAGATAAAGACAACATCCTCACCAGTAGTAACTTCTTGGAATGGTTTATATGCCTTCAGGTTATCCTACACCATGAACAGAAGTCTTATATGCTGGAGTCAGCATTACCCGATCCACCTACCAATGAGGAAAGTGATTAGGATTTCCTGGTCTATGAGAAACATATGAACAATGTAGTTTATGTCCAATGTTTGATGATATCATCAATGTCTAGTGATATCATGAAGTCTCATGAAAAAATGGATTCTTATAACATTCTCAAGCACCTATATGGTATTTAACAAGAGAGAGTAAGATAAGAAAGGTTTGAGATCTCTAAGACACTCTTTCAGAGTAATCTTGGAGAAGGTGCCCCAACTGGGCCTCATGTAGTCAAGATCATTGGCTACATTGAGCACCTGGAGGTTCTAGGTTTTAAACTCCCCAAAGAACTGGGCACCTATCTCATTATCGCATCACTCTCTCAGAGATTCTCTAAATTTGTTGTCAAATTCAATATAAAAAACATTAATAAGTCTCTATATGATCTTCTTATCCTAATTTTCCAAGTGGACAAAGATATGAAGCGCGGAAAGCCTTCTGTCCTTATGGTGAATAAGAGGAAAGGGAAGGTGAAGATATTTATTCCTAAAGCTTCTTCATGACCTTCTAAGAAAAGGAAGATGAAAGGGGGGGAAAGATAACATAAGGCTGTTTGTTTTTCATGTGGAAACAAGGGCCACTAGAAGAAGAACTGCACCCAACCTAAGAAGCAAGGGGAAGCTTCAGGTGCATTTGTTATTGAATTCAATCTATCTGTTTCTACAAATTGGGTATTAGATACAGATTTTGGTGCTCACATATGTATCCAAATATAAGAACCAAGTAGATTTAGAAATATTTATTGAGGGGAGGTAGATATACAAGCAGCCAATGGAGCCAGACTTTCTATTGTTGTTGTTGGGGACTACCACCTCACGTTGCCAATTAGGATGATATTGTTATTAAAGGGTTTTTATTATGTGCCTTCTATTACTAAAAAATTATTTTTTTATCTAGATTAGTAATAGATGGATTTTTTTCAATTTTGGAAATGAATGTTTCTTCTTTTACAAAGATAACATTTATTATGGTAGGGCACATTTATACAACGGACTTTACGTGTTAGATTACACAAACCAAGTAATGGAAATTGATAACAAAGATACTTCACATGACTCATACAACACCCAAATTTGGCATCACTGGAGAGGACATGTAAATGATAAATGCTTGACAAATTTACATCAAGATGGATATTTAGATTCTTTCGAACTAAAACCACTTGGTGTATGTCATGCATGTTTACAAGTCAAAATGACAAAATCCAAATTTAGTGGGAAAGGTTAAAGTGCTAAAGAACTTCTTGAATTGGTTCATACCGATGTGTGTGGACCATTTCCAGTTGAAGCAAGGGGAGGGTACTCATACTTCATAACTTTTACTGATGATTTTAGTAGATATGAATATATCTACTTAATGAGGTATAAGTTAGATTATTTTGATAAGTTCAAAGAATACAAGAATAAAGTTGAGAACCAGATTGGTAAGAAGATTAATAAACTCCTCTCAGACTGAGGTGGAGAAAATCTTAATCAAGACTTCATTGATTACTTATGGGAGTTTGGGATCCCATCCCAACTCACTCCTCCAAACACGCCCCAGTGGAATGGTGTGAGTGAAAGTAGGAACCGTACCTTGTTGGACATGGTGAGATTAATGATGAGTCATGTGAGTCTTCCATTATCCTTTTGGGGATATGCGTTACAAACAAAGGCACACTTACTAAACCAAGTACTAATTAAATCAATAAATGACATTCCATACAAGTTCTGGAGTGGAAGAAAAGCCATGTTATAAAATTTACATGTGTGGGGTAGCAAAGAATTTGTTAAGGCCTCTTCAGGTAATAAACTCACACCCCGAGGCACATAGTGTACCTTTATAGGATGCGCCAAGGAAATAAGGGGATATTAACTATAAAACCCCTTAGAAAAAATAGGTTATAGTGGAAAGACATTCCATATTCCTTGAGAGGGATAACATCTCCAAAATATATTGTGGGACTGAGATAGATTTCGATGAAGTCAAGGCTCAAGGTGCACAAGATTTGGTATAGGAACAGATTTCACAAAGCCCCGTGGAAGAAGAATCTATTCCAAAGACACAAGTACTGCGTAGGAGTACAAGGGAGGTTAGAGAACTGGAACGGTACAATTTTCTAGTTACTGAGGATGGTGACTCCTTATTAGTTGATAATAATGATCCTCTAACCTACAAGGAAGTAGTAAGTGGAACAGACATTGCCAAGTGGAAAGAAGACATGAATTTAGAAATGGATTCCATGTACCAAAAACAAGTTTGGATTTTGGTAGATCCTCCATTTTATGTAAAGCCTATTGGTTGAAAATGGGTATTCAAGAAGAAACTGTACATGGAAGGACAAGTTAGTACCTACAAGGCATTACTGTTTGCAAAAGGTTTTAAATAGCATCAAGGAATTGACTACGATGAAACCTTCTCATCAGTTGCAATGCTGAAATCCATCAGAATTCTACTCGCTATTTCATCTTACCATGACTATGAGATTTGGAAAATGGATTTCAAAACAATATTCCTTAACGGGATCCTTCAAGAAGATTTATATATGAAACAACCTAAAGGGTTTGTGACTCCATGGGATGCCAATAAGGTATGAAAGTAGCAGAAATCCATTTATGGATTAAATCAAGCATCCGGGTCATGGAACATTCGTTTTGATGAAGCCATAAAATAATTTGGTTTTATCAAAAATTAATGTGATCCTTGTGTCTAAAAACAGTTTAGTGGGAGTGCAATCATTTTCCTAACAGTATATGTTGATGACATATTACTCATTGGAAACGAGATACCAATCTTGCAGTCTGGTAAGGCATGGTTGAATAAATGTTTCTTCATAAAAGACTTGGGCATGGTAGCATATATTCTTGGGATCAAGATACATCATGATAGATCCAAGATATTTTTGGGCCTAAGTCAAAGTATATAAATTGATAAGATACTAAAGAGATTCAGTATGAAACAATCCAAGAGGGGATTGTTGCCAGCGTCACATAGCATTCATCTTTCCAAGAAAATGTGTCCTCAGACACATGAGGAAGGAAAGATAATGGCAAGGACTCCATACGCATCAACGATTAGGTTAGTCTTATATGCCATGCTATGTACTAGGATGAATGTCGCCTATGCGTTGAGTGTGGTAGTCAGATATCAAGCTGACCCAGGTGACCGCCATTGGACGGCAGTCAAGACTATCCTAAAGTATCTGAGGCATACTAAGGATATGTTCCTAGTTTATGGAGGAGATGAGGAAATAGTCATCAGAGGATATGCATATGCTAGTTTCCAGACTAATAAATATGACATAAAGTCACAAACGGGGTACATCTTCACTTTTAATGGAGGTGTAGGGAGTTGGAAGACCTCAAAGTAGAGTGTGGTTACAGATTCTACAGTACAATCTGAGTATATCGTAGCTTCTGAGGCAGTTAAAGAATTGGTTTGGATGCAAATCTTCATCCAGGATCTAGATGTGATACCTAACAGTAAAGATCTTGTCACACTTTAATTTGATAATACTACAATGGTGGATCTCACAAAAGAGACAAGGTCACATCAGTGGATAAAGTATATACTTCAGAAGTATCGTCTCTTGAGGTATTTTTATCAGGGAGGTGAAGTTGTAGTGAGAATTATTTCTATGGAAGGCAATGTGGCAGACCCCTTGACTAAATCCTTGACTCAGTAGAAACATGATCATCATGTGAGGTCTAGCGGACTGAAAGTCATCGGCATTTGGCTCTAGTATAAGTGGGAGTTTTTAAGAGTTGGTGTCATAGAACCAACTGGTTTTACTTTTATTACATGGATATTTAATGTATTATTACATATTTTTTATTGTTCTGCATTATTATGATGTAACAATGTCTTAGAGTATTATTTGTATTGATAAGGTCATGGAAGTTCCCCACTATGATGAGAACCTTGAAATGCTATAACAATATTCTTAAATATAGTTCTGCAGTTGGATGACATGATATGATGGGACACATAGCATGTAGACCGTCTGGTGTGAGTACTCGTAAGGAGATGAGACTCCCTCTCATGAAGTTCGCACATGGTAATCTCCAAGATAGGAGATTATGATAACAAACCCGCTAGTAGAAATTCTGCATGTTTTGGGGTCATTAGATATTTCTATCTGTGATCATGTGTAATGATCCTTAGACTTTAAGATTATCATTAATATATGTCATGAATTACGCACTTTGATTTACTGATGAAAACCATCACATAGAAAGTTGGAGGGAAGTAGGGTACATTGGGTGCGTCACGAGTGGCATGTTATTAATGGATAAGTCGAGGAAGGATTTTCCCCTTATATTTATAGAAGTTTATATCTTGACCCTTTGATTGAAATAGAACTGTCGTGCGAAATTTCATGTCCATGGTGTAACGAAGAGTTTATTTCTGGTAGTCAAAGAACGACGTATCAAACATAAAAGTTGATGACACAATCATGAAACCTGATTGATGAGATATTGTGACAAAGGGATTACATTACACTGTGAGTGTCCATATGTGGATGTCATTATTGCGAATTTATGTTCTTTATCTTGGGTACCTTGACCCATTGCTAGATATTACTCTTGGACTTTAAGTAAGCCTGCCTAATACCAACGAGAAAGAATACTAGACGGTTACACACTAAGTGTTTTTGGTGGTATCGGTTAAATTATATTTGAATTTAATTAATGAAATAAATATTATTCTCAAGATTGTGGAATAATTTTATTCAAGTTAAGATGATCGCATAAATTAAATAAAATATATTATTTTATTTTATTTAACACTTAATAAATATTTCTTTACTAGTTTGTAAATAAAATATTTATTTAAGAGAATAAATTATTTATTTATTTATTCAGGTGTTCAATAAATGGAAGTGGAGTTCGAGCGGACCAAGGTCGGTCCGGTAGTAAAATAATTATTTGTAATACAGTAAATAATTATTTAACTATTTAGCACAAATTAAAATAACACTGCTATTATTTTGTGACACAGAATTTTATTTATAATTCTGTTTTGAGAAATTTGGTGCACTATAAATAATGACACAATATTATTATTAAATGCATGGTTTTTCTCTAAGTTCATGAATATATTTAATTGTTTCTTTGAAATTAAATATTATAACTGAAATTTCATGTATATAAATAGGCAAGTACCCATATTGTTCCATACACCACACCACATGCCTGGTGAATTGAGATTTGTTGAGCCAAACAATTTCTCTCTTGAATCTTCTTCTCTCCCCTCTCAAGAAAGAGATATGTTCTTCAAGTCCTAAGAACAAGCAATCAAGAACGATCGACACAAGACACTTGCTTCACTACGCTAGCACCGGGAGAACAAGCGGTGTCAATCAGAGGCCATCAGAGCACATATGGATCACCGCTAGATGGATTCTAGTTTGGATCCATACAACCACAATGAGATAATCTGGAAGGGTCAATCCAGATGATCAACATCATCAATGAAGAAAAATACCAAAGACACAGGTATTATTTTTTCTTTATGAAATTAATTAAATTAATTATAAACATGATGTGCAAGATCCTCTCTAAAGATTTCAGGCCTTTTTTATTTATCTAAATCTTTGATTATATTCCATGTAGACTAGATTTCATCATCGTATTGATCTCGGAATAATCATTGATCATGGTAAAAATCAAAATTGGGTTCCATCCCAACCACACTTCCATTTCTCCCGGAACCTTCAGTTACTGGAGATAAGTTGGGCATCAACATGGTGCAAATTTTTTCCATGTAAGTCTTAACACCTTTTACCTGGGTTATATTTATTAAAAATGTGTACTTATGTCTGTTTTGTATTAGTTATATTTATAACATGTGTGAGAAGAATGAGCGGATAGATGTATATGGATTCATGAACCCGCATTTGATTTCCCCTAAAGCACATGCATTGGATGAGGAACAAATAATGCTTTATATTGTTGAAAGATTTGAAGAGAATATAATCACACAGTGTTGGATGATTCCTTTTTTTGAGAGGTATAGAACATATATATGGCACAAATTTCATTATCTTTCATCATAAAAAACAACTAACCTTAAATTTTCTTTTATTAGTGATCATTAGATGTTAGGTGTTTTTTCCCAAGGGAGAAAACACTTTATTGTATATGCTCTGTCCATGGTGATGTGTAGGAAAGTTTTAAGAATATGTTAGAAAAGTAAGTTTCAATTTATTATTAGTTGTATATATTATAATGGATTTTAAATTTATCTCATTCGTATTATTTTCTAATAGGGGATGGGTCTACTTTCGAAAAAACACAAAGAAAAAGAGTTCCAAGATCAAATATGTAAAATTAAAGGTAAATATACATTTATAATTTGTACTTTTGATGTTTTACATACAAATAATATTTTGAATTTACACTCATTTAAACAGAATCATCATGAACAACAAGGCATCATTGAATGCAGATATTATATATTACGATTTATGTATGAAATAATTACAACTGGAACACTTGCGCACTTTGACCTGGTAAGATTTACTTTTAAACATTTCCATAATATTTCATTTGATTTATTAATTATACATGTTAACTAATATCTCTTTAGTTTGTAGCTATTTGATGACCCTCAACCCTATAGTGCTCAAGATTTCAAACACTTACAAGAGGAACAGTCAAATTATTTTACAGTTTTGATTGTATTTTTGTTTGTTTGTAGTATAAAATGTAATTTTGAATATTGTCATTATAATTGTGAATTTGGTAGTCGTTTAGGTTGGATATAGGTTTTTTTAGTTGACATTGTAAGTATTAAATGTTATATATGTGAATGTTTAATTTTGGTCCACTTCTTATTTTGGTGTAGTTCTGATGGTTTTTCAGGTATGGATTCAGGTCTTGGGGGTGTCCAGGGGTGTGGGGGGGTGTCTAGTGGGGTGGGGGATTTCTAGGGGTGTGGGAGGGATATCCAGTGGGGGGGGGGGGTCCAGGGTGTCCATGAGGGTGGGAGAGTGTCCATAAGTGTGGGGGTATCCAAGGGTGTGCGGGGTGTCCAGTGGGGTGGGGGGTCCAGGGGTGTGGGAGGGTTGTCCAGTGGGGTGGGGGTGTCAGGGATGTCCATGGGGGTGGGAGGGTGTCTAGGAGGGTGGGGGATATCCAAGAGGGGGAGGCATGTCCAGGGGGTGTTCAGGGGTGGGGGGTTCAGGGGTGTGGGAGGGCTGTACAGTGGGGTGGTGTCTAGTGGGGTGGGGGGAGGGGGGTTCCAGGGGTATGGGAGGGCTGCCTAGTGGGGTGGGGGTGTCCAGAGTGTCCATGGGGGTGGGAGGATGTCCAAGAGGGTGGGAGGTCTGTCTAGGGGATTGGGGGCTATCCAAGAGTGGTGGGGGTGCTGTCTAGGGGGTATCCAGGGGTGTACAGGGTGTCTAGTGGGGTGGGGGGTTTCCGGGGATCTGGGAGGGGTGTCCAGTGGGATGGGGTGTCTGGGGTGTCCATAGGGGAGGGAGGGTGTCCAGGAGGGTGGGGGGATTTCCAGGAGGGTGGGGGATATCTAGGGGTGTTCAGGGGTGGGGGTGTCCAGTGGGGTAGGAGGTTTCTAGGGGTGTGGGAGGGATGTCCAGTGGGGTGGGGTGTCTAGGGTTTCTATGGGGGTGGGAGGGTGTCCATGGGGGTGGGAGGGTGTCCAGAAGGGTGGGGGTGTCCAGGTGGATGGGGTCTGTCTAGGGGGTGTCTAGGGGTGTGGGGAGGTGTCCAATGGGGTGTGGAGGGGTGGTTCAGGGGTGTGAGAGGGTTGTCCAGTGGGGTGGGGGTGTCCAGGGTGTCCATGGGTGTGGGAGGGTGTCCAGAAGGGTGGGGGATATTTAGGATGGTGGGGGATGTCCAGGGGGTGTCCAGGGGTGTGGGGTGTCCAATGGGGTAGGGGGTTTTCATGGGTGGTGGGGGAGGGGGTGTCGAGTGGGGTGGGGGTTGTCCCGGGTGTCCCATGGGGGTGGGAGGGTGTCCAGGGGAGTGAGGGTATATCTAGGAGTGTTGGGGGTGTTCAGGGGGTATTCTAGGGGTGTGCGGGGTGTCCGGTGGGGTGGGGGGTTTCTAAGGGTATGGGAGGGTTGTCCAGTGGGTTGGGGTGTCCGAGGTGTCCATGGGGGTGGGGGATGCCTAGGAGGGTGGGGATGTCTAAGGGGTGTCCAGGGGTGGGGGTATCTAGTGGGGTGGGGGGTTCCAGGGGTGTGGGAGGGATGTCAGTGGGGGGGTGTCCAGTGTGGTGAGAGGGGGTTTTCTAGGGGTGTGTGAGGGTTTTCCAGTGGGGTGGGGGTGTCCAGGGTGTCCATGGGGATGGGAGGGTGTCCAAAAGGGTGGGGGGGTTGTTCAGGGGAGTGGGGGGGGGGGTTTCAAGAGGGGTGGGGGATATATAGGGGGTATATAGGGGTGTGTTTGGGTGTCTAGTGGGGTGGGGGTTCTAGGGGTGTGGGAGGGATGTCCAGTGGGGTGGGGGTGTCTGGGGTGTCCATGGGGGTGGGATGGTGTCCAAGAGGGTGGGGGCTATCCAGGAGGGTGGGGGCTGTCCCAGGGGTGTCCAGGGGTGGGGGTGTCTAGTGGGGTGGGGGGTTTCAGGGGTGTGGGAGGGATATCCAGTGGGGTGGGGGTGTCCAGGGTGTCCATGGGGGTGGGAGGGTGTCCATGAGGGTGGGGACTATCCAAGAGGGTGGGGGGCTATCTAGGGGGGTGTCCCGGGGTGCGGGGAGGTGTCCAGTGGGGTGGGGGTTTCTAGGGGTGTGGGAGGGTTGTCCATTGGGGTGGGGGTGTCCAGGGTGTCCATGGGGGTGGGAGGGTGTCTAGGAGTGTGGGAGGGTTGTCTAGGGGAGTCAGGGGTTGTCCAGGAGGGGTGGCGGGATGTCCAGGGGGTATCAAGGGTTGTGGGGGTGTCCAGTGGGGGGGGGGGGGGGTGGGTTCTTGGTGTGTGAGAGGGTTGTCTAGTGGGGTGGGGGGTGTCCAGGGTGTCCATGGGGGTGGGAGGGTGGGGGCTGTCCGGGAGGGTGGGGGGCTATCTGGGTGGTGTCCATGGGTGTGGGGGTGTCCAATGGGGTGGGGGGGGGGGGGGTTCCAAGGGTGTGTAAGGGATGTACAGTGGGGTGGGGGTTGTCCAGGGTGTCCATGGGGGATGGGAGGGTGTCCAGGAGGGTTGGAGGGCTGTCCAAGGGAGTGGGGGATGTCCAGGAGGGGTGGGGATGTTTAGGGGGTATCCAGGGGTGTGGAGGTTTCCAATGGTTTGGGGGGGTTCCTGGTGTGTGGGAGGGTTTTCTAGTGAGGTTGGGGGTATCCAGGGGTGGGTGGATATCCAGAGATGGGGGGGGGTTTCCAGTGGGGTGGGTTGGTTTTGGTCTGGTTTTAGTCTATTTCTGGTATGTTTCTGGTTTTCTTATGCAGGGCATAGTTGTGGTTGAATGGTTTTATTAAAAAAAATTCTTTTTACATTGGTTATTTTATAACTGACGTAAAAAATTCATGTTTATGGGTTTTAACATCGATTATTTGAAAACTGACGTAACAAATGCATGGGAATGGGTTTTTACGTCGGTTATTTAATAACCGATGTAATAAATGGTACGAAAATAAGTTTTTACATCGGTTATTTGATAATCGACGTAATAAATGGAATGAAATAGGTTTTTACATCGGTTATTTAATAACTGACGTAGTATATATGTTTTCATGTCAGTTATCATTTAACCGATGTAAAAAACCGAAGGCATATTGGTTTATCACGTCAGTTATGAACATAACCGACATGATAAACTCTTCAGAGGAACAATTTATTACATCGGTTATTTTATAATAGACATGAAAAAGTAGATACCACATCTCTTATTTAAAAACTGTCGTAATAAATCACGACACCGAAGCGTTTTCCACGTCGGTTTTTGATGAACCGACGATAAAAACCCTTCAGATTTTTTTTAAGTCAGTTTTAAAATAACCTCCATAAAAAAAAATATTTATAACGTCTCCTGTAATAACGTCAGCCAAAAGCCGACGTAGAAAATAAAAAATAACCGTCATAAAAAACATTTTCTGCACTAGTGGCGGCAAAAGGAAAGAAATAAAGGAGAAATAATAACATGGTTTGAACCAAGTTTGCAAAAGAGATGTGATCGATGACACTGATAAATGAGAGAGGAGGAGAAATAACTATAGATTTGAGAGATTTGATTCATCCATGATTAGGTCAAGGGGGAGCGATGTTAGAGTTGAACTTCTGTGGGAGCCCGAACGGTGTGTGGAAAATCAGTTCAGTTATTGTCCTATTTAAAAGATCAAGAAGTGTTTTCTCTATGTTTTCAAAAAAGCACTGATAAAGAGTGGTTTTGTTAGTGCTAAAATAATAAGCGCTGATAAAATACCTCTTTATCAGCACTAAATAAGTATTGATAAATGATATCTTTATCAGCACTAAAAAAGAATTGATAAAGACCTATATACTTATTTTTTATAAAATAATTAATATAATTAAAAAATTTAAATGTATATAATTATATATAAATAAATAACTAAATATAACTTTATATAATTATGAATATATTAAAATAATTGTAAATATGTATTTATAAATATAATTATAGATATATATTTATAATTATAATTATAAATAAATATATTTTTAAATATATTTATATAGTTATATTTTTAAAGATTGTAAAAAACTCCCTAATTTTCATCTCCTATAACCCTTTTGTTTTTTATTTTCAATAAATTGTGCTTTGGTCTTTGACCAAGGCATCACCTTCTTTAAATATATATATATATATATATAAATATCAATATAGTTAATATATTCATTATTTGAATATATTTATTATAATTTAATTTTTTTAAATATATAATTATTTATTTATAATAAAATAAATACTTTAAAAAAATATTTATTTATTTATAATTATCCATATATAATTTTTTAAATATATTAAATTTACATTTATAAATATATTTATTTATAAATATTTATTTACAAATATATTTTTAACATTATTAATGAATATATTATCTTAAATTTATGATTGTTAAAAATGAGTGAAATTGAATAGTTAAAAATACGCAGGATTTAAAAATATTAATAAAATTGATAAGTTTTATTAATTATAAAAATTATTAAAAAAATAAAATATGGATATATATTGAAATGAAGATGAATTCATATTGAAAATATTAAAACATAGTAAATAAGAATGTATAAATAAATTTTATAAAATGATTAAATTCCAAAACAATAAAAAATATAAAATATAAAAATGATAAAATAATATAAAATGAAATAATATTAAATATAAATAAATAAAATTTACTGATTAAAAAAAATATTAAGTATATTATGTTACTAAATGAAATTATAATTTGAATATTAAAATTTGAATAAATTAAATAAATACAAAGTGTGTGTGTTTCTAAATTAGATTTCATTAATTATGTAAATATTTGTGTGTGAGATTAATGTATATATATATACAAGTTTGATATATGTTAAATTTGAATAATTCCAATATATAATATGTATTATCTATTGATGAAATAAATAATAATATGAATGAATAACTTTAAAAAATGAGTAACTATTAATAATTATAGAGATAATTTTTAAAAAAAATGAATATTTATATATGTTAAAATGGAAATGAATACATATTAATAATATAAATTATAACCATATTAAAAACCTTAAATATTAATGAAGAAACACGTATAAATAAATATTATAATATAGATAAAATTACAAAAATATTGAAGAACGAGAAATTGAAAATAAATAAATTTCAAAAATATTAAATATATTAATGAAAAATTATTTATAAAAGAATTGTAATGAATAAATTTCAAAAATATTAAATGGATAAATATTAAAAAATCTAAAAATTATAAAAAAAGTAAGAGCACCTTTAACATTATCAATTATTAAATTATATTAAATGAATGCATGTTAAAAATGAGTGAAATTTAATTATATACTCAAAATGGTGCAAACCATTGGTTATAGATTGTGGTCCTAAAATTTATTAAAAATAAAACAAGAAGAAATTACAAAGGATATGGGTGCGGAAAGAAGTGATAAACCACTATGACAAAGCAAGGAAAACACTTGCCCTAGAAACAAGAACAGATAATTCATCTTGTAAACTGAGATCGGCCACCACCCCTAGCTCTCATATGACGACCCCTCCTCCAGACTGTAGGCTTTTTCCATATCTTGTCATCATTAGCCTGAGGATAAAAGTTTTCATCTGATGGGGTGATATCTTCAAGAGGCCGATGATCTTGTTCACCAGCCAGACCTAAACCCTTCGATAATATCTTCATATCTGAATTGCTCTTTGCGATGATAAATTTAGTGCTTGGGGATTGTCTGTCTAACCGAAGCATTCCACGAGAATTGCTGAATTCCTTTAGGAAAACAACTCTGACATTAGATCTATTTAGAATGTCAAGAAGACTCATTGATTCTCCCTTACCATTGGTTGGAATTGGATCAAGGGAGACTCACCCTTGTCTTTAATAACCTTCACTCCAATGCCATCAGCAACACCTAGGACATTAGAACTCCCTGCCTCCTTAAAATTGGGGATTTCCACCACACTAATTTTGAGACACTACTACTAAAATGGGCTTTATCAGCACTCAAAACTGGCTTTAACAATGCTAAAATTTCACTATAAAGCTCAGCGCTGATAAATTTCTTGCCTGCTGTAATATAAAATTCTGCAACAGAACACCCAAACAAGACTTGCAAAAAATCAGCATATCAACAAGTATACCCATACAAAATTAACACATAATTCATAAGGTAATTACAACAAGTATACCCATACACAAAGTATACCCATACACCATTAACACATAATTTATAAGTTAATTAAATACATAAATAATTCAATTCAGAATTTAAGGGGTTAGGGGGGCTATTTAGGGGTTTTGGGTGGCTGTCCAAGGGGGTAGGGGGTGTCCAGGGGGTGGTGGTGTCCGGGGGGATGGGGGTGTCTAGGGGGATAGGGGTGTCCAGGGGGTGGGGGTGGTCCAGGAGGTTGGGGGCTATCCAAGGGGGGTGGGGTGGTGTCCAGGGGGTGGTGGGGGTCGTCCATGGGGGTGGTGTTGTCCAGGGGTGGGGGTTTCCAGGTGATGGGGTGGTGTCGAGGAGGGGTGGGGGTGTCCAGGGGGTGGGGGTGGCTATCCATGGGGGTGTCCAGGGGGTGGGGTGGTGTCCAAGGTGTTGTGGGGGCTTTCCAGGGGGTGGGGGTGTCCAAGGGGTGTGGGTGGTCCAGGGGTTGGTGGGGCTGTTTAAGGGGGTGGGGTGGTGTCCAGGGGGTGGGGTGGCTGTCCAAGGGGGTGGGGGGTGACGTCTAGGGGGTTGGTGGGTGTCCGGGGGGTGTCTAGGGGTGAGGGATATCCAGGGGGGCTATCCATGGGGGTGTCATGGGGGTGGGGCGGTGTCCAGGGGGTTGGGGGATTTCCAGGGGTGGGGGTGTCCAAAGAGGTGGGGGTGTCCAGGGGTGGGGTGGTGTCCAGGGGGCTGGGGGTGGTCCAGGGGGTTGGTGGGGCTATCCAAGGGGGGTGTGGTGGTGTCCAGGGGGTGGGGGTGCCCAGGGGGTGGGGGGAATCCAGGGGGTTGGGGGTGTCTAAGGGAGTGGGGGTTTTCTGGGGTGGTGGGGGGGCTGTCCATGGGGGTGTCTAGGGGTGGGTGGTGTCCAGGGGGTTTGGGGGGCTTTCTAGGGGGTGGGGGTGTCCAGGGGTGGGGCTGTCTAGAGGGGTGGGGCTGTCCAAGGGGTGGGGTGGTGTCCGGGGGGTGGGGGTAGTCCAGGGGGTTGTTGGGGTTGTCCAATGGGGTGGGATGGTGTCCAGGGGTTGGTGGGGTTGTCCAAGGGGGGTGGGGTGGTGTCCAGAGGGTTGGTGGGGTTGTCCAGGGGGGGGGGGATGATGTCTAGGGGTGGGGTGGATGTTTATGGGGGTGGGGGTGTCCAGTGGTTGGGGGTGTCCAGGTGGTTGGGTGGTGTCTAGGAGGGGTGGGGGTGCCGTCCAGGGGGTTGGTGGGTGTCCAGGGGGTGGGGGTTGTCTTGGGGGTTAGTGGGGTTTTGCAAGGGGGTGGGGTGGTGTCTTGGGGGTTGGTGGGATTGTGCAAGGGGGGTGGGGTGTTCTTTAGGGGGGGGTGGCTGTCCATGGGAGTGGGGGTGTCTAGGTGGTGGGGTGGTGTCTAGGAGGGGTGGGGGTGTTGTCCAGGGGGTTGTGGGTGTCCCAGGGGGGTGTCTAGGGTGCTGTCCAGGGGGGTGGGGGAGGCTGTCCATGGGGGTGGGGGTGTCCAGGGGTGGGGGTTTCTAGGTGGTGGGGTGTTGTCTAGGAGGGGTGGGGGTGTCGTCTAGGGGGTTGGTGGGTGTCCAGGGGGGGTTGTACAGGGGGGGTTGTCCATGGTAGTGTCCGTGGGGTGGGGTGGTGTCCAGGGGGGTTGACTCGTACACGTCAAAAATGACCCATGGATTGTTCCCCTAATGTATCAACACAATCCGAATGCGTTTGGTCAGATTTCTATACGTCAGTTGTTGTTTTCGCTTAAAATTCTGTCCATTTTAAACAAAAGAGAGAATCTTTGAGTGATGTTGGCCACAATGTGCCCTATATTGAGGAGGGGTTGACTCCTACATGTCAAAAATGACCCATGGATCATTCTCCTAAAGTATCAAGATAATCCGAATGCATTTGGTCAGATTTTCGTATGTCAGTTGTTGTTTTCACTTAAAATTATGTCCATTTTAAACCAAAGAGAGACACTTTGAGTGATACCAGCCACATTATACCTCGAATTGAGGAATTTTTAACTCGTACACATCAAAAATGACCCCTGGGACATTCTCCTAAAGTATCAACACAATCCTAATGTGTTTGGTCCATTTCACGCGTTGGTTGTTCCTGAGTTGTGTCTTCTCCTTGCTTCCCACCCATAAAAGTTACTAGAAACTCTCCCTGCCATTGAAATCATTCTTCAGGAGTTACTAATATTTTTCCCATTTGTTTTATTTCTTCATTTCTATCATCTGTTTTTTTTCATAATATACTCAAGGTGTCACCCCAAACCCCGCACCTCTGACACGACCATATTGTTCTGGACGCTTCAAAGCTGTTGATAATAGGTCTGCATCCGCTATAGGAGTAGTTGATTCCTGTGACTACTGGATATAGAAAAATAACTAATTATTTTTATGTAACAGAAATTTTAAAAAATATCTTTTTATTGTGTCATACTTACACATATTTCCCACACTTTTTGTGTGTTTTCATCTACTAGCTTCCCTTCCTTATTCACACGTGCCTCCTTCCATAGCACATGATGTGGGATGGAAGTGTCTTTGGTTTTAGACTCATCAATCTATAAATAAATATATAAAGATAATTATGATGTCGTTTCTTGGCACCCAACAATATTACTATAAATTTAAAATACGTACCATTTTCTTTTCTAGTGAAGCATACCCCATCCTTGCTTTACGACAGGGGTATGTTGGTTTTGATTCATGTTTCTTATTTTCATTACTGAGTTTCTATTTCATAAATGGAATATTGAAAATCAAAGTGATGAATACAAATATCCTCAAATAACATATTATCAGCCACAATGTACCTGAAACTTCTCATCCCCACAGTGGATAATAAATGCATCCCATGCTTCTTGGGATATCAGGTGAGCATAGAAAAGGGGTGGGTGTGGGTTTATTTTACCTTTGGAATATTTTAGGTGACATTTTGTTAAAATAGTGGGAAAACCTTGATGAAACATTCCTACAAGCCTTAGTAAATTATTCTTGTGTGAATCATCTACTATAAATGTACTCTACAAGAGATTGAGAAGAGTAAGACATTGTTTCATTATTTTATTTACTAGTAAATTAAAGAAATAATATCGTAATGTTACCGTAATTTATTCCCAGATCACAACCTTCAGCCTGGAAACAACATGGTGCTATGAATCTATGTCAATCGACACACGTTACTGAGTGACAATTCCAATGTAACTACTAAACATAGCCTTGTTTGGATTCACATGTTGGACTCGTGCATTCCATCTGACATCAAATTTGATGTCTTTGATTTTTTCCCTAAGAACTTTGGTTAACACCGTCAAAATAAAATGCACCTATGTTTTCTACGATGTTGGTCCTTCATCCTCGACCATTTCATCGATATCAACATCATATATATGTTATTCTGAAATTATAGAAACAAAATGTGCTGATGGTTGTTGGACCTCAACACTAGGAGCAGTATTAGGTTCAGAAACTTGTTGTTGCTCTGCACTATGAGCAGCCGCAGCAGCAGCAACAACAACAACAACAAAAGCTTGAGAGACTTGTTCAACCTCTAGGTTAGGAGCTCCAGAACATGAAGAAGTTGTTATCTTCAAAAGTGGTTGAATAGTTAATTTAGATTACATAAATTTAGTAATGATAAGATAATAACATGAGATAACAAGATCTATATTATAAACAAAATATAACCTGTTTATTGAACTCTCTTTATTTTTTTCAAAGGTTGAATGGATTTGTAACCTCTATCGATTATCCAAATCCCTTAATTGTGGTATCCTCTAAAATATAAAACTTCATCTACATTGAGACCATTGCGAAATGATTGTGACATACCACTGAAAGGATCATCCTCAACTGAATTTTCATCAGACCCTTCAGTAGTTTTGGATGATAACAGAATGATTGACCACTTTCAGTTTGCGGGATTTGGAACATAAAATAATTGTACCTCTTGTAATGCCATTAAAAATTGTTCTTCTTTGTACCCTTCTTTACTAAAATCAACTTTCACAAGTCCCAATTCATCTATTTTAACACCACTATTGTTATCAACCCATTTGCATTGAAAAATCAGCAATTGGAATATTGTATAATCCAACTCCCATATTTGTTTTATAATGACAAAGTATGACATATTTTCATAAATTGGATTTCTGTCCTTACTACTAGAAACATGTATCGCTTCATCTACAAGTGTAACTTCATGATTTTTCATGGAACTATCTTCATCATGTTCATCTGTATAGAATGTATAACCATTAATTGAATAACCATTTTAAGCTAATACATACACACTTGGTCTGATAGCTAGACATCAAATTCATTATGAAATTAAATTTGAATTTTCATCTAACTCCTTAAAAATATGGTCCTGAAACCATCCTATAAACTGGTGATTATGTGTATTTGATATCCATTTTTTAGTCCTTGATGGATTCAATTGCCTAAGAATTTCTTTATGGGTTTCAATATATGGAGAAACCTCCCAAATATTATTTAAAACATAAAGGTGGTTATGCTCCCGATCTGTAATATTGATTGTCACAACATCTCTTCCAGAAATTCTCTTACCCTTAATGCGTCTAGTGTGATGAGATTTTGGGAGACCAATGCTTTCCACATCAGATAGGTATTTGGTACAGAATTCAATGGCTTCCTTAACAATATATTTCTCCACTATTCAACCCTATGGATGACTTCGATTTTTGACATACCCTTTCAAAATATTCATATACCATTCTATGGGGTACATCCATCTATAGTGCACAGGACCACAAAGTTGAATCTCTCTCACCAAGTGAATCATCAAATGAACCATCATATCAAAGAATTTTGGTGGGAAGAACATTTATAATTCACATAATATGATGACAATTTTTTTTCCATAGCTGGAAATTTTTTTGGGTCTAAAACCTTGCTACATATAGCTTTGAAAAAGAAACAAAGTTTGGTTAACTTATGATGAACATTCTTGGACAAAATGCAATGTAAATATATAGGAATTAAATCTTGCATCAAAACATGGAAGTCATGTGATTTAAAACCTTTTAACTTCAAACCATTCATTGACACAATGTTCTTGATATTTGATGAATAACCCTATATAACGTTTACATCATTGAAGAAGTTTCAAAATTGATATATCCCCTCCATGGAAAGAGTGTAAGCAGATGGAGGAAGAAACATTCCATTTTCACCCTTCACGGGAGCCAACTCTTCTCGTATTCCCATGTCAACCATGTCTAACCTTGTCTTAATTCAATCCTTTGTTTTTTCAGGGGCATTTTGCAACATTTTGATAACACTATCACATATATTTTCTTCCACATGCATCACATAAATAAAATGTCTGACGTACAAAAAATTCTAGTATGGTAATTCAAAAAAAACTGATCTCTTTTTCTAATCAATTTTCATATGGTTTTTCAAAAATGGTTTACCAAAAAGTGTTTTCACATCTTTTACTTTCTCAAAAAGCTGATCGCCTGTTAGTGGAGACGATGTTGTGCATTGTTCTGAACATCCATTGAATGATGTATTCCAAGATCGGTAATTATGCCAACGAGGTAGAAATCTACGATGTCCAAGAAACACATATTTCGATGAATGTTTCAACATAATTGATTCTGTATCTTCTTCGCACATGAGACACCCTTGAGTTCCTTTAATGATATAGCCTGACATATTTACATAAGCAGGTAAATCATTTAACATCCCATACAACACCGCTCTCAATATGAAGTATTCACTTTTATAAGAATCATACAACATAACACATGAATCCCACGATAACTTCAAATCCTCGATCAAAGGAGAAAAATAAACACAAATATCATTACCTAGTTGTTTTAGTCCTCATATAAGCACAGATAACATGATGAATTTTCACTTCATACATAACCAAGGTGGCAAGTTATAATTTACCAACATAACTGGCCATGTACTATGAGTGCTGGTTTGAAAACCAAAAGGATTCACTCCATATGTAAATAATGCAAGATGAAGGTTTCTCATCTCTTTTAAAAATTTAGGATACTCATGATCAATTATCTTTCATTAAAGAGAGTCGGCCAGGTGAAATAATTTCCCATATTTATTTATTTTATCAGTATGCCACAACAATTGTCTTGCAGTTTCTTCACTTCCATATAGATTCCTAAACCTTGAAATGATTGGAAAGTACCATACAACTTTCGTAGGACTGGATTCATCTTTCTTGTATCGAGAAGTACCACACTTCAGGCATTCTGTAAGTTATTTTTTCTCCTTGAGAAACAGTATACAGTCTTTTAGGCAGGCATTTATTCTTTCAGAAATCATACCCATCGAGCGTAGCATTCGTTTAGCATCATATATACGATTTGGGAGCTCATTATCTTTTGGGAGCATGCCATTCAAGAGAGAAAGTAGTTCCACAAAACTAAAATCACTCCATATATTGCTTGCTTTCAATTTATAAAACTTTAGTACAATTAACAATGCTGTATATTTAGTGCAACTAGTATAAAATGACATCTTTGCACAACTCTTTAACTTCTCAAACAATTTCGGGAAATCACGGATTTCATTTTAAACTCTCATTTTCATTTCCTCAATATGATCTTCATCATCATTGACATCTGTAATCACATCCTCCATACAGTCTTCTTCATTATCCATATTTGTATTCATATATGATGATCCATAAAACACAGTTTTATCCCATCCATTAGCTACATTCTCTTTTTCTCTGTGTTTATTCCAACATTTATAACTTTGATCTATTCCGTGACATATCAAATGTTATTCCAACTCCTCTATAGTAATTATTCTATAATAACAACAACGTAAACACTGAAAAAGGATTTGAGAAGAATCCTTTGTGTGATCCTTTGTAAACTTGATGAACTCTTTCACTCTGTTCTCATACTCTATTGTCAAACGATTAGAATCCATCCAATATTTATTCATCTAAATCCTATTTGAATATCAAATATTAGTATTTCTGATTCAAAAACACAAAACAAGACTTCCAAATACAGTAGAACAGAACCAATTCCTTATAAAAATAGAGATTAATAGAGCCTAAACATTTCCAATAAATATTTGGAAATCAACAGAACCATGATAGACCCCCCGTCAAAATCAACACACTTTCCAACCCCCTTACCAATAGTTCTAGCACCCACCACCCTTACAACAAAACATTAAACATCCTTTTAACCACCCCTACCATCCACCTCATTCATAATAATATAATCACATTAAATAGACCAAAACTAGTGACCAAACTCAAATAAAATTAAAAAAAAGGGGTTCAGAGGAGAAACAAATAACCTAGGTTTATCCAAAATTACTATGGAATATCATAGGTTTTGTTACCCAAATAAACATAAGAAATATAAAATTAAGGTTAGTGAACATAAATTATATCATGAACATATAAAGAATATGCAATAAATCTCCCTCACTAACATGGGGCTCTATCAATGCCTACCATATACCTAGAAAATAATTGAAAAAATTAGGAAAAATAGTTTCTTGTACCTATTTACAGTATTACTACAAGAAAAGTATAACGAACATAGATCGTACCTCCAAACATTCATGTAGCCTCCTGGTAAAAAGACTCTAGTGACTATAACTATCCGATATTCTAAACACTAACTTCCCAATATAAAATTAGTCTACTTAGGGGTAGTATTAGTAGAATCAAACCAATGTTCTGTCCACCTCATGCTTCTCCCTGATCTCCTCCATCACTTTAGTGCTGTAAAAAACTCCTTTCTCCAGTTCCTTCCTCTGCCTAGGCTATTCATCGACTGACTCTCTTGTTGTAGCATGAATGTTAAGAAAATGAAATGTGATATGTCTATACCCATCACAATCATATTAAATTCCTTTATGTAATGGGATATCCTTGAGGTACCTATGAATGATAGTGCCTCCTGAGATGAGACTTGCATCACACACCTACTTTGGGTGGGTGTTGCTAAACCTACATCCCAAAAGATCATTACCTTAAAAGATTATGATATCAACTCAAACCATAGGCATAATCATAGAACACTAATATATCCATCCAAATATTAGTATTGCATGTTGAATTTCCCCAAACCCATAGAGGTCGGTCTATGAATTGATCAACATAAATTAATGGATTTAATAAAAAGAGCTGAAATACAATCCAACCAAGTGAAAGACATTTACAATCTCCTAAGAATAAATTCACCCCCATCACATAATCAGGTTCTCCATACTGTTGGTGTACTTAACCAAAATCACTTGGCCTGACACACCAAGGGTAGTTCTTTACTAGAGAAATCTCCATTCAAAATAACAATCTTGATACCCATAATAGGTATCAAGGAAGAATCACTATATACCCAATTAAGTGCATTGTGTATCCCCATTTTCAAGAAAAAACCATCTAGACTAGCACCTAGAAACAACTGGTCATAGAGTTTCACTAAGTTGACACCACCCTTAAATTATCCCTGAAATAAAAGAAATATGTGTGGAATTTACCATTGATCGAAGTCAAGAAACATCCCACAATCCTAAAAAGAATTAACCACCCAAATAAAACTACTCACATGTTCATACCACTATCTAAACCCAAAGTCCTTTTCCAAAGAATACCATTCACCTTTCCATGGATGCGCTACTCTGATCTCCTCATCTTCTATGGCCCTAGTGCATGAAGACTGGAGGCCACTCCAAGAATCTTGGTTTAATAATAAATAAACCTAAATGGATTATAGGCTCCACTATGAACCATCTCAAGGAGAGATTCAATTTTGAACACTATAACTTCACAAAGACACTCATCATCTCTAGTATATGGGTTGATGCATACACCATATCCTTAACAAGAGTTAACCATAAGTCTCCCTTATAAAGTATTCTATAATTCCTCGACATCCATATAGAAGAAAATTATTCTTCTTGCACACGTCACATAAAACCATGATCACCAACTAAGGAAAATATAACTTAACGTCCACAAGGTTGGATACACTTTCTATATTTGAGGTGTCCTAATCACTATCATAAATAGAACCTTCACTATAAACACAATCACCAGCACATCACGACACCCACAAAGTGTAACCAATTAACAATGAGGCAGGTACTATCAAAACTCTTTTTTTTCATGAAGGGGTTCACAAAAAGACCATTTTCCCCAGTATAGATAAATCCACTCCACCAGAAGGATGGGGAAAAACGCTCAACATTAATAGAATATTCATATATAACAAGGTCTAGCTTGAGGTTGCATGAGAATATCAAACCCTCATACAGATGAAACTTGATGAAAAATAAATTCTAGTTCCAAACATCATAAGGACCCATGGGGAATCATAAAAAGTCATACTTTAGTTCAAATCATCTGTTAACCAAGTATAAGAATCCACTACATGTGTTATTTTGTGACATAGACTGTTAGAACTCTATGTTAGTTAGCATCTATTCAAAGGGTGGTGATCTTGGGGACGAATCCAAACATCAACCTAATGAAAAATACTCTAACAAAACCTATCCAACAAAAATAAACCTAAAAGGAGAAGAGGAAGACTTACCTAGAGTAGATCTCACCTGCGATGGAGCGAGAGAAGAAGCGTCGAGCGATCAAGGAGCCTTCTGCGCTATGTTGGGAGGGGAAGGCCTGACCACTAGAGGGGGAGGTGCATGGGAGGAGCCGCCACCATTGAGAAATTAAGGAGAAGGTTTCTCAGGGATTAGGGTCCATTGGAGAAGAGGAGAAGTAGGGTTTGCAGGGAGGAGGATCCGTGGAAGGGGTTCGAGGGGGAGGATAAGGAGTAGGGCGAGCGGAGGAGGTCCGTAAAAGAGAAGATCCGGGGGGAGGGGAGTTGTCGCAGGGGTACAACACCAAGAGGGATTGAGGGCACGATAAACAGAGGATACTATGCACCCAATTTTATAAAATATGGGACTATGGTTTTATTAGTGCTAAAAAAGTGCTGATAAAGGCTTCATTTATCAGCGTTAAAATTTTAGCACTGATAAAGAAGCCTTTATCAGCGCTTTTTTAGCACTGATAAAGGAATTCTTTATCAACATTTTTTAGTGCTTATAAAGTGTACTCTTTATAAGCACTAAAACTTTAGCACTGATAAAGGGCTTCTTTATCAGTGTTTTTCTAGTGCTGATAAAGGAATTCTTTTTTAGCACTAATAAAGCGCTGATAAAGGAAGACTTTATCAGTGCTTTTTTCTTAGTGTTGATAAAAGGTGGAGCTTCCCTTGCCCATTTTTGTAGTAGTGAGAGCAGTATTGACAATAGGGGTTGGGCTCTTTTAAACCTGGGCAGAAGTAGTTGGAGAGAAATTCCATTTTTTTGAAACATCATAGACAATTTTGTTTTACCCTTTCCTTTTGTAATGGAAAGCATGTGCTCTTGATGCAATTCCTGATTGAATTTATTTTGCATGGTTGGTTCTTCATCATATTGTCCATCAACGATGTTAGAATGATCACTCTCAATACCCTTGAAAAGTTAATCCCTAAAAGAATTCCCAGCAAGCTGCCTCTCCTCCCATCAACAATGTCCACCCAAGAACCTTTATCCTGAACCTACAGAGAAGGTGAAAAAACAAAATAAGTTGTCCTGTGGGTGTCATCCTTGGCCCTCAAATCAGAGCATGAGATTATTCCTGTAATGACCCGAAATTTTGAATAAATTTTGTTTCCTAACTTTGTGTGTTATTTTATTTTATACTCATCAAAACTATTTTATTTAATAAAATGAGTATAATTAAAATAAGACCTTTGGGTTTCGATTGTTATATGACCATTGGTCAATATGACCATTGGAAACTAAATGTTGCGATTATTGTCTATAAATACAAGTGATCTTGATTAATTAATATAGAAAGAAGATTCGATGGCCCCATCCAGTAGTCTTGGGCCGATTGAATCCCATCTAACTGAACTCGGGAAGGAGGTAGCACCTTTGGACTTTTATCTGGACCAAAACCAAGCCGACCTTCATCATGTGAAGTTGGAACAGAATCGCCTTCACGAGAAGTTCAAGCTGATAGAAATCACTACTCGGAAAATGTTGGTCAAGCCGCCCCAAGATTCTATCACCCTAGCACACCTTACTCTTAGGTCCTATACTGGTGTTATAAGGGGCTATGTAACGAGACCGTAACTGCCTTTTGTAATCCTTTGATTTAAATAAAAATTGTGATGTCTTCTTTATGGTGAAGTTTGTAAATTTACAAATGTCCGGATAAATATAGTATGCATATTATTGATGAATTCTAGAAAAAGGATATTTTAAAATATTTATGTAAACCTTAAATAATTAATAATGTGTAATGATTTTCAAAAAATGGTCTTCTACAGCTGTGTTCATTATAAAATTTAGAGTATGATAAGATTAACTTAATTTTTGGTGAATAGTAAATTATGAATAGTGATTTTACACTTAGGATTAGTAATGCGACCAAATGGATTAGTAATCTCACTTAAGGAAAGTATTAATATAATTTAGGCACCTTGATTAAGTAATGTGATTCAATAAAATAGGTAAATAAGAGTTTCAAAAATTATTGGTTAAGTATTAGTTTTTTTGGGTGAATAGTGTTTTTTATTTAAAAATTAAATTAAAAATATTTAGAAAATTAATTTCATAAAATGGAGTTCATTTTTGAAATCAGAGCATCGATATTTGATTAAGGTTAATTTTTGGGATTTTTTTGAAATAGTTGAATTTTTAGTGAATAGTGTTTTATTTAAAAATTAAATTAAAAATATTTAAAAAATTATTTTCATAAAATGGAGTTCATTTTTGAAATCAGAGCATCAATATTTGGTTAAGGTGAATTTTTGGGGATTTTTCTGAGAAAAATGAATTTTTGGTGAGTAGTGAAATTACAATTCTTGAGTTTCGGGTGTTTAATGACATCATTAAGGATGTAATAATTATGAAATAATTCTGGTAGACTTATGAATAGTAATATAGGGTATGAGGTGTCCCAAGTGGCCAATACCAAGGGAAAATACCATGGGAAAGCCCATGATTTTTCCAATACCACCGATGAGGTGTCCCTTGGCAATTAATGCTTTGTCCCCTCACGTCTCCTATAAATACCCACCCTTTACTTCTATAGTTTTTACTCCCAACTCCCCCTCAATGATTTTCTAGTCTCATTACCTCCCAAGGAGTCCTCCCAAGATTCCCCCATGCCCCTAGGGTCCCGACCTTCGAGTTTTAAGAGTTATGTTTTAAGGTAAGGGATTTTACCTCTCTCTTTCATTTCAAGTACTCTCTTTTATGTCATTTATTTTATGCTCCATGTTTTTATGTTGGAGGATGTTATTTTATATTCACCTTACTGTAATTTTTATTTTCATATGATTATATACCCCCTTACTCTCGTCAATTCATTTTAAGATTTTTTAAGTGGCGTCGTTAGACTGCCAAATTTTTATAAGGGATTCTTTCACCCTTCTCATTTTCAAAGCTTTATTTTCATGTAAAGTCTGTCATGTTCCTTTTTCTTATGTTGGGGTATGATATCTATATCCATAATAATATCCTTTTATGTTAATATGATGATAGAACCTATTTGATCTCATCAATTTATTCTTTAGAAGTTTTAAGTGACATCGTTAGGCTGTCGAATTTTTATAAGAGAAATCTTATTTTTGTCCTCCTTTCAAGTTTTTCATTTCATATGGTATGTCTTTAAAATTTCATTACCATGTTCTTATATCCTTTATATTCCACTCCTCTACTGTTTTTTAGATCATTTATGAGTGGGTAACACATGTCCCCTCTCTTTTCAATGTTTTCTAAAACCCTGTAACATAGCAGTTATACAGCATAATTTTCGTCTCAAAATGTGTCTCTCTTTTTCTCAAATTCTTTTATTTTATTAAGTGAATACTAAAATATTTTTCTTCTATAGTGGTATTTACATATATATCAAAATTTTCTATTTTAAATTCTTGTATTTACATACATGATACCCGCTTTCTTTTTTCGTGGGTTTAAAGTGACATAAAGATCACGTCTTTAAAGCAGTTTTTAAAATGTTATGACTATGAAATGAAACCCATTTATTTTATGCTATATGGGTTATTTATGAAATTATTGATGATGATATATGTGGTTAACATGATAATAAAGACAAATTAAGGGTGCTCCCTGATAGCTCTCCAATGGATTAGGTAAAGACTTAATCTCTAGAGATGACTATTTTAACGATACCTTGGTGAATAACCTTGGTAATTTTTTTTAATGGATCCTTGGGGATGGACCTTGGTGATATGGAAATGATTATCTAAGTTAAATTTTGTAGCCACATCTTCAAGTTATGAAACACGTTATTTTTATTATGATATGCCTCATGATATCTTTCTCATGCCTTAAAGTTATTTATCATGACTTTATTGATGTATCTCAAGTTCACATGTAAAATGATTCTCTTTTTTCCCTTACTGGGCCTTCTTCTCACCCTTTCCTTTGATGTATGCTCCCAGGTTATGAGATGTCGTAATTAACTTAGGATGAACAATGAATAATCCTTTCAAGTGTTTAAGAAGAATGTTTTATATTTTCATGTATTAAGTTCCTGGTTTCCAAGACACTAAACCTTAAAGATCTTTGGTTTTGTATAATGTAATGAAAGTTTATGTGATAAAAAGGTGGTATGTCATAGTTGGTATCAAAGGATGGTTTAGTTATTTGTGGAAATTAGGATTTCAAAACATTATGAGGCTTCTTAATGAAAATATTAAATGTAGGAAAACAGCCTTGTATTTTGGTGTAGTATTGATTAAGTGGTTTCCAAACGAATAAATCTCTATCTGGATACAAACAAGTAGAGGTGGCTTTGGCACAGATGTACCTATGATTGAAAACTATGATAAGGTGTTTCGGGTTTAACCCGGGGTAACCTGGTGCATGACAACTGGCCTTGCTGGACTCTTGGTTTGACACTCCCGGGGGATATTCTTTGGTAAATTCATAAGCTTAGTCTGAACCATTATTAAAGGAACAAAGATAAAATAAAATAAAGATTCACATAAATATATATGATCATGGATAACCTAGATTGGAACCTAGGGGATCACAAGTTAGGATATACTTTTCTTCTACAAGTTTATCCTTCTATGCTTACAGTTTTCTTTTCATGATTGTTGGCTAAGTATTTAAGCCCTGTAATTATACTTTCTTTTCTTAGTTAATAGCGGGAAATAAAAGAACATGTCCCAACAACCAATGTGATAGGAAATTTGACGATTTCCCTATTAATATTACAGAGACAATGGGAGATCAAGTTGAATATATTGTGATTATTCCAAACCAGATGTCAAAAATCACAATTAATAATTGGTACCTAGTTGAATGACCAAATTCATCCAGGAAGAGGAAGATGAAGTCTCAAGTATTTTCATATGATAAAGGTGATAAGGGAAAGAATACCCAATTTATTTTGTGCAAAGTGTGGAAAGAGTCACCAGGGAAAATTTCACAAAGGAACCATGAGATGTTTTAAGTGTGGGATGATAGGGCATAAAGTATCCAATTGCTTTAAAAAAATGGATAATGTGATGAATGGAGATAAGGTTCAATCTAATGTACCTTATTCTATTCAATGTCTTAGATGTGGAGAAGTTGTACATTATCCAAGAAAATGCTCTCTTGGAAGGGATGTGAAGCATGATGAGCATCATCAATCTTTAAGGACAAGGGAACAATGGAAGCCCTATACTGAGATGAATCATGATGACTGAAGTGCATGTAACTTCTTCGCAATAATTTTCTATGTCATGTTGTATTTTAGTTCATGCTCTATGATAATATCTTTAATGTTTTCTAAGAACATCGAGTCACTACCTAAGATGGTTTTATATCATTAAGGAAAACATCTATTGTTATGTATCACATGTTGATGTTGTGAAGCTGGTCTTCTTGAAAAAAATGATTAGGGGATTAAAATATGAATATTATTTTGGAAGATGTTCACAAATTTGGGAACCCTCTATGATCAAGGTAAATAGATTACTATGGTATTTTCTTTGATAAGTAAAGGATGACTTATATTTTGAAGAATCGATGAATTTAAGGTGAACTTATGGTAATTTAAGTTACTTATGGAAATGATTAACCTATCTTAGGGAAAATGTGATTAGGTTAGTTACTTTTGTTATAAGACGTTAAGAGTGGTTGATATTGTTTGGAGAAAAGATTATTCTTTGTGGAAACTTATTAAGGGATGAAAATCTACTTGAAGCTAAGTATATTTCCTTATGTTTTTTTCTATGTAGTAAATGAATCCCTCAAAATTATTAAAAGGAGCATAAAACAAAAACATTGTTGGTTTATGCTTCCTTCGGGGTAATCAAAGACCGTTTAACACATCTTAAGTTTGTGAACTTCTTATGATTAATTTTCTCCTAATCATGTTTTCTATCATTGTCTATCAGAACTTGACCCTTTGTTTTCTCTTCCATATCCATGTTTTCCTACATGGAATCCTAGTATGGGTTAACTCGGGTGACCTTTGTACTACCCTTTATTTCTTTTAAAGTAATAGTTTTTCTTGACTCTTTTTCCGATGTGGGACTTTCAATGAAATTTCCAAGCCCAATTTTAAAATTGTGAGGACGCAATTTATTAAGGGGGGAAGATTGTAATGACCTGAAATTTTGAATAAATTTTGTTTCCTAACTTTGTGTGTTATTTTATTTTATACTAAACAAAACTATTTCATTTAATAAAATGAGTATAATTAAAATAAGACCGTTGGGTTTCGACTTTTATATGACCGTTGGTCAATATGATCGTTGAAAACTAAATGTTGCGATTCTTGTCTATAAATACAAGTGATCTTGATTAATTAATATAGAAAGAAGATTCGATGGCCTTATCCAGTAGACTTGGGCTGATAGAATCCCATCTAACGAAACTTGGGAAAGAGGTAGAACCTTTGAGCTTTGCTCTGGACCAAACCCAAGCCAAACTTCATCGTGTGAAGCTGGAACATAATCGCCTTCGTGAGAAGTTTGAACTGATAGAAATCACTACTCGGGCAATGTTGGGCGAGCCGCCCCAAGATTCTATCACCCTAGTGCACCTTACTCTTAGGTCCTATACTGGTCTTATAAGGGGCTATGTAACGAGACCGTAACTGCCTTGTGTAATCCTTTGATTTAAATAAAAATTGTGATGTCTTCTTATAGTGATGTTTTTGAATTTACAAATATCCGGATAAATATAGTATGCATATTATTGATGAATTATAGAAAAAGGATATTTTAAAATATTTATTTAAACCTTAAATAATTAATAATGTGTAATGATTTTCAAAAAATGGTCTTATACACCTGTGTTCAGTATAAAATTTAGATTTTAATAAGATCAACTTAATTTTTGGTGAATAGTAAATTATGAATAGTGATTTTATACTTAGGATTAGTAATGTGACCAAATGGATTAGTAATCTCATTTAAAAAAGTATTAATATAATTTAGGCACCTTGATTAAGTAATTTGATTCAATAAAATAGGTAAATAACTGTTTCAGAAATTATTGGTTAAGTATTAGTTTTTTCGGGTGAATAGTTTTTTTTATTTAAAAATTAAATTAAAAATATTTAGAAAATTATTTTCATAAAATGGAGTTCATTTTTGAAATCAGAGCATCGATATTTGATTAAGGTGAATTTTTGGGATTTTTCTGAAATAGTTGAATTTTCAGTGAAAAGTGTTTTTATTTAAAAACTAAATTAAAAATATTTAGAAAATTATTCTCATAAAATGGAGTTAATTTTTGAAATCATAGAATCTATATTTGGTTGAGGTGAATTTTTGGGGATTTTTCTGAAAAAAATGAATTTTTGGTGAATAGTGAAAATACAGTTTTTGAGTTTCGCGTGTTTAATGACATCATTAAGGATGTAATAATTATGCAATAATTCTGGTCGACTTATGAATAGTAATATTAGGTATGAGGTGTCCCAAGTGGCCAATACCATGGGCAAGCCCATGGTTTTTCCAATACCACCGATGAGGTGTCCCTTGGCAATTAATGCTTTCTCCCCTCACTTCTCCTTTAAATACCCACCATTTCCTCCTATAGTTTTCACTCCCCACTCCCCCTCAACGAATCTCTGGTCTCATTACCTCCCAAGGAGTCCTCCCAAGGTTCCCACAAGCCCTCAAGGTTCCGACCTTCAAGTTTTAAGAGTTACGTTTTAAGGTAAGGGATCCCACCTCTCTCTTTCTTTTCAAGTACTCTCTTTTATGTCATTTATTTTATACTCCATGTTTTTATGTTGGATGATGTTATTTTATATTAACCTTACTGTAATTTTTATTTTCATATGATTAGATACCCCCCTTACTCTCTTCAATTCATTTTAAGAATTTTTAAGTGATGTCGTTAGGCTGCCGAATTTTTATAAGGGATTCTTTCACCCTTCTCATTTTTAAAGTTCTATTTTCATGTCAAGTATTTCAAGTTCCTTTTTTCTTATGTTGGGGTATGATCTCTATATCTATCATACTTTCCTTTTATGTCCATATTATGAGAGACCATATTTTATCTCATCAATTCATTTTTTAGAAGTTTTAAGTGACGTCGTTAGGCTGCCGAATTTTTATAAGAGAAATATTATTTTTGTCTTCCTTTCAAGTTTTTCATTTCATATGGTATATCTTTCAATTTTAATTACCATGTTATTATATCCTTTATATTCCGTTCCTATACTGTATTGTGGATCATTTATGAGTGGGTAACCCATGTCCTCTCTCTTTTCAATATTTTCTAAAACCCTGTAACATAGCCGTTATGCTGCAGAATTTTCGTCTCAAAATGTCTCTCTCTTTTTCTCAAATTCTTTTATTTTATTAAGTGAATATTCAAAGATCTTTATTTTACAGGGGTATTCACATATATATCAAAACGTTCTATTTTAAATTCTGTGATTTACATACATGAGACCCGCTTTCCTTTTATGTGGGTTTAAAGTGACATAAAGATCACGTCTTTAAAGCAGTTTTTAAAATGTTATGACTATGAAATGAAACCCATTTATTTTATGCTATATGAGTTATTTATGAAATGATTGATGATGATATATGTGGCTCAAATGATAATAAAGACAAATTAAGGGTGCGCCCTGATAGCACTCCAATGCATTAGGTGAAGAATTAATGTCTAGAGATGACCATTTTAACGATACCTTGGTGAATAACCTTGATAATTTTTTTAATGATACCTTGAGGATGGACCTTGGTGATACAGAAATGATTGTCTAAGTTAAATGTTTTAGTCACATCTTCAAGTTACGAAACACGTTTTTTTTATTATGATATGCCTCATAATCTCTTTCTCATGCCTTAAAGTTATTTATCATGACTTTATTGATGTATCTCAAGTTCACATGTAAAATGTTTCTCTTGTTTCCCTTACTGGGCCTTCTGCTCACCATTTCCTTTGATGTATGCACCCAGGTTATGAGATGTTGTAATGAACTTATGATGAACAATGAAGAAGTCTTTCAAATGTTTAAGAAGAATGTTTTATGTCATCATGTATTAAGTTTCTGGTTTCCAAGACACTTAACCTTAAAGATCCTCGATTTTGTATAATGTAATGAAAGTTTATGTGATAAAAAGGCGGGATTCCATAATTCTTCCAGTAGTAGCATGTGTAGTAGCACGCGTGTCACCTTCAACTGTGCTATACCTCTTGACATTGTCATCCTCAGTTGAGTCATCTTTATCCTCTTCTAAGCCATGAACAAGAGCATCCCAAAAGGAAGTCGCGAGATAATAATTGATCCTCCCATCGACCATCATCCCCTAGTCCATCATACCGACCCGTGAAGTTTAAGGGTCTAAGGGAACAGAAGAGGTTCCTTTTCCATCTTGAATTTCTAAAGGGGTTAGCACTTTAGAGGTAACGAGGACCGGATCCACTTGCAAGCTAGCTAGGACATTGACTTGTTTCTACTATAAAGAAGACCTAGGAGCAGCAGGGGCTTGGACAACCATGCCCTTAACCTGTCCCATGGTAGAATTCTAGTAGTCTGGGAATTCTTTGTCTTATTGATATTATCAAGGTTCTTCTTACATTGGTTTTATTCATAACCTCTTGCAAGGAAACTAGAACAAACAAGTCAATTCCTGTAATTGGTTTCTCATATCCAATAATTGAACAACCAAGGTAAAAGGTGGAATCCTTTCATACACAATCATGAGGTTGATTTTGTCCGAAGGAGTCGAGAGTACAACTCTACCAATTAGGGTGGTGCTAAGATCAACCTCAATGAGAACCCTCGCAAAGTGGCCAAAATCCACCAATTTAGTAGTATTATTCATTTTAATTGGAATGCCAATAGAAGAAGTGATGTCATAAAATTTAAGTATATACATATATATATATATATTAATATTTAATATATTCCTATATATCAATATATACTTTTATATATGAAATAATAATTGAATTATAAAAAAATCAATTAACTTAGCTAGCTCTACTTAGCGTAGATCATGAAGAGCAGAAGGTGGGTCAATACCCAAGGGTCACCATGGAGAGGGGATCATGACGAACAGACGGTGGGTCGAGGACTGTGTAAGCCCATAAGTGTAGTCATGTACCCATTTAAGTGTGTGCAGTATGTTGGAGCTCATCCCAACAACAAAATTTTAGTGTGATGGCGTTGCAGAATGACATAAAAAGAAGTGACCGACCATCTGCATGATCGATATTGGATTAGGATGCTACTTTTATTTATTCTTTAACTAGTGCTGAAAAACATGTTCTTTATCGTCATTAAAAAATGGTGATAAATGTGTCATTTTATCAACTTTTTTTTAAGGTTGAATGGTTGTTATGGTCAGAATGACTTAAAATTTTTATTGGTTTTTTGATTGATATATTCATGGTGATATGTAACTTGAAATTTGACTAGTACAAAATTCTTTAAAACCATTTGTAATTCATGCATTCTAGGGATTGATGTGTTTCAAAGAATTCAATATATATATATATATATATAACAATTTGTTGGATAATGTTGGAAAGAAAGTAGGAAACAATCCTAGGTTTCCCTATCTTTAATGTTTTGTTTGTTTTAAAAAAATCTCGTACTTCTTGCCTCTTATATTATAAATACAATTTTATTGTTTTTATTTATTATAATATTACAAACGATTGAGGTAAATACAAAGAAAGCACAACTAATTTCTATTTTAATTTACTTATCTTTCATTTTCAACTTATTTAATTTCATCAGGGACAGAGGCGGTCGTCGCTTGCCTTCCCCGTCACGTAATCCAGAAGACAGCAAAGCGATTCGAAGAATCTGCAGCGTGGGCGACAGGGATTTCATGGCTTTACGAAAGTTCGCAGCTAAGGAAATGGATGCAGCCATGGATAAAGATTTACATTGCAGAGCTTGAGAGGATACGGTGGCTGCAGAACCCAATCTTCGGGCGATGCCATTGAAGGGTTCAGATAAAACGTACGACCCGCCGCAGCCATGCAGGGTGCTTAACGAGGAACCAGAAAGCTGCCACGCCATTTCAATATCATAAGTCCACACTTCATTTTAGTTTTTATCATTTTTCTTTGGTAATGGAACTGATCACAAACGGCTTCCACGGGGTGCCGTAGGGGAAATAGTGGTGGCGCGGTGAGAGGAGGTAGAAGAAGGGAAGCATAGGATTTCCTGAAACAGATCCTGGCGCAGGGAGTCTGGCAACAGTCAGGAGGAGGAGGTGGCCTATAAGTTTGGATTTGGATGGCCATAGCACTGTCCGCTTCAGACCTGACAACACGGGTGAGGCGCCTCGGTCAGCCCCAAGTGGAATCTCCTGTACCCATCAAATATTTAATTCATATCCACAAATCGTTTACATAATTCTATGGAATATTTCATTAGAAAGAATTGAAATTTATAACCAAATGATCCGCATAAAAAAATTAAATGTATCATGCAGCGAAGATTGTGATATAAAGAGGTAGGCAATAAGGTATCACACTTTTTTTCAGGTTTTTTTTATGGGTTTTACGAAAAAAATAATTCGGGATAGGGGATCAGGGTTCCGATATTTTTAAAACTGGGTCTGGGATGCGTGAACGCCGTGCGTGAACGGCGTTCACGCATCCCAGACCCAGACAATAATGCATGAACGGCGTTCACACGTCCTTCGCTGACCAGCTAAAGGATGCGTGAACGTCGTTCACGCATCTCTGCGCAGGAAAGGATGCGTGAACGACGTTCACGCATCCGAGCCACGGCAGTGATGTGTGAACGCCGTTCACGCATCCTTCGCGGACTAGCTAAAGGATGCGTGAACGGAGTTGACGCATCCGGCCAAGAATTTCTATAAAAGGAGGGCCCCCCCCCAAACCCATTGTTCTACTATGATTTTTGTTGTGAAGCCCTGCAGAAATTCTTTCTCAACAAATATTTACTGCTTTTATTGAGGTAAAATTTCTATTTAATAATTTAATTGTTTAATTGTGTTTATTTATTTCATTTGTATGTTTAATTGTGTCTATGATTTATTTATTTCATATGTTATGCATGAAATGTTTTGTATGATTTAATTTTATTGATGTTGAATGTTTGTATGATTTAATTTTTTGAATGTATGTTGTCAGAATATTGAATGTTTTATGTTATGTCTAAAATGTTTAATGTTTATGAAAAGTAATATATGTTAGAGAAATTTATTTTAATGAATGGTTTTGATGTAAGTGTAAATTATATTACTTTTATTTACTAGTAATAATATTTTTAAACAATAAAGTAGAAAATATATTTACTTATATTTTGAAAAGTAGAAGAATGGTCAAAAAAATTACAATTTCATAAAAATTAAAATAACAAAAGTGTTTATTATGTAAATCTCAATTAGATCAGTTATAATAAAATTTATTAAATGTTATTAATAATTATATATATATATATACACATGAAGTTAAATTTTTGTAAAATCGGTGTAGTATTTAATATAGATTTTATATAATACAGATAATATAATAAATATATCAAAAAACGCGGTATGAGTGATGACTAATCTTGAGATGACCAACCATGCATAATTGAAATTTCATGTTTTATTTTGTGTATGTTGTTATTCAATTTGTAATAATTGCATTTTTTCCGCATTGATGACCTGCGAGTCATCTCTCAGTAAGTGTAAGGACCTGCGTGTCCGCTTAAAATAATTTATGTATTTCATACCCCTAAGCCCCCTCACATGCATGTGAGTAAATTTGTAATTAAAAGACATACTATAAGGCCCCAACCTTAAACATTACTTAATCTTGAGTTATTACGAGATTACACCTTGAGGATCTTTTCAGGTTTAGAGTTTTAGAGAATTAAATCATAAAACATGCATTACATTCCACATTTAAACAAAGTGGTTACATAAAAGATAATATTCATTTTTCCCATCAAAGAAAACATATTTAAAATAAAACATGGATTCTTTCTTGAAACTTCCTTGACACTATCATCATATCATGTACCTTTCCCTTGACCTGTGAAAAACATTTCAAAAACTTGGGATGAGCATAAAAAGCTCAGTAAGGGATATAAAAATATGGAAAGGAAACATGGGTACATATATACATAAGAATGAAATCATACTTTACCCATAAAACATAAGCACTTTAACATACCTAATCAAATCATGAATAAATCATTGAAATCATAAGACATAAAGGTAACTTGATACATTCATAACATTCTTACGTAGGAAGTAACCCTCTTGGTTACGTTTGGAATACTCATCACAGTATATTCCCTAAATCTCTTCGGAGAAACCTTAACGTTTCACTCCTTCACGTTACCCAATGCATTGGAGAGCTATATCGGGCTCACCCGCCCTTAGTTTATCACGGAACCACCCGTCTTCATAACAATGCCCAAGAACCATAACATAATCGTATCACATAAAGAATACATAAAAGAAACATAACATTTACACATTTCAATCACAAGATATCAATAAAACACATTGATATAATAAAAATATTATGAAAACCAATTTCAATACCAAAATAAAAGAAAAGTAAAACAGGGTATTTATTTTTCTTTTATAAAAAACGGTATGGCTTGTAGAGGAAGCCGAAACTCAAATAATGGTTACGGCGGCGGAGAAGTTGTTGTCGCCGCATACGTACGACAAAAACATTCCCTTTTGTCGTTTAGTAAAGGCTTCGTATAAAAAAGATTCCTTTTGAATAAATGTAAAAGTCAAAGAGGTTTACACACCGTATAAAAGAAGGTTGTGTAGAAAACAAAATATGCCTCAATGAAAGAAGATTGAGACGAAGTCCCATACCTCGGGTCCGACTTGACTCGATCGTTCTTTAACCTCCGGAATAATAAACTTGAGTTAATTTCTACTTGCTTAATAACCTTTTTCAAGTTCATTATTCCTTTTATATCACTTATTACCATGTCATGAACACTATGTAATTATTTAAGTTATTAACGGTCGTTTTAACGATCATTGGTACTTGAGTCAAAAATAAACTCTTTATAATTACAAGTTGTTCATGTATCCTTTATATCCAGAGTTATACTCATGATTTAGATATCATATATATCATATATATCCAGTATATACATGCATTTATAATATTACATAACGTTTAGAGGTAAGAAATGAAATGCACTGTTCATGGAGACGGTAAGCCGTACGTACGCATGAACACTACTTTCTTTTCTATTTCGTATTTTATGAAATGGAATCATAATGATATAATGGTATATTATAATTCCAGTATAATATCATATATAAAATCATTAATTACATCCTTTATACGTCCCACATATGGCATTTACAAATCAAATCACTTTGAGGGGGCAGTAGTCCGCACTTCCTAAAATGAAGATATCGCGTTTACCCATAATGGAAACCATAAAGGTATGCCATAAATGAAAAATACAGAAGCTTAAGTAAAACATAAACATATTATATATCATATATAAATATAGTGACATCTTAATGGCCACCTTTAAAGGTGTTATATGAGTGTTGAACAATCATCGTTTCGTGAGGCAGAAATTCGTCATCCACGGAAACAGTATGTTATTTAGCCATTAGATGTAGGTGTGTGTAAGTGTAGCTCGAATATTTCTTATAACAACATCCTAGTATATTGAATATAATAGAGTTGTTACAAAAGAAATGAATAAAAATAGTTTAGGGGGTTGGAGAAGCAAAATAAAACAAAAGGACTCAAGTGAAGACATTACCTTAAAATCGGGTAACTCCCTTTGGTTTGAGCTCAAATGCTTCCTTGGGAAGACTTCTGCCCAAAGTGAGACTTCTAAGAGTTAGAGAGGGATGTGGAGAGACAAAATGGGCAGGGGTTGGCCGAGCCAAAGGCTTTGGAAGTGTGGGTAAGGAGTTAGAGGTGGGGGCCTTTTATAAGAGGAGGGGAGGGACACTCTTGGAAAGTAAAGAAATGTTACTTTATTTTAAAATGAGTTTCGGATTTAAAAGGTCTCACATTGATATAATTCGATTATAAGGTGATAAGGGTTCGAAATATACCCAACCAATAGGTTTTTGACAAGTGTAGGTCTTAGATTTTACATTATCTTTTCATTTTATTTAAATCGTTAAATAAAGAGGTAATCGATGCATCATCATGATGTCATAAATAATTTAATTTATTTAATGTCTAAAAATTATTAAAAAAACTATGATGTAGGAAATCGTTTTATCTTTCCAATGACTATTTATAGTCACAAATCTGACTTGTATAACCCCATGTAAAAATTGTTTTAGTAAAATAACTCATGTTTGTGACATTTTTACCTTTACTTTAAATAAAAGACATTAATGTCATTATCTTACCCAAGTGGCTCCATGGGGTCCCAAAAATCGACCCATGGGTTTTCTTGGTCGGCCATGACACATCCAATAAGGGTAGGACATGTTTCAAGCTCATCTCTTATTATTAAAACATTATTTTTACCTTAAACTACACTAATTACCTCTAATCGCGATTAAGAACTTAAAAGTTACTATTCACCAAAAAATTATTTTAATCTCATTGAACCACATTTTACTTCTTAATGACAACCATGTATGTCAGATTTTTGAAATTCAAATCACAGAGGTGGTAAAATTTCATTTAAGCAAAAAATCTGTTTTTATAAGTACCACTTAGTGGTTTCACTATTCATCAAAAATTGAAGTTTTTCAGAAAAATACCAAAACTTCACCCTAAGCTATATTTGATATTCCAAATTCAAAAATGAAGTCCATTTTGAAAAATTCAAAACATATAACTTGCATTAATTAATTTAATAATTAATTCCCGCTGTCAGAGCAAATAGTGTGTTTTTATGAAACAATAAGTATCAAAAGTTTGACACTAGTTTAAGTCCGATTTCAAAGTGAAATTAATTCCAACGACCACTATTGGATTTAATGGTAAAAATATATTCTAATTTCACTTTAATACCAATTCAAAAGATAATATAATCATATAAATAAATTAGATTAAAAAGTGGTTTTGAATTAAAATACAACATTTTACACTATTCATTAAAAAAATGAACTTTATCATAAAAATACCAAAAATTTACACAAAGTAAATTTTGATGTCCCGATTCTAAAGATGAGTTTTATTTGGTCCAATAGAATGTATAAGAGTGAACAAAACTATATTTAATGACGGTTCTCCATCAAAAGGCGATAAATGAACCTTTAGTGAAAATTAGGGTATATATGCCTAAAATTGAATTCTTTCCGTATTTTAAGCCTTTATCTTTTATTAGATAAATGTAAAAACATTTAAAAAACATATATAATCATATTTTAGTTATTTCTATACATTCCCGCCAATACAACGGCTATGTGTTAACTACCATTTAAAATAATATTATTTTATTACTAGTGTGCAACGTAAGATTTCAATGAAACTCTTTGTTGCGTATTGGGTACTCTATCGAACATAGCAACCCCTTTAAAGTAAAATTAATATTTAATTTGTAAATATTAATAAATATGAAAATTTATTATTCTTTATTTACCTGGGATGTTACATCCTTCCCCCCTTTTGGGAATTGCGTCCTCGCAATTTTATTCACTTATCAAAATAAGTGGGGGTATTTATCCCTCATAGCATTTTCAGATTCCCACATTGCCTCTTCAACCATATGGTTTTTTCAAAAAACCTTTACCTGGTGAATCACCTTATTCCATAACACTTGCCCCCTGTGGTCAAGAATCTGGACCGACTGTTCTTCATAAGATAGGTTCTCTTCCAGCTGAACTACCTCTAGACTCAAAACATGAGATGGATCTGGCATGTACTTTCTCAGCATCGAAACATGAAAAACATTGTGTACCTGAGATAAAATCGGAGGTAAAGTCACTCGATATGCAACTGATCCAACTCTCTCCAGAATTTCATATGGTCCAATGAACCTTGGACTCAGCTTTCCTTTCTTACCAAATCGCATCACACTTTTCCATGGTGATAATTTGAGAAAAACATGATCACCTACATCAAAAGAGAGATCATTCCTCCTATTGTCCGCATAACTCTTCTGTCTGCTCTGAGCTGTTCTCATGTGTTTTTGTATCAGCTGAACTTTTTCTGTCATCTCTTCTACCAATTCTGGTCTCATCAGCTTCCTTTCACCCACTTCATCCCAAAAAGCTTGAGTTCGACACCGCTTCCCATATAACGCCTCAAATGGTTCCATCTGTATACTGGAATGAAAACTGTTATTATAAGAAAACTCAACCAAAGAAAGATGTTGGTCCCAACTTCCCTGATAATCCATTGAACAAGCACGTAGAATATCTTCCAAAGTCTGGATTGTTTGTTCTGACTGCCCATTCGATTGGGGATGAAAAGTTGTACTAAAATTTAATTCAGTACCCAATGACTTTTGAAGGCCCTTCTAAAAGTTAGAAGTAAACCTGGGATCACGATCAGATACAATGGATAGAGGAACTCCATACAACCTGACTATTTCTTTAAGGTACAACCGAGAAAGTTGATCTAGAGAGAAAGTATCTCTAATAGGAAAGAAATGAGCAGATTTAGTCAAGCGATCAATAATAACCCAGATTTCATTATTACCTCGATATGTCTTCGGTAATCCCACAACAAAGTCTATTGATATATTCTCTCATTTCCACTCCGGAACTGGTAAAGGCTGGAGCATCCCTTTCAGTAACTGTTGCTCTATTTTAACTTGCTGACAAGTCAAACACTTCATAGTAAAATCAACAATATCTCTTTTCATTCCATCCCACCAGTAATACTCTCGAAGATCTCTATACATCTTAGTACTGCCAGGATGAACTGAAAACGGAGAACTATGAGTTTCACATAACAACTCTCTCTTCAACTGTGAATCACAAGGCACACACAATCTCTTCCCAAATCTCAAAACAAAATCACTATCAATGTTGAATTCATGCAACTTACCCTTCTAAACCGGCTCTACCTTTTTCTGCATCTCGTTGTCTTGCTTCTGTGCTTGCTTAATTCTGTCTGATAAAGAAGATTTCACTGATACCTGAAACAAAACAGAAGGAAATCCTACACCAACAACTTCTATGCCAAAGTTCATCAAATCCTTAACCAAAGGATCACGTTCCAAACGCAACATTGTTAATGAAGCATTACTTTTTTGACTCAAAGCATCAGCCACTTTATTTGATTTTCCCAGATGTTAATGAATTGTACAATCATAATCCTTGATTAATTCTAGCCATCTCCTCTGTCTCATGTTCAATTCTTTCTGAGTGAATATATACTTTAAACTTTTGTGATCGGTATATATTTCACACTTTACTCCATACAAATGATGCCTTCAAATTTTTAAAGCGAAAACTACAACAGCTAATTCCAAATCATGTGTAGGGTAATTTACCTCATGAGTTTTCAACTGTCGTGAAGCATAAGCAATTACCTGATCATTATGCATTAGGACGCAACCAAGTCCTTTCAATGAAACATTACTGTAGATAACAAACTCACCATTCCTGGAAGGTAGTGCCAAAACTGGATCATTCACCAATCTTGTTTTCAATTCCTGAAAACAATCATCACATTCTTTTGTCCAGATAAAATTAACACCCTTCCGAGTTAGCTTAGTCATTGGACTAGATAACCGTGAGAAATTTCTAACAAACCTTTGGTAATAGCCTGCTAAACCAAGAAAGCTACGAATCTCAGTTACATTTGTGGGTCTTGGCCATTCTTCAATAACCTTTGTTTTTACAGGATCAATAGTTATCTCATCTTTAAAAACAATGTGACCAAGGAAAGAAATTTGTTGCAACCAAAACTCACACTTTCTGAATTTCTCATACAGTTTCATTTCTTTTAAGGTTTGAAAGATAACCCTTAAATGACTTTCATGCTTCTTTTTACTTTTAGAAAACACCAAAATATCATCAATAAAAACAAACAACATTTTTCACCTGAGTCAACTGAGCCATCACTGCAACAAACTGTTTAGTTCTGATTCTGACCATCTCAGGATACTGATTTGAAAGGTCATTTCCCTCTGTATGCCTTCCCAGAAGTTCTGTTCTGTTTCCTCTATGAAAAACCATTCTTAACACAGAAATATCTTAGGAGAAGTTCTGTTCTTTTTCCTCTATGAAAAACCATTTTGACCATCTCAGGATACTGATTCATGATTTTCCCAGAAGTTCTGTTCTGTTTCCTCTATGAAAAACCATTTGTAAGTCTCAAGATCAAGTCATGATTATATATTCATAAGTAATTAAACTTTATGAAACATTATATTAAATTTTCTTTTGTTCTAATATCACAATCACTATACCGTAACAGTGATAAATCAATACATAAAAAAGTCTCAAGATACTCAATTATTCAAAACCAAATTAAATCATTTAAAATTTTAATGTAGTGTATAATATTTTTTAAATTATTTTTTTATAGGTAATTATATCTTCTCAAATATATTTCAATGGCGAGGTAATTTATACCGAGTAGGGTTTTAGCTACAGTGTGCCACCTGTTAAAGTGGTAAATCTCCATGGTTGTATGACATTGGATCCAGTTCGTAATAAGATTCATAGTCGGTTAAAACTGACTGCTGGACAAGCAATCATTTGAATTAGATACCGACATATTCAATATCCTGAGCATTTGTGGAACAACGACTACCCTATAGTCGATGATGAGGATTGGATGGAGGATTCTCAGTTATTCAGACAACAGTGTATTAATGGTTTGATGGAATTATTTATTGTCATTTCTGATATTGATGTGGTGCAATCGATTACTACTGAACCATTCTTTGTGAGCTCTGTATAAGTTGGTCCTTCACAGCAGTCTTATCCATTGTCTCCTCCTCATATGACTCATGTGGAAGAATGTAATGAGGAAGATCATCAAAATTTGGAAGGAAATGTAAATGACATCCCTTTGTGTGCTGATATAGTGCATGAAATTTTATCTGAGGAAGAAGAATCTGGGGAGTCAGCAGGAGATGATGTGGTTGGGAATGAACATTCTGAGGTTCCTTTGAAAGATAAAAATCCATTACATCCACCAGTTAGTGGTAATCAACCTTCAGTTTTGAGTTCCTTAGTTGGAGGAATGTCTCGTGAACAACATTTTGATTGGGATGTCATTACATCAGCTTCTGAATTCCCTGGAATTATAGTGAATAGGCCTGCATCAAATGATAATTCCATATATGTTGGGAAGGAGTTCAAAAGTAAACAGGTCATGAAAAATGTGATAAAGCAATACCACATTGAGCAACATTTCACATTTGTGGTTGATGAGTCAAAGAAGACCAAATATCTCATTCGTTGTGAAAAATATGGGTCAGAATGTAAATTTCGATTAAGAGCAATATTTGATAAATATTATGGATGTTGGAAGATAACCAAATTAGAAGGCACACACACTTGTCTGCATCCCATCTTGGAACAAGATCACTCTTCTGTTGATATAGAGTTTATATCTACTTTTATTTGTGAGATGATATGAACAAGTCAGGATGTTCCTGTTGCCCTTGTTTAGGAATGAATTTAACAGTTGTATAACTATAATATATCATACAACAAATCTTGGAATGCAAAACAGAAATCCATTGTAAAAGTGTATGGTGATTGGGATGAGTCTTATGCGATGTTGCCACAGCTTATGGAATTGTTGTCTCTCAATAATCAGATTGTTTATCAATTGGACAGTGTTGAGTATGTATCCCAAAATCATCGAGTTGATCGGTCAAAGGTAAAGTTCAATAGGCTTTTTTGGGCATTCAGACCGTGCATTGCTGCATTTCCCTATTGTAAACAATTTATTCAGGTAGATGGCAAATTCCTTTATGGAAAGTATACAGGTGTTCTACTCATTGCTGCCATACAGGATGGTAATTGCGCTCCTCTACCACTTGCTTTTCCTGTTGTTGAAAAAGAAAATTTTGAATGCTAGAGCTGGTTCTTGGCATGTGTATGTGTTCATATTACGCAAAAATAGGGCGTGTGTCTGATATCTGATCATCATCGAGTGATTATAGAGTTCGTGATTAGTGATGGGGTCTCTTGGACTGAGCCGAATGCTTATCACCATTATTACATTAGACATATTGCAAGTAATGTGCATAAGCAGTTTAGAGATGAGGCCATAAAGAAGGCGATCCTCAAATTGGGTATGGTTTTATAAACTTTCTTTTTTAACAAAATTTAATATCCATTTTAATACATTATTATCTTATGGTTTCAGCATATGAACCCCAACAAGAAAGGTTTGATCGACGTCTTGAAGAGATCTGAACAGTTAATGAGGAGGTATATGAATATATGATGCAAATTTCAAAGGAAAAATGGTCATTAACATACAATGGTGGCATGAGATATGGTCATATGACCACTAATATAGTGGAGTTCATAAATGGGGTCCTCAAGGGTGTGCAGAAACTCCCAATCACAGGGTTAGTGCAAGAGACATTTTTTAGATGTGTTCACTACTTTGTTGACCGGTCCCAAAAGGCCTACCAGAGAATGGAAAATGGAATGCTTTTTACTCAATATTTTCAAACTGATATTGACCGGATATGGAATGAGGCTTCATGATGGAATGTTATAGCTTTTGAAAGGGAAAAGAAGAGTTTTCGGGTAAGACAGTGCTATGACCAGGGTACATGCACTAATGGTGGAGTGTTTGTCGTGATGTTGGACAATAGGTACTGTGATTGCGGCAGATTTCAGGCATTGAGATATCCATGTGTACATGTTATTGCAGCTTGCGCTTCGGTAAATATATCATGGGAGCAATATGTTGACCCAGTGTATCACATGAGCACTTTGGTTAACTGTTATAGTGCTGCTTGGATGCCTGTTGGTGAATTCCATTCTATCACATTGCATGTTGATCAACCGACCATCGTCCCTGATATTTCCAGGTTTTCATAAGTTGGTTTTGGTTTCATTTATAATTTTTTCAATGTCTGTCATTTTTAAAATTATTGGCTTCATGCTACCAGGTTGCGGCCCCGAGGAAGACTTAAGTCAACTCACATCAGAAATGATATGGATTGTCCTTGGAAATGAGGAGGGAGAATATGATTCAGTATCTATCACGCAGAAGGACATACTCATAAGAGATGTCCCCAAGTGGCAGGACAGAGTCCTACATCTCATCATCCATGATCGAGTCTGTGTACCTACTCCATGTTTTTGATAAATATAATTTTCTAGAGCGTGATTTGTACTTTTTCTGGAGGAGTTCAAGTGCCTTGTTTTAGAGTCATCAATGGTAATTTTCATGAGAAGGTTGAAAGACTTGTTTTGAGGGCCTAGTTTCCCTGTGGATTTATTTTTTCCTGTTAATTTTTTAATGTGCTATAGATATGAGCAGGTTAAAGCTGGGAATACCTATTAAGGAGATGTTGAGAGATGAAATTATCACTTATGAATATGGATGTTCTTGGTTGCATGTTTCCTTGTAGAGGTAGCTTTGGATGGTCTTCCAAGAGTACATGGTTTGGATTTTTCTTAAAGGGAATGGAATTTACTCTAATGATTAATGTAATGCAATTTAATATAATGTGGAATAATGATAATGGTTATTTAATGGATAATGGATAAATTAACAAGCGTAATTTCACAAAAAATAAGAAGTAATTAATTTTTCACTTTTAAATTCTGGTTTTCTTATAAGATGTCTAGTTTTAGTAATGGAATCTTAGTGTCTGAGCATCATTTACTAATGTTGATTGTGAGACTAGGATAATGTTGATTGTGACACCAAATGAAAATGAATATATCACGCTTCCACTATTAATAATTAATGATGATATCATGTGTGCAGATGACATGTTTTCCATTACTTACGTCTCATGCTACTCATGTATCACGACTGCTTTTAGAGGGACGTCATGTGCCTCCCTTGAGTGTACGTAGATCTCACCATTTCCATCATACTGCACCACCTCCCTCTTTCGTCCCACATCTTTGTCGAGCTGGATTCTATGGAGTAGCGATGTGTGACTTCACATTTCTTGATCATCATCTCATTGCCGCACTTATATAGAGATGGAGACTAGAGTCGCATACTTTCCATTTCAGTGAGGGGGAGATGACTATTACATTGTAGGATGTGGCCATTATGTTGGTCCTCCCTATCGACGGACATGATTTGACAGGCCGAGTTCCATCAGATTTGCCTGAGCTTGTTCATAGACTTCTGGGCATAGAGGTCCAGGATGATGGTAGGACCATCGTCGGTGGTAGATTGCAGATTCCTTGGTTAGACCAGCACTTCACACATTTACCAGATGATGCTGATGACGTCATCGTTCTGTGATTTTCACGCGTATATATTTTGAGGCTGATCGGTGGCATGCTTTTTGTTAACCACTCTACTACTTTTGTGCACCTGATGTATCTATCTTTTTTGGAGGATTTGGAATAGGCAGGCCGATATAGTTGGGGGTCTTCCTGCCTAGCATATACAAACAGGGCCCTATGCAGCGCATGTCGCATCGATAAGATGCAAATCACATGATGCATGGTTCTTCTACAGATTTGGGTATGGGAGCACATACCTCGTTTATCTCCACATGCCTGTGCGCCATTACCCGTAGATATTGTAGTAGAGGCTCCATGTGGACGTTGGTATGTTTTTAATTCATTCTAATATATAACTTAATTGTATAAGATTATTTTATGAAATGTAAAAATAAAAATGTTATCTACAGGTGGATTCAGGCGCATCGACATTCAGATTCTCCTAGACATGATGTTCACGCCTACAGACTTATGTTAGACAGCATTCGACCAGACGATGTAAGTGATTATTATTTATATTGTTAAATCTTTACTCTTTACTGTACATCTATTCATTTATTAATTGATTATTCATTTTTTCTTTCAGATTACATGGATTCCATATACAGATGATATCCTTCAGAGTCTGCCCCCATACTGTACAGTGATGCTTGATATCGGCTCCTTCATGGTTCCACTGATTTATTTTCATATAGTTGAGTGGAATCATATGGATAGGGTTATGAGATAGTTTGGATTCCTTCAGCCAGTTCTTGACCCACCCAGTCAGTTGGATTCATTTCATTCCCTGAAGATTTCAGGGAAGAGAGATTTTGATTGGAGGAGCTACCATGCCAGATATGTTGCGTTATGGGATAGAAGACGGGGGGTCCCAGTTGCGAGGGGCAGGGAAAGTATGTTTTCATTTGATGGATCAGATAGATTTTTCATGCTGGTACATCAGGTCCCCAGTCAGATTTCTGACATGGCACGGACGGGGCTTCCATGACTTGGTATGCATTCTTCCTTTCACTGTTCAAAATATTTTTTATTCATATTAGTTAATAACGGAATTTGTTTTCACAGGATGCTTGTATTTGTCATCTACTTCATATGTATGATCCAGTGGAGAGAGATGACTTTGACCCATCATATTTTCACACCCTTGTATGACAGATGCTACCGTCGATGGACGAGATTTATCATGGCATTTTATTTGATCCACCACCTGCTGCGGAGGGCGCGGAGCTTGCTGAGCCTCACATAGATGTACCTGGGGGTGACGACCCTATTATGGATGTTGTTGTTCCACAGGAGGAGGCTACTCAGCTTGCTCGGCCACATGATATTGCTCCACTGGAGGAGGGTGTTCAGCATAATCAGTCAGATGCTCCTCCAGCTTCTCAAGCACAGCCACAGGTACTTACAGACGATGATTGGATTGAGTTCGATGTTTTATTGCAGTCATCTGCAGTAGAGAAGCCATCTACTTCCTATGTTGGTGATAGTTCCAACTGGCTTCCACTATCCTTAGATGTGGGCCAGGGTATAGGCGGTGAGACTGTACATCCACCACCTGTCACACAGGAGGATGTGGATGTGGCTGTCGTTGAGGATGCACAACGTACGCCAGATCAGAGACGTAGACAGACACGGCGTGGACGCATCCAGTATACGCCTGGCTATGGGACAAAGGAGAATCCATGAAGGAGGCATAGATTAGGTTGACATTTGATTTATGATAAATTTTTATGTGTATTACTGTTATCTAGACTTCTATTCTATTTTTAATAAGTGTATTACTATTATAAAATTATCCACCAATTTATATATATATATATGTGTGTGTGTATAATAAATAATATGATTAAATTAAATGATAAATATTAATTATATTAATTATTTTTAAATCAAATATATTCTGGATGAAAAGATGTGTGAACTTGAAGAAATCTTGAAAAATATTATTGATCTCAATGATTTAAAATTAGATGTAAAATCCTAGAATATCATGGAACACGATTATTTGTTTACAAAAATTAAATTTAATGGAGAAGAATTTGAATGAATAATGGATATTTGTGAAGAGTATATGATTATGATTGAAGATCAGAATAACTATAATATGTTCTAGAAGTTCATTTGGCTAATTTTGAGAAGATACATATTCAGACTTTATAAAAGGAAACAATTTCTACTGGTACGCAATCTAAAGAGTGAGATTATTGAGTATGCATCTCAAAACTTATTTTTAAAGTAAGTAAAGGATAAATGAAAGAGGTAAAAGGGGATGATTAAACTATTACCCATTAAAATATAAAACATCACCATCTAATTCGTCATAGGTCTTATAAAGACCTACATTATAAATAATTCCATTCAGTTTATAGTAGATCAACTTACAATGCTTTCTTACTTCATTACTATTTGAGAGTATTTCACACTCTATCAACATACCAATATATAAATAAAGAGGTAAGTTTACATGTATTAAATATTTATATTATATCTAATAGAGACCCAAGGATCTCTATGATGTTTTTGAGAATTATTTAACAAGCATTGGATACAAAAATGAGATTTAAACTACTAACCACACTAAAACTAATAGTAAGTCTAAATGGATCATTCATTGGCTTGTAGATTAGCTAATATATTTCTTGATCTATTTCAAGAGATATTGTGATCGACAACATTTATTAGTGTAATTCATATATAATAACAGTTTCCACTTTAGAATACAAATGGAACCATATGAGGATCTTTATAGAAATAGATGTATAACAACAACATGTTGAGATGATGTGAGTGAGTGAAAGATGCTAATATTATATCTTTCCCAATATATGTTAGAGAATACTCAAGCCATTATATTAATAATTATCTAATGAATATCTATTATTCATGAATATTATAAATAATTATTAACATTATTTCAATATTTTCTATTATTTAATTGATATTTATTAATATTTCTAAATTTTTACTTTAAGTGTATTAGTTTATAATTAATAGTTATACATTTTGAGGAGCATTTGAGCTCTCTGTGAGATGCATGAACCCCATTCACGCATCCCTCCTCTCAGGAGGATGCATGAACGGGGTTCACGCTTCTTCAGTGGGGGTTAGGATGCGTGAACGGCGTTCACGCATCCTATATCCAGTTTTAAAAATATCAGAACCCTAAACCCCTATCCCAAATTATTTGTTTCATAAAACCCATAAAAACCCCTTTTTTCACTGATAACACGTTCTTCATAAAAAAATATCCATTCAAGGTTTCAATAGGTTCATGAAATAATAAGGTAAATTAAGTTAGAAAATACTAGACTCAGAGAAAATAAGTGTGTACATATCCTAAAAGTGCACTCCCAGACATTCCAATCAGATAGAGAGCTGGCTGAGAATTGGAAGATGAGAATTCCCCTTAGAGTAGTTAGGTGCTCCTCTAACTTTGGGGAGTTTTCACAGTCACCATTTTGAAGGGATAGTGAATAAAATTAACTCTTGAATCATCAAATGGAAAAATAAGTTCTTCTCTTCTAATGGTAGAATTACATTTTAAATTTTTATACTCTCTTCAAACCCATGCACATTCTCTAGATTCTCAAAGTTCCTAAATCTGTAGTGTGGAAAATTTAATCCATCACGAATGGTTTGATTTGGGAATCTCATCAGTAAGGAAAATTCCATTAGGCAAGTTAGGCATGCATGGCTATAAATATTAAAGTGGGAGGTATTAATATTAAAAATGTGGAAGAGCCCATGAATGAAATGCAGGAGAAGTTATCATGGGAAGCAATAAAAGTGAAAACTACCCAAGGAAAGATTATTAAGGAAAAATATAGAAGGAATGAAATGTAACATCCCAGCCCGGCCTACCATCGAACTGATGGCCGGACCGGTAGGTCACAAGGCCTCAAGCACATCTCCCCGTATGCCAGAGGCTGCCGACTAACAGCGAGGGTCTCAAGAGGTGATAGTGGGGAGACTATACCCTCATATCAGAGTAGCACAACGATATTATCAGAGTAAATAACATTCAATAGCGGAAGCAGTAAGCAATTGAAAGATAGCAGTGATAGACCGGTAATAATATCCATTTTATAGAAGGTGACAACCTCCAGTTTACAATGCATGCATGTACAGATGACAATACAGTTATGAAAGCAGGAAACAATATAGCATGCTTTACAAACAATGCAAAAAGAAAAGACAGCAAAGCCCAATGGTGATCCCCTGAGCATCCCAAGCTCCCACTTGGTCCTTTGCTCCTAACTCCTCTGGTGCAAACAACATAGCATACAACCTAGGTCCTGCAAGCAATAAGGTCTACTCGGGTACCCCAGTGCAATGGAGACCCGAGTAGGGTGTGAGATATAAATCTTAGTAGGTCGGAACCACCGATATCAAACCCAGTCCAAACGGTGTATAAAAATTAAATAGTGATCAGGTATGGAGAAAAAAGTAAGTAGAATTACATAAGTAAACAACACCCATCCATGTTCCCAAGGGACACCTGACGGTTATACCAGCTTTGGCTCGTTGCCGTTAATTTAACCTGATCATGTCACCATATGAATATATATATATATATATATGGGCATTTAGATTATAGATGGTGTGGGGGTAAGAATGCCTCCCACCCATTAGTAAAGAATAGCGGGCACAAGGTAGAAATGCCTCTTGTCCCTATGAGTCAACTAGCAAGGGGTACGAATGCCTACCTTCCATCATTCGTGATTAGTGGGTACGAGGTAAGAATGTCTCTCATCCCTATCGGTCAACTGGAAAGGGGTATAAATGCCTCCCTTCCATCATTCATGATTAGTGGGCTTGAGGTAAGAATGCCTCTCGTCCCTATTGGTCAACTGGAAAGGGGTATAAATGCCTCCCTTCTATCATTCATGATTAGTGGGCACAAGGTAAGAATGCCTCTCGTCCCTATTGGTCAACTGGAAAGGGGTATAAATGCCTCCCTTCCATCATTCGTGATTAGTGGGAACGAGGTAAGAATGCCTATCGTCCCTATCATTCAACTAGCAAGGGGTATAAATGCCTCCCTTCCATCATTCGTGATTAGTGGGAACGAGGTAAGAATGTCTCTCGTCCCTATTGGTCAACTGGCAAGGGGTATAAATGCCTCCCTTCCATACACGTATAGAGATCGCATCTGACGTGGGGTAGACATGCCTCCCACCCATACTCAAGTAAGCTGGCATGGGGTATGCATGCCTCCCATCCATAATCATACACGTTCATTATCAGCATTATATTATGATACATTAGACAGTACCTCTTATGAATTTCAAGTAATCAGTCCACATTCACAGTCAATCATTCATGGTGTGGAATCAGCATGTACACACTCACAATACAAACATATTTATATTATACTACTTATGGAATTACCTCATAAGCATTCAAGAATCATACCACATACACATAGGCGAACACATTCACATCCACACTTAAGGCAACCCATCTTAAGTATCTAAATCGAGACACTCACATATTCATTTTACTAAACCGAGTCGTGCTCACTACGTATCTCAAGGCGTGGTCATACCACCCCAGTCCGTTCATTCCAGTTTATCCATTTCATCTTAAAGGATATTTTTTTATCGCTTTTTAACCATTTTATACCTTCTAGAGGAAAAAAATCATTTAGGTCATCCCACTAAGGTTACCATCTCACTCAATTTGCCTAACATGGAAAATTGACCTAAACACACGTATCACAGCTTTTTCGTCCCCTTTGTCTCAACAAAGCAAGTTCACATACAAGTCATAATAAGGCACCACAACAATTAAGCAGACAAGCATAAAAATTGTATCACTACTTTTAATCTTGAAGGCAGCACACCTCTGATTGAGGGGTTTTATTATTAAATCGTAGTTTAGTGACCAATAAACCTCTTTTATCTTATACCTACAATTCACACGATTTGCACAGCAACATTTAACCAGAACTAAACTTGCAGAATTAAAATGATAAGGCAGTGCAATATTAAACTCACTTTCACTTTACTTAAATAAAAGGGAAAGGATAGGGACCCTACCTCAATGTGGATCCATCCGTCCACTCCGGCTCTTGATGTTTTATAACTAAGAGTCGTAGGCGAGTCGCCTAGTCTTTGGTGAATCAAAACCATGCCAAAACCTCGAACGCACTATAACCAATGTGTTAGGAACTCATCAACATCAAAATCCCCAAATTCAACAAGAGATAAACCAAGCAAGGGGTGAAACCCTTACCCCAAAACCATACCGACGGTCTGAAACCTCCCGAACCGCTTCGCCTTCGGCGGTGGTTGCCGGAATGCGCTCCAAGGAGTCCCAACGGACCTTCCACGTGACCTAGAACCAAAAGAAAACTGAAAATCGGAAACACCCCAAAGCCCTAGGGTTCAGCCGCACCTCACCGGGCACTGATTTGGTCAAAAAGAAACCAAAGGAAGGGAGAATAAGCAAGAGGGGATCTTACCATGCATATTCCATGAAGAAACCTCAAGAAATCAGTCGGAGATCGAAGCGCAAGGAGGGAACCAGGGGGGTGTCGCATGCGGATCAAGGGGAGCCCCTCCCTGTGTCGTGCGGGTTGAGTGAGGGTGAGGGAGATTTAGATTAGGTTTTATTATTTTCTTTTATTTCAATTTTTTAATTAAAAACCTAACTCACCTGAGCGCACGGTTTGACCCGCACGGTTTGCCAAACCGTGTGCAAACCATGCAGAGTCTTCTGCCTCCAAGAGATCTCTCGTACGGGCTAGGCACGCGGTTTGGGAAACCTTATGTAGCCTGTGTGCAAGCCACTGCCTCTTAAAATAAGGCCGCACGGTTTAGGCCGCACGGTTAGCCAAACCGTATGCCAACCGTGCCCCCTCTACAGCTCCTTAAGAACAAGGGTCCGACGCTTCTGAAACCTCTCAGGCCACCTGAGAAACTTAACGGGCCTTCGCCCACGCTCAAAAACATTAAAAGGAAGGTTTCCAACCTTCGGAATCTTGTTCCAAAGCCTGGTCTCCAAAACGACCAGTTAGGTAAATGAAAAGTTCAAATTCCTTCGCTTTCTAACCCGATTCAAAACGTGGGTCATTAAAACCTTCCCACCTTAGAACTTCTCGTCCCTGAGAAGCCTTCAAGAACAACGTGCACCTCACCAACCTACAAGGGTCATGAATCTTCGTTCAAACGATCACGTTGCGTTCACAAATGTCCAACACACTCTTAAGCATCCATTAATGCTACGACGCTTAAGTCACCAAAACACGAGCCAACGCTCGTTTCCCGAACGAAACACCAAGATGGCTCTTCCTGAGCCCATCTACCCAGAGACACGAACCTATCGTCGTCTCGCCAAGCATCCAGCCACAGGTACTTCCCACCTTAGATTTTTAACGTTAAGCAACCAACTCCAACTACGGTTCGGACCACCGTTGGAATTAACTATCAAAGCATGCCCCAAGCGTTCCCACGACGCTTCTAGCGTGATTTGAAACAGATCAAACGGTCTATTACCCATCGACCTCAAGGCCCAAGTCAAGACGGTTGTTCATATAAGGCACCATCTGAAACAAAACGCACTCATACTTATCTGACGATGTGCCTTAAATAGTCCTCCACCAACCGCATTCATTTAAACCAAGGAGGAAAAGAGTCAATCCTCAACAACTGACCATTAAAAAGACGCCCGACTTAGACGACCGGCGTATTTCGAGCAAAACCAGGATGACTCCCTCCAAGGCACCTTATGTTTAACACAAACGTGTTCACCAAATCCTACACCCGACTTCCGATGACGTTTCCAAGATCGAACCATACGAGAATCCATGCATCCCGCGTGTAGTGCCAAAAGAGAACTACCCGAACAAGCCCAGCAGCTTTTAAGCATTAGCGCGGATAAGACCGAAGCTCTCTTAGTGCATCTTGGACAAAGAAGAGATAGGGGACATGTTCTTTGCAAAACAGAATACACTAAGAGGTTTTAACAGATTCCAGTTAGTCATACCAGACTAATGGAAGGAAGAACAGTCGAACCTCAAATGGTCGACTTCAAGGAACTCGGCTTCACCTGCCGACACATCCACACATTTTAAACCTGCATGACTCAAGGCATTCAAACGCGATCAAACCATTTCCAGAAGGAATTACAGGTAATGTCTCTTCTACTTGGAAGGACACATTTACCAGATTTGACGCAATGCGCTCCCAACCTTAGGAGTGTCCTAGTCGTCGAAGGAAAAGAAGATAAACTAGCCGAGCACAAACGCGCTAGTACACAAACACCGCAACGATCCTGTGACGCTCCTCTGCCACAATCACATCACCAAACAAACAAATAAGATCCAAAACAAGGAAGCCGACGTGTCAAAACACATGAGTCATTTGAAAACCTCATCCCGATCATCGTGACGAAACTAATTCATTAACGTCAAGCCACTCTACTGAGGAGATGTCCCAAAGCCGCAACGAAAGTCAAAACCCAACGACCACCCATCTGAACAAGGGTGTCATTAGAAAAACAAGGGTCCAACAAGGGACAATGGCACCCGAACATCACCTCACATCAGAAAACCCACGGTACAATCAAGGCATTAAAACGTTAAGGGTGCTATCAACCATAGGCTATCCCCTTACAAAGATCAAACATAGACCCTAATGCTGGTTCACATGAAACAAAGTCTCTAGGCTCAAAATCCAAACATCAAGCCACCGCTAAAGAAAACAAATCCTACGGAAACACCTACGGCCCCGTTCCAAGGAAACTCGATGAGAATCTAAAAACTACCCCTTATACTAGGGTTTGAACACACCACCACTGGTTCTATTACCAAGACCTTAAAATTTTATCTCGTTTAAACTCTAACCACACATCAAGAAAACATGAAAATTTCATAAAAAACTTCCTTTTAAGAACATCAAACATTCACAGACATCCCATATTTAACAATCAAAAGAGAAAAACAAAACCATTTAAACAAAAGGGCGACCTACTAGTTTCTCATTCTATCCATCTCAGGTTTTTCCAAAAAGCAACCCCAAAGAAGTTATTAAAAAACTTTTAAAATTTCAAACACCCCAATCGGGTTATCTCATACAACATTTTCCAACTGACCTACTCGGGTCTAGTTGCACATTTAACAGTTAGCCAAAACCCTTAAATTTCGAAATTAGGCAACATTTTACATTTAATCATTTCACAATACAGAAAGACTTTACATTTCATACGGGTTGCCATTTCCCAATTCATGAAGCACCCATACACTTCATGGATTGAAAATTGACTCCCCTTTTTATCAACACCAGATTCCAACCCAGAATTTAACATGCTCACATACAACCGTCCAAGTACACGGGTGACCATATACCAACCTATAAAGCGCCCATACCCTTTATAAATTGGAATTTGGATCCCCTTTTTAGTCAAAACCAATTTACTTTGGAATTTTAAACTTAGCAGTCTTTTACATTGGTTCGAATACACGGGTTACCTTTTCCCAGTTATAAGGTGCCCAAACACCTTACAACTGAAAACTGGCTCCCGTCGTTTTCGCAACCAATAAATATTACTCATTCCATAAATTACCCATAAAACCAAGTATGTCACTACAAGAAGCTAACACTAATGCATGTTGTAACAAGGAAGCACAACACATAAGCAAGAAAGGAAACATGGCATATTATCACTGAAACATGGTATCTAAATAGGCATGCTAGTAAATACAAGGCATGGCATGAAATCAAGGCACACAATTCAAATCAACAAGAGACCTAAAATGCAACTACATGGCATGGCACTATGCATGGAATGTTAATTTCCTTTGTGCCTCATATGATGCATGTAATGCAGTTTCCTTTCCATATCAGGCCAAAGGTAAAATTTTAGAAATTTCTTAAACCATAAATAGAATAAAATACAACAGTCACTCAGGGTGAACTCATATCAACTTTAATAGCAAACAACATGAACAACAATTCCCAGCCCTGTCCACTTGGTCATTTCCCATACGTGGGGTGATCAGTCCCAAGTATGGCTATTAGCCAAGCACCGACTCTTTTCTAATCTCATGTCTACCAACCCAAAACAATAAGACAAAAAGAAAAGAAACACCTCTGATACCACTTTGTAACGTCCCGGCCCGACCTACCATCGAACCTGTGGCCGGACCGGTAGGTCACATGGAATCAAGCGCATCTCCCTATATGCCAGAGGCTACCAACTAGCAACGAGGGTCTCGAGAGGTGATAGTGGGGAGACTATACCCTCATATCAGAGTAGCACAACGGTATTATCAGAGTAAATAACATTCAATAGCGAAAGCAGTAAGAAATTGAAAGACAACAGTGATAGGCAGGTAATAATATCCATTTTATAGAAGGCAGCAACTGCCAGTTTACAATGCATGCATGTACATATGACAATACAGTTATGAAAGCAAGAAACAATACAACATGATTTACAAACAATGCAAAAAGAAAAGACAGCAAATCCCAACGACGATCCCCTGAGCATCCCAAGCTCCCGCTTGGTCCTTTTCTCCAAACTCCTCTGGTACAAACAGCACAACATACAACCTAGGTCCTGGAAGAAATAAGGTCTACTCGGGTATCCCAGTGCAATGGCAGCCTGAGTAGGGTGTCAGATATAAATCTCAGTAGGTCGGCACCACCGGTGTCAAACCCAATCCAGACAGTGTATAACAATTAAACAGTGAGCAGGTACGGAGAAACAAGTAAGCAGAAAAACATAAGTAAACAACACCTGTTCAGGTTCCCAAGGGACACCTGACGGTTATACCAGCTTCGGCTCGTTACCGGTAATTTAACCTGATCATGTCACCATATGAATATATATATATATATAAGGGCATTTAGATTATAGATGGTGTGGGGTAACAATGCCTCCCACCCATTAGTAAAGAACAACGGGCACGAGGTAGAAATGACTCTCGTCCCTATGAGTCAACTGAAAAGGGGTACGAATGCCTCCCTTCCATCATTCGTGATTAGTGGGCACGAGGTAAGAATGAATCTCATCCCTATCAGTCAAATGTCAAGGGGTATAAATTCCTCCCTTCCATCATTCGTGATTAGTGGGCATGAGGTAATAATGCCTCTCATCCCTATTGGTCAACTGGAAAGGGGTATAAATGCCTCCCTTCCATCATTCATGATTAGTGGGCACGAGGTAAGAATGCCTTTCATCCCTATTGGTCAACTGACAAGGGGTATAAATGCCACTCTTCCATCATTCATGATTAGTGGGCACGAGGTAAGAATTCCTCTCATCCCTATTGGTCAACTAGAAAGGGGTATAAATGCCTCCCTTCTATCATTCGTGATTAGTGGGCACGAGGTAAGAATGCCTCTCATCCCTATTGGTCAGCTGGCAAGGGGTATAAATGTCTCCCTTACATACATGTATAGAGATCGCATCTGGCGTGGGGTAGACATGCCTCCCACCCATACTCAAGTAAGCTGGCATGGGGTATGCATGCCTCCCATCCATAATCATTCACGTTCATTATCAGCATTATATTATGATGCATAAGCCAGTACCTCTTACGCATTTCAATTAATTATTCCATATTCACAATCAATCATTCATGGTGTGGCATTAGCATGTGCGCACTCACAATACAAACATATTAATAGTATACTACTTATGGCATTACCTCATAAGCATTCAAGAATCATACCACATACACATAGGTGAACACATTCATGTCCATAATTAAGGCAACCCATCTTAAGTATCTAAATCGAGACACTCACATATTCATTTTACTAACATGAGTCGTTCTCATTACGTATCTCAAGGCGTGGTCATACCACCCCAGTACGTTCATTCTAGTTTAGCCATTTAATCTTAAAGTATATGTTTTTATCTCTCTTTAACCCTTTGATACCTTCTAGAGGAAACATATCATTTAGTTTATCCCACTAAGGTTACCATCTCACTCAATTTTCCTAACATGGAAAATTTACCCAAACACACGTATCATAGCTTTTTCATCCCCTTTGTCTCAACAAAGCAAGTTCACATACAATGCATAACAAGGCACCACAAAAATTAAGCAGGAAAGCATAAAAACTATATCACTACTTTTTATCTTGAAGGCAGCGCACCTCTGATTGAGGGGTTTTATTATTAAATCGTAGTTTAGTGACCAAGCAACCTCTTTTATCTTATACCTGCAATTCACACGATTTGCACAGCAGCATTTATCCGGAACTAAAATTGCAGAATTAAAATGCTAAGGCAGTGAAAAATTAAATTAACTTTCACTTTACTTAAATAAAAGGGAAATGAGAGGGACCCTACCTCAAGGTGGTTCCATCCGTCCACTCTGGATCTTGACGCTTTATAACTAAGAGTTGCAGGCGAGTCGCCTAGCCTTTGGTGAATCGAAACCACGCCAAAACCTCGAACGCACTACAACCAACGTGATAGGAACTCATCAACATCAAAATCCCCAAATTCAACAAGATCGAAACCAAGAAAGGGGTAAAACCCTTACCCCGAGACCATACCGACGGTCCGAAACCACCCGAACCGCTTCGCCTTCGGCGGCGGTTACTGGAACGCGCACCAAGGAGTCCCAAAGGACATCCCACATGACCTAGAACCAAAAGAAAACTGAAACTCAGAAACACCCCAAAGCCCTAGGGTTCGGCCGCACCTCACCGGGCACCGATTTGGTCGAAAAGACACCAGAGGAAGGGAGGAGAAGCAAGAGGGGAGCTTACCATGATGATTCTCTGAAGAAACCTCAAGAAATCGGTCGTAGATCGAAGCGCAAGGAGGGAACCAAGGGGGGAGGGGTGTCACGCGTGGCTCAAGGGGAGCCCCTCCCTGTGTTGTGAGGGTTGAGTGAGGGTTAGAGAGAGTTATATTATGTTTTATTATTTTATTTTATTTCAATTTTTTAATTAAAAACCTAACTCACCCGAGTGCACGGTTTAACCCGCACGGTTTTCCAAACCGTGCGCAAACCGTGCAGAGTCTTCTGCCTCCAAGAGATCTCCTGCACGGGCTAGGCGCACGGTTTGGGAATCCATGAACAGCCCGTGCGCAAGCCACTTCCTCTTAAAATAAGGCCGCACAGTTTAGGCTGCACGGTTAGCCAAACTGTGACCCAACCGTGCGCCCTCTGCAGCTCTTTAAGAACAAGGGTTTGGTGCTTCCGAAACCTCTCGGGCCACCCGAGAAACTTAACAGGCCTTCTCCCATGCCCAAAAACATTAAAAGGAAGGGTTACAACCTTTATAATCTTGCTCTGAATTACGGTCTACAAAATGACCGGTTCGGTAAATGAAAAGTTCAAATTCCTTCGCTTTCTAACCCGGTTCAAAAGTCGGGTCATTACATGAAAGAATTCATCTAGATGTGAATGGAACCCCTCTCATGAACAACATTCAACAGCCTCTTGAGAATCTTTGTGAGCAGTTCAGATGGATTGTGGGGAAAGACAACATCAACTTGTGGTCTGACTATTAGTCTAGTCTCCTTCATTTTACAGTATTCTGAGTCCCAGACATCACCCTTTGAAATTTTTGAAACTATCAGATCTTCATGAAAGTATTCTTTGACAAAAACAGAAGTTTCTGAGGGATATTATCCAGTTTATAGAGGAACTCGATTGTTATAGGTTCACAGATTTTGCTTCGGGATGCCTCAAGGCGGTGGAAATTCAGAGGATCACATGTTTCCAATAGGAGACTATAGTTAAGGAAGATAATTTATGGGATATATCAATTCCACCCAAATTCTACTTCCTCATTTAGATAATTCACAACCAGGCCCTTCCCATAGATGAAGAAGTACAGAGTGATGTCATTTAGTTAGCTTCCAAATGAACATGTTGCAGCTAGCAGAAAGTCAAGAGCACTCACCATTTATCCATGGAGGAGATAAGGCACACTTCATCTGGAAGATTTTTGGAAACATCGTTGTCATAGAGGTTCAGGATCTCTCTATAATTGATTTTATTTCTACATGGTTTCAGGACTCAGGAAACTCAAAAATAGAGATCCAGAAGCACCGTATGATTATTGTTGTTGGATGTCAGGTCATCTGGGAGGCCCAAAATGAAGATAGATGCAATGGTAATAAAATGTCATCAAATCATAGAAAGGTTAAAGACTAATCACTCACAGTAGATCTTAGATCCTTGTTCAAGTAGATGGATCATTTCCTACACTCTATAATCATACTCCACCTCTGATTAGAGGAAATTATATCAGATCTAATCTTGGATGGTGGGTGAGCAGGAGTGCTCCCACCACAAGGTTTATATTTAATTTGGATGGTGCATGTATGTAGGGCACTATTAAGGGTGGAGGAATCACCCATGAATCGGAAGGGATCGGTGGTATTGGCCTTAGATGTATTTTATTGCCAGAGAAATTCCCTAAAATCTGAAGGAAAATTCACACTAAATTGGCATTGTCTTTGAAATCAACTCAATTTCAATCCCTCTGTGGTAGAAATAGACTCTTCTTTGGTGTCCAAATTTCATTGTGGTACCGAAAAAATCCACTGGTTCATTGTTTACGAAATTAGAGATTTCACAGGTTTGACCAGTTAGGACATAGTTATTAGTCACCCTTGGGAAGAGTGTATCATGGAAGCAGATGACCTAGCTTCAAAATCCTAGCAAGATGACACCTTCATCACCTATACAAACATTATCTCTCTTCCTTTGGACTGTACTAAAATTATCATAGGATATTCCCACGGGCTCCATCACTATTGTTCCCCATGAAGGCTTGGTTTTATTTTTTATCATGAACTGTATCATCTTTTTCATAATAAAAACATTAAATTTCTATTAATCAGTAAATGTTTCACTAGTGTATTCACTATAAAGTTGATTATTCCTTGAAAACTGAGTCTTATGTTAAATCAAGCTGTAGTTTTAAATCTTCTTGAAAGGCTATGAAATTTAAGAGGGACCTTAGATAAAGTGAACCAAGCTTGATTCCCTTTAAGGAAAAAATTCATAATAAAGGAAGAAAGGGAGGTTGAGTCTAACCTCAATAATAAGATATTCAAATGTCACCTCCATCACATATAGCTTCATGAAAATCCCAAAAAACTTCTCTAGCTTGTACCCTCTCATTCAGGGACCTGGGTTCCAAAAAAACCATACCAATTTAATCAATAGCATAACTTCAGATTCCATAACATGCAAATTCCAGAAAAATAAATAGACTATAGAATATCACCCTTCATTTACCTTCATTAAATTTTACTCATCAATCCAATGATTTATGAAAAAATAATAGAGAATAATTGGAATTCAATGTCACTACCTGAGTTATCATACAAATCCAAGTATACCATAGTAGTAAGGTTAGAGTTGTGGCTTCCTCATGGAGACACATATTGTAACTGTGAGAGCATGGTAGAGACCATTCATTGGATACTTTACTTTCGAATAATGTGGAGGTGGACTTCATTGTGTCTTTCAAAAAAGGTATTACCTGCACAATAGGGAAATAAACATTCAAAGTTAGCCTTTAATTTATAAAAAATGTGGACTTGGCCTTAGGTTTGAAATAATAAATTGTATAAAGTACCCATTATATCAAATTCTTCTAGTCAATGGGCTTAACAGTATCAATAACCTTCCTTCTAGCAATCATCTCCATGAAAATTAAACCAAATCTATATCATCTTACTTAGTAGGAAACCACCCAGCCCATGCATACTAAAGAGAAAAATATAGATAGGTCCCCATCACCATCGTAGAAACTTGGTTTTTATCCCAAGTTGGAAATATCTATAAAAGACTAAAATAAAATAGATTTGTATTGAATTCATCATTAAGAAATATGTTCAATGCATTGAAATCAAGGTATATTACTTGTGAGTAAATCAATTCAAGTAAAATTGGAAGATGAGTACTATGAAATCCTATAAAGTTGGACCTTGTGATGAATATTCTATCATGACCCTAGGTTTCTAGAATATGAATTGAGATTGATGTTTCACAAGCGGTCCCATACTAGATTTGGATCCAGAATGGTTAGAATGGATTCTTTCATGATGTGGTTTATGAACATCTCTATGAGTATTGTAGTTATTCTCTTAAGTTGGGACATAATTTGAAGAACTGTTTAATCAAGGAAGTACACATTCAGCATTAAGAAATATGGGTTGAAAAGGGCATTCACAATCTGGGAAAGGCTGGGAATGGTTTCCCCCAGTTGAGGCTAGCCCCTCTAGAACTCAAGATTATAATGGAGGGAATTCTACTGCTGTAAAACCTGATGTTGTTCATAATCTCAATGGACCTTCTAATTCACATTCAACTCCCCTCGATCTCTCTAAATTTGTGAAGGTTATACATCATGGCCAGGTCAAAATTGATGGTAAGAAGAGAATCAATAAGAATGACCCTGGAACAGCTCAACCATTGCAATAGGAGGAACAGAATAAACACTCTGAACATAGTGAGTCCTCACTAGAAGAGTATGAACAACCTAGCCAGATTGAAGAGGCCTACTTAAAATCGAGTGAGAGGGAAGGAAAAAAGGAAGTGAAGGATTCAGATGGTTTCATCTTATTGAATCCTATAAAAACCGAAAATCATAGATATTACTATATCTGGGAGAAGAAAATTGTCCATATATCACTTGAGTCCTCTAGAAATGATAAAATGAATAATACTCCATAACATGTAGTCAATGAAAATCTTAATGTATACACTAAAATTTATTAAAGGAAGTATAGAAAAGATGATGAACAATATAACCCAACGTATAGAAAATCATATCAAATTATAGAGGATTTGGGGGAAGAACTAAACTCTTGGATAAATGAGCAAGATGAAATTGTACATAAAAAGTAAAAAGAGGGTGAAATAACTGCAGAGACATATCTTCAAATCAGAAAATGGATGTTTATTATGATGGTTGGAGAATTCAAACTGATTCATGATTTTTATTTCTGGGACATTCCTAGTAATTAATCTACACTTTTCTGTTTGATTCATCCTTTTGGTTACATCTTACCTTTTGAATATTATTTCTTTGAGATAATTGTGGCTTCTCATATAAGGCAGAAAGTTAGTATGAATCTATCTGAATGGATTACCTGATTTAATCTAAGTGTCACAGCGGTGTTTGAACTTTTGTTTGCCATTATTTCTATGTGAAGCTTGTGCGGTGTTAGCATTATCTACCTGTTTTGCTGCTAGATGGTCACTGGGTGACTTTTGATTGTTGTTCACATATATTATTTCTACTGATGTGAGTTTTTCTTGCACTATTTGTATCCCAAGACTAGATCACGATGTCTACATTTTTTCAAATATGAATGTTCTTGTGAATTTTGAATAGCGATTTGTTTTTATATGGACTATCAGAACTTGGATACATATGGCTTGGTGTCCAACCATGATGGTTATTAACTGCTAGCTGGAGGCATGGTCTCTTGGAAAGTGTTGAATCCGAGATGTGGAGTTCTCTATGTTTGATAAAGTTTGACATATGGACCTATATGGGCATATATCTGGATGGAACTTACGATTAATCCAAGGAATCTTGCCTTGAGGATCATTTTGGGTATATTATTGATCAATCAGATGATTTTGATGGTGCAGAAATTGTCCCTCTTGGTGATTTTGTCAACATACATAGCTCTCTCTTCATTTTGGTTGAAAATTCATCGACTGTTCTGGAGGAGAGTATCCTGAATGTGATGATGAAGGTCACATAATTGGTTCTATAGAAGATATAACACCTCCTGGAAAGGAATGCAGTTGGGGATGGAAATGCTGAAAACGGTGATGGGGCATGGTGGTTCCTAACACTTCACATTATGCAGATTGAGTATCATCCCCTCTAGATGTAATGAAGAGTTGTTTTATTGAATTTTACTTGAACATCCATTCTTACATAGGATGTTCAAGACCAAGACGCTGGTGTGAACCTACATCATTTTTCTTAAGTTAGCTTTAATGATTTTTTCCCAACTTCCTGATGGTGTAATCTCATTACACCTCATGTGTTAACTGTACCACTTGATTTTTATAGAAAATGTGGGAATGGGGGCTTTGTTTTTACAAATAATTATAATAGAAAAGTGTAAAAATTATCAACTAAACATAAAACCAACTGCATATATTTGATAGAATTTACCTTGACTCCCATCTTGAGTACACATGGAATTAATACATGCTGGATTTTAGCTTCCCCAGCTATCATATTTCCATAATCCTGTGAGAAAATTAACCACCTGCACATACATCTAATTAGCTCCACCTTAGAAACCTCCTAGTCATGTTTCTTTTCCACACTCTTCATTCGATTTCAACTATAAATTTGTTAAGAAAACCAAGGCAAATTTACCTCCTAAACAAAATCCCAATTAAACATAATAAAAATATGGCATTAACAACATGAGTAACCTTATAAAATATTTTAACAGTGATGGAATTAACAACATGAGAAACTCTTTGATGGATTCATACTAGAAGTAATTTTAAAATATTTTAACAGTGATATATTACATTTAAACAGATGTAGAACATAATCCTTCAACCGTGTTGAAGAATTTCTTGATGTTATGGTTCTGGGAATCTCTATTGAATCTCAAAGTTAAGAAAAAACATGGGACTCTATGGGTAACGTGTTGGTGCACTTATCATTCTGTGTAAGACTGCTGATGTGGCAATTAGAGTTGAGATTCATCTTAAACTTTTCATCAGGCCCATGTACTCAGGCCCAACCATTCATAAAGAATCCATTGGCTACTACATGATAAAAATAGGATGAACATAACTAGGATTACACAAACATATTTTTACACATTTTACAGACAGATTAAGATTTCACAAACTGATATTTACACAATTTATTTAATGAGTTTATAGATTAAGAAGCTAGAGTTCAAGAATTATTCAAATAAACATCTTGACCACACCTGCCCATGATCTCTAGAAATACAATGGTGTCAAATGCACAGGCCCTGTCCTCCACCTATCCATGATCTCTAGGAATGTAGTGGTGTCAAATGCACAGGTACTCTATTCCTAACTTGAAAGTCTTTGACAGTCGATCATGCCCTTCATGCATGCCCTCTATGATCTTAAGGTAGTGTGTAGCTATAAATCCAAGAATGAATCAAAGCAGATAAGTAGAAATCTGATCAACACACATAAAATGCTAAACAGAATCTGTTCAACTTCAGGAAAAGATAGGCAGTCCTAGAATTTTGCAAGCCTCTGATATAGAATCCTGCGCTTGAAATCAGAAGGCATGTCTAAAACATTGAGACAAAGTAGATATCAATGAAGAAAAAATCAGAGGACATGGTGAGAACTACAAGCATATTAGTCCCAATGTTTTAGATCTGAAAACTTCAAAAAATGCTCATGATCAAGAGATCTAAACAGAAACATTTCATCTACAAGGAGTTCCTAACAACCGCCAATCAAAGAAGATCCAGAATTATAAAAATCAAGTCCAGATATCAAAAAATGGAGAGAACCAGACTGAAAAGACCCAAATAATTCCATAAAGCCAATATAATTTAAATACATGGTCAAACTTCATGAAAAGACAAGAAGTTTCAAGAAACATATTACAAACATGTTCAAACACTAAGAGAATTTACATGAAACTGAATGAAACTTCGTCAGTAATCTATTTCTCGAAAACATCATATATCACTATTATGGAATCCCCATTACTTCAAATGAGCTATTATCTGCTGTAGCGGAATCCCATAACTTCTTCGGTAGTCTATATATTTTTTACAAAAAATTGTGGAATGAATTTGTCACCCAATTCATGCCCTAAAGAAATTTATTAAAGATAGATTATTACAATACAAAATCAAGTTGTAATGAGATTAAACAATAAAATAATTAAGGGAGATACAAGATGATGTAATGATAAAACTAAAAAAAATCTCACAATCCATCATACCTTCTAGGAACATCCAACCTTCAAGTAAGAAATCGCTTTATCCAAAAAAGGAGGAAACTCCAAGATATCACCAAAACCTCATAAGTAAGATCTGCAGTCTTTAGGAGACATATTAAAGAACTCTAAAATACATCAATACAGAATGAGTAACATCATAATTTCAAGCAGTAGAAGTTATAGGACTGCATAGATAAAAAAACACCTGTAAAAAATGAAAACTCCCAATAGATGGAGAATTTTTTTTTGTGCATGTCATCCTTGCGCAGCGGCCATGCTAATCTTCTCTATATCGTTCCAATTTTATCGGATGTCTCTGAAGAGACACCCAATAGATAGAGAAGATCAAATCATATATTCCAAAAATAATGCACTAGCAATTCTCCAGTGCATGAAAAATATGCAGATGAAACCAAAGGGGGGGGGGGGTCAGAGAAGGTCACTGCCAACATCATAAATGAAATTCCGTATGTCCAACAGTCTTTATAAACATTGGGATGTTTCAGAAAAGCAATAAGCCTCTATTCCCTCTCTTAAAAAGGATTAAGAGTTAGAATATGAAGAACCGTGCATACAATATGGACAGCCAACCCGTGGCATCCAAAAAAGCATCAAAATAAACTGATTCAAGAATCACAACATTAGGAAGGTAATTCCCAAAAAATCATATCAAACAGGAAGAAGACCCAGTCCACAAAGAAAAGGCAGGGTAGTCGGTGTCAAATTTCCCCCAATTATATTATCTTTCAAGCTAACACTTAGAAACATCAAATGAATTCCATCAAGCAACAAGATAATGATCTAAAAAACACTGATGTCCACTAGCACATTAATCCTCTATCCAAAGTAAACTGCCATAAAAAAACCAATAAAGCACAACAATAATATATAATGAATACTCATTTCAAAGAATTAACAAAATGGAAAGTACCAATTGAGATTGAGGGTGAACATTTACAATATTAATCTCAACTTTAAATTAATCAATAACCATAAAATGCACAAGAACACTCCAGAAAGAAGAAAGTTTCAGAAAGCAGGCATAAACAAAAGTAAGAAGCAGGTCTCAAAAATTTACTTCAGAATAAAATTCAGAAAATAAATGTAACAAGTGAAAGAGATACTCACCTAAAGAATGCAGTTTTATCCTCTGAATTTATCCACAAAACATCACCCTTCCTCTAAACAATAATGCAACCTTGTTGAAATATAAAATTCAAAACAATTTTAACCATTAATTACAGCAATGGAGTTCAATTTAAAAAAGACATAACCAGACAGTAAAGAAAATAATAGAAGATGAAAGTGATATCAATAACCTCTAGTTGTCCAGGATGAATTCAGAAGTAGCCTGAAATTGATACAAAAAGAGAGCACCACAATCTCCTTGTTTCCATTAATGTCCAGTTTTATTGTTCCAACAAAACAGATTGATTCAAACATGAGATGCATCATTACAGTTAAAAAAGAGAAACAATCAGGCCTAAATTAGAGTGGTGATGTAAAGAATCTACAAGGCCAAATATTGATTTTTATTTTGAATCCCAAGGCCCTAAATGACCCCCAAACTAATAGAATGAAACTCCAACATGTGAAAAGACCCTTCTTCTAATGTTAAAAGAATATAGTCTTTGATACTTGGAAAATTGTGGCGAGAACAGATTGAGATGTTAGAACTCATATTTAAAACTCAACAGAGAGAAAACATGTTTTGAAGAATAAAGGTGCTGCCAAAACATAAAGGTATCAAGAAGGTTAAAAAAACATTCCTCCCTAAATTAAACAGATTCATCCATTTTGAAAGACAATTTAGTGCATACATGCATTATTTCAATGAAAATTGAAAATGATTTACAATTAAATGCACGGAACAACATGTAAATCAGCTCTTTTCAGTAGGATAAGAGACAAATTTAGTGAAAATTTAACATTACAATCAACATGGAAACATTTTTTTATGACAAACCTACCAATTATTTTCAACAAAATAATCATGAAATTTAAATTTCACAATAAACAACAGCATGTATTAAAACTCAACACTCAATCAACATGCAAGGTATTTCAGAGTCTAGGCATAGAAACTCATCAATAAATAACCATAAAATTAAGTACATACTCAACGAGCACAACACCAACATGTCTTTAGACTCAACACCCAGAATGTTTTACAAGAAATCAAGTAGTTTTCTAATAACCAAGTTGTACAGACATAGTGTAGTGATTATTTGAATTCAAATATTAGGCACTAACACACAATCATCATAACAAATGGGGTTCTGAAAGGTAACAAAATGAATGAGAAGTTTGATTCATATTAAAATCAAATAAATAAATTACTTCCCTATAATGAGAGGGTGTTATCCTCAAACCATCCATACTCCTATTTCTAAATTGCACTCAACCTGATGGTGGGTGGCTGAGAATCTAGGCTGAGAGGGGATAGGGATGTTAGGTGATGCAGAGTAGGGCTAGGCCGATTATGGAAGGTGGGTTGTGGTGGGGTTGCACAGGTATGTCGAGGATGGGGGGGGGGGGGTTGGGACACCACAGATGGAGGGGTCGTGGTGGGATGCTGAGGCATTGGGATGCTTGGGATGGAGGGGTCGTGGGGGGATGCTGATCGAGAATATTGAAAGAGCGCTTTCGTGGGCGCCCTCAAATGATTAGTGTAATTTGGGGTACTTAGGTGCAGCAGAGTAGCTGACCAAGGTCGTCTCTCAAAGGAGGAAGTGAATTTAACAACTTATTAGAGGTATTCTAAAACATAAAATAAAATAGAATAGAATAAAAACACTACTTTAAATGATTGGGGTTTGTTGTAGTTTATGAATCTAGAAGAAGTTTGCTGGAAGAATATTGTATAAATTTTTTTTGGTTTTTAGTTTTGAAATGAATTTCAATTTAAATGACACAACAAGAAGATGTTTTTTTTAGAAATCTATTTAAAAAGAGTAATCGATCTAACTCTACCTATTCAATCATTTATTAATAATTATCATTTAAATTAATATTCACTTAATTATGATCCCTTAATTTGTTAAATCCCGAACCCTACGAGAATTAACTTTACCACGAAGATTGAAGTGAATTTTAACCTTAGGATAACTTCGGAACATGCAATCACGACACCCTGCTTTGATTGATGCTCTAAAATTAGCTTATGGTCAGTGGTAAATTAAGGCACATAACCACTCTGGAAATGAGGATTAATTGAGTTTAGGGATTATATTTGATCTCTACAAATTGATCCCATGTGGTTTTGAATTACCGGTTAAGGTTGCGCTCTCACAGTTCACACAATTCCCGACCTCGCGTGTTTTGTGTTAACTATTCAATTGCTTGCTTAGTTTCATTTAAATTTAAAACTCAATTAATAGATCATAATATTTGAATTACAGTAGCTCATTGATTCAAAATAAATGAATGAAGAAGGATAGAGGTCGATCGATTACTAAAAAGAACTACTCTTCCATGGGTGGTGTAGTCATCGTGGAGACGTTTTGCATAAGCAACGGATTGAAAGGGTAGAACCCAATCTTGTCTCCACTCTTGATTCCAACCCAATTAAGAAGATTAAGAGAAGAATAAATTTAAAAAAAACAGAAGAAAAGAGAAGAAATATAAGAAGAGCAATGAAGTTTATTACACAAATGAAAACATTACAAAATGAAGAAGAGAAGGAGGCTTCGATGAGGGGATCCTTGCTTCAAGAGCTACCCCTATTACAATGGTTGGAGAATTTGGGTGAAACAAATTATCCTCTGCCTCCAATCTCCCAATGCACGTCCCAACCCCTCCAAATGAGAAAAACTCCAATTTATAGAGGGGAGGGGAGGAGAGGTTACAAGTGGTTTCAAGTGTGAATGTGGAAATTCGGCCAAATATTTTATGCCAACTTGAACCGCCCATTTGACCACCAAAACGCGTGAATTGGCCGGCCTTCCAGAAGGATGATTTGTGCCACATTATGTCCCCGAGCGTTCATCAAAATTTGGGCTCAATCCAAGCCCGTATGTAGAATATATGGCCCAAATACAGAACCTTCTCCATTCTGGAGAGCCCAGCCCAACTTTGACTTCATGGCCCAATTTCAACAACCAAATGACCTCTGTAGCTTTAGTGTCCTGAATAAAAGTTGTAGATAATTAAGTTAGGAACACTGTTACAAAATTTCAAATTAAAATAATAAATATAAAAATATTTATCTTCGAAATACTACAGTGAACTATTAAGGGTAAAACTGGAATTTTCACCAAATTTTCAAATGAATGATCAAATCCCAAATATTTTATAAATAAACATATTTAACACAATGTGAGGAAATTATATCATTTATTATCAATAAAATATTCAATAAAATAGTGTTTTATCAACTCCCCCACACTTACCCTTTTGCACACCTGGGCAAAACCTCATATCAAGTAAACATCAATATCAAATCAAAACCAATTTTAAAACACATATCTTTAAGATCAATAAATTTCACACCAAGAATAAAAAAGATATCATGCCTCATAAAAAACCTTATTTTAAGTTCTCCATTTATATAATTCAATATATTTCCACTTCATTTATCCACCCATGCACAAAACACTTACCTCGCTTGAATTTTCTCTCATCACTCAAATATCAATTTTTTTTTTGCAATGTCTTTCTCATCCAAACTCATACAAGGGTCACCATAGGCTTGATAGATTCCTACATCGCTACCCGATGTGAGTCAAGGACATATGTTTATCATGAGTACTTTTCAGGTTTGTTCTGTGGCTTTCGGTTGGTAGGATTAAGATGCGAAAAACTCTGAGGCTGAATGAGGAGGGCTTGACTCTTTTGAAGCAAAATTGCATTAATCTAATTTTCACTTAAATATGGTCTTCTCTTCAATTCCCATAGTATCAATTCAGCTCCATCATCATGAAAAGTCATGAAAGGTTTACACCATTCATCATTTCAGCATAAAAAATGTCAATCTTCTCAAACATGATTTTCTTGAAAGCTCCAGATGGGCACAACTTTCCACCTCAATTAGAAGCTCCAGAAAAGGCACAGCTTCACTTGTCATGAAAGCTCCAGAAAAGGCACAGCTTTCAATATAATGACTTTCTTTAGCAGCAAACACATCTCTTCAGAATTTAATTTTCCACCCAAAGTATCACATAATGTGGTGGCACAACACAAGACAGCTTCCCCCACACTTAAGCTCAACTAGATTATGCAATTTCACTTCAAGAGTTGGTTGGATAGGGAAAATTGTCTTGTAATGTGGCTTAACCTAACAGGATGTGCATGGATTCTAAGGGCTACAAGGATTAAATATTCAAGGTAGGCCATTATAAAAAAAGATTCTTTGAAAAGGGGGCTTTAATACCAAACAAATGCCTCAATCATTTAAACATATGTACCTCAAACCCTCAAGTTTTGACAGGAATAGATCAAATTCTGGTTAAATCAAGTATGGTTTGGTTCTCTCAATAAGTGAGGTGAATGTAAAGAATATGAAAATAATGGTTTAGAAGCCTCACAGGAAAGTGATTTCAAATATAAAGACAGTGAGATTGGCATGGGATTCAAAATTCAGCGTACTTTGCATGAAATTACTAAATATTTGAACTTGAAACAAAGTCATTTCAGCATTCATTTAAGCTTAGTTTCAAGGGGTAAATTGTTTCACTTATTGATATGGATTTAAAAATGGTGATGAGAATCATTTCAGCTCAAAAGTTTCAAAAACACACAGAAAAGTGTAAAATAAACACACAAATTTTGAAAAACACACAATTTTTTTTTTGTTTTTTTTTAACAGGAAAACAATTGAAATTACTAAACTAAAAGGTTCCCTCCCCCACACTTAAAATATTGCATTGTCCTCAATGTGAACCTATGAGATGATATATGCACATGAAATGAAGAATTTTTTAAATAGGACAAATAATATAAAAGTGAAAGGGTTAGGAACAGCCTGATGTGATCAAGTGATGATGGGGTCATGCAGTGTGATAAAATCCACTGCATCAGTAGGATGGCCCTCAATGTATCTCTTCAAACGTTGCCCATTGACTGTAAAGCTCCTTCCAGTGTCCTCTTGTGTGATCTCCACTACACCATAAGGAAAAACATTAGACACAATATAAGGACCTAACCATCTGGAACGCAACTTACCAGGCATCAACTTCAGTCGTGAACTATAGAGAAGGACTTTCTCTCCAACATGAAACTCCCTTTGTTGGATCATTTTGTCATGAGCTGCTTTTGATCTTTCCTTGTAGAGCCTTGAGTTCTCATATGATGACAATCGAATCTCCTCAAGCTCTTGAATTTGCAACTTCCTTTGAATTCCAGCTTGGGCCAAATCCATGTTACATTTCTTTATAGCCCAATATGCCCGATGCTCGACTTCCACGGGGAGATGACACGCTTTCCCAAAAACAATCCGAAATGGGGACATACCAATGGGGGTCTTGTATGCTGTCCTATAAGCCCACAATGCATCATCCAAGCGCTTGCTCCAATCCTTCCTATTTGGCTGCACGGTTTTCTCCAAGATTTTTTTCAACTCACGATTTGAAACCTCAGCCTGGCCATTTGTTTGGGGGTGGTATGGTGTTGATGTTTTGTGTGTCACCCCATACTTTCAAAGGAGGGAAGCAAAATTCCTATTGCAAAAGTGTATCCCTTGGTCACTGATGATGGCCTTTGGTACTCCAAACCTGCAAAAAATCTGTGCTTTGACAAAGTCCACAACAACATGAGAATCATCAGTCCTGGTGGCCTTGGCCTCCACCCATTTACTCACATAATCAACAGCAACCAAAATATACAAAAATCCAAATGAACTAGGAAAAGGACCCATAAAGTCGATGCCCCATACATCAAAAATCTCACAAAATAGTATGGGTTGTTGGGGCATCTCATGTCTCCTAGAAATGTTCCCAGTGTGTTGGAAACGAGAGCATGACTTACAAAACAAATGGGCATCATGGAACAAGCTAGGCCAATATAATCCAGAGTCTAAAACCTTCCTAGCTGTCCGTTGGGGTCCAAAGTGTCCACCACATGCAAGTGTATGACAGAATTGCAAAACAGACTCAAACTCATGATCAGGAATACACCTCCTAATAACTTGGTCACTACACATGCGCCAGAGGTACGGATCATCCCACACATAATACCTAGACTCACTTTTTAATTTTTGGACTTGATGCTTCTTCAAATTTACTGGGATTTCAGAGCCAACAATGTAATTAACTAAATCAGCATACCAAGGATGCTTACCTGAGATGGTATAGAGATGCTCATCGGGGAAAGTGTCCCGAAGTGGTACCTGATCCAAGGTGTCACCCTCTAGTGTGTGAGTAATCCTACTCATGTGGTCCTCCACCAAGTTTTCTGACCCCTTTTTTTCCTTTATCTCGATGTCAAACTCTTGAAGAAGGAGCATCCAACGGATAAGTCGCGGCTTTGCATCTTGCTTCTTCAGGAGGTACCTCAAAGCTGCATGGTCAGAAAAAACAACTACTTTAGAGCCCAATAAATATGAACGGAATTTATCTAAAGAAAATATGACAGCAAGAAACTCCTTTTCTGTGGTAGTGTAGTTTGATTGGGCTGAATTTAGCGTCCTCGATGCATAGGCGATCACATGTGAACGTCCCTCCACCCTCTGAGATAAGACAGCTCCAACCGCAAAGTTGGAGGCGTCACACATAAGCTCAAATGGAAGGTCCCACCGTGGGGGCTGTATGATTGGTGGAGTGGTCAGACACTTCTTCATCTCATCAAATGATACCCTACATGAATCATCAAAATTGAAGTCAATATCTTTTTGAAGCAATCAAGATAAGGGTAGAGTGATCTTACTAAAATCTCTGATGAAGCGTCGATAAAATCCAGCATGCCCAAGGAATGATCGAACATCACGCACACATGTAGGATATGGGAGGGATGAAATAATGTCTACCTTATATTTATCAACTTCAATTCCATGTTGTGAGACTATATGACCTAAGACAATTCCCTTTTCGACCATGAAATGACATTTTTCAAAATTTAAGACCAGATTCTTCTCAATACAACGATGCAACACATCACCCAAACTAGAGAGACATTCATCAAATGAGGACCCATAAACTGTAAAATCATCCATAAATACCTCCATGCAGGTCTCAATGAAATCTAAGAAAATACTCACCATGCATCTCTGGAAGGTACCTGGGGCATTGCAAAGTCCAAATGGCATCCTTCGGTAAGCAAATGTACCGAATGGGCAGGTGAATGTTGTCTTCTCCTGGTCCTCTGCTGCAATGGGAACCTGAAAATAGCCAGAAAATCCATCCAAGAAACAATAGTGTGTCTTCCCAGCTAGTCTCTCAAGCATCTGGTCAATGAATGGAAGTGGGAAATGGTCCTTACGAGTGGATTGATTGAGTTTCCTATAATCGATACACACTCGCCAACTGTTTTGTACTCTCACAGGAACTAACTCATCATTTTCATTTTTTATAACAGTGAAACCAGTTTTCTTTGGTACAACCTGAACAGGGCTAACCCATTGTGAGTCAGAAATAGGGTAAATGATACCCACCTCAAGTAATTTCTCAACTTCTTTCTTAACAACTTCTAGGAGGGTGGGATTTAGTCTCCTTTGTGGCTGTCTCACCGGTTTAGCCCCATCCTCCAAGAGAATCCTATGCATGCAAATGGAGGGGCTAATACCTGATATGTCTGCCAATGTCCAACCAATTTCCCTAATGATATCTCTCAAAAGATTCAAAAGTTTTTCTTCATGTTCAAAAGAGAGATTGTTAGCAATTATGACAGGTAATCTATCACCACTGAGAAAGTATGCATATTTGAGATTTGGGGGCAATGGCTTGAGTTCCAATGTAGGTGGGTGATGTATGGATGGAGAAATTGATGCAACAGACATATCTGCACAATGAACATCAGTATCAGAATAAAAATCATCACAATCAGAGAATAAAGCACCAAATCCATCAGCATACTCAATAGCCATGTCATAATCAGAGTTCACATGATCAAAATCAGAATATCATTCCATTTCAAAATCAAATCTTAGAGAGTCTTGTTCCTTAAAAATGGGTGTAGAAGTATTCTTAGACATCAAACTAGAACCAATACTCATAATCTCCCTAAGCATAGGACAATCTAATTCCATGATGTTTTTACTTGGTGGTTCAAAATGGGAGATAACAAAAGCAGAATGGTCCTCTGAGGGGTACTTCATGGAATCCATAACATTAAATATCACAACTTCATCTCCAAACTCCATGGAAAGTGTACCCTCATTGACATTTATGATAGTTTTTGCAGTTTTGAGGAAGGGTCTACCTAAGATAATGGGGGCATGAGAACTTACCTGATCATCCTCCATGTTAAGAACATAGAAATCCGCTGGAAAGATCATGTCTCTTACCCGGACAAGTACATCCTCAAGGACTCCCGCTGGATATGCCGTAGCTCTATTCGCCAATTGCACCACTACTCTTGTTGGCTTCAACTCACCAACCTGCAAGGAAGAGAATACAGAGTGAGGCATCACATTTATGGAAGATCCCAAATCACAAAGAGCATCAGAGAAGTGCGACTCCCCTATGGTACATGGGATGGTGAATGTCCTGGGATCCTTGCACTTTGTTGGCATTGCTATAGTTGGTGTAATGAGTGCCGAGACATTCCTTCCAAGGTTGATCCTCTCATTCCCCTTGAGCACTCTTCGATTGGTGCAGAGTTCTTTTAAGAATTTGGCATACCTTGGAATTTGCTTAATGGCTTCAAGTAGAGGAATGTTGATCTCCACACGCTTGAATGTGTCCAAAACCTCCTTTTGCATTGCTTCTTCAGCCATATTCTTGGTTTGAACAACCCTGTTTGGAAAAGGAAGGGGTTTAGGAGGAACATCATCAATCTTTTTCTTACCTTTATCTTTCTCCTTGGATTGCTCATCATTTGGTATGGAATGCGGCTTCTCTGAAGTTGAGGTGAATCCCGGTGGAATGGTAGGTGCAGATGTATCGTTCATTTGCTTCCCACTTCTCAATGTGATGGCACTAACATTCCCCTTTGGATTTGGAGTGGGTTGGGAAGGTAGATTTCCATAATTCTTACTCACAAGTTCATGGAGGGCGGTGGCAATCTGACTCATTTGAGTCTTCAAATCTCTCAGCTCCGAACTTTGACTCTTCAGCTCAATATGTTGATTAAGAACAATTTGTTTCAAAAGATCATCAGTGTTAGAGTCTACCTTGTGTTGGATATTCCCTTGTTGCTGACTCGTTGATGTTTGAGCTTCGAATCTCCTTTGGGGTTGTTGGAAACCCTGTTGGTAAGGTGGAGGCTGCTGGAAGTTTGGTTGAAAAGGGGGCCTTTGTTGTTGTCCAGACCCATACCTCATGTCCGCTAGATATTTCCACCCTTGGTTGTATGTTGGATCAAACTTCTTTTGGGGATATGGTTGTTGTTGTTGCTGCTGAAATGGTCTCCCAGGGAACACTGCTGCACAATCTTCTGTTTCTTGGAGTTGTGGGCAACAGTCAGTTGGGTGGCTTGACTCAGTGCAAATACCACAAGGCCTTGAAGGAGGGGGTTGGGATGTCTTTTGAGCCAATGCAATCTGCCTCACCATAGTTTTCAATTCTTCTAACTTAGTATCAATCAAATGACTTTCAAGAGAAGAAGGACTTACTTGATGTACTCCTCGAACATGTGGTGTACCTCTATCACCGAATTGTTGAGAGTTTTGGGCCATTTTGTCGATCAATGCTCGTGCAGCTACTGGTGTCTTGTCCACCAATGCTCCTCCAGCTGCAGCATCCACCATGCTCCTCTCCATGGGTGTGAGTCCTTCGTAGAAGTATTGGATGAGGAGTTGCTCACTGATTTGGTGATGTGGGCAGCTTGCACACAGCTTCTTGAATCTCTCCCAATACTCATACATTGACTCCCCTTGGGCTTGCTTGATCCCTGATATCTCCTTTCGAATGGATGTGGTCCTTGACGCTGGAAAAAATCTCTGCAAGAAAAGACGTTTCAAATCGTTCCAACAAGTTACATCTTCGGGTTGTAAATAATACATCCAATCTTTTGCAGCTCCATCAAGTGAGAATGAGAATGCTCTTAATTTAATTTGATCTTCAGAAACATTTCTTGGTTTTAAAGTTGAGCAAACCACATTAAATTCCTTAAGGTGTTTGTTGGGATCCTCACCAGATAAGCCATGAAACTTTGGAAGAAGGTGAATTAATCCAGATTTCAATTCGAAGTCCGAGTCGAGATTTGGGTATGCAATACAATTTGGTTGATAGTTAATATCAGGTGAAGCCAATTCTCGAATGGTTCTATTAAGTTCATTTCCATTATTTCCAGCCATTGGTTCTTGTTTTATGGTTGAATTTGAATTGCTTCCAATTTCAATGTTCTGATATTGGAGTAATTCTCCAACTGGTTGAATGTTGAAACTTCTCGTAGACTGAGAATGTCTGATTCGTGCCCTAAGGCTACGTTCAATCTCAGGGTCAAGATCTAAGAGATCTTCGGGATTAGTTCGTGTCATCAATCAATGAAAGATGAAAAGAAGGAATGTGGACCATAGTAAAATAAAAATTTGAAGTTTGAGTTGATGGTCCAAAAAGAAGTAGAAAGAGATAAAAGAAGAAGAAAAAAAATTAGATTGGGTAAAGACGGAAGAAAGAAGAGAGGAAAAGAATTAAAATGTAAAATAAAATAAATACCTCTAATTGGTTGAAATAATTACTTGCCTCCCCGGCAACGGCGCCAATTTGAAAGAGTGCTGTCGTGGGCGCCCTCAAATGATTAGTGTAATTTGGGGTACTTAGGTGCAGCAGAGTAGCTGACCAAGGTCGTCTCTCAAAGGAGGAAGTAAATTTAACAACTTATTAGAGGTATTCTAAAAAATAAAATAAAATAGAATAGAATAAAAACACTACTTTAAAGGATTGGGGTTTGTTGTAGTTTATGAATCTAGAAGAAGTTTTCTGGAAGAAGATTGTATAATTTTTTTTGGGTTTTTAGTTTTGAAATGAATTTCAATTTAAATGACACAACAAGAAGATGTTTTTTTAGAAATCTATTTAAAAAGCGTAATCGATCTAACTCTACCTCTTCAATAATTTATTAATCATTATCATTTAAATTAATATTCACTTAATTATGATCCCTTAATTTGTTAAATCCAGAACCCTACGAGAATTAACTTTACCACGAAGATTGAAGTGAATTTTAACCTTAGGATAACTTCGGAACATGCAATCGCGACACCCTGCTTTGATTGATGCTCTAAAATTATCTTATGGTCAGTGGTAAATTAAGGCAAATAACCACTCTGGAAATGAGGATTAATTTAGTTTAGGGATTATATTTGAACTCTACAAATTGATCCCATGTGGTTTTGAATTACCGGTTAAGGTTGCGCTCTCACAATTCACACAATTCCCGACCTCGCGTGTTTTGTGTTAACTATTCAATTGCTTGCTTAGTTTCATTTAAATTTAAAACTAAATTAATAGATCATAATATGTGAATTAAAGTAGCTCATTGATTCAAAATAAATGAATGAAGAAGGATAGAGGTCGATCGATTACTAAAAAGAACTACTCTTCCATGGGTGGTGTAGTCATCGTGGAGACGTTTTGCATAAGCAACGGATTGAAAGGGTAGAACCCAATATTGTCTCCACTCTTGATTCCAACCCAATTAAGAAGATTAAGAGAAGAAGAAATTTAAACAAAACAGAAGAAAAGAGAAGAAATATAAGAAGAGCAATGAAGTTTATTACACAAATGAAAACATTACAAAATGAAGAAGAGAAGGAGGCTTCGATGAGGGGATCCTTGCTTCAAGAGCTACCCCTCTTACAATGGTTGGATAATTTGGGTGAAAAAAATTCTCCTCTGCCTCCAATCTCCCAATGCACGTCCCAAACCCTCCAAATGAGAAAAACTCCAATTTATAGAGGGGAGGGGAGGAGAGGTTACAAGTGGTTTCAAGTGTGAATGTGGAAATTAGGCCAAATATTTTATGCCAACTTGAACCGCCCATTTGACCACCAAAACCCGTGAATTGGCCGGCCTTCCAGAAGGATGATTTGTGCCACATCATGTACCCGAGTTTTCATCAAAATTTGGGCTCAATCCAAGCCCGTATGTATAATATATGGCTCAAATACAGAACCTTCTCCATTCTGGCGAGCCCAGCCCAACTTTGACTTCATGGCCCAATTTCAACAACCAAATGAACTCTTTAGCTTTAGTGTCCTGAATAAAAGTTGTAGATAATTAAGTTAGGAAAACTATTACAAAATGTCAAATTCAAATAATAAATATAAAAATATTTATCTTCGAAATACTACAGTGCACTATTAAGGGTAAAACTGGAATTTTCACCAAATTTTCAAATGAATGATCAAATCCCAAATATTCTATAAATAAACATATTTAACACAATGTGAGGAAATTATATCATTTATTATCAATAAAATATTCAATAAAATAGTGTTTTATCAAACATGCAATGGGTTCGGGTGAGGATGTTGGCGGGGGAATCCATAGATGAAGAAGGATCCAACAAAGATACAGGTCGTGTTATTGAGGGAAACATTTGGGGTTAGGGGAGGAAGAAGTGGGGGCGATGGGAGGTAAGGTTAGAGCAGGGAAGGGCGGGATGTGAGGTGGGAGAGTGGGATGAGATATGGCTACGAGAGGTGAGACAAGGGGTAGCGATGGGTTGCCGATTAGGGACAATAAAAAAGGTGTCCCAAAAATACAAAGTAACCAAACATTTCAAACAGTTGATATGTAAAAACAGAATGTTCCAAATAGGCGACAACCATCAGAGGAATGTTCCCATATTCCTCTCAAGGGTTCAGACTCGCATCTCTGTTTGAAGAAATAAAACGTCCATGATTATTAGAACTTGTGAAATCAATAATATCTAGAAAAGAAAAAACCTTGTTCCCATTATAATTAGTATGTATTGAAAAAAACATTCATGCAATTATCAGGGATTCCCACATTCATAAACCTAACCCCAAGAGCAGCTTAGTAACCTCATTTATTAGAAGCTCAAAGAATTATTCCTCCATAATCATTAGAAAATCCCTAAACCAAATGGTTGAATAAGCTTCATGAGAAAGAATCAACACTATGAACAACTCAACAATGAAGAAAAAACACATTTTCACTGAGATTTTAACTATTCAACAAAGATGTATACAGCAGGTCGAACATCCTAACAGATTATATTGAAGCTGTGATTTTCTGTCATCGAATCCTACGTATAAGCATCCAAAGGCTGTTAATCATACTATCAGTGTGTTTACTAAATAAAAATAATATACTGGAGCTATTGAGAAAGGGATGCCGACCGACATCAATCCATACACATGTTTCCCTTCCCAAAGCAACATAACATCATACAATAAAATAAATCGAATGTGTTGGTTATTCGAACCATCCGCCAATCCGCAAAATCACACTCCTCAATCTGGGTCTACATTTATAATCTCTGTCAATGATTTAGAAAATAAACTGTAGAAAAAGGAAGGAGGCGAGACAGATGTGGGATGGGAGCGGGCAATGGCGGTGATAAGGAGGCAGGCGATGTGTGGGACGAAGGCGGGTGATGCGTGGTCGATGGGATAGATCGGGGATGGCGGGATAGATTGGGCATGGCGGTGACAAGGAGGAAGGATGAAGGAGGGATGGAGGCGGGATGGAGGAGGGCGATGTGTGGTCGATGGGATAAACTCGGGATGGTGGGATATATCAGGGATGCCGGCGACAAGGAGGCGGGACAAAGGCAGGTCGATGGGATAGATCGGGGATGGCGAGACAGATCGAGGTTGGCAGCGACAAGGAGGCGGAACGACGGCGAGACGGAGGCGGGACAGAGTGTGGTCCATGGGTCAGCGATTAGGGTTTAGTGGTGTTATTTTTTTTTATAAAAAATATTTAAATGTTTATTAAATAAATAATATTGAAAGATATAAAAACATTTAATATTTCAAGAAAATTGAATAAAAAATACTGAAAAATATAAAAGACATTAAATATTTTGAGATTTTTTTAATTTAAATTAAATTATGAGATGTTTTAATAAAACTCTTGGAAATAAAACTTTACTTTGGTCATAGAAATAATATATATATATATATATATATATATATATACTATGTTTCTCTTGATTGGTTATTGATAAAATCTTTTTTATTGAATAGTTTATTATAACAATTTTTTTATGAAAAAAGATTTGTTAGTAATAGCATTATTAATAACAGATTCATGTGTTAGTAAAAAAATGTTGGTATTAGTATGAAAAAGCAATAGATTAAACTATTGGTAAATGATATGTTGGTATTGAATGATCAATATCAACAGATCTTTCTGTTGGTAAAATGAAGTGTTGGTATTAAAAATTAATATCAATAAAACTTTATATCTGTTGGAAATGCTCATTTTTATCAACAAATATATTATCTGTCAATAAATTTCTGTTGGTATAAGACATTTTTTTGTAGTGCGACCCGTGAAGTTTAAGGGTCTAAGGGCATAGAAGTGGTTCCATTTCCATCTTGAATTTCTAAAGGGGTCAGCACTTTAGAGGTAATGAGGACTGGATCAACTTGCAAGCTAGCTGAAACATTGACTTGTTTCTACTATCACTACTACAAAAACGGGTAATGAAAGCGCTACCCCTTTATCAGTGCTTCTTTTTATCACTGATAAAGGGGACCCCTTTATCAGCGCTTTTTTTAGTAGCGCTGATAAGGGGGGAATTTATGAGTGCTTTTTTCCTATTGGTGATAAATTTTATATTTAAAAAAATCATGAAAAATAAATTATTGTTATATAATTATATTTATATTGATATTAATATAATATATATTTTTTAAATATGTTTTAGATACGTATAAATAAACTATTAAATTTAATATATAAGAAATTTCATGAAAATGGCATTAAAATATTTTAAAAAATATTATTAATTAATAATTTGCTAATTACTATCGATTAAAAATAATTTAATAACAATTTAAAGACACAAAAAATAAAAACAATTAATAAAAGATCTAAAAGAAGATGAAAATGTAACTCAAACTTCAAAAGGGCATAACTTTTGATCCGGGTGTCCGTTTGAACTTTACGTCATATCAAATCGAAGCCTGCGATGAGCTCTACGTGATAGTGACTGAGGAAAATCCTCTGTCACGTTTTTTGGGGCCAAAAAGGCCCAGAAAGCCCCCAAAACTGAGTTTTTAGTCGGGATACCCCGATTTGTTGACATTCAAATAGGTATAACTATTGATCTTGATGTCCATTATCCCTGTACCACATATCATATCGAATATTGTTTCATTTTCTTCGATTTGACTGGTTGTGGAGTTGAAACGGGCTTCTAGATTATAAGTTATGACCGTTTTAACATTCTATGACTTTTCAAATACACATATATATGTATTTATTCATAAATATATGTGTCTCTGTGTGTGTTGTATATATGTATGTATGCATTTATTTATTTAATTATAAACACACATAAAAAACATATTTCATAAATGTATTTAAAACTAATCTTATAAGTATATATTAATATACAAGTAAATATACAGATAAAAAATTATAACTAAAAATATATAAAGAAATAAATAAATATAAATATATATTAATATAAAAATGAATATATATATACTAATATATGAATAAATATATTTATATTAATATGAATCTATATCAATATACGAATAAATATAACTATATATATATATATATACATAAATAAGTAGATATATCATTAAATAGAGAAAAAACGAAATAGCTTAGTGGTAAAGGTGCAGCCGCAAAAGGGGGAGGTTGCGGGTTCGAGTTCGGGTGGAAGCGCAAAGGGGTGCACGCGGGAGACCTCCTAGCGCTGATAAAGGGGGGAGGGGGGGTCAAGCGCTATTAAAAGCTCTCCCTGCATTATTTAATTCTTTTAGCACTGTTAATGTCCGTTTGAGCGGTGATATAGGCCGTTTTTTGTAGTAGTGTATAAAGAAGATCTGGGAGCAGCAGGGGCTTGGACAACCATGCCCTTAACCTATCCCATTGTAGAAATCTTGTAGTATGGGAATTCTTTGTCTGTTTGAAAATATCAAGGTTCTTCTTACATTGGTTTTATTCATTTGCTCTTGCAAGGCAACCAGAACAAACAAGTCAATTCTTGTAATTGGTTTCTCATGTCCAACAATTGAGCAATCAGGGTAGAAAGGTGGAATCCTTTCATACACAATCATGAGGTTGACTTTGTCTGAAGGGGTGGAGAGTACAATTCTACCAATTAGAGTGGTGTTAAGATCAACCTCAATGAGAACCCTCGCAAAGTGGCCAAAATTGACCAATTTAGTATTATCCATTTTAATTGGAATGCCAATAGGAGAAGTGATGTCATAAAATTTAAGGATATATATATATATATATTTAATATATTCCTATATATCAATATATACTTTTATATATGAAATAATAATTTAATTATAAAAAAAATAATGAACTTAGCTAGCTCTACTTAGCGTGGATCATGAAGAGCAGAAGGTGGGTCAATACCTGAGGGCCCCCATGGAGAGAGGATCATGGCGAACAAACGGTGGGTTGAGGCCTGTTTAGGCCCATAAGTGTAGTCATGGACCCATTTAAGCGTGTGCAGTATGTTGGAGCTCATCCCAACAACAAACTTTTAGTGTGATGGCGTCGCAGATTTATATAAAAAGAAGCAATCGACCATTCGCAAGTTCGATATTAGACTAACATGCTACTTTTATTAGCGCTTTAACTAGCGCTGAAAAACATGTTCTTTATCATCACTAAAAAAATGGTGATAAATGTGTCATTTTATCAGCTTTTTTTTAATGTTGAATGGTCATTATGGTAAGAATGACTTAAATTTTTTATTGATTTTTTGATTGATATATTCCTAGTGATATGTAACTTGAAATTTGACTAGTACAAAATTAGTTAAAACCATTTGTAATTCATGCATTCAAGGGATTGATGTGTTTCAAAGAATTAAAATATATATATATAACAATTGGTTGGATAATGTTGGTAAGAAAGTAGGAAACAACCCTAGGGTTTACCTATCTTTAATGTTTTGTTTGTTTTAAAAAAATCTCATACTTCTTGCCTTTTATATTATAAATACAATTTTATTGTTTTTATTTATTATAATATTACAAACGATTGAGGTAAATACAAAGAAAGCATAACTTATTTCTATTTTAATTTACTTGTTTTTCATTTTCAACTTATTTATTTCCATCAAATCTCCTCCAATATAGTACATACCACCAAAACATGGGATTAAGAATTCATCTTGGACGGTTTATAAACAAAATTAAGCACACAATCACACTATAAGAAGTTGAATTCACATTGAAATCAAACTAGTGTTAATATTAATAACATAAGATCAGAAGGAATACAACATATTAATTTAAATAAATACATATATAAATAAAATATTAAAAATAAAATAGATAAGTCTTCTAAGATCACGAAAAAATATTTATAACATAAATTAAACTAATATGATATAAACCTCTAATCAGGATGATGCCAAGATTAAGGTTATGGTCATCGACACCCATCAGGGACAGAGGTCGTCGCTTGCCTTCCCCGTCACGTAATCCAGAAGACAGCAAAGTGATTCGAAGAATCTGCAGCGTGGGAGACTGGGATTTCATGGCTTTACGAAAGGTCGCAGCTAAGGAAATGGATTCAGCCATGGCTAAAGATTTACAGTGCAGGGCTAGAGAAGATACGGTGGCTGCTGAACCCAATCTTAGGGGGATGCCGTTGAAGGGTTCAGATAAAACGCAAGACCCGCTGCCATGCAGGGTGCTTAACGACGAACCAGAAAGCTGCCACGCCATTTCAATATCATAAGTCCACACTTCATTTTGCTTTTTATCATTTTGGTTTGGTAATGGAACTGATCACCAGCGGCTTCCACGGGGTGCCGTAGGAGAAATAGAGGTGGCGCTGTGAGAGGAGGTAGAAGAAGAGAAGCACAGGATTTGCTGAAAGAGATCCTGGCGCAGGGAGTCCTTGCACTGTCCGCTTCAGACATGACAACACGGAAGAGGCGCCCTGGTCAGCCCCAAGTGGAATCTCCTCTACCCATCAAATATTTAATTCATATCCATAAATCATTTACATAATTCTATGGAATATTTTATTAGAAAGAATTGAAATTCACAACCAAATGATCCGCATAAAAAAATTAAAGGACTCACATGTAAATAAATGTGAGATACAAATAGATGAAAACACACAAAAAATGTGGAAAACATGTGTAAATATGAAAAAATAATAAAAATTTGCTTTAAATTGGTATTACATAATAATGATTACTTTTTTCACTATATTTTTTATCAAACTTAGATTCAAGAATCTTCATCAGCTGTACCCAATGAATAGCTACCATCAATGGCCTTGAAGAAGCCATAAAAATATGGTCGTGTTAGAGGTGTGAGTTTTGGGGTGTTTCTCCAAAAAACATGGTCGTGTTAGAGGTGTGAGTTTTGAACCACCACTATGTGACCCCCCACCAGCTTTGAGGCGATCTATTCCCCTCAAAGGGGCACCGTGTACAATATCTAAGGATATATTCTACACAATAAACAACTTCCAATAGTTCATGTGGGAATGAGGATTCATATAGCTCACGATCTGAGCATAGAGCTACCTGTTCCATTTGATGGTGCAAATATTCATAAGGGTGATCAAGCTATTGGAACTTTCATAGCATGACTATTTGATCTTTTAAAAATACATTGTGACAAGGAGGTATTCATTTTCAATTTATTTTTTATGAAAAAACATTAACAATTAATTAAAAAATGTCTGAACCAATGAATGTTATCATAGACATACAAAGTAATGGGGGTTAAATGGAAATTCAAATCAAAGCAATCTAAAGGATCAACCAATGAATCTAATAGATGTTCGCAAAGTGACTTTACCCCACCCATTAAACTTCTACACTTTTTTACATTAAAGGTTCATGTGCATAAAAAGGTAGGAAGTGGTGATATGACTGTAATTGATTTTGAAAGATAAATGTACGAAGAGGCCATTTCAGACTATAATGGTCTTGATTATTTGAATGAAATCTTCAAGCATGAATGACTAGGATTCTCAGTTTTAAATGTATACATGAAGTGTGTTTTCATGATTTGTTTGTCAAATAATTGATCTACTATGTTAATTATGACTAAATACTATTTATAATTTTTTTTTCAGGAATACACATTAATACTTTTTGAAGGAAAAACCTTTGGAACAAAAATCTGGACTCATTAGTACTCACATCACTTCTACGCAATAACTCTCATTGAAACCAAATAAATATGAATGAATATTGGAAAAAATACCCATGATGTTTGAAAGAAAACTTAGAGAAGACAAACTCTTCTTAATAACCGTGATGTAGGGGTAAAACTCCACAATTTAATCATATCAAATATACTTTCATTCATTCCATTACTTATTCATTTCTATTTTTAGGCATCATTGGTTACTCATTGCAGTCAATTTGGATACTCCATAGATTTATTTTCAGGATTCAATGCATGGATACCCAACTAACCGACCACACATGATGATGTTTATCAATTTGTAATACATTTAATGCAACATTTTACAAATAAACTTCAAGATATGAATTTTATATTATGTTTTAATGAAAATTCAGTTATGATAGGGTGATGTAAAATCATCAAAATCATGGCATGAGGATAGTCCATGAGCACAAAAAGCCTATAAACTTTTACAAATGGGTAAGTTTCATTGTATATATAATAACATTTTACTACAAAATCATATATCAGAAAAAATTACCTATTTTCCTCAATGATCTTCAGTTTTCAAAACAAACTATTGGAATAGATTATTTTTATTATGTTTGAAAATTTATGAAAGATATCATATTCCATCAAAAAACAAACATCACAAAACATGTATTTTCGATGATAATTACAATTTCTTTTTAATTTTTTTTAATAATCCTTTATTTATTTATATTTTTTCAGTACTACCAGTACTTTCAACAGTCCTTGTATCCACAAGAAGAAATAGATTTGTTTATAAATGAATGGGAAAAATAAATGGTGTCATATTGTATACAAACATCATGAAGAGGTGACTTGCTATTACTTATTTAGTGAATTGTCTTGTCATTTTATATAATTTTTTTAGTTAATTTCATTATCATTTTTATCTAATACTTATTTTTTTATTTTTATAGAGGGCACGGCGAATTATTATACACTCATGACGCACTTAGGTATTATGATTATGCACTCAACCATGATGATTAACTAATGATGATGCACTTTTATTTTTATTTAGTAATGTATTCAACATTATGGGTTATCACACAACAATATTGTTAGATAACCCCAAATGTTTAATGCATTGAAGAATAAAAAGACATGCTATGATGTGTAGGAATCAATTGAAACTCAATCTGATACACGATATTCCCATATGACTTGAATCTTATGTTATTAGTTTAAAACTGACATTTTAGTTCAAAATACACATTACATACTCAAAATCCAGAGTCATTTATGACATGTGGGAATCAAAAACACCTCAATCCAATACACGGTGCATCTAATATGATGGATCTTATAACATGTTTGAAGCTGATCATGCTCATTTAGGAATCAACCACACCTCAATCTAATACACAGTGTTCTTGGTATGACTCGAATTGTATTTTTTAGCTTATAATTTATATTTTAGTTTAAAACAAATATCACACACTCAAAACCATGAAACACATTCATATTGTTTTGATACTTTAGGATAATGATACATAAGTTATTTTTGATATATAATAATCAACCTCACCTCAATTTGATACATGGTGTGTCTGGTATGATTGAAAGTGCATATTTTTAGTTTAAAATTGACATTTTAGCTCAAAAGATGCATCACATACTCAAAACTAAGAAAAGTCATTTGGATTGTATTGGTACTTTAAAAAAATGACCCATAAATAATTTGTGATATATTGGAACTAGCTGCACTTCAATCTGATAAATAGTGTTCCCAGTACGACTCAAAAGTGTCTGTTATCAGTTTAAAATTGGTAAATTAGTTCAAAACATGTGTCACTAAATAAAAAACAAGAAAACAGGCTCTAAATGTCTTAATAATTTAGGTAAATAATCCTTGTATCATTTATGACATATAGAAATCATTCACACATCAATCTGATGCACGATGTGACAAGTATGACTCCAAATGTGTCTTTTTTATTTAAAATTAACATTTTAGTTCAAATCACCCATCACATACTATAAACCGAAAAAACATATTTTTATCTTTTTTAAACTTTATTATATCTATCCATAAGTCATTTTTGATATGTAGGAATCAACAACACCTCAATCTGATTCATGGTGTGTTTGGTATGTCTCAAAGTGCCTGTTATCATTTTAAAATTGGCAATTTCACTAAAAATGTGTGTCACTCACTGAAAATTGAGAAAAAAAATGTTATAATTGTCTTGATACTTTATCATAATGATTCAAAATTAAATTTTGACATATAGGTATTAGCCTCATGTAAAACTGACACACGATGTGACCGATATGACTCAAAGTGTGTATTTTCAGTTTAAATTGACCTTTTAGTAAAAAAGACAGATGGAATACTCAAAACCAAGAAAAAAAATTCAAATGGTCATGATACTTTAGAAAAATTATCCTTAAATTATTTGTGATATATAGGAATCATCCAGACATCAATCCGACACAAGGGGTGAATGGTATGACTCCAAGTGTGTGTTTTTATTTAAAATTGGCATTTTATTAAAAAAGAAAAGTGACATACTCAAAAATGAGAAAACACATTCATATTTTTTTGATACTTTAGTTAAATGATTCATAAGTTTCTTGTGATATGTGGGAATCATATTCACCTCAATCTGATACATGGTACTTCTGGTATGACTCAAAGTGCCTGTTGTTAGCTTAAAATTAACAAATTAGTTCAAAACATGTGTCACTCATTGAGAACTAAGAAAACATGCTTGGATTGTCCTGATACTTTAGTAAAATGATTCATAAGTCATTTTTTATGTCTAGTATTTAGTCTCACATCAAACTGAGACAATATGTGACTGGTATGACTCAAAGTGTTTGTTTTCAGTCTAAATTTATATTAAAAAAGACACATGACATACTCAAAACTGAGAAAACTTATTCGGATTATCTTGATAATTTAAGATAATATTCCTTATGTTATTTGTGACATGAAGTAATCATATAAATGTTAATATACTGCACGATGTGACTAGTATGACTCCAAATGTGTCTTTTTATTTAAAATTATCATTTTAGTTCAGAAAACATATCAGAATATCAAAACCAAGCAAAAAAATTATAATTATTTTGATACATTAGTACAAATATCCATAAGTAATTTTTATTATGTGGGAAATAACCTCACCTCAATATGATACATGATGTGCCTAGTATGACTCAATGTGTCTGTTATGAGTTTAAAATAGACAATTTAGTTCAAAACCTGTGTCACTCATTGAAAATTGAGAAAACACACCTGGATTGTCTTGATAATTTAGGAAAACGATTCATATATCATTTGTGACATGTAAGAATCATTTTCACATCAAAATGACACAAAATATGATTGGTATGACTCAAAGTGTGAGTTTTCAGTTTAAATTGAAATTTTAGTAAAAAAGACACATGACATACTTAAAACTGAGAAAACCAATTAATATTGTGTTTATAAATTAAGAAAATGATCCTTAAGTCATTTGTGATGTGTAGAAATCATCTTCATGTCAATCCGGAACACTTTGTGACTGGTATTACTCTAAGTTTTTCATTTTTTAATAAATTGACATTAAATTTTAGAACACATTTCACATAATCAAAACTAAGAAAACACATTCATATTGTTTTGATACTTTATAAAAATAAACCACAAGTCATTTTTGACTTATAAGAATCATATTCACCTCAATCCAATACATGGTGTTCCCGGTATGACTCAAAGTTTTCATTACAAGTTATAAATCGATAATTTAGTTCAAAACTTATGTCACTCACAGAAAACTAAGTAAACACACTCAGGTTTTCTTAATACTTTAGGATTATTAATTTGTCATTTATGATATATAGGAATCAACCCCACATTAAACTCACACATAATGTCGCTGGTATGAATCAAAGTATGTGTTTTCAATTTAAATTGAGATTTTAGTAAAAAAGACGCATGACATGCTCAAAACTAAGAAAACACATTAGTATGGTCTTGATACTTTAGTGAATAAAACCTCAAGTCATTTTTGACATGTAGGAATCATCCACACATCAATCTAGTGAACGATGTGACTGGTATGACTCCAAGTGTGTCTTTTTATTTAAAAATGACAATTTAGTTCAAAACACACATTAGATACTCAAAACCAAGAAAACACATTCAGACTATTTTGATAAATTAGAACAATGATCTATAAAGTTGGAATTAGTCACACCTCAATCTGATATACGGTGTGTCCGATATAACTCAAAGTGTCTTTTATCATCTTAAAATTGAAAATTTAGTTCAAAATGGTTTCCATTGAAAAGCAAGAAAAAAAACTCAAATTTTCTTGATAATTAAGGAAAATGATTCATAAGTAATTTTTTAGGTGTAAGAACCAGTCTCACATCAAAGAAACAAATGATGTAACTGATATCACTCAAAGTGCATGTTTTCAGTTTAAATTGAAATTTAGGTAAAAAAACACATGACATACTCAAAACAAAGAAAACCATTTGTATTATATTGATACTTTATAAAAATGACCCTTACATCAATTGTGACATGTTGGAATCAATCACATGTCAATCTAGTGCACTGTGTGACTAGTATGACTCAAAGCGTGACTTTTTTATTTAAAATTGACATTTTAGTTCAAAACACAGATCACATACTCAAAACCTAGAAAAAACATTTAGATTGTTTTAATACTTTAGAAAAATATTCCATAAGTGTTTTGTGACATGTAAAAATTTTCCGCACCTCAATCTGATACACAGTGTTCCAGGTATAACTCAAAGTGTCTATTATGAGTTTAAAATGGAAAATTTAGTTCAAAACGTGTGTCACTCACTAATAACTAAGAAAATATGATCAGATTGTCTTGATACTTTATGAAAACAATTAAAAAGTAATTTTTGATGTGTAGGAATCAGTTTCACATCAAACCGACACACGATATGACCGGTGTGACTGAAAGTGTGTGTTTTCAGTTTAAATTCACATTTTAGTAAAAAAGACTTGTGACATGCTTAAAACTGATCAATCCCATTCACATTGTCTTGAAATTTTAATAAAATTATCCTTAATTCATTTTTGACGTGTATGAATCATCCACACATCAATACAGGGCATGGTGTAACCGGTATGACTCCAAATGGGACCTTTTAATTAAAATTTACATTTTTGTTCAAAACAAGTGTCACATACTCAAAATCGAGATAAAGAATTTGGATTGTTTTAATATTTTAGGACAATGATCCTTAAATTATTTGTGATGCGTAAGAATTAGTTACACAAAAATCTGATGCACGGTGTGTCTGGTATGACTCCATTTGTCCATTATCAGTTGAAAATGGACGATTTAGTTCAAAACGTGTGTTACTCACTGAAAACCATGAAAAACACGCTCAGAACGTCTTGATACATTAGAAAAATGATTTATAAGTCAATTGTGACATGTAGGAATGAGTCACATGTCAAACTGACACACGATGTGACCAGTATGACTCAAAGTGCATGTTTTCAGTTTAAATTGACATTTTAGTAAAAAAGACATGTGACATACTCAAAACCAATCAAACCCATTTTGATTGTATTGATACTATAGTACAATGATCTTCAAGTCATTTGTGACATGTATGAATCATCCACACATCAATTCAACACACAGTGTGACCGGTATGACTCCAAGTGTGCCCTTTTATTTAAAATTAGCATTTTACTAATGAATTGTTTCATATTCATTTTTAATTTATTTCTTTATAGTATTACTAATATAAGAATTGTTTTCTTATACAGATGATTTTTTTTCCCAAGTTGAGGTGATTTGTTCAGCAACTGATACATGATCGAGCTTTTTTGAGAGGAGGTTAGGTGCCAATGTCAATGAAACCAGTGATATTTTTGAATGTTTGTGATAGTACTTGATAATGAAATTATACAAAACAATGTTTAAAATGTGTATATTATAGTGTTTTTATTGTATTTGTGTTGTATTTTTTTATTTCAATTAAATTATGAATTTTTCATATACATGTGTATTTGTTGTTGCAATGTGTTATAATTTTAACACCCTATTGTAGAAGGATGGGATTTATCAATGCTAGAAAAACACTAATAAATGAGATCTTTTTTCAGCACTAAAATCACGCTGATAAAAGTGGATCACTTTTAACAGTGTTTAGATCAACAATGTTATTTTAACACAGATAAAGGGTTTATATAGTGATTTTAAAATCAAATTCTATATTATTCGTAGATACATAGTTAACATTTATTAAAAATAAATTTTAATATGTACATGCATACATGATGCACATTAACACACACTATGCTTACCTATTTGGTAGGATGGAAATGTTTGGGAAATAAACAAAAAATGAAAGGACATTGGAAAGGGAGAGAGAAGTGGTATTATAGTTTTTGTTTGGTACGGATAGAATCAAAATAGGAAAAGGTGTAAAAATATATATACTTAAACAATATTAAAATGGATGTTCTCTCCTTGGATCTACTTTGGATGTAAATTGTTGGTCATCCAATACGAGTTCGATTTTGAGTATCGAAACTTGATTTACTCATTCACTTGATATTGTTGCAACTAATAATTATATTTGGTACTATAGAAAAGGAGAAAATGGCATATGATGATTAAAATTTATTCCAATAAAAAATTCTATTAGAAGTTTTTCTTGATTCATTGTAATTAATTCCATATTTGGTTATGCTGGGGTTCAGCCATCACGTGGGTGTTTCCATTTTTTAGATAAGATTTGCTTTTTGGAAATTCAAGATCCTTACACTATGTATCTACTAGCATGAGATTCAGGTGATATCTCATGATATCTCTTTTGAGATATTTTCAGATTTCACTTTCAATAAAGATATGTGGATTATGGGATCCTATAAAAGGGGAAGTGGATGGTGGAGAATAGAAAGGGTGTGCCAACAAGATGTATCCAAAAAGGGAGACACGAGAAGGTTTTACTATGTTTGCACTGGCCTGTGTGACACAACAACGACAACACAATTATATTGTACGTGTGGCGATGTTCTTGGCAAGGCGTTCAAGATGCAGTCCACCAAGAGCAAGAAGGGGGATACTGTATCGGCTGTAGCATGTGCAACTCGTCATCTTTTAACATGTGCAGAGAAACAGAGATGCAATTGATGATCAGGATCATGTATCGAAATTCTTCTTGATAGCAGTGATTAGGTGGTGTGTCTTGGTTCATGATCGGTGATACATCATGATGGCAAGATAATTCGGGTTTCGCAAGCTGGTGCGAGGATTACACATGTTTGGGTGAAGAGATATGAGGTAGTGACATTTGGTCAACAGAAGGGTGGTATTTTTTCACATATTGATCTTTCAATACATGGCGTCAGTGAGATGTTTATCAGAGAGAAAGAAGAGGCGTATTGGGGTGTGGTTTTTACCTAGGTTTTCTATGCTCTCTCATTTTTATTTCAACTTCGGGCATTACTTGGATTATTGTATTCTCTAATTCATAGTGGTTATTTTTTGGAATTTCCCTGTGGTTTATTAATCCTCCCCAACATAGTGTTTTTCCACATTAAAAATCTTGTGCACTGAATTATTCATTCTTCTTATATCGCTTCTATATTTCTATGGGTTTCTCACTATATTTTTTGGCAAGCAATTTTCAGCCCAGAATCAGGATTCTCGTTAACAAGTGGTATCAGAGGTGATGGTTATGGCTTGTTATTTGTGGTGAGAATTTTTTGGAAACTTTGAATAGGATCTATGTTGTGTGCGTGAGGTAAAATAAGATTTGTAAAGCAATTTAAAGGAGGTGTTTCAGATCTTACACCTAATTATTTTCTTCAGAATGTGCGACCAATGAAGAAAGAACTAAAATTTGAAGATTGATGTGATGCGCTAGGTGATCGGAGTTTTGAGGAGGGGGAGAAAGTTTTTCCTAAAGGTGCTCAAAATTTTGTGTTTATCATGATTTTGTGGGAACCAGATATTGTTGATTCGGGTATTGGTGGTGCAGACACTAATTTGATGAAGAATTCACCGTTTGTATTTCTTTTACAGGGGGAGTAGTTAGGTTTTTATTAGAGCTAAAAATGGTTGTCTTATTTTTCTACAGAGGATAATGGTTGGTTCAATACCAACATGTTTTTTGGTTCAACTGAGTTTGTTGGATGGTATCTCCATTGATAGGGTGAAGAGGGAGATTGTTGGGGTTCAGACCGCTCGCAGATGTTTCCATTTTTGAGATAAGATTTGTTTTTTGTAAATTCAAGATCCTTCCACTATGTATCTGCTAGCATGAGATTCAGGTGATATCTCATGATATATTTTTTGAGATATTTTTAGATTTTTCTTTCAATCAAGATATGTGGTATATGGGAGCCTATAAAAGGGGAAGCTGTTGGTGATGAACAGAAATGGTGTGCCAGCAAGATGTAGTTAGAAAGGGAGACCCAGAAAGGGGTTTCCATGTTTGCGGTGGCCCGTGTGACATGACGACGATGGTGAAATTATCTTGTACATGTGGATATTTTCTTGGAAAGATGTTCAAGATTTAGTCCCCTAAGATCAAGAAGGGGGTTACTATGTCGGAGGTAACATGTTCAGCACATCGATGTTTAACAAGTACAAATCAGCGGCGATGCAATTGATGATCAGGGCCACGTATCGAAAGTCTTCCTGATAGCTGTGATAAAGTAGTGTGTCCCATTTCAGGATCGGTGGACATCATGATGGCAAGATCATTTGGGAATTGCAAACTGGTGTGAGGATAATGCATGTTCAGGTGAAGATCTCTGAGGTAGTGACATTTCATCGATAGAAGGGTAAAGTTTTGTCACAGATTGGTCTTCTGATACATGGAGTCAGTAGGATGTTTATCAGAGAGAAGACCGAGGCTTATGGGGGTTTGGTTTTCAAAAAGGTTTTCTATGCTATCTCATTTATAATTTAAGTTCATGAATTACTTGGATTCTTTTATTATCTGATTCATAGTAGATATTTTTGGGAATTTCCCTATTTTTTTTAATCCTCTGCAATGAGGGTTTTTTCCATGTTAAAAAATCCAGCATGCTAATTTATTTATTCTTCTTATATCACTTCCATATTTTGACAGGTTTCACATGATATTTTTGGAAAGCAATTTTCATCCTATAATCGGGATTCTCCCCAATAGGTTGGGGTTGAAAACATCCCACTCTATATCTTCCTTTCTACCCTAAAATAAATAGGGTTGGGTTCCCTTTATAGTTTAGAGAAGAAAGGTGAGGAAAAAAACTACAGATAGATAAAAGATGACACACCATGCATTTTGGGTTGAGGGATGGGTGTTGTGAAAGTGGAAAGTATGGAGACAGTTGAGAACCATTACATAATTTTCATTATCACCATCGACACTCATTATGGATAGAGGCGGGTGTCGCTTTCCTTACCCATCACGTAATCCAGAAGACAACAAAGTGATTCAAAGAATCCTCAGCGTGGGAGAATGGGATTTCATGGATTTACAAAAGGATGCAGCTGAAATAAGAGAGACGCTAGGACCATCCCCAAGTGGAATCTCCTCTACCCATCAAATATATCATGGGATGGGAGGTTGCATTTGTAATTTTCATTGCATGACATGGGTTTACCAAAACTAGTACCCAACAGTACGTGCAATTTCACGTGACATTATATCGAATAAATCAACGAAAACATATATTTCACTCATATTACCTATATAAAGATCCACTATATGAATAGAAAGAAATTGAAATTTCAATTATATTTAATACATAAATCAAAACAGAATCATATTTTTAAATAGAAATTCATTACATTTTAAGGAAACATTTGAACATATAAAATTACAATAGTTTGATATATTCAATTTATGTTTTGAATTGATTTCTAAGATTATCTGAAGTTGAGTTTTCTCTGGTGAAATAATTTTTCACTATGTTAATTACATAAAATTTTAAATTCTTAATTCATATCTATAAACCATTTGCATAATTCTATGGAATCTTTCATTTGAAATTAATGAAATTCATAACTTAATGAATCTGCATTAAAAAATCAATTGTATCATGAAAGTAACAACAAACGCCTATACTATAATTGTATGGTAGTGAAGAATATATGAATACAACATATATACTTTAAAAGGATAATAATTTGAGTATATTCAATGTTTCTTACTAAAATTGGGAAGAAAGGGAATCAAAGTTACTCTTAGGGGGAGTGGGAGGAAATTTAAATAAGAAATGAAGTGAGTTGGTTGATGGTGAGGGAGTGAAGGATAGTGGTGACTAGTGTAGCTAAAAGCACTCTATATGACTATAGATATGAATTTATGTGCACATGTGTATATAAATTAAATCAATGTATGAATAATGTATGCTTACATTTGTATGTGATTTCAAACTATGTATTCATTCTATATGCATCTACTAATGCTTATTGTAAGTAATTCGTTAATCTAGAAGAGGCATGAGTAGAATACAAAACTCCATATAGAAAGAATTCATAATATAATTGCATGCAATATATAATGTATGAATATTTTTGAAAAAGTTCAAATTGTAGGGTTGGCATGGTATAAAAGTAATAGTCTATATTGAAATATAAAGATATAAATTATAGACAGTACATATATTTTTTAGAGATGTTTTTTTTTATTATTGACAAATCTTACAAATTATAACTATGCATAAGGAACTAAAACATTTGAATTAATGTCATTTGTATCAATAATTTATCTCACTATTGAATCAGTTTATAGAAATCCCATTATTATGAGTGAAAGAGATTATGTGGAGAAAACACATGAGCCCATTATAAGAGAATCCAAACTTCTTGCAGGACTACCTGTAGTGATCTATTTTCCACTGGCCCAAAACCTATGTTTGTATCCACATGCTGTGAGTCTGAAATCACTAAAGTTGATGAGACTGTCTTCCAATCTCTATCTTCTTTCCAAAGGCTTGTGTGCTTGAAATCATTTGCACACCTATTTGGTTGAAAATTAACTAATTATTCTTATCCAATCATCTCAATGTTCTTTGAAGTATGAATTTAAAAAAAAGATATAATTTCAATACTGAGAGATCATATATAATATATATAGCATGAAAAGTTTATAAGGATGAATACTTACTACTCATATTTACTCAATACTAAAAATATATAATGTTTGGATGATAAAAAATTATGAATAAAGTTTTAATTATAGAAGTGATATTTTCACAACCTGGACTATTGAACTAGAAATTTGGATATAGAAGATGAAATAATTTTAATGAAATGTTTGGCTATTTAATATATATTATAGAAAGTGTTAAGGTATATAAATTCTTGTAATTACTTTTTCAATTCCAATAGATGAACTCTCAATAATTATCCTAGTTGTGCGGTTTTTAATTTGAGGATGATATGAAACAACAACATGGTTGGAATGATTTCAACTATTATGCAATAAAAACTAATTGGAAATATAATTAAAATTAAACTGACCACATAAAAAAATACAGTAATGGAAAGAAATTAGAAAAACGTAACCACGTGATTATATCTATAATGTATCTATGATGCCTAAAAACTTTGTTTCATGATGATTTATAGACCTTAGGGACACATATAAATTCTACCATATTTATGGAAAGGCTCCTCAATTAACAACATGTGCACTTTAGGTATTGTGAAAGTTACTTTACTGGTTTGGAAAGTATAAATTTATTGTTTATGGAAAGTTATGGAATTTAGAAAGTAAAAACTTATATGTAAATATATACTTGTAAAGTAGATATATAATTTACGAAATTGAGAAAAATATTAAAGTTACTTTATAGTTTACATTCCACTTTATTATAAACATATATATTACTTTCTCAATGTCGATAGTGTAAAATATAGTACTTTTTACTTTCTTAGAAACATATATGTGTAATACCTCTCTTTCTACTTTACTGGTTATGGAAAATTACTTTATAATTACTTAGAAACATATATTTAAATATTTACTAGTTATTTAAATATAATACTAATAAAAATATAGTGATTATAAAAATACATCAATATAAAAAACATAGTACAACATTATAGAGATATAGACATTACCACAAATCCTACATAATACATGGTTTAATGGTTTTCCATATCCTAATAAGTGAAAGTAGTGGAGAAATCTTGTTATGCAATGGTAATACAAGGGGATCCCAATAAAATTGTTGTTGTGTAATAGAAAAGATGAAAATTATAACTTCATAAAATTAAAAAAGTTGATGGTCTAACTGTTTATTCTTGTTATGTACATTTCAATATATATATTTTATATACCTACATTCAGGATGTAAAGACCCGTAAATTTCAAGGAATTTTTTTTCATAATTTTTTGGGATTTTACGAGTACACAGTTTCTGACGGCACCTGATTCCAAGGCCCAGTGTGCCCAGAATCAATTTCTGAAGTCTTGCTCAGGTACGTTCAGTGAACGAATGAGCGGGTTTTCCTAACTTTCGAACCGGTGCTTGGAATCTAAATTCGAGGGAACCGATGAAACCGCAGCACCGACAATTTCTTATGAAGACCTTTTCTGGAGTTGTGTTTGCTCAGGAGGTGTTTTTAAAATAAATGGATTAACTGAAGAGTGAAATAAAATTTGCGCTATAATTTTATTTTTATTCTAAGTAATTATAACCTATGTGTGGAAGTTGGGGTGGGACCCACTACATCTTAACTCCACTTGGTAGTATATTAGTGAGGTGGGGACCACACGATCCCCACCCCTTCAATTTCCCTAAACCCCCTCTAAATTTTGGAAAACCCCCCTTTATTATGTAACTCACCCACTCCCCCTCTTTATTGCATATCAACCATCAAATTAAATTGATTAATTAAAGCTATTCAATGAATTTAATTTTGAGTTTGAGTTTTTGAAGTTTTGAAAACGCATGGCATGTGTTAATAAAATAAGGAAGGCCATATTTTATTTGGAGTTGTTTTAGCTGTGTGGGGATTTTGGGTGAGAATACTCAAAGTCTTGAGGATCTTCATCTTCTTCGTTGGAGAATGCGAAGAACGTCAAGACCACGGCGAAGAACGCCGTCACCGCAAGGATAGATCGACATGACGTTTCTTCTCCTCTCCGTAGCTGGTGTGTGACGCCTTTCCCAAAGAACGACGACACACCCTCTTTCGATCTTCTTCCTGTGTCAAAGAAAGGGAAACACCATTTCTTCATCGGACAAACTCCGTCCTCGTATACGGAGCCTTCCCCCGCGACGCCGTCTTCTGCGACCCAAGATTTAGTGAATTATTTTTCAAGGTAGGGGTTTTTTTTTACGTTCGTGATTATTTCTGGCGTTCATCATTAAATAATTAGCCGCTTGTTATCGAATTAATGGGAGGAGGCCGGACCGCACAAACACAGCCGACCCTCCTCTCCTTTGTTGTTGTACTTCATTATGGGATGGAACGGAGGTAACGCGGTGTCGTCGCACCGCGCGGAGATGAAGGAACTGCGGCTGGTGCCGGCCGTGGCGAAGGAGCGCGGTGCCGTCGTGCCACGTCATTGATACCGAAAGAGGCCGCGGCCGGAGTCGGGCCGCGGCAGAGGGGCGCGATGCCGTCGCGCCGCGCCGGAGCATCAAGGAGGGCCGCGGCCGGGGTGGGCCGCAGAAGAGGGGCGCAACACCGCCGCGCCGCGCTGGACAGCAAGTGCCACGGCCAAGGGCCACGACGGTTCAGCAGGGAGGCGGCCAGACTCAGCGGGCCGCCAGCGGATAGGGAGGCGGGACCGGCTGGTCCCGCGGCAGCAACACCGATCGGCCTTAATGGCCATCAGTTACTCGAAGAAACTGGGGGTTTGAACCCCCAGCCAGCGTAGCAAGGGTGGACCCCCACGGGTCTTCCATTTCGTCAATCAAGGGGGGGCAGCACCCCCCTCCGATTTTCGCTCGGCCGAAGGCCGAGCCGCTGGCCATGCGCGGGCCGCGCCACACCGCTGGGCTGGGCCGCACCACTGGGCCGGGCCACACCAACAGGGTCGGGCCGAATCCAAATGGGCCAGACCCAGACCCAGGTCGGGTCGACCCGGTTCGGGCCGACCCAGGGGGTTTTTGGGCCGGGTCCGTCCGGGCCAAAACCCCCTAAAATCGGACAGGTTCATTCAAACGCCCATAACTTGGGCTACGGACCTCTGATCGATGCACCGTCAGTTGCGATGCGATCCTTGGATCGAGATGGTCATTTTGGTATATTAAACTCAAGGTTTCAGAGAACTTTTTGAATGGCCAGGTTGGTTTGAACACGAAACCAAGAGGGCCCTCAGAGTAGAAACACTTATAACTTGAGCCCCGGACGTCCGATTGATGTGTCGTCGACTTTGTTGGATTACTCTTAGTGAGATGGTTCTTTTGGATTACTCTGCTCGAGGTTTTGATATAGTTGGAGTATGGTCGGGTTGGTTTTGACTTAAAAACCAACCGGGCCCCTGGGACGAAAAAGCCAATAACTCTCAGACCGGGCGTCCGATTGACGTGCCGTCTGTCGCATTGAGTTCCTTTTGACGAGACAGAACTTTGGGATACATCAAATCCGAAATTTGTGTCTGTTGATGTATTGAACCCCCTGGCTCGTGGAGCAGACCCTCCCAGAATCGAGCATGCTGTGTCCGGGAACCCTAGAGCTGGCTGCGACTGCGACGACGACGATGACTGTACTGGGATCCTCCGTGGGTTTAGCAGCGACGGCGACCGTACAGGAATCCTTCGTGGGTTCGATGACGATGACTACTGTTCTTGTATCCTATGTGGGTCCAGCAGTACTTGACTACTGTTCTTGTATCCTATGTGGGTCCGGAAGTATTTGAATCTGTACTTGTATCCTACGTGGGTCTGACAGAGTAGCTGGTCTTGTATCCTTTGTAGGTCTGACAGCTTAGCTGGTCTTGTATCCTATGTGGGTCTGATAGCTTAGATGAATCAGTGGATACATCTGATTATCTCTATCACCTTATGAAGATTATACCTGTGTGAGCTGAGTCTTGACTTTCAATCACTATCTTCGATATGATTGTTTTGCTATCCTGTGTATATTGGGTTGTGTTATCCTGTGTGGATTAGATTGTACTATCCTGTGTGGACTTGATCTAACTTGGGCTCGGATGTTGGAGCCGAACTGGAATTGATGACTTAGGTATATGTATGGGCATATACCTAAGTAGGGTTGGTTGTTACTTCGTGATTGTAACTTTCCTTTGTGGTTTATCCTTTGTGGATTCAGGGAGACCTTCGGGGGTCTCGGGGTCCCTACTGAGTAGCGTATACTCACCCCTACATAGGCTTTTCCCGCACTACGTTGTGTTGGATACAGACGACGGATATCGCTGATCGAGGTAGGAGCTCGTGGAGCTGGATGGTACCTGGAGGTGGATCACTAGACGGGACGTACACGGAGCAGACGATTGGAGCCGAGGAGAAGAGGAGACTATCTGTACCAAACCTTCAGGTGAGATTTCCAGAGAACGGTTTGGTGTTGCTGCTTTACATTTCTTCCGATGTACTCTCTTTTCAGTTGTACTTTACTTTCAATTGGGTTTGTATTCTAGCCCATTTACTTTCCAACACTTACCTCTGTACTCAGTTTACTTAGTGTTTACTTCTGCTTGCATGCTCTGTAGTGTTTGTTTTCTTACTTAAAGGCAATTCCTTCCCTGATATTGGGATTTATGCCTTTGGTGCTAGTCACCAGCCTCTGGCCTATGGAAGGCGGGTTTGGGGTAGTCACAGCACGGGTCCCGAGGACGGGTTGTGACAAATTGGTATCAGAGGAGTTCAGTTCTACCGCATAACTCAGGACTCTGATCGTTCTTCTATGTGAAGAAATAGTGTTAAGGGTATTGAGTGTGGTTATCAGTCCAGGGAGTCCAGTGTTGGTGCAGCGGCCGACGTATCCATACACCAGGACCCTGACTTCTTATTTCTGACTCAGTACACAAAAACATTGATTGCATGTGTGTTTCAAAAGTTTTCTTTGTGATTACTTTGTGTCAGCACACCAGGTATACTGTATTGATCGTGGAGCACCTGTCTCTTTTCAGGATGGCCCCACGATGGCAGCCAGCTAGGGTTCTGAGCTTTGTACGAGACGACAGACCACCGATCGACGAGGCCTCAGTGCGGGGCCCTATTACAATGGAGGCACCGGCGGTACCTCTACCCGCCGAGCCACCGATGCCACCAGCCCCAGCCGCTGAGAGTGCATGTCACCTTAGTGAACTTCATGAGTTTCACCGTCAGAGACCACCCAGGTTCCGCGGGGAGATGGACCCTCAGACAGCCGAGGATTGGCTAGAGGCTGTTTTTTGAGTTTTCAGGTTAGTAGGGACACCAGCTGACCTCATGGTGATCCTTGCAGCGAGTCTCCTGCACGCGGCAGTAGGCAGATGGTGGAGTCTAATGCTCCCGGTGCACGACGAGACATCTCTCCTTTGTTCCGACTTCGAGAGACTCTTTTGCTCAGAGTTCATCCCAGTCACCCTCCATGCGGTGCACATTCAGGAGCTACTACAGCTGCGCCATAGCAGCATGACGGTAGCCCAGTACTCGGTGAGATTTACCGGTTTCTCGCACTATTCGACGTACATGGTACGAGACCCATTCTTCCAGGCCCGGACCTTCGAGCAGGAGTTGAGGCATGAGATCAGGGCATAGATGATCTCCCTCAGCATTCCGACACAGGCAGGAGTACTGGAGCGATCCCTTCTTGTAGAGAGCTTTCTTGATGAGCCTACACCACCAGTGAGACCTACCGCAGGGCGACATGTAGCTGAGTCTTCTTCAGCTGACAGTCGACGGATGTCACAGGGGTCCAAGCGGACCAGACCATCAGGTGGACGACCTCAAGACACTGGCTCAGAGGTGCGGGGCACACAGCGCAGAGCCAGCCTTATGAGGAGCAGACAGTGCTATGCATGCGGCGGGAAGGGCCACATGTCTCATGACTGCCCGACCCGCCGTGTAGAGGAGCAGAAGACGGTTGAGGGACCACCTAGGAAGAGGCAGAGTTTTGAACGTGGCGGTCCGTAGGGAGCAGGTGGACGAGGCAGAGGAGATGGTCGAGCAGCAGGTGGTGGGCGACGCTTTGAGGCTCTACCACCACCACCACCACCAGGACGTCCACCCCGAACATAGGGAGCTGGTGAACAAAGGCAGGATCAGCTTCAGGCAGCGAAGGCCTATTACCACGGCGCACCTGAGATGATTCAAGGTACTATCTGTGTCTACTCCACCCTTGCTATAGTTGTTATAGACACAGAAGCGAGTCATTCTTTCATTGCCGCTGCCCTTGTTCGGAGCTCGGAGATTCCGACGGAGCCGTTGGCTCGATCCTTATGGTTAGAGACTCCTATGGGAGAAGACTCGACGATTACGCACTGGTTCCGGCAGTGTGATCTTACTCTAGGAGGCGAGAGCTTCGGCTGAGATCTTCTTATAGCGGAGTCGAGGCTTTACGACGTCATCTTGGGCACGAATTGGTTATCTACGGTCCATGCTCAGATCGACTTTATTAGGCGCAAGGTGCGGTGTGTTCGCACCGATGGGAGCAGGTTCACCTTCACCGGAGAGAAGGGAGACTTTGTAGTTCAGGATGGACTCACACAGAGGAGAGGACAGCCGATCACTCATCAGTTGGCTAGCCTCATCCTAGGAGCAGTTGATGTGCGGAGTCCGAGTTTTCCTGTAGTGGTGGATCAGTATGCGGACGTTTTTCCTGAAGAAGTTCTAGGACTAACTCCTCGCAGAGAGGTAGACTTCTATATTGACCTGTACACCAGGACAACCCCAATATCCACTCCAGCATATCGGATGGCTCCCGCTGAGCTTCGAGAGCTACAAGTACAACTGGAGGACTTGCAGGGCAAGGGATTCATTCGACCCAGTGTTTCACCCTGAGCTTCCCCAATTTTGTTCGCCAAAAAGGCGGACAGGATCTTGAGAATGTGTTTCGATTATTTTCACCTGGAACAGGTGACCGTGAGGAATAAGTATCCGCTTCCGAGTATTGATGACCTCTTCGATCAGCTCAAGGGAGTATGGTGGTTCTCGAAGATAGACCTCAGGTCAGGCTATCATCAGCTTAGAGTTTGAGACGAGGATGTACATAAGATGGCTTTCAGATGTCGGTATGGACACTATCAGTTCTTGGTTATGCCTTTCAGTGTAACCAATGCTCCATCAGTGTTCATGAGTCACATGAACAGGATCTTCCAGCCTTACCTTGATCGATTTGTCATAGTCTTCATCGACGACATATTGATTTACTCAACTACTGAGGAGGAGCACGCCTACCACTTGAGGGTTGTACTGGACACACTCCAAGAGCACCAGATTTATGGTAAGCTCTCAAAGTGTCAGTTCTGGATATGTGAGGTCCACTTATTGGGACACGTCATCTCTGAGGCGGGAGTTGTGGTGGATCCTGCGAAGATCGAGGCAGTGCTAGCTTGGGAGCCACTCAGGAGCGTGACAGAGGTGCAGAGTTTCTTGGGTCTAGATGGGTACTATCAGAGGTTTGTGAAGGACTTCTACAGGATTGCAACACCACTTTCAGCTTTGAAGAAGAAGGGGAAACCCTTCGTGTGGTCAGATAGATGTCAACAGAGCTTCCAGGAGCTGAGACAGAGATTGACCAGCGCACCCATCTTGAGGCTACCGGAAGAGGGAGTAGGGTACATAGTCTACTGCGATGCATCAGGGACCGGACTCAAGTGTGTCCTAATGCCGGAGCGGGCAGTGATCCCCTATAGATCACGACAGTTGAGGCAACACGAGAAGAACTACACTACCCAAGACCTGGAGTAAGCAGCAGTGGTCTTCACTCTAAAGATGTGGTAGCACTATCTGATGGGCGAGTGCTTTACAGTCTATTCTGACCACCAGAGTCTCAGGTACATCTTCTCGCAGAAGGACCTGAACCTGAGACAGTGGTGATGGCTCGAGTTCCTCCAGGACTATGACTTTGAGATAGTCTATACTCCTGGGAAGGGGAACATATTAGCTGATGCTCTTAACAGGATGACGGGCATTCAGCTTCTTGGAGAGGTGACAGAGCAGTTATCCGCGTTGCAGATATCCTTCATGGATAGAGACGGGGCAAACTTCCTTCAGTCACTCACAGTCACACCTCCACTTATTCAATGGTTCAGAGAGTCATATCATGGGGATGTTGACTGTGATACGCGGTGTGCACATATTTCCACAGGAAAAGCACCTGATGGATTCTCTATAGGAGGAGAGCACGTCGTCCTTTTCAGAGGACGTACCATGGTACCAGCTGAGTTACATGAGGAGGTGTTGAGAGATTTTCACACTTCCCCTTTAGCAGTACATCCAGGGGTAGTGAAAATGTACCAGGATCTCAGATGACAACACTGGTGGCCGGGTATAAAGAAGGATGTGGCAGAGTTCGTTTCTCGATGCCTCACCTGCCAGTAGGTGAAGGCAGAGCACCAGGTACTGGCAGGCTTGGTACAACCCTTGGAGGTCCCAGAGTGGAATTGGGATGGGATATCTATGGATTTCGTGACTGGACTTCCACGTACTTCCAGAGGACACGACTCCATTTGGGTGATCGTCGACCGACTCACCAAGTCGGCCCACTTTTTACCCATCAGAGAGCGGGGCTCAGTGGAGATCTTGGGAAGCCTCTATGTTCAGGAGATTGTACGGCTTCATGGTGTTCCATCATCTATTGTCTCTGATCGTGATTCTCTCTTTACTTCCCGGCTTTGTAAGGGGTTGCAGGAGGCATTCAGGACGCAGCTACGCCTGAGCACCGCCTTTCACCCTCAGACGGACGGTCAGACGAAGAGGACCATTCAGACCCTCGAGGACATGCTCTGTGCATGTGTCCTCGAATTGGTTGCAACTGGGAGGATCACCTACCCTTGTATAAGTTTGCATACAAAAACAGCTACCACTCTACCATTGGGATGGCACCATACGAGGCATTGTACGACTAACCTTGCAGATCACCTCTGTGCTGGACAGACCATGGGGAGTCAGCACTTGTGGGACCATAGATGGTCCAGGCAATGACAGAGAAGGTCCAGGTCATCCAGGAGTGGATGAGGACAACTCAGAGCCGACAGAAGTCTTAGGATGATAGGAGGCGAAGACCACTAGAGTTCGAGGATGACGACCATGTTTTCTTACAGGTCTCACCTCGACGTGGATTACGGATATTTGGTCAGGGTGGCAAGTTATCTCCGCGCTTCATAGGAAAATTCCAGGTTCTCAGTAGGATAGGCGAGGTGCCTTATCGCCTGACTCTACCACCTCGGTTACACCGGGTGCATGACATCTTCCACGGATCTTAGCTGAGAAGATACGTGCACGACCCGACGCATATCATCGACCATGGGGAGCTGGAAATTGATGACGGGGTGAATTTTGCGGAGGTCCCGGTGGAGATCAAGGATCGACAGAAGCGGGTCCTACGTGGGCAATCGATTCCTCTAGTGCGCATCAGGTGGCAGCATGGGAACCTCCAAGAGAGCACTTGGGAGCGGGAGGCTCAGATGCGTGCTCAGTACCCTCATTTGTTCCCCTAGTTTGTGATGTATCTTTACGGGAACGTAAATCCCTGAGGTGGGAGTAATGTAAAGACCCGTAAATTTCAAGTGAATTTTTTTTCATAATTTCTTTGGGATTTTACGAGTACGCAGTTTCTGACAGCACCTGATTCCGAGTCCCGGTGTGCCCGGAATCAATTTACGAAGTCTAGCTCGGGTACGTTCAGTGAACGAACGAGCTAGTTTTCATAACTTTTGAACTAGTGCTCAGAATCAAAATTCGAGGGCACCGATGAAACTGTAGTACCGACAATTTCTTAGGAAGACCTTTTTTGGAGTTGCGTTTGCTCGGGAGGTGTTGTTAAATAAATGGGTTAACTGAAGAGTGAAATAAAATTTGCGCTAAAATTTTATTTCTATTCTAAGTAATTATAACCTATATGTGGAAGTTGGGGTGGGACCCACTACATATTAACTCCACTTGGTAGGATATTACTGATGTGGGGCCCACACGAGCCCCACCCCTTCAATTTCCCTAAACCCCCTCTTAATTTTGGAAAACCCCCCTTTATTATGTAACTCACCCACTCCCCCTCTTTATTGCATGTCAACCCTCAAATTAAATTGATTGATTAAAGCTATTAAATGAATTTAATTTTGAGTTTGAGTTTTTTAAGTTTTGAAAATGCATGGCATGTGTTAATAAAATAAGGAAGGCCTTATTTTATTTGGAGTTGTTTTACCTGTGTGAGGATTTTGGGTGAGAATACTCAAAGTCTTGAGGATCTTTATTTTCTTCGTTGGAGAACGTGAAGAACGTCAAGACCACAACGGAGAATGCCGTCACCGCAAGGAGAGATCGACGTGTTGTTTTCTTCTCCTCTCCGTAGCTGGTGTGTGATGCCTTTCCCGAAGAACGACGACGCGCCCTCTTTCGATCTTCTTCCCGCGTCAAAGAAAGGGAAACACCGTTTCTTCCTCGAATGAACTCTGTCCTCGTATACGGAGCCTTCCCCCGCGACGCCATCTTCCGCGGCGCAAGATTCCGTGAATTCTTCTTCGAGGTAGGGCTTTTTTTTTACGTTCGTGATTATTTCTGGCGTTCATCGTTAAATAATTAGCCACTTTTTATCGAATTAACGGGAGGAGGACGGACCGCACAAACACGGACGAACCTCCTCTACTTTGTTGTTGTACTTCGTTATGGGTTGGAATGGAGGCGATGCAGTGCCTTCGCACCACGCGAAGATGAAAGAACCGTGGCCGGTGCGGGCCGCAGTGAAGGAGTGCGGCGCCGTTGCGCCGTGTCGTTGAGACCGAAAGAGGCCGCGGCCGGAGTCGGGCCGCTGCGGAGGGGGGCGGCGCCGTCATGCCGCACCGGAGCATCAAGGAGGGCCGCGGCCAGGGTGGGCCACGGAAGAGGGGTGTGGTGTCGTCGCGCCGCGCCAGACGGAAAGAGCCGCGGCCAAGGGCCGCGATGGTTCAGCAGGGAGGCGGTCGGACTCAGCCGGCCACCGGCGGACAGGGATGCAGGACCGGCTGGTCCCGCGGCAGCAACACCGGCCGAACCTAATGGATGGACGTTACCCAAAGAAATCGGGGGTTTGAACCCCCGACCAGCACAGCAAGGGCAGACCCCTGCGGGTCTGCCGTTTCGTCGATCAAGGGGGGGCAGCACCCCCCTCCGATTTCTGCTCGGCCAAAGGTCGAGCCGCTGGCCATGTGCGGGCCGCGCCGCTGGGCCGGGCCACGCCAACCGGTCCGGGCCGCGTCCAAATGGGCCGGACCCAGACCTGGGTCAGTTCGACCCAGTTCGGGCCGACCCAGGGGGTTTTTGGGCCGGGTCGGTCCGAGCCCAAACCCCCTAAAATCGGACAGGTTTGTTCAAATGCCCGTAACTTGGGATAAAGACCTCCGATCGATGCACCATCAGTTGCGATGAGATCCTTGGATCAAGATGGTCGTTTTGGTATATTACACTCAAGGTTTTGGAGAACTTTGGGTACGGCCAGGTTGGTTCGAACACGAAACCAATAGGGCCCTCGGAGCAGAAACGCTTATTACTTGAGCTCCGGACGTCCGATTGACGTGCCGTCAACTTTGTTGGATTCCTCTTAGTGAGACGGTTCTTTTGTATTACTCCACTTGAGGTTTAGAAGCATTTAGAGTATGTTTGGGTTGGTTTTGACTTAAAAACCAACTGGGCCCCTTGGACGAAAAAGCCAATAACTCTCAGACCGGGCGTCTGATTGACGCGTCGTATGTCGCATTGAGTTCCTTTTGACGACATAGAACTTTGGGATACATCAACTCCAGACTTTGTGTCATTTGATGTATCGACTCCCCCTTGTCTCGTGGAGTGGACCGTCTCAGAATCGAGCATGCTGTGTGCGGGAACCCTAGAGCTGGCTGCGACTGTGACGAAGACGACGACTGTATTGGGATCCTCCGTGGGTTCGACAGTGACGATGACCGTACTGGAATCCTCCATGGGTTTGATGGCGATGACTACTGTTCTTGTATCCTATGTGGGTCTGGCAGTACTTGACTACTGTTCTTGAATCCTATGTGGGTCCAGCAGTATTTGACTCTATACTTGTATCCTATGTGGGTCTGGCAGAGTAGCTGGTCTTGTATCCTTTGTGGGTCTGACAACTTAGCTGGTCTTGTATCCTATGTGGGTTCGATAGCTTAGATGAAGCAGTGGCTACATCTGATCATCTCTATCACCTTATGAAGAGTATACCTGTGTGAGATGAGTCTTGACTTTCAACCACTATCTTTGATATGATTGTTTTGATATCTTGTGTGGATTGGGTTGTGTTATCCTGTGTGGATTGGATTGTACTATCCTGTGTGGACTTGATCGAACTTGGGCTCCGATGTTGGAGCCAAACTGGAATTAATGACTTAGGTATATGTGTGGGAATATACCTAAGTAGGGTTGGTTGTCACTTCGTGATTGTAACTTTACTTTGTGGTTTATCCTTTGTGGATTCAGGGAGACCTTCAGGGGTATCGGGGTCCCTACTGAGTAGCGTATACTCACCCCTGCACGGGCTATGCCCGCAATATGTTGTGTTGGATGCAGAAGACAGATAACACTGATCGAGGTAGGAGCTCGTGGAGCTGGACGGTACCTGGAGGTGGATCACTAGACGGGACGTACACGGAGCGGATGGCTGGAGCCGAGGAGTAGAGGAGACTATCTGTACCCACCCTTCAGGTGGGATTTCCAAAGGATGACTTGTTGTTTCTGCTTTATTTTTCTGCCACTGTACTCTCTTTTCAGTTGTACTTACTTTCAGTTGGGTTTGTATTCTGGCCCATTTACTTTCCATCACTTACTTCTGTACTCAGTTTACTTAGTGTTTACTTCTGCTTGCATGCTCTGTGGTGTTTGTTTTATTAATTAAATGCAATACCTTCCCTGATATCAGGATTTACGCCTTTGGTGCTAGTCACCAGCCCCTGGCCTATGGAAGGCGGGCTTGGGGTAGTCACAGCACAGGTCCCGAGGATGGGTCGTGACACAGGCAGGTTAACATTGAATGTCTAAGTGAGCATAAGTGGAGTGAGAAGAAAATCATACATTTTGAAGAGTGATTTGGAATTTATAGTTTATTCCCCACATAATATTTTTGGAACACGCTAATTCGTTATATGAATACATAGTACATTCATTGTATGTACTCAAAGGAACTGACAATGTATTCATATGCATAGCATGTTTAAGTGTTGATCGTGTATTCACTTAAAGAGTATGTACTCAAAGTGATAATACACTTAATCATTGTATTCATGTATATGAAAACACTAAATCTTTACGAAACATTTAGGTTTGTTAAAATTCAATGTTTACGTTCTTCTATAAAGATATAATTAAGTTTTAGTTGATGCTTTTTTTGAAATAGTATATCCAAATGTCTACCTTTGTAAAAAATATATCCTTTTGTCTACCTTTTTAAATAAATTGTAGTGAATAGATAATAGAATCATTGTTAATATGTAAAGATATGTTACAGATAATTCCATATGGTATTCATGTAATGATGAAAAACAAACTTTATTAATTTTCCTACTAAGATATTAACATATTTAGTAATGTTTTAAATATTTTCCCAAAATTCCAAACAAGAAATACATAATAAACATATTTAGTAATGTTTTAAATATTTACCCATTGAATTGTGTCTTTTTAAACATGAATTTATGAGAAGCATCAAGGAATTTATGCTGACATATAAAACACCATTTTCTACAATGAGGTAATCATTGAGGCTCAAAATCAAAATTACAAACTAGACAAGCCAAACTAGTATGATTATTCCAATCAGATAAGGGGAACCCAAAATTTGAATTTTATCAGTTATGATTCCTAAAAAGTTATCATTTTACAAAAGGGTGACATGAAAAGATACAACCTTGGGTAAACCTATGGTTATTGGTCCAAGATCTCGATTTGATATTTTATGAGACAAAAAGGTGGTAATAAATATGTTATAAAACATAATTTATTTTTTATTGGATGGTATACTTCCCTCATAAATTCTTGTTCTTTCTTGTCATTTAATTTTGACATGGATTTCTAAATTTGTGAAAAAATATCTTTCCTAAAAACATACAATGTCATGTAATCCCCAGATTTTTACACAAGGTCAAGGATCATGGAATTTCATGAAACGAATGGATGGAATTTTTATTGGCAACAGAAGTGAAGTTGGATTCCATGTTACTCTCCTTTTATATTTATCATTATAGACCATGTATTATAGGAATACCAAGGAATATATTTTTTCTATAACCCAAAAATGAACACCTATTTCAAAAATAGTTGAGTTATCAATCTTAGGTATATTTCACATATCCCACAATATCTAAAACCTCTATTCAATTTCCTAAAAAATACCACAAATACTTTCCATTAATAAACAATAAAATAAATTTACTTAGCATGGATTTCACATCATTGAGGTTTTAGAAAAAATTGATTCCACCTTTAGCAACGACACAAATCACTATAAGCTATCTCCCACATCTAGTAGTCAAAACATTCACTGGTATATCCAAAATAGTATACTCATTCATAATAAAATCCATAACACATGTATGGTTAGGGGAGATTCTAATAAACTTTATTAAATTATTCCACTATCTTATAATCCTATATGTGTCCAAGATAAATGTGTTTTTAAATTAGAACTTTTTATTGGTGATACTCAATCCATTTATAATGATACACAATTGATCAAAATAATAATAATATTATGTACATGGATTAATCAAAATAAATAATGTTATAAATAAAAAGATGAAACTTATAAATATCCACACACCTCAAACTATGACTAAATGTTTCCTTGTTCACCCCTCATATTTAAGGTAATTAGATAAAAAATGAATTTGAAAAATCATTTTCACAACATCTATATTAACTAAGGAAAAATCAAGAAACCTTCAATTCTAGGAGTATTATTATAATACAAAAAGAAATAGAACACTCTAAAACACCTTAAAACCTCTGTAGGAATTGATATGTCCATAAATAAAGAAAACAATCACACATGCAATCAATCAAGAAGAAAAGCACATATAATAAAAGTTATTGAATGACTATAGTGAGTTGTCATATGTAAAAATAAAGAAAAATTTCATAAATAATTCTTATCAATTCATGATCTAATAAAAATTGCAACATCATACAAGATATCACTACTAAATTTTACTGTAAGATCATGCTAATACACAACTCACCACTTAATTATTTTATTAATTAATTATTTTAATACCATCTCATGAATTAAACACAACAACTTAAAGTTATGACACAACCTTATATTAAATACTCTCACATAATATTCCTAAGATAACACTAACCACAATTTCCCAAGATGAATTAATCAACCCAAATTACACAAATAGAATATCAAAATTTAATTTTATTAGTTCCTTTAATTTTTATTTTATTAAAATATTTAAATAATTTTCTATATACACATTAAAAAAATGTGGCAACTTATATTCAATAGTTAAACAATGAGTGGTAGGATAAAAAGTGGATTAGAAAACCATGTTCATGCTTATTCATTATCCTTTATAATTCCAAATTATAGACAACCATTATGATGCTATCGCACTATCATTATTTTAATAAATTCACATTTTGAATCATAATTTATTTTAACTTCTTAAGAGTAATTCAAGTACAAATACACATTTGAGATCCAACTTGTTATTATTAGTTTAAGGAAATTGAAAATATATAAAAATATTATTCTGAATATAAACAAATCGTGAAACAACACATAAATAATTATTAATGGAAGATGGGAAAAGAGTGGTCATCAGAGGGCTGCTTCGCGATGGGGGGTGGTCAGCCTAGGAAGAAGACAATGATGTTGGGGAGGCAAGGCGGAAAAAAGAAAGAAATAAAGGATAAATAATAACATGGTTTGGACTAGGTATGCACAAGAGAGGTGATCAATCACACTGATAAAAGAGAGAGGAAAAGAAATAACCTTAGATTTGAGAGAGTTGATTCATCCATGAGAAGGTCAAGAGGAACAACAATAGAGTTGAACTTCCATGAGAGCCTGAACAGTGTGAGGGAAATCAGTTTAGTTATGATCCTATTTAAAATATCAGGAAGTGTTTTCAAAAAAGCACTCATAAAGAGTAGTTTTATCAGTGCTAAAATAATAAGCACTGATAAAATAAATATTTATCGGCGCTAAACAAGTTTTGTAAATGATACCCTTATCAACACTAAAAAAGAATTGATAGACATATATAATTAATTTTTATAAAATAATTAACATAATTAAAAACATTAAATGTACATAATTATATATAAATTAATAAATATAACTATATATAATTATAAATATATTAAAAGAACTCTAAATATGTATTTATAAATATAATTATAGATATATATTTATAATTATAATTATGAATAAATATATTTGTAAATATATTTATATAGTTATATATATTTACATAATTATAATTATATATATATTAAATATAAATAAATATAGTTAATATATTCATTATTTAAATATATTTATTATAATTTTAGAATTATTTAAATATATAATTATTTATTTATAATAAATTAAATACTTTTTAAAAAAATATTTATTTATTTATTTATAGTTGTAAATATATAATTTTATAAATATAGTAAATATACATTTATAAATATATTTATTTATAAATATTTATTTACAAATATATTTTTTAACATTTTTAATTAATATATTATTCTAAATGCATGAATGTTAAAAATGAGTGAAATTGAATAATTAAAAATTAACAGGCTTTAAAAATATTAAAAAAATTGATAAGTTTTATTAATTATAAAAATTATAAAAAAATAAAATATGGATATATATTGAAATGAATATGAATACATATTGAAAATATTAAATCATAGTAAACAAGTATGTATAAATAAATTTTAGAAAATGATTAAATTCCAAATAAAAAATAAAAAACAAAAATATTATAAATGATTAAATAATATAAAATGAAATAATATTAAATATAAATAAATAAAATTTACAGATTAAAAAAAATATATTAAATATATTATGTTACTAAATGAAATTATAATTTGAATATTAAAATTTGAATAAATTACATAAATATTAAGTGTGTTTGTTTCTATATTAGATTTCATTAATTACGTAAAAATTTGTGTGTGAAATTAATGTATAAATATATATACAAGTTTGATATATGTTAAATTGAACAATTTCATTATATAATACGTAGTGTCTATTCATGAAATAAATAATAATATGAATGAATAACTTTAAAAAATGAATAACTATTATTAATTGTATAGATAATTTAAAAAACCTAAATATGAATTTTTATATATGGTAAAATGGAAATGAATACATATTAATTATATAAATTATATCTATATTAAAAACCTTAAATATTAATGAACAAAAATTTATAAATAAATATTATAAAATGGTTAAAATTACAAAAATATTGAAGAACGAGAAATTGGAAATGGATAAATTACAAAAATATTAAATATATTAATGAATAATTATGTATAAAATACATTATAATGAATAAATTACAAAATTATTAAATGGATAAATATTAAAAAATCTAAAAATTATAAAAAAAAGTAAGCACACCCTTAACATTATCAATGATTAAATTATATTAAATGAATTCATGTTAATAATGAGTGAAATTTAATTATATACTCAAAATGTTGCAAACCATTGGTTACAACCCATGGTCTATAAATTTATAAAAAATTAAACAAGAAGAAATTACAAAGGAGATGGGTGCGGAAAGCAGTGACAAACCACTTTGACAAAGCAAGGCAAACACCTGCCCCAAAAACAAGAGAAGAGAATTCATCTTGTAAACTGAGATCAGCCACTACCCCTACCTCTCAGATGATGACCCCTCCTCTAGATTCTAGGCTTTTTCTATTTCTTGTCATCATCATTCTGAGGGTCGAAGTTTTCATCCGATGGGGTGGGATTCTCAAGAGGCTGATGATCTTGTTCACCAGCCAAACCTGAACCGTTCGATCATATCTTCAGATCATAATTGCTCTTTGTGATGATAGCCTTAATGCTTGGGGATTGTCTATTAACCTGGAACATTCTATGAGCATTGCCAAATTCCATAAGGAAAACAACTCTTCTATTGGATCTATTTAAAATTTCAAGAAGACTTAGTGAGTTCTCCCTTACCTTTGGTTGGATCTAGATCAAGTAAGACTCACCCTTGTCTTTAACAGCCTCCACTTCAGTGCCATCAACAACACCTATTCCATCAGCACTCCAAACCTTCTTAAAATTGGGTATTTCCACCAAACTAATTTTGAGAGCAGTATTGACAATAGGAGTTGGGCTCTTTTGAACCTGGGAAAATCTAGTTTGAGGGAAATTCCAATTTTTTGAAACATCAAAGACCATTTTGTTTTACATTTTCGTTTTTTAGTGGAACGCCTGTTCTCTTGATGCAATTCCTGATCAAATTTATTTTTCATGGTTGATTCTTCATCAGATTTTCCATCAATGATGTTAGAATGATCACTCTCCATACCCTTGATAAGTGCATCCTTGGAAGAATTCCCTACAAGATACCTCTCCTACCATAAAAAATGTCCACCCAAGAACCATTATCATGAACCTGTAGAGAAGGTTCAAAAGCAAAAGAAGTTATCATGTGGGTGTCACTCTTGGCCCTCAAATCAGAGCACGAGGTCATTCCTCCAGCAGCAGCTTTTGTAGTAGCATGCGAGTTACCTTCAACTGTGCTCTACCTCTTGACATTTCCATCCTCAGTTGAGTCATCTTTATCTTCTTCCAAGCCATGGAAAAGAGCATCTCGAAAGGAATCCACAGGGTAATAATTGATCCTCTCATCGGCCATTAGCCCCTAATCCATCATACCGACTCGTGAAGTTTAAGGGTCTAAGGGAACAGAGGAGGTTCATTTTCCATCTTGAATTTCTAATGGGGTCATCACTTTAGAGACAATGGGAACTGGATCCACTTGCATGCTAGTGGGGACATTGACCTGTTTCTAAAATAAAGAAGACTTGGGAGCAACAGGGTCTTGGAAAACCATGCCCTTAACCTATCCCATGTTAGAATTCTAGTAGTCTGGGAATTCTTTGTCTCATTTATATTATCAAAATTATAATTACATTGGTTTTATTCATGTGCTCTTGTGAGGTAGTTATAACAAAAATGTCAATTCTTGTAATTGGTTTCTCGTGTCCAATAATTGAACAAGCATGGTAGAAAGGTGGAATCCTTTCATACACAATCATGAGGTAGACTTTATCCTGAGGAGTGGAGAGTACAACTCTATCAATTAATGTAACGACCCAATATTTTTCAATGGAAATTCATTTTTTATAAATATTTCATAATAACATGAAATCACAACATAATTAACTACAAGTGTTATGTGACCCTTAAAACATAAGATTCTCACTTCTATGATGTGAATTACAAAAATATGACATACCCGATCGCGATCAGTAAGTTATTTGGAGACCAATAAGAAAAAATTAATTTTTGGTGAACAGTAACCTACCCTAATGAATAGTATCACAACCCATCCTCGGGACCCGTTCCGTGACTACCCCAACCCCGCCTTCCATAGGCCAGGGGCTAACGACTAGCACCAAAGGCGTAAATCTCGTTATAAGGGAAGGAATTGCCTTTATGTAAGAAAAAAACACCACAGAGTATGCAAGAAGAAGTAAACACTAAGTAAACTGAGTACAATAGTAAGTGTTGGAAAGTAAATGGGCCAGTATACAAACTCAACTGAAAGTAAAGTACAACTAAAATGAGAGTAGAACAGCAGAAAAGTAAAGCAGCAACACCGAGCCATCCTCTGGAAATCCCACCTGAAGGGTGGGTACAGATAGTCTCCTCAGCTCCTCAGATCCAGCCGTCCGCTCCGTGTACGTCTCATCCAGTGATCCACCTCCAAGTACCGTCCAGCTCCATGAGCTCCTTCCTCGATCAGTGTTGTCTGTCTTCTGTATCCAACACAATGTAGTGCGGGCATATCCCATGCAGGGGTGAGTATACGCTACTCAGTAGGGACCCCGAGACCCCCGAAGGTCTCCCAGAATCCACGAAGGATAAACCACAAAGGAATGATACAATCACGAAGTAACAAACAACTCTACTTAGATATATGACCATACATATACCTAAGTCATCAATTCTAGTTTGTCTCCAACATCCAAGACCAAGTTCGATATAGTCCACACAGGATATCACAATCCAATCCACACAGGATAACACAACCCAATCCACACAGGATATCAAAACAATCATATCGAAGATATTGATTGAAAGTCAAGACTCAGCTCACACAGGTATACTTCTTCATAAGATGATAGAGATGATCATATGTAGACACTAATTCATCTTAGCTATCGGAACCACATAGGATTCAAGACCAGCTAAGCTGTTGGACCCACAAAGGATACAAGACCAACTACTCTGTCGGACCCATGTAGGATACAAGTATAGAGTCAAATACTGACGGACCTACATAGGATACAAGAATAGTAGTCAAGTACTGCCAGACCCAAATAGGATACAAGTACAGTAGTCATCTCCATCGAACCCATGAAGGATTTTAGTATGGTCGTCGTTGCTACCGAACCCACAGAGGATCCCAGTACAGTCGTCATCGTCGTCGCAGTCGCAGCCAGCTCTAGGGTTCCCGCACACAGCATGCTCGATTTCGGGAGGGTCCCCTCCATGAGCCAAGGGGGGGCGATACATCAACTAACACATAGTCTGGAGTTGATCTATCCCAAAGTTCCATCTCATCAAAAGGAACTCAACGTGACAAACAACGCGTCAATCAGACGCCCGATCTGAGAGTTATAGGCTTTTTCATCCAAGGGGACCGTTTGGTTTTTAATTCAATACCAACTCGACAATACTACAACTACATCCAAACCTCGAGAGGATTAATCCAAAAGAACCATCTCACTAAGATAAATCCAACAAAGTCGATGGTACTTCAATCGGACGTCTGGAGCTCAAGTTATAAGTGTTTCTACTCCGAGGGCCCAGTTGGTTTTGTGTTCGAACCAACCCAGCCATACCCAAAGTTCTCCTAAACCTTGAGTGTAATATACTGAAACGACTATCTCGATCCAAGGATCTCTACGCGACTGATGGTACGTCGATCGGAGGTCCGTATCCCAAGTTATGAGCGTTTGAACGGATCTGTCCGGAAATAGGGGGTTTGGGCCCGGTCCGACCCAACCCAATATCCCCTGGGTCAGCCCGAACTGGGTCGACCCAACCCGGGTCCGGGTCCGGCCCGGTTGGGCGCGGTCCATCAAGGCAGGCGAGGCCCAGCCTGACGCGGGGATCCGGCCCGGCGCAGGCGGCCCAGCCCGGCCGGTTCGGCCCGGCGCGGGCGCCCGCGTGCTGAGCCGACGCGGAAGGGGGGGAGGTCGCCGCCCCCATCGAACCGAACGGTGGACCCACGGGGGTCCGCCCTTGCTGTGCTGGCTGGGGGTTCAAACCCCCAGTTTCCCCCGATCCGGCCGGTCATAACGGCCGGCCGGTTATGCCGTGCGGGACCTGTTTGTCCCTCCTCCTGTAGCACCGGTGGCCGGCGGTTCCGGCAGCCGCCCTCTACACCGCCACAACCCTTGTCCGACCGGTGCAGCGCGATGGCGCTGTGCCCTTTCGCCGCAGCCCGCCCCGGCCGCGACCATCCATGAAGATTTGGCGTGGCGTGACGGTACCACGCCTCTCTACCGCGGCCCGACTCCGGCCGCAGCCCCTTTCGGTCTCAACGGCGTGGCGTGACGGCGCCGCGCTCCTTCGCCGCGGCCCGCACCGGCCACGGTTCCTTCGTTTCTGCGCTGTGCGACGACACCGCGTCGCCTCCGTTCCAAGCCAAGTATAAGTTCAACAACAACAAGGGGGAGGAGGTTCGGCTGTGTTTGTGCGGTCCGACCTCCTCCTGTTATAATGATAGCAAGCGGCTATTTAATGATAAATGTAAGAAATAACCATGAACGTAAAATCGAACCCCTACCTCAAAGAAGAATTCACGGAATCTTGCGTCGCGGAAGACGATGTCATGGGAGAAGGCTCCGTATACGATGACGGAGTTTGTATGAGGAAGAAACGGTGTTTCCCTTTCTTTTATGTGGGAAGAAGAATGAAGGAAGGCACGACGAAGAAGGGAACGTCGTCACACACCGGCTGCGGAGAGAAGAAGAGACGGCTCGTCGATCTCTCCTTGTGGAGATGGCGTTCTTTGTCGAAGCCTTGGTGTTCTTCACATTCTTCAAACTTAGAGAATTCTCTCCCAAAAACTCCACAGAACGATACAATAATAATAAAATAAGGATTTTGCCTTATTTTATTACTCATGCCAACATTTTTGAAAATTCAAAACTTGAATTCACCTAATTAATTAAACATGTGTTTTCAAATTAATTAGGTGTTTAATTGGCATGCATTAATGTGGAATAGTTATAATTTTTAAGGGGGGTTGCCAAAATTTAAGAGGGGGTTTAGAGGAATTGAAGGGGTGGGGATCGTGTAGGCCCCATCTCACTAATATCCTACCAAGTGGAGTTAGGATGTAGTGGGTCCCAGCCCAACTTCTACACATAGATTATAATTACTTAGAATAGAAATAAAATTGTAGTGCAAATTTTATTTCACTCTTTAGTTAAACCATTTATTTAACAACACCTCCCGAGAAAACGCAACTCCAGAAAAGGTATTCCTAAGAAAATACTGGCGTTGCGGTTTTATCGGTGCCCTCAGATTTTGATTCCGAGCATCGGTTCAAATGTTAGGAAAATCGGCTCATTCGTTCACTGAACGTACCCGAGCTAAACTTCAGAAATTGATTTCGGTCACACCGGGCCTCGGAATCAGGTGCCGTCAGATAATGCGTACTCGTAAAATCCAGAAGAAAATAAGAAAAAAAATTCCTTGAAATTTATGGGTCTTTACATTACTCCCACCTCAGGGATTTACATCCCCGTAAAGATACATCACAAACTAGGGGAACAAATGAGGGTACTGAGCACACATCTGAGTCACCCGCTCCCAAGTTCTCTCCCTGAGGTTCCCGTGCTTCCACCTGATGCGCACTAGAGGAGTCGACTGGCCATATAAGACCTGATCCTTTTGATCCTCAATCTCCACCGGTACCTCCGCAAAAGTCACCCCATCATCAATGTCCAGCTCCCCATGTTCGATGATATGCGTCGGGTTGTGCACGTATCTCCTCAGTTGAGATACATGGAAGACGTCATGCACTGGTGCAACTGAGGTGGTAGAGCCAGGCGATAAGCCACCTCGCCTATCCTGCTGAGAACCTGGAATGGTCCGATGAAGTGAGGAGATAACTTGCCGCCCCGGCCAAATCTCCATAATCCACGTCGAGGTGAGACCCGAAATAAAACGTGGTCGCCATCCTCAAACTCTAATGGTCTCCTCCTCCTGTCAGTATAAGACTTCTGTCAGCTCTGAGCTGTCCTTATCTGCTCCTAGATGACCTGGACCTTCTCTGTCATGACCTGGACATTCTCTGGTCCCACAAGTGCTGAATCCCCAGGGTCTGTCAAGCACAGAGGTGATCTGTAAGGTCGTCCGTACAACGCCTCATATGGTGTCATCCTGATGGTGGATTGGTAGTTGGTGTTGTATGCAAACTCCACCAAGGGTAGGGGATCCTCCCAGCTGTGACCAAAGTCGATGACACATGCACAGAGCATGTCCTCGAGAGTCCGAATGGTCCTCTCCGTCTGACCATCCGTCTGAGGGTGAAAAGTGGTCATTAGGCGTAACTGCGTTCCGAATGCCTCCTGCAACCCCTTCCAAAGCCGGAAAGTAAAGAGAGAATCTCGATCAGAGACGATAGATGATGATACACAATGAAGCCGTACAATCTCCTGGATGTAGAGGCATCCCATGCTCTCCACTGAGCCCTGCTCTCTAATGGGTAAGAAGTGGGCCGACTTGGTGAGTTGGTCGATGATCACCCAAATGGAGTCGTGTCCTCTGGAAGTTCGTGGAAGTCCAGTCACAAAATCCATAGATATCCCGTCCCACTTCCACTCCGTGACCTCCAAGGGCTATACCAAGCTTGCTGGTACCTGGTGTTCTGCCTTCACCTGCTGGCAGTTGAGACATCGAGAAACGAACTCCGCCACAACCTTCTTCATACCCAGCCACTAGTGATGCCGTTTGAGATCCTGGTACATCTTCACTACTCCTAGATATACCGCCAAAGGGGAAGTGTGAAACTCTTTTATCACATCCTCCTGCAAAGCATCTAGTACCAAGGTACGTCCTTTGAAAAGGACGACGTGATCTCCTCCTATAGAGAATCCATCAGGTGCCTTTCCTGAGGAAATCTATGCACGCCGAATCTCACAGTCAACATCCCCACATTGTAACTCTCTGACTTGCTGAAGAAGTGGAGGAGTGACTGTGAGTGACTGAAGAAAGGCTGCTCTATCTCTATCCACGAAGGATATATGCAAAGCAGCTAGCTGCTCTTTCGCCTCTCCAGGTAGCTGAATTCCCATCCTCCTGTTGAGAGCATCAGACGTTCCCCTTTCTAGGAGTATAGACTATCTCAAAGTCATAGTCCTGGAGGAACTCGAGATATCGCCGTTGTCTCATGTTCAGTTCCTTCTGTGAGAAGATGTACCTGAGACTCTGGTGGTTAGAATAGACTGTAAAGCGCTCACCCATCTGATAGTGCCGCCACATATTCAGAGCGAAGACCACTGCTGCTAAATCCATGTCATGGGTAGTGTAGTTCTTCTCATGCTGCCTCAACTTTCATGATCCATAGGCGATCACTGCCCATTCCTGCATCAAGACACATCCGAGTCTGGTCCATAATGCATCGTAGTAGACTACGTACCCTACTCCCTCCTCCGGTAGCCTCAAGATGGGTGCGCTGGTCAATCTCTGTCTCAGCTCCTGGAAGATCTGCTGACATCTATCTGACCACACGAAGGGTTTCCCCTTCTTCGTCAAAGCTATAAGCGGTGCTGCAACTCTGGAGAAGTCTGGCACAAATCTTCAGTAGTACCCAGCCAAAACCAGGAAACTCTGCACTTCTGTCACGCTCCTGGGTGGCTCCTAAGCTAGCACTACCTTGATTTTTGCAGGATCCACCACAACTCCCACCTCAAAGATGACATGTCCCAAGAAGTAGACCTCATGTATCCAAAACTGATACTTCAAGAGCTTACCATAAAGCTGGTGCTCTCAGAATGTATCCAGTACAACCCGCAAGTGGTAGGCGTGCTCCTCCTCAGTAGTCGAGTAAATCAATATGTCGTCGATGAAGACTACGAAAAATCGATCGAGGTAAGGATGAAATATCCTATTCATGAGACTCATGAACACTGCTGGAGAGTTGGTTACACCGAAAGGCATAACCAAGAACTCATAGTGGACATACCGAAATTTGAAGGCCATCTTCTGCACATCCTCGTCTCGAACTCTAAGCTGATGATAGCCTGACCTGAGGTCTATCTTTGAGAACCATCGTGCTCCCTTGAGCTGATCAAAGAGGTATTCAATCCTCAGAAGTGGATAATTGTTCCTCATGGTCACCTGGTTCAGGAAACGGTAATCGACACACAGTCGCAAGATCTCTTCCTCCTTCTTGGCGAACAAAATCGGGGAAGCAGTGGGTGAAACACTGGGTCGGATGAATCCCTTGCCCTGCAAGTCTTCCAGTTGTACCCGTAGCTCTCAAAGATCAGCGGGAGCCATCCGATATGATGGAGTGGATATCAGTGCTATCCTAGGGTACATGTCAATATAGAAGTCTACCTCTCTGTGAGGAGGTAGTCCTGGAACGTCGTTAGGAAAAACGTCCGTATACTGATCCACCACTACAGGAAAACTTGAACTCTGCACGTCCACTGATCTTAGGATGAGGCTAGCCAACTGATGAGTGATCGACTATCCTCTCCTATGCGTAAGTCCATCCTACACTGCAAAGGCTCCCTTCTCGCCGGTGAAGGTGAACCTGTTCCCATCGGTGCGAACACACCACACCTTGCGCCTAATACAGTCGATCTGAGCATGGACTCTAGATAACCAATCCATGACCAAGATGATGTTGTAAGGCCTCGACGCCGCTACAAGAAGGTCCCAGCTGAAGATCTCGCCTCCTAGAGTAAGCTCACACTGCCGGAACCAGTGCGTAATCGTCTAGTCTGCTCCCGTAGGAGTCTCTTGCCGTAAGGATCGAGCCAACAGCTCCGTCGGAATCTCCGAGCTCCAAACAAGGGCAGCGACAATGAAATAATGACTCGATCCTGTGTCTATAAGAAATGCAGCAAGGGTGGAGTAGACACAGATTTTACCTCGAATCATCTCTGGTGCACCGTGGTCGCAGGCCTCCGCTTCCTGAAGATGAACCTGCCTCTGTCCGCCAACTCCCTGTAGTCGGGGTGGACCTCCTGGTGGTGGTGGTGGTAGAGCCTCAAAGCGTCGCCCACCACCTGTTGCTTAGCCAACTCCTCTACCTCATCCACCTTCTCCCTGCGAACCGCCACGGTCGAACCTCTGCCTCTGCCTGGGTGGTCCCTCAACCACCTGCTGCTCCTCTGCAAGGCGGGTCGGGAAGTCACGAGCCATGTGGCCCTGCCCGCCGCATGCATAGCACTGTCTGCTCCTCGAAAGGCTGACTCTCACTATTGGAAATAATCCCATTTGCGACGGGATCCCGTCGCAAAAGGCTATTTGCGATGGGGGTCCGTCGCAAATGACCCTTTGTAGTAAATGGCGTTGCAACTAACACTATTTGCGACGAGTCCGTCGCTAAAACTGTTATTTGCGACAGTAATAAGTCCCGTCGCAAATACTAATCGATATATATATTAAAAACTTTAAATAACACTTTTGCGATGGGCCCGTTGCACATATTATTTGCGACGAGCCACGAATACCGTCGGGAAAGAGTTAATTTTTTTTATAAAAAAAAAGAAATAAGTAATTGCGATGGGAAAATATTCTTGTCGCAATAGGAAATTTAATTTTTTTTAAAAACTTAATTGCGACGAGATACCGTCCCGTCGCAATTACCTACTGCGATGGGATGATTATCCCGTCGCAAATATGTATAAAAAAATAAAAATTAAATTAAATTATTTATAAAAAAATTTAATTAATATTATAATAATAATAATACAATTATAATTCATTCAAATATTATAACAAAAATTCATTCAAATATTTAAAAAATTATAATTAAATTAAAATATTAAAAAATTTAAATATATATATATAAAAATTAATATTATAAAATATGAATAATATTATTAATCATATTAATATTTTAATATAAATAATATAATATTATATAAAAATAATAATATACCGAATTCATATTATTATAAATAATAAAAAAATTATAATTTTAATTAATTTTTTGAAACTTTTTATGTATTAAAAACACTAAATATAATATTATTAAAATAATTAGAAAATAAAAATATGAAAACTATCAACATTTGAAAAAAGAAATATAAACAAATAATAAAATACTAAAAGTAATATTATTATTAATAAAATAAACAAACATTAAAATAAATACCAATAATAAATAATAAAGTATTAAAAATAAATAGAAATTAAATAATACAATATTGACACCAGTATAAGAGAGACAGAAACTCTGAATAGAATAAATTTCATATTTTATATTTACAAAATTTATAACATCAAACAATAACTAATCTGAAGGAGGAGGGGGAGGGGGGATCTGCTGGTGGAGGAAACTCCATCCCTAAGGCATGAGTGAGTAGGCGCATGTACTCCATCTGCTCCTACTGCTGCTACTGCCACCGACTCATCTGCTCCTCGTACACCTGCTGCTGTCGTCGGCACTCCTCCTCATGTTGATGCTGCTGCCGACGCATCTCCTCTTACTCCTTTTGGAGACTCTCTATCAACTCAATTTGAGATCGCAACCGATCCTCATACTGTGAAGTGGAAGAAGATGCACGAGCTCCTCTCGAGCTGGACGCCGACATCGCAGCACTGCCATAATAATCTCCGGGAGTCAGTCGAGAGCCGATACCAACTACTCGGCCCTTCTCGAAGGCATATTGGGTCACCTGCATCCATACCGCCTCATTAATCTGATGGTCACTAGTCTGATCTGATGCCTCGGCATGACCCTCAGGCCGGGTCTGTGACGCTGTGGTCTCATATGACTCATGTAGTTACAATTTAAAATTAAAATTGTGAATATATTATATGCAGTTAATTTTTAAACTTGAAAACAAATAATACTGACCACGATGTGACGCTGGCGATCACCTCTAAGCTCCCCAGTAGCTGGATCACTGTACATCCTCTGATATACGTCGTACTCCGTAATATCGGGGTGCTCGACAGCCTATAAGAATATAAAATAAATTGTTAATATTTAAAGTTATATAAAATATTTATAAAAAATGTACGTACCAAATGCTGTCTATGAGTACTGAAAGTACGACTCCCAGCTTGATGAGTCACCTCCTGTCTCCCCCGATTCTGTCTCCCCACCGATGATCTCCTCTGAAAGCCACCACTCAACCAGTGTGCACATAATCCATCCCATACGTGGGATGAAATGTACTCTGGTCGGTGTGCTCTACATCACTCGTCAAAATCTGACACTCCTGCTTTCTTCATGTCAGCTCTTCTTAAATTGTGCAAAAACTGAAGAAAGCGATCACGCATGGCCACCTCCCATGCCTCTTCGATGGCGTCACGCATGGTATCCTCGATCGGATACCATAAACCCTACAAATAATTCACAATATCAAGTTATAAATGAAATAAATTTTAAAATAAAAATTATTTATTTACGTACGTACCAACCAATGACCGAACATGTCCTGCTGCACATCAACAGAAATATGCTCCCATGTCGTCCATGGCTGAGAAAAATAGTTGCGCAAAATAGCGTTGCCCTGTCCGACTGCTATATGCGGAAAACTGTAAAAACAATAATCAAACATTTATTATGTAAATAGATTAATGAAATCTTAATAAAATGCACAGGTTATCACACCTCCAGGTGCGTGGATCGAACCCAAGACGTGGACATCGCTCGGGGATGGGGTCAGTAATCATTAGTCATGCAAGACTGTGCCCCCTCCGCGTACTCCCTGAAGCACCTTCAGGCTGAGGGTCAGGTGCCAGCAACTTGTCTGCATCGAAAGATAGGTCAACATTCTCCAACTCACGAAATGTGTCCTCGTCCATCTGAAACAGAAAACGAATGTTGTTAGAAAATAATTGATAATTATTATTATATATACATATATATTAGTTATGATTATATATAACTACCATTGAATTGTATCAATTTTCACTTCATCATCATCTTCATATCTGTCAATGTTATCTTCATATTCCTCCTCAATATCATCGATATCCATTTGAGTTCCAGTTGCTTCATCTCTTACCATTTCAAATTCATTTGTGACGTCATTACCATCATCATCATCATCATCACTGACTCTTAATTGAGGGGTGTCATCATTGATACTCATGTCTTTTTGTAACAAAGATTGATTTTGAGTACTCTCTTGAAAAACTTTAATTCCTTGCACTTCAGTGAAAGCACATTCACTATGACTAAACTGATTGTCTTGAATTTTCATTTTTATTATGATCCACCAATCAGTCACGTCTCTTGACGTAGCACAATACTTTGCATAATAAACTTGATGTGCATGTTGAGCCAGTAAGAACAGTTCATTTACTGCAAGAACACTTTTACATTTAATATCGATGATTCCATGAGTCAGATGAACACGCACGCCTCTCTTAGTATCCAACCACCTACATTTGAACATCGTTATGTAATGGTGTCCCAGATAACAGAGTTCAATGATTTCATCAAGTATGCCATAAAAGTCAACTTCATTTTCTCTATGATGAGATCCTCTCAAGAAAACTCCATTGTTCATTGTTTTTTTTGATTCCCCATATGCATGTGTATGAAATCAAAAACCATTCACCACATACGCATTATAATATTTCACCATTTTAGAGGGTGGGTTACTCAATATACAAAGTTGTTTGTCAATTTTATCAGCATGTCGAGACACCTGAAAATTTGTGAAATAATTATCAATATAGTAAACTATAAATTGAAGCAGATGTTAATGTATAAACAATTTATGTTACCAGTATTTGAAACCGCTGAGAAATTTTTTTTGTCTGCGTTCTTCGAGAGCAGCTACTGTATTTTGTGGAAGTTTTTTATTGATATGATTATCATACAATCTATAAAAAACAAAGTTATTTATTGTAACATAAATATTAGAATAAGTAATAGAAGAACTTACAGTACAAATGATTTCATCTCTTCATAGTTGAGCAGAACATACATATGAGCTCTGTGATGTTCATCATCTGAAAGCCATCGTTCATGAACTCTACCAAAACTAAGTTCTGACTGGTTAAAAAAAGATAATTGATTTTCGATTTCATCAATATTCCCCTTGTTCCGTCCCATGCGGTTGTGTTTTGAAGGATACTCAGATTCAAAATAGTGGGAGCAGAAAAAAGATATCTCCTCCTGCAAATAAGCTTCAGCAATAGATCCTTCAACAGATGCTTTGTTACGTACTTTTTTTTTCAATTTCTGCATGCATATTTCGAATGGGTATATCCATCGAAACTGTATCAAACCTCCACATTTTGCTTTATATGGAAAATATAATATCAAATGTTCCATTGAGTCGAAGAAAGACGGTGGGAATATTTTTCCAGTTTACATATAATTACAACAACATCTTCTTCAAGTTTGCATAGAGCATCGTAATCTGTTGTCACCGCACAAATGTCCCGAAAAAAATATGATACGTCTGTTATGGAATCCCATATCATAGAATTCAACAGACCTCTTAATCCAATGGGTATAAGTATTTCCATTATAACATGAAAATCATGACTTTTTAATCCGGTAATATGACCATTATTTACACATCTACCCAAATTAGAAGCACATCCATCTAAAAGTCTCAAATATGCAATCCATTAACAAAATAATAAGCGGATTTCTTTGGAGAATGTATAATCTGATTTTGATTTCATTAACCTTTCTGTTCTGACATTCTCAAACAATTCGAGTTCTGGACGCCTGCAAATTTGAGCAAGATCTAATCCTACATTTACATTATCTTTTCTCTTTCTTGGTGTATCCAAAACTGTATGAAACAAATTATCAAAACAGTTCTTCAAAATATGCATGACATCCAACATGTGGCGGATCAGCAAATCAGACTAATATGACAAATCCCAAAATATGCTACGTCTTAGCCAATTGTGTTCTTTCCCAAAACCAGAAATTTTCTGTTGGTTTATTGTGGGTCCAAATGTGATGGGAGGTAATCAATATACAACTGATTTTAACTCCGTACCTGATAGCATTTTTGGAGTTCCATCCCTTTCAACTGTGCCTTTTCTAAAATGAGATCTGTTTCTACGAAAAGGATGATCAGCTGGAATAAATCTGCGATGACAGTCAAAATAACAAGGTTTTTTTCCATAGATGAGCATAAATGCCTTGTTATCTCCCATACAGTAAGGACAAGATTTCGGCTCATGTGTACTCCATCCAGATAACATGCCATAAGCCGGGAAGTCACTGATTGTCCACATCAATGCTGCTCTTAGTATGAAATTCTGTTTTGCAACAACATCATAAGTACTGACACCAGTACTACACAGTATATTTAATTCATCAATCAATGGTTTCAAATAAACATAAATATTCTTCTTCGGATGTCCTGGGATTAGTAAGGTCAAAAAGATATAGGGTTCCTTCATCAACATCCATGGAGGTAAATTGTACAGAGTTAAAAATACAGGCCAACATGAATACTGACTACCATAAGATCCGAATGGATAGAAACCATCAGTGGAAAGACCCAGTTGCACATTTCGGGCTTCTAAAGAAAAGGATGGATGCACTCTATCAAATTGTTTCCATGAATCACCATCGGCCAAATGATTCAAGATTTTACCGGTTGAAATATTCATTTTGTGCCATGACATCATTGTCGCTGTATTCTTAGACATAAATAAACGCTGAAGTCTGGATGTAAGAGGAAAATATCTCAACTGTTTTACAGGAATCAAGCCAGACTTTCCATGTTGAGAGTATTTATACCTCGATTTCCCACAAGTGGGAAAACTATCCAATGACTCATTTTCCCCAGAATATAAAATGCAATCATTTGAACATGCATGAATCTTCTGACAACTAAGTCCTAAATTCCGAACCATCCTCTTACACTCATAGTAATTTGCAGGCAAAACATTTCCTTCGGGTAACAGTGTTTTAACCAAAGAAAATATTTGATCAAAACACGTGTTTGACATTCCATTATCTGATTTGATAGCCATAAATTTTGCAACTACTTCTAATTTTCTTATCCTACAACCAGGATATAACGCATCCTCAGCAGACCTCAACAACTCATAAAATTCAGAGTGTGCCAACTCAGGAGTTGAATCAATATCATCTTGAGTTTCTGTATGTTGAATAGATGGACCTGCAACATCATGTACTAAATTTTGAAACCGGGATGGATCCAGAATCAAGTTAGTATCACCTTCTGTAGAACAACGTTCACCATGTTGATACCAAAAAACATAATCCATTTGAAATCCAAAATGCAAAAGATGTCCCCTAACTTTGTCAAACGTGTCAAATGTTCTCATTGCACATTTTTTACAAGGAAATTTTATTGTGCCTTCTGAAACAAATTCTGGATTTGATGCCGTAAATGCTAAAAAAGTATCCACACCCTCTATATATACTGGATTTAAACCAGAACCATTTGGATTTCTACATTGATTTATCCATATGCGATCATCTAATAATGACTGTTGACGACCTCATTGTTCCATATTTTTCTATAAAATATAAAAGCATTACTGGTTTTGAATAATTTGTTAGAAAAAACACTCAAGCAAGGATAATTATAGAGTTTACATCAGACACAAATGACGCAACCTTTTTATTGGGATAGACCTAAAAATTGACCCATTAAGAATTGAACATATTAAGAATAAAGCAAAACCTGTTACAAATACTGATAATTTTAATATTTTATAATTTTTTTTATTTTAATAATACTAATATTATTTTTTCATAAATATTAATTATATAATAATAACATTATTAAATTATTAATATTTTTTATTATTAATATTAAAATAATATAATTTTCTATATTATGTTACAATTCTCCTTTCATCTGTTTGTTTAACATTCTATCTCCACATGTAATATTTACATTCACTTTCACCTCTCTATTGGTGATTAGTTTGATAATTTTGAAAAAGAATGCAAATATTACATGTGGAGACAGAAGTTTTCTTAAAACCAATTCAGAGATGAAAAGATAATTGAGAAAGATAATGATCACACTAGTTTTTTCTAATTAGCTAATTATTAATAATTATTCCTAATTATTGGTAATTATTACATGTGGAGACAGAAGTTTTCTTAAAACCAATACAGAGATGAAAAGATAATTGTGAAAAATAATGATCATGCTAGTTTTTTCCAATTAGCTAATTATTACTAATTATTCCTAATTATTGGTAATTATTCTAAATTATTGGTAATTATTCCTAATTATTAGTAATTATTCTAAATTATTGGTAATTATTCCTAATTATTGGTAATTATTACTAATTATTGGTAATTATTACTAATTATTGGTAATTATTCCTAATTATTGGTAATTATTCCTAATTATTGGTAATTATTCTTAATTATTGGTAATTATTCCTAATTATTGGTAATTATTCTTAATTATTGGTAAATATTGGCAACTATTGGCAATTATTGGTAAATATTGGTAAATATTGGTAAATATTACTAATTATTGTTAATTATTACTAATTATTGTTAATTATTACAAATTATTAGTAATTATTGTTAATTATTGGTAATTATTGTTAATTATTGTTAATTATTGTTAATTATTGAAAATTAGTGGTAACTATTGGTAATTAGTGGTAATTATTACTAATTAGTGGTAATTATTACTAATTATTGGTAATTATTACTAATTATTGGTAATTATTACTAATTATTGGTAATTATTCCTAATTATTGGTAATTATTCCTAATTATTGGTAATTATTCCTAATTATTGGTAATTATTCCAAATTATTAGTAACTATTCCTAATTATTGTTAATTATTCCTAATTATTGGTAATTATTCCTAATTATTGGTAATTATTCCTAATTATTACTAATTATTCCTAATTATTGGTAAATATTGACAATTATTGGTAATTATTGGTAAATATTGGTAATTATTGGTAATTATTGGCAATTATTACTAATTATTGGTAATTATTGTTAATTATTACTAATTATTGGTAATTATTGTTAATTATTACAAATTATTGGTAATTATTGGTAATTATTGGTAATTATTGTTAATTATTACTAATTATTGGTAATTATTGGTAATTATTGGTAATTATTACTAATCATTGGTAATTATTGGTAATTATTATTAATTATTACTAATTATTCCTAATTATTGGTAATTATTCCTAATTATTGGTAATTATTGGTAATTATTTTTAATTATTCCTAATTATTCCTAATTATTGGTAATTATTCCTAATTATTGTTAATTATTGGTAATTATTGTTAATTATTCCTAATTATTCCTAATTATGGGTAATTATTCCTAATTATTGGTAACTATTCCTAATTATTGGTAATTATTCCTAATTATTAATAATTATTCCTAATTATTGGTAATTATTCTTAATTATTAGTAATTATTCCCAATTATTGGTAATTATTCCTAATTATTGGTAATTATTCCTAATTATTGGTAATTATTCCTAATTATTGGTAATTATTCCTAATTATTGGTAAATATTGACAATTATTGGAAATTATTGGTAAATATTAGCAACTATTGACAATTATTGATAAATATTGATAAATATTGGTAATTATTACTAATTATTACTAATTATTGTTAATTATTACTAATTATTGTTAATTATTACTAATTATTGTTAATTATTACTAATTGTTGGTAATTATTGTTAATTATTGGTAATTAGTGGTAACTATTGGTAATTAGTGGTAACTATTGGTAATTAGTGGTAACTATTGGCAATTAGTGGTAACTATTGGTAATTAGTGGTAATTATTACTAATTAGTGGTAATTATGACTAATTATTGGTAATTATGACTAATTATTGGTAATTATTACTAATTATTGGTAATTATTACTAATTATTGGTAATTATTACTAATTATTGGTAATTATACCTAATTATTGGTAATTATTCCTAATTATTGGTAATTATTCCCAATTATTGGTAATTATTCTTAATTATTGGTAATTATTCCTAATTATTGGTAATTATTCCTAATTATTGGTAAATATTGACAATTATTGGTAATTATTGGTAAATATTGGTAATTATTGATAATTATTGTTAATTATTACTAATTATTGGTAATTATTGGTAATTATTACTAATCATTGGTAATATTTGGTAATTATTATTAATTATTCCTTATTATTGGTAATTATTCCTAATTATTGGTAATTATTGGTAATTATTTTTAATTATTCCTAATTATTCCTAATTATTGGTAATTATTCCTAATTATTGGTAATTATTCCTAATTATTGGTAATTATTCCTAATTATTGGTAATTATTCCTAATTATTGGTAATTATTCATAATTATTGGTAAATATTGACAATTATTGGTAAATATTGGTAAATATTGGTAATTATTACTAATTATTGGTAATTATTGTTAATTATTACTAATTATTGGTAATTATTGGTAATTATTACTAATTATTGACAATTATTGGTAATTATTGGTAAATATTGGTAAATATTGGTAAATATTGGTAAATATTGGTAATTATTGGTAATTATTATTATTTATTCCTAATTATTGGTAATTATTGGTAATTATTATTAATTATTGGTAATTATTCCTAATTATTGGTAATTATTCTTAATTATTGGTAATTATTCCTAATTATTGGTAATTATTCTTAATTATTGGTAATTATTCCTAATTATTGGTTTTTGCGACGGGATCCCCTTCTCCTTTCATATGTGTGTTTAACATTCTGTCTCCACATGTAATATTTACATCCACTTTCACCTCTCTATTGGTGAGTAGGTTGATAATTTTGAAAAAGAATGCAAGTATTACATGTGGAGACAGAAGTTTTCTTAAAACCAATACAGAGATGAAAAGATAATTGAGAAAGATAATGATCGCGCTAGTTTTTTTCCAATTAGCTAATTATTACTAATTATTCCTAATTATGGGTAATTATTCCTAATTATTGGTAATTATTACTAATTATTGGTAATTATTCCTAATTATTGGTAATGATTCCTAATTATTGGTAATTATTCCTAATTATTGGTAATTATTCCTAATTATTGGTAATTATTCCTAATTATTGGTAATTATTCCTAATTATTGGTAAATATTGACAATTATTGGCAATTATTGGTAAATATTGGTAAATATTGGTAATTATTGGAAAATATTGACAATTATTGGCAATTATTGGTAAATATTGGTAATTATTGATAATTATTACTAATTATTACTAATTATTACTAATTATTGGTAATTATTGTTAATTATTACTAATTATTGGTAATTATTGGTAATTATTGTTAATTATTATTAATTATTACTAATTATTACTAATTAAGGTTACTTATTACTAATTATTGTTAATTTTTTCTAATTATTACTATTTTTTTGAAGTATTCCAATTATTACAAATTATATTAATTAATTACTAATTACATTCATTATCTACAAATTACATTCATTAACTACTAATTACATTCATTAATTACTAATTACTATCTTTTATTAAAATTAAAGTTATTAATTACTAATTACAGTCACTTAATTATTCAATATTGTTAATTACTAATAATGAAATCTAACAAATCAAATTTAATACCTTAATACAACATAATAATATCTAATAAGAAATAATAAAAACTAATGTAAAAATATAAAACAAAAACATTAAATAAATATTAAATTAAAATTCAGAAAAAAACTTTCAACTGGTTTTCGAGCTTTCGATTTGTTGTACTTGTAAGATGATCCCCGTAACCTCCTTGAAATTGACTTGCAAAATAAAACTCACTCAACACATATAAACTAGTAAAAAGTAGTTCAGATTCAGAAAAATTGTCAAGGCTGGCTGTATTTATAGGTTAGATTATTTGCGACGAGGTTTATTGCGACGGTATTCCCGTCGCAATTGGTATTATTTACGACGGGTCCGTCACAAATAACCCAGGCCACATTTATTATGGGCGGCAATAAAAGGGATTATTTGCGACGGGGCCCGTCGCAAATAACCCCTGCCGCCAGGTTATTAGCGACGGGAACCCTACCCGTCGCTAATAACCTATTACTGCCGCCGGTTAGTTGCGACGGGAAGGGATTCCTGTCAGAAATATCTTTCGCGCGATTTGGCGCGCATTCGCGCCAAACCATTTGCGACGGTGTGAGAATATCCCGTCGCAAATACCCTGACTGCGGGGGTTATTTGCGACGAGACATATTCCCGTCGCAAATAACCCGTCGCTAATACCACTTTTTCCCGTAGTGTCTACTGCGTGCGGCCCGCACCTCCGAGCTAGTATCCTGTGGTCGTCCGCCTGATGGTCTGGTCCGCTTGAACCCTTGTGACATCTGTTGACTGCCAGCTGCAGAAGACTCAGCTATATGCCGCCCTACGGTAGGTCTCGCTGCTGGTGTAGGCTCAACAAGAAATCTCTCTACGAGAAGGGCTCACTCCAGTACTCCTGCCTGCATCGGAATGCTGAGGGAGATCATCGATGCCCTGATCTCATGTCTTAGTCCCTGATCAAAGGTCTGGGCCCAGAAGAATGGGTCCCGTACCATGTTCGTCGAATAGCGCGATAGATCAGTAAATCTCGCCGAGTACTGGGCTACCGTCATGCCGCCCTGCCGCAGCTGTAGTAGCTCCTGTATGCGCACCGCACAGAGGGTGGTTGTTACGAATTCTGAGTGGAAGAGGCCCTCGAAGTCTGACCAAAGAAGAGATGCCTCGTCGTGCACCTGGAGCATCAGGCTCCACTGTCTACCTGCTGCTGTGTGCAGGAGACTCGCTGCAAGGATCACCATGAGGTCAGCTGGTGTCCCTACTAACCTGAAAACTCATACAATAGCCTCCAGCCAATCCTTGGCTGCCTGAGGGTCTATCTCCCCGCGGAACCTGGGCGGTCTCTGGCGCTGAAACTCGTGCAGTGCACTAAGGCGACGTGCACTCTCAGCTGCTAGGGCTGGTCGCATCAGTGGATCGGCGGGTAGAGGTACCGTCGGTGCCTCCGCTGTAATAGGGCCCCGCACCGAGGCCTCGTTGCTCGATGGGCTATCGTCTCGCACAAAGCTCGGAACCCTAGCTGGCTGCCGTCGTGGGGCCATCCTGAAAAGAGATAGGTGAGCAATGGTCAATACAGTATAAATGGTGAGCTGACACAAGTAATCACAAAGAAAACTTTTGAAACACACACACAATCAATGTTTTCGTGCATTGAGTCAGAAATCAGAAGTCAGGGTCCCGGTGTATGGATACGTCAGCCGCCGCACCAACACTGGAATCCCTGGATTGATAACCACACTCAATACCCTTAACACTACTGCTTCACATAGAAGAACGATCAAAGTCCTGAGTTCTGCGGTAGAACCGAACTCCTCTGATACCAATTTTTCATGACCCGTCCTCGGGACCCGTCCCGTGACTACCCCAAGCCCGCCTTCCATAGGCCAGGGGCTGTCGACTAGCACCAAAGGCGTAAATCCCGATCTAAGGGAAGACATTGCCTTTATGTAAGAAAACAAAACACCACAGAGTATGCAAGCAGAAGTAAACACTTAGTAAACTGAGTACAATAGTAAGTGCTGGAAAGTAAATAGGCTAGTATACAAACCCAACTGAAAGTAAAGTACAACTGAAATGAGAGTAAATCAGTAGAAAAGTAAAGCAGCAACACCGAGCCGTCCTCTGTAAATCCCACATGAAGGGTGGGTATAGATAGTCTCCTCAGCGCCTTGGCTCCAGTCGTCCGCTCCGTGTACGTCTCGTCCAATGATCCACCTCCAGGTACCGTCCAGCTCCACAAGCTCCTACCACGATCAGCGTCGTCTGTCATCTGCATCCAACACAACGTAGTGCGGGCATAGCCCGTGCAGGTGTGAGTATACGCTACTCAATAGGGACCCCGAGACCCCCGAAGGTCTCCCAGAATCCACGATGGATAAACGAAAAAGGAATGATACAATCACGAAGTAACAAACAACTCTACTTAGGTATATTCCCATACATATAACTAAGTCATCAATTCTAGTTCGTCTCTAACATCCAATCCCAAGTTCGATATAGTCCACATAGGATATCACAATCCAATCCACACAGGATAACACAACCCAATCCACACTGGATAGCAAAACAATCATATCGAAAATATTGATTGAAAGTCAAGACACATCTCACACATGTATACTTCTTCGTAAGACAATAGAGATGATAAGATGTAGCCACTGATTCATCTAAGCTGTCGGACCCACATAGGATACAAGACCAGTTAAGTTGTCGGACCCACAAAGGATACAAGACCAACTACTCTGTCGGACCCACATAGGATACAAGTACAGAGTCAAATACTGTCGGACCCACATAGGATACAAGAACAGTAGTCAAGTACTGTCGAACCCACATAGGATACAAGTACAGTAGTCATCGCCGTTGAACCCACAGAGGATTTCACTACGGTCGTCGTCGCTGCCGAACCCATGGAGGATCCCAGTACAATCGTCATTGTCGTCGCAGTCACAGCCAGCTCTTGGGTTCCGCACACAGCATGCTCGATTCCGGGAGGGTCCGCTCCACGAGCCAAGGGGGTTCGATACATCAACTGGCATGTTGTCCGGAGTTGATGTTTCCCAAAGTTCCGTCTCTTCAAAAGGAACTCAACGTGATAGACGGAGCGTCAATCGAACGCCCGGTCTGAGAGTTATTGGCTTTTTAGTACCAGGGCCTGGTTGGTTTTTAAGTCAAAACCAAGCCAACCGTACTCCAACTGCATCCAAAACTCGAGCGGAGTAAGCCAAAATAACCGTCTCACTAATAGGAATCCAACAAAGTCGACGACACTTCAATCGAACGTCCGAAGCTCAAGTTATAAGTGTTTCCTCCTCGAGGGCCCGGTTGGTTTCGTGTTCAAACCAACCCAGTTATACCCAAAGTTCTCCGAAACCTTGAGTGTAATTTATCAAAATGACTTTCTCTATCCATGTATGGCTACGCAACTGACAGTGCATCGATTGAAGATCTGTAGCCCAAGTTATGGGCGTTTGAACGGATTTGTCCGGAAACAGGGGGTTTGGGCCCGGTCCGACCCGGCCCAATAACCCGTGGGTCGGTACGAACCGGGTTGACCTGACCCGGGTCCGGGTCCAGCCCGGTTGGGCGCGGCCCGGCCCAGCTGGCGTGGCCCAGCCTGGCTGGAGCCGCCTGGCCCCGCGCGGGGATCCGGCCCTGCGCGGGCGGTTTGGCCAGGCCCGGCGCGGGCGGTCCGGCCCGGCCCGACCGGTTCGGTCCGGTGTGGGCGCCCACATGTTGAGCGGACACAAAATGGGGTGAGGACTCTGCCCCCTTCGAACCGAACGGCGGACCTGTGGGGTCCGCCCTTGCTGCGCCGGCCGGGGGTTCAAACCCCCGGTTTTCCCGGATCCGGCCGGCCGTAACGGCCGGACAGTTGTGCTGTGCGGGACCTGTTTGTCCCGCCTCCTATAGAACGGGCGACCAATGGTTCTGGCCACCGCCCTCTGCACCGCCTCAGCCTATGGTCATGACGCTTGTCCGACCAGCGCGACGCGACGGCGCCGCGCCCCTCCGCCGCGGCCCGCCCCGGCCACGACCCTCCATGAAGCTCTGATGCGACACGACGGTGCCACGACCCTCTGCCGCGGCCCGACTCTGGCCACAAACCCTTTCGATCTCAACGGCATGGTGCGACGGTGCCGCGCTCCTTCGCCGCAGCCCGCACCAGCCGCGGTTCCATCATTTCCGCGCGGTGCGACGGCACCGCGTCGCCTCTGTTCCAAGCCACGTAGAAGTTCAACAACAATAAGGGGAGGAGGGTTATCCATGTTTGTGCGGTCCGAACTCCCCCCGTTATAACGATAGAATGCGGCTATTTAATGATGAAAATCATAAATAACCACAAACATAAAATCAAACCCCTACCTCGAAGAAGAATTCGCGGAAGCTTGCGTCGCGGAAGACGGCGTCGCGGGGGAAGGCTCTGTATACGATGACGGAGTTCGTCCGAGGAAGAAACGATGTTTCCCTTTCTTTGATGCGGGAAGAAGAACAAAGGAAGGTGCGTCGAATAAGGGAACGTCTTCACACATCAGCTGCAGAGAGAAGAAGATACGTCTCATCGATCTCTCCTTGCGGAGATGACGTTCTTCGTCGAAGCCTTGGCGTTCTTCGCGTTCTTCAAACTTAGAGAATTCTCTCCCAAAAACTCCACACAATGATACAACAATAATAAAATAAGGATTTTGCCTTATTTTATTACTCATGCCAACATTTTTCAAAATTCAAAACTTGAATTCACCTAATTAATTAAACATGTGTTGTCAAATTAATTTGGTGTTTAATTGGCATGCATTAATGTGGAAGAGTTACACTTTTTAAGGGGGGTTGCCAAAATTTAAGAGGGGGTTTAGGGGAATTGAAGGGGTGGGGCTCATGTGGGTCCCACCTCACTAATATCCTACCAAGTGGAGTTTGGATGTAGTGGGTCCCACCCCAACTTCTACACATAGGTTATAATTACTTAGAATAGAAATAAAATTGTAGTGCAAATTTTATTTCACTCTTCAGTTAACCCATTTATTTAAAAACACCTCCCGAGAAAACGCAACTCCAGAAAAGGTCTTCCTAAGAAAATACCAGCACTGCGGTTTCATCTATGCCCTTAGATTTTGATTTTGAGCACCGGTTCAGAAGTTAGGAAAACCCACTCGTTTGTTCACTGAACATACCCGAGCTAAACTTTGGAAATTGATTCCGGGCACACCGGGCCTCGGAATCAGGTGCTGTCAGAAACTGCGTACTCATAAAATCCCAAAGAAAATAAGAAAAAAAATTTCCTTGAAATTTACAAGTATTTTCAAATAGTAACATACCACTATGAATAGTTATATAACCTAATGAATATTAACCTTACCTATGATAGTATATAAATAATATTTAAATGAAAGTACGATATACCTTTGCTTTGGAATAAGTAAAACAATGTTTTAAAACTTTTTTTTTTAAATTATGATTTTAATTAAATATTAAATTATTCATATTTAGAAAATTATATTTAAAAAATTGACTTCATTTTTGGATTCTACACTTTAAAAAATTCTTGGGTTGAATTTTTGGGATTTTTCTGAAATACTTGAATTTGTGATGAATAGTGAAATACGGTAAAATACCATATATCAGTTAAATACACTATTCATGAAATCACATATGACAACCCTGCTTTTATTACAAACTTAAACATGATTTATTACATAAAATATTTACTTGATGCAACATGGAAGATCGAGAGGTCTAGTGTCTTTAGGGATTAGGATCATTACATAACACCTTAAAACATGAAATACAATATCTTTATTGAAAAATTCCTTTACATGACCACTACATTCCATCATACTTAGCATTTCATGGGATAACCTGAGGACATGCATAAGAAAAGCTGTGAGCTATAAAGCTCGGTAAGGGAATAAACATGGAATACATGAGGAGTACAATACATGTTAGACAATAGGTATATCAATATAGCACAAGAGAAACATGAACATAAAGGCATGATAAAGCATTATAATCATAACATGGAAATGTGGAAACAACACTTAACATGGAATTAGCATGAGCCAAGGCTCATTGCACATGGAGCATGAGTAAGTTATCATTTCACATGAAGCATGAGTAAACCCTCATTGCACTTGAATTAGCATGAGTCAACACTCATTGCACATAACGTATCATGATACTATACTTTACCCAATGCATTGGAGCGCTATAAGGGCACACCCTTCTTAAACATTTCATTTCATGCATAAGTGTGCCACATGGATCATAAAACATGGATTCATTAAACATAATCATTTATTCCACGATAAAGGAATGTGGAATTCATACATGAAACTTTATAATCAATAAGTAAATGTGCATAAAGGTGAATACCCTTGATGGAGAAATGAGCATAGTATTCACTACATAAAGGAATTGGATTTGAAAATTGGTGCAATTTCGACAGCGTAACGGCGTGGCATAAAAATTCATAAAAATGGTTGATGAGAGAGAAAAGGGGTGTCTCATCATATTTACATGAAATGGACAGTAAGGAGGTCTTATAGATACATGTCCAAACAACTGTAATGGAATTTAGATTCATGATACAAAAGTATTGCTTGAATGTAAATGAAGAGAGAGAAGTTCCTTTCGGAATTTCGGCATAGTAACGGGTGTACATGGGAGGCATTTAATGAGAGAGAAAGGGGTCTCCCATCATTCAAACAATAATAGGGCAGTATGGGGGAGGTGCGAAACCATACCCCAACATTTATAATTGAAATTAAAAGTGCATAATAATATTCAGAAAATTGGAGAAAAAAAGGTTAAAGGAAGAAAAACCCTTACTTGGATGTCTGCTTCTAAGGCTTGATAGAGGCTTGAGAGAGGATTCTTGGGTGCTTGGGGCACCTTGGGAGGTTTCTAGAGAGAGTAGGGCATAGGCTGGACGAACTCCAAAGGCTTTGAGTGAGGAGGAAGTGAGATCTTGGGTGGGTTTATATAGGAAAGGTGAGTGAATTCTTTATTATTTAGGTTTGGGACCCCTTACATTAAACTAATCCAAACCACAAATCAGCTCATGGTTTTTGCCCATGGTTTTTGGAAAAGGGAATATGAAAAAAATATTTTATAAGTCCAAAGTCCGAACTTCTTAAAATAATGGGGTTGCTTATGTGGAGGTGAGTCACACTCCCATGGAAAATAATTTAAAAAGACAAGATGTTTAATAAGTCTTGAGGGGTCCATTGATGCTTTGAAAAGTAAGTCAAACAAACCCAAAATCACATTATTTTAATGGTAAAACATATATTGTCCTAACATAAAGCTTATAGTATTTTATTACATCACTATTGGGTCATTATTATGTCATAAAACACATTATATATTTAAACGGTATTTAATTTTTACCCAAACATTTGACTGTCTCAAAAAAGTATGAAAAACTCACCGTTGGATAATTTCAACGTCCTGATTATAGAAATATCATTTATTTTATTTAAATAATTTTCTAAATATTTTAATTTTAAGTTTTAAAATAAAAACATACATTTATAGAAAATTCACTGGTTTTGACAGAAATGGCTTTCAAACCTTAATAAAAAATTATAATTGCATTCATAAAATTATATGATCATTTATATATAATAAAATTAATTTAATAATAATAATATTTTATTAAAATATTATTTAATTCAAAAATCCCATAATTTAATAAAATATATTTCTTAATTAAATAATAACTAAAAACACTACTTGTACTTTAAAAACAATTTACAATGTATCAATAATGAAAAGAAAGTATATTCATTATTATATAAAAAAACAATGTACAGGAAAATAGTACTATCGATTTGTTACATAACCCCTTAAAACAGCCGCATAAGACCTAAGGGTAAAGTGTGCGATGGTGACAGACTCTTGGGGTGGCTCAGATAACATTGCTCGAGTGGTAATCTCTATCAACCTCCACTTTTCCCGTAGATAGTCTCGTTCGAGCTTGACATGATGAAGCTCAGCTTGGTCTTGGTCAAGAGTGAAGCCCAAAGACGCCACCTCTTTTCTGAGCTCCGAAAAATGGGCTTCGTATGGAGAAATTCTACTGGACGAGTCCATCGCTTCTTTTGTCTGAGTAAATTGGATTTGTTAAAGCCCTATATTTATACTAATCATGTGATCACTGTTCAGCGACTCTAAAAGAAACGATCACAATTCTTAACATAAAACCAAAGAAGTTGACATTTTATATAAATAGTTTACATAAAGATACATTTAATTAGATAAAGAGGGATTTCCATTAATGAAACTTTGGGTCATTGCAATATTCCCCCCTTAAGAAATTTCTCCTTCGAAATTTCCTTTTCCCACACTAAAACAGTTGTGGGTAACTCATCTTCATCATTTCCTCAGATTCCCAAGTCGCTTCTTCAAACTTGTGGTTTCTCCACAACACCTTGACGAGGGGAATTGTATTGTTTCATAGAAATTTTTCTCTACGATCTAAGATCTTCACAGGTTGCTCCTCATAAGAAAGATCATCCTCCAACTGTACCTCCTCAAAAGAGGGTACATGTGAATGGCCCGGTATGTACTTTATTAAGAGTGATACATGAAAGACATCTTGTAATTTGTCCATGGTAGGTGGAAGTGCTAGACTATATTCCACAACCCCTACACGATCAAGAATCTCGAAGGGGCAATATACCTTGGACTTAACTTACCTTTATTTCCAAACCTCATGACCTTCTTCCATGGAGATATGCATAGAAAAACCATGTCTCTAACTTTAAACTCAAGGTCTCATCGACGATTATTTTCATAACTCTTCGGTTGACTCTAGGATGCCTTGATATGTTGCTGAATGGTTTTCACCTTCTGCATGATTTCCTCGACCATTTCTGGTCCAAACAGCTTACATTCACCGACCTCATCCCAACACGCCGGTGTTCTGCACCTTTTCCCATAAAGGGATTAATATGGTGCCATTTGGATGCTCGAGTGGAAACTATTATTATAAGAGAACTCAACCAGAGGAAGATGTTGATCCCATCCTCATTTAAAGTCCATTGAGCACGCTCTCAACATGTCCTCAAGTGTTTGGATAGTCTGCTCGGATTGGCCATCAGTTTGAGGATGATAGGCCATACTGAAGTTCAGTTCAGTATCGAGAGCATGCTGAAGACTCTTCCAAAACATAGAGGTGAATCTTGGATCTCTGTCAGACACAATAGATAGTGGTACTCCATGTAACCTTACCACTTCCATGATATATATCTATGCCAGTTGATCCAATGAGAAATCTTACCAAATAGTAATGAAGTGTGTAGTCTTTGTAAGGTGATCCACCACAACCCAGATTGCATTATTGCCTTTGGATGTCCTCAGAATTCCAGTGACAAAGTCCATGATGATGTTCTCCCATTTCCATTCTAGTATGGGCAATGGTTGTATCATCCCCTTAGACTTATGCCTCTCTGCCTTCACTGTCTGGCACACCAGGCACCTTGATGTATATACAACGATCTCCTTCTTCATATTATCCCACCCAAAAAATTTCTCATAGATCTTGATACATCTTTGTGCTCCCTGGGTGAATAGAGAAATTTGAACTATGTGCATCATCCAAAAGTTCCTTCTTCAGCTCCGGACTTCACGAAACACATATTTTTTTCCCAAATCTCACAATTACTTCTTCATTAACATTAAACTCAGAGGATTTCCCTTTTTTGATAGCTTCCACTTTTTCTTGAATTCCAACATCATCCTTTTGAGCATCCTTTAACCTTTCCAAAAGAGACGGTTGAGCAATCATTTGTGAAAGGATTGATGATGTTCCATTCTTTATGATTCAAATGTCCATCTTCATCAATTCTAAGAAGATTGGATCATTCTTAATTCTCATCATTGATAGAATCGCTGGGTCCTTTCTACTTAGGGTATCTTCCACCTTGTTCACTTTCCCAGGGTGGTAATGTATTGAACAGTCATAATCCTTGATGATCTCTATCTATCTTCTCTGGTGCATATTAAGCTCTTTCTGTGTGAATATATATTTAAGACTCTTGTGGTCAGTATATATATCACATTTCTCCCTATAGAGATAATGCCGCCAGATTTTCAAGGAAAAGATCACCGCTGCCAACCCCATATCATGTGTTGGATAGTTTTGCTCATGGATCTTCAACTGTCTTGAGGCATAGGATATCACTTTATCATTTTGAAACAACACACAACCAAGACCTTCTTCTAATCATCACTGAATATCACAAAAGGTTCCCCAATTGTGGGTAAAGTGAGCATGAGCATAGTGATAAGCCTCCTTTTTAACTCCTTGAAGATTTCTTCGCATTCATCACTCCAAGAAAACTTTACTCCCTTTTGAGTTAGCTTGGTAAGAGGGTTGGACAATCATGAGAAATTTCTCACAAATCGTCGATAATATCCATCTAACCCCAAGAAGCTACGGATATTCGTTATCGATGTTGGCCTCAGCCATCCCTCGATTTCATCTGTTTTGGAGGGATCCACAAATATCCTATTGCATGTGATGATATGGCCCAAGAATGTGACCTCCTTCAACTAGAACTCACACTTTTTGTACTTTGCATAGAGATTATCCTTGCGCAAAGTCTCTAGTACAGTTCTTAAATGCTCCTCATGATCCTCCTTGGTTTTGAAGTATATTAGAATATCATCTATAAAGACTACCACAAATTTGTCAAGGTAATCTTTAAAGACTCTATTCATCAAGTCCATGAAGATTCTGGCGAATTATTGAGTCCGAAAGGAATTAATATGAATTCATAGTGCCCGTATCTTGTACGAAAAGTAGTCTTGGGGACATCTTCCTTCTTCACCCTTACTTGATAATATCCCAACCAAAAATCTACCTTGGAGAAGTATTGTGCTCCACACAGCTGATCGAACAAGTAATCGATTCGTGGCAGAGGATACTTTTTCTTTATCGTGATTTTGTTAAGTTCATGATAATCTATGCAAAGCTGCATTGATCCATCCTTTTTCTTGACGAAGAGGACTGGTTCACCCCATGGTGAATCACTTGGGCATATAAACCCTTTATCCAGATTATCCTGTAGTTGTTTCTTCAGCTCTTCAAGCTCCACGACAACCATTCTATATGGAGTCTTGAATATTGGTAGCACCCCTGGTATAAGTTCAATTGAGAATTCAACGTCTCTTTTAAGAGGAAGACCAAATAGTTCCTCGGGAAACACTTCAACAAATTTCCTTATAATAGGCATTTCTTCAAGGATGGTTTCTTCCTTGGACTCAATCATCTGAGCCAGATACACGTGCTCATAGGGAAGTAATATCCATGCTTGATATGATGGAGCTAAAGTAGATTCATCTTCCTCCTTACACTTGTAAAGAATCGTGGGTCGATTCTTCATATGGAGTGTTATTTCCCTCTCCCGACAATCTATTTTGGCTCTATATAAGGAAAGTCAGTCCATGCCAAGAATTGCATCAAATTCCACTAGAGGGAGTATGACGAGGTTCACCGAGAAATTCAATCCACAGATTATGAAAGGGGATGAGTTATATTCATGGGATGAAATGATTTCCCCATTTTCTGTACTCATCGACATCTTCACTTCCATGATTTTTGGGGGTGCTGGGATTGTTCTACTAAACTTTCGAGATATAAAAGAATGCGTAGAACCTGAATCAAAAAGTAAGCTCACTATTCTTGAATGAATAACCAACGTACCTGTCACCACTTCGTTGTTGGGGTTCACTTCAGCAGAAGTGATGGAAAAAGATCTTTCTTGTTGCCTTGGAGGTTGTTGGTTGCCTCAAAAAACCCTTGGATTAAGGCACTAATTTTCAAAATGCCCCGATTCTTTGCAGTTTTAGCAATGAACAACACGTTGAGGTTTGAACGGAGCGTTCCTATCCTCTGTTGCAGTCGTCGATCTTTCTTGCCGATAGTTAACAGCTAGGTTCCCTTCTCTTCCACACCTAAATCATTTCCTCGTCCCCTTGAGGCAATTTCTAGGGTGCTTCTTTCCACACTTTTGGAAAGTGGGGTGCTGGATCTTCTTAGCACCATTGGATTTATCCATCGGACCGCCAACATTGAAGTACACCTTACGCTTCTTGTCCCCATGATACCCATGTGATTCCCCGATCTCTATTTCGACCTTGAGGGCACATCAGACAATTTCCTCATAGTTGTCGAAGTCACGGATCGCTAATGTTTTCCGAAGTCTAGGCTTCAACCCACCAAAGAAGCGGTCAACCTTGCATTCGGGGGTAACAACAAAGCCAGAAGTGTATCGTGCAAGCCTTGTGAAGTTTGCCTCGTACGCTCCAACAGATTGTTCTTCTTTTTTCTTGAGGGAAAGTAAGTCCCTTTCCATCTTAATCCAGAGGGTGCGCAGAAAATATTTATCGAAAAACATCTTCTAGAAATCCTTCCATTCCAACGCCTCGATCTCCTCCTTAGGCTTCGTATTTTTGATCAAGGTCCACCATTGATCTGCTTCACCCTCCATATGATAAGCCGTCAGGAGAACCTTCTCTTGTTCATAACATTGAAGGATGGAGAAGATATTTTCAAACTAGTTGATCCATTGTTCAGCGATCATGGGATAGGATGATCCACTAAAAGTAGAATAACTTTATCTCATGAAGCTCCCGATAGCGACTTGTTCCTTCATAGGGGGGGGGGTTGGACGTTCCTCTTGACCCGTGTTTCTATTCAAAGCTTGAGTTAGCTGAGAGAGAAGCATGAAAAAGTTCGTGATTCCCTCTCTCATTGGATTGGGCATCTCATTAGTACAGTCATCACACTGATCTTCACATCAGTTGTTTGCCCGAGTTCTTCTATTACCGGCCATTGACTAGAATAAAAGGAATGTTAGGGGGTAACAAATAAAGGGTAATAAAAAGACAAAAGTTGATGAATTATAAATAAACTTTTATTTTCCATAACTAATGAGTCTATAGGCTTCAATCTAGGCTTTTCATGATCTACTTTCTAACATATATTCTTAAGGGATTTTTTTTTAATTTCCTTAATAAGGGTTCATACTAAACTTGTGAATTTATCAAAACATATCCCCCAGGAGTGTCGTAACCAAGAGTGAAGCAAGGCCCATTGTCGTGCACCAGTTCTTGTTCGAGTCTAGCTCAAAGCGGTGTTTTTGTGTTTTACCCCTAGGATACATATGTGCCAGAGCCACCTCTACCTGCTCGTATCCAGTAAGGGATGTATTTTCTTGATAAAACACTCAATCAGTACTTACCAAAACTTAGGGAGATTTTTATTATACTTAGTCTTGTCTCTAGGGCTTTACTGGGGTTTTCTAATCCTAATCCCAAAAATAACTAAACCTATCCTCTGATACCAACTATGACAACCTGGCTTTTATTACAAACTTAAACAAGATTTATTACATAAACTATTCACTTGATACACATGGAAGATCGAGAGGTCTAGTGTATTTGGGGATTAGGATCATTACATAACAACTTAAAACATGAAATACAACATCTTTATTGAAAACTTATTTTACATGACCACTACATTCCCTCGTACTTAGTATTGCATGGGATAACCCGATGACATGCATAAGAAAAGGGATGAGCTATAAAGCCCAATAAGGGAATAAACATGGAATACATGAGGAGTACAATAATTTTTAGAAAATAGGTATATTAATAGAGAATAAGAGAAACATGAACATAAAGGCATGATAAAGCATGATAATAATAACATGGAAATGTGGCAACAACACTTAACATGGAATTAACATGAGCCAAGGCTCATTGCACATGGAGCATGAGTAAATTATCATTGCACATGAAGCACGAGTAAACCCTCACTGCAATTTAATTATCATGATTCAACACTCATTGCACATGACGTATAATGATACTATACTTTACCTAATGCATTGGAGCGCTATAAGGGTGCACCCTTCTTAAACATTTCATTTCATGCATAAGTGTGCCACATGGATCATAAAACATGTATTCATTAAACATAATCATTTATTCCATGATAAAGGAAGGTGGAATTCATATATGAAACTTTTTAATCAATATGTAAATGTGCATAAAGGTGAATACCCTTGATGGATAAATAGGCATGGTATTCACTACACAAAGGCATTGACTTAGAAAATCGGTGCAATTTCGGCAGCATAACGACATGACATAAGAATTCATAAAAATGGTTAATGAGAGAGAAAAGGGGTGTCTAATAATATTTACATGAAATGGAAAGTAAGTGGGTCTTATATATACATGTCCAAACAATTGTAATGGAATTTAGATTCATGATACAAAAGTATTGATTGAATGTAAATGAAGAGAAAGAAGTTCCTTTCGGAATTTCGGCATAGTAACGGGTGTACATGGGAGGTATTTAATGAGAGAGAAAGGGGTCTCCCACCATTAAAACAATAAGAGGGAAGTATGGGGGAGGTTCAAAACCATACCCCATCATTTATAATTGAAATTAAAAGGGCATAACAATATTAAGAAAATTGGACAAAAAAAGGTGAAAGGAAGAAAAACCCATACTTGAAAGTGTGCTTCCAAGGATTGAGAGAGGATTGAGAGAGGATTATTGGGAGATTGGGGAACCTTGGGAGGTTTATAGAGAGAGTAGGGAATAGGTTTGATGAACTCCAAAGGCTTTGAGTGAGGAGGAAGTGGGAGCTTGAGTGTGTTTATATAGGAAAGGTGAGTGAATTCTTTATTATTTAGGTTTGAGAACCCTTACATTAAACTAATCCAAACCACAAATCAGCTCATGGTTTTTGCCCATAGTTTTTTGAAAATGGAAGAGTAAAAAAATATTTTATAAGGCCAAAGTCCGAACTTCTTAAAATAATGGGGTTGCTTATGTGGAGGTGAGTCACACTCCCATGGAAAATAATTTAAAAAGACAAGATGTTTAATAAGTTTTGAGGGGTCCATTAATTCTTTGAAAAGTAAGTCAAACAAACCCAAAATCACATTTTTTTAATGTTAAAACATATATTGGCAGAACATAAAGCTTATAGTATTTTATTACATCACTATTGGGTCATTATGATGTCACAAAACACATTATATATTTAAACAGTATTTAATTTTTACCCAAAAATTTGACTATCTCAGAAAATTATGAAAAATTCACCATTGGATAATTTCGACGTCCTAATTCCAAAAATATCATTTATTTTATTTAAATAATTTTCTAAATATGTTAATTTTCACTTTTAAAATAAAAACCAACATTTATTGAAAATTCACGGGTTTTGACAGAAATGGCTTTCAAACCTTAATAAAATATTATAATTGCATTCATAAAATTATATGAGCATTTATATATAATAAAATTAATTTAATAATAATAATAATATTTTATTAAAATATCATTTAATTCAAAAATCCCTTTATTTGATAAAATAGATTTATTAATTAAATAATAACTAAAAACTCTACTTCTACTTTAAAAACTATTTACAATGTATCAATAATGACAAGAAAGTATATTCATTATTATATACAAAAATAATGTACAAGAATATAATACTAGAGATTTGTTACATAACACCTTAAAACATCCGCATAAGACCTAAGGGTAAGGTGTGTGATGGTTACAAACTCTTGGGGTGACTCAGATAACATTGCTCAAGTGGTAATCTCTATCAACTTCCACTTTTACCATAGACAGTCTTGTTCGAGCTTGACATAATGAATATCATCTTGGGATTGGTCAAGAGAGAAGCCCAAAGATGCCACCTCTTTTCCAAGCTCCGACAAATGGGCTTTGTATAGAGCAATTCTACTGGATGGGGTCATCGCTTCCTTTGTCTGAGTAAATTGGATTTGTTAAATCCCTATATTTATACTAATCATGTGATCACTGTTCAATGTCTATAAAAGAAATGGTCACAATTCTTAACATAAAACCAAAGAATTTGACATTTTATATAAACATTTTACATAAATAGACATTTAATTAGATCAAGAGGGATTTCCATTAATGAAACTTTGGGTCGTTACATCACAAGTGATGCAAGCCCAATTGGTTCGGGATCAAAATATAAAATTACTATTCTTGGTCAAGGAAGATTCATTATTCCTTTTCTTTTTTGGAAATAATAAATTAATGAATTTTATATTAAGAAATCCCCTCTCTCCTCCACTATAAAACCCCCTCTCACTCTTTCTTCTGTTCACTCCTCTCAAGACTTGTGCCTTCTCCAAATTCGGTCCAAATAACCTCCCAACCTCTTCTTCCATTTTCAGAAAGCCTTGGTCTCATAAAAAGACCAAAACCTCTCCCTTAAGGATTCTCTCAAGGAAGTTTGGTTCAAGAGGTAAATTCCTCTTTTCAATTCGTTGTCTTTCTTTTCAAGTTCATTTGTTTTCTTTTTATATTACCTCTCCTTATCCAAATTTAGTGATGAATCCAGTACCTTATATTTCCTGGAATGTTTTCATGATAGTGTAATAATTTATCATCATATCTCCCTTTTACCTTCTTTTATACTAGTAGCAAGAACATCATCCGATATGTGTCAATTTTTTCACATTCAAGGACAATGGGATTTTGATTTCTATTATCATTATCAATTATGGTCATGAAACCATTATTGTTATGGTTAAACCAGATTATTATATATGTAATATAAAATACGTAAGATTATGTAATCCCTTTGTACAAATGGTATTAGTTTATAAAGAAAAATGAGTTCGTTGTAATCAAAACCTACAAATTAACCGAAATAGTTATCATTAAAGTTCTATATAGTAATTAATCCTCATTCCATGTAACCAAGTTATATAAATGACCAATAAAACCTATGTATGATCATAAATAATATTTTAATTCAATTTTGGAGATTTACATGAACTCCATTACTTAAGAACAAGTGAACCGATTATGAAAATAAAGGAAATGAACACTACGGAACGATGAAATTCAGTATAATAACTTATCAATAAGGGAATAAATAAACTAAATAGAATTAGGAAAAAAATAAATACATTCCTAATAGGTTAGGAAATAATTTATTAATAAGTATAATTTCATATTCTAGAAACTTATGTTAAAGAGTGGAACATGTTCGGAGTTAAGTTAAGGGTTTTTACACCCGAGCTTCCATTTTCATTCGAGTTACTTTCATTATCTAAATGCCTCAATAAAATTATTATGTATTGTTATATACTCCTCATAAATTCTGTGTGAGTATTATATATATGTTTACCAACCATAACCCTTCCTTATTTTATGGATAGTTACATGTTTTAAAATGAATTTTCAAAATTGTTTCCAAAATACAAGTCCGGTTCAAGGGAATTTCTCAAATTTTTACATATTTTCAAGGGAACTCTATAATCTGTTTTTGGAAACCATTATATTTATAAAATAACTCATTTTATTATGAAAATACTATTTTAATTCACTTTTGGTTTTATACAAAGATTTTTTCAAAAGAACTCTTCCTTTCAAAATAGAAGAGTATTTATCTCAAGATTGCTTAATGATTTTATAAGATTATTTTTCGTTTGATTAAACAATATTGTTGTTTCTTATGTATTATTGGGTTTATTAATTTATGAAGTCATCTACCATATGATTTAATGGTTTATGACTAACTCTATTGTGGATTATCTATCTTAAAACCATTCACTATATTACTTGGAATGGTCAGTGTTTTATGTTTAATGATTGGGGAAAGATAGTTACATTTCATATGATAGTTTCAACATGAATGCATTTGTTGTTTACGTTTATCCTTGATCATATGAGGAATGCATTGGACTTATTATGTGATGGGTGAGGCCCGCTATATCCCCTCGATGCATTGGTAGGTCTCATGTGACCAATAGACATGAATTTGGCCGAGGCCTTTCCCAATGTGATATATGGATTTTGGTCGAGGCCTTAATCATTAGACGCCTTGGCCGAGACCTTGAAAATATGTTTTAGAATGTCCTTCATAATCAATTACCTCATTATTAAGCTAGAAATTGAAAGTTCATGTGGTTATTTTACTAGTATAATACCCATGATTATATTATATTATGGTAATATTTACTCAACTCATATACCTGCATTTTATGTTCAAATTTATTTTTAAAGGCACGTGCTTTCAATTATTCACTATGTTTAATGTTTATATTATCTTTCGATATATTTCTTACTCTTACTGAGCATTTGAGCTAACCCCTTTCTTTTGTTTTATTTTCTCAGGACATGAAGAAGTAAATTATGAATGACTTGCAAGCATAATCTAGGAGTCATGGATGTTTCTAGTGGAATAAATTAGTGTTGTTTTTTCCTTCATATTTTAATGATAAACTTATTTATGTATCTTGTTTCCTAAATCTACTAAACTACTTGGTCCTTAGGGATGATTTTTCCTTGTATGTATTCCAATAAGGCACCAGCTCTGGGAAACTGGGGTCGGGTCCTTATAGTTGGTATCAAAAGAAGTTTAGTAGAAAACATGGAAACCAGATTTAGAAAATGTGGATTAGGGAAGAGTCCCTAAGATAGTTTTGAGGATAAACATACATGAACATCCTGGTATTTTGGTAAAGAATAGATTATATGGATCTTTCAATCAATACATCCTTCTCTGGAAACAAGTAGGTAGAGACGGCTCTGACATAGATGTATCTAGAGGTAAAACATAAAAACACTGATTTGAGCTAGACTCAAACGAGAACTGGTGCATGACAATGGGCCTTACTTCCCTCTTAGTTATGACAGTCCTGGGGTATATGCTTAGGATAATTCACATTTTCTTTACAGGACACTATGAAGGATTTAAATGTAAAAGTTTCCTCAAAGAAACCATTTTTTATGATTATGGGATTTTCCATGCCTAGGATTTCAATTTGTGCTAAGTATTTTGTTAAGTTAAGATTATGAATTATGATTCATAACCTAATCTAGTGTATGAAATTTTCTAGAAATGACACCAAGTGGAAGGAATGGAAACTGCACGAACCCACGTGTCCCTGTAGAGATTTCCCTATGATGCAAGATAATGATGTTGGATATGGGGATGTGATGGTTTCTGATCAACTTATAACTATACTGGGACAACTTACTCAGGTTATAAATAATAACCTTACCCGTATGGAGCATTCAGATCCACCACGTGGAGGATCTATGTTATATCACTTTATGTTACAACAACCACCATCATTTAATGGAACTACATACCCATTTGTAGCTAAGCAGTGGATATGTTCCTTGGAGAAAATATTTCTCGCTTTGGGATATAATGATATAAAGAAGGTAATCATGGTAGATTATCATCTATCGGGAGATGTGGATCAGTGGTGGCCGTTAATCCAAAACACAAAGAAGGAGGAAGAAATAGAGGAGATGGAATGTAGGGAATTTAAGGAAATCCTCCTAGAGAAATACATTCCTCGTGAAGAGAGAGCGGATATGGAGAGACAATTCTTGAATCTAAGGTAGAAGGAAGATGATAATGTTGCAAAGTATGAAGCTAACTTCACAAGGTTGGAAAGACATGTCATGGACTTCATACAAAATCCAAGGATCAAAATTGATCGATTCTTTGATGGCCTAAATCCATTCCTCTAGTGGGCACTGGTCTCGCAAAGTTTTTCATCATATGAGGATATGGTTTCAAGTGCTATCAATATAGAAAAATAATTCTCTAAGTCTTATGCCTTTAAGGGAAAGCAAGAAAATAAAAGGGCTGCTGAAAACTCTGGGAAAGGAAATAAGGAAATAGGGAAGAAGGGAAGAGTTGAATTTACACCCTGTGATAATTGTCGAAGGAAACAACTTGGTGCATGCTTAAAGGGAAAAGGATTATGCTACAAATGTGGTCAAAAAGGCCACCTTGCTGGTGATTGAAAGGGAAGAAAGAAGCCATTAATGTTCAATGCTATAATTATCAAGAGATGGGATACTATTCTAATGATTATCTAAAGCGTCAAGGATATATGCAACAAAAAAGGCCAAGGGAGCAGAGACAAGTTTATGAGATCACAACTGCTGATATTGAAGTTCCTAATGATGTGGTGGCAGGTACATTAATCGTTTCCTCAAACTTAGCCAATACTTTATTTGATTCTGTATCATCACATTCATTTATATCTTCCCAATTTTCCAAGAAAATTAGATATTTCCAATTTGATTTAATGAAGGAGTTATCAGTCAAAACTCCCAGTGGATGTATCATTGCAACAAAGGCATGCCGATTAGTCCCCCTCGTGACACATAAATGTGCTTTAGTTTCTAACCTTATCATTAAACCAATGGTTGACTATGATATAATTCTCAGTATGTATTGGCTATTAAATTATGATGCGAAGATCTATTACAAGAATAAGGAAGTTAGAATTTTTAAGAATGGTATATAATCCCTTATTTTTAGAGCAGAAACCTCACAATGTGATTCTCATCTAGATCCACCCCTAGTAGATCTACCAAATTCAATTATTGGGGAGGAAGGGAATGAAATAAATATGGATGACGAGTAGAATATACAGATAGAGGACGTACCTATTGTGAAAGAATATATTGATGTCTTTCCAAAGGATTTACCTGAACATCCTCCAGAGTGGGAAATTGAGTTTTCCATTGACTTAATTCCTGGTTCAAGGCCCACATCAAATACCCCTTATAGAATGTCCATTGTGGAGTTAGTGGAACTAAAGAAACAACTTGAGGAATTGAGTGATAAGGGATTTATTCACCCTAGGGTTTCTCCATGGGGAGCCCCTGTTCTTTTTGTTCAGAGGAAAGATGGGTCTATGAGGTTGTGCATTGACTATAGAGATATCAATGCTATTACAATAAAGAATAAGTATCCTCTACTAAGAATTGATGATTTATTTGATCAACTTCATGGAGCCTAATATTTTTCTAAGATTGATCTTCGATATGGATATCATAAGTTTCTTTTGAGGAAGGAATACATTCTAAAAAAAAGAATTTTGAACCTAGTACGAGCATTATGAGTTTAAAGTAATACCTTATGGACTAACTAATGAACCATCTGTCTTCATGGATCTAATGAACAAAGTTTTCAAGGATTATCATGATGAATTTTTAGTGGTGTTTATTGATGATATCCTGGTATACTCTAAAAGCTATGAAGATCATGAAAATCACTTATGCACTATTCTAAAGGCACTTAGAAGAAATAAATTATATGGGAAGTTTAGAAAGTGTGATTTTTGGATCCAATAAGTTTCCTTTCTGGGCCACATTGTCTCTAAGGATGGAATATCTATAGAGCCTGTGAAGACAAAGGCTATGCAAGAATGTCCTACTCCAATGAACGTAACTGAGGTACGTAGTTTTATTGGTTTAACAGGTTATTATCGGCGTTTCGTTTAGAACTTTTCCCGTTTAGCCAACCCAATGACCAAGATCACACGAAAAGGGTTAAGTTCATATGGACAAAGGAATGTGAAGAATGTTTTGAAGAATTGAAGAGGATGTTAGTGAACACTTCGATCCTAACCCTACCATCAGGGAATGATGGGTTTTTTATCTATAGCGATGCATCAAAGAAAGGACTTGGTTGTGTCCTTATGCAGAATGATTGAGTGATTGCCTATGCATCTTGGCAGTTAAAAATCCCTGAACAAAACTATCCAACTCCTGATCTTGAGTTAGCAGCGGTAATCTTTTCTCTGAATATTTGGAGACATTACCTCTATGGTGAAAAATGTGAGATATATACAGATCATAAGAGTTTGAAATATATATTCTCATAGAAAGAACTCAACATGAGACAAAGGAGATGGATTGAGCTACTCAAATATTATGATTTCACAATACACTATCACCCGTGGAAGGCAAATAAGCTAGCAGATGCTTTGAGCAGAAAGGATCTTGGATTTCTTAACAGGATGAGAGTTGAAATGGATCCTTTGTTCATGGATATAGTAAATATAGATATGGGAATTATCAAGGAAGGTAACACATCACTAATTTTTCAAATGTTTTTCAAACCTTCTTTACTGGAAAGGACAAAATGTTCTCATGCTGATGATGAGGAGTTTCAAAAGAAAATTAAATCTATAAATGATGGTAAGTGGACTGAATTCATATATGAAGGGAGTGTTTTGAAATATGGGAGGAATCTTTGTGTTCCCACTATTCCTGAGCTAAAGAAAGAACTATTGGATGGTGCTCATAGCTCTAATTTCCTTGTACAACCTGATATCACAAAGATGTATCAAGATCTTCGAGAAAACTTTTGGTGGGACAATATGAAAAGGGAGATTACTGAATATACATCAAAGTGCCTAGTATGTCAACAAGTGAAGGCTGAGAGGAAAAAGTCTAATGGGATGATGCAACCACTACCCATACCAACATGGAAGTGGGAGAACATTACCATGGACTTTTTCACTGTACTTCCAAAGACATCTAGAGGAAACAATGCTATATGGGTCGTTGTAGAACGTCTTACAAAGACAACTCACTTTATCGCTATTTGAGAGGACTTCTTATTGGATCAATTTTCATGGATTTACATCAAATAAGTGGTAAGGCTACATAGAGTATCACTATCTATTGCATTCGAATGTGATCCTAGATTCACCTAGAAGTTTTGGAAAAGTATCTAACATTCTCTAAGAACTGAATTGAACTTCAGTACGACCTATCATCCTCAAACTGATGGCCAATCTGAGCAGACTATTCAGACACTGGAAGACATGTTGAGAGCATGTTTTATGGAATTCAAAGGAGGATGGGACCAACATCTTCCACTGGTTGAATTCTCCTGCAACAACAATTTCAACTCGGGCATCTGAATGGAAACATATGAAGCCCTTTATAGGAATAGGTGCAGAACACCGGTGTGTTGGGATGAAGTCGGTGAGCGTAAGTTTCTAGGACCTGAAATGGTTGAAGAAATAGTGGGGAAGGTGAAAACCATTCAGTATCATATCAAGGCAGCCCAAAGTCGACAGAAGAGTTATGCGGATAACCATTGACGAGACCTTGAATTCAAAGTTGGAGACCTGATATTTCTATGCATATATCCATGGAAGAAGGTCATGAGGTTTGTGAAGAAAGGAAAGCTAAGTCCCAGGTATATCAACCCCTTTGAGATCCTTGATCGAGTTGGAGTTGTGGCCTATCGACTGACACTTCCACAAACCATGTTGAAATTACATGATGTATTTCACATATCCCTCTTAAGGAAGTACATACCAGACCTTTCACATGTACTATCTTCAGAGGTGGTACAGTTGGAGGACGATCTTTCCTATGAGGAGTAACCTTTGAAAATCTTGGATCGTAGAGACAAAGTTCTATACCACAAGACTACTCATTTGGTCAAGGTACTATGAAAAAACCATAAGTACGAAGAGAAAACATGGGAACTGGAGGAAGTAATGAAGGAAAAGTACACCCCTATATTTTTGGCCTAGTTTGTAAAATGAAATTTCAAGGGCGAAATTTTCTGAAGGGGGAAGAATGCAACGACCCAATATTTTTCAACGGAAATTTCTTTCATATAAATATGTCATAATCACATGAAATCACAACATAATTAACTACTAAGTGCTATGTGACCCTTAAAATATAAGTTTGTCACTTCTGTGATGTGAATTTTGAAAATCTGACATACACGATTGTGATCAGAAAGTTATTTGGAGACCAATAAGAAAACCCTAATTTTTGGTGAATAGTAACCAACACTTATGAATAGTAACATAACCTTATGAATAATGATATAACATAATGAATAGTAACATTACCTATGATAGTATATAAATAATATTCAAATGAAAGTATGATATACCTATTCTTTGGAATAAGTAAAAAAATGTTTTAAAATTTTTGTTTTTTTAAATTATGATTTTAATTAAATATTAAATTAATCATACTTAGAAAATTATTTTTGAAAAATGGGCTTCATTTTTGGATTCTAAACATTGAAAAATGGTTGGGGTGAATTTTTGGGATTTTTCTGAAATACTTGAATTTTTTATGAATAGTGAAATACGGTAAAGTACTGTATATCAGTTAAATACAATAATTATGACATCAAAAGTGATTAAAGCCCAATTGGTTCGGAATCAAAGGATAAAATTACTATTCTTGGTCAAGGAAGACTCACTATTATTTGTCTTGTGTGGAAATAATAAATTAATGAATTTTATATTAAGAAATCCCCTCTCTCCTCCACTATAAAACCCCCTCTCACTCCCTCTTCTATTCACTCCTCTCAAGCCTTGTTATTTCTCAAAATTCTTTCCAAATACCCTCCCAACCTCCTCTCCCACGTCTAGAAAGCCTTGGTCTCATAGAAAGGCCAAAAAATCTCCATTAAAGAGGCTCTCAATGAAGTTTGGTTCAAGAGGTAAATTCCTCTTTTCAATTCTTTGTCTTTCTTTACAAGTTCATTTGTTTTCATTTTCTATTACCTCTCCTTATCCAAATTTTGTGATAAATATAGTACCTTATATGTACTGGAATGTTGTATTTATAGTGTAATAAGTTATCATCATCTCTCCCTTTTACCTTCTTTTTTACTAGTAGCAAAAACACCATCTGAGATGTGTCAATTTTTCCACATTCAAGGACGATGAGCTTTCGATTTATATTACCATTCTAAATTATGGTCATTAAACCATTATTTTTATGGTTGAACCAGATTATTATATATTCAATATAACATATGTAAGAATCTGTAATCCCTTTGTACAAATGGAATTAGGTTATAAAGAAAAATTAGTTCGTTGTAATCAAAACCTACAAATTAACCGAAACAGTTATCATTAAAGTTCTATATAATAATTCATCCTCATTACATGTAACCAAGTTATATAAATTGAAAATAACATCTTTTTATGACCATAAATAATATTTGAATTCAATTCTGGAGATTTACATGAACTCCATTACTTAAGAACAAGTGAACTGATTATGAAAATAAAGGAAATGAACGCTACTGAACGACGAAATTCAATATAATAACTTATCAATAAGGGTATGAATGAACTAAAAATAATTAGGAAAAAATAAATAAATTTATAACAATTTATTAAATATGTTATTAATAAATATAATTTCACATTCCAGGAGCTTAATTTCAAGAGTATAACACGTTCGTAGTTAAGGTAATGGTTTTTACACCCAAAATTCCATTTTCATTCGGGTTACTTTCATTATCTAAATGCATCAATAAAATTCTTATGTATTGTTATGTACTCCTCATAAATTCTATGTGAGTATTATATATATGTTTACCAACCAGAACCCCTCCTTATTATATGGATAGTTACACATTTTAAAAGGAACTTTCAAAATTGTTTCCAAAATACAACCCTGATTTAAGGGAATTTCTCAAATTCTTACCAATTTTCAAGGGCACTCTATAATCTGTTTTTGGAAACCATTATCTTTATAAAATCACTCATTTTATTATGAAAATACTATTTTAATTCACTTCTGATTTTATACATATATTTTTTCAAAAGAACTATTCTTTTCAAAATAGAAGAGTATTTATCTCAAGATTGTTTAATGATTTTATAAGAGTATTTTCGTTTGATTCAACACTCTTGTTATTTCTTATGTATTATTGGGTTTAATAATTTATGAATTCATATACCATATTATTTAATGGTTTATGACTAACTCTATTGTGGATGATCTATCCTAAAAACATTCACCATATTACTCTTAATGGTTAGTATTTTATGTTTAATGATTGGGGAAAGATAGTTACCTTTCATATGATAGTGTCAATATAAATGTATATGTTGTTTATGTTTATCCCTACTCATATAAGGAATGCATTGGACTTATTATGTGACAGGTGGGGACCGCTATAGCCCCTCGATGCATCGGTAAGTCTCATGAGACAAATAGACGTGGAATTGGCCGAGGCCTTTCCCAATGTGATATATAGATTTTGGTCGAGGCCTTAATCATTAGACGTCTTGGCCGAGGCCTTGAAAAAATATTTCAGAATGTCCTGCATATACACTTCCCTCATTATGAAGCTAGAAATTGAAAGTTCAGGTGGTTATTTGACTAGTAGAATACCCGTGATTATGTTATATTATGACAATATTTACTCAGCTCATATTCCTGCCATTTTATTTTCAAATTTATTTTTAAAGGCATGTGCTTTCAATTATTCACCATGTCTATTGTTTATATTATCTTCCGCTGTATTTTTTACTCTTACTAAGCATTTGTGCTCACCCCTTTCTTTTGTTTCATTTTTTCAGGAAATTAAGAAGTAAATTATGAATGACTTTCAAGCATAATCTAGGAGTCATGGACGTTTTTAGAAGAATAAATTAGTGTTATTTTTCCCTTCATGATGTAATGATAAATTTATTTATGTGTCTTCTTTCCAAAAGATACTAAACTAGTCGGTCCTTCGGGATGTTTATTCCTTGTATGTATGCCAATAAGGCATCAGCTCTGGGCAACTGGGGTCGTGTCCTTGTAATTAGAGTGGTGCAAAAATCAACCACAATGAGAACTCTCGCAAAGTGGCCAAAATTGACCAATTTAGTAGTATTATCCATTCGAATTAGAATGCCAATATAACAAGTGATGTTATAAAATTTCAGGATTCCGTAAAACCTAGGTTAATCCATGAATTCAGACCCAGACCTGCGCATAAGTTTCCTTATAACCAGTGTATTATTTATTTAATTATATATATATATATATATTATTTTTCTAGTTATATTATTTTTAATTAAATAATTAATATACTACTTATTACTCTCTCTCTCTCTCTCTCTCTATATATATATATATTAAATTTAATAAATTATATATATAATTAAATAATTAATATAGTATTTATTAATATTTGTCAATATTTATATATATTAATATATATATAAAGAAATATATATATTAATACTCATTAATATTTAATATATATCAATATATTTATATTTTTATCAATATATTTTTATCTATATCATTATATATTTCTATATGTTAATATTTAATATATCAATATATATTTTTATATGTGAAATAAGAATTTAATTTAAAAAAAATGAATACACACACACACACATATATATGTATACACTAAAAAGGAATAAATTTTAAAAAATATTAAACAAATAAAAATTAAAAACAAGAAAATTTAATATATATACATATATATATATATATATATATATATATTCATATTCAATATATTCATATATATTGATATATACTTTTATATAAGAAATAATAACTTAATTATTAAAAAATTAATTAACATGGCTAGCTCTACTTAGCATGGATCATGATGAGCAGAAGGTGGGTCAACACCTGAGCCCCCCCGTGGAGAGTGGTTCATGGTGAGCAGATGGTGGGTCGAGGCCTATGCATGCCCATACATGCCGCCACGATCCCATTTAAGTGTGTGCAGTATGTTGGAGCTCATTCTTACAACAAACTTTTAGTATGATGGTGCCGCAAAATGATATAAAAAGAAGCAATCAACCATCCGCAAGTTCGATGTTGGACTAGCATGCTACTTTTATTAGGGCTTTAACTAGTGGTGATAAACAGAGTTTTTTTTTAAATATGTTTTTTTTAAAAAATATTTTTTAAAAATAGGCTAGGTTAAATTTTTTTTTGAAAATATGCCACAAAGGCGGCATCCACGATGCCGCCTTTCTTCTAAAACAGAAAAAAAATATTTTTTTTGGATTTTTTTATTTTTATTTTTTTTTGTTTTGTTTATATATATATATATATAAACAAAACAAAACAAAGAAAACAAAAATAAAATTTTTAGCAGAATTTATCCACTATCTAAAATCCAGCAGTACTGCCATTACAGCAGTCTGGATTTTGACAGAAGCTCTTACCCAAATCTCCTTTTTATAAGAGAGCTTACCCTGAAAATCATTCTGCATTTACGATGTGGGATTCTGGTTCTCCATTTCCTGCGCAAAACATTCTGCATTTCCGATGTGCGATTCTGTTTCAAGTATGTGACTTTGAAAGACTATAAAATATAAACTATATGGCCAATATAAATGAAACTTAAAAAATGGATTAAACATATAAAAATTAGTTGAAAACAAAAAGAATTTCATAAAAAATGATGATAAAAAATAATGTATAAACTTTCAAAACCACTTACTTGAAACTTAAGAAGTTTCAAGTACATGATTTTGAAAGCTTATAAAATATAAATTATAAGACCAATATAAATGAAACTTAATACATGGATTAAACATAATACAAAGAGTTGAAAATAAAAAGAATTTTGTAAAAAATATTGATGAAAAATAATTTATAAGCTTTCTAAACGACCAACTTGAAACTTAAAAATGTTTCAAGCACCTGACTTTGAAAGCCTATAAAATACAAACTATAAGACCGATATAAATTAAACATAATACACAGATTAAACATATAACAAATAGTCGAAAATAAAAATAATTTCGTAAAAAATGACAAAAGTATGTGGTTTAGAAAGACTATAAAATATAAACTATAAGACCAATATAATTTAAAGTTAAAACATGGATTAAAAATATAATAATTTATTTAATTATTAAATTAATATTATTAATAATTAATTATATAATAATTAATTATTTAATTAAAAAATTATTAATAATTAATTATATAATAATTAACCAAGTAATTAATAATATAATTATTCAGTATATAATAGTTAATTAGTAATATAATTATAAATTATATTTATCCATTATAATTAATAATTAGTAATTATTCAAAATTATTAAATAATAATTAAATAGTTAATTGGTAATATAATTATTAATTATATAATAGTTAATTAGTTAATTAGTAATATAATTATAAATTAAAATTATTCATTAAAATTATTCATTATAATTATTCATTATAATTACTAATTCTAATTATTAATTATTAATAATTAAATATTAATTTTTTATTTAATAATATAATTATTAATTATAAAACTATTAATTGTATAATAATTAGTTAGTTAATTAGTAATTATTAATAATAAAATATATAATAAATTATTAGTTAATTACTAATATAATTAGTAAATTAGTAATATAATTATTAATTATTTAATAATTAATTAGTTACTTAGAAATATAATTATTAATTATATAATAATCAATTAGTTGATTAGTAATATAATTATTGTTGAGTCAATAAGGTTTTCCCTATGACTTTTCCATTCCTTCTTATTTTGAAAATCACAAACACCTTATCTTTAAGAAAATCACTTTTATAAGGAAAATCGCTTTTATAAGGAAAATTGCTTTTATAAGGAAAACTGCTTTTGTAAGAAAAATTATCCTTATCATATTTTCATCCATATATTTCTTAAGTATAAGATTCAGATTCATTTCTATATTCTTGGAATTGTTTGAAACTTTGATATGAAGCATTCTGTTTTAGGATCCGAATTCTGGATGAGAACTGTAATAAAGTTTCACTCCGAATTCCAGATGAGAACTGTAATAAAGTTTCATTCCGAATTCCGGATACGAACTCTGATTAAGTTCTACTCTGAATTCAGGATACGAATCTTTATGAAGTTCGACATCTAATTCTCATTACGAATTCTGATGATGAATTCTCATTACGAATTCTGACGACGAATTCTCATTCCGAATTCTCATTCTAAATTGACCTATTAAATAGAATCTGATCATATTTGCTTTATTCACTCCGAATTTATTTAGACTCCGATTTTTTTTTGGTTAGACTCTGAAATTTCATTTTGCTTACACTTTTATAATTTGTCTACTCTTTAATATATATTTTTTTGCACTCCGAACCTTCACTCCGAACTTTTTAGTTAGACTTAAAACGATGTCATACATTCTGTTACACTTGTTTTGTTATAAAACAATGTCATCTATTCTGTTATAAACTAACCGTTGGTTTAGTTACACGTGTACAGGTCCCTCCGACTTTTAAGGAAAATTTGACTGTTGGAAAAGAGGTCGACCTTGCCTATAAATATGAGCTCATTTGAAAGAGCTCAAGGATAACTGATGGATGACTTCTTTGACATTGTTCTTACATGATGTTGAAGTGATTTCTAAAGAGAGAGGCTCTTATTAACTCTCAAAGCTTCTTGTGACTCTGGATTTTGGTGATTACATTCGAGGACTTCCGGGGATAGGAAGATAGAGGTTTCCAACACCTTGAAGTTGAGGGCTTCCTTGCTGAGGAAGACAGAGGTTTCCAACACCTTGAAGTTGAGGGCTTCCTTGCTGAGGAAGACAGAGGTTGACAACTACCTTGAAGTTGAGGGCTTGCGGGGATAGTAAGACAGAGACTCTGATCTTCGTATCGAGGGATTACCCTGGTGTGGGTAAGACAGACTTGCTTAGAAGTATAAATCAAGGGACCTTTATCCAAGGTCGTTGGATACCCTTCTCTTTGGGTTAAAAGACTTATATCTTGTTACTTGTAGTTTTACTACTTGTTTGTTTCCGCTGTATTTTATACTGTAAAGAAAGTATAACTTTCTTATACTTCCTTACTTGTACTCTGTTTCATTTAGATTCTATACGCTTTAAGATAGAATCTTATATTGTAATCTTTTGTTAAGTTTCAATTTCCGGAACCATATTTCTGGAACCTACTTTCAGAATCTCTTTCCAATTTTAAGAAAGTTCATAGGACTTGAAGTTTATAACTTCATTACTTATTCCAAGTTTTCATTTGGTTTTATAGGTATTGTGAATTTTCTTAGTTTAACTTTGTTAAACTAAGCCCTTTCCTTTTCTTAAGGAAAACATAGTTATTCGTAACTAACTTTAAAGGTTACAAAGGAATTTTTAAAGTGTACAATTCACCCCCCTCTTGTATATTGAGCATATACAACATTATTTCGATCCTACAATTGGTATCAGAGGAGGTCTCTGAAATAATTGTACTCACGTATAAGTTTTTCTTGCTCATTTTCTCATTCTGAACTTTTCCATTCCGAACATTGTCATTCTGAACTATGTTATTACGAATTTTTTTTACTAACAAGTTTGTGTGCCGAAGGTTATTTTATGTATGGCAGGAATTAATGTTGGTTCCATTGATAATCTAAATCCTACAAGACCACCAGTCTTTGATGGTAATGATTATGAGTACTGGAGAGATCGAATAAAGACTTTTGTTATCAATACTGGAGTAGACAACTTTGTTATGCTTACTGGAGATTATAAAATTCCTGATAAGGAAGTTAGAACTTTTACTAACCAGGAAAAGCAAGAGTATCAGCTCAATTATAAGGTATGCAATACCTTACTTTGTTCAATGACTAGAAATATATATAGCCAAATTTCTTCTTGTGAAGCAGCTAATTGTATCTGGAAGAAGTTAGAGGTTACACACTTTGGAACTTCTAAAGTGATTGAGACTAGGAGAGCTATGCTTAGAGCTGAATATCATGGCTTCAATTTTCCTTATGGTGAACCAATATGTAAAGTTCAACAGAGGTTTATGACTATCGTCAACATCTTAGGGTCTATGGGAGAAAAAGGGTTATATGATGAAGCACTTGTGGATAAGATATTTGATATCATTCCAAATGAATGGGAATCCAAAAGAACTGCTATAGATGAGAACAGGAAGGTCACTCAAATTTCCCTTGATGAGTTATTTGGAACTCTTCTCCAACATGAAACCAGAATGAAGAGAGACACTGACAACATCAAAAAGAAGAATGGGAATGGTACTGTTGCTTTTACAACAACATCAAATCATATGAAAGAAAAGACTCCTGAGAGAGTAATAAGATCCAAGTCGAAGAAGACAGTTATTCAATCATATTCTAGTAAAAGTGAAATCTTTGAAAATGAATTAGCAAATATTGCTCGAAGGATGAACAAGATAGCTGGTCAGAGAAATTTCCAATCCAAGTATAAGAAAAAGGATAGGAAAGATAAGAAAGATGGAGAAGTTACTTGTTATGAAAGCAAGAGAGCTGGACATATTAGACCAGATTTCCCTTTGCTCAAAAAGAAAGAAAGGAAAGAAAGGAATTCAGACAGGAACAGAAAGAAGTATTATAAAGCCAAAGATAAGAAAGTTATGAAATCTAGTGACACCTAGATTGCCAGTGGTGGTGATTCTTCAGATGAATCTTCTGATTACAAATCTTCAAGACAGAAGAATCTTGGTCTTATAGCCAGATTACCTATTGATAATCATTGTTTTATGGCTAAGGTACGAAATGTTGAATCATTGACCAATGTTTCTTTAAATTCTAATGATAGTAAGTATTATAACTCTTTTGATGAAGAATCCTCTTCTGATGAAGAAAATACTTTACCTACTTATGAAGAAGTCTCTAGGTTTGCTGAACTTCTTGAGATTGAGAATTCTAAACTCAATAAGAAACTTGATAAGGCAAACTCTAAGAATTCTATTCTTACACAAGAGATATCAGATCTTTCTAAAGATCTTGATAGGAAAAATTCTGATTTTGAAAGTATTTCAAAAAATCTTGAGGAAGTAAGTTCTGAGAAGAACCAACTTTCTAAAGAGTTAGAAAAAGTAATTTCTAAGAAAAATGTTTTCAAGCCTAGCTCTAGTTCTAAAACTAATGATTTTGAGGATAAAAACTTGGTTATAAAACTAAAGTCTGAAATTTTTTCCTTAAAGAAGTGTTTATCAAACTTTGTCCATGGTAAGGAAAATTTTGATAAAATGTATTCCCAAATATGACCTTTAAGAAATAAATCCGTATTTGGTTATACCCATGCAAAATAATTTTTTAGTAACAATTATTTTGTTCCTAAAAGTGCCCCATTTTGTACCAAGTGTCAATGTGGTGGTCACTGGGCAAAGAATTGTTCCTTAAACAAAACCCAATCCTTAGAATTTCACAAAGCTTAATTTTCCAAGAAGATGTGGGTTCCTAAAATTTTGTTATCTGGAAATCTCGGATCCAAACAAGTTTGGATTCCAAAAGTCTAATTCTCTTCTTGATTTCTGGAAAATAAAGAGAGTACCAGCAACAATACATGGTACATGGATAGTGGATGTCCCCGGCACATGACTGGTAACAAAATCTTTTTTGAAAAGATTATCAAAACGAATGGAGGAAAGGTAAATTTCAGAGACAATGCTAAGGGAGAGATTGTTGGTATTGGTAACATTGTTCTTTTAGGAAAAACTTTGATTTCAAATGTTCTTTTTGTTAAGGGTCTTAAGCACAACCTCATTAGCATAAGTCAGTTATGTGATGAAGGTTATCTTGTGAATTTTAGGAATGATAAGTGCTTAGTTCACAATTCCAAGGAAGAATTTATTCTCTCAGCCAATAGGTAAGAGAATGTTTACACTTTGAACCTAGAAGACCTCAGGAGCCAAGATTTACCTTGCCTAAGTGAATGGAAGATCATTCTTGGTTATGGAATAGAAGACTAGGTCACTGTAACCTTAGAAACCTATGTAAACTCTCTAAGAAGAAACTAGTTAAGGATCTACCAGAGCTTAGATTTGATTCTTCTAAAGTTTGTGATCCATGTCAATATGAAAAGCAACATAAATCTAGTTTTAAATCAATCGGTGAAGTCTCAACAGCTGATGCATTACAGTTAGTGCACATGGATCTTTTTGTTCCAACACAAACTGGAAGTATTAGAGGCAAATACTATGTGTTTATTCTAGTTGATGATTACACTAGATTTACTTGGTTTTATTTTCTAGTAAGGAAGTCTTAGATTTTTCTTATTTCAAAAGTCTTAGAGCTCAAGTTAAAAATGAGAAAAACCTTCCATTGAAAACTATTCATAGTGATCATGGAGGAGAATCTCAAAATTTTGATTTTGAAACTTTTTGTAGTAGAAAAGGTATTACTCACAATTTTTCAGCACCTAGAACTACTCAACAAAATGGTGTAGTTGAGAGAAGAAATATAATTCTTCAAGAGATAACTAGAACCATGTTGAGTGAATATTCTATAGCTAGACATTTCTGGTCTGAATCTGTAAGTACTGCTTGATATACTATAAATCGAGTTTTGATTATACCTTTTCTTAATAAAACTCCTTATGAGTTATGGAATTGTAGAAAACCAAGACTATCCTACTTCAAGGTTTTTGGTTGCAAAGTATTCATTTTGAATACTAAAGATAACCTACATAAATTCGCACCAAAATCTGATGAAGGAATTTTCTTAGGTTATTCCACAACTTCTAAGGCTTAGAGAGTTTTTAATAAAAATACTTGTATTGTTGAAGAAATAGTACATGTAAAATTTGATGAGTCTGATCCTTTTATTTTTAAACCATCCCAGCCTACATCCTCGGCTGTGTTTTCAAAAACTGATTTTCAACCTTCGACAGAAGAACCTTCTGATAAGGATAATGTTCAAGAAGATACTTCTGAAACATTTACCCCGGAAGAATTTCTACCCTATATTGATGAACAGGCTTTTCAAAACCCAAATCAGGTGTTTCTTAAGAATCATCCCAGTGATAGTATCATTGGTGATGTAAATCAACCTGTAAGGACTAGAAGTTCCTTAAGAAATGAAGTAGAACATCTAGCATTTCTTTCCTAATTAGAACCTAAAAGCACTGATTAAGCTTTAGGTGATGATGATTGGATCAAAGACATTCAAGATGATCTAAATGAATTTGAAAGGAATAAAGTCTGGACTTTGGTTGAAAGAACTAAGAAAACTTCTGTTATTGGAGTAAAATGGGTTTTCAGAAATAAATGTGATGAAAATGGAGTCATAGTAAGAAATAAAGCTAGACTTGTTGCTAAAGGCTATAATCAGCAAGAGGGAATAGACTATGAAGAAACCTATGCCCCAGTAGCTAGACTTGAATCTATCCGTATTATACTTGCCTTTGCAACATTCTTTAATTTTAAACTTTTTCAAATGGATGTGAAATGTGCTTTTCTTAACGGTTATGTTCAAGAGGAAGTTTTTGTTGAACAACCTCCTGTATTTGAAGATACAAAACATCCTGATTATGTTTTTAGACTTACCAAAGCTCTGTATGGCCTTAAACAAGCCCCACAAGCATGGTATGATAGACTCACTAGATTTTTGCTTCAAAATAACTATGTTAAGGGAAATGCAGATCCAAATCTTTTTATAAATAAAGATAAGAAAAATGTTTTGATTGTTCAAATTTATGTTGATGACATCATATTTGGTTCAACTCAGCAATCTTTAACTGACTCTTTTGCAAGTCTAATGAAATCGGAGTTTGAAATGAGTATGATGGGTGAGTTAACTTTTTTCCTTGGTTTTCAAATTTCTCAAAAACCAGAAAGCATCTATATATCTCAACATAAGTATATTAAAGATCTTCTCAAAAAGTATGGTTATGACAACACTAAGAGTATAAGTACTCCCATTGGTACCTCAAACTCTTTAGATCTTGATGAAGCTGGGAAACCAGTAGATCAAAAATCTTTTAGAGGTATGATTGGAAGTTTACTTTAATTTACAGCTAGTCGACCAGAATTAATGTTCTCAGTATGCTTATGTTCAAGATATCAATCCAATCCTAAGGAATCTCACTTAAAGGCAGTAAAAAGAATTTTTCGCTACCTTAAGGGAACCATGGATCTAGGATTATTTTATACTTCTGGAAATTATTTTTTTCTAAAAAGATTTTCTGATGCTGACTTTGGTGGATGTAGAATGGATATAAAAAGTACATCCGGAACTTTTCATTTCTTAGTAGATTCATTAGTTTCTTGGTCTTGTAAGAAGCAACATTCTGTAGTACTCTCCACTGCCGAAGCTGAATATGTAGCAGCTGGAAGTTTTTGTGCTCAAGTGTTGTGGATGCAACACACACTCACAGACTATGGCTTGAGTTTTACTAAAACTCAAATTCTGTGTGATAACACAAGTGCCATTGCCCTTAGTAATAACCCTGCACATCACTCTCGTGCAAAACACATAGATATTAGACATCAATTTCTTAGGGATCACACACTAAAAGGAGATATCATTCTTCAATTTATCAAAACACAGGATCAACTTGCTGATATTTTCAAAAAATCTTTGCCTTCTGATAGATTTGAATACATTAAACAGAAGTTAGGAATGATAACCGTAAGGTAATCTTTCTTAATTAACTTTCTGTTGAAAAAATATCTTTACAGTAATAAACTTCTTTTCATAGGGGGACTACATTTGATTGTTAGAGTAACTAAGTTTTTCAAAATTTGTTTTCAAACTTTTCGGAACAAAAATTCTGGAATGGAAATTTTCGGAACAGAAAATTTCCAGAATAGATATTTTCACATAGAAAAATTATGGAATGGAAATTTTCGTATTGAAAACTTCCGGAATGGAAAATTTAGTACTGGTGTTTCCGTAACGGGATTTTTGTACTGAGACTTTCATAATAATTTTTTTAACCTTTGTAATGAAATTTTCATACTGAAATCCTTATAATGTTTTTTGTACTGAGTTTTCCGTACTGAGTTTGTTTTTTGTAGTGATTTTTGCGATTTTTTCCCGTAGTTTTTTTATTACCCATTACGAATAATCCTCCTAAGCCAATCTGAAAGGTATGATTTCCTTACTCAAGTTTTCATAGTCATACTTTACTTGCTGACATTTTTTTCTTTCTTTCGGATTATAGTTTTCTTAAATTTTTGTTTTAATAAAAACCTCAAAAGATCGGATTCAAGTTTTCTTGAGAATAGGTTTTCAACCGTCAGATCTGATCTCAACTTGTCACAACCGTTCGATCAGCCGTGGAAGTTGAACCGTCTTCTCGTTACCTATATAAAGGGGACCCCAAATGGTTTTCCCGCATCAGTTTTCAAGCTCCAGCATCCCGAAGCTCTGCCTCTCTGATTTAAAGCCGTTCCGAACTTCATCTTTTTTCGTTCTGAACTTCTCATAGGTCTTCAGATCTGAATGTCTTTGGAAGTAGCTTCTCAAGACATGTCTTCCTCTAAGCCGATATCGAAGTGGTTAATATACAGATAAAGGTTGGTTCATCCTAATTTCTTAAATAAGTATGATTCTCTTATATCCAAGAACATTAAGCTTAATGGATGGGAAGATTTTGTTGTGTCTAAGCCTGGGAATCAAGATGAAGTATTTTCGGATTTACTTATAGAATTCTATGAGACAGTTTCCTTCTATAAGGAAGATGGTAGGGATAAATTATTGTTTAAGTCTTATAGAAAAACTTATAAGCTTTCTTATTCCAAGGCAGCCAGCTTGGTAGGGCTGAACAATGAAAGAGAAGATGAGTTTATTTCTCATGTTTTACCGGATTCAAAGGGAAGCTTCGACAAGGAAAAGGCTTTGGAAACTCTCGGACTGTCAGATGATAAGGCTCCGAAGATTACTTCTCTATCTACAAATTTCTGGATTCTAGAGTTATGGGTACAAGGACTTATCGTACCGAGAAAGGGTGACAAAGATAGTTTGAAGAAGAGTGAGATCTACATCCTAGATTTTCTGATAAATCTGAGGAAGTTTAATATGATGAAACGCATTCTTATTACCCTTGAGAATGTTAAGAAAGGAAATTTGAGAGCTCATATCATAATGTATCCAACAATCCTCTCGAAATTAATAGTTCGGTGTCTTGAGTCTTTCAAGGAGGCTTTCAAGTCTAAGACAAGAGTTTGCAAGATTATGCTAGTGAGTGATGGTACTCTCAAAAGGATGGATGTAGCCTTCGACAAGAAGACTAGTCAGTTTTTTGATTTAACTGCTCAAGAAGAAACGATTCCGAAAATTACTGAACCTGAATCCTCTAAGCCAGTGAGGAAGAGGAAGATGAAAGAAGTTGAAGGTGAAGCAGCGAACCCCAAATCTAAGGAAGTTCATTCCGCACCTCCAAAACCGAAGAAGAAGAAATCTTACCCTGATGAGGTAGTTGCTAAATGGAGGGAAATAAAAGAGAAGAGAGTGCAAGGGGAGCCTCAGTTTGGCTTGGATCCTGTGGAGTCTAAGACCTTGAAGGAAAGAACTGCGGATGAACTAGAAAAACAAGTGAAAGAAAAGAAGCTTAAGAAGAAGATATCTGAAGCTGAGGTAGCTCAGACTTTGTTGAAGTTTAATGAGATAGTTTCAGCGAACATTCCTGTTCCGAGATCTTTTTCTCTAGAATCTCTACCTGAGACCCCAGGAAGAAACTTTGTCGCTCTGGAAGAGGCAGTTGCTAAGCATGTTGAAGAAGTAGAGCAGATTGAGCAAGTCGAAGAAGAAGTAGTTTCTGAAGGTAGTGGTGAAACCGGAGATGTTTTAAAGCAAGTAGATGATTATAAGGGGACTCCTTCGAAACATTTGTCGCTCCGAACCTCAGAAGCTGAGTCTTCTAAGTTATTCACTCCAATGATGGATGAGGAGAAAGGAGAAGAAGAAGTGGCTTATCATGCAGAGGAAGAACAACTTCTACATGAAATTTCTCAAATGGAGAATGTAGAGGTTGGTGCTTAGAAAGTTGCTGATGAGGAAGACAATGTTGTTCAAGTGTCTGACAGTGAAAAGAGAACTCCAGAACAGGAATCTATTCCGAAAAAGGACAATGGAAAACAACTTGTTGTTGATACCCCGAGCTCAGTGGTAGTAAAGAAAAGGGAAGTTGGTGATTCTTCTAAGAAGAAGGTTGAGCATTTTGAAGAAAAAGATTCTCCAAGAAAAGTTTCTGATTCAGAGTCATCTTCATTGGGGCATGACTTTGTTGTTCAGTCGTTAAAGAAGTTGGTAGGTACTATTCCGACCTTCTCAAGTATTGATTCAAGATGCCAGATGCTCCAACATGCTTTGAATCAGAAAACAGACTCCGTATCCATGGTTATGGACAAATGTGTAGAGATAGAGGCTCAGTTCAAAACTTTCTTTGTCGGCTATGAATCCCATAAAAGATCTTTCAAGAGGATGACTAGTTGGTCGAGGAAGACTGTAGAAGATATGAGGCTCTTTGATGAATTCCAAGACAATGTGAAGGATGCCTTTGAGATAGAAGACATGAAGATAAATGAGCTTACTTCATCCTTTGAAGAAAAGTTGACAGATGAAAAGAATTTCCGGATTCAAGAAGTTAGAGATCTGAATGGGAAGATGAATTCTATTTCTCAAAACTGGAAGTATGAAAGGGATCATTGGATTGAGTTTGAAGAAAGGCTGTTAAAGCAAGAACAAATCTTGAAGGCTCAGGAAGAAAAGCTTCAGGCTCAGGAAGAAAAGATTCAAGCCCAGGAAGAAAATATTGAAGCTCAAAGTGCAAGAATTGTTGTGTTAGAGAAGAAAGCCGAGGAAGACCATAAAGACTTGAAGAAGATAAAGACTATTCTTAAGGGTCTCATGGTGAAGGAAAAATATCCAAAATAGACAGATCCGGTCTTTTGTTGTATCTAATCTTCTTTGTTTTTGAGCTTTCCAACTTAATGAAAATTATGCTTGCTCGTTTCTTTTGTTGTTTCTACTAATTTTTTTTCAGGTACTTTGTTATTTTTTCCATTCCCTCGAATTATTTTTGAAAATCACAAAGGGGGAGAAGAAAAAGAACCCTAATAAAGGGAAAAAGAATCTTAAAAAAGGGTGAGAAAGAAAACAAACTCTAATATAGTTTATCTAAGGGGGAGTTTTTTATTAAATAAGACTTTCTTATTCGTAATGAAATATCATTCCGGAAATCTAGAATATGATCCTTAGAGTTTCAAAGCCTAAGGGGGAGTTAGTCGTATTCATCAATATCCTTAAAGCAAAGGGAGATAAGCCTTAATGTTTTCTTTTTTCATAGAATTTCTTTTTCGTAAGGATGTTTGTGCTTTACCAAAAGGGGGAGATTGTTGAGTCAATAAGGTTTTCCCTATGACTTTTCCATTCCTTCTTGTTTTGAAAATCATAAACACCTTATATTTAAGAAAATATCTTTTATAAGGAAAATCGCTTTTATAAGGAAAATTTCTTTTATAAGGAAAACTGATTTTGTAAGAAAAATTATCCTTATCATATTTTCATCCATATATTTCTTAAGTATAAGATTCGGATTCATTCCTATATTCTCAGAATTGTTTGAAACTTTGATATGAAGCATTCTGTTTTAGGATCCGAATTCTGGATGAGAACTGTAATAAAGTTTCACTCCGAATTCCAGATGAGAACTGTAATAAAGTTCCATTCTGAATTCTGGATACTAACTCTGATTAAGTTATACTCCGAATTCAGGATACGAATCCTTATGAAGTTCGACATCGAATTCTCATTACGAATTCTGATGACGAATTCTCATTACGAATTCTGATGATGAATTCTCATTCCGAATTCTCATTCCTAATTCACCTATTAAATAGAATCTGACCATCTTTTCTTTATTCACTCCGAATTTATTTAGACTCCAAAAATTGTTTTTGGTTAGACTCCGAACTTTCATTTTGCTTACGCTTTTATAATTTGTCTACTCTTTAATATATATTTTTTCACTCCAAACCTTCACTCCGAATCTTCACTCCGAACTTTTTAGTTAGACTTAAAATGATGTCGTACATTCTGTTACACTTGTTTTGTTATAAAACGATGTCGTCTATTCTGTTATAAACTAACCGTTGGTTAAGTTACACGTGTACATGTCCCTTCGACTTTTAAGGAAAATATGACCGTTGGAAAGGAGGCCGACCTTGCCTATAAATAAGAGCTCATTTGAAAGATCTCAAGGATAACTGATGGATGACTTCTTTGACATTGTTCTTACATGTTGTTGAAGTGATTTCTAGAGAGAGAGGCTCTTATTAACTCTCAAAGCTTCGTGCGACTCCGAATGTTGGTGATTACATTCGAGTACTTCTGGGGATAGGAAGACAAAGGTTTCTAACACCTTGAAGTTGAGGGCTTCCTTGCTGAGGAAGACAGAGGTTTCCCACACCTTGAAGTTGAGGGCTTCCTTGCTGAGGAAGACAGAGGTTTCCAACTACCTTGAAGTTGAGGGCTTGCGGGGATAGCAAGGCAGAGACTCCGATCTTCGTATCGAGGGCTTACCCTAGTGTGGGTAAGACATACTTTCTTGGAAGTATAAATCAAGGGACCTTTATCTAAGGTTGTTGGATACCCTTCTCTTTAGGTTAAAAGACTTATATCTTGTTACTTGTAGTTTTACTACTTGTTTTTTTCCGCTGCATTTTATATTTTAAGGAAAGTATAACTTTCTTATACTTCCTTACTTGTACTCTATTTCATTTAGATTCTATATGCTTTAAGGTAGAATCTCATATTGTAATATTTTGTTAAGTTTCAATTTCCGGAACCATATTTCTGGAACCTACTTTCAGAATCTCTTTCCAGTTTTAAGAAAGTTCATAGGACTTGAAGTTTATAACTTCATTCCTTATTCCAAGTTTTCATTTGGTGTTAGAGGTATTGTGAATTTTCTTAGTCTAACTTTGTTAAACTTATCCCTTTCCTTTGCTTAAGGAAAACATAGTTATTCGTAACTAACTTTAAAGGTTCCAAAGGAATTTTTAAAGTGTTCAATTCACCCCCCTCTTGTATATTGAGCATCTACAACATTATTTCGATCCTACAATTATTAACTATATAATTTTTAATTTGTTAATTATTTTTTATTTATCATTAATTATATAATAACTAATTAGTTAATTAATAATATCATTATTAATTATATAATAGTTAATTAGTTAATTTTTTGAGAAAGATAGAGTCGATGCCCTTTTTATAATTAGTTAATTAGTAATATAATTATAAATTATAATTATGCATTATAATTATTAATTAATATTTATGAAAAATTATTATATAATAATTAATTAGTTAATTGGTAATTTAATTATTAATTATATAATAGTTAATTAGTTAATTAGTAATATAATTATTCATTATAATTATTAATTAGTAATTTTTAAAAATTATTATATAATAATTAAGTAGTTAATTAGTAATATAATTATTCATTATAATTATTCATTATAACTATTAATTATTAATTATTAATTATTAATTATTAATTATATAATACTTAATTAGTAATTTAATGATTAATTATATAATTATTAACTATATAATAAATAATTATTTAATTAGTAATATCATTATTAATTATATAATAATTAATGAGTTAATTATAAATATGATAATTAATTATAATAAGTAATTATAATTATTAATTAGTAATTATTAATAATTAAATATGTCATAATTAATTATTTAATTAGTAATATTATCATTAATTATATAATAATTAATTAGTAATATAATTATTACATATATAATAATTATTTAGTTAATTAGAAATATAATTAATAATTATAACTAATTAATTAGTAATTAGTAATTATTAATTATTAATTAGTTAATTAGTAATATAAATATTAATTATAATTATTCATTATAATTAGTAATTAGTAATTAATAATTTTTAATAAGTAATTAGTAATTATTAATTAGTTAATTAGTAATATAAATATTAATTATAACTATTCATTAAATTATTAATTATTAATTATTAATTATTAATTATTACTCATTAATTATTTCTTATATAATAATTATGTAGTTAATTATTAATATAACTATCAATTATATAATAATTAATTAGTTAATTAGTAATATAATTATAATCTTTCAAAGTCACGTACTTGAAACATTTTTAAGTTTCAAGTAGGCGGTTTTGAAAGCTTATAAATTATTTTTCATTAACATTTTTTTTGGAAATTACTTTTTCTTTCTACTATTTCTTATATGTTTAATCAATGTTTAACGTTTAATTTATATTGGTCTTCTATTTTATGTTTTATGGTCTTTCCAATTCACGTACTTGAAAAATTTTAAGTTTCAAGTAGGCATTTTTGAAAGCTTATAAATTTCTTTTCTTCAACATTTTTTTGGGAATTCCTTTTGTTTTCAACTATTTATTATCTGTTTAATCAATTTTTAAAGTTTCAATTATATTCGTTTTATAGTTTATATTTTATAGTCTTTCAAATTCACGTACTTGAAACATTTTTAAGTTTCAAGTAGGCGGTTTTGAAAGGTAATAGATTATTTTTCATCAACATTTTTGAGAAAATTCTTTTTGTTTTCAACTATTTATTATATGTTTAATCAATGTTTAAAATTTCATTTATATTGGGCTTATAGTTTATATTTTATTGTATTTAAAAGTCACGTATTTGAAACAGAATCTCACAATCGGAAATGCAGAATGTACTACGCAGGAAAGAGAGAACCTAAATCCCACATCAAAAATGCAGAACGATTTTCAGGGAAAGACCTCTTATAAAAGGGAGGCATGGTAAGAGTTTCTGTCAAAATCTAGACTGCTGTAATGGTTGTAGTGTTGGATATTTAATAGCAGAGAAATTCTGCTGAAATTTTTTGTTTTGTTTATATATATATATATATATATATATATAAACAAAACAAAAAAAATTAAAATTAAAATTAATATTTTCAACAAAAAAAAAAATTAGTGTAAAGGCGGCATCGCGGATGCCACCTTTCACCCGCAGTGCAAAGTCGGCATCGCGGATGCCGCCTTGCACCCGAAATGCAAAGGCGGCATCCGCGATGCCGCCTTTCCGGTGCATTTTTAAAAATATTTTTGCCCGAACTGTTTTCTGGAAAATATTTTTTTTAAACGTAAAAAAAAATTAACTCAAATAAACATGTTCTTTATCATCATTAAAAAATTGGTGATAAATGTGTTGGGGTTGACAACGTCTCACTCTATATATCTCTTTCTCCACTTAACGAAGGAGGGTTGAGTCACATTTATAGTTCAATAATGAAGCGAGGAAAGGACAAAAACTACAGATAGAGAGGATTTTTTTTACGTTTTTCAAAAAAAATATTTTCCAGAAAACGCTTAGGATAGAAATATTTTTAAAAATATGCCTCAAAGGCGGCATTCGGGATGCCGCCTTTTCATTTCGGGGGCAAGGCGGCATCGCGGATGCCGCCTTTGCGCTGCGGGTGAAAGGCGGCATCCGCGATGCCGCCTTCTTCCTAATTTTTTTTTTTGAAAATTTTTATTTTTATTTTTTGTTTTATTTTGTTTATATATATATATATACATATATATATAAAGAAAACAAAAAATTTCAGCAGAATCTCTGCTATTAAAGATTCCGCGGTACAACCATTACAACAATTTGGATTCTGACAGAAGCTCTCACCCAGACCTCCCTTTTATAAGAAAGCTTACCCTGGAAATCATTCTGCATTTCTGATGTGGAATTCTGGTTCTTCATTTCCTGCACAGAACATTCTGCATTTTTGATGTGAGATTCTGTTTCAAGTACGTGACTTTGAAAGACTATAAAATATAAACTATAAGGCAAATATAAATGAAACTTAAAACATGGATTAAACATAAAACAAATAGTTGAAAACAAAAATAATTTCCTCAAAGATGTTGATGAAAAATAATCTATAACCTCTCAAAACCGCCTACTTGAAACTTAAAAATGTTTCAAGTACGTGACTTTGAAACACTATAAAATATAACCTATAATGCCAATATAAATGAAACTAAAAACATGGATTAAACATAAAACAAATATTTGAAAATAAAAAGAATTTCGTAAAAAATATTGATGAAATATAATTGATAAGCTTTCAAAACGACCAACATGAAACTTAAAAATGTTTCAAGCACGTGACTTTGAAATCCTATAAAATATAAACTATAAGACCGATATAAATGAAACATAAAACACGGATTAAACATATAACAAATTGTCGAAAATAAATATAATTTCGTAAAAAATGTTCATGAAAAATAATTTATAAGATTTCAAAACCGCCTACTTGAAACTTAAAAATGTTTCAAGTACGTGACTTTGAAAGATTATAAAATTATTACTAATTAACTAATTGATTATTATATAATTAATAGTTAGATTAATAATTTACTAATTAATTATTATATAAGTAATAATTAATGAGTAATAATTAATAATTAATAATTTAATGAATAATTATAATTAATATTTATATTACTAATTAACAAATTAATAATTAATAATTACTTATTAATAATTATTAATTACTAATTACTAATTATAATGAATAATTATAATAAATATTTATATTACTAATTAAGTAATAAATAATTCCAATTACTAATTAATTAGTTATAATTATTAATTATATTTCTAATTAACTAAATATTTATTATATATGTAATAATTAAGTATTATATAATTGATAATTTTATTACTAATTAACTAATTAGTTATTATATAATTAATGATTAATAAACACTAATTACCAAATTACAAATTATATACTAATTAATTAGTTATTTAGTAATATAAATATTAATTATATACTAATTAAATAGTTAATTAGTAATAGAATTATTAATTATATAATTTGTAATTAGGTAATTAGTAATTATTAATGTTTTATTATTATGTTCGTATGGTTATATAAATATATATAAATAAAACCTAATTTACCCCCTCCTGAGATTCCACTCTGACCAATAAGTAAAAATAGTATTTTGATTTCAGTACACATAAAACATGTAAACAATAATGTAAAGTCAATGCATATGTCTGTGGCGAGGAGATTCCGTCCCGCATGGTGGCCTGCGAATAGGACATCCGCGTTGAGTGCGCAGTGGAGTCTGATGACCTGGAGAAGGCTGATCCTCGGGCACTGAAACGTCGACTGTCGCATCCTTCATATGTGTGTCAATGGGAGGAGCTGTCAACTGCATCTCGTACTGCCATTCGGATCTTTCTCCCACTAGGGTGGTAGAAGGACTTGCCTCCATCACAGAGGGGAACAAAGCCTGTGATGGAGCTATACCCCAAGACGACGAAGGCTCTAGAATCTAAGGTTGTGAAGGATCTGGAACCCAACTGGAGAGAACTACAGATATCCTATTAGGAAAGACGGATCCCATGCCACCTGAGGCACATCCTGAATAGGCTGATCCTGGAATACTAGAGGCCCGACCTCTGCCTGTGGAATAGGCGAGGCCTCACATGCAGCACGACGCTGTCTACATCACCGTGGTCGTGGCTCCTCAGCACCAGCAGCAGCTGCAGGATGTTCCTCTGGGGCAGGAACCTTCTGTCTCCAATCCAGACGCGTGAAGATTCTCCTAGAAAGCGCATGAAAAGATTCCCTCGCCTCCAGCGCTGTAGCATGGACGGCTGCCCATCTAAAGACCCCCTCCTCCTCTTCATCACTCATGCGAACAAGCTTCTCTGTGTGACTTCCCTATAAGTAGATTCAAATGGAATTAGAAAATAATTCAATAAACAAACTAATAGAAATTTATTGACTTACCATCCTCTGCATCTCTATGCCAGCTTGGGTAAGATACAGTATAGACTTCAGTCTATACCATGGCACATATTCAACCTTCTCTGAAAGAGAGAATCGATTTGTAGGAACACCCTGAATACGTAACTCTGCACGTCTGTGCTAGAAGTCGATAAAACTCGCATGTACTTGGGACCAGTCATCATCCTGCCTCCCTGTCAACTTCATCCCATGAAGCTTGTCTGTCTGTCTAGATGGTAATGGAATCAGCTGAGTACGAAAAAATTGGCGCATGACCCTGTCAGGCTGCTGCCACTCAATAATATGAAAGTGAATGAGGGGCACTACAACCATAGCATCCTCAAGCCCAACAGTGCAGTATGCTGGCAACTGGTCCATAATACTCCAGTATAGAAGCCATAAAATCTGAAATGACAAGTGATTTTGTCAAAAAAAGACCCAACTAAAAGCCAAAATTGATGTTATTATTAAAAATGTTAGACAGTGATAGATTTTATATACATACCTGGTCAGGTAAGAGACAGTCCAACTGTAGCCAATATACGCCAAAATGCTGTCTCGGAACCACGTCAAAATTGTGTCACTGACACCACCTGTAAAATACAACGATAATGAAAAATAATGAGAAATTATAGTCAATAACTCATAGTAGAATAAAAAACCAATATAAATGACTTATCATACCAGCATCCACGCGAAGCGTCATGAAACACCTCCATCTCGACCAGTGGACCAGCAAGGTCAGGGCGGAATGCTAGGATGCGCTCCCATGCCCACATATGAATAAGGATGATGCATCCTCCAAGACCTATACGGTCCCTATGGGATAGTCTGCATAATGATCTGTACGTGTATGCCAAGCAGGCTGATCCCCAACTGTACGTCCCAGCCCGATCAAAGTCCTCTAGTAGGGGTAGATACATCATATGCACGTGCATCCCTGAGTGATCAGTGCACATGGTCCCACCAATGAGTCTTAAGATATATGCACGGGCGTAATGCATGACGGTTTTCTCATCATCATCATCCTATAAATGTGGAATCTGCGACTCCAACCAACGCATAGATATGGACGATCCATTCGTAGCCCTACGGTCGGACAAAATATCAACGCCTAACAAGCGTTGAGCAAGGTCTGGCCAAGCTGCATGAGTGGGTCCAATAACGGGTCTCCCCTGGATAGGCAGACTGAGAAGCACTACGACATCCTCGAGGGTGATGGTCATCTCTCCCTCAGGAAAGTGGAATGTGTGTGTCTCTGGTCTCCATCTCTCAACGAGGGCAGCAAGTAGGTAATGATCTATAAATGTGAAATCTGATACGGCAAGGCCATAGAAGCCAGCACGGCGCAAGTAAGGTCTAATGGCATGTGGAGGCTCCATGTGATGAAAATGGTGCGCTCGACGCACCTTCAAAAATCGATTTGGATGACCCTCTAACACGGCCTGCGAAATAAGGGTAGGCTGCTGAGTGAGTAGTATGGTATCATCCATCTGCATATAAACAATGAAAATGAGTCGTAAGTGTAAAATGTAAATATAACATTATGATGTTTTTAGAATTTATCTAATTGTATGTATTCAATATCTTATGATAATTATTATGATACTATAAATTTGTTATAGAACAGTTTTCTAAAATATCCTGCATGTTTTCATTGGGGTTTAGGTTGGAGGGTTTAGGGTTAAATTTTTTAATATTAACGTCCAGGAAACATGTTAATGGGTTAACTGACATTTACTTTTCAATACGGGTTAAGTGTTCCTCTTTCAGAGTTTTGAAATAAATTCTATTATCTCATATTTATAGTTATTTCTTGAAAGCATGAATATTAATATTAAATAAGTTATATTATCTAAAATATTGAGTCTTGAATTTGGTTACACATATTTGGGGGGAGCTTTATGATTAACTACTTATGGATTGGATTAAGATAAACCATGTTAATTAGTAATAATGTTTTTAGAATTTATCTAATTGTATGTATTCAATATCTTATGCTAATTATTATGATACTATAAATTTGTTATAGAACAGTTTGGTAAAATATCCTGCATGTTTAGATTGGGGTTTAGGTTGGAGGGTTTAGGGTTAAATTTTTTAATATTAACGTCCAGGAAACATGTTAATGGGTTAACTGACATACACTTTTCAATATGGGTTAAGTGTTCCGCTTTCGGAGTTTTGAAATAAATTCTATTGTCTCATATCTATAGTTATTTCTTGAAAGCATGAATATTAATATGAAATAAGTTATGTTATATAAAATATTGAGTCTTGAATTTGGTTACACATATTTGGGGGGGAGCTTTATGATTAACTACTTAGGGATTGGATTATGATAAAACATGTCAATTAGTAATGATGTTTTTAGAATTTATCTAATTGTATGTATTCAATATCTTATGCTAATTATTATGATACTATAAATTTTTTATAGAACAGTTTGCTAAAATATCCTGCATGTTTAGATTGGGTTTTAGGTTGGAGGGTTTAGGGTTAAATTTTTTAATATTAACGTCCAGGAAACATGTTAATGGGTTAACTGACATACACTTTTCAATATGGGTTAAGTGTTCCACTTTCAGAGTTTTGAAATAAATTCTATTATCTCATATTTATAGTTATTTCTTGAAAGCATGAATATTAATATGAAAACTTATCTCAGATGTTTGGGGTTTAGAAAACCGAGGAATAAAGAAGAGATAACAACATTTAGTTTACTATATGGTAATGTCACACTGAAGACAATACATCATTATGAATGAGACTGTGAAGTCGACCCAACAACGTTAGGGAATCGCTTCCGGTTATGACCTTCTTTATGACATATTGTGCATCACAAACTCTATCCTTGTTCTTGAGGCCAGTCCATCTCATTACGCATCCTACTCGCCTTTGGTCTCCCACGAGGACGTAATCGATTCATGTCAGGTATCACTATCGGCTGGCCTTCAGGCATTGGGGAATAACGACACTCCCCAATAGGTGTCCATGGTGCAACATAACAGTTGGCAATGATATCCATATGGTACACTGGATCAACATATTCTTCCCATGAGATGTTCATAGAGGCACATGTTGTGATGGCGTGTGTACATGGAAACCGTAAGGCCTGAAATTTTCCACATTGGCATTGCCTTGTTTCCAGTAATACCACCATTTTTTCACCGACGCGATTTGTGATGGGGTCTGAACGCTCTTGAACTTCAAATCGGGAGTCTTCTCTTCGAAAGAGACAGACGTGATAACCATAAGCTTCTTCAATATTTTTTTCAATCTCTCGTTGAAAGTGTTTTCCATATCTTAGACCTTGATGTATTCTGTCTGATGCTAGTTTTTGTCTATCCAAAAAGTACTTCACGGATCGATATAATGTATCCTGAACTAAGGCGGTTATAGGTAGCTTGCGAAGTCCTTTGAAGATACCATTGATGCACTCCACAATGTTTGTCGTCATGTGTCTGTACCTCTTTCCCCCGTCGTATGCCAATGTCCATTTCTCTTTTGGAATCCGCATCATATAATCATAAACTTCTTGATTAGCCTGACAAATTTGTTCAAAACGTTCTTCAAATCGTCGTTGGTCCGACTCATATGCTACAAAACGTAGATGATATTTCACATAAATTGATTTTATCTTTATATTGAAACAGTAAAACAGAACGAATAAAATACGTACCAAGCCTCGTGATTGCCTTCTTCATCAGTTCGTTGTGGAATTTTTTATGCACATTGCTAGCAATGTGTCTAATGTAGAACCGATGATGTGCATTTGGGTATCTCCATGTATCAGGATCTACATTGATTGCCACATTAATTGCTCGATGGCGATCAGATATCAAACAAACTCCCTGAATGTTGGTGAAATGGTTGCTGATACATGCCAGAAACCAACTCCATGATTCATAGTTTTCTTTCTCTACAATGGCAAAGGAAAGAGAAAGAGGTGAACGGTTTCCATATTGGGTTTCCACAATCAACAATATGCCCTTGTATTTTCCATACAGAAATGTTCCATCAATCTGAATAAATTGTTTTTAAAAACGAAATGCAGAGATACAAGGAAGGAATGCCCAGAACAACCGATGAAATTGAACACGAGATGGATCAAGTCGATTATCAGGAGACACATGTTCGTTTGTATCCAGATGGAAGACAACTTGGTTATGATGCCTCAGTATGGCTAGCAATTGCGGCAATACTCGATATGAGTCATCCCAATCACCATATACCTTCACAATTGCCTTCTGTTTCGCCATCCAAGCCTTATTATAGGAAATATTATAACCGAATGTCTGTAGAATCCTCTCTTGCACAAGGGATATTGGAAAATCTTGACATGTCCTAATCATCTCAACAACAATAGATGACACAAATTCTACATCTAATGAAGTATGATCTTGTGTGAGACTTGGCTGAACGCGAGTATGATCCGCCTCAATCCTTGAGATTCTCCAACCTCCAAATGTAATGTCTGGAATAGCCCTTAAGAGAAATCTACAATCATCCCCATAATTCACGCACCGTATAACATATTTACTACGGCATGATTCGTGAACCACATAGTTGATGTTTCTCTCAATATGAAATATCTTTAACGTGCTTTTTAAGGCATCTTTACTGGGAAAATTCCTTCCAATATACAAGGTTTTTTCCACCTCACTAAACTTATCTGGTACAACTCCAGGGAACTCAGTTTTTGGTGTGAGAACAGTATTATCGAATTCAGGCATGCGTGTCATTGCTTCTGACCAAGATGAAAATAGTGGTGGATGATTTATTGACCGAGGTTGATGTATAGCAATTGCATTTCTCAAAACCTCCTCTCTATCTTCTGTTGGTCCCTCCTCATCAGCACTGTTGTCGCCATCTGATCCATCATTATGAAACTCCTCATCAGAAGTCGGATTGACATGTATATCCGGGAGATCATCTAGGTTGTCCTCTTCTGCTGCATCATTTGGAATAGGCTCAATGTCATGGGGTAGACTATCTTCAACCACTCTTATATTTCTACGTCTTTGTACAAGTGGATGTTGTTGTTGTACAGTAGCAACAACAACGTATAACTCCATCATGGTACCATCTAACTGTTGAGAAAATAAATTAATTTCTTGGACCCACTGCGCATCAGCAACCAATGGACAAGCTATATGCCACAGTGTTGTTGGAAATTGAAAATGTCTATAGCTCATAAACATGATCTCTTGATCAGGTCCCAGATTTAAGGAAACAAGAATTCTCTCTTGAAGGTCACTTATGGTAACACAATCAACTGTACTAACCACCGTAATTGGTTGTGTATTGTAAGAAGCTCCTTGCTCAGTTTGAATAATCTCCCCATAACAGTACACACAGGTAAACATGGCTCTCTACGTCAAAAATGTTTCTTTCATCAAAATTATGATAGTGTAACAAATATTAACAATTATGTTTGACGATATGATGTTTATTATAATGTAATTTTAGTGCGCCTTTCTATACCATAAACTAAGCTACTGATGTTTGACCATATGATATTTATTAGAATGTAATTTTAGAGCGCCTTTTTATTTAGTTTGTTTGTTTTTCTTCATTTCACTTTATATGTTCATTAGTATTGTTAGCTAATCATTATATGAATTCTTGTTTTAATCCTATGTTATTTATTAATTATTCTAAAATTAACTAATAATAACTAATCATTAATTATTTTATTATTCTATAATTAACTAATAATAACTTTAATTCTTTAATTATTATGTCTTTATTTGATTCTATAACATTATATTTATCATTTATCATTGATAAATATACTGATCATTAGTATCGTTAGCTAATCATTATATGAATCCGTGTTTTAATCCTATGTTATTTATTAATTATTCTAAAATTAACTAATAATAACTAATCGTTAATTATTCTATTATTCTATAATTAACTAATAATAACTTTAATTCGTTAATTCTTATGTCCTTATTTTATTCTATAACATTATATTTATCATTTATCATTGATAAATATACTGATTTTCTTTTTCTTCTCTTAGAAATTTTAGTAGTTTATAAAGAAAATATGAATCATCTTAAGCATATTCCCAGGAGTGTCAAACCAGGATGAAGCAAGGCCCGTTATCGTGCACCAGTTCCCATTCGAGTCTAGCTCGGAGCGGTGTTTTCAGGTTTTACCCATATGTACATCTGTGCCAGAGCCACATCCACTTGTTTGTATCCAGACAGGAATTTAATTGTGTAGATAACCACATAATCTTTAAGCTACCAAAATTTCTAAATACTTAATCTTAAGTTAATCTATACTTAATCTATACTACCTAACAATAATTATTTAAAACTATATATAACTAATTACAAAAACTAAATAACCAAATATTAAGAACTACCTAAACTACTTAACAAATGAAAGATTTAAAACTAAACAAAATTAAATTAATTAAATAAAAACATTAAATTAAATAAAGAAACATACCTCTAAATAAAGCTTCGTAAAAACTCGCACAACAAAGGAATTTTTTAGAGAGAGAGAGAAATTCGGAGAGATGAAGTGAGGAGAGAGAGAGGAAGGCAATGATCAAGTGAGGAGAGGGGAGGGGGGGGGGGGGTGGCCGCCCTTTTATAGGGAGTTCAGGCGAAGGCGGCATCGAGGAAGCCGCCTTTCGCCTTAACCTGAGGCGAAAGTCGGCCTCCACCCAGCCGCCTTGGCCATGTCATTGATCCGGGGCAAAGGCGGCGCGGGGGAGCAAAGGCGGCATTGCAGATGCCGCCTTTGTAGCGTATTTTAAAAAAAACTGACCTAGGCAGTTTTTCAGATTTTTTTTTTAGAAAAACGTATTTAAAAAAAAATCCCAGATAGAGAACATACGACACGCCATGCAGTTTTGCATGAGGTATGGGTGTTGGGAAAGTGTGAAGTACGGAGACAGTAGAGAAGCAACACGTGGTTTTTATTATGGTCATCGACACCCATCGGGGACAGAGGCGGTCGTCGCTTGCCTTCCCCATCACGTAATCCAGAAGAAAGGTCGCAGCTAAGGAAATGTATTCAACCATGGCTAAAGATTTACAGTGTAGGGCTAGAGAGGATACGGTGGCTGTAGAACCCAACCTTAGGGCGATTCCGTTGAAGGGTTCAGATAAAACGTAAGACCCGCAGCCATGCATGGTGCTTAACGAGGAACCAGAAAGCTGCCACGCCATTTCAATATCATAAGTCCACACTTAAGCTGCCATGCCATTTAAATATCATAAGTACACACTTTATTTTTATTTTTATCATTTTGGTTTGGTAAAGGACTGATCACCATCAGCTTCCACGGGGTGGCGTAGTTTGGGGGATTTTTTATCATGGTACGGTGAGGGGAGAAATAGAGGTGGCGTGGTGAGAGAAAGAAAACTTAGATTTAACTCAAAAAACTTATAGAAAGATCCAATATATATGAAGAGAAAGAAAGACAATTAAATAATATTTAATACACAAAACCAAATAGAATCGTGTTTTTAATTAGTGATCCATTACATTTTAAGGAGACATTTGAAAATATCAAATGACAATACTTCGGTCTATTCAATTTTTATTTTGAACTGCCTTCTAAGATTATATGAAGTTGAGCCGTCTCTGGTAAAATCATTGCTGACTATGTTAGTTACATAAAATTTAAAATATTTAATTCACATCCAAAAATCATTTACATAGTTATATGGAGTATTTCATTTGAAAGGACTGAAATTCTTAACCAAATGACCCGTATAAAAAAATTAAATGTATCATGCATTTAATTGTAATTATATGGTAGTGCAGAATATATGAATACAATATATATACTTTAAAAGGAGAATAGTTTGAGTATATTCAATGTTTCTTATTGAAATAGGGAAGAAAGGGAATTAATGTCGCTCTTAGGGAGAGTGGAAGGAAATTGGAAGAAGAAATGAAATGAGTTGGTTGATGGTGAAATATGGAAAGGGAGTGAAAGGTGGTGGTGATAAGTGTATCTGGAAGCACTCTATATAACTATTGATGTGCATTTACGCGCATAAGTGTAGGTAAATTAAATCAATGTATGCATAGTGTATGCGTACAGGTGTATGTGATTTCAAACAACGTATACATATTGTAAGCAATTTGTTAATCTAGAAGAGGCGTGAGGGGAATGCTAAACTGCATATAGAAAGAATGCATACTATAATTGCATATAGTATATAATGTATGAACATTGTTGACAAAGTGATAATTGTAGGGTTTACATGGTATAAAAGTAACAGTCTATTGAAATATAAGGATATAAACTGGAATAGGTATATAGATTTTTTAGAGATGTTTTTTTATTATTGAATATTCTTACATATTTTAGCATGGCATATGGAACTAAAACATTTAATTTATGGAATTTGTATCGACAAGTTGTCTCATTATTGAATGAGTTTATAAAAGTCCCATTGTTACGAGTGAAATAGATTATGAGGAGAAACCACATGACCCCATTATAAGAGAATCCACACTTGGTGCAAGACCGCCTGTAGTGATCTATCTGAATATGACCAAAAACCTTTTATGTGTAACCACCCACTGTGAGTCTGAAATCGCTATAGCTGACTAAACTGCCTTCGAGTCTCTATATTTTTTTTTCCAACGACCCATGTTCTTGAAACTATATTTGCACCTGTTTGGGTGAAAACTAACTAATTATTTCAAGCCAATCATTTCAATGTTTTTCAAAGTATGAATTTCAGAAAAGATTTAATTTAAATATTGAGAGCTCATATATAATACAAATAGCATAAAAATGTTTACAATGATGAATATTTACTACTCATATATACTCAGTACTCAGAATATAGAATGTTTGGATGGTCTAAAATTATGAATTAACTCTGAATTATAGAAGAGATATTTTGACAACCTCGACTATTGAACCAGAAATATGTACAAAGAAGATGAAATAATTATAATGAATTGTGGGGTTATTTCATATATATTAAAGAAAGTGTTGTGGTACATAAATGCTTGTAATCACTTTCTCCATTTCAATAGATGAACTCTCAATAATTATTCGAGTTGTGCAGTTTGAAATATGATGATTATATGAAACAACAACATGGTTTGAATGATTTTAATTATTATGAAACAAAAAATAATTGGAAATACAATTACAATTTTACTGAACATGTAATAATAAATAAAATAATGGAAAGAAATTAGAAAAATGTAACTGCATGTTTATATCTATATTGTATTTGTGATGGGTAATACAGCTATTTCATGATGATTTATAGACCCAAGGGACACATATAAATCCTCCCATATTTTTGTAAAGGCTCCTGAACTAAAAACATGTACATAATTAGTACTGAGAAAGTTAATTTACTAGTTTTGGAAAGTAGAAGGTTATTGGTTATGAAAAGGTATAGAATTGAGAAAGTATAAACATATATGTAAATATTTACCAGTAAAGTAAATATTTACTTTAGAGAATTGAGAAACTTATTATAGTTACTTTATACTTTACTTTACACTTTATTAGAAACATATATGTAATTTTCTCAATGTTGATAGTGCAAAAAATAGTACTTTCAACTCTCATAGAAACATACATGCGTAATACCTCTCTTTTTATATCACCGGTTATAGAAAGTTACTTTCTGCTTTCTTAGAATCCTATATGTAAATATTTAATGGTTATGGAAATTTAATAATCATAAAAATATAGTGATTATACAAATACATAAATATAAAAAACATATTACAATAGTATAAAAATATAGGAATTACCACTAATTCTATAAAATACATGGTTTAAAGGTTTTTCATATCCTAAGAAAGTGTAAGTAGTAGAGAAATCTTGTTATGCAATGATAATACATTGGGATCCCAATTAAATTCTTGTTGTGTAAGAGAAATCTATAAATTATAACTTCAAAAAATTAAAACAATTGATGGTTTAACGGTCAGTTCCTATTTGTGCACATTTCAATCTCTATATTGTATCTACCGACAAATACACATATGAGATCCAACATGTTATTATTAGTTTAAAGAAATTGAAAATATATAAAAATATTATTCATAATATAAAAAAATCATGCAACATCACATAAATAATTATTAATATAAGATGGGGAAAGAGTGGTCGCCGGAGGGTTGCTTCGTGATGGTTGGTGGTTAGCCTGGGCAGAAGAGAGTGATGGTGGGGAGGCAAGGCGGAAAAAAGAACAAAATAAAGGAGAAATAATAACATGGTTTGGACTAGGTATGCACAAGAGATGTGATCAACGACATTGATAAACAAGAGAGGAGGAGAAATAACCTTAGATTTGAGAGATTTGATTCATCCATGAGAAGGTCAAGGGGGAGCAACATTAGAGTTGAATTTTCACGAGAGCCCAAACGGTGTGAGGGAAATCAGTTCAGTTATTGTCGTATTTAAAAGATCAGGAAGTGTTTTCTCTGTTTTTTCAAAAAAGTTCTGATAAAGAGTGGTTTTGTTAGTGCTAAAATAATAAGTGCTGATAAAATACCTCTTTATTAGCGCTAAATAAGTGCTGATAAATAATATCTTTATCATCACTAAAAAAGAATTTATAAAGACCTATATAATTAATTTTTATAAAATAATTAATATAATAAAAATAATCAAATGTATATAATTATAAACAAATAAATTAATTAATATAACTTTATATAATTATAAATATATTAAAATAATTGTAAATATGTATTTATAAATATAATTATAGATATATATTTATAATTATAATTATAAATAAATATATTTTTAAATATATTTATATAGTTATATATATTGACATAATTATATATATATATATATATTAAATATATATAAATATAAATATAAATATAGTTAATATATTCATTATTTAAATATATTTATTATGGTTTTAAATTTATTTAAATATATAATTATTTATTTATCATAAAATAAATACTTTTAAAAATATTTATTTATTTGTAATTATAAATACATAATTTTATAAATATATTAAATATACATTTATAAATATATATATTTATAAATATTTATTTACAAATATATTTTTAACATTATTAATGAATATATTATCTTAAATGTATGATTGTAAAAAATGAGTGAAAATGAATAGTTAAAAATAAATAGGCTTTAAAAATATTAAAAAATTTGACAAGTTTTATAAATTATAAAAATTATTAAAAAAATAAAACATGGATATATATTGAAATGAAGATGAAGACATATTGAAAATATTAAAACATAGAAAATAAGTATGTATAAATAATTTTTTGAAAATGATTAAATTCCAAAGAAAATAAAAAATAAAAAATATTAAAATTGATTAAATAATATAAAATGAAATAATATTGAATATAAATAAATAAAATTTACATATTAAAAAGTAATATATTAAGTATAATATGTTACTAAATGAAATTATAATTTGAATATTAAAATTTGAATAAATTACATAAATATTAGGAGTGTGTGTTTCTATATTAGATTTCATTTATTATGTAAATATTTATGTGTGAGATTAATGTATATATATACAAGTTTGATATATGTTAAATTGAACAATTCCATTATATAATATGTAGTGTCTATTAATGAAATAAATAATAATATGAATGAATAAATTTAAAAAATGAATAATTGTTATTAATTATATAGATAATTAAAAAAATAAATATGAATATTTATATAAGTTAGAATGGAAATGAATATTTATGAATTATATAAATTATACCCATATTAAGAACCTTAATTATTAATGAACAAACATGTCTAAATAAATATTATAAAATGGATAAAATTACAAAAATATTAAATATATTAATGAATAATTATGTATAAAAGATTTATAATGAATAAATTACAAAAATATTAAATAGATAAATATTAAAAAACCTAAAAATTATAAAAAAAAGCAACCAATCCTTTAACATTATCAATGATTAAATTATATTAAATGAATGCTTGTTAAAAATGAGTGAAATTTAATTATATACTCAAAATTGTGAAAACCATTAGTTATAGCTCGTGGTCCTAAAATTTATTAAAAATAAAACAATAATAAATTACAAAGGAGATGGCTATAGAAAGCAGTGACAAACCACTATGAAAAAGCAAGGCAAACACATGCCCCAAAAACAAGAGAAGAGAATTCATCTTGAAAACTGAGACTGACCACCACCCCTAGCTCTCAGATGACGACCCCTCCTCCAGATTGCAGGATTTTTCCATATATTGTCATCATCAGCCTGAGGGTCAATGTTGTCATCCGATGGGGTGAGATCCTCAAGATCTCGATGATCTTGTTTACCCGCCGGACCTGAACCCTTCGATAATATCTTCATATCCGAATTACCCTTTGCGATGATAACTTTAGTGCTTGGGGATTGTTTGTGAAGTACACTCTATTTCGGGTACATAAGCCCTTTCCTCACATTTTTTTAATTGGCGTGTCTTTAATATAGAGTTTACATAAAATAGAGATTTTCCATAAAGTTGAATGTTTCCATAATGTTGGTTGTTTCCATAAAGTGGGTTGTTTCTAAAAAGTGGGGTGTTTCCATAAAGTACGTTGTTTCCATAAAGTGCTATAAGAACCTGAGATTTTAGAACGGGTCAAAATCCCGACCCTATTTGAATTTTTGACTTGTCCCTAAGAAAAACTGGAGAAAATGGGTAGTTTCTGGAAATTTCCAAACTACACACTGTGTACTTTTAAGTACATGATATGTATAGGTTAGGCGAGTGTCGGTTGTGTGCTCGCTGAGTACATGTCGTGTGATGACCGTGTAGAACTTTCTTACTACACGACGTTTAGTTATCGACACGCCATGTACCCTTGGCCTTGTATGAGGGATATACATGGTGTGTGGGCCTGTTGGCTAGGTAGAATCGTTTAACCAAGCACATGCCACGTTCTCCTTGGACACGCCGTGTAGTCTGGTAGTGTATGAGGGATATACATGGCATGTCAGACTGTTGTCCGGGTAGAATCATTTAACCAAGTACACATCGTGTCCTCCTTGGACACGCGGTGTAGTTTGTCCGTGTTTGAGGGATATACATGGTGTGTGGGTAAGTCGGCAAGGAAGAGAAGAAAAACAAAGTACACACCATGTACCCCTAGGTACACGTTGTGTACTCATGTCGGCAGGTTCTGGAAAGTAATCCGGTGGTATTCCAACCTCCATATGAATAGTTAAATGATATACACAACGTGTAGTCATGAAGTATACGCCGTGTACTTTTTTTATTAAAACGGTTAGTAGCCTCGTTTTGAGGCAGAGGGCATAGGGGGTCGCTGGGTTTCACAAACCAAGCCGGCTGGGACTTCATTTCCTTCCCGAATCTTCATCCAAACCCCGATTCAATCACTGACAGATGCGTTGGTACCCCCTCGGTAAGGCCTTGATTCCTCTTAAGTCGTTCCTCTTGATTTATGTTCTAGAACGAGTTATTGGGGTTTGATCGGTTTTGATTCTTTTGAAGATCTACCCTGTTTTAGACCTAATTGGAGGATGTTATCGGAGGAGTAGCATCGTATGAGTCTCAGGTAGGTGGTGCATACCTCTTTTTGAGTTTTTGTGGTCATTTGGGTGGCGCGGCCTTCGGCGTGTTTTTGGGTATTTTGAGTAGGACCCATTTTTATCTGATATTGAATATTAAATTGTTTATTATACTCGTGGGATGACTTTGGGCATGCCCTTTACCTATTTTTCTTGAGTGGGGCCAGGTGAGGGGTCTTCGCTCAATTGGGGCATTTTGGTTGGGGGAAGCCAAAATGGTTATGATTGAATCTGTGATGTTTTATTTGATAAGTTTAGTTTATTAAGCTCGATATGAATTGTTAGAGGCTTTCAAGACCTCAGTGTTAGTATGTGACAACACCTTGATAGTGTAATTCAATTGTTTCATTGTCTTTTCTGTCTAAAGTTTTCTATTGTGATTATATATGTGAAGTGTGATATTGCATATGCTGGAACCTTCGGGTTGTACTAGGCATGGCCTGGGCATTGTTGAGTGATGTTGATCACAGGTTGGGCTTGGCCTGGGTTACTTTGGGTGGTTTTGACCACTGGATTGGGCGTCATGGGCGTCGGTTTGAGGTAGGATGACTATCAGGTTAGGCATGGCCCAGGTAATTGGGATGGCATTGCCATCAGACTTGAGAGACATGGTCGTAGGGACACGAGGTGTCAGAGATGTTGTGGCTTGGGTACTATTTTGGTGATTACTGCTCATCATGAACTATGAGTAGTGTGCACATAGAGAGACTCCATGATGATGTGGTTTTGACCACTCGTGTGAGTAGAGTCCCCCATTACTTGCGATTTAGGTACTAATGGTTTGGGGGTGATTGTCGTAGGAATCCACGTGGAAGGTGAGGAGCCTTCAGGGGATAGCCTTGAGGCTATCAGGTTTCGGGAAGAGGCTCGACGTTATTTGAGGGAAGACATCGTTTCCCCTCTGGATATTTTATTTTGAGGGAAGATATCGTTGACCCTCCAGCTACTTACTTTGAAGGCAGACATCACTGGCCTTCTGGTTACTTATTGAGGACAAGAATCGATGTTCCTCTGGGTTACTGTTTCTCGGGAGAGCCTTCAGGATGTTGGTACTTGAGACACACGGTGTCAGCGAGCACATGGTGTTGGGTTATATGATATAGATTTCGGCATTGACCAAAGCAGGTGACACTCCATGGTGGTTGCTGAGCACCAGTGGAGTTAGTGTTTATTTGCGCATCGTTCTGTTTACTGATTTCCTTATAAATGCATGCCTTCTTAAAAACTTATATTTGGTACGCACCGTTGGGTGGTATCCTACTAAGATTTGTCTCACACCCTGCACGGGCCCTTCGGGACGCGTGCAGACTTTATGGATTTACGTGCAGGAAAGTGGCCAGCTTCAGGAGATGAGATGCATTAGTTGTTACATGGAGATGGTAAAGACCTTGAGGTCTTACCTAGCTGGAGTTACTATGTTTTGATTTCTTTTTTGTATCAGCATGATTACTTGTTTTGCAGCTACAATTGGTTAGTCATTGGTGCCTTTATATTTAGATATGCATTACCTGCTTTGGATGCATGTTTTTTTGTTCAGTAGTAGTTACAAGTGATTAGCATGCTATTGTGTTTATTTCCACTATTGTTTTTTATATTTATTACTTCTGAAGTTTATTAATATTGATTTTGCTTCTGCTCTGTGGGTCTGGTTCGAGTCTATTGAGTCTTTTATTCCGTTGCTTCTTTGTTATTATACTTGGACTAGTACCGTTATTATTATCCTCTAAGAGGGTGTATCCTCCCCACTATACCTATAAGACCCTCTTTGCTAGTCGTCAGTCTTTGGTATTCTGGGAGGTGCGCCTAAGGTAGTAACACCCGACACATTTAGCACTGTTCGGGAGGATGTTCGGGTTCGGGTCGTTACAAAGTGGTATCAGAGGAGTTCTTGACAATGATTTAGTAGTATTTTTTTGCTGGCTACTAATGATATTGAGACTTCTCTTTTATTTTTTCTAGTTTTACTATTTGGTATATGGTAGACTGGAGATAGGTTGTAATTGGAACTGAGTTTCTAGCTTGTACTTGGGTGCCTCCACCCCAAGGTACGAGGGATGGACCAATTTTCCTTGAGGGAATTGCTGTTGTGATTTTTCTTAGATTATATTTTATATGATTTCCACCTCGGTGGCTCACTTGGTGTGTGATGTTATTGATTGTGATATGTGACCCTTGACCCGGTGTGGTAAGGGAGAGTTGAACCTTGGCCCGGTATGAAAAGGATTGTTTTCTTGTATTTTGATAGGCACATTTTGAGGGTATTTCAATTTCATAACTGCTCGTATGCTTTGTGAAGTGATAATTCCATGTGAATAATATCTATTTCCATACTTTATATTCCTCGAAATGTAATTCAATTATTTTGTTGTCTTTTCTGTTTAAAGTTTTCCATTGTGATTATATATGTGTAGTGTGATATTGCATATGCTGGAACCTTTGGGTTGTGCTAGGCATGGCCTGGGCATTGTTGAGTGACGTTGATCACAGGTTGGGCTTGGCCTGGGTTACCTTGGGTGGTTCTGACCACTGGATTGGGCGTCATGGGCGTCGGTTTGAGGCATGATGACTGTCAGGTTGGGCATGGCCCGGGTAACTGGGATGGCGTTGCCATCAGACTTGAGCGACATGGTCATAGGGACATGAGGTGTCAGAGACGTTGTGGCTTGGGTACTATTTTGGTAATTACCGCTCACCAGGAACTATGAGTAGTGTGCACATAGAGAGACTCCATGATGAGTTGGTTTTGACCACTCGTATGGGTAGAGGCCCCCATTAGTTGCGGTTTAAGTACTAATTTTTTGGGAGTGCTTCTCGTAGGAAGCCATGTGGAAGGTGAGGAGACTTCAGGGGATATCCTTGAGGCTATTGGGTTGGGGGAAGAGGCTCGCCGTTATTTGAGGACAGACATAGTTGTCCCTCCAGATATTTTATTTTGAGGGCAGACATCACTGACCGTCCAAATACTTACTTTGAGGGCAGACATCATTGTCCCTCCAGTTACTTATTGAGGACATTCATCACTGTTCCTCCAGGTTACTATTTCTCAGGCATGCCTTTGGGACGTCGGTACTTGAGACACGCAGTGTCAGGGGGCACATGGTGTCGGGTAACATGACAGGGATTCCAACGTTGACTGAAGTAGGTGACACTCCATGGTGGCTGATGAGCACCAGTGGAGTTAGTGTTTATTTTCACATCGTTTCGTTTACTACTTTCCTTATAAATGCATGCCTTCTTAAATACTTATATTTGGTACACACTGTTGGGTGGTATCCTACTGATATTTGTCTCACACCCTGCACGGGCCCTTCGGGACGCGTGCAAACTTTATGGATTTACGTGGAGGAAAGTGGACAGCTTCAGGAGCTGAGATGCATTAGCTGTTGCATGGAGATGGTATGGACCTTGAGGTCTTACCTAGTTGTAGTTACTCTATTTTTCTTTCTTTTCTGTATTAGCATGCTTACTTGTTTTGCAGCTATAGTTGGTTATCCATTGGCGCCTATATATTTAGATATGCATGAACTTCTTTGGATGCATGTTTTGTTGTTCAGTAGTAGTTACAAGTGATTAGCATGTTGTTGTGTTTATTTCTGCTACTATTTTTTATATTTATTGCTTCCACTATTTATTGATATTGATTGTGCTTTCTCTCTATGGGTCTGGTTCGAGTCTGCTGAGTCTTTTATTCTTTTGCATCTTTATTATTATACTTGGACCTGTACCGTTATTATTATCCTCCGAGAGGGTATAGCCTCCCCACTATACCTATAAGACTCTCGCTGTTAGTTGGAAGCCTTTAGAGTTCAGGTAGGTGTGCCTAAGGTAGTAACACCCGACCCGTTTAGCATTGTTCAGGTGGCTGTTCGGTTCCAGGTCCTTATAAGTGTGGTGTTTTCATAAAGTGGGTTGTTTCCATAAAGTGGGGTGTTTCAATAAAGTGGGATGTTTCCATAAAAAGTGAGTTTCCATAAAAAGGGTAAAGGTGGAGGATTGGGGAGTTTGGGGGTTTTATACGGAGTGTTGGGACCAAAAGGAAGGTCACACGATCTATACACGGTTGGCCCAAACTGTGTGGTCAAACATTGCACAGAGGTCAAATCTAGATCCTATCTTCTAAGAGCTTACTCGGTTTTGATCTATATATATTTTTTGGCTTCAAAACACCCCTATTTTGAGATTACTCTCCCTATAATGTTGGATAATCATCCCCACATGAGTTGGAGCCAACCCAGATCCTTCCCTTTGTGATTTCGAGTCTGATTCTTGAGGTATGTCACCATTCTTTTCGAATTTTTCATCTTTTCTTAGATCTTCTTATATCTACTTCTCCAATATCCATTCTTTCTTAGATATGAACCTTTAGTGGATATATATACGTCTATAGATTCCAAATAATTCAATGTTGAGTCGTGATCTTGCTAATATAAGAGAACTAAGTCCGTTCTTGGAGAGTCGACCCGCTTTCTTGTGTGTTCTTCAGCTATTGTCAAAGTTTCATCAAATCCTTCGAGGTAGTTGGATTTTATATCGACTAATCTTGATATAATTTATTGTCTTATATTCAAATTGTTTTATTTATTGTTAAATTCATGGAAAAAATTCATTTGTTATGATTTATGGTTTTTGTGAAAATGTGTGATCTTTTTGAATAGTTGTTCAAAGGGGCTTTAGTTTCATGAATTTAAAATGATGATTTTAAATTCTATATTTTTTGGAATTACTAAATGGTTGATGAAAAAGATATTTTCAATAGAAATTTTTTTCAATAAAAATGGAGTTTTATTGAAATGTTTTTGAATTGAAATGGTTTGGCATTGAAATGGTTTTGATGGAAATGGTTTTCAATAAAAAGATGTTTTTATTGAAAGGGTTTTTTTGGCATGATCATTGGGAATATGTGGTGTGTGTTAATGTTTCATATACAGGGCCTGGTTGAAATATGACCTTGTACTCAGTTCCAAAAGTTTAATGGCACATGTGAATTTCATACACGGGGCTTGGTTGAAATATGACCATGTGCTCGGTGCCAAAGGGTTAATGGAACATGGGAAACAATTACCTTGTGATGACTTGGTAGACTAATGAGAAACTACTCATGAGTATGGAAGTGTCATAATGTATCATGCATGGTTGGTTTCATGGGTTTGAGGAATGGTTGGGTATGCCGATAAAGGGATATTGTGAAATGGTTTTAAATATTGTTTAGTTATTTTTCTAGAAAAATATCTTGCTGAGAAAATTGGTTTCAATTGCAATTGTATGCTTTTGGTAATGAATGGTTTTGGGAACTTGTTTATATTTAGTTATAAACTATTTTTCAGAAATTTTTTTATATAAAAAATTTTATATATTTTTTTCTTACTCTTCTATCCTAGTGGCATGAGTAGGGAAGTCATTGGTGAAAACCTACTGAGTTTTATACTCACCCCTGCTTTGGAACTTTGGTACTTTCACAGAAGCTATCTTCCAAGACAAGGTAAAAGGTAATGTTTCAATTGTGTTTAACACTACCTCGTGATGTTTGGGCTGTTTGAAAATTTTGGAGCTTGGAGCTTGTGGAGCATAGATTCTTGAGGTCTTTGGAGATTCTTGTGTAGTCTATCTACTGTGTACTTTGATACTTGGTTATTCTTCTGTTATTGATTAATTTGTTGTGATTTTGAGATACATGATGTTGTTGAGTTGTCTTATATTTGTTCATGAATCATATAGTGAATGTTTGGTTATGGTTGGTAGGTTTATTGGTTTATTTATTAAAGGGTAAATCATCACCCACGTTTATTTGAAACCCTTCGACATTTATTGCCAGCCTTTGGCATCTTGGGGATGTAGCTTAAGGCCTAGTAAGGACTCGTTGTACTCTCAAGCCAATGAGAATTGGTGGGTCATTACAAATGATATCAGTTTATTCAGTCCTTTCCTAACAAGTATTCATCGATGTTCCTAGTTATGGAGATGAAATCCCTTCTTTTCTATTCCTTGGGTGGGAATCCTAGAAAGGAGTAGGATTGTCAAAACTTGAAATGTGTAGCATGAAAGGACATAGCTAACCCTTTTATGCTAAACTTAAAGTTACTATGGAGTTGGGCAGATAAGTGTTTGGAGACACTTCTAAGATTTTAAAATCTCATTGTCATGGGTTTATCCAATGAGACGAGTATGACATGCATTATAGAGGAATGAATTCCCACTAGGAGTGCATACATCATTTCAAGGAATGATTCATGTTGTGAAAAAAAAAGTGTTAATTTTTGAAAAAGCATGTAATTGTTTTTCAAATGAAATATTTTGAAAGATAAAATGCTAAACATATTTTGGAAATGGTTTAATTTTTTAAAGCATTTGAAGTGTTTTCAAAAATGGTTGAACATGGGAAAAAGGATGTTTTGGAAAAAAATGTTGTGATAGTTGATGTTATAGAGTTTGAAGTGCTAAGACAACAGTTGCTAGAGAGTGATATTGATGGAGGTTGTTGTTTTTTTTATGAAATGGAACCCAGTAGGCGTTGTAAAAACTAGTTGGAAGAGGCTGTTAAGAATTTGGTTTCACCTAAGCCACAGGTGAACACCAGTTGGTCCAAAGCATTGCTCAGGATTTCCAAACCATTGAGTTGGGACTGCAATCTGATACTCTATTTACAATATCTGTCATTGCTAAAAATCCAAGTGGAGGAAGTATGGTTGCCTTGAATAGAGGAGATAATAACTCTAGCACTAAGATAAAGAAAAATAGAGACACCTATTATCTATACTTAAAACATGAGATGATGTTTTCTATGATAAAACTCCAAAATCCTATCAGTGAAAGAAAATGTTGAATATTCATGTGTATAGCTTGTTCTATAACTATTGATGGACCTAAGCTAAAATGGGACTTCTCGATGTTGGATATGGATATCTATGATGTAATCCTGGGTATATATTGGCTAACAACATTCAAGGCTCAAATCAACTATTATAGGTGAACAATTATTTTCATGTCTGAGGACGGCACCGATTATCTCTTTAGAGGAGAGAGGATTGTAAAGAAAGGTGCAAAGAGTTTGTTGGCACCAATGGTGGGAACGATCTCTTACCAATTGATAGCGTTGAATTTTTCATCAATGGAAGAGATCTAGGAAAATAGTTTTCCAGATGTTGTGGATCAATTTTAAGATGTCTTTCCCAAGAACTTCTCTGGGTTACCACCTCTAAGGGAAGTGGAGTTTAGGATTGATATCCTTCCGAGGACCAGTCCTATTTACCTTCTATCTTATAGGATAGAACCAACAGAGTTACGGGAATTGAAAGTGCAGTTAGAAGAGCTGCAAAGCAAGGGTTTCATTCAAACAAGTACATATTCATGGGCAGTAGCAGTTTTATTTGTGAATAAGGAAGATGGAACTCTTTGGCTCTGTGTTGATTATCATAATCTTAACCAAATTAAGATAAAGAACAGATATCCACTACCACGCATTGATGACCTGTTCAATCAATTAAGGGGAGCTCGGTGGTTCTCCAAGATTTACTTGCGATTAGGATATCACCAATTGAGAGTTCAAAAAGAGGATATTCCAAATTCATCTTTCAGAAGTAGATATGGCCACTAGGAATATGTAGTCATGCCTTTGAGTCTAACGAATGAACTAGCAGAATTACTGGCATTGATGAATTGGATATTTTAACAATATCTAGATTCTTTTGTTGTAATGTTTGTGGATAACATTTTGGTCTATTCAAAGACAAGGGATGATCATGAGGTGCACCTGGAAACAGTGTTACAAATCCTAAGAGATTGTCATTTGTATGCCAAATTATCAAAGTGTGATTTTTGGATACAAGAAGTACATTTTCTTGGCCATGTCATTTCTGAGAAAGGAATTTCTGTTGATTCTGAAAAGATAAATGTTGTTATCTCTTGTCAACCACTCAAGAATTTTTTCAAGATATGAAGTTTTCTTAGTCTAGCAGGTTACTACCGATGCTTTGTGCATGATTTCTCATGACTAGTTTCACCAATGATAGCTCTGATAAAGAAGAATGTTCCATTCCAATGGATGGAGGAATGTCTGAAGTCTTTCTAGGAACTGAAATTTCGGCTTACATCAGCACCTATCAGGATCTTTCCAGAATCAGGACAAGGGTATGTGGTGTATTGTTATGCTTCAGGATCTTGGTTGGTCTGTGTTCTCATGAAAAAAGATCATGTGGTTGCTTATGGTTCAAGGCAGTTGAGGGTGTAAGAGAAGAATTACCCAACAAATGATTTGGAGTTAGCTACAGTCGTCCATGCTTTGAAAACATGGATACATTATCTCTTTGGTGATAAATTTACTATGTTTACGTATCAAAAAAGTTTGAAACACATTTTCTCACAGTGAGATTTGAGTCTGAGGAAAAGAAGATGGATAGAGTATCTCCAAATGTTTGACTTTGACTTGATGTACACACCATGGAAAGGAAATTTTGTGGCGGATGCGTTGAGTAGAAATTCATATGCTCAATTGGTGAAAGAAGATTCAGATGTATGGTAGTTGATGTCAATATTAGCCAACATGCACGTGGAATGTGAAAACTGAGGTGATGTTGCACTTTTCTTTTTATCTATGATTGTTCCTGATTTATTAAAAATGATCCAAGAGGCACAAACATATGATGCAGAATGTCTGGTTGTAAGTTCAAAACTCAATGGTGGGGAGACCATTGAGGGATGGAAACTTTATGGGGGTTCAATTTTGTGTTTCAGAGATTAGATGGTTGTACCTATGGTTTTTCAGAAAGAAACTCCTCATTCTTACCACTATTTGAGATGGGTTGTACATCCAAGTACACAGAAGATGTATAAGGTGTTGAAGGCACAATTTTGGTGGAGTGGCATGAAAAGGAAGGTGGATGAGTTCATCTCTCGATGCTTAACTTGTCTGCAGGTTAAAGTAGAGCATCAAAGACCAACTGGTATGTTACAATCTTTTCCCATCTCGGTGTGAAACTGGGATCAGATAGTAATGGATTTTTTTACAGGTCTTCCAAGAACGATCCAGAAACACGATGCCATTTGGGTGATAGTGTGTCATCTAACCTAATCGACCCATTTCATATCTATTCGTGAAACTCATACGGTGGAGAATGTTTCAAAAATCTATATCTGAGAAGTGGTAAAGAGGCATGGTGTACCGGTGTCAATAGTCTTAGATAGAGATTTGAGGTTCACGTATCATTTCAAGAAATCCTTACAGTAATCCCTTGGGACTCAGTTGACTATGAGCACAGCGTATCATCCAAAACGGATGGGAAATATGAGTGGATGATACAAACGTTGGAAGACAAGTTGCGGGTTTGTGTAATGGATTTTTGTGGATCCTGAGAGGAGTATATAACCTTAGTGGAGTTCTCATACAATAAAAACTATCAAGTCTTGATACACATGGCTCTGTTTGAATCATTGTATGAGAATACTTGTCATTCTCTACTATGCTGGGTGGAAATAGGTGAAACTTCACTAGTTGGGCCAAGCCTTGTCCAAGAAACAACGGAGAAGATCCAGTTGATTAGAAAAAGGATGGAGACAGCTCAGAGTCGTCAGAAATATTATGCAGATCACCATCGAAGACCATTGTCATTCATTGTGGATGATCATGTCATCTTGAGGATCTCTCCAAGTCTTAGACACCATCGCTTAGGGAAGCAAGGAAAATTATCTCCTACATGAATTGTCCCTTTTGAGATACTAGAACGGGTTGGAGAGGTGGCATATCGGTTGGCATTACCACCACAGGTTAGTTTGGTGCATAATGTGTTCCATGTATCTCTGTTGAAACAGTATCACCCTAATCATGACCATGTGATCAGATGGGATCACATTGAGCTAGAACCTGATGCATCGCTGATACATATCCCAGAGCGGATCATGGATAGATGAGAGAAAGTCTTGTGTGGTAAAAGCATCGGCCTAGTGTGGGTTTTATGGAAATATGGCCAGATTCAGGAAGAGACTTGGGAACATGAGAAGGAAATGAAAGAACAGTTAACAAAACTCTTTTTGGCCAACAAGGGTTTTCTACTTTTCGAGGAAGAAAATACTAATGGTGGGGAGAATGTAGTAGCACCAGTTTAGGGTACATAACCCCTTTCCTCAAGTTTTTTTAATTGGTGTGTCTTTAATATAGAGTTTCTATAAAATAGAGAGTTTTCATAAAATAGAGGGTTTCCATAAATTTGGGTGTTTCCATAATGTTAGTTGTTTCCATAAAAAGGGTTGTTTCCATAAAGTGGGGTGTTTCCATAAAGTGGGTTGTTTTCATAAAGTGGGGTGTTTCTATAAAGTGGGTTGTTTCCATAAAGTGAGGCATTTCCATAAAGTGGGATGTTTCCATAAAAAATGTGTTTCCATAAAAAGGGTAAAGGTGAAGTATGGGAGAGTTTGTGGGTTTTATAAGGAGTGTTGGGACCAAAAGGAAGGTTACACAATCCATACATGATTGGCCCAAACTGTGTGGCTAAACCTTGCACAAAGGTCACATCTAGATCCTATTTTCTAGGATCTTACTTGTTTTTGCTCTATATATTTCGTTTTGGATTCAGAACGCCCCTATTTAGAGATTACTTTCCCTAGAAGTCTGGATAACCCTCCCCACATGAGTTGGATCCAACCCAGATCCTTCCCTTGGTGATTTCGAGTCCGATTCTTGAGGCATGTCACCATTCTTTTCGAATTTGTCATCTTTTCTTAGATCTGCTTAGATCTACTTCTCTGATCTCCATTATTTCTCATATCTGAACCTATAGTGGGTATATATACGTTTTGGGACGCCAAATAATTCAATTTTGAGTAGTGATCTTTCTATTATAAGAGAACTAAGGCCATTCTTGGAGAATCGACCCTCTTTCCTATGCGTTCTTCGTCTGTTGTCAGAGTTTCGTCAAAAACATCAAGGTAGGTGGCTTCTCTCTCAACTCCTCTTGATAGAATTTATTGTCTTATATTCTAATTGGTTTATTGATTTGTAAATTCATGGAAAAATCTTCATTTGTGAAGATTTATGGTTTTTGTGAAATTGCGTGATCTTGGTGAATAGTTGTGCAAAGAGGGTTTAGTTTCATGAATCTAAAATGATTATTTTAAATTATGGATATTTTGGAATTGCTAAATGGTTGATGAAAAAGATATTATCAAAATAAATTATTTTCAATAAAAATGGAGTTTATTGAAATGTTTTGGAATTAAAATGGTTTTGACGGAAATGGTTTTCAATAAAAAGGTGTTTTTATTGAATGGGTTCTTTTGGCATGATATTTTGGAATATGTGGTGTATTTTCATATTGTATATACGAGGCTTGGTTGTAATATGACCTTGTGCTCGATTCCAAAGGTTTAATGGCACATGGGAATTTCATACACAGGGTTTGGTTGAAATATGACCTTGTGCTCGGTGCCAAAGTGTTAATGGAACATGGGAAACAATTACTTTGTGATGACTTGGTAGATCGATGAGAAACTGCTAATGAGTATGGAACTGTTATAATGTAGCATGCATGGTTCGATTCATGGGTTTGAGTAATTGTTGGGTATGCTGATAAAGGGATGTTGTGAAATGGTTGTAAAGGTTATTTATTTATTTTTCTGGAAAAATAACTTATTGGGAAAATTGGTTTCAATTGCACTTGTATGCTTTTGGTAATGAATGGTTTTGGGAACTTGTTTATATTTAGTTATAAACAATATTTGAGAAACTGTTTTATATAAAAAAAATTATATAACTATTGCTAACTCTTCTTTCCTAGTGGCGTGAGTAGGGAAGTCATTGAAGAAAACATACTGAGTTTTATACTCACCCCTGTTATGGAACTTTAGTGATTTTGCAGATGCTATCTTCTATGACAAGGGAAAAGGTAATGTTTCACATGTGTTTAGCACTACCTCATGTTGTTTGGGCTGTTCGGTGATTTTTGAGCTTGGAGCTTGTGGAGCATGGAATATTGAGGTCTTTGGAGAGTCTTGTGTAGTCTATCCACTGCGTACTTTGATACTTTTTTATTCTTCTATTGTTGCCTACTTTGATGTGATTTTGAGATACATGAAGTTGTTGAGTTGTCTTCCATTTGTTCATGCGTCATATTGTGAATGTTTGGTTATGGTTTGGTAGGTTTATTGGTTTATTTCTTGAAGGGTAAATCATCCCCCACATGTATTTCAAACCCTTCGGCATTTATTGTCAGCCTTTGGCATCTTGAGGATGTCGCTTAAGGCCTAGTAAGGACTCATTGTACTCTCAAGCCAATGAGAATTGGTGGGTCATTACAAATGATATCAGCTTGTTCGGTCCTTGCCTAACAAGTAGTCATCGATGCTCCTAGTTTTGAAGATGAAATCCCTTCTTGTCTATTCCTTGGGTGGGAATCTTAGAAAGGAGTAGGATTATCAGAACTTAAAATGTATAGCATAAAAGGATGTAGATAAACCTTTTATGATGAACTTCATGTTACTAGGGAGTTGGGTATATAAGTGTTTGGAGACACTTTTAGGATTTTGAAATCTCATTGTCATGGGTTTTGCCAATGAGACGAGCATGACATGCATTATAGAGGAATGAATTCCCACTAGGAGTACATACATCATTTTGAGGAATGATTCATGTTGTGAAAAATTGTGTTAATTTTTGAAATAACAACATATTGTTTTTTAAATGAAATATTTTGAAAAAGAAAATGATTATCGTATTTTGAAAATGGTTTAATTTTCAAAAGCATGTGAAGTGTTTTAAAAAATGGTTGAACATGGAAAAAAGGTTGTTTTGGAAAAAAAATGTTGTGATAGTTGATGTGATAGAGTTTGAAATGCTAATCCAACAGTTTCTAGAGAGTGAGATTGACAGAGGTTGTTGTTTGTTTATGAAATGGAACCCGTTAGGCATTGTAAGAACTAGTCGAAAGAAGCTGTTGAGAATTTGGCTTCACCTGATCCACAGGCGAACCACCAGTTGGTCCAAAGCATTACTCAAGATTTCCAAACCATTGAGTTGGGTCTGCAATATGATACTCTGTTTATAATATATATCATTGCTGAAAATTCAAGTGGAGGAATTATGGTTTTCTTCACTAGAGGAGATAAGAGCTCTAGAACTAAGATAAAGAAGAAGCAGGAAACTTATTCTCTATACTTAAAACATGAGATGATGTCTTCTGTGATAAAACTCTAATCTCTTATCGGTGAAAGAAAATGTAGAATATTCATGTGTAGAGATTGTTATATAACTATTGATGGAGATGAGCTAAAATGGGACTTCTTGATGTTAGATATGGATGTTTATGATGTAATCCTTGGTATGGATTGGCTGATAACGTTCATGGATCAAATCGACTGTTATAGGAGAACAATTAGTTTCATGTCTGAGGACGACATTGAGAATCTCTTTAGAAGAGAGAGGATTCTAAAGAAGGGTGCAAAGAGATTGTTGGCACCAATGGTGGGAACGATATGTTACCAATTGGTAGCTTTAACTTTGGAATCAATGGAAGAGATCGAGGAAAATAGTTTTCCAGTTTTTTTGGATCATTTTTCAGATGTCTTTCCCCAGAACATCTCTGGGTTACCACCTCTAAGGGAAGTGGAGTTTACGATTGATCCCCTTTCGGGGACCAGTCCTATTTCCCTTTAGTCTTATAGGATGGCACCAATAGAGTTACAGGAATTGAAAGTGTAGTTAGAGGAGTTGGAAAGCAACGGTTTCATCAACCAAGTACGTCTCTATGGGTAGCACCGTTTTTGTTTGTGAATAAGGCTGATAGAACTCTTTGGCTGTGTTTTTATTATCGTAAGCTTAACCAATTTACGATAAAGAATAGATATCTACTTCCACACATTGATGATCTATTCAATCAATTAAGGGGATCTAAGTGGTTCTCCAAGATTGACCTGCGATCATGATATCACCAATTGAGAGTTCGAAAAGAGGATATTCCAAAGAAAACTTTTAGAAGTAGATATGGCCACTTGGAGTATGTAGTCATGCCTTTTGGTCTAATGAATGCACTAGAGGTCTTCATGGCATTGATGAATTGGATATTTTAACAATATCTGAATTATTTTATTGTTGTGTTTGTGGATTACATTTTGTCCTATTCAAAGACAAGGGTTGATCATGAGGTGCACCTGGAAACAATGTTACAAATCATGATAGATCGTCGTTTGTATTCCAAATTATCAAAGTGTGATTTTTGGATACAAGAAGTACGTTTTATTGGACATGTAATTTCCGAGAAAGACATTTCTATTGATCCTGAAAAGATAGAAGCTGTTATCCCTTGGAAACCACCAAAGAATATTTTTGAGATACAAAGTTTTCTTGGTCTAGATGGTTACTACCAATGCTCTGTGCATGATTTCTCATGACTAGCTTCACCAATGACAGCTATGACAAAGAAGAATGATCCATTCCAATGGATGGAGTAATGTCATAAGTCTTTATAGGATATTAATGTTTGTCTTACATCAGCACCTAACTTGATCTTTTTAGAATCAGGACAAGGGTATGTGGTGTATTGTGATGCTTTAGGATCAGGGTTGGTCTATGTTATCATACAAAGAGATCATGTGGTTACTTATGGTTCAAGGAATTTGAGGGTGCATGAGAAGAATTACCCAACACATGATTTGGAGTTAGCTGCAGTCGTCCATGCTTTGAAAACATGGATACATTATCTCTTTGGTGAGAAATTTATTGTGTTTACAGATCACAAAATATTGAAACACATTTTCTCATAGCGATATTTGAATCTTAGGCAAAGGAGATGTATGGAGTATCTCAAATTTTTTGAATTTGACTTGATGTATACACCGGGGAAAGGAAATTCGGTGGTGGATGAATTGAGTAGAAAGTCATATGCTCATTTGGTGAAAGAAGCTTTAGATAAATGACAGTTGATGTCGGTCTTAGCTGAAATGCATGTGGAATGTGAAGACTGAGGTGATGTTGTAGTTTTTTTTAGCTATGCTTGTTATTAATTTAGTAAAAATGATCAAAGAGGAACAAACATCTAATGCATAATGTCTGGTTGTAAGTTCAAAAATCAATGGTGGGGAGACCATTGAGGGCTGGAAACTTGATGGGGGTTCAATTTTGTGTTTCAGAGATTGGATGGTTGCACCTAGGGTTTTCAAGAAAAACTCCTTCATTCTAACCACTATTTGATATGGGTTGTACATCTAGGTACATAGAATATGTACAAGGCATTGAAGTCGTAGTTTTGGTGGAGCGTCATGAAAAGGAAGGTGGCCGAGTTCGTCTCGCGGTGCTTAATTTGTCAGCAGGTTAAAGTAGAGAATCAGAGACCAGCTGGTATGTTACAATATTTTCCCATCCTAGTGTGAAAATGGGATCAGATAATAATGGATTGTGTTACAGGTCTTCCAAGAATGGTCGAGAAACACGATGTCATTTTGGTGATAGTGGATCGTCTAATAAAGTCGACCCATTTCATACCTCTTCATGAAACTCATACGTTGGAGGATCTTTCAAAAATCTATATCTGAGAAGTGGTAAAGAGGCATTGTGTACTAGTGTCAATAGTATCAGATAGATATCTGAGGTTTACCTCTTGTTTCTATAAATCCTTATTGTAATCCCTTGGGACTCAGTTGACTATGAGTATGGCATATCATCCTCAAACGGATGGTCAATCCGAGCAGATGATACAAACATCGGAAGACATGTTGTGGGATTGTGTAATGGATTTTTGTGGCTCATGGGAGGAGCATATACCCTTAGTGGATTTATCATATAATAACAACTATCAAGCCTCAATACACATGGCTCCGTTTGAAGCATTTTACGGGTGTCCTTGTCATTCTTCACTATGCTGGGTGGTAACGGGTGAAATTTTACTAGTCGGGCCAAGCCTTGTCCAAGAAACAATGGAGAAGATCCAATTTATTAGAAAGAGGATGGAGACAGATCATAGTCTGTAACAGCCTAGTCCAGCCCAGGATCATGATATTTTCCGCTTTGAGCCTAGCCCGCATGGTTTTGTTTTCCCTAGGCTCTGGCCCTCAGACACCCCCTAGGAAAAGGCCTCCTGACGGGAGAGGTATCCACACCACCTTAAAAAGGGGCGATTCATGCTTCTCCTCCTTCGATGTGGGATTTATATACGCCCCCCCTAGAGGGGCCCAGCGTCCTTGCTGGCACATCAATTGGACACTAGCTCGAATACCATTTGTAACGGCCCAGTCCGGCCCACGATCATGATATTGTCCGCTTTGAGCCTAGCCCGCATGGTTTTGTTTTCCATGGGATTTGGACCTCAGGCACCCCCAAGGAAAATGCCTCATTATAGGAGAGGTATCCACACCACCTTATAAAGGGAATAACATCACGATGGACTTCGTGACCAGTTTGCCGAGGTTGCCTCATGGGAATGACACAATTTGGGTTGTCATTGAAAGACTCACGAAGGTTGATTGCTTCTTGCCGATCAAGGAGACCTTCAGTGTTGATGAGTTGCAACGGTTGAACATCTGAGAGATTGTACGTCTGCATGGAGTTTCACACTCCATTGTTTTAGACAGGGATTCCTGTTTTACTTCTTGGGTCTGGCAGGGGCTTCAGAAGGCTTTGGGTATACATATACTTTTGAGTACAACTTTCCATCCCCAGACTGATGGCGAGTCCAAGCATACGATTCAGGTACTTGAGGACATGCTCCAAGCATGAATTCTGTATTTTAAAGGTTTTTGGGAGAAACATATACCTATTGTGGAGTTTTCTTACAACAATAGTTTTCAAAAAAAAATTCAGATAGAACCTTATGAGGCTTTGTAAAGTAGGAAATTCCGGTCAACCTTATGTTGGCTGGAGGTAGGAGAGGCAACTTTGCTAGGACCTCGTCTTATTCAGGAGACCATAGAGCAGATAGAGTTTATTCATAAGAGGATGGCTACTGCACAGTTTCAATAGAAGTCTTTTGTTGATCAGTAGAGATGACCTCTGGAGTTCAAGGTCGGGGATTAGGTTTTCCTGCGTGTCACACCGAGGTTGGGATACAAGAGGATTAGGAGACAGGGTAAGCTTTCACTGAGGTACGTCAGACCGTTTGAGGTATTGGAGAGAGTTGGTCCGGTTGCCTATCGGTTGTAGTTACCTCAGAGGTACCGATCTATGCATGACGTCTTCCGCATCTCTCAGCTTCGACGTTACTTTCAGACCCGTCTCATGTCTTTCATCCCATGGAGGTTGAGCTCTAAGTGGATGCGTCATTTGAAGAGCATCCTATCCGGATTATGGATCACAGTACAAAGGTTCTCTATGGACAGTCTGTTCCTCTGGTATGAGTGTTATGGAAGCACAGATGGGTGCAGGATGAGACTTGGGAGAGGGAGGCTGATGTACGAGCACAGTGGCCGAAACTGTTCGGGGTTTCTTCTTCTACACCACTCTAGGGAAATTCAGGGATGAATTTATTTAAGAGGGGAAGTTTGTAAGAACCCATACCTTCTTTTTAGGTATGTTTTTCCTTTTCTGGTCATTTTTAAGAAAAAGTGGATTTTATGGAAATTTTCTAAGTACACGCCGTGTACCTCCTTGCCACAGCAGGCAGTGTGTTGGCCGTGTAGTAGCCACACACACCGCCGTGTGGGAGTGACTTGGAGGCCACCTAATGTGGAGTACGTAAAAAGCAAGTACACATCATGTACTCCAAAAGTACATGCCGTTTATTTTGTTTTTTTTCATTAAACGCACTGGGGTCGTGTCTGACAGACAAAACACACATCTTCTAGGTCTCGTTCATCCAAGAGAGTCCGCACAACCATATATCTTCAAAGAGCCCCCAAGCCTTCATCTTTCCTCTGATTTGAACACTGTCGGTTGTGTTGGAATCGCATCGGTGAGTTATCTCTTTTTCTAGAACTTCATTTCATGATTTCTCTCCTTTTTCAAATGATCGTGGGTTGAATGTTTTAGTCGTTTCCTTATATCTTCGACATTATAAAGAGATTAAAGCTTTGAGGTTCACATATAGCGATCTACTAACCCTAAGGGAGGTGGTTTGTGCCTTTTCATTCGAATTCTTTGAGTATTATGTGCAAATTCCACCAATACCCTTGAACGGGGCATTGCATGTTTACTATTTTACCCATGTTTTTTTCCTTCCATGCATGTATGCTTGTGTTGAGGTAATTTGGATATGAATTGGGATGATTGTTATTATTTGGATGTATTTCCCTTGCATGTTCTGTTTATGACCGTTTGGTCCTGTTTAGCCAGTTTGGCTTCCTTGCTTGTTTTCTATGCCTGTTGCTGTAGGATGGAAAGTTTGTATTCTGACATAATTGTTATACTGTAGACTATTTAGACAAGTAGTTTTTTATGTTTACTTTGTCTATATTTCACTACTTTTCTCATTGACCTATACAGGGCCGTGAGAACCTGGTGTAGTAGACTATAAGGGGAATTGACTGGGTGAGCTTACTCAGAGATTCTTTGAAAACTTTTGGTTATACGGGGGATTGACTGAGTGAGCATCCTCAAAGAGCCTAGAACCAATTAGGGATGTAAGGGTAATTGACAGAGTGAGCTTCCATAGAGAGTCCTTGTTTACTTTAGACTATAAGGGGATTGACCGAGTGAGCTTCCTCAGAGAGTCTTTGATTTTTAATCTTGGCTATTTAGACTATAAGGGGAATTGACGGTGAGTTCTTCCTCATAGAGTCTATAAACGACCTGGGCTATAAGGGGAATTGACTGAGTGAGATTCCTCAAATAGTCCTTGACCTTGGGGCTATAATAGGAATTGACCACGTGAGCTTCCTCAGAGAGTTCCTGACTACCTTAGACTATAAGGGGAATTGACTGTGAGTGTTTCCTCAGAGAGTCTCCATATACAGAACCAGAGGGGTTAGACTGAGTGTGTTTCCTAGAGTGTTGCTTGTAATTTTTAGGTAGGACCAGAGGGGATGAATGTGAGTACTTCCCAGAGGGTTACCTGTTTTAGGTTTAGCTGTTTGTTTCACTGTTGTTCATTTTGGAACTATGGATTGTTTACTGCTTAGTACTTTCCTATTTACTGCTTTCTATACTTTTACCTATCATATATTCACTGACTGTTAGGCATAGATCTTCGGGTGGTTTCCTACTGGGATTTAGTCTCACACCATGTTTGGGTCATGCTTTTGGGCCCAAAAAGATTATATTATTGCGGGTATAGATAAGGGAAAGCGCCCTTCTACTTTAGGTACTTGATTTGCTGTGGAGCTGGAGAGCATAGGACCAAGCTATGGATTGCGATGCTAAGGAGCTGTTTATATTTTTTTTGTACTTTGTTTTAGCACTATTTGAATTTTCAACATTGTGAATTGTTTGGATGCTTTCCTATACATATATATCATGAATCATTTCAGATATATATATTTGTGTGCTCCAATTGTTATTTATTTCAGTCTTCTGCTGTTTACTTTTGTATGTATTTGTTTACTTCCACTGTGTACTCTGCCAATGATGTCATAGTTTCCCCACTATCACACCCAAGGCCATCGTTGCTAGTCAGCAGCCTCTGGCATTCGGGAAAATGTGCATGAGGCCATGTGACCAACCGGGTACGGCGCGCCTCTGGGTGGATTCCGGAACTGGGACGTTATAGAGTCGTTAGAAATCTTATGCAGATCACCATCGAAGATCGTTGTCGTTTGTTGTGGGTGATCATGTCTTCTTGAGGATCTCTCCAAGGCTTGTACATTGTCGCTTTGGGAAGCCGGGCAAGTTATCTCCTAGATACATTGTCCCTTTTGAGATACTGGAATGGGTTGGAGAGGTAGCATATCGGTTGACATTACCACCATGTTTTTGTTCAGTGCATAATGTGTTCCATGTATCCCAGTAGAAAAAGTATCACCCTGATCATAATCATGTGATCAGATGGGATTATGTTGAGCTAGAACTAGATGCATCACTGATACATATCATAGTACGGATCATGGATAGACAAGATAAAGTCTTGTGTGGGAAAATCATCGGACTAGTGTGGGTTTTATGGCAATATGGAAATATTTAGGAAGAGACATGGGAATGTGAGAAGAAAATGAAAGAGTAGTGGCTAAAAATCTTTTTGTCCAGCGAGTGTTTTCTACTTTCCGAGTACGGAGAAGCCAATGGTGGGGAGAATATAGTACCCCCGGTTTAGGGTATATAACCCACTTCCTCACATTTTTAAATTGGTGTGTCATTAATAGAGATTTTCCATAAAGTAGAGTGTTTTCATAAAGTTGGGTGTTTCCATAATGTTGGTTGTTTCCGTAAAGTTGGTTGTTTCCATAAAGTGGGGTGTTTCCATAAAGTGAGTTGTTTCTATAAAGTGGGGTGTTTCCAAAAAGTGGGATGTTTCCATAAAAAATGTGTTTCCATAAAATGGGTAAAGGTGAAGTATGGGATAGTTTGAGGGTTTTATAAGGAGTGTTGGGACCAAAAGGAAGGTCTCACAATCCATACACGGTTGGCCCAAACCGTGTGGTCAAACCTTGAGCAAAGGTAAAATCTAGATCCGTAAAGTGGGTTGTTTTGGCATGATTGTTGGGAATATGTGGTGTGTGATCATGTTGCATATATGGGTCTTGGTTGAAATATGACCTTGTTCTCAATGACAAAGGTTTAATAGAACAAGGGAATTCCATACACGGGGCTTGGTTGAAATATGACCATGTGCTCAATGCCAAAGGGTTAATGGAATATGGGAAAAATTACCTTGTGATGACTTGGTAGATCGACGAGAAACCGCTCATGAGTATGGAACTGTCATAATGTAGCATGCATGGTCCGATGCATGGGTTTGAGGAATGGTTGAGTATGCTGATAAAGGGATATTATGAAATGGTTGTAAAGATTGTTTAGTTATTTTTCTGGAAAAATATCTTGCTGGGAAAATTGGTTTCAATTGTACTTGTATGCTTTTGGTAATGAATGGTTTTGGAAACTTGTTTATATTTAGTTGTAAAATGTTTTTGAGAAATTTTTTTATATAAAAAATTTTATATAACTGCTGCTAACTCCTCTATCCTAGTGGCGTGAGTAGGGAAGTCATTGGAAAAAACCTACTGAGTTTTAAACTCACCTCTTCTTTGGCACTTTGGTTCTTTTGCAGATGATATCTTTCGAAACAAGGGTAAAGGTAATGTTTCACATGTGTTTAGAACTACCTCGTGATGTTTAGGTTGTTCGGATATTTTGGAACTTGGAGCTTGTGGAGCATGGAGTATTGAGGTCTTTGGAGTGTCTTGTGTAGTCTATCAGTTATATACTTTGATACTTGGTTATTCTTCTGTTTTTTCTTACTTTGATGTGATATTGAGATACATGAAGTTGTTGAGTTGTCTTCCATTTGTTCATGCATCATATAGTGAATGTTTGGTTATGGTTGCTATGTTTATTGGCTTATTTCTTAAAGGGTAAATCGTGCCCCACATGTATTTGAAACCCTTCAACATTTATTTCTAGCCTTTGACGTCTTGGGGATGTCGCTTAAAGCCTAGTAATGAATTGTTGTACTCTCAAGCCAATGAGAATTGGCGGGTCATTACAACCTGTCAACCCAAAACATTCCATGAGCATTGCTGAATTCCTTAAGGAAAACAGCTCTACTATTGAATCAATTTAAAATGTCAAGAAGACTCAGTTATTTCTCCCTTACATTTGGTTGGACTTGGATTAAGGGAGTCTCACCCTTGTGTTTAACAACCTCCAGTCTAGTTCCATCAGCAACACCTAGGCCATCAGTACTCCCAACCTCCTTAAAATTGGCGATTTCCACCACACTAATTTTGAGAGTAGTATTGACAATAGGGGTTGGGATCTTTTAAACCTGGGCAGATCTAGTTAGAGAGAAATTACAATTTTTTGAAACATCACATACCATTTTGTTTTACCTTTTCCTTTTGTAATGGAAAGCCTGTGCTCTTGATGGAATTCCTGATTGACTTTATTTTACATTGTTGGTTCTTCATCAGATTGTCCATCAACGATGTTAGAATGATAACTCTCAATACCCTTGACAAGTGAATCCCTGAAAGAATTCCCTACAAGATGCCTCTCCTCCCATCAACAATGTCCACCCAAGAACCTTTATCATGAAACTGCAAAGAAGGTTAAAAAACAAAAGAAGTTGTCATGTGGCTGTCATCCTTGGCCCTCAAATCAGAGCAAAATATCATTCCTCCAGTAGTAGCCTGTTTAGTAGCATGTGTGTCACCTTCAACTGTGCTATACCTCTTGACATTGTCATCCTCAGTTCAGTCATCTTTATCCTCTTCCAAGCCATGAACAAGAGCATCCCAAAAGGAAGCCACATGATAATAATTGACACTCTCATCGGCCATCAGCCCCTGATCCATCGTACCGATCCATGATGTTTAAGGGTCTAAGGGCACAGAATAGGTTCCTTTTCCATCTTTAATTTCTAAAGGGGGTAGCACTTTAGAGGTAACTAGGACTGGATCCACTTGCAAGCTAGCCAAGACATTGAATTGTTTCTATTATAAAGAAGATCTGGGAGCAGCAGGGGCTTGGACAACCATGCCCTTAACCTATCCCATGGTAGAATTCTAGTAGTCTGGGTTCTTTGTTTGATTGATATTATCAAAGTTCTTCTTACATTGGTTTTATTCGTGTCCTCTTGCAAGGCGGTTAGAACAAACAAGTCAATTACTATAATTGGTTTCTCATGTCCAATAATTGAACAATCAGGGTAGAAAGGTGGAATCCTTTCATTCCCAATAATGAGGTTGAATTTGTTCGAAGGTTTGGAGAGTACAACTCTACAAATTAGAGTGGTGATAAGATCAACCTCAATGAGAACCCTCACAAAGTGGCCAAAATTGACCAATTTTGTAGTATTATCCATTTTAATTGGAATACCAATAGAAGAAGTGATGTCATAAATTTAAGGATATATATATATATATTAATATTTAATATATTCATATATATCAATATATACTTTTATATATGAAATAATAATTTAATTTCAAAAAAAAATCAATTAACTTAGCTAGCTCTACTTAGTGTGGATCATGAAGAGCAGAAGGTGGGTCAATACCTGAGGGCCCCCTTGGAGAGTGGATCATGGCGAACAGATGGTGTGGGTCGAGGCCTGTGCGGGCCCATAAGTGTAGTCATGGACCCATTTAAGTGTGTGCGGTATGTTGGAGCTCATCCCAACAACAAACATTTAGTGTGATGGGGTCGTAGAATGATATAAAAAGAAGCGACCAACCTTACGTAAGTTCGATATTGGACTAGCATGCTACTTTTATTAGCGCTTTAACTAGCGCTGAAAAACATGTTCTTTATCATCACTAAAAAATGGTGATAAATGTGTCATTGTATCACCATTTTTTAATGTTGAATGGTCATTATGGTCGGAATGACTTAAATTTTTATTGATTTTTTGATTGATATATTCCTGGTGATATGTAACTTGAAATTTGACTAGTACAAAATTAGTTAAAACCATTTGTAATTCATGCATTCAAGGGATTGATGTGTTTCAAAGAATTCAATATATATATAACAATTCGTTGGATAATGTCGGCAAGAAAGTAGGAAACAACCGTAGGGTTTCACTATCTTTAATGTTTTGTTTGTTTTAAAAAAATCTCATACTTCTTGCCTCTTATATTATAAATACAATTTTATTGCTTTATTTATTATAATATTACAAACTATTGAGGTAAATACAAAGAAAGAACAACTACTTTCTATTTTAATTTACTTGTTTTTCATTTTCAACTTATACATTTCCATCAAATATCCTCCAATATAGTGCATACCCCCAATACATGGGATTAAGAATTCATCTTGGACGGTTTATAAACATAATTAAGCTCACAATCACACTATAAGAAGTTGAATTCACATTGAAATCAAACTAGTGTCAATATTAATAACATAAGAGAAGTTGAATTCACATTGAAATCAAACTAGTGTCAATATTAATAACATAAGGTCAGAAGTAATACAACAGATTAATTTAAATAAATATATATATAAATAAAATATTAAAAATAAAATAGATAAGTCTTACAAGATGATAAAAAATATTTATAACATAAATTAAACTAATATGATATAAATCTCTAATCAGGATGATGCCAAGATTAAGGTTATGGTCATCCACACCCATCACGGACATAGGTGATCGTCGCTTGCCTTCCCCGTCATGTAATCCAGAAGACATCAAAGCAATTCGAAGAATCTACAGCGTGGGAGACTGGGATTTCATGGCTTTACGAAAGGTCACAGCTAAGGAAATGGATTCAGCCATGGATAAAGATTTACAGTGCAGGGCTGGAGAGGATACGGTGGCTGCAGAACCCAACCTTAGGGCGATGCCGTTGAAGGGTTCTGATAAAACGTAAGACCCGTAGCCATGCAGGCGGCTTAACGAGGAACCAGAAAGCTGCCACACCATTTCAATATCATAAGTCCACACTTTATTTTTCTTTTTATCATTTTGGTTTGGTAAAGGAACTGATCACCAACGGCTTCCCCAGGGCGCCGTAGGGGAAATGAAATGAGTTGATGGTGGAATATGGAAAGAGAGTGAAAGGTGGTGGTGATAAGTGTATCTAGAAGCACTTTATATAACTATTGATGTGCATTTATGCGCATAGGTGTAGGTAAATTAAATAAGTGTATGCATAGTGTATACGTACATCTGTATGTGATTTCAAACAATGTATACATACTGCAATCAATTTGTTAATCTAGAAAATGCATGAGGGGAATGCTAAACTACATATAGAAAGAATGCATACTATAATTGCATACACTATATAATGTATGAACATTGTTGACAAAGTGATAATTATAGGGTTGACATTGTATAAAAGTAACAGTCTATTGAAATATAAGGATATAAATTGGAATAGGTGTATAGATTTTTTAGATATGTTTTTATTATTATTAACTATTCTTACAAATTTTAACTTTGCATATGGAACTATAAAACATTTAATTTATGGAATTTGTATCGACAAGTTGTCTCACTGTTGAATGAGTTAATAGAAATCCCATTGCTACGAGTGAAATAGATTATGAGGAGAAACCACATGAGCCCATTATAAGAGAACCCACACTTGGTGCAAGACTGCCCGTATAGATCTATCTGAATATGACAAAAAACCTTATATGTGTAACTACCCGTTGTGAGACTAAAATCGGTAAAGCTAACCAGACTGCCTTCGAATCATTATTTTTTTTCTAATGACCTGTGTTCTTGAAACTATTTTTTCACCTGTTTGGGTGAAATACTAACTAATGATTTCAAGCCAATCATCTTAATGTTTTTCAAAGTATGAATTTCAAAAGAGATTTAATTTAAATATTGAGAGCTCTTATATAATATAAATAACATAAAAAAATTTACAATGGTGAATATTTACTACTCATATATACTCGGTACTCATAATATAGAATGTTTGGATGGTCGAAAATTATGAATTAAGTCTGAATTATAGAAGAGATATTTTGACAACCTTGACTATTGAACCAGAAATATGTGAAAAGAAGATGAAATAATTTTAATGAAATGTTGGGCTATTTCGTATATATTAAAGAAAGTGTTGTGGTACATAAATTCTCGTAACCAATTTCTCCATTCCAATAGATGAACTCTCAATAATTATCACAGTTGTGCAGTTTGAAATATGATGATTATATGAAACAACAACATGGTTTGAATGATTTTAACTATTATGAAAAAAATGGAAATACAATTAAAATTTAACTGAACATGTAATAATAAATACAATAATGGAAAACAATTAAAAAAAATGCAACTGCATGTTTATATCTATACTGTATTTGTGATGGGTAATACAGTTATTTCATGATGATTTATAGACCTTAGGGACACATATAAATGCTCCCATATTTATGTAAAGTCTCTTGAACTAACAACATGTACACAATTAGTACTGATAAAGTTAATTTACTAGTTTTGGAAAGTAGAAGGTTATTGGTTATGAAAAGTTATAGAATCGAGAAAGTAGAAACATATATTTAAATATTTACCAGTAAAGTAAATACTTACTTTATATAATTGAGAAACATATTAAAGTTACTTTATACTTTACACTTTATTAGAAACATATATGTAATTTTCTCAATGTAGATATTGCAAAGTATAGTACTTTCTGCTTTCATAGAAACATACATGCGTAATACCTCTCTTTTTATATCAATGGTTATAGAAAGTTACTTTATGCTTTCTTAGAATCCTATATATAAATATTTAATGGTTATGGAAATACAATAATCATAAAAATATAGTGATTATACAAATACATCAATATAAAAAACATAGTAAAATAGTATAAAAATATAGGCATTACCACTAATTCTACAGAATACATGGTTTAAAGGTTTTCCATATCCTAAGAAAGTGTCAGTAGTAGAGAAATATTGTTCTGAAATGATAATACAGTGGGATCCCAATTAAATTGTTGTTGTGTAAGAGAAAATATATAAATTATAACTTCAAAAAATTAAAACAATTGATGGTTTAACGGTCAGTTCCTATTTGTGCACATTTCAATCTCTATATTGTATCTACCTAAAAATACACATATGAGATCCAACATGTTATTATTAGTTTAAAGAAATTGAAAATATATAAATTATTATTCATAATATAAACAAATCATGCAACAAATAAATAATTATTAATATAGGATGGGGAAAGTGTGGTCACCGGAGGGCTGCTTCGTGATGGTGGGTGGTCAGTCTGGGCAGAAGAGAGTGATGGTGGGGAGACAAGGAGAAAAAAGGAAGAAATAAATGAGAAATAATAACATGGTTTGGACCAAGTGTGCACAATAGATGTGATCAATGACACTGATAAACAAGAGAGGAGGAGAAATAACCTTAGATTTGAGAGAGTTGATTCATCCATGAGAAGGTCAAGGGGAGCAACGTTAGAGTTGAACTTCCATGAGAGCCCGGACGGTGTGAGGAAAATCAGTTCAGTTATTGTCCTATTTAAAAGACAAGGAAGTGTTTTCTCTATGTTTTCAAAAAATGCTGATAGAGAGTGGTTTTGTGAGTGTAAATATAATAATCACTGGTAAAATACCTCTTTATCAGTGCTAAATAAGTGCTGATAAATGATATCTTTATCCACACTAAAAAAGAATTGATAAATACCTATATAATTAATTTTTATAAAATAAATAATATTATTAAAAATTTTAAATGTATATAATTATAAATAAATAAATAAATAAATATAACTTTATATAATTATAAATATATTAAAAGAATTGTAAATATATATTTATAAATATAATTATAGATATAGATATATATTTATAATTATAATTATAAATAAATATATTTTCAAATATATTTATATAGTTATATATATTTATATATTTTTTTAAAAAGGAAGATGCCTTGACGTAAGTGACCAAAGCACAAAATTTATTAAAAGAATGTTTACAAGAGTGAAAGTACGAGATCATATTACAATCTTTCAGATGGAATGTAATAAGAGCAACAGAGAGGTCTTCACACCAGGTAATGTCTTGATTAATTCACAAGTTGGTCAAGCCATCAACAAACTTGATAAACTCCATGAAATAATTGTTTTGACACTTTTTCATTTGAAGATGATATGTACCCCTTAATTTTTCACAATCATGATTCATTTGACTGCCCATTTGGATGAAGAAACTAAACTCGGTGGACAGGTACACTATCGATGGACGTATCCAATTAAAAGGTTTGTTATTATTATTTTTATTTTCATTAATGAATTCAATTTTAACAAATTATTGTTTTATAAACAAAGAAAATGGTATTGAATGACCATGAAATCATAGGAAAATTATCATAGATTGCTTTTTTTAAATATAGGAACTAACTCCATGTCAATCTAAGTCACAGTTTTCCTGGGATTCTTATAAATGTATTTTTATTGTTATAAAATAGTAAAACATGTGTACAATAGTAAAATCCATAGAAAAAACTCATATTGGTTTAAAATCATGGGAAAACCACTGTTGAATTATTTATGACATGCAAGAGAAGAAAAATTTTCCATCTAACGTGTGATGTTCCTAGAATGACTCAATAAGTAGTTCTAAAAGATACTAAAGTATTTTAAAATGCCTGTCAAGTGGTCTAAACTAGTAAAATAGTGCTGGTTGGACATAAAATCACAGAAAATATACTGTGGATTTATTTTTGAAATATAGGAACTAAATCCACATCAATCTAAGTTATGATTGTCCTAAGATGCCTATAAACCAATTTCTGTGTTTTAAAACACTAAGACATACATGAAATGGTCAAAACCATATAAAAAAACCTTAGATTGACATGGTATCATGGGAAACCCACTTTTGAATTATTTGAGACGTGTAAGTGATGAAAAATCATCCATATGACATGAGTGTGCTTGGAAGGACTCAATAAGTAGTTTTAAAAGATACCGAAGTCTTTAAGAACTTTCATAAAGTGTTAAAAACGAAGAAAATGGTATCATATGGCTGTGAAAACATAGTAAAATGACTTTATATATATATATTTTAAAAATATTGGAACTAACACAATTTCAATTCAAGTTATGGTTTTCTTAAGATACATGTAGACACGTTTTTATTGTTTTAAACCACTAAAACACACGTTTAATGGTCAAAACCTTAGAAAAAATCCTTATATTGACATAAAATCATGATAAAACTATATTTAAATGATTTGTGACATGTAAAAGAAGAAAACTCATCTATATGACCTTTGGTGTGCTTGGAATGCACAATAATTAGTTTTAAAAGATATTAATGTCTTTAAAAAATTATGTCAAGGGGGTCCAAACTTAGAAAATAAAATTTTGTGGGCATGAAATCATAGGAAAATGACCATAGATTTATTTTGGAAATTTAGGAACCGATTCCACATTAATTTGAGTTAGGGTTTGTCATGGATTACTATAATTACGTTTGTAGTGTTTAAAAATACTAAAATAAGTATGTAAGAGTCAAATACATATAAAACTACCTTATATTGGAATTAAATCATGGTAAAACCATTTTTAATTATTTTTGATGTGTATGAGTAGAAAACACATCCATCGAATGTGCAGTTTTCTCATAATGACCAGATAAGAATTTTTAAAAGATACAAAAGTCTTTAAGAACATGTATTCAGGATTAAAAATAAATAAAATATCATCAAATGTATATGTAATCAGAGGAAAATGATTGATGATTGTTTTTTTAAATGTGGGAACTACAACCATGTCAATCCAAATTATTGTTTTTCTAGGATGTTTGTAAATGCATTTTTGGTTATTTAAAACACTAAAATTTTCATGTAATGGTCGCAACCATATAAAAAGACCTCAGATTGATGTGAAATCATGGTATGACAACCAATGAATTATTTTTTATTTTCATGAGTAGAAAACATGTCCATCCGATGTGAGTTGTGCTCAAAATGACTCAATAAAAGTTCTAAAAGATACTGAAGTCTTGAATAACATGTGTCATGGGGTAAAAACCAAGGAAATAGATATATATGGCCATTAAATCATAGGAAAATGGCCATAGATTTATTTTTTAAATATAAGAACAGATTACATGTTAATATGAGTTATAGCTTGTACGAGATGTCAATAAACACATTTATAGTGTTTTAAAACACTCAAATTATCAAGTAATGGTCAAAATGATAGAAAATAACCTCATATTGTAATGAAATCATGGTACAACCAAATTTGATTTTTTTTGACATGAATGAGTAGACAAAACATCCATATGATGTGCAGTGTGATTTGAATGACTCAATAAATAGTTTTAAAATATTCCAAATTCTTCAAAACCATGCGTAGGGGGGGGGGTGGTTAAAAGCAGGAAAAAAACATCATCTGGACATGAAATAATAATACATAAACTGTTGAATTATTCTTAAATTGTAGGAACTGAATCCCTTTCAATCCCAGTTACGGTTTGTTTGAGAATCTCACAAACACATTTTTAGCATTTTAGAACACTAAAACATGATTGTAATAGTCAAAACCATAGAAAACGACCTCATATTGGTGTGAAATCAAGGGAAAACTATCATTGAAATATTTTTGACATGTACGAGTAGATAATACATCTATCCAATGTGTGGCGTGCTCGAAATGAATTTATAATAAGTTTTATAAGATATCAACGTCTTTAAAAACATATGTTTGGGGGTCAAAACAAGAATATAATGATGGATGGGCATGAAATCATATAAAAATGACTATAGATTTATTTTTAAAATGTGGGAACTGATGCCACATCCCTTTGAGTTATATTTTTTCTAGGATGCACATAATTGACTTTTTTGAGTTTTAGAACACTAAAACATGCATGTAATGGTCAAAACAATATAAAATGACCTCATATTGATGTAAAATCATAAGACAACTACCGTTGAATTATTTTTAAAATATATGAAATTCTACCATATCAAATAATTTATTTTTTTTATTTATTAATTTCATGTACACCACACATCAGTTTAGAAAATGATTAGATTGTTATATAATTTTATCTTTTGAGTTCCAAGTGTTGAATCATATCTTAAATATTCTAGTTTATATTTTCAATGTATTTTCTTGATAAATTATTTGTTTTATTTAAAAAAAATTCATTTATTTGATTAAAAAAATAAAAAACCATTTAGTGAAAAATTATCAATATGTTATGTGCATATTTTTTTTTTATTTTATTAAATGTTTAGATTTCTATTAAAGTTGAACAATGCTGGAAGTAGGCAGGTGGTTGACTCTTCTAATCCATAGAACTTTTTATAAATAATATGTGATAGCTCTTAGTTTTTGTGGTATGGTTATATATTATTAATGATTCAACTATAATTATTATTTATTAAGTTCAGTTGTGATTTCTATCTTTTTTTATTACAGTTGATGACATGATGTGGTAAGTTTTGCAAATGATAACTCTAGCTATAGAGGTAGTTGGACGTATTAGAGGTGGTGGGATGGATGTATTGGTCATGGTTTGGTGGATGTTGGACATATTTTATCTTTATATATATAATATTACTTAGCTTACTATTGATCGATGGATTTATATTTATGACTATGAATATGTGGATGTATTTATGTATGGATATATGATATGTTTATTGTATATTTATAGTTTATTTTATTGTATGAATGACTTTTTAAATGTAAATTACTTTTTTATTAAAAAAATTATATGTTTCGGGGAGGTTTCAAATAATCGACATTAAACATAACTTCCACTAATTATTTTAGAAGCAGTTTTTCTGGTTTATGTTATGTTTTTCCTCAAGGGAGGTAAACTGTAAAAAAAATATTTAACAAAGGTTATGTAAATTTCCCCCTCCCCCTAAAAAAACTACTTCAAAATAAATATAGAACCACCACTAAGTACCTAAAAAACGATAACAATAAAAATCACCAGTAATCTATACAAACCACCTCTAAATTATTGTTTACCATGAAATATATGGAGGTTTAAACAACCACCAATAAATTATATAGTGAATTTTTAAACTGCCACCAGTAGTAAAAGAAAACTTTTTCTAAGGCCATATGTTTTTATAGGGTATTCCCATCCCAATGGTTAAAAGAACATTTATAGATAGAAAAATGTTCTGAGAAAGAACAAACACCCTACCAATAGGCCATATGACTATATATCCCCATAACATGATAAGATTGAATTCCTAACAACCAAGAAATCAGATACTAGAATGATCAAAATTCACCACTACTCAAGATAAAATTACAAACCAAGAAGGATAACATGGAATCTTCCATAGAAGGAGGAAATTTGGCAACAAAATACCTTTAAAAAGCTACGCTGGAAAATCCAAAGGCATCTCATTCAACTAGACCGAAACCCACCCTACAGAATCTATAGATAAAAGAATCCATGTTAACTCACATCATTATAATATATATATATATATATATATTAATTTTTTAGAAAAATTATTTGAAACGTTACAACACACACACAGAGATATATATGACAATGTAACATATATATACACACATATAAATTACATTACATTTTTAACCCACATTTTTGCAGTATAAATACACACACACACATATTATTTTTGTTCAAAAATTATTTACAACTTTTTAAAATAATGAAATTTACACACATATATATAACATATACAAAAATAAAACATAACATATTTTAAATTCGTAAAATAATTTACCTATGAAAAACTCAATGCATAAGATAAGTAAATCAATGCATAATATATATTTCTAGTATAAATTTATACGCCATAAATTATAACTAATACATAATATTTTAATTGATGCATGGGATATCAAACTTAGTCAAAATTTGAAAATTAAAACTTTAAAAATAATAATAAATAATTAGTTATAATTAAATGATCTTCCTAAATTTATGGAACTAGTAAGAAAATTTCATTGAAATTCCTAACAAACAAGAATTAAAAAGTAATGGTTTGGAAAAATCAAGACTCTTACATTAATAGGATTCCCCAATTACTTTAAAAATAATAAGGTTTCCAATAAAAGATATGATTTATTCATTGTATGCAATGAATTCTTATCATTTTTTTAATATATAATTTTCAATTAATTTTTAAAAAATTTTATTTATCACATTAATAATATCTAAATATGATCATTATAATTATATAATTATGATATTATAAAAATATCACTTCAACATTTTACTCATATAGTGATTATATCATGTTTTTGGTTGGGTCACTTTAACCATCTATGTGGATGATGCTATAAATTTTTATCATGGATGGATAAGAAAACATGTTTAATGGAATAATATTTTATTTATTAAGAAATATTGTTGTCTTTTATTTTTAGGGAATGTGAATATCACTATTTAACTAAATATTAATATAAAACCTTATGCTTATTAAAAATTACCAATTTTTTTTTATGGATTTCATCTTTATAGATTGCACCAAAAATTTACATAGAATAAAATAAGAACATAATAATATATTATGTAAGAACTTTTATAGAACCTTTATTTTAATAAAAATGTTGAACTCAATAACCTGGAATGATGATTATGAACACCATACAAAAATATATTAGGATCTTTCAAAAGAACCAACAATCAAAGATCAATGTAAACTAAAAATAGGTAATAACTATATAATAAATGAATATAAAAGATTAACATAAAGTTAATATATATGAATTAGTTTCTAAAATATATTTCTAAAGAGTTTATGATTATTATACATGAATATAGCATATTTTAAAGAAGGATGGAATCCATGGTGAAGGTTTTTTTGACTCAATATCTTCTCATTAAGTCATACACCTTCTTATTTTACTACATTCAACTATGTTATAATATACACTATGATTTAATTATAACTGTTTTTGGGTATTTACATTTTTTTCTCATGACCAACTTTTCAATTAAATATCACATCATAGAGTATAATATTTTATGATTTTTTCCTCTCAATTTCCTTTCATCAAGACATGTTTAGGATAATGAACATAGTTTCATTTATGTTATGTATACACTACCTATTTTATATATTTAATCATAATTATTTATTTTTTCATTATATTTAATGTTTCATTTCAAATTTTGTCTATTTATTTCAAATATAATATTATATCATAAGTTTTATGTATTTTTATTGACTCAAAATATGTTCCTTGAGTCATAATGTAAGGACTTTAATCCTTGAAGCCCATTCCTTAGTGTTTTTTAGTTGTTGAGAGGAGTCTTGGAAGATGAAGGAGGGAAGTTAACCTTAATTTTTAACTATAGAGTAGGATTGCGATGTAGAGGCTTCTGCTATGTCATAGAGTTTAGTTGGGTGGTAAGGCCATGATAGGGAATACTCAATAGAGTATAGAAGCTCAATGGGGAGGTTTTGGTGCCTATTTCAATTTGGAGTCCCATATGAAATGAGTGGTAGGTTGTGTCATGGATCCCATGAGGTATCTTTTGGTGGTTCTACCATTTTAGGATTACTATGACATGTAGCTAAGTTATGGTGTAACCTCTTTATTGGTGATTATAATTTTGTGGTGTGGGGTTCCTTTTGTGTCAGAGTAATTTTTAGAATTTATAAGATTTATAGTATGAATTGTGAAATGTTTCTTTTACATGGTTTTTACCAGTTGTATTGTGGCTTGGTCTCTTACTTTATGACATAGTTCTGTTCTGTGTTATCACCCTTTCACTATTGTATATGGGCTACACTGTGGTCTTTTAATTTATGGGGTTTATATAAACTTCCAAGCAATCTTAAAAATTTTATATCTCACCACTTTTTCTCTGAAACACTACCCCTATGAGTGATATTTTGATTTAATTTGAGGCCCATTTGATCATATTCAACCCCTATCTTTTAGAGATCAAACTATGGTGATCCGATATGATTTTTCCCTCTTTCTCATGTGGTTTCCTCTCTATTCAGTTTTTATCTTCCCCTTATATTTTTCTATGATATGGAGATTGTTCTCTTTTCTTATCATGAAGTTATTTTGATGTTTTTAGGCATGTTTGTGTCATTAAATCATTAGAGGGATATATTTTTCTTATAAGAGAGTTGATCAAATATTTTTGTTGTTGTTCCATTCTTGTTCGAAGAACATTGGAATCCTTATGGAAGGGAATTTGTTTCTTCTCCATGTTTATATGGTAAATAATAAATTTATCTTTATTTATGTCATTAGGCAATTGTATAATTAACCATCATGAAGATTAAACTAGATTAGAAAATAAATTTTGGTTTTGGTTGTAATAATTGGATGTGTTTATGTCATGTTAACAATTTTCGTCTTAATTTTATTAATAGTGTGATATATTTTATTAGGTTATGATTTATAAGTATAATTGTGTCTGGAAATTGAATAAATAATATAAATCTATAAATGTTTGTTTTCTTAGAGATAAAGGGGAATTTTTAATTGTTATAGTTCATCCTTAGAATTTGATATAAATCAATGTGATCTTTGAAGCATGTATAATTTACCAATAACTATTGATAGACGATGGCTTAAATTTCTTATGGTTTCAACCTATGATAAATGAGTCTATTAATTAAATATGGAAACAAATAAATTTTTTAATAAAGATAATTGTTTGGAGCTGAGCGATCCTGTTTTCTTATGAAGGCTAAATATCTTGGTTCTAGGACCTAAAATCCATGTTAGCAATTTTTTGTTTGATTTATTCATTATGTGTTTTATTTGGATGTGATCCTTATAAAGTGATATGATGTGAGAATGGGATGGATGATTGTTTGACTAGAATTGGTATGGAAGGATGAGTTTGAGGCAGAAGTTGACGCATGTTACAGAAGGATGGATGGTGATATGCACGGTGGTGTTAGGAATGGAACTTGTACTAATGGAGTGAGTTGAAGCTAGATTTAACAATTTTTTTTACACTAAAGTAAGGGATTCTTGGTTGATAATGAATATAATTATAAGGCATATGGATGGGTTGCTTGTTTCTACATTTCTTTCCCCACTACTTGATGTAGCTGGTTGTGTGCATGGTTTATGCATATTTTTATTGTCACTTAAGATGAGTCCTATAGTAACTAGAGTTACAGAATGATAATGATAATGATTATTGAATAATTTAACATATAGAGTTCAAACATTAATTTAATGATAAATGATGATGACTCATGAGGAACCATGGGATTAGTTAGATTATTTCCGGAAGGCATGAATTTTGGTTGGTAATTAATATCAAATTGAAATGGAATAATATTAATTAATGAATAATAAATAAATTAATATTTTACATGATTACGGTTTTATTATTTGATACTTAGTCCTTATTGTTAGTAGTTGGGTTTTTGAGAGGCGATAACTGCATTTGAGGTTAATGCCACGTAGTTTCCCACAGTGTGGTTGTAAACTATATCTATATTAATTTGTTATGTGATTTCATATGCTACCCACATTTATTGTCAAAGTGATTGACACCCATGGAATCTGGAGGTTGTTTTCCACAACATCCAATTTAATAAGAAATAGATGGATGACTACCCCCTCTTTCACAACTGTCTTCTCCTGGTAGTATTATGTGTTGTACCTCTCGAACCCCTCGTGGTTTAATTTTCATGATCACAATCACTTTTATTTTTATCTAATCCTCTTTCAAGTGTTTTTGGATGATAGGAATCATTTCAGGTTACCAAGGAATTGGGCCAAGCAAGCTGAAGCCAAGAAAGGAGCAAAGTGCACTGTTTTCATGTGCACCGGCCAACCAGTGGCTTCACCACCGGCCAGCCGATGGAGCCTGGACAGAAGGCATCCTTCTGTCCAGACCACCGGCCAACCGGTGCCTCACCAGCGGCCAGCCGGTGGCACCCAGACAGCACAGTGCTTGCTACTGCCTCAGCACCGGCCAACCGGTGGCCTCAGCACCGGCCAGCCGGTGGAGCATGAGCCCGAAGGCCTCTCCATTTTGCAAGCACCGGCCAACCGGTGGCCTTGCACCGGTCAGCCGGTGGAGCCAGTCAAACTAGCCGTTGGGCTTTTGACCTGCCTGTCCACTTGGGATCCAACGGCTCCGAAAGCCTCTCCAACGGCTCCAAAGGCCTCCAACGGCCATATGAGGGTTCCCCCTCTATATATAAAGGACTAGGAACCCCCGGAAGACAAAGGAACATAGCCAGAACTATTGTGAAGCCAACGGACACATTTTCCATCATTTGGCGAACCTCCGGCGGATTCCTCCAAGGGAACCCCACTTGCTCCAACACACTTCCACATCCAAGGAGCACCTCCAAAGAAGCTTGGGAGCTCCCTTCATCAGATCCTTCAATCCATTGGCGCCCAAGACTTCCCCATTACGGTTTTTATTATTTTATTTATTTTGAGCATCATTTTGGGTTTGTGCCTACAAACCCCCACCTCTTTCTCTCATCCTCTCTTTTGGGTTCTCACACCACCTTTAAGGTGTGAAGAGGTTAGTCAAGCCTTTCCTTTTAAAAGGCTTGAGTCAAAGGTGAGCTAGCCTTCAACCGTAAAAAGGCTAGTGGGTTTCTTGCTCAAACCAATAAAAAGCAAGCTGTAATAGGTGAGCTAGCCTTCACCTGTAAAAGGCTAGTGGGTTTCTTGCTACAACCATTGAAAAGCAAGCGGTAGTAAATCTCTCAACGGTTGAGTTGGGAGCGGAGACGTAGGCTGGGTTTTAGGCCGAACTCCGTTATCAAGTTGTGTGTTTTGCCTCCTTTATTTCTGTTGCACTTTCAACTTAGATTTTAAATTGTTTATTAATTTTTAAAAGGCAATTCACCCCCCCTCTTGCCATCACTTCCTTTCTTTCTCCGCCCAACAATTGGTATCAAAGGGGAAATTTGAGTAATACCCTAACCGGTTTCAAATTCAAGATCCATTGTGATGGCATCAACCTCTTTCGCCCCCGAAGGCTTTTCTTTGGGTCGTGCTCCATTTTTTGATGGAACCGACTATACCTATTGGAAAACCCGCATGACCACATTTCTTAGAAGCATAGGTTATCCCATTTATAAAATTGTCATGCATGGTTACACTCTCTCTTCTCCCGATGAATCCAAATGGAACCAAGCCGATATTAAAAATTTCGAGCTTGAGGGCAAAGCCATGAACGCTCTTCATTGCGGCCTTGATCGTAATGAGTTCAATCGAGTTTCCACATGCACCTCATCACATGAAATCTGGAAACTATTGGAGGTTACCCATGAGGGGACCAACAAAGTGAAGGATACTCGATTGGACATGTTTCGTCAAGATTTTGAGTCATTTTCTATGCACCCACATGAATCTATTTCTAATATGTTTACTCGATTTACTGACGTTTGCAATGGTAGAAAGTCTCTTGGAGATAATATTTCTGCAGAAACGATGGTCAAGAAGATCCTTTGGATCTTACCAAGCTCATGGGCACCGAAGGTGATGGCAATTCAAGAAGAGAAAAATTTAAAAGAAATGCCGGTCGAAGAGCTCATCAGATCCCTCATGACTTATGAGATCACCATGAGGAGGCAAGCTGAAAAGGAAGGCAAACCAATCAAAGTTCCAAAGAACATCGCCTTCAAGGTACAAAACGAAGAAAGCTCCTCCTCCTCATCATCTTCCTCTTCAAGCAGCAATTCCGAAATGGAGGATCTTGCCCGCAAGATGCACAAGTTCATGAAGAAGCACAAAAAGAAGAAATCCCGCAAGGCCCACAAGGATCAACCCAACGAAAAATCCGAGCCCAAGGTAACATGCTATGGGTGTGACGAGAAAGGCCATTACAAGCCCGATTGCCCACTCAACAAGAAAAAGTCGAAGCAAAAGGAGAAGAAGAAGGCTTTCAAGGCCACATGGAGTGATAGCTCCACGTCCTCCTCCTCCTCCTCAAGCGACAACGGTAACAAATGCCTAATGGCATTCCATGAGGTAACATCTTCCGACTCCTCTTCCTCTTGTTCTTCAATTTCTTTCAATCATTTGTCTTACGAGGATCTCCAATACGCTAGAGATCAATTGGAGGAAGGTTTTCACGAACTTTCTTCCAAATTTGTTGCATTAAAAAAGAATTTCAAAAAACTTTCTTCCGAAAAAGATCAACTTCTCAAAGAAAAGGAGGAGTTGTCCCTCAAAATCCAAAACCTTCCCGATGTTGATTCCATGGAATCAACAATCAAAGATTTAAGGGAATCCTTAGCCAAGTTCACCCAAGGGGAACAAAATTTGAACAATTTTCTAGGTTCCCAACGCATATCTAGGACCACCGAAGGGCTTGGATATTCCAAGCAAGCTTCCTCTTCCCATGCACCTACTATTTTTGTAAGGGGGAGCTCTCAAAACAAATTTTGCAATTATTGTAAAAAACCCGGGCACTTAATTTATGAGTGTGATTGCAAAAATGCCCGGTATGGTAGGCCCAAAACTATTTTCTTTAATGATGAATTTTATAGGAGAAGACCCGCCAATAGACAAGTGTGGATTGAAAAATCCCTCTTAGCGAGTCTCACCGGGCCAAAATTTGTCTCGGTTTCAAAAACCTCTCCCCGGTGATTTGTTGTTTTATTTAGGGGGAGTTAGGATCGTTTAAGCCCTTTTGATTTCAATTTCAAAATTTTCGATTCAAACTTTCAATTTCATCACTTGGTATCAAATTTTTCATTTAAAACTTTCAATTCAAACTGTTATTCAATTTTTCATTCAAAACTTTCATTTCAAATTTTTGATTCAAAACTTTCAATTCAAATTTCAAAAATTTCAATTGGTTTTAAAATCTCTTTTTCCCTCAATCAAGTTTTATGCCCCGTGCTATTTTGATAATCACAAAGGGGGAGAAATTCTTGGTTGATTGGGAGAAAAATCCTTTAAAGCATGCGTTTCATTTCACTTTCTACATTGTTTGTTTTGGTGATTGTGATCATCAAAATAGGGGGAGATTGTTGTACCTCTCGAACCCCTCGTGGTTTAATTTTCATGATCACAATCACTTTTCTTTTTATCTAATCCTCTTTCAAGTGTTTTTGGATGATAGGAATCATTTCAGGTTACCAAGGAATTGGGCCAAGCAAGCTGAAGCCAAGAAAGGAGCAAAGTGCACTGTTTTCATGTGCACCGGCCAACCAGTGGCTTCACCACCAGCCAGCCGATGGAGCCTGGACAGAAGGCATCCTTCTGTCCAGACCACCGGCCAACCGGTGCCTCACCAGCGGCCAGCCGGTGGCACCCAGCCAGCACAGTGCTTGCTACTGCCTCAGCACCGGCCAACCGGTGGCCTCAGCACTGGCCAGCCGGTGGAGCCTGAGCCCGAAGGCCTCTCCATTTTGCAAGCACCGGCCAACCGGTGGCCTTGCACCGGTCATCCGGTGGAGCCAGTCAAACTAGCCGTTGGGCTTTTGACCAGCCTATCCACTTGGGCTCCAACGGCTCCGAAAGCCTCTCCAACGGCTCCAAAGGCCTCCAACGGCCATATGAGGGTTCCCCCTCTATAAATAAAGTACTAGGAACCCCCGGAAGCCAAAGGAACATAGCCGGAACTATTGTGAAGCCAACGGACACATTTTCCATCATTTGGCGAACCTCCGGCGGATTCCTCCAAGGGAACCCCACTTGCTCCAACACACTTCCACATCCAAGGAGCACCTCCAAAGAAGCTTGGGAGCTCCCTTCATCAGATCCTTCAATCCATTGGCGCCCAAGACTTCCCCATTACAGTTTTTATTGTTTTATTTATTTTGAGCATCATTTTGGGTTTGTGCCTACAAACCCCCACCTCTTTCTCTCATCATCTCTTTTGGGTTCTCACACCACCTTTAAGGTGTGAAGAGGTTAGTCAAACCTTTCCTTTTAAAAGGCTTGAGTCAAAGGTGAGCTAGCCTTCACCCGTAAAAAGGCTAGTGGGTTTCTTGCTCAAACCAATAAAAAGCAAGCTGTAATAGGTGAGCTAGCCTTCACCTGTAAAAAGGCTAGTGGGTTTCTTACTATAACCATTGAAAAGCAAGCGGTAGTAAATCTCTCAACGGTTGAGTTGGGAGCGGAGACGTAGGCCGGGTTTTAGGCCGAACTCCGTTATCAAGTTGTGTGTTTTGCCTCCTTTATTTCCGCTGCACTTTCAACTTAGATTTTAAATTGTTTATTAATTTTTAAAAGGCAATTCACCCCCCCTCTTGCCATCACTTCCTTTCTTTCTCCGCCCAACATTATGTGCGGGTATGCATAGTGGTCACCTTTCCCACATATATATATATATATAGGCTTATAGAGGGATTTAATAAATTTTGGTTATTTCACAAACATATATCTCTGGATATAGTATCCCAAGTGTTTATTATAGGTATTTTGTGTATGATATGTGATGGATTGAGGTAGAATACATGATGTACTGCTTGTGGTGGATCCTAGAAACCACTTAATTACTATATGAAGATTTGGGATTTTGGTGATTAGATGATGTGACACATGGGGTGCATGATATGTTATAGTTTCCCATGTGTTTTAGGTAGTATTATTATATTTGGAGAGAGATGGATCAAGATGTGTGAAATTGGGGAAGAGTAGAAAACTAGTGGGGAAGTGGTAGTGGGGTAATTTATTTTGATTTTATATCGGTTATTATATTAATACCTATTTATAATTATTGGTGAGTGATCCACGGTGGGGTTGGGAACTTAGCATAACTAATTAGGTGATGATTTAGATTCATCTTTTTATTCACTAGGCCTTAGTATGATTTATTAATATTTTTTATATAAGGATCCTGGGAGTATCCTGTTAGGTATACTTTCTATGCTCACCTTATGTATATATATAATATTTTTCAACACCATGAGAGTTTTTTTGATTGGTATGGACATTATTACCACTTATATTTGTTCAGGAGCTTTTTGGGATACTAGGTTGTTTCCATGTTTTTCTTTTGGTACTTTTATTTTATTTTATAGGTGTTCAGTTGTACGAAATTACATACATGTTTAAGAATCATTTTATTACATTATTAATAGGAGTTATTTGGTAATTTTATCTTATATCTTATTCCTCATGTTCACTTATATGTTGGGTTCAGTGTGAGAAATGTTTTCCTGGAAAATTAATGGAATCATTTAGAAGAAATTTTTTTTATATGTAAAACTTGAGAACCTAGATGATGATCTTTCACCAACACCATGTACCGGTTGTAGCTGAATTCATATCCTTCACTAGACCAAAATGTTGGTTTTAGTTTCCTTAGACCAACTATTTTTACTCTTATTACATATTTATTCAATTTATTTAATATTAACAAAACATCTTATTATATATTTTTCATTTTCCTATATGACTCTGATGTAATAATTTCCTAGAGTATATGTCGCATTGATAAGGTCAAAGAAGTCCCTCGATATGATGAGAACCTTAAAGTGCTATGATTATATTATTAAATATATTTCCACAGTCTAATAATGTATTATGATGGGACACATAGTATATAGACTTTTAGGTGGGAGTAATTATTAGCGAATGAGTCATCTTCTCATGAAGTTCTCACTTGGTAATATCCAAGATATGAGATTATGAGAACAAACCCACTAATATGAATTATGCTTGTTTTGGTGTCATTAGATATTCCAATATGCGAGAGTGTTTAATGGTCCTTAGAATTTAATATTATCATTAATACATTTCATTACTCATGCACTTATATTTTTTTAACAAAAACCATGATCTCATATGTTCACAACGAGGTAGGGTATGTTGGGTGTATCATGATTGACATGTCATCAATGGATAAGTCGAGGAAGTGATTATCCCTTCCATATTTATGGAAGCTGATATCCTAGCATTTTGATGGGAATAGAATAGTAACCCTAAATTTTATGTCCATGGTGTAACAACATGTTTATTTTAAATAGTCAAAGAAACATGTATTGAGCATATTGTTTGGTGACATAGATGCGAAGCCTTATTTATAATATATTTTAAGAAATGGATTTATTACATAGTGAGAATTCACATGTGGTTTTCATCATTGCGAAATTATGTTATTTCTCTTAGGTGACTTGACCCATTGCAATATAGTAATCTTTTACTTTTAGAAAGACTGCCTAATTCTAATAAGAAAGAATCCTAGTGGGTCACACACTAAGTGTTTCTGATGATCTCGATTAAATTATATTTGAATTTAATTAATTGAATAAATACTACTCTCAAGTCGTAGAGATAATTTTATTCATTTTTTATCGATAAAAAATATTTACTGATGAATGGAATGTTTAAATTAAATATTTATTCAAGTGTTAAATAAATGATAAGGGAGTTCTAATGGATAAAGACCATATCCGATGACAAATATTAATTAAAAATATTGTTAAATAATATTTGTTATTGCGCAATTTTTCGCACACCAAAAATAATAATAATAAAATTATTATGATGTGGAATGGGGTTTATTAAATATTATAATATTATTTATGGGCCTACATTAAATTAAATAATATTTTAATCTAAACCCTAGATTTATAAGTAGATAGTTTTTTCTATTATGTATTATATCAAAAAATTGAAAATAGAGAATTTTAGTGTACAATGTATTCTATATTTACTCCACATTCTCTCTCCCTCTCAAGAATGAGAAACACAGGAGGGATTCCTTCAAGACTAAAGGATGAGTGATCAAAACCAATAACACAAGAAAATATCTACGCTACTCTAGCACTCAGAGATCGATTTTTATTACTCAGAGATCCAAGAATCATGTGTGGATAACTACTACAAGGATTCTATCCTTTGATCCTCACTGGCCAATAAAGGAAAACCTAAAGGGTATTTTCATATGATCGACATCCACATCAATGAAATAATCCTCAGATTAGGTAATAATTTTTTCTAATATTTGATAATTTAATAAAAAAACTAATGTACAAGATCCGCTATTGGGGATTTAGGTATCTTAATATTAAATTAAATTGTAATATATCTCCCATCACCACATACTTTTTCTTTTCCTAGAACCAACAAGTTGTATCAGAGAGTATTTGTTTTAATTTATAACTATTTATTTGGTTATTGATCCATATGCAATCATGGTTGAATTTCAGTTCATATTTTTGTTATTTATTCCATTTTTGATTAATATGTTATCGAAATCATTCAGTGATTAATTTTATTAAATTTATAAGAATAAATGAAGAACAACTAGAGATTCCATAGGAAACTACCAATTGTTTCTATTAAGATAAGGTTACACAATGTGTAGTCAGAGTACACGTCATGTACGCAAGTACATTGAAATTGGAAATGTCGTAGGATACATGACATTCCACATAGTTTTTACATGTGGTGTACTCCAAATGTTGATTGAAAAACCTGGCACACAATTTTTGGATTACAAAACATTAATATAGTGTACACATTGTATTGTTTACATAGGTTATTGGTGTAAATCACAAAATTTGTGTGGTCATTATACATGGTCAAACCAAATGATACTGACAACATGGAATACATACGATATACATGATCTTTATACAGTTTAGATGAGTTGAAATTCATCAATTATCACATTTGAGAGAAATGAAAATTTATCTGGGCATAGGACATTAGAGATACATGGTGTGTAGTTGGAGGCACACATTGTGTAGTATCTCACCCGAGAACACAATGAGTCTTTTTATAGCTTGCACGAGTATGTGGAATTCATACAACATGATGTGTAACTGTCCTGTAAATGTTGTTTTATCCCACTAGTATAAATTCCAAAGACCCAGGCGAGTATCTCAGGAACACAGAAATCGGATACATAATGTGTATCTCGCATGTACATGTCGTGTTGTATGGCCAAGTCAACACACTAGTTCCCTAGTCATGTGACCCAGATACACCAAAATAGAGGAACACAACATGGATTATGATAATACACTCCATGTAGTCTCCTAATTACTAGAAGAATAAAATTACATTAAATTTTAAATTGAAGCGTCAAAACCTTATTTATTTGATTATCAATTTTAGTGTTTGAAAATTTTATATAGCATTTAAATAATTTTAAATGATTAATTAATTTATTGTAATAAATCTAAAACTATTTATTTTCCATTCATTTTTCCATTAATAACTTCACAGTGGTTATCTCAATGTGAATTCAAATGGTCATTATGGTGAAATGGAATTAATTAATTAATTAATTTATTAATGAAAGTGTTTTTATCATAATAATAAATAATGGATAAAGAAATTAATTCTAACCATTTACCTTTGTGTATACGTTGCATGTATGACCCTTCATGAGATAGACCAAGACTACTGTATGTATTGGAATTTATTAAATTTAATTTAATGTATGAGTTTGCAATTATTTATTATCAAATTAAATATAATGGGTTTTGATTCATCACTCTCTACTTTATAATGCAGTACTTGCATGTCCAAGGATATTTATACAATACCCCTTTAACCTATCCTTTATTTACACCCACATGAGTGTGAGTTATAAATACTTATTATTAATGGAGTTACCCAAGGCATGTGGAGGTGGTTCAAGATAAAACCATAATGATGATAGCACATGGGTTACATAGGTGGAATGGTGGAATGTTTTAATTGATTCGATGACAAAAAATAAGAGTTATTTGCCCTAGGTTGTATTTTTATTTAATGTCTTCTCATTAGATCTTCCATTATGTAAATCTCATGAATGATTTATTTAATTAATTAATTATTTTGTATATGAAATTATATATTTTATGGATGGAAGACTGCAATCACATAAATAAATGAATTAATGTGTAAAGATGGATTTTAAATAAATGAACTATTCATAATTTTTTATCCAACATGGTTTATTAATTATGTAACATCTAATTAATATTAACATAAAATTTAAATGATAAATCAAGATAAAATTTATAAATAAAAGATTAAAATCCCTAAATTACATATTAACTAAGACGTGGCCTTCCATTATACGATTAGGAATAAAATCCATAGAAATAAGTGTTTGACTAACCAACATTGGGATACTTACTTTTAACATGGAGTTCTTAGGAAGTTTATGGGTTTACTTAAAAAAATTAAATCAATAGAAGTATCCCTAACTAGATATGATGTGACTTTGAGGCAAGTGTTGAGGAAATTCAAGTGAGGATTTTAGGATATGGGAGTCCACTCAACTAATCAAGGAGCTGTAAGCCCATAGTCTTGAAAGGATTTCCTACCTAAATACCATCATGTAGCATGACCAATCCTCATTGGGGTTTTTTGAATGGGAATATAAATTATCTATACTATAATTTCCTAGAAACTACAAATTCCGAGTTCAATGGTGAGGGATATTAGGGCTTGATAAAATAGTGGAATATTTAATTAAAATCAATTAATTTAATATTTCTCAAATAATTTTTAATCAATAAGAATTATTAAGAATATGTTATTAAATTTTATAATAAAATGGAAAACTCATCATCCACAATATCCTTACGATCAATATTAGATAATGAAAACCTCTTAACAAGTAGTAACTTCTATGAGTGGTTTAGACACCACTGGGTTGTGCTATTCCATGAAGAGAAATATTACATGCTAGAATCATCAATGCCTGGTCTACCCAAGGAGGTGAGTAATGAAGAGTTCATTTTCTATGAAAAACATTGGAGTAATGCAGTCAGTGTTCAATGTTTGATTATTTCATATATGTCCAGTGAACTCATAAACTATAATGTAAACATGGATGCATATAGAATTATGGAGAACCTATGTGATATTTACTAGGAGAGAGATAAACATGAATAGTTTGAGATCTATAAGACCCTCCTTTAGAGAAATCTTAGAGAGGTTACACCAACTGGGCCTCACATAGTCAAGTTCATTGGCTATATTGGCCACTTAGAACTTCTAGGGTCCAAAATCCTTGAAGAACTATACACTAATCTCATTCAGGATCACTCCCTCAGAGTTTCTCTAGTTTTTTTGTCAATTTTAATATGAAAAAATTGTAGAGTCTCTACCATATATTCTCACTATTCTTCTCTAAGTAGATTATAAAATTAGGAGAGAAAAGCCTTCAACCCTAATGGGGAACAAATATAAAGGGTAAGAGAAGGGATTTAAGTCCAAATATTATTCATACCCTTACAAGAATAGGAAGATCAAGGGGAAAACAAAGGAATAAGATGTTATCTATTTCAAATATTTCAAGAAGGGCCACTTGAAGAAAAATTACTCACATCCAAAGAAGTATGGGGAAGCTTCAGGTGCATCTGTTATCGAATGTAATTTATTTGTTTCTAAAAATTGGGTTTTAGATTAACCTTGTGGTTCTCACATATGTATTCAAATATAGGAACCAAGTATATTCATAAAATTGATTGGGGGGAGGTAGATCTATGAGTAGCTAAAAGAACTAAACTTTATGATGTATCCATTGAGGATTTCCACCTCACATTTCCAACTAGAATGATCTTGGTTTTAAAGGGTTGTTATTTTTTCCTATGGTTACCCAAAAAATTATATATGTATCCAAAATTAATATAGATGGATTCATTTTTAATTTATGAAATTAATGTTTCTTCTTTCAAAATGTTAACATTTTTTATGGTAAGGCATATAAAACTAATAACATTTATGTGTTGGATTACACAAACCATGTAATGGAAATTGATAACGGAACTTATTTTCTTGACTCATACCACAACCAACCATGTAATCCCCATCTAGGTCATGTAAATGAAAAATTATTGACTGAATTTTACCAAGATGGTTATTTAGATTCCTTTGAACTAAAACCACTTGGTTTATGTCCCACATAATTACAAGGTAAGATGACCAAATCCCCATTTAATGTAAAATGTGAAAGTGACAAAGAGCTTATTGAATTATTTTATAATGATGTGTGTGGAACATTTCCTATTGAGGATTATGTTGGGTACTCATAATTAATAACTTTTAATGGTGATTTTAATAGATATAAATATGTCTACTTAATGAGGTATAATTAAAATTATTTTGATAAATTAAAGGAATACAAGAATGAAGTTAATAACCATCTTGTTAAGAAGATTATGAAAATCCACTCAGACCATGGTGAAGAATATCTTAATAAATAATTCCTTGATTACTTATATTATTTTGGGATCCTACCTCAACTCAGTCTTCTTTATCATCCTCAGGGGAATGATGTAAGTGAAATGAGAAACAACACCTTGTTAGACATATTGAGATCAAGGATGAGTCAAGGGAGTATTCTATTATCCTTTTGGGGGCATGTGTTATAAATAGAATAAAAAATACTAAAACAAGTGACAACTAAAGAAGAAGATGTTACACCATACCATTTATGGAATGGAAAGAAACCTGTGTCTTTATACCTTCAAGAGTGGGGTTGAAAAGTGTTTGTTGATGCCTCTTCAGGTTTCAAACTTTCACCGCAAGGCATAAAGTGTACCTTTACAAAATAACCCAAGGAAATAAGGGGATATTACCAATATGAACTCTCATAAGAAAAGTTAATAGTGGTAATACATGAAATATTCTTTGATAGATATCACATCTCTAAAATAGAAAGTGGGAGTGATGTATACATTGATGAATTTGTGCCTTAAGTTGTACATGAGTTGGAAAAAGAACATATCACATAAAACTCCATGGAAGAAGAAGTTTTTTAGAGACACAAGAACTCAATAGAAGTAATAGAGATGTTAAAGAACTAGAACGACATGGTTTTCTATTCACTGATGATGTTCAATCATTATTAGTTGATAATAATGATCCTCTAACCTACTTAGAAGTAGTAAGGGTCGTTGATGTTTCCAAGTTACAAGAATACATGAATTATGAAATAGATTCCATGTTCCAGAACCATGGATAGATTTTATTAGATCCTCTAGTGGATGTAAATCCCATTGGTTAAAATGGATATTAAAGAAGAAAATGGACATGTAAGGAAAATTCAGTGCATATAAGGAAAAAATGGTTTCAAAAGTGTTTAAATAGTGAATAGGCATTAAATATAACACAACCTTTTCATCAGTTTAAATGCTAAAATCCATCAAAATTCTACATGCAATTATGAGTAACCATAACTATGATATTTGGAAAATTGATATCAAAAATACCTTCCTCAATGGGAACATTTAGGAATATGTATGTATGACACAACCTAAAAGGTTTGTGACTCTAAATGATTCCAAAAGTGTATTAATATTTCAAAAAACCATTTATGGATTAATGAAAAAATTTAGTTCATGGAACATTCATTTTCATGAATCCATAAAAAAATTTGGTTTCATAAAGAATGTTTCTGAGCCTTATGTCTATAAATGTTTTAGTGAGAGTGCATTAATTTTCTTAATAGTATATGTTGATGAAATATTACTCTTTGGAACTGAAATACTAGTCTTATAGTCAATTAAGGCATGGTTTAATAAATGATTCTCTACGAAGGACATGGGTGAGGAAATATATCTTCTTTGGATCCATATCCATCATGATAGATCCAATAGGTTTATCACCCTAAGCCAATGTACATACATTGAAAAGACACCAAATATATTCATTATGGAACAATGCAGAGGGGATTGTTTCCAGTGTCACATAGAATTCATATTTCTTTGAAAATGTTTTCTTAGAGACATGATAAATGAAATAGAATGTAAATGATTCCATACACATCAGTGATTGGGTAAGTCAAGTATGTTACCCAATGTACTAGTCTAGATTTTACATATGTATTAAGTGCATTAATAAAATATCATGTTAACCCATGCGAACATAGTTGGATAGAAGTCATGATTATCCTTTAGTATTTAAGAGAACTAATGATATTTTCCTAGTTTATGGAGGATATGATTAACTGGTCATCATAGGATATTAAAATATAAGTTTCAAAACTAATCAAGATGGAATGAAGTCAGAAATGGGATAAAACTTTACTTTGAATGGAGGTTTCATGAGATGGAAGAGCTAAAAGAAGACTATGATCACAACTTCTATAGAGCAGTTAGAGTATATTATAGCTTCTGAGGTAGATAAAGAAGAAGTATGGATGTAAAAATTCATCCATGATATTGATGTGGTAACAAGTAGTAAATATCCTATCACACTCTACTATGATAATACTATAGTAGTGGCTGTTTGAAAAGATCAAAGGTTGTATTAACGGATAAATCACATACTTCATAAGTGTCATATCTTGATGGATTTTTGTCAAAGAGGCAAGTTTTCTGCAAGTAGTATTTTCATAGAATACAATATGGTGGAACTCTTAACTAAATCATTGACTTAGTAGGAACATGATTTTCATGTAATTCCTAGTAGAGTAAATTTCAATGGTAGTTGGATCTAGTCCAAGTGGGAGTTTTTTAGAGTTGGTGTCCTAGGACCAAACATTTGGACTTTGATTACATGTATATTTTATGTATTGAATATTAATAAAAATATTATTACATATTGTTCATTTTTCTTTATGAATCTGATGTAATAATGTCCTAGAGTATATGTCACATTGATAAGGTCATAATAGTTCCACTTTATGATGAAAACCTTAAAGTGATATAATGATATTATTAAATATATGTTTTAGTTATATAAAATAATATGATGAGACATATTATATGGACTATCAGGTGTGAGTACTCATAAGTAGATGAGGATTATTCTCATGATGTTATCTCTTGGTAATCTCCAAGATGGATGATTATCAGAATTAACCTGAAAAAAAGTATTATTCATGTTTTGGTTTCATTAGATATTTCTATATGAAAGCAAGTGTAATGATATTTAGACTTTAAGATTATCATTAATGCGTGTCATCACCTGCACACATATATTTTTGGATGAAAACTATGAAATATTATGTTCATGGTGAGGTATAGTATATTGGGTACAACATGATTGTCATGTCATTAATGGATAAGTGGATGATGGATTTGTCCCTTTGAGCTTTATGGAAGATGATATCATGGAACTTTTATTTGAATAAAAAATAACCTTAAATTACATGGCTACAGTGTAACAATGTGTTTAATTCAGATAGTAAAATAAATACATATCAAGCATATAGGATGGTGACATAGATGTAAATCCTTATTGATGAGATATTGTGATAAAGGGATTATATTACATAGCGATCATTCATATGTGGTTTTCATCTTTGTGAGACTAAGTTCATTCTCTTGGGTTTCTTAACTTGTTTCTAGATAATAATTTTGGACATTAGTTAATCCCACCTAATTCCATTGAGAAATAATCCTAGTGGGCCACAAACTAAGTGTTTCTAATGATCTTTAATAAATTCTATTTGAATTTAATTAACTGAAAAAAATATTATTCTCTAGATGGAGTGATGATTTTATTCATGATTTATCCATCAAAAAAATTTATTGATGAATAAAAAATTAAATAAAATATTTATCTAGATGGTCAATAAAAGGTAGAGGAGTTTGAATGGACTAATACTATGTCTGATGAAAAAAAATTAAATAAAAACCAGGTTAAATAATATTTGATATTTTTCAAGTTGTCACACACCATAAAATAATATAAATAATAATAATATTATGTGGTATGGGGTTTATTAAATATTATAATATTACATATGGTATAACTTTAAAATAAATAATATTTTAACCTAAACCCCATATCTATAAATATACGGTTATATCTATGGTGTATTTCATAAAGAAATCGAAAATAGAGAATTTTTGCACATAATGAATTCTCTCTCGACTTATCCTTCTCTATCCCTCTTAATAATGAGAAATGCAAGATAGATTAATTACATACAAAAAGACTAATGATCAACATGAATAAAAAAGTACAATCGATTCACCAAGCTAGCATACACAGATCTGTTAGTGTTACTCAGATATCACAGGAGCACATGTGGATCACCGCTAGAGGGATTTTATCCTTGGATCCTTACAACATAACAAAGGAAAAACCAAAGGGTTATTTCAGATAATCAACATCCAAACTGAAGAAAGAATCATCATATCATGTATTCATTTCTTCTAATATTAAATAAATAAATTATAAACAAGATGTGAACAATCCTCTATTTGGGTTTTGGGAAACTCAATATTACAATAAATTTTAATATATCACCCACCACTATACACATCCATTATTCCCAGAACCATGAAAAGATGAATGGGTGGATTCTACAAGAGGTGATTGGAAAAAGATCATTAGATGGTGTCTATTGTTTTAAGTACAATAGATGGAGTCCATCATATGGTGTCGAGTAGAGAAAGTTCTATGAATGGTTTCTAGTAGATAGAGATGGATAGAGTTCTTCAAATTGTTTTTAGTAGGTGTTGCAGTGTAGGTGAAATGTTCTTATGTTCAAAAAGGGACCTTGTGTTGAGATCATTAGACTGATTAGAGTGGGGTCTGAGCAACTGTAAGAGGAATATTTCAAAAAATATCTAAGGCAACTATCATTCTCTGGAGAAATGCAATGAGGCCAATAGACGTAGATGTGTTCAACAGATGAATTTTTTTTAAACATTTCTGGTGCATTGTTCAATAGTCACTTTAAAGATAAAACACTGAGGATGAAAACTGGAAGAATAATGCCCCAACACATGGAAGGAAATTTTGGTTTAAGTCCTAGTGTGAATCAGAAGATGATGTTAAATGTTCACCAAGAGTTAGCGATTAATGCAGTGTAAGATACCCGTTATCAACCTGGTATCACACCAATAAAAGGATTCTTGTGAAATTTTAGAAGTGATATTGAATGGATAACTAACTGAGACCCTATATAAGAAGGATATTGGATGAAATATGAAATATGTATGAGGGCGATAGGCTGGAGTTGACGAGACCTAACCATGGAAGAGGTGGCCCTCCCTAAAAGGGGTTAACTCGGTGAACTTCAGTATGTGTCTGGATGGACCATGTCCGAACAGACCATTATTAGTTGAACAATGATTGGATAGAAGTACCAATGGGTTTAGAAATTGGTGGGTATCATTTCAGTAATCTTTGTATGGTATGTATGTTTATCCATGTAACTATATGTTGTTCTAATGGAATAGGTGACGTTTTTCTCTTCTCATGTGGATATAGGATGCAAGTCCGAACCACATTATCCACATTCTATTTTCTAATGTGCTTGAATGTATTTTTATTATTTTTGTGGAATTTTTTTCTTCTGAAAAGGGTAACCAATGGATGTTCTATAATATAGTGATGGATCACCGTGGACATAGTTTAGTGGTATTTATACTTAATTAGTCTAACCAACTATGGAAACCAAAGTCTAAGGGGGTTCATCTAATAATTTTCTCTCTATAAACATGTTCCATATTGCTAATTCTATTGGATTTCATTAGGTGGCGTTCATATAGGAGGTGCATCCAATGGTTCTATCAGACTGAGGCATGTTTGATGATGTTATTGGATAGATGTTGATCTGGGGGTTTGGGTGACCCTGATTCCCCAACAAGTGGTATCATAGGGATGATTTATGATTATTTTACTGATATTTTGACGTGATGGTTCTCATTCCATTGATTTTTTTATGAGAAGTGTTTTTATGAGTTTTTGAACTATGTCAACCTAGAAGACGAAAGTAGTACTAGTGGGTTTTCCATGATATCAAAAGTCTTCATGGCTATAGGATCATTGAAACATATTCTATTTATCATGGTGAGATTTAGAGATTAGGGAGACTACTAGAGGTCTCAAATTAATTACATAATACCCTTTATACATTTTTTGGTTTAATTAGATGTTATAATATCATTCGAAGAACATTAAATAGTTGTGGCACTGGCTTGATGTTCCAATAGTAGAGGCTGCAGAATTTGGAGAATAATGATGATGATATTACTAGATAAACTATAAGTTCCAATGGATAGATAATATGTTATAAGAAAACTAAATGTCATAAAAAAACAAGATAATAATGGTTAGTTTATTATTTCACATGAAACATAAGTTTTACCAGTGATTAGACATTTTTTTTCTGAAGGATCGCTCTAGATATTCCCACAACCTACTGCTAATAGAGGTGAATGAGATATTACTGATGTTTTTTCCCACCAAGGAGAAGTCAAGAGTAGTGAATCTGAGGAGAATAAATCAATATTTATTTAGTGGGATCCTAAGAATCTCTTGGATGCGATGGTTTCAGGTAAACTAATATTATATGTAGGATTGACATGAGTCTAATTTAATCAAACATTGATCAGCATAATCAAAGGAATTTATATAAGGGAAGGGATTTATTGTTGAGGTTGATTCATGATTTTGGAAAGTGTGGAAAAGATTCTAAGTACCAGAATGAGTACTATTATATTGGTGATCAGATGAATTTATGATAGAATCTAAGGCATGGTTCTCATAAGTGTACTAAAATGATGGAAAAAAAGTAAGATAATCCTATATCATGTGAAGTATTACTAGAACTTGGTGATAGATATTTAAATCTTCAGTGGCCATGATGTAAGTTAAAATTTTGGGGGATTCTCTTACAAAAAATTCATTGGACTTCAGAAGTACCTTCTATGAAAGGAGAAGAACCATGATGCATATATATTGGAAGTTTATTTGATGGATGAGAGTGTGGATTTCATATAATACTAGAAGTTGGGTGAATATCATTTCTATATTTTTCAAATTCATAATAATAACTTTCATCCATGATAAAGTTGGAGAAGGAAAACCCTAAGTCTTAGGTGTGCATTTTTATTACATTTTCTTAATATTTGTGGCAATGATATTTCAAAGGATTATAAGGGTGTACATAAAGATCTATAAAATGAGATGAAATCTGAAATATTTAGAACCAAGATGAAGATTTTTGAGTAAAGGTCCATATAAGCCTTGGTTGTACTTGATATAAGTTTCAGCGGTATTTTTTCAATATGATGATATTAGATTTTTTTGAATAGAAAATTTCTAGATGGAGGTTAGTCAGATAATTTCACAATTGTTCATTGTACTATAATGAGTTCTCAAGTCATGTAGAAACTTATGTAAGTGTCTTTGAGAACAAAAAATGTCTGATTAAACAAGTCCATGGACATAGCGAATGGTGAAATTTTATTGATTGGAATTAAAAAAAGTCTGGGAGGATGACAACTTGGTTCCTATTTTGTTATGATGGATTATTATGGAGGTATTCTAATATTTTTTTTTGGTTTTAACAGAATAACATATCATATTTCTAGAAGAACTGAGTACACATTTATTCAGCGGTATCCTAAATGGTAAGAAGTATTTCGGGGTGGATAACCAAACAGGAACTACACCAATATAAAATGTGGATGGATTCTATGAAAATAATAATTTAGTGTGAATATGAGAATCGTCTTTGAGTGGGATATTGGTGGGATCTACCTATGAAAATAATTATTAGGTGAGACATTATTGGGTTTGGTGTAATAAAAGATTTCATGGTAAAATATTGGAAATTTTTAGAAGGGAATTTTTTGAAATTAACACTTGAGAACCTAGATGAAAATCTTGTATTAATATCATGTATAGGTTATAGCCTATTGAAGATACTTAACAAGATAAAGTTAAATTGATGGATTCCAATGAATATGACAAGACATAGATCATTATAAAATGTCCATTGTCTGAATTCTAGTGGAAAAAGTTAAGAAGATAGAGTCTAACAGATATGGTTAAATGGACAGAGTCTAGTAGACAGAGTTCATCAGATAGAATTTTAGTAGGCTATACAATGAAGGTGAACTATTCAAATATTCACTAATATGAACCTTGTGTCAAGATTTGTGGAATGATTATAATTTTGTCTATAAAAATGTAAGGGAATCTTTTAAAAAGGCATATGAGCAACAACCATTCTCTATGAAAGTGTAATGAGGATAACAGATGGAGTTTCTTCCGGTATATGAATGGAGTTTTAAACATTGATGATTCATTGTACCGGTGTCACTCTGAAGAGGAAGCACTAAGGATGAAACATGGAATCATAATTTCATAACACTTGAAAGGAAATTTTGTTTGAAGAATTAGTGTGAATTAGAAAGTGATGTGAATAGTTCATAAGAATTCAGTAGTTAAGGTGGTGGAAGATAAAAGTTATCGACTAAGGCTCACAAAAATAGAAGGATGCACGTGAACGTCGGGAGGTGATGATGACTAGATGACTGGATGGGTCCCTCTATAAGAAGGTAATTGGACCACCTACAAAATAAGTATGAGTGTGAATGACTAATATTGATGATGCTAGACTAGGGTATAGGTTGAACTCATTGAAGGGGGATACCTTTAAAATATTGGTCAATGTATGGATGAACAATGTCATGATGTAACATGATCAAAATTATAGTGATTAGATGAACAATGATCAAATGAAAGAACCAACAGGTACAAATGTTGGTGGGGTCCATTCGTATAATCTATTTAGGGTATGTATGTTTTTACTTGTAAACCTATATTATTTTGATGGAATTGATGATGTTTTTTCATTATACAATTGTTATAATATGAAATTATAAACCAATTTATCCCTTTTTATTTTATGATTTTCATTTCATGCATTTTACATGTCTGTGTGGCTTGTTTGCTTGTCTAGAAAGAAAAATTACTGGATGTAATGGAATGTGGTGTTGCATCGGCATAGACTTGGTTTGTGTTTGGGGTACTCAATCTAACAAAAATCTAAAGTTAAATTATGATTGTCATATCCCAATCACTAGTCCTCCAGATACATGTTCTGTATTGGTGCTTCCATTGGAGATCATTTGGTGGTTTTAATAAAAAAAGTATGTTTGAAAGTTTTATCAGACCATGAAATTCCCATTAATGTTACTGGATGGAGAATGATCCGATGGTTTGCATGACCCTAATTCCCAAATAATTATCTCTCTTCTCTCATTTCTAGTATAGAAGGGGAACCTTTTGGGAGAGGGTTCATGAAATTGTTTTATAAAAAGTGTGAAGTTGAGGGATATGATAGAGTTTGGAGTAAGGAATAGATAAGGACTACATGGGATGGTGGGGAAATAGTGTCATCCTAGCATAGTAATTTAGGACAACAAGGGAGATCGACTATGACATGGTTATTTAGGGGCCCCCATGATCTTATGAAAGGAATTTTAAGTTTAAAAACCTACTAAGAGAAGTTATTCTGGTTGAGTTATAGAGATGTAAGAATGTATCATGAATCATTAATGTTGGTTCATTTGTTTTCAATAGGTATACCTTGAGAATAAGTTAAACCTTAATTAAATAATAAATAATAAATATTATATATTTCGAGTTTATATGTCTCTAACAATTTTTATTTTCTAGGTATGTCTCTAAGTTGACATCCTCAATAGATTCACAGAGAATATGTTCTGAAGAATGTGCCAACAGATCACCACAAAGTAGAGGTCGATGACAATGAAACTTAGAGGATAAAACTCTAAGAGTTTCGATGAAATATCCTATAGAAGTATGAGATCTCCATTTAAAATTTTGAAATAGAGGACTCGTTAGAAGATGTGAATATAGCCTTCTATTTGATTTATTCTTAGAAGGAATACTGGGTTTCAATAGAGATGACAATGTTTCATGCGGAAGCCATGTAGTGGTGGTTCTTATTCCTTGGGGATTGCGAGGATTCATATTTCAAATGGGAGAATTTATAAGATTAGTTTCTTTCTTTGATCATAGATATGTCTAGTCTCTAATGGATGTTTACCCTTTGATAGGGGAGTTCAATCATGTGGGTTTCTGCATTCTATTTCAGGACCCCTCTATGATATGATTCACACTTATTTCCATATGAGAAGGATAGGAAAATTCATTTTTAGGAGTCTTTTCATCCATATATCCAAATCTTGGTCACCCCATATTTATTTATGACATATCTTCAGGTGTTGTAAGAGGAGAGGTCATCAAGAGGATATCATATAGGACTATATCATCATTATATGAGAGTCTTCAATTATACACATTTTATAGATCTATGGTCTGAGGTTTCAATTTTACAAGAAAAAATATTTTTTTGATAGTTGGGGGAAGGTCCTAGACCTCAACATCTCATTTATCTAGGGATAACAGATCTAAGGATCCTTCCAATAGATCATATTCTTATTTTTCTTATAGAGGTCATGGTCATAAGTGAAAATAATGAATAATATTTCAAAAAAAATTTCATTTAGAAAGTTTTATACTTGATGTTCCTACATTATAGAAGTTTCATCAAAAGAAAAAGTAGAATATTTCTCCATATTTAGATAAATAAAGGGGATATGGGGTAGGTATAGGATATCCCTTTGATGCTCATCATCCATAGAGAGTAGATTATGACCATGGATTTGGTCACCATTAGGGTTAAATAATCCATGGAGAAGGTCATTGTCTACTTCATATTTTGTATTTACCAACACTAGGTGAGTTAGAAGTCATTTGAGGTATAATTTTATTATTTTATACTTGGTTTCATTCATTGTTTGATTTAGTAACTACACAATACTTCATATCACTTACCCTAGTTCGTGCCTTCGGAGTTAAGGTGGAGTGAAAACCAGTTCCCTGGGAATTTAATATACCATTTTGAGGTCTATCTGATCTATATAAAGTATATAGAGACTGAAATCTAATTATCAGGTAGCACCGCACTTGAAAATACTTCCTACGATTGCAGATACATCCATATAACATCCTCCTCAACATATGATGGTTTTATGTAGTGTAGGATTGCATGGATTTCTTCAGGAATAATATTTTGTTCTATACTAATAACAAATATACTTTCTTATTATTTGGTGAGTGGTACCCTCTGATGGTTCATAGGCATGTTTCATATTTATCATCCTTAATGGAAGAGTTGATGTCGAGTTCTTTGGAGATTCAACCGATAGTGTTTCCTAGGGCTGTGGAAGAATTCCTTGATGAATTTATTAAAGTGGTTAAGGAATTAACCCCTCAACGATTGATCAATTTCACGATAGATCTATAACCATGTGATTTTAGGATATCTATGTAATTATATAGGATGAAACCTTATGAGTTTTAGGAGCTACATATATAGATCAATGATATATTTTAGTGAGGTTTGGTTTAGATGAGTGTGTCACCTTAGGGTGATCTAGTTTTGTTCATAAAGAAGCCTAATGATAGTCTAGGCTTGTGTATCAATTATTGTTATTTAAAATAGGTGATGGTGAAAAATAACTACCCACTTCCACAAATTGATGATTTATTTGATTAGTTTAAGTGAATTAGTTGGTTCCTGAATTTTGATTTATGATTGGGATATTATCAGATGTAGGTAAAGGATGAGGATATTCTGAAGGCCACCTTCTAATTTCATTATTGAAATTATGTATTGATTATGATTCCTTTTAGTTTGATGAACACCCCAGATTCATTCATGGGATTGATGAATTTAGTGTTACAAGAGTTCCTAGATTGGTTCATGGAAATTTTCATCGATAAAATCTGTATGTACTACACATTTGAGGAGAATCATGCTGAGTATTTGTGTACAATTATATGAGTTATTTGTCATTGGTAGATATTATGGAATCTATCAAAGTGTTATTTCTGATCTCATGAGGTTTTCTTGTTAGGTAATTTCATCTACACCATGGTGTAATCATGGATCCTTTGAATATTGATTCGATTATTTATTGTCAATGCCTATGAATATTTAAAATACATAGAGTTCCCTAGGTCTTACAGGCTATTAAAAGATGTTATTACTTGAATTATCTCAGATAGAAACTCCTATAACAACATTGAACAGAAAGGATCAGGAATTTTTTTAAACTAAATAGTTATAGGTAACTTTCGATTATGTGAGAGAGAAGTTATTTAGCAACCTAGTCCTTCATTTTCAAAAATATGTAGTTTAGTTTTAGGGTTTCTATGATGATTTATATCTTGGGTTAGGAATTGAATTGATGTAGTAGATATTAGTTTTATTATGGGTCTCAAAATTTAAAATCCCTTGAAAATAACTCTTCCACCCATGATTGCAAGTAGTAAGAAGTTGTGTTTTCATTGATTTTTTCATGAGATTACCACATCAGTGAATGATCTATGGTTTTCAAAGATCATAAGGGATTGAGGTATTTATTATCATAGCATGACAAAAACTTGTGAAAATGATTATGGATGGGGTTCTTGTAGTATTATGACATTGAGATTCCATGTACCCTAGGAAAGGTTAATGTTAATCCTGATACAATGATCAGTAAGTCACACAGTGGTGTTGTGTATGAATATAGGGATTCTTGGGGAGTGATGGAAGAGATCCATTTGATGTATCTAGATATGGGAGGGGTTGGTGGATAATTATTATATTTTTAGATGATGGTTCAATCAACATTAGTGCATTAGGTAGAGGATTTCTAACTGTGGGATTTCAAGGTGAAGGTCTGGAGAGATCAAGTTTCTTGTGGTAATTTCCATGATGGATTGTCTAAGTATGATCAACATTGGGTGTTGTTTTAGGGGAGGAGTTTTATTATTGTGGTGATGTGTGGGGTGGTTCTTCATAATTTCCAAATACAACCCTTGGTGGTATATATTGGAGTAAAAATGATATAGCGTGATCTGAGAGGATATTTTTGGTTGCTAGGGTCAAAGCATTCATTTATAGAGTTTGTGACCAAATGTTTATTCTACCAGAATGTGATGGTTGAACACTATATACCTAGAGGTTTTCTTCAACTATTAAATGGTCCCTAGTGGGAGTTTTAGGAAATTTTGATATATTTACTTACTAGTTTACCTCAAGATCAGGGAAGCTATGAATCTATATGGGTGAAAGTGGACCAATTGATGAAATTAGATCACTTATTAGGGATAAGGTGGTCGAGTTTAGTAGGTGTATTGTCAAAGACGTATCTAGATGATGTGGTGAGGACACACGGTGTCCTGATATTTATAATCTTTTATCATTATTCTCATTTCACCTCTAATGTGTGGAGAGGTATTCAATGGGATTTTGGATCAAGGTTTTTCCATAACACTGCTTTTCATCCACAGATAGATGGTCTGATAGAGCAGAAAATCTAGACTCTCAGAGACATGTTACATGCTTGTTTCCAATATTTTGGAGGTTTAGGGATGAGGAACCTTCCATTGGTTGAGTTTTATTAAAATGACATTTCCCACTCCATGATTAGAATGACATTGTTTGAATCTTTTCATGACTGAAATTGACATACTCTGTTATACCGAATTGGGGTGAGAGAGTTAAAAATTCTCCTTATGAAACTATTGAAATTTAATACAGACATGGATTAGGTGATTTTCAAAAGGATGAAGGTGGCATAAGATCACCAGAATCACTATGCAGACCTTAAGAGGAGACCTGTATAGTTTGATGTTACAGATCACATGTTCTTGAAGGTGATTCCTCATCATGGTATTAAATATTTTTTCATGTTAGTAAGCTTTCTCCTTAATTTTTGGGCCTTTTGAGGTGTTGGCTCATGTTGGAGTCATTGAATACCAGATAATAACTCCCCATAGATAACCCAAATACATGATTTCTTTTATTTTTCATAGATTCCCTGCAATATTCATGGACATTGTCACATCATCAATTATGGATATATCTATGTTTATGATGATGTGACATTTGAGGAGTTTTCTATGGATATCTGGGACTAATATGAGAAGGCTTTACATGGTCATGTTATTCCCCTACTTCATATCCTATGGAAACATGGTGGAATGGAGGAGATCATCTAGGAACCTTTATCATAGATACACACTCAGTGTCTCAATTTGTTTGATTCTTATTTCTTTTTTTGTATTAATGTTTTGTGTATGTTGACCTTGATCTGGTTTATGAGATAGTTCTCTCTTCCTTGATGACTTTTTTATGACCTTTCTCTAATTTGAGAGGTATATATCATAAGAGAGTGTTGAGGAGATTGTTTTTAGTGTTACGTAGTTTTCTTCCTTGTTCCTCTAAGTGAGGTTGTTGTGCTCTTGTGTTGGTGAGATTCTTATGTGGTATATCCTAAGGTTGTTTCTCAGGTAACCCATTTCTTCTATCACTTATATCTTGTTTTTGTTTTCAATTAATGAGGGTGGTAATTGTTTGAGTTGTATCTAATGTAAGTTCATAGATCCTTGAATCCCATTGTGTTATTTGTTTTAAGTGTTAGAGGTACCAAGAGGAGGATTGAAGGATAAAATATGGAAGTTAAGTTGATGTTTCAGCTGTAGAGTAGGATAACGACATTATATATTCTTTTACACCATAGAGTCTGGTCGAGAGATAAGTCTATGGTATGGACTAAGAACTATGAAATATATTCTAAAGGAGAGTATTAAGTGCTTCAACAAGTTTAGATACCTCTATATTGTGGGGAGTAGGTTGCGGTGTGGAATCATGAGAGGTATGTTTATTTCGTTCTTTATTTTTTGGGGTTGTTACACCATAGAGCTAAGTTATAGTGTAGTCTCCTTCTTAGAAATTAGAATTTTGTGGCATGGTGGTCCCTTTACATCATGATCCTTTCCAAAATTTATAGGATCTATGACATGAACCATAATATGTTTCTCATAAGTAGCTTTATCCAGATGTACTGTGACATGGTCTCTTTATTCTCACCGTAGTTTTCCTTATGTCAATACCTTTGTGATGTAGTGTATGAGGATACACCATAGTTTTCTAATTCTCAGTATTCATATAAATTTATGAACCCCATTTATAAATTTTCTATCTTCCTACATTCCCTCTAGAACCCTAGGTACCCATGATATTTTTTAAAGGACTTTGGGGACCAATTGATCGGATTCATCCCCCATCTTCTAGAGACCGATCTGTGGTGTTTCGAGGTGTGTTTTACCTCTTTCTCTTATGGTTTCTTCTCTATTTGGTTTTTATCATGTTCTATATTTCCATGATATAGTGGTTTATATCCTTTGTTCTCATGGAGTTATTTTAATGTTCTTCAGCATGTTCATGGTGTGACATTCTTAGAGGGACGTAGTTTCCTTGTGGGAGAGGTGACCAGAGATCTTCATTGTTGTTCCCTTCTCATTTGAAGAACGTTGAAAAAATTTATATAGGGGATTCATTACCTTTACTTTTTTTTTAAAATAATAATATTTTCATACTTTATCACATTTCATAATATAGGAATTAAACTTAATGAATATTAAAGTGGATTAAAGAATGAATTATGATTTTTAATTTAGCAATCAAATTTGTTGATTATGTGTTAATGGTTTTCCTATTGATTTTATAGATAGCGTGTTATCTTTTCTTATGTTATGGTTTATCATGTTTTTTTGTTTGAAAATTGGATAAATAATATAAAACTGATAATGCTTGATGACTTGGAAATAGGGTGGTGTGTTTATTTGCCATTATTCTACCTTATAATTTGATAGAAATCAATTTGATACTTGAAGAATGTTTAACTAACTAATAACTATTAATAGATGATGCCTTTATTTTCCTGTGGTTATAACATGTGATAAATGAATCAATTGATTCAAAATGGAAAAAATCAGTAGTTTTCTAAAGATTATTGTTTGGGGGTAACTGAGACCGTTTTCTTATGAAGGTTGGAAGCCTTAGTTATAGGACTTAGATGGCATATTAGATGATTATTTTTTTCTTTCTACTCTATGTGTTTTATTTGAATGTGTGACTTTCTATGAGACATGATTTAGTCCAGGGATAACTGATGGTTTTGAGTGAATTGGGTGGGTAGGCCTTGGATTAAGGAAGTAGTTGACACCTACGATGGAGAAATGGATGATGATATGCATGGTGGAGTCAAGGATGAAATTTAGACTAATGGAGAAGGTTTAATATGATCCTTCATTATTGAAACCTAAGATTCTCATACATTAATATTACATATTTTTAGATGAATATTCATTACATTACACAAACACACACCCGATGACTGTAATAGTTTAGTGCCTTTGGAAACATGGAATAAAATATTTTTATTTCATTAAACATATTCAGTGTATCCCATAAAGTTCTTCCCCTTTATTAATCCTACTTAAAAACCATTCTTCAAAAACTAGGGAAAGGAAAATAAAAAAAGGGTGACTTCAGATTCTTAGTATCAGTAAAAAATGGAGATTCATAAGCATTACTTGAGAACACAGGTATGTGAACATGAACATAAAATTTTGAAATCCATACCATTCATATCAAATATCAAAATATTTATTTAGGGAATAAGGATTGGTAGTTCATAATACATGAATTATAAGGAAATCGAAGAACATGATCCATTAGAGAATAATATTGGCATAAGACATAGATTTGTGGCATATATATAAGTATAGAAAATCTTATGTCAAGGCTACCCACTAAGAAATCTATAACATGACGGGCTTGGGCTAATCACCTATGTACCTGATTCAGGCTTGGAATAACCACCCGTGTACCATATTTTTTAGGCTTGGGTTAACCACCAGTGTACACTCATTTTTAGGCTTGGGATAACTACCTTTTTACCCTTTGATCTCAAAGAACATTTATCATTACCCAATTCATTTGATAGAGATCTAGGTCCCACCAATAAAATAATTAAAATCATAAACATGTGTGCCACAAGACCATAAAATATTCATCATATCATAACCCATGAAATGAAATGGGTCTCATAAACATTTTATCACATCATAACCCATGGAAAAAATAAAAATTTCAAAATAATTTCAATATATCATAACTTATGAAAAAATAAGTGGGTTTCAGAAGAATTTTTATCATGGTATAACCTGTGTAAGAGAAATAGGTTTCATAAAAACATTGTCATTATAAACCATTCATATAAATAATATGAATGGTACCCTTGGTTCATATCCACCCTAAAGAATATGTTACATAAAATAATATCATCTTAGATAGAAAATTATTTTGAAAGGTAAATCTCTTGGAACATTTCTCGAGGAAGATAAAAATTCTCTAAAAATGTTTTTTAAAAATAAATTAAAATTAAAATTAATTTTTTTTAAAAATAAACTTTAAAAATTATAAATTAATATTTAAAAATCATTTGAAACATTTCTTAAGGAAATTACCCTTTACTCTTTGAAAAAATCTTTTTAAAATACAAACACTTTCAAAATCCATTTCTATTTGAAATAGTTTATTTAAAATCTAAAAAAATTAAAAAAATTAAGAGGATTTTTTTTATTGAAAATAAATTTTAAAACTTTTCAAGGAATCTTGAAATAATTTAGAGGTCATGATAGTAGGAAATACTGTTCATGTAGTGCATGTTAAAAACAAAGATTCTTTTCACATTTTCGGTAAAATCAAAACTGTAATTATTTAGAAAATTACATGAAGATTCATTTAAAAACAATTTTTAAAATGAAAAATATTGGTAAAAACATCCTTATAAAATAATTTTAATTTTTTTAAAAACATTTATGAAAATATTTTTAGAAAACAATGTTTTGGAAGAAAAATGGGTTTTGATTGAAAATATGATTTTTCTTAAAGACATTCTTTTTAATTTACTGAGTACATGAAGAGTGGAAAATAAAGGGAAAAAATTCATTGTCAAAAAATAACTAGATAATAATAAAATTAAATAGTTTTAATGAGATATATATCATAATATTTTACCATAAAAAAATAATCATAAATAATCATGATAAATGATGAGACTATAACATAAAATCTTTACTACTTTGGGAACATTGAATTTTAAGAACCATGATTAAATATCATTTAATGTAACTTAAAATATTATTATATTAAATAAATTCATTATATTAAATTTTAAATGGGTTTTATATACACTTCATACAAAAATATAGGTGTATATCATAATCACATGTCTCAAAGAAGGAAAATTGAGACAAAAATCCCTCACTGATTTGGTAACTTTGGAAATGTCAACCATATGAAAGAGAGATCCTAAAATGGATATGTAAATACCAATAATTTTATTTATAAACATAATTAAATTCATTAATGTTTTGTATATACACCATTTAAAACCAACATGTGGTGAACTTGACATGTGTCACACATAAAAATTAGTGAGATGTAAATTTTTTACCTTATGTCTCGAATTCCTTCATACTTTTTCAAACCTATTGTATAGTAAATATATGTTTATTATACATATATAAAAGAAAAATACATATATATATATATCATACTATATATTATTTACTTATGTAATTTTGTTACCTGTTTATTTACAATTCCATGTTAAAGTCACATTTCGCGTAAAAACCACTTTATTTTCCAATTATGTTTTGCTTTTTTATTTTCGGTACACTTAATTTGATTATGGTTATTTCATCAAAAAAATATAATAATGAAATAATTATCAATATTATACATAAATTATAATTTTAATACCAGTCATTAAATATGGATTTGAGAAATTAAATATGTTACGATCATAGAGATGGTAGTCTATACGTACACATGAGTAACATTTCCATTTTCAATGATCATTAAGAAAATGAGGTAAGTAATATATTATCTTTAAACATGAACTTAATATCATAGATAAAAATTATTTCTTTAAATATACTTATACATTCCTTCCATGTCTTTTGTTGATGAAAATATAATCACATCACTTCATGATGGCAGTTGTCCACACATAGACAAATTATGATATCATCATTCAGTGAGTGAAAAGGTAAGAAAGAAAATGATATATTAACATTTAATAATGATAAATATTAAATTATTATCACAAAAATTTCATGTATATCCCATATATTTATCCTTATTATCTTTCATGTAAATATTTAGTGAAAAACCAATCACATCGCTTTGTGAGGTGGTAGTCTGCTTTACACACGAGCGACATTATCATATCCCCTATGGAATGGAATGTAAAATTGTGTATATGATATAATTAATACAGAGGTATAATTATGTTATAAATATAATACATATATTTTATATCCTACATTATACACAATCATGAGAGGTGGAAATGAAAAAACAAATGACAACAGTTCGCGGGCCGGTAGTCCATTGTACACACGAACGATGATTTGATAACCCATTTAATGGAAGTGGAGTAGGTTATAGATCATTAAATTAAATTAAAAAATATATAATTAAATTTAATATTATAATGTTCTTATATTATCATGTTATAATAATAATTTAAGGTGGTGGAGGAAGAAACAAAACAAGAACACTCATTGATGAAGGTTAACTCTTATTTGGGTATCCTCCTTAGGTTTAAACCAAAATCCTTTATAAGTTGTATTTATATCCAAAATAAGGCCTCTATATTGATAATATGTAATATTTAAGTAATTTGGTCTGATATTTTCTGAACCAAAATGGTTAGAAGATGTGAATAATTTAGGGGCGGCAGTGGCATTCTATAAGGGAGGTGAGTGCAACACTTGTAATTTTTTGAAAGAAAGAATTCCATCAATATTTTTTTTCATGTAAAAATCCACCAATAATGAACAATGTTTTATAATAAAAGATATAAGGTCTAAATATTTATATAAAATACGTGTTGGACAAGTTTTGGGTCATTTTTAACCCTTATATGTTTAGTTTAACCCCTAGTAAACCAATTTTTACCCGAAACGTGGTAAATAATATTTATTATTTTTACTATTATTTTTGGTCAAAAAATAAATTTACCTTAATAGATAATATAAATCCTTATGATTCCAAATTTTTAATCCATTTTAATAAATTCCATTCACAAAATCACAAAATTTTAATTTAAAATTAATCTCATATAAGTGATGAGAAAGTGAGTTTTTAAAGACAAAATGTCCCAAAGTTTAAAAAGTTTTTAAAGAAAAGTTCAATATGAAATTGACTAAAATGAACTAAATTGGATTAATGGATGTATAATTTAACTAATTTCACTTTCAACCAATTTAATATATAATTTAAATTTATAAATAAATTAAAAAAAATGTAGTTTTTGATTAAAATTCTGTATTTTGCACTATTTATCAAAATGCGTAACTTTTTTGAAAAATACAAAAAATAACCTTAAGATAATTTTGACATGTTGATTTAAAAAATAAATTTTTAATTTTAAAATAAATTTTCTAAAATTTGTAAGAATTAATTTTAAAATATTTGTTCCAGATTAGAAAAAAACTTTTTTAGAAAAGTACAGTTGTAATCATAAAATAGGATTTATTCTTATATATTGTATAGGAAACACATACGTTTAATGTTAAAAATTCGATTGAATTGAAAAAATATATATTTTTATTAAAATCATTCACTAAAACTAATTCATCTAATTTAATGAGGAAAAATGTTATTATGTTCATAAATATAGTTTTTTAGAAAATTATTTCCTTTTTACAAAAGGTTTTTATTTCTAATTAATTTATCACTAAATAATTCATTATATATAAATTAATAGGACTTATATATCCCTATTTTAGTTAATCCTATTCATACTCTCCATTTTAATGACTAGGTTATCCCTATTATACTAATTAATAATATATTAATAGCATGTCACATTTCGATTAAACTCGGTATTATATGTAATTAAAGATAAACTCAGTATTATGTGTAACAAAATGAAATATTAGTGTTAAATATAATGCTAGATAAACTTAATTATTATATGCAATAAAAAATATTGAGAAGAATAAATTCATTTGATATATATATATTTAAAAAAATCTCAGGGTGTTACATTCTTCCCCCCTTAAAAATGAATTTATCCATCAAAATTCATCTTGGTCATCAATGTTTTAACATTAATAATTACTTCATAGAAATCCACATAATAAAAAGTCTTAATAAAATATGCACTTGAAAATGAGAAATGGATGTGTGAAATTCATCTAGAATTATAGATACTAGGTTTCTAAATATGAAATCATAGGTGGAAAGTGAAAATATTGTCATAAAAGAGAAAAATAAATCACAAATACTGATGGAGAGTAATAGAGAACAATGATCACAAGGAAGTGGGTAATCCAGAGATGGTTAACAAACATAAATACATAAACCAAATAGGTGTGAAAAATTTCATTAATATCATCAATAATGATGATAATAATACAATATTTTATTTCAAGATCATTTTCCTGATGTACAATAATTTTCATGAGAAGGTATACTTACTTGATTTGATTTCATTTCATTAGTAAAATCTCACCCTTTAGTTGTGTCTTGATCAACTTCTTCTTCATCTCTTACTCCATGAAATGAAGGTGAATTTTTTATGCCTGAAGCACTAATAGATCATAATATCCATAAATAGAATTATGTTTTATATTATCTATCTTTAGTTATCATCATAAAAAAGGTTATACTAGGTTATCCAATATGTATAAATATTCATGTTGGGAAGTAATACATTAATATCTAAAGTCTTTTTGAAAGTTAAATTTAAACAATTCCATATATGGTTAATCTTATAACACTTCTAAAAGTTAGAAATAAAAAACTGTAGAAAGAGGGTCACTAAACTTTTAAAATGAACCTATCATTAATCCCCCAAACAATATGAAGTAGATCCTAATTTTCATAGACTAAATATGTGAATACCTTCATCGTGTATTCTCTTGAAACATGGTAATAACATTAATTACAATAAAACCATTTTAAAAAATAAATAACTCTTCATTCCTTACCTAAAACATAGATTATTTTATATATTCTTTAAATTCAGAAATGTTATAAACTCTATCCATGATTGCATAAACCACTTTGTTAAAAATCATTAATCAGTTCCAAGGTTATCAATACTATCTAATTTAATTTATTTATATCCAATATCTCTTAATCCTAATATCATTACCACAAAATAAATAACATATTAATGGTTATATTACCTTAATAATATGTTTTCCATAAAATATTAACTTTCCATTAAATCACTTTTCAAGGTCATTAGTACTATTCGACATATTCTTGCATATCCTTAATGAAAAACTTCTAATAAATAATCCTTATATATTTCTTAATTCAAATACCATAATTTTTTAATTCATATACATAATCAATTCACTAATTCCACCTCATACTTAAGCCAATTACTAGGATTCATCATCTTATTCCTCAATACCTCTTTCCTTTTTTTGTGTCATTCATAGTCTCTTTATTATTAGTAGTATAACCATTAATCGCACCACCTTGATGATTCTCTTCATAATATTTCCCCCTAGGAAATATATTTGAATTATGACAATACTTTACACATTGAAAAAACTCAAGAGTCGATGATAACATAGGGAGACCAATATTTCACCCATTTTGTTAACCAAACATTTCATTTTTTACTTTTTAGTTACTTAGTTTGTGTTCTTTTACACACCCAAAACGTTCTCTAAACCCTCTTGGACATTCCCTTGAAATTTTATTTCCAAATTTTTAACATATAGGAAATTGAATCTTTTTTATCCATGGTCACCAGTACTTGAACTCTCCCCACACTCTATTATTCTCTTATTTGGAGAGTCCAAGAGTTGGTTTAGGTGTAGTTTGTTAATCAGGTTCCATGATAGCTGATTAGGTGTAATCATAATATCATTTACTCTCATCATAATAACATTTTTATTCTAAAGAGAAAATTTCCCATCACATTCAATGTTAACACAATTGCTTTGGGTTTCTAGCATAGACTATAACAAAAAATCATAGTGTGAGCAATGCTAATCATAATGGGAAACCAAATAGTCCTAGAAATTACTTATAGGATTTATAAATCATGACACATTATTTTTAATCAATGAAACCATAGTTTTGTCCTAGTTCATTCATAGTCATCATATATTTAAATCATTCATGAGGGTTTGTAATGAGTTTGTGAATTTCCAAAGAATATCCCTAAGTAGTGTCAAAGCATGTGTGAAGTAAGGCCCGTTATCATTCCATAGGTGAAGATTGAGCCCAGTTTAATGCCCCCTTTTCAGAGTTATTACCCCAAGACACATCTGTGATATATCCACACCCACTTTTCATATCTTGATAAGGATGTAATTTATAGGAAACCACTTTTTCAATCCTTTACCACATTTTCAATATCTTTTATTATAATCTTACACATCCTATGAATTGTCCTTATACGTATCCCTAACATATCCTTATAAATATCCCTAGATATATAACTGAAGTTTTCTCATCCTAGTTTCCAATGTTTAACTAAATATTTATTATGATACTAACTATAGAGAACTATGATTCTCAAAGATTGATATTACATGTTTTTAGATAAATATTCATTATATTATATAAAAACACACCTGATGACCATAATAGTTTAGTTCCTTTAGAAACATTGAACTCAATATTCTTAGTTCATGAAATATCATAAATTTCTCACAAAAAGATATTCCCCATTAGTACTCTTACTTAAATCCTTTCATCATAACCTGGGGAAATGAAACATAAAAACTAGGTGAGATCAGATGCACGATAAGGGTAAAAAAGGGAGATACATAACCAAAACATGAGCATAAAGGTATAATAACTTGATCATAACATTTGAAAAAACATACCTTGCATATCAAGTATGTTAATCTTGAGTTATGTCATAAATATTGGCAGTTTATAAGACAAGAATCATAATCAGATCAAAGAGAATGATCCATGAGAGCATAAAATTAGTATAAGACAATGATTTATGGCATATGCATAAGCATAAAAAATATTATGTCATGGCTATCCAACAAGACATTCATAATTTTGTAGGTTTGGGATAACCACCCATATACCGACTTTATGATTGGGTTAACCACTTGTGTACCCTATTTTTTAGGATTAGGCTAACCACATGTATACCCTCTTTTTTTGAGATTTGGATAACCACCCAGGTACCCTCTAAGCTCATAGAAGATATATAATTACTCTATTACTTTGAGGGAGATATAGTTCCCACCCATAATGTAATGAAAATCATTCACATGTCTTCTAGAAGATCTGAAAAACATTCATCATATAATAACCCAAGAAAGAAAATGGGTTTCATAACTATTTCATCACATCATACCATGTAGAAAAGATATAGGTTTCATAATCATTTCATCATAGAATAACCCATGGAAAAAGAAGAAGGTTTCATAATAATTTTATTCATGGTATAAACCATTAAAGGGAAATGGGTTTCATGAAAAAAATTTCTTCATAAAACATTCAAAGAAAGATTAATAAAGGTATCCTTGGTTTATATCCCCATAAAAATATAATTTACATAAAAGGATGTTATCTAAGATGGAAAATGATTTTGAAAGGTAAATCTCATGGAACATTTATTGAGGAAGATAACTTTTCATTGAAAATAACTTTTTAAAACTAAAGACGCTTTAAAAATCCTTTTCTTTGAAAATAAACATGAAAAACAATAAATTATTTTTAAAAATAATTTAAAACATTTCTTGAAGAAAATATAATTTCCTCATTAAAAAATGCATACGAAAACATAAAACACATTAAAATTAATTTTCACTTTGAAATAATTTATTTAAAATATAAAAATTTACCCAATATTAAGCTGAATATTTTATTTGAAAATAACTTTGAAAACATTTAAAGGAATCATGAAATTGTTGAGAAGTTGGGATTGTGGGAACTACTGTTCATGTAGTGCATGATAAAAAAATTTTATTTTAAATTTTTGGTAAAATCCAAATATAAATTATTTGGAAAATTTCATAATGATTATTTCAAAGAAATTTTTAAAAAGTAAAACATGGGTGTAGGGTCCTAAAAAATTTTCAAAGGGAATTAAATAATCCCACAAACACTTTGTAGAAATAAGCAAACACTCCTAGGAGTCTAGAAAGTCATATGGATGCCAATTCAATTGAAAATTTGAGAAGAAACTAGAAGAAGTCATTTTTTTTTCAATAGTTTTAATGATCTGTGTACTATCACTGAGAAAGGTTCCTAGAGCACATGAACCACGAACCATTGGTACGTGGAAGGACCTACTAGGTGCTAACCCATGGGGTAATGGACAAGAATCCCAGGATGTTGCGAAACATGTCGTTGGCGGAATCACGTGAAAAACATCCATCCACATACCATCCTGTGAACTTGGACTTTTGAAAACAAGGCAAGCTAACATGGTTCCTCAAACCACGACTCAAAAACTGAAGTCTCTGCAAACCCCAATTGACCAAGTCTTATGCGGGATGATATATATCTTCATGGGATTTCGTAAATGATGTTGTATACCCACAGAAATGATTTCCATAGTTCCCTATAAATGGAGAACATGAGGAATTAAAATGGGATAGACGAAGAGATAATGGAGATGGATTAAAGAGACCACAAAGGAGACCCTATAGGCTCAAAGAAATAATTCACACATGGAGAAGATTCTATATTTAATTTCGAATCATCGACAAAGTTCAAACCGTGAACCACTTTTCAGTAGGTATAACTAGCTGAAAACCATAAAAATATGGAACTTAATAATAATCGATGGAATGAGAACCTAATTGGTTCCATCACCAACCACAAATTCCTCATGTATTAACTCCTTGAGAACCAAAGGTTCTAGGACCCTCCTTCAATACGACACTCTGCATAGTGCATCTCTATGTGGATTGAACTCTATGTCGTGTACTACATCAGTAGATAGATGGAACCTTAAGTAGTGTGGTGATCCACATACAAGACTGTGTACCACTTTGGTATGCGGTGGTCCATACCTACGCCCACGTAATACTTTTGTATGTGAACGAACCCTCAAACCACATAGCATTATGCTACGCGGGACTGCCCCAACCCCACATGAGAAAATAGTACATGGAATGGGGTGTCTTCGGGTGTCCTTCCCTTTAGTTATAATCATTCCCCTCTGTTATGATCTAGTCCTCCATAGATCCTCAGTTAACCATTCCACCAAAATCAAGCCAAAGCGTCCTCCAAAGCCACCAGACCTGTATGGTCAGATCATTGGGCGAATCAGTGTGCCTTTTCGAGTCTACATATCTAAGGTAAGCAGAGTCATGAACTCTATCCCCATAATGGTTCAGACCCAAAAACTGTTTCTAAGTCTACATTACCATGGTAACCTGAAGTCCTACCTTTGGACAATATAACGAACCGACTTGGAAGCCACTAACCGATGCTCCGAGCTGGTTCACCACAAGGCCTCAAGCGCGCCTCCCCGTACGCCAGAGGTTACCAACTAGCAACGAGGGACTAGGGTGTGATAGTGAGGAGACTATTCCCTCATACCAGAGTATGAAAAAACATAAATAACTAATTATCATACATAGCAGAAAGTAAAATGATTATAAAAGCAATAAGCTATTAAAATAGAACAAGCTAAAATAGTGAAATGTTGTAAAATCCCAAACATCTATGCAATACAATACAACACTGGTCACCCACTGGGCTGACCATATATATACAAGTACAAAATAAAATAAAATTAAAAGTAAAGGTATCAACTACTAACTCCAAGAAAAACGACGTACCTGATCTATAGACACTGTCAAACTGTAGCAAACTGATCAGTAGAACCACTCGAGCAACTCCACTTGATCATGCAACACTGGGCCTCATCCCTATCCACCATGCAACTCATGCTCAACCTGAAAAGCAGACATAAGGTCTACATGTACACTGTGGTGCACATGCAGGGGTGAGAAATAATCTTAGTAGGGAACCCCAAAAAAAAACCTATAACTGTGCTACTAAAGTGTATGCTAAAGTAATGTGCTCAGCCTAGCTGGAACATAACAAAGGGGAGGTAAACCAAACATGCAACCACAGTCGAACTCAGGGTATGTAATCCCTGTCAACTGGGAAAGTTCCACCGTGGATATCCATATCTATATACATACACATGTATAGTCCCATACCGATATACATACACATAAATATAATTATTCATGATTAGGTGAAACAAATAACGAGAAACCACATCAGCAGTCCATCCTTGGGACCATAAGCCCAATCTCATGGACATCCTGTTCAAGGGAATTGAGATGGAAGTTGTGAAACTTAGGTTGTGTATCATTAATTTGATCTATGGGTCTCAAATCCCATCGAAATGTACCTTTTTTGTCCAACACCAGAATTATATCTCTGAACAAGATAAACAAAAACAATTTACCCTCTGGGAAGTAATCATAGTCTGTCCCCTCTAGTTCAACCAAACACAAGCAACCGTCTGTGAAGTACTCATAGACGAACAACTCTGGTTATACCAATAAAACACATGAAACCCTATGGGAAGTACTCACAGTCTATCCCCTCTTGTTCAGCTTCAACAAAGACTCTCTGAGGAAGCACTCACCGTCAATTCCCCCTATAGTCTCATTTCGATAACTAAAAGGCCCTCTAGGGAATAACTCAATGTCCAATTCTCTCGGTGGCCCATATCTAGGAACAAAATACACTCTAAGAGAGCACTCAACATCCATACCCCCTATGGTCTCACAACATAAAAGTAAATAGACACTGGAGAAGCCCTCAACGTCCATTCTCCCTATGGTCAACTACACCAGGTTCTCACAGCCCTGTGTAAGTCAATCATGAACTACGATATATGGTAGAAAAAGTAAACCTCAAGAACTACTTGGATAGCATTCTACAACATATCACAACATGTCAGATAAAATCACTCCATCCAAACAATACTAGGCACGAAAAACAAACCATCCTAACAATCAATGATAAAATAAACAGTCAAAATCAAACAACCTGGGAAAACACATCCACAAAAAAGTAAATAATCCTATTCACAATCAATCCACCTATACTCAAGAACACATGCATAGTAGGCATCCAAACAAATGAGAAAGATTCCATGCATCAGTCTTAACAGCCACCAACCAGGAAACATCTCTAGTAACCACTACAACATCAACAAACCAAGTTAGATATAAACAAACTAGTGAGGGTGGATCGAATGCCCAACCCAATAATACATCCAAATCCCCAAGGGTTTAATAGTTTGGCACGTGTTCTAGGTGACACTATAACACCATCTTTAGACAAACCTGACGTAACAACTCATGGTCAGTCAAACAATGGACACCCACTGGGTCCCTCAAGTCAAACACAAAGGATGCATCATACTTGGGATCCTCTAGGTAAACATGAGTGAAGGAATCCTAAATGGGTCCTTAGTGAAGAGTAAAATAGGAATCCTACACGGGATCCTCAAATGAAGGACAATATAGGCATTCTATAACATGGATCCTCTCAAAGGAAAAATAGGATAGAGATCCTATAAAGTACTCCCCAGGTCAGCACACAAATAAAGGCATCCCTCAGGGGATCCTTGGAAGTGCCCGGTCTCATGGACTCATAGGCCAGAGGGGAACATCTCAAAAGGAGAAAATCCTCTATAGCATAGGTTACATGAGATATCTCACAACTCATCTCATATTAAAGGTCTCAACTATATTGGTCAAAACACCCAACCCATCATCCACACAAAGTCTCATTCTGAGGTGTCAACTGAACTCTATAACTGAAGGAAGAACCTCTCCATTTAAATAGAAACCCCCAAAAAACTAATTAGATGTCCTCTAAATGTCAAAAGGATTCCACCATTGTGATATACATAGAAATTTTTTTAGAATGGACTACTCACACGCCCAATTCTGACTTCCAGGGCATAAGTTAACCCAAAACTATTAAACCGAAGTAGTACATGGCCAAAACACATGGCTAGACCAATGGAGTCTTCCTATGTAATAGTAAACAGCTTGTACATTAATGTACATGATGTTTAATGTTCACAAAAATTCACTCCATGTGAATTTTCACCCAAAAACATGCCCATGTGCCACTACCCTGCCTGTACTTATAGTACACAACGTGTACTCCTTAAAAACCAAAATTCCGTGTTCTATTTCATACGGAAGGTCACATGGCCACCCACTACACGACATGTACTCAAAGTAAACAGAATTTACATAAGAAAAATTTTTCTTCCCCGAATGGGAATAACACAAAATTTGTTCCCCAGGAACACACGCTGTGTATTCTTGGTTTTTCGACGGAAAATCCATCAAAATGCCTGAAACACCCGTTTTCGCCCTCGAAACAACAGATCTGGCCTCAAGGGGCCCCAAGTAGGAAATATAAGGATTTAAAGACATAAAAAAACATTTTAAAGGGGATATATGGTGAAAACATAAATGTCCCTACCTTTGTGTGGAAACCGCCGAAGCTTCGGTTAATTTCACGGCTCACAGTTGTCGCATGCCGACTCAGCGGGTCGAGAGCTTCAAATCGGTACCCCTCTTGCCTCCCAACTCTCTCTCTCTTTCTCAAAATACAATTTCTCCCATAGGTTATGGCCAAGGAGGAGGCTTTGGAGACGTGCACAAGGATGAGGAGGAAACAAGAGAAGGAAGAAAAGAAATGAAAAGGAAAAGAAGAAAAAGGGGCTCGGGCCAGCCCTGGATCTCGACAAGAGTTTATGCCTTCCCTAGGCTAAACTCCCCATTCCAAACTCAAAAAAATAGACACAATATCAATTAGATTCTCTGTTTAAAAGTTATTTCCAAATGAACTGGAATGAATAAATTAATATTTAATTTAATAATATTAAATATTAAATATTCCACCAAAATTAAACCAACTCAGATTTCCACCAAACCCCTGTCCTAGGGTAAAATCCCTATTCCAGGACCAATGAAGTTGTCATAAAAATTATCTAAGATCAGATGGTAGGTAAAAATTACAATTTTACCCTAACAAGCATCCAACAACAGAAATTCAAATTTCGGCTCAAAACAACAGTCTAGAAAAACACGGGTTCTTACAAACTCCCCCCATAAACCTTCTTGTCCCAGAGAAGCCCAGTGAGAGGACCAGAAGCCATGGACCATCCAAAGACCAGCATTATAGTGTTAACAACCACCTTCTACATAGAAGATATTCAACTACAACCAAACTAGTACTCTCTACCATATGAATACCCTTTTTGTCATATTAAAAGAAACATTTGAGCTCAAAAGATCCTAGAAAACACTGAATTTTTACCTATCCAAGTAAAACAAATCTCAAAGGGCCAAGGGTTCACTCCCACCATATGGATTTCCGTACACCACTCTGAGTGCACAAACTGAACAGGTTCCATCCTCAACAGGGATGAACATTAAGAAAGAAAAAGGAGCTCGATGTAGGGTTAAATCTCTCTCAGCATACTCAATATGAATCAAGATAGCGTATGATCATCTCATAAAGGAGTACACTAATTTTTCACTGAAGGCGTGTCCAGCTCCCTCCGAGCCACACTAACGTCCTACCAAAACCCGATCGGGTTTCAAGCACGGGTCAACCCTTTCACGGTAATCCGACATTTCACAATGTCACCTCTACAACATAAGGACATTCCAAAAAAACTTCTGGGATCTGAGTCCATAGAATGTCTTAAAACATCAGTCCTCATCTCACACCTAGCCACTCACTAATTTAGATTCAAATGATGCTACCCGCAATAGCAACGTTAGAAACACTGGTCGCTAGGATAGGCACCTGAACAGTCCTACCCATAGAAGCCAGTTGTGAAAAAAAATCACTACCAAAAGGAATTAGAAAACATGGGCCAACCATTCTCAAACAGTTTTCCCTAGAACATAATAGACATTTACCTACATGGGTTTGAGTCAAAACCAAGGGTCTCTAGGTCTTCCACCTAGCCCTATAGAAAAATCCTCAAAACTAGGTAACAAGGTCTAACCACCTAGCCCAAAAGATCTAAAACCTCTCAGAAGACGGTAAGGATCACAATGACTAAATAAATTCAAAACCAAAACACAAACTACAAGGGCCTTGATCCTCTCTGATCATCCTTAGAAGGAACTACTCCCTGGAGTTCACAACCCAAGTAGAAGGGAAACTAAACTAGCACTCATCGGGTATCTGTATACGGAAATACCTCAAGGAGGTCCAGTTCAAAAGAAAAGCCTCAGTATCTATCGACATCATACTCATGGTTTCAATTAGATAACCATATACCTAAGATACAACACCCAATAAGGGGTTAAATAGAAAGGCATCGCGTGCCACATAGACCAACTAGGGTCACTACACCACCTGTGCACAAGGACTGAGTCATCAGACTCAACAAAAACACCTCAACATAGATCCATGTAACCTACCCTCAGAGTAAAAACTATGTATAAGCAGACCAAAAGGTCTCAGTTGTCAGTAAAAATACACACTAGAAGGCATATATGATGTGAATCCTACGTGCCTAGTATGATGCATGAGAATCCTCTTGCCTCTGCCAGCTATGAGTGAAAATCCGTCACTGGCCTCTTACCAATGGTTAGGATCCAAAGATCCATAGTAAATCAAAACACCACACAACATGTGCATTGCACAAGGTGAAAATCATATACAACTATAACATCGCAAAGTCAGAACATCAATCCCAAACCCAAGAAACTAGGACTTCTTACCATAACAAGTGTTCTCAACACACCAGTCCAATATCTATCACAGGTTTTGAAACATTATTAAAAATTCTATCAACCATATCCAACATATTAAATACTAGGAAAATAAAACTCTTTTGATACCACTTTGTAACGAACCAACCCAGAATCCACTAACCAGTGCTCTAAGCCAGTTTTCCACAAGGCCTCAAGCGCACCTCCCCATGTGCTAGAGGCTGCCGACTAGCAACGAGGGCCTAAGTTGTCATAGTGGGGAGACTATGCCCTAATACCAGAGTAAGAAATAACTGAAACAACTAAGTATCATACATAGCCGAAAGTAAACTGAGTACAGAAGTAATAAACAACTAAAATAGAACAATCTAAAATAGTGAAATGATGTAAAAGGCCCAAAAACTATGTAATACAATACAGCACTGGTCACCAACCAGGATGACCATATAGATACAAGTAAAAAAGAAAATGAAAGTAAAAGTAAAGGTCTCAACTACTAACTCCAAGACAATCCACGTACCTGATCTCCAGACACTGTCAAACTACAGAAACCCGATCAGTAAAACCACTTGAGAAGCTCCGCTCGATCGTCAAACACTGGGCCTCATCCCTATCCACCATGAAAATCGTGCTCAACATGAAAAAAAGACATAAGGTATACATGTACACCAAGGATCATGTGAAGGGGTGAGAAATAATCTCAGTAGGGCACCCAAACAAGCAACCAATAAATATATTGCTCATGTGTATGCAACAACAATGTGCTAAGCCTAGCTGGAACACAAAAAAAGAAAGTAAACCAAACATGCAACCAAAGTCAAACTCAGGGTATGTAATCGCTGTCAACTGGGCCAGTGCCACCATGGATATCCATATATATATATATACGTACACATGCATAGTCCCACACCTATACACATATACATAATATGACTATTCATGATTTGGTGAAAAAAAATAACGAGAAAGAACATCAACAGTCAATCCTAGGGACCATAAGCCTGATATCCTAGCCATATTGTGCAATAGAATTGAGTTGGACGTCATTCCACTCAAGCCTTGTATCATTAAGTCAATCTATGGGTATGTAATCCCATTTATATGTACCTACTTCAGCCAACACCAGAATTATATCTCTGAACAAGCTAAATAAAAACAAGTAACCCTCTAGGAAGTACTCATAGCCTATCCCCTTTGGTTCAACCAATCTAACACAAGAAACCCTATGGGAAGTACTCACAGGATAACCCATCCGGTTCAACCAATCAAACACAAGAAACCCTCCAGGAAGTACTCACAATCTATCCCCTCTGGTTCATCTTTAGCAAAGACTCTCTGAGGAAGCACTCACTGTCAATTCCCCCTATAGTCTCATATCGGTAACTAAAAGGCGATCTGGGGAAGCACTAAACATCCAATTCCCCCTGTGACCCACGTCGAGGAACTAGAAAAACTTGGAGAGATCACTCAACATTTATCCCCCCTATGGTGTCACAATATTAAAGTAAATAGACACTCTGGAGAAGCCCTCAATGTCCATTCTCCCTATGGTCTATTACACCAGGTTCTCACGGCCCTGTGTAATTCAATCGTGCACTACGATATATGGAAACCAAAGTAAACCTCAAGAACTACTTGGATAATAATCTACAACATATCACAACATGTCAGAAAAAATCACTCCATCCTAACAATACTAGGCATGGAAAACAAAGAAGACTAATAGGCAAAGCCAGAAAAAATGATCAATATCATGAAACATTGGCTAACACATCCAAAGAATAGTAAATAAACCTATTCACAATAAAACCACATCTACTCAGAAACACATGCATAGTAGGCATCCCAACAAATGTGAAATATTCCTCACATCAGGCTAAACAACCACCAACCAGGAATCACATCTGGTAACCAGTACAACATCAACAAACCAAGTCTGATATAAACAAATGAGTGAGGGTTTCCCGAACACCCATCCCAATAATACATCCAAATCCCCAAGGGGTTACTAGTTTGTCACGAGTTCTATGTGACACATGAACACCATCTCTACCCAAACCTAACATAATAACTTTGGGTTAGTCAAACAATGGGCACCCACAGGGCCCTTCAAGTTAAAAACCAAGGAGGCATCATACTCAGGATCCTTCAAGTAAACATGAGCGAAGGAATCCTACATGGGATCCTTAGTGAAGAGTAAGGGAGGAATCCTACGCAGAATCATCAAATGAAGGACAATATAGTAATTCCATTACATGGGTCCTCTCAAAGGAAAAACAGGATAGTGATCCTACAAAGGACTCCCTAGGTCAGAACACAAGTAAAGGCATCCCTCAGGGGATCCTTGGATGTGCCCGGCCTCACGACCTCAATGTCCAGAAGGGAGCAACTCAAAAGGGTAACGTATTATGTATCATAGGTTACATGAGATATCTCACAACTTATATCATATTAAAGGTATCAAATAACTAGGTCTGAAAACCAAACCCATCATCCAAGCCAAGTCTCACTCTCAGGTGTCAACCGCCGAAGCTTCAGTTGATTTCATAGCTCACGGTTGCCTCACGCCGACTCAACGTGTCGAGAGCTTCGAATCGCTACCCCTATTTCCTCCCAACTCTCTCTCTTTCTAAAACTCCAATTTTATCCCATAGGTCTTGGAAAAGGAGGATGATTAGGTGATGTGCTCAAGGAGGAGGAGGAAAGAAGAGAAGGAAGATAATAAAAGAAAAGGAAAACAAGAAAAAGGGGCCCGGGCTGGCCTCGACGCCCGACATGAGTTTATGCCTTCCCTAGGCTAAACTCCCCATTTCGGATTCAACGATGAAAACAAAATCTCAATTAAATACTCCATTTAAAATTTATTTCCAACCGAACTAGAATGAATAAATTAATATTTTATTTAATAATATTAAATATTAAATATTCCACCAAAATTTGAACAGCTCAGATTTGCACCGAACTCCTATCCTAGGGTAAACTCCCTATTCTGGGACCAATAGAGTTGTCAGAAAAATTATCCGAGATTAGATGGTTGGGTAAAATGACCATTTACCCCTCATAATCATCCAACATCAAAAATTCAAATTTCTTCTCAAAAAAACAGTTCATAAAATCACGGGTTCTTATAGACACAGACATGAACCACCACATTTTAGGTATTAAGGGTGATCACTTAATTTTCCATTCAATGAGGAATGATGATAAGTTGAAGGAATTAAGTTCACTTTTCCTTTTGATGAGAGTTGAAATTCCTCCCCTTTCCCAGGACACGTTTTGGGGCATCCCTCCTAGAGTAAGTCCCAAGTATTTCAAGAAGGTCCCAATGGCCTTTACTTTCATTTCACATTGAAAGGTTCATTGGTCCATGCCCTCACCCACCGTCACCTTGGATTCTTCCATTGTAGGCCCAACCCCTTTCATTAGGGAAAGATAAGGTGTGTGATTTGTTGAATCTCTTAGATCCTCTTGTTTCTCACACCAAATGCGACTCATATGGGCTTAGAAATTTGTGATGATCACAACATTCAAATAATAAACTTTTATCTTGAAATATGAGAACTCTGATTCTTATTCAAACAAGGATACGTAGGAATCCTTCTTGAAGGCCCGATCTTAAATGAGTTTCTTCCCAAATGGGTTCACCCAATCCTATCCCACCAAATGCGAATATTCCGAGTATAGTCTCCACCCAAAATGAACTATGAGAAATATGATTCCCAACACAACTGGGATATGTAGGAAGCCTGATTGAAGGCCCGAGCTCAAAGGGGTTCCCTTCCTAAAAGGGTTCACCCAATCATACCCCCAACAAATGGGCCTCCCCAAGTATAATCCCCAAGCTAACCGAACTACGTGGGATCTGATTCCTCTCACAAGGATATATAGGAATCCCATCTTATGGGTACGACCCCAACATAAAAACATCTTCCATCTATCCTAGATAAAGATAGACTCTATATCACCTCATTACATGGATTAAGTAAGCAATTACCTCTATAGAATCAAATCTATGTGCACCCATGTTGATCCTGCAACCTAGGGGTAGCCCACAGATAAATTTCAGAAATTAACTGAGGATTCATGAGCATATGAACATGGATTAAATCTATAAGAGAGTCCCGGAGTAGACAATAATTGTCCCCAAAAGGGCGTGACGATCTCAATATTACATCCTCTAGAACAATGGATTCCTGAAGTATCATTGTCCAAATCTTCATCCAATGAGTGCCTGCCTTTGGAATGCAGGTCCATGAATTATGGATGCTAGGGTATTTGGGTATTTCTATCTCCACAAATAAACCTGTTGGAGACTATCGGAGGACATCATACCCAACATAGGTTGATTACAAAGACACATATCCCCCTTCACAACAATCTATCAGGATCATGAAAATGTGGCACCTCTTTAATAACCTAAAAAAAGAATACACTACCAAATCTCAGTGGGATCATATCTCCCTATCAATATGCGGTGCGATGTGAATTATATAGAAACAAAAATGGTGAGCCCGACATGAATCTTCCACCAAGGTGGTGGTTTACCTAAACCAACCCCCTTCACCTCACCAAAAAAGAGGGGAAGGGGGAAATGACGAATCATAAAATATACATAGGATCAGGATATGCTACTTTGATGGAGTTGTTATTTTATGTATATGTCATATATATATATATATATATATATATATATATATATTATGTTTTCGTAGGGAAACATTCGATCCAAATAGAATCCCAAAAATTAATGCATACATGAACCTCAGTGACCACTACTACAAATATGGATTTTATCAGCGCTAAAAATGGCCTTTAACAACGCTAGAAAAGTGCTGTTAATGCTGACGAAGATAGAAGGGGGGGGGTCCCCTTTATCAGCGCTCCAAAAAGCACTGATAAAGACCCCTTTTATCAGTTCTTTTTTATAGCACTGATAAAACTAAAAAAATTTAAAAAAAATTAAAAAAATACTGCCAATCTCGGGGGGGGGGGGGGCTTTTTACAGCGCTTGAGCCCCCCTTTTTCAGTGCTTTGCTGCTCCTCCAACACCGAACGCATCTCCTACACCCTTTATCAGCGCTAGCCCCTCTAAATCACCCCTGCACGCGCACCCCTACCTCCACCCATATTTGATCTCGAGACCTCCCCCCCCTGCACACCTAATGCCTTTTCCACTCCCATATATTGATTTGTTCACTTATTTATGATATATCTATTTATTTATATATATATTTAGATATATTTATTCCTATAGTGATATATATATATATTAATATATATAGTTATACTAATATATATATATATTTATATTAATATATATATTTATAGTTATATTAATATATATATTTATAGTTATATTAATATAAATATTTATAGTTATATTAATATATATATAGTTATATTAATATATATATATATATATATTTATATTAATATATAGTTATATAAATATTCATATATTGGTATTTTAAATAAAATGGATATTAATTATTATTTAGATAAAGCTAATATATTTTATATGTAAATATGTTTAATTATTTATTTAAAATTTAAAATTTTTGGTGTGAATATATAAAAAATATGTACATATAGTTATATATTTGATTATAAATAGTAGTGAATTATAAAAAACGATAAAATTTCAAAGATATAATATCAATATGAATGTAATACCTTGGAATAAATTCAGTCCCCACCAAAAAAAGCCAATAATACCCCCTTAAATGAGGCTGAAAATCCACAAAATGTTAAAAAATCGGGGTACCCCGACTAAAAAATCAGTTTTGGAGGCCCTCTGGGCCTTTTTTTGCCTTGAAAAAACCTTGATCAGCCCCCCTGGTCACAATGACATAGATCTCGTCACAGGGTTAGATTTGATATGTGGTAGAGCTCAAACGGACACACGGATCAAAAGTTATGGCCGTTTGAAGTTCGAGTTGTGTTTTCAAGGTAAATTGGACATTTTTTTAATTTTTTTAATTTTTTAGTCTTCAATTTGTTATTAAATTACAATTAATCCATAATAATTATAAAATTATTAATTAAAAATATTTTTTAAATTTTTTTATAATCCATTTTCAATTAATATCTTATATATTAAGTATATTAAGTGTAAATGTATATTTATACTTATCTAAAATATATTTAAAAATTATATATTATATTTATATAAATATAAATATATTGATATATTGATATATTAATATATTATTTTTAATTAATTTTTTTTGAAGTCGATCCCTTTATCAGCGCTTTTAAAAAAAGCGCTGATAAAGGACTGCCCTTTATGAGCGCTACTAAAAAAAGCGCTGATAAAGGGGGTACGTTTATCAGTGCTAAAAAAAGCACTGATAAAGGGGTACGTTTATCAGCACTTTTTTTAGCACTGATAAAGGTACCCCCCTTTATCAGTGATTTTTTGTTAGCGCTGATAAAGGGGTGGCGCTGGCCTTACCCAGTTTTGTGGTGGTGGACCCCATAGGCATTTAGGGCCCCGATGAAGAGTAGGACCCCCTCGCCAACCCAACATCTTCAATATTGGGTATTCAACACACTGATTAAAGAGTACCACCAAAATGGTACTCTCCCTACAGTAGAGGCCGCAAGACAATCCCTGCAATCGGTAAAATATTACCATCCAACTCCTCAGCTACGATCGACACCCCAGCAAAACGTAGCCCCTATGGTCTCCTTAACCCATTTTGGGATCCTGTCCCCATAGCTTAATAGAAAATACTTCCCTTATCTCAGGGAGGTAGATGAATTCGATGATGATAACTTCATCCCATCTTCACATGGGTCCTACTCACAGGACCATGTGGGAGAGTGTCACCGCCAACACTGGGTGACCAAGTATCCTCACTCTGAAGAGGATCACATGCTAAGGAAACATGCTGAAGTCCAAAGGATATGACCCCCTTGGGCTACTCATTGAGGGAGGCAAACATATAACTAGGAATAGACTATCACCCTGATTCCTAACGAGGAACTCCACTGTAAAAATGTGGCAGAATTCAATGGGAATACATACAAATCTGACCCCTCCACTCAATCCCACCATGGAAATAGCGTGGACCAATACAAACATGTGCACATTTCTTCAAGTGCTCGCCAGTCCCGCCTTGAAGACAAAGCATAAAATTACAGGCAAATGAAAATATATACTAATGCACAAGAATCCCATCATCCAAAGAGGACGACAACCAGTTACAGGAAGGCACAAATACCTACTACTAAGCCCTCAATCCAAATAGGGTGGAATGAAATTATTAGCAGAGTAAAATTCATATGGATTTATACAGATCTCATGAGAAAAATATAGAAAAAATAGAGTAGATGAAAATTTCAACTCTTAAATATAAATCCCACCAGTCAAATACGATGGAAACTGGAGAAGACAATAGTTTAAAGACACATTCAACTGTCCCGACATTGGAGAACTACCAGTATCCACTAGAACCCTTTGGAGGACTAGAGAATACACAAAATCCTACTCTGATGTCATAATTGGCCTTCATACCCGTTCCATCCAAAGATGTATCTCAAAACATCCTATAAATGATGTAAGATCAAAGATTTATTCCAGATCATATCCTACAAATGTGTCAAGATATCATTTTATTAGTGGAAAAGGCGAGGAACCAGGCCCACGAACTATTTTCCTTGAATGAAATGACTTACCCACAAAATGGGTTAGTCACTCCGGAGTATTTATGCATCCCTACTCCTGTCCAAGAGGGTCGATGACAATAATACATGATACAAAGACAACTAGATCGGGAAAAAATACTCGTTTGAACTGGAGGTTGTTGGTCCAACGTGGTGGCTTCTCTAGGGAAGACATATATCCCAAAAAGAAACTCAAGATGTGTGTGAGAATATCTCGATGGAATCATAGGAACCAACAAAATAGGGACTCGTATATGAAGTCTGTTACCAACAGCAGACGAACCTGGTTACCTGTAAGTGAGTGCACAAAAATGAAATGCTCTAAAGGCAACCAGAAAATGAAGAGCACATACATGATACCACACCTCTATAAGTTGTATTTCTTGAAGCCCTTGAGTATATATAAATAAATTCTCAAGACTCTGTTTGTCCATTAAAAAATTATGGATGTGGCAGTAGTAGTTTCAAATGCCCTTCCATCAATGTTTCTACCAGTAGCTCTGAAGTTCCTCCCCAAAGAACCCATAGTGGATTACTCCGTGGGCCAGGAATGATCAATCACGAGAGCCTATCTCCTGATTCGTTTTGGGAATCCCTCCCCTTGACTAGAAGATCAAACAGTGATAATTCTACCCCCTTACTATTTTCCTCCCTGAGGGTCCTCTCCTGGGTATATTCTATAGATATGCTTCTCCTTATATTCAGAAATGATGTCATAATGGTAGTTCTTACCATGATGAAAACCATTACAAAGGCCCTCCCCACAATGGTATTTGCTGTGAAGTTCTACCTATAGCAACATCAAGTAATGAGAAGGTCCTTCCCTCATTGCAATACACCTTGAAGGACTACATAGGATGTACACTAAATAAATTCTCTCTATATCTAAATATCTAGTTGTGATAGTAGTCCTTTCCATCATTTCAGTCATCAAGATGGTCCTCCCCTCAGGGACATCAAGCATCAAGAAGGTGATTCACTTGCTGCATCCCACCCTAAAGGTCATCCCCAGGGTATACACAATAGGAAAATTCCCCATAGTCATGCATCAAGTTTCAATGGTATCCCTATCCATTGTGTCACCGATTATGAAGGTACTCCCTACAATAAAAATTCAAACTTGTAAGAAGGTCCTCCCCTTTTCAAAAAAAATGTGATAAATTCCTCCTACATTGAGGCACTCAGAAAAATGGTACCAGACATGCTAGACACTCTTCCCATGATGAGTGATATCCTTTCTCAACTAGAAGATGATACACGACCATGCTCATCTTCTGATCCACCCCCCGTATCACTCATATATCAATGAGTCTCCTACCATCTCTACTGCTTGGAACAAAATAATTAAAAAGCAGTCAATCTGGGAATATCATGTAGAGAAGTCCCCAGGAGACCAACAATAAGATATGTTTCTCATGAGAAGACAACTAGATAAGGATAACATACCAGTGATGTATTAAACCACGAACACTTCTCACTTTGACATAATAAAGGATTTTTTATAGGAATGTATGCATAACATTCGCCTCAATATCTGGAATACTCTTCACCAGATAAAAGAAAAATTCTTTCCCTATGAAGGGTATGCAGACCATGTTAACATATTTGGGGAGATTCACCATCTAATCAACTTGGAATCCCTCTCGTCTGCATGGAAGCCACAATCAGAAAGGAAAAATAAAAACCTTGAACTGGCCTACCTCCACACACTGCACAAGTTGTATTTCCTCATCGGTGATTCACCTTCTAGATTTTATATTCGTGGATGGGGTTAAAAGGATCTCTACACTTCACCCCACATCCAGTCCATAAGAACTCATCATAAATGTAATCATGTAATTTCATTACCCAAATGCATAAATAAAATAATATCCCTACTTAAGAAAGGTGGAACACTCAGCAAGAATTGGCCTGGGGTAAGTCTCAAAAGCATCAGGCCTGATGAGGTCAAGCCATCGAGAAGATTATGAGCTAGGAAACCAAGAAAATCTAGAAGGTTTACCACCTAAGGGAATCCAACCAAAAATTAGTGCACATTTCCTTGAAAGTAAATAAATCCCATGGAAACCTAGAACCATACCAGGCTCACACCCGCATGGCCGACATGAAATCAAGAAAGTGTCAATAGAGGCAGCTACCACCGAAATACAGTAATAGACCTACTCTTCAAAACTGGGGGAATTTTTTACTCAAAATACCCCTGTAAGACCAATGAATCTAGGTAATATTTCATCAATGGAAGAGAGTGGCCCATCCCACAGGGATGGGGAAATTTTCACCTCAAATTCCTACACAAAGGATGTCCGGATTCTCCCATTTAAGAGGAATAATGAGTAGAGAGGTCACCCCTTCAGCCTCATCTTGTGGTTCATACCCTACAAAATGAAGGCATATTATAAGGTCAGATCAGGGATCCCTTCAGGTTTATATCCACTATGAAATTCAAAGGATACCAAAAAATGGATGGATAAAGTCCAATAAAATATGCTAGAAGCTCTCCTACCATTCGGCACCAGGTACACTGCCCCCAATGTAGTATGCATCCATGAAAATGGTGAATTTGATCTCCAAAAATCTCATGGAAAATAATAAAAATTGAGAGGTTTCAATAAAATATGGTTCCCTACAAAAGACATCCCACACCAAGCCTTATGGTGTGAATACTCAGAACCAGAGAGCTACCCTAAATTTTGGTGCACCCTTAGCAAACCCATTACTACTTCTCTTAGGGAATCCCCAACAAGGAGAAGAATAAATCCTAGGTCTTCTATAACCCACCTTCTCCACCCCCTGAGAATGTGTCCCCCATGCTTGAGAAAGTATTTTCCAAGTAGGAGGAAGAAATTTAAGACCTAAGGTGAATCAATGCTGAGCTGCGTTAAGGGATCTATCTTGTTGGATGTGTTCCTCAAGAAGAATATCAATAGGTGCTTTAGAGGAGGTGCCCCTACCATAGGAACTCATCTTGGTAAATAAAAATTATCCCAGATGCCCATCCAATATAGCATCGGGACCATCAATCTACCTGAGTTCGGCCTTAAAAGGACATCAAGCCTTCCCTCCACTAGGAAAGTATCTAGAATACATTCTGGAAATACTAGAAAGGATACACATGGATGGGTATCCACCCCAAATTCCAGCAGCACTAACATGTCCATATTTTCTCCTACTACAATTGACCAAGCTCTAGTCCGGTAGGATATGCAAAAAGGGATCTTGAATAGAGTCGAGAAATTGATAGCCTGACTTGAAGCCATAAAAGGGAGGTGCGCTCTGATACAACTAGAGTGAAAATCTTACCCCAATTGGGTGAGAAACACTACACCACCTCCAAACATTTGGAACCCTATAATCTTGGTGTTCAATGGTTCGTGGGACCCCAAAAAACATCTAATGCACTAGGAATCTTACTATGAACCCATTATGGGAAACCCATAGAAACAAGAATTAGTAAAACTCATCTTCTTCCTGAGAACTCTATAGGGTTCAGACTTCGTGTGGTATATTTCCTTTCTAGCTAACTCAATCATAGGCTGGGAGGACCCCCAGTGAATTTTTCTGTTCCATTTCAGTTCGACATTTCATTAGAAAAAAGTCAGTGATATCATGAACTACAAGAAGTGATAGAATGAAAGTGTTTCAGAATTTATCACCAGATGGAAAGGTCTGACTTACTCCCTCAACCAGACACTCCCTCGAAATGAAATTCTCGCTATGTGCATCTATAATATTCGTGATAAATTGTGGAAACTACTCATCATAGTGAATTACACAAGTGGGTTCCAGGATTCCTTCTCCATTTCCCAAAGGATAGAAGAATCCTTGTAGTGGACCAATCTCAAGTCCCGGGTGGGACCATCAGCTCAAAAAAAAAGAATAGGAAAAGATGAAGTGGATTCTGTCATGCTTAAGACAACCCCAACACCAGCTCCAGTTGTTAGGCCTCCACCAAACCGTGCGAGACCCCCAGGACACCAACAGCCATCCCAAAATCAGAAATATGAGCAAAGGGTTTCCAAAAGAAATCACTTTGAGGAACAAAGAAATAAAATCTAATCATTTTTATATGACCAAGTGTGTGGTTACTTCTTAGACCCCATGAATTGAAAATTTCTCTGGCTACCAGAGACAAACCAAGCCAATGAAGTGGGTCTCGATGACCTTCCAAATTATTGTCCCTATCACTGTATACTAGGACACACCATCTGGGAGTGATTCATCTTTAAATATCTCCTACAAAAAATGGTTTATTACAAATAAGTCATGTTGGGTCTCCCTCCAGCACAAGTGGTGTATGTCTCCACCTTATACCTAAGAAAGGAAGAGCACTGGAAAATAGTCACCAAAAAAAAGAAGAAAAAATTTAAAAATTGGTTGACTCGTAAAATAGTAAATTGAGCTCATGGAATGCTCTAGGAATAGTTTAAACAACCAACCGTTCCCCTAATTTCTCTTGATGCAGCACAACCATCATTGTTATCCCCACAATCTTATGAGGGATAGAAGGGTAGATTGTAAGAGAAAGAATATGAGCGTTCACCAAAGATGAAATCATCCTTGACACTTTAGGTCTTCATGCCAGAAGGATTGAAAGTATAGGAACCACACTACCAAATGGGAAAAAAGCATCGCCCCGCCAAATGGGACAACGAACACCACCCCACCAAAGAACACCATCTGAAGAAGATAGTCAGACATAATCACTGTCAGATCAAGAACTGATATTCAGATCCATTAATGTCATTTAGTTGATAGACCCATTCTATGAGGGAGACTATGGACACAAGATTTAATTCCCCATGTCCAACCAAAGAGCGGGAGGAAGAGGCCACAAAGGATGAGGGTTTCTAGTAAGTCATGATCATGGCAGGAGTCAGATTCCCAACCACCCCTTAACACAAACCGTTAATGTCTCTTAAACTCATAGATGGACCCTCCAACAGATACAATAGGAAAAAGAGTGTTTTTATACACCTTCTGAAAGAAATATGAATCAAATCATATTAGAATATCCATTAGAGGAAAAACATAGGTCTAATCGCTCAAGGCGTACATGAAGACCAGTTCGACCAAACTCAGAAAGCATGAAATCACCATCAGATCCTGTCACAGAGGCTGGACCATTTACATATGGGGATCAATCCCCAAAAGCTCCCATGAAAGAGCATCCCCAAGCTAGGAAACACTGGCCATCAGAGAAGAAATATGATATTATGAAGTATCTATCCTCAATACCAGAAAATCTATCAATCCTAGATTCCTTTAATCTGTCAGCAGACCTCAGGGAGGCACTCATCAAAGCCATACTAAGTCCCATGGAATTTGAAGCCGAAGTAGTAGCTACCAAAGTCTATTGGAAAATGATCAATCCAAAATAATTCTAGGATGTCATCTACTTTATAGATCTAGATGAATATTCTATCATGCAAGGACACATCAAACCCTTATATGTTTCTAGAAAGATAAATTTCATTGATTTTTAGAAAATCTTCATCAACAATGGATCATGAGTCAACCTCATCCCACTGTGAACACTTATTCAGTTTGGATATGATGAGGATGGTCTAAAACCCAACACAATAACTTTACTGGGATATGAAAAAGTGAGTAGTATCTATTGGGATGAATCAAGCTTAAAAATGGGCTTGGTGACCTCATGTATGATTCTGAGTTTCTAGTAGTGCGTGAAAGTACAGACTTCAATGTCTTGTTGGGGAGGCCTTGGCTGAATAAACATGTTGTGATTCCTTCATCATACCATCAGTGCAGTAAATATTGATCTAATGGGATAAAAGGTACATTTCACACCAATAAATCCTCATTCGAATCCTATGAGTTTCATTACATCAATGAAGGGTTCTATGAACTGAATGGGAAGTAGTATTTGGATGATGATGGTGATTGGATCACCTCCCCAAACAGATTGGAAATGGATCCTAATAATCCCCTTAAACAACTTAGGGAAGAGTATATATTACCTATCAACCAAGTTGAGTGCATAAGTTCATGCTCAGATAAGGACTCAACCATCTGCATGATTTCTGTTATGGCCGCCAAGACGAAGGACACTAAAAATCACACTGAGCCCTATAATGATAGGGATGGATAAAAAAAATGCTCCCAACCCTTTCTTGAGGCCCCATATAGTTCCCACCAAACTCAAAAAAAGGATATGCCCTGTCACTAAAATAAATCAAGGAAATTCTTTCCTCTTGATAAAACTCACCACAGTCAGTCAGGGAAAAAGGAGATGTTTCAGTTTCCATAAATTAGAGTTGTGATTTCTCTCCCAACATAGGAGAGTTAATATCAAAAATACTCTATCCATTAGAATATTAAGAAGATATTTAACATGATAAATAATAGTAAGAAGAAGAAGAAGAAGAAGAAGAAGAAGAAGATTGAGAAGAATAACTCAAGGGTGACCCCATAATTTGAGGAAGGCATCTCCACTACTATAGATTAACTCAGAGAAATAAATCTGGGAATAGAAGAAGATCCACTCCCCCACTCTAATTAGTGTGACCATGACATCCTAAGAGTAATAGGTGTATGCTTAATTTTTGAAGAGACAATGAGATGTGTTTTCTTGGAACTATATAGAAATTATAGGCCTCGATCCCGAGGTTTCCACTCATCACATCAGTTTTTCAGAAGACAATCGCAGCTATAAGAAGGCTGCTAAAAGGACTCACCTGAAACATGATACCAAAATAAATGTTGAAGTTGAAAAACTAATAAAAGCCAACATAATCCATGAAGTCCAATGTCTAATCTGGATATCAAACATAGTCCCTTTAAAAAAGAATAATGGACATATTAGAGTCTTCAGTTACTTTAGGGACCTTAATCGGTACTGCCTAAAAGATGGTTTCCTGGTCCCGATCACAAAATTGCTGGTCGATGCAACCACTGAATATGAGGCCCTATCTTTTATAGATGGATATTTTGGATACAACCATATCCAAATGGCTCGAGAAGATAAATAAGTCATTGATTTCAGGCCCCCCATGAAGTATTATACTATAAAGTGATGCCATTTGGTATGAAAAACTTCGGTGCTACAAACCAATGTTCCATGCATCTAATTTTCAAGACCATCCTAGGAAAATTTGTTGAATGCCACATCGAGGATCTGGTGGTTAAATCAAGATAGTTCTCAAACCACCTGATAGATCTAGAAACTATCGTCAATAAACTACGATAGCATAGTCTAAAGATTAATCCCCTAAAGTGTGATTTTAGCATCACCTATGATAAATTTCTCAGCTCCGCAGTACTCCATCACAACATTGAAGTTGAACCTGATAAGACAAAAACCATCCTTGGTATGTATCTACCTCTCAAAATTATTGAGTTGAGGGGTCTCTAGGGAACTTGGCCTATATTAGATACTTCATAGCAAACCTTGTAGGTAATTTTTTTCTTTTCACTAGGTTGATGAAAGAAATGGTCACATATCAGTGGGATAATGATTCTCAAGAGGTATTTGACAATATCAAAATTTATCTCTGAATACCACTGGTGTTGATGCCTCCAGTCGAGGTAAGACCACACGTCTTGTACGAAACCGCCTTGGAATGGTCATTAAGCACTTTAATCAATCATAAGAATGATTCTGGCAGTGAGAATAGTCTCTACTACATCAACCGAACAATGATTGATACCGAGACTTGATATTGAAGAATCAAAAATAATTTCGTGGACCTAATCTTTTCATTTTATAATTTCAGGCATTACCTACAGCACCATGAGGTCCATTTGGTCTCCTGTTGCCTACTACTCAAGTATATCCTCATCCATCCTATGATAACTTGAAACATATCATGGTGGGAAGTTATCCTCCAACAGTTTGACATATGGTATGCCCCCCATAAATCCATCAAATGCTAGGCATTAACATATTTCCTAGAGGAACACCACTCAGAAGAAATGACCCCATTGGATACTGAACATCACGATGAAGTAGTATTATCCATCCAAGAAGACCCCCAAACATGGGAAATGTACTTTGATGACACTTCAAGAAGACTAATAGGAAAAAGGATGGAGGATCCCAAGCTCAACAATGTAGGGTTTGTTGTTATACTCATATATCTAGAAAATGATATTTTTCCTTACACTTTCCTACTTTCATATGGGTGAACCAATAATGAAGCAGAATACAAGGACCTCATTACACTCCTAGATCTAGAACTTCATGCACAAGTTGAATGCCTGAAGGTAAAAGGTGATTTAGAGCTAGTCATTAAGTATGTTAATGGTGAAAAATATATTAATAATGAAGTATTGGTACATTTTATGAACCATGTTTGAGAGCTAATCACATAATTCCTATCATAACCAACACTGAATTATTTTCCCTGGTCACAAAATTCTCAAGCTGAGGCATTGGAAAATGCAACCACTGCCCTGGATGATCCAATCCAGGATAAAATAGTCATCATAATTTCTCACCGTCAGATGGTCTCGTAATTCATTTCAAACAATATGGAAGAAATTGATGAGATTGGCCCCATTATAGAGCCTAACGATCACACCACCGGCTAGATGAATCCTATAGAAAATTATCACCACAGGGGGGAACTCCCACCAGATAGGTCTAGAAGAGAATAGATCTAGAGGCAGTCTATCAACTTTGTTTTCTACAATGGAACAAACCAAGAAAAGGTTCTCTATAAATGAGGCCATGATGGATTCATTCTTAGGTGAATTGATGGAGAAAATACTATTTCCATAATGAAAGAAGTGCACACCAATTCTTGTGGAGCACACCAATTAGAAGCCAAGTTATCTCAACAAATTTTAAGGCTTGGATACTATTAGCCCACTATGATGTAGGATTGCCCCATATTCACCCTAAAGTTCCATTCATGCTAGGTTCATGCCAATTTCATTCACCAAACATCGGAGTTACTTCCCGCAACTAATTAATCTTGTCCATTTTCAATAAGGGGATTGGATGTTTTGGGAACATATCCTCCCACAAAAGCCAGAAAATTAAAGTTAATTCTCACAAAATCCGATTACTTATCTAAATAGGTGGAAGTCATACCCCTTAAATAGGTCAGGACAAAAAGAATTGTTATATTAGTGAAATCCAACATCATTACTAGATTTATTGTCCCTCATACAATACTGATGGACTATGGCACCAAATTCTACTCTACTGAGTTGGAAATGTTATACCAAGAGTATGTAATTAAAGCCAACTGTTTATCATGCTACCATGAAGTAGATAATGAGAATATAGAGGCTTTAAACAAGACTATGTCCGACATACTCTAGATGATGGTATACAAGGATAAGAAATCATGGCCAGAAAATATCCTCTATGCTTTATGGGCTTACCAGACCACAACCTGTACTTCCACTCAGGAAACCACGTAGTCACTAGTTTATGGAGAAGAAGCGGATTTTCCCATTGATGTTCAAATGCTATCACTATGCAGTTCCATTTGTAATCAATTTTCCATATATGAGCAATCAATGAAATGCTTATATGAGTTGGATTAGCTGGATGAGAAAATGTTTCACTCTTTTCTCCATTGAGAAGTATACCCAAATTGGATTGCATGAGCCTTCAACTAAAAGGTTCTCCTTTGGTCTTTCCTAGAAGGAGAGACAGTGTTGGTCCTCAGAACCTCGATGATTCTTAATTCAAAACCCCCAAATCTTGAGACAAAATGGTAGGGTCCATATGTCATACATAAGTTCTTATATGATTGAGCATATTCCTTGATATCAATGAATGGAAGACTCATCACAGCTCCCACCAATAAAAGGTTTTTGAAAAAAATACTTCACGTAATGGTGAAAAATACATCTTAGCTGCAAGTCGTTAAATTGCATAGTGACATGAATCATCCTAATCACAAGACGATAAAATATAGGTTCAAAATCATCCTAACCACATGAAATTAAAATGTATGGATTCTACCCTTACTGTAAGACATTAAATTGCACGGTTTTTAAAGAACTACATATAGCTTAATTCTTATTCATCAATGGGATGCGTAGTGATGCCTCGACCCTTGATCTTGGACCATCCATCTCATGAAATGTAATACCCGTATTATATCCTCTATCACCCCATAATATTAGGGAAATCCTTGTCACTACTTGTTTATAACATCAAGTATAACTCACTTGAGCTTAGAATCGATGGTAAGGTTTCACTTGCATAAACAAATCATAGAGGAATATGATAGAACCAACCCCATAGGGGATGAAACTAAAATCCCCCCTCCTTGTGTATGGACTAGACCTATTCGGGAAAGGAATTTACATAACTATTTTTGGCTTGATTTCTATCCTTGTAGGATATATAGGGACACTCAGATTTAACATCCTAGTCCAGCCACTCAAATAAAAAAATTCCCCTTCCTCCATGCATAGGTTATACTTGTACAGTCGAATGCCTGAAAAGTCCCTAACCACATGACATCAAACAACAAGGTCAGTCAAGAATCATGTGCAGATACAATCCCCGAAATTATGAGGTCCTGAAAATTCCTCTGACTCCCTGCATATTAAAATGAAAAGAAACGATGGAACCTCTAGGTCTGAATTCCGACAACCAAAAGGTGTCAAAAGATCATACTTTCCCCTACATGCGAGTCATATATATGTATAATCTTCTATGGTTCATGGATAATCATATTCTGGATATTTCTAACATTCTAATACAAATTTTAACCCTATGTTAAACTCCATACTTTGGGAAATCTTGGGTCCCAACAAACATTCATGGCCATCAGATATGGGAGGCCAGTGTCCTACGAACACCTTTCTTTGACTATGCAAATGATGCCCCAGTGACTCTAAATATGTTTCATATAAAATGGTCATCAACCAAAGAAATGTTTTCCTGAGGAGAGTCATCTCCTACCTCGGTAAGCCAAATTGATTCCAAGACCCATGTCATTCCTCCTGATCCAAGTCCCACTTGGGACTATAGTTTACACCTTCTATCATCGTTTGTGTCTAAGGAATTCCAGAATATCCCAACCATGATTTACTCAAAGCTATTTGTGTAATTTGTGATGAGTTGTCTTTACAATATGATAAAAAACTATGTTGTCGATGTACTTACAGCATGATGCTAAATTTCTAGATAATAAGTGTCCCGGATACATGACATTAAACTGCACCAGACAATGGAAATGCTTAGATTCTTATCTTGGCTCAGCCTCCTCAAACAAAATGCCTTTCCTTCCTTTGTATAGGCTAGACCTCCACAACGAATGTTCATCAAGAATCATGTTTAAATTTATTTACCCCTAATAAATTTTTGGTAGACTTGAATATTACAATTCATAATTAGCCACATAAAGTATTGAAATGTACCCTTCTCTGTGCATGAATTGGATCAGAGTAGAGAATCCCCGAACAAGTAATATCTATAGAGCTACTTATGGGTAATCTTATTTCCTATCTTTCACATCTGGATTACCCTAATTCCACCACACATGATGATAAATTATTTCAGATTCGTCCTAGATACGTGATGTTAAACTGCAGAGCATTGGTCTAAGCATAAAATGCTTCTTGCCATTGATTATGCTATTCTTAAGCGGTGACCCGAAATCCTCATAATCCCTTGTTTTTCACACTAAGAATAGATCATGTGATCTTAGGGATTTCTAAAGGAGATCCACCATGACATCATGGAAAATTAATTTAGGATTTTGGTCCTAGAATCCTGACACTAAAAGGCATGTTATGGTTCCCTTCCCCATAAGGATCCCCATTTCCTGATCGTATGATGTAAAGCTGAAGTATACTCTAAATATGGGACAAACCCCTCACCCTATGGATGAACCATATATGTGTAGTGGATTACTCGATCCCATGGTAAAATTATAGCCCAAACGTTTTTAATGTATCGAAATAGACTCCGTCCATACATCAAATCCATTCTTTGAGTAATATTGGATCCCCATAACCCTCCATGGACATCGAAGATGGAAGGCCAGTGTTCTTCAGAAACCTTTTTCTAACTATGCACATCAATCCCCTATGGCTCTGTATATGTCTCCTACAAAACGGCCATCAATAAAAGTAAAATTCTTCTACAAGAGAGTCATTTCCTATCTCAGTATGCCTAATGGCTCCCAAGTCACGTAACATCCCTCCTGATTCCAGAACACTCAAGTTCATATATTACATTATCCTCCCTACCCACGTCCTAGATATATTAGAACATCCTGTCCTGATTCACCACTGGTATCTTTTAAGGATTCTATAAAATAAAGGTGCCCCATCCCTATGCACGAAGTTAATCCCAGTACAAAAAAAAAACAAAATACCCCCACCTATTTTTGGTTTTCCCAATAATGTTTAGCCAAAGAAATGTCCCATTTTCATGTTTAGGTTCATCCCCTTCCATAATCCATACACCATGTCCAAAAAGGTCCCAATATTCATAATCCTTCATGGCCATTGGATATAGAAGGGCAGTGTCCTATGAACACCTTTGTTTGACTATGCATATCATGCCCCACAGGCTCTATCTATGTTGCCTACAAAATGACTGTCCACCAAAGGAAAATTCATACATATGATATTTCTTTCTAGTTTATGTATGCCCAAATGAAATTTATATCCCATATCACTCCCCAGATTCGGTAACCCCCTAGATTATAGTTTACCTAATTTTTCCTCTTTCAAATTTTTAAAGATGAAAAGAATTTTTAATTGAACTAATGAATCATTTACTATCCCTTGGTTAGAGTAAAATGATCTCCCATAATAGGTTTCAAGTTTCTTGGTTGTATAATGTTAAACTATACCATTCACCGGCTCTCCCTTACACAAGTGAAATTTATATGGGAGTGGTTTCCCATTCAATGCCTTTATAAATTTCCTTAATACTTTCAGACATCATCTCTCGAATAGGCTATCCACTATGGTTCCCAACCTTGAAACAAATAAAAACTATTATAAATCTCTCATTCCATCATAAATGGAAGGCCAATGTCTTGCAAACACCTTTGTTTGACTATGTACATCATTCCTCGATGGTTATGCATATATTACCTACAAAACCGCCATCAACCAATGGAAAAATCATCCCCAAGAGAGTCCTTTCCTTCTTCTATACACCTAAAATGGATTCTAACCCTCATATACATCCAAAACTCAAAACGTCAGGGTAAAGAAAAACCATTCATTAATGTTTGAGAGTTATTAATATATTCTCGGCTAATGAATCCCAAATTGGGCCCCCAACCCTTTCAATTTTGGTCAATGTTGTTCGACCTAAAACATTAGTGATAAGTCTATTTGGAAAGACCATAAACATCCAACAAAAAAGACGCAATACTACCCATAGTGAAAAACCTTTAAGGGTACCCATGGATAAAAGTTGTGTACTAGGTCATTAAACTTATACAATGTATTATTTTTGAAAAAAATGTTGATCTATCAAATACTCAATGAAACATAAATCTTTTTAGGTCGAAAACCCACAATGGGTGGCCTAAGAAAAAGTCAAGTTATACCCACTAATACTGTACCAAATAGGCTTAGGAAACAATTAGGGTAATAATGTATAAGGAACAATAGTTCGTGAAGTTTTCTATATAACCCTAGGAATAGTCGAACTACGCTCACTAAGTCCCGCGACTCAAGAAAAAAATAGATCCCGATTCGATGATTTTAATTTACCCGTTTTAAATCAAGGTTAAAAATTAATACCAAATCAAAATAATTTTTATATGGTTGATTGTGATTAGTTGACATTACATAATAAGGAAAGGGAGAAGAATTGGAGGGTGAAATAGTTCAATTCTATTCTATAAAGATATGGAGTTCATCTATAGCTTGGAGCATCTCCTTGCGAGTGGGACATGATCATTACAAGTGATGTTAGGTAGAATATCAATGTTGCATCAATAATTGATGTGGCTTCTCAATAGACTGATGATGTTTTAATAAGTTCACATCCTCGACCTTCGCACCTACTTGTAGCACTACTGTGTCCTTCATAGTTATGTGGCCAGTATGTTATCCCTCTTCCATTTTTCATCACCCCTCCTCAACAGCAACCACGACACAGGTCCGCTCCTGATTAAGTCCCCCTAACTTCTAGATTTACTACTTCACTTTCTAGTCAAGTTATTCCACTAATTAATCTTTCTTTGTGATCTCATGTTATAGACTCGCAATAGCTCTATCTTGATTGGGAATTTTATCAATGAGTATTTTTTTGTAGTAGCATGATGAACCATTTAATCTATAATAGAAAGTTGATATTCAAGTGTTCCAGTTTCTTCCCTAGTAGCAACCACTTGTCTCACTATATCATAGATTCCTTGATATCTAAATCCCCCAAATACTAGGATAACAAACTGGTGGTGTAGCTTCGGAAACTTCACCAATATCTCATCCAATGGATTTTGAGAAATTAATCTCCAAACATTCCTCCATGCCTTTTGACAGATGGGATGAAGGTTGACCAGGCCTTTTTAGTCAGTCTCTAAGTCTCTCCCAGATGAAAAAATATAGTTAGGGATGAATGTAACAAGAGTAGAACTCGATTTAGTGGCTACAACATGACTCAAGCCCTCAACGGCCTCACCTCTAATTATTGCAATGGATGATAGAGTAGGAACATCAACCGCAATTTCTAACTCTTGTGGCTATAATTTTGAAAGTATAGGATAGGTGGGTAAATATCCCCAACTCATGAAATAGAAAAAAGGTAGTACAATTGATAGAATAGATAACTAACCATCATCTACTGAATCTTCAATACCTCCCACCTCTGTGACCATATCACTGTCCTACAATGGTGGCACTACATCTTCAATCAGCAGTCATGCCCTATGGTCACTAAAGGGCAGCAATGGCCCGAGAAAGTGCCCAAATTTAATGTAAACCTCCAAGATATCCCCTAGAAGGATGCTCACTATTATCAGGCATTTAAGAATGATCAGTTCGAAAAAGGATACTGGTATTTACAATCTGGGGTCCGAGACCACATCTTCTCTAAAAACTGGACAAAAAGGCACGATAGTCTGCTCCATGTTTTTAAAGGCTCGGAAAATATCCTCCCTTGTGGTTGTGAATTCTAAAGGGATGGAGTCAGCATGTGAATATGGAGTATCAACATCCTCATGGACTCCCTATATAGAGTAAAATCCCATTTGATTATGAATTATTGGTTCATCAAGACTTAAATCCACTATCACATCTTATGGAGATTGGGCCTATTCAGTAGATTTATCCCCTTCCATCAAGGTTGTCCTTTTTGTCTCCATAGGAATAGGCTCAACTTGTTAAAATGAGGCCACAAATTCTAGATGCACATCTATTATTAGGGAAGAGTTTGAATGAGTAGGAGAAGGCATTTCTAAAGGGTCGAAAATACCCCGGGCCTCCTCAGTTTGCCTTGTTCTGCTACCTTGGTTAGTCACAATTACTTTAAACCCTTCCTCCACCATAAATGGAATGAGAGATGCAGATACTTGAGAAAATTCCATCTAGTTTCCAATAGGCCTTGTATCAAAATACACATGCTATAGTCTGTCAACGAGATAAGGCTACTCAGTTTTACCACCAAGTGAATAGAAAATTACTTGTGATTATGCTCAAAATGTGTCTTGATAGTTGGGACACAGGCTTTCATTTCTTTAATTTCATGGAGATGGTTCCTGAATAAGATCACCCAGAGGAGCCAGAGGGGGAAATTCCCTAGAATGGTTTGCGATGACTGCTTCCATGGGTTCTTGGGCTTTAGAAGATCCTTACTCATCCCCCCCCCCCACAATCATAAGTGTACACTCCCCAACTACGGTGCCCCTAGGGGAATAAATCAGGGAATGAATAGTTTCCTGAGACCCGATGAGCTCATGAAAATTAAGGGGGGGGGATTTAGTATCATCACATCAAATGAATTAAAATATAGTGTTTTTATATAGAACAAAATCTCCCAAGATGTTCATCGACTGAGGGAGTACTTCTGTCAATTCTACTTGGTCAGAACAATAATGCCTATCTCTATGGATGTGAAGACACTTGTCTATTTCCTTAAAATAAGAAGACACGTCATCAGGCTCTTCTTCATTATAAATACAGGTGGGGGAAATGAATCCTCCAAAACCTAGATGGTCGAAGCATCCTACTTGAAGTTGTCTCCAAATATCTTTATCAGAAGTGTTTTCCCTTAGTTCTTCCTAGATGCTCCAAGTGTCTGTAAATGCAACTATGATTGGGATGGACAGTGATGGAGGATTGGCATGGGGGAGCGAAGAGGGTATTATCAGCCATAAATGCTTCCTGAATGTTTTTGTAGTCTCGGGACCCCTAGGAGACGAATGCTTAAGTGACTTTGGGAGAAGATAAAGAATATTTTCCCATTGTCGCCACATTAGGTGAGTTAGAAACATCGTCATCCTTGTCATCATTTTCAGGTCACAACATGGAAAGTACCCGATGCGAGTATTTGGGATGACCATTCCGAGAGTGGATCAGAGTCTCGATGTCCTATAGGTAATGACCCACCTTCTTAGGATCCTCATCAAAATATACATCAACAGGTGCTGACACATAACTAATGTTAGTAAGGGAAACATCCCTAGTATAGAGGAGCTTCCATAAATCATGAGGGAACTAGTCGTGAGTGGATTTGAGACATTTTAAATGATATCATTGCCTCCAGGACACTAGAAAATCAGTCTCAAAAGGGATATATGGTTGGATCTCAGTAGCAGCTTTGGAATCTCATTCAGACACCAATGAAGTCACGACCCCATATTTCACAAAATTCCTCAAGGGAGAGTTGATATTTTTTTGAAGGAATTTTCCTAGCTGAGAGTCACTACTAGAAAAACAGGTATTTGCGACGGGGCAATTGCGACGGGATCCCGTCGCAAATAGACATTTGCGACGGGGGCCCGTCGCAAATAGCCCGTTGCTGAAAACGCCGTCGCAACTACACTTATTTGCGACGGCCCCGTCGCTAAAGCCTTTTTTTGCGACGGTCATTCTCCCCGTCGCAAATAGTATTCCGTATTTTTGTAAAAAATCTTTTAAAATAGTTTTTGCGACGGGTCCCGTCACAAAAACTATTTTTTAAAAAAAATAAAAAATATTAATAATACTAGTATTTGCGACGGGCATGGTATCCCGTCGCAAATACTGTTTTAAAAAATAAAAATAAAAACCTATTAATAATACTAGTATTTGCGACGGGCATAGTATCCAGTCGCAAATACTATAAAAAAAATAAAAAAAAATAAATTATTTTAATTAATATAATAATAATAGAATTATAATTCAAAAATAAAAAATAATAAAATATTAATAAATGATTTAATTAATATAATAATATTATAATTATAATTCATAAATAAAAAAAATATTAATAAGTTATTTTAATTAATATAAAAATAATAGAATTATTTTACATTCAAATATTAAAATAATTCAAGTATTACAAAAAATATAATTAAATTATAATATTATAAAATTTTAATATATATATATATAATTTAATATTATAAAATATAAATAATATTATTATTCATATTAATATTGTTATTTAAAAATAAAATATTATTAATATTTTATAATGAGACAGAAACTACGAATAGAAAAAAAATATTTTGATTTCACAAATTTTATAATAGAAATACAAACTCTAATCTGAAGGAGGGGGGAGGTGGGGGATCTGCAGATGGTGGTGTAGGAAACTCCATCCCTAAAGCATGAGTGAGTCGGCGCATGTACTCCATCTGCTCCTGATGCTGCTGCTGCCACCGACTCGCCTGCTCCTCGTACAACTGCTGCTGGCGTCGACGCTCCTACTCATGCTGCTGACGCATCTGCTCCTGCTCCTGTCGGAGACTCTCTATCTATGCAGTCTGAGATCGCAACTGATCCTCATACTATGTAGAAGAAGATGCACGAGCTCCTCCATGAATGAGCATAAATGCTTTGTTCTCTCCCATACAGTAAGGACATGATTTCTGACCATGTGTACTCCAGCCAGATAACATCCCATAAGCCGTGAAGTCACTTATTGTCCACATCAATGCTGCTCTCAGTATGAAATTCTGTTTCGTTGCAACATCATATGTACTTACACCAGTACTCCACAATAAATTTAATTCATCAATCAATGGCTTCAAATAAACATCAATATTTTTCTTCGGATGTCCTGGAATTAGTAAAGTCAAAAAGATATATGGCTCCTTCATCAACATCCATGGAGGTAAATTGTACGGAGTTAAAAAAACAGGCCAACATGAATATTGACTACCATAAGATCCAAACGGACAGAAACCATCAGTGGAAAGGCCCAGTCGAACATTTCTAGTTTCTAAAGCAAAGGATGGATGCACTCTATCAAAATTTTTCCATGAATCACCATCAGCTGGATGATTCAAGCTTTTATCGGTTGAAATATTCTCTTTATGCCATTATATCATTGTCGCTGTATTCTTAGACATGAATAAACGCTGAAGTCTGGATGTAAGCGGAAAATATCTCAACTGTTTTACAGGAATCAAACCAGACTTCCCGTGTTGTCCTTCTTTATATCTCAGTTGCCCACATGTGGGAAAACTATCCAACGACTCATTTTCCCCAGAATATAAAATGCAGTCATTTGAACATGCATGAATCTTCTGACAAGTAAGTCCCAAATTTCGAACCAGCCTCTTACTTTCATAGTAATTTGCAGGTAAAACATTTCCTTCGGGTAACAGTGTTTTCAGCAAAGAAAATATCTGGTCAAAACAGGTGTTTGACATTCCGTTATCTGATTTGATAGCCATAAATTTTGCAACTGCTTCTAATTTGCTCATCTTGCAGCCAGGATATAATGCATCCTCAGCAGACTTCAACAACTCATAAAATTCAGACGGTACCAACTCAGGATTTGAAGCTATATCAGCCGGAGTTTCTGTATGTTGAACAGATGAACCTGCAACATCATGTACTAAATCTTGAAACTGGGATGGATCCGGAATCAAGTTGGTATCACCTGCTCTGGAACTGCGTTCACCGTGTTGATACCAAAAAACATAATCTGCTTGAAAACCAAAACGCAAGAGATGTTCCCCCACTTTGTCAAACGTGTCAAACGTTCTCAATGCACATTTTCTACAAGGGCATTTTATTTTTCCTTCTGAAACAAATTCTGGATTTGATGCCGCAAATGATAAAAAAATCTCCACACCCTCTATATATACTGGATTTAAACTAGAACCATTTGGATTTCTACGTTGATTTATCCATATGCGGTCATCTAATAATGACTGTCGACGACCTCGTTGTTCCATATTTTTCTATAAAATATAAAAGCATTACTGATTTTGAATAATTTGTTAGAAAAAACACTCAAGCAAGGATTGAATATATTGAGAATAAAGCAAAACCTGTTACAAATATTGATAATTTTAATATTATATTGATTATTTTTTTTTTAATAATACTAATATAGTTTTTTCATAAATATTAATTATATAATAATAACATTATTACATTATTAGTATATTTTATTATTAATATTAAAATAATATAATTTTCTATATTATATAAAATTCTCCTTTCATCTATGTGTTTAACATTCTGTCTCCACATGTAATATTGACATTCACTTTCATCTCTCCATTGGCGAGTAGGTTGATAATTTTGAAAAAGAATGCCAATATTACATGTGGAGACAGAAAACACATAGAAAAAAAAGATAATTGTATATAATATAGAAAATTATTTTATTTCAATATTAATAATAAAATATACAAATAATGTAATGAGGTAATTATTCCTAATTATTGGTAATTATTCCTAATTATTGGTAATTATTCCAAATTATTGGTAGTTATTCCAAATTATTGGTAGTTATTCCAAATTATTGGTAGTTATTCCAAATTATTGGTAATTATTCCAAATTATTGGTAATTATTCCAAATTATTGATAATTATTCATAATTTTTGGTAATTATTCCTAATTATTACTAATTATTAGTAATTATTGCTAATTATTACTAATTATTGCTAATTATTACTAATTATTGCTAATTATTTCTAATTATTGCTAATTATTACTAATTATTACTAATTATTACTAATTATTACTAATTATTACTAATTATTAGTAATTATTGCTAATTATTACTAATTATTGCTAATTATTACTAATTATTGGTAATTATTACTAATTATTGGTAATTATTCCAAATTATTGGTAATTATTCCAAATTATTGGTAATTATTCCAAATTATTGATAATTATTCATAATTTTTGGTAATTATTCCTAATTATTACTAATTATTAGTAATTATTGCTAATTATTACTAATTATTGCTAATTATTACTAATTATTGCTAATTATTACTAATTATTGGTAATTATTACTAATTATTACTAATTATTACTAATTATTACTAATTATTACTAATTATTAGTAATTATTGCTAATTATTACTAGTTATTACCAATTATTACTAATTATTACCAATTATTACTAATTATTACCAATTATTGGCAATTATTGGTAATTATTGGTTAGTGTTGTTAATTATTACTAAATATTGGTAATTATTGGTAATTATTACATATTATTGTTAATTATTGTTAGTTATTACTAATTATTATTAATTATTACAAATTATTACTAATTATTGGTAATTATTACTAATTATTACTAATTATTGGTAATTATTACTAATTATTGGTAATTATTACTAATTATTGGTAATTATTCCTAATTATTACTAATTATTGGTAATTAATACTAATTATTTGTAATTAATACTAATTATAGGTAATTATTACTAATTATTTGTAATTAATACTAATTATTGCTAATTATTGCTAATTATTGCTAATTATTGCTAATTAATACTAATTGTTCCTAATTATTCCTAATTATTACTAATTATTCCTAATTATTACTAATTATTGGTAATTATTACTAATTATTACTAATTACTGGGAATTATTACTAATTATTACTAATTACTGGGAATTATTACTAATTACTGGTTATTATTACTAATTATTCCTAATTATTACTAATTATTCCTAATTATTACTAATTATTGCTAATTATTGCTAATTATTGCTAATTATTACTAATTATTGCTAATTATTGCTAATTATTGCTAATTATTCCTAATTATTGCTAATTATTGCTAATTATTGCTAATTATTGCTAATTATTGCTAATTATTGCTAATTATTGCTAATTATTACTAATTATTACTAATTATTACTAATTATTACGAATTATTACGAATTATTACCAATTATTGGCAATTACTAATTATTACTAATTATTCCTAATTATTGCTAATTATTGCTAATTATTGCTAATTATTGCTAATTATTGCTAATTATTGCTAATTATTGCTAATTATTGCGAATTATTGCTAATTATTGCGAATTATTACTAATTATTGCTAATTATTGCCAATTATTGGCAATTATTGGGAATTATTGGCAATTATTGGCAATTATTGGTAATTATTGGTAAGTATTGTTAATTATTGGTAAGTATTGTTAATTATTACTAAATATTGGTAATTATTGGTAATTATTGTTAATTATTACTAATTATTGTTAATTATTACTAATTATTACTAATTATTACTAATCATTGGTAATTATTACTAATTATTGGTAATTATTCCTAATTATTACTAATTATTGGTAATTATTACTAATTATTGGTAATTAATACTAATTATTGGTAATTAATACTAATTATTGGTAATTAATACTAATTATAGGTAATTATTACTAATTATTGGTAATTAATACTAATTATTGGTAATTAATACTAATTATTGGTAATTATTACTAATTATTTGTAATGTTTCCTAATTATTGGTAATTTTTCCTAATTTTTCCTAATTTTTCCTAATTTTTCCTAATTTTAGGTATTTATTACTAATTATTACTAATTATTGCTAATTATTGGTAATTATTGGTAATTATTAATAATTATTGGTTATTATTGGTAATTATTTCTAATTATTCCTAATTATTCCTAGTTATTCCTAATTATTCCTAATTATTACTAATTATTACTAATTATTACTAATTATTACTAATTATTACTAATTATTACTAATTATTAATAATTATTACTAATTATTACTAATTATTTCTAATTATTCCTAATTATTACTAATTATTCCTAATTATTATTAATTAATGGTAATTATTGGTAATTATTGGTAATTATTGGTAGTTATTGTTAATTATTACTAATTATTACTAATTATTGGTAATTATTGGTAATTATTACTAATTATTTCTAAGTATTGTTAATTATTGGTAATTATTCCAAATTATTGGTAAGTATTACTAATTATTGGTCATTATTACTACTTATTGGTAATTATTACTAATTATTACTAATTATTGATAAATATTACTAATTATTACTAATTATTGTTAATTATTACTAATTATTACTAATTATTCTTAATTATTGATAATTATTGATAATTGTTCCTAATTATTAGTAATTAAATGAATAATTATGAATAATTAGGAATAATTACCAATAATTACAAATAATAACATTATTAATATATTTTATTATTAATATTAAAATAATATAATTTTCTAATTTATATACAATTCTCCTTTCATCTGTGCGTTTTCTATCTCCACATACAAATAATACATGTGAAGACAGCAAACACACAGATGAAAAGAGAATTGTATATATATAAAAAATTATATTATTTTAATATTAATAATAAAATAGACTAATAATGTAATAATGTTATTATTCCTAATTATTGGTATTTATTACTAATTATTAATATTTATTCTTAATTATTAAAAATTATTACTAATTATTAAAAATTATTACTAATTATTCCTAATTATCATTAACTATGAACAATACTAATAATTTAAATTTATTAAGTAATAAAACAATATAATCATAATTAAATTACAACTAATTAATAATAATTGAAACTAATAAAAAATTAAAAATAAATATTAAATTAAAATGAACATAAATACCTTGAAAATTGATCTGCTCTGATCGTTCTTCAAAACTTTAATATCAGCTCCGGAGAAAAAAATTTAACTGGAGAAAAATTAAACTCTAGAAATATAATTTTGAGAGAAGGAGAAGATAGAGAATGAGAATGAAATGAAAAAACGGATGGGGGTATTTATAGGTTAGATTATTTGCGACGGTACCCGTCGCAAATACCTTAGCCAACATTTATTACGGTCAACGGGTAAATAGTTATTTGCGACGGGTCCCGTCGCAAATAACCCCTGCCGACATAGTATTTGCGACGGGGGAATATTCCCGTCGCAAATACCTTTTACCGCCGCCGGTTATTTGCGACGGGAATATTCCCCCGTCGCAAATAAGTTTCCCGCGATTTGGCGCGGAAACCGCGCCAGTCCTTTTGCGACGGGGAAAGCTATCCCGTCGCAAAAGGCTACTTATTTGCGACGGGGTTATTTGCCCGTCGCAAATAAGTTATTAACCGGACTATTTGCGACGTGATTTATTCCCGTCGCAAATAACCCGTCGCAAATGCCTATTTTTCCCGTAGTGAGTGTCCGATAACTTCCTTTTGCTTCTCCTTCCCCTATTCCCCAGATTCCATGGAAGTTATTATGATAGGAATCAGATCAGCTAATTTTCCATTTGGATATGATTTAACCAAGGACTCAACATAGATTCTGATGAGGAAGGGTACAAAATACCCAAGATCCAGAAGTCTGACCTTCTGCTGGGTGTCCTCTTAGGTAAAAATCAACCATAGTTGATGTACAATCATTAAATTGTTCTCTTGATGAGCATTTTTGAGAGCAGCAGGACACACATTGTGGAAAAAATTAAATTGATGATTAAATTTTGAAGGCACGTATCCCTTAAAAATAATATTCCCTCTTATGTAGGAAACCAAGAAGCCTTCTCTCAAAGAAAAAAAGCAGACTAAGTTGAGAATGTCTCCAGATTAATTATTCAAAATAGTACCGGCAGGGGAATAGTAAGGATAATAAGAAAAACATTCATGATTGTTTTTTTGAGACATTAATTCTTTCTCATTACTTTCAGTCTACTCCTCTTTCTTATCATGGGAGTCTCAAGCCATTGGAATAACCCCGCCGGTACTCTAAAGATACATTCAATGGATTGAATGTGGAATCAACAAGGAATTGATAAAGGTATAACCTCTTATGTGAGATCCTATTAATCCACAATGTATTTTGAAGGGCCCATTAATTTGGTAAGGTGTCTCCCTTCGCTGATCAAACCCCTAAAGTGATAAATCCTTGTTAGCACTAGAACAAATAGATTGATGCATCTACTAATGGACAACTGAGAAACTATGATGAAAGTTGAGGCTCTTACACCCCTAGATTCTCATACTGGTAAGAACCATACACTAAAAAATATGGCCAAGAAGGTCTCCAATCAAAATAATTGGTCAAAATAAGGAATGATCCGCCATCCCCATTTATTAAGTTTTCCCTCTTCTAAGTTGGTCTAATAGGTACCCGCTCGTCTATGGGTTGTCTTGGTAGGTTAGGCCCTGGGTCTGCATGGGTGGGGCTCTAGCCCATTTTCCCTAATAATGATACCAAACCACTCACCCAAATTAATGTACTGCTTCAGACAAGTATTGACTTCCTTCAAAAGTGCCTTCACCTGAACAATGAGTTTTTGGACTAAAGGAGGGGTCCTCTCCTTGTCGTCCCAAGAAAAGGAAGGAGGTATGAATTGATCATCATGTCCCCAACAGTAGGGACTCTTGAAATTAGCTGAATGTCCCAAAGGATAATGTCAAATTCCCTATGGGTTAAAAGATAAGTATTGGTGTCTTGGATCCACCAGCATAGGAACTACGAAATAAGGGCATTGGGTTGATGAGTGTATGTATGAGATACCCAAGTAGCCTCATATAGTCTCACAACCTAAAGCTCAGTACAAAATTATTCACAACTCTAGAGAACCCAAAGAGGACACCCCCAGTCTAAGCTAAACGATCATCCTGAGAAAAGATCCTACATGGATGACCATCCATGTTGTTCATTTGTTGTGGCCTTCTGCACAATGCTTTGGTAACAATGGGCTGCCTTGTTTGGATTCTATTTCACTTACCCTAATGTTTGTGGTGTGTAGCTCAGTAGGGACCCATCAATGATATCTCTCTAGACGTATTGTCCCCTGGAAGAAATCAAGGCCTTAGGAATGGAGGTGTTATTTATCCAAGAAACAGGTTGATTATCCTGATTTGGTGCTGGAATCGATGTATCAGACTGTAGACCAAACCCATAAGTTGGAATCCTATATGAAGCCTAATACTCACTTTGACACATTTTTGTCATATTTTTTAGAGATTTATGTAATAAAGCAACTAGAATTTTTTCATCAACAAAATATTCTAGGTTCTTTAATCTTTCATTAGTGGCACAAAGATGGGTAGTAGCAGTAGCACCAGTAGGAAAATCAGCATTAACAGGAGTCTATAGAAGATCCATTACAGTCTGCATAGAAGATCCAGAAGGCCACATAAAGTCAATACCATGAGAAAATTGTTGGATAAGGTCCACAAAAATGGTCAAGGGACTAAAAAATAGGGTCTTTACAAGGATCCGTGTACTGATCCCAAATAGTACACGAAATTCATTTCCCGCATACTAAATGGTACGCGAAATCCATTTCCTACATATTGCATCGGTTCTCAGGGGAAATATCTTGCGTATAGTTGTTGTACGCAAAAGTCCCATAAGGCGCTAGACCACGGAGCATTGGCCAACAAACTGAGTGTTTCACAGAATGAAGAAACCATGAACTGAGGCCTTTCCATACTGATATTTAAAGTTTTCTATTTGATATTTTAAGTTCGATTTAATAAGTATTAAAGTTAAGTTCGCTGGTTTAAAGTTAGGTGTGTGGAACATGCAAATATCATAGCATTCTCTTATGAGGAAGTCTGAACTTAAGATCTAAATTCCACAGTGCATTTCATTGAACACAGAATTTGGTTCGCAGGTAGAAGTAATTATAAAGAGTTTGGTTTGCAGAATATACAATGTGGTTTTTGAATACAAAAGTAAACATTTCTATGAGTCCATCAAGGCAAATGGATGAAAATTGAATTAAAAATTTGAGAAGAAACTTGAAGAAATCAATTTTTATCATGAGTTTTAGTGACCCGTGTGTCATCACTGGAAAAGGTTCACAGAGTTCATGAACCGAAAACTATCGTTATTTGGAATGACACATAAGGCATTGACCCACATGGGGATGGTCGAAAAACTCAGGACACCAAGAACCATGTAATTTGGGGAATCAAGCGTATAAATTCTATCTATATATTGTCTTATGGACTCGGCATTTAAAAAATGAAGCAAGCTACAAGGTTCTGTGAACCACGACTTGCGAACAATAGTCTCCACATACCCAAGTTGACGGATTCTTATACGGTTTGAGATATGTCATCATTGGCTTCTGCAGATGATACCACATGCCTACATATATGATTTCCCCAATGCCCTATAAAAGAATCACTAGGGGAATTGAAATGATATGGATGAAGAGAGAACAAAGATAGGTGGAAGAGATAATGAAAGAGTCCCTAGAGGCTCGAAGAAAGAATTTGGATATGGGGCATATTCCCAATTTGATTTCAAATCATCGATGAAGTGTGAATTGCAGACCACTTTTCTACAGGTATACCCGGTCACGAACCATAAATAAAAGGAACTTAATAATAATCTGTGAACTGTGAACCTAATTGGTTCCATCGCCAATGGAAAATTCTTCACGGATATACTCCTCACGAACCATAGGTTCTAGGACCCTCCTTCAATACGATGCTCTGTATAGTGCATCGCTAAATGAATCATACCATGTGCCACGTAATGAATCAATATGTGGATGGAACCCAAATTAGCGTGAAGGACCACATTCAGGACCGCGTGCCACTTTGGTATGCGGTAGTCTATACCCACACCCGTGTACTACTTCTGTACGTGGATGACCCATCAACCCACATAACATTATGCTATGCAGGACTTCCCCCATCCCGCATGAGAAAAAAGTACCCAAAATGGGATGTTTTTAGGTGTTCTTTCCTCTGGTTCCAATCATGCCCCTCTATTACCATCCAGTCCTCCATAGCTCCTCTATGAAAGAGTCCACCGACACTACAGGAAAACAGGCATTTCGCGGAGGTTTTAAAAACCGCCGTGAAATGTGTAATTTTTTTTTAATTTTTTTAATTTTTTTGAGGATTAGCAGCGGTTTTTTAAAAAACTGCCATGAAATAGCGGCAGTTTGGGTAAAACCGCCGTGAAATGAATAGAAAAAAATAAAAAAACATGAGAAACCCCAAAATCACTAAAATGACCATAACTTTTGATCCTGGCGTCCATTAGAGCGCCACGACCAGTCAAATTGAAGATCATAAAGGGATCTAAAGTAAAGTGTAATCAAAACTGTGAGATGGTCTAAGATGCGGAAGATATGAGAGTTATAAGAATGTTAAAAAAAGTTCTCAAACTTCAAACGACCATAACTTTCACTCCGGGTGTCTGTTTGGGCTCTACCACATATCAAATCAAAGCCAGCAAAGAGAGCTACGCACCAATTCAACAAAAGAAATATTCTATCTTGTTTTGACCCCAAAAACCCCTCAGAAGGCCTCCGAAACCATGTTTCCATCACCGGTGTCCTGTCGAACTTGTCTTCAAACGGACCTAACTTTCGATCCGCGTGTCAGTTTGGAATCTTCCACCTACCAGATCGTAGTTCGTTCCATGAGATTCAGTTTGAATGGTCGCGGCACCTACATGGCCTCCTGGATCATAAGTTATAGCCTTTTTAGTGGGTATCAGGTTTGTTATGTTCTTCGATGCCTCATTTCTAGCACCCGTTCCCCATCAGTTTTTTTTTAAATAGTCGTAACTTTTCATCCGCCAGTCCATTCTGCCACTTTCACCTATCAGCTCAAAGATCATTTTAGGATCTTTGATTTGACTGGCTGTGAATCTGGAACAGACTCTCGGATCATAAGTTACCTCCATTATTGTGAGTCTAATGTTTTTGTCACTTTATGACCATTTTGACGGGTTTTAAGGGTTTCTCCATTTATTACTGTTTATTTGGGTTTCCATGACTTGTTATCTTTATCAATGGTTTTTTGTGGGTTATTATGATGATTATGTTGAATTATTAAGGGGTTTTCCAGTGTTTTCATGAGTTTTCATGCGTTCTCATGCTTTCTAATGCCTCCTTCTTCAAGCTTCTCCATCTGTTTTCATGCGTTTTCATAATTTTTCATCCCTTATCATGCCTCTTCGTACTTTTTCATGTGTTTCATTTATTATTTATTATTTATTATTTAATATTTATTATTTATAATATACTTTAATTTATCTATTATCTATTATTTATTACTGGTTATTTTTTTATTTAGTATTTATTATTAATAATAATAATATTTGTTACTCGTTATTTATTATTTATTATATATTATTTAATAATAATAATAATAATATTTTATATATTACATATTACATATTACACATTATATATTATATATTATATATTATATATTATATATTATATATTATATATCATTATTTATTTATTATATATTATAATAAATTATATATTTATTATTATTTATTATTTATTATTTATTATTTATTATTTATTGTTTATTATTTATTATTTATTATTTATTATTTATTATTTATTATTTATTATTTATTATTTGTTATTTATTATTTATTATTTATTATTTATTATTTATTATTTATTTATTTATCATTATTAATTATGTGATATTTATTATTATTATTTATTATTTAATATTCATTATTTATTATTATTATTTATTATTTATTATTTATTATTTATTAGTTACTATTTATTATTTATTATTTATTATTTATTATTTATTATTTATTATATATGTATTATTATGTATTATTAATTGTTGTTTATTATTTATTATTTATTATTATTTATTATTTGTTATTTATTTTTATTTATTATTTATTATTTATTATTTATTATTTATTATTTATTATTTATTATTATTTATTATTTGTTTATTATTATTTATTATTTATTATTTATTATTTATTATTTATTATTAATTATTTGTTATTTGTTATTTATTATTTATTATTTATTATTTATTATTATTTATTATTTATTATTCTTTATTATTATTTATTGTTTTTTATTTATTATTTATTATTTATTATTTATTATTTATTATTTATTATTTATTATTTTAATTTCATAATTTTATTATTTTATTATTTAATTTTCATAATTTTATAATTTATGTAAATATTATTAGAATTTATTTGTTATATATTATAATAAACAAGAAATAATAATAAATAACTCAATAAATAACTCAATAAATAAATAATAAATAAATAATTATTAATTATTAATTATTGGTTATTAATTATTGATTATTTCTTATTGTTTAATTATTATTAAGTTTATATCTATTAGTTATTTATTATTTGTTTTTTCAATTAGTATATATAAGTATATTAGATTCTGTTTATTAACCACATGACGAGCTTGCTGGAGTGGTAAAGTCTTTGCAAAATATGCAAGAGGTTAGAGGTTCAAAACTCACCAAACACAATATTTCGTTATATTGCATGGGCATGTGCATGGGCATGTGCATGGGCATGTGCATGGGCATGTGCATGGGCATGTGCATGCCCATGCATGTACGAATTAAATAATGTAATACGAAATAAATAAAATAAATAAATAAAATACAAAATAAATAAATAAAACACGAAATAAATAAATAAAATAAGAAAAAATAAAATAAAATAAATACGAATAAATAAATAAAATACGTAATAAATAAATAAAATAAATAAAATAAATAAAATAAATAAAATAAATAAAATAAATAAAATAAATAAAATAAATAAAATAAATAAAATAAATAAAATAAATAAAATAAAATAAATAAAATAAATAAATAAAATAAATAAAATAAATAAAATAAATAAAATAAAATAAATAAAATAAAATAAAGAAAATAAAGAAAACAAATAAAACAAATAAAACAAATAAAATAAATAAACCAAATAAAATAAATAAAACAAATATAAAATAAATAAAATAAATAAAATAAATAAAATAAATAAAATAAATATAAAATAAATAAAATAAATATAAAATAAATATAAATAAATATAAATAAATATAAAATAAATATAAAATAAATATAACATAAAAAAAATAAAAAATAAAAAAAATAAAAAAAAATTAAAAAAAATTAAAAAAAAAACCGCCGCTAAAAACCACAGCAAAACGTTCTACGGCGGTTTTCAAAACTATCATGAATAGTTTCCTGACGCATGATTTAGCGGCGGTTTTTCAAAACCGCTGCGAAACGTTCTACGGCGGTTTTCAAAACCGCCGCCAATAGTTTCCCGACGCACGATTTAGCGGTGGTTTTTCAAAACCGCGGCCAATCAATTTAGCGGTGGTTTAAACCACCGCGAAACGAAAAAAAACCGCCACTAAATCATGATTTTTCCGTAGTGAAAAATCTAGAAAAATCATCCTCCAAAGCAACCAGACCCATATGGTAATATCATCTAGCGCATCAGCACACCTTTCTGAGTCCACATACCCAAGGTAATGTGAGTCACAAAGGTTGTCCCCACAATGGTTCGAATCCCTATAATGTCTCTAAGTTAACATTACCATGGTAACCTCGAGTTCAACCATGGGACACTAACATGAACCTCCCCATTGCTCTCCACCCTCGCCCACCATTTCCTTGACTTCTTCTACCATAGGCTCAACCTCTTACATCAGTATAAGAGAAGGTGTGTGGTTTGTTGAATCTCTCATATCCTCTTGTATCTCAAACCAAGTGTGGATCAAATGGGCTTAGATATTTGTGATGATCATGTCATCCACACAATAAACATTTCTATTAAACTACGAGAACTCTAATTTCTATCCAAACCAGGATATGTATGATGCCTTCTTGAAAGACCGAGCTCAAAGGGGTGCCCTCCTAAATGGGTCACCCCATCCAATCCCCCAAAATGGGCATCTCCCATGCATAAGACCCACCCAAAATGAACTACAATAACTCTGATTCCTAGCACAACTGTGATACATAGGAAGCCTAGTTGAAGGCCTGAGCTCAAAGGGGTGTCCTTCCCAAAACGGTGCACCCAATAATGCCCCCAATAAACGGGCCTCCCCCCAGGTATAAGCCCTAATATAATCGAACTATGTGATATATGATTCCTCTCATGAGGATACATAGGAATCCCAACTTATGGGTCCAACCACAACGTCAAACCATCTTCCGCCTCTATTGAATGAAGATAGGCTCCCAAGCGCCTTATTACGTGGTTCAAGTCAGCAATTTCCTCCATAGCATTAAATCCATATACACCCAAGATGATCATGAAACCCAAGGGTAGACAATGGACACACTCTTCAAGAAATAACTCAGGATTCACGAACATATGATCATGGATTAAATCTATAAGAGAGTCTCAGAGTAAGCAACAATTCCCCCTAAAAGGGTGTGATGAGCCCAACCTCCCATCCTCTTGACCAATGGAGTCCTGAAGTATCATTGTCCAAATCTTCATCTAATGACCACCTACCTTTGTAATGCAGGTATATAAATCATGGATTCCTGGGTCGTTGGGTGTTTCTGGATCAAAAAATAGACCCATTAGAGACCATTCGAGGATATTGTACCCAGTATAGACCGACTGTACATACATGTAACCCCCGTCGTAGTCTTCCACTGGGATCATGCAAATGCAGCACCAACTTAATAAAATAAAAAAAGGATACACTGACTAATCTCATTGGGATCATATCTCCCTATCAATACATGGTGAAAATATAATAGGTTCAAAACAATGGGTAAAATATGTTTAGTATATCATTTGAAGTTTTTCAAAACATCTTTGATGTAATTTTTAGAAAACACAGTTTCAGAAAAAACAAAGGATTTTTGACCAAAAAGATGATTTTTATTTAAAATAAATCTTTTTAAACTCTTGAGTACATGAAGAGTGGAAAATTAAGAGAAAATATTTATTCTCATGGCATAAATAGAGGATAATAAATGCCATGAGTTTCTTTAGATATGGATTGTCATGAACTAGGCTGGGATACCATCCAACATGCCACATGACCCAACCCATGGCATGTCCTCAATGGATTTACTGATCCCCATGAGCTAGAAAATAGTGTCTGGACATTAAGCATGACAAGTGGGAATGATTTAGTCAATAAAAATCAACTATACAGACCATAAGAATGATAAAACACATCATAATCGATAACCAAAACCAAAATATCACAAGATAACACAACAACAAGTGTACCAAATTTAACATTCACAATTAAAACCAAAATAAATAAAAGAAACCAAAACATAAAGGGGAAACATTTATAAAACCAAGAAACCATGAAAAAATCGGTTCAACACTCCCATGCCACCACCACCACCACCTACCAAAACAAAAATCAATAACAACTAGATCCAACATCACCACCACTAAATAAATTTTCTTTACCTAGGTTAAACATAATTAGGTATAAATACACCCGAGGGTTTATTTATGATGTGATCCAATGATTCAAATAGGATAACACCAAAATTGATTCTAGGAAATAAAATTACAATACAAATAAACATTCTTGTTTTTAATAAAAATAATGATATAAATTTTAATGAAAACATTCTTAGAAAAATAAAGGAAAAAATGTGGAAAAAAGATGAACAATAATCATAGCATGATCACCATGGAAGATCCCTAAGGAACTAGGGTTAAAAGGGTCCAAGTATCCTTATAATCTTAGTGATAAAACCATCTCTTAGGTGAAACACCCTACTCGAGCCCACAATCCCCATCACATGTATGTTTAGTTAGTATTCTTACATAATCTTATTAGGGAAACCGATCCTCATCCCAGTCGAATTATGCACTGGACCCATTATACCCACCAAGAAACCTAGTATTCCCATGTGATCAATTCCATTTCCGATTTCACATGAATAACCTCTTACAAAATCACTATTCTAACATTAGAAACACACATGAAAACAACTATTTTTTATATAATAAAATAATTATTAAATTCTTATTCACACCAAAACCTTTGAAAAACATGATTATCTCCACCCAAAACATTTAGTGAAATATTTAAAAATACAATTCAAGCATACTAACCTCATCAAAAAAATTCATAGAATGGAAGCACCTATCTCTATCATGGAAACATTCAGAATCATGTTGAGAACCACAACAGTACCAAGGAGAAAACATTTAAAGGAAAGAAGAAATCATAACCATCAGTATTTGACTTTAATAATCAGGGTTTAAACCAATATTGGATAACCAATCCACTAAAAAATAGATAATCTAGGAATGATAGAAGAAGATAACAAGAATAAGGAAGAAGATAGAAAAAGAGAGGCTTATTTGATTGTTCCTGAAATATTCCACAAAAAAATAACCCAAGGATTAAATCCCAAAGTAGAAAGGAGGAAATAGGAGGAAATCCTAGTGGCGGGGAATCAAAATGGGGTGGTAGATGGGGGGTGTTGGGTTTAAAAGTAGGGATGGGAAAATGGAATTTCAAACTTTTTAAAGATCTGGCTAGCTGCACAGTTTGGCCTCATGGTCAACCTGATCGTGACCTATCCATGTGGGATCTCTATCCAAATGGAAAAGAGGTCATGCAATTTTCTTGGAGTGGGTTCACACTCATTCACTAATCCAAAAACCCTATATAGATACATTTGCATAGGCACACAACTATCCCTAGAGTGGTGCACACCCATGTAGTAGGCCATGAAACCAAGACAATACCTCTATCCAGGGCATTCTATTTTGACTGGGATAGAGCATGGTTTCTACTAACTGCATTCTAACCATGAAAATCCTACCATTATATCACGACCCATCCCTTAGGTCCCGTGATGTGACTACCCCAAGACCACCTTCCATAGGCCAGGAGATGGCGACGAGCACCAAGTAGGGATATCCATAAAAGGGAAGGCACTACCTTCATTCCTGTACACACACAAAAAGATAAAACTATGGAAATTAAACACAAAGTAAACCACAACTATCACTGATACAAATACTAATAGTATAGTACAAAATAAAAGTACAAAGGGGCTAAAATACAAGCCCAAAACAACAATGGAAAGTAAACCGCCATGGTCCGTCTGCTCGAGACCCTACCCGAAGGGTAGGGGAAGGGTAGTTTCCTATAACTGTAGAAGTATTATAGTATGTCCCATCTAACCGAGCACCACCTGGTCCTGGACCACCAAGGTCTCCTTCAAATCATTGATCACCTGCACGAGACACGACACATGGAGAAAAATATTGTTCATGGGTGAGTAATACAATACTCTGTATGTAACACCCGAGACTTTTATGTTATATAAATCATCAAAAGAATATTTTTCTACACAACACTTTCCTGTCTTTCCTTACACGAAATCACGACCTTCCCCTATAGCTTGCGTCGTACGCAATACTGAGTTTCACTAAACAACGATATACTATTAAAATATTATTAAAACTAGCTGTTATGAATAGTAATAACCAATTTTTGAAATTTTATAAATTTTATTTTTCAAAATGGACTTCATTTTTGGATTCATAATATCGAAATTATCCTAGGGTGAAATTTTGGTATTTTTCTGAAAACTTTCAAGTTTTGATGAATAGTGAAACCACTAAGTGGTAGTTAAAAAACTGAATTTTTTATAAAACTTAATTTTACCGCTTCTGTGAGTGGAATTTCAAAAATCCGAGAGACACGGTTGATGTCAGTAAGTAAAATGTGGTTCAATGAGATGAAAATATTTTTTGGTGAATAGTAACTTTTTACTTTTATTTACCACGGTTAAAAGTAAATAGGGTAATTAAGGGTAAAAATGATATTATTATTACCCTAACACATGTCCTAATTCTATTGGATAAGTGTAATTAGACCAAAAACAAACTTAGGAATAAAATATGACCATTTAGGCCCACTTGGATTAGATTAGGACATTTATTATTAATTTATTTAAAGAATGGTCAAAATAGTTAAAATCAAAGTGTAATAAGTAAATAATTTTTAATATGGGGTTATACATAATATAAATTTGACTATAAATATTAATTAGAAAGATATAACGATTTCCTACATAATAGTATTTTATTTTTAATTTTTAGACATTAAATAATTTAATTTATTTATGACACAAAGATGATGCAGTAATTATCTTATTAATGAAATATTGACATAATTGATGTTATAAACACCAAAATAAATGTAATTTGACACTTTTTATTAATTAAACTAATTTTCTAGATTAATATGACATGTTATTATTGAATTAGTTAATTTATTTCGAACTAATCATTCTGTTATGATTTTCACAAAAATTAATTACTAAATAGTGTCAAAATTGACATAAAATAGTTTTTAAAACAAATATTATATTAGTAATTGTTATTTTGTTCCTAAAAATCTAAGGTTCGGCCAAATGACTTAGATAAGGTTATATATATTAATAATAAACAACTTGGGGTTTGTTTGGCTGATTATAGTAAGTTTATTAACCTTATAGTATAAGAACACAAGAAGACACGGTAAAAGTAAAATTATTTAACTTAATGTTAAATCTATATGATAAGGTTAAAATAGGAACCTAAACTTGTCTAAATTCTATTTTATGAGAGGATTTAGACCCATCCACACCTTATCCTCGAAATAAATCAATTTGGAGCTATTTAAAACCGAACTTGACTTTATAATAAAATAATATTTTTAGTTATTCCAAAGGTGCCCCTCTCCTCCCTTATAAAAGGGCACCTCCTCCCTCTCTTCCTCACACCACTTTTAGATTTCAAGCTCAGCCAAACCCTGCCAATTTCTCCTCTCCACTTCCCTAGATACATCCTAGAGGTTCTGGTCTTCTTTAAAGACCTAGTTTAGTGCCCTAAAAGGAGGTCTCACAGAAGCACTTCAAAGAAGAGGTAATGTCCGTTACCGATTCTTTCATCTTTATTTCTTCTTCCACTTATTATTCTTTAGTTGTTTCATTATGAAGTAATAAAATAAGTATCACTCATATACTGATATGTTATTATAAGTATGAAACAATCCTATTTCACCATCTATCCATCCTACGGAAAAAGAAATCACCGCGCGTGCGTACGTACAGAATACCGTCTCCACGCCGTGGTGTAATCTATTTTACACCACCACCTTACTTGGATGGGTATAATGGTGTAAATAATGACTATATATGACTATTATAAAGTGATACTGATTCTGAAATAGTATACATACACTCCAATACAATTCCAGATCATAGGAATGATATCATCACTCGTGCGTACGTACGGAATACCGTCTCCACGATGTGATGCGAGTCGTTCTACATGTTCTTCATTTCATAATGATTATATTAATGAAATGAATTGAATGAATTGAATAAATTAATATGATATATATTACACTAATACCATTCTGTAAATGAGGTATCTATAACCTATAGAGAAGAATAAGAATTTATTCGACAAAACACGCATAAGAACAAAAAGTTATAAACACCCGAATAACATGTAGGAATGAAATATTACTACTAAGAAGCTAAGAATATTAACAAATATGATATCATAAAAATAAGTATGATTCTGGAATGAGTCAATAACATTATTTAAATCATTATACAGGAGGTTCGGACACGTACAAATCATATCAGACCTAAGGGAAGGGAAATATCACAATCTCATTTTTATCCGAGATTGTTTATACTTTAGTATTTACTGGGGTGTATTTTATCATCCACATCCATGTTTCCTCAATATTTAATATTATTTCCATTCACCTACAATTTTTTAAATCCTATTTTACCCTTCGGTGAGTTTTTAGTAAAAGATATGAAAGGAATTTTTTGTCGTTTTTCGTACAAGGTACTTTTTTGACTTTTCTGACAAAAGTACGAAGAATGTTTTTTTAACTTATACGACATGAATGGATTTTTAAAAAAATATTTACAAGAATATTCCTTTAAAAGTTTTCAAGTTTATTTTTAATCAACTTCTTTTAGTTTAAAATTGTATGACATGTTAAGAAATGAAAAATGTTTTTGAAGTAGAAAGGATATTTTCCTCAAGAATGGAGTTCAAGTGTTTTATCAAAATTATTTTGCATCTAAGATAATATAGGGTTATTTTTCTATCCCTATTATTACATAGATTTGATTATGTTGTGATGGAGATATTTTTATGAATTCCTTTATCTTATATGAATTGTTTTATGATGTCATGTTGTTTAAGAATCCCATTTTTACTACATGGGTTATGCAATGATGTATGATTTATGATTTTGTGGCACACATAAGAATGGTATAATTATGAGATGGGTGGGACCTATATCTCCCTCCAATTCATTGGGTAAAGATTTTATATCTCATGAGATAGAAATGGCTGGAACGGTAGGTTATACCGGTTCAGTGAAACAGGACTGAAACGAGGGTGACTCGGTTCAGAAATGGAATTTTTCCACTAAGATAGTCTTGGAAATGAGTCTTGACTAATAAGATATGATTCTCTATGATTAGGTGTGTATGAAACAATGTTTCATGTTTTAGGTTATGATTATTGGGATTACATTTCACTTTTATGATTTATCCCATGTTATGATATTATGATCTCTTTTCCAGGTTAAGATTTCCAATAGTTATGTTCTTATGTATATGATGTGATTGATATTTCTTTTGTTTACCCTTACTGAGCATTTGAGCTCACCGTTTTGTATGTTTTATTTCTCCAGGTCAGGAAGAAGGTTATTAAGTAGAATATTCCAAAAAGGGACTCTAGATATGATGAAATAAATGGGAGGCAAAGTAGATGCTTTGTGAACCAGTTGTTTATGTTTCCCAGTTTCTAAATACACTATACCTATACGGTCCTTTCTTGGTTTTGTTATATGTTGTAATAAGTGTGCTTCAATTCTGAAGTAAAGTCAATGTATGTAAAGTATGGGTCGTTATACTGTAGGGACCCCAGACCACAAAGGAATGACCCCAAATCAAGACCAAAAATAAAGAAAAAAAGAAATTACCTCTAACACTAGGTATAAATCAATGTATATAAAGTAATATTATCAGTCTTAAATATGAATCATCTTTTACTACTGAGGAACTCATCCCTGATGAGTTACTGAGGTATGCTCGATTACTGGACCATTGAGGTCCACTCAACAACTGGACCACTAAGGTCCACTGAGATATTGGACCACTAAGGTCTACTCAACTACTGGAACACTAAGGTCTTCTTGGAAATTAGACCACTATGATCCACTATGCTACTGGACCACTACAGTCCACTCCGATACTGGACCACTAAGGCCCTCTGCACTACTGGACCACTGAGGTCCGCTAGACTAATATACCATTGAGGTCCACTAAGCTACTAGACCACTGAGGTATAATCATATACTAGAACATAGAGGTCCTCTGAGCTACTGGAGCATCGAGTTTAGCTCTGCTAATTGGCCACTGAGGTCCCGATCATCATATCCTTACTATCACAACCATCCGTAGGATTCTCGCTCTCCAGTGCACTTGATTCTGGGAGAATCTAATCATCAAGCCATAATTTATTCTCGATTTCCATGAAAAATCACATAGATTATACCCAAAGGGATATCTCATTGTAAGGTTATAAACACCATAGATGGAACGTCTGCCAGACTTCTAGTCTAAAAGATATTGACATTTTAGTAAATTGGGATCGGTTGTGTCTTGGCCGGGTCTGACTTGGTTGGATCGACCCGACCAACTCGGCCCAAGTGGCTCTATAAGACCTGAACTAGTTCTGTGGACTCGACCTAACCCTGTTGGGTCTTGGCTGACCCGGTCCGGCTTGGCCTACTGGCCATGACCGTTGGGCCTTGCTAGACCTGGCCTAGTTTGGATGCGGGCCCAACCCGTCGGGTCGCCCAGCGACCCGATTCTAACCAGTCGAGCCGCCCAATAGACTATATTACCATCTGGACCACCCTGAAATTTGGTGTTCCGGTTCATCTCCAAACCAGGCCACTCAGTAGCCCGTTTTATTCCATCAACCCAACCCACATTGGCATGCCGTTTCTCCTCCGGCCCAGATACAGTGCTGGCGTCCCTGTTCATGCAGCCACATGACCAACTAAGGATGGAAGCCTCCCCTCCGCACGTGGTCCAGCATGAACCACATGAAATATTCTATTGTGTCCCACCCTATGGGCTGCTTAAACTGATGTGGCGCCCGACCGACACTGTCCCCCTGCACCATTGTGGCCCTTGATAGCAGCAGCCTCTACAGCCTCAGCATGCCACCTCAAGCCCGCCGCCACCATCGTAGACCACCAGACTTGCTCTGGTGGTCTGTTTCCCAATTTTTATATGCTTCAAATATTTTTGGGGAACCACCATCACTACTTCATACTACTTTCAATTTTTTCCATCACTCCGGGGGTCTGACCTCATTTGGAATCTTCCATGGAAAAGATCTGACGTGACCTCATGGGTTCATCAGTGAAGAACAAGGAGAGAGAGGGGGATCATAGGGAACACCCAAATGAACAAATCTTCCTTTTTCTGTGTTGTCCTAGAATTGTTCTTATCATCAGGATCATGATGCATTAAAATCAATCACTAAGATTTAATTCCCGATATCAAACCTGCAAGAATATTTTCCAATATCGCAAGAAGAAAATTCATACTTGGATCAACTAGTTAGTGAGTTGATCTGTGTTATTCTATTAGAAAAGAAGAATAGTGGAAAATGGATAAGATTTTAAACCCCTAACTATAAAATTATCGGTTGGCATTGGGGTTCGATCATCGTTGGAGATCCATTAAGAGACATCATGATCCATCACCTCGTCGAACTTCGATCCGTGATATGTTGTCCTTAGTGATTTTTCATTCATCTTCATTCGTTGCGTGCCCACATAATTTCTCTAGAGCCTCAGAGTAATCTCTCACATCTTCCCATGATCCCATATCTCTATTAATCAATTAATAGAGGAAGTGCATTTTAGGGTTTCTTTTATGCTAATTTTCCGTATCGTTACACTGTTTCATTATGAAATGAAATAGCCGCCTCGTTGATGAGTTACAGTGAAACATTTTAGAATAAAATAAACTTTTTAAGTTTATTTTATTTTTCCTTAGAATGCCTGAAAATTAACTTTCACCCTCAACCCGCGTTGGTCGAGGTTAGGCCCCATAAAGAAAGTGCACCATCAAAATCTTAACGATACTCTCATATTTCCAATTCGAGTTAAATTTTATGAGTAATCTGAAATTAAATAATGTTTATTTATTTATTTTATTTACAATCACTTCCAAAAACTACTTTCAATAGTTGTCCTGTGACGACCAATGTTAGGAAAAACCTAAGGAAAACACTCCCTTACGATATCAAAGGTGGTCTCTAATTTTCAATTTGAGATACCATTTGTGAGTTATAAATATTCGAAAAATAAAATAATTTTATTTAATTATTTTAATTATGGCAATGCCATTTTTGGGTTTTCTCATTAGAGACCCATGATGACTAACCTTAAGTCGCGACTAGGGTAAATACATTACTCTGAATGCAATGGTTCCCTCATATTTCTAATCTAGTAACATGTTTAAGTGTTAATCCACTTTTTTCATAAAAACTGCTCACATACGCTATTTAAAACATAAATTTTTTGTACCGATCATTTTTGGCACTCCGGGCCTCTGAATCGCACGCCGTCTCAGTGTCTGGACTCAAAATAATTCTTTAAAATTTTCAAAATAATTAAATGGAATTTTGGAACATTAAATTACCCCCACCTTTAGGGATTTATTTCCTCGTAATCCAAAACAAGGGCTAAAAAAACTAATTGGGGGTACTGAGCTCGGATCCGAACCTCCTTCTCCCAAGTGCTCTCCAAGAGATTATTATACTACCACCAAATATGCACTAGAGGAATTGACCATACATGAAGTATCCACTCTTTTCAATCCACAATCTCTATAGAAAACTCTACAAAAGTATCCCCGTCATCAACATCTAGATCACACTATCCAAATATGTAGATCATAGAGGAATCCTAAGCCCTCTACTAAACTCTTCTATTGGGTAGCTAAGAAGTGGGTCGACTCAGTGAGTCAATCAATGATCACCTAGATGGTATTGTGTCTCTTGGATGTATAAGGTAAAACTATCACAAAGTCCATTTATATCACTTCCCACTTCCTTCTCGGCAGCCCTAGAAAGAGAAAGAACAACCCAAGAAATTGATTCATACAAGATTTCAGATTTTTTACATCAATAGGTAAGCCTATATTCAACCTATTCAATCATCCCTGGTGTCTGACTTGACAACCACACACATACCCCAATGCATCTCACCACTCTAGGCATCACTACTACAACTGAACATCTTCTAAATCATTCACCCATAAAGGTAGTATTGCCACATCATCATTGTGAATACTACTGTTGTCAACTCAATGTCCGGAGTCATACAGTTATTCTCATGCGGTCATAAGTTTTGTGAGCCATAAAAAATTACTGCTTTCCCCTACATCAGGACATAACCAAGTCTAGTTCTGGATGTGTTACAGTACACTGCATAGTTGGTACCCTCCTTTGGCTGCCTCAACATAGGAGCACTCATCAAGATCTCCCTTAGCTACTGAAAGCTCTGATGGTATCTTTATATCCGTATGAAGGGTTTACCATTCTTTATCAACACTGCAATGGGTGATTCAACTCTATAAAATTTAGTTACAAACCTCTGATAGTACCCATCCATCCCAAAGAAATTACACACCTCAGTAACGCTCTTAGGTGGCTCCCAAGAAAGAACCACCTCGATATTTGTTGGATCCACCACAAATCTATCCTCTTAGATGACATATACTAGGAAGTGGACCTTTTGTTTCCATAACTCACACTTAAAGAGATTTCTATAAAGATGGTGCTCTCAGAGTGTGTCCAAAACCATCATCAGGTGTATCGTGTGCTCCTCCTTAGACACTGAATACACTAAGATGTCATCAATGAAGACAACTACAAACAGATCTAAGTACGGATGGATGATCCTATTCATTGGTCCCATGAACACTTTTGGGGTGTTCGTTACACCAAACGACATCATTGTGTACTCATAGTGGCTATAGCAACATCTGAAATCCGTCTTCGAGATGTCCTCATCTTGTACTCGAAGCTGGGGACAGTCTGATCTAATGTCTATATTTGAGAACCATCTCACTACCTTTATCTGATCTAAGAGGTTTTTAATCCTTGGTATAGGATACTTTTTCTTCATGTCCACATCGTTAAGGAACCAAAAGTACACTCATAACCTCGCATACTAGGTATTACCAATCCTTTCCTTTGCAAGTCCCCCACCTACACCCTCAGCTCACAAAGATCTGTGAAAGCCATCCGATGTACTGATGATGATATCAGTTACATATTAGGATGTAGAATTATGTAGAGGTCCATATACCTACAGGGAGGTAATCTTGGAAACATATTCTAGAAAGACGTCCCCATACTCCACCACAACTGTTGGGAAGAGAAAACTCAAAACATCCACCACCTTGTGGGTAAGGCTGGACGACTCAAGTATGATCAGTTACATCCTTCTATTAATGAGTTTATCCCATGATCCATGGGTTTAATTTTTCACTGAATATGAAAAAACCAATTCCTTTACTCTGGACATACCACATCCTTTTTCCCAAAACAGTAAATTTGAGCATGAACTATGGATGACCAGTCTATACCCAAACTAACGTCGTAAGGCCTCGACACTGCCATCAAGGGGTTACCACTGAAGCTCTCACCTCATGGGTTAGATCAAACCATTGGAATAAGTGTGATTATCATGTATACACCCAAAGGTATCTCCCGATATAAGGGTCAAGTCAATAGTTTAACCGAAAACTCATCATTTTGAATAAGATTTGTGAAAAGAAGGAATGACTAGAACCTGTGTCTATTAATATGACAACTAAGAGTAGAAACATTCCATACCTTAAATCATTCCAAGATCCATTGGGTCATATGCCTTGATCGCATTCAACTACCCCCTTTCCCTATCCTCCAGCTTCCTAAGCCCTGTGTGGACCGCATTGGGGTGGTGGTTGTAACATGTTGAAATGCATACCACATCCTGATGCTCTCCCAGCTCCTCTACCATATATGTCATGCTACAAATTAATCTGTTCCTGTAATGGTATCTACCCTAGTGGCCCATCCACTATTTCACTATCAGCATGAAAGTCTGTAAAATCTCTTGTTAGTTATCCCCTATCATCTTTAGAAAAGAATTACCTCTTTCTAGGCTGACTGGACTCACCCTACGAGGCTTGAGCTATAGATACCCTTTCTTGGGAACTCTTGTCAGAACGTCTCACACGTCCAAGTCTTTGATGCTAAAATCAGCTTCTCTCTTTCCCACTCTTGACATACACAAGTGGTATCTACTCATGAAATTGACTTTCAACCAAAATGGTTTTCTCTAGCACCCTATCATTAGTAGGAATGCATAGAGGAATAGTTCTATCTCAGATGTCCCTAAATGCATATCGCTTGGAGGTCTAATACCTGAAGCACTGGTTGTATCATATTAATCGTGTACCTATAATGTTTGATATGCCTCAATGAATACTCTGCTATGGACATGTCATCCTTCCAAAGTTATAGAAGCTCTTGGGCATGCATATCCCTTAGCTTTTATGGAAATCCCCCATCCTCTGAGAAAGGTTATCAATATCTGTCCATGGAAAAGTCACCTCATCGTATGATCAGGTAATCTAAACCCCGCCATAACCCTGTTGATCCATGTAGAAGGCTCGCTTCCAGGACCACCATCTGATCTAATAGTTCCCTAACTAGATGGAAAACATAATCACCACCTCAATCCAGTCCTTAGCCACACATTATTCAGGCATACCTCAGAACCTGGGGAGTCTCTATTGTTGAAACTCGTGATGTTTTCTTAGCCCGTACATCTCATCTTCTAGTACTATGAGTACCGTGTGCTACTCCACAGGTGGTGGTATAGTTGGTATGCCACCTGATGGTGATTTCTCTGGTACTAACCTCTATACCCATCTTGTGACCCCATAGATCCTCCTCATGATCACGTGGTGGAATCCTGACTGGTAATTTATTTGGAAGCACCTTGAAACAAAACAGGATATACCAAGATCAATAGAGTATAATTGGTGAGATGAATCGAGAAGGACTTGTAAAACTCAACCAATTCCTATATGATGCATGTTCCATTGTTTTTACCTACAAATATTGTTTTCATGTACTAAGTAAAAAAGTAGAATTCGGGGTCCTGGTGTATGGATATGTTAGCCGCCGCACTGACGCTAGATTTTCTTGCCTGAAAGCCGAACTCGAAACACATAAAACTCTTTCCCCAAACCAAACTCATAGACTCTGGGTTATTAAGGTATAAACGACCTCCCCTGATACCACTCTATCCTGACCCATCCCACAGGTCCCATGCTGTGACTACCCCAAGTAATCCTTCAATAGGCCAGGGGCTAGAAACTAGTACCTAGTATGTATATCCCAAAAGGTAAGACATTTATTTTAAATCTGTAAACGCGCACAATGCTCAGACTGTGGAAAGTAAACACAAAGAAAACCACAAATGTTACTGAGACAACTACTGAGAGAATAGTACAAACTGAATGTACAAAGGTCCCAGAATACAAGCCCAAAACCACAAAAGAAAGTATAACTGCCATGTTCCGTCCGCTCGAGACCTTACCAAAATGGTTGGTGTAAGGTAGCTTCTTATAGTCATAGAATTACACTCATCCGTCCCATCTCACTGAGAACCACCTGGTCCTAAACCACCAAGGTCTTCATCGAAGCATCGATCACCTGCAAAAGACACGACATGTGAAGGAAAATCCTGTATAGGGGTGAGTAACACAATACTTAGTAGGGACCACAAACCATAAAGTAAAGACAACAAATCAACACCACAAAGAAAAGTCAGCTCACACCAGGTGTACCTCAAAGTAAAAAAAGTAAGATTATCAGTCATAAATCTAAATCATCTTGTACTATTGAGGGACTCATCCCAAATGAGTTACTGAGGTTTTCTCGACTACTAGACCACTGAGGTATACTCTGCAATTGAACCACTAAGGTCCGCTGACCTACTGGTCCACTGAGGTTTGCTCAACTTCTAGACCACTGAGGTCCACTCGGCTACTAGACCACTGAGGTCCACTACACTATTGGACCACTGATGTATGCTCTTGTACTGGACCATTGAGGTCCATTAAGCTAATGGATCACTGAGGTCTAATTGGCTACTAGAACATTGATGTTTTCTCGGCTACTACACCACTAAGGTCCATTTGGCTACTGGACCACTGGGATCCACTAAGCCACTGGACCATGAAGGTCCACTTGGCTACTAGACCGCAAAGGTCCGCTCAGCTACAAAACCATCAAGGTCTTCTCTGCTACTAGTCCACTGAGGCCCCACTCACTATATCCTTCATGTCACAGCCTTCCGTAAGATTACTGATCTCCAATGTTCTTAATTTTTTTATAATCTACAACTCAATCTATTGGTCGTATCTTGATTGGCATGAAAATTAACTTAGAGTATACCCAATGTTCGGTCTCATTGTAACGGTCCCAATGATGTAGAGCATCAATCAGATGCCTGGTCTGAATGATGTTGACATTTTTGTAAATATGGGCTGGTTGCATCCAGGCCCAATCCAACATGGTTAGACCGACCCGACCAACCCACCTCGAGGGCCCCGCATGATCCGACCCGGTTTGGCCGACCCAACCCAGTTGGGTCTAGGCCGACTCAGTCTGGACCGACCTGACCCATCCTGGCCTAATGGCCAGGCCCATTGGGACTTGCTGGACCCGACCTGTTTCAGATGTGGGTCCAGCCCGCCGAGTCGTCCAGCAGCCTGGTTTCCCATCCGTCCCGACATGCAATTTGGCGGGATGGTTCCTCTCAAGCTTGGTCCACCCAACAACCCGGTTTATTCCATAAGCTTGGCCTGCATTGGTAGTTAGATTCTCCTCTAGCATGGATACCGCACTGGCATCCGGTTCCTGTAGCCATAGAGCTGGCTAAGGTCGGACGCCTCCCCTCCACACGTGGTCTAGTGTGGACCACGTGCCAGTGCATGCCGTAGACTGCCCCATAGGCTGCTCGAACTGATGTGTTTCCCGACTAGTGCCGCCCCCTACACTGTCATTTCCCTTGTTGGTTGTGGCCTCTACCGCTTCAGCACACCAGCAGTCTCCTCCATAGGCCACTATACTTGAACTGGTGGGCCATTTCTTGATCAGTATGTACTTTTAATCTTATTGGGGTATCAACATCACTACAGAGTACTCCCATCCATTTTTTCGATCCCTTCGGTGGTCGTAACTCATTTGGAATCTCCCCTAGCAATGATCGAATGTGACCTCATGGGTCCGTCGGTGAAGAACAAGGAGAGAGAGAGGGGGTCAAAGAGAACACCCAAATGAATAGACCAGGCTTTGATCATGTTGGACAAAAACTTTTCTTGTCAACGAGATCATGAAGCATAAATATAAATCACTAAGATTTAATTCCTGATATCAAACCTGCAATATTGTTTCCCAATCCAACAAGAGGAAATTCATTTATGGATCAATTATTTAGTGAGTTGATCAACATTATTCGATTAGAGGGGAGGAAAAAGGGGAAAATAATCAATAAGATTTTAAACCCCTACCCGGAAAAAGGATCGGTCAGACTTGGGGTTTGTTCATCGTTGGTAATCCAATAATAAACATCATAATCAGTTGTTTAGTCAAAATTCGATCCTTGATTTGTCATCGTTGGTGATTTTTCATTCATTTTCATTTGTTTTTATCCAACAAAATTCCTCCATATCCTCAGTGCAATATCTTTGGTTGTCCCTTGATCAAGTATTTCTATTAATCAACTTAATGGAGGAAATGTGTTTTAGTGTTTCTGTTACACTGAGTCACCATGTTGTTACACTATTTAATTATGAAATGAAATAGTTTACTCATCGCTGAATAGTAGCAAAACAATTTCAAATAAAATAAACTTTGTAAGTTTATTTTATTTTCCCTTAAAAACACATGAAAATTAACTTTCACCCTCAACCCGTGCTGGTTGAGGTTAGGCCGCACCTAAAAAATTTGCACCCTCATGAGCTTAACGGTACTCTCAAATTTTCAATTTGAGTTACCATTTATGAGTTATCAGAAATAAAATAATCTTTATTTAAATATTTTATTTATGGTCACATCCAAAAACTATATTCCATATTTGGCCTGCAACGGCTAATGTTATGCTCCACATAAGGAAATCACACCCTTACGAGCTCAACGGTGGTATCAAATTTTCAATCCGAGAAAAAATTTATGAGTTATAAGGATTTTAAAAATAAATAATTTTATTTATGTTTATTACATTTTTGGGCTTTCTCACTAGACACCCATGCTGACTAATCTTAAGTCACACCTAGGATAAACCTATTGTTATAAACACAACAGTTCCCTCCGATTTCTGATATGGTACCTGTTTAAGTGTTATTCCACTTTTTCAGGAAAACTAATAATGAATGGTTTTTACAACCTAACATTTTTCGACGTATCATTCTAGGAACTCTGGGACTCGTAATTACACACCATCTAAGTTCCTGGTCTTGAAATAATTCCATATAATTAAAAACAATTATGAATTTTTAGGACACTACACATTTATCCAAAAAACTAAAATTTTTATAAAAAAACCCAAGAAATCAAATAGATAAAGATAAGACCAAAAAAATAAAAGAAAAACATACCTCAAAATAAAACCATGGATGTGAAAAATATTCCCACCATGAAATATTTCTACCCTCATAAACTCAAACTATTGTTTGATCAGATAATAAATGTGGATTCTTCTCCTCCACCCAAGAATTTTTCTCCCACATCTCATGCTCATAATTTTCGTTCTGTCAAAGAAACCAAACCAGTAGTCTAGATTTCCCCCAAACCACTTTAATTTGGGAATCCATAATCCAAACTGGTCAACCAAGAATAGGAAAATCAGATTCCAACTCCAATTATTCCTAGTTTAGCAAGTAGGATGGGTCTAGATTACTCATATTCAATTGTGATACATGAAACATGTCATGAATTGGCATTAAATGGGTCAAAAAAGCTAATAAATATTAAACCTTACCAAATCTCTTGTAACCTCAACAGGTCTGAAATACCTCACTGTCAGCTTCCCTTATTTACCAAGATAATAGTGACATATGTGAGGGGGAACCTTCAAAAACACTTGATAACCCATTGATAATTACAAGGATTAGTGCCAAAAATCAGAATATGATTATGTTTACTTTTTTCTATAAAAAAATATTTCCTAATCAACCCGAATTTGTTAGACTTCTGCTACAGAAGGCGCAGTCCCATTAGATAAGTCTCACCTACTTCTGGATAATACAAGGGAGATTGAAAATGCCAACCATAGAGTGCCTCAAAGGGGTCAATTCTTATTTATTATTGGAAAATTTTATTATATGTGAGCTAAAAAAATCCCAAATGGTTATCCCATGAGCCTATGAAATCCAAAATTCAATCTAAGAGCATGTATTCCATGATATGGTTTACATTCTCTGTCTGACCATTTAATAGAGGATAGTATTCCGTTCTATTTTTTACCTGTGACCCCATTTCCTTTTGAAGGTCCTTCCAAAATACTGATCAAAAGAGGGGTTACCTATCTAAGAAAGGGATGATGAAACATAATGAATCCTCATGATCTCTTAAACATACAACTGGCCAAACTCACCAACTTTGGATGAATCCTTGATCGGAATGAAGTGGGATGATTTGTTCAGATGGTCAATCACCTCCCAAATGGTGTTCCTTCCCTGGGGTGTATGGGGAAATACAATCATGAAGTCCATGGAAACATAATACTACTTATATGTTGGACTTGTTAGTGCCTAAATAAAACCAGAGGACCTCTGTTTCTTGATTTTAGCCCACTGACAAGTTTAATACTAGGATACAAAGTCAATAATATAATGCCTCATACGTGGACACCAGAACTGATGTTGCACATCATAGAACATATTTGTGGTCTCAGGATGATCGGGCCTCTAAGACTGATGAGTTCCTTGCATCACAACCTTCCGTATAGATAAAAACACCACAAAATAGCCTCTAAAGAAAATAACACCCTTAGATGACAATGACCACTCACTAGACATCATCTCACCATTAAGAAGTTGCATAGAATGCTGTCACAACTCTTTATTAGGATTATTTATCCAAATTAGCTCCAGAAGGGAGGTTCTAAACTAGATAGCAGCTTGGAACATGAATTCACTATACTCCTTGGTTTCTAGGTGAATTTTGGGAAAAAATCCCGATTAGAGTCCACTCATAAGTAGAATCCAATAAATATTTCACCAAAACATAATTTCATATAAAATCCACTACTACATTAACATTTCTTGGGGTATAGACAGTATCAATATTGAACCCTTGAAAAGAAATAGACCCATTAGTGCTACCTTAGATTAAGATCCTTCTAGGTGATAATGTACGTTAAAATATTATGATTTGAGTAAACTATAAACTTCTCCCAAAATAGATAGTAATTCCATGTTTTCAAGGCATGCATTACTGTTACCAATTCTAGGTCATGGGTTGTGTAATTAATTTCATGTAGATAGTGCTGGTTTGAACCATACACCACTACATGGTCATCCTGTATTAACACACACCCAAGACCCATACCTAAAGTGTCAAAAATAACCACATATTCCTCTCTTGGTTCTAGTAGGATTAAAATAGGTGCAATGTTGAAACACTACTTAAGCTCCTCAAAATATTCCTTTAATTATAGGATCCATTAAAACCTAAACCCTTTTCTAGTGAGTGTGGTCATGGGTAAATAAGGTTGAGAGAAATCCATAACAAACCACATTTAATAACCAGCCATGCTAAAAAACCTCTTGATCTTGAATATTTTTCCTAGTTTCTCCTATGACATCACTAATCCAATATTTTTGGGATCCATTGTGACCCCACATTCCGAGATCACATTCCCTAGATTTCTCACCTCCCTTATCCATAATGTTCCCTTGGAGATCTTAGTATAAAAACGGTGATTTTGAAGAGTTCCCAACACAATTGTAAAATGCTTCCCATGATCTTCCTCAGTCCTAGAGTAAATCAGTATTACATCCACAAAAAATGAAAAAAGAGTCAAAGTATTGATGGGACACCTAGTTCATAATATCCATGAATACTATTGGAGCCTTTTCAACCCAAATAACAAGACAAAATACATGAAGCATCCATACCTGATATAGAAAGTTATCTTAGGAACATTTTATTCTTTGACCCAGACCTGATGATACCTGGAAGCTATGTTGATCTTAGAGAACCATATTTCCCATTGAGATGATCAATGAAGTCATAAATACAGAAATAAGGGTACTTATTATTTCTTTTTACCTTATTCAACTTTTTGTAATCAATGCATAACAAAAAATATCCTTCATCATTTATTTCAAATAGAACCAGAGAGGCCCAAGTTGAGATGCTTGGATTAATGAATCATTTGTATTCCAAATCATCTAACTATATCTTTAATTCCCTCAACTCAGTGGGGGCAATATGATATAAGGGAAGAGATATTATATGCATTCTTGGTGCCAAATTAATGGTAAATTTCACATTCACTGAGGAGAAAAGACTGATAAATCCTATAGAAACACCGTTAGAAACTTATCCACCATATGAGGTAATCCATCCTCAAAACCTCTATCATCATACTCTAGTATGAGAGACGATATCTAAAAAAATATTTCAATACTCCAGAATTGGATGTCTATATCACCCTAATCAGGGATCCCACTCACCTTGAGAAACCTTAGTACTCCTATCATGTGCCACAAATCTCACTCAAAAATGATAGAAATTTATGTGTGCCTTAGAACACACCATCTAATACATTATAAGTATTAAATCAAAGTGGTCCCTTTCCAGAACCCGGAAATCCCATTTTGGATCGGCCCCTAAAAGAGTGAGAGTTCATGGTGGACACATAAAATCCTACTCTATATTCTTACCAAGTGTCATAACCAAATCCACCTCATAATGCATAAGCTCATTAAGAAATATCAATAACTACAAAATATGAGAAAAAAATAAAGGGATTGGATGCACCCATATTAAAAAAAGTGACAAACATATACGATGTAATAAAAATTTTACCTTATTGTGTTGTGTGTCCTATATCTGATTCTACTTGTGCTTGATCCATTGAATAAAGGTGCTTTGTCTCTATCGAATCCTAAGGCAGATTAATGACTATTGGATCTACCTTGAGTTAACTCTACCCATAGGAGGATCTAACCTTACCCCCACACACAACATACCAAGAGACTATAGTAATTAATGCTCTAGATTAATCTAGAAATTCTTTGCTGGCTAAAGAACTTACACCACTCTAAGTAGGCACACTACTATTAAAGAACCTATACAAGTGAACAAAGTTCCCAAACTAATTTTCAGCTCGAGTTGGAGATATAAAGAAGGCTGGGAAAGATGTCCCAAACTACCACCTCCCTTCTTCTAGTGCTCATCATTCTTCCTCTTCCTTTTAGATGAACCACTATTGCCTTTAAATACTATAGAAAATTCCAAAGAAAATCATACTTTTTGACATGATCAATCTTCATTATTAGGGCTCATCCATCTATCTTAGAATATGTCTTCAACATAAATAATAAGATGTGATATTGAATGTCTAAAAATTACCCCATGTTAAAATAATGATCCTTCATCTAATCATTGGAAACCACCTCAGGTGAAAAAATACCAAATTTTTTAAATGGTTGGAATAATCCAATATGGTATGATTTCCCTGATTAAGATCTAGAAACTCCAGATTCTTGGTGAGGGCCAAGGTCTCAGTGCAATACTACTAATTAAAGAAAACCTTGAGTTCCTTCCATACCATCTACAAATGTTTCCTATATTGGACCATTGAGTCCCACCACCTCCAATTAGAACCTTCTAACATGAATGAAGCACACTAAAATTTAACCACATCAAGAGAATAAAGAAACCTAATAATATTCTCGAACTTTTCAATAAAATCCTCTACCTTCTATGGGTCTATGATACCCCTATATGAAGGATGTTTGTTCTTGAGAAACTCTTAAGACCTATTATTTTATAGACTCAGTTTGAATTCATTAGCATGAGAAGGACCAGATCCCACTCTATGACCCATTTTTTGGACACCCCAAACCATGGCCTCCTCTAATATATGATCAAATTATGATATATAAATCTCTACGACATCCTCTTGTAGTATCATAGGAAGTCTCCAAGGAGGTATATTCCAACATAAATTGAAAAAATAAAGAAACCATCAATACAACATCCTAAAAATATTCATGATAAATAACTATAAAACACCTCTACAATTTAAAAAATTTCCACAACAATCACAATAATAAGACAAACCACTCCATCCTCTGCTTGATGATCTTTTATAATCTGTAGCCTATACATCCCACATGGAGGAGGAGTCAAACCAAATCATAAACATCCCATGTTGACCCAAGGACTATCATGAATTGTGTTGTCCAGACACCCCACTTTCAATCAGAACCTCAATCCCAAAAAATCATAGTTCTATTCTATCCAAGACATCCCAAATAACATGATCAAATAAAAGAACAACACATACTCTAATACCATTTTTTTACAAACCGGGTCAGGCTACCATCCAATTTGCACACGAATCGACTCATGAAAAGGCCCGAAGGGAATTCCCAATCTATATGGGCTAGAAACTAGTCTCTATGAATTGAGCATCAAATGTGGGAAATATTTTTCACATATGAATAAACCATACCGACCAAAAGAATGATATATCACATCATAATCAATAATGAAAATCAAAGGATCACAAGATAACACTAAAAAAGGGTATAGAATTTAATATATAAAATTAAAATTAAAATAACCAAAATAAATAAAAAAGGGGAGGGGAACCAACTATAAAACCAAGCCTTGATTTTAATAGAGGGTAAATGCCTCATTCCACTACCACCAATACCCACAATAAGAGAAACCACTAGCAACCAGATCCACCACCACCAACACCATAGAATGACTTACCTTTACCTGGTTCAAACATATCCATTTCTATATACACATGAAGGTGTATGTAGGGTTTGATCCAACAATCCAAGTATGATACCACCAAAAGATATTTCATGAAATGACATTTTAATATAGATTAACATACTTTTTTTCGAGAAAAATAAAGATATAACTTTCAAATAAACCATGATTTGAAATATAAGGTAAATAATTAGTAAACAAGATTAAAAATAAGAATATAATGAGAACCATGGGAAATCCTTACGACTCTTGGGTTAGTAGGGTCTTAGGATCCTCATAATCTCAGTGATAAAACTATCTATGTGGTGAAATAGGCCTTCTTGAGCCACCAATCCCCATCACATGTATGTTTAGTTAGTGCTTTTATGTAATCCTATTAGGGAGACTGAGCGTCGGCTCTACCGACTCTCCTAATATAGTAGACCTAGTCTTTCCACCTATATATTGAGGATTCCCATATGCTCAAATACATTTCCCATGACACATGAATCACCTATTACAAAATCATAATAAAAAATTAGAAATACACATAGAAAATAACTATTTTTAAACAGTAAAATCAATATTAAATACGTAAAATCACAAAAACTTTTGAAAAAAATGATTTCCACATACCAAACCATTTATTAAATCATTTTAAATTCCAAATCAAGTATACTAAACTCTTAAAAAATATTAGAGCATGTATCCACCCAAATTTTTCATGCAAGCTTCTAGAAACCAGTTTTAAATAAAAACTACACCAAGGAGAGACCCTAAAAAATAAATATAACACCACAACCATCATGATTTAGCCCTAAGAATCAAGGTTGAACCCACTATTGGGAAACCGATCCATCGAAGAAGTAAGATCCCAAGAAAGATAGAAGAAGAGACCAAAAAGAAAGAAGAATAGAGGGAAAGAGAGGCTTAGTTTAAGGTTACTTGAATATTCCACACCAAAATTTCCCAAGTATTAATTCCCAAGGGAGCAAGGAGTAAGGGGTAGGAATAGCTAGGGTGGGGGAGTCATAATGGGGAGAGTTAGGGGATTTTGGGTAAAAAACAGGGAAAAAAGGGAATTTCAAATTTTATAAAGATCTAGCTGGCTAAATGGTGGGGGTATGGTCTATAAAACGATTAAAACACCATGAAAAACCTTTATCCTAAGGTAAAATAGGCTTCATAGTTTACATGGAGGGGGTGTATGCCCATTCACCAAGCTTTCTGCCTTAGATAAAACCACCATCACAGGATCATGGTTTTCCCTGGATGGCCATATTACCTTATTCTTGTCCGCGTGACCTAGATAGATCCTTCTTCAAGGGTGGACAATTTCCACTAGGTTGGAAAAGAGTTTCTACTAACCATGGACTAACCTTTCACCTCAAACTGTCCGGCCCAAAACTGCCATTTTTATCTAAACAACATAGGAAAGACAAGAGATAATGATAAGAACAAAAATAAAATAAGAACATAACTAAAAATAAAACAATGTATTTTACATGAATATTAATATTTTACCATCATAAACATAATCATAAATAATCCCGATAAATGATGAGATTATAACGTAAAATCATCTCCCCTTTAGAAACTTCAAAATGTAAGAACCATAAAAGAATGTTATTAAATGAAACTTAAAATATCGCGAGGATAAATAAATTCATGATATTACATGTCAAAATTGGTATATATTCACATCGTTCAAGAATATAGGTGTATATCATAATCATACATCTCAAAGAAGGAAAATTGAGATAAAAACCCCTTACTGATTTTGTAACTTTTGAACCGTAAACCAAATGAAAGAGAGATACTAAAATGGATATGTAAATAATAATAATTTTAATTTTAAGAATCATAAAATAAATTCATATTAATTATATATAACACATAAAAGAAACATGTGTTGAACTTGGAATGTGTCTCATAGAAAAATAAAAGTGAGACGGAAATCCCTTATCTTAAGTCTCAACTTCCATTGTAGTCATTAAAACCTCATGTATAATAAATTAAAGTTTATTATAAATATATTACATAAAAATAATTATTTATATCTTACCATAAATGATTTTAATATGGCCTTTTATTACCAATTCATTAACAATTCAATGTTAAAGTCATGTTTTGGGTAATTACCACTTTATTTTTCGTATATGTTTTGATTTGTTATTTTAGGACATATTAAATTAATCATGGTTACATAATATCTATAATAATAATAAATAAATAATTATCATATTTATATGTCAATTATAAATCTTATACTAATCATGAAGGTTGGTTTTGAGAAATAGAGTAAGTTAAGACCATGGAAATGGTATTCCGTACGTACACATGCGTAACATTTCCATTTTTTAATGATCATTATGAAGAAGAGGTAAGTAATATATTATCATTGTATAATTATAATAATATCATAAATATATTATATTATATTTAATTTTATTTTTACATATCTTTTATGTGGTGTGGGGATGAAAACACAGTCAGATCACTTTGTAAAGGTGGATGTTCACAGGTACACGAATGACATTATCATCTTTCAGTGTGGGAAAAGGTAAGAAAAAAAATGATATTTTATATTTTAATAATGATAAATTTTTAATTATTATAATAATTATGTCATTTATATCACATATATTTAACCTTATTATCTTCCATGTAAAGCGTTAGTGAAAAACAAATCACATCGCTTCGTGGGGCGGTAGTCTGTCGTATGCACATAAGATATTATCACGCCCCCTGTTGAATGGAAAGTAAAAATTTTATATATATGATATAATTCCTAAAGAGTTATAGTTATTTTATAAATAAAATATATATTCTATATATCAATCATCATACACAACCATTAGTGGTGGAAATGAAAAAACGAATGACATCGGTTCGCGAGGCGGCAGTCCAGCACACACATAGACGATGATTTCATAACCCATTTGATGGAGGTGGAGATGGTTGTAGGTCATGAACATAACATAAAAAAATATAATTATATGGAATTAAATGTCATTATTATATAAATATGGTATAATAATAATTGAAGGAGGTGGAAGAGAAAATATAACAAAAACACTCATTGATGAACGTTGCCTCTTCTTCAGGTATCCTCCTTAGGTTTGCACCAAAATATTTAATAAGTTGGATTTATGTCTAAAATATGGATTGTGGGATGAGGGGAGGGAATTTGGGAGCTTATTTTTTTAGTTATTAGATGAATCAAAATGTTTTTAAGTTGTTAATAAGTGAAGGGTGATTGTGGTCTTTTATAAGTGAGATGAGTGGAACACTGCAATTTTTTGAAAGAAAGAATTATACCCTTGTTTTTTTCATGTCACAAGGATCCAATAATAGAACATGATTGATAAAATAATATATAAGGTTTAAATATGGATATAAAAAAATATATTGACATGTTTTAGGTTAATTTTAACCTTTATCTTTTTAGTTTAACCCCCGGTAATCCCATTTTAACCTTAACTGCTGTAAATAAATTTTAATGTTTTTATTATTCAATTTGGTCAAAAATAAAGTTGAAATTACTATATAACACAACATATTATGATTAAAAATATTTCATCCATTATTTACAATTCCATTCCTCAAAGTAAAATTTATTAATTTAAAATTAATCACGAAGATGTGATGAGAAAACCTATTTTTTAAGGGAAAATGTTTAAAAGATTAAAAAAAATTTATATAAGAATTAAATATGAAATTTATTAGAACATTAAAAATTATATTAATGGATTTATAATTTAAATAATTATAATATAAAACCAATTTTTAATATAACTTAACTTTATAAATAAATTAAATGAAAAGGGTGTTTTAAATTAAAATTTAGTATTTTTCACTATTTATCCAAAAATGAAACATTTTATAAAAACCCAAAAAAATTACATTAATATAATTTTGAAATTATTATTTAAAAAATAATCTTTATTTTATACAATAAAATTTTTATAGTTGGAAAGAAATTATTTTTAAAACATGTGTGCCAAAGGCGACCAAACTATTTTTTAGAAAAGTCCATTTTAAGTATAAAATTGGATTTAATCTTATATATCATCTAGAAAAAACATAATATAAATTTTAAACCTTTTATTGAATATAAAAATTAATCATTTTATCAAAATAATTCCCAAAAAGTGATTCATTTAATCTGTTTAAGTAAATTGTGTTTATGCTCATAATCTTTTTTAGAAAATGATTTCATTTATTTTCAAAATATTTTTATTTATAAATAATTAGTCACCAAAGAATTAATTATATATAAATGTGTTAAAAATATTTATTTATAATTATTTCAGTCATGTTCATACTCTTCATTACAATGGCTAGGTGAAAACTATTATATGAAATAATAATATTTTAATAGTATTTAATGGTTCGTTTATACTCAGTATTGTGTGTAATGCAAGATAAACTTAGTGTCTTATTAAAATGAAAAATATCAAAAATATTAAATTAATTATAAATTATATATATATATATATATCATAATATCTCAGGTCATTACATGCATGCTATTTTTTTCTAAAAGTATGGGTACTTGCTTGAAAATAAATCTACTAATAGATAGGATGGATGAGTAACTTAATTCTAAATTCTTTTCCCCACTACATGACATATCTAGTTGTTCATAGTTTATTAAAATTTTTATGGTATATTAAGATGGTTTATAGAGTACATTGAGTTATGGATTGATAAGGATAATTAATTTTTAATAATTTAACCCAAGGGTTTGGTTCTTTAATGGTATGATAAATGACGATGACTCTTGAGGAGCCACAGTATTGGGTGAATTATTCCTAGAGAGAATGAAATTTAGTTAGTAATTAATATAAAAATGAAATAAAATAATAAAAATTAATGTGGAATTAATTAATTAATCATCAACTTGATTCATTAATTCTTATTCGATATCAAGTTCTTTGTGTGGTTAGTCTGTTGTTCGAGTGGTGATAACTGTAGTTGAGGTTAAGGATTGATAGTTTCCCATAGTATGGTTCTGAGCTATATGTATATTTTTATGTTATTTAATTTCATAAGCTACCCCACCTCAGTCGATAGGGATACTAACACTAGTAGACTCTGGAGGGATTTCCCCCCAACATCCAAGTTGGAAAAGAATGGATGACTAACTCACCCCTCATTCCCTACACTCTTCTCCTTCAAATATTATTTGTTGGTATTAACTATAGTTACCTTTCCAATATATAAGTGTATATATGGCTGTTATGGATTATGATAATATCACACACATGAATCTCGAGATATAGTATCCTAATGATTATAATAGGTATGTTGTGTATGAGCTGTGATGGATTGAGGTATAATACATGATGTACGAGCAGAATTGTATCTTAAAAACTACTTTGTCACTATCTAGATATGAGTAATATTGATGATGAGATGATGTGATACACAAGATTAATGATATATTATAGTTTTATATATATTTTTTAAAATTATTATTATTTTTGGAGATAGTTGGCCAAAGATGTTCAGCATTGGGGAAGATTAGAAAACCAATGGGGAAGTGATATCAGGGTACCTAATTTTAATATAATATGGGTTATTATATGATTACTTTTATGCAATTCTTAGTGAGAGATACAAGGTGAGGGTGGAAGCACAGCATACAAAATTAAGTGACAAGTTATCATCACTTTATTATTTATTTGGATTTATTATGATTTATTTATCTTTTTAATTAGAAACATAGGGGAGGACACTATTTAGAATACTTTTTATTCTCACCCTAGTATATATAAACAATTTTTAAGACCTTAAGAGATGGTTATTGTTTGAGCTAGACATTATTATCGTGTTGATTTTTTTAGGAAATATTTGGGCTTGGAGGTGTTTTTTGAGGTTTTCTTTTGGTACATGAATTTTCTTTTATAGTTGTTACATTTCATGACTTTCCATATAGGTTGTGTGATCTTTTTATTCTGTTATAAGACGGATTTTTTTGGTTGACTTTTCTTATATCTCATTCATCATGTTCTCCTAGAGAGTAATTCCATTCCATCTATTTGTTTATTATACCCTCAGTACTTTTCTCTAACTTATGGCCTATTGGAGGTTGGATTTGGGCATCATTATCTTCCTTCTCTCATTATCGATCTAAGAGGGGTTTATTTTTGGGGAGGGATCATAGAACATAATACTTCTTATTGACTATGTTCTTTTATGATATAAATATTCCATCCATTGTATAAATAGTATTTTATTTCCTCTTTAATTCTAGGGAAATTTGTAGAAACCCTAGACCCAAACTACTAGATCCAGTTCTGAAAACACATTCTTTACATACATTCTTTTCAAAAAAGTGAGATGAACCCAAACTAAACATTCATATGTTAGAAAATAAAATTTAAAAATTAAATCCCAAAATGGAATCACAATCTTAAAATTTGAAAGGTTTAGTATATTTAGAGAATGAATACAAAAAAAAATTTGTTTACATCACCAATAAATATTTATCTATATACACCATACTAAACCCCCTTATGTACATATAATATTATATAGTCATCTTCATAACCAAGGGAGTGAAAACATAAAAAATGGGAGTTCTCAGATACTATGAAAGGGAAACTTATATATAAATAAAAATGGTTGTATCATAATCATGTGGGAAAATATGAATAAGAGGGAAATGTATGATCAAAAGAAAATGGGAACATAATACCATGGAATGGTCATCCAAGAGACATCATAATTATAACATGACCTAGAATTATATAACAATAATCTTGAATCATGAGAATATATCATAATCATTTATAATATCAAATAAATATTGTATAAACATGTGTATATCTCATAAAAATAAACTATGGAACAAACATGAGAACATGGAAACATTACATTCAAGAGTTATACAATCAATTCCCACCATTATGAGAATGTGAAACATGCTCGTAAATACCTATGACATGTGATATAAAATTTTAATCAATGCATTGGTCGGAGATATAAGACCCCACCCATTATCATCAATATATATGCGTTCTAATTGAAATCAACTAGTCATTATATCAAAAAATAAAATATGGAATAAAAATGGGTTTTATGACCTTTTCAAATGGAATTACATGAGGAAAACATTTATAATTCCATCAATAATCAAAACGAGATAAACCCATTTAAAATAACGGGATAAAAAATGATATTAAGAAACTCTCTAGGAAAATACCCTTTAATTAAGATAATACATGGTATTTATACTATATAGGTAAATGTTATAGGGTTTAGTCAACATTTTGCCCTATCAATTAATATATGGGTAACTAGGTGAAAGATATTTAATCAAGGAAATTTTATATATGGTATTCACAGAGGAATGAAATTATAACAAAAATCATGCCTATACATAATGAATGATTAATAAAGAAAAAAATATCAATGGATTATTTATTTAATGGAAAAATACCTAATATATCTAGAGAAATTGGTTAGTCTATTGAAAATGGAAATATCCCCACTTACAAAGGAAACTCATAAGGATGTTGACACAGATGGAAAACACCCTTTTTAAGAAAATAATTTGTATGGTACTATATAAGAAGGGATTAATGAATGGTATAATTTGATACTATGAGTTAAATAGCTCAAAAAAATATTAATTTCTAAATCATGATTAATAAACACCAATAGAGAAAATACTTTTGAAAATGGGGAGGAAAATTATTGTTAATTCATAATTTCTTTATAAAGTGATTTTGAAATTTTTATAAAAGATAAAGTTACGGGTCACTATCAAAAGTAATTTTCAAATAAGGGAAGTGAAAATCCATTGAAAACTTTTACTTTTAAAAATAAAATTCAATAATGTATCCTTGAAAAATAATTATAATTTTATGTCAAGGAATTGTGGATTTGAAGACAAAACCTTCAATTATGAAAGGTGAAAAACTTTTTTAAAATTTTGATATACAATTTTTGAAAACCCACAAAAATAAATAAGTAATAAAATTTCATTTTGAAAATAGTAAAAGAAAAATATTATGTTTATATCAGTTAAAACATAATAGTGTTTCAAAATATGATAGGAGGACATATAAATAATTATAAACATAGATATCGAAGTGAAATCATCATATAATGAGGATATAAATTATTCTTAACATATTATAATTTTATAAAGAATATATTCTTTTATTGAATTATATTTGTATTATTGCTCATTTTACAAAGAGAGATAAAAGAGAAAATATCATATTTATTATGAAATAAGGGAACATAATGAGCATAAAAGAGATGTTTTTTAGATATAACTATATAACTCAAAAAAAGAAGTTTGAGATTCCAAATATACTTTTACGATAATACAAATCATGAAGTAAAAAACTTTTTAAAAGGGGTTTGTTCCGTAAAAATTTAAATCCAGAAAAGGTAAATAAAAAATACCAAAAAAATACAATAATTAGTTATAATGCACCTAACTTATATAACTTATGTTCAATAATAAAAATTATAACTCAATGGAAGAGATTTGAGTTATGAAAATTCCTTACCTTATATCTGGAATTCCACAAATGTGATCTAACCTTCAGTACCACAAAAAACTATCTTAATGATATAATTCAGAACCTTATTCAAATATATAACACTTATTCAATTCATATATATCCATTCCCCATGTGAATTATATTTATTTATTATCTAATTTCAATAGAAGGTATTAGTAATTGTTTTTAACTTATTTTGTGATAAAAACTTTTGAATTCGTTCTTCTTATAACGTTTACCATACCACAATAATTCTAGATACTATAAGATATTAAATATAATTATTTATGATTTTTTCATTTAATTTCATAAGAGTTTTAGTTTTGATTCTTTACAATGAATTTGGTGAAGATCTTATTTTAGTGATTTTTAACAAATGGACTGTGGTAACTTAATCAATGATATCAATTTTATGGATAAAATCCTAGAAAAAAAAATAAATTTTGTAAATTATTATTTCATATTATACCAGGAATTATGTTTCCATAGCATTCCATATTATAAATGTATATCATTTTTTCATGTGGGGTTTTACAATGATCCAAATAAGAACATACCATAATTTAAAAGATTATTACGAAGTGGTTTAGTTATAATATCATTATACTAGAATTATAATGATATTATTATTTTTTAATAGTGTGATACAATATAATTAAATAGGACTAGAAAAATAGGTACTAGATACATAACTATTACATTGCAAAGGTGTCCCTCTAAACCCTATTAAAAAGGGGATTATCCATAATAAATAAAAAAATAAGGCCTTTAGGATATTCAAACCTATTAGTATGCTAATTTTAAATGGTTGAAATTACAAAGACTGTTTATTTTATCATATTCTCAATTGGTATCATATTTTTTCTTACCATAACCATAATACTTTCATAATCATCTTATTTATCCATTAAACCCATTATTAGAACTAGCCATCGAAGGAGGTAATGAAAGATGTAACACATCATTCCATAGATGAAGTAGTATACACGTATATATGAATTACAATTTCATTTTCTATATAATGGGAGAAATTAATAATATGGATTGTCATTTTAGAAACTAAAAATTGTTTTAAATATCATAATTATTTACTTATCGGATTAGAATTTAGGATCACTGTGGGTGGGGGTAAGTCAATGATCCTATTTAAATTAATTTCCATTTACTCTATTTATTAATCAACCTATTGAACCTATAAAGGTTATATATCAACTCAATATCACTCAATCTTGTATCTTATGGAGAATATAATGAATGAGAACATGATATTTACATGGTTAAACATAAAAAACAACATTATAAGTTAGTCCCTAGTATGCATTCATCTTCTACATAAACATTTCCCTTTGTAACATAGATTCATAACTATTTTTTACTCATTGAATCAAAATAAATATACAATATCTCTAATATAATGAATATTTAAACAAGGAAAAACTCTGATGTTGTCTTCCTCCATGTACTGATGAATTAGCATACCTGTTCTTGTACACATCCTTCGAGATATTCAACACTCATTGTTTCACTTCTTCTAGTCATGATAATTTATCCAGATTTATATAGAACCTGATATTCTTATAATTATTGAATACTCATGTTATCAGGACTTTCTTCCCCTGAATGAATTTAGGATTCATCTTGTGAAAATTCTTCTTTTGTACACAAGAGTATCAGGACTCTTTAGAAGTAATCTATTTTTAGGTCCACATAGACTTCTACCAATTCCATAATCTTCTCACATATGTATATTGTCCCTATATCCCAACAACTCACGATATGTTATCTATATATACGGAGTGTAAAATCAAACCATTCTGGACACATGCAATCTTTTCAATTGAAAATTAAATTCACCCATAACTCTTCAATAACTTCCTTAATATCTCTCATGAAATAACTACTTGTGGTATTCCATTTTCCTTTTGAAACATGTATTAAATCTAAATTTAATCAACCATAATTAATATTGTATAACTAATCATTATTTAACTTGAATCATGGCCTAAAAAAATGACCTAAGATTATTAAACCACTGAAGAACCGTTTCGCCATCATCTTAATTAATTCATTGAATATCCATATGTTTTCTATTCATCTTTCACCAAAATGTCTTGAACCATGGAATGTTTCATGAACCAAATATGTTTTCTAAGAACACTATGAGAACTACGAGTGTGGTTTCCTACATCAATCCATCATTACTTGTGACTCCATATTTCTACCACAACCATACCCATTATAGGGGTGGTCCATCCTACATCATCCTCCTTATAATATATATCTTCAACATAAATTGATGTATCAACCATATCTTCTCACTACATCATGGTGTAAATGTATTGGTCATTTTACCTTCAAAATATCCTCATAATGGGCATGGTTCCTTTACTTTTTCCCATTTTGGGTAATATTCTTCTCAATACACCAATAGCTATATTTGTGGTCCCTTCTGGCCTTGATCTCAATCTCTACCATATCCACCACTAGGGTGTTTCATTATACCCACTTATTTATTCCTTCATTTATTCTTTATATTCATATTGAAAAAAAACAATCGAATCAAAAATACTTAATAATCCCCCCTTTGGATTTTTTATCAATACAACTAGATTCTAATTAAGTTATCAAAATCTTTATGACATCATTGGTTTTCTTCTCCTTTGATATTCTTCTCAAGATCTCCCTCTTTATAGAGGAATTACCATAACTTTATTCATTCTATCCCCCTTATTGAAAAATGTAATGGGTGAAAAAGTGGGGTCTTCACATCTCATATTTCTTTCATTAGATGAAATCTAATGATCACTTAGAAAATAACCTTTGATCAATAATATCTTACTCTATATGGGATAACGCGATGTAAAAAATTACAGAGATGTAAAAGAGTTAATATAAATTAACCATAATAACTCTTCATGTAATAAAATTATTATATTCTTAGCATAAGGTTTTATTAAATATATTTTATCAAAATTTTCTTTCACATACTCGACAAAAAATTAATATAATTCATGTAAAAAACATTCTAATCCCCCTCTATCATACCATTTTAACAACCCACTCTCACACTTGATAATTTTATAGAGTATATTCACAATAATTGAGGTAAGGTGTTGTTTCTCATAACTTTTTTCCATATTTCACCAATATTGCTATAAATTACAAACTTATACAAACTCTTCTTAGTTGTGCCCCACTTAAGGGATACACTCATCTCCTATTATTCATCATGGATTAGAACACCACGAAAACCTCAACATCCTTATTTTTTCTCTAGAGTTATAGAATTATGACTCTCCATTAATTTTGGAAATTTTAGCACAAAAACATGTAAAAGATAAAGGGAATAATAAGGAACCTCTTTTGTGATATAAAGATATTCCTTTGGATAAGAGTTTTCTCTCAATCAAGGGAATTATTTCCTTCTGATTCTTAACATCGTTCTTCTCTAAATAAACCTTATTCACCTAAAAATTTAAGAAATATTCAATTAATAATTTTTTAGGTGACCTATTTATAGTCTTGTATTCATAATGAAACATATCCACACAATCCTTTAAGGAATTCCCAAAATTATCACACCATTCACACGTCCTTAGATTTTCACTTATTGATGTCTTATAATGAACCACTTTATATTATTTTGGTATAATATATTTTTTAATTTTTACATTATAATTTTATCATAGAAACCACTTGTTAATTATTTCATCTTTCTAGGTAATTAAATATTGAACCAATACAAAAAGGCTTTTTGATGATACTTTACACAACAACAAAAATATACTTTTAATTGTGATCTTATTGGAAGATTCATAACTTCTTTGGAGTGGTACTCTTGCTATCCACCTTGATCATTCCTTTGAATAGGTCTGATGGTCTTCATGATGCATCCTTTTCTTCCTTAAATATCTAATGGTTATTTTCATCTTCCTCATGTATAACCTTCATTGAGTTGTTTAAAACACATATGCATTTAAAAGTATAGATCAATTTTATGGATATAAATATTTTACTTAATACATTGTTCTCATATTTCCACCATAATTATAAGTTTTATACTAACCTAAATCCATTTTTAAAATCTTATATATACACTTTTAACTCATCTTGAATTTTATCACAAATGTATTGTGACTAAATATGATATTTTTTTATCTAACTTTGATGTTTTTTTCATGATCGAAATTTATCTTTTCTTGTTTGGTAATATTTTATTTGTGGCCCTCGATCTCTTAAATATAGGATGATTAAATCTTGAATATATATCCCATTTATTTGTAAAACATAATCCTTTTTTACTTTTCATCTAATATAATCACTTGAGAACCCATTTCTTTGTTCTTATTATCTAACTTTTTCTTGTATTTCTTGAGTTGTTAAATCTTATCATGACAATATTCTAATTTACCTTTTAGTTCCCATTAAAGCTCTATTATCTCATATCTATTGTCAATTTTTAACAAATAAGAATATTTTATTAATATGAGAAACAAGAATGAGTTCTTTATCAGAGTTTCTAGATGATCCACCATCCTTTCTTAGAAATCTTCTTATCTTTGTTCTAGATTTTTTATTTCTCTTATTTTTGTTTCTATTTTGTTGGATTTCTTTTTCATCCTCTGAATCACTACCATATTTTATAACTATATTCTTAATTTTTCTTATGGCTTTAAAGGTAACCTTTTACTCATCATACTTTTTAAAAATTAGCCATTTTCTTATCTCATATTTAATAAGTATATTGTGAAGGTCATCACAAAAGGTCTTCTCGATATTCAAAAAATAATACATTGGGATCAAAACAATTTTTAAATTTCTGTATAAGTATCTTCAAAATAGTGTTTTCTTAAATTTCATCACCAAATATATGAACACTACTAACTATTTAATTTTCTCAAGTTAAATAGTCATCAATATGTTCTTCTTAACCCATATTTATATCCTCAAATATTCTCTTCCAAATGTGAATTCTTGCATTCTTTACATTAACATTTCCTTTATAACTTCTCCTCAATTTATATCATATTTTATTTATATAGAAAACCCCAAAAATTTTATGTATAACTTCTCTAAAAATGACATAAAAATATATTTTTTTGCTTATAAATTCATGTAAACATTCTAATTGTCACAATGGGTTAGTTGGGAATTATCAATAAATGGCGGTAAGACCATAATAGCAGCATCTCCTCAAGACTAAGAAAAAGTAGGCAATGAAGTATTTTCTTTTTATATAATTGTTATTTTGTTTCATAAAATATATTATCTCATTGGTTATTTATAGAGATTATATTCTCCATGTTTCTTGGATCAAAATAGGTAAGCTTTCATTTGATATTTCTTTTTAGGATCTGACATTAGGATAACTGGGAGTAAGAGGGATGAATCAGTGAACCAATTTAAATATTTTAAATTTTATGTAAAGACCCCAACTACAGTATCTAAAAATTAGTGTTTAATTTATTACATTGGAATAAGATACAATATATCATATCTCAATGGACCAAATAGTTTTGTAGTCTTAGTAAACTAGGTACCTATTTGAGTCTGTCATTACATTTGAAAACCTATATTAAAACATAGTGAAAGTAAATATTCTACTTTCTTGAATTAATTTAAATAATCCTTCTTAATATCATGGGTAATGGAAAAAAATAAACGTTGATATTAGATACTAAGTACTGGTTATGTACAAAATAAGCTATCATGATTAAATAAGTTATATTTAATATGATAAGGTAAATTAATGATAATGTGTTCCATTTAATAAAAAACATGAGCAAAAAATTAATATATGGATAATATAAATGAATAAATATGATGGATAATAATAACTAAATTATCAATGAAGGAAATTATTCATATTTTATTTCATGATCTATGATATCGCCATTGAGACCTTGTGCCAAGATAGTTTAATTAATGGGTAGGTATACACCAAAAAACCATTTAATTTAGTTATCCAGCTGGTTTAACTCTAGAGAACTATCAATGAATCAAGGGGATATATATAACCAAACACACACATCATTTAATTTCAAATTAATTTCCAAATATATTGAATAAACAGTTCCATTCATAAATAATATTCCTTATCAATAAATACCCATATTGAGTAGAGAATACGAATTTATCCAGATTTTCCCATCCAATAATATAACTATCATATTAAAATACTCTATCTTAAAATGGTAAATGGTTTAGTCATTAAAAATATCCATGATACAATTAATGTAGATATTTAAGAGATATTTAGTGTCCAATGATCACAATAAGGTGAATGTTTCAATAAAAAGTTAACAACCACAAAATTAATCAAGAAAGTGGATGTCAATACTTTCCCTAGTAAAAATAATCACGAACCATAAAAAGAACGAATAAGTATGATTTTATCAAAAATTATCCCCAGTGGAGTATAATTACAATAAATGTTTTTCATTTAAAAATAAAAATACTATATAAATATTATTAAAAACATTTTAAAATAAAATTCCATTTTCAATTTGAAAATAACTTTTAAAAGACTATAACATTCCTTATTATTAGGGAACAATTTATTTGAAAAGAAACTTGTAAAATTATAAATTATGATTTTAATCAATGATTGGTCATTATGGTATGTAAACTCCGTTCATGTTTAGTATTTTAGAACCAATAATATTTCACTTTTTCGGTAATTAGTCAAAAAGTTGTTCCGAAAACAAAAAGAACATTATTTTTATACAATTTGGTAAAAAAATTAAGAAATTAATAAAAAATGTATTTTAAAAAATAGTGTATAATAATAAAAATATTCTCTAAACAAATTTAAGAAAAAAATGGATATGTAAGAAAAGGATTCTCAAATGAGTAGAAAAACAAAGTTAGTTTTCCTTAGAAATACGATTTTGGTATCTTGAGTAATTAAAGAATGGAAAATGAAAGGTAAACATATATTTTAAATAAATAAAAATTGGATAAGAAAATGGTTAGGATAACATATTGAAAAATGAATAAATTCCCTCACCGAAGACTTAAACAAAAATATTCTCGAATAATGATGACATTGTGAAATAAACTCTTACCACTTTGGTTACTTATGAATCGTAAGGCCCATGAAAGAAATAACATCCAATGAAACACTAAATTCCATGAATATAAATACATTCATGATACTACATATCAAAGGGGTAGTATATACACTTCATAAAAATAAACATGTGAAAAAATACCAAATATGTCTCAATGGAGTGGAAATTGAGACAAACTCTATAATAAGGATCATACCGTTGAAGCGACGATTAATCAATAAATTTGTTATGTGTATAAAATGTAAATCCACATTAAACTAGGGGAAATAAAATATTAAATAATAAAAATACATTATGCACATAATCATATAATATCAAATACAATGAAGAATAAATATAACCTGATGAAAAAAAATTGGGTTATGAAACCCCTAACTACTTGGTGAATATCAAGTATAATTCCCTAGGTTGGATTAATTTTATTTTAAATTTCAAATACCATGAATTTTTAATGATTCATGATATAAAATATATAATGGTATTATATAAATTATATAAAATAATTTGGTGCATAATAGTAAAATATTCCTCAATGAATGTAAATTAAGACGAAATCACATACCTTAGGTCTGACTTTTCATGTACGTTATTTATCTTCATGAATTATAAATATATGTTAATTATTTAATTTATTAAGAACCTTTTTAAATTTTATTATTAATTTTATTTTTTTATTTCCATGTTATGTTTAATTAAATAATCAATTAAGTTAACATCGAATGTTTTGATGATATTTGGTTTTTATGTTCAAAATGACTTCAGTAGGTTGAATGTGGTAAAAGTTATCATCATTCCATCATATAAAAACTAATAATAGTTAAATATTTATAATATTTATAAAACAATTATAATTTTTAAAACAATGATGAAATATTATTATATAAAATGAAATATGTTACAATCATGGAGACAATAAGCTGTACATACGAATGAATAAAGTTTTCTTTTTTAAAATATCATTATAGAAAAAAGATAAGTATGAATTTATCATTAAAAATGATCATAATATCACAAAAAATATTATTTTTTAAAATAAACTTATATATTTCATCCATGGTATGTGGTGATAAAAAAACCTCGTCTCTTCGTGGAGGTGCTAGTCCACACGTATGTACAAATGACATTATCATGTTCTAGTGAATAAAAAGGTAAGAAAGTAAATTTTATATTTAATTTTCATAATGATAAATATTTAATGAATATATATATATATATATATATATATTAGATCCATTATTATATCAAGCTGTAATAGGAGGGGATGGAAAACAAATTACATCGGTTCACGAGGTGGTAATCCGCCGTACACATGAATGATGGTTTCTTTTATAATTTGATGGAAAAGGAGATGTATATAGGTTTTAATATTAACATAATAAAATATTATTATATGTTATATAATTATGTTATTATATAATAATGGGTGAAGAAAATTTGAAGGAGGTGGAAGAATAAATGAAAGAAAAATGCTTGTACCTTTTCATTGGAAAACTTATTAAGGTTTACACCAAAAGTTTAAATTGGTTCGTTTTATGATAAAAATAAGGACTATATGATTTGTTTAGGGATATAAGGAACATATTGGGTAGGTATTTTTTTGATACAAATCATACTTGAAGTGTGGAGAGGAGAGGAGATGCGGTTCTATTTTATAATTGAGGGGAGGGGCACTTTTGTAATTTCATAATGTATTAAATTATAATAAGGTAATATTCAATTAAAATACTTCCAAATGGATAGATATTAGAATTTTTGTTATTATAACATTTAAATATATTCATCCAATATGATTTATATAGGTTTAGTTGACAAACTAACCCTTATCTCTTAGTTTAACCCCCGGTAAACCCGTTTTAGCCTTAACTACAATTGAAATTTTTTCAAATTGAGAATTTTTTTATTTAATTTATAAGATAATTGTTGGATAATAAATGGAAAATAGATGAAATTTAAGTCCATTTACCATACTAGTTTTTCTCTTTCATTTTTTCAGATTTTTTAGATAATTTAATAAAATACTATTTAATATAAAATATCATTAATTCCATTTTTGAAACTATTCATTTAATTTGACATTAAATACACAAAGATAATAATGAATTTATAATATAATAATTATAAATATTAATAATAAATCATTATTAACTATAAAATTATTTTTAACAAGAACTTATCCCAAATACATTACTTTTAATGTTTTTAGAATTATTTACCTTTATTTTTATACTGTATGCATAAGAGATGTGTAAGTGTTTTATAAATGTTTAAAGAAACTATATAATCACTAAAATTTAAAAATAAATTATCATAATGAATATAATTTTATTATACCAAAAATAAAAATTAATTTTATTCATTACTTATTTTTATCCCAATTTTAACATATAAGAGACATTTAAATAAAAGAGAGTGACATTTGTTTCTTTACTTAAATTATTATGTAGGTTACATTCATGGAATATTGTTCTATAAATCATTGAATATCATGAATTTGGTGAGAAGGGTATAAATTAATTCATCCAAAAATAATTCATATGAAAAATGGTGGCCATATCACTAATTTTGAACCTAGTGTTAACTCAATTTACCTTTTAGCGTGGTGAAATTTTTTTACCGTGTTTACAATTAATTATTATAAAAAATTATGTTAAAATTGTTGAATAATTTTAATTATTATAAATCCAAATTTGGAATCCATTTTATAGAATTCAATTCAAATAAGTGTTGGAATTTAATTTAAAAATGAACTAGTAAAATGTGTTGAAAAAATGGGATTTCAAGTAATGTATTTTTCAAGCATAAGTTGATCTTACATTAACTCCATGAATAGTAATAACAAATATATGAATTTAAATTTTTATCAATTGATATATAATTAATAAATTAAATTTAAATAATTCTAAAATATGTTTTTCTATAGTTAATTAAAATGGAGAAACATTATGCACTTAAAAATAGTTTTATAAAAAATACCTTTTTAAGCCTAAAAATAAACTTATATCAAAATCTAGTATAAAGTTGATTTAAAGGTAATTAACTTGATTAAAAATAACTAAATAATACTTATGTTACTTATAAATAAAGATACAAATCAAAATTGGAATTATGTCTTAATTTATTGAAAAGAAATGCGAGTTTTGCAAAAAAAATTGTATTTTTCTCTATTTAATAAAAATTACTCTTTTTAGGAAAATCCAAAAATTTCAACCAAAGTTAATTTTGAAAAACTAATTTTAAAAGGTGATTACAAATTCCAAAATTGGAAGATATAAATTATATTATTTTTTTAATAATAAATAAAAACATTTTTGGTGAAAAATATATTTTTGAAGCATGTAAAGACTTAACTAAATTTTTTTTCTTCATTTAGAAATATATTCTCTTCATATAAAATATTTATAAATAATTTTTATTTTTTTATTCCTAATCATACCAACATTTTTTATTTATTTGTTATAATGGTCATTTTTAAATAATATATTATGGTTCAATTAGGGTTGGTTTTTCTTGTCACGTACGGTATCAAACAAAATGTTCTTCTTTTAAAATATCTGGGCATTAAATTATCCTCACCTTCAATAAATTTCCTCATCTAAATTTGATCCTGTGATCAGAAATAAAGGGTTTTTTATTTGATAATTAATTTTTTTTGGAAAATCCATATTTTAAAAGGGATAAAAAATCATTCTCTCAAAATGAGGGACGAGAAATACGATGGCAAAAAAGTATAACACAAAACTAAGTTTCCAAATTTGAGAACATTAGAGGTAATTGAAAATATGGTCATGGATGAGAAAAATAATTCTTAAAGAATAATATATAGTGATATAGAATATGGTTATATGAAAATTAACCACCACATAATCATAAATTTTTGATGGGTGGAAAGACCACCATCTCATCAAAAATGATTGTAATAAGATAACATTTTTGTTTCAAAATCATTTTCCTAGATTTGGAGAATTTATTTACCATAGAGGATAATAAAATTATGAAATATTCATAAATTATATCATTCTATTTAATAAGCATAATTTTATGCTTTGGTCATTCTTTTATCAATTTCCACTTCATCTCTTAATCCAAGGAATGAATATCCAATATGGATTTTATTATACATGAAGCACTAAAATTATATTTTAACAAATTATAAGATCCATAAAAGAAAAATAATCATTTAAACCTATCTTTAAATATTATCTAAAACTATAATGGTTACCATAAGTTAAGATAATAAAAAAGTAAAAACTTTCATATGAAGAAATAATAAATTTTACTTAAAAATATCAACCAAAGGATGAACATAGATTATTCCACAAATAAATAACACTATATCCCAATTCACCTAAATATTATAAACTTAAGAGAAATTTAGCACCTAAAATGTGATCTCATACCTTTTAACTTACATCCCCAAAAATTTAATGGAATTTTTCCTAAATAGTCATTTAAGTTAATCTTAATGGTTATATATACCTCAACCCAATAAAGTGACTACTAAAATATCATTAATCTTCTCAAAATAAAAAATATTTTATCCTGTAATATTTTTCCAAAAATCAACATTATATTTATCCATCATAATATTTAAGTAAAAAAAATTTCAAACTAACTAGGATATCAAGTTGGCTAGTGGTAGGCACTACACCCTTTTCACCGTTAGGTTGTGGGTCCAAGCCTTATGGCCTTACCAGATAATATAGGTGGTCATCCAAAATATGGGATTTTCTTTTCCTATAATTATAATAATATAATATCTCTAAGGTTCACAAAAATATAAAAAACATTCTAAGTAATAAAAAAATTAATAAAATTACTTTTTAACCACAACAATTTTCTATACGACTTTTTCCCCAAAATATAATAATCCAAATAAACTATTATGATATTATTAAAAATGATCATAATAAATATATAGATTAACATTAACATTAATCTTATTTCCAAAAAATCTAAAATAATTATTCTTTAAAAAACCATCTCACTGAAATAAACATTATCATAAGGGTTACATATACATTGAATATTTATTATTACTCAGTAAATTTCTCTAAGTTACTTCCATCACATAAAACCTCAAAATGGGTATCTATACCTTTAAAATTATTATAATAATTAGAATTATTAACCCATTATAATACCTAAAATTATTAATCTATCATCATCAATAACATAATCATTGTGTCTTTGGGGAATTTCCTTAAATTCGGTCATATGGTTAGGTTCCTTAATATATTTTTTCCTAAATCCAGTTCCCATGGTCACTACTAAACATTATCTAATACAAACTATAATGACCCCAACTCTAGTGGCATAAGATAATTGGTTACTTTATTAAATTGGTATATGATACAAGTGATCACATCCCAAAGTACATAATAGTTTAGTAATCTTGGTAAACTCAATACGTACTTGAGTCTTACATTACCTTTGAAAAAATAAATTAAAACACACTAAAAGTAAATATTTTACAGCATTGAAATCATTTAGAGATTCATTCTTCACATCTAGTGAAAATAAAAACAAATAAAGGGTGAGATAAAATTCTTAGTAAGGGTTATGTAGAATGGTATCTTTCATGAATAATATGGGATAATAAATATAGAGTGGCAAGTAATTGAAAAAACATTTATTTTAATAAAAAACATGAGAAAAAAATGAATCCAAGGATGATATCAATGGAAAATATCATGGATAATAATAAATGAATTATAAAATAAGTAAATAATTAATATTGGATGTCATGATCTAAGATATATTAATATCTATACCATCAAGACAATTCAAAAAGATAGTTTAACTAATGGGTAAGTATACACTAAAAACCCAACTAATTTGGCTAGCCAATTGGTTTTTCTTGGGAGACCAAACGATGAATCAAGAGGCTATCTATAATCCAGACCCACCCATAACTATATGTCCAATGAATTACTCATATATTTAATGGAAAATTCAATTCATAAAAAATATTCTATATCAATAAATACCTATATTGGGTAAATAATACATATTTATCAATATTTTTTTCTTATAAATAAAATAAAATTTATAGTAGAACATTGTATGTAAAAATGGTATATAGATTATTCATTAAGAATATCCATTATATAAATAATTTTTATATTTTAGAGATATTTGGAATCTAATGATCACAATAATGTGAATGTTTCATGATAAATTTCATAACCCCAAAATTAATCAAGAAAGTGAATGTCAATATTTTACATAGTCAAATTGATCAAAAAATATCTAAAGAAATAATAATAACAATATTATTATAAAATATCCTTAGTTAAGTATAATTAAAATTAATGGTTTTTTCATTGATAAATAGAAATACTATAAAAACATCATTACAAAAAATTTTGAGGAAAATTTCCATTCACTTAGGAAATCACTTTAATTTTTATAGAGCATTAAGGGAAAAAATTATTTAAAATTAACCTTCTAAAATTATAAATGAATATTTTATTTTATGAGATATGATGATGGAAGTAAATTCCGTTCATACTAAGTAATTTAAAATAATTATTCCTTTCCATTTTTTTGGTAAAAATTGAAAAATTTTCTTATTTATAAATTTTCAAGAATATTACCATTAAAATATTTCTTAAACTAGTGAAACATGGGTAAAAATTTATTTAAAAAATATTTATATAATATTAAAATTATTCTTTGAATTATTTTAAATAAAATATGGCCATGGAATAAAAAGATTCATGCTTAAGTAGAAAAACCAATTTGATTTTCTTTAAAAACATGGTTTTTCTAATTTAAGTACATTAAGAAACGAAAATGAATGGAAAACTTTTAATTTCCTGAAATAACCATAGTAAAATAAAATATTTTTGGTTTAATATAGGAATATAAAATAATTTCCCCTTTATAAACTTAAACATAAATAATCCAGAATAATGATGAGATTTTGAAAGAAACCCTTTCCACTTTGGTAACTTTTGAATCATGACCCCCATGAAATAAATAACTCAAAATTAAATTCTAAATACCATGTATAAAAATATATTCATGATATAATATTTCAAATGAGAAGTATATATGCCTCAAAAAAATTAATAGGAGCATAATACCAAATATGTCTTAATAGAGTGAAAATTGAGATGAAATATCTTACAAAGACCATATCATTGAAGTAAGGATTAATCAATGAATTTATTAAGTGTGTAAAATTTAAATCCAGAGAAAGAATAATATAAAAATAATAATAATCAAAATAAATTACACAAAACATCTTAAAATATCCATGAAATTGAAGAAGTAAAATAACCTAATGAGAGAAAATTGAGTTATGATACCCCTTACCACTTGGAACCTTTCAATTAGAATCCCATTGGATAAATTAATCTGAATTTATAATTAAAATACCATGAATTATAAATGATTCATGATATAACATATAAAAATTTAGTGTATACATCATATAAAATAAATTGGTGTATAACATTAAAATATCCCTTAATGAAAGGAATTTGAGGTGAAATCCCTTATCTTTGGTCCAAATCATCATATATGTTATAAATATTCACAAATAATAAAATTATGTGGATTATTTACTTTATTAATAACCTTTTGGTCTCTGTTGATTGTGGATTTATTCTGGACGTTGATTTTTCATAAACAGATGAAGGTTGAAGTTTGACACATGATATTTAGATAGTTTCTTCTGATATTGTGATAACAAGTGATTTTGTAAAGACATATAAGAGGCCTATATAGGTTACATCTCCTAATAAAAATACATTGATGTTTATAATAGATTAAAACATGATTTGGGTGTTGTTTCTTCTGAGGCTGTTATGAATTTGAATAATGTTGTGTCACTATGTGATTTAGATTATCATTTAAATGATGATATCTCACATTGTGATATTGGGGTAGTGATTGCTGGGGTGAGGTTTGATAATATTCTAGTTCAGGATGTTTGTGTGGGGCATGAGAGAAGTAGGTTTAGGTTATTCACCCGATTGTAGTGATGAATGAAGGGTTCTGTGATGAACAAGTTGACTGTAAGTATTCTCACTATTTGGTCCTGGAGTACACTAATATGGAACCGTAGTTTATCAGATGCGTATTTTTGTAATAAAGTGGTTTAGATATGCTATTACATGATCTAGGTGATGGGGACCATGGAACTGACATACAAAAAGTTAATTTTCAAGAGGATATTTAGAAAATTTATAGTTGTTCACAAATTTCTAATAGACGTGGGAATGTTTCCAATGATGATAAAAGGAATGAAAAACTATTTCTAAGGACTTGAGTTGTGGTAAAGACTTGATTAGTTATATCATCACACATGAGAGGAAAAAGGTGATAGATAATTATGGATTCATATCTGCTCCCCCAAAGAGAATGCCGAGGAATGATTTTTCTAACACTCCAAGGACCGTGTTTACCATGTCCTTTTATAAGGCTTCCAAAAATATTTATGCTGATCTAAATAGAGGGAGTTCCAACATGTATTCTTCCAAGGATAAAATTAAATAGGAGAATAAAAGGATCAGGGAAATTTATTCTATACACCTCAATAATCAAAAAAATTCATAATCTGAATGGTAGTCAGCTGATGCTGGTGCATCTTCTGATTATGGGTATGGCATTGATACTGACCCTTTCTGATATGTAGTTTTTACTTGGTTGTGGGTTGTTTTGACCCCATCTCTTTCTTGTTTTTTTGATAATTTTATTTCAATTTAATATAAATTTAGCTACCTTGGCATCTGGATAAACCTACCATGTTAATTTCATAAGAACTTTTTTCATGTTTATTATTCCTTTTATTTTATTTATTTACTTTTTTAATTACTTAATCAAATAAGTTCATGTCAGATGTTTTTATTATATTCGTTTCTCATCGAAAATGACTTTGGTATATTGGCTATGGTAAAAGATATAACCATTCCATAATATCTATAATAGTAATAATAAAATAATTATCATTTTAATACATCAATTATTATTTTAAACCAACCATGAAAAATGCTGATGAAAAATGAACTATGTTTCAATCATTGAGATGGTAATCCATATATATGCATGTGTAAGGTTTCCATTTTTCAATGATCATTATGAAAATAAAGTAAGTATTAATTTATAATTATAATATGATCATAATATAATAAATAAAATATTATTTATTTATATATACTTATATATATCATCCATGGTTTGTGGTGATGAAAAACAAATCACATCGCCTTGTGGAGGTGATAGTGCACACATACACACGAATAATGTGATCATTTTTCAGTGAATGTAAAGGTAATAGAGTAAATGATATAAAAATATTTTTAGAAATTTAAATATGTTAAGAATAACATATATATAAATTTAATCCATCATTACAAAAAGATATAGGAGGAGGTGATGGAAAACTAATTACATTGGTTCAAGAGGCTGTAGTCCTGCACGCACACAAATAGTGGTTTCATTTCCCATTCGATAGAAGATGTGATGGGTATGGTTATTATGTTATCATAATAACATCTAATTATATGGGATATAATGATTCCATTATATCAGTATTTTTTAATAAGATTTTAAGGATGTAGAAGAAGATATAAAACATAAATTTTTGATTAAGAACTACTCCTCTTCTTTAGAAAACCTCTTAAGGTTTACACCAAAAGATTCACTAGGTTGGTATTCTGAACAAATAATAGGGGAGATCTCAGTTTTCCTTCCAGGAGAAGATGATGGCATAACCCTAATGGGATCGATGGCTTTCCCCCCTCCGCCGCCTTTCGACGCGAGGGGGGAGGATCCTCAACATCCTGGTATCCAGTCTCGAATTTTCTTGACTTTCACCAACCATAATTTGCAACCATAATTTCCATCAATTAATCTTTCTCCAAAGGTCCCTGGCCTCCATGATGGAACGCTTGTCGTTCCACTTTCAGCTTTGGAGTTTACAGAAGCTGAGTACCTTCTAAATCTCATGTTGGTTTCAAGTTTCAGAACAGGAGACCTTCGGTGGACGGATTTGATAGGTTTGTTTTCGATTATTGGGGGATGTAAGATATGGTAGTTTTTGGTATGTTGGATTTAAATAATATGATGGTGCGATGTTCATCCTCAGAAGATCTTGTTCGCGCTCTGCCTTTTTCTCCCAGGAGGTGCGGTGGATGTAGATTTCACCTGTCTTAGTGGAGCTTTGACTTATATCTGAATCGTGTTTCTTCTATGGTTCCTCTTTGGGTAAGCCTTCCTCAGCTCCCTCTTCCTTTCTAGAACCCAAAAATTCTTCGTATGTTAGGGAATTTGGTTGGACGATTCCTTTGCGTTGATTCTCGTACTGCTGTGTTTTGTCATCCGGTCAACCCTCGCATATGTGTGGAGGTGGATGTTTCAAAGGCTATGGTTGAGTTTGTGTGGAATGAAGCTGGTGTGGAAGTCAGGTGAAATTATTCAGTGGTCTTTGAGCATTGGGTGGAGTACAATTCTTCCTACCGAAAACTGGGTCATTCGAGTGCCGTCTGCAGGCGGGGTGAATGCAAAGGGAAGATGACGGACCAGGAGAGGAAAGTTGCGGATGGAAATCAGTCTCACTGAGAGAGAAATACAACACAGTGCACAATGCAACAACCGGGTGTTGAATCTTCTATATCTGGGGCTGGGGATTGGAGCAAAAAGGAATTGAGGGGTCAAGACAGGGGTAAAACAGTGGAAGTTCGGGTTGATAGGTATTCCCCGATGTTGCCTCAATTTGGAGGTGAGAGGTTATCTAGAAAGGAGGTTGTGGTTTGGACGAGTGGCATGGTGAGAGACCCCCTAGACGCTTCTTCTTCGGGGGTCAACCAGTAAGCAGTTGATACAAGTTTGGTCAAGGGGAGTGTCCAAACTCATAACTATTTTGAGTGTCAGGATATTGAGGCGTGCCCTCATGAGGCATCCTACGATCTTGATGGAAACTACTCGGAATGTGCGGGGTATGAGGAGGTTTCAGGATTATCTAAGGTTCCTGAGGAAGGTATGATCAAGAAGAAGTAAAGGAGGGGACACAAGGATTACCTGTAGCTACCAAAACAGGTGGGACCTTATTCAGGTAATGTAATTACCCCCCAGTTCTCATTGGCTTGAGAGATCAACGAGTCATTACTAGGCCTTAAGCGACATCCCCAAGACGCCAAAGGCTAGAAATAAATGCCGAAGGGTTTCACATACAATTGGGGGACAATTTACCCTTTAAGAAAATAAACCCATCCATTAACCATTCACTATATGATGCATGAAACAATGAAAGACTAAATCACAACTTTATATATATTAAAACACATCAGAGTACACAAAAGAGGAAGACCAAACCAAACATCAAGGTACACAGTGGAAGAACAACACGAGATTCTCAAAAGACACCACAACTTCGTGGTCCACAAGCTCCAAGCTCCACAACATCTCCCAAACATCACCACGATCCATTAGTAATGAAATGATTCATCTTTACCTGTGTATCGGAATACAAAATCTACAAAAGCACCAAAGTTCCAAAGAATGGGTGAGTATAAAACTCAGTAGGTTTTCCCCAATGACATCCCTACTCACGCCACTAGGATAGAAGAGTTAGCCACATTTATATAAAAACAGTTTATATAAATTTTTTTCACCAAAGCAGTTTATAACTAAATATAAAAAAGTTTTCCAAAACCATCCATGCTCAAAAGCATCAAAGTGAAATTTAAACCAGCTTTTCCAACACGTTATTTTTCCAGAAAAATAACCAAACAAATTTCCAAAACATTTCAAAAACATCCCATTTTGGAATTCCCAACCATTTCATAAACCCATGAAATCAACCATGTATGATTCATTATGATAGTTCCATACTCATGAGCGGTTTCTCGTCGATCTACCTAGTCATCACAAGGTAATCAATTCCCATGTTCCATTACACCTTTGGCATCGAGCACAAGGTCATATTTCAACCAAGCCTCGTACATATAGTTACCACGTGGCATTAAACGTTTGGAACCGAGCATAAGGTCCTATTTCATCCAAGCCCCATACATGAAGTATGAACACACACCACACATTCCCAACAACCATGCCAAACCATCCTTTCAATAAAACTCCTTTTATTGAAAACCATTTTCCATCCAAACCAAGTGTGTTGAAACAATTCAAACCATTTCAACAAAGATTCCTTTTTATTGAAAAATAAATCCATCAAAACCATTTCAATAAAACACCCTTTTTATTGAAAACCCATTTCCCATGAAACCATTTACAATTTCAGAAATTTCATAATTTAAAATCAACATTTTAAATTCAAATAGCCAAGTCACTTTTCACACAATTCACCAAGATTCCACAATTGAATCAAAACCATAAATCATCACTAAAGAAGATTTATTCCATGAATTTCACAATCAATTCAATTCAAATAACCAATTTGAAACTAATCCAACCAATTATAACAAGAGGAGTCGAGAGTGAATCCACCTACCTCAACAAAAAGGCGAAACCAAACAACAGACGAAGAACGCTCAAGAACACTGGGTAAAATCTCCAAAAACCCACCTTAGATATATTCTCCTAACACAACAAAGACCAAATATCAACATATTTGGCATCGAAATACTTAGGTCTACCCCTAACAAGCCTAGATCTAAGAAACCAAGAGAAAGGGAGAAGTAGATCTAAGTAGATCTAAGAAACCATCCAAGAATGAAGGATAACAATCACAAACCTCAAGAATATGGATTCTATTCGCCAAGAGAAGCCTTAGGATAGCCTCCAGAATGATGGGAGAACCCTCTTTGACCTTAGGAGAACCGAAATCCCAAGTTAGGGACACTTAGGAGCTTTAATGAGGCAATTGGAGGCAAAACGAGTTAGATCCACAATTTAAGGATCTAATTTTAAGTGACCGTACGGTTAGTCCACATAGTTTGGAAAACCGTGCGCTAACTGTGCATTAGCTACTGCTTCAGACACCCTTCTCACATGGTTTGGCCGCACTGTTAGACAAACCATGCGCTGACCGTGCAGAAGACACTGTCTCCAAGACCCACTACGCACGGTTTGGCCACAAAGTTTAGACAAACCATGCACCGCCTGTGCACCTTCCCCATTGCTACAAACTTCAACCCAAGATCTTCCGAATCTCCCATACGTCACCCTTAACTTTTAAAACCAAGAAAAGCATTAATTAAGGTTTACATACCAGAAACCGGGGGTACTAAATTCTCCCCAACATTGGCCTTTCCGTCCCAAGAAATTATAAACCCGAAGCTTGTCGGAACGAGGTCTGGCGACTGCTCTCCCATTTCTTGCTCGCGTTCCCAAGTCTCTTCCTGAATATGACCATGTTGCCACAAAACCTGCACTAGACCAATTCTTTTTCTATGAAAGACTCTATTATGCCTATCCACAATCCGCACCGGGATATTTACCAGCGAAGCATCCGGCTGTAGGTCAACATGATCCCATCTGATCACATAGTCAAGATCGGGTTGATACTTCTTCAAATGAGATACATGGAACACATTGTGCACCGATCTAAACCATGGTGGTAATGGAACTGATATGCCACCTCTCTAACTCGTTCCGGTATCTCAAAAGGGCCTATATATCGATAAGATAATTTTCTCTACTTCCCAAAATGATGATGTCCAATCCTTGGAGAGATTCTCAAAAAGACATGATCACCCACTATGAATGAAAACGGTCTTCGACGGTGATCTGCATAAGATTTCTGATGACTCTGAACCATCTCCATCCTCTTTCTAATCAACTGAATCTTATATGTTGTTTCTTGGACAAGGCTCGGCCTGACTAGTGATGTTTCACTAGTTTCCACCCAACATAGTAGAGAACGACAAGGACTCCCATACAATGCTTCAAATGGAGGCATGTGTATCTAGGCCTGATAACTGTTGTTATATGAGAACTCAACTAAAGGCACGTGCTCTTCCCACGAGCCACCAAAATCCATTTCACAAGCCCACAACATGTCTTACAATGTCTGTATCATCCTTTCGGATTGTCCATCTGTCTGGGGATGATACACCATACTCATAGTCATCTAAGTCCCTAGGGATTGCTGTAATGATTTATAGCAATGAGATGTGAACCTAGAATCTCTGTCTGAGACTATAGACACTAGTATACCATGCCTCTTTACCACTTCTCAGATATATATTTTGGAAAGATCTTCCACCGTATGAGTTTCACGAATCAGGATGATATGGGTCGACTTGGTTAGATGATCTACTATCACCGAAATGGCATTGTGTTTCCAGACCGTTCTTGGAAGACCTGTAACAAAATACATTGCTATCTGCTCCCATTTCCACACTGGGATAGGTAAAGAATGTAACATACCAGCTGTTCTTTGATGCTCTGATTTATCCTATTGACAAGTTAAGCATCACGAGACAAACTCGGCCACATTCCTTTTCATGTCGCTCTACCAAAACTATGCCTTTAGCGCCATATAAATATTTTGTGTACCCAGATGTACAACCCATCTTGAATGGGGTAAGCATTAAGGAGTTGTTCCTAAAAAACAATAGGTACAACCATCTGATCTCTGAAACACAAAACTGAACTCCCATCTGGATTCCATCCCTCAATGGTGTCCCCACCATTGAGTTTTGAACTCATTGCAACATAGTCTACATTGGATGCCTGTGCCTCCTTTACTATCTCCACCAAATCAGGAACAAGAGTAGCTGAAAAAAAACATCACCTTGGTCTTCACATTCCTCATGCATGTTAGCTAAGACTGACATCATCTGCCATTTGTATGAAGCTTCTTTCACCAACTGAGCATATGACTTTCTACTTAATGCATTGGCCAACGAATTTCTCTTACCCAATGTATACATTAAGTCAAAGTCGAACATTTGAAGATACTCCATCCATCTCATCTGCCTTAGATTCAAATTTCTCTGTGATAAAATGTGTTTCAAGCTTTTGTGATCCATAAACACAGTAAATTTCTCACCAAAGAGATAGTGTCTCTATGTTTTCAAAGCATGGACGACTACAGATAACTCCAAATCATGTGTTGGGTAATTTTTTTTTCATGCACTCTCAACTTCCTTGAGCCATAAGAAACCACATGGTCTCATTGCATGAGAACAAAACCCAACCCTGTTCTCAAAGCATCACAATACACCACGTATCGTTGCCCTTATTCTGGAAAGATTAAGATAGGTGCTGATGTAAGGAGAACTTTCAACTCTTTAAAAGATCTTTGACATTCCTCAGTCCATTGAAATGCACTATTCTTCTTTGTCAATGCTGTCATAGGCGAAGCTAGTCGTGAGAAGTCATGGACAAAGCATCAGTAATAATCAGCTAGACCAATAAAACATTGTATTTCAAAGACATTCTTCGGTGGTTTCCAAGAAAGAACAACTTCTATCTTTTCTGGATCCACTGAAACACCTTTCTCAGAAACAACATGGCCCAGAAAACATACCTCTTGTATCCAAGAACCACACTTTGATAATTTGACATAGAACTGATGGTCTCACAAGATTTCCAACACTATATCCAAGTGTTGCTCATGCTCAACCCTTGTTCATGAATACACCAAAATATCGTCGACAAAAACCACCACAAATGAATCTAGATATCTCTGACATATCCGATTCATCAATGACATAAACACCACTATCACATTTGTTAGACCAAAGGGCATAACCACATATTCATAATGTCCATATCTACTTTTGAAAAATATTTTAGAAATATCCCCCTTCGTCACCCGTAATTGATGATATCCTAACCTCAGGTTGATCTTGGAGAACCATTGGGCTCCCCTCAACTAGTCGAACAAATCATAAATTCGTGGAAGTGGATATATATTCTTTATCGTAACTTGGATAAATATATGATAATTAACACATTTCCTCAAGGTTCCATCCGACTTTTTCACAAACAACACTGGCACTACCCACGAAGACGTGCTAGGATGGATAAACCCTTTTTTTCTAACTCTTCCAACTGGATTTTTAATTCCCGTAATTCAGCTGGTGCCATCTGATAAGACAGAAGTGAGATAGGACTGATCCCCAAAAGGAGATCAATCGTAAACTCCACTTCTCTTACAGGAGGTAACCTATATAATTCTTCAGGAAAAACATCCATGAGCTCATCCACCACTGCTGGAAGATCACTCTGCTCAACACCGTCTACCAATTCCAACGAAAACACCATGAAATGATACATTAATGTTCCCACTACTGGTTCCAACAAACAGGTTGCACCTTGCCTTTCATGCCTCTCTCCTCTAAAGATACGTCTAATGCCATCATGTGTTGTAATGCCACTGTTCACTCATTTCAGTCGATTTGGGCCTTAAACGCCACCAGCCAATCCATTCCCAGCATTACATCATACCCATCCATCTCAAGCATTGAGAAATTCCAGGTTATCTCAACCTCGCCCACAAGAATTCCACATGCTCTACACAAGAAGGCTCAACACTCTCTTAGACCTAGAGGAGTTTGAAATTTCAAAACTGAAGGCATCATTTCTGCTCTTAAACCCAACGGATCAACCACACATGTTGAAATCGAGTTCCCACCCTGGGAGTAAGTGTCCCTCCTCCGCTTGAACCCAGCGTTAGAGTTCGCACTATCCCCCATGGGTACCACCATGATTCCTCCGCCCGGAGCTCCCAATAGATCACACTCAGTCACCGATGCTCGATTCACCATCTCTGTGTAATCACCGATACACAACACTGATATTTTTGAACAGATCTCTTTCCTTAACCCCGCTTCAAAGATCCTTGCCTTCAATGACGTGCTACCTGCCACCTCGTGTGCAAACCTAACTAAGCTCATAAACTTAGCTACATATTCCATCATAGACATATTCTATTAATTCAGACTGAACAAATCAGTTTTATGCTGAATTCTAAACGTATGTGGGTATAATTTTTTATTAAATAATTCCTCAGAGAATTCCCACATAATACCCTGGTCCGTCCCAGCTTGGAATACCAACTCCCAGCACTGAAGGGAAAGATATTCCAACACATATGTGGCCAACTTAACTATTAACTCTATCGGTGTTCCCATGAACTCAAAGATCTTGTTCATTCTATTCAACCATGATTATTCCCTATCCGGCTTGGAATCACCCCTGAAGATGGGCAGATTCTACTTTTGAAACTGAATTGCATGATCCACATGCCTTGGTTAATCTATTTTATTCCCACTTTCAATAGATTGGAAGGCTTGCACTAGACTTTTCACTAGCTGCTGGTTCACCTGGGGCTCAGGTGCAACCACATTCTCATCGGCCACCTCCGGTTGGTCTCTACGACACCTACCCGATGCTATTTTCTAAACCAACAACAGTCCCTGGTCAATCTCACTCTCTAGAAACTTATGACTTAGCATTTCAAATTCTATCACATTATATATCATAACATTGTTCTCAAATCAACCTTTTTCCCACGTTTAAACATTTTTTGAAAACATTCTTTATGCCTTTTGAAAATCAAACCTTTTTTAAAATACACCAAATATCCTGTTTTCAAAATCTTTAACTTGAACAAAATTTCATCATTTTTTAAAAATTCACCACTTGCGCAAAATACTTACTCATTCTTTAAAATGAGATATGAAATACTAGTGGGAAGTCATTCCTGTACAATTCCTGTCATGCTCATCTCATTGGCTAAACCCATGACAATGACATTTCCATCATTCTAGAAGTATAACCACAACACTTATGTACCCAACACCCTGGTAACTTGAAGTTCAGCATAAACGGGTTAGCTACATCCTTTTATGCTATACATTTCAAGTTCCGGCAATCCTAATCCTATATAATATGACCATCCAAGGAATAGACAAGAAGGAATTTCAACTCCAAGACCGAGAACATCGATGACAACTTGTTAGGAAAGGACCAGACAAGCTGATACCATTTGTAATGACCCACAAATTCTCATTGGATTGAGAGCTCAATGAGTCATTACTAGGCCTTAAGAGACATCCCCAAGATGCCAAAGGCTGGAAATAAATACCTAAGGGTTTCAAATACAATTGGGGGATTATTTACCCTTTATGAAAATAAACCCATCCATTAACCATTCACTATATGATGCATGAAACAATGAAAGACCAAATCACAACTTCATTTATATTAAACCACATCAGAGTACACAACAACGGAAGAACAAACCAAACATCAAGGTACACAGTGGAAGAACAACATGAGATTCTCAAAAGACACCACAACTCTGTGGTCCACAAGCTCCAAGCTCCACACCATCTCCCAAACATCACCACGAGCCATTAGTAATGATATGATTTACCTTTACATGTGTCTCAGAATACAACATCTGAAAAAGCACCAAAGTGCCAAAGAAGGGGTGAGTGTAAAACTTAGTAGGTTTTACCCAATTACTTCCTTACTCACACCACTAGGATAGATGAGTTAGCCACATTTATATAAAAACAGTTTATAAAAAACATTTTCACCAAAGCAGTTTATAACTAAATATAAACAGGTTTTCCAAAACCATACATGCTCAAAAGCATCAAAGTGAAATTTAAAACAACTTTTCCAACACATTATTTTTCCAGAAAAATAATCAAACAAATTTCCAAACCTTTTCACAAACATCCCGTTTTGGCATTCCCAACCATTTCACAAACCCATGAAATCAACCACGCATGCTTCGTTATGACAGTTCCATACTCATGAAGGGTTTCTGTTCGATCTACCAAGATGTCACAAGCTAATTACATCCCATGTTCCATTACACCTTTGGAATCGAGCACAAGGTCATATTTCAACCAAGCCTCGTACATATAGTTACCACGTGCCATTAAACGTTTGGCACCGAGCACAAGGTACTATTTTAACCAAGCCATGTACATGCAATATGAACACACACCACACATTCCCAAAAACCATGCCAAACCATCATTTTAATAAAAATCCTTTTATTGAAATCCATTTTCCATCCAAACAAAGTCTGTTTAAACAATTCAAAACATTTCAATAAAGCTTCCTTTTTATTGAAAACCAAATCCATCAAAACCATTTCAATAAAACACCCTTTTTATTTAAAACCCATTTCTCATCAAACCATTTAAAATTTTAGAAATTTCATAATTTAAAATCAACATTTTAAATTCAAATAGCCAAGTCACTTTGCATAGAATTCACCAAGATTCCACAATTTCATCAAAACCATAAACCATCACTAAAGAAGATTTATTCCATGCTTTTCACAATCAATTCCATTAAAATAACCATTTTGAAACTAAGCCAACCAATTATAAAAATAGGAGTCAAGAGTGAAGCCACCTACCTCAACAAAATGGTGAAACCAAGCAATGACGAAGAACGCTCAAGAACACCGGGTCAAATCTACGAAAACCCACCTTAGATCTCTTCTCCTAACACAACCAAGAGCAAATCTCAACATATTTGGCATCCAAATACTTAGGTCTACCTATAACGGGCATAAATCTAAGAAAACAAGAGAAAGGGAGAAGTATATCTAAGTAGATATAAGAAAACATCCAAGAACAAAAGAGAACGATCACATACCTTAAGAATCTGGCTTCGATTCGCCAAGAGAAGGATTCAGATCGCCTCCAGAACTATGGGAGAACCCTCTTTGACCTTATGAGAACCAAAATCCAGAGTTAGGGCTGCTTAAGATCTTTAATGAGGCCATTAGAGGCAAAACGAGTTAGATGTACAATTTAAGGATCTAATTTTAAGTGACCACACGGTTAGTCTGCACAGTTTGGAAAATCATGCACAAACCGTGCTTTAGCTACTACCTCGGCCACCCTTCTCGCACGGTTTGGCCGCACTGTTAGACAAATCGTGTGCCGACCATGTGGAAGCCACTACCTCCAAGACCCACTGCGCATAGTTTGGCCGTACGGTTTAGAAAAACTGAGCACCACCCGTGCACCTTCCCCTTTGCATCAAACATCAATCCAAGATCTCCCGACTCTCCCATACGTTGCCCTTAACATTTAAAACCAAAAAAAGCATCAAGTAAGGGTTACATACTAGAAACTGGGGTACTACTGGTAAAAATCTAGACTGTGGTGTTGTTAGCAGACAAAAGAAGTCCATCATTCATAATACAGTAATTGAGAGTGGTTCAATGGGAAAGGAAGCTTTTTACAGCCATGGAAATGTAGTTCAATGCCTTACCCCAATTGACTCTAACCCGCATCCCCTGCTGCTGGAAAAGGATGGATGCAAGGGTAATGAATTTGAGACTAACATTGGAAAAGGGGGGATATTGGAAAGGAGAATGTGAGCAGCATGGCCAGAATATCCTATAGCGATATTGTGGAAGGTGGAAAACATAGGATACCCGAGTTTGAAAATGTTATGTCAGCCCCAGCCCGGAGAAAGACAAGGAAGGATTATTCTTACCTACCGAAACTAATGAAAACAAGGTCTGCTGCTAAGAGGGGAAGAGGGGTTGTCCTTGCTTTTGGGAAAGATCGTGTGGTCAACCAGATATGTCTGGAAGTGAGTTCATTGGAACAACCAAATATTAACAATCATCATGCTAATATCTGGTGGAATTATAACCCAGCTTCTGATTGGGAATCGGCCACTACAGAGGAAGAACCTTATGGTGGATGTGGTGATGTGTATGGCTACTATGATATGTAGTTGTTCATGAACTCTTGGTTTCTCACTTTCCCCTCAAAAGTGTTTTGGAAATTATAAAAATTTAATTGCTGGTATTCTGATCAAAATAAGGCCTATAAGAAGTGTATAGGTATTTATGGGAGTTATGTTTTCAGGTATTGGCCAAAATATGTGTTTATTTAAGTGTGTATAAGAGAGGATATGAGGTATTATATTATATTTGAGTGGAGGGGAATTTTATATTTTCTTAAAGAATTAAATTATATTATGGAAACATTCAATTAAAATACTTCCAAATGGATAGACATTATAATTTTGGATAATACAAGTTTTACATATTTCCATTTATAAGGATTTATAGAAGTTTAATTTGAAAAATAAACGTATATCATGATTTAACCCCCAGTAAAATCATTACATCCTTAACTGTGGTAACAATTTTTCAAATTGAAAGGGTTATAATTTTAAATATCATATTACAATTAGATCATAAATGTAAATGGATTATATTTTAGTCTATTTATCATCCTAATTTTTATATAATTGTAAATAAACATTTTCATAATTATTGATATTTTGAAAATATAAATATTGTTATATTTCAAATAATTAATAGTAATTGAATAAAATTTAAATCATCCAAAGATCAGATTTTAATTTACTAAATCAGTCCAAATATTAAATTTTAGATTTTCGGTGTGATTTAATGTCTTACTTTGGAAATCCTCCCAGATCCTTGTTCAAGCTTCTCTCAAACTCTATTTATCCCTCCCACACACCACTGATTCTCCCTAGCTCCCTATTTATTCTTCTCATGAATCACATGTCAGCATACACACCTCCACCTTCGCATCCCCACATCTGCCTCCCCATAATCCTCCTCCCATTCCCCTCAATTCCTCACCTCCTCACCTATAAAGTATTTGATATAATTATTCTAATACTTAATCGATTATCCTTATCCAATCATCAATTTCCCTCTATTTTTTTTTCATATTTGACATTTTTTTTCTGGTCTACCTTACCGCATATGTATCCACCTCAGAATCCCTTCATCACCATCTCAAACACCTCCACTCAATCTTTATAATCTACATCTCCCTACTAATACCTCCCTGCCTCTACCTATACATTCGTGCCTCCCCGACTTCCCCTTCCAAATCCAATACCTTTATTTTCATCAAATACCCTATGTTCAATTTTCTCCATTTCCATATGCATTATTTGGCATGGTCCATTTTATAGTAAATGATATAACATGAAGTGACTATAATGTACTTCTCTTTTTTGGAAATGGAAAATCTAGTGAAAGGATTTATGTATAAACATGAAGAAATCGATCTATCTCCAAGTGTAGATTTGGAATCACCTAAAAATAAATTTGATTCCCATGGAGTCATGGTGACACATTTAAATTTTAATCTTTACCAAATTAGCCCTTTTTATTAATGAATCTAACAGTCTTTTTGACACACATTGAATTTCTGTTTATTCCTCAACTGTATATACTAACTTTCCCATCATAGTTATTTTCATTTGTTATTATGTTTGGTATTTTTCATTTACTTTTAAATTAAAATTTTAATATCTATGGATATTATATTTTTATGCCTACGGTAGGTATTTATGAAATAAAATAGATTTAATTTATTTTCATTAATGTCAATAATTTAAAATACCATGTCACACGTTTTTAAAATTTTCATTTCTCATTATTATTTTATTACTATTAAACTCAAATATTTACATAAATATGATTGTTACATTAAAATATTTATTTAACCAACATATTATCCAGTATAAAACTTCTCACTCCCAAAAACATTTTGTTTTTGAAAGTAGTAGAGACACGTAAGCTCTACTTTATAAAACTAAAAATCATTATTTATTTACTAACATTGTGATTTAATTTCCATTATTTTATTTTAATGTCTTTATGATTCATTTCATTGTTTCAGTTTTTCAAGTCATCATTCAAATACTACAACAAAGGTTGAACCTAAGAGCTCCAGTTTCAGATGAAATTTTCTGATTTTAGTTTTGATGATTTGGTTTTATTTTAGTTTTTTGTGTAAAATTACTATTCATTAAAAATAGTATTTTTCATCTTATATCATGAAGAATGATTACTATAAGTATATTTTTAAATTAATTTATAATAATTTTTCTACTATTCACCATCAAAATCTTAATTTTACTAATGATTCTATTAAATATATCGTAGTTCTATATTCTATAAAGAATTTCTTAGAACAAAAACAAATGGTTTATTTATTTTCTTAATCCATTTTTATTATCAATTAATTCAGTATCTTTTGGGTGTTCATTAGATATACATACCCATTATATTAGAGTTTAAAATTTTATATAAATATATATAATGATACATAACAAAATTGATTGAAATTTTTTTTAAAAAGTATTTTATTACAACATTTTTTTTATAAAAATCTATTTTCATATAATTTTGTTTAATAATTTTCAAAATACATTTTTTAACTTTCATGTGTTTAAAATGGATAATATGTTGATAATTTTTCCATGTTTTATAATAAAAACTATCAGATATATGAAAACTATGTTTTAATATCAATTTTCACATTTCACTTAAATAATTTTATTTTAAAATCCAATTGTGAATCTATTCTTCATTGAATTTTTTTATATTAATAATATACCTGTAAAAGCTTATTTTTTATCCCAAATTCTTATTATTTTATATTTTTAAATATATATAATCTATTTTTTATAAGAAATGCTTTAATATGATGATGTTTCATGAATTTGGACTACTATTCAATTATTTTGCAAAATACCATAATAAATTTACTACTATAATATTTTTTATAAAATTAAATTATGTTATGTTCATTATTTTATTACGAAGATAAAATGTTTGTTGGTTTCTCTATATTGTTTCAACTAACATTTCCATTTTTTATTTTAACAATTCTTTTTTTGTAACTATATCTGTATAATCTATACATTTGTTTAATGAATTTTAAATTTTTTATGATAAATTTTGTTTTCACATCTCAAATATTGTATTTTAAAATTTTATTTTATTTGGAATGTTCATTTTTAGATATTTATAAAAAGAAGTAATGATTTCATATAAGTTTTTATTTATAGCATACATATTTGGATTTTATTCTCAGAGTGAATTTTATTATCGTGTGCCTTTTTATGGATTTAATCACTATTCATTCTCAGTGTGAATATAGGAAAATGTCTTTGGTGGTCAAAATTTTGATTCTGATTTATGTATTATTTTTAAATATTTTATGTGATTCAGAGGATATATATATTATATGTTCATTTTCAGTGTTCATTTTTGAGAAGTGTGCCTTTGTATGATATGAATTAATATTAGGAGTTAATTTTTTTATTTGGTGATAAGTTTTTATGTATCATTTTTTTCAATTTTTAAAAATAAGTAATTTATGTTCTTTCTCATTGTGAGTTTTTAGGATTACGAGATGTAAGAATTTTCTAAGAGTCTCATGTATAATGAAAAAGTTGTTGAAGGGGAAATATAAAGGAAACATCACATAAGGGGTTGTAGTGAGAAATATTAAATAAAGAGAAATACTATGAAATTTTCAAGTAAAGATGAATAAAGGGATCAAAATTTATTTCACTGAAGGCTTTAAAAGAACCGTTTTTATTAATTTTAAATCACCATCTATATCATTAAATTATTTAAAAGAGATATTTTATTTCATTTCACTGCTGAAATATGAAGTATTTGTGAATGGTTAATTATGATGGGAACCCTTTGCAATTAAAATGTGGTGAAAAATAACATTTCATAATATTTTTTTTTTCAATAGATAATTTCTACTTCAAAAATAGTTCTTCTCGACGCTCTCTAAAATTTAAAAAAATTAATATTATTTCAAGGGAATTTTGTTTATGTTTTTAATATAATCTTTAAATGAAAATTAATTTTCTTCACTAATAACCTTTTTCAACCTAAATACTTTTTTTTGTCGTAAAAAAATGGAATAAAAAACACGAAAAAACTAAAATAATATCAAAAATATTTAAAAAAAATGTATAAATCTTTCCAAATACTAATACATAACCTTATTACACTTAATATTTCCATCCAAAACATTTTATAATTTGTTTATCAACAAAATATATCATCAATCACTAAGGAGGCAGGGGCCATTTAAAGGACCATTTTGTAGGGAACTTTATCCATATACCCAACATAAGTTGTTGCATGTTCTCAAACATCTGCTCATGTTGTTGCTCCATCTATCAACACTGCTCTAGTGACTACTGTTGTTGATGAAGCTCCTCATTCTCTCTCTGCATGATCTCTATAATTTGATTATGAGCTCGAAAACTGTCCTTATATTCTTCAAATGACGATGAATACTCTACATGATCTCCCCTCAAACAAGATGATGATTTTATATTTGTACCATAATAACTAGTATTCATCAATATAGAACCAATACTAACCAATCAACCTTTCTTGATACTATACTAGGTCATCTGCATCAAAGATGTCTCATCAAATCCTAAATCACAGGTGTTGTGACCCTCAATCTCATCCAGACTCATGTGTGTGAGAATTAATGAACACATATTCCTCAAAATAATATTTAAATTTAAAATAGTTAAAATATTAATTTCATTTAATTTTAAAAATCAAAAAATTATACTAACAACAATCTGATATTTTTTGTCCCCATTGATCTCTCAAGTGGTATGATCTGTGTACTTATTCATTAAAACATGAAATTTAATAACATGTGTATCCTCATAGTTTAGAGTTTCATATAAAATATGTAGAATGATACACTATAAAGATGATTCAACACAATTTTGTAAATATTTTTTTAACACTTACTTTTAACCAAAAAAAATTTACATATTATTTTTTTAAATTTTCACAATTACATAATTTATAATTACCAAGTGCTATAAATAGAGAATATTTTCAATGTGTCTGGATAAATAATATTATATTTATAAAAACAATGTTTAAAAATTCATTTCATCATTTCAATCAAACATTTTTATTTTAAAATTTATTATTGAATCCATTCTTCATTTCATTTCTTATATGAATAATCTATTTTTATAGACTCCTATTTTATCCCACAAGTTTATTCTTTTATATTTTTATATTTTATAAATAATTTTTTATTTAAAATCCTCCCAACTGATTATGTTTTATGAATTTAGAAAAATATTAAATTATTCAGAAAAATATCATAATAAATTTAGTACTGTCATGTTCTAAAAAAAATTTAAAAAATGTTTTTTAGTATTTTTTTAGAATGATACAGTGTTAAATATTTTATCCTACATTATTTTGACCAAAAATTGATTTTCTTTATTTTAATAATTGTATTTTTTATTTCTCCATTTATATAAACTATACTTGATATTAATAAAATTTTAATTTATTATAATAAAAAAATCATCCCAACTCAAAAATGTTATTTTAGAAATTTATTTAATTTGGAGTGTTCTTTTTTAATATTTTATAAAAAGAATCAAATCATTCATAACATTTTTTATTTCTAGCATAAATGTTTAGATTTCGTTCTTAGTGTGAATTTTATTGATGTGTGCCTTTATATGATATAAATTACTACACATTGTCAATGTGAATTTTATCATATGTATTAGGGGTTCAAAATTTTTATTTTGAGTTATGTTTTTTTGTTAACATTTTTTTTTCAATTTCGAGAATATATATATATATATATATATGGAGTTCATTATCAGTGTGAATTTTATAGTTATGTGACAATGTATGATAAAAATTCATGTGAATTCTTAATGTTAATTTGGTTCATATGTTTTAGGAGTCCAAAAATTTGATTTTGTGGTAAGTGTTTTTTATAATGCTATTAAATTAATAAAAATAATTATTTAAAATTATTTATCATTGTGATATGTAATATTTTAAGGTGTTTTTTTATTTTTTAGGTGGTTGAAGGGGAATGCTTTAAAAGTAAACATAGGATAAGGGGTTGTAGTGATAAATCAAAAATTAATAGAAACAAAATATGAATATTAATAGTAAATATAAATAAATGGTTCAAAAAAGATTATATAGTAGTCTTTAAAAGAACCATATTGTTCATATGTAAATAACCTTTTATATTAGTAAATTCTTTAAAATAAATTTTTTATTTCATTTTCTTATTCATTTAGTCATATGTGTTTTAAGAAAGTAACTTTGGATGTGAAGTTGATTTTGTTAGTTTATAATGATCTTTACATCATCATTTAAATATTTTTGTTATATTATCTGACATATTTTAAGGTGGACCTTAATTGAATTTATAGATTGATCCATCTAGTCGTATTTAGTAAAATCCTTTTTTCCCTTTATAGTTCTATTTTATATAATTTTTCTGACGTTCTATTTATTTTTTTGTAACTAGATTATTTAATATTGGAAAATGTGTTCACTTATGTTTAAAATTTTAGATTTCAATTTTATGATCATATGAGTATCTTTTGGAATATAGTTTCATTAGAGATTTATTTTATTTTTTTAGTTTTTTTGGGAATGTTTTGTCCTTTCATAGTCTAAAATTGTTTATTAGGGTTCCTAGACATAATTATAATAAAATATAGAAATTAGGATCAATTTTTTTATAGTTTGAAAATGATTCATGTCAATACATTATTACCTTTTTTTTCAATTAGTTAAATATAATGAAGAAATTAAGCAATCTTAAAAATAATATTGAATAATTTGAGTGCACACCTAAAAAATGGATGATAGTTTATGAAAATTGTGTAATAATTCAATTTATATTATATTTAAACTACTATTTCATTCCCACTGGCAGCATTAAATTTTTTATTATATATTCAACTTACCATTTTTTTATAAATGTTCATGTTTTTAAAAAATAATTTTAGGATTTTCTTGATTGTCAAAACCAATATTTAAAAAAATCACAGTATTTAAAAATTAAATGTGAATTAGGGATCAAAATTATAAGTTTATTCCAATAATTTAGCCAACCCTTTATAGTAACATCCAAAAAATAATTGGATGGATTTTTTATTGATGTAATCTTGTAATGTTAATTTCAGATTTTCAATTTCACCTTTTTCTCAAACAATCCATTTTTTAGTATTTTTTAAAAATTCACTTTAAGTATAAGTGTTTACCTTACACCAACATACCTTCATCAAAAAGCACATACCACCAAAATAAATTCCAAACTTCAAAATAAAAATTTCAAGCTTCAAATTACAAAATTTAATTTTCAAATGAAACAATCATAACTGATTTGGACCACAAACCAATTGCGCGAACTAATTTTGAACTTTATACAGAGACCAACATTACATGAATCACCTCCTTGAACCATGAACTGATCACACACCTAGCTTCTGATTTCAAAAAGAGACCATCATCATGCCTCGGTCCATGTACCACCTCACAATGTGCACCATGACATAAACCAAACCCTTCATCGACACCATCTCTCATGAAATAACCACCCTTTGGAATCCATCATCATCACCAAAATAATATTCATGGTTTTATTATAAAAAAATGGATTTATAGCTCATCTTTATGTGGTTGTTTTTATCTAATAAAGTGTCTTTTATGTGTTTTATTTTTGAAAAGTTTTGTTTTTATTATTTTGTTTATATAGTTTATTCATTGATGAAATTGTATTTAGAGGTAAATAAAGATTTACATATGTGATTCATGAGATTCAAATTATTTATTATGAATAAAACAATTCTCTATTAATTTCATCAAGTATGGTGGATTTGGATTCTGACATTGAATCATAATAATAAATTCTAAATCATAAGAAAATTATGATTGAAGTATTGAATTGAAATAAATGGTTATAATTATTTTTTAGTCACTTTGATTTTCGCATTGCTCCATTGACTTATAGACTTAAAACATGTATTTTAGATTTTGAAAAAAAAATTTATGTTTTTAAATTATTATAATCAAATTCATGGAATTTATTATTTATTTTAAAATATAAATTGATACACGTCTACTAGTGATTATGAAAAATGATCCTGAATAACTAATCCTATAATGTGATCATTCCCCCATGTCACAATTTCTGCCCTCAAGGATCAAACCCAATAAGGTACACCTATGTGAAAACATATTTTTTTAATCTCTTTCAATATATTTTATTCCCTCCTTTCATCACTAGAACCAATATATTAAAAAAATCTATAATTTTCACTCAAAAACTTTTCAGTGTATGCGTGTTTTTTTGGAAAAGTTCATCCCACCCTAAAAATGAAAAAAATATAAAATGATATACATAACATCACACAACATGATATGTACTCTACCTTTATAGTATGTGAATTATTTTAAGAGGGTAAAACATGAATTAAATAAAATAAGAAATCTTAGGAAAATTAAATAGTTTTATATATATGAATGGTCAATAAAATGTGATCTATATTAGACTAGAGAATATTAATGGTATTGAATTATTATTTCCACATAGTTTAAATGATGAATTAATTTATTATTTATATTTTATTTGACTGTACATTATTCCACCATTTCCTTAGTTTTTACCAATCACATCAGTGGATCATGATCATCCATTGAATCTCATTGAGTAATCACTTATCCTATAAAATATCACCTCATTATAAAAATAATATTCTCATTACAATTTGAATTCAATAGACTGGTTAAACATAATTATAACGTATATCTATTAGTTATTCCTCTCACTAGGAACTATTTCCCAACTTGTGAGATGGATAAATGGAAAAATTAATTGTCTTCACTTGAGTCTACCATATAATTTTTCATCAGGTTTTATATTGAACTTGAATTCTTGAAATTAATCATATATAAAAATATTTGTGATCATATTAATTAATAAAGTCTAGAGATTATAAGAAATTGAGGTGGAGTTATAGTCCTACTATAATGGCCAACTTCATGGAAATAATGTTTTCTCTGGGTACACACTATTTTTAATCTCTAAATATATATTGATGTAAGAATTATTTAAATAAACCGAAAATAACTATATAAAAAACTATTTATTATTTATATTGATCCATATATTGTTTAACTTCATAAACACTAATTTTATATTTCCTTTACTGATTGATGAAACTTTAATTCATTTATCTTGTGTATGATTTATGTACTCTCTGTTAATATTTCAAATAAATGTACTACATTAGAATTATATTATAATTTTTTTCTTGTTATTACATGTTTTATGAGATTTTGTATTCCCATAATGGTTTAAACCATGATTCTATTGAATTCCTTAAAAATACATTACAAAGATTTCATATATAAATTTCCTATACCCATCATGTTCTTGGGAAATAATGTATCATCATTAAATTGATGTGGGGGAAAGGGGTTACATTAAAAAGAAAATAACATGACACCAAAATTTATGGAATAACATAATGAGGCTCAAACTCGAGACCATGATGAGACCCACATGGGTAACTACCACTGAGATACATCCTGAGGGAGAAAAAGGCATTATATAAGATTAGTAAGGCCACAAAATCAAACCAGTTTTCAAAAATGTATTCATATTTTGTTAAAATGGGTCATTAAATTTGATTTAATTATATATCTATTTATTTTATTATAAAAAATAGTGGTTCAAACCCTGTTAAAAATTCATTGATTTCATGTGATGGAGTATCATTTATTGGTATAAGTGGAACAACTCCATCCAATGATAGTGTACAAAGAGTAACACAATTTCCATTATCATCTATATTAGTGGATGATTTCTTCTCTATTTTTTTATTTAATTTATTTCAACATTTTTTATAAATATTAGTGAACATATATTTCTTATACCGTACTTTCCATTAATTAATAATGGGTAAAAAACATTTCCACCATAACAAATTAATCAACTATGAAAAAAGTAATGATATTATGTTACAAAATGTCCCTTAAAATTATAAGTACGTGGTTAATTTAATATTATTTCTACTTTGATTCAACATAAAAATTCCAACCATACACTCATTTACTATTTATCGGTCACTCACACTATCACTCACACTAACATTGAGTAGTGGTATAAATATTGTTGATTAATCCACAATTCCTTTTAAAAGTCTAAAAATTGGATTAACAATTCAAAATGCTCAAAGTTCTTTTTAACTTTTATGGGTTTGATACCACTACTATATATTTCTTACATTCTATCCCTGATTAATTCCCCTCAATTACTCTTCTAACTTAAATCATTTAACTGGAAATATTAATTGAAAATTTAGGTAATCTACTGTATCAGGTAATTAATAATTTTTAATTCATAGTGCATAGTTTATTTAGACATAAATACAATTTATACTCTCATATATTATGTTTTCAAGTGGTTATACCATATGTGTTTGTTTTATCCAACTATAATGTATTTTAACTTCTACAAACCATATACAATCAATAAGTCATATAACATCCTAGTGATTGAGACATCTGACACACTATATGGGTATCCCCTCATATAATATTTTTTATGGAAATATAACTATTAACCATTATTATCTATTACTATACAAATTCTATCATCTCTCATAGACATATTTAACCTCCAGGGTAATTATTTTCCTACTTCTAATTTTAATTCCTATTCCCTTTTCATGATCCTTTACTCTATCAGGATTTTGTTTTCCTCTTGATTTCCCCTATGTTATCATTTACTTCCTCCCTATTATTCTATGAATATCCCCCTACACATCCATATTGAATCCCTAATCTAAGACTTTTATTATCTCTCAATATCTAGGTAAATCTATCTTAGATCATTATTCTGTACCCTCAGTAATCATTCATTTATACCCTTTCATGAGCCTATTTCTTCATCCCTGTGTCTGTCCCTATATTATGTTTAAATTATAGGAGTCACATCCTAAATCCTCTACCTTCTATCATTCCTATATTTTACTCCACTTCCAATCTAGTGCGTCCATCAGTAAGAAAAATCCATTTACTATGCATGTACTGTGGGATTTAGGTCTATATTTATTTTGAAAAAACCTAATAATAATTTCCTCACGAAGATGTACATTGTTTTTTCCTCCTAAATCAAATTTTATTAATTATTAACAAGTATGTCTCACATTTCCTTATGAAGTATCTGTTGGGAAAAAATCCCTTAAGGTAACATTGCAACATTTTTGGGTTGATTGTGTTTGTTGAAAAAGTAGGTTTCCATGGTGAATTGTCGAGTTTTAGAGATATTGTTGACAATCAATGTTGATAAAGAACCATGACAGAGGAATATGCGATCTGGAGGCAGTACAAAAGAGTAGTACAAGGTGGCGTCATCTTCCAGTGTTTGCCAAATTTTTGGGGTCCAAAATTTGGAGGTTGGTGAGCATTGCGAAAAGTGGATATCCTTGAAGATATTATTTAAATATGGAAAAGGCATGAATTTCACGAAGAGAGGCTTCATGGTTTGGAATTTGCAAAGACAAGAAGAATGATGGTGTGGATTCTTCATGATTACGTCATGCTTCACGAACGACAGAGTTGAAGAACATCACGGTGGTGAAGGAATTTGTGAGGGAGCTTCGCGGCAGTGGCACGAGGTAATTGATGGAACACTCTGCGATTATGATGAGCTTTTCAATCTGAGAATTTCCGAGGTGCTTCGCGATTTTGAGAGAATTTCAGCGGAAATTTCAGAGCATCGCGATTGGTGATGACGTGGCGCTGACTTCGCGCGGAAGGGTCGAGGGTCAGAGGAATTGCCCAAAAATAGAGGTTGACCCCCTTGAGAGAAGTAGAGAGAGGTTTCAAAGAAAATATATTTCTCTCGATTCGTGAAGGTAGTTCACGAAGGTAGTGTTCTTCACGAAAGAGAGGTGCTTTGCGGTAGCTAATCTAGCTCTGTGATAGGAAGTGCGCTTCATGAGTCCATGTACTCTAAGGAGTGTGATTTGCGAAGAGGCAGGAGCTCCACAATGGCCTAAGCATTTTGAAGGCTTGAACTTCACGAGAGTGCTTCGCGAGAGTGCTTCGAGAGAGTGCTTCGCGAGAGTGCTTTGTGAGAGTGCTTCGTGAGAGTGCTTTGAGAAAAGGCAGTATCTTCACGAAGGCTTGTTTGAGCTTCACGAAATTGGGAGACTCACGAAGTAGGGTGCTTTGCAAAGGTGTTTCCAAAGGTAGTTGCCCATTGTTCAGAGGCAAAGGGGTATTAATCAGTGGATGAACTTTGAATTTCAATAGAGCATATATCAACAGCTGAGGATGCATTCTTTCATGAAAATGAAAAGACCTACAGGTCTATAAATTGTGAGTGGATATTCTGAAGAAGAAGTGAGATTAATATAGTTGAGAGAGCAGTGAGTTCTCAAATTTTGAGTTGTTGTAAACCAGGAGGGACAATGAGTCTGCTTCTAACTTGTAAACACCAGTGCGCTTATAGTGGAATTGGTACATCGGCACACTGTCGATGTATGCTCCTTGGACGTAGCCCAGGGAGGGTGAACCAAGTAAAAATCGCTATGTTCTATGCATGCTTTTAGTATTATTCATACTCTGTGTCAGGAAGGAGAGAGAAGAGGGTTTTGCCTAACAACAAAACAAGATCATCAAGGGGCAGTTGTTTTTATCTGTCATACCTTGATTCACCCCCCTCTCAGGGAATCTAGCCTGGTGGAACTAACAGTATCCAACCATCATTCTTTGGTTCCTCTGTGAGGGAAGTATATTTTTTTGGTAATGAGGTACAAAATAGAATAATATGGGCCAAGTATTTAAAAAAATAAGATCAACTTAACAATGTCACCTCCAGTGATGTATAACATGATAAAATATTAGGGTCTCATATGAATGAAATTAAGAACAAAAATAAATCTAACAACTATTTTATTTATTATTAAAGCATGTTCGACAACCGCTCATCTCCAAGACTATTTTGGGATATAACTAGGCTTGGATCTTTGTAGATTATCTATAATTTCTTTAAATGTATTTGGTAATTTCAATAATTGATATTTGGGTGCTAGTACAACGTTTTGATGAATCCATTAATATCCTTATGACCACCACAACATCGATACATTGATCTGTGAAGGATAACTAATCTTTATCTCTTGGATCACTACTACTCTGTCTAGGATGCTAGGGTAATGAAAGAGAGGCTATAAAATTAGAGTGTTGAATAACACCTAAAATGAGAGCCTCCATGTACTTATATATTGTGAAAAAATACCCAGAAATAGATCACCAACCCCATAATATGTATTAGCAAATTAATTAGCTTTAAAAGACATGTTATGACCAACTAGTTGGGTCAGAAAAATAATTTATAGTTTTATCACTAACTTGGAATATAATAAATATATTATGTAATAAAATAGAGTCATTAGATCAACTCATTATTCCAAAAAGTATTAACTGAACCTTGGATGTTAAAATAAAATTCATTGATTTAATTCTTTCCCATGTATTCACTTAAATACTATTAAATACATTAAATAAAAAATTTCGAAGCCAATTATTATATTCTTTAATAATCATGAATTTAATTATTATTTGGTGATCATTTACACTCAGACAACTCTTTGAACTCATGGTGGGTCCTAACATGTCCTATAATATTATTCATTAGAATATGGTAGAATTTTGAATACTCTAAGTGTGTAACCCTCTAGGCCCTTATTTCAATTGAATTGACTATTATTCACAGACTAATAGAATATTATAGCAACCCATTAAGGCCCCTAATAAGATATGGTATAATCATAGAAATGAACACCTCATATGAACACACACTATGTAATGTAATCTCTTTGACTCGTGATATCTCCTAAAGTTGGATGCACACTTTGTGTCACCATCCTCTCTTTATTTATTATTCGTTGAACTTATTTAGTGAAAATAAAGTTTTCTACAAAGACAATGGATTTAGTAAAGGAACTAACATCCTGATCAATTGAGCTTTAAATATCATTTTATTTTATAAGCAACAAATAATACCTTGATTATTCAATCAATGTCCTACCACTAATGGTGCACCAAATGTAAGCTACCTCACCATGAGATAAATGTCATGGATTTCATCTCACATAAAAGTGAATAATAAAATGGTACATAATGATAATAATCTCAATTCAGGAGACCATTACACATTTTTATATATTATAACTACCAATGACACCATAAAAATGTGGTTTTCCTCTTGGCAGGTCAGTCATCATGGTCTTATCTTCTAGATATCACCAAATGTGAACTTTTTGAGAATAATTATAAATTATTATGATCTCCCAAAATATGATATCAATACATCATATGTGTCCTATCATCATGATGTATTTGGACCATAGAACATAATATTAAGATTACTGGCATGGTATCTATAGTTTCTCTTTATATCACAAGAACTGCTATAAAATCTTGATATGATATGAAATATAAGAACATTACCATATAAATATAGTGGAAGAAGAAGTATAAACACCATTATTTTAAGAAAAAACATCAATATATCAAATAATAAACATGTAATGGTAACAAAGTACACAAAAGAGTTTGGTTTAGGGTACCCACTCATAGTACTCTCACTTTTACTAGATCCAACTACCAACATTCCTTAACTTTCAAGATCTCAGATGAGAATCATGATTTTTATTCTTGGTCAAACAAGTTATGTTGTCTTTGACATTATCCTCTGGGGATACTTTTCTAAATTTGACTTCACCTCTCTGAGTAAAATCCATCAGGGGATGAAACTTATGATGTATATGTTTTCCTCTAGTATGGCCTGCTCTCCTTGGAAAACACCACTACTGATGTATTATTATAATAAAATAGAATGAGTTCTACATTTCTAGGTACATAACCAATATCTAAAATTAAGTTTCATATATATTCTGCCTCCTAAATTAAATTATAGGCCTCTATATACTCATATTGAATTGTAGAATTACCTACCATGGTTTCCTTCAACCTTTTCTAACACACTTCAATAGTATTCAGGAAAGAGGAACAACCAAGATATGATTTTAAATAATCATGATATATCTAGAAACTTGTATAAGTTTATCCCCACAATACTAGTTCCTCATCTCCTCCAAACACCTATAATATATCCCTTTTAAATCTGAAGTACTTTAGGATACTTTTTATGTTTTTCTAATATAGAACTTCAATATTTTCTAGGTTTCTACCCATTATGCTCAAATCAAAGGAAAATTCAAACCTATAACATATAATTACATACATGATAGATCCCATTGATGAATCATAATAGGTTCTACTCATTCTTTAAATATCTTTTTATGTTATTATTTCCATTTTCTTATAGTGATTGATACCATGTGACATTGGAAACAAACCACTATTGGATTGTTTAATATTGTATCTTTTATATGCCTTGTCAATATATTTAATTTTAATTAATCCAAATATATTTTTAGATTTATCTCTATAGATCATAATCAATAGGATGTAGGATAGTTCACCTAAGTATTTCATGGAAAAGCATTCAGTCACCATGTATTAACTGACCATTATTATTACACTTTGTTTCCTATAATTAATATGTCGTCAACATATAGTAATAGTAAAAAATGGAATCCAATAAAACATTATTATAGAAACTTGTCACACTTCCGTTCTTAATGAACCCAAATTCTCTTATGGAATCATCAAAACAAACATTCCAGAACCATGATGTCTGCTTCAATCCATAAATGGATCTATATAGATAGAATAATATATTGGCACTCTATAAATTTATGAACCCTTTAAATTGAGTCATATAGACACGTTAAACTGTCTTACCATTTAGAAAATAAAATTTTAAATTCATTTACAAAATTTTATAATCATTGAGGGATCATATTATTAGTAATATTATGATGGATTTCAGAATCACTACTAGTGAGAAGTTTTATTCATAGTCTATTCCTAGATTTTTCTTAAAAACCTTGGAAACCAATTTCACTTTATAGGTATTTACTTTACTATCCACATAAAAAAAATTCTTTAACACCCATTTAGACCCAATGGATTTTACATCAATTGTAGGGTCTACTAAAATCAAAACATGATTTTGATACATGTAATCCATCTCAGATTGAATGGATTATTTTCATTTAGAAGTTTCTTTTACATATCATACTTTCATGTAGTTTAAAGGTTAATCATTCTCTATGTGTAATGTTTCACCTGAATCGATGACAAGAAAATGATATCACTATATTTGTCCAACCTATCGAGTATAGAGACACATTAATTTTATATTGGGGACATCGTCATCTCTCACAGTCTCTTATGGTGATTGTTCATTTACTAACTCCTCTACTTCTGGTGTATCAACTTCAATGAAGTCAATATTTCTCCCTCTATTTCTATCGGTAATGTTTTCCTGTTATATAAATATTTTATTTCTTTACACAATAAAATTTTTATCTGAAGGGTTATATAGTTAATATCCTTTAATTTCATTAGGATAACCTATAAATATAAACTTCATGAATTGATATGAAATTTTTTTAGTAGGTATAGTCTCAAAAGAAGAATCATAACCCCACACACATACACATGACATACTGGGTTTCTTTCCATACCATAAATCAAATAGAAAATTATTTTCATCTTTAGTTGGAACTCGATTAAGGGTATATGCCGTTGTTTGTATTGAGTAACCTCAAAAATAAAATGGGCGAGTTTCTAGACTAATAATTGATCTAAACATTCTCAGAAATGTATTATTACTCCTTTTATATAACAAACAAAATATTTATGAATTAAATTTATTTTATATAGGAGTAAATTCTTTATTAAGAATTGTAGTTATAGAAAACACATGCATTACATTGCTAATTTTGGTCTATTATTGTATTTTGGACTTACAAAACCATTAAGATTCATTACCATTGATAATATAGCTATTGTAAATTGACCTTTAAGATTAGTATATATTAAGGGTTATGATAAAATCCAATTGATAAATATAGAAGAATATATGGCCTTAACCAGTATGATCATGCCCTATGAAGACCATTTATCTGAGCTTTCAAGGGAGATGGAATCATTGGGCTTTTTCCTTGACCAAGACCAAGATAATATTTAACCACTAAATCATGAGGAAAACCGTTTATAAATTACGTTCAAGTATATCAAGAACATGACCCAAGCCATGTTCTCTGAACTACCCCAAGAAACTGTCACCAACACACACCTTACCCTTAGTGCATATGCTAGTATAATAAGGGAATCTTTATCTAAACCCTTTCAGTATGAATTTTAAATTTTTATTTTTTAAAAAATAATGATTATATTTATACTTTTTTATTATTATATTAGAAATTATTAATTATTGAGTTCATAAAAAACGATTTTGATATGATGAAACCAAAATTATATTTTTGAGAATATATAATTCCAATCAAGATTCTCTTTTAGATGAATTCCATATTTTCTAAAATAAATGTTATTTTAAATAAATATTCTTATGAAATAATATTTATTTAAATATAAATTATACTATAATTTTTTGAAAATGAAAATTAATTTTTATAAGGGTCATAAAACAGTTGTTGTAAAAAATACCATATTTTTAAATAAATTAGGACATTGATTTAAAAGTGTAAAATCTAAAATTTATAAAATTATTCAAATAAAATAAATAATATTTTTGAAATAAAAATGTGAAAATTTTCCAATGGTGAATTTCCATATATTTTTAAGATATAATAACCTTTTGGTAAAATTTAAATACGATATATATTATGACATCATAAAATCCCAAAGTTGACGTAATAAATTCTATAAATATTATCCATGACCAAAATTATCTTTCCTCTTTAAAATACAGTGTTTTTTCATTTATTTTTCTAAATTTATAAACCCTTAATGCATCGACCAAAACCTATATTAAATTTTATGGTTTTAAATTAATTCTTTATGAACATGACTCACTTCCACATCATTAGGGTTATTATTTTAATGAGTTCAATTATTATCCATATAAAATAAATTAAAAGAAATCCTATGTGGAAAAAAACATGGGAAAACCAATGGAAAAGGTTTTTTTATTTTTTTTATCATATAGATTCCAAAACCTATGTTTAGAAATTAATAACAAATTACCTACTATTTTTTATAAAAACCCATCAAAAATCCCTTTTCTCTTCACTCAAAATCCTTCAAGAAAGAATTAATTCCACCTTCCCCTGACTATTTTCATCCCAATGAGTTTAAATGATCTTAAGAATCTCTTCCCAAGGATTTAGAAGCACCCCCTCAAGGAAATGGACCATCTCCTTATACAATTTATTGAAACACTTTATTTATGTTATTTCTGTTTACTTTAAATTGTTCATATTAGAATATGTTTTCACACATACCACTTTCTTCCCTTATGATATAAAAGTGATTAGATACCCCTTTAACTTTTATTAAATCCTTTAATGAATTAGTATGTACCTATGTTATGATACTAAATTTATGTTGTGATTTTTAATGCCAAACATATGTGTAGTGAAAAATCATCCCCATTCTCACTCAAGGGTAGTTACCTAGATGTACCTATACTTCATTGATTAGAGACTTTTATTTATGTAACAAAAAATCCTTAATGTTTTTATATCATGAGATACCATGCATGATGTACATGAGGTTGTTCTAATCATACTTTGTTATAATGTCTTTGATGCTAGACTTGACTTTTGTTTATGATGTCACATTTTAATTGGTTTCCACATTCCCATGTTTCCTTTATGTTATTATCTTATATCATGATTCAATGTTCAAGTTTATTATTATTACCCCTCTTATGTTACCTTGATATTCCTATTTACATATATGTAATGATTTACCTTATTCTTTTATTTGATTATTCCCTTAATGGGCACTATACCTCACCCCTTTATTAAGTACATCCCCTGGTTATCCCAAGAAATTTTAGAAGCACAATGGAATTTTAAAGTAATTTTGTGAAGTTTTTAAATAATTTTTTTGCACCCATGTTTCATGTTATTTTTCTAGGTATAAAATTTACTAAATACATTAGGCCTCATGATATTATAGGACTGTATTATGTGTAACTTCATATAATAAATCATGAATTAAAGTGAATTAAAATATGGGTTTTTATAGTTGGTATAAGAGGAAAGTCATAATATTTTGGGTAACTATGATTAAAAAACCCTAGTAAAAGCCCTAGGGATAATACTAAACATAGTGAATCTTTCCTAAATTTTGGTTAGTTATAGAGTAAGTGGTTTAACTAAAAATAAATCTCTTTAGGAATAATACAAGTTGATGTGGGTCTAAAACTATTGTACCTAGGGGTAATAACTCCAAAAGGGTGCATTGGGATTGAATCAATCATCACCAAGTGCAAAAAATAGGCCTTGATTCACACAGAGTTGGAAACTCTATAGAGATAAGCTTTGGTAAATTCACAAGATCCTGGTGAAACTTTATTATAGGAATAAAAATGAACATATGATTTTATATTAGGAAATAGATCATGGATAACTTATATTAAAATCTATAAATTAATAGGTTAAGATAGTTATTTCATTTATTATTTATCCATTTAATGTTCATGGTTACCCATTTATGGGTTTAATAGTTCAAAAATTCTCTTCCCTGATTCTCCCTTTATTTTAGTTGATGGGTGAAGAAAGAAGAAATCGAGTCAGCAACCAATGTATGGGGAAATGTGATGATTTTACAAAAGATATTCCCAACACATTGGTAGTAATATTCAGAAACATCATGACAATACAATGTCAATTAACCCATTCTACGAATAGAAACCTAAATATGGGAAAGAACTCGCATCCCCCTGAGAAATAACAAGTTGAAATTAAGACCTTTATACAATAAAGGCCTCATAATTGATGTGGATATTCTTATCCATTAATAAAAAATTAATGGATCAACTCTATTGAAAGGATATTAGCCATCCTTCAATTCTATTAAAATGAGATTGTTATGCTAGTTGTTTATCACATGGAATGTAAAGTTGATCAATGGTAGATATAGAAAAAAATATAAATCCTAAGGAGGATATTGAAACAATATAGTAGAAATAATTCTAGAAAAAAAAATTTATAAATACTTTCCTTACACCCTCATACTTAAAATAGAGAGGTATTTCCATGACCTCAAATAAAAGGTTGAAAGTTCCATCAGGGTGTATGAGAAAAACATCAAAAGACTTTCATGATACTCCTATATCTTGTTCATTGACCCTGAAAGTAATTTTGATCAGTTCTTTAGTGGGATAAAGTCAAGTAGATCAAAATAATTAGAGATTAAAGACCTTTAAATCTATGAAGAAATTCTCTGATGTACCCTCAATGTTGAAATAGAGATCATAAAAACAAAAGGGTCTCACAGGTCTAGAGATAGGAAGTGAATGATATATTTTTATTCTAGTGGTATGATGGAATAATTTCATAGGGGAACAAATTACAACACCCCAGTTGTCAAAAATATGGGGGGAAATATCTAAAAAATTTCTTTAAGGGGAAAAGGAAATGATATATGTGCAGGAAGGACACATAGATAGTAATCTTTGATAGGTTAAACCAACCAATGTGATAGAAGAAAGAGAATATCTAGTCAACAATCATCCTATTTTATAATGTTTTAATTTTAAGTAATAATGATAGTATGTTAATCAATGCACTAAGACAAGTGTTTTTTATGAAAACCAATGAAAACAACCAGCATTTCGTAGAGAGAAAGGGAGAGCTTGTGTCATTAAAACCACTAAAATGTATCCCAAAATGAAATAGTCACATGTATTTTAGTTATTCATTCTAGTATATAGAACATAATATTTGATTCTAGTTCTACACATTCTTTCATATCATGCATGTTTAGTATAACTTTTCAAACACCATATCAAAACCTAGAAGCCGAGTTATCTGTAAAGATGAAAAATGGATCAATTATTTTACCCCAAGAATATAACTCATCCCTACAAATATTTCTAGGATTGATTTCTAAAAAAACATTATGATACTTTCATTAGTGTAATTTGATGTCATTCTAGGAATGTATTCACTTTCCTTATTTAGAGCAAATATAAATTGTCAAGAGAAGGAAATCACTCTTTGTTTTTTAAATCTCCCTCTAATTATATACCAGTGAAAAGAGGAGGATGAATATAATTTAATATCATCGTCTCAATAATGATTATTATTTACTTGTGAAAAAGAATATCTATTTAAAATGTTTTAAATTAAGGAAAATATCATCCTTGATGGAATTCCCATTATAAATGAATTCCCTAATGTGTTTTCTGAAGAATATATCAGACTTCCTCCTAGATGGGAGGTTTATTTATCTTCAAACATATACCTAGATAATTTACAATGTCCTTGACTCCATATATAATTTAAACTATTGAAATTATATATCTAAAGAAGAAAAAATAGGATAATCTGGAAAAACGTTTAAAATGAACAAGTGCTTCACCACAGGTTATATCAGTCCTCTTCATTTATAAGAAGGATGAGTTAATGTGGCTATGTATAGATTATCTTGAGCTTGACCAGATCACAATAATTAATGAGTATCCTCTTATATGGATTGATGACTTGTTTGGTCTACTATGTGGATTCCAATACTTTTCTAAGGTGGATCTTCGGTCGGGATATTATTAAGTAGTGGTGAAGAAAGAGGATATACCCAAGAATTATTTTTAAATAAGTTTTGTAAACTAGGAGTTCATAGTGAGGCCATTTGGATTCATGAATTCTTCATCTATCTTCTTAGACTTTATGTATTGAGACTTTATGGATTACCTTAAAAAAGTTTGGTTGCCTTTATTGATTATATTCTTATATAATCCATAAATAATGAGAATAATGGAGATAATTTGAATTATATAATGAAGACTTTAAAAAATAAAAATCTATTTTTGAAGTACTGTAAATGTGTGTTTTGGATGGTTTATGTAACTTTACTAGGTAATGTAATCACTAAAAAAGAGATATATATAGACCCATAAAAAATAGAGGCAATTGAAGGATGGACCAAACCATTATCTTTGATGTAAATCCATTGTTTCCTTGTATTATATGGTTACTACCATTGATTTGTGAGAAAATTATCAAAATTTTCACACCCACTAACCAAGATTACTCACAATGGAGTTATGTTTTCCTATACTGATGAATTTGAAGAGAAATTTAAAGAGTTAAATAAGAGGTTAATCACTTCACTTCTAATCACATTAACCACTAGTGAGGAATGATATGTTATTTATAATTATTCTTCCAAAAAATGGATTTGGTTATTTACTCATAAAAGAAAACAAAGATATATCCTTAACAAGTTAAGGATTCATGAGAAGAACTACCTAATGCATAATCTAGAATTAGCTGCAGTGATCTAAATGTTGAATATTTTTCAACATTATCTCTATGGGTATAAGTGTGATATATATATATATTGATATTAAAATAATTAAGTATATATTCAAACTAAAGGATCTCAATAAGGGATAACAAAGTTGGTTAAATTTATTCAAGTATTATGATTGTTTATTCAATTACCATCTTGGGATGTTGAACAAAGTGCCAGATTCTCTGAGTAAAAAGGATCTCACAACCCTATCCATGATGTGGATTACAAAGGATCCAAGCATAATTAACATGAAAACTATGGAAATAGGAATAATAAAAGAACTTCATATTACCTTTCTCAAAAAATTTCCAAACCATCCATTATTGAGTGGATTAAGGAGGCCCAAAAAGAGGATAAGGTGATATATAAAAAGGTAGAAAATATTCAAGATTTCAACTTTTCTGAAGATTGGATTATAATAATTTTAACCTTAATATGTATTAAATAAAAACTATAATTTAAGAATGAAATTTTAGATGACATACATAACTCATCCTTCTCTATTCATCCAAATAGAACTAATATTTATAGATATCTGAAGTAAAACTTTATGTGGGATAACATGAAAAGGGAGATTACAAAATTTAGATGTCGATGCTTGGTATGCCAAAATTTTAATGCTAAAAAACTCAGGTATAAAGGTATGATGAAACCATTTCCCATAATAGTATGGAAATGGGAAGGCATAATAATGTATTTCATTATCAGACACCCCATCACATCTAAATACAATAATATAATATGGGTGGTAGAAAATCTCCTTATAAAGTAAGAAAATTTCATTGTTATCAATTATGATTTATCTATTAAATAAATTTCCACGAAATATATAATAAAAGTGGTCATACTTCATGGAGTGCCACTATCCATTATATGTAATTGATATTCTAGGATTACCTCAAGGTTCTAGAGAACCCTGCTATATACATTAGATCTAGAGATGAGTTTCAATACTTATTATTTTCCTCATACGGATAGTCAGTTTGAGAGAACAATTAAAACTCTATATGATATTCTAAGATAATGTTAAATGGATTTTTTGGATGTTGGTATCAACACCTTCCCCTAGTTGGTTTCTTATATAAAAATTGTTTACATTCTATAATTCAAATGACACCTTATGAGGCTCTAAATGGGAATAGGTGTTAGAATTCAACATTATGGGATAAAGTTGTAGAGAATAAGCTAATGTGACTAGATCTAATCTAAGAGACAATAAAGAAGGTTCAAACCATTAACTTTCATTTGAAATTATTGAAATTTTGATAGAAATTATATATAGAAAATTGTGAGTGTAACCTAGTGTTTGGAGTTGGAGATAAGGTATTTCTTCATATATCATTATGGATGAAATCATGAGGTTTGCGAGGAAGGGAAATATTAGTCCAGGATGCATCATCCCATTTTATATCCTTCATCACATCGAAGTAGTAACCTATCAACTATCACTCCCACCTAACATATCTTAAGTGAAATATGTGTTCATGGTATCCATCATGAGTAAGTACTTACTATATTCTTCAGATGTACTAAATCTAGAATTGGTACCCTTTTAGAATGATCTTTCATATGAGTAGAATCCAATTAAGATATTAGATCATAGAGACAACATTCTGCGAAACAAGACAAATTACCTTGTCAAATTTTTGTAGTGGAACAACATGTTTGAGGAGGCAACTTGGGAATGGGAAGAGGCAGTGAAATAGATGTACCATCATGCATTTTTTATTATTAAATGAAATTTCTAGGGAGAAAATTCTAAATGGGGGAATAATGTAATAAACTATACTTTTATAAATGAAATTCCATTTTTATATAAATATATTTTTTATTACATAATGTGGTTATATAAAACACATGCAAATCTTTGGTTATTTTTATATAGTTAGAGCCTATCAGATTTAAAATATTATTAATAATCATAAAAATTAATGATAAAACCATTCTATAGTGACCTTAAATATTAGTATACATAAAGGTTTATGATAATGTCTAATAGACACAGATGGAAGAAGTGATTACCTCAACTAGAAAGATCATACCCTATAATGCCCATTTATCGATGAATCTGTGGGATATGACATTCCTATGATTTTTTCTTAACCAAACCCAACATGAGATTCAAAAACTAATGCATGATAAAAAAAATTTACGGGATAAGTTCAATCTTATTCAGATCATTAGCCAAACCAGGTATTCCAAGCCACCCTAAGAAAGTGTCACTGTCATAAACATTACCCATAGGGTATACATTGTTTTAATAAGGGATCATGTATCTAGACCCTAATAGAATGAATTATTATATTTTTATTTTTACTAAAATAATGATTATATTTATCCATTTTTATTATTATATTATAAATGATTGAATAATAAGTTTGATAAAGATTATATTTTGATATGATTAAAGACAAATTTTATTTATGGGAATATATAGTCTCAATCAAGAAACTCTTTTCATGAATTCAAAATTCATGTAGATATATGTAATTTTAATAAAATATTATTATTAAAAAATATTTATTTAAATATTAATGAAAATATAATTTTATAAATTCAAATGTAATTTTTATAAGGGAAATACATTTATTCTAAAAAACGAATATATTTTAATAAATGGGGATATTTATTTAAAAGAGTTAATTATAAAATTTAGAGAATTATTTTGAAAAAATGATTTTTTTTATAAATCAACATGTTGAAATTTTTCTACTATAAATATTTCAGAAAAAAATTGCGACTCTAAGGATCCCAACCCCAGTAGCGTGGAGTCAAAGCCTTATTTTATTACATTGGTACTATAAACAATCATTTTCATCCAAAATTACCTAATAGTTTTGTAGATTTAGAAAACCATAAACATACATATTTTTTATAGTACACATTGAAATCCAAAAATAGTATAGATACCCCATTGGGAACACCCATAAACTCTTAGATTATCCCTGCAAGTCATTTACAATATAAATTTTCACATCCTATGGAAAATAAAGCATAAGAAAGTGGTGAGATAAAGTATTCTATAAGGGTAATCAATAAAACATAATCTATAATAAATAAACATAAAAAATAATGAATGGGGAATAACTAAAAACACATTCCATTAAAACTTAATATTGATCATAATATGGTAGGAATAGAAGCAGATTAAATAATGCCTTAAATAATCACATGAGAAAGAAACATAAAGATGAATATTATAATAGTTTAATAATCACATGGGATATTAAATACTAGTATTATAATAAGTGAATTCATAATTCTGGACATCATAAACATACCTTCAAATATTTTTTCCAAGAAATTATACATAAATGGGTAAAACCGTAGTCTAGTTTGTCTCATGAGACCGACTGATGCATCAATGGGATATATTTGGCCTTTCCCATCAATTACTAAGTCCAATGCATTCCTAATATGTATAATAAATATATATCATTAAATGAAACTATCTTATATCAATTTGAAATATTTTATTCATAATCATAGATGAAAATAATCTAACAAATCATTGATAAATTCTTAGGATAAATACCCTTTTAATTAAGAAAGAAAAGTTATTTTGGAAAAATAATTTGTATCTGTCATAAAATCATAATATAAAAATGAATATCTTAGAAAATAAAATATAAAGAAAAATTTAATTTTATCTGAGGCATATATTATTTTCAACTTTAGTGAAAGCATGTAATACTATTTTTTATAAATATTAAAAATGTCCCTCTTTAGTGCAGTTTAAGGGAAATATTAAAGAGTATTTAAAACAAAAAAGGTTTAATTGTTTGAATAAAACAAAAAATGAAATAATATAGTTTTTAATGATAAAAATAGTGTTTCTAGGAAAATATTCATGGTTTCAAATATATTATGGAGTTTACTTGAAAATGGGTACGAAATTGGAAAATTCCCTTAAATCAGTCTTTCTTATTAGGAGGTATTGAAAAGAGAACCTTATAAAACATGTATTTTTTCCATAAAAGAAAGATAAACTAATTTAGATACATGATTTTAGAATATATACATATAATTTATAATAATTTTATAAAAATAGTGAATAATTTCATTTGGGTAAAGAGAGATAAAATATAACCCAAATAAAAAATTGAGGTTCGGGAAGAATCCCTTACCACTTTGAAAACAATCCAACCATAGACCCATAAAATCAATGATCATAAAATAGGACATTTATTACCATAAATATAAATATATTCACCATATGATACAATAATCGTCAGTATACATACACCACACACAATAAATAGTGGTTTTAAGGTATATATCACCGAAATAAAAGTGAGATGAGAAAACCCTTACTTTATGTGTGAAAGTGTTTCAAACTTGTAAATAACAACTTGGATAATGAAATTAGATTCATTAATAATTTTATATAGAAACTATGAAATGTTTATTTGATTTATTATAATTTTATTAACTTTATTTATGGTATGTTTGATGAGTTATAAGATTTAATTCTATCATTTGGGACTGTTCATTACCTTTTTTTCATGATTGGTTCACTTGTATATTTGTATGAAAGATCACATGAAATGGGAATAGTTATACAAAATTGAAATTATATGTTATTACTAAACATATAGAATATTAAGTTTGTTTTTAAATCATTTGGTTATTTGGGGTGAGTATGAATCATTAGATAAGATGTTAGTGATAATCCTTTAGATTATTTTTGGCACTTTTTGATGATGACAAATTGTTTTTGTCTTGTGAATTAGAATTATATATATATACTGGTTATATAACATTAAATAAGTTTAATTAAATATATTAAATTCAGTTTTAACCATAAAAATATTTTTATGACCATACTTGAAGGCGTAATTTAAAAATGAAAACTCGTCATCTACGAAGGCGGTATATCAACACCTCACCAACGATGTTTTCATTTTTAGAATAAAATGAAGAGGGGTAGAGACTTGATTGAAGTTAATTCCCTAAAAAAATTCCAATATATAAAATATACTAGATTTAATATGTCACTTTGGGATAGGTATTTGAAGAGAAGATAAGAAAAGAAAACAACTTGAAAAAGAAATTAAAATAAAACGGAAGAGGGCTTTACCTTTAGAAATTCTACTCCTCTAAAACCTCCTTATGGAAATTAGTTTTTGCCTTTTGTTTAGAGAAAAAACTCTTATAAATGGTGAATAGACTTGGCCGTATTATTGGGTAGAAATTTTACAAGATTAATGGCTTAATAATTGTGAGGATAAGAGGCAGTGAGGGGTGATATTTATAGTGGAGGAGAGCGGTGTTTTTTGAATATTTTATTCATTTGTTAATGATTTTGGCTAAAGACTATGAATATTTTTGGAATTATCATTAAATATATTTAAATAATATGGTATATTTAAATATTATGGTCTTAAATCACCCCTACATCATCTATGAAATAATAATTCATGTATTTGTAAAATACCATAAGTTACTGTATTTCACTGTTCACAAAAAAATCATCTATTTTAGAAAAAATAATGAATTTCACCCTAACAATTTCTCAACATGTTTAATTTAAAAATGAAATCCGTTATATGAAATTTTTTTCTAAATATTATAAATTAAATTCTTAAATAAAATCATTATTTATTAAATAAAAACAATTTTTATATTACAACTAATTTTATAAGATTTGGAAAATTAATTAAGGGCCCATTAAACAATCATATAATCAAAATAAAACAAAAAATTAATTTATTAATCTATTTTTTGAAATTAAAATTTCTTTCAAAACATTATATTAATTATAAAATTGTAAATAACCATTTATGTTTCACCAAAATTGTCAATATTTAATTTATCATTTTTAAAATATTTATTTACTTATTCCATGATATAAATATACCATATATTCATTTATAAGATGCCTAAATTTTATTTACACTTTTATAAGTGATGATACTATTCAAATCATAAATAGGCTATAAATATAAAAAAAATGAAAATTTTATTGAAATCAGGATTTTTCAATATTCACTATAAAATAAATATTTTTAGAAAAATATAAAAAATTCACCGTAAGATAATTTTGGATATTAGTTTTTAAAAATGATTCTTATTTTGTTCATAATAATTTTTAATAGTTTAAAATTTTAGTTTTAAAACAAGTGGGTCATTAAAAGGTGGTAAAGCTGGATTTAGAAAAATATAGCATTTTAATGCATTAAATTAGATTCTTTCTTATCTTATGCCTATAAAATAATTTTGATGAATTTAAAAACATTTGATTATATATATAATATATATATTTAATTAATACTATTAATTATTTCCAATTTAACAGCTAGGTTATAACATTCATTTTAAAATAATGATATTTAATTATATATCATTGTTTATTTAAGCTTAGTGTTGTGTGAAACCTATTCTTTCAAAGAAATTAAATTCAGAAAGATACATACCATAAAATATTGGGATTTTACATTCTAACATTATTCAACAATTCTCATCCTCGCAATTTGAAATTTTAATTCTAAAATCCAAGTTTGATACTTCAAAATTCTTTTGGGAAAACCCATATCAAAAACAGGGTAAAATATCCTCTAAATTAGAGGGAAAGGGAAATGCAGAGGTTACCACAAAGCTTATAATTATAATAGGATAAAATTAGTAAGAAGTTAAAATATGTACATTGAAGAGTAATCTGACCCTCAAGTTCTGATGGGGAGTGTTAGAGAACATGGTCATTAGAATGTTGACCATCAAAAATATGTAAATGTGTTATCAGTTAAAAGAACTTTGATTTCTAAAAAAAATTAAATATATAGTGTTTTTGTTCAAAATATTTTTCCTAGAGTTGAGGGATTTTTTAATATTTTTATAAGAACCTAAGAAAATAAACTTACTTGATTAATTTCTATGTCATAAGAATAATATCATTTTTTGGTTGTGCGTCAATTTATTTTAGCTTCACCCCTTACAGCTAGAAATGAATGTTCAAGATGAATTTTTCATTCCTAAAGAACTTTTAATGAATAATTTTGTCCTTAAGTAATTCCATCAAATATTATGTTTTTACTAAAACCAAGAAGGCTAGTATATGTTATTAATGAACAAAAATTTCCAAATTTTAACTTCATCCATTCTATAATTAGTTAATCTTAATACTCATCTAAAAAATGTCTTCTCACATTCAATGAACATAAACCAAGAAATAAGGTCACTAAATTTCAATAATCAACATAAAATAAGATTCCCCAAATAATGAAAATTTTATTGTCACATACCAAAAATAATAAGACATTAATTTCCTTTAAACTGTAGTAGGAAACTGTAGCAGTACTATAGAAGCAGTGGAACTGCAGCAGTGACGACACTGTAGCAGCGGGGGGACTATAGTAGGGAATGTAGTGGTGGAGATACTGTAGCAAGTACTATAGCAGCACGAGTACTATAGCAGTACTGTTCACTAAGGGGTCCTTTGGGCCAAAAAATGGGCTTTCAAGCCTTGTATTTAGGCCAATTGGCCTTAGGCCTTCGGGCTATGTAATGGGTCACCCTCTACCTAGTCTAAATAGGTCTTTTCTTTAAATATTAAATTGGGGTTTCAACCTCAACCTTTAAAAAAAATGCAGGCTTCTAAAAATAAAATCTCATGTTTTTTAATATATTCTTTAAATACAAACATCTAATAATTCCAGCATAACGTAAACCATCAGAACACTATCCACCTTTATGGCCATTGATACTATCTCGTACCTATTTATTTATTATTATCTCATCATCAATAACATATTCAGGTTTATCTTTCCCAAACAATGTTTTTTCATGGAGATCAACTTAAAAAAGAATCACTTCTTTTGATTACTTGTGTTATTCATCACATGCTTCAAATTCCTTAAAGAATAAGTACTATAGTGCTATCCTAATATATCTCATGATTATTATAAATAAAGAATTATTTATTAAATTATCAAATAACAAAATTATTTAATACAAACACATGAATATTAATCATTAATCTTTGTCTACAGTAGTAGGATAATCTTGAACATGATATATTATCGTTTTTCTATGTATATTACTTTCACACATGGGAGATTGATTTGTGTAGTGTCTGATATCCATGCAGTTGAAGCATTGAACATTTGAAAAATCATTCCTTTTCTTATAATCATGAGCATGGTGGACACTTTATCTACACTTGAAACAAACTCCTTTTCTTATTAAGAATATACGAAGGTGTTTCCTACCACAATTATCACATGTGGGAAAATACTTTACCTTATTACCTTTATCTATTTTTTTCATCTTTCATATTCTTATCATGATTCTCTTTGATTCCATAAGACTTGGTTAATTATTTCTCTATATTTTTATAACATGATATTATTTCCTTACATGATGAGAATATTTGGGAGACTAATTCCCTTAGAAATACTACCTTAGACCCATCGATGAAAAGATCATTCTTACTCTTTGTATTATGTGCATTGATGTGGTTCTCATTCCTTATTCAAGGAAACATTTCTAAACAATGTAATACACTAGATTAGATAGTATAATTAAGAAACATAATATATAATCCCTAAACTAGTTAAATACTTAACAGAAATTGAAAAATTATTCGTTACTAATCTAATAATTATAAACATGGTTAATTTAAGGACATATTTACTATTAAATATTTTAAAATGGTTTATAAAAAATGTGAATTATCCTAATAATTTACCCTAGGAGTGTAAAACTAGGTGCACAGTAAATATAGTATTCATGTACTAGGTTACACCAATTCAAGCTCGACATACCTTGTTGAAGTTGTTACCCCTAGGTACCTCTATGCCAAAACCACATCTAATTGTAGTATCCCAATAGGTATTTATTTCTAGGAAGACCCACATAAAATCTACTTTACCAAAATTCTAGGATGTTCTTATTTGGTTATCCTCAAATTATTTCTTAGGGTGAGGTTCATTAATCTATGTTTTTTAAATCTATTTTTCAAAGATTCTACTAAACTGTATCTAATACCAACTGTAAGGACCCCAACCCCAATAGCACAGATCTGATGTCTTATTTTATTACATTGGTACTATGAACAGGCGTTCACATCTGAAAGAACCAAATAGTTTAGTAACTATATAAAACTAGATATATAAATAAGTTTTACAGTATAAATTTAAAGAGAAAATCAATATATAAACTCTCTTATGAACACCCTTAAACTCTTAGATTATCCCTGCATGTCATTCATAATATAAATCTTCGCATTCTGAAGAAAATAAATCATAATAAAATGGTGAGATCAGATTCTCAGTAAGGGTAACAAATATAGCATAATCTATGATAAATAAGAATAAACAATAAGAAATAGTGAATAACTAAAAATATATTCCATTAAAACATAATATTGAGCATAGTATAGTAAGAATAAATACTGGTTGAATAATTCCTTAAATAAACAAACGAGAAAGAAACTTAATCATGTATGTTATTATAGTTTAATAATCACATGAACTATCAAATAATAGTATCATAACGAGGTAATGAATAATTTTATACATAATAAACATATTGCCAATGCTTTAGCCAATACACCATACATAAATGGGTAAAACCCCACTCAAGTTTGTTTCATGAGACCAACTAATGCATTGTGGGGCTATAGAGGGCCTCTCCCATCACTTACTAAGTTTAATGCATTCCCCATATATATAATAAAGATATATATTTAAATCAGAGTGTCCCATAGCACATTGAAATAATTTAATCATAATAATAGATTAAAATACTCTTATAAACTCAGTGATAAATTCTTGAGAGAAATACCATTTTACTTTAGAAATAAGTGTTCTTTTGGAAACATCATTTCTATTTGTCATAAAATTAGACTGTAAACATGAAAATCCCAAAAAATAAAATATAAGAATAATGAAATTATTTTTGATTCATAAATTATGTCTAACTAAAGTGAAAACATGTAAAAAAGGGTTTTAAGAAACTTTGTAAATGAACCTATTTAGTGCCGTTTAAAGGAAGATATTAAAGAGTTTTTAAAACAGAAAAAAGATTAAAATGTTTGAATAAAACCAAAAATTAAATAAGATATTTTTTAATTATTAAAATAGTGATTTATGAAAAATATTAATGGATTAAAATAGATTATTTGGTGTACTTGAAAATGGATTTGAAATTAGTAATTTCCCTTAAATCAGTCTTTATTATCACGAAGAATTGAAAAGAGAACCATATAAAAAATATATTTTTCCATAAAAGAATGATGAAATGATCTGGATACATGTTTTTTAAACATATACATATAATTTATAAAAATCATATAAAAATAATGAATAATTTTTTAGGGTAAAAAGTGAGAACACGCAACCTAAAAGAAAAATGGAGGCTCATAATGATTCCCTTACCACTTTGCAAATAGTCGAACCATATACCCCAAAAATCAATAATATTAAAATAATACATTGAATAATATGAAGAAAAATGGATTCATTACTTGATACATGAATTGGAAGTATACATACGCCACACACAAGAAATGATGGTGAAAAAGGCATATCTCACATAAATAAAAGTGAGATGATAAAACCCTTAACTTATGTTGGAAAGTCTCCAGAACTTGTACATAATATCCTAGATAATGAAATCATATTCATTAATAATTTACTTCAGAACCAATTTAACATTTATTTTATTTATTATAATTTTATTAAGTTAATTTATGTTCTTTTTGATGAGTTATATGATTTAATTTTATCGTTCCATAGTGTTTGTTTCCTTGGTTTTCAAGGTTGGTTCACTTGTATACATGTAAAAAAGATCAAATGAAATGGGAATAGTTATAAAGAATTGAAATTATATGTTATTAATGAATTTATATAACATTAAATGGTTATATAAGTCATTTGGTTATTTTAGGTGAGGATGAATCATTGGATAAGATGTTAGTGATAATCATGTAGATCATTTTGGTGGTTTTTTTATCATCACGAACTAGTTTTGTCTTATTAATTAACATTATATACATATAGCAGTTCCAAAACATTAAATAAGTTGTATTAAATATAATTATTTAATTTTTAATCATAATTTTTATTATTACCATCCTTGAAGGAATAAATGAAAAAATAAATTTTTTCATCCACAAAGACGGCAAATCAACACCTCACGGATGATGTTTTCATTTTTAGAATAAAAGGAAGAGGGGAAGAGTCTTGATGATGGAATATTCCCTAAAAAAATAAAATTACATAATAAAAAATATATTGGATTTATCATGTCACTTTGGGAGAGGTAGTTGAAGAGATGATTAGAAATTAAATGAACATTAAATGAAATAAAATGAAAACGGAAGAGGGTTTTACCTCTTGAACTTATTCTCCTTGAGAATCTCTTTGGGGAAATTGGTTTTTATATTTTGTTGAGAAAATAACCTCCTAGACATGGGGAAGATTCTTTACAAGTGTATTGATATTAAATTTTAAAGCTTCAAGGCTTATGATGTGTGACGATAAGAGGTGGAGGGGGTGGTATTTATAATGGAGAGAAGGGGTGTTTTTTTTATTATTTTCTTCATTTGTATATTATTTTGGATAAAGAAAATGAATAGTTTGAAAATTATCATTAAATATATTAAAATATTAAAGGATAGTTTGAGATTATGGGCTTAAATCAGCCATACATCATCTATGACTTAATAATTCATCAATTTTTTAAATACCATAAATTTTTGTATTTCACTATTCACCAAAAATTCAACTATTTAAAAAAACACCAAAAATTCACCCTAACCATTTTTTTTATTTTTTTAATTAAAAAATTAACAATTATTTATGAGAATAATTTTCTAAATATTATAAATTGAATCTTTAAATAAAATCATCATTTATTTGAAAAATACCGATTTTAAAATTATAACTAATTTTATAACAATTTAAAAAAATAATTAAGGTCTCATAAAATTATCTTATAATAATGAGACATTAAAATATTAATTAATTTTTCTATTTTTTGAAATTAAATTTTCTTTTAAAAAAATATATTAATTAAAAATTTTTAAATAAACATTTATGTTTCACAAAAAATACCAACACTTAATTTGTTGTTTTTAAAAAATTTATTTACTTATTCAATGATATAAATATAGAATATTATCTTTTATAAGATACATAAATTTTATTTAAACTTTTTTAGGTGAGAATACTTTTATAATCAAAAATATATAATTAATATATTGAAAATGACAATTTTAAAGAAATTGGGATTTTTCACCATTCATTGTAAAATAAATATTTTCAAAAAGATACCAAAATTTCACACAGATATAATTTTGACATTATTATTTTAAAATTTATGTTTATTTTGATCAAAAAAATTTAAAATTTTCTAAATTTAGTTCTGAAAAAAGTTCACAATTAAATGGCAGTAAAAGTTTCTTTAGAAAAATATAGCCTTTTAATGCATAAAATTTGATCCATTCTTATATTATGGCAATAAAATAATTTGGATGAATAATTTTTTTTATTAAATATATAATATATAAATTTCATTAATATCATTCATTCCCTCTAATTTAACCTCTAAGTAATATTAGTCATTTTAAAATATTGATATTGAATTATATATCATTGTTTGTTTAAGCTTGGTGTTGTGTGAAACCTATATTGTCGAAGAAATCAAATTAAAAATTATACATACCATAAAATCATGGGGTGTTACAGAGATAATCGAATTTTCTGGTAAAAATTAATTTCGTATAAATATATGACATGTATTATTACATAAAAAAATCCCAAATGTTGTGTAATAAAAACAATAATGAGTATCCATGACCAAAATTAGGTTTCCCCTTTATAATAATTTGTTTTTATTTAAATTGATAATTTTTATAAACCTTTAATGAATCCTTAAAACCCTATTTTATATTTTATGTTTTTAAAATTAAATATTTATAAATATGAATCACTTTCACATCATCATAGGAATTATTTTAATGAATTAGTTTTTAGGACATATAAAATAATTTAAAACCAATCCTCTTTGGTAGAAACCATAGTAGAAACCATGATAAAGTTTTTTTTGATTATTTTATCATATAGTGTCCAAAATCTATGATTATAAATTTATAAATAACTCCCCTATTTTTTTACAAAAAAACTAACCTAGCCTTCCATTACTCTTCACTCAAAACCCATTGATCATGCATTTTCTATGCCTTTACCTCTATAGAGCCCTCCTATTATGTTTACGTAACAACATGGACTTTTCGAATGATAATTGTTTACTAAAAGTGTGTGTTATATTATTTTGTACACAATAAAACTATATTTCATTAATAATGAAGTAAGTATTTTTAATGTGAATATAGTATTTCAAACACTATATTATCATTGGTCAATTATTATCGTTGGAAAATAAGACCATTAGAAACTATACTCTTAACATTATGATTATTGTTTATAAATAGAAATGATAATTGTTAAGTAATACAGAAAGAAGATTTAACAGAATCATCCCATAAAATTGTGTTTCAAAAACCCCATTTGTCAGAGTTTGGGAAGGAGGTAGCATTACTAGGCTTCACTCTTGACTAATCCCAAGCTGATCTTCATCTTTTTAAGCTTGAATGAAATCATATATAATTAATGTTCAAGTTAGTGGAAATTATCACTCTGGTGATGTTATCTGAGATGCCCCAAGATTCTCTCACCATTTCACACCTTACCCTTAGTTTGTATGTAGGTGTTATAAGGGCTTATATTTCAAGGCCCTAGTGACTTTAAATTTAATCCCTTTGTTAAATAAGATTTTTATTTACTCATTTCTATTTTAAGAATAGTTTTACTTAAAAATTAAAATGGAATTTGATGAAATAATTTTTGGGTAAAAATTTTACTTTTAAGAGTGATATAAATAACTATATAATACTAAATTTTTTAATTAATAATGATTAATATAATAAAATAGTATTATCATAATACTTTAAATTAATTAAAAATGATAAAATAATTTTATTTTTCAAGTGTCAAAAATTTTACTATTCATTTCACTATGCTTTTTATATCCACTATTATTTTATATTAATAAGTATTTTTATAGTTAAAAGATAAATTAATCACATTTACATAATTATTATTATTAAATAAATTTCATTTTTGAAATCAGAACATCAATATTCGGTTAGTGTGAATTTATTAGAATTTTAGAAAATAATTGATTTTTTTGTGAATAGGTTAAATATAGTTTTGAGTTTTTGGTATGTTTAATGACCTCATAAAGGTTTAATATATAATATAAAATAATGGTAGACTCTTTTGGATTAAAATAATTTAATCGGTGTCCCACATGACCAATTCCATGGTAAAATACCATAAACAAGCCCATGGTTTTTCAAATACCACTACAGAGGTGTCTAGGGAAATTAATAAAAAACTCCCTCTCTTTTACAATAAATACGCACCCATTTTATTGTTTAATTTCATTAAAAATTAATTATTCATGAATATATTATAGTTTTACCTCCCAAGGTGTCCTCAATCCCCCATGATCCTAATCTTTGAGTTTTAGGAGTTACTATTCAATGTAAAGGAAATCTCAACTTCTCTTTTCCATTCGATTTTCTTTTTATGTGGTATGTATTTAAAATTTATATAACATGTTCTTGTATCCATTTTATTCTATCCATTTTCTATATTAATATTCATTTATGAATTGGAGACAATTTTTCTCTATTTTTTAATGTTTTCTAGAACTATGTTTCATACCCATTATGCAACTGAATTTTCATCTCAAAATTTATCCCTTTTTATTAAGAAATTATATTTCTTTTTTTGTGAATACCAAAACCTATTTATTATCCATGTATATTCACAGAGATTTTAAAAATATCTATTTAATATTTTTGATTAACATACATTAATACCGCCTTCAATTTCTCTAGGATTAAAATGACAAAAGTATCTTGTTTTTAAGAACTTTCTAAACCACCCTGATTTTAAAATGAATCCCATTTATTTTATTCTCCACATGTTATTTATGAAATTTATTATTATGATAAATGTGGATCCCATTAATTAATACATATTAAAGTTGTTCCCTCATATAACTCAAATGTATTTGGTAAAGAATTTAATCTTTATTAATGAAAAGTTTTATGATACCTTTGTGAATAACCTTGGTAATTTTTATGAAACCTTAGTGATAAAGATAGGTGATATTCTTATGAATGACTCAATTAAATTTTTTATCCATATTTACATGTTATTAATCATGTTTTTTTATTATTATGTTCATATTTTAACATTTCTTATGCCTTTATGATATTCCCTAAAATCTTATCGATAATTCTCACCATCATATGTAAATTATTTCCCATTCTTTAATATACTAGGCCTTATGCTCACCTTTTAATTTTATGTATTCCCCTAGGTTTTAGATAAAATAAATATACTAAGGATTAAACTTGAAGTATCCTTTAAAGTGTAATATAAAAATGTTTTATGTTTTCATGTATTATGTACCTTTTTTCCAAGACACTAAACTTTAAAATACCCCATTTTTATAAAATGTAATGAAAAGTTATGTAATAAAAAAGGAAAGATGCCATATTTGGTATCAATGTAAGGTCTATTTGTTTCAATAAAATTGGGATTTAAAAACATTAAGAAGAAACCTGGAGAAAATTTTAAATACAGGAAAACTTACTAGTATTTTGGTTAAATATTAAGAAATTGGTTTCCAAAAAAATAAATCCTCATCAAGATACAAACAGGGGGATGTGGCTCTAACACATATGTATCTAGGGTTAAAACTAGAAAAACCACTTTTAGATAGACTCAAACAGGAATTGGATCATGAAAATGGGCCTTTTTTTTACTCTTATTTTGACACTCATGTAGAATATGTTTGGTTAATCACAAGATTTTATGAATAATTATAAAGGATTTATAGAAACTTTAATTTTTTTAATGAGTACCATGTTTAATATTGTTTTTATATAACAAAAAAGTTCCCCTGGAACTATAAGATTTTTAAATGAAATATGTTTCTTACTTAGGTTTTTTCTTTTATAATATAATAGGAAATAAGAGAAACTATGTAAATGGAGAGTGCAATGGACCAAGCGCTGACAACCTTCCAATGGAAGTCAGAATAGAAAAATTTATGAGAATGATGAATTAACTAACTCAAGTTATGGGAAATAACATGAATTATTCCATGAGACTGCATTTTCCTAAAAGGGAAAAAATTATATTGAGTCCTTTATGCTTCAACGACCACAATCTTTCAGTGGGTCTACTCACCCATTGATTTATGAATAGTGTATATGCTCTATCAAAAATAACTTTCAATACACCATTTTTAGAACAAGATAAATTCACCCTGGATATTTACTGCTTTGAATGAGAAGCTGATTAGTTGTGGGATATTTTCAAGAATACAAATCCAAGAGAGTATATTAAGCTATGAAGTGGGATGATTTCATGGGAACCATTTTAAAAAAATATTCCCCCTGTTCAATGACAACAAAAATAGAGTAGGAATTATTAGAGATAAAATATATGGAAAATGAATATGTGGGATGCTATGAGATGAACTTCTCAAGTGTTTATCATTACACCTATAACTTTTTCATGGATACTAATATGAATGTTGATAGATTTTTGGTAGAATAAGACCTCATCTATGGATGAATCTTGAAAATTGAGACTATAAAAACTATGAGGAGATCATGAGGAGTGCAGTGAAAGTTAAACTGGAATTTTGTGAGACATATTGGTCTCATAAATCAAATTTAAAGAATAAATCTTTGTATATAAATAAGGGTGGGAGCTCTGAACAAGGAAGTGGAGGTAAGTAAGTGAAAGTTTCCACATGCAATAAATGTGGGAATAATAATTTAGGGAAGTACTTTCTTTGGAGCATTCAATGTTAAAAGTGTGGAATAGAAGGAAATATTTCCTGGAACTATCATAGTGAAGTGAAGCCTCAAATTCTTATAAAAAATGTTAAAGTGAATATGGTTCAGGCTTTTCCTGAAGTCTAATGCTTCAAGTGTGGATAGCTTGGCCACTTTTCCAATCACTATTTAAATTCTAGGGTAGTGGAGGGGAATCACCATCAGCCTTAGTATAGGCCAAGGGAGAAAGGTCATGTTTTGTTATCAAAATGGATGAAGTTGAAGATCCAAATGATTTGGTGGTTGGTGATCTCATTTTTTTTCTTAAAGCTTGCAAGTAATGTTTTTGATTGTAGTTCAACACATTATTTTATTTCCTCTTTGTTTTCAAAGATTATAGAATCAATATCTAAACTTATATAAGTAGAGTTATCTGTAAAGACTCTTTGAGGGATTATCTAAACATAAAAAGTTTATAGAAACTATAGTATTCACTTTGGCAAGAAAAATCTCATTACAAATATAGTAGTCATTCTCATGCTAGAATTCTACATTATACTAGGGATGGACTGGATCTCAAAGTATAAAGCTAAAATCATCTGCAGAAGAAAGGAAATATTAGTAGTCTTGAATATAAAACCAATAGTTGTTTTTAAAGGAGAGATATCTTGAAGCGAGTTTTGTCTAGAATCATATCCCATACATTTATTTGTGGATATGATCATTGAAGAATAAGTAGGGAATAAAAGTTTATAAATAAAAAATATCCCCATCATCCAAGAATAAATTGATGTATTTTTTAAGGATTTACCTGGGCCTCCCCTAGAAAGATAGGTATATTTATCCCTTGAAATTATTCCTAGATTCAAGCAGATATCAAAAACCCCATATATAATTGAAAATGTGGAGCTAGAGGAATTAAAAAAAAATCCATGATCTTTTTTATAATGGGTTTATTGGTCCAAGTTTGTATCCTTAGGGAGCACATTTTCTTTTTATGAAGTATAAGAATGGATCAATGAAGTTATGAATTGATTATAGATAACTTTATGGGATCATAGTGAAGAAAATGTACCATCTTCTTAAGAATTGATGATTTATTTGACCAGATTCTTGGGGATTAAATATTCTCCATGATTTTTCTTCAATCTGGTTATCATAAATTGATGGTGAAGAAATAAGATATTCCAATGACATCATTCCGATCAAGATATAGTTATTATGAGTTTATTATAATTCCCTTCATCTTGACTAATTCTGCTTCTATTTTTATGGATTTGATGAATATAGTATTTAAGGACTACCTTGATAACATTGTGGTAGTTTTTATTGATGTCATTCTAATATATTCCCAAATTTGTGGGGAAAATTATGATCATCTAAGGCTTATATTGAAGACTCTAAGGAAGGTGATGTTTTTTCGAAATTTCAAAAAATGTGAATTTTGGTTACAAAAAGTCACTTTCTTGGGAAATACTATAACCAATTAATGAATCTCAGCTGACCCTACCAAGGCAAGAGTTTTTGGGAGAGGCCATAGAACAAAAAAATAATTGAGTTCATAATTTCCTTGGATTAGCGGTATATTATAGGAGGTTTGTGAAAAAGGGGACAAGTTCATATTGAGAATGGTGTGTGAAGAACATTTCCTAGAGTTGAAGAAGATATTGGTTATTTTACCCATGTTAACTCTACCCTCTATTAGAGAAAGATTTGTTATTTTTAGAAATGCACCTCTGAAAGGGATTTGGTGTGTCCTCATGAAAAATGAAAAGGTGATTGCTTATGTATCTCAAAATTTAATGTCTCCTGAGTAGAACTATCCAACACATAACTTGGAGCAAGCTGTAGCTGTTTTTTCTCTGAATATATGTAGTCACTATATTTTTTTGGGAGAAATGTGATATATACATAGACCATCAAAGATTGAAGTATATTTTCACACAATAGAAATTAAACATGAGATAGAGGATATAGTTGGAACTTCTTAAATACATTGATTGTTCAATTAATTATCATCTCAGAAGAGGAAAAAATAGTTGATTATTCATTAAGTAGGAAAGACCCTATTGTATTGGAAATGATGAGGATTCAAAGAGATCCTTTGATCAAAGGCCTGGTAAAACAATACATGGGAATCATAAGGGAAGGGACAACATCAACCCTATTCCAAATTATTTATCAACCATAATTACTAGGGAAGATCAATATATATCAAATAGAAGATCCTTTGTTATATAAGAAGATCGAGGTTGTGAAGAATGGGAAGTTTCTTGAGTTCAATATTGATTAAGAAGGTGTACTAAAATTTCATATAAGATCATGTGTTCCATCTATTCTATAAATAAAGAAGGCTATGATGGGTGAAAGTAATATCTCTACTTTCTCTATACATCCTAGAAGAAAAAAAATGTATAAGAAACTTCATGGTCATTATTTGTGGGATAATAAGAAAAGGGAGATTGCTGACTACACTACAAGGTGTCTGGTGTGTCAACAAGTGAAGGTAGAGAGACAAATTTCAAAAGGGGTATTACAACTAATAAAAAAACTAGCATGGAATTTGGAGAACATCACTATGGAATTTGTCACTGGTTGCCTGATAACATCTAAAGGAAACAATGTGATTAGGGTTATAGTGGACCATCTCACCAATACTTCCCATTTTATCCTTATTCAGGAAGATTTATCTCTTAACCAACTTGCCACGATTTACGTAAAATAAGTGGTAAGGCTGCATGGGGTACCACTCTCCATCATATCTAATCATGATCCATGGTTCACATCAAAATTATTGAGAATTATTCAATATGATCTGAGTATGAAATTAAATTTTAGTACGTTCTATCATCCCCAAATATATATCCAATAAAAAATAACTATTTAGATGCTTGAAGACATGCTAAGAACATGATCAATATAATTTAAAGGTGGATGGGTTCAACATATACCATTAGTTAAGTTCTCTTAAAATAATAGATTCTATTCTAGCATTCAAATGGAACCCTTTGATGATTTATATGGGAAGCGATGTAGAAATATTGCTTTTTGGGATAAATCTGGTGAGGAAAATCTTCTTAGTCCTAATATTCTGTAATAGATGGAAGAAATAGTTCATGCCATCCAATTACACTTAATTGCTGCTTAGAGTCGGTAGAAGAATTATTATAACAACCATCGAAGGGACTTGGATTTTTATGTTTATGACAAAATATTCCTTTGAATTTCACCTTAAAAGAGATTCATGAAGTTTGGGTAGAAAGGGAAGCTCAGCCCTAAGAACATTGACCCCGTTGAAATCCTAGATCGCATAGAAGTAGTGGCCTATCGACTTGAACTTCCACCAAATCTAGCACAAGTTCATGATGTTTTCTACGTATCTCTCTTAAGGGGGTACATAATCGACCCTTAACATGTACTGAATCTTCAGGTGGTACAACAAAAACATTAAATCTCTTATGAGGAGCAGTCAAGGGAGATCTTAGATACTAGAGACAAGGTTCTACATAATAAGACTATCCACCTCCTAAAAGTATTATGGAAGAACCAAAAATATGAAGAAGCGATGTGAGAACTAGATAAAATAATGAGGAATAATTACCCTCACCTTTTCTCAACCAAGGGAATGATATGAAATTTTAGGGATGAAATTTCTTAAGGGGGAAATAATGTAATGAACTGAACTTATTAAATGATAATTGTTTCCTAAAAGTGTGAATTATACTATTTTGTACATGAAAAAACTATATCTCATTAATAATTAAGTTAGTATTTTTAATGTGACCATAATATTTCAACCACTATAAAATGATTGGTTAATTATGATCATTGGTCAATATGACCATTGGAAACTATACTCTTAATGTTATGATTATTGTTTATAAATAGAAACAAAAATGGTTAAGTAATGAAGAAAAAAGAGTTGATGGCCTCATCCAGTAGAATAATGAAATATAAATACCATTTTTTGGATCTTGGGAAGGAGGTAGTGCTACTGGGATTCACTCTTGATCAATCCCAAGCCAAGAATCAACACGTTAATCTCAAACAAAATCGCATTTGGGGGAAGCTGAAGTTAGTGGAAATTACCACTCGAGTCATGTTATCTAAGCTTCCCTAAGAGTCTATCACCATCACACACCTTACACATAGGTTGTATATAGTTTATATATTGGGTTATGTGTCAAGTCCCCAGAAACTTAAAATATAATCCCTTTTTTAAATAATTGTTTTTATCATTTCCGTTTTAAGAATAGTTTTGCTTAAATTTTTTATATAATTTGATAAATTTATTTTTCAGGAAAAAATTGTACCTTTACGAGAGATTTAAATTACTATATTAAACTGAGGTTTAATTAATAATGTTTATTATAATGAAATACTATTATAAATCACTTTAATTTTACCAAAAATTATAAAATAAGTTTATTTTTTCAAGTGTTGAAAATTTTACAATGCATTTTACTAAGCATTTTCTATTCGAAAATATTTTTTGTTAATAAATATTTTTATAGTTAAAAATTAAAATTTCCATATTTTTGAGAATTATTAGGATAAAATAAATTTTATTTTTGAAATTATAATATAGATATTAATTTATGGTGAATTAATGATATTATTATAAAATATTTTGTTTTCAGTGAATTGTAAAAATACAATTTTGAGTTTTCAGTATGTTTAATGACATAATAATGATATAATATGTAATATATAATGCTAGTAGACTCTTTTGGATTACAATAATGTAATAGGTGTTCCAATTGGCCAATACCATAGGCAAATACCATGGGAAAATACCATGGGCAATCCGATGGTTTTTCAATTACCACAACTGAGGTGTCAAAGGAAATTAATATCAAATTCCCTATCTTTTTCTATAAATACCCACCAATTTCTTCATTTCATCTAATTAAAAATTAATCCCACAAGAATAAATGATATTTTTACCTCCCAAGTAGTCCTTCCAGGGTGTCGTCAATCTCCCAAGGTTCCAATCATCGTGTTTTATGAGTTACTCTTCAAGGTAAGGAAAATCAAAACATCTCTTTTCCTTTCAATTTTATTTTTATGTGGTATGTATTTAAGATTTTCATACTATGTTATTTTTACCATTTTATTCTATACCCAAAATATATTAAGATTTATTTATTAAAGGTTTACCCTTGTACCCTCTATTTTTAATGTTTCTTAAAACATTGTTTCATACCCATTATGTTGCTAGATTTTCGTCTCAAAATTTCTCTCTTTTTATGAAAATATTTGTTTATTTAATTTTGTAAATACCCAAACATATTTATTATATTGTTTTATTCACATAGATGTTAAAATTATATATTTAATTATGTTATTAACCAACATTAATCCCACATTCCTTTTTCTAGGGTTTAAAATGAAAAAAGGATCTTATTTTTATGCACTTTCTAAAGCACCATGATTTTAAAATGAAATCTATTTTTTATTATCCATGGGTTATTTATGAATTCACTTATTATGATATTTTTGGATTATATTAATTAATAAATATAAATTATTTTTCCCTGATAGTGATCAAATTCATTGGGTAAATAATTTAATCTCTAGAGATGACAAGTTTTACGATACCTTAGTGAATAACCTTTGTATATTTTATGACACATCGGTGATAAACATTGGTGATATTCTTATTAATGAATCAATTAAATTTTTTAGCCACATTTAAAAGTAATGAATCATTTTATTTTCATTGTTGTATTCATCTATTACTATTTATTATTCCTTTATGATATTCTCTAAGACCATATCGTTAATTCTCATGAGCACATGTAAATTGTTTCCTTTGCTTCCCCTTACTGAGATTTATGCTCAACCATTCCTTTGATGCATTTCCTCAGGTTATGAGATGAGATAAATGTACTTATTATGAACCTTCAAGAATAATTTAAATTGGAATAGAATAATGTTTTATGTTTTTAGTTATTATATACCTTTTTTCCAAGACACTAAACATTAAAAGATCATCTGTTTATAAAATGTAATGAAAAGTTGTGTAATAAAAAGGTAGGATTTCATAGTTTTGATGCTCTTAATAATCTCCTCCCAAAATTCTAGAAGAACCCTTTTGAGTGAAGGGATCCTCTCATTATCCTCATTAATCAAACACATTATTAATATTATGCCTTTTTAATTTCAATTATTCATGTTGCGATATGTTTTCACACATCCATGTTACTGTTATGATGATATCCAAGTGATGATATGTCCCTTTCCCTTTCCATTTCATTCTTTCCAAAGTTTCCTATGATTTTCCATTTTAAAAATTTATGTAGTGAATACCCATCTCCATTTCCACTCATGGGTATTCGCATAGTTGTAACCATACTTCATTGATTGGGGACCTCCATGTATGTATTCGGAATTTATTAATCATGGGATAAAATGTGATGAAAGGCATAATTATGTTTTATGAACTATGTTTCACACTTATTTATGTACATGATATGAATTCTATGGGTGGTCCCATAATTATATATCCCTCTAATGAATTGGGAATCTTTTTTAACACATGAGATACTTTATATGGGGAATGAGAGGTTATCCTAAGAACACAAATATATGATGCCTCAATGGTTAGACATGACTTATGTTTATGATGTAATATTTTATATTGTTACCTCTTCCCCATGTATACTTAATGTTATCATCCAATATCATGCTTTGAAGTCCATGTTTATGATTCTCACCCCTCTTATGTTACCTTGATATACATGTATACTCACATGTACTATTTTACCTTATTCTATTCTTTTATTATTTTGTTACTAAGATTTATTTCTCTCCCATTCCTTATGTAAATACCCATGTTATATAATATTGTTTTAAAAGATCAATTTGGAGTTTTTATGTAATGTTCATTCACCATTGTTTTGGGTTATTGTGATATGTGCATAATTTTCCAAATATGCTAGGCCTCATGATCTTATGGGATAATTTTATGTTTACCTTTATGTAATAAATCATGAATTAATTTAAATTAAAATATTTATTTTAATATTTCACTAACACCATTCCATTGAGGTGTATAATGAGGATTTAGTTGGCATACTATCCCAAAAATCATTATCTGATCCATGAAAGGTTTGTTGAGATATGCTCCACCTTGTTTTGAGTAGAGTTTCTTAATCTTCTTACCAAGATGTTTTTATACTATATAATTATACTCCTTAATAATCTTAATATAATATGAATTATACCTCATTAAGTATATAAATACATTTATACTATAGTATTTAGTAAATTTAATGGATTATGAAAGACCAATCCTTTCCTCTACTAGAAACGGGGCACATACATAACTATGAATGAATTCAAATAGCTTAGTGGCCCTTTATAATTTACTATTTAAGGGTGTTCTTTTCATTTTTTGTTATATAATGTGTGACATAAATCCAAGGTTTTAAACATATTAGGGTCTAAATACCCTATTCCGTGTAATTTATGTAAATGATTCTCATTTACATGACTAATATTGAGTTCCAAAAGTAGGTATTATATAATTTATTATTGCTAGTTTTTTCATTAATCTACATTACATGGTTTTCAAGTTCATGTATATAAAAAACATTATTAAGATGCTCCATACAATAAATTTTTTATCCTTATAAAATACACAACATTTATTTTCCAACAGATATAAAATCACATGGTGTTAAAAATCAACACGGAGATTCTGTTTCTTAAAACTGAAGGTAAATAATAATAATTTTTTAATATAAGAATCAAACCACTCTACAAGGTCAGGGGATAATATCCCACTTCCACGTATTCCAGTGTTGCACCATTTCTGCTTGAAGATTCACCTCACCTTTTGAAATATTTTAGAATATACTAGGTTCCTTTATGTGAATATAAATTTGTGAGCTGTATTCTATATCCAATACTGAATTTTTAGATAACCAAATATTTCATTCAATGTCAAAAATACTTAAGGTAGAAACATAACCTTGATTTATTTTCACAGCCATGAAATTTTTATTCTAGAAGCCTTTCTTACCACATGAAAATAAGAAAAAAAAACAAGATCAATGACCTCCCTATATATCTTTGTCTTTTTTGTAGGATAGTGAATCAGCGTCTTCATCATGGGTTTGGCTTAGACACCTTATCCTTTCTATTCCTCCTCTTTTTCACTATATGGAATGAATATTTTGAATTATTCATATACTTATAAAATTGTAGAACTAAATCCAATAGGATTGGGAGTGAATTTTTCATATTGTAATTAACAAATAAAATTTGAAAAGTTGGGAGGTAAAGAGGAAAGGATGAGATCAGTCCCCTGTTCTTGGTTCAATTTTAACCCAAGGGTTTCAAGTCTTGCAATGTACCCAATCATCTAGAGTACATGAATACCTACATGATTCCATTATTTTAACTTACACCTATATAGTGCACTTGATATATTATATCATTATTTCCTTGCCCTATTGTGATATGAATCTTGGAGATGAGATAAAATCTTGTAGGTATCTTAAACATGATGCATTTTATGAAGTTAACTGGACATCAATGATACCATGATACACTATACATATAGTTAATAATCAACATGTTTCATATATTTTTTTAATGGACATGATTTCTCCATGATGAGGATCAATAAGAAGTGGATACACTGACACATAAAGAATCCTCTCTTAGTATAGTACTATGTGCATGTCCATATACCACTCTTGAAAGTTGTGGCCTATCAGGAAATTCCCTTTTTTTCAGTATAGATCATAGCATTACATAACTTATAGTGGTGTTTGAAATTTTATCCCCAACAAATAAATTATTAGATTATCACTTTTTCTTGATTACTGACCAGATATTAATGATTAATTAAATCATTAAATTTCTCCCACTATTTTATCAAACCCTAGTAGACATCACTTATAGAGTCAGAATACATTATCACATGATTATTCTTATAGTAAGGATTATCTAAACCTCTCATCAAATTCCAAGCTATGGATATTACACTGCTCAGAGAGTTTCAAGATAGGATCTAGATTTCCCAACTAAATTGACTAATGGATCCTTAAATTGTCAAGAGTAATCCCACATTAAAGGAATCATAATATTGATTTACTCAATAAAATTCCTCTAAAGTGAAAACAAGATAACAATTAATACTTAATTACTGCCATTTTTTGTTAAGTCAACCTATCACCCTCATAATAACTACATAGTATTAGTAGACACCCTCAACTAGGGCTGATGAGATCCACTTAATCATGGTTTTTTAATGTAAGTGATATAAGGAATTATAACTTAAAATTTTATTAAGGGTTATTATTATTACTTGAAAAAACAATTGATTTTCTATTTTATATGATCATAGTATGTGATTTTACACACAACTATACAATTCATTAAATGGGAACAAATTATCACATCATTATTTTTTTAATCTATGAATTTTATTTTACTGATTTATATGATCATGTAAACATGAATATTCACAAAACAATAATAAACCATGAATAAATTAACTAAAAAACCTAATTAATCTATATCATTTTCTATTAGTTGATCCATTGAGTGTAAATGGATAAACTATATCCCTAAGGTATGAATTCATGAGTTGTGTCTAACTCATATCATAACCCACACCCCAATTAGATGTAATTAGGTCTCTCCTGGAGTACTACCTTTTCGTGGTGAGGTTCGAGTATTGCATCATCCATAATATTATATATAAGAACCCAAAAAAGTAAAAATACGTGAAAAAATAATTGACATTGACACTTATACCATTGTACTCATAAAGAGAGTAAATTTGATTTAGAAACCATCAAAAATAAATAAATTATTACAATCATTTCACAAAATTACAAAAATAAGATAAATAAATAAAATTCAAGACATGCATTGGTCCATCGATTCTCATGTTTAGTAGTCATTCAAAAATAATGATTATAATACAATTAAATTTTCTATAAATTTATCACACAGGAAATTAAAACGAATGAAAATAATTTATTATCATTTTAATTCGATTAATACATGTTTCATGATCCCCCCAAATTTTTTAAAACATTAAAAAACATATCAAAATTTAGGGATTTGTTTTTTAATTATCTGGACTAAGGGTGGCATATAAAACCTTTAAAATGTATTGTAGACCATTTCTGGGACATTAAGGTGTTTAATGGGTAAGGCAGGGTAAGGCCCTAGTCAGGTCAACCCTACTAGCCCAGTGGATGTGCCTACATGACCTGCGTGGGTGGAGGTGCAATAGATGAGAAAATAATCAGTTGTTCCACCATGTGTTTTATGAATAGAAAATATTTCTTATAACATCATCCACAGTATTAGGGCACCTGTCTCATTTAACATCCATAAAAAATTGTGGAGTGGAACAGTTTGTAAAAATGTTAGCTTAACCATCCCCAACACTTGATTTTTTTCTTTTTTTTTGTGTCATCATGAACCCCCCCATTTTTAGGCTGAGGATTTTTTTTAAAAAAAAATTCAAATCTATGTGGAATTTATTGTTCCCTTTTAATGAACTATCACAACCACCAAAATAGGGCCTACATAGTGGGGGTCATCAGAAAAAATAATTGGCCACTGCATATGGGTAAAACTAACACACACACACAGATATATATATATATATATATATATAATTCATTTTAAACACACAACAATCTATGTCTTTGATCCAATTTAAAACTTTGGATGGATGTAGATTTGTTGTCTGGGAATGGATCAAAACAAAATTTATTGATATGGGACCATGGTGATTCCCTCTACATGGATTTAATTAGAAATTTTATTTTTATTTTTATAAAAAAATCATTAAATCCCTCTCATACAAATTTTTGGTACTGGGGTGCGTAGTGGAACTAGTTGGTTCAAGGATATAAATTTGTTTATAACCAGATAAATGTAACAACGTAATATCTATTGATGTGTATCCTAGAAAAATCCATGTATCTCATGTTAAATAATTTAATAACAAAGTGAAACTAAATAATTATCTCGTTCCATTAGAAGTAACATTCGACAAATGATCTTCACTGATGATCAATGCTTAAAGGAATCATAGTTATATCTCTTTATATTATCTAAAATAACATCAAAAGTATATAGGAATACATATCATCAATATCTAGGTGCTATCATGGAGATTTGATGAAGCCTCTGTGGTCCTGATTATCACCACAACACTGATCCTTTGATCCATGAAGTAAAAAATGGTTTGATAGGTTAGATAGACTGACTCTCTTTCTAGGATGTGAGAGAGATTAGAGAAAGTGTCTCAAATTTATTTTATGTATAGTAACTAAAATAATAGCCACATGTTACTTATATAATGGGGTATAAAATTCATATAAATGCCTCCCTAACCCATAAATATGTATTACCCACTAAATAATCCATAAACAACATATTATGACCAACTAACTATTACGTAAACATAATTTATATTTTTAACACTTACCTGTCATATAATAAATATATTACATGATAAAATAATGTTATTAACTTGACTCTTTATTCCTCTAAATATTTAAAAAACCTTGAATATTAAAATAATATTTATTCATTAAATAATTTCCCATGTATTCACTTAAATACTAGTAAATACATTAAGTTAATAAATTCAACAAAAAATTCTATACATGAATAATAATTAATTAATTTATTCTTTAGTGATTGTTTCTACCCGAACATCTCTCAGGCCTCATGGTGGGACCCACTATATCATATACATCAATTGATTAAAATAGGCCATTATTTTGAATAAACTAAGTGTGTGACACTCTATACCCTTATCTTGATAGAACTAGGAGTGGGGTATTACAACCCATCAAGGCCTATAAAGAGATAAGGTATAGTTCTTACAACAAAAACATCACACAAACACATGTCATGTAATATAAAATCTTTATCTCATGATATCTCTTAAAATAGGATACACACATTATGTAATTAGATTGCAATGAAAAGATAGCATGATGAGGATCCTAAACTGATTAATTTAAGAGCTATGAATTAAATACCTTCTAATATACCTCCAAACCCAACAACATCATCAAGAAAAGTCTTGCTAAGAATAAGGTATTCAGTTTGATCTCCTCAGCTTTTTTGGATTTTTCACTATCAGTAACTACCATTTATATTTGGGTAATGTGGATACTTTCATTTTTCTATCACATTACATGGATTATTTTTGTGATTTGGATGAATAGTAGGTTGTAAAATTTTTGAAAGCCTCCATTGCGCAACAAAGGGGGTTAAAAACACAAACATACTAGACTATCATGGCCTTGAGGATTTAAATTAAAATATGGGTATTATATTGTATTATATTGGTTTTAAAAGTTTATTTTGAAACCAAACCAACAATAATGATATTAGAATATTGTATGTGATCATGAATGACTAATAGTACTTTTAAGATTTTTTTAACTCCAACCATCACGAAGAAATATGTTTACCTTAAAAATATATTATGTTACATTTATTTTATATTCATTAAATTCCACTTTTAAATTTGAGGTGAAATTGTGGAATCAAAATATTCATCATCAAAAAATAATTCATCCATTATAGAGGATTAGTAATGGTATATTATTCTTTTTAAAATTTTTCTATTTTGTATTAATTTAACACCTCTTATAGTTTTTTCTTATAGTTTATGAAAATAAAAATATCATTTAAACCATTATTATACATCACTTTTTGTTATATATTTTTTGAAAGTTTATTCATTTGTCATTCATTATTCATTTGGGTTATTAAATCGTTCCAATTAGGCATACAATTTAAATCATTAGAATTGGGTTTATAGTTTATTAGGTATACACATTTAATAAATTTCACAATCTAGAGTTGACCAAGGCCTTATGTGAGAGGGATTTGAAGAATTGTACAAAAAAAATTATACTTGTACACCTTTAAGATATCAAAAACAATATATTTATTCAGTATTAAGTAATAAAATCCATCAGTGATGGAATATTCAAACTAAGGTTAAAAAATAGTTCATTTTTCTCTAGATGTAGTTGTTAGTGAGTCCTTGGAGAAACACATAATTGAGTTTGGTTTGCGACCAAAAAATTATTCTAAGATAGTTTAACTCTATATTACTAAAGTTTATTTTTTAAAACACTTTTAATGGGAAAGTTAGAACCCTTATAGCCTCATATTAAACACTGAAAGAAACTATAGAGAATATGTGAGAACACTAATTTCAAGAATAAGATAAAGAGGGACACCAACTTCCAAGGTGGTATATAATCTAGTAATCAAACCACTATATCAATTAACTTCCCTCCACACCACATCACCAAACCCAAATATTTTTAATGTGGGTTGTTCAAGATTATGAAGTGATATTTTATAGAACCACCTAAATTATGTCCCAACTATAGTAATACGGGATATATATGGTGTTTTTATAGTAGAGTTGTAATGTAAATTTTTAGAAATACTTCCCATGTGTCTTAAATATCATATTCTTTAATTAGACGATCACTTTATAAAAATTCTCATCCTTAGAAATGAGAAATGCATGGTGATTCAAGTAACACCCCAACTCATCAACCAATGAAACATCACAAAGGAAGAATAAAACAAGGGTTATTGAGTAACCAATTGTATGGTGTTGATAAGATGAGTACATTATACTAATCAGGTCCTTCAACTATATGAGGTACGATTATTATTAAATAAACACTTATGATAGTTATGTTTGATACTAAAGCATTCCAATATTTTATATCCTCAATCGGAATTAGTAAATGTAGAGACCCGAAGCCTGACTTACATGGACATTACATTACTTTTGCGGAAAACCTAGTACATAACAAAAACACACACTAAAGGATCGTAATAGTTTAGTGTCTTTGGAAACTCAGAACGTAATCTTCTAATCCTGGTGAAAGATCTTCAAAATATCCCACAAAGATCTTCCTTTTTTTTACCTAAAACCTTTCTTTATATCCTGGGGAAAAGAAAACATAAAAGGGTGAGCTCAAATTCTCAGTAAGGGTAAACAAAAGAAATATCAATCACATAATTTTCATAAGAACATAACATTTTTGGAAATCTTAACCTGCAAAAGAGAGCATAATTTCATAACATGGGATAAATCATAGTAGTGAAAATGAAACCCTTACTTAAAACATTACTCATTGTGGCATAAACACATAATCATAGAGAATCATTTCTTGTTAGTCAAGACTCATTGCCAAGACTATCTTAGTGGACAAAGTCCCTTTCTGAATCGAGTAATCCTCGTTTCAGTCCTGTTTCACTGAACCGGTATAACCTACCATTCCAGCCATGTCTATCTCATGAGATATGAAATCTTTACCCAATGCATTGGAGGGAGATATAGGTCCCACCCATCTCTTAATGAATCCTTTCTTATGTGTGCCACAAAATCATAAATCATACATCATTGCATAACCCATGTAATAAAAATGGGATTCTTAAACAACATGACATCATAAAACCATTCATATAAGATAAAGGAATTCATAAACATAATTCCATCACAACATAGTCAAATCAATGTAAAAATATGGATAGAAACAGAACCCTTTATTATCTTATATGGAAAATAATTTTGATAAAACACTTGAATTGAATTCTTGAGGAAAATATCCTTTCTTCTTCAAAATCAATTTCTTTTCTCAAAACATCATGCAATTTTAAAAGAAAGAGATTTTATTGAAAATAGTCATGGAAGCTTCATGAAAATAAGGCTTTATAAAACAGTATAAATCCGTTCGTGCCGTATAAGTTAAAAAAAAAACATTCTTCGTACTTTTGTCGGAAAAGTCAAAAAGTACCTCGTACAGAAAAACGACAAAAGATTCCTTTCATATTCTTTACTAAAAACTCACCTAAGGGTAAAATTGGATTTAAACTATTGCAAGTGGATGGAAACAATATTACATATTGAGGGAACATGGATGTGGATGATAAAATACACCCCAGTAAATACTTACGAATAAACAATCTCGAATAAAAATGAGATTGTGATATTTTCCCTTACCTTAGGTCCGACTTGCTTTGTAAGTGTCCGAACCTCCTGTATAATGATTTAAATAATGTTATTGACTTATTAAAGAATCATATTCATTGTTATGATATCATATATGGTTCACTTATGACATTATATTACCCGTTCTTTTGTAAATTCCATGTTAAAGAAGCGTTTTGGGTAAAATCGTTTCATTTATCGTAGGTGTTTTGACTTGTTGTTCTTGACATCATTATTACTTATATCATGATTTACTTACTTCCAGAATATAAAATATGATTTATATATCATATATATTCAGTATATATATATATATATATATATAATAGGTAGATAAATAAAATGAAAAACACCGTTCATGGAGACGGTAGTCCGTACGTACGCATGAACGCTGTTTTCCTTTCCTTATTGTCTTGAAATGGAAGTAAGTAGATGAAATACATATGTATATATATACATAAATCCAGTAGCTTTATAATGTCATATATTTCATTATTATTTCTTATATATACATTATAATCATTCTTAAATGGTTAACATGGAGAATGAATCTCATCGCGTCGTGGAGACGGTATTCCGTACGTACGCACGAGCGATGATATCATTTCTATAAATATTGAATTGAATTGGAGTGTATTATACCATATATCAGAATCAATATGATGTTGTAATAACTATGTATAGTTATTCTTTACACCATTATACTCATCCATGTAAGGTGGTGGTGGAAAATAGATTACACCACGGCGTGGAGACGATATTCCGTACGTACGCACGCGCGGTGATTTCTTTTTCCGTAGGATGGATAGATGGTGAAATAGGTTTGTTTAATACTTATAATAACATATCAGTATATGAGTGATACTGATGTTATTACTTCATAATGAAACAACCTAAGAAGAAGAAGTGGAAGAAGAAATAAAGATGAAAGAATTGGTAACGGTAATTACCTCTTCTTTGAAGTGCCTCTTTGAGACCTCCTCTTAGGGCACTAAAATTGGTCTTTGAGGAAGACCAGAACCTCTAGGATGTTGCTAGGGAAGTGGAGAGGATATATTGGCAGGGGTTTGCCGAGCTTGAGTGCTCAAATTGGTGTGAGGAGGAGGGGAAGGAGGTGTCCTTTTATAGGGGAGGAGAGGGGTACCTTAGGAATATCTCAAAATATTATTTTATATTAAAGTCAAAATCGGTTTATAATGGTTCCAAAGGGTCTTATTTCGAAGATAAAGTGGGGATGGGTCGAAATCCTATCAACCAATAGGATTTAGACAAGTTTAGGGTATTATTTTAACCTTATCAATTAGATTTAACTCTAAGTTAAATAATTTAACTTTTACCGTGTCTTTTTGTTTTCTTTCACTATATGGTTAATAAACTTACTATAACATGCCAAAAGAACCCTAAATTGTATATTATTAATACATATATCCTTATCTAAGTCATTTTGCCGAACCTTATATTTTTAGGAATAAAATAAAAATTAATAATATAATATTTGATTTAAAAACTATTTTGTGTCAATTTTGACACTATTTGATATATGATTTTTGTGAAAGTCATAACAGAATTATATGTTCGACCCAAGTTGATTAAATCAACACTACTATATCATAGTAACCTAGAAAATTATTGGAATTCATAAAAAGTCTTAAATTACATTTATTTCGGTATTTATATTATCAATTATGTCAATATTTCATTAATAAGATAATTACTGCATCATTTTGGTGTCATAAATAAATTATATTATTTGATGTCTAAAAATTACAAATAAAATACCATCATGTAGGAAATCTCTTTAGCTTTCTAATGAATATTTATAGTCTAATTTATCTTATGTATAACCCCATATTAAAAATGATTTACTTATTAAACTTTGATTTTAACTATTTTAACCCTTCTTTAAATAAATTAATAATAAATGTCCTAATCTAATCCAAGTGGGCCTAAATGGTCATATTTTATTCCTAAGTTTGTTTTTGGTCGAATTACACTTGTCCAATAGAATTAGGACATGTGTTAGGGTAATATTAATATCATATTTACCCTTAGTTACCTTATTTACTATTAACCGTGGTAAAAAAAGTAAAATGTTACTATTCACCAAAAAATTATTTTCATCTCATTGAACCACATTTTAGTCCTTGATATTAACCGTGTCTCTCGGATTTTCGAAATTCCATTCACAGAAGCGGTAAAATTAAGTTTTATGCAAAATTCAGTTTTTAACCTACCACTTAGTAGTTTCACTATTCATCAAAAATTGATGTTTTTCAGAACAATGCCAAAATTTCATCCCAAGCTATATTTCATATTACGAATTCAAAAATGAAGTCTATTTTACCAAATTCATAACATAAAAGTTGCATTAATTAATTTTATAATTAAATCCCGCTGTTAAAACAAATAGCGTGTTTTTAAGAAACAATATCTATCAAAAGATTGACACTTGTTTATGTCTAGTTTAAATGTGAAACTACATCCAATGACCAACATTGTATTAAATTGTAAAAATATATTCTAAATATACTTTAAAACCACTCAAATTAATGATTTATCACTATTAATTATTTCGATTAAAAAAGTTGTTTTTAATTATAATTTAGTAATTTTCACTATTCATCAGAATATGAAAGTTATCCGAAAAGTACCAAAATTTCACCTTAGGCTAAATTTGATACTCCGAATCAAAAAATAAAGTTCATTTTGAAAAATAAGATTTACTGGATTTCAAAAAGTGGTTATTACTATTCATAACGGCTAGTTTTAATAATATTTTTATAACATATCGTTGTTTAGTGAAACTCGGTATTGCGTACTACACACGCTATCGAGGAAGGTCGCGATTGCGTGTAATGCAAGTCAAGTCAAGGATGTGTGTTGTGCAAGCTCCTTTTGGTGTAGCGTACAACACAAGACATTAATAAAATTAAAAAGAATATTTTTTTATAAAATCTTGGGCTGTTACATTCTACCCCCCTTAAAATGAATTTCGCCCTCGAAATTCGTCGGGGTTATAAATGGTTTACTATTTGAAAGTTTCTTTAATAGAAACCCACATCGTAAAAGGGAATACCAAAACTTGGCTTTAAAAACTAAAGTATGAAATGTAACGATTACCCAAATAAACTAATCACTGGGTTTCCACATAGGTGAAAATATGGATATGGAAGAGAAATCTAACCATCATGTTCTGATGGAGAGTGGTAGAGAACATGGCTATGGAAAATCCAGTAATCACAAATCCATAAATTTGTGACGATCTAAGGTACCATCTGATTCATCAGGTATAAGATCACTAGGAAAACATTTTTGGTTTTCAAGATCATTTCCCTAAAGTTGAAAATTTGAATTAGAATAAATACTTACTTTATTTTGATACAATATCACTGTTGTTCGTGCCTTGAACAATTTCCACTTCATCTCTTAAATAAATGAAGTTGAATTTGTTATTCGTGAAGTGTTAGCAGATCATGTGATAGAATGACGGGTCATTCCATCTGTCTCAAACAAAAGGTAAGCAAATGTTATTAAATATACATAAGTCATTCTATAATGCGATTAATCATATATAGTTCCTAAAATGGACTTATACTTCATATATCATACTGCTTAATATAATAAAACTAGTTTCTACTAAACAGGGACTTCCTGTAGGCCAGTGGTAGGCGATAAAGGCCAGTCGCACTTTGGTTGTGGGTTCGATTCCTACAGCCTTGTCCGAAGCGATGGGCTGTCGCCTGTCCTGCAGGTTGTCCCTTTTTCTAAAACTACGTTACTATAACATCCCATCAATAATATCGAAAATCTTCTATCCTTAAACAATACTAACTTATGTCCAACATAATCCAGTCTAATCTTTAGGCTTATAATACTGCAGTCCACTCTCATAATATAGTGACAACGATTACCAGAGATTTAATACTGTCGTTGATCCCCACATATCATAAGATATGTCTTGTTGGTCACATTCCAAACATTCAAAGTCCTTAATCGTGTATTCTCTTGAATACCTTAGTGAAAACATGAGTGCAGTTAAAAGTTAACACTTTCCACATACCAAAATCCTCAAAATTCTATATACTCAAACCATGATATCACTTAGTCCTTATATCAATCATGAGCTCATGAATACTATTAAACATTTCATTTTCTCGTCTTCATTATGCGCATATCATCTTATTTCCAAAAAATATCTCAATCACTTTGAATACCACATCAATAAATATTGCAATACTCAATGATACAACATTATTTTGGAATCCCATTACATAAACACTTAATCATTCCACCACATCGTTGTCATATTCAACATTGCCAATAGTGATCGCATGTGATTTCCCTTTGTCCTTTGCCTTCAGTGGTTGCTCATGTTGATCATCACTAACCCTTGGATTAGGGAAATTATTAGCATAATGCCCCATTTCCTTGCACTTGAAGCATTGAAGTGTTGGCGGTGCGTTCTCTGCAGTGTTTGCTTTATTCACATCATTAGAAACCCTTTTTCCATTACTTCGACACTCAGCTGCTCGATGACCTTCTTTTCCACACTTAAAACATTTTCTAGTCCCTTTTAGACAATCTCCACCATGCTTCTTTCCACACTTTGTGCATAAGGAAACATTCATCTTCTTTTCACCATTATTCTGAGATTTCTCCTTGAACTCCATCTTTCGTTTCTTGTCAAAACCATGAGATGGATATGTAACATCAACTTCCATTTCTACCTTGATAGCACAACGCACAATTTCTTCATAGCTACTGAAGTCTCTTATAGCTAATGCCCTTCGAAGACTTGGTTTTAAGCCACAGAAAAATCGATCAACTTTACTTTCAGGTTGGATGATAATTCCAGAAGCATACCTTGCAAGTCTTGTAAAATTTGCTTCATAGGTACCAACAGATTCATCGTCCCTTTGCTTCAGTTCAAGAAATTCTTTCTCCATCTTTGTTCGAAGAATACGAGGGAAGTACTTACTGAAAAACAAGTTCTTGAACTCGTCCCATTCTATGGACTCAATTTCATCTCTTGCCCTCGTATTCTTGATAAGATTCCACCATTGATCAGCTTCACCTTCCAAACGATATACTGCTAAGATGACTTTATCATGTTCAGAACATTGAAGAACTGAAAATATCTTTTCAGTAGTACTGATCCATTGTTCAGCCACAAGTGGATCAGAAGACCCACTGAAAGAAGGTGGACGTTGCCTCATGAAGGACTCAATAGAATATTGTTCCCTTCTCTGCTCATTTGGAAGTCCAGAATGATTCATAGCTTGTGTAAGTATAGCAATAAGATTTTGCACTCCATCTCCCATAACATTTGTTTGTTCAGGAGGGCAATCATTGCGTTGTCCATTGCATTGATCAACACGGTTCCTTCGGGTTCCAGCCATCGTCTAAAACCCCAAAAGAATAGTGTGAGAGGCAAAAATCATGCTAGGGAAAACAACATAATAAAGGGGGAGTACCTTCAATATCCAACATCTTAGGTTTAATTCTATGATCGTTAGCGTAATTCTATTACTATAACCTATACGTATACTTAACCTTAGAGACATCCCTAGACATACCTTAGAAATATCTCTAGGGATCTCACTAACGTTTTCGCATCCTAGTTTCCAAAGGTTGACTAAACCTTTCCTCTGATACCAACTGTAGATACCCGAAGCCTGACTTACATGGACATTACATTACTTTTGCGGAAAACCTAGTACATAACAAAAACACACACTAAAGGATCGTAATAGTTTAGTGTCTTTGGAAACTCAGAACGTAATCTTCTAATCCTGGTGAAAGATCTTCAAAATATCCCACAAAGATCTTCCTTTTTTTTACCTAAAACCTTTCTTTATATCCTGGGGAAAAGAAAACATAAAAGGGTGAGCTCAAATTCTCAGTAAGGGTAAACAAAAGAAATATCAATCACATAATTTTCATAAGAACATAACATTTTTGGAAATCTTAACCTGCAAAAGAGAGCATAATTTCATAACATGGGATAAATCATAGTAGTGAAAATGAAACCCTTACTTAAAACATTACTCATTGTGTCATACACACATAATCATAGAGAATCATTTCTTGTTAGTCAAGACTCATTGCCAAGACTATCTTAGTGGACAAAGTCCCTTTCTGAATCGAGTAATCCTCGTTTCAGTCCTGTTTCACTGAACCGGTATAACCTACCATTCCAGCCATGTCTATCTCATGAGATATGAAATCTTTACCCAATGCATTGGAGGGAGATATAGGTCCCACCCATCTCTTAATGAATCTTTTCTTATGTGTGCCACAAAATCATAAATCATACATCATTGCATAACCCATGTAATAAAAATGGGATTCTTAAACAACATGACATCATAAAACCATTCATATAAGATAAAGGAATTCATAAACATAATTCCATCACAACATAGTCAAATCAATGTAAAAATATGGATAGAAACAGAACCCTTTATTATCTTATATGGAAAATAATTTTGATAAAACACTTGAATTGAATTCTTGAGGAAAATATCCTTTCTTCTTCAAAATCAATTTCTTTTCTCAAAACATCATGCAATTTTAAAAGAAAGAGATTTTATTGAAAATAGTCATGGAAGCTTCATGAAAATAAGGCTTTATAAAACAGTATAAATCCGTTCGTGCCGTATAAGTTAAAAAAAACATTCTTCGTACTTTTGTCGGAAAAGTCAAAAAGTACCTCGTACGGAAAAACGACAAAAGATTCCTTTCATATTCTTTACTAAAAACTCACCTAAGGGTAAAATTGGATTTAAACTATTGCAAGTGGATGGAAACAATATTACATATTGAGGGAACATGGATGTGGATGATAAAATACACCCCAGTAAATACTTACGAATAAACAATCTCGAATAAAAATGAGATTGTGATATTTTCCCTTACCGTAGGTCCGACTTGCTTTGTAAGTGTCCGAACCTCCTGTATAATGATTTAAATCATGTTATTGACTTATTAAAGAATCATATTCATTGTTATGATATCATATATGGTTCACTTATGACATTATATTACCCGTTCTTTTGTAAATTCCATGTTAAAGAAGCGTTTTGGGTAAAATCGTTTCATTTATCGTAGGTGTTTTGACTTGTTGTTCTTGACATCATTATTACTTATATCATGATTTACTTACTTCCAGAATATAAAATATGATTTATATATCATATATATTCAGTATATATATATATATATAATAGGTAGATAAATAAAATGAAAAACACCGTTCATGGAGACGGTAGTCCGTACGTACGCATGAACGCTGTTTTCCTTTCCTTATTTTCTTGAAATGGAAGTAAGTAGATGACATACATATGTATATATATACATAAATCCAGTAGCTTTATAATTTCATATATTTCATTATTATTTCTTATATATACATTATAATCATTCTTAAATGGTTAACATGGAGAATGAATCTCATCGCGTCGTGGAGACGGTATTCCGTACGTACGCACGAGCGATGATATCATTTCTATAAATATTGAATTGAATTGGAGTGTATTATACAATATATCAGAATCAATATGATGTTGTAATAACTATGTATAGTTATTCTTTACACCATTATACCCATCCATGTAAGGTGGTGGTGGAAAATAGATTACACCACGGCGTGGAGACGGTATTCCGTACGTACGCACGCGCGGTGATTTCTTTTTCCGTAGGATGGATAGATGGTGAAATAGGTTTGTTTCATACTTATAATAACATATCAGTATATGAGTGATACTGATGTTATTACTTAATAATGAAACAACCTAATAAGAAGAAGTGGAAGAAGAAATAAAGATGAAAGAATTGGTAACGGTAATTACCTCTTCTTTGAAGTGCCTCTTTGAGACCTCCTCTTAGGGCACTAAAATTGGTCTTTGAGGAAGACCAGAACCTCTAGGATGTTGCTAGGGAAGTGTAGAGGATAAATTGGCAGGGTTTGGCCGAGCTTGAGTGCTCAAATTGGTGTGAGGAGGAGGGGAAGGAGGTGTCCTTTTATAGGGGAGGAGAGGGGCACCTTAGGAATATCTCAAAATATTATTTTATATTAAAGTCAAAATCGGTTTATAATGGTTCCAAAGGGTCTTATTTCGAAGATAAAGTGGGGATGGGTCGAAAGCCTATCAACCAATAGGATTTAGACAATTTTAGGGTATTATTTTAACCTTATCAATTAGATTTAACTCTAAGTTAAATAATTTAACTTTTACCGTGTCTTTTTGTTTTCTTTCACTATATGGTTAATAAACTTACTATAACATGCCAAAAGAACCCCAAATTGTATATTATTAATACATATATCCTTATCTAAGTCATTTGGCCGAACCTTAGATTTTTAGGAATAAAATAACAATTAATAATATAATATTTGATTTAAAAACTATTTTGTGTCAATTTTGACACTATTTGATATATGATTTTTGTGAAAGTCATAACAGAATTATATGTTCGAACCAAGTTGATTAAATCAACACTAATATATCATAGTAACCTAGAAAATTATTGGAATTCATAAAAAGCCTTAAATTGCATTTATTTTGGTATTTATATTATCAATTATGTCAATATTGCATTAATAAGATAATTACTGCATCATTTTTGTGTCATAAATAAATTATATTATTTGATGTCTAAAAATTACAAATAAAATACCATCATGTATGAAATCTTTTTAGCTTTCTAATGAATATTTATAGTCGAATTTATCTTATGTATAACCCTATATTAAAAATGATTTACTTATTAAACTTTGATTTTAACTATTTTAACCCTTCTTTAAATAAATTAATAATAAATGTCCTAATCTAATCCAAGTGGGCCTAAATGGTCATATTTTATTCCTAAGTTTGTTTTTGGTCGAATTACACTTGTCCAATAGAATTAGGACATGTGTTAGGGTAATATTAATATCATATTTACCCTTAGTTACCTTATTTACTATTAACCGTGGTAAAAAAAGTAAAAAGTTACTATTCACCAAAAAATTATTTTCATCTCATTGAACCACATTTTAGTCCTTGATATTAACCGTGTATCTCGGATTTTCGAAATTCCATTCACAGAAGCGGTAAAATTAAGTTTTATGCAAAATTCAGTTTTTAACCTACCACTTAGTAGTTTCACTATTCATCAAAAATTGATGTTTTTCAGAACAATGCCAAAATTTCATCCCAAGCTATATTTCATATTACGAATTCAAAAATGAAGTCTATTTTACCAAATTCATAACATAAAAGTTGCATTAATTAATTTTATAATTAAATCCCGCTGTTAAAACAAATAGCGTGTTTTTAAGAAACAATATCTATCAAAAGATTGACACTTGTTTATGTCTAGTTTAAATGTGAAACTACATCCAATGACCAACATTGTATTAAATTGTAAAAATATATTCTAAATATACTTTAAAACCACTCAAATTAATGATTTATCACTATTAATTATTTCGATTAAAAAAGTTGTTTTTAATTATAATTTAGTAATTTTCACTATTCATCAGAATATGAAAGTTATCCGAAAAGTACCAAAATTTCACCTTAGGCTAAATTTGATACTCCGAATCAAAAAATAAAGTTCATTTTGAAAAATAAGATTTACTGGATTTCAAAAAGTGGTTATTACTATTCATAACGGCTAGTTTTAATAATATTTTTATAGCATATCGTTGTTTAGTGAAACTCGGTATTGCGTACTACACACGCTATCGAGGAAGGTCGCAATTGCGTGTAATGCAAGTCAAGTCAAGGATGTGTGTTGTGCAAGCTCCTTTTGGTGTAGCGTACAACACAAGACATTAATAAAATTAAAAAGAATATTTTTTTATAAAATCTTGGGCTGTTACAGTAAAATGGGGTGGTATATCAAAATTAGGCCACATGTGATGAGTATCTATACACCTCTTGGGTAGTGAGAGTGTAGGGGATTTAAATGTGCATCTTGTAGTATAACAATTGATGAAGCCCAGTTTAATTGGAATTTTTTTATTTTGGACATGAATGTATTTTAGTTAATAATTAAACTGGATTAGTTAGTTGATTTCAAGGACTATATTGATTTTTTTCATGAAGAATAATGTTTACATCTCTTAATGGGACAATGCATCTTTTTTAAAGTAGATTGGGATGTGGGGGATAGAAAATTAGAACCTTTAGTACCAATTATTAAAACTATTTCTTATCATTTAGCTACAGTAACATTAGGGACTAATGACATTATTGTGACTAGAAAATTTATTAACACTATGGATCTCTATTCCAACATGTTTCCTGAATATTTCACTACATTACCACAATAAAAGAAAGTGTAATTATCTATTCATACCCTTCTTGGGAAAATCCTATTTCACTTGCATCATATAGAATAAATACAATAAAATTAAAGGAGTTGAAGATCCAATTGGGAGAATTGTAAACTAAAGGGTTTATAAGGCCAATCACATCACCTTGGTCTCCTCCAATTATTTTTATCAAGAAGTCAGATGGTTCTTTATAACCCTATATTGATTATTGTAAACTTAATGAGGTTATGATGTTGAATATATATCTACTACCTCATATTGATGACTTTTTTGATCAATTAAAGGTATCTTATTAGTTCTATAAAATTGATTTATGATCCTTTTATGACAAACTGTGTGTTTAGAAATAGTATATTCTAAAAAATCATTTTTAAGAGTCATTACGATTATTAAGAATATATTTTTATTCCATTTGGTCTAAAAGATTCCTAAAAGGTTTTCATAGAATTGACAAAACTTGTATTTTATATGTACTTAGACTATTGTTTTGGTATTTTTACAAAAAATTATAGTGTATTAAAAAAAATAGAAGGAATTTTAAGAAAATATTGAGAATGGGTTTAGTATTTTATGGGAGATCTAGTTATATGAAAAATTCTCTAAATTTGATTTCTATAAACAAGATGTATTCTTCTCTTTCCATGTAATTTCTATGAATGGAATATCAGAAGACCCTATAATTATAGAAGATATTGTCTTTTGGAAGCCACTATCAAATCTCTTTTATATGCGCCACTTTTGGGTATTATAAGGTTATTATCATCACATTCTTTGGTACTTCTCATGATTATCATCTCCTATGTCAATGCTCAAGGAAAAGGGAACTTCATTCCATTAGAGTGAGTATTTTCAAAACCCTATTTAATTATTAATTAAAGGATTACATCAACACTAATTCTTGTATTTCCAAAACCTAGGAAATGTTATGCAGTTTATTATGACACACATAGATCTGGACTCAATTGTGTTATCATGTTGGGGGATCATTTGGTAGCTTATAGATCATGACTGTTGAAAATTCCTAAAAATAATTATTGGACCTATGATTTTGAATTTTATGTTGTATTACATGATTTGAAAAATAGTATTCATTATTTATTTGGTTATAAATTGATGGTGTTCATAAATAATAAATTTTTGAAACAAATCATTTCGTTAGTGGATTTAAACCTAAGACAAATAGGATGGATGAAATATCTATATATGACCAAAATTCATTTTTTTAAACACTTAGTAAAATTAATTTGATTTCAGATGCTTTAAGACACAATTCGTATAATTATTCATCCAAATAATCTTGGTTCAGTGGAAACTGATGATTATTATTATAGAAATGCATCTGGACTTAATGGATAAAAATTAAGTTGCAATTTTCTCTCCAATGAATCGTATTCCTAAATTTGTTGAAAAATTCATGGATTCTCATAGAACAAATTCCAATTTCCTTACCATGATGTCAAAACTTAACGGTGGTGAGACTATTTTTGGATGGAAACAAGATTGAAACCCCATTTTACTTTTTATAGATTAATTTTTTATGTAGTCTTTTTATGAACAACTTGTTTCTTCATATCACCATTAAAAATGGTCAGTTAACCCATGAATCCAAAATATATTTAGGGATATAATAAACCATTTTTGGTGGGAATGTATTAAACAATATGTAGTTTCATTTTTCATGAAATGTCTAACATGACATTTGGTCAAGGTAGAGCATCAATTACTAGATGGAATGCTACAATCATTACCTAGCCTTATCTAGAAATGGGATTGGATCACTTTGTAATTTTTCATGGGTTTACCAAGAACTATTTGGAAGCATGATATGATCTTAGTGATTGTAGAGTAATGAAAAATGTTACCCACTTCATCATAATTAATGAATCCAATATGATAGATGAATTAAAAAATATTTATATTAAGGATGTTGTAAAATTTAATGAAATATCATTTTTGATCACCTCTAATCGAGATACTTCTTTCACCTATCTGATTTAGGGACCACTTAAAAAATATTTGGGTTCCCAATTGACCATAAGTATAACATATCATCATAAAATGGGTGGTAATTCCAAAAAAATGATTTAGAAATTAGAAGATATTCTTAAAGCTTGTTTTATGGATTTCAGAGGATCATGGGAGGATCCTTTTCCATTAGTTTAGTTTTCTTATAATAGTAGATATCATTCAGTGATATATATGTCTTATTTCAAGGCATTGTATCATCCTGCATGTAATTGTCTATATTATTGGGTAGAGACTATTGAAACTTTACAATTAAGAACTAGCTTTATTCAAGAGACAATTGAGAAAAATCATATAATCAATAAATGGTTGGTTTCATCCCAAATCCATCCAAAGAATTTTTACAATAGTTACTATCACCCCTTTTCTTTTTTTAATAAAGATGTTTTTTCTTTAATGTCTCTTAGAGGATGGTATATCAGAGATTAGTTAATAAAGGGAAGTTGTCTCCTCGTTATGTTAGACCTTTTGAGATGCTTGAAATAATTTTTGAGCATTAATATCAATTATATTAACAACAAATTTTACGGTTGGTTCATAGTTTTTTCCATGATCTCAACTAAGGAAGTAATATCATGATTTTATCCATGGGATTCAATGGGATCATATAGATCTTGAACCATATGAAATATTTTTTCATGCACTGATTCATATCTTTAATATATAAGATAATGTTTTACATGGAAAGCATATTCCATTTATTAGAGTTTTATCAAAACATGGAAAATTTATGAGGAGACTTAGGAATGTGAGAAATAAATGTGGTATCATTGACCCATACTTTTACAAAGTACCAAAAATATCGAACGTTTTCATAGATAGATAAGAAAATGGTGGGAATAATGTAACACCCCTAGTTTGTGGTACTTTACCCTATTATTATGTATTTTGAAGTTATATAATTATTAAGTTGAATTTTTTGATTTTATAGATGTTTTTTTGTGATTTGTAAGTGTTTTAAGGGTTCATTATTAGAGCATTGTTAAGAGGAATCGTTTGGTTTTATCCTGAAAACCATGCAACATGCTTTGAAGGAAAAGAGTGTGTGCATAACTAGTGAAATTTTTTTCCAAATTTTTTGGTTATTAAGGTGAAACTATGCAAGTTAATATAAAGGGGAAAATATGTTTGGTGAATTTTTTTGTCAAACCATGAAAGGGTTGGTCTGAAGGTAGTATCATGTGCAAGGTTAGAGCATGGTTTCCCAAACCATTTGGCCTAACCACTCAAAATTAATTTAATGATTTGAAAAGTATATTGTAACTCAATGTTAACCATTGAAACCCTTATTTTCACCTCTCCTATCAAGATCTCAAATTCCACTTATAATTATAATTCTTGGTAACTGCCTTTCATCAAAAATCTTATTTTTATGTATCAAAGTATGTTGGGTGTCAGGAATTAACTATAAGTCTATGTTTCCTCTCTTTCTCTTTTGATCCCCTTATCTCACATCACATATAATTCAATATCTAATACTATATTAATAGATATATGATCTATGGTGTGTTTTTATTATATATTTATTCTATCTATTTAAAGAATTTAGTTTTAAGACTAGATCTAGAGGTATTGTCATGTGGTTCTTCATTTTTCTCACCCGTTGAGAGGTAGGTGGATTCTCTATCTTGTCCCCCTATTCTATAACTTTTAGGCATAGTTTTATTAAATATTTTTAATTTATTTTAAAATGAAACATTGGAAGATTTCATAAAGGAAACCCCCTTTTTTATGGTTTCTAAATATTTATTATTTGAATAGATTTTAGAAAACACAATTAATTTATTGTTTTGTTTTAATATACTAAAGATGTCCAATGCAATATTATAAAATAAAGAATGAAATTTTGTTGAATGAATTGGGGTGAGTACTTGGAATACATAATTGGTTTATTTTCATCATTTCATTATGTGGGGCCTTGTTGGTACAGACTTGGTTCTTGGTGCTAGACTGAGGGCACAAAGGTACATCACTAAGTGACAGATTGGTGAAGAATAGATCATTGTTCCTAAGTATTAGGAATTTCATTTAGTATGCCTATGTGCGTGGGTGGATGGATATGGTTTGGGTATGTCAAGTGGTGTTGGTGGATAAATTTCTATTCTTTTAATTTTATTTTATTTAATTTTGCAACTATTTTTGTATTCCTCTCTTTGTTATAAATTAAGTTTTAAACATTAAGATAACATTTTATTATCCTACTAGAATGATTTAGGTAGTATGATGTGAAAAATCAACTGGGTATGATTACTCACCTATACATATGAACTTTGACATATATATTTTCTCATTATTTATCAAAAATATAAAATAATGGTCTCATATTTATCTAATAAAGCATCATTATGCTACATCCTTGAGATGGTGTTTGGATATTAGAGTTTTTCTCATGGATTTCTTAGAGTAATGCCACATCAGTGTTGCAAGTAAGTATTTCAGTAGGTTTTATTTAGTCACATTGATATAATTTACCACTTATACTTTGATATTGTTGTCTTATTGGTTTTTCATTTGATTTTTATTGTTTATACCCATGGATATTATTTTTGGGTTGGTATTTTGTATTTAATATTAATAAGCGGTATTATTTAAAGTGTTAAAATCATCACCTATGTATATTTAATCCCTTGTCATTTATTTTTTTCCTTTGGTGTCTTGGGAACATCACCAAAGGTTAATAACACCTTTATCTCTTTCTAAGACAATGGATAGTGTTAGGATGTTAAAAATGGTATCATTCTTGGTTGTTCCATCATATTGGAATAGAATAAAGGTGATATGAATGTTATAATTTTAAATTTATAGAATAAAAAATATGAATCTAACCTATTTATATAGAATTTTATGTCATGATAGTGGTATGGGTTCAAAATGTGTTTTTGACACTTATATATGTGTTTTTATCTCATTTTGAGGGGTTTTTATTAGTGTGTCATTCCATGTGTTAGTAAGGATACATTCTTCTAAGGATGCATTTCATATATGATACTTGATGATTCATTGACATTGGATATATATATTTTTTGATTTTTATTATTTTTATGATGACTAATTTTTGTTTTGTTTTTACTATATAGAAATTACAATGATTAGATGACATAGAAAACCACAAGAAGAGGCTAAAGAAAATGTGGTTTCACCTGAACCATAAATGAACGAATAGCTTATTAATAACAATTTCAATTTTTTCATGTTGTTGATAAGGAAAATCTAAATTTCATACCAAGAAAAATAGATCATTCTATGAAATTTCATACATAAAATCCACCAATATTTTAGAGGGATTCAGAACCTAAAAAGGTAGAAGTGTGGTATAATATAATGATTCAGGCATTGGATTTATTTAAAAACCTGAGTGATATAATTTTCGAGTTAGAATTATGCATAATGGAGGATCTTTAACACTAGTGGTCGAATTTAAATTCCCAAGCTACATTCATCCAAGGCATTATGTGGGAGGGATTTGAAGATTTTATTGTCAAATGATTCTACCTTACTCTTTCATGATATCTAGAATGATATTTTTTTTCAATCAAAAGAAACAAAATATATTAGTGATAGAATATTCATCTATGTTTATGAACATAGTTAATTTTTATTTTGAAGAAACTGCTCATGCATCCTTCAACGAACACTTCTTTGAGTCTAAACTGTGACTATAAATTCATTCTAATATATTCATGCTCAATATTTATGATTTTATAGGGATGGTTAATAGAAATATAGTGGAATAAAAAGATATCATTAGAAATATGAATGGGGTAAGTATAATTGTCTTTATGGGAACATGTGCGAAATCTAATAATTTGAATAAGAGGAAGATGGATAACAACATCTAAGGTGGTGGAGTATTGAAAAATAAAACAACTAGATCTATTAACATTCCTACATGACCCAAAATAAAGACCAGATGTTTCATGTTCCATTGATACAGGTTCATCCCAATCATGTATTTTTTCTTGTTACATTTATAAAATGAGGTTTCACATTAAGATAGTGTTACACATGATGAGCATCCAGACACCTCTCATGTAGCAAGAGTGTAATGGACTTTAATGTGCATTTTTTATAATAATTAATTCAGTCCAATTTTATTAGGAATTTTTAATTTTGGATATGTATTTATTTGAATAGATCAGAACAATATATTTGTTATTGGTCTTTGAGGGTCACATCAATTATTTTGAGTGATGATTAATGTTCACATATCTTGATGGAATGATCCATATTTTTAAAAGAGAATGGTATGTGAAGGATGGAAGATGATCCTCATTAGCACCAATGATTAGAACTATTTCCCATCAATTAGAAGTAGTCACTTTCAGAACTAACGACATGATTGGGACTAGAAATGTTCCTACCATTATGCATTGTTATTCCAATGTATTTCATAAAAATTTCAAAAGTTTTCCACTTCAAAAGGGAAGTGTAATTTCTTATTACTATTATTCTGGTAAAAAAACATAATTCACACCCATCATATATAATGACATGAATGTAATTATGGGAGTTAAAGATCAATAAGGGAATTAGAAAGTAAAGGGTTTATAAGATAGAGTACATCGCCTAAGGCATTTCAAATTATTTTTTTCAAGAATAAATTTTGTTCAATATGAATCTATGTTAATAATCATAAGATTAATTAGGTTATGATAAATAATAGTTATCCACTAACTCAGATTAATGAAATTTGTTTATCAATTTAAGGAAGCTAAATGGTTCTCCAAAATTGATCTACATTCCAGGTATCACCAACTCCATATTAGGAAAAGAGATATTCCAAAAATATATTTTTGGATTCGTTAACTCCATTATGAAATTGGATTATGTTGGCGCCAAAAATCAGAAGGGAGAAGGATAATAAGAAAGTCTCTGAAGCTGCCTCGCAGAGACCTTTCTCATAGCACCATGGCCCCGTGAGACTGCCGTGAAGCAAGGAGGCATGATGCTCCGTGATCCGATTTCACGTTTGCGAGGCTGCCACGATGCAAGGAGGCAGGATACTCCGTGAACCCCTTTGACATTCACAAGACCACCGTGAAGCAAGAAGGTGGGATGCTCTGTGAGCCCCTTTTTCTGTTCAAGAGCCCGCCCCGGAGTGGAATCCATCTTTGCGCTGAGTGAGCTCTATTTTGCGGCCCCTCTTGCCTATAAATACTAGCATCCCCTAAGCCTAATTGACAGATCATATAACTTTTCACCTTCTAGGCTTTCAAATTGAAAATAACTTTATTCTCTGAGAACCATGAGAAACTCAAGGTACTTTTTCTCTGTGAAATGCCTCCCCTTTTCCTTGTTCCCCCCCCTCTTTCGAGAGGTATTCCTTTCGAGAAGCCCACAAGCCTTCACTATTGAAGGAGATCCTTATGGGGAATCAGGTCATTGCAGAGCATTTATGCTACGCAAAGCACCCCCCATGCACACGTGAATCAAATGATAAGGCAGAGTCACTATGCCTTGTGAAGCACATTGCTTCATAGGTCCTTGCTTCACAAGGAACCCATGGTTCGTAGGGCTTTGCTTTGTGAATTCCATTCCACTTCATGAAGCACCTATTGTATGAACCTATTCCTTATGCCTAAGCTAGGATACTTCACTTCGTGAAGCTCGTACCTTCATGAAGCCCTTCCATTTAATGGAGCACCATAGCTCTACGAGGCCTCTACTCATAAACCCCTTTTCTCTGCAACTCCCTCTCTAATGCATCCTCTTAAGTGCGCATGATGCAACTTCAAAGTCCCTTGGGTGACGTTTCACATTGCATTGCCTCGCCTCATGTTTCTTTTCAAAGGCATGATAACGACTATTGCTTCTTTGCATATCCACACTAATGTGTCCCCCCAAGGGTTCACTCCATGACACCCCCTAGCCATGACATTGCCGGTGGATTACCTTCCCCAAGGGGCAGAGGGTACCGGTTATGTAAGTCCTTGGGGTGCAGATTTAACCCTCCCTCGTCCGAGCTGCAGGATGTTAAACTTCCAAGAATCATCATCCTCAGCACATGATGTTAAATTGTGGATTCCCCCCATGAATCCTACATGGGGAATGGAAAACCATCCTGGTGTAAGCCCCTTTCTTTTCTTGTAGGAGGCAGCATCCCTGCCCCTCCTTTCTTCGATGCGAAATCCCTCTCCCACTGGGCTTTGTCACCACCAAGCCTCCATCATGGAGTAAGTCCCAATCTCTTTGGGCTTCTAACCACGCAAAATCCCCTATTTCCACCTTGGGCTTCGATCACGTGTAAGTCCCACTTCACTTTCCACCAGTGCACCTTTTGCGACGTGATCGTCAGGTCTATGCTACCTCTTGTTTCTCATACCGAGCATGAATCATGTGGGCTTAGAGAAAGAACTGACCATGACATCCTCTTTGGGAATCCTAGATTGTAAGCCCCACCCCCACACCACCTAAACTACATGGATTTTGATCCTTGTTAAGGAAAGGTACCTATGACACCTCCATGAGGTTAAATCCCAATAACCATTGGTTCCATCCCCCTTAACGTTGGTCCACCAAACTCCAACCTGAACTACGTGAACTTTGATCCTTTCCAAGGAAAGGTACGAATGACAACTCCCTGAGGTTCAATCCGAACAGCCATTGGACCGGAGGTCCTCCTTCACATCGGTTCACCAACCCCCATGAACTATGTGGTCTTTGATCCTTACCAAGGAAGGGTATGTAGGAAGCCTCCCTGAGGTTCATGCCCACCATTCACTCAGTCATTCCGACCCCATCTTCCCGTCGGTTCACCAACACCCTGGGCAGCCTATAGTGTAAGCCCCACACCACATGAACTATGCGGCCTTTGATCCTTGCCAAGGCGAGGTATGTAGGAAGCCTCCAAGAGGTTCAAGCCCAAAAATCGGTCACTTTAACCACCTTCACGTCAGTTCGCCCCCATCTTGCATAATGTTAAACTATGGGCCCCAATCAACGGTAAGATATTGTTTCCCCAGTCAACGGTAAGCCATTGCACACCAAACCCACATGAACTATGTGGTCATTGATCCTTGTTAAGGCAAAGTACGTAGGAATCCTCCATGAGGTTCAATCCCCACCATCTATTTGGGCCCCGAGTCCCCATTCACGTCAGTTCGATCCCATCCAGTGGTAAGCCATTGTGACATCAAACCAGCAGTAAGCTGTTGTGACCCTATTCAGTGGAAATCTGTTGAAATCCTTATCCAGCGGTAATCTGTTGCGACCCCATCCAACGGTAATACATTAAAAAACATAATCGGTGGTAATCCGTCTTTAGATGAACTACGTGGAATTTGATTCCCTACCACGAGGATACGTAGGAAGCCTCTTCGAGGCTCAAGCCCAAAACCATCGTTATCCTAATGACAGTTTTATCCCATTCACCATCCACTTCATGGAACCTTCCATCATCCATCCTGATTATTACACGGGCCACCACATCCTGATGGGATCATGGCACCCCATTATCCATTCCATTTAATATCATTCGGGAAGCCAACCACATGTTGGCCCCAATATCAGGGTTCCCTTCAGAGGTTGCAGTCATCTTATCCACAATAGTCAGTGTTCCGATTAGTCTGATCCGTCTCCACTGGATGTTAAACTTGTGGAATACCCTATGTTAAACATGGGAAGTTGAGGAAAACCTCAGATACATGCCCATGGAATATGATTCCCCTCATTTTATGTGGGATTCCTCAGGATTATGCGCCCTTGAGAAGCTCTATAATAAGGGTAAGAAACCCAGACGTGCCCGTGTCCCAGCGTTTAGACATGCAGGTGATGTCCAAAGTGACTAATTTCATGACTGAAGGTTGCTTCCCTGATCGGACCCCTTGGAATGTCTTGACAGAAGTAGTGTAATTAACTGGTGTCCATGAAGATATGGAACTAGGAATATTTTCACAAACAACATCTTAAATCTATAAGGGAGACCTAGACTAGGTGAAAAGCTCCGAGGAGGAATACAAGGAAGGAAAAATCGACATCCCATCATACATTTTTGATCAAGGAGAAAATGACTCTGAACAAGGACCGGATTCCCCCCACATTTGGAATGTAGGAATGCAGGGCAACAAAACCACACCTTTCGTCCTCAAGCAGACAGATGCACGTGACCTGGAGAAAGCGTCATAAACAGAAATGGGGAACCTAACATGAATCCTTCTCCTCAATATGGATATTAGTAGTGTTCGAGGAATCAATGGATTCACATGTGACTGGATCCAGTTATCTGGCACCAGGTCCGGCCAGGAAAATAGCAGGCCTAGCGTGACACTCACCAGAAGTTGGGGCAGTAGAATGTTGGACATCCCGTTCTGCGACGTTGTCAGCGTGGATCACTCTTACCGGTCATGGAAGATAGAATGGCAATGGGGAATTGTTTGTTGATTTCTTTTTGTTTCCAGCACTGATGAGTTAATCTCCCTGCTCCCCAGGAATCAAGTTGCTACACCCGGAATGCGATCACTGCCCGCACACCAATATAGGGGTAGAGTTACTGCCAACGTGGTAGTCTTGCATGAATCGGCCTCTTCCAAAACATCCTCTACACCCATGGATATGGGGTGCTCACTCCCTATCTCCCTATATGAAGTTATTCAGGAGAGGGTAATCAATGACCTCATGTGCCATTATGAGGAGGAGGGCATAATACTCACTCAGGATATGGCCTGCCTGGATCTGGAGGCATCTGCGCCACATCATCAACACTGCCCCAAGGGTCGTGCAGGGATCCAATGCTCCCCACAACAAAATATAACCATTTTGGGAGCCTCACCCTGGAAAGCTTTGACGGCTCCCTACCTTACACTGATGAGGTAGGTGACGTCCGACCCATCCTGGTCAGTGTCCCATTCCAGGGGATCCTAGTGAGGGCTCCCGCCTGGCCATGTAAACACCGTTACCCGGTCTTGCTGGATGAGGAGCAGGTAAGCCACGTACCTGCACCACCATGTATGGTCCATCTGACCTGACGCTAGCATCAGGCGCAATCTGAAGAGGATTCCTGCCAAGGGGCGTCAACATCGGCGGCTATTGTGGCTCGATCCACCGCCGACGCATATCATCAGTTCCCTGTATACACGAAGCCAGGGTACTTATACGTCCAACCAGGATTGAGGCCCCAACCACCCCATGGGCAGGCTGGGTCGACTTTTTTGGTCGCCGACATAAGAAGTGGCCACCGCGAGCTAACTCACAGCGATTCCACCTAGTACGGAGGTCCTCCCCATACTACTACCACAGAGAACGCGGTCCTTCCCCACATTGAGGCTTGACATGGAGGTCTGCCCCGTGCCACCCTCAATCTAAATCAGGGTCTCCCCCATGGCGGTGACACTCAGTACAGAAGTCTCTCCCATGCCCATTACACATTGTATGGAGTTATTCCTCCTGCCCCCAACCGCCGGTGTAGGGAAATTGCACATTAGGTCCCTCTTCAACATGGGGATCCTCCCTGTGTCCTCTTAGAAGCTGTTGAAGGTCCTCCTCACCTTGGAAACAAGAGGGGTGAAGGCCAACCACACCTCACTGGCACCCAGAACAGAGGTCCTACCCGTGTTCAGCTAGACCGGTACAAGGACCCTTCTCATACTAAGGTCACTAGGGGAAACAATCATGGATGTCCTCTTCATGCTCCTGCTAGTTTTAGTGGAGGACTTTCCCACTACAGCGCTATCCATGGAGGTCCTCCCCATGTTCCCTTTGAAATTTTTCCCAGTGCTCCTTGCACCCCGACTTAATCAGGTGGATATCCTCTCCACCTCAACACCAGTGTATCTGAAGGACCTTGTGTCAGAAATCAGCCCTGTCATGAGGAGCCACCCAATGGTAGGAAGGCAGGTATTCACCATCATAAGAAAAATTCTGGGAAAGACTAGATAGATATTAAACCAGTCTGCTTCTCAGACTCTAAAGCAGAGTACTACTCAGCACAGGAACCCTCCAATCACTAATCCAAGTCAAGGGCAGGGGCATGAACGAGGCGCATCAGCCTAGTACTCCCGGAATGAGAGGTCCATCGAATTTCAGCTTCCCTCCATCTGTATATCCAGGAGGATGAAATTCTGGATACCCCATAGGTCACGGTCATGCAATCACCACCGTCATCACAAAAAAGGGTCTTTACCTCGAAAAGAGATCATAGAGAACTATTATGGGGACCGATGGAAAGTGAGCAATAGCGCGACCTACCACCAGTAGCCCTAACACCTGATCTAGGAACTACGACCGTTAGCATGTCTTATCGCAACATAGCAGCCTGGTCGCTACACTCTTCGAAGGATAGCCTGAGATGCAGCAGCCAGTCATCCCGCTCACTATAGTCTCCCCCGGCCAGCCTACCGTCTTAGCGGTATGCCTCAGTTCCGCTGCAAGTTCCTCAGCCACCCTCAGTTGATGAATGGGGAAATCAAGGTCCAGACCCTAAATCCGAGCTGAGGAGATTATGGAACATCCTCGCAATGGACCACTTCCCTTAGATGTTCTGTCTTGTGGTAGCGCTGAATTTTCACACGCTGAAATCCGTCACCCCAGAGGAGGTTGAATGATTCTGCCAAACCCTTTGGGTGATGCACTTTCACCTTCTTCATCAGCGAGTGGTTTATCTCAAGAGCCAAGTGCATTTTGAGGACATTGGTGAGCAATGTTTTCTAGTTGACCTGGCTGCACTCCCTGTGGCACAGCACCCCAAGTCACCATGCCACCTTAAGTTCCTCTAAGAGCAATGCATTCAGAGTTTCAAGATACTCCGTAAGATAATCAAGGAGGCTTCCCCCACATGCAAGTCTGTGTCAGGGGATAGTATGTTACCCTCCTCTTTAGTCCTATCTGGTAGCATCCCAACTTGCTAGGGGATATTTAGGACATTCCCCTAGGAAGGGTCATGGTCAAAATGGACGATATAGAGGATGTGGAGGATGAGTTGGAGCTTCTTGATGGGGACTTACCCCGTGAGGGTGTTCCACCACTATTAGACACATCAGGGAGGGTTACTAACCAGTAGAAAAACCTACTAGTTCTCCCTGCGCCCACTGAGGCATTAATACTCAGCCAGAATTCCGGTAAGGGTAAAGAGCATGTCAGAGATGCCAAGTACTCCAACCCACCTGGCTCAGTACAAAAAGTGGAGGAAGACCCTAAGAAGGACAAATAGCACCAGTAACTTTCTGAGCAGAAGAATTTAGTTGATAAACTCTTGGCTGAATGCGCTGCAGAGCGACGACAGGCTTACGGTGATCCAAGGCCAGGGCAGTAGGGGCAGGAACAAATTCCCTCGGTGAGCTAACTCTAGGCAACCATGACTGTCCTTCCCCTATAGATAGGGTTGAGGCCAGAACTTACGGCAAGAGGGAACGGTATGTCTCACCAAATCCTCTCAAAGGGTGCAAAAATCCAAGGGAACTAGCTCGGGCTCCTCCAGTCACCCCGAGGGTCTTGCCGCTAGCCGCTCCACGAGCCGCTGGTCCTACTTACTGTGTTGAGGAACACACCAATGTGCTCGTGGTTAGGGATCCCCGTCAAGATAGGGACCCCTTCCCAAATGATCCAACGATGACACTCATTGCCTACCTTGGGGCATTGGTAACACAAAAGGTGGAAATCCCGCCTGATGGAAAGCCATATCCAGCATGGGTGGATGATATGTTGGAACCTCTGGGTTTTAGGAATCACACCTTCTCCCCCTTTAACAGGACGGGGGACCCACTATAGCACCTTGCCCACTTTAACTCATGGTGTTGGCCCATGTTAGGGACTCTAGCATAGTGGGAGGATGCTAAGCTCAGCTGTTTTGTTCAGACATTGGAGGGTCCTACATTCGTCTGGTACAACCAGTTCCCTTTGGATCTGTAACCAGCTGGGAGGACCTTTGCAAGCAATTACTCTACCAGTTCAGTTCCCCCACATGGAAAATGAGCATTACAGACCTCTTCAAGTGGAAACAAAGGCCTGATGAGCATGTCACAGACTTTATCGCCCGGTGGAAAGGGCTTACATATTCCCTTAACATGCCACTGAATCAAGAGTAATTATTGAAGATGTGTGTAGGATATTTCAAGAAAGAACTGGTTCCCTCTCTGATAACCCAGAAATACCTTGGGGGATTTTGAGACTTCTCCAATAAGGGATAGTGCCTAGATGAAGCCCTGCAATAGGCCATCCAGACACATCCATTGCCTCCTGCAATTCCCGCGAGAAGGGATGTCAGAGCCGAGCCTACCACAGTGACCCATATAGAGGCTGCCAAATAGATGGAATTATTATCGGTGGGTCCAATTCCCTAGCCTTGAAGAGGCCCGCTACTACAGGCGTAGCCTCCTACCCAGCAGCGGCTTCTTGAGAATTGGTAGGTGCCCTCACGAAATGTGTCGCCACCGCCTAGGTGGGACAACCTGGCTTCGCCTCCCCGATAGGATCCTCCTGCTCTTCATCAGGGCTAGGATCTAAAGCCCCCATTTCTGAATAGAAGAAACAATACCTACCCATTCAATGAGAATCAGGTCTTCTACTATTTCATAAGTGCCTTGGAACAAGGGATTTTCTGAGTGTAGAAGGCCAGAAGAGGCGAACCTCACGGATCGCCCCAACTACGGACCCTATCTTTGAATCCAGGGGAACAACCTCAAGTAGTGATATGTGATCAAATACTAGATTCAAGAGAAGGTCAATAACAACATAGTCAGGCTAGGCCTGACTCCAGCACAAGTGTCATGTGTCGTCATAAGGCCAGACAACAGTAGCGGCAATGAAGGTGAGTGGCAGTAGGTTTCTAACCGCGAGTCCCACAAGTATGATGGATGGATGGCTCAAAAAATGGTTGCTCATTCCCATAGTATCTTTCGTGCATGCTTTAATTAGCCAGAGCCTTCAGAGGCTGTATCCGCTACTTTGGCATCACCATCTCAGCCAACCTCTTCTCAGAAGAGCAAGCATCAACAACGTAAGGGAAATCAATGCGCCCTGCCAATTCCATTGTCATCCCACACTCTCAGAAACTTCATGCATCCGGAGATGGGTATTCCTCCCAAAATCCACCTAGTAATGGATGAATCTTTAAGTGATAGTCAAGGGTATGCTTCGGTTAATACCATGGAGTTAGTTAATCCCTATATGACTCCCGATGGCGGGGAGCGCCAGGCAAACCTCTCCAACATCCCTAGCCGATGCCAACGTTGGCGGAGCCGCGACTAAATGGGTCGTCGAGGCACATCAGTTGGCACTTTCAGCCAGTCCATGCATGCCACTATGACTAGACAGTAGGTTCAGCGCAGAGCTCAGCACGCACAACCTCTTCATCTAGTGTCATCAGGCCCACCTCCACCGCCGTTTGTGTTGTTGGATCAGGCAGAGCCTCTTAAACCATGCCGCGACCAGCCTCACCCCACTATAGGCCTATATCAATCATCCGTACCTCATATGGTAGCTACTCCGTGGGCTTCAACTAGTGAGCGGTAGGATATTCCCAGCACTAGTCAGCCATCGGCCCAACCGGTAGGGCCTCCATGCCTCCTATCACAGATCAACCTCTTATAAGCAGAAGTTCGGGACTCGCACAGAAGTATGATGTTCTTAAGCACCTTTCCAACATCCCAGCGAGACTTTCCATCCTCAAGTCCATTCACTTTTCATTAGATATGCATGAGGCCCTCATTGAAGCTTTAAGAATCCCCCTCTAGTTTGAGACAGAGGTAGTATCTTTAGAAGCTTTTCATGCTGAAGCGGTTGAGAACGATGAATGCCAAGCCATCATTTCATTCTCTGGAGAAGATAAAGGATCTCCCATATAAGGGAAAAATTGCCCACTGTACATAACCGACCAATTTAACGGCATGGAGGTTCACCACTGCCTTGTTGACACCGGCTCCAGGAATAACCTTATCCTGAGACGGACACTGCGGAAGCTAGGGTTATCCGAAGATGACCTGACTCCCTCTGAATTAAGAATCCAGGGATACGATAGGACATAGCAGACCCCAGTTGGTAAGAACCATTTGGAGACCCAGTTTGGTGGCCTACTTTCTAGCACTGAGTTTATGGTTATCTCCCATGACACCGCGTATAATGAATTGATGGGAAGACCATGGCTCCACCTACAATCGGCGGTCCCCTCATCATGTCATCAATGCCTCAAGTACTCCCTCAATGTTCGAGTAGGCGTACTCTAAGGTGGCGAGTATCCTTTTGCCTCTTGTGAAGCCCGCTACCTAGATGCAGACTATTACAAGATCAAGGACAAGAAGATTCGAGCCAGTGTGGTTGAACCCCTCGTGGTTGCAACTGACCCCTAGGAAGGTCTGGATGACGCCTACATCTTCTTTATCCATCGACTGGAGGCCACAACCCCTAACATGGGGCAATTTTTTGTTTTATCTTGTATAAGGGAGAAGCATGTTCCCAAGTATAAGTGATGGCAGAAAATCACCTCGTACTCCTACACAAATCAACCCTAGTGATCCTGGAGCCTACTACCCCTATAAGGTATCAGAATGTCCACCCCATGGAAATAGCAGTACGTCTTACATGTCTGTTTTTTCAAGCTATAATCAACCAGATCAGGCCAACACACCACTATTCATCTGATATCATCATGTGTGGCCCCTTGGGCCGAAGACCAGATGGGATCAGGTCGACAACCTTCATTGCTATGGTTTTGGCATTACTGGAATCTCTTGATGCAATGACCACTGCTGCTCAGACTCGTACCAGCCTCCTGTAGGAATCTTCTATCCCAGAGGAGGCTCCTCCCACTGGAGATCCCTTAATAGGGGAAGAAGATTATTTGGAGGATGCTCCCCCCACCTTTGAAGAGGGCATCTCCACCACGTTCGATGAGTTGGTACAGGTGAACCTTGGTATCAAGGAAGATCAGAGACCCACATTGATCAGTGCCGCCATGTCCCTCGAGGAGTGGCAGCGGTACATAGAATTCCTGAAACAACATCGTGATGTGTTTTCCTGGAGCTATGATGAGATTCCAGGACTAGATCTTCAGGTATCCTTCCACCGCCTCAGTCTTCTGAAAAATCATTGCTGGTTCAACCAGCCTCCCAGAAAGATGCACCCTTCTCACGGTGCCATGGTCGATACCGAAGTCAACAAGATCATCAGATCCTACTTTATCAAGGAGGTCCAGTAACCCATGTGGCTAGAAAAAATTGTGCCAGTTAGGATAAAGAACAGATAGATTAGAGTCTGCACTGAATTCCGCAATCTCAACCATCACTGTCTGAAGGATGATTTTCCCCTTCCTGTGACAGAATTATTGATTGTTTCTACGACTGGGTTCCAAGCCCTTTCCTTCATGGATGGGTACTCTGGATAAAATCAGATTTGGATGACCCCCAATGATGAGGAGTCCACAGCTTTCAGGGCGCCAAAAGGTACGTTTTGTTACCCGGTCATTCCCTTCAGCTTAAAGAATGCAGGTGCCACCTATCAGCGGGCCATCCATCGCATATTAATGAAAATCCTCAGGACATTGGAGGAATGCTATGTGGAAGATCTGGTGGTCAAATCCCACCAGTTCCAGGACCATCTCAAGGATCTTGAGAAAGTGTTCGACTTCCTCCATTCCCGCCACTTGAAGATGAACCCATTGAAATGTGCCTTCAGGGTTACCTCTGGTAAGTTCCTTGGATTTTCTTTCAAGAACCGAGGCATCGATATTGACCCAAAGAAGATCAAGGCCATCAATCAGATGCCTCCCCTATGAAATATTTGGGTCATTCAAGGTTTCCAAGGCCACTTAGCCTACATATGCTGATTCATTGTGAATCTGTCCAGCATGTGTATGCCCTTTTCTCAACTCATGAAGAAAGGCTCCGCCTACAAATGGGACAAAGAGTGCCTGACCGTGTTTGAGGAAATTAAGCTGTATCTGCTCCAGCCTCTGGTCTTGATGCCACCAATCTCTGAAAAAACATTGGTCCTTTATGTGACTGCCCCAGAACGACCTCTAGGAACCCTTCTCACCCAGAAGAATAATGAGGGGATGAAGAATATTCTTTACTAACTCAATAACATGCTCCTCAATATGGAGACAACTTATTCCCCCATCGAGAAGAGCTGCCTCACACTTGTATTTGCTGTACAAAAATTGTTACACTAATTACAACACCATGAGGTACAGCTGGTGTCTCGGATAGACCTGCTGAAGTACATTCTGAACTGCCCCATGTTTACAGGTCGTCTAGCATGGTGGGCAGTAATTCTACAGCAGTTTGACATCAGGTTCTTGCCTCATAAGGCTATCAAGGGACAAACATTGGTAGATTTTATTGCTACCCATCCAACCCCCACGGACAAGTCCCTAGACCTAGATTTTTCTGACGAGGCAAACCTATTAATAGATCATGTCATCCCATGTTGGAAGTTGCAATTTGATGGTGCTTCCTGAAGCCCCACCGGCAGGAGGCTCAATGATCCCATACCCAACAGGGTAGGCTTGGGTACTGTCTTTATTAACCCGACACAAGCCATTCTTCTGTAATCATTCCCATTGTCAGAAGGCTGCACAAACAATGAGGTAGATTATCAGGCTCTTATCACTAGCCTCGAGCTAGCCCTTGAGATCGATGTGCCCCATTTTCATGTGAAAGGGGATTCTGAAATAGTCAACAAGAAAATCAACAATGACTACGTCATCATAAATTCAGAGCTCATACCATTTTTGGAGCGCAACCTCCAACTAATGGCCCAGTTCCCATCTCGGCTGGAAGTTACTCATATCCCTCGATCTCAGAACGGCTGAACTTATGCCTTGGCCAGCCTGGCTGCATCACTTGTAGAACACAAGTAGGATGACCTGATTAATCACATGGAACATTAGAGAGTCATTGATCCCATCACCCCAGATGATGATGACGGCCTACAGTTAAGCCTTCTTACCATTGGAGCATCCACATCAGGACCCCCAGGTCCCGCAGATGTAGTGGTTGATCTGACTCCTAATTAGAGAGCCCCCCTTTGTCAAGTATCTCTAAAATGGTTTCCAATCGGTAGATCAGGCCGAGCGTGAGCGAATCAGATGCCGTGTGCTATAGTTTACCCTCTATAGTGGTCCCAATATTGATAAGATCCTTTACATGTGCGGGTTCGATGGTGTTCTCTTCCTTTACATCCAAGGAGTTGAGATTTCTCAGGTCATGCAAGAGGTTCAAGCCAGTTTCTGCGGCAGCCACCAGACTGGGATGAAGCAGTCCCGTCAGGTCCAAATACTGGATTACTTCTGGCCCTCTATGACCCACGATTACATTGAGTTCACCAAATGGTGTCACACATGCCAAATTCATGATAACATAATGCATCGTCTGCCAGAACCTCTTCACTCCACCAAGTACTCTTGGCCATCTACAGTGTGGGGGCTCGATGTTGTGGGACCATATCCACTAGCGACATCTCTCTAGTGCAGGTTCATCCAGGCTGATACGGATTTATTTTCCATGTGGGAAGAGGCAATTTCGCTCAAGGAGGTCAAGGGCCATTCTATCGTTGAATTTTTGAGATCTAATGAAATCTACCGGTTCGGAGTCCCTCACGCCGTCCTCACCGATAATGGCACCAACTTCCAAGCAGCCGAGATGAATAAGTTATATGCCAAGTACAACATCCATTCAAACCATACATCCCATTATCACACACAAAAAAAATGGATAGATCGATGTGTTCAACAAAACCCTCTCTAACATTTTGCAGAAAATGATTGGTCACAATAAGAAGAGTTGTCTATACTAGCTCCCCAATGCCCTTTGGGATTATCAGATGACGGCTCGTAATTCCAACCAGGTGACCACATATTCCCTGGTGTATGGAGCAGATGCTATCTTTCCCATCGAGATCCAACTGCCTTCATTATGCACAATGGTCTATGACCAGCAGGTGCCAGATAAGGTACCCAAAAATTTTCTGGCTGAATTAGAAGAACTTGAAGAGAATAGGCTTCATGCCCCGTACAATCTAGAATGGCATCATGAATAATATAGCTAGATCCTTCAACAAGAAGGTTCACCTCCACTCTTTACTATAAGGCGACCTGGTATTATCCCTCCAGACACCAATGATTTCTTGCAGAAAACCACCCAAGTTGGATCCCAAATGGGAAGGACCTTAATTCACAGGGTTTACTCCAATGGTGCATACTCTCTGGTGGCCATTGATGGTGAGCATATAACTCCTCCCACCAATGCCAAGTTCCTCAAAAAATACTTTTCCTTAGCCTACTAGTGTTGAAGGACCTTAAACTAGATGGTCCCGCATGACCCTAAACTACATGACGGTCCAACATGACCCTAAACAGTTTGGTCTAGTATGACTCTAAACAATTCGGTCCAGCATGACCCTAAACTGTTCTGTCCCACATGATCCTAAACTGCATCGTCTTGCATGAAATTAAATTGTATGTAATCCTGCAAGACGTTAAACTACACTCTTTGAACTACATGTGGCTTGATTCCCATTCCATGGGATACATATGAATGCTCAAACATTTCGTCGTGAGCCCAGCCCCAAACTCTCTTCTTTGACTATTCCCCCTAGATATAGTTTTATCAGAGGATCCTTGCATGGTATAGTGTAGGATTTTTAGCCCCACTAATGTCAGAATTACAACGGTCGCACCATGTGCACACTCCCCATTCTTCCAACCTACCACATCCTCATCTTGTGATGCTAAATTTCATTGCCTTCAAGAACTACGTATGGCTTGATTCCCATCCTCATGGGATACTTAAGAATGCCCATAAATTTTTTTTGTTGGACTATCCCAATTTCTAGAATCCTCCCTCAGGTCAAGATATGTGGTGTGGTGTAGAATTTTTCCCCAATTCATGTTGATCTCATCTCGATCCCACCATACGTCCCACTCCCTGGAGGTGTTAACCTTTTTCACAGATTAGTACAACTATGCTTCACCCACACCTTTGATTGAGACTCCATTATCTTTCCTATCCAGAAGCCCTCCCTGAACTGCAGGGATGCTAGGCCCAAGGGATCTCATACCGCTTCGGGCCAACACCCTCTAGGATGTTGAGAAACAAACTGATATAGGTATTTCATTGCGAATATGGTCAGCGGTCGATGATCATTTGTTGCTCCCAGTCCAGGCCACTATAGGGACACTGTGTTTCGAACATGGTCAATAGCTATCCTTTGTCGTTAGATCCACCCCAAGCTGTCCCAAACATTGAGTGTAGTTGCTCATTCTGCCCCGTTGTATCTCTAAGCGACGAACTCCCTTCAGGAGATGCCATCTATTAGACCCATATATGATAGGGAGAGCCGAGTCCAGCTCATTTTTTCTCACACTGAGCACTGCTCACGTGGGCTTAGGAGCTGTGATGAGGTGGTAACCGCAGAAGATGTCGTATAGAAACCATTGGCCAGGAAACCTAGCCTCAGGCCCCTTGGCCTTTTCTGGCCCCTCAGCCATGTTCTCATTTAGGGTTGTATGGTGTAGAGTGGAATTATTTACTCATTCATGTTAGGCTATTTCACTATTCCACACATATCCCCTTGAGACATCCCTCCCATCATTTATCATCCATACCACGAGCACTGGCCCTGCCGCGCTTCATGTGCCCAATATCAGGCCCCCGACCTATGTCTTAACTCTTACGAGATTTTACGGTGTGGTATCAAACTAGGTCCTCATTAACGTCGGATTAATCACCACATCATACACCTACCTTGTTTGGGGTATCTTACCCCTTTCTTCATCCTCACTACAAGACGTTAAACTACAAACTGGATGGGCCTTTCCGTCTGAGGCCCAGCCTCATACCCCTCGGCCATTTTGGGCCCCTGGCCCAGGTTCCCACTTAGGGTTGTATGGTGTCATATGGTGTCGTATGAGATTATGTCCCCATTCACATCAGGTTACTCGCCGCGCCATACATCTCATGTATGTGGGGTATCTTACCCATTTGTGTACTTACTACATGACGATAAACTGCACATTACTCCCTTCAAAAAATACGTGTGGCTTGATTCCTATCCTCATGGAATAGGTAGGACCACCCGAATGTCTAGACTTATGGTCCAGCCCCATCTCTTAGAAATATCCCTTTAATATTGAACCCTTGGACGACATTTTCACAGCGATAGGGGTTGTACTATGTGGTATGGTATTATGTCCTCATTCACTTCGGGTTACTTGTCATGTCGTACAACCCCCTAATTGGGGTATCTTACCCCTATGTGTGTCATTTCTAGAACTACGTGTGGCCTTATTACCATCCTCATAGGATACGTAGGACCGCCCGAATGTTTGATCTTTGGGTCCAACCTCATCTTTGCCCCTTGTCCTGCATTCCCCCAGGGAGAGGATTATATGGTGTGGTGTGATATTATGTCCTCGTTCACGTCAGGTTTTTAACAACCATGCCATTTACCTCCTCCTCCTGAGATTTTTCCATCCCCTTGTTCTATTCTTGTATTTTCAAATCAGCTGATCTCAATATAATCCCCTTGATCCCCTTCGGTGATTCACCAATGTGCCCCAGGGAACTCTATTTTAGCACATGGATTGTCAGATTCTACCTGGACATGCTTTCACCCATTTCTCAGGCTTCATGTCCCCCTTCATTAGGGATTCCATCACCTTTCACACCCAAAGGGACCCCTGAATGACATGGATACTCGGACCAAGGGCCCTCCTACCATTACAGGCCAACTTCCTCAAGGGTTTCGAGCGAAAAATTGATACACGTCCCACATTTCAAATTTGGTCAGCGGTCGATGCTCGTTTGTTGTCCCCACCTCAGGTCACATGATATGGATGATGTGTTTTGAACACAGTAAAAAGTTATCCTCCATCATCAGGGCAACCCCAATAATCCCAAAATGTTGATTACAAGACTCACATCATTCTCCACCTCATCATTTCCATGTAGAATTCTGAGACTCTTGGTACTATTCTTCAGTGCGCATCCACACATTAGGAGGAAAAATCTGCGATAAAGAAATCATTCGAGGATCCATCGATTACCCCTTTTCATGTATTTCATGTATTGAAAATACCATATCTGCCCTTATTTCCTTCACCGAGTTCAAATCATGTAGTATTAGGGATCAAATTAAGGTATGCACTTACTTGGAATAGTCCCACTTTTCCTTAGTTCAAGTTCTAAGACCTTAAACTAAGATCATTTCATATTGCCCATTTGTAGAACTACATACAACTTGATTCCCATTCCATGGGATATGTACCCAGACACCTCATCTACGGGTCTAACTCAATTAGGAGATATTTTCTCCTGCCCCTCATCCTTTAATCTTTCCTGGCCCCTCGGTCTGAGGTTTCATTTATGGAATCACACACGGTATGATGTGGACCTCACCCTCATTTATGTCGGGTATACTTTATCATTCCAGGAACATTCCCTTTCAAACCTCATCCATCTTGTATATATCTGAGCCATATGAATCTAGAATATACTGCCTAGTCCCACATGACTCTAAACTATTATGTCTATACCATACGACATTAATACACATGGTTGGTCCCATCACTTGACCTTAAACTGAGACAATATTGTCTCGTCCGCACGATGAAAAAGGGTACTGAATTATGATGTCCGCGCTCAAGAGACATCATGTTAGGTATCGGTCAAACAACATACCATTTTTCAATGCCTTCCATTGGCTTGATTCTTGTTATGATGCCTGGATTCGCTATTCTAGGCCCATCACTTTATAAAAAAACACCTCCATTCACCCTAAAGGACTTACAAGAACTATCAAATGCTGCTTCTTTTGGTGTGATGGCCAGACCCACACACCCCTTTTATCCTTAGCACTGGTACCTTACCGTGCCACCTCTTAGAACTAAACATGTATTGATTCCCATCCTCATGGGATACATTGAAACACCCTAGAATTTTTTGTCTCCGGGTCCAGCCCTAGGAGCCTACAAATCCTATCCCTTCTTTTTTGTCCCCTTGGCCTAAACTCATCCGAGAATATGTGGGGTGGCGAGTACCTCTTAGGTTCTCATTCACGTTGGGTATTTCAATAGTCGCACCATGTGATTCCTATATCTTTTCCCAGTGTGGTCTGAGTTCTATGACCCGAAACTAGGATCTTTCCACGGGAATTGTGTGTCACGTTTGGCTATTTCGCCACCCGGCGCACAGTCCATTAAATAAAGCCCCCCTTAAAGGTCCACGCTAGGACCTTAAGATAGGAGTATGCGGCACGATGACCCTTTTCCTTGATTGGGGACTTAACTCCCCCTTTCTGATACGTCTTAAAGCCTTATTCAGATGCGTTTAGATAAATAGCCCAAAGTATGGAATTTTCACTAGGACATTCCCCTCATTCCATGTCCATGCTTCGTGAGCATGTTATTTGGATCCTCATCCTCTTACATATCTGAAGGTACCCCCTTCATGGCCTGGTATCATGCTACCTCGGCTCACCTACCATTTTGAGGCAACGTCCCTAAAGAACCTGGATGACATTTGCGATAGGTCCCGTGTTTCGAACACAGTCAGTGGTCATCCCACATCTGTCTGTTCCCATCCTAGGATAACATGATATATATGCTGTGTTTCAAACACACTCAACATATATCCCCTATCTTCATGCCACCATCATTGCAGTCAAGATTTCAAGCATCATGATTCACATGTTTCCACTCCCTTTTGTTCAAGTGGAATTCCAACATGCTCAGCTTTACTCTTCAGCGCATCTAGGTGATTTATATAGGTGGTTCAGTATCAATGGGATGTAAGTCATCTAATTCCCCTTTGTCCCTAAGGTGTGCCTCCCTGTGCTAGGAATGTTTCTTCACTACTTCTTATTCCCACATCGAGCATGACAAACGTGGGATTAATAGTTCTGGTAGGACGTGTACTGGCGTAGCCATTGCCACACATGCCTCTCCTTGTCCCGCATGATGTTAAACTATGCTCTCAAAACTATGTATGGCTTGATTCCCATCCTCATGGGGTACATAAGAACACCTGAGCACTTTTCTTTAGGGACCATCCTAATTCTCAATCTTGGTCCCTTGACATGGAGAGTTTCTTCCGAGGATACGTGGTGAGATCTGGACTCGAAGTCCTTATTCACGTCGGGTTGATAGCTACCGCGCCACATACTCCCTTCCAATGATCTTCCCTTTCAATCCAAATCCTATCATATGATGTTAAACTGCATGAGCCAATATGTATTCAACACATGACACTAAACTATGATTCTACCCTTAACAAGTTCGAGATGCCCTATGTTAATCATGGGATGCATCAGTTTCCTCTCTAGAGCGAATTATCCTTACCAGTGCTGGTCTCTAACTAAACTGTGACCCAAGAACTAAATTTTTCTTGATTCTCATTCTCATGGGATATGTAGGAACCCCCATACATCCTATCTCTGGGTCCATCCCGAGGAATCATAATTCCCATTTTCCCCTCTTTTTTCGGTCCCTTGACCTGAGCACTTTCGGGGAACCACAAAATTGCATCTTTACCCTAAACAAGTTTGGAATACCCCATGATAAATGTTGGGAGGCGATAATTTCCTCATTAGAGAGGTCATTTTTAGAAGTATGTTTAATCTCTGATCAGGATGGTGTATCCACCTAATGTGTTTCCACTACAGTGGCGTAATTTCAAGAGTGTTGGACTCTAGTCTAACAACCCATCACTCCTCTCTCCACACTTTGAGTGCCCTTTATTTGGACCCTTGTACTCTCTGACATCTAATTAAGCCACCTAACAATATGGATGCTCGACCTATGTCTCTCCTATTGTCCAAGTCCAATGTTTAGGAAGGCTAATGGATGACATTTTGATTCCGGCCCTGTGTTTCAAAAATGGTCATCAGTCGACCCTCATTTGTTACACCCATTTCAGGCTAACATGATAAGGATACTGTGTTTCGAATGCAGTAAACAATCATTATTAATTGTCATTCCATCACTATTGTGTTCTGAATCTTGGGTACTGTAATTTACAAAGTCCATTCCCCCTGTTCCGATTTATTCCAGCGCCCGTGGAATTACCCCACTCGTGCACAAGAGCACGCTGGGAAAATGGTAATTCAGCTATTTTGGGAGTTTCGTTCTTCATCCAGGTCTCTCCCTTCTCTTCCTAGAAATCTGGGTTGGTTGTTCAAACCCCCAGATGCCCGAAGCTTGGTTTTCAGTCCTATATTTGGATGGAGTGATAAGGTGGTCATCCCTTGTTTCTTGCATCGGGCCCGACCCACGTGAGCTTAGGGAATGATTACTGGATGCTCCATGAATATCACAGGTTTCCAATAAACCAACAAAAATAACAGAACTCATGCATGTAGTTGGCATGAAATAATCAAAGAATGAAATTGCGTTTATAGGTTATAGGCATTACAACACCCTCGGATCGACCCCTCCCATGGACAGGTTGACCTCGTCAAAAGAGTGTAGAAGCTCCGCCACCCTTTGGCTGGTGGGGTCCAAGATTGTTTTCCACCTGTTCAGTTCCCGCTCCTACTTGCCAGCGATGGGGTGTAATTCCTCAGCTGCAATTTGGGCCCACTCCACACTATTCTGGATGAAGATCATTACATCAGATTATCGCTTCATTCCCTATTCAACCTCAGCCATCTAAAAATTCAATCACAATATTAGCTCAGATAGCACGTTGAGGGAGGCTGAGTTCTTGTCTTCCCAACTCTACAGTCGCTGGACCTCATCTTCAGCCTTCTGGAGCCTCTTGATGTTCACCGCTTTCCTCCACTGCCAACCCACACCAAGGCCACAGTCATGCTCTCAAATCATCTCCGCCATAAAATATCAAAAGATCATGTGAGGACGTTGGGCATCCACTACCCCAGCACACAGTTCACATAGTTGTGAGATAATTCTTTCTATATCATCCAGCCATAGTGCTTGGGGGTGTCATCAATGGAGTGCTTGATCTCCTTCCATGGTCGACAGAAGACTATTCTTCTGTCCTCTTTATTACAGGTCATCTTGTCCCCGTCAGTGCAGTTGGCAGGCTCATAAGTAGGGAATGCCCCAAGGAACACATCATCTGGGTCCGCATCTGGTGTTTGATCAGGCATGACATTACTTGGGCTGTCCGACCGATCCTCATCATTGGACCCCACCTCGATGATCTCAGGCTTAGCCTCCCTGATGGTCTCACTGGTGATCGGGAGTGCCACTATTCTATCAATCTAGACCTCCACCTCCAAAGTCACCAGCATTCCCAAGGGAAAGGCACTGCTAGGGGTACTGAACAACCTCGCCAAGGAATCCCATGCCATTTCGAGGACCATGTATACCAAAAAGAAAGTATGCATGTTAGTTAACATGGTCGATGGATGACAGTCATTAATTTGGTAGAGGAGACTTAAAGAGATCAAATTCTCAGTCTCGTTCTTGGGTTGATGTCTTCAGGACCCCAAACCGTGGTCCTCCATATATTATTAGAATGTCTAATGATTCGTGAGCCACTTTGGGTATTCTAGCCACGCCATAAATCCTGATCTCCCCGGGAGCAGGCGTTGAACCCGAAGGTCCCACATCTTTATCTCTTGAAGGGAGAGAACGAGCTATGTGAACAAGACCCTTTTACACAATTTAGATGTTAGGAAAGAGTCCAGAATGACCTGAAAGTGGTCCCTGAAGAAGGGGTTTGGAATCTTTACCTCAAGGGATTCGATGAACTCTTCTTGATCTGAGTCATGATCCCCGACTTCACCCTTCTCCAACAGGCTCCCTCTTCCGGACTCATCTCCCTAAGTGGATTCATCTGATTCTTCCAATAAAGTTAACCATTCTATTAAGTCAGAAACCGACAACTGTGATGGAGTGGTGTGATTGAGAAACACATTGACTCGATCCGTCATCAGACGCGGGATACCCCAGGAGTGCACAAAGTCCTCCAGCTCTTTCAGCTATTGCTCCGCCTCCACCTGGGATACCGCAAAGCCAGCCCTGATAGGGCCTATGCCCAGAAAATCCATCCCGAAATGGTTCAGATGTTGCCACATCTCCAATGGGTTGAGGAATTTCTGGTTAACATCCCAGATGTCCTAGGCGTCTGAGAAGACAACATTCTCTGGCATATCAATGTGGCATAACCGCTTCCTTGGAGCCTGAGTGAATATTCTACAAAACCCTCTAGGTGGCCTCCCCTCAAGATAGCTCTTCTCTTTTAGGACTACCAGGTCTATTTCCACTGCTGCCTCTCCCTCAACAAGTGTGGGCCTTGCTGATACAGTAACCCCGCCACTGCGAGATGCCCCTGCCACCTTCCGACCTCAGCCCCTAGGTTTGTTCTGTGATGACACTAAATCCCCACTTTTTCGACTAGATGTACTTAAAAAGTCATCAGTATGAGTGCTCTTTAATCCAGGAACCCTTCATGAAAGTCTAAGGCCTCACGAGAAACTGTCTTTCCTCCTCGATGTTCATGAACTATTTGAACCACTGTCTGAAATGGATGTCCCGCACTGCCTAGTTGTCCTCTCCCGGCACAAGCACCATAAAAGACATCGCCAGTAGTGACATTTGCTTCGGGTCCTCCCATGCACTCAGGATGGGGAAGTATTCATCATACATATCCCCCAGTATCAGGACCTCTAAGACCTGGTGGATTTCTCACAAGTTGATGCCGACTTCCCCGTGATGAAAATGGAATGTGTTGGTCCTCGATGGCCACCTACTCAAGAGCTCCGACATCAGCTGCTTCGGTTGGTAGATGTAAAATTGGGAGGCCCAAGCTGCCTCATATAGGCCCACTCTTCTCAGATCTTCCCCAAACTCCTCACACGAGGTGCCTACCTAGTAGGCCCATGCCCAATAATTTGTGAAGTTGTCGCCCTGGCGTAGGTCCCACTCCTCAGACCACCCCTTCTCCGGGTTCCCTAGAGATATGTTTAATATCTTCTGATGAATGGGGGGAGACGTATCTGGTTTTAACTTTTTCCCGTAAATATTATTCAGGTGGTTGTATAAGCAGTCAATAATGGTAGGTGTGACGTCTTCTCAGGCATGGATGTCAGTAGCCCTGAATGATCGGCACTGGCACGATGCGCTCCTAAACCAGTAAGCTGGTTCATCCCGACTTTCTTCTGGGATGAATATGTCATCCCTCAGCCCGAATCCATAAAAATAAAACCTCTTACATAATGGGTAGTTCCTCCAGATCTCTGATAGCAACTCCACCAAAGAACCATGGTCTGAGTGGATTTGAATTAGCTCTCCTAAACCCAAACTATTTGCCATCTCATCCCTTCGGGCAGCATCCACAAGGACCCCCTGGGTAGCTTCATGACGAGAAATTTAGTCTTTTAGGTCGGGGCGATTTTTGGGTTCATGTGCAAAGCTTGTTCACGAAGTGCATTTGCGTAGTCTGTTTGCGGAGCCCTACCTCGGCCTCCGAACATGGTGTCGAGAAGCACACAGATGCAAAGTCAAAGACTCACTATGCTCCATGAAGCTGAAAGCCGGATTCTCAGAGAGAAATCATCGAGTATGCGGATCTTCACGATCTGAGAGTGATAAAGTCCAAAATCGTGAAGTAAAGAAAGGGAAAAATAGAATTTAGCCCCTCAATTTATAGGTGATGATCCTCGTTGCTTCACGTTGCATCTCAACCGTGGTGAGCTTCATGGCGCACCTAGCCGACCCATTTCTTTCCCGCTCGACGATCCTTCTTTGCGTGCCAACATCATGAACAACTGAGGAATTTTGGAGATTCACCCTCAGAATTTGACCCTTGATTTCTCCTCAGCTCAAAGTCTGAGGGGGAATTTGTTAGTGCCAAAAATAGGAAGGGAGAAGGATAATAAGAAGGTATCTGAAGCTACCTTGCGAAGACCTTTTGCAGAGCGCCATGGCCCCATGAGGCAGCCGGAAAGCAAGGAGGTAGGATGCTCCACGAGCAAATTTGAACTTCAAAAGCCCGCCGTTAAGCGAAGATGCAGGATGTTCCGTGAGATGATTTGACGTTCATGAGCCCACTGTGAAGCGATGAGACATGATACTCCACAAGCCCCTTTGACATTCGCGAGCATGCCACAAAGAGATGAGATGAGATGATCTGTGAGCCCCTTTGACGTTCGTGAGCCCGCCGCGAAGCAAGAAGGTAGGATGCTCCACGAGCCCCTTTGACGTTCATGAGCCCACCGCAGAGTGGAATCCATCTTCATGATAAGATAGATCTACTTTGTGGTTCCTCTCACCTATAAATACCGGCCTCCCCTAGGCCCAAAGGACGGATCATCTGACCTTTCACCTTCTCGGCTCTCAAAAATTCGAAGCACTTTATGCTCTGTGAACCATGAGCTTCTCAAGGTACTTTTGCTCTGTGAAGTGCCTCCCCTTTTCCTTTTTTCCACCCCTCTTTTGAGAGGGATGTCTTTCACGATGCCCACATGCCTTCATGAAGGAAAGGGATACTTACTAGGACTCAGGTCATCACGGAGCGATTATGCTTTGTGAAGCACCCCCCATGCACACATGACTCAAATGATAAGGTAGAGTCACTGTGGATCGCAAAGCACATTACTTCAAAGGACCTTGCTTCGCGAGGCCCCCATGCTTCATAGGTATTTTCTTCGTGAATTACCTTCCACTTCACGAATCACCTCTTTTATGCACCTATTCCATATGCCTAGGCCAGGCCATTTCACTTCGCTAAGCCCGCACCTTCATGAATCCCTTCCATTGCAAGGAGAACCAGAGATCTATGAGGACTCTACTCATAAACCCCTTTTCTCTGCAACTCCCTCTCCCGTGCAACCTCCTAGGTTCAGAAGAAGAAATTTCAAAGTCCCTTGGGTGACGTTTCATATTGTGTTGCCTCGACTCATGCTTCTTTGTATAGGCATGCTAACGAATAATGATTCTTCACATAGTCACGCTTACATGGACCCCCCCAGTGGTTCGCTCCATGACACCCCCTAGCCACGACATTGCCAGTGCATTCCCTTCACCAAGGTACAGAGGGTACCAGTTATGAAAGTCCTATGGGTGCGGAGTGAACCCTCCCTCATCTAAGCTGCAAAACATTAAATTGCTAATAATCATCATCCTCAGCACATGAAATTAAACCATGACTTCCCCCCATGCATCCTATGCGGGGAAAGGGAAACCATCCTAGTGTAATCCCCTAGCTTTTCTTGTAGGAGGCAATATCCCTGCCCCTTTTTTCTTCAGTGCCAAATCTATCTCTTACTGGGATTTGTCGCCACTGGGCCTTCATCCTGGAGTAAGTCCCAATATGTTCAGGTTTATAACCACACATAATCCCTTGTTTCCTCTTTAGGCTGCGACCACATATAATCCCCACTTTACCTCCCACAGACGCACCTTTCGCAGCGTGATCGTCAGGTCTCGCGTACCTCTTGTTTCTCACACCGAGCATGACTCACGTGGGCTTAGAGCACGCACCGACCATGACATCCTCTCTGGGTAGCCTAGAGTGTAAGCCCCAACCCCACACCACATGAACTATGTGGACTTTGATCCTTGTTAATCCAAGGTATGTTGGACACCCCCCTGAGGTTCAATCCCAAAAACCATTGGTTCTGACCCCCTTCACGTCGGTGCGCCAAACTCCAACCCAAACTATGTGGACTTTGATCCTTATCAAGGCAAGGTACGTAGGAAGCCTCCCTAAGGTTCAACCCCAACTACCATTGGACCCCAGGTCCTCCTCCACGCCAGTTCACCAACCCCCATGAACTACGTGGTTCTTGATCCCTACCGAGGCACGATACTTTGGAAGCCTCTCTGAGGTTCAATCCCACCATTCACCTGGTCGTTCTGGCCCCATCTTCACATCGGTTCACCAACACCCTAGGGAGCCTAGAGTGTGAGCCCCACACCACCTGATCTAAATGGTCTTTGATCCTTGCCAAGGTGAGGTACATAGGAAGCCTCCAAGTTGATCAAGCCCAACACTCGGTTGCTCCGACCAACTTCACATCGGTTCGCCCCTGTCCTGCATGACGTTAAATAATGGGCCCCAATCAGCAGTAGGCCGTTATTTCCCTAGTAAGTGGTTAGGAATTCCACACCAAACCCACATGAACTACATGGTATTTGATCCTTGTTAAGGAAAGGTATGTAGGAAGCCTCCATGAGGATCAAGCCCCACCATCTATTTGGGCCCCAGGTCCCCATCACATTGGTTCGACCCCATCCAGCGGTAAGCCGTTGTGACCTGAAACCAGCGGTAAGACACTGTGACCATATTCAACAGTGATCCATTTACGTACTTATCTATTGGTAAGACATTACGACCCCATCTAGTGGTAATCCGTTGAAAACCCCAATAGGCGGTAAGACATCGTCAGATGAACTGTGTGGACTTTGTTTCCCTACCATGGGGATACGTAGGAAGCCTCTTTGAGGCTCAATCCCAAAACCATCCTCCTCCTCCTAACAGTTCCATCCAATTCACCATCCACTTCACGGAACCTTCCATCATCCATCCTAATTCTTACATGGGCCTCTACATCCAGGTGGGATCTTGCCACCTCATTATCTATTCCATTTAATAACATTCAAATAGCCAACCAAACTTTGGCCTCAATATTGGTGTTTCCTCTAGAGGTTGCACCCACCTGATCCACTCTAGTCAGTGTTCTGATCAGTTTGATCCATATTCACTGGATGTTAAACTTGTGGAATACCCTGTGTTAAACATGGGAAGCTGAGGAAAACCTCAGATACATGCCCATGGCATACAATTCCTCACATTTGATGTGGGATGCCTTGGGCTTCCGCACCATTGAGAATCCCTATAATAACGGGAAGAAACCCAGACGTGCTAGTGTCCCAGCATCCAGACATGCCAGTGATGTCCAACGTGACTACTCCCCTGACTGAAGGTTTCTTTCCTGACCGAACCCCTTGGAATGTCATGATAGAAGTAGTTCAATTAACTGGTGTCTATTAAGATATGTAACTAAGAAGAGTTTCATGAACAATGTCATAAATCTATAAGGGAGATTCAGACTAGGTGACAAGTTCCGAGGAGGTATCAAAGGAAGGAAGAACCAACATCCCATTATTCGGTTTCAATCAAGAAGAAAACATCTTAAAACAAGGAGTGGATGCCGCCCGCCTTTGGAAAGCGGGAATGCGGGGCAATAAAACAGCTCCTTTCGTCCCCAAGCAGACGAATGCGTGTGCCCTAGTGAAAGCATCAGAATAGGTTAATTCCCTTAAGTCTTTAAAATGAACTGGTTTTTTTTCATGGAATCGATGAATTTTGTCTTCTAATGGTACATAAAATCATTCATTATGGTATTTTTTGATGTCATTATAGTGTATTAATGAACTCAGAAATAACATGAAGAAAATTTGGATATTTTGTGTGATAATTGTTTGAAAACCTTGATTATATACATAAATATCTAAATTTGATTTATAGATATAATAGGTCTGTTTCATTTTCCATGACATTTATAACAAAGTAGTATTAGTAGATCCAAAAAAGATTGAAGTTTTGGTCACTTGGAATCCTTATAAAAATTTCTTTGAGATATGAAATTTTTTTATCTTAGGAGGTCACTATTGCCTCTTTTTTTCATACTTCTTAGGAATCACATATCCTTTGAAAAAATCATGAGAAAGGTACCTCGATTTATATTGGAGTGATTATTTTTAACAATTATTTTTAGAACATAAAGCAAGGCTCACTCCCATATTAATTCTTGTCTTACCAGAACCTAGGAAAGGTTATGTGGTTTATTGTGTTGCAACTAGATCTAGACTTTTTAATGATCTCATATAGGGAAATAATGCGATATATTATGGATCATGATAGTTTATAATTCATGAAAATAATTATCTACCACATGATTTAGAATTGTCTACAATAGTGCATGATTTTAAAAAAATGTGCCATTATCTCTTCTAACTTAGTATATGTATCTTTAAACACATTAAAATTTTTAAAAATATCAAAAATTCATCTTCTACTTATATTATTACATGTTTCAAGTTATGTTGGAGAGGTATTAGATAATTTTATTCAATATTGTCTTTTACCCCAAGAGATAATAATAAGTCTCAAGTCTAGCGGAATGTGTATGTACATCCATCCTCAACATTATAAATACTAAGTGAATTTTTTTATCATCAGATTAATTTAAATAGACCATTTCTCAGGATTACTTATTCTATTGATGGAATTTGGTAATGTTTTTAAACACATATCAATTTTTAGAATGACTTTTTATTTAAACTATATTGATTCTTACTATTCTTAATTCCCTTTTACATGCCCAATTCTAAAAAATTCACAACTAATAAAAATATATTTTTATCTTTATATACAAAATCTAGTTGATAAACTCTCGTTTTAGGCTACTCATTTAATATCAAAAAATTAGTGTTGTATTTTGAGTTTATTTGAAACCACAATCTGAAAATTCTTATAGAATTTTACCATATTTAACAATATAAAATAAAAAAATTGTAACATTTTTTAGTTATTATATGTGACTCAATATATATATTTAGATTTTATATACTGATATATTAAATTTATTGAAAATGGCATAAAATAGATTTAAGATATTCTATTTAAAATTTCAAAATTTCATTTCTATGACTTTATCAAGTCACATTTTTGAGAAATTTAAGTGATATTGTTTTTTAGAAATGTAAGTAATATTAGTTTCATTATATATGCTTATCATAAGTGAAATGTGGTATAAGAAATTTTTACCATTTTTTTTCAAATAGTCACTTAAAAAAATAAAGTTTTTTATCACTTAATAAGATTTTTTTTGGTATTTAATGATTTTTTGAAAAAAGTATAAAAATTATGAAATGTAAATTGTATAAAACTTTTGATAATTTAATAAAAAAAATTATTCAATAAATTATATATATTTTTTATTTCAAAAGTTTTTAAAATAAAATCTACAACAGTTTTTTGTTAAGTTATCTCAAATTATACAAGTATGACTATTTAAATAATGACCGTCACATTTTTTTCTAAAAAACTAGTTATTATACAATATCTCATGGAATCTCATTTCCATTAATCCATGAATATGAGTACCATTCCTTGATCCACAATCCATGTGTATGAGTACCATGAATTTTGACACAACTAGGTAAAAACTCTCATGATAGTGGTTTTGGGTATCTATTATTTGGTATAAACCCACATTAAGTTGGATTTAGTAACCTTTATCAGGTAATATTTGATGTAATTATATGGTATTTCAAACTACCAACTTATTTACAATACGAATTGTCGTGAAAATTATTTCATATAGTGAAGATCATTTACAATGATTTTAAAAAAATGTATAGAATTTATTTACAACTGACCTTTTATTAATGTTTTTTTGTTAATAGGTAAATGTTGCTGAAAGTTCCGATTTTTTTTATTAAAATCTTCAATGTTTATTAAGATAGTTTTTTAAAAAATGCTTGGGAAGGGGAATGTAAGAAAGTAAAGAAGTTAGTTGTTGAGTTTGTACAAGGGGAAGAGAAGTGAAACTAGTCTGATGTATGAAGGTTGAAATTATAGATAAACATTTTTAGTCGTACCTTTATTCATAAAGTTGAAGATATGAACTAAAAAATTATGATTAGACATATTTATGGATAATAAAAAATGTAGTTTTTTGGATGAAGTTGTTGTAAGAAAAACTAGAATTGCAATATGGTGACTGGATGAAAGGTAAGAAGTTTTTTTTCTAAGATTGTGAGGTTTTAAAAAAATGTTGAAGAAATTCTAAGTGGAACAGGAATTAATATTTGAATATATGATCAAAGAAAATATAAGAGGAAATCATTAGTTCTGGATAAATATTTCTAGAAAAACATTTTCTGATATACCCTTTGTTGACAAACACTTCAAATATTTATAAAGTTTAAGATTAGGAGAAGTAACTATATTGAGATGTCTATCAGTAAGGTAGTATTTTCTTATAAAAAATATCTGTCTAAGAGAAGTTGAAAAATAAATACTAGAATGATATCATCAAAAAACCCAAATAAAAATTTCATAAAGAAGTATAGAAAAATATTTCTCAAAAAAATCTTAAAGGAATTCTGGAAAAAAAATTTCCGGGTAGGATTATTCTTAATACATGTTATTTAATTTGGAAAATTTATAATTTTTGATGATGGTGTACTAAGTTTTTCTTTTTTTTAATCTTGAATAAAAATGTGTTAGTTTTAATAATTTTTTAACATCTGATATTAAGATAATTTAAATATTATTTCAAAGGATAGATGATTAAAGAAGATCTATGAATATTCAAGAATACTCTCTATGACATTAAAAGGTTTCGAAAAATTATTTTTTATTGGGAAAATAAAAATTAATTATCACCTTTTACACTTCTAGAGAAACTATAAATAGATGTTGAAAAGTACATAATACGTTTTACTAGAATTATGAAAAAATATGAATTGTTAAATCTATCATCATAGGATAGTTTCTAATCAAGCATCTAATTTTTGAGGAAGAATAATTCTATATAAGGGTTTTTTTTCAGATGATTAGATAAATATTTAATTCAAAAATTGGGTAGACAAATATTAGATAGATAATTTTCAAGTAGAGTTTATAAAAATTTGTGTTTTGTTAATCTGGTATAATTGATATTTTTTATCAGGTGTAGTTTATGTGATCTATAATTAAAGAAGTTTAACAGACATAGACACACCATATGGACATTTCTTGGATTGAAATGATCAAATAGGGGAAGATCGGATGTAGAATCCAGATATACCATTCTAAGAAAGAAATTTTCAATGATACATTCTTTTTTTATTAGCTTCAATTTTTGTTGTAAAATTTTTGGATTCAATATAGTAATATATATAAAGAAATAGTCATTTATTAATGTGGGTTAATAAAAAAAAGTTGTATTCTCTTACTAGAAATAGTGAATATCTATATACCCACAAGAGTGACCATGGAAAGGATATAGGTTTTCAATATGAGCCTGAACCTTTTAAATCTAATATGACATGTTTACTTTCCTATAATTTCATACTTGTGGTATTTTTTTGAAGAATCGATAAGGAAGAAACTCTGACTTGTTTTTGGGGTTAAATTTCATAAAGTGGGGAATTTTTAAAATATTACCACTGATTCACCCCCAACTAATTATTATAAAAAATCTTTAATAAATTTAATTGGTAGTAGATTAGTTTTTCATATTGAATCCTTATCATGGAGAATCTCAATTATCTCAACCAAACTGGTGTTCTTACATTCGATGGATAAAAATTATCATGGATGTAAAAATAGAATGATACGATCACTTGGCTTGTAAGATTTATATTTAGCTTTGATTGAATTTCCACCCACAGAGAAAAATTCTCCAAAGATATTTAGAAATTAAATTAATATAGATATTTATGGGAAAGATAGAAACACTATCCTTATATATTTATTAAAAAATTATTCATTTATGTGGTGGGTCTCAAATCATTTTAGAAAATTTGGGACAAACCCAAATGTATATTTTTGGGGGACACTAATGTGAAAGAGGTAAAGTTAAAAATACATTAATAAAATTTTGAAGATATATAAATGATAGATGAAGAAGGTATTGATGTTTACGTCACCAGAGCTAATAATTTTGTGTGAAACATTATAGGTTTTATAGATATCTAGTAAGATTTTACAATTTTCAAGAAACTCAATAGAAACATTCCTAAAATTTTTTAGTTTAAAATGTAATTTTTAGAAGATAAATATGATTTATCAATTCATGAGACAAAAAAAAATTAATTCCTGTGTAATTATAAAATATTAGGAATTAAAAAATAATATCAAAGGTGAAATGTATTTTGAAACTATGAGAAAGTTGAAAATGAAAGATATAAAAAATATTGATATCAGTGATTCTAAAGATAAAGAATATGATGATTTGAATGAAAAAATCATGTCTATTATCTCTAAGAACTGTCTATGAGGAAGAGTAAAGTATTGAGGAAATATTTCACTAAAATGTTTTGAGTGTGGAGGAATTATGCATTTTTATATGAATTTCTCTAAGAAGAATTTTGGTGAATATGGAGATTGTTCTGAAGAAAAACCTTGGTGGTAATTTTTTGAAAAAACTAATTAGTAAGATAGTAAGAAAAAGTGAAATGATAATAGAATAAGAGTTTCAAGTAATAAATTCAAATATTACTTTGATAATATCAATTCCTTAGGAGATGAAAGTTCAGAAAAAATCAGAACAATCTTTGAAAATGTTGAGGAAAAGGAAGATTCATCAAATAGCGAAGAAGGAAAATTTTGGGCATGGCCTTGTTGTAAAGACATTCCCATAATCCTACATCATCCGAGGATAAAATCTTGAAAGACCCGTATTTATAGGCTGTGAACATGGTAAGATAGGGTAGGGCCATTTCGTTGGGCATGACAGTGGTGGTTCGACATGTTCTTCGATGTCGGTAGGGTGTTGGTGTTGGGTAGGATCTGACATTGAAGATAACATGGGGTCATCATCAATAGAGGTGTTATTTATGGTAACAGAATCAAAGGTGGGAACCTTAGTGTAATTGTAGAAGATCAAGGCCATATATGCATCAAGAATGTTGAAATAGAATCAATGGTGGACCAATGGTGACATTGTAGGCATGATGACGATGAGTTATAAAGGGCCTCGATAGACGAGGGTTCACAATAGTGGTTTAGATATCATAGGATACAATAGTGGAGTTTCATTATACCCTCGAGGAGGTAATAGTCTGGATAAATGTATAGTTTCATTCCCCAAATTTCGAATAATTAGATAATTAAGTGACCTCATTCAAAGAAAAATGAATTAAGAATGATGAGAGGGTATATATTTTCCCATCAGTACTAAGAACCATATAGTTTCACATGGGGAACCTCTAGTTGATTAGCTAGGTAGGGTAGGATCATTGTAGAATCAATGAAAGAAGTTGTTGGGGGATAATTCATTCTATGTTTCTAGTCCTTGGGGCCTTAGTTATTGTACGTGGCCTTTTTTCTTGAGGATTATGGGTCATGTAATGTTTCACCCTCTACCCAATCCAAAAAAGGGGTTTATTCAAAAATAAATAAAAAAATAATCCCTTTAGAGTTGTGCATAAAGAATAAAAAGAAGGTGAATAATATTATAGAGAATATAATATTAGATATGAACTTTTAGCATGTCTTGAGCGAAATAGAATTCACAATAAAGATATTAGACTTGTGAAAAATAAAAGTGGAGAGGATATAAAAGGAAGTAATGATGTCATAAAATAGAACTATGAATATATTTAGGATATTTTTGTTCTCAAATTGAGAATTTTTGAATAGGTATTGATGGTGGAAGATCATAGTAAAAATATTTTAACTAAGGAAAATGATTTTTGTAAAACTCAGTTGAAAATTATTGAGGTCAAAACTACTTTAAGAATGATCAATGATAATTCCATCAAGACTTCAGAAGAAAATTTTGAATCATTTAAAGATATAGAAAAATATCAATCCAATAATCAAGTGAAATCATTAACCAATCAATGTAAAAGTTCATTTAATTTTTATAATATTTCAGGTTTAAGAAAATATTGGAATGAGATGAGATGTGAGAAATATATTATATCATTAAAAGTTGAAAAGTATCTCCATAAGAAATATAGATCACACCTGGATAAGGAAATTGAAGAAAGAAATTATAAACCTTTATAAAATTTATATAAAGAAATATCCTACTTCTATAGAAAATAGGTATTTGATGGGTTTTTATAGTGTAGTGGAATTTTTGTGATGAGAGGTTAAAACTATTAGAATGAAATGTCCCTTCCCCAAAAGAATCTTGAACAAAGGGGGAGAAATGGTGGAAGAAATAAAACCTTCCAAATATTTAGAATGTTGGAAAAATAAAATATCAAGATGTTAGAAAAAATATAATGAAAAATAATTCTGATTGTATTGAAGTATTTTGTAGAATATGTTACTATATTGGAAACTATTCTAAAGAATATATGACTACTCTTTCAAGAAAAAGTTTTTATGCTAGAAAAGAAAAGGAGGTGAGAATGAATAAAGTTAAGGAAATATAAATTTTTTGAGATAGCTATTAATTCATGAAAAATGGATAAACTAAAGATTCTTGATAGTGTTTATTTAACACACATGAAAAATATATAGAAAATTTTAAAGATGGTAAAAATCATGAAGGAAGAGAAATTATCTTTTGAAATGACAGTTCCTTGAAAATTTGAAGAATATGAAATGCTGAGATAATAGATGAAAAACTAAAATCCAAAAAAAAATTATATTTATTGGATCAAACATAATATAATTTTTTTTGTGATTGATAGGAAGTGATATTCTGGAAATATTCATGTATCATCATAAGTGCATGAGATAGAAAACTTGTTAGCAAGAGATAAAGAACTAGTAGAAATATCTTCTAAATAAGAGTAGTTTGTAACTCCTATAATTTGAGTGATGATGATAAAAACCAATTATGGAACTATAGAATTTGGAATATTGGAAAGAAATTAGGAAGAAAATTTCTAAACATGATTATGTAAGAAACATGCCAATGTTTAATGGAAATAAATATGGTGTTTGTATAACCTGTTAGAAAGGGTAGATGGTCCGTAAAAATAATAAGAAAGTTGAAATGAATTCCACCAGACCTCTTGGACATATTCAATATACTCTTTATGATCTAATTATACATCAATCAATAAAATGATATTTTTACATTATCACTTTTATTGATTATTTCACTCGTATAACCTACATTATGTTTCTAATGAAAAAATAAATGTCTGTAAAAGTGTTTATATTTTTCACAAGGGGTGTTGAGATAGAAATGGATGTTTAAATAAAGAATCTGAAAAATGATTATTGAAAAGACTATATCAAAAATTATTTTGAATCATAAATAAATATCCATGGTAACAAACATCAGTACAAAGCTTTATACAGACCTCAAAAAATTGGAGTAACAAAAAGGAAAAATAGATGTTTGGTGGAAATGGGAAGAATTAAAATGGTTGAGTATAAACTTTCTATGTTTTACTAGAGAGAAGTTGTTAGTACTATTAGACATGTACAAAAAAGTTGTATGTTAAGGTTATAATACTACATGACTTCCTACAAAATATGGTACAAAAAAGCTTCAATGAAGTATTTCAAGATTTTTGGATGTCCTTTCTTACTAAAGATAAAAAATTCAAATCTTGGAAAATTTGATGAAAAATATGAGGAAGGAATTTTAATGGGAAATTCAACCAATGAGATAAGTTATAAATGATGGAATAAACAGTTGAAAAATTTGGTGGATTCTTATGATGAGAAAGTTGTTGAAAATCCATCTTCTATAATAAAGGTTATTAAAAATGTTTTTGAAGATGAATTGAAGACTTCCAATGAGAATAAATAAATCCAATATTAAAATAATTTGAAATAGGTAACTAATGATTTAGAATAATTTTGTGGCGAAGATAGTGTATCTATAAGAAATAATTCAAAATTTAACACCCTAAAGTGAATGGTAGAATTTGAAAATATCATTGAAAATATGAAAAATGTAATTCAGACCATGAGAAAGTTGAGACTATAAAATTAGACATCACTTATCACACAAGTTGAACCAAAATTAGTTTCATAGGCTGTTAAAAAATATTTTTTACCATCCATGTATGTAGAGTTGTATCAAATTTAGAAAAATGAAACATGGGAGCTTCTTCTATGTCCATCAGGATAAAATATTATCAGGCCAGAGTGGGTGTATAGAAACAATATGAATGAACATTTAGTAGTTTCAATAAATATAGTGAGACTTTTTATTAAATTTTTTTCACAAGTGGAAGCTATGGATTTTGAAGAAATGCTTTCCCTTATTATAAGACTTTGAATTATCAAAATGTTATTAGAAGTGGTTGCACATATTTATTATAAATTTTTTCAAATGGATGTAAAATAATTTTTTTGAAATGGTGAGATTAAAGAAGAAGTTTAGAATGAGATAACTTGTGGGTTTCATCTTGATAAAGATGTAATTAAGGTATTTATGTTTATTAAATATTTTTAAGGGTTGAAACAAGATTCACAAACTTATTACTCAAAACATGATAATTGTTCAAAAAAGTTGACTTTTTATAAAAATAATGTTGGGATACACTTATACATGAAATAATTTAACTCATGTATCATGATTGTAATTATATATGGATGATATAATTATTTTGGGGATAGATAAAATTCATGAAAAGAGTTCATTGAATAAATGAGGAAGAATTTTGAAATTTTAATGTTAGGACAATTAACTTTCTTCTTATTTTTTGCAAGTTAAATAAAAGGAGAAATAAATTTTACTATATAAATAAAATTATCCTAGGTAATTGTTACAAATATTTGGAATATTATAGTCAAATGAATTAACTACTCCTATTTCAGCTGGGATGATGATGATAAATGATAAAGCTGGAAAAAATGTGAATTCAAAAAAATTTCATAATATGATAGGCACTGTTATCCATATTACTACTTTAAGGCCTGACATTTTTTAGGTTGTGTATTTGTGTGATAGATATCAAAGTGATCTAAAGGAATATAATAAGTTTGAAGAAAAAATAATTCTTAGGTATGTTAAAAGAGAAAATTAACATGATATTTTGTAAAAAATAAGCGATGATGTGAACTTTCATTGATATATGGATATTAATTTGATTGGGTATTACTATGATATAAAATCATTATTAGGAATAAAATTTCACTTGGGATAACGTTGTGTGAGTTGGAATTGTAAGAAATAGAGTTTAGGGACTTTGAGCATAGTGGAAGTAGAATATGATTCCACCACTCAGGCTTGTACAAAAATAATTTTGATAAAAGATCAGTTAGAAGATTTGAAAGTGAAAGTTTCTACACCATTGAAGATACTTTTTGATAATTTGAGTGTCAAATTTTATTCTAAAAATCTTGTATAATAATTGAGATCAAATAACATTCATATTAAGTATCACATCATAAAAAAATTACTAGTGGAGATTTTATGCTAGAATTTAATTCTATAAAATAAAAAATTTCTAATTTTTTCAAAAAATCAATTCCAAAAGATAGAATTTTGGAGTTGAGGTTGAATCTTATTGTTCATCCTTATCCAAAAAATTCATAATGTTCATATATAATTTCCCCACCTTGCTTTGGATTATATTGAGAAAGTGGGAGAGAAGGTTACAAATTCTATACGGATAGAATATACAACATTATCTTATTAAGGGGGAGATAAAGTAAAATTTCTTTTGAAAATGATTCTAAATTTTTAGTTACTATATTAGGGGGAGATAAAAATAGAGGGAGAGTAAAAAAATTGAGAGTAGAGAAGAGATAAAAGTGAGGTGGATTTTATCTTTTTATGACAAAAAAATTATCTTTTTAAAGAGGGATGTAATTCAACCAAAAACATTACTTTATCTAGTAGTGTGGTTTTAGGAAATTTTATTTGAAAAATGTTCTCAATTTATTAATGGTTTTGAGAAATTATTTTTTTGGATAAAAATAAGATGTGAAAATTTTGAGTGTTGAAAAAAATGATGAGTTAAAAAATTTGTTAATGAATGTTTCTAGAAAATAAGAAAGAAGAGATACACTGTTCAGACTCAACCATGATAAATCCTTAGATATTAAAATACATGGTGCTAAAATGAAAGAAGGAGAAACCAACAAAAAGGAGAAAAAGAAGAATCTTTATGGTGAAAGTTTAGTTATCTCTTTGATGAATGTAGTATAGGCCACTTTTGAAAATGATTTTTTACCAAATCCAAATTTTGGATTGTATTTTCAAGAAAAAATAAATTTTTATACTAATTTTCTCTCTATCAGGGACAAAGGAAAAGTGGTTATTGTAGAAAAATAATTGGTTATTTTTGGGAAAGGTGATTTAAGATCAGAGTCACAAATTCATGAGATTTTAAGAAATTAAATGAAAGAAGGTGCTATAAAATAGACATTCTAGAATAATATAGTGAGGGTATTCAAGAAGTTAGTGTGTTTAATGAAATAGAAGAGTATCAAGAAGAATAAGAACAAAAAGAAGAAGAATAATAATAATAATAATAATAAGTAGAAAAAAGAATATTTAGAAGAAGTAGAATAGGAAGAAAGTCAAAATGTTGATTAAGAAGATCATACTTCTGATAAGCTTTCCTTGAGGATTTCACTATCTTCCTCAAAAGAAATATCATATTTGGGAAATAAACAAAGAAATATGTTAGTCAAGATAAAAAAAACTTCCCATTAATTCATGAAGTCATATCATTATCTAAGGAGGATGAAGTAGATTAGAACTAAAAAGTATAAGGTAGTAAAAGGATTAATGTCAATGCTATTTATATTTCTAATTGAAATAAGGATAAACAAATGATTGAGAAATAATGTTCAAAGAAATACAGAAGGAAATAAATTCAAGGAGAATTCGAAACCAATCGCATTATTCCTCTTGAGTATCAAGAATATAATCAATCAGATCCAGGTAAAACAACTTATTTGGAAATAGTGGAAATTATTTTTAAAATATTAAAATGGAATAAAATAACTATTACTTATTTCCACAAATCTATAATCTTGATGTTAGATGATTTAGGATTGTTTTAATCAAAAAATTTATCTGACAAACATGATGATTAATAATGTGACTAAACTATAAACTTATTTCAAAGGTCATCAATATTTCAATCAGATTAATATAAAATCATATACCAAAATTACTAAGTGGTCTCGAAAATTCAATACTGATCTTAATAATTTTGATGATTATCTTGAAGATATAAGGAAGTAATGGAAAGAAACTACAAAACAGTCTACCAGTTAATGAAGGATGTGATAGAGAGAGTAAATTTTGATCAATCATTCAAAGATCAAATTGACTACCATACCAAGACTATAAATGAGTTAAATGGAAAGATGAGATATTTCAAGGATCAGATAAGGAGACTAAAAATTATTAATGAGTAAGTTAATACTCTAAACGATAATTTTTTTCAAAGAATTTAGAACCAAGAAGAATTTATTGATGTTCAGGATGAAAAGATTCATATTCAACAGGAATGGTTATAGGATTTGAAAAAAAAGACCAGTCTCAAGAAGAATTTATTATAAATATGGAAGAACATGGGAAATATTTCAAGAAATTGAAGAAAATATTGATATTCTTTATGCTGATGAAAGATTAATTTTTTTTCTTAAACTCATATTTTATCACTTTAGATCCAATTTTCATTGAAATAATTTTTCATATACTTAATTTTTTTATAATATCTTTTAATTCTTAATTGGTTGAATATTCATTCATTCATTTTAGATGATTAAATACATTATTATTTTGTTTTATATAGTTGTTTCTATAAACCTCATTAGGTATTTCAAATATTTTCCAAATTCCTTTTTGAAAATCAGAAAAGGAAAAATTGTTTAAGTAAATGAGAAAATACTTATAAAGAAGAGAATATGGTCCTTAGGGGAAGTTATTATCCTAATGGGGAGTAAGTTGTATTCAGCATTATATTCAAATTATTTATAATCTCAAGGGGACATATGTTTTAATGTTTAATTGTAAATATGAAGTTCTAAAAAAGAATAATGGACTTATGTTTTTCAAATTTATTTTCTATTTGTGTCTTGGGTTTTTTGATTTAAAAAAAAGAGGATACTGTTGAGTCAAAAGTTTCATTTTGACTTTTCCATTCCTTTTGTCTTGGAAATCAAAAAATATCTATTAAATTCTTAATAACTGATGCTTTCATTTCTAAAGTATTTTAAGAATTATTTTTCTGAAAATATATATGTTTTACCATACATAGAATTAGTTTTAAATTATTCATCAATATAACACTACTTTATTCATTACAGTTACCGTAATGAGTATGGAACTGATAATGATTGGAATTACCTTTATCAAATCAGATTTAAAGACTTTTTGTCTTCTCTTAATCCTATTATTTTGTATAATCAGACTTTAAATTAGAACTGATAGCCTCAAAATCATACTCATAAAGAAATTCTTAATGACATTCAATTAGAAAATCCATTGGGTTTATCTATGTTTAAATTTTGAATATGGAAAATCATATTCTGTTGTAATGGAATAAAGTTTACACTAAAAATTGTGCATATAAAAAAACATTTTACATTCTATTAAAATAAAACTGTTTAAGTTCCAAGTGTCCAAGTCATCATAAAAAACTTATTGAAATATGATTGTTGGAGGATCAAAATGAATATTGGTGAGTTGCTTATAAATACACAGTCATTTAATGATTTTAAAGTGAATTTCTGATCATTTACATTTTTAAAAATCTTTGTGTGAGGAAGATATAAATCTTAAAAGAGTAAAATAATTATTATTTATATTTATAAACAATTTGAGTTTATTTTTTATAGTCATAAAAAATGATCGCGTGAATATGATCAATTTCTCATGCGGATAGAGAGACATACTGATCGTCGTATTGAGGGATGTTGTGGATATGAAGAGAGAGAAAATTTGACAATCGTATAGAGGGATTGTGAGGATAGTGAGATAGGACGATCATCATACTGAAGTATCTTGGGGATAGTAAGATAGACTAAATATTGTATCGAGGGCTTTCCCTGGAAAGGGAAAGACATACATTCTTTTAACTATAAAACAAGGGAGCTTTATCCTAGGTTATTAGATACCCTACTCTTTTGGAAAAATGTTGTGTATTCATTTGTATTACTTGTTTTATTTCAAGACTTTTATTTTCGCTACATTTAATACAAAGTGATACTTTTATATTAATATTTCTATTTATAACTTATTTGTCATAGTAGCTTTGATTATGATACAATTTTTCTACCCTGTATTTCTTTTTGAATATGTTATTAATATTATTATGATTATATAAGTTTTAATATAGAATAACTACTTTTTTTATTAATATGATACATCATAACTATTATTATTATGATTCATTCTGTATTCATTTTCTAATGTGAATAAAATTAATCTTTGATTATGTTACCACCACATAATAATTGTGATTCTATACACTATGAAGGTGGAATCAATTTCTTGTTATTACATGTGACTGACATATAGAAATTTACAAGATTACGATATTTTTATCAGACTCAAGGGACAACCCTGATCACTATTAAAATACTTAAGAGGTTTTGTGAATAATATTTGTTTAAACTTGTTAAAAAAAAGCTTTTTTGAAGAATAAAAATGAATTTTTCTGAACTTACAATTCACCCACACCCCTCTTTTATTTATCCATATTCATATACATTTTGATCCAATAATAACTTGTTATGAAACTTATGAATGTTTTTATGAGAGTTTTTTGAAAATATTACTTGAGCGGGAAATAATGAAAATGTCATAATGTTTGAAAGACTCAAAAAATACATTATAAATCTGATTATTAGATGACATTCATTTAATTTAATTTCATCACAAAATATTTCAGGATACAATCACAAGTTTTTAGGGGAAAAAAGTAAAAACTTATTTCTGGACAAACATTTCAGAAAATGATGTTGCGAGAATGTTTTGGGATAGATTTGGTGAGTCTATAGAAGAGGAAGAGAAGTGAAAATGATTTGATGTACGAAGGATGAAATTAAGGATGGACAATTTTTGTTAAACCTTTCCAAATGAAGGTGATCATACAAACCAAACATAATCAATCTGATTGATTCACTAGTGGAAAATCATATTTGAGTGTAAGTTTTTTTTATTTTTAACGTTATGTTTTAGTGGACGTTGATCTTAATGTATTTAAAAATAATAGTTTCAAAACTATTGAAAATTTATATCGAATATTAAACTAAACATTAATTTAAGTTATTTTTAAATGTTTGTTTTATAATTTTAACAAATTAAAAAACAAAAAAATAAGACTTTCCATGTCATTTTTATAATAAAATCGATGTGGATATATTATAATAGGAATTTGAATGTCAGTTTTTTGTAAAATATTGATGTGGAAATACACATTAAAAATAGGTATTTTTTTAAAACCCGTATCTAAATTTCTTTAATTTTTATTCTGAAAAAATTTCTATAGGAATTTTGATGTCTGTCTTGGAAACAAATCATGGAATGTGTCTTTTGTTGTCATTTTTTTACCAAAAATCGATGTTGAAAGAACTAAACTTTTGATTCTACATCGGTTTATAAAAATCCAACTTGGAAAGTATGAATTTCTCTTTTAAAAAATCTGGTTACAATACATGCACCAAAAACATCTAAAATCATATAAAAACATAAAACACACTAAATTAAAGTAGATAAAAAACCCTTTAAAAAAAACATAATATACCAACTTGAAGGTGAATACTATTAACTAAATACTCAGAATTTAAGCATTAATTAAAATAGTCAATCTAAAAACATAAAAAAACCCTTTAAAAATAGAATTGACCTACTAAATCTGGAAAAATATTGTCTAAATACTGATTTTTTAAACATTAATTAAAATAAAAATACATAAAACATCTAAAACCCTTTAAAAATAAATAGAATATTCCAACCTAACAAAAAAAATGATTTTTTAATTCATCAATTTGAATCATTATTGAAAGGATATCTACCAAATAATATAAAATTTAACCAGTATTAAACAATAGTTTTCAAATAAACATTGAATATGGGTAAGTTATTCCTTTTTTATGACTCAACATCGTTAAAAATATACAATAAAAATGGATGTTTGAAGATTAAAAAATATAATATTTTGATATAAAACCTAAAATAATTAATATAACTTACATTATCAAATTAATTCATCATCACATTTGTGATTATCTCAAACATGAATCTTAAAACATAACAATCAAAATCCAGCCTTCCTTTTTTTATGATAACCCTATGGATATGAAAAATTAACATGAAAATAAAAACCAAAACACACAGGAACACACACACACACACACATAATATAAAATATACATTATATAATATAAAATATATTTAATATTAATTTAATGTATTTTATTTTATTAGTGCTGGTATCGACAAGTTATCATTATCAATCCATTCCCATGACCTGTATTTTCTAATATCGACTATAAAAACATATATAAATTATAAGAATAATTATAGATAAATAAATTATAAACAAAAAAAAACTTATTAACAATGTTTCTAAAATATTTAAAAACTCCACCAAATAAAGAGAAAAACTAGTATAATTTGAATTCAGGTGGTAAGAATACGCCCAACATCCAATGACCACTATAATATAAAAAGTTTAAAAATAATGACATTTCGATGAAAATTATTTCATAATTTTCTTAGACATATTACCCATCAAAGAGTGGAAAAAAACAACACCAAATATTCTTATTTTCTAATATTACACATATATATGTTTATATATTTGTGTGTAATGCTATAATCATTATCTTGATATTTGATAGGCATTGAAATGAATTCAGGATTTATAAAACCCTAAACCAAAGTGGTCACATTTTTATTAAAAAGTGTGGGTAGATAACAAATTAAATAATTAATATAGTAAGTCACTTAAAGTCATATTGATTTAAAAAAAGAAAAACTGAAACACAAATTTACTTACATGGAAAACAACTATAACACAAGTACACTGAGCTCATAAAAAATAATTAGATCCATGATATTGTTTTTGAATATACTCAATGGATATTCTCCTTTTCAAATATCATACATAATATAAAACTCATAAATATTATCCATGGAAAAATAAATATGGGTTAAGTTTTTTAGCTGATGATAAATATTATAAGTATATGAGGTTATTGGTTCCTGATCCTTCTATTTCTTTAGTACTTATTCTTTTTATTTTTAATACTGCAATATAATTTAAATATAATAAATCATTATAAGTAATTTTCAATAAAATTTAAATAATATTTAAAAAACAATTCATACCTCATATGTTTGTTGATGAAGAAGGCTAGTCGGCCAAAGAAAATATTCACCCACTTATTCTCCAATTCTGGTAACCTCTTATGTAGGTAGTGGTAGTAGAACATATATACCATTAATATCATGTAATAATGATCTTACCTCACCCAACTACATAGTCTTCTTTTGTAGAAAATACCCCAAAAATAGTTTTGACTATATATGCTACAATACATACATGGGGTTCTCTAACATACAACTCATAATATAATGTTGGGTCCGAATGAGGAGGCTGAGGATCTCAGTAGTTATGTCACACTAGCTATGATTTTCACATCATTTGTTCAAACATGGCTTGCATAGTTGATTTAATTTGATATCCCATGAACTGTTTTAGGTATTTAATCTCATATATTAAGGAATCAATTTCTATGTCCCTCAATTTCTTAATTTTAAGAACAAAGATTTTTGAATACGAACACCTATGTCATATACTCTTACATGACCGGGGTGTTCTATATTTCCTAAAGTATTAGAAAAAAATTCCATCATACCCTCACAGATAAATGTCAACTATACTAATTTCTCCTAAAGGTCATCCTAAAATGATATATTAAAATGTTATATTATATCTATTAATTTAGAAATATAGACATTCAAGTAAAGTAAAAAATAATTCCTTATAATCATATCATCTAATTCCTTAGATAAATTTGTAAGAAAAATTTCATTTTCCCCCTCTCACCCTTTTCCACTTTTCTTGGTGAGTGAGGAGAGATGGATCACTGAACTTGAATTATTCTAAAAAGCTACTATATTTAGTTTATAATTCAACAAAATTTTCAACGATCATTTTATCCTTATATAAATGATACCCTGACATGATAATGTATGAGGGTATACGTTTTAAAACATGATCTCTTAGTGATATATCCTTGAGGCATATTACATAAAAATAAACTAATATGTAATAAAGAAAAATAGAATAAAGTTTATAAAAATATCATAAATTTTTCATCATATCGACCGATAACAAATTTATTCTATGTCTTTAAATCTAGAAACCCATACATGAGGCATGGTTTTTAATATTTTAAATATCCATGAACATAATTTTTTGTCAATTTTATTTTAAATCTCTCCATAAAACAACCAAAAAATATAAAAATATTTTCTTAATTTCTTTTGTTTCTCAGATTTTGAATGTAATCTGTAATTTAATACATTAAATATTTGTCATATAAAATATTTGATATTTAAATAATGTTATAAAAATAAATCAATTGATATATTTTTCGTGATGTACTCCCGCAACTGCTCTTTCATCATATTACTACTGGAATTCCAATCAAGACATATAATTTTAGTCATAAAACAAATATAAATATAGGTATAAATTATAAAAGGCATTTCATTTTGTCCTTTTCGGTCATTATTATCAAAAAAATTAATTTTTATCATCTTCTCTCCATGAGAAAGTGAAATTTTGGGTAAATGTGTAATGCCACATCTACTAACTATATGAATTATTTTGTTTATAGAAGAAAAATATTATATATTTGTAGGAACACCAGAAATCCTGCAAATATTTTCTTTTAAAATCAAATGATTAATTTTATAATTTTTTTTAATATTAAATAGTTTATAATATGAAATAAACAAAAATTTACCTTGAAAAATGTTCCACTATATCCATTTCTTCAATTGAAATAGATGTTTGTAATTATATTATATATAGCTTCATATTATTAGAAAATTTACCATTTAAAAACACTGAATAAAAAAATATGTATGTGTGAAAATATTTTCATGCATGTGTAAGTTTCAAAAAAAAGACACGATTATAAATGAAAATCTATGAAACTTAAACTATTAAATATAGGAATCAATTCTAAATGGATAAAAGTGATCAACATTTATAAATTTAAATATCATAGTGACAAAAAAGTGTAATTAAATACATATATTTAACAAAAACCTAATGATTTTCGTCAGGGTTTTAAATCACAAAATGTTTAACCATGGCGATTGAATATAAAATTGGGCTCAATAATCATATAAAAATCAATATATATAAAATTAAACCACCAAAATTTAAAAAATAGAGTTTTTTAAAATGTAATTTTTTTTAAAAAAAATTATTTACTTGATTAATTAGAAGTATAATTTAGTGTTTTCTCATATCCCTTCTTGATTATTGTTTCATATAGCATGGACTATTTATGTATTATAGTAATTGTTATCATCCAGAAATCATTTAATAGATAAAGAATCCTCTCATAAATCTATAACATCATCATCATCTTCATTACCCAAATGAATTATATTCCCTTGAAAAATGATATAACAATGATAAATTAATAGATCAATAACATACAATATTTTCTTTTCACGTGTCTCCATGATAAATTTATTCCTCTTTGCAATAAAATATTTTCAAATAAATGAGATTAAATACATAATAATAATGTTTCAAACCATTTTTAAAATCAACCTATTTACACTTAAACATTATTATTCAAAATTTACTATAATCAATTAACCATAAATCCTCAAGAACTCCAAAATACATCATTAATGCAGGAATTTGGTATTTATTATTTGTACATGAAAAATGCAGTGCTTCAGTAATGACCATTACCCCACTATTTTGAAAATTACTCTTGTCATCGTGATTTTTTTTCATAAAATGTGTAACTATTACTAACAAAGCCAGGACATGAGATTACATTAAGAGAAAGTCCCCCTGCCTACAATTTCAATGTTTTTGATGATGATAAATCATTATTGAATTTCTATTTAAACCATTGAACAAATATAATTTAATGCTCAATCAGAAACGAATTTTCCTTTAGTTTTTAATATTATAACTTTAATCCAATAATATGTGATGACATATATGGTTGAACCTCATCTATGTTGTTCAAAATGTATAAATTTTCATGTAACACTTCCTCACATGGAAGGTAAATTACTTTTAATCCATAAATACGTCTACCATCACTATAAACTATTCAATATTGAGATATAGGAAGATCTATATGCACCTCTTCATGAAAAAAAACACAATCACATCTTATAATACATATTTTTGAATAATATAAGCCTCTATTCAATGTGGTTTTTTAAAATATCCCATTAAAATTTTCATATACCTTTCAAAATGATACATCCAACATCAATAAAAAGGTACCTTATATTATTATCTCACACTAAAAACTCATGTAGAAAAATATTCTTAAACATCAATAATTTGAAGCTGGTTTCTCATAAATGGATGAAAAATATGATTTCATATACTTTTTGTAATTTGTTTTAAAAAAAATGACACAAATAATTTTACATTTTTTACTATGTTTTAGTTTATTTCATATGTTTCAATTTGACTAGTCGTGGTGCTAAAAAGGAGTTACAGATTAAAATTTATGGATGTTAGAAGTTGATTTTTTCTATGTGTCGTCTTAAAGAAGTCCAACATTCAAATTCCATAACGATTAATCCGTAACTCTATTTTAGCTGCATGACCAGTCAAATTGAAGCTTATGAAATTCTATAAAACATTGTAAAATAAGTAATTTTTTGGGATCTATTTTTATGAAAACTGATGACAAAAATAAATTTTAATCAAATTTGATGTTGGATTTTTTAAAAACCGAATACATAATTTTTTTTTTAATTTTTGGCATCAAATTTTAAATAAATCAACCTGAAAAATATATTTTTCTAACTTTTTATCATCATTTTAATTAAAAAATGGATGCTAAAAATATTTTTTTACTTTTTGGCATTGGTTTTTAAAGAAATCGACGTGAACAATAATTTGTTTAACTTTTTAGCATCATTTTATTTAAAAAACGGCCCCAAAATGATATCAATTGGAATTTTTTTGCATCAGTTTTATAAAAACACAACACCAAAAAACCATTTTAAATTTTCTTTTATGTCGGTTTTATACAAAACTAACACCAATGAGTATTCTCAAATACACGAGATTAGTATTTCATTTTTTTCACAATTGGCATTTAACTTTTTAAAATCCTGCCGACATTTTCATACAAATCTATTGGAAATATTTTTTCATACCATATAAATTAATTTTCTCCTTCGTTAAACATTTTTGACCTCTTTAATTCAATCCATTTTTCAATGTGGCTTTAATCATTGATTTGAACAAGGTATATATTCTAATAATTTATTTTCTATCTTATTATTTTCCTTCATTTATAAACAGCTCGATTAGATTAATTATAATTATGATTTATTCTTATAATAGAATTAAAAATATAAAACATCAGGAAGAGATTTACCAACTGAGGTGTAAATTTCATTATCGATCACCGTTTTCATTGTTTCATGAGTTGTACCCTAAATATAAGAGATATACTAATAAACAATATATCATTCTGATGAAAACACCTAACACGATTGAAATATGTTTGAAATATTTTGTTTATTTTATTTCATTTGGTGTATGTGATTTCCATTCATTTTCTCATGTTTTCATTGAAATGATTTCTATCAATCAAAACACTAACATATTAAACTTCCGACGACCATAAATTTTGATATTTAACTCCGTTTTAGCTTCACAACCAGTCAAATAGAACCTCGAGAAGTGATCTAAAACATAGTAGAAAAAAATAATTATTGGCATCGTTTTTTGTAGAAACTGATGCCAAATATTTTTTTAAAACTTTTTGGTGTCATTTTTTGAGGAACAAAATGCCAAAAATGCTACCGAATGGTTTTTTAGCACCTGGTTTTTATAACCCAATACTAAAAAACAAATTTATTTCCTTTTTGGCATCGATTGATAAAAAATGACATCACATTTCATGTTTTTTATGCCAAAGTATTCATTTTAGGTTAAAAAACAATGTTAAAATTAAAAAAAACTTACATTAAAGACTATTTTTCTATTAGTGAAATGAATAAAATGGTGAACCATTATATAAAAAATGTTAGTGGGAAAAACATTTCTAGTTTCCAAAGTATTATATTGTCTTAATTCTTTAACACATCTAAAAAATTTTGATTAATGAAATAACTACAAGTGTATTTGAAAAAATAACATAACCTAATGATAGTCTTTTTTATTAGGGCCAACAATATAACATGTTGTGCGACTAATAAAAGATATAGTATCAATAAATGATAGTCATGATATTTAAAAAATTATTAATTTTAAATCCTTATATGCACTAAAATTATTAACATTTTATGAATATCCGCTAGGTACTTCAAAACCATTCAAAAACTAAAAAATCATCTTCTCACTCTTTATTAATGTGTGACAAGATGGGTGTAAATATGTTCTGTTTTCTTTCGTAGTAGGAGAAAACAATAGATGTATTCCCATGGATATCATGTCCTATCTAACATGAAATCCATCTATGTTTTCATTTATGTCTATTCTAATGAAATTGTCACATATTTTTGTCTCGGCACGAATGACATTAATGTTATGTATTATCTATAAAAACTCAAATAAGAAGTTTGAACAAGATAAAGTTTTTCTCAAATATATTTTTTGTTGAAAAAATAATCCTTTCTTTCTAGATGTAAAACCAATACTTTTTAACCTCTCATAGTATTATTCAGCTAAAAATTGTTGGGGGAAGATTTTAATAGAATAAAAAGTTAAATTCTTTTTTTAATCTATGATAATGATGATCATTTCAAAAAAAACTCTATGTTAAATGTATATTTTATTTCTTCCATTCTGTAATTGATAAAATTAAGTGTCTTATTCAGAAATTGTAAATTCTTTATGTATCTTAACATAATATCTATATATGTTTCCTTTTGGAGTAAACTTTTTAATAGTGAACCTTATCATAGCATGTATAAGGAAAATAATCCTTCTTTTAGGCATAAAAAATTAGAAAAAATGTATCCTATATAAGTTTTAAACCATCAATTAATGAGGAAAGATACACATCAATATCATTTCCTAGTTGTTTTTATTAAAAAATAATCAACCTCATCATAACATAATTTTTTCAAATATATCTATATGGAAAAGTTGTAAAAGACAAAAAATGGTTATGAAATATGTTGGATAATAAGGATTTGATTTGGATTTATTTGATCTATTCATAGTCTTATTGTGATATTTCTTGCTCTACTTCCAAAATCAAGAAACTGTTTATACAATATCTTCATATATAGTAAATCGGGATGGTGATATTAGTTTACATAATAGTTTTTCTCCTCTATATTACATCTTAAATTTTTTTCATCATTTGAATTTGGAAATTTTTACTTCAAAAGAGGAAATATTAGAAGGTTCTAAATTTATTTAGCAAGAATTTTGATTTCGATATGTGAGAATGAAAAGGATTTGAATTATTCATTAATATTATATTATGATGTCCCCCATTTATGAAATTTGGATCATGATTTATATTCCTTCCTTTAAAACAAACAATCATTGGGAATGTATGTATGTTTTTATACCCCAATACCATTTGAAATAATATTTTCTTTGCATCATAATTAGAATTTGGATGTCTATTACCTTCTATAAGTAGTGATTTTAAAAGTTCAAACATATTCAAAGAATATTTAATCACTCCCCACATTTATTTCATTTTAGTTAACTAATGTAAACATTATTATAACCCTATGAATTTAGTCTGACTTGAGAATAGTGGTTTCCCAGAGTCTTCAGAAAATCATTCAAAAATGAATTTTTTTCAATGGTTTTAATGGATATATCATGGATTAATTCTTCAATACCTTCCTCCATATTTATCTGAATATTTTCATCAATATTATATATTGAATATTATATTATTTGACCACGCCATATCCAACATATATAATTATCTTTAAAACATATAAAATTAAATGATCCTTGATTTCCATAGAATTTAACATTATCATATTCAAACACATCATGCATGGATATAAAATAAAATCTTTGTTTTGATGATTTTGTTTATAAAATTCCAAGAAATCATCAACTCCTTTCTCACATTTATCATTTTTTATTCATATATCTATCCAATTGTAATCCATTAATTGCTTTATAACACAATGTAAAATATGAATATACTAAAACATATAAATATTAACAAATATAAGTAGATAGATATATTTTTAACATAAAAAACTATAATCAAATAAATAAAATTTTGATAACTATCTTATCATGATAAACAATTTTTACATTATGATAAAAACTTATCCCTGAAAATTTTAAATACAAGTGATTAAGAATGTATAAAAATAGATAATTTTAACATGTATAAATTTTTAATAAATCATTTATCTTAAAAAACATTTAAAAATTAAAAATAAATTAATATAAATAGTAATAATCAAAAGTACATATATCAATAAAAACATAAATGAACAAAAAATGTCTTTAATCAAACACATATTATAATGATAATAAATTTATAAAAAAATAAAATTATAAATTAAAAATTGTTCTATAAAAACAAATTACAGTGAAACAAAGTTTATAATCATAAAAAATTTATAACAATAATGAATTGATAACAAAATTATAATAAAAAAAATACATATAAACAAATGAATGGATGTATAATATTAATAATTAAAAAATAATTAATTTATCTTCAAAAAATAAAAAATAACTTACAAAATTTGGAGGTCGATAATGAAAAATATATCCTGAATTTTGATGAACTTCCTAGAATTCAATAGAAACATGATGAGTACTATAATATGGAAGAAAAACATTTTAAAAAATGAATTAGAAAAAAAATAAAAAAAAACCCTGAACTACGGTTGTTGGTAGGCTGTAATAGGGTTTTTGATTACTAAATATTATCATGGATCATGAAAAAAGGATAAAGTATGAATCATTGAAGGTAATTGATCATTAAATGATGATTAACATTAACTTATAGAGGAGTTTGATCATCTTCAAAGGTTTTCAGGTAGCATTGTTGCCATCATAAGTTGATAGTAAGAGGGACTTGAAGGAAAGTAAATGAGGGATTTGGTATATTTTTAAAGTACGTTTATCATCAGGTATTAAAATCAATGATAAAAAAATGTATTTTATTACTTTTCAAATATCATTTTTATAAAATCAACATTAAAAGGTCTTATAAAAAACATTAATGTAATTTTTATATAAATCCAACATTAAAGGTTATTCATAACACCTTTAAGTGTCAATTTTATAAAAAACCAATGTTAAAATTTCACCATATAACTTTTATTGTTAGTTGAAACGAAAATGATGTTAAAACCCTAAGGTTTAAGCCAATATTTCTACTAGTGATTTTTGGATGAACAAAATGATTTTTTATGAAGTTTTTGTAAGTAAAATTGGTGTTACAATGTTTCAGATTGGATGGTAGGAAAGAAGTTTTCATGTTGTGTTTTTATAGTATTTTAAAATGTGGAAGAAATTTAAAGTGGAAATGAAAGTCATATTTGAATATCTATGAAAATGAAAAGTAGGAAAACAGCTTTTTCTCTAAACATATATTTAGGGGGGAAATTACAAACATACAATTTCTGTATGAAATTTTTTAATATGTATGAAGTTTGACCTAATGAAAAGTAACTGTATGGAGATGCAGATTAGTTAAATAAGATTTTTTTATCAAAAATATTTATTGAAGAGAAGATGAATATGAAATAATATATAGTTATGATTATAAAAACAATTCCTGATGAAATTTTTTAAATGTAATTTCAAACACACATTTTTTTGATAGTGTTTTCTTAATAAATTTAACATAACTTTGTAAAGTTATAATGTACTATAATGTTCTTATGAAATTTTTTTTGGTTGTAAATATAGATTAAAAATACAATGTCTTGAGGAATTAATTTACATATATTTATAAGGAAATTTAAATAAAGTTGGAAATGATGGATAATTCAAGAAGATCCCAAAAGATTCTAGAATACTCTAGAAAATGTGGGAAGGTTTCAACAAAATTGTTTTAGTGGGAAAATGAAGTGGTGTTCTCATCTTTTACACTTTTAGAAGACCTATAAATAGACGGTGAAAAGTAAATCTTACTTATGACTGAAAATCTGAAAAAATATAATCTTTTTAAGTAATTATGTCAAATGTGAGTTTCTAATCAAACATCAGTATTTTTGTTAAATAATAATTCCAGAAAGATGTTTTCATTATATGATCAAAAAAAATTTAGTTCAGGAATTGAATAGGGAAAGACCAGATAGAGATTTTTAAAGTAGAGTTTGGGAAGTGAGTAGTTTTTTTTAATTAAGATTAATCTAGATTTTGTATATGGAACAGTTTATGTGAGGTGTAACTAATGGAGTTTATGAGACATATGCACACTGAACAACCTTTTTTCAGATGGATAAGAAATTATATAAAAAGATAAGATAGAGAATTCTAACATACCTTTATGGGAGATGAATTTACAAAAGTACATACATTTTGTGTTGGCTTGTGTTTTTGTTAGAAAAAATTTGAAATATGGAGGGTGTCAGTATAATCATACTTATCGGAAGATAGAAGGTTTCTAATAGTAATTTAAAGAAAAATTTGTATTCACTTAATGGAAATAGTGATTTTTATGGAATCATGGGAATATACATGTAAATGATGTAGGTTCTCACAAAGAAATTGAAACTTTTAAATCTTTTGTGCCTTTTTTACTTTCCTATATTTTCATGCTTGTGAGATTTGTTTTAAAAAACTGATAAGGAAATTAATCTATTAATTTATAGTGGTTAAATTTCTTAAAGATAAAATTTGTAAAAAGGATACCACTTATTCAACCCCCTACCCCCATTCTCATTGGTTGAAATGATATTACAAACTCAATATAGTTTTAACATGTCGTACTATATGCTTCAGTTTAATATGAATTTAAAAATTAAAACTTGAACATTAATTAATTAGGCTTTTGGTAATTATCAGTACTAATATCAGTTTTCAATCTTCCTACTTTTATTTAATATTCTTTGTGTTAAACATCATTTTTTTCATATTTCAATATATGGGTCAATTTATTTACAATAAAATTCATTTGAAAAAAATTATTTCAATTTCATGAATTAAAAATATTTTTAATTATATTTAATAAAAAGGTAGTTTCACAATTTTCATGAATCCTGTTTCGTGAGTTAATAATTTTTTCATTTCAGTAGAATTTTTTTTTGAATACATTTATATGTTATATTCAAACTCTTGGTTCAATGATCTATCTTTATTGAATCAACCCACAATTTTGTTTACAACCACTTTTAACAAAATAATCATTATATCATCAAATGGAATTTATTTTAAATGCTCATGTATTGAATATATATATATATATATATTTGTGTGTGTGTGTTTTATACATATATATTCTATATATATTCTATATATATATATTATAAATTAGGTACATGTGGTAAAATTACATTAAACACACACACACCACACACACATGCTATAAAGGAAGGTCATAGCCACCCCTCCCCCATAGAGATAGCCCACCCATCAAGACTTTATTTATTGAGTACATAGCCAGAAGGACCAGTGAGAACGAATCCAATTACATGGCCCAAAGGCCCAAAAATTGACCTGAAGGCCCAGTTCAATGAGCATACATCATACTGAATGTGTCACCATGCCTATATCATGCCTCTATCATTACCTTCCTACATCATGTATCATGTCTACATCATTTCCTTCATACGTCTTTCCTGCATCACCACCTATCTGAATAGATCGATGTCTTTGCACAGAAGAAGTAATAGGTCAATAAAATGGCAAGGTAACATATTTTTAAGGTTTATTTATGAGTAATTCCACTATATAGGAACTATTTCTGAACTTAGGATATGGATGAATGGAATAATAAATTTCTTTCACTTGTGTGTACTATTTAATTTTTAATCATGTTTTATATGAATGTTGGCTTTGTGAAATTCATCTATAAATAGATGTTTGAGAATAAATCTTAATGACGAATTGTAATTGAAAAACTTTGAGGTGTATTTGTACACATATAATGGTCAACTTCATGGAAACAAAATTTTTTTGGGTATGAATTGTTTATAATTTCAAAATATGCATTCACTATTTTTAGAATTATATATTTTTTTTGAACATGAAATTTTCTACCCCGTTGACTACATTTTCTTTTATGCATCTTATATAGTTTTTTTATGGTGTATTGAGTTTGATTTTGGTAAGAATATGTCCCATATTACTTTTTCAGTCATAAGAGGGTGCATGGTTACTCAGATGATAAAAAAAGGTTGGTGTTATTTTCTTATATTTATTTGATATGACTATAGATTTATTTAAGAGAACAATTTCAAATTAGACTTAGTAAAATTTAGAATTAGAATAATTTAATTCATCATAACCATGTATCTATATCCAAGTTTTCACGGATTTTAATCATCCTTTTACATAGGCAAAATGGGATAACACTATTGTTTCTAACAAAGCATTGTGGAAACATATAGATTTTAACGATTTGAAGAAATATAAGTAAGTTTGAGAAATAATTCCAAGAATTAATTAGATACCCACTTGCATTAAAAACACTTTTTCAATCTAAGAAAACTCAAACCTTTTTTTATTATGTTTTCATACTTAATATATCTCTAAATTTGAACATAAATGTTTAATCAAACCGCCTTTTTAAAAATTTTCAAATACATATTAATCAAAAAATTGTTACTAATTTTTCCATTAAAAATTTATACTATTATTACTTATCAAAAATATTTTTGGTGATTTTTTTACATTACAACCTACTATGTTTACATTTTAGATATATATTAAGTAAAATTTAATTTTTAGTTTATTCTGTCAAAAATTTATATCACTATTCATCATCAAATATATAGTCAAATATTTTTTAGAAGCTAATACATCCTATGAAAATTCAAAAGTTGGGATATTAGTTTCATGATTTATGTTTTGATTATAAATTATTTTTGAGGATTTTATAATTTCCTTTTCCATTTTCAATATGAATGTTCATTATTCTATAAAACGTATTGTTTCGATTTATAAACATATACAATATATTTTTAAAAAAATAATACAAAAATATTGTATTAATCGTCCTAAATTTGAAGAGGTAAATTTTTTAATAGGTACAAATATTATTCTACTAAAATTAAATATCATAATTTACTTTACTTCAACAATTGAAATGATATTTAGTATATTTTTATTCAAATTAATTAATAGAATAGACTTGTAAGAAAATGGATACTTGTAAATTTGATACCCAATACTAATTAAATTGATTAAATATATTTACAATATTTATTTAGTTAATAGAAAATTAAAAAATAGTTTATTATGTGGGTACCCCTCTTAGGATATCCTAAAGATGTTTCAAATTAGAATTATTAATTAAATGATCATATATTTATAAATGGTGAAAAAATAATAAAATGGAATTACATAGTTTGGATTTCATGTCATATTTAGAAATGAATTGTAAACTAAAACTAAATTAAATATAGTATTAATATATATATGTGTGTGATAATAAATTTATAAAAATATTTTTATTTAATTTTACATCTGAATATTGTTGATTATTTATTGGAAAAAAATATTTTTTGGTATTTAAAATAGAATATTTGAATGATTCAATATAATTAAACCATTATTCTATAATATAATAGTTTTGATTTGTTGTAATGTGTTTTAAAATAAATGTACTATAGGTCAATTATAGTTTCAAAAAAACAAAATGAATTTAGATTTGTGTAATCAAATTTTCATAGGCACTATAATCATTGTCATCACTATTTAAAGTTAAAATTAAATTAAATTGTTATTTATAAAAAATATTAATAAATTTTATTTAATTGTATTTTATTGAAAATTAAACAAATTAATCCAAATTTCTAAAATATTGATCCAAAAATAAACCTAATTTAAAAAAGTGTACAATTGGTTCCTTTTATAATGATGTCTTGGTTTCATAATTTTTTTAATTTATGTAATTATTCCCCAAAAAATTGATCATGTGAATGATTAATATGAATTAGGTTTCAATTCTAAATTATTTAAACGAAATTTTTACTATTTTTTCAACAAATGATAATTCAATAATCTATTTTCCTACACTATGTACCAACTATTTGAAAAATAATAATAAGAATCATAAAAATAAATTAATTATAAAATTTTATCTGTAGTGATTATGAAACTCATTTTAATGTTTTGTATAATAACAAACATTTTTCAATTAAATTTTATGTAGTTAGTAGTTGGGGCTTGGATTAGTGGTAGTCACCCTGTTTACTTCCACCCAAAACATAGGTTCAAAACTGAGTGGGGGAAAATTTACACTATATTATAGTAGTACTGTAGCACTTTAGAAATGTGGGAAATGTAACAAGAATTATAGCATGGTAATGTAGTAATATTATTATTCATCCCAAATGGGATTTTTGGGCCACTAAAAATGGGCCTCTATTCCATCAAAGGCCTTCAAACCTCACAGCCTTAATGCCATCAAAAGGACCTTTGGGCCCCAAGGACTATTGGCTATAGAGAAGATCAAGATCAAATTACTATAGAAACACAAAGCTAAAATTACTAGGGAAACTAATAGTCATTGTGATGGTCAAACTGGACATATATAATAAATGAGGGGTATTTAGGACAAGCCATTGGATCTTGGAATGATGCCCAAGGGCACTTTTAATCTATTAGCAATATCAGGTGTTGTGCTAGGTGAAAACATAAATTTTTTTGGGGGAGTATCTATTACAGTATAGTCAAGACATTAATGTATTTAAGGGATTTATGCCTATGAGACTTCGATACATGAAATTTAGGAATTTGTTCCTCTAAACCTTCAGTTTATGTAAGGATTTTCTCTCAACCAATTTAAAAAGTGAGATTATTTGAAAATAAAAATAAGGTATTTTCAGTGAATATATTTTATGCATTTTTGAATAATTTTTTAAACTAATATGATTCATATTATCGAAATATCACATCACTTATCATAGATCAAATATAATTTAGTTCCTCTTTCTGTTATAATTAGTTGATATAATTATTCTTTATAGTACAAAATAAAAGTATAAGGCTTTCAAAATGATATGGTAATATAAAATTTAATAGTGATTATTTTATCCCATGTTTCATCAAGATCAACACATAAGTGACCACTACATAATCATGGAAAAATTCCCAGGTTTTTTAGTTCTTTATATATGTTTTTTTAATAGTATAGTTTTATCAGCGTTAAAAATAATCACGAAAAGTAAACTTTTATCCACACTTATTTTAGTGCTGACAAAATCCAACTTCAATTTTTTTATTTTAGCACTAATCAGGAGATCCATGCAATAGAAGGTAACTCCAATACCTCATATTTCCACAAGAATGCTTCAACAAGGTAGCAAAAGAATAACATCTCTTGTCACACAAACAAAGAAGCAAGAAAAGTATCCAATAAAAAGGGAATCCATGATATTATCATTCATTTTTAAAGATATTTACACAAACTGGGTATCATTAATTTCTTATGATGTTGAATTGTTCATTGAACTAGCTTTTATGGATATAATGAACCATCATCTCACATATGAGATAACAGATGATGAAATAATATTATCTCTCAAACAAATCCATCCATCCAAAGCAGTAGGAATATATGTGTTTAATGCCTTATTCTTTGAAAACTATTGGCACATTTTCGGGACTAATATTGAAGGTCTCATGAGAGACCTTTGATCAGGTAAGGCTAACTTTTGTGCATTGAATGAAACCATTTTTAACCTCCTCTTTAATATCAAAAAACTATCCTTGGTATAGAAATCCAAGACTATCAGTTTATAAAATGTTGTTTATAAAATTTTCTCTAAAATTTTGGTCAATTTCTTATGCATTTGTTTGTATTCCATTATTTTTGAAAATTAGAGTGTTTTTTCTAAGAGGCACATCTTTGATAATTCCAATATTTCCCATGATCTGTTTTATTCCATGAAAAATTGATCTATTGCAAAAATAGGTATCATGTCTTGGAAACGTGACATGAAAAAGGCCTATAATAGGTTTTAATGGTCTTTTAATTAGTTTGTTTTGAGTATGATGGTATTTTTCTGTAAATGGATTTAGGTCATCCTACAATTTGTCACTTACGTCTCCTTAAATATTAAAATCAATAACCACATTTCATAGAGATTTAATCCCTCTAGGGGTCTTCTTCAGGGCAATCCTCTCTCCAATTTACGTTTTATTTTTCTAACTGAATTGTTCTCTAATATTATTTATGTGCCATCCAATGACAACATTTTTCATGGGGAAAAGGTTTGTTGATGAGATCTACCCATTTCTTACCCCTTATTTGCGGATGATAGCTTTATTTTTCAAGGGTCTACCCTAGAAGAATGAGACACAAACTACCAACTAATTCAGTGGTATGAGAAAGAATCTGGATAATCAATCAATCAAACTAAATTAGAAGTTTTCTTCTATTATTTTGTTACCATAAATATAAAGGATTCCCTCAATATAACCTCATGTATTCAAGTGGTTGATAAACACAATAAATATCATTGTCACCCCATGATCTTTGTATTCTCTATAAGATTTGTTTTCTCAAGCATTCTAGATAGGTTGGAAAAAAAAATCCAGTGATGGTCTTTCAAGTATGTCTCTAAAGAAGGGATGGAAACACTCATTAAGGAAGTGGAAAAAATGATTTTGTCTTATATTATGTCTCTATTTAAGATCCATTTCTTTATGAATAACCAAATATACTCCCACCACACTAATTTTTGGGTGGGGTATTAATAATTAGAGAAATAAAATTCATTGGTTTGATTGGGATAAAACATATCTTTCTAAATCTTGAAATGATATGGGATTTTGAGATATATGTCTATTCAGTAATACTGTTCTTGCAAATAAAGGGTGGAACTGGTTACTGATACACCCGATTTTGTTAAACACTTCCTCATATATTATTGAAAAGAAAAAAATGTTTTTATAAAATACCTAATGCATACATTTCCACATATATTATTGAAAATAAGAACAAGTTTTCATCAAATAACTAATTCTTAGTGGAAAAATACATTTATTTTGGTGATCTTATTTATTTTCAAGTGTTTTTTTGGCTAAAGGCACAATTTAGGTGAACTATGAGAAAAAATTACCAACTACACGATGTGTACATAACTACACATCATGTACATTCAGACTCAGACACAGATCAGCTGGACAAATACACGCCCAAGATGCTAGAAAAGAGACTATGCGCTGTGTGGGTCATACCTACATGCCGTGTACAAGCATCTAGTTGTGGTTGGTGGAATTTTACAGATATTACACACTATGTGAGGCAGAAACACACACCATGTATCCTTCAACAACTGACCGTTGGCATAGTGAAAGTCAAGGGTAGTGCAACTGGACACCTACTAAAGAAAACTTTCTACAAAAACATGTTGACGAAACTACACGATGTGTATATTAAATACATGCTATGTACTTTTTTTCTATAAATAGAGGGCTTGGTCTCCAATTTTAAAAATCATTGTTCAATACTTGAAGGAGGGAGGTTCTACTGCTATACTGCCATTTCTTCGCTACTCCGCCAATCAAATATTCTACCAAAAGAAACTCGATGTTTCTGCGATAACCACATCAGGTATCGAGGGTTCTATTGTTATATTTTCTTCCATGTATAACTAAACACCCCATGTTTTGGGGTCGTGGGTGATTAATGTGTGATATTATTTGGATTAATTGTTTTTTAGTGTTTGTTCTGTTTAATTTTTCTTATTCGTTTTCAATCATTTCTATTTATCACTGAAAATTTTGAACCAGATCAAGGGAAGAATTTTCAAGGGCTCAAAGGATGAATAACGATGCATACCTTCATGATAATTGGAAGTATTCATCGACTCACAAATGGAATGATATAAATAAATAATTATAAAATATTGAAAATCGAACCAAGGAGTCAGTTTATTCATTTCTAGACAGAGTTTACCAGATCAAGGGAGCCTCGTCACAATTAAAACTTAGAGTGTTGGGTTATCATGAACAACAAAACCTAAAAAGAAGTTTGTATAACCTCCATAATCACCGTATCCTTAACACGATCCTTTTTCTATCTACCACATTAAAAATCACTTTTGTATTATTTACCATTAATCATTAATTTTTTAATTCAGTAATCAAAATAGGTTTCATATTAAAAAAAATCCCACTCTAAATTCACCATCTTTCACTAAGTTAATTTCAAACATAATAAAATTCATGCACTCACCAGTTCTCTATGGATCGACCCTGTAATTACTCTATACTTTATTAAGAGTGGTTTATATAATTTTGGGACACTGAAAACCTACCTTCGTTGAAACAACAGACCAAATTTTGGTGCTGTTAATGGGGATTTATTCTGTTTGAGTGTTAAATTTAACTACATTTTAATTAATATGGTGAAAATAAATATCTAAAACATCCAAAAAACTATTTGTTAATACCATTTTTGTTTATTTTATTTTTCCATTTTATGACTGGGTTTTGTTTTCTGCATGTGCAGGCCCACAAGGTTCATGAATTGTCATCCCAAATAGTCCAAAAGCACTGAGTCATCGAACATTCTTTTGATTGACCCATATATCCTATGAAATTTTTTTGAGACGTTGACGTGCACTAGTGAATGAGAACAGCCAAAACTCACCACCCATAGTGAACAAGGAGGATGGAGATTTGGCCACTAAAGCTCCAATGGGGCACCCATACAAGGACTGGCAGCCTCTCACTACAGGTATGTCCGAGCAGGCCCTACAAGGAGGCTTCTTGGAGTTCATCCCAATGAACTACTGGAGGCTTCCACTACAACCCCCTATGGAGTGCAGCCAGCCCCAACAAGAGTAGAAGATATTTCAGTGGCTGTACTTCTCCCCTCAAGAGAAAAAAATATATGCCGCCTCCATTCCCTCAGCAACCACCCCCACATCATACTCTCATGGTCTACAGTTTTCCATCTATTCACAGACCTGGAATGGGCATCGTCTATCCACTAGTGCAGGCCCAACACTTCGAGATCAAGCCTTATTTCATGAAGCTAATTCAAAACAAAATTTAGTTCTGTGACCTACCTATCGAGGACCCTAATGCCCATCTCTAAAATTTCCTAGAGGTCTGTGTCACATTCCGCTACCACAGAGTGTCCACGGATGCCATTTTTTTCACCTCTTCCCCTTCTATTTATGGGATAAATTGAAAGACTTGATAAAATGTTTTCCATAGTGATCTATCCTCACCTAGAAGGAGCTAGCCTAGATGTACCTGTAAAAATATTTCCCACCCTCAAAGATGGTGACCTTGTGGAACGAAATACACAACTTCCAGCATCACAACTCAGATTTGTTGTATCAGTCATGGGAGTGATTCAAATAGATGATGTAAAAATTCCCACACCATAGACTCCCACTCTGGATGTCGGTCTAGACCTTATACAGATGACTGATGACGAACACAATGTATATGGTGGATGCTGCTGCTAGAGGTATGGTTATGAGGAAGTCCCCTGAATATATTTTCGCACTGCTAGAATAAATGTCTGCCAATAGCTTCATGTGTAATTCCAAGTTGGCCATAACAAAATGAGGTATACACAATATCGATGCCACTACTATGATTGCTTCCCAGTTGGATGTTGTGTCCAAAAAGATCGACAAACTGAATCTAAAGGGGACATCCAAAGTAAATTTGGTGAACCATCATGCGTGCAGTGAATTTGGTGATAACAACATCATGGGGGAATTATTGGGACCTACAATGGGACATTCGACAATTGAGGTGAGCTATGATGCTCAAAACTGAGGGCCGAACCAGTACCAGCAGTACCAGAACCTAGCATGTCATTAACGCCAGAAGCCAGGCTGGGGCCAACAACAGCAGAATCCTCTGCCACATCGACGACCTGGCTATGGTCAGCCTTAGTATCAGAGCCAGTACCCAAGGAAAAAACAACATCAGGAGGGCTATAACCAACAACAAGGGTATCAAAACCCTCACCCGTAGCAGCTGAGGCTGCCACCACCTCCCCCAGCTGCACATCCACCTTAGCTGGAGAACACATCAAAGATAGAGGATATCATAAACAAGTTTATATCTATTAATGAGACTAGATTATAGAATTTTGAGGCTTCCATTCGATGCTTTGAGAACCAAATCGTATAGTTGGAAACCCATTTTCGGCAAGGCATCTCGGTACAATACCGGGAAACACTGAGAAGAACCTGAGGAAGGAGGTCTATGTTTTCACACTAGAAAGTGGAAATGATCTAAAACAGAAGGAACCACCGCATCTAGGTGCACCTACACCCCATGATGATAAAGAAGGTCAAGTTACAAACCCTTCCTTATCCAAAGTTACACCAAAAGAGGCTATAAAAGGTAAAGGAAAGGATGTTATAAAACCTTTCGAGCCTTCCTTATCCTTCCTGGAGAGGATGAAGTAGAGGAAGCTGGACCACCAGTTCAGAATGTTAATGGATGTGTTTAGGAAGCTGCACATCAACATTCCATTTACAAAGGCACTAAAACTAATTCCCACTTTTGGGAAATTATTGAAGGAGACCCTCTCCAATAAAATTAAGATAGAATATTTGGGCACCGTTTCACTGACCAAGGAGTGCTCAGTGGTCATAAAACATTTGATTCCTCCCAAACTCCAGGATGCAGGTAGATTTATTATCCCATGCACTATTAGAACATGTGAGTTTGGGAAGTCCCTCTGTGACTAAGGGGATAATGCCAAACTCATTCCCTTCGGAGTTTTTAAGAAGCTAGGGCTCAATGACCTAAAGTCTAACTGAGTATCCCTTGAACTTGTTGACTGATCCATCAGATATCTGAAATAGCTACTAGAGGACGTGCTGGTAAAGGTGGGGAGGTTAATTATACCCATAGATTTCATCATCCTCGATATGGAGGAAGACCAAGAGGTGCCTCTCATTCTAGGAAGGCATTTCTTTGAAACTGGGAAGGTATTGATCGACGTACACCTAGAGGAGATATTTTTCAGAGTAGGAGATGACAGAGTCTCCTACAATGTCCTCAAATCCATCAAGAATGAATCATTATAAGATCATGAGGGCTGATATATAGTGACCACTGTGGATGATCACTTGAGTAGTAAAGGAGATTATCTATTATGTTCATCCACCTTAGATAGCTTGGTTTTTCCAAAATTCCAATTGATGAAGCACTAGAGGACTTACAATTCATAAAAGGACAGGGCTGCCACTACTAGAAGCATGCTGTTATTCTTGACATTCTAGAGCAGGAAGAGATTCAACCACTTGTACCTTCGATTTTAAAGGCTCCTGCACTAGAACTGAAGCCTCTCTCGTATTCTCTAAAGTACATGTATTTGGGATACCATTAGAAATTTCTTGTTATACTTTTTACAACACTATCACAAGATCAGGAGGATGCACTTCTATAGGTTTTGATGTGGCTAAATCAGGCTATTGGGTGGAAATTTTTTTACTTGAAGGGAATCAGCCCTACCATTTTCACCAACAAGGTGCTACTCGAAGACGGAGAAAAGCCATCTCAGCAACCATAGTGACGCCTGAACCCCCCATGAAGGAAGTTTTGAAAAAAGGGTTAATCAACTTTCTAGATGCAGACATCAGATAACCCGTATCAGATAGTCCATGGGTGAGTCCCCTGAATGTGGTACCCAAAAAGGGAGGTATCCCTTTGATTTCAAATGACAAGAATGATCTCATACCAACACACACTATCATGATATAGAGAGTCTATGTGGAATAAAGAAATCTGAATAATTCCACGAGGGATGATCATTTCCCCTACCCTTCATGGACTAGATGATAGAGAGACTACTGGTACACATGTTTTACTACTTCCTTGACGGCTATTCCGGCTACAATCGGATTTCCATTTCCCCAAAGGATAAAGAGAAACAAACATTTAATTTCCCCAAAAATACGTTTTATTACATAAGGATGTCCTTTGGAATGTGAAAAGCTCCTGCCACCTTCCATTGATGCATGTTGGATATCTTCCATGACATGGTGGAACATATCCTAGAGGGTTTTATAGATTATTTTTCTGTTTATGGAAAATAATTCACCACATTCTTGTGGTACCTGGAGATGGTACTAGAAATATGTGAGAACACTAACATAGTTTTGAACTGGGAAAAGTGAGATTTCATGGTGCATAATGGCATCATCATTGGACACAAAATTTCAGTGAAGGGGATAGATTTGAACCCAACAAAGAAATAATTAATTTCATGACTTCTTATTCCGACTTCCGTTAGAGCCATCTGCGGCTTCCTGGGACATGCAGGTTTCTACAGGTGGTTTTTTCGTGACTTCTCGAAGATAGATCATCTTCTCACCAACCTTCTGAACTAGGATTCTATTTTTGAGTTTGATGAGCCATGCCCCTAGATTTTGATCACTTGAATCAGTGCCTAGTGGAAGCTCCAGTGATGATTTCTCCCAACTGGGAGGAGCAATTTTAAGTGATGTGCAATGCCACTAACTATGCAATGGGATAAGTCCTAGGCCATCGGCTTGACCAAAATTTTTTAACCCACATATTATGTCAAAAGGATGTAAAATGGGGAACATATGAACTACACTACCACAGAAAAGGATATGTTGGCAGTGGTGTTTGCATTTGATAGGTTCCGTTCTTACATAGTGCTATCTAAAGTTATTGTTTATACTGACCATGAAACAGTCAAGTACCTGCAGAACAAGAAATATGTGAAGCCAAGACTGATTCAATGGGTACTCCTCCTACATGAATTTGACCTGGAGATCTGAGACAAGAAGGGGAATGAAATAGTTGTTGCTGATCATCTCTCCCGCCCGGAGTTGCTGAATTTTGGAGAAGGAGGATGATCGAGAGATCATGGAGGATTTCCCTAACGAGAACCTTTTTACAGTCTAGACATCACCTTATCCCTGGTACACTGATATTGTAAATTATTTGGTTATAGGTGCTATCCACCATGATATCTCCTTCCAATAGAGGAAGAAGTTTCTCTCTGATTTCATGAGGTACTTCTGGGATGATCTTCTACTATTTTGATCTTGTGGGGATGGGGTGATCTGACGTTGCATCCCAGAAACTGATGTTCATTGAGTCCTGGAATTTTGTCACACCTCACTAGTTGGGGGACATCATGGGCCAGACCATACTATAGAAAAGATCGTGCAGTCTGGGTTTTTCTGGCCCACCATGCATAGAGATGCCTGAGACTTTTTTTTTTCTATTGTGACTGATGCCAAAGAACAAGTAATTTGGGGTGCAAAGCTGAGATACCCCAGTAGCCCATCCTAGAGGTCTAAATCTTCTACGTATGGGGAATCGACTTCATGGGGCCATTTCCTACATCTTTTGGGAAGAATTATATCCTGGTCTGTCTCTACTATGTCTCCAAGTGGGTGGAAGCTGCTACTACAGCACATGACACGACCAAGGTTATCATGGAATTTTTAAAGAAACACATTTTTACTAGGTTTGGAATTCTCTATGTACTGATCAGCAAAAAAGGGACCCACTTCAACAACACATTGATTAAATGATTACTTTTGAAGTACGGAGTGAAAAATCATATAGGGATGCTATATCATCCCCAGTCTAGTGGACAAGTGGTGCTCTCCAACCATGATGTCAATAAGATTCTGAAGAAAACAGTGAACACTTCAAGGAAGGACTGGTCCAAAAAGCTAAAAGATGCTTTGTGGTCATATATGACCAAATTCAAGACACCATTAAGGATTTCCCCATTCCACCTCATATATGGAAAGTCATTCCATCTTCCTATAGAGTTGGAGCACAAAGATTACTGGGCCATCAAGGCCTTGAATTTTGATCTAAAGGCAACTGAAGAGAAGTGTAAGTTCCAACAGTCAGAACATTTTGAAATCCAATTGGAGGCATATGAGAATGCCTAGATGTAAAAGGATAAGACTAGAGAAATCCATGACCATATGATTTCACGAAAACATTTCAAACTCAGTGATCAGGTACTCCTTTTTAACTATTATATTTAATTATTTCCAGGAATTCTATAGTCAAGATGCTCGGGACCATTCCGAGTAATACGATTATTTCATCATGGAGTGGTGGAAATTTCTGGGGAGGATGGTCAACCATTCAAGTAGAATATATAGTGGTTAAAGACTTACCATCACATTAAATACATGGTGGAAACTCTCTCCACCATGCATCATTGGTAAATAGAGGTAATTCGGTCAGGCCAATGACCTAAAACAATGGTGCTTCCTAGGAGGCAACCCAGAGGTTACACGCCATGTACTGTAACACCCCAAGCTTCTATGGTACGCTTCTCTTTGAATAATGTGATAGCGTGTGTTGTACGCAACACCGAGTTCTAACACACCATAACTAATCAAACTAGCCGTTATGAATAGTAATACCTACTTTTTGAAATTATATATATTTTATATTTGAAAATGGACTTCATTTTTGGATTCGGAATATCGAATTTAGCCTAGGGTGAAATTTTGGTACATTTCGGATAACTTTCATATTTTGATGAATAGTGAAAATTACTAAATTTTAATTTAAAACAACTTTTTTAATCAAATTAATTACTAGTGATAAATTATGAATTTGAGTGGTTTTAAAGTATATTTAGAATATATTTTTACCATTTAATATAATTTTGGTCATTGGACATAATTTTACAATTAAACCGAACATAAACAAGTGTCAATCTTTTGATAGTTATTATCTCTTAAAAACACGCTTTTTGTTTTAACAGCGGGAATTAATTTTAAATTAATTTCTGCCACTTCTGTGTTTTGAATTTAGGAAAATGGATTCCATATTTGGAATCAGGATGTTCAAATTTTGTAAATAGGTAACTTTTATTTTTAGACATTTTGAATAGTTACTGTGGTAAATATTTTATTTACCATGGTTAAAGGGTAAATCCGGTAAATAAGGGTTAAAAAAATAATATTATAATAATACAAAATTATCCTAAAACGTGTCTTAACCTTATTGGTGGACACATACCCGACCATGGGCATCCTTGGGTCAATTTGGGGACCCCTTGGAGCCACTTGTATGTGGTAGGGACACTTTATATTAATAAAGTTAAAATAAAAATAAAAATGGCATAAGCTTACATCTTTTAGAAGAACAATTTTTACATAGGGTTATACATGTTGGATTTTCGATTATAAATATTCATTAGAAAGATAAAAAGATTTCCTACATAATGATATTTTACTTATAATTTTTAGACATTAAATAATTTATTTTATTTATGACACAATGATGATGCAGTAATTACTATAATAGTGAAAAATTAAAATAAGTGATATTATAAATACCCAAATAAATATAATATGAAACTTTTAATGAATTAAACTAATTTTATAGGATAATATGATATATTAGGATTGATTTAATTGACTTTGTTCGAAGTAATAAATCTGTTATGAGTTTCACAAAAATCAACTAATGAATAGTGTCAAAATTGACATAAAATAATTCTTAAAACAAATATTATATTATTAATTGATATTAAATTCCTAAAAATCTAAGGTTCGGCCAAGATACTTATATCATGATAGGGTAATCATTAATGGACCACTTGGGGGTCTCTTGGATGTATATAGTAAGTTTATTAACCATAATATATAAAATACAAAGAGACATTGTAAAAGTGAAACTAATTAACTTAGAGTTAATACTTAAAGATAAGGTTAATATAAGTACCCAAACCTGTCTAAATTATATTGTATGAGTTGCTTTCGACCTATCCCCACCTCATCATTTGAATAGTCAACTTTGGAGCCTTTAGAAACCGAATATGAATTTATTATAAATTAATATTTCTAGCTTTTCCAAAGGTGCCCCTCACCCCTCTTATAAAAAGGCACTCCTCCTTCTCATTTCTTCACACCTTCAAAGCCTTTTGGTTCGGCCAAACTCTGCCCAAATACTCTCCCAACATCCCTCACTACAACCTAGAGGCCTTAGTTTGATCAGAAAGCCAACCTAAGGAGCCCTTTTGATCAAATCAAAAGGAAGAACCCGAAGAAGAGGTAATGATTTCACCACCCTTTTCTAAGTTCATTTCTTCTTCCACTTCTTCTTCCTTTGTTCTTACCATTCTGAAATAATAACTCCAGTATCTCACATATACTGTGATGTTATTATAAATATGGTACAATCATATTCAGTATTCTATCCACCCTTTGAATAACATGTCACCATACGTGCGTACGTACGGCTTACCGTCTCCACGTCGTGGTGTAATTGTTATTCAATATAATATTATTTGGATGGGTATAATAATGATGTGTAACTCATGTAAATAATAAATATAACATGTTAATGATTCTGTATATATGATATACCATCCATTTATATATTATTTTAATATCAAAAGAATGATATTGTCGCTCGTGCGTACGTACGGACTACCGTCTCCACGAACGCGATGAGATTCATTCTCCATCGTAACCATTAAAGCGTAATTATCATTTTATGATTTAAAAATGATGTTTAAGGACTTGATATCATTCTGGATATGAATAATATACAACCTATCCTTTACAAACATGTCTTACGTAACAAAACATATGAAAGAAAACAAGTAAGTTAACACCCGAAACAACGATAATACTAAGATATTATTATCAAATCAATATTAAAAGATCATATATGATATCATATTAATGTATATGATTCTTGTATAATTTAATAAAAATTATTTCACCATTATACAGGAGGTTAACCTACCACAACCAAGGAAAAGTACAAGGTAAGGGTTATTTCACAATCTCTTCATTATCCGAGGTTGTATTATACGTAATAATCTACTGGGATCTCTTTATCATCCACATCCATGTTTCTTCGAAATGTATTTCAAAACATTTTTACTATTTACAAGAATATGGGTTAAAGTCATTTATACCCTTGTTTGACTTTTTATAAGAGGTTTATAAAGGAATCTTTCCGTCGTTTTCAAAACAAGGTCCTTTTTAACCTTTTCGACAGAATTGAGGTAAGAATGTTTTTTTTAACTTATACGGCGGGTGCGGTTATTTTCCGCCGTTATAAAATCGTCGAAGCTTCCCATACAAGCTTATAAGAATATTTTCAAAGAAAATGTTTTATTTTATATGGATCTTAAATGATTTCAAAATAAAAGGAGATATTTCTTTAAAAAGAATTTTGATTTCATCTATGTCAACATCCTTTGATGGATTTTAAGATTATTTGAAGTTGATTTATTATGATACAAAACTTCTATATTGTATTGAAGGTTTTGTGATATGTTTGACTATGGATGTGCTATTTTTATACCATTCATAGTTTATTGTGAAAGTATTGACATTTCGTATGCTAGTTTTAATACGAATGTTTATGTTATGTTTAAACCTTTTCATATGGGAATGCATTGGACTTAATAAGTGACGGGTGGAGCCCGCTATAGCTCCTCGATGCATCGGTAGGTCTCATGAGACAAACTAGTGTCTTGGCACAAGGCCTTGACAAAATCTTATTTGTAGTCTTGGCACGAGGCCTTGGCTATGTGGTTATGATAGTCTGGCATTATGCATTCCATCATTATGAAAGTGGTTATTGATATTGCATGTGATTATTCGATTAGTAGAATATCCATGTGAATAAGTAAATGGAATTATTTCATTTTACTTTTGCCATACTATGTTGAAGTTCAATTTTAAAAGGCTTTTGTTTTAATTATACACTGCCTTAAATGTTTATGATTATTTTGAATGTTCCGCTATATTGTTATCCTTACTGGGCATTTGAGCTCACCCCTTTTCTATGTTTTATTTTTCCCAGGTAGTGAAGAATTAAATTATGAATGACTTGCAGGGATATTATGAGGGGTTAATAGTGTGGATATGAAGACTTTGTTGTTGTTGTAGTTTTTCACTTTGAAATGTAATGTAAAACTTTATGATTATATCTAGTGTTTCCAAGGCTACTAAACCAATCGGTCTTTCGAGATTTGATCTTTCTTGTGATCATGCCAATGTTATGTAATTAATGCACCGACTCTAGGTAGCTGGGGTCGGGGCGTTACAGTTGGTATCAGAGGAAGTTTAGTACAAACCTTGGAAGCTAGATTTAGATAAACTCTGATTAGAGCACGTAGACCTAAGATGAACTTTGAGGATTAGTATAGAAGAACTTCCTAGAATTTTGGTATTGTAGAGATTTTGTGAGTTTTCCGAGCAATACATCCCTGTCTGGATACGAGCAGGTAGAGGCGGCTCTGGCACAAATGTACCTAGGGGTAAAACCCGAAAACACCGCTTTGAGCTAGACTCGAACGGGAACTGGTGCACGACAACGGGCCTTGCTGCACTCTTGGTTACGACACTCCCGGGGGATATGCTTAGGATAACTCTCATTATCTTTACAAATCATTATGAAGGGTTTATGAGTATATACTTCCTCAAAGAAAAACATTTTTATGATTATGGATTATATCCATAAATAATTCAATTTATGTTAAGTGTTTTATAAGTATGGGATTATGTATTTTGATTCATAAACTGATCTAGTTTATGCCATTGTTTAGAAATGGCGCCTAGTGGAAGAAATGGAAACCGTATCAATGCGCGCACTCCATGTAGGGATTTCCCTCCTGCTCAAGATAATTATAGTGGGGTTGGTGATGCAACTGGTGCCGATCAGCTAATCACCATACTGGGACAACTTACTCAGGTTATGAATAATAACCTTACCCGTATGGAGCACCCTGATCCGCAGCATGGAGGATCAATGTTAGATCGATTCATGAGACAACAACCACCAACGTTCAATGGGAGTACAAATCCCTTAGTAGCTGAGCAATGGATATTTTCCCTAGAGAAAATATTTCAGGCTTTGGGGAGTAGTGAAAGGGAAAAAGTTACCATGGCAGTTTACCGCCTCACTGGAGATGCTGATCAATGGTGGTCATTGATTCAAAACATGAAGGAAGATGATGAAGTATCAAACATGGAATGGAGGGAGTTCAAAGATCTGTTTTTAGAAAAATACTTTCCTCGCGACCATCGAGCAGATATGGAAAGGCAATTTCTGAGTCTGAGATAAAAGGAGGATGATAATGTCACAAAGTATGAGGCTAACTTTACAAGGTTAGCGAGGTACGCTGGTGATTATATTCGCAACCCAAGAAGTAAGATTGATCGTTTCTTTGATAGGTTAAAACCATTTCTCCGTCGAGCATTAGTCTCACAATCCTTTTCATCGTACGAAGACATTGTCTCATGTGCTATCAAGACCGAAAAGGAATTCTCTAAGTCTTATGACTTTAAAGCAAAGCAAGAGAAGAAGAGACCTGCTGATCAATCTGGGAATGGAAATAAGGGGAAGAAGGGAAAGGTTGAATATCCATCTTGTGGTAAGTGCGGGAAGAAACACCCCGGTGCTTGCCTGAAGGGAATGGGAGTCTGTTACAAGTGTGGTGAAAAAGGCCACCAAGCTCATGATTGCAAGGGGAAGAAGGAAGCTACCAATGTTCAGTGCTACAATTGCAGGGAGATGGGGCATTATGCAAATGCATGTCCTAAGCGTTAGGAGAACTTACCTCAGAAAAGACCAAGGGATCAAGGCCAAGCTTATGCTATCACTACTGCTGAGGTAGAAGCTCCGAAAGACGTGGTGGCAGGTAATTTAATGGTTTCCTCAAGTTTAGCAAATGCATTATTTGATTCTGGATCGTCGCATTGTTTCATATCTTCCCAGTTTGCTAAGAAAATTAGATATTTCCAATTTGATTTAATAAGGGAGTTGTCGGTTAAAACTCTTAAGGGAAGTATCGTTGCAACAAAGTTTTGTGAATCAGTCCCCATTAGAGCACATAAATTTTCTTTATCTGCTGATCTCATCGTCATACCTATGATTGAGTTTGATATAATCCTCGGTATGGACTGGCTTTCGGACTATGATGCGAAGATTTATTGTAAGAAGAAAGAGGTTATGATTCTTGATGATAATGATAAGGAGCACCTTATTTTTAGAGCAGAATCGTCACCACCTAATTCTTATTTAGATCCACCCCCTGTAGCTCAACTTAATTCAATTATCGGGGAGGAAGAGAATGAAATAACTGTCGGTGAGGAAAGGAATGTTCAAATAGAGGATGTACCTATTGTGAAAGAATTTGTAGATGTATTTCCGGAAGATTTACCTGGACATCCTCCAGAACGAGAAGTTGAGTTTTCTATTGATTTGATTCCTGGATCAAGGCCTATATCGAAGACCCCTTATAGAATGGCCACTGTAGAGCTAGTCGAACTAAAGAAACAACTAGAGGAATTGAGTAATAAGGGATTTATTCGCCCTAGTGTTTCTCCATGGGGAGCCCCTGTTCTTTTTGTTAAAAAGAAAGATGGATCTATGAGGTTATGTATCGATTACAGGGAGATCAATGCTATAACGATAAAGAACAAGTATCCCCTACCTCGTATTGATGATTTATTTGACCAACTGCATGGAGCTCAATACTTTTCAAAGATTGACCTTCGATCTGGATACCATCAGTTGTGTGTGAAGAAGGAAGACATTCCGAAAACAGCATTTCGAACCAGGTACGGGCATTACGAGTTTACTGTAATGCCGTTTGGATTGACCAATGCACCCTCTGTATTCATGGATCTGATGAATAGAGTTTTCAAGGAGTATCTCGATGAATTTGTGGTGGTATTTATTGATGATATCTTGGTATACTCCAAAACCTACGAAGATCATGAAAATCACTTGCACATTATCTTGAAGACTCTGAGGAGGCATGAATTATATGGGAAGTTTAGCAAGTGTGAATTCTGGATTCAGGAGATTTCTTTTCATGGCCATATTGTCTCTAAAGATGGAATCTCTGTTGATCCTTCTAAGACCAAAGCAATCCAAGAATGGCCAGCACCTACGAGTATAACTGAGGTACATAGTTTTATTGGCTTGGCAGGTTATTATCGACGTTTCGTCCAGAATTTTGCCCGATTGGCTAACCCATTAACGAAGCTCACACGTAAAGGGGTTAAATTCGTTTGGACAAAAGAGTGTGAAGAATGTTTCTAAGAATTGAAGAAAAGATTAGTCAATGCTCCTATATTGACTCTACCATCGGGGAATGATGGGTTCGTTATTTATAGTGATGCATCAAAGAAAGGACTTGGTTGTGTCCTTATGCAGAATGATAGAGTTATTGCCTATGCATCACGACAGTTGAAAATTCATGAACAAAACTATCCTACTCATGATCTTGAGTTAGCAGCTGTGATCTTTGCTTTGAAGATATGGAGGCACTACCTCTATGGTGAAAAATGTGAGATTTATACTGATCACAAGAGTTTGAAGTATATTTTCTCACAAAAAGAACTCAACATGAGGCAAAGGAGATGGCTTGAATTACTCAAGGATTATGATTGCACGATACACTACCACCCGGGGAAAGCAAACAAAGTAGAAGATGCTTTGAGCAGAAAAGACCATGGAGTTCTGAACATGATGAGAATTGAAAGGGACCCAATTTTCATGGATCTAGAGAAGATGGACATGGGAATAACCAGGGAAGGTGAAACATCAATGCTTTTTCAAATGGTTGCCAAACCATCTTTACTAGAAAGGATTAAGAGTTCTCAGACCAATGATGAAGAATTCCAAAAGAAGATTAAAGCTTTGAATGATGGGAGATTGAGAGACTTTGTGTATGAAGATGGAATTTTGAAATTCGGGAAGAGACTTTGTGTTCCCGATTTACCTGATCTGAAAAGGGAATTGTTGGATGATGCTCATAGTTCCAATTTCTCTATACACCCTGGGAGCACCAAAATGTATAGAGATTTGAAGGAACATTTTTGGTGGGACAACATGAAGAGGGAGATTGCTGATTTTGTGTCAAGATGTATGGTTTGTCAACAAGTGAAAGCTGGAAGGCAACAGCCTGGAGGAGTCATGCAACCTCTTCCCATACCGGAGTGGAAATGGGACAATATTACGATGGACTTTGTCATGGGGCTACCAAATAATCCTAGAAGGAACGATGTAATATGGGTGATTGTTGATCGTCTTACCAAGTCAGCACATTTTCTTGCTATAAGAGAAGATCTACCCCTGGAACGTCTCGCAAGACTATACATTAATGAAGTTGTGAGACTTCATGGAGTACCCCTATCGATTGTTTCTGATCGTGACCCCCGTTTTACTTCAAGATTTTGGAAAAGTCTTCAGAAATCCCTGGATACTGAACTTCATTTGAGCACTGCTTACCACCCTCAGACAGATGGACAATCAGAACGGACTATTCAGACCTTAGAAGAAATGTTGAGATCTTGCTCACTTGATTTTCAGGGTATGTGGGATCAATATTTACCACTAGTAGAATTTTCCTATAACAATAGCTTCCATTCGAGTATTCAGATGGCACCATATGAAGCGTTATACGGAAAGAGATGTCGTACACCAACCTGTTGGGATGACGTTGGTGAAAGAAAACTTGTAGGCCCAGAACTGGTGGAGGAAACGGTGGAAAAGGTGAAGGTAATCCAAAATCACATCAAAGCAGCTCAAAGTAGGCAGAAGAGCTATGCCGATAATCGAAGGAAGGATTTGGAATTTCAAGTCGGTGATCATGTTTTCCTGAAGGTATCTCCGTGGAAGGGAGTCATACGTTTTGGTAAGAAAGGTAAATTGAGTCCTAGGTACATCGGACCTTTCGAAATTCTAGAACGAATTGGGGCTGTAGCTTACCGATTGGCAATGCCGCCAAGTCTCTCCAAAGTTCACGATGTGTTCCACGTATCTCTGTTGAGAAAATACATGCCTGACCCAACGCATGTACTCACCTATGAGGAATTAGAACTGGAAACGGATCTGTCTTATTGTGAAGAGCCCGTCAGGATTCTTGATACAAGAGAACAAGTACTGAGAAACCGGATGACGCGTCTGGTAAAAGTTTTGTGGAGAAATCATAAGATGGAAGAGGCAACGTGGGAACCCGAGGAACTTATGATGAAGAACCACCCGAGTCTTTTTATGCAGTAATACCCTAGAAATTGCGAGGACGCAATTATTTGAAGGAGGGGAGAATGTAACACCCCAAGCTTCTATGGTACGCTTCTCTTTGAATAATGTGATAGCGTGTGTTGTACGCAACACCGAGTTCTAACACACCATAACTAATCAAACTAGCCGTTATGAATAGTAATACCTACTTTTTGAAATTATATATATTTTATATTTGAAAATGGACTTCATTTTTGGATTCGGAATATCGAATTTAGCCTAGGGTGAAATTTTGGTACATTTCGGATAACTTTCATATTTTGATGAATAGTGAAAATTACTAAATTTTAATTAAAAACAACTTTTTTAATCAAATTAATTACTAGTGATAAATTATGAATTTGAGTGGTTTTAAAGTATATTTAGAATATATTTTTACCATTTAATATAATTTTGGTCATTGGACATAATTTTACAATTAAACCGAACATAAACAAGTGTCAATCTTTTGATAGTTATTATCTCTTAAAAACACGCTTTTTGTTTTAACAGCGGGAATTAATTTTAAATTAATTTCTGCCACTTCTGTGTTTTGAATTTAGGAAAATGGATTCCATATTTGGAATCAGGATGTTCAAATTGTGTAAATAGGTAACTTTTATTTTTAGACATTTTGAATAGTTACTGTGGTAAATATTTTATTTACCATGGTTAAAGGGTAAATCCGGTAAATAAGGGTTAAAAAAATAATATTATAATAATACAAAATTACCCTAAAACGTGTCCTAACCTTATTGGTGGACACATACCCGACCATGGGCATCCTTGGGTCAATTTGGGGACCCCTTGGAGCCACTTGTATGTGGTAGGGACACTTTATATTAATAAAGTTAAAATAAAAATAAAAATGGCATAAGCTTACATCTTTTAGAAGAACAATTTTTACATAGGGTTATACATGTTGTATTTTCGATTATAAATATTCATTAGAAAGATAGAAAGATTTCCTACATAATGATATTTTACTTATAATTTTTAGACATTAAATAATTTATTTTATTTATGACACAATGATGATGCAGTAATTACTATAATAGTGAAAAATTAAAATAAGTGATATTATAAATACCCAAATAAATATAATATGAAACTTTTAATGAATTAAACTAATTTTCTAGGATAATATGATATATTAGGATTGCTTTAATTGAATTTGTTCGAAGTAATAAATCTGTTATGAGTTTCACAAAAATCAACTAATGAATAGTGTCAAAATTGACATAAAAGAATTCTTAAAACAAATATTATATTATTAATTGATATTAAATTCCTAAAAATCTAAGGTTCTGCCAAGAGACTTATATCATGATAGGTTAATCATTAATGGACCACTTGGGGGTCTCTTGGATGTATATAGTAAGTTTATTAACCATAATATATAAAATACAAAGAGACATTGTAAAAGTGAAACTAATTAACTTAGAGTTAATACTTAAAGATAAGGTTAATATAAGTACCCAAACCTGTCTAAATTCTATTGGATGAGTTGCTTTCGACCTATCCCCACCTCATCATTTGAATAGTCAACTTTGGAGCCTTTAGAAACCTAATATGAATTTATTATAAATTAATATTTCTAGCTTTTCCAAAGGTGCCCCTCACCCCTCTTATAAAAAGGCACTCCTCCTTCTCATTTCTTCACACCTTCAAAGCCTTTTGGTTCGGCCAAACTCTGACCAAATACTCTCCCAACATCCCTCACTACAACCTAGAGGCCTTAGTTTGATCAGAAAGCCAACCTAAGGAGCCCTTTTGATCAAATCAAAAGGAAGAACCCGAAGAAGAGGTAATGATTTCACCACCCTTTTCTAAGTTCATTTCTTCTTCCACTTCTTCTTCCTTTGTTCTTACCATTCTGAAATAATAACTCCAGTATCTCACATATACTGTGATGTTATTATAAATATGGTACAATCATATTCAGTATTCTATCCACCCTTTGAATAACATGTCACCATACGTGCGTACGTACGGCTTACCGTCTCCACGTCGTGGTGTAATTGTTATTCAATATAATATTATTTGGATGGGTATAATAATGATGTGTAACTCATGTAAATAATAAATATAACATGTTAATGATTCTGTATATATGATATACCATCCATTTATATATTATTTTAATATCAAAAGAATGATATTGTCGCTCGTGCGTACGTACGGACTACCGTCTCCACGAACGCGATGAGATTCATTCTCCATCGTAACCATTAAAGCGTAATTATCATTTTATGATTTAAAAATTATGTTTAAGGACTTGATATCATTCTGGATATGAATAATATACAACCTATCCTTTACAAACATGTCTTACGTAACAAAACATATGAAAGAAAACAAGTAAGTTAACACCCGAAACAACGATAATACTAAGATATTATTATCAAATCAATATTAAAAGATCATATATGATATCATATTAATGTATATGATTCTTGTATAATTTAATAACAATTATTTCACCATTATACATGAGGTTAACCTACCACAACCAAGGAAAAGTACAAGGTAAGGGTTATTTCACAATCTCTTCATTATCCGAGGTTGTATTATACGTAATAATCTACTGGGATCTCTTTATCATCCACATCCATGTTTCTTCGAAATGTATTTCAAAACATTTTTACTATTTACAAGAATATGGGTTAAAGTCATTTATACCCTTGTTTGACTTTTTATAAGAGGTTTATAAAGGAATCTTTCCGTCGTTTTCAAAACAAGGTCCTTTTTAACCTTTTCGACAGAATTGAGGTAAGAATGTTTTTTTTAACTTATACGGCGGGTGCGGTTATTTTCCGCCGTTATAAAATCGTCGAAGCTTCCCATACAAGCTTATAAGAATATTTTCAAAGAAAATGTTTTATTTTATATGGATCTTAAATGATTTCAAAATAAAAGGAGATATTTCTTTAAAAAGAATTTTGATTTCATCTATGTCAACATCCTTTGATGGATTTTAAGATTATTTGAAGTTGATTTATTATGATACAAAACTTCTATATTGTATTGAAGGTTTTGTGATATGTTTGACTATGGATGTGCTATTTTTATACCATTCATAGTTTATTGTGAAATTATTGACATTTCGTATGCTAGTTTTAATACGAATGTTTATGTTATGTTTAAACCTTTTCATATGGGAATGCATTGGACTTAATAAGTGACGGGTGGAGCCCGCTATAGCTCCTCGATGCATCGGTAGGTCTCATGAGACAAACTAGTGTCTTGGCACAAGGCCTTGACAAAATCTTATTTGTAGTCTTGGCACGAGGCCTTGGCTATGTGGTTATGATAGTCTGGCATTATGCATTCCAACATTATGAAAGTGGTTATTGATATTGCATGTGATTATTCGATTAGTAGAATATCCATGTGAATAAGTAAATGGCATTATTTCATTTTACTTTTGCCATACTATGTTGAAGTTCAATTTTAAAAGGCTTTTGTTTTAGTTATACACTGCCTTAAATGTTTATGATTATTTTGAATGTTCCGCTATATTGTTATCCTTACTGGGCATTTGAGCTCACCCCTTTTCTATGTTTTATTTTTCCCAGGTAGTGAAGAATTAAATTATGAATGACTTGCAGGGATATTATGAGGGGTTAATAGTGTGGATATGAAGACTTTGTTGTTGTTGTAGTTTTTCACTTTGAAATGTAATGTAAAACTTTATGATTATATCTAGTGTTTCCAAGGCTACTAAACCAATCGGTCTTTCGAGATTTGATCTTTCTTGTGATCATGCCAATGTTATGTAATTAATGCACCGACTCTGGGTAGCTGGGGTCGGGGCGTTACATGTACCCCCAATACAAATAGAATGTACTGATTGTAGAGACCCGAAGCCTGACTTACATGAACATTACATTACATTTGCGGAATACTTAGTACATAACAATAACACACACTAAAGGATCGTAATAGTTTAGTGTCTTTGGAAACTCGGAACGTAATCTTCTAATCCTGGTGAAAGATCTTCAAAATCTCCCATAAAGATCTTCCTTTTTTTTATACCTAAAACCTTTCTTTATATCCTGGGGAAAAGAAAACATAAAAGGGTGAGCTCAAATGCTCAGTAAGGGTAAACAAAATAAATATCAATCACATCATATTCATAAGAACATAACATTTTGGAAATCATAACCTGCAAAAGAGAGCATAATTTCATAATCATGGGATAAATCATGGCAGTGAAAAAGTAATCCCAATAATCATAACTTAAAACATGAAACTTTGTGGCATACACACATAATCATAGAGAATCATTTCTTGATAGTCAAGACTAATTTCCAAGGCTATCTTAGTGGACAAAGTTCCTTTCTGAATCGAGTAACCCTCGTTTCAGTCCTGTTTCACTGAACCGGTATAACCTACCGTTCCAGCCCTGTCTATCTCATGAGATATAAAATCTTTACCCAATGCATTGGAGGGAGATATAGGTCCCACCCATCTTATAATGAATCCTTTCTTATGTGTTCCACATAATCATAAATCATACATCATCGCATAACCCATGTAATAAAAATGGGATTCTTAAACAACATGACATCATAAAACAATTCATATAAGATAAAGGAATTCATAAAAATATTTCCATCACAACATAATCAAATCCATGTAATAATAGGCATAAAAATAGAACCCTTTTATTATCTTAGATGGAAAATAATTTTGATAAAATACTTGAACTCCATTCTTGAGGAAAATATCCTTTCTTCTTCAAAAACATTTTCCTTTATTATCATGTCTTACAATTTAAAACTAAAAGAAGTTGATTAAAAATAAACTTGAAAACTTGTAAAGGAAGCTTCTTGGAAATAATGTTTTAAAAATCCATTCATGCCGTATAAGTTAAAAAAAAAATTCTTCGTACTTTTGTCGGAAAAGTCAAAAAATCACCTCGTACGAAAAAGCGACAAAAGATTCCTTTCATATTCTTTACTAAAAACTCACCGAAGGGTAAAAATGGATTTAAACAATTGTAGGTGGATGGAAATAATATTACATATTGATGAAACATGGATTTGGATGATAAAATACACCCCAGTAAATACTTACGAATAAACAATCTCGGATAAAAATGAGATTGTGATATTTCCCTTACCTTAGGTCCGATTTGCTTTGTACGTGTCCGAAGCTCCTGTATAATGGTTTAAATAATGTCATTGACTTATTAAAGAATCATATTCATTGTTATGATATCATATATGGTTCAGTTATGACATTATATTACCCGTTCTTTTGTAAATTCCATGTTTAAGAAGCGTTTTGGGTAAAATCGTTTCTTTTATCGTAGGTGTTTTGACTTGTTGTTATTGACATTATTATTACTTATATCATGATTTACTTACTTCCATAATATAAAATATGATTTATATATCATATATATTCAGTATATATGTATATATAATAGATAGATAAATGAAATGAAAAACACCGTTCATGGAGACGGTAGTCCGTACGTATGCATGAACGTTGTTTTCCTTTCCTTATTGTCTTGAATGGAAGTAAGTAGATGACATACATATAAATATATATATACATAAATCCAGTAGCTTTATAATGTCATATATTTCATTATTATTTTTATATATACTTTATAATCATTCTTAAATGGTTAACATGGAGAATGAATCTCATCGCGTCGTGGAGACGGTAGTCCGTACGTACGCACGAGCGATGATATCATTTCAATAAATATTGAATTGAATTGGAGTGGTTTATAAAATATATCAGAATCAATATGATGTTGTAATAACTATGTACATTTATTCTTTACACCATTATACCCATCCATGTAAGGTGGTGGTGGAAAATAGATTACACCACGGCGTGGAGACGATATTCCGTACGTACGCACGCGTGGTGATTTCTTTTTCCGTAGGATGGATAGATGGTGAAATAGGGTTGTTTCATACATAAAATAAAATATCAGTATATGAGTGATACTGATGTTATTACTTTGTTATGAAACAACTAAAGAAGAAGAAGTTGAAGAAGAAAGAAATTGAAAAGATCGGTAATGGATATTACCTCTTCTTTGGAACGCTTCTTTGAATCCTCCACTTAGGGAACTATGATTGGTATTTGAAGAAGACCAGGACCTCTAGGATTATTCTAGGGAAGTGGAGAAGGGATTTTGGCAGAGGTTTGCCGAGCTTGAGTGCTCAAATTGGTGTGAGGAGGAAGGGGGAGGAGGTGTCCTTTTATAAGGGAGGAGAGGGGCACCTTAGGAATATCTCAAAATATTTTTTTATTATAAAGTCAAGTTCGGTTTTAATTAGCTCCAAATTGATTTATTTCGAGGCTAAGGTGGGGATGGGTCTAAATCCTCTCATCCAATAGAATTTAGACAAGTTTAGGGTATTATTTTAACCTTATCAATTAGATTTAACTCTAAGTTAAATAATTTAACTTTTACCGTGTCTTTTTGTTTCCTTTCACTATATGGTTAATACACTTACTATAACATGCCAAACGAACCCCAAATTGTTTATTATTAATACACATATCGTTATCTAAGTAATTTGGCCGAACCCTAGATTTTTAGGAATAAAATAACAATTAATAATATAATATTTGATTTAAAAACTATTTTGTGTCAATTTTGACACTATTTGATATATGATTTTTTTGAAAGTCATAACAGAATTATATGTTCGAACCAAGTTGATTAAATCAACACTAATATATCATAGTAACCTAGAAAATTAGTTTAAGTCATAAAAAGTCTCAAATTACATTCATTTGAGCATTTATAACATCAATTATGTTAATATTTCCTTAAAAGGGTAATTACTGCATCATCGTTGTGTCATAAATAAATTAATTTATTTAAAGTCTAAAAATTATAAATAAAATATCATTATGTAGGAAATCTTTTTAGCTTTCTAATGAATATTTATAGTCGAATTTATCTTATTTATAACCCCATATTAAAAATGTTTTAGTTATTAAACTTTGATTTTAACTATTTTAACTATTCATTAAATAATATAATATTAAATGTCATAATCTAATCCAAGTGGACCTAAATGGTCATATTATATTCATAAGGTTGTTTTTGGTCGAATTACACTTATCCAATAGAATTAGGACATGTGTTAGGGTAATAGTAATATCATATTTACCCTTAGTTACCCTATTTACTATTAACCGTGGTAAAAAAAAGTAAAAAGTTACTATTCACCAAAAATTATTTTCATCTCATTGAACCACATTTTACTTACTGACATCAACCGTGTCTCTCAGATTTTTGAAATTCCATTCACAGAAGCGGTAAAATTAAGATTTATGAAGAAATTAATTTTTTTAACTACCACTTAGTAGTTTCACTATTCATCAAAAATTGATGTTTTTCAGAACAATGCCAAAATTTCATCCTAAGCTATATTTCATATTCTGAATTCAAAAATGAAGTCTATTTTACCAAATTCATATCATAGAATTTGCATTAATTAATTTTATAATTAAATACCGCTGTTAAAACAAATAGCGTGTTTTTAAGAAACAATATCTATCAAAAGATTGACACTTGATTATGTCTGGTTTAAATGTGAAATTACATCCAATGACCAACATTGTATTAAATTGTAAAAATATATTCTAAATATACTTTAAAACCACTCAAATTAATAATTTATCACTATTAATTATTTCGATTAAAAAAATTGTTTTTAATTATAATTTAGTAATTTTCACTATTCATCAGAATATGAAAGTTATCCGAAAAGTACCAAAATTTCACCTTAGGATAAATTCGATACTTCGAATCCAAAAATGAAGTTCATTTTGAAAAATACGATTTACAGAGTTTTAAAAAGTAGTTATTACTATTCATAACGGCTAGTTTTAATAATATTTTAATAGCATATCGTTGTTTAGTGAAACTCGGTATTGCGTATTACACACGCTATCAAGGAAGGTCGTGATTGCATGTAATGCAAGGCAAGTCAAGGATGCGTGTTGTGCAAGCTCCTTTTGGTGTAGCGTACAACACAAGACTTTAATAAAATTAAAAAGAATATTTTTTATAAAATCTTGGGCTGTTACATTCTACCCCCCTTAAAATGAATTTCGCCCTCGAAATTCGTCGGGGTTATAAATGGTTTACTATTCGAAAGTTTCTTTAATAGAAACCCACATCGTAAAAAGGAATATCAAAACCAATCTTTAAAAACAAAAGTATGAAACGTAACGGTTACCCAAATAAACTAATCATTTTGTTTCCACATAGGTGAAAATATGGATATGGAAGAGAAATCTAACCATCATGTTCTGATGGAGAGTGGTAGAGAACATGGCTATGGAAAAGCCAGTAATCACAAATCCATAGATTTGTGATGATATAAGTTACCATCTGATTCATCAGGTATAAGATCACTAGGACAACATTTTTGGTTTTCAAGATCATTTCCCAAAAGTTGAAAATTTGAATTAGAATAAATACTTACTTTATTTTGGTACAATCTCACTATTGTTCGTGCCTTGAACAATTTCCACTTCATCTCTTAAATAAATGAAGTTGAATTTGTTATTCATGAAGTGTTAGCAGATCATATAATGACGGGTCATTCCATCTGTCTCAAACAAAAGGTTAGCAAAAATTATATGCATAAGTCGATCTATAGTGAGATTAATCATATATTGTTCCTAAAATGGACTTATACTTCATATATCATACGGCTTAATATAATAAAACTAGTTTCTACTAAACAGGGACTTCCTGTAGGCCAGTGGTAGGCGATAAAGGCCAGTCGCACTTCAGTTGTGGGTTCGATTCCTACGACCTTGTCCGACGCGATGGGCTGTCGCCCGTCCTGCAGGTTGTCCCTTTTTCTAAAACTATATAACTATAACATCCCATCAATAATATCGAAAAAACTTCTATCCTTAAACAATACTAACTTATGTCCAACATAATCCATTCTAATCTTTAGGCTTATCCATAATACTGCAGTCCACTCTCATAATATAGTGAAAACGATTAGCAGAGATTTAATACTATCGTTAATCCCCATATATATGTCTTGTTGGTCACATTCCAAACATTCAAAGGCCTTAATCATGTATTCTCTTGAATACCTTAGTGAAAACATGAATGCAGTTTAAAGTTAACACTTTCCACATACCAAAATCCTCAAAATTCTATATACTCAAACCATGATATCACTTAGTCCTTATATCAATCATGAGCTCATGAATACTATCAAACATATTAGATTCTCTTTACCCCTTCATTATGTGCATATCATCCACTTTCCAAAAAAAATATCTGAATAACCTTTCATTGTTACTCATACCATTCATCATAAACTTTCAAAACTTAAGGAAAGACAACAGTGTAACAATCCTTAGATGTCTTTTTATTCTATAGTACAACATTACACTTGATAAACATGTAATCATTCCACTACCTTCTTAAACCATTGACCGAGCTTCAATAATTCTTTCATATCACATATCATTTGTAGTCTCTTCATCATCATCAACATAAATACTTCCCATACGACCATACTGATTATCTTCATGAGACTTTCCCTTAGGGCATTGGTTTGCATAATGCCCGTACATTCCACATTTAAAACATTTAACCATTGTTGATGTCGTAGCAATACCATTATCCTCATCCATGGTGTTAACTGAACCTTTTCCTTTGTACTTACTTGCTTTGTGTCCTTCTTTTCCACACCCAAAGCATCTTCCAGTTCCTTTGAAAAATTCTCCTTGATGCCTCTTCCCACATGATTTACATAGGGTAAATTGAACTTTCTTTCCTCTATGATCATCATAAAACTCCATCTTTCTCTTATTAGCCGAGTCAGGAAACTTACCAAATTTTACTTTATTGATCATATTATGAGATTGCTGATTCGGCATAATAATGATGTTTGGACTTCCAAATCCCATTTCACTATGAAGAATATCATTCCATTGTCCATCATATCCTCCATTATCGTGAATCATCTTGTTTCCAGCCATTTTCTAAAACCCAAAAAAGAATAGTGTGAGAGGCAAAAATCATGCTAGGGAAAACAACATAATAAAGGGGGAGTACCTTCAATATCTAACATCTTAGGTTTAATTCTATGATCGTTACCGTAGTTCTAGTACTATAACCTATACGTATACTTAACCTTAGGGACATCCCTAGACATACCTTAGAAATATCTCTAGGGATCTCACTAACGTTTTCGCATCCTAGTTTCCAAAGGTTGACTAAACCTTTCCTCTGATACCAACTGTAGAGACCCGAAGCCTGACTTACATGAACATTACATTACATTTGCGGAATACTTAGTACATAACAATAACACACACTAAAGGATCGTAATAGTTTAGTGTCTTTGGAAACTCGGAACGTAATCTTCTAATCCTGGTGAAAGATCTTCAAAATCTCCCATAATGATGTTCCTTTTTTTTTTACCTAAAACCTTTCTTTATATCCTGGGGAAAAGAAAACATAAAAGGGTGAGCTCAAATGCTCAGTAAGGGTAAACAAAATAAATATCAATCACATCATATTCATAAGAACATAACATTTTGGAAATCATAACCTGCAAAAGAGAGCATAATTTCATAATCATGGGATAAATCATGGCAGTGAAAAAGTAATCCCAATAATCATAACTTAAAACATGAAACTTTGTAGCATACACACATAATCATAGAGAATCATTTCTTGTTAGTCAAGACTAATTGCCAAGACTATCTTAGTGGACAAAGTCCCTTTCTGAATCGAGTAACCCTCGTTTCAGTCCTGTTTCACTGAACCGGTATAACCTACCGTTCCAGCCCTGTCTATCTCATGAGATATAAAATCTTTACCCAATGCATTGGAGGGAGATATAGGTCCCACCCATCTTATAATGAATCCTTTCTTATGTGTTCCACATAATCATAAATCATACATCATCGCATAACCCATGTAATAAAAATGGGATTCTTAAACAACATGACATCATAAAACAATTCATATAAGATAAAGGAATTCATAAAAATATTTCCATCACAATATAATCAAATCCATGTAATAATTGGGATAAAAACAGAACCCTTTTATTATCTTAGATGGAAAATAATTTTGATAAAATTCTTGAACTCCATTCTTGAGGAAAATATCCTTTCTTCTTCAAAAACATTTTCCTTTCTTATCATGTCTTACAATTTAAAACTAAAAGAAGTTGATTAAAAATAAACTTGAAAACTTGTAAAGGAATCTTCTTGGAAATAATGTTTTAAAAATCCATTCATTCCGTATAAGTTAAAAAAAACATTCTTCATACTTTTGTCGGAAAAGTCAAAAAATCACCTCGTACGAAAAAGCGACAAAAGATTCCTTTCATATTCTTTACTAAAAACTCACCGAAGGGTAAAAATGGATTTAAACAATTGTAGGTGGATGGAAATAATATTACATATTGATGAAACATGGATGTGGATGATAAAATACACCCCAGTAAATACTTACGAATAAACAATCTCGGATAAAAATGAGATTGTGATATTTCCCTTACCTTAGGTCCGATTTGCTTTGTACGTGTCCGAAGCTCCTGTATAATGGTTTAAATAATTTCATTGACTTATTAAAGAATCATATTCATTGTTATGATATCATATATGGTTCACTTATGACATTATATTACCCGTTCTTTTGTAAATTCCATGTTAAAGAAGCGTTTTGGGTAAAATCGTTTCTTTTATCGTAGGTGTTTTGACTTGTTGTTATTGACATTATTATTACTTATATCATGATTTACTTACTTCCAGAATATAAAATATGATTTATATATCATATATATTCAGTATATATATATATATAATAGATAGATAAATGAAATGAAAAACACCGTTCATGGAGACGGTAGTCCGTACGTACGCATGAACGTTGTTTTTCTTTCCTTATTGTCTTGAATGGAAGTAAGTAGATGAAATACATATACATATATATATATACATAAATCCAGTAGCTTTATAATTTCATATATTTCATTATTATTTTTATATATACTTTATAATCATTCTTAAATGGTTAACATGGAGAATGAATCTCATCGCGTCGTGGAGACGGTAGTCCGTACGTACGCACGAGCGATGATATCATTTCCATAAATATTGAATTTAATTGGAGTGGTTTATACAATATATCAGAATCAATATGAGGTTGTAATAACTATGTATATTTATTCTTTACACCATTATACCCATCCATGTAAGGTGGTGGTGGAAAATTGATTACACCACGGCGTGGAGACGATATTCCGTACGTACGCACGCATGGTGATTTCTTTTTCCGTAGGATGGATTGATGGTGAAATAGGGTTGTTCCATACTTAAAATAACATATCAGTATATGAGTGATACTGATGTTATTACTTTTTTATGAAACAACTAAAGAAGAAGAAGTTCAAGAAGAAAGAAATTGAAAAGATCGGTAATGGATATTACCTCTTCTTTGGAACGCTTCTTTGAATCCTCCACTTAGGGAACTATGATTGGTCTTTGAAGAAGACCAGGACCTCTAGGATTATTCTAGGGAAGTGGAGAATGGATTTTGGCAGAGGTTGGCCGAGATTGAGTGCTCAAATTGGTGTGAGGAGGAAGGGGGAGGAGGTGTCCTTTTATAAGGGAGGAGAGGGGAACCTTAGCAATATCTCAAAATATTATTTTATTATAAAGTCAATTTCGGTTTTAATTAGCTCCAAATTGATTTATTTCGAGGCTAAGGTGGGGATGGGTCGAAATCCTCTCATCCAATAGAATTTAGACAAGTTTAGGGTATTATTTTAACCTTATCAATTAGATTTAACTCTAAGTTAAATAATTTAACTTTTACCGTGTCTTTTTGTTTCCTTTCACTATATGGTTAATACACTTACTATAACATGCCAAAAGAACCCCAAATTGTTTATTATTAATACATATATCCTTATCTAAGTCATTTGGCCGAACCCTAGATTTTTAGGAATAAAATAACAATTAATAATATAATATTTGATTTAAAAACTATTTTGTGTCAATTTTGACACTATTTGATATATGATTTTTGTGAAAGTCATAACAGAATTATATGTTCGAACCAAGTTGATTAAATCAACACTAATATATCATAGTAACCTAGAAAATTAGTTTAAGGCATAAAAAGTCTCAAATTACATTCATTTGAGCATTTATAACATCAATTATGTTAATATTTCCTTAAAAGGGTAATTACTACATCATCGTTGTGTCATAAATAAATTAATTTATTTAAAGTCTAAAAATTATAAATAAAATATAATTATGTAGGAAATCTTTTTAGCTTTCTAATGAATATTTATAGTCGAATTTATCTTATGTATAACCCCATATTAAAAATGTTTTAGTTATTAAACTTTGATTTTAACTATTTTAACTATTCATTAAATAATATAATATTAAATGTCATAATCTAATCCAAGTGGACCTAAATGGTCATATTATATTCATAAGGTTGTTTTTGGTCGAATTACACTTATCCAATAGAATTAGGACATGTGTTAGGGTAATAGTAATATCATATTTACCCTTAGTTACCCTATTTACTATTAACCGTGGTAAAAAAAAGTAAAAAGTTACTATTCACCAAAAATTATTTTCATCTCATTGAACCACATTTTACTTACTGACATCAACCGTGTCTCTCGGATTTTTGAAATTCCATTCACAGAAGCGGTAAAATTAAGATTTATGAAGAAATTAATTTTTTTAACTACCACTTAGTAGTTTCACTATTCATCAAAAATTGATGTTTTTCAGAACAATGCCAAAATTTCATCCTAAGCTATATTTCATATTCCGAATTCAAAAATGAAGTCTATTTTACCAAATTCATATCATAGAATTTGCATTAATTAATTTTATAATTAAATCCCGCTGTTAAAACAAATAGCGTGTTTTTAAGAAACAATATCTATCAAAAGATTGACACTTGATTAGGTCTGGTTTAAATGTGAAATTACATCCAATGACCAACATTGTATTAAATTGTAAAAATATATTCTAAATATACTTTAAAACCACTCAAATTAATAATTTATCACTATTAATTATTTCGATTAAAAAAATTGTTTTTAATTATAATTTAGTAATTTTCACTATTCATCAGAATATGAAAGTTATCCGAAAAGTACCAAAATTTCACCTTAGGCTAAATTCGATACTCCGAATCCAAAAATGAAGTTCATTTTGAAAAATAAGATTTACAGAGTTTTAAAAAGTGGTTATTACTATTCATAACGGCTAGTTTTAATAATATTTTAATAGCATATCGTTGTTTAGTGAAACTCGGTATTGCGTATTACACACGCTATCGAGGAAGGTCGTGATTGCGTGTAATGCAAGGCAAGTCAAGGATGTGTGTTGTGCAAGATCCTTTTGGTGTAGCGTACAACACAAGACTTTAATAAAATTAAAAAGAATATTTTTTTATAAAATCTTGGGCTGTTACACTGATTCCTTCTCATTTTAATTTGTAATATTATAAATAAATATATTAACTATTTAATATATAGGGATGATGCGAGTGTTGATGGTAAAGTCACATGTGTTTATCTGAGCTGTCACCGGCTTGAATCCCTCCATACCTACCTTTGATACGAGTTCCAACCTTTTTATACCCATTTTTTATTACACAGCGTGTGTGATATTTATCATAATATATATAATATTTTTTAAATTTAAAAAAACCCATGATGTGGATGGACCAATTGTCCAGGGCCCTAACCTAGTTCCAAAAGACATGACATAGAATCCCGACAACCATCCCATTTCCATCTTTTTTCATTTTAATAGAATGACATGGTGTGTATTTCAATATTTGTTATGTGAGACATGTTTTGTTAATAATTGAAATTTTTTTCACAATTTAGTAATACATGTGGGTGATGTTAGCAGATTGGTAGAGTCTCATCACTAGATCCAAAAGACCTAGGTTTGAACTCGGATAATCTCCCTACTTCAAACATTTTATTCAAAATCAAAACAACATGCCATGCATTTTATTCCTATCATGTACTATAGGCCTTGTTCATTAAATATATATAATTAATAAACATGAACAGTAGTACAACCATTTTTCTAGTGGTTGAGGGATTCTGTTCGGAATGACCGATCACCGGTTCGAGCCTCACCCCAAGCACCGAACCAAAGGTTTTACTTCTCTCTTTCCAATTTTATAACACATGGCCTGTATTTATAAATACATTATGTCTATAGATTTATTTTTTTAAATTATATATATGTATATATATATATATATTTATTTTAATTATGAATATTAATTATTATATAGTTTACGATAAAAATTATATTATATTCCTATTTTAAATAAATTAATGCATGACTTGTCTTTTAGAGTACATGCCATGTACTCCGGCTATAAAAGCCAGAAACCCTACATAGCCACACCCTGTGTTTCATGGACCCCCCTATTGTTTTCTTCTCCCGCAAGCCAAATGGCCTCCCCTACTCAAATCCATCATTTTTGTCTATTTTTTGATCCTATTTATTCTCTATTGTGATCCTCACTTTAGGTACATTGTTTTCCCTCCTTATTTATCAGTTTTTCTAGCATTTAGGGTGTTTTCTGGATCAGACATCAGTTTGAATCCCGTAGTACATGATCATGCAATGAAGAACACACGTCATGTAATTTTGTACATGGACACACATTGGACAATTCGAAATTTGAAATTACACGGTGTGTATGTTTGGTACACACTGTGTACCTACTAGAATCATGCCTGAGTACCTCATTCATATGGCCACACACACCATGTTTACACGCACAACGTGTATGTTTAGTATACGCCGTGTATCCCATTTTTCCAGGGCAACCCATGTACAACACTCCGCATGGCCATACGAACTATGTTCTTACACATGTCGTGCCATACCTTCACATGGCGTGTACTGCATTTTTGACTCTACTCGAATAGTGGATGTATATTCGAATCACATGACCAGGAACCAATTTTCACATAAACGGCATGTATGTTTGGTACACACCGTGTATCCTTTACTAGCCAGTGACATGACCACTTGGCGTGTCTATTCATAGAACACGAGATACCGACCCTCTGACACTACACACCGTGTACTCTAGATATACACGATGTGTTCATCTACTTTTATGGTTTTCTCACATTTTCTCCTTTTCTTTTTCTATTATTTTTCTTTTGTTTTCCTTTATTTTTCAAGATATGGCAGATGAAGACCCTATGCATGGGAAGCGGCCATCCTTTGCTACTGAGGGATAGAGGCCCACTTTTCTCTAAATACGACTCCAGCCCACGACAACACTAGCCCCAGACTTACCTGCGTACTAGCCACCTCCACTGGACATCTTGTCACCACTCACCGCCCCTACGGAAGCTGGTACTAGTGCCACACCACCTCCACCCCACACGGAGCCTCTAAGCACCATCATTTCTTCACAATCGGCTACCACACAATTAGAACCCTTCTCCGTAGTAGCTGATCCTTCAACATCCGCCACGTCCAACAACCCTTCACCGACTGAGGCTTCTCCGCCACTAAAACCAGCCCCTACTGATGTCCCACCTAGGTCGGCCCCTGCCGGTGCCCCTATCCTTGAGTAGTGTTTCCAGTCATCAACCTGGAGCACAATCACATTTGACACTTCTCCCATTGTATGATTTAGTTGAGGAGTTAGTATATTGACAACAACATTCCTGAGTATCTTGGTATCTAGGGGGAGTTGGAGGATCTCCTCAAGCAGAGGACGTTACTCATGATTTTTCAGGTCAACACTTATATTTTCATAGATTTATTTTTGGAGTTCATTTCTTCCTTTGAGTTCAACGGGCCTAGGTACTGGGTGAAACATAGCGACATAGTCACAGTGGTCTATTTTCCACAGGCTGGTTGACCATTTTCCCTTACCAAGCCTAATTTTGGCCGATGGCGTGGCTTTTATCCCCATCCAGTCACCCCACCCCTTAAATCCACCTTGACCCACCCCGTTTGTTCTGAGCACATTTCCATGAGGTGGGATATCACTGGGCCCAACCAACACTACACACCCACTTCTTAGAAGAGTACCCTCATCTTTGATCCTATCATCCATTTCATGCACTGGTGATTTAGCGCCATCTTGTTTCCCTGCCACGAGGAAATGAGAGTCGTGACCAGTCGTGACACGGAGATACTCACCAATGTCATCTAGACGGACTACCCAGACCTCCCCAACCTTGATATCTCCAACTTCCATGAAATAATCACTGGCCATCAGGGAAACCTGAACTGTGGGTTTTACACCACCCGACTTTCCCACCACCTCATCATTTTTAAGCCTTCCATTCCTCACAACTGATTATGTTCCCCCCAGTGGATAGAATTTCTCATGCTTATTCACATGGTATTGGTCTGAAAGTAGGGGGCACTTACGTTCTTACTCAGGCCCCACCACCACCCCCTATCGACCCTCCTGCCCCCGAGGATACACCCTCACCTCCTTCTCTACCCCTTCCCGTTTCCTCATCCTTCCCTACTGTCGAGAAAGTTTTGTTTTCCACAATTCATAATTTTCTTAATAAGGGGGAGATTGTTGAGAAAAATACTCTATCTATTTATGATGATTTTGATACTCACAAATACCATTATTTGTTATTCTAATTATTTTACATTATGTGTGTTTTATGAATTTAATATTTGTTATATTATTATTTCTGGAATAAATATTTATGTTTTTGAATAGTGAGAATGAACTGCTAAAGTATTTAGAAATAGATTTTAGTGTGTTTAGGAAACACTATTCATACCCTAAGTTGAGAAGTGTGTCGTAAGGATGGAATGCCATGTTTCTTCTATGATATATCGAAAAATTATGGTTAAACAACCATATGTTATCATAAAAGTATAAAGGAACCTTATGTTTGGAAGGAACCTTACGTTTGGAAGGAACATTACAGTTGGAAGGAACCTTACGCTTGGAAGGAACCTTTCGCTTGGAAATAATTAGAGTATGGATGAATATCATTACGTAAGTTTAGAATGATAAGTTTGTTTCTTAAATTTATGGTTCATCAAACTTACATTTGTAAACAACCATACGTTTGAAAGATAAAGATAAAAGTATAGTTCATCAATCTTACTTTTATGAAAAACTATACGATTGGTTGAAGAGTATGGATTATATACCGTATGTTTGAGAGTTGATGAGAAACGTTTGAGACAACCTTACGTTTTGAACCTTAAATTCAGATAATGTATGCTATGTAGTTCAACCCTACGTTTGACGAAAAATGTTTAAATTACGACTTTATTAAAGCAATGGTATTTATAAAGATTATCAAACTGATTTCAAGCCAGATTAAAAGCCAGAATATAAACTTAGTCTTTGACTGATTCAATGTCATTTATCTGTGATTCAATGGATCAATTTAAGAGGATCTTTTCATGCCGAATTTTTAGGGGATTTACGACTGCTCTGCTATTCAAAATTTTGAATATCACGATTCTAAATGTTACTTTTATGGATCAAAATTTTTCATAAGAAGTGCTCTTCATTATTATATATATTTAAAAATATAGGTGTGATATATATATATATATGTACAATATACAAGAACTACTGATCAACAATGATGAATATACAGAAGAGAAAAATAGAGTCTAGCAAGATCTACATATTTGCTGTTACGAAGAGACACAAAGCTCTGTTTTCTAAAGAAGAAGAAACACGAGTGAAGATTTACTGATCTAAATAGAATATATTTTGTGAATCGACTTTGGTTAAATTTGTGAATGACATTTCAAGATATGCTACATCCAGATCAGCTCAGAACTTATTTTATCCGAAGATCATCATTTTTGAAGATGACGATCCATCTACTGTCACTTGCATTCTGTTTCAATTGTTAAGAACAACCGGGAAAGTGTTTTTCGAAAAAAATACTATTCTATTTTGAGTAATTGTATTCTCGTACAAAACTGTGTATTCAGTTCTGTGTATGAACTAGAAGGCTCTGTTTACCCTTAAGTTTGTAAAGGTGTCAACTGCCTGTACTCAGTTGTGGAACAGTCTGTTGATAAGAGGACCAGATAGTAAAAATCACCATGCTCGTAGAGTAGAGAATTGGTGGAGTGAACTAGGGTCTTTCTGTTCCCCGAACCACAATAGATCGTGCGTACTATGCTATTTGTTTTCCACTACTAAATCTTTGATATAATGATAAAATTACAAATCATGATCATTCAATGAAATTGGAAAAGAGATAATTCACCCACCTCGTGTGTGTATCTAGTATAACTGGATCCAAACATTATTATCAATGGATTAGCTTTTGTTAAGTCTATAACAAGATAAAAGTTTTAAAGGATTATACTCAGATCCAGATGGATGATATAAGAGAAGGAATTCCTATGGTCAGAGCTCCATACTTCAATGGTGAGAATTACGGATTCTAGAAATCAAGAATGACAATCTATTTGAAAAACCTCGGATACAGAGTCTACACAAAAATATTGACTCCTTATGAAATAATAGAGAAACTTGATACATGGAGTGAAACTATAGAAGCAGTGTATGACATGAATTTGAAGGCTATGAATGAAATCATATGTGGTCTATGACCAGATGAGTTTAACAGAGAATCTCAGTGCCCAATAGCGTATGAAATGTGGCAGACAATTGTGGTTACTTATGAAGGAACTGACAATGTCAGACAAATGAGGTATGTTACTGCCAAATTGAAATTAGATACATTCAAGAAGATTTAAGGAGAAAGAGTCACCCAAATGAATGGAATATTGACAGATATTTTAAACAATATAACTACTTTTGGAGATCTAATCATACTAGATGATCAAGCCTTCAAAGTACTAAGAGTACTACCAACTCAATGGAATGGAATTTATACTGCTATCAGATAATGAACACTTATCAAAGATTTAACAATGAGAGAGTTAATTGGAACTCTCATGATGTATGAAGGTGAGATGCATGATGAAGAAAATGAGAATAAAATTCTGATCAAGAGAGAAGACACTACCTTAAAGGTGTCATATCAAAGAAAAAGAAGAAAGCTGAAGAAAAAAGAAATAAAGGTGAAATCAAAAAGTTCTGATTCATCCAATTCATATGTGGAACTCGCTCAGCTGGCCAGAAAATTCAATAAGTTTTATAGAAAGAAGAAAGGTTTTAAAAAGTATTTCAAAAAGGATGAGAATGAAGTCAGATTCTATGAGTGCAAGAAGATCTGTCATATGAGACATGACTGTTCACAACTAAAGGAACACAAGAAAAAGAAATTCTTCAAGAGAAATGATTATGAGAAGAAAGAGAAGAAGGCAATAAAAGCTACATAGAGTGTATCTGAAGACTCCACCAGCTCATCAAAGTATGATTCAAAAATGGAGGAATCCAATATGAATGCTAATATGAGCTTTATGGAAGAAACTAATGAGGTACAATCCTATTATTATTCTGACTCTAATTCTAAATCAATCTATACAAATGATAAACTTGCAGCATACTGTAACACACTTGAAGAAAAATATGATTCTTTATTTAAGAAACACAAATCATAAAAGAATATTCACAATACTATTTTAGGAGAGAGAGATACTCTACTAAACCAACATTAGGAATTAATGGAAAAATATAACTCAATAAATACAAAAAATAAAGATCATGAAGATAAAATAAAAACATTACAAACTGAAGTAGAAATATATAAAAATGTAGCTCTTATTTTTAAAAAAGGAGAAAATACACTAAATGAAATTCTTGGAAAGAATGTGACTAAAAAAGAAATATATAGAATTGGTAGGAAAGGTGAAAAACCTAAACTATACAAGAATTACTTTGTGCCAAGTACTAGAAAAGTAATTTTTAACTATTGTGGTGAAAAAGTACATTTATCTAAGAATTGTTATTTAAGGAAACCCTAGATAAGTGGAATAAATAAATCCTTTGTTTCAAACAATTTATAAGATAATGTTGATTTTAGAAAAATAAATCAAGTCTGGATTCTAAGATCTTTGCTGGCTAATGCAACTAGAAAAAATAGAATATGGGTACCAAATCAATCTGTTTAAATGCCTTTGTAGGAAGCAGGTCATAGGATAAAAACTACCATATGGTATATAGATAGTGGCTGCTCCTAGAATATGAGTGGAAATTCATATAATTTCAAAACACTAACACAAAAATATGGTGGTCTAGTCACATTCGGTGACAATTCCAAAGGAAAGATTTTTGGCATTGGAATATTTGGAGATCTAGAAACTATCTCAATCAACAAAGTAATATATATACAAGGATTGAAACAAAATCTGATAAGTATCTCTGAACTCTGTGATGATGTCTATATTGTTGATTTTTCTAAAAATTACAGTTTTATTTTCAAATATAAGTTTCTTAAATTTAGATCACCCAGAACTGATAATGTGTATACCTTGTATTTATGTTCCTTGTGTAAATAACATGTAAACTACTTAACTACTAAGATAAATGAATCCTGGATCTAGCATAGAAAACTTGGATGTTTCGATATATATGCTTTACAAAATTTATCTAAGAAAAAATTAGTTTTTAATTTTCCTAGTCTCAAGTGTGAAGGTGATTGATTTTGTGATGCCTGTCAACTTGGAAAGCATCACAGATCATCCTTCAAATCAGTTAACAAAATTGCTACCTATAAAACTCAAGAACATATCTATATTGATTTGTTTGTACCTTCAAGGGTAGCAATCTTGGATGGTAAATTATATGTATATGTTTTAGTTGATGACTATTCTAGATTTACATGGATTTTATTTCTAAAATATAAAAATAATGCTTTTAAAATATTTGAAAGTTTTTTCAATGTTGTTCAAAATGAAAAAGGTTTCAAAATAATTTCATTAAGAAGTGGTCATGGTGGATTATTTCATAATCTAGAATTCAATTCCTTTTTCTCAAATATGGGTATTAAACACACCTTTTCTACACCAAGAAAACCTCAAAAAAATGGAATTGTTGAAAGAAGATATAGGACTATTCAAGAAATGTCTAGGAATATACTAAATGAATACAGTCTTCCTACATATTTTCATGTAGAATCTATAAGTAAAGCCTGTAATATAATGAATAAAGTTTTAATTAGACCAATTTTTAAAAAGACACCCTTTGAACTCTGGAATAACAGAAAACCTAAAGTAAATTACTTTAATGTTTTTCGATGCAAGGTTTAAATCTTAAACACCAAGGAGAATCTTGGTATGTTTGATCCATAATCTGATGATGGAATTTTCTTTGGATATTATGCTACTTCCAATGCTTATAGAGTTTTTAGTAAAAAGTCAAGGATTGTTGAAGAATTAATTCATGTGAAATTTGATGAATCTGATCCCTTTGAGATAAGGAAAGACCAAATTGATGAATCTGAATCTAATGATAACATGATACTTGAGAACTTAAAAAATTATTTTGAAAAATATATAAATGAAATTCAGTCCAGCCCAGAAGAACATGACACTAAAGAACCTATAAGTGTACTACCTATATAGTCAAAGACCCTAAAGAATTATCCTTTAGAAACTGTAATAGGAGACTTAGACAAAAGAATAAAAACCAGAAGAAACATAGGAAATCTTATTGAGTTTTCTGCCTTTCTATCCCAATTATAACCCAAGACTGTAGAAGAATCCTTAGTAGTTGAATGTTGGATGATAGGAATGCAAGATGAATTAAACCGTTTCAAAAGAAATAAAATTTGGAAATTAATTGAAAGGCCACATAATTATCCAGTAATAAGAATGAAATTGGTCATTAGAAATAAACTAGATGATCAAGGAATAATAACTAGGAATAAAGAAAACTACTAGCTAAAGGATATAATCAGGAAGAAGGTATAGATTATGATGAGACCATTTCACCTGTAACTAGATTAGAATCCAATAGAATCCTTTTAGCCTATGCATCTCATATGAACATTAAATTATTTCATATGGATGTTAAGTCTGACTTTTTAAACTGTTATTTGTTGGAGGAATTTTATGTTGAGCAACCTCCTGGTTTTAAAAATTCATGAAAACCAGATTTTGTTTTTTAAACTTACTAAATCTCTTTATGGTCTTAAGCATGCACCTAGAGTTTGGTACAAAAGATTAAGTTATTTTCTTTTGAAAATTGATTTTAATGTTGGAATGGAAGATCCAACATTATTTAAGAAAACACTCAATTATAATATTTTATTAGTTCAAATATATGTTGATGATGTAATAATGGGTTCAACCAATAAAACTCTTTGTCACGAGTTTTCAAATTTAATACAAAAAGAATTTGAAATTAGTATGATGGGAGAATTAAATTTATTTATAGGACTTTAAATTTTTAAAAAAGATTTTGGAAATGTTTTGAATCAAAGAAAATACATTACTGATTTACTAAAGAAATTTGGACTTAAATATAGCAAGACATATACGACTCCAATGTGTACTAATATAAAACTTGATTTGGATGAAACTGGGAAATCAGTTGATAACAAGTTATATAGAGGAATGATTGGTAGTTTATTATATCTTATTGCTATCAGGATAGATATAATTTATTCAGTATGTCATTGTGCAATATTTCAGTCAAATCCTAAAGAATCCCATTTAACTGCTAATAAATGAATTTTTAGATATTTAATTGGAACTATTTTTCAATATATTCTTCGTCCAAAAACGTCTGATTTTAATTTAATTTCATATTCATATGCAGACATTGGATGTTGTAGATTAGATAGAAAAATAACCTTAGGAACTTGTCACTTTTTAGGAAAATCCTTAGTATCATGGTCTAGTAAGAAACAACACTTAGTTACCCTATCAACAGCTGAGGCAAAATATGTATCTGGTGGAAGTTTCTGTGCAAAATTTTTGTGGATGAAAAACACTCTTATGGATTTTGGACTATGTTTTAATAGTAAACCTATTTTATGTGATAATACAAGTGCTATAAATATTTCAAACAATCATATTAATCATTCTAGGACTAAGAATATTGATATCAGACATCATTTTCTAAGAGACCATGTTCATATAAAGGATATATTCATAGAATTTGTAAGTATTTAAATTCAATTAGCTGATATTTTTACTAAACCAATTCCTACTACAAGGTTTGATTTTATTAGGGGGAGTTAGGTTTATTTATTTTTAAGTAATTTTTTTAAAAATAGTTTAGTTACTTGATTTTAAAATTGTACAATTTTGTTTAGTTATGTTTTTTATTTATTTCCGTATGCGATTTTAATTTTTTAAAAATTTATACAATAATTAGTATGTATGTAATGACACAAGAATCAAGGATGTGAGAAACCATTTCAAATTCTAAACACATTCATTTTTTCTCAAAACCCTTAGAAACTTCAAAAACATTTATTGCTCTTCTCTCCCAAACATGAAACTTCAATACCCTAATAATTTTTAAACCTTTAGAAATTTTTGATTGAAATTTCCAAGACCAAAAGAACCTATGAGCCAGAGATCAGCACTGTGAAGAGGTTGTGCTCGGTTGGGAAGAAGATTTTGCAAGGAAAATTCATAGATCTGTAATGGATCTATCAAATGAACCTGATGCTAAAGCAATACCCATATTTTCAGAACTTAAAACAGAAGTTTAATGGAGATTATACGGAGTTTCAATATGAGGTAGAACTTTGTCATTTAATTAAGTCAATATAGTTTATTTTGGGAACTGATGAGGATTCGATTGTTGCTAAGATTGAGGATTGAGATTTTTCAATCTCATCTGTTGAAATTGATTGAATTATTAACTACCCTCACAAGGGAATTTTTCAATTTTATTTTGAGAATATTGGTGATTTTGTGCATAAGTTAAGAGATATTATGTCATTTTTGTTTGGAACAACATCTATAAAGAAGATGTTTGTGAAGTATATAGAACCTGGTTAGAAGATATTGGTTAAGTTTGTGAAACCTGGTATTGCACATAGAGTGTATATGATTGAAAAGATTCTTTACCCAGATATGTATATAATGTTTTTACTGATGAGTGATATCAAATTGAAATTTCCTAGATACATGGTGAGGTATCTTAGTTATTATTTCTATCCAGAGGTATGAATGAATTTTTATCCTTTTGGAAGGTTGATCTCGAAAATTCAATTTAAGATAGATATGTTAAGATTAGGGGATTATTGGGTGAGATGCCACCATAGTAATATCTGAAATGCTGGTACACTGTGAAAAATTGGATATTTCTAGAGCACAATCAAATGAAAGCTACTGCCTGTAGGAGCATAAGAGGATGAAGTATGTTCTCAGGCCCAACTAGAAAAATCAAAGGAAGGACAAGCTGAATCAAGAGGTAGTGTTGTATCAATAAGACTCAGGATTGAGGTTGTGGATGCTTCTGATGAAAGAATTCATAAAGGACATCAATTCAAATGAACCAGGGGTCCTAATCTAGTTGATGAAACTACTATAACATTGAATCTTTTAACATCTGGTGATCCCTTAAGCCATAAGTTTGTGAGAGAAGTTTTAGTTGAAGAGATGATAAAGGGAGCAGTTGCTCAATATAAGGTGACTCCTCCAGTAGAGCAATAAAGTTTGTCTGAGGAAGTGATAGAAACAGAGGCTCAAACAGAACATATAACTGAGACAGTTCCTGGTGAAGGAGAAACAGTGTCCCAAACTCAAATTAATCAAGTAGAATTTGATCAATATTTTTTTTGGAAAATATAGTGATAGAGGAAGAACGTGCAGATGATTCTCATGAGGAGAAACCTCTATCACTTGACAACCAGGAAGAGAATGATTATGAGATTCATACTGAGGTCTTGACTGATGATTTTTCTATGGATGAGTTTAGGAAAGGCTTGGAAGAAAAATTTATTGAGAAACCAGTATGGGGAATAGATGATGTGAGATCAGATGCTGAATCCTTTCCATTAGTGTTGTTTAATCAAGTTGAAGCTGAAAATGAGAATCAAGTAGATGGTGCCTCTGATTCAATAAATGAATATATGGACGAAATGATCAAAAAGTTGACTGAACCTGAAAAGGAGAATGTTTCTCTGTGGAGAGAATTAGAAAAGGAACATTTAAATTTTCAATGGATAAAATCAAGTGTTGTTTCTAAACAAGAAGTTGAAATTTTTATGTAAGAAATGTTAAATCATGTTTCAAAGTTGAAATTAGAGATGGCTATGAAAACAGATTTAATGGAGTTTAGATCTCTCATGGAGAAACAATTTTCACTTGTTCAAACCAGTGAGGCCAATACATCAAGTTCTTCACCTGATTTAATCAGAAGATTTCAGGCTATTACAGTGATCATGGAGAATATGAATTCCATAATGCAAGACTTACAGTGAAACAATGCTCCTTTTTCAGTGTGTTTAGATAATCAGAAGTTTCTATTTGATCAATTGACTTCAAGTGAACCAGGAATTAGAGCTGTGCTAAATCAGTTCACAAAAAAGTTGACTCTTTTTATGGAGAAAGAACACAGACTTCATGAGTTTTTCAGAGTGAATCTGCTTGAAGATATTCATTTGACTCAAGATAGCAGAGATCTAATTATCCAGTTGGGAGATGGATTGATGAGATGATTAAGGGAACAATTAGTAAATATCAAGGTAATAGTTTATAGGAGATGAACCATATCTCACACCTTTACCCAATCCTGATTCCTATTATTTTTCATTAATGTACTTGTAATTCTATTTTCCATATATTTACATTTCATTATCATGTGTTTTTATAAGTTTTATTTTACTGTCTATGATAGAAATTCCAGTAATCTAGATTCACATATTGATAAATAGTTTATAATAGCATTTACTTAAGTTCAGTGCTACATTAAAATGTGTTATATTACTTATTCTATTATTCTTTTCGATATAAAAAAAGGGGGGGTGAAATTAGGGTAAACACAACATTTTATTTTAATATATTTTAATTTATTTAACATTTATTTTAAACTTTTTTATAAAAAATGGGTAGAAATGTTAAGCATTATCTTAATCCATTAAGGGGGAGAAGTTAAGTTAAACCTAACATTTCATTTCATGTTTTTTATATCTTTTATGACTTTGGATATTTTTATTAAAATAATTTTGTTTAAGTTAAATATTTTATTTATCTTTTCAAAATTATAAACTATATGTAATTAATTTTGTAAGTTAATTTCATTAGTTATTTTATGGGTTTTGTGATCATCAAAAGGGGGAGATTGTTGAGAATGTGTTTTTTTTCAACAATACAAAAATTTATTAATAAGGGGTGATTGTTGGGAACAATACTTTATCTCTTTATGATGATTTTGATGATCACAAATACCATTATTGGTTATTTTCATGATTTTACCTTAAGTGTATTTTAGGAATTTAATATTTGTTATATTCTTATTTCTAGAAGAAGTATTTAAATATTTGAACAGAAAGAATGAATTTCTAAAGTATTTAGAAATCATTTTTAGTGTGTTATGGAAACACTGTTCGTACCATACATTGAGAAGAGTAGCATAAGGATGGAATGTAGTGTTTACTCTATGAGATATCAGAAATGTATGGTTAAACAATCATATGTTAAAGGTAAAGTATAAAGGAACCTTACATTTGGAAGAACCTTACGTTTGGAAGGAACCTTACATTTGGAAGGAACCTTAGGCTTTGGAAATCAGTAGAGTATAGAAGAAGATCATTACATAAATATGGAATGATAAGTTTGTTCCCTAAAATTATGGTTCATCAACCTTACTTTTGTAAATAACCATATGTTTGAAAGAAAAAGATAAAAGTATGGTTCATCAATCTTACTTTTATGCACAACTGTACGATTGATTGAAAATTATCAATTATATACCGTACGTTTGAGAATTGATGGGAAACATTTTAGATCAACCTGAAATTTTGAACCTTATGTTCAGAGAATGTATGCCATACAGTTCAACCCTGGGTTTGATGATAGATGTTTAAATTACGACTTTATTAAAGCAATGGTATTTATGCAGATTATCAGGCTGGTTTCAAGACAGATTAAAACCCTAAAATTAGAGGGAGCATTTGACTGATTCAAAGTCGTTTATCTGTGATTCAGAGGATCAATTTAAGAAGAGCTTTTCATGCCGATTCTTTAGGGGAGTTACAACTGCTCTGGTATTCAAACTTTAGAATATCACGATTCTAAAGGTGAATTTTATGGATCTAAATTTTGTAGAAGAAGTGCTTGTCGTTGTTATATATATTTCAAAATATAGGTGTGATATATATATATATGAAATATACAAGAACTACTTATCAACAAAGATGAATATACAGAAGAGAAAAATAGATTCAATCAAGATTTACAGATCTGCTATTATGAAGAGCAACAAAGCTCTGTTTTTTGAAGAAGAAGAAACATGACTGAATATTTACTAATCTACATCGAATTTATTTTTTGAATAAAATTAATTTAAATTTAAAATGATATTTCAAGATATACTACATCTAGATCGGCTCAGAACTTCTTTTATCCAAAGATCATCATTTATGAAGATGACGATCCATTGACTGTCAATTGAATTCTGTTGCAATTGTGATGAACAACTGGGAAATTATTTTTTGAACTAATAATCTTCTATTTTGAGTTACCAGATTCTCGTACTAAGATATGTTTTTTGGTTTTGTGTATGAACCAGGAAGATCTATTTAGCCTTATGTTTGTAAAGGTTTCAACTGCCAGTACTCGATTGTGGAACGATCTGTTGATTAGAGGACAAAATAGTGAAAATCACCAAGATCGTGGAGTAGAGCATTGGTGGAGTGAACTAGGGGATTTATATTCCTCGAACGACTATACATCGTGGGTCATGTGATATTTATTTTCCGCTAATAAATCTTTGATATAAAGATAAAAGGAAAAATAATGATCATTCTAAGAAATTGAAAAAGGCACAATTCACCCCCATCTTGTGTGTATCTAGTATAACCCAATCCAACACCTAATTCCTTTTCCATTCCCTCTCTTGGACCTTCCAATGCCCCTTCACCTTCATTTACCTAGACTAAAACCCCCCCATCACTATCTTCTTGGCTGAGATCGAACACTTCCTTGCTCGTCTAGATCATCGGCATGCTGATATCATTCAACAACAAACTACATGTACTCAGCACCTGGACTACCTTGAGCGGATGGTGGAGTTACTGCTACAACATCAGGGGATCCCAATTTCACTAGAGGATAGTTCTCCTTCTGCGCCTCTGGCATCTACCATCCCAACTGCTGAGGTTGTTGTGGACATAGACTCTATCCTTATCTTTACTATAGGTACCAGCCCATCTCCACTTGTAGAGCTCTCCATCACATACACCCCTTCATCCACATCACTTCCACTGGTCGAGGGCTCTATTCCTCCATCCCATCCATTATAGGATTCTTCCCCACTTGTACTCGACAGTGCCTCCCCTGAGGCGACACTATGACTGTGACATTTGATTTTTATTTTATATGTATATGGTATCCATTTTTGTGTTGTGATGATGTGTTTGCTTGTATTTTTCTTTTCCATCGATAGTCAAATGTACACTGGAGTGACTTTTGGAAGTCTTGAATTCATACCACTACACAAGGGGAGTATTCGTTCAGTTTTCTCAGTATTTTTCATTTCTCTTGTCTTTCCTCCCCTGCCACATACCCTTTCTGTGTCTCTCCCTTTATTTTTCCCCTTAGTAGTTCACTAGGTGGACCCCCTATATTTTTAAGTGTGGGAGAGAGTCTCCCGACCACCTTAGTCTTTTCCCTTACCATCATTTTGGAGACATCATTATTGAACGATATATTTGAAAATGTAAAGGAATTTTGGTAGGTCATATTTATAAATAAAAATGCAATAATTAAGAGATTTTTTAAGGTTGCATGCTTATTTTGGTTCTTAAGTTTTTTAAAATTATTTTTGATATATTATAAATTAAAACATGTAATACTTGGCTACCATCATTGACTAGGATAATCATTTATATGTATTTCATGACCTAATTATCTCTTTATTTTCTTTTCCCACTCCTAATAGGTATTCTAAACCCTTTGTCGCATTATTTATAATACCCTTTTTATTGAGACATTCTTAGGATATACATGACTACCCGGATTTTCATGTTTTCTTTTCAAAAAATAAAGAATTTTTTAATTATATAAAATGATTGAAGTTTGATATTGTTTCAACCCCTTTTATCTTGAGACCTACCCTACCTCCGATCTTCATAAAACCCCAAGAAATCATGAACAACCTGGATAGGAATCCACATTACAATTCTATTTCCCTTCCTACCCTAATTCTTTTTAACTTTTCATGATTATTCACTTGATCTTTATAGAGAGAATTGGCAGTACATGGAACATTTTTGTGCATAGTCATAAAATTAAGTGTGGGGGAGTGCCTCTTGTTTATTTGTGGCAAAAAGGGTTCCAAACCATTTTTCATGGAATTCCTAAAGTGGTCCCCTATGTTTAAAATAATGATAAAGACAAGGGGACCTTATATTCACTTGATGGTTTGTGAACCCTACCTGACTAAGGGAGATGGTGGTGATGAGAGCATTTCAAAAATCTTGTTGAGGATGATTTTACATTGAGATTTATTTTGAATATATTTTAGTGTAATTTAATGAATTTAGCATTTGTTTTCAAGCCTCAAGGTTTCTTTTTTACATCATTACCTAACATCCCTTTTCCATAGAGATATCCGAACCTTATTGGAAAGTCCTCATGTTTTTTTTAATTAAATATTTTTTATGTAAAAAACTATATTTCTTAAAAACCTATGTATTGAGTGTATATACCTTGGATTGAGAATAAGTTTGATTAAAAATATCTTGAGTGTTGTGTGTGTTATTTACTGGTGAGATAGACCATCAAGTGACATGCTTATTTTTGAAAGGTTAAAGAATGTTTTTCAATGAGGATGAAAGTAGTTAGTTGAATTATATTTGAGGCATGGCTAAAATATCTTTTGAATTGAATCTGTTTTGTACATTTTTAAAATTTTCTCATGTAATTGTATCATTTATACTTATGATTAATTGAGTGAACTACTTTTAAAAAATAGAATTATTTAATTAGATTTTGATATTTTCTTAAGGGAATGAAAATGACTAAGTGCGGGGGAGTTTGATACAACCGATTTGGGTATACATTTCTTTATATATTATTGAAAATAAGAACATGTTTTCAAAAAATACCCAATTATTAGTGAAAAAATACATTGATTTTGGTGATAATATTTATTTTCAAGTGTTGTATGGACAAACACACAAATTGGGAGAACTTAGAGCAAAAATTACCAACTAAAGGACTTGTATATAATGACATGTCGTGTACATTCAGACTGAGACACAGATTGGATGGACGAATACACCCCCAAGTTGCCAGAACTGAGACTACATGCCATGTGGGTCATACATACATGTCGTGTAAATGATTCTAGATGTGGTTGGTGGAATTTTCTAGAGACAAGATGCCATGAGAGGTGGAGCCACATGCCATGTATCCTTCTCCAACCGACCGTCAACGCCAAAGCAGTTAAGGGCGGTGCAACTGGCCAACTAATGGAGAAAAATTGAGACAAAAATGCGTTGACAAAACTACACAGCATGTAATTTCAATACAATCCATGTAATTTTGTTTTCAATAAATAGTGGGCTTAACCTCTAGATTTAAAAATCATTGTTCAATACTCGAAGGATAGAGGTTCCATTGTTGTTCTACCGTTGCTTCGCTACTCTGTCAGTCCACCATTCTACCAAAAGACCCGCCATGTTTCTGTGATGACCACATTAGGTATCGAGGGTTCTATTGTTATCTTTTATTCCTTGTATCACAAAACACCCCATGTGTTGGGGCTGTGGGTTATGAACGAGTGTTGTAATTTGGATTTGTAATTGTGTTTGAATTTGTTCTCTTTAATTATTCTTATTCTTTTTCAATCATTTCTCTTTATCACTGAAAATTCTAGGCCAAACCAGGGGAATAATTTTTAGGGACTCAAAGGAAGAATAACGATGAATACCTTCATGATCATTGGATGTATTCATCGACTCACAAATGGACTAATCTAAATAAAAAATTGTGAAATACTGACTACTAGATCATGGAGTTAGTTCATTCAATTCCAGATAGAGTTTACCGGATAAAGGGAACCTTTTCACAATTATAACCCAGTGTGTTGGGTTATCATGAACAACACAACCAAATAAGAAGTTTGTATAACCTCTATAATCACCATTTCTCCAACACACTCCTTTTTCTATCAACCAAATTAAAAACCACTTTTGTTTTATTAACATTTAAAAATTAATTTTTATGTCTGTAATCAAAACATGTGTCATAATCAAAAACAAAAATCTCACTCTAAATTCTACATCATTCACTATGTTAATTAAAAGCGTAATCAATTCACGCACTCACCAGTTCCCTATGGGTCGACCCCAAACGTACGCTTTATTAGATTAAGAGTGGGTAATATCAATTTGGGACACCGAAAAGATACCTTTTATGAAATGACGTACTAGTTACAACACCCTGACTCCCTTTGCACACAAATAATCAAAGCTAAATACTTCCCTAATGTGGACTTTTATGGTTCATCCATTGGCCCCCGCTATAGTGTTTTTTGGAGAAGCCTATGGGGCTCACATGATCTTATTTGCGGTGGAATTCTTTGGATATTTGGTTATGGAGTCGTGGTGAAGATTTGGAGGGGCCCTTTCCTTACATAGGATTACGGGGTGAAGGATACCTCCCTAGTGGTACCTGGTTGGGAAGATGCCAGGGTAGGATCCCTATTTAGAGATATCAACAACAAATAGTGCCCTGAAAAGTAAAATGATTGTTTAATGATAGAGATATAAGGATCATTATGAACATCCCATGTATGAAATAAATGGGATAGGATAGGCTATGCTAGAGAAAATAGTGCTCAGGATGCTACACAATCAAATATGGCTTCAAGATGGAACTTGGGTCACATGATCTTGAGAATGACGTGTTTTAGAAAATTTTGCGGTGTTTGGAATTTCCTCTCAAGGTCCGGTTTTCCTTATGGAAATTATATTTATAAATCCTCCCACTAAAGGAGTTTCTCACGTTCTATAATGAAACTGATGATCCTTTAGGTTCCATGATTATGGCTGCACTAGAATCTTCTTTGTATGATATTTTATATTTCGAAGGATCCAAGGCTATCTGACATGCATGGGATTCAAACGCAGAGCACTGTGTAGATATGGAATTTGGGATTGCATCACTGCTGTTGAAATGAATATCCTCCCTTCCAATAGAGGTAGTATAGTCACTATTCATCTTAGCCTGGATCATGTGGGTTAGAAGAAATGGCACTTTATTTAACCAACATTCGAGGCCAAACTCCTTTTAGATAGGGTGGGCCGCATCATGGCTTGAAATAAGAATGCACTTGATAATCCTTTTACATCCACTCACACTAGAATACAAAATCCTCTAACAAATAATGTATTAAAGGTTAATATGGATACAACTCTCTCTGGGGGAGGGATTATTGGTTTGGGTTTTTTGGTTGTGACCACCTTTGATGCATTGTGGCAGCTTGTCGAAAATTTTCCACACATTGAAGGATCCACCAGTGGTTGAAGACCATACCATATGCGCATGGATGATGCTACATATAGAGAGAGGATAAAAATATATTGTTTTGGAATTGGATTGCCTCACCATTATTGATGATATAAAATCATCAAAGAGTGGGCCCCAATCCTCTGGCAAGTTGGTTTGTATGATTTGTTACCTTTTCAACCTCTTCTTAGAATGCTCCTTTACTCATTGGTGTGTCGCATGTTTTGTTGGAGGAATTTCCTCCTTTTGGTGGATTCCATTGTACTTCTTAATCATTGACCATTTTATGAAATTCCCTCTTTTTTTATACACACACACACACACACGTACATGTGTGGTGATTCACCTATTAAACTTATAAACACATGTCAGTTGGTATTATACACACATAGACAGACATTTATTAATATAAGACTTATGATTATATATATATCTATATATATATATATAAATAATTGAAAATACAAATCAATTAAACGGATTTATAAAATGAACATAAATTTAGAATTTCATTAAAAATAAATACATTATTCTAATGTAATTATAATTATTGTGTGTATAATTAATGAGATAATTAATGACAAGGTCTTTGGGCCACCTCAAGGCCTTCTGGCCACATGCAGTTGTCCCAGACAGACTCTTCAAAAAAGGAGAAGCCTTAGAAGAAGATTCAGAGCAAGTGCACTCACCAGAGTAGATCCAGATGGATTTTTCAGAATGAGAGGGTATGGTTATACCATCGATACTTGCTCGTTCTTGCATGGTAAGCCTAGAAAGCCGGCCATGCGAAGGTGGAGAGAGACTATCATGACGTAGATACTGGGGAGGGGCAGTTCCTTGTAGATAGTCTGGTTGAATTCCCTAAGACCTTTGGGTCATGTAAACTTCTAAGCCTACGGGCCATGTAATCTCTGATCCAACGGGCTTTATAAGGGTTCCCCATCATCCCTTGAAGGGGGGGGGGGGGGTTATCAAACATCAATAAAAATGATGGCCCTCTGGCCATTCTCAAATTAATGACACGCCATGTTTTCATGGAGATCCCTCTACGTGGTTGGCCATATGTGGTGGAAATGGAAAACCCTATCCTGTAGGGGTCGACAGTGAGCTTGGATCCATTAAGAAGGGGAAAGCTGGAAAATTTTGGTGAAGTGGTTTTTTTAGTTTAAGGGGTTTAGGGTTTTTATAATTGGGAAAATGGGTGTCTTCAGCGCCACTTGAAGTGGCATTGTGTGTAAAATCCCTTCAGTGACACTTCAAGAGGTGCTCATTGGGGTTTTTTTGTAGCTTCACCAACCCCCTTATATATATAACATGTATCCTATATATATTTATTTAATTATAATTATAATTATAATAAATATATTTGTTATAAATATAATTACTAAAATAAATAGTATAAATTTATAATTATACTTATAAAAATTATATAATTATAATAAATATATAATAATTATTATAATTATAAAAATCATATAGTTATATAATGACAGTAAATATAATAAATATATAAAATAAATACATAATTAGAATTCTTTAGATTTATTTATATATAAATATTTATAATAATAAAAATGTGAATATATTTATAAATATATAATTATAATAAAATGGTTACATATATATTTTAAATTTATTTATAAATAAATAAATATATATTTATAATAAATATATAATTATAATTATTCATAAGAAATATATAACTATAATTATATTCACAAATGTATTTATAATTATATTATTATTAATCTATATTTATATATTTATGAGATTATATTTATAAATAAATATGAAATATTTTTATACATTTAATAAATACATTAATTATATTTAATTAGATACAAAATTTTTTAAAATTAAAATATGTTTATAAATATTTTAAATTTAATTATAAATAAATAAATATATACCATTTAATATATTTAATATAAATATAATTATATTCATAAATATATAAATAAAAAACATTATATGTATATAAATATTTAAAATTTTATTTATAAGTTAATAAATATTTTTAAATATAGATTTATAATTATATATTTATAAACATATTTATATTTATATAATTATGAATATTTATTAATAATTATATGATTTGAAATATATTTATATTTATCTAATTATAAATATTTATTTATATAGAAACATGTATAATTATATAATAGTAAATATAGTCATTAAATATATAATTTTAAGTCTATATTAATTATTCAATGTCACAAATTTCATTTAGATTGTAATTGTACTTTATAATTTATACGCTTATAAAGTCAAATACATGAAACATAATAATGTTACAATTTTAAGACTTTGAATTTCTTTTTAGTTATCTAAAACTAAAATTACTTGATGTTGTAAATAAGTTTTCTAATATATAAAAAATTGAATATGAATAAATCAAGGTCGATGCCGCCTGGTACCACAACGTGGCGTCTAAACCTCATGCCCACTCTGAGTCTGATATCTATGTTGCTCTAGTGTCATATTCGGGGGTTCCTCATCTTCTGGTGCTTCTGGTGCCTCCTCATGGTTCTGTGTAGAGGACTGGGCATCATCACATGTAGAGGACTTCCAAAAGTCATTTTTAGAGCCATATGTCCATGAAGGTCCTAAAAATTAAAGAAAAGGGGCATTGAAGAAGTCATCTTCAAGAGGAGTTGGGGCCATGACAAGTAGTGTTACCACAACTAGCTCGTAGTCCCAAGTAGTCATCAGAGATGACATATGTGGCATATAATCATCTTCCTGTTGTGTAAGATAATCAGTTGGCTGGGAAGGATCATCTCTCTGCGGTGCGGTATCATCTGCAGGAGCTGCTCTTAGACAAGTATGTTGTCTCCTATTCCCCTCCTAATGTACTTGTCTCTGTATTCTAGTTGGGGGTGGCAGTGGTGGTGCATCGTCCTCAGCAGGGATAACAGAGACATCATCATCCGTAGGATCTTCAACCGAAGGATATGGATCTAGATATATCTATAACACCTCATCATAGAAGCTTTCACGTATGAACATGAGAGGATCGTTGAGAACCAACACATCTTGATGAAGTACATCCCGCCTAATATATTCCTCCTCCTGAGGATGTGTGATGTGTTCAAGATGAGCAATACCATCCGACTTCAAAGAAAATAAGATTCTAATTAATACCAAAAGTGAGTCAAAAAAATATAATAAATCTTATTAACCATACGAACTATTGAATGCCAATCACCAAACATGTAAGGTGCATGATGGCGTGTTGTCAGTACCAGTCTGCATAATCCCCCTGATTAGATAATAGACAGTGTGTTGTGGGATATCCATACAGAGAGATACCATATTGGGTACGCACGTCCCAAAGATCGATATAAGATGCATGATACTACTGCTAGTCCATTGTCTATCTACCTATAAGCATAATCTAATGTAACCAATCATCATGTCACGGTTCCATGAGGATATGTTGTATATAACCAACGACCATTTATGCTTTGGTATTTGCATCATGTAATCATACACTTCAGTATTTTCTCAGTGAATATCTTCATGAAGATCCCCCATCCTTTGTTGTTGAGGCTCGTATGCTATTAAAAAATAACTACTATGAAAAAATATGACATTAACTATGACAATGATTTTTATAACTATAAAGGATATTCATACCAATTTTTATGATCGATTTCTTCATCGACTAATTCTTGAACCTCTTTCGCAAATTGATGGCGATGTGTCGAAAACAGTATCGATGATGGGCATAGGGTGGTGTCTAGAAAAGACCCTCAGATTGTATTGACACTTTGATTGCATGATGATGATATGAAGTAAGACAAATAACTTCTATGTCTATAAAAAACTCTCAAATACATGCCAGAAACCCACTCCATAATGAGAAGTTCTTCTTCTCCACAATTACAAATGCCAACGACAAAGGGGATCAATTTCCATCTTGTGTGGAAGAAATAAATAATGTTCACATGTACATTGCATATTGAAATTCTCCATTAATCTATATAAACTACTTTCAATGTCTAAAATATTCCACACATGGTTCAAATGTCCAAAAAAATCTATCAAACACCTGCATCGATTAATCTACTAGGTTGTGTTGGATAACATATACAATCGTATGTAACTGATAAATCATTTGATTGTTGTGGTGTAATATCTCCATTTGTTGTGGTAAAACTCGATAAGAGCCATCCCAATAACCATACACTTTGAAAATAGCCTGTTTTCATGTCATCCATGCCTTCTAGTGAGATATTTGATACCCAAAAGTTTGTTTTATTCACTCCAATACCAAAAAAATAGGAACATCATGACATGATCTAATCATTTCAACAATGATAGTTGAAACAAACTCAACATCTAATAAAGATAGTTCCTGTGAAAATCTTTGGTTCACACATGTGTGTGGAGTAAATCTCGTGATGCGCCATGTATGAAATGTGTTATCAATAATAGATAACAGAATCATTTGATAGTTTGAATCATATTTGTCACAATGGGTCAAATAATAATACTTATCTGACTCTTCTACAATATAAGAGTAATTTAATTCAATATGATATTGTTTTATCACATATTTCATTGCATATTTTCTCTCAAACACTCTTCCAATATACATAACACCTTCATCTGACACTCGATTTGTACCCCCAATGATTCTTGGAAATTCTATACTAGGAGTTATAACTAACCAATCAAATTCTAGAAAGTGATTCATGCCTTTAGTTGACCCTGAAGGCAATAGTGGTGGATGGTTCAATAGTCGGTTGAACCACACATGAGTGGGAACATACTATTCTTTCGCATGCTCTTATTCTTCTTCTTAAACTTCCTCTTCCTCTTATTGTTCCAAAATATCATCATCCTCAAATTCATCATCCAATGCATCGAACGAAGGTAAAAGACTATCCGTTGAAACTATAGCTGATGGAAATGATGGAAAAACTACCATTATTGATGGAACTTCTTGCTGTGTTATAGAAGGAGAATTTGACATTGTCACATTAAGTTGTGATGGACCAGCTTCCAATATGGATGGAACATCCATTGTAGTTATAGTAACATACAACTCCACCATTTGATTCTCAGATTGATACATAACCAATGAAAGCACATATTCCCATTTTTCATCATTAGTTACTAGATATGAAACATGCCCAAAACTATCTACATATTACAGATGTCTGTATGTGGTTGATTCTATCACTTGATTGCTCTACAGTTTTAACTTTTGATGAATTTTCCTTTGAAGAGATTCCAAAGTTGTACAGCCTCCAAGCATCAAAAACCCTTCTGGCCATATACTATAACTACATCCTTGTTCTTTCTCAATTATTTGACCATTTCAATAAATATAAGAAACCATCTTCATTAACTAAAATAAAAATTCATTATTATTAGAATGAAGAAAGATTTTAAAAATTCCAACATTAAGTACATGCCTTTCAAATATGTTATTAGCCTATATGATTCTAATATTTTATAACATCTTTTTATACCCTAAACTATGTTATAATGTTTTTAGCACAATTTTTAAACTCCTAAATGTATTTTAGTATTATATAAAGAAAATATGAATCATATAAAGCATATCCCCCAGGAGTGTCAAACCAGGATATAGAAAGGCCTGTTGTCGTGTACTAGGATACCCCAAATGAAGCCTCAAACTCCTTTTCAGAGTTGTTACTCCTAGGTATATATATTCCAGAGCCACATCCACTTGTTTGTATCCAGACAGAGATTTTATTTCTTAGATAATTACATAATCTGTATGATACCATAATTGTATAACGTTTCTTAAATCCTAAAAGATGACACAAATCATCACTTAACCATTATTTAATCAGTACCTAAATATATTTTTTTAGTTTATAAAGAAAATATGAATCATCTAAAGCATATCTCTCTGGATTGTCAAACCAGTAGTGCAGCAAGGCCCGTTGTCATGTACCTGGATACCTCGGGTCAAGATCGAAACTCCTTGTCAGTGTTTTCACTCCTAGGCATCTATTCCAGAGCCACATCCACTTGTTTTTTTTCATACAGAGATTTGATTTCATAAAAAACCACATATTCTTTATGCAACCAAAATTTTAGAATATTTTCTTATATCTCAAAGATGACAGTAGTCATTACATAACCATTAGATAATAATTTATTAACCATTAGCTAACCACTACGTAACAATTAGTTACTCATTACTTAACCATTGGTTACTCATTACTTAACCATTAGTTACTCACTACTTAACCATTAGTTACTCACTACATAACCATTAGTCATTGGTCAATCATTACTTAACCATTAGTTAATCATTTCCTAACCATTAGTTAATCATTTATTAAACATTAGCTAATCATTTCTTAACCATTAGTTAATCATTACGTCCTTAATTAATATAACTAATTCAATGTTTAATATAACTGCTTCAGTAATTAATATAACTGCTTTAGTAATTAATGTAACTGCTTCACTAATTAATAAAACTACTTCACAGATTAATATAACTACTTCCCTAATTAATATAACTACTTCTCTAATTAATATAACTACTTCTCTAATTTATATAGCTACTTTGCTAATTTATATTGTTGCTTCACTAATTTATAGAGTTGCTGTAGGGTCCTGAAAATTCCACAAGGGGGAAATCCGATTACCCCAAAACATGGAAAAGGACCGAACCGGTCCACGCACCGGCTCCCAGCAATAGTACGTGGCCGGTTCGGCAGATCGACCTTTCGCAGATGCTGTCGTTTTCAAAATGAGGGCGGGCCGCCTCCACGGGCGCGAACCAGGAAGACCGCGCCGATGAATCCAGGCTGGCCCACCGCCGCGAACCATGCCAACTGGCCCACGCCGTGTGCACCTTCATTCGTGAAATGGAGGCGGAGCGCCTATGCGGCCGAGGACCACCATCGTCCATGGAATATAGGCGGATTGGCGTGCTGCCGCGAATCAACCCCACCACGACTCATCCAATATCCCAGTTGACCGAATTATCCATGGGTGGGAATTCCTTCAGGGGCTTCCGCAAAGGCTGTGTGCCTATCCTCCTCGTGATTCTATAAATAGTGATCGAGGGGCGCTGGGGAAAAAATGGAGAAAAGACGGGTGGAAACCTGTGGGGAGACGCTGGGGAAATCGCTCCACAGCCATACACGGACCGCATATCGTCCGCGGATGAACTCTTCCGCGTAGAGGAGAAACAAGTCCGCGAACCATATGCAGACAAATCCTCCGCAGCCAGCCCTTAGTGGCCATCTCCTTCGCGGACGACCATCTCTTTCGTGGATGACCATCTCTTCCGCGGACCAGTCTCATTCGCGAAATAGATGCAGAACACCTCTGTGGGCATGAAGTTGGATGGGCACCAGCCCCTTTATAGACACCCTTGGCGGATGTCCATCTCATCCGCAGACAACCTCCTCTACGGATAGACTCCTCCATGGAAATCATCCTTCACAGACAACATCCTTCACAGACTTCCATCTCTTCCACGGACAGCTCCTCCACGGACACCCATCGCAGAGAATTAAACCGAGAACCACATGTGGCCAGTCCCTCGTGGCTAGTCCTTCGCGGAAAACTCCTCTGTGGCCGGTCCCTCGTGGCCGGCACCTCGTGGCCAGCACCTTCGCGGCCAGCCCCATGCGGAAAACCCCATGCACCCACTGGTCCATACTGCGGGGCCTGCGCCCCCGCACCCCTGCTCGGGCTCAGTGCCGAGCTGCGGTCCCGGCCCTCTGGGCCGATCCCTTCACTACCATCACTGAACCCCATGAAAAATGGAGAGTCACACCACGAACTTTTTGGGGCCAGGTCGACAATATTTTCTATTTCACCCTTATGCCTCTCCAACATCCATCCTATAAATTCCATGAGTCGAGCTACTCCTCATGACTCTAATTTAAACCCCATTTTCTAGCTCCTTTTGATAGGTTCATCCAGAAAGGGACACCCTTGCGTAAGTTCCACACCAACCATAGCTAGGTATCTCTTACCTAGTCATCCTGACCACATGACATTAAACTGTATGGTCATCGTCCTATCCATATGATGTTAAACTATATGGAAATAGTTCCTGACCACATGATGTTAAACTGTATGGAAACAGTCCTATCTACATGACTTTAAACTATAGTATTCCCTATGTTCCAAACATAGGATTCCTCTTGCTCCAGGGAAGATATGCCTTATGCTCCAAGAATAAGATGCATCATGCCATGTTTATAGTGTCATAATTTCAAGAGAACTGGAATCCGTTCAAACATTCCATCACTCCACCCCACGCTTTACATGTCCTTTATTCGGATCTCCATCCTCTTTCATGTATGAAGGGACCCCCTAATGGCCTGGCCTCATGCCGCATCGTCTCACCTACCCTCCTGGGCCAACTCCCTGGAAGACTTTGGAAAACACTTCGAGATAGGTCATGTGTTTCGAATATGGTCAGTAGTCGACCCTCATTTGCTCGTCCCCATTTCAGGAGAACACGATATGGATGTTGTGTTTCAAACATGGTCAACAGTTATCCTCCATCACCATGCCACCCTCATTGAGTTCCAAATGTCAGACATGTAATTCACACTTTTCATCTCCCTTTTTTTGGACGGATTCCAACGCCCTTAGCGTTATCCCTCTTGTGAACTTTCGCATAGGCGTTATCCACCATTATATTCCCCAACCCACCAACGGGTTGGAATGACCTCATGACCAGACATGAGGAAGACACACCGGGCGTCCATCTCAAAGTAAGGCCCGACCTTCTGGGCCTCCTCAGAGTGTAAGCCTCAATTCATCGCCCTGGTCCGCCTTCATGCGTAATACCCACTCCGCTTCTCACGGACGCACCTTTCGCGACGTGATCGTCTGGTCCCTGCTGCCTCCTGTTTCTCACAAAGAGCATTACTCATGTGGGCTTAGAGTAAGCATCGACCATGGCATCCTCCTTTGGGCCTCCTCAGAATGTAAGCCCCAACCCATCATTCTGGGCTACCCCAGAGTGTAAGCCCCAAGTGAAAGAAAACTACGGGGACTTTGATCTATGTCAAGGCATGGTACGTAGGAAGCCTCCACAAGGTTCAAGCCCACCACTCGGTCAATGCTTCAAGTCGAGTTCCACCCTCATCCATCATGAGATTGAACTATTTAAGATAACTACGAGGACTTTGATCCATGTTAAGGATGGTACGTAGGATGCCTCCACGAGGTTCAAGCCCACCACTCGGTCGTTTCTTCACGTCGAGTTCCACCCTCGTCCAGCATGACATTGAACTGTTTAAGAGAACTACGAGTACTTTGATCAATGAAAAAGCATGGTACGTAGGAAGCCTCCATGGGGTTCAAGCCCACCACCCATTGGACCACCTGGTCTCTCTTCACATCGGTTCCCCGACACCTATGTGAACTACATGGACTTTGATCCCTGCTTCCAAAGCAGGGTACGTAGGAAGTCTCCCTGAGGTTCAATCCCAACAGTCGATCGATCTGACCATCTCCACGTCATTTCACTACACCACTCCTAGTGCCACCTCAAGCGAGTTCCAGCCCTTCAGGGTCATTAATCCAATGAGGGATGGTAAACCTCGGGCAAAAATGATTCCAAACCCCTGCGTCTAGTTGGCCATTTCCCACCAGGGTTGAATCTGTGGATACTATGTTTGGGTATAAACCAAAGATTCGCGAACATATGAATACTTCTTAAATCTATAAGAGAGTCCCAGAAGAGGCAATAATTCCCCCCAAAAAGGGTATGATGAGCCCAACATCCCATCCTCTCGACCAATGTGAGTTCTTAAGAGTCCATGGTCAGACCATCCGGTGGATGCCTGCCTTTGGAAAGAAGGTCCATCAATTATTGGATATGGAGCCATTGGGAATTTCGTGGAGGAAAACCAAAAGAACGAAACAGTTGCTTCGCTATTTTATACAACTACTTCACTAATTTATACAACTGTTTTTCTAATTTATACAACTACTTCTCTAATTTATACAAATGCTTCACTAATTTATACAACTACTTCGCTAATTTATATAATTGGTTCGTTGATTAAATAACTACTAAATTAACATTAATTACTCACCTAATTAACATTAATTACTCACTTAATTTAAATTAATTAATCACTTAATTACCATTAATTAATCACCTAATTACCATTAATTAACCACTTAATTACAATTAATTAATCACCTAAATACAATTAATTAATCCCCAAAATATAATTAATTAATCAACAAAATAAAGTTAATTAATCACCTAATAATAATTAATTAATTACCTAATTATAATTAATTAATCACCCAACTAGAATTAATTACTCACCGAATTTTAACTAATTAATAACCTAATTATAATAACATAATAACTTAATTACAATTAATTAATCACCAAATTAGAACTAATTAATAACTTAATTAGAATTCATAAATCACTTAATTGCCTTTAATTAATTACCAAATTAGAATTAATTAATTACCTAATCAGAATTAATTAATCACATAATTAGAAATAATTAATCACTTAATTAGAATTAGTTAATCACCTAATTATAATTAATTAATAACCTAAATGAAATTAATTATTCACCAATTTATAATTAATTAATCACCTAAATACAATTATTTAATCACATAATTATAATTAATTACTCACCTAATTAGCATTAATTAATCACCTAATTAACATTAATTAAACACCTAATTAACAATAATTAATCACCTAATTACCATTGATTAATCACCGAAATACAATTAATAAATATGCTAAATACAATTAATTAATCACCTAATTGTAATTAATTAATCAAATAATTTGAAGTAATTAATCACCTAATTAGAGTAAATAAATCACCAAACTATCTTTAATTAATTACCAAATCCCAATTCATTAATTACCTAATTAGATTTATTCAACCACATAATTACCATTACTTAATAACCTAATTATAATTTATTAATCAGATAATTAGAATTAATTAATCCTCTAATTAAAATTAAATAATCCCCTAATTATAATTAATAAATCACCTAAATAAAATTAATTTCTCACCTACTTAAAATTAATTAACCCCTTAATTATAATTACTTAATCACAAAATTATAATTAACTAATCACCTACTTATACTTAATTAATGACATAATTATAATTAATTAATCACCTAATTATAATTAATTAATCACCCAATTGTAATTAACGGATCACTTAAGTATAATTAATTAATCAACTAATTAAAAATTATTAATCACCAAATTAAAAATAATTAATCACCAAATTATAATTTATTAATCAACTAATTACAAATAATTAATCACCTAATTATAATTTATTACTCACCTAATTATAATTAATTAATCACCTAATTTCAATTACTTAATCAACTAATTAAATTTAATTAATCACCTAATTATAATTAATTAATCACCAATTTACAATTAATTAATCACCTAATTACAATTTATTAATCACCTAATTACAATTAATTAATCACCTAATTACAATTAATTAATCATCTAATTATAAATAAGTAATTACCGAATTCACTAACTACCTAATTGGAATTATTTAATTACCTAGTTATGATTAGTTAATGAACTAATTATAATTTAATTACCTTATTACGATTAGTAATTTAACTATTTAGAATTTAATTAACTAAATAGTATTACTTAATATCCTAATTAACATTAATTAATAAAAATTACTATAAGTAAAGAATAGAAATTTCAAAATATATTACATTAATTATTAATTATTTCTATGAACTAAACAAATAAATAAAAAAATCACCATATTATTCAAATTAAAAATTAGAATTACCTCCAATCAACAAAAAGGTTTTGATCCTTTGAACAGCTTTGCGGACAAAGAGAGGCAGAGCTTTGAGAGAGAGATCTTGAAGAGAGAGTGAGGAGAAAGGAAAGAGATCCTGAAGAGAGAGTGAGAAGAGGAGAGGGAGTGGGGAAGTGAGAATGAGGGGGGGGGGGGGGGGTGAGCCCCTTATATTGGGGAGTTTGTATTTGGGTGCCCCTAGAAGTGGCGCTGATCCCTATAGTGGGATACTAACAGTTCCACTTTAAGTGGCACTGATAGACTTAAGCTATAAAGTGCAGCGCCACATCAAGTGGCGCTGCACCTATTTTATGTCAGAAATGTATAACGCCACATCAAGTGGTGGTGATGACCCCCATTTTCCAAAATAAAAAAAAATGGACCCATAAAAAATTAAAAGCCCCCTCTAGAAAATTTTCCCCCATGGAATGTGGTGTGGGAAGCTCTATAGCCATGGAGGTCATCAGTTTTTGGAAAAGGAAGGTTGTGTGTTGTGACAGAGGGAGCTTCACACTTGATGTAGAATTATTCTCGTCTAGTTCATGTGGCTTCGGTGAGATATGAGTTCAGATCTCCCCCAACCATCGGTGGGAGTAAATTTCTGATAGCAGTGTCTCCCCTCTTGACGAGAAGGTTGGCGATTAGGCTATGTGGCATGCAGATCCCTACTTGGCATGGGGGATGGCGGTGGTGATGTTCTATGATAAGGGTGGGACACCTGGAGCGAAGGAAGAACATCATTGGTATTTGGGTCTTCTCTAGTTAATTTGATCTATCTAGATCTCTGCAGATCTTGGTTCTTCGATCATAGAGAAAGTGTGGAAGCAATGACAGGGAATGGCTGGTCCCTATCTGGTGGGTGAGCTGTGTTGGGATAGGTCCGTTAGTCGGTGAGGCTTGTGAAACTCTCTGGCTCATTGCCTATCGATCCCATCCCTTCATTCGACTTGATAATGGAGAGACATACCTCAAAGGTGGTAGAAATGGTGGTTGAGGTCATAGGCGATGGATGAAGGCAGGCTTCTGGTTGTTAGATCAACTAGGATGGCATCAGCATTGGCAGATAGAGGTCGATTCCATTGGTGATGGACAATAGTAGGCATCTGGGTGGGGGCTCTCTCTATATAGTGGACGATGACGAGGACCATTGGGGACAGGCATCAGTGAGAAACTGGACCATGTACAGGTCATGTGGCGACAATGGATCACACCAACTAAGGCGGTCCACTGCCATCAGACCATGTTTGACCTTCGGTTATGGACCTTTGGGCTAGTTTCTCAGGCCTCTCTCCTCGTGGGTTTATTAAGATCATGTAATGAGATTCCTCTATCCAAAAATTGGAGGGGTTTATTTCATTTAATAATAAAAATTCAGGAATTAACATCTACCTATTTTAAAAAAATTAATATAAGTATGCATTTATATAATTAATGATATATCTAAAATATTATTGATTAATTTAGTTAAATAATAATTTTTTTGAATATGATTAATAATTTTTAAATGTAATTAACAATTAATAATATTTTTATACATAATTAATAATATATACATCTATATAATTAGTAATTACTATAAATCTTTTTGTTGGATGAAATTATTAATCAAGGACAACTCAAACCATGGATTTCAAAACACCAAACTCATGGCCTCGAAATCTTTATTTAGAAGAAGAACACAATTATATATATATATATATATATATATATTAGGAGGTTGGGGGTACAATTATATCAAACACACACAACACACACATAGATCTGAAAGGCAAGTCAATACCCCCCCAAAGGGATAACCCACCCAACTACCCGCTTTATTACATCATATATATTTGACCCGAACACCCATTTGGCATGTAGCCCATTAACTGGGTTGAGAGGAAACTCTTACATTGATTCTGAAGCCTAGATTACATGGCCTCGACGCCTAGAGACACAAGACCAAGTACATGGATCGGAGGCCTACACCCAAGACAACATACTGAAATAGCCCCTTCTTGTCTCCAACATTCATTCCTCTTTCTTGTAGTCCCAACTTCACAATTGTGGTCTATCTTCATTCTCTCCCCATTAAGGGTTTTGAACTAATACATGATAGTAACTCCATTAGAGAACCTACATGTTCAATGAATCATCATGATCATCCTTTGCACCTTATACTCTCTACCAGTTTGGAATTGCTGTAGCTTGATATTCAAGGTCCACCATCAAAGGCCTCAATGACATTTTTTCATCCCATAGATCCCAACATGGTAACCTAGAGGCCCTACATTGTAGGTCTGAATCCCAAGATACATGGCCTAAAAGCCCAAAATAGATGAATAATACTATCACTATAGTACCCTGCAATATTAATCACACTCCTACAATGCTATAGTATTACACCAGTACCATAAAAAACCTCCACCAACCAAATTTGAACTATGGATTCGTGCAGTCAGACGAGTTTTCCTTACGACTCGGCTAAAACCCCAAATACTAATATTCACTAATATTATATACATATACACACATAATTAATATTATATGCATTTATTTTTCAGGTAATTTTTTTGTAAATATTTTATATTTAATATATTTTTTAAGGTTTTAATATTTAATTTAGATTTTTATAATTAAAAATATATAGTAAAAATATTTCAGAATATATATAATTAATAATATTACTTAAATAAAATTAGTTTTAGTGAAATGAAATTGATAACTGATTATATATATAGACAGCTCCACTTGTGGTGGTGGGCTGGTAACGCTTTGGTGGTGGGGTGAGGGGCAAGTCGTAGGGTCAAGTCCCTAGGCCTGCGTGTTTAATGAAATTTCTTTCCTTGTGTTGTGTTTCGTGGTGGTTCATGTAATCGATATTATATTTATATTTATATATATTATAATTAATACAATATATATAATTAATAATATATATTAATAATATAATATATTTAATCTTCTGTTTATTTTTTATCTTTGAGTTTTAATAGTGTTAATTTTAGCACTGATAAATCTACTTACATTGTCACTATAATAAGTGCTGATTAATATATCTTTATAGGATTATATTAAAGATGCATAAGAGTAACGTAGACTTTTGAAGCTTCATAAGTTGAATTTGAGAATTATTAGTGCTACTTTAGGACACAAAAAATTGATAAAGTTTTCAAAATGACTTAGTAATATAAAATTCAACAGCCATTCTTCTTTAATCCCACATTCATGCATGCCCAACACATATGTCACTCTGGAAATAAGATGTTGAAATTTATCAATGCTTCTTATAAGCACTTATAAAATTTTAATTTCATCAGTGTTAAAAATAAATGATGATAAGAATCAAATTTTATCAATGCTTATTTTAGCGATGATAAAAGTTGATATTCAAAAGTAGTTATTTTAAAAATAATAATGGTAACACCTTTATAAGAATTTTATTTTACACTAATGAAAGTAATATTTTCTCAACACTAGTAATATTGGTGATGGAATTTTTTCAGGTGAAATATATATGTATTTGAATGTAATAAAGAATGAAAAATAAATTAAAAATATACTGATTGAAATGAATAATATGTAATTCTCCCTCTATTAAATTTTTTAATATTATCATATATAGAAATTAAAATAAAATTAATTTATTGTATGTTTTTTATGTGATCATATTAGGTAGTTGAATATTATTTATTATTTTTGTTTTGTGTTGTGTTCATGGCTACTTGTTACTAAGGACATAGTCTTCCCATGATGTCATTGTGGCCCTTGCTCTTAATTGGTAGCCTCTTGCATACTAAGAAGAATGCATGAGGTCATGTGACACTCCAGCTCAGACAGGGTGATTCAAGTCAAAGTGTTACAAAATGGTATTATAGTGAACCTTTTTCTTTGGTTATTATTTGGGGGATTGGTATAACGTAGATAGGTTGTTCAGGACTCATGTATGTGAAGGTTTCGGGTGCAGCAGAAGTGATGGTTGGGCCCTTTCCCATCAATGGTATTGTTAGATCAAATAAATAATCATCAAAATATTCATATCTAATGAATTCATCCAATTAAACATGAAAAGAATCTCAGAATCAAGTGAGAGGTTCTTTTATGTTAAATTTATAATTAATTTATAATTAAGAAAATAACATGTCCTTCAAGTCGTTCTACGAGAAAGATATTGATCTCATAAACATTGTTTGTGTTTTAATGATGTTCTAAAAATATGATGTATATAGATCCCTTCTAGTGGTGATCCACACACACTTGTTGATCTCGCTACATTATCATTGGGTCTTGAGGTGCTAGAATAGAGATGGTGATCACCTTGTGTCATTCATTTTCAATCACAATCACAATCCTTTCATCCTCGAAGGATAGTCTCTTGATCTCTAGGGCCTAAGAGAATGTGGAAGAAAAGATGTCACATTTTTCTTATTCTTGAGAAAACCCAGATATGTTCTTAGTTTTAAATAAATCTCAAGATAGTAGAGGATGTGAGTAACAAATTCCATACCCAATAATGTTCCTCACACATATATCAAACCTCTCACACTCTTCAAAATGAAATAACATGGTATTTATAGGCCTAGAGATAGGGTTAAATATAGATTAATGGAACATATTACCTTAATAATATATTAAATCCCCAAAATACCCCATTCCATATAATAATAATAATAATAATAATATTATTATTATTATTAAATATACTGTGTTCCCCTTGATCCATTGATAAATATTATTAAGATTCCTCATCTTGTGAATTAAAATTTATAACCAGATTTATGACTCAGTTCATCCTCAAAATTTATTCAATCATGAATAATAATTATATAAACGTTAATCATTAAATAAATTTATATTGATGGATCAACCAATAACAGAAAAATAATAATTCACGGTCTTGAGAATAATATTTATTATAAGTGATAAATTCAAATAGGATTGAAATGATATCTAAGATAAATATTAACTATAAAATAACTGGAAATTAGAATGGTTTTTATGTTTTTTTTAAAAAAATGTGGATTATTTGTAATTTAGCTATGTTTTTAAAAAAAATTCTATGTTAAATAGTTTTCTTTCATATGTGTTATAAAATGTGAATAAGTTTAAATTTAGTCAGGTTTTTATGAAAACATGGCTAATTTAGCCACATTTTCCCAAAAACATAGATAATTTAGTAGTGTTTTTTCATCCATATTTTAAGACATGCATATTTTTAAATTTAGTTGCATTTTCCAAAAAAAAAAAGACTAGTTTAACAGGGTTTTTTATCCACATTTTAAAAAATCACTCATATATATATATATATATATCTACTAAAAAATAAATACAAACACAATTATATATATCATCAATATATTTATATTATAAATAAATTATATATATAATTAATATGTATATACACTCATAAATGTTGTTTTTTGAAAAAAAATAGGGGAATTTAATTAAGAGATCGAAGATTTGTAAGTACAAATTAAATCACCAATGAAGAAAAATAATCCAACCAAAAGTGGGATTCAATAGAGAGACCTCGTGTTGCCAAAAAATTAGCTAGTCTATTACCCTCTCTTTTAATAAAAGAGAAATAGAAAGCTGAGAATTTATGCTCTAGTGGACGAATATTTACAATCAGTAGGCCAAATTATTGTAATCTTCTTTCCTTCGCGTGAATAGAATTGACTGCACTGATATAGTCAGGCTCAATGATAATGGACTTCTAGGATCTCTCTATTCAAAAGATCTTTCTGGAGCATATTGCTTGGGATTCAGAAATAGGTGGCTCCTAGAATACATTATGAAATTCTTGTATGGTTGTGATGATTACCGAAAATGAGTTATAGACTATGATTCTAGTTCCAATAATATCATATAGATGGAGTGATTCATCCATGTTTATCTTCAAGGAACCTATGGGGGGGGGGTCCAGGTACATATTGGTGGGCAGGAACTAAGCACTCATTATTCATTTCCGGAAACATCCATGTCTCCAGCCATTAACTAGAATACTCAACCAAAAATATTTTGGTTTAGATATCTGATAGAAAATATAACCATTTCTTCTAATCAAAATAATCCATGCAACGATGAAATGTGAGGCCACCGCCTCCACAGGGAGATAAGTATACCATATCATAAGTAGTGTTGGGAGTTAAGGGGCTGAATCCACATGAAGTGATGTAGTTGAGCACCATGATCTCCACACATCCCTTGCATCAGGACAATAAATGATGACATCTATGGGGGATTTTAGTCTAGTCATGCTTAGAGAGAAAAAAAGATCTTTTCTAGTGTGGAGGAGTGAGATGAATTCCTTTAAGGGTTTGATTCTACTACAAACATTCAACCAAAAATAAAAAAACATTTGATGGAACTCCAAGAAGTAGAGGATTTTCTAGAGAAAATAACCCCTGGGTACTAAAAACCACACACCAAATCATAGCCATACAAATTTGATTAAACTCTTGATATTTCATTGAACCAAAAAATTCTATCTTTTCCCTTATACTTTATGAGCAATGAATCTGGATAACCTTAATTTCTATATCATTGATCCACTTTTAATGTTTCTCAGTGCAATCACCATCACCTTTAACATTGAAGAGAAAGCATATAGTAGTTTCCTCCAAAACAAGGACTATAGGGGAAGTTTCCATTAAACCATCAACATCAAAAAGAAAAGGAATATTCCAAATACTTACCTTGGATCCTCTCCTGATGCTCCATATGATCTTGTTACATAACAGAGTGTGAGAATTCCAAAGGATTCTTTATAATAAACTAGGAAGGGTACCCAAGTTCGAACATCAAAAATATGAATGGGGAAAATATTTGGCCTTTAGTATATTTTCACAAAGGGAATCTCAATGATGCATAAGTCTCTAGCCATGCCTAGCCAATAGGGAACCATTAATATGGTAAACATTTTGGAATCCCATTCCCCCACCTGATTTGGGGATATAGAGCATGTCTTAAAAAATCCAATGAATTATGTTTTACCCATAATTGTGACCTCACCAAAAGATGGAAATAAGTGAATTAGGATAATAATCAATATTGGGATCTTAAATAGGGACATGGTAAATATTGGGATTGATTTTATCACATCCTTTATTAGAGTTTCCTTCCTAGAATTAGAGACCCTCTTAGATTACCAACCCAACATATTTTTTCCCACTCTATGAATAATACGTGATAATACCTATTTTTGTATCTACCAATGATCATGGGGAGCCTAAGGTATTTTTTGTGTTTTTAACCACATAAATACCTAAGAGCCTATTGAGATCATCTTTCCTTTCTGACTAGACTATTGAGAAATAATATGTTTCATATCTTTATAGATTTATTGAATACATAGATTCCCTCTCACATTGGTTGATAAGGAGGTATATTGAGATGCATTCTCCATGGTTACCTCTTAAAAAAGGTTATCATCAATTAAAAGAAGATGATAGATGGTCATGCTTTGTTAGAAAAGATTCTCCCCATGAATAATATTATTCCTTATGACCACTTAAATAATTTTAAATAAAAAATTACCCCAAAAAATAAAGAGTAATGGGGAGAGGGGTCTCAACAGAGGAGGCCCCTAGAGGGGTGAATATTTGAGAAATAAACCCATTAATTTTGACCCTAAAGTTCAACGATGTGTAAAAATGAATAAAAATCATTGTCTATTTAGTATAGAAACCCATTTTAATCATTAACAACTAGAAAAAAGGGCCATTAAACTCTGTCATAAGCCTTTTTCATGTCCATTTTCAAATCCATAATACCTCTCTTCACTACCAAAAAAGTTTTCACAGAGTGAAAAACCTCATGCACGATAATGGAGTTATCAGTAATAATCTCTTTTGAATGAAATATATTTTGTTTTTGAGATGATAGAGGGTAGACAGTAACAATGATTACTCCCCATGATCTTAAAAAATATCCTATAAAGAACATTGCAAAGGATAATGGGCCAGAAGTCTAATTCTAGATGAGGTTTATTAGTAATAATCTTGATGATGGATTCATTAAGAGAGAAAATGTTATCTTTCCCTTCCTTGATATACTTCATAAGGGTGAAAAAATCCAATCCAATTAAGTGGCAATTTTTTTTGAATAAGGGAGCATGAAAGTAATCTGGAAATTGTGCTTTGTTAGAGTGAATTTGGTTAAGATCCTATAGGATTTACCCATCAATGTTATCACATGTGAGATAAGGGTTCATAGCCTCATCGATCATATTTTTGATGCATGATGCTATATAAACTGAAATGGTAGAGTCTCTTTCCATGTATAACTTTATGAAAAAGTGCATAATGATGTTGTGGATATCCATCTATTTTGTAACCATCCTTCCTTCAAAATTATTAAAACTGGTAAAAACATTCTTTCATCTATTTGGATCATGGTCATCTAAGATTCATACAACACCTTCTGGGACCCACCTGTGGAAAACTCCCAAGCAAAATGCTCTCTAATGATATTTTCTATAGAGAGGTTAGAAATCCCTTACCATTGAGTCTGACTACCTCACTGTGGTCTGTGTTATTCATGCATTGGAAAGGGTCTTACAATCATTTTTCCTACTGATTTTGATCATTCAATCACTGTTGTATCAATTCTTTTCTTGCTCTTTATCTTTTATTATAATTGAGAGGAATATATCATCTCATTTGTTTGTGACATGATTCCTCTCCATTCAATCTCACTTTTGGATAGATGATTTTACTTATTGAATGCTTTCACTTGTACTTATGGATCTTTAATCTATACATTAAATTACACTATGTTTTTCCTAATAATGTATGAAATATTAATGAATATTAGCAATTGGGTTTTTTGATGGGTGTTAATGAAATCCCATCATATTATATGAAACCCAAGTTCAAATTAGAGTGGAGAAGGATTTTAATGGCATTATAGCTGTATTGTAACACTAAAATAGTGTGGGTACTATAGTAGGTATTGTAGAAGCAATGTTATTCATCATGTTTGAGCTTTTAGGCTGTGTATCTATACTTTTTAACTATTGTGATTTTGGGACAATAAATGAGGGTCAAAGGGTCACCATGTTAGTGATTGTTGGTTGACAATAGGGCCTATGGGATTTTAATGGTGGGTTTTAGACTTCAAGATGGAGTAGTTTTGAACTGGGGGAAAGCTGAATGTGCAAAGGAAAATCCTAATGAATGGATGGACATGGATAATTTTTAATTGAGTGCCTAGAACATCCTAGTTCAAAACGCTTGGTAGGGAGGCAATGAAGATCGACCACAGTCGTGAAGTTGGGACTACAAGATAGGGTAATAGATACAAGATAGAAGTAGTGGATATTTCAGTATGGTGTCTTGTGTTTGGGACTCCATGCCATGTATATGTCCTGATGTTACCGGGCCTTCAGGCACTGTAATATCAGCTTCAAATATCATGAAACAGTTTCTTCCCAACCCTGTTAAATGGGGGTTTATACAAAAAGAATAAAAACAATATTTCCTTCCAAATTAAGGAATATTAATGAATATCAATTGTATTTAAATATTTTTTTATAAAATGTGAAATCAGTCATTAATTATACAAATGAATAAATATATATTAGGTTCTTTTGGTACAATTACATTAAACACACACACCACACAAACATGCTAAAAAGGAAGGCCATAACCCCCCAAGGGATAGCCCACCCATCAAGACTTAATTTACAATTATTAATTATATTTAAAAATAATTTTAATTGCATACATGTATAAATATATTTTATATTAATTAATTAATTATATCATTGTATGATTAATTATTAATAATTATGTGTATATGTTTTTTCTATTAATTAATTTTTTGGGACCACAGGTTTGGGGATTTCAAATTCATGGTTCAAGTCCTCCTTGATTAATTATTAATTGAAACACCCTGAGATTCTATGAATTTTTGTTTGAATTAATTTACCATCAGCTATATTTTTCATTTCATGTAACACTGAAAATATTTTATTTTATATTAAAGCGCTACGTTCGACTTGCATCATACGCAACACCAAGTTAATCATGAAATATACAAAAAATAAATTTTATCTTTCTCTATATAGAACACTGATGTTAGATTACAACATGGCATACATTACATGCAACAACGAGTTGGCATATACAACACACAACAACGATTTGGCGTATGTTACATGAAACACCAATGTTTCTACGATATATCATTTTATTATTATAATTATTTAAATAATATATAACCTAGTAATTAAATTAAAGATTATGAATAGTATTAACTAATTTATGAAAATATTCAGTTTATAAAAATATAAGATGAATTCATAATAAATGAATATGAAACCCGATTGAATATAAAAGGAAATATTTTTATTTCTATTATCACAAATCTATTTTACCCTAATAAAGAAAATAAAATACAATTATTGAGTGATATTAATATAATATATATTTTATATATTAAATCAAATATTTTTTATATGCATCCAATATTTTTGATAGACATAAGATAAAAATAATCCCAATACTATGCTTAAAAACCTATATTTTTTATAAATGATTTTTTTCTCCTTCTAATGGAGAACCCAGTTTAAATCCAAAATTTTAAACTTTTATAGATTTAATTTATCAAAATAAACTTTATCTTTGGAATATAAACATAAAAATTTGGTTACGATAATTTTCTGGTATTTTTCTATAAGGTTTCATTTCTAATGAATAGTTAAAAATACTGAATTTTAGTTCAAAACATCACTTTCATCTAATTTATTTATAATGTAAAATTATATATTAAATTCACTTAAAAGTTTTATTAAAAAATATTTTTATCAATTAATCCACTATAGGTTATTATAAACAATTTCACATTGAAACTGGATACAAGAACTTATGAAACTTTTGTTAATTTTTACTTAAAAAACCTGCAGTGTCGTCCTGTTAGTGGGATTAATTTTAAATTAATTTAATCCATTTTTATGATAGGAATTTAGAAAAAAATGGATTCCATATTTATAATCACCATAATTTATAATTTCTAATAAGATCAACATTATTTTTGACCAAAAATATTATTTAATGTAATTAAAATTAATTACATCGAATAATGTAAAATTAAACTTAACTAAGAATTAAAATTTAAATTTAAGACCCAAAAATACCAAGAAACTTTTCCTAGAGGCAATGGATGACAATATTTAAACAATATCATCTCTTGTCTCAACTTTGTATTATTATTGGATCCACTTACAACATTAAAGAAATGCGTATAATTCTCTCTTGAAGTATTTATATGAGTGCCACTCATCCTCCACTATAAAAGGCCTCATATAAACCCATTAACTCACACCTCTCAAGCCCCTTATCTCTCCCAAAACCTACTCAAATAAGCTACCAACATCCCTTTATTCTATATGATCTAAATGTAGATGCACATACTCAATTACAAGGGGGGTAAATTGTAAGGTTTAAAACTTTAATTTTTATCCATAAGGAAACTTTGTTTAACAAGGTTAAACATATAATATTTAATTAATCCCTATTTTTACAATTTAAGGGAAAAAAACTGGTTAAATAAATATGTGTAATGAAATTTTTACACAGGCATACTTAAACATTATTCTACCTTAAAGCGTATATAATATCTAATCAGAGTTACAACAAAATTGAAAGTATAAGAATAACATTATTATTGTTAAAAAATGCAGTGGAAAATTAAATTACATATAAAAGAGTAAAAAAAATTTAAACCAAAGAGTAGAATATCATGAACACCTTGGAAAAAGGTCCCTTTAGTTATACTTTTAATAAAGTCTATCTTACTCACACCAGGGTAAGCCCTCAATATAAAGATCGATATCTGTCTTTCTATCCCCACAAGCCCTCAATTTGTAAGGTTATTGAAACCTGTATCTTGCTTTAACATGGAATCCCTTGATTAAGTAGGTAATCAGAACCTATGTCTTCCTTCATCATGGAATCCCAAGATTTTATACCACAACAATTGAAATCACACAAATAAAAAAAAGATCGTTGAATATTTATGTGGAATAATCTATTCATAACTTAAACACTACAATGATTTTGCACAAAGTAATTTTGGAAGAGCTCTAATAGAGTATTAATTCTCCCAAAAGTTCAAAGTATTGAATTCAAATGATTGTGTATTTATAGGTGAGATCTAAAATAATCAAAATTTTCTCAGATGGTTATATTTTTCCTAAAATTTCAGAGGGACTTATATAGCTTACACTTACAACAGTTATATAGTAACTGATTAAATGACATCATTTATCATAAGAAAATATCATGAGAAACATTAAGTATATATGAATCTGTTTATATAAAACATTATGTTAATAAATAATTTGTCAACTTTATGAATGATATAGAATCTTACATTAAGGAAATATCATATCTTTAAGAATGATATAAAATTGGATATAAAAATAATTTAGAATTGAAATTGAAGAAATGAGAATTGGATTGAGAAAATTAAATGTTTTGGTATTGAGAATCTGTGAATCAGATTCATATTTTTTAGAGAATCAAAATTGAAGGAAGTTAAATCTGATTTTATTTTATGTATGATTCAGAATTGAGAAACATAAATATGAATCAATTTTATGCATGATTTGAAATTGAGAAAGAAAAATTGGATTCGATTTTTGACGTGATTCAGAATTGAGGAAATGAATCAAACCAAAAAATTTAAGAGAATCAAAAATCACAAAATTTAGAGAATCACAATCACACATATGGATGATTCGAAATTGTGGAAGCAAGGGATTTTTCATTTTATTAAGGATCCAAATTATTCCATAGACTCAAGGAAAATAATGTTAGAGTTATCTATAAAAAAAAATGAATTTAAATTTTATTATCAATAAAAATAATTATAAGAAAATGTGTTTGGGATTTTCAAAACCTAAAGGAACTAGAAAAAGTAATAGGGAATATTTTGACTCAACAATGTCCCCCCTTTTCGAAATCACAAACAATAGATTTAAGAAAATAATATTAAAACCTAAATAGTTATTAATGAAATTTAAAACAAAAACATATATTCCCCTTTGTTTAAGACTCAAGATGAATATGACTAACTCCTCCTTATCTTAAGAAACACCCCTAAGGATCTTATTTTGACTTTATATAATTTTCATCCTATCTTAAGAAAAATATATTCCCATTACTTTAAGAATGAGTTTTTTAGTATTCTCCTCCTTCATTACAATTTCCTCCTCAGGCTAACATTATTTTTAGAACATTATTCTCCCCCTTTATGATTTTCAAAAAGAATGGTGAAAATTATAATATACCTAAAATTTTAGGAAACAAACTATATAAAAAATTGAATAATAATATTTAGATATTCAAAAAAATTTACAAAAAAATATCTAAAATGTAAGAAAAAAATCAATATTTATTCAGTATTATGGTCTTGATCAGATCCTTCAACTTCTGGATCTCCTTATGATAATCTTTGAACTTCACTAAGAGAACTTTCAAATATTGACACTTCTTCTCAAGGTTCAGAATCATTTCTTATTAGCTCTTAATTATTTATTCTTGAGACATAAGCTTCTCATTCACCTCATCTTTGTAAACTTTAACTATTTTAACTTCTTGATCACGCAAATTCAGTTTCCCATAAAAATATTTGTATTCTTCCAACAGAATAGATTATTATTCCTTTATCCTTTATGAGAAGTTGTTTGAAAGGGTTTTAAATTTGTCTTCTGATTCCCTGAAGAAATAATTTACAATATCAAACATATCATCTAAAGAATTAATATCATTGTTGATTTGATTTTTTCACTTCATTATATCTTTGCAATAATTCCTATGAGAATCATAATTATGAACAAATATTTTGAAAGCCACTTCATGTTTTATGATATTATCCATGAAAAGGATTGTTGATTCCAGTTTCTCATTTATGGAAGATTGAATTAGATGAAATCTTGAAATAAGGATAAAAAAGTAATGAATAGAATTCACTAGCATATTTAAAGACTAAACAACTAAGTCTTCTCATATTGACGAGGAATACCTTTCTGACTCCAATTCAACTTACTTTGATGTGCTAACATCTATATGATTTCCTTTGAATTTATTAGATTCCATTTTCATGACCTCTGAATTTATTGCCTATTATAAAAAGATTGAACAATTTTATCATCATCATCATCATAACCATCATCTTCTTGATTTTCATTATTACCACCATCAACATTATCATCTTCATCAACTTAATCATTGGAAGGTATTTGTTGAACTTCACATTCAATAAAATTGTCTTTCTGAGCTAGGGATTTATGAACTGATTTACCTTCTAAGGAATGATATAATGAAGGAAATTGATATGTTCTTAAATATATCCTATCAGATTGGCTCAGCCTCTGTTTTTATTCAATTTGTTGAATCTCATCACTAGTTTATTTCTGTTGGACATTTTCTTCTTCTTCTTCTTGATTTGGTTCTTGAACAATCATGACTGAGTTGGAACAACTTCCATTTCTTTTACTAATTGGATATCCTTTACTAAAAATGGTTGATATTATCGAGGAAGATTAGTTTCTTGAATAAAGGATTTAGTAAAATGAATATTTTCAGATGCTATTTATATATCTTTCAATAGATCTAGAAAAATATCATCTCTATTTAACTTATTCTTAATCTTTTTCTCCTTTGATTATTTCTCCAATTCTTCAGATTCTATAATTTTGAATTCTTTAGATTCTACAGGATCGGACCCAAACACTACATATCTTTCTTTTTAAAACTCTTTGACTTTTCTCCTCCTCACTACAACTTCATCGGGGTAAGATTTATGTTTCTTTAACATTGGAGTTTTTGAATCTTGATTTGACTTATATGGTTCTGAAACATGTGCCTCTATTTTATTAAGCTCATCTCACTATTTATTTGAGGTTTCTCCAAATTCATTTGAATTTCCAAATAAATTAAAAAACTAGTTTGTCTTATCACTAAAATAAAATTTCATTATTTTAAGTGTGTCATTACATAAAATAAGAATCATGAATTTATTTGGATTTTCAATACATGGAACATTGTATAAATTTAAAAAACATACGATAAGATTGGACAAGATTCCTGGATACATCAAGATATGAGATTTTATTAACTCATTTTAAATCTTACTGATAGTAAGAAATATATTCTTCACCAAGTTAATCTTCCTTAGATTAACTAGAAAATCCCTCATAATGATATCAGTTATTTTCACTGTATCCTTGTCTCATTTTCTAGTTATTAAAAGTCCTTGAATCCATAATTCGACAATTATAAAGTTTACTAAATGGATGGAATGGTAGGGATTCTTTATTCCATTAAAAGATAAGAAAAAAATATCCTTAACTCTATCGAAATATCCATCTAAATCTGGTAACTTATGAGAGTTGTAGTATGCTTCACCATCTTATGGTATCTCAAGGAAGTTTACAGCTTTATTATAAGATAAAGAATAGGATTCCCCATAAATATTAAATTGAAACTTATCCTCTCCTCTTTCATTGAAAAAATTGACATACTGATAGAATTCAATAACCAAATTCTCAAAAATATGATATTGTTTTCCTTTTTTCATAGAAATGAAAATAGTTTCCCATCCTTGAAACTTTAGGATCTTTCTTATCAAATAATCATACTTAAGGAATAAATATCAATCAACTAACCTTTATATGAAGGAAAACAATCTTTGAGTTTATTATTTTCAAACATTGATGTCTGAGAGGATATTGACAATGAAATTTGGATCTTAAGAGATCTGGAAACTAGAATAAGATCTTCGAAGGGTGGAAACAACTCAAGTAAAAAGATTGTGGAATTTGATGTGGGACAGAGGGGGTCCCCTCCTTTATATAGGTATTGAGATGATGTTTTGAATTCCAAGATTGATCAAATTGTTGACATTGATCTGATATGATTTGAATGTTGTGGTTAAGACGGTGAAATTTTATAGATTGTTATCTTATGAGGTTTTAAGGAAATAAAACAGATTTAAGGAAAGATGATTCCATTGAAGTTTTTCTTAAAAATAGACTGAAATACCAATAAAAAATTTAAAATAAGTGGTAAAAAGTACAATTATGTACATTTATGAGTTCTCAAAAAAATTTCTAGTATTTTTTATGATTTTTCTTAGTTATCTTAGATTATGAAATTTTTTATTAGAGTTTGAAAACATTTTTAAGGTTCTGATAACATTTTGTTTGGTTCTGAAATTTTTTGTTAGGGAAATCAAATGTAATCCCCCACTAACAAGGTGTATCTTAATGTAAGGAGATATCTTTAAAAAAATTTATATATGAATGCTTACCTTATAATTATCATTCCTAAATTTTGTTTAATGTATTTAATTCTATCATAAAATAATTAATTTTTAAAAATATCACCAAGTAGTTATTGCATCCCGATGAATTGTAAAATAATATATCTTTTAAGTGCGTGCTTTCTAAGGAAGTGATTCCTAATATCTATGTGCTTTGCACGAGTGTGATGTGATGGTTTTTTCTTAAGGCTATGGAATTGGTGTCATCTCATAGTATCTAAGTTTTAGTAAAACTCATGCCATAATCAGTGAGTTTGTGTTGCATCCACAACACTTGAGAACAAAAACATCCAATTGCCATATATTCATATTCAGTACTGGAAATTGCTATAAATTATTGTTTCTTACATGACCAAGAAACTAATGAATCTCCTAATAAATAAAAATTTTATAGATATAATTTTAATATACATTCTACAACCACTAAAGTAATCATTGGAAAAACCTTTTAAAACAAAATCATTTCCAGAAGATTAGAATAGTCTAAAGTCCATAGATCCCTTCAAATAGAGATAAATTATTTTCATTTATTTTAAGTGGGATTATTTTATATTAGATTTATATCTTTCACATAATCATATTTAAAACATTATGTCTAGAAAACTAGCTATTAATATTAGTAAAATTCATATCATACCTCTAAAATATGTTTGATCCACTTGTTTCCCAGCTTTATCAAGATCTATGGTATTTGAGGTACCGATTAGAGTATTTATCCATTTAGTGATATCAGTTCTATACTTTTTAAGAGGGTATTTAATATACTTATTTTAGGATATATAAGTTTTTTTGGTCTTTGAGAAATTTGGAAACCAAGGAAAAATGTTTACTCACCCATCATACTCATTTCAAACTCATATTTTATAAGATTCAGAAATGAATCTGTTAAGAATTACTGATTTGATCTGAATATAATTTCATTAACATATATTTGACAAATATTTTTTTTTCTTTTCTTAATTTATAAAAATGGTTGGGTTCGAAGTTCCCTTTGCATATTGGTTTTGTATGAAAAATCCTGTAAGTTTATCATACCAAGATCTAGGGGATTTTTTAATAAATAAAAAGATTTCTTATGTTTAAAAACATGTTCAGGTTGTTTTGTGTCTTAAAAAATTTGAGTATTTTCAACATAAAAATTTTCTTGAACATATCTGTTATGGACATCACAATTCACATCCATTTGAAAAATATGATGTTAAATAATGGTGTAAAGGATAAGAGAATTCAAATAGATTCTAGTCTTGCTACAAGTGAATAGGTTTCTTCAAAGTCTGGTACTTCTTATTGATTATATCCTTAAAAACTAATGTTGCTTTTTTATAATGATTCCATTTTCATTACATTTGTTTCTAAAGGCCCAATTTACTCTAATTACATAAGTTTCTTTAGGTCTTCCAACCAAGGTCGAGACTTGGTTCCTTTCAAATTCATTTATTTTATATTGCATAGATTTAATCCAATCTCCGTCACCAAAAGATTCATAAGTACTTTTAGTTTATAATTTGGAAAGAAATTAAATATTTTCTACTTCATTTTGTAAGGAACATAGAGTCCTTACAGGTTGATGTACATCACCAATGATACTATCATTGGGATGATTAATTATAAATAACTGGCTTGGATTTTTTAAAACTTATTCATCGACATAGGGTATAAAATCATCTAGAGTGATTATCTCAGAAACATTTTCTTGACTATTCATCATATTAAATGAATATTCTATCAAATGTTGATAATAATTTTTTGAAAACACATCTGAAGATGTTGGTTGAGGTTGTTTAATAACAAAAGTACTAATTTCATAGAATTTAACATGTACTATTTTCTCAATAGTATAAGAATTATTATTAAAGACTCTATAAGACTTAGAGGAAGTGGAATAGCCTAAAAATATTCCTTCATTGAATTTGGGTCTGAATTTTTGTAAGTTATATTTTGTATTCAAAATCAATAATTTTCATCCAAATACACTAAAGTATGAAATGTTAGGTTTTTGACCTACCCATAACTCCGAAGGTGTTTTGTAATGAAATGGACTGATTAAAACTCAATTGGAATTATAACAAGAAGTACTTATAGATTCATCCCAAAAATGTTTAGCAATTGAGTATTCTCATAACATGGTTATTGTTATCTGTTGAAGAATTCGGTTTATTCATTAAACATCACCATTTTTCTGAGGAGTTCTAGGACAGAGAAGTTATGAGTAATGCATTTCCTACTACAAAAAGTTTCCAAATATGAATTTTTAAATTCTCCTAGATTATCACTATGAATATTTATCAATTGAAGGGTTTTTTATCATTTTTAACTTTGGTTGAAAAATATTTGAAATATGAAAAGGCATCAAATTTTATTGCTAAAAAATAGACCCATGTAAATATAGTTTAATCACCAACTAAAATAAATACACAGTATTTGACTCCAATACTTCTAATTTTTGAAGGACCAAAAAAGTCCATGTACACTAGATGTAATGCATCAGATGTTGATACTTCACTAATATACTTAAAGCTTGAATAATATTGATTTCTATATTGATAAGGGTCACATACTTTTGAATAATAAAATATACTATTTGGTAGATCCTTAACATGTCTTTTATTAGATAGTTTATATACATCATGTAGGATACAATGTCCTAACCATCTGTACCATAACCGTGATTGGGCTTCCATTTCACTAAGACAAGGTAAGTCTTTGCTCCTAAGGTCTTTTATGTAAATTGTATACACATTCTCATGCTGAAGAATAGAAATAATGAACTGATCTTTTTAATTGTGTAGTAAGAATTTATCACTCCTAAAATTGACAATATAATCTTCATCACATAATTGAATTATGCTTATAAGGTTGTTCTTAAGACATTTCAAAAATAAAACATTTTAAATTAAGGCTTTTCCAAGAAGAAAAATGTTACCTATACCAACAATCTCTCCTTGATCATTTTCCCTGAAAGTAAATCTTCCTCACTTCAAATTAATAATATTTTCGAAGAAGTTTTTGTCACTAGTCATGTGCTGGGAACATCCTATATCCATGTACAATGTGTTTTGGTTGGTACTTATTTTTCTTTCCTAAAAATATAATAATTAGATTTTTGGAATCCAAACATTCTTGGATTCGAAACTGTTAGAAAGTAAAATCTTAGAAATCTATATTTTATTAGAAAAGTTATCTTTATAAAATCCCAAAGTTTGAATTTTTTTAAAGAAAAAATTTTCTCCCAATGTCCACCACATTGACACTTATTATAGAATGGGGAAATTTGAGGAACATAATAATTGTGACTAAAAACTAGTTTTGAGTGAGAATAAGCAAATCTTGAATTATTCATAAGGGGATGAATTTGTGAATACATCTTACAAATTACATATTTTCCAAAAGTAAAGTTTGAAAAAAGTTTCTTTAAGGAAAATATTTCAAATTTTAGTCTAATTAACAAATTCTTATTCTTATAATTATTAGTCATAAGATTGAAGTTTGTCTCTAAAACATTTTTCTTAGAATTAACATTTTCAAGATCTTTAGAAAGTTCACCCTTCTCAGAATTAACTTCCTTAAGGATTTTTTAAAAATAGAAACAATTTAAAAATATTTTTCATCAAGATATTTTGAATGATATGATACTTCTTTTGTTAAAACATTAATTCTAGAATTTTTCATATCAATTTTGTTTTTTATCATACAATTTTCATTTTCAAGTAACATGGAAAACTTATATAATTATTCAAAATATAGTGAAGAATTATATTTTGATGGAGAATATTCTTTATCCGAAGATACATAATTTTCTTCATCATGACAATTAGAATTTAAAGATATATTGGTTAAAGATTCATAAGTTTTTACCTTATCCATGAAACATTTGTTTTGAATAGGAATTCTGGCAATAAGACCAATATTTTTCAATCTAGAATGACCATTATTGGAAGATTCATCAGATGAGTCTCCACCACTTCCACTCCAAGAATCATTTTCCTTCATGACATTATTTCCCTTAGGCTTATAATATATTTTTTGATTACTACTATAATGTATATGTTTCCTATACATTCTTTTATGATTATGAAAATCAAGTCTGATATGTCCACCTTTATTGAATTCATAACATGTGACATCAGAATTTTTCTAATCTTTCCTATCCTTTTATTATATAATTTTTGAAAATCCTTATTTCCAAAAACCTTGATCATCCTTCAAGCAAAAATGGATAACTAATTCTCTGACTGTTCAAATCCAGTTGAGTCTGACTGAAAAATAACTTTCATAGACTTTTTAATTTGACAACATTCTTAGGAGCCTTTAATTTCATCTGATTTGAAGTAGTAGTAAAATAAACATTCCCATTCTTCTTCTTTTTTATTATCATAATATCACTTCAATCTATTCTTTTTTTGTAATAGAGTTCCAAATAAATCATCAAGAGTAACAATTGTAACTTTCCTTGATTCATCAATAATAGTTTTCATCAATTCCCATTCATTAGGCATGATTTCAATAATATTATCAACAAGAATCTCATTATATAAACCGTTTTCTCCTATTGATTATAGATCGTTCAAAATAGTCATAAATATCTATTGAATGTTAACTATATGTTCTCTATAGGGAAAAAAAGAACCATGATAATATTCTCTAACATGGATCTTCTGGTTTCAATAACATTTGATTTTACAAAATATGTAACTTCACATTTCTTCCATATGTTATTAGCTGCTTCACAAGAAGATATTTGGCTATATATATTCCTAGACATAGAACAAATCAAAGTATTGCATACCTTATAGTTTAGCTGATATTATTTCTTTTCTTGATTAGTAAAAGTTTTTCCTTCCTTATGTGGGATATTATAATATCATGTAAGCATAAAAAAGTTGTCCACAACAGTATTTATAGAAAAATCTTCATTCTTTCTCTCCAGTATTCATAATCATTACGATAAAAAATAGGTGTTCTTGTAGGGTTCAAATTATCTAAGGATCCGACATTCATTCCTTCCATCTTATATGCTATCATTTTCTATAACCCAAGTTAGTGTAATATGTATTTATAAACAAAAATAATATAAAAGTAACAACTTTCAAAAGTAAACAATGTGTAAGTAAAATAAGTAGTAAAAATCTACTTTTGACACTAAGTACAAGTATCAGTATCTCAGAGACCTGTTCTGATTCCAAATATGAGATCAAAATATAGATTTAGATACTAAATTAAAAGTGGGGGGGGGGGTGGATTGTATGTTTAAAAACATTCATTATTAACCTTGAAGAATATTTGTTTAATAAGGTTAAACAAATAAAATTTACTTAATCACTCTTTTGTAATTTTAAAGAAAAAACTTTCTTTAAAAAAATATGTGTAATTAAATAAGTGCACATTTATACTTAAACAAGATTTTACATTAAAGTGTAAAGAATATTTAATAAAAGTAACAAAAAATAGACAGTATAAGAAACACTTACTTATTGTTACAAAATGAAGCATAAAATAAAAGTACATATAAATGAGTAAAAGTATTTTAACCCAAAGAGTAGGGTATCCAAAAAACATTGGATAAAGGTCCATGGAATTATACTTTTAAGATATTTTATCTTACCCACACCAGGGTAAGCCCTTGATCTAAAGATTGATATCTTTCTTGATATCCCTACAAGCTCTCGATCTATATGTTGATCGATAACTTTTTTTTTATTTCAACATGGAATCCATCAATTAAGTAGCCATTCAGAACCTCTGTCTTCCTTCAGCTTGGAAGCCCTCAATTTTTTACAAGAAAAATCCAAATTGAACAAAGAAAAACAAATATTTTTGATGTTTTAAGTATGTGTAATATGTTGTTCAAAACATAAAATCTTCAAGCCTTCCACACAAAGTAATTTTGGAAGATCTCTCATAGAGTATAAATTCTCCCAAAAGTTTACAGTATCCAAAACATTCAAATGATTGGGTATTAATAGGTGAGATCTCCAATGGTCGAAATTTCCTCCAATTGTCTTATTTTTCGTGAAATTTCATAGGTACCTGTATAGTTGGAACTTATAATGGTCATATAATAATTGATTAGACCACATTGTTTAGCGTAAAAAAATATCATGAGAAAAATAAAGTCTATAGGAATATGTTAATATAAAACATTAAGTTACGAAATAAAATAGAAAAATTATGAAATATATAATATATTACATTAATGAAATATTGTAATTTAAGAAATTTATAAAATTGAATCTAGAAATAACTTAGAATCATAATTGAAGAAATGAGAATTAGATTCGTAAAATTAGACGTTTCAATGTTGAGAAACTATGAATCAAATTCATATTTTTGAGAGAATAAAAATTTGAGGATGTTGATTCGGATTCAATTTTCTGCGTTATTTAGAATTGAGAAACACAAATCAGATTTTATTTTCTACATGATTTAGAATTGAGAAATAAAAATCAGATTCAATTTTCTTCGCGATTTGGAATGGATATAGTGAATTGGATTCACTAATTTGGAGAATCAGAATCACTAAATTGTGAGAATCAAAATCCAAATTTTGGACGATTCAGAATTTAGAATGTAAGGTATTACACATTTCATTAAGGATTTGACTTATTCTGTTGACTTATGGAAAATAATGTTAGATTTAGATAACAAAAAAACATGTATTTAAATTTCCTTACAGATAGAAGGAATTATAAGAAAATGTGTTTGTGATTTACAAAGCATAAAAGAACGATAAAAAGTCATCAGAAAACTTTTGACTCAACCAATTTCTCTTATAATCCTCCAATTTGGAAAAAATAAATCCAATGATGCCTTTTGGCACAAACCAAATGGAGTTACTAGATTAAGAGGTTAAATCATCTCTCAAGATATTTTCTTTTATTTTATTTCTCCATGCCTCCACTATTTTTATTCAATGCTTGTATAAAAAACCAGTTTCTTCAATATACTTGGACGTTTTTATACTAAGGGTTAAATCTACACTTACACACACCTCCATATAATGGGTAACAAACATACTTTTTATGTGTACAATGAAATATCGACTCTAAAAACGATGATTATTTATTTTTTCTTACCACCTCTAATAGTTGATATTATGATGCAAACTCTATTTATATATGTTATATATTATATTTATTATGTATTTAATATTATTTAATCCTTTTTACAACACATATCTTCATACATTCCATTTGGTGTAAATGCTATAATTTGTTTTTGAGGAAGTGTGGACTACCAGCCCCTCAAAGCGATGTGATTCGTTCACACACGACATGGAATGTATTAAGGAAGATTTTAATGAAATTATATGATATATATAACATTATAATTAAAATATAATGATATTGTATACCTATATACTTATATGTCATTTTATTTATTTCTTTTAATATGATAATAAAAATAGAAACATCCTCCATGCGTACGTACGACTTACCATCTCAATGAACAATGTATTCCATTTCGTAATTATATATTCAATAGATTATTATAATACACATATACTATATATAAATAATATTTATATCATGGTTTATATCATGTAAATCATGATATAAATATAAGGACCAAAGATATAACAAATTAAGACACATGCACAGAACATAACAAATAGTTCCTGAAGTGAAACTTTAACAAAGGATCTCTAACAAGAAGGTAATATAAAGTCATAATAAAAACAATATATTTTGTTATATATAAAAATATTATTATATAAAATATGTATAATAAACGTATATTTGTTATACAAGAAGATTGTACGTTTATGAAGGGAGTCAAGACATAAGGTAAGGGGATTTCATTTCACTTTTTATTTTCGTGAGATACATGCTTTATTCACCACCCATTTTTTTTGTGGTGTGTATATTGAAAATGGATGTAATCAATCATTATTATAGTAAAATTTATTGGTATTTACATATCCATTCTATGAACTTTATTTCATGTGGTTTATGTTTCAAAAGTTATCAGATTGGTAAAAGTAGTTTTGTCTCAATTTTCCTTCTTTGAGACTCATGTTTTTTCTGTGCCTAAATTCATTTTGAGGTGTATATAAATCCATTTTATATGATATATCATGAATATAAATATTTTAATGATATTTTAAGCTTCATGTAATTTAATTTTCTTATATGGAGAGTATGATCCCAAGTTATCCTGATGTTGCCTTTATACTAAAACGATTTTTACTATTTTTTGTGTTTTACTTTTTGTTAATATTTTATTTTTTTGTTTTGTTTATATATATATATATATAAACAAAACAAAAAAAATAAAAATAAAAATAAACTTTTCAGTAGAATTTATCCGCTTTTTAAAATCCAGCAGTACTGCCATAACAACATTCCGGATTCTGACAGACGCGCTCATCCATGACTCCCTTTTATGAGAAAGTTTACCCTGGAAATCATTCTACATTTTTGATGTGGGATTCTGGTTCTCCCTTTCATACACAAGAACATTCTGCATTTCCTATGTGTTATTCTATTTCAGGTACGTGACTCTCAAATACAATAAAATATAAAATATAAGACCAATATAAATTAAACAAAAAATGTGTGTTAAACATATAAAAAATAGTTGAAAACAAAAAGAATTTCATAAAAAATGATGATAAATTTTTTTATAATCTTTCAAAACCACCTTCTTGAAACTTAAAAAATTTCAAGTATGTGACTTTGAAAGGCTATAAAATATAAACTTCAAGACTAGTATAAATGAAACTTAATACATGGATTAAACATATAACAAATAGTTGAAAATAAAAAAATTCTTAAAAAATGTTAATGAAAAATAATTTATAAGTTTTCAAAGACACCAACATGAAACATAAAAATGTTTCAAGCACGTGACTTTAATGCCTATAAAATATAAACTATAAGACCGATATAAATGAAACATAAAGCATGATATAAACATATAATAAATTGTGGAAAATAAAAATAATTTAGTAAAAAATGTCCAGGAAATATAATTTATAAGATTTCAAAATCACCTACTTGAAACTTAAAAATTATTCAAGTATGTGGCTTTGAAACAGTATAAAATATAAACTATAAGACCAATATAATTTAAAGTTAAAACATGGATTAAACATATAATAAATTATTAAATTATTAAATTAATATTATTAATAATTAATTATATAATAATTAATTAGTTAATTATTAATTATTAACAATTAATTATATAATAATTAACCAATTAATTACTAATATAATTATTTAGTATATAATAGTTAATTAGTAATATAATTATAAATTACATTTATTCATTATAATTAATAATTAGTAAATATTAAAAATTATTATATAATAATTAATTAGTTAATTGGTTATATAATTATTAATTATATAATAGTTAATTAGTTAATTAGTAATATAATAATAAATTATAATTATTCATTGTAATTATTAATTGTAATTATTCATTATAATTACTAATTATAATTATTCATTATAATTACTAATTATAATTATTCATTATAATTACTAATTATAATTATAAATTATAAATTATTAATTATAAATTAATAATTATTAATTAGTAAATTAATCATATAATTATTAATTATATAACTATTAATTGTATAATAATTATTTAGTTAATTATTAATTACTAATAATTAATTATATAATAATTAATTAGTTAATAAGTAATATACTTATTAATTATTTAATAAGTAATTCGTTAATTAGTAATAAAACTATTAATTATATAATAATTAATTAGTTGATTAGTAATATAATTATTAATTATATAATTAATAATTAGTTAGTTAGTAATTATTAATCATTAATTATATAGTTTCTAATTAGTTATTTATTAATATAATTATTAATTATATAATATTTAATTAGTTGACTTTTTGAGAAAGATAGAGTTGAGGCCGTTTTTATAATTAGTTAATTAATAATATAATTATAAACTATAATTATTCATTATAATTATTAATTAGTATTTATTAAAAAATATTATATAATAAATAATTAGTTAATTAGTAATATAATTATTAATTTTATAATAGTTAATTAGTTAATTAGTAAAATAATTATTCATTATAATTATTAATTATTAATTATAAAAAACTATTATATAATAACTAATTAGTTAATTAGTAATATAATTATTCTTTATAATTATTCATTATAAGTATTCATTATAACTATCAATTATTAATTATTAATTATTTATTAGTTAATTAATAATATAATTATCAATTATGTAACTGTTAATTATATAATAATTATTTACTTAATTAGTAATTATTAATAATTAATTATATAATAATTAACTTGTTAAATAGTAATATAATTATTTAATTAGTAATAAAATTATTAATTATTTAATAATTAATTAGTTACTTAGTAAAATAATTATTAATTATATAAAAATTTATCAGTTAATTATTAGTATAATTATTAATTATATAATTTTTAGTTAGTAAATTAGTAATCAGTAATCATTAATTATATAATAATAAATTAGTAAATTAGTAATATAATTATTAAATACATAATATTTAATTCGTTAATTTATTGAGAAAGATAGAGTCGAGGTCTTTTTTATAATTAGTTAATTACTAATATAATTATAAAATATAATTATTCATTATAATTATTAATTAGTATTTATTAAAAATTATTATATAATAATTAATTAGTTAATTGGTAATATAATTATTAATTATATAATATTAAATTATTTAATAAGTAATATAGTTTTTTAAAAGGTTGGGGCCGAAGCCTCAATTTATTATTTAAAGCAAGTAATATAGTTATACATTATAATTTATCAATATAATTATTAAATTTTAATTATTAAAATTCATTATATTACTAATTAATTGGTTAATTATTATATAATTAATTATTAATAATTACTAATTAACAAATTAATTATTATATAATTAATTATTAATAATATTAATTAAATAATTAAATAATTTATAATATGTTTAATCGACCTTTTAAATTTAAATTATATCGGTCTTATAGTTTATATTTTATAGTCTTTCAAAGCCACATACTTGAATTATTTTAAGTTTCAAGTAAGTAGTTTTGAAAGCTTATAAATTAGTTTTCATTAACATTTTTATGAAATTATATTTATTTTGAACTATTTATTATATGTTTAATCTATGTTTTATATTTTAATTATGTTGGTCTTATAGTTTATATTTTATAGGCTTTCCAAGTCACATGCTTTAAGCATTTTTCAGTTTCATCTTGGTGTCTTTGAAAACTTATAAATTATTTTTCATCAACATTTTTTAAGAAATTATTTTTATTTTCAACTATTTGTAATATTTTTAATCGATGTATTATGTTTCTTTTATATTGGTCTTGTTGTATATATTTTATATCCTTTCAAAGTCATGTACTTGAAACATTTTTAAGTTTCAAGTAGGTGGTTTTGAAAGCTTATAAATTATTTTCTATCAAAATTTTTAAGAAATTATTTTTGTTTTTAACTATTTTTATATTTTTAATCCATGTTTTATGTTTCATTTATATTGGTTTTATTGTTTATATTTTATATTCTTTCAAATTCACGTACTTGAAATAGAATCCCTCATCAGAAATGAAAAATATTTTGTGCAGGAAAGGGAGAACCAGAACCCCACATCGGAAATGCACAATGATTTCCCGGGTATCATCTCTTATAAAAGAAAGCTATGAGTGAGAGTTTTTTTCAGAATTCAGACTGCTGTAATAGCAATACTGCTAGATTTTAAATAGTGGATAAAATCTATTGAAAATTTTATTTGTATTTTTATTTTGGTTTTGTTTGTTTATATATTTATTTATAGAAACACACACACACACACACATATATATATATATAAGCAATAAAAAAAATCAAATTTTAAAAAAGATTTTTTTATTTTAGAGGAAAGGCGGCATCGCAGATGCCTACTTTCACCCAACGCCAAAGGTGGCATCCGCGATGCTGTCTTTGAGGCATAGTTTTTAAAAAATTAAACCCTGACGTTTCTAAAACAATATTTTTTTAAAAAACTTATTAAAAAATTCCCCCCTATTTATTCATGATATATGCATGTATTAGTATCATTTTTCTACTCTTTGGTACATAATATAATTAACAAAGTGTTTTAAGAAAGCCTGACTTTACCCTCTTTTTAGTCACAAATCTATGTTTTCTAAAAAGGGTTTCCAAGAATATTGTAATATGATCCTACAATATTTAAAAGACATTTTCACCCTTTTTCCCTTTTACCAATATCTTCAAAGGAATCTTCTTGTCTCTTTCTGAATAAGAAATTTTTCAAGCCTTTTTACCATACAAAGGGATTTTTTTTCTAGTACGATATATACATATTTACCCACCACCATTTCTTTGATGTTTTTTTTTAATATTTTTTAAAAAGGTAAATTTTTAATAAAATGTTTTTTTAAGAAAATTAATTTTTTTAAAAAAAATATTTCAAAAATATTTAAAGGTTCTTTTATAAGTTTTTAAGGAAAATTGTTTTCAAAATGTTTTTGAACCGTATTTATATGTTTCTAAAGTATTTTCAAAGAATTTTTTTTTAAAAAAAGTTTCACGATTTTTCAAGTAAAAACGGTTTAAAAACATTTTCAATCTTTATTTATAAGTTTTAAGAGTTTTTTCAATGTAAAAGGTTTCTAAATTATTTTAAAGATTATTTTATTAGTTTTTAAGTAAAAATGTTTTCAAAATTATTTCAAGTTTTCTTTATAATTTTTCAAGGTATTTTCTAAGAAAAAAATTTTCAAATAGTTTTAACTGTTAAAAAGAATTTTTCAAATAAGAAACGATAATTTCTTGAAGAAATATCTTTGAAATATATTTCAGAACAATTTTCCCTCAAAGATGACATCTATTGATGTTACTCATTCCCTTGAAATAGATGGTCTAAAGGTTCCATTCATATCCTTTCTTGAATTGGTTATGGTTAATGAATGGTATTTATGAAACATGTTCCTCTTCCATGGGTTATATTTTTATGAAATCCATTTCTCTTTCATAGGTTATATGCTTTTGAAACTTGATTATTTTCACCGGTTATGTTTATGAAGAAATGATTATGAAATCTGTTTTTTTCTCAAGTTATGATGTGATTGTTTATGGTTTTTTGGATCATGTATGTATGATTTCATTATGAGATGGGCGGTGCTTATATCTCCCTCTAATGAATTGGTTAATGATTTATATCCCATGAGATAGACTAAGATGGTATTGGGAGTAAACTCTGACTGCTAAGATGGTCATGGGAGTGATCTATGACTACCAAGACGGTATCAGGAGTGAACACATGCTACTAAGATGGTAATAGGAGTGACCGATGACTATTAAGATAATATGGGAAGTGATCCCATACTTACAAGATGGTCTTGGTAGTGATTCCTTGTCTAATATGTAAATCATATTATATGGTTATGTGTCTGCCATAATTCCATGTTTTATTGCAATGTTATGCTTTCATGCCACATGATCATTATTTCTTCATGATTCATGTGTTATGAAATGCCTTGATTTATTACATGATTCATGTATATGATCTTTGATATATAGGGTATGATCTTAAATTTTCATGATCATATTCTCATGCCCTTATACTCATGATTATTCTTACATATCTCCCTTGTTTACCCTTACCAAGCATTTGAGCACACCACTTTTTATGTTTCCTACCCCAATTTATGAAGATATGTATTATGTTTGATGTCTCTCTGAAGGGTTCAAGTAAATAATAACATAGTGGGGGATAATGTATCTCACATATATATCAATGTTTATGTTTCAATGTTTCCAAAGGAACTAGACGAATTATTATCTTTGGGTAACTATTTGTAGAATGTTTTATGTATTTTGCAAAAGTTATGCAATGTTAATGTTTAAAAAGTGAGGGTCACTATACAAATTGTATATAAAAAATTATTTATCGAAATTACTTATGTATAGAATAACATAAATTATTTATTTCATTTAAAAATTATTAATTATATTTAAAAATATTATTATTTATTTAAATGAATTAATAATTTTTAAAGTATATCATTAATTATTTAAATGTATACTTATATTCAATATCAATTTCATTTGTAGAAAATTATTTAAAATATAGATTACTAATTACTTAAATAAAAATATTAATTCAATTTATTATGAGTTGTATTAAAAATATATATATATACAATTCATCATTTTTTATTTAATTTAGTATTTATGTTTTATAAGTTTTTATAATTATATGTGTATGAAAGATTAATATTTTATTTTTAAGAATAATATTTTGTATTTAAAAAAGTGAACACTAATTTCAAAACGTATGAAACATGTATAATATTAACAGTCTTATAATACATAAACAAAATAATAATAATTACATATGAATAATACATAAATTTTTTATTTATGAATGTTTCTGAAATTCTAAGTATAAGTTCATTTTATAAATCATTTTAATTGATGTGAATTTTCAATTACTAATTTATATATATAAGATCATATGTCTTATATATATGAATACATGTGTGTGTGTTTGTTTTTTTACTACCAAGGACATGAGTTTGTATGTGTAATATGTGAATCAACAAACATGTATGTATATTAAACTATATAAAATTCATATAATATTAATTTTATTATAATTTTTTATATGTTTTATGGGGAATCTCTATCCTGAAGCAAAGATCCTAAAATATTATTAAAGAAAAGAAAATGATAACAAGAAAGGGGATGAGGACAAACAAAGGAACAATCCCTCATCCAAAAAACTAGTTTAAGAGTCATAAAATGAATGGTCATTTACATATCCATAATTAGAGTCATTAGTAGTTTCCCACTTTGACTATGCGTTAGCCTGATTGAGAATCCTCAGCATTCCTGCCTTGGACCTTTCCTACTCTATAGTGGGAAAGATCTTTAATTATTTGGAGAATTATATGGTAGAAGCATTCCTTGGAAAAGTAGAGTAATATTTCTATGCCATTAGTTTTGGAGGAGACACATCACTCATCTTACCCATTCTATTTATGAAATCATCCTTAAAGGAAACAACTCCATCACTACCAATAGGTCGATTAATGTCCAATAAAATAATCCACTATTCTTTATCACTTTCATCATCTGAGATGTTTCCCCATTTTTTTTTAATAAATTGAATTTTTTCATGAAATTGTGGATAGATTTTCGGAAATACACAGCCTATGGATCAAGCTGAAAGCCCTCACCTTTCTTAAACAAGGAAACACTAAAATACAAATCAATAGGATAAGTAGTAGAAATAAGACCATTCCCCGGACTGCTTCTAGTCACCACATATGCAATCTCACTCAAGCTGACTAGCATAGCATTGAAAGTGTCAACACTATTAAGTAAAATTCCCATTGGGTCACCCTCAGTAAGAAGGCCAGCTACACCTTCAGACATACTGATTGAAGTCGCACTAGAGAAGAAAATCATTGAGACCACCAGTCTCAACTCCATCTTCATCTAAACCTATATAAGTAAAAGCACGCCCATAATTTTATGTTATCTCTTCGATAGAGTCAACACGAAAATTAGAGGGTCCAGTATTATCTATAACTAGAGACTCATCTTTAATAGCCCATTTCCCATAAAATTAGGCACCTGGGAATTAAATTTCTCAGAAACTAACACATCAACCCCATTAGATAATGGATTTTAAGGCACATATCCATCACGAGAAAGGAAATTCAACATGGATATACCCATCACATTTGGATTCCTACTAAAGAGGTTAGCTAGAAGTCATTTTATCCCCCACCTCTCATAGAGGACCTTCCTCCAACATAACTCCTGCGAGTAGCCAACAATCCAACAAGAAATAAAAAAATAGGCTTTCTTTAATATTCAACATCAATTTGTATATAATTATTTAGAGTGTAATGTAAGATCCCAAACTTTTCTAGTGTTATATCAGGAACTTTTTCATGTATGTTTTGATTTTTTTATGTACCATTAACATGGAGTAGTGGCTTGGGGTGTGTTTGGGTAAACCTTTAAGGAAAACTAAAGGATAGAGGGTTGGGCATAGTTTATGCACGGTTTGAAAAAACATGTGACCAAACTGTGCCAAGAATGCGATACTAGATAGAGGAGTCCCCACAGTTAGCGCACGTTATGAAAAATTGTACTAGAAAACCATGCCAACTATGCAAAAATGGGTAGTAGAGTCTGTACGGTTGGTGAAATCCTTTCCCAAATAGTGCGCCTATGCACATGAAACTATGTGCACAGATTTTTTATATCTGAAAATCTCTTTTAAAACCACCTAACCCCCCTGGGACTCCTATTTTTGGACTTTGGATCAGGCTTGATGAATTCTAGGTGTTTCCAAAGCCTCTTGGAGAGATTACAAGTCAATATGAATGCCGTTCTTCGAGATCGAAATCTCGGATTGAAGATCCACTCTCCTCTCGGTAAGTGGATTTCATCCCATTGCTTCTCCCATTCATTCCCCTATATTTCCTTGACCTTTTCATGGAATATTTCCACCATTTTTCTTGGATCAAAACCTATGTGTTAATATATTGATCTAGGATTGTAGATATAGATATAGATTTTCAATATCTTGATTCCTTTGATCTTAATTTTGGTTTTAGGGATTTAGATACAATGCATGATCGATGACATTGTGCCGCACAAATTTTGGGTATTTTCGTTGGGCTAACTTTCTTAAATAAAATTAGGAAGGTGGTCTAAATAAAACTCATATAGCCATGATTTATGATATATGTATGATTTTATGAGTTCTCTAGTTTTACCATGATAATGGAATTACTAAATTGGATTAATTAAGAATATGGATTTTACTTGTGAATTTACATGGTGATCTAATTGATAACTGATTAATGGAACGGATGATGGGTTGTTGCCCCAATTGATCTTTTGTAGATTTTATATTGTAATTGAGATATAGTAATTGAGATTTGATATTGTAATTATTTTTTCCTATGTAAGATAATTAATTATGAGAATTAATTATGTTCCAATAAGTTGACCAAAGATAATTAATTGGGAGAATTAATTATGTTCCATGATGTGATCAAAGATAATTAATTGTGAGAATTAATTATGACTTGTTGGGTTTTGATTTAGATAATTGATTATAAATAATTAGTTAGAAAAATAGAATTGTGTTGATTGATTAATTTATTGATGAATTAATTAATAGGTTATATTCTTAGTTAATTGTTTAATTAACCAATGGAATTTGATATTTTTAACTAATCATTGGATTAGTTAATGAATAATGTGGAAAATTATTATGGTTTGAAGAATGATTAAATGGATGATAATTTTTTGTGCTAGGCATGGCGTCGTATAATGATTAGAAGTTGGAACTTGGACATAGAATTCCTCTCTAATAGTTATCCAAGATTGAGATTTTGAGTTCTAGGAATGACGTCTTATGCTGAATTACAATTGGAGTGCTAGTAATGATGACCTAAACTCACTAGATTTGTGGTGCTAGGAATGAATTCCAACACCAAATGATTAATGATAATAATTAATGTTGATTCAAATCATATTTGGGGTGCTAGGCATGATGACCTACACCAAATGATAAATTATAATGAATGATGATCCAAATAGGAAATAGGAATTGAACTTGGCCTAATGTGATGATTAATGATAATAATTAATGTTGATTCAAATCATATTTGGGGTGCTAGGCATGATGACCTACACCAAATGATAAATTATAATGAATGATGATCCAAATAGGAAATAGGAATTGAACTTGGCCTAATGTGATGATTAATGATTAAATGACAATATGATAACTATTTAAATTATGAATTGTATTTATTTCATTACTAAATTGCATGCACTATCTTTTGACTGGAATCATTTTAGAGACCGTTGGTGCTGGCCTACTGAGTTGTACTCACACCCTATTCAGGCCGCCTGATCGGCACCTGAGCAGTCATTGTAGTTGCAAGATTGGATAAGGTCAAGGCCCTGTAATAGGTTTTTGTTTGGGCTTGGAGCATGGGAGAGGGAACCAGACGTAGTTTTGGACCCATTTTGGAGTTGTTGTGTCTTTACATTTCGTTTCATTATAGACACTTGGAACTTTCATAATCATTGCATGTTTTACTTTATAGTTGAGTATTGTATTCTCTTGTATTGACTGTCACATGTCATAGATCTATTAGGGTTATTTATATACAGTTCCACACTTGATTAATAGTAATTTCTTCCACTGGTGTTTTATTCTGATAATAGAGGGTATAGTCTCCCCAAGACCAACTTACCAGACCCTCATTGCTAGTCGGTACCCTCTGGCATATGGGGAGGCCCACTTGAGGGAATGTGGAGAATCGGCTCGGGGCATCGTTCACTGGTTCCTAGGTCGGGACGTCACAACGTGGTATCAGAGGGGTTTTCTTTTATTTATTCTTCTATTTTATTAAAGTTTTTAGAAAAGGTATACATTAGACTATAAAGTTCCGAGGCTTGGTAATGAGCTTGTGCATAATAGTTTCAAACCCATGTATCGGGGGAAATCCAATTACTCAGGGAGGGATTTTTGTGATTTCAATTTTTTTATAGTTGTATATTATTTCACCATGGGTGATGCACTTGTGTTGGGATGTGATATTTGTTTTCAAAATTGTTTAATTTCAATTTTTAGCCTAAAGAGGCCCAATAGTTGAGTCTGCATGCACCATTCTAGGCACTCTGGGTTATTGTGACATGCATCATTATATTCAATAATAGGAAAATGGGTTATGGGTATTTTGTTGAACTTTAACTATTATCCATGATGTGATATTGAAACAATGATGAAAAATGAGAACAAATGGGTGTCTAATGAGAAACTAGATTTATGAAACAAAAATAATAAATTAACTAATTTTTAAATTAATTAATTTGAAATAATGTGATTAGTTTATGGATGAATTAATTAATAATAATAAATACACCCTTGTTAACCAAGACCTAGGAGTATGATGGTTAAGGTTAGTGACAAGGCGTCGGTTTTGACCGTGTGGCTAGAAAAAGGTGTGAAGGTTATGTTGAAAATTTATGTGTTAGTTTCTATGCTTATATAAATTTTATAAGGATTTGTTATGAGACCTAATTTGTGTATTGGGATTTGTTGAAATATGCCTCCATGATGCTTGTTGAGGGAGAGACCATGGTGTATGGCCCAGAACGAACTTCCAGACAGGGAGCTTGAGGAACCATTCATGAAATATAAGGAATAATGAGATAAAATCCAAGAGAACATTAGTTGTTTTCAGAAATTCATTGAGAGAGACTCATGGTGGGTTCATAAAAGTATGTTTGAGTTGACAAGGGAGTTTCATCTTCAACAACCTTCTACTTTTACTGGAGAGGGTGAACCTAAGGGAGATGAATTCTGGATTGAATATATAGAGACGATACTTGAACATTTGGAGACTTCGACTAAAAGGAGGGACATGTTTTCTATTTATATGTGGTGGGGTCCCATGAAATGATTGTGGGATATTCAGGTACGATATAGACATACGTATGATATGTTATGGAATGACTTTTTGGAGAAGTTCTTGGAACACTTCTATTCAAATACTCCGAGGAAAGAGATAGTTTCAGAGTTTATGCATTTGACCCAAGGAAGCATGTCCATATGGTAGTACGCTGAGCATTTCACAGATTTACAGCATTTTTCTCCAGCTTTGGTGGCAGATGAGGCTTCTTCGACAAAACGATTTCAGGATGGACTTAAGTGTGAAATTAAGTCCAAGGTGAATATCTTTAGGCTAAAGAAATTTTCATAAGTGGTCAACTAGGATCTCATTTTAGAGGGGAACCTATAGGAGGCTTCTAGTACTAGATAGGTTTCTATATGATCAGGGAGCGTGCCTTCCAAAATAAGGAAGTATCATCATGACAATATTAGTATGAACAATGGAATGAAAGGTGGACAGTTGAGAGGAACAATTGCACTGGATCTTTCATAAGTGCTTTTCCCCCAGTGTGGTAGGTTGGGACATTATCATACATGTTGTCCTTGAACACCAGTGGTGTACCAGTTGTATTGAAAGATGGGTTAGCTATAGATGTTTTGTAGGAAGCAGTGGAAGGCTGGTGCTGAGTGAGTTTCTACATAGAGTCAAGAGTGTGGGAAGGGGATTTTCTACACCTTATAGGTCAAGAAGCTGGAGTTCTAATGGCATAGGTAGTAGGGGAAGTTTGCATGGTGCTTCAAGTTTTGAGCACCCACACTAGCAGAGTGTTGCTACTCAAGGGAGTCATACGACAACATAGGGAATAAGGGAAGGATGGATACATGTACTACATCAAACACTTTTAGATAATGAGGCTGGTCCATCGACAATGAGGGTACTTTTCTCATTGCTTATACTTTAGCTACTGCATTGTTTGATACTGGTGCCTCTCATTCCATTATATCTGAAAATATGGTTAATGGCTTGATCTTGGAGGTGGAGTCTGTAGGTGGGATGATGAATTTCAATACACCATTGGGAACACAGACTAGGGATATCTATTTATATAATAGATGTTTGCTAGAGATTGGAGAGTATTATTTTCTTTGGGATATCTATGTCCATGATATAACAGGATTTTTCTAGATTATGTTTATGGACTGGCTAGTTGCATACCAAGAACACATAGATTGTTACCATAGGAGAGTGACCTTTATATCTCTTGAGGGTGACCAATATGTCTTTTGTGGAGAATGGGATATCCATACAGGTATAGCTGGGCCTTTTATGCAGTAACTGAGAGAGTTCCCAACCCAAGTTTCTAGTCTTTTGTTGGATGATGGGAGTGGTAGGGAAGATATCCTTCCACCAGTAGTATAACTATTTCTGAATGTTTTTCCTAAATAATTTTCATGGATTATACTTGAGAGAGATGTTGAATTCACTATTGATCTCATACCAGGGGCTGAACCGATATCTATTCAAGCATACCGAAGGGCACCGAATGAGAATCAAGTGCTCAAAATATAGTTGTAAGAGTTATAGGATATAGGGTTTATCCATCCAAGTACATAGCCTTGGGGATCACTTTTTTTGTTTTCAAAGAAGGCCAACAAGAGTCTTTGCTTGTGTGTCGATTATAGGAAGTTGAATTAAATGATTGTGATGAACCGATATCCTCTTCAACATCTTGATGATTTATTTGACTAGCTAAAGGGGGATAACATGTCATCAAAGATTGATTTGAGATCAGGGTATCATCAGGTGAGAGTTTGGACTTCTGATATACCAAGAACTACTTTCAGTAGCAGGCATGGCCTTTATGAGTTTGTTGTAATGTCATTTGGGTTGACTAATAATCCAGTAGAGTTTATGGCCTTGACGAACATGATATTTAATTAATAATTAGATCAGTTTGTGGTGGTGTTTGTAAAAAACATCTTACTGTACTATAAGAATCATGATGTTCATAACCAACATCATGACATCGTCATGAGTACACTGATAGAGAATTGGAATTTGGAAAATCTATCTAAATTTTAGTTTTGGATTGATATGGAACACTTTTTGGGGAACATCATCTTCAAAGAAGGTGTGGTAGTGGACCAATAAAAACGGCAGGCAGTGATTTCTTGGGAAAAAACCAAAAATGTTTTTGATATTCTAAGATTTTTTGGATTAGCTGGTTATTACAAGAGTTTATCTAGGAATTTTCATGAATGGAAGCACTAATTACTAGTTCTTCAAAGAAAGGCATAATGTTTGTTTGGAAATAAGAATGCGAGAATGCTTTCTAGGAATTGAAGAAGCGCATGAACTGGACACCAATTTTGATCTAACTTGAGTTAAGTGAAGAGTACATGGTGTATTGTGACGCTTATGGCGTCAGAATTGGAGATATGTTAATGTATGGGGTAGAGTCAATGCTTATGGGTCTAAGAAGTTGAGGCTACATGAAAAGAATTACCCTACATTTGATCTTGATTTTTCAGCAGTGGTTTATGCAATTAAGTGTTGGAGACACTACCTTTTTGGTGAAATGTTTACAATTATTATAGATCACAAAATATTTAAGTATATCTTTTCACAGTGTGACTTGAATCTTTGGTAGCGAAGATGGGTGGAGTATATGCAGTCCTTTGATTTTGAACTCGCATATACACCCAGAAAAGGGAATAGTGTGGTTGATTCTTTGAGTAGAAAAACTCAGACTCAGTTGGTACATGAGTCGAGTGCAGAGAAAAAGATGATGACTTTGCTTACAAAAATGCATGTGGTAGTTCAGGAGAGTCAGGAGAGGATTACTCTAGTTTCTGTAGGAGTGGAGTATACACTCTTGAGATGGATCAAAGATAGGTAGTATGAGGATCCATAGTGATTAGTATTGAGGGAAATCAATGAGGTTGGGGAGATGCCTTCAAACTGAAATATAGATGAGGATGAGACCATCTATGTGAAAATAGGGATGTTGTGCCAACGAATATGGAAGAGGGACTCCTGTGATAATTTTAGTATACAAGGTTGGTGATACATCCTGGTTTGAAAAAAATGTACTGTCACCTTCGATGAAAGTTTTTGTGTCTAGGCATCAAAAGTGGGATAGAAGGATTCATAACAAGATGATTCACCTATCAACAGGTGAAGGCAGAGCATCAATGACCTGGAGGCCTATTACAGTTGTTACCAATTCTTAAATGGAAGTGCGATGACGTCAATATGAATTTCATTGTATAAATTCTGAGGAATATTAGGAATAATGATGCATTAGGATCATTGTGAGTCAACGAACAAAGGTAACACCCTTCTTTAATATTAAGGAAAACATTACAGTAGAGTAGTTGGTAGAACGGTACGTGAGAGAGATAGTTATTTTTCATGGGGTGTCATGGAAAATAGTTTCAGATCAAGATTCGTGATTCACTTCATGCTTTTGGTAGGGATTATAGAAGGAACTTGGTAAAAAAGTTCTAGTAAGTATGACCTTCCTCCCACAGATAGATGGGCAGTCAGATCATACCATACAGGTGTTAGAGGATATGCGGCAAGAATATGTACTTGACTTAGGTGGTTCTTAGGAAAAGCACTTGGATATAACAGATTTATCTTATAAAAACAACTATCAGGCAACTATACAAATGAAACCATATGATTCACCTTATGATAGACCTTGTAGATCACCGTTATGTTGGTTAGAGGTAGGTGAGTCAGAGCTGTTAGGACCGAGTCTCGTTTAGGAGACATCAAAGCAGATGTATTTGATTCGAAAGCATATGGATAAGGCTCAGAGTAGAAAGAAGTCAGATGCTGATAGAAGGACACAACCCCTAGAGTTTAAATAGGGTGATGAAATTTTCCTTTGGGTGTCACCAAGATTGGGTCACCACAGGATACCAAGGCTGAGAAATTTAGTGCCCTGGATTGTGGGACCATTTGAGGTGCTTGAGAAAATTTTGTTGGTGGCATACCGATTAGAACATATATAGAAATTCCGCGTTATGCATGATGTTTTTCATATTTCAAAAATACAGCGGTATCACCCCATCCCTTCCCATGATATTTATGTGGAAGAGGATGATATCAAGATAGATGCATCCTTTGAGGAACATCCGATATGTATGGTGGGTCATAGTGAGAAAGTGTTATGGGGAAAGACCATGCTGTAAGTTCATGTGTTATAGAAAAATGGTAATGTTCAAGAGGAAACATGGGAATGGGAATCAGGGAAGAGGGATCAATGGACCAAACATTTGGTCTTGGAATCTTAGATAAGATCAAGAGTGCAGCTTGAGGGTGACTTATTTTAGGGTGGGGAGATTGTAAGATCTTGGATTTTACTAGTGTCATATTGGGAACGTTTTTTGGTACTTATTGTTATTTTTAAGTACCTTTAACTTGTATTAGTGGTTTGGTGTGAGTTTGGGTGAAATTATAAGGAAAACTAAAGGACAAAGGGTTGTCGAAAATTTGTGCACGGTTTGACAAACTGTGGGACCAAACCCTGCCAAGCCTTCGAAACTGGACAGAAGAGTCCACATGGGTTGAACATGGTTTGATAAAACGTGCAACCAAACCATGCCAACCCTGAAAAACTGGGTAGTGGAGTTTGCACGGTTGTTTCGTGGTTTTCACTAACTGTGCACATCTTCTTAGAAAACCTTGTGCAGAATTTTTAATATATGAAAATGTCTTTTAAAACCACCTGAACCCCCTAGGACTCCCATTTTTCAACTTTGGCTTTGGTTTGACGAATTCTAGGTGTTTCCAACGTCTCATAGAGATATTACAAAGAGATCCGAATGCCGTTATTCGAGATAGAAAGCCCATATTAAAGATCATCTATCCTTTTGATAAGTGGATTTCATATCATTGCTTCTCCCATTCATTCCCCTATCTTTCCTTAATATTTCCATGGATGATTCCACCACTTTTCATAGATCTAAACCTATGAATTAAGATATAGATCAAGGATTTTTGATCTAGATCTATATTTTTAAGATCTTGATTCCTTTGATCTTAATTTTGGTTTTAGGGATTTAGATTTGAAACTTTATCGATGACATTGTGCCTCTCAGATTTTGGAGATTTCCATTGGGCTAAATTCTCTTAATAAAATGAGGTAGGTGGTATAAATTGAACTCCTATAGTCATGAATTATGATATGTGTATGAGTTTATGAGTTTTTTCCCTTGATAGTTGAATTCCTAAATTGGAGTAATTAAGAATTTGGATTGGACATGTGAATTTTCTTGGTGATCTAATTGATAATTGAATCACAAAACAAATGATGGGGGGTTTCCCAAATTGATCTTTGGGAGATTTGATATTGTAATTGAGATATAGTAATTGGGATTTGATATTGTAATTATGAATGGATATATTAGATAATTAATTGTTAGAATTAATTATGTGCTGAGAAGTTGACCAAAAATAATTAATTAGGACAATTAATTATATTCCATGAGGTGTTCAAAGATAATTAATTGTGATAATTCATTACGGTTTGTTGGGATTTAATTTAAATAATTAATTTCTAAGAATTTTTTATGGAAAGTGAATTGTGATGATTGATTATTTAGTTGATGAATTAACTAATGGGTTATTTTATTAGTTAATTGTTTAATTAACTAATATCCTTTGATATGTTTAACAAATCATTGGATTTGTAAATGAATAATATGGAAAATTATTATGATTTAAAGAATAATTAAATTGCTAAGATTTTGTGGTACTAGGCATGGCGTCCTAGACCGATTAGAATTTGGGACATGGATATGGAGTTCCTCCAAAATAGTTATCCAAGCTTGTGATTTGGGATGCTATGAATGACGACCTACACCAAATGAGACATTGAGTGCCTGGCATGACAAATTTCACTCACGAGATTTGAGGTGCTAGGCATGAATTCCTACACTGAATGATTAATGATAATAATGAATGATGATTCAAATGAGATTTGGGGTACTAGGAATGAAGACCTACACTAAATGATAAATGATAATTAATGATGATTTGAATGGGAAACATGGATTGAACTTGGTATAATGTGATGATTAATGATTAAATGACAATGTGATAACTATTTAAATTAGGCGTTGTATTTATTTATTTATTAAATTTCATGCACTCTCATTTGAATGGACTCGTTTTAGACATTGTTAGTGGTGGCCTACAGAGTTGTAATAACACCCTATTCAGGTTGCCTGATCACCACCTGGGTATCATTTTTTGTTGCAAGACAAGATAAGGGAAAGGCCATGTGATAGGTTGTTGTTTGGGTTAGGAGCATCGGAGAGGGAACTAGATGCATTTTAGGACCCGTTTTGGAGTCGTTGTGTCTTTACTTTTTGCTTCATTGTAGACACCTGGCACTTGCATTATCATTTCATATTTTACCTTATAGTTGAGTATTGTATTCTTTGGTTTGGACTATCATGTGTCATGGATCTATTCTGGTTATTTATATATGATCTTGCACTTGGTTAATTATTATTCTCTTCTACTGGTGTTTTATTCTTATAACAGAGGGTATAATATCCCCAAGACCGACTTACAAGACCCTCACTAATAGTTAACACCCTCTGACAAACATGGAGGCACACCTGAGGGCATATAGCCAACTAGCTCGGGGCACTGTTCAGTGGCTCCCTAGTCGGGATGTCACATGGAAAGTGTTACCTTATCAATAATAGTGGAACTAAGGCCAATCTATACCAATATCCTGAAAAATTTCCAAACCAAACATACTCATTTTCCTTTTTAAGACAAGTAGGAGTACCAAATAATGATATATAATGTTCCCCTTTATCAGATCTTATTAGAAAGTACTCATAAAGGGTGTCTTTTATGAGTGCTAAAACACAAGCACTGATAAAGATTCACCTTTATCAATGCATTTTATTAGTATTTATAAATGGAACACTTTATATATGCTAAATACTTTTTTAACATTGATAAAAGGTATATTTCATTAAATAAAACTTTATATATTTTTAAAAATCATATTTTGATATATAAATATATTTATATTAAAATAAAAACAATATATTTTACTAAATAAGATTTATATAATCCAAAATATGTAGATTCAATTAATAGATAATATATATAATAAATAATGTTTATAAAATATTTTAAATTTAATATTAATTAAAATAATTCTAAATAGGAGGTTATGGTATACATTCATTAACAATTTTATGGTATAAAATAGAAATAATTTACTTAATATTGTAATATATGTTAAAAATAAGACTTGGCCATCAAACGAATATAACTTTTGACCTGGATGTTCGATTGGGCTTGTCCAATAATCAAATATACGATTGAAAAAGATATAAGATGTATAATATAGGGTTTAACCCATACAAAGTATTTTATTAGTTAAAAATATCTATATACCTCTAAAACTAATATTTCATTTGAGTTGCCCCCATTTTTTAATATTCAATGGAATTTCAGTTTCATTTAAGAGATATCTCTTGTATTTCTTCACTTGTATGTGAATTTATTTTCTAGGATTATATTTATATGGATAATATGGTGTTAATCTTTTACCATTTTCCATATTTTAGGGTTATTGGTAAATAAATATATTAATAAACATAGACACACACACATATATACATATATACATATATTTAAATATAATAATTTAATTGTATAAATAAATATTTAAACATATTTATATAATTTTTTTAAAATATTTAAAAAAATTTAAAATAAAATTTTATTATTTATTTTATTTAAATTAAAAATTTATCCATTTCATTTAACTTATAAAAATATCAATATGTATATATATAAATGTATATATAATATTTATATATAAATATGTGTGTGTGTCAATAAACCTCATTGTATAATATATATATATTTATAAATGTAAATAAAACAATATATATATATATATATAAACACAAAATAAAATAAAAATATATTTAAAATAAATAAATAAATATATAAATATAGTCAATATATAAAATTCAGAATTTTATAAGGCATATTTTAGGGCTGCATGTTGAGAATGTGTTGGATGGAGGTTCAAATACTAACCCCTTCAAATAAATTATGAAATCAATGGATAGAGTTGTGTGTGTTGTGGGTGGGACCAACAGGGGATGTCACACGAGCATTCTTGGTAATCCCAATAGGGGGGAGGAGGGGTTTGAGTTGAATGTATTGATTTTTTTTCATTTTTTTAAGAAATGAAAAATAATAATAAATATTGATTATATTTGTTCTTTATTAGAAACTATGGTCAATAAATGTGGATTTTTTCAATGCTAAAAAAATCTCTGATAAAGGCCTAATTTTATTGGTATTTGTTTTTTACATTGATAAAATGTATCAAATTTTATCCGTACTTTGAATATCAATACATATTTTAACACTGATAAAAGTCATTTTTTAGCATTGATAATTCCCAAACCTGCCATAGTAAAACATGACATATATATTTATATAATAATATAATTTTTTTTAAAAAAATCATATCAATATTTAGAAATGAGTAATTAATATATTTAATCATGAAATTTACATTTTTATCATTAAAATCGAAATAGATAAATATTTCACCTTAAAATACTTCATCAGCATTATTTATAGGGTTGATAAAATTCTATTTTTATAATCACAAAATAAAATAGTGATAATGGAGTAAGATTTATTAGTTTTAAAATAAGCATTTATTGAAGTCATGTTTTGTCAACTATAACATAAGAGTTGATAAAATTTTACTTTCAATTCTTATTATTAACATAGAAAAAGTCTACTTTAATAAATGATTATATAAAGCACTGAAAAAATATATTTTTTCAAACATATTATAGTAGTGACTTCTATTTTGATATTGCGAGAATGTGGAATATAGGAATTTCTGTTAAATTTTATTATAATGAATCATTTTGAAATTTTTATAAATTTATTCTTTACAAAAAAAAATATTTTATTAACATATATTAACCAAAAAGAACCAAAATTGTTTTTAATATATGATAAATGATGGGATCATTCATAAAATTTTTACATATCCATTCAATAGTTTTTCAACAATACGTCAAATTTATTCAATTAAAATCACATTTTTTTCGATATCCCTATTTTTAATAGGATTGAGAGGGAATTGTTACATGAACTGGATACCTTGAGCCATAAAGCCATGAATTACAAGGCTTGGAGGCCCAGATTCACAAAGACTACACATTTATTATTGTCCAAACTATACTATAATATTCCCTACCCAACACCTCTTCAAGTCTTCACCTAGCCCAACACCTGATATTTCTACCATCTTATAGTGCCCTTTTTCAATGATACAAGAGATGATGGTGTATCCTCTATATTCCTCTTTTATTAGTGTGAAATAAATTTTTGAAAGAGTAAAGTGTAAACTATTTTTTATATAATATATATCTAAAAAATAAATATAGAAGGTTGAAATTTAACAAAATCAACACCAATATTTTCGAAAAGTAAGAATAATATCGATGTTTAAGGGAAGAAAGTAGTAAATATGTTTTAATTATTATATATCTAAAAATTATAAAAAGGTACTTTGGTTAAGAAATTTATTGCACTTTCAAAGATATAATATTTATAAAAACCTAAAAAAAAGTATTTGAGTTTTTCTAAAAGAAAAAAGAACTTTTCAAAAAAGTGGGCCATATAAGGATTTCTTGCATTTATTCTCAAAATTTCATATTTTTATTAAAATAATTAAAATCCAGATGATGCTAGATTAATTTTTTTGGGGAAAAAATATTATTTTTGGAAAAATGATGATAAAAATATTTGAAACCTTAGAATTCATATACATTGTTGTGATGAAGTATATTATTCTTGTTCAAGAGTTTACGAAGACTATTTTGAAACAGTTTTCTTCAATAAATCTATTGTCTTATCAAATGAATATAAAAAAATAATAAAAAAAATTATAATCATTTGAGTAACAATGAACCCACTCTTGAATAAAAAATGAGGAATAATAAAAAGGCTGAAAAAAGTAAAATCAATCCACCATGAAACATTGTAGAATACATATATAAGAAAACTTAATCAAAGAGGTTGAAATTTAAATGTTTTTATAAAATAAATAATTTTAAAAAAATTTAATACATGTTTTGATATTATAAATAGTGAATAATCATATAAACTTTTCTTCCATGAAGTTGACCATTATGTAGGAGTAAAGTTCAACCTCAATTTCCTATAATATCTACGGTTCATTAAATTTTATTCATAGAATTCTATTTATAGATGAATTTCATGAGGTCAATGTTAGTATAAAATATGGTTAAAAATTACATGGTAAACCCAAGGGAATAAGATTAATTTTTTCATTCATCCACCTCACACGTTGGGAAATAATGAAAAATATTGGAGTAACTAATAGACATATATTATAAGTATGTAACCCCACCTTTTTATTCAACTAGTTCTTCACCTATGAAAAAGAATAGGCCTATTCACATTTATGTTTTTTAATATGAGAAAATAAAAAGTTTTTTTGGAAAATATTTACATATTATATTTCAAAATTTATAATGTGTGTATGTGATATTATATATATAATATGTATAAAACATGTATTTATAAAACACACACACACACACACACACAAAGATAAATATAAATATATATATATCCATTACAATATTTTTAAAATAAATTTAATTTTATCATATAATAAGTACATTGTAAAAATAGTGGTTAGAAAAAAAATGGTGGTTAAATTAAATATATAGAGGTTATTGAATAATTACTTTTAATATAACATAGAAAAGTATTGTGAATAGTTATCCATAGAAAGAAATAAATTATTATAGGATGAACTATGATTTATATAGATTATGAAACTATATTTATATTAAATATAATTAATACCATTTTCATGAAATGAAATTGAAATAATATGTTGAAAAAAACTTGGCAGCAAAGCAAAAGAACTAGATATTTAAATATGAAATTAATGATGTTTAAGGTAATCCATATTAAAAAATAGTAGGTAGAATTAAAATTAATGGTATTATTGGGAATTATACATTCCAAAGGCCTAGTGAATCCCAATTTCAGTTTCATTTTTTCATTGCATATTATACAGAATCATGTAGTATTGCATAGTGAAACTTTATAGCTATATATAGGAATATTGAAACTTCAACTTATAAAGTCTATTGATTTTTTATAATAATGAAGCGGGAATATTGAATCTGTATATTAAAACTATATATTAGTGTTATTAAACCTTTACATAATAACGTGTAAGACAATTATTTTTTAACATAAGTTGTTTGTCTGAAATACCATAAAAGTACTATAAAGCATACATGATAAATGATATTGAATCCAATTTAAAGGAGGTTTATACCAAATTATAAATAGCCAAAATCATATTCATTGGGGTTTATACATAGTTATTTCATAATTAATGGCACTCATACTAATGGCCTATGGATGAAGCCATGGTACTCATATTCACGGCTTACTAGAAACAAGTTTTGCGGAGTTCTTATAGGATAAGAAATTTTTTTAGTAAATTTCTATGAAGATCATATATTTGCATAGTCATATATATCTTATTTGAGGGAACATTCCAAAAATTGGATATTGAATTGGCATGAATAAAAAAAATGAATAAATTATTCAATAAAAATATAGATTAACTTATCAGAATGTATTATTTGATTTACTTTTCATAAGATTTATAAATTTTTATTAAAAAAACATTAAATACCAAAAGAAATTAATTATGTGATGATTTTTTAAGAGAATTTTTAGAAACACTTATTGTATAATGTATATATAATTATTAATTTGATAAGTATTTTGAAAGAAAAAAAATATTATTTCTTCAATTTCTAAAAAATGTCAGAACATAAATTTCTCAAAAACATTACTTCTTAATGTTGAATAAGTATGTTTTTTAAATTTTAAATGGAATATGTTTTATAAATTAAACACAATTGTTAATAAATATTATATATCAGAGTAAAAAATCTAAATAGTTATAAAGGGGGGCTTATAATAATTAAAAACTGTTATAAATAATTTTCAGTTCATGTTGTAAAAAAGAGTTAAATTCTATAAGTAATTTTCTAAATTTGGTATCAAATAAACTCAAAATAAAAAACACTAATTTTTTGATATTTAATGAGTAGCCTAAAATAGTATTTTTTTCAACCATATGTTTTCTAGAAAGATGAAAATATATTTATATGAATTTTTAATTTTTTTATAAGTGGGTTTGAAAAGGGTTTGAGATCAGCAGGAATATATATAGATTTAAAATTGAATCATAAAAAAATGCATGAAGCCTATTGATAAATAATCCAACTCAAATGAATTTGATGAGAAAGTAAATCACCGAGTAGATATGATGTTTTTGATATTTTCACTTCCAGATTCCATTAGACATGAGCCTTTTGATTGTCTCTTGGGGTGCGAGTAAATGTTAGAATCCAATGATCTAATACATCTCCAACTGATCTTGTAACTTATAATCATAAAAATATAAAATGATGTTTTAATATTTATAAATAATTTTTGTGCTTAAGGATATACACACACACATAAAATATTCTATAGATTATTTTTGTGTTTATGTATCACTAAACTCATATAATTACTATACAATATTAAATGAACTAAAATTTAGAAGAAAAAACTAAAAAAAACATGTTAAGACTATAAATATTTCATTGTTTCAAATCCATATTATATAAATAAAGAAAAAAATATTGATTAAAAAGAAAAAAATATTGATAGGAGAAAAACTTGGTAAAGGAAATGGAGTAAACAATGCTTACCCCACATCCATCATCAGTTCCAGTTTGAATAATGAGATCTTACATCTTTTAAAATAATAATTACATCAAGTTTACTTATGTAGTGTCACATTTTGAGAAAATTATTCCACCACACTCACCTTTTCTAATCCAATTTCGATTAGATGAATTATTAAACCAACTAAATTTTTTTATATAGTTTATTTAATAAATAACATTCAAGTTTTTCATATAGTTCAAATAGTTTATTCAATAATGTGAATTCAGTTTATTGATTGATCTATATAAATTTTATATATTTTATTCAGTTTATGCATCCAGTTTATTCCAAAAAATTCATATAGTTTATTCAATAATATATATGAAATCAATATTCTATAAAAAATTTATACAATAAACCATATGAATTCATTTAAAAAAAATAAAAAAATTTAAAATTTAAATTAATAATGTAATATAGCTCAATAAATATGTATGTGTGATAAACTATATGCCTAAGTGGAATGATTTAAATTATATTCCAAAATTGATTGATTTTATTATAGAAATTAAAATTGAAACAAAAATGAATAAAATTACATAAACCGTATAAAAAAAGCGATTATTAATAATGATTTAAACCATTTTATAAATTTAATATAACACAACTATAAGAGGTTTTAAATTTACAAAAAATAGAAAAAAATTAATAAATGCATATACCATAGCTACATTGGGACATTGGATGGTTTCTTTTTCAAATATGAAGAAACTGATTCCATAAATGCACAAAAAATTTGAAAGTGGAATTCAACAAATATATACCTGTAACATAAAATATTATAAAGGTAAAAATATTTCTTAGTGATGGTTGGTTGTAAAAAAACTATCATGTATGTTATTAATCCCAGTTCGCATGTAGTATTCTAATGTCATAGTTGTTGTTTTCGTTTTGAAACCATCTTCTACACCCAGTAGAAGATAATTAATGAACCCCCTTTTAATTAATCTCTTTGAGTCCATGATAATACCACATATTTTCAGTTCAAAACGCATTTTTCATACATGGAGGATTTGGAGTGTTTTAAAACCTATTATTCATTCAATTCATAGAAATATTTCATGTACAGTTAAATATAGATGAAACTATCCGCTACAACCAAATATAAATAGCGACTGATAGTAAAAGTTCTAGAAATTTGAGGAGATCAAACTAAATACCTAAATCAATACCAGGCCTATCTCGATGATGTTGTCATGGATATATGTAATCATGTATTTATTTCATTAATAGGCAATCCATTAATTAGATTAAGATATTAATCATGCTATTTTCACATAAAAATCTACTTCCCTCACATGGGAATCGAAGAATGGATGGTGTATACTACTTAAAAAAATTTGAAACATATAACTTCTGAATGAATTAATCTTGTTTTGGAGGAAACAAAAAATGGACAGCTTCAAGAGAAAATGATTATTAACGTTTTGAGTATAAATATAGGGGTGACTCCTTGAGTACATTCATAATAAATGAATTTTTCCTATAGATGGACCAAATACATTGAAAGTAGAGTGAAATGGTGGAATTATGGAATGTATAGGATTTGATATGTGAATTCTCGAATTAATGAAAAAAGTGGTATTGACCTAGAGAAAAAAAGGTTCATAAAAGAGTGTGGATGAATGACTGAAGAGGGCGCAGAATGTTGATATAAGAGGAATTAACCTGGATATTGAGAGAAAACAAAAGGCTTGGGTTAGGGATTTTGAATAAAGGTGTAGATATCAATTCATGGAAGTATAGGGAAGAAGTTTGTTACCACAAATGGGAAAATTGGAGTAAAACATAATTATAGTTGAGTGATAATTTAAGAAAAGAAAAAATGAATAAATATTAAAAGTAGGAAAAAATTCATGTATAGGTGAAACATGTACGTGGAAGATGATGAAATTTGTATATTAATAAATAAATAAGATTAATAGTTTATATATCAAAAAAAATATTACATTAGTAGATACTCATACAATATGGAACAATATGTATAAGCCCATTATATATTTCATGTCATCCTGATGGTATATAGTTTATTAAAGATTGAATATATGGTAGCTGGGTAAAAGAGAATCATGATAAAAGGATTTCCTGAGAACAAAGTATATAAAATTATACATTGTTCTTATTTCTAGGAAACTATTCCCATGAAATTATAAATTGTTATTTACTTGATGAGGTAGATGATTTTAATTTTCTAATATGATTTTCAATCAAATGATTTCAATTATAAGAGGAATGGATGAGTATTAATTATGGAGATAATGTGGAATCATATTGTAGAGGTATCAAATAAATAAAATTTAAATGAACATTGATTTTTTTAAATTGGTAATAAATTTTGAAAACTATCATAAGGTACTATTGATTCATTAATAATGCATGTTTTATTTCTCAAAGTTAGTGTAGGTGATAATAAAACATTAAATTAGTCTATTTATTTTTATATATGGATTAACGTACAAATATAATTGAAGTTTCAACATACTTAAAATTCAAAGGATCACTTATAGGGTATAAACATTTATTTTACAAAATAATGTAAATATATATTTCAAAATAATAAAATTTACCTAACCATTTTAATGGAAGATCAATACCTATGTAAAAGCCTATTTTTTATTATAAACTTACAAATATTCTATGATACCATGAAACTGTAAAACATGATGGCGATTAAAAATTAACATATGAAACTTTTTAATGTATTTTTAATAAGTTAAATAGAATTATGATATGAACTAATATGTGAAAAAACATTTTATAAAACATATAATGATGTAAATAAACTATAATATGCATGTAATGTAGTACATTTAAATGAAATTTTAATAAATAATACACAGTTAATCTAGAATATAATGGCATCAATGTGTCATTAATTTCTAGAAGAAATATATCGTTTGTGTTTAACAAGTTGAAAAAGAAGGTATCAACATAAATATTAAAAAAAATTCATATCATAAATTTCTTTTTTTATCAAGACTTTCCTCAACAAGAACCTATATATGCCAGTGGAAACAAATAAATTCTTGTCATGTAATAATTCATTAGTATTTCAACCCTTCAATTAATGATTGTAATGGGAATATTATTTTAAGATTGAGAAATAGAGGATAATTTTTACCAAAAAGGAAAATTTAATATATGCATAGTTGAGAAAAAAGAACAAACACAAAGGGAGTGTGAAAAAAACTTTGAGAGAGTGCATATTAGAATTTTACATTAATTAAATCAAGGAATACCTAAACAATAACTTGTATTATTAAAAAAAATTATGAAAATTATATCCTTTAATAACTAATTGGTATTTCAACGCTATATTTATTGAGAAGAATGAGAAAGAAGAGGAACATTTTTTCCAGAAAAGAAAAATTTGGCATATACATAGTAGGAAAATGTAATCAAGGACTTAACATAATCTGGTTTGGAATAAAATAAATAAATAATATGAGGGCATATGTCAATGGAATACAAACTATTTAAATTAGAACATACCCTAAGAAAATCATCTGAGTCATTGTCCAGTTGTGATGTTGAAGATGAATTGACGGGCATTGAAGATGAGAACTGAAGGATGTTGAGAGAGTAGGAATGAATATTTGGAAAAAATGAGGGAATTAATTTTCAATTATGGGTACTGAGGAACAATGGATTGAGAAGTTATGAAACCATATGAAAGAAATTATTTTAGAGTAAGATATTGAGTGAGGAACAAGAGAGTATAAATGAAATCCTAAAAGAGAAACCAGGAATCTTGGGAAACCTGCCTGTAGAAGGTTTGAGGGAAAGAGGGTATAAGATAATTTTTTTATAGGGAATGAATAGATATTGAAAGTTTAAATATATTGGTTCTAGTGAATCTAGGATATAATTATATATATATATATATATATATAGAAAATAAAAAAACATTTTTCTAGTTATTTTACTCGATCTAGTCTGAGTCAGGCTGAATATCTAGTTTCACCTATCTAGTTTCATGGAAGAATATGTCTTCTTAAGTTCAACGATATAAAAAACTACCATGAAAAAAATATAAATTATATAGTATAATAAAATAAACATTTCCAAAATATTATATCATTGTATTTTTTTGATTAAAAAAAGTGAAAAATAAAGAAAGAAAAAAGATTAGAATAATGAAAATGTAAAATAAGTAAAATCACTAAAAATGGAACAAAAAAACATTAATATAGGTAATGTAGACTAACTTCATAGTTATAAATAAATAATCCCAAATAAAGGGTGAAGAATACAGTCACTAAAAAGTATTAGAGAAGAAACTACTATATTGGGGCTTTCTCGTATTACAGCATTAAATACCAGGGATCACTTTACATACCAACTATAGCCTTGTATTGATTTTCATTATACAATTAGTCAAAAAATTTGGGAATTAAATAATAATCATTAAAAAACATTAACTACATTTTTAAGAATATAAAATACATGTTTGAGGTTTCTGAGTTAATTGGACCATTGAACAATCATAGTTACTAATCAAAAAATCAGAACCATTGATTTCAATTTGATTTTTTGGAGATCACTTTTTTTTATTTATATTTTTTATTATTATTGAATGTTAGAATCCAAACAAACTATAAATTATTTAATTAAGGGTGATTTATAATAACATTTAAAAAATTGAATTTGGTGTATAAAAAACATAAATCATCATTTACCTTTGAATACCATTTCATTAATGAATAAAATGTATAAAAAACTGTTGGAACAAAACATTTTAAAAATAAAACACATAAAAAATACATAATTATATTAAAATAAAGAATATTTAGATCATATATAACATTGATATTTATTTAATAAATAAAATATGCTTATTGTTTTATAGAAAAAAGAAACATAACTATATAAATAGTTACCTCAGTAGATACACATTCTTTTTAAAGACATATAATGATCCATTATAGAAGAAAACATAGACCTAGAATAATAATCAAGATCATTGAACTACTAAAAACTTTCTTAATCATTATTAAAAATAATTAGTAAAATACTAAATATGATATTTGAAATTCACTTGATTTTTCATTCTCAAAGGGTAAAATTATAAAATGAAATTAACACTAAAATTTTACATCAATAAAATACCCAACCATCTATTTTTCTGATGTGTTTATAAATGGTGGACTACATTATTATAATAAAATTTATATTTTGATCCCTAGTTGAAATTTTATATTTAAATAATATGTTTTTTTAAAGGGAGGTGTTGAATGTCTTGGAAATCATTAAATTATATTATGAAATCCAGAATATTTATCAAAAAACCGTAATGGTATGTTGAATATAGAATAAAATAATTAAATGTATAAGGATGGAATAAAATATAAGTTTCAGTTAAACAGAATAAGAATTCAATCAATTTTTAAGTGTAAACTCAAAATGTTCAATTTGATTTACAATATCACCCAATTTATTCAATCTATAAAATCGATTCAAAAAATTATATAATGTATTGGCTTGAATAAAATTAAAACTATAAACAAACATATTAATCCTAATTTTTATCTTTTTTATCATTAATTTTATGAATAAAAATATTGAATTCTAGAGTATGAAAGGATAATGTTTTTCCTAATGATACTACAAAACTAATATAAATCTCTAGAAAGTCAAATTCCAAAAGATATTATTAGGATAAAAATCATTGAATCTCAACTTTTTAAAATTACAGAAAACTAATTTCTCTATTAAATAACCCATTTACAAAAATAATTAAATGAATGTATCCAAAATTATATAAATAAAAACCATAAAATGAAAAAATTATTTTTGTTGGTGTGACCAAATGACATAATATACGAATTCAAATAAGTCTAATCTTTCAATATGAGATACAAGATAATGAAATTATTTAAAAAATTATCTAAATATAATTGAAAACTAACAAAATCATCACCACATTCAACTTCTGAATAAAAAAACAAATAATATTAAAAAATTATAAACAAAAAAATTGACTTTAAAGAATGAACTAATATATACAGTGGTTGAAATTTAAAAAATATGGATCTTTTACATCCATCCCTATAACAACACTTGAACCCTTTATTCATCTATACTTTTTAAATTTATATTATGTTTCTCTTTATTTCGTACATCTCATTACAACCCCATCTCACGTGTTTTCTTTTAATGATTTCTCATTTAACCTCCTTTTAATCATACAAGTGACACCTAAAAATGTGTATATCTTATAATCCCATAATAAATGCAATGAATGAAATACAGATACACATGATACAAAAAAATATATAAATAAATTAATTCTTCTTATAAACTCTTAAAAATGAATAATACTACATTCTAAAATAATTTTTTTAGATGTGGAATTTTTTTATTGTAAAAAATTGAAAATGCATTGAAACTCAAGTATGATTTATATAGATATAGTTTGAAACAATGAAATTGTTCTAGGATTCATGTGGGCCATATTTAGCTGAGGGGTATGTATGGAAAGATGCTTCAGGTTGGGATTCTCCTTTGGTGGGTATTTTAACGATTAACACTGATGTGGCGATAACCTTGGAATCAATAGTGGGTATTGGGATTATTTCATATCATATAAAATGGGGATTATGGATGTACATTGTAAGAAGATTTAGGTGAATTGGTAGCCTCTATTGTTGAGAAAATTGATTTCTTTTATGAGTTATATTTTACATGGTCTTCTTGGTGGGTTAGAGTGGTTCTAGAATCTGATTAAATTTCTATCATCAAATTTATCTCTTACTATGATGATGATTTTAAGGATTAAAAATTGATTCTCACAAAGATTTTTTCATCTTCTCTCAGTGAAGGTTTTCTTTTATGAGGTTGGAATAGAATCATATTTTTCATTGTTTAGCTAGATTTGGGAAGAAATGGGGTGATTATTACAGGTTTAATATATTTCGTAATTGGATTTGCAACACTATTTTAAATGTTTCCATATCAATCTAACACTTATTCCCCTAAAAAATGATATTTTTGGTCAATAAAATATAGAAAAAATAGTTGACATTTTTTCTAATTAGTAAAAAAATTATTGAACATAACTTTATTCAATTTCAATTGAGAATGGTACGCTCATGATGAGGTGAGATTCCATTTGATATGTGATTGGTATATGAGAGTCAATTTATGAAAAATTAAACATGGCTTCAATTGGTTATAACTGATTTAATTTTGAAATAAACTACATTCAACATAGATATAAAATATAGACTAATTTATCATTTATACCCAATGGAAAAATCAATTAAACACATGTAATATTGTCTATCGTAATAAACTACAGTCATATCAACTCTAAATTAGAGAATATAATACTTACTTTTTTTGTATCTCAAGGTATAATGAACTATCATATATAAAATTACTTAATTATCCCATGTTTTATTATTTTATGAAGATCACGTTTTAATCTCCTCAAAGAATTACCATACTATAAAGGTGAATTGTGTAGGAATCGAGCATGCATCGGAAGCTACAATCAGGTGGGTTTTTTAAATTGTTTCACCGATGTTCGACATTAACTTGTCAACGTCGGAAAAGAGCAACCCAGTCAATGCCGTGGACCACGCATGAAGTGTTTTAAGCATGAAAAAAACCAATAAAAATGCCCGGTTTAATTCCAAAGTCATGCACGACATCTGCTCATCATTTGCGATCACTGCTCAAATAATATGACATATAACTCCTCTACAAGATCCACATATTATTCTAGAAATCCGAAGGTGTTCCGTTCATCGTAATCCAGGTGCTAGCGCAGAATTGCGACAACGCCTTCGATGCTCCAACGATCACTGCATCAATTCACAAGCGATGCCTCAGAGAGTGCTTGATCCATCCTCCTTGGGTCCAAATCCTCTCTCTAGATCATGGGAGATATTATAAGGTAGAGAAGCACCATGAATAGTAAATGTAAATCTCCTCTCCTCTTATATTTTTAGTGCTCAATTAAACTACCCAGTATAGCCTTGCCTGCCCCGAATAATTAACATACTATCAATGATATTTTATGACTACTAAAAAGATTCATAAATATTATCATTTTCTTATAATATATTAAATTATATTATGTGATAAAAATTGATTCATTAAATACACTTTTTGCTCCCATAAATATTAATTGAACCATGAATAATTTAATATTCGTCAAATAATATTTTTCATGTATTCCCATAAAACACGTAAATACATTTAATAAATAAATTCAATGACTATTATTCTAAACATGAATAATATGAATTTATTTATTATATCAGTGATCATTTCTCCTTGGAAAAATCCCAGACCCCAGTGGTGGTGTCCACTATTTCACAAACTCATATTAAACTGAATAGGGTAGATTCACGAATATGCTGTTGTGTTTGATCCTCTAGGCCCTTATCTCGATAGTAGTGAATAGTATTCACTGACCAAGATCATGATCTAGAAACCCATCATGAACCCTAAAGAGATTAGATTTGTCACATCAGCGACAACCAACCTACGAACACACACTGTGTAATGTAGTCTCTTTGTCTATAATATCTCATAAAGAAGGACACACTCTCGTGTCCTCACCCTTTTCTTGCTTTATTTTTTAGTGATGTAACTAGATGGACTTACCCTTGACTGCCAAGGACATGGTATTATAAAGGTACTTCCATCCATATCAACATGCCTTAGGATATATTACTTCCATAACCTAGAAGCGACAAATCCATTCTTGACCATTTAACCAATTCCATGACACCAATGACACACCCAACACAAACTACCTCGCCAGGACTTCATTGGCATTGTTTTAATCTTGCATCAAAGTATGTAATCAAATGAAATACATTTGTAATTATTTCAATTCAGGATACCATAACACATGATCATAGGTAAGAACACCCAATGACACCTGAAACATGTACTATTTTTATTGGCAGGTCAATGCTCATGATCTCACTACTAGATCTCACCAAGTGTGATCTTCATGAGAAGAAGTCTCAATAATTATTACCCCTATCACATGATAGTCAGACATCTACTGTGTCTAATCAGTAAGATATATCTATACCATAGAACATATATTTAAGATTAAAGTCATAGTATCTAGAGGTTCTCATTATATCACGGTAACTTCTATAACCTTTTGATAAGATAATTAACCTTTGGATATTACTATTTCAATAGTGGACATAGAAAAGTATACACTATAGTGTTATGATTATATCATGTATAGATAACGGTATACAACATATGGTAATTAAAAGAACTAAATAGTTGGGTCTAGGGAACCCACTATTTCAAGACTCCCACTTGCACTAGATACAACTTTCATACCAAACATGTTAGCTACTCACATGATGAACATCATGTTTCTACTGAGTAATGTCTTTAGCTACTGGGTATACCGCAATTCTGCCGCGTGGCTATTCTGTTATTGCAACCTTTTCTTGTTGAGTAAAACTTCTCAAGATATGGTATCCTGAGTATATCTCACTTTCCCACTATCATAACTTGACATCTCTTCCAGTAAGAATTTCATAATTTAAATTATGATAATAATTTTCTTATAAGATGAGATTCCAAGAACTAGAAAAAAATCACTGCATTTAATTTTTTCTTAGCTACCTTAGAAGCTGCAACGTACTCAGTTTTTGTAGGTATGACTACCATTTTCTTATTTGAGCTTGACTCACTCATCATCTTTAGACTAACTGCAATAAAAGATCACTTTTCTCAATGGAATACTAGTTTATGTCCCTAAAAACTAGTATCCTTCCTCTCTATTTACCTAGTACATATCTTTTTTACTTACTGAAGAACAATTAGATGGTTCGGACTGCATCCCTTATAGTGCTCTTGGAGATAACATATATTTTCCTTTTATAAAGCATATCATGGAAATATCAATTCTTGTACATATCATGGCATGTGTGATTGATCCATCGCTCTGACATATAGATTTCAACTCACCATGTTTATCTCTTCCCATGTACCGTACACGTCAACCTGAAGAGATTATGGTCTGTGATATAGGAAATAATTCATCTCTTCAATTATTCCCACATATATTTTTCAATACAATTTCACTATATGAACGATTTTCTTGGACCAAGGAACCTATAAATCTACTTTAGTAGATCTTGTTACCTATAAATTAGGTTAGTACTTTAAGTCAATCACTGGAGAATAATTTTCATCATGGTCTTAATTAACTGTGAGACCAATTTCTATTTTCCATATGTTGTCGAACATATATTGCTTGAAAAAATTGATGCTCCCACTAACCTCTCGTTGACACCTGGAAAACATTTTTTCAAATGTATATTCTATGATATTGTTTATTACTTTAATCCTAAATAGGATTTTAGTAATTTGGAACCTTGATTAGCATTCAGTGACATGACAACCACTTTTTGGTTATGTTATATAGACACCATCCATGATTGGTGGTCATGACATCCAATGCTGATAATTGGATCATTGATATTAGCTACAATATCTGAAATTCTAATGCATTTAGGATTAACAACCTGGTCAAACCAATTGACCCTTATTGGTACTACTCTTGTACCACCCATGTATCAACTCAATTGAATTCCCACCGCAATATTCAAAATAATAATTCCCCTTTTCACTTTGATACATGGAATACATTAATTTAATTTTAGTTGGCCTTATAAATTTTAGTTAATTTTTATAAACTACTTACTTGTTTGAAATATTATTCAGATTGAATAATAGATCACCGACCATAGTGAATGTAAAAACCATCACTGTAGTTTTAAACATCCTGCCCAGTGTCTGTCTCTGGAACACATTTTGTTCCTCATGTGCTCATGGAACTAATTCCTATGCCAACTATTTGTGCATATTTACTATTGACTAAACACAAGTCAATATATCTCCCACAATCTCTAATAGATATGTGCACCCTCTTATATAAATATAGTCTATAACTTGACTTTATCTTTTTTTGTGATTGGTATTTATATAATATCCTAAGAAACTATTACCATAATTTACAAAAGATACACAATGTGTTTATCTTGATGCAAGTTGGGTTGTACCTGAACAAACTATTTGCATCCAAACAAATATCCTTATGACATCATGGATTTACATTATACTATGACTCGTATGATATCCATTTTCCATTTTAGTTAACATATGATTATTTGATCATGCCCTTACTTTCAAAGAATATCATAAAATATAATGGAAGTATCTACAAGTTTCAACATTGATACTACTTACATAAAAATTTTGATGTGTAACATATGCGTTTAGGAATTGCTCCTTGAAACATGTTCATTGTTCAATGTTGATATATACGACTTCATCATCAATCCTCCTCATCCACATCAATGTCGTGATGGAAATAAGGTAATATGTGTTTAGGAATTACTCCACTCTACATTATCATGATTGATCAATAATTGGTCAAGATATGATTTGGTATCCCATACCAAAGAAACTCATATCATCTGACCATGAATATATATCACTTTATTATTCTTTAATTACTTGGAGGAATCTTATGAAGTATATATATCTCTAGCTTATACTTGGAATTGTTCACGATTAGTTGTTGAACAATTTCTTGACATTCCTTTATTTCTAAAGGATCCTTTATCCAAACTAAAGATGTCGATAATACCAAAAGTGTTTATCTTTGTTGCGCCTGAATACCATACTTGGTATATTTAGGATGTCCACTTGTAGTATTACATGACAAAGAATTATCTTGTCACAACTGGGTATAAGTATTACATTTATATTCATCACGAATTTCCTTATGATTCTTGTATTACTAAACTAGTGATTGAGTTTACCAAAAACAACATTCATTCCAGAACCCGAGAGAATGTCTCCTTTTGTCCAAGGACACATGAGATTAATGTTTGGGATTATACTCAATAATAGTTCGACATCAATCTTCTATTTGGAAATTAAAGAAGTCATGTACTTCTCACCATTGGCCTAGGTTTCACCCTTTCATAGACACTTGGAGAATACACCTAACATCCAGTAAGGTTTCAATACATACTTGGTTACCTTGTTATAATAGATATGTAACCACCATATTGTATTTAATACACAACTAGTAAAATCTGAAACATTACATTTGATGAATATATTTGAACAAGAAGGTGAAAAATACATAATTAATTCAGTTAATTGAATTTAAACATCCATTTTAATATTTTATAATATGCAATGAAAAATAACCTTTTTTAATACCTCATTAATTGAAGGATGTTGAGAATATGTCATTGGGATTAAATGCCTTGAACCTTTTCACGTTTTCTTTCAATTTATTCCCCATAAAAATTTAAAACATAACTGTGTTTTATTCTAATTCACTTGGACAACCTTCCCTAGATAGGTAATGAAGTATTTACTCAATAAATGTTCGTTTTATAACTTAAAAAGAAACTTGAGTATTGGGGAGATGATATGGGAAAGAGATATATTTAAATATCATGATCAATATTTCAATTTACACATGCCGGTGTAACATCACCTTATTTATATCATTACTTTGCTTTCTCCTTGTAAACATCTCAGATATAAGACATCATGTTTATATCATCCATGTCCTAGTGTAGCAGCTGCAACTAACATTAGATGTTATTGAAAGCATAATGATATAACTATCATATTCAATGTACATTAGTCTCCTATAAGTTATTTTCACCCTCGTTTATTGAAGTAGTTTAATAGTATTGGGGACACTGGAACCCTGAGTTTCCAATATCATAGCATTTTGTGCATACGCCTTTACTACTCATGGATACACAGGTCAGTGGGGACATTTACTTTGTCCCATATAATATCACAGTTTTTAAACATGGGGTATATCTTTACATTTTCGAAAAAAAATGAATTTTAGCAGATTAATAATTTTTATCTCAATTACAGGTTTAGAACATTTGATTAATTAATTAAATTATTTAATGTATACCACTATTTTATCGGATTATAGGATCCCTCTGTACAAGAATCAAAAGATTTTTTCGCTTAAGTATTCTAGTGGCAAGGATCCCAGAACCATCCCTCACAGTCTACAAGCTATGGCTACACCACTACTTGAAGGGTTCATAGTAGGATTTTGGATACCCCACCACTTTAACATACGATTCATTGAAATGTTGAGTGAAGTCCCAGATTCTTAAAATCAGATCATGGTTTACTCAATGCTCATCGCTAAATTTACAAAAAGCTAGCTATGACTATTACTTTGCTGCAATTTTAGTTAAGTTGACTGATCAATCTTATGAGGACTCCCCAGTAGTAAGAGGCACCCTCAGCTATGGCATGATCAGCCCTCAAACAACCGATTTGGTCCAAATTTGAATGATGGAAGGCTGTTATTGCTTAATATATATTTTTAGGGTTTTATTACTTTAGTGTGACAAAATAAATTATTTTTTATTTTCATATGAACATACTATGTGATAACACTGACAAATAACCATGCCAGAAATAAACATTTCATCACGTCACATGTTCATTTTATCTTGAATTCTTGTTTATTATTATACTATGTGATCATGCAATATACTACAAATTCACACAATAATAAACCATGCAGAATTAAATTGAACTACTTGATCATGATCCGATTCTAATTGTTGATCCGTTGAGTGAATAAAAGACCAACCAAAACCCAAGGGGTAAGTTCCTTTTGTCTCATGGCTTGCAACATGAACAACAATGTCTGTTCATCCAATGCATTCATCTGTTGTCTGGTGCATCACCATCACTTGGAGTGAAGTGCATCGCTGGTCGTCTCGTCATTTTACAATTGTACTCGCATGGAGGCCATAGGGGTCTCGGGGTATAAAATTACAACTATGAGAATGGGCACGTAGGCCCTTATACATATAAATACCCTTGAGATGACTCAAAAGTCATCTTTTTTATTTAATTAAAATAATTATTACAAACCGACATGCAATAATGAAATAAATATATTAAATAAATAATTAAATGAAATTCTCCAGACAATAATTGGATGGTATCTAGCTCATGATCTTTATACACATTAAATTTGTGTATCTTAAAATAAATACTGAATAAAAATTAAACTTGCATTAAATATATTTTGAGGGAATTATTTATTTAATTTAAATTTGAAAATATTATTAATTCAACAAATTTCTTTATTCGGTCCTGATTAATAAATTTAATTTTAAAACTACAAGTTAAATTAATTAATTTATTTAATTAATCCACATTTAAATATTTAAACAAAAAAATTAATACTTAATAATTTTAATGATTAAATGATATTATATTAAATTAATTAATTAATTTTTGAATAAATTAAAACACCCAGACCCATGAATCTTCAGGAAGGGCCTGTGAGGGACGAAGCGAACCTTTGCAGGCCCAATTCGGGTAGTACCAACCCCTTGTAAGGGAGTTCTGGGCCAGAGAAGTCCTCCCAAGCCCGTTCCTGGCAGGGAAGACCCGTCTCTGCCCATTTTTAGGTGGCTTTGGTCTGGGCATAAATAAACTAGAAATACCTCGCTAGTTTGGTTCGACCGCGGCTAGGAAGGGGTAGTAGACTGGAGCCATGTTGGCTGGTCTGTCTGGTAAGGGGCGATCTATCAAGGGATGAACTCCGAAGGTCCACGGTAGAGGGGTACCGTAGCAGGGTGCCAGAGTGGGGGCACCAGACCGAGGTGAGCAAGGTGGTATAGTAGCGATGGGCGGCACGCCAGTTCATGGAAGCTCTAGTAGGGAGCCAGGGCATTGGAGAAGGCCCCTAGCCGATCCGGGGTGCCATCGAAAGGATGCCAAGCCAGCGGCGTGGTGAAAACATTCTAGTACAGTAGGGCACTGAGAGGGAGTAGTTATCCTGTGTGCTGAAGAGCCGGGCATAGAGGAGGGAGGTCACAGGCCCTGGCTATGGTGACATATGGGGAACTGTTGCAAGGGGAGAAGGTCTGCAGCTGGTCAGGGAACCACCACAGGGTGGGGATGCCAAGGTGCTATGATGGATGGTGTATGGGGTGGCTGGAGGCACCAGATGCATCACCTGGTGCGAAAGAAGAGGTGTGGGCAGGCATTGCAACTATAGTGCGAAGGATGCGGCCAGACTGCTGGGGAGGCCTTTGTGTGCAGCGGCACTACTGTGCATAACTGGGTGTGGTGCGGTTGTGGTAGGGAGCCGCCTAGGGAGGGGTCAGTGTCAAGCTCTGGTTTAGGAGCAAAAGAGGGAGGCGATCCTGTTTGGACCGCCGCATGAGGGAGAAGAGAGGTGTTTCTTTTTTTTATTCGAAAGGTCTCCCCACACCCTTTTTTTACCAAGACCACCAAAGGAGGTCTTCTTATCAAAATTTTATAAATCTTAGTCAGGATTTTGGAAAAAATAATAACATTATTAAATAAAAATTTCTTATGTCTGTATTTAGACTAAAAATATAAATCATTATAATAATATAATATTATAAAAATAAAATACTATTATAATATAATATAATAAAAATAAAATTATTATTATAATTAAATTGTTATAATTATAACAATAATTAATTATTCTCACCAGAAAAATATTATTCCTGTGTAAATGGATTTAGATAAAAATGGTTTATCAAATTATAACCTTGTTAAACCACTAGTTTTAATCCGAATTTAAAACATCGAATGACCGCAGAATGGTCATCCGATATCGGATTAAAATGTGGTCTACGACATTGGGACCGTATCGACACCCTCTTCATAACATATTATGAATTTAATTTTCCTTGAAATAAAATCGACACACGCTCCCTCTGACACAACTTGTTGGAACCAGGCGTGTAGGGGAAGCCCCAAGCATGTGGGTTTTTAAAACATTTTCACCGATGTTCGACATGAACTTGTCAACATCGGTGAAGAGCAGCCCGGTCAAAGACTAAGACCACACATGAAGGGTTTTAAGGACAAAATAAATAGTAAAAATACTTAGTTTAACTCAGAAGCCGCAGACGAAATTTAATCATTTTTGGTGATCGCTGCTTGAAGAATCTGAAAACGAAATCATCTATATCATCCACATGTGCTTTAAAAAATCAGCGGGAGTGCTATTCTTTGTAATTTAGGTGCTAGAATTGAATTGAAAGGACGCGTTTGATGCTCATACGATCACTGCATCGCTTCGCAAGTGATGCCTGAGAGAGTTCTTGATCCTTACTCCTTGGATCCAGAGCCTCTCTCTCTTGATTATGGGAGAGAGGAGAAGAGAGAAAAGCACCATGAATAGTAAATGGAAATCTCTTATCCTCTTATATTTATAGTGCTCAATTAAAATACCTGGTATAGCCTCGCCTGCCCCAAATACTTAACGCACTATCAATGAAATTTTATGACTACTAAATTGAGTCATAAATATTATCATTTACTTGTAATATATTAAAATATATTACGTGATAATAATTGAGTCATTAAATTGACTCGCCACTCCCATAAATATTAATTGAACCTTGAATAATTTAATATTCGTCAATTAATATTTTTCATGTATTCACTTAAAAAGCGTAAATTAATTTAATAAATAAATTGAGTGATATTATTTCAAACATGAATATTATTAATTTATTTGTTGTATTGGTGATCATTTTTCCTTCGACAAATATTAGACCCTAGTGGTGGGGCCCACCATGTCCAAAACTCCTATTCAATTGAATAGGATAGATTCATGAATATTCTATTGTGTGTGACCCTTTAGGCCCTTATCTCGATAGAAGTGAATAGTATTAACTGACCAATAGTGGGATCTAGCCACCCATCATGGCCCCTGAAGAGACAAGGATTGTCAAATTAGTGACAATCGACCAACAAACACGCACTGTGTAATATAATATCTTTGTCTTTAATATCTAATAAAGAAGGTTGCACTCTCATTTCATCACCCTTTTATTTCTATATTATTTTTGATGTAATTTGATATAACTACCCTCGACTTCCATGACATGGTCTTATAAAGTTTCTTCCATCCATATCAACATAGTTTTATATATATTACTTGCATAAACTAGTAGTGACAAATAATTTCTTGACCATTCGACCAATGCCATGCCACAAACGACGCACCCAAAACAAAAAACCTCACCAGAAATTCATTGACATGGTTTTTATTTTGCATCAAAATACGTAATCAAATATCATAAATTGGTAATGATCTAAAGTCAGGATACCATTACACAAGATCGTAGATAGGAACATCCAATGACACCCGAAACATGTGGTGTTCCTATTGGCGGGTCAATCCTCATGATCTCACTACTAGAGATCACCAAGTACGATCTTTATGAGGAGAAGTATTAATGCTTATGAGACCCTAGCAACTGATAGTCAGACATCTACTATGTTCAATTAGTAAGATGTATCTTGACTATAGAACATATATTTAATATTAATGTCATAGTATATAGAGGTTCTCATTATATCTTAGGAACTGCTAAAACATTTCAATACAACAATTTACCTTTGGACATTACCATTTCAGTATTGGACGGAAAAAAGTATACACTATAATAGTAAGATGACATCATGTATAGATAACTGTATACATGATATGCTAATCAAAATCACTTAATAGTTGGGTCTAGGGATCCCACTATTTCAAAAAATTATATATCATGTTGTGTGATGGTATGAATATCATTATAGAGTTCTATCATTTTTCAAGGTGGGATGTACATTTATAAATAATATCCACATATATAATGAATGGTTTTGAGTTTAAAAATTTATAAAATTTGAATATATTGGTTCTATTTATGCATGTAGAGAATACAATATACTAGTTAGGAATAAAAAATATATGTTTCTCTAATTTTTTTACTAGACTAGATCTAAGTCTTTCCAAATATTTGATTGTATTAGTCTAATTTCATTGAAGAATAACACTACCCAAGTTAAATCATTGAATAAAATATCTTGAAAAGATCGAATTTAAATAGTAGAATAAAATGAAAATTTCCAAAACATGATATATTTTTATTTTATTATTAAAATACAAGTGAAAAAATAAAGAAAAAGGCATAGAACAATGAAAATGGAAATTAAGAAAACTTATAGAAAATGGAACAACCAAACACCAAAATAGGAAATGTGGAAGAACATCACAATCATAACTAAATAATAATGTACCAACTAGATCATGGACCAATACTATAGTCACAAAGAGGAATGAGTGAATAAACTGTGACCTGGGAACCTGCTCACAATATAGTATTAGATATCAGGGATCATTTAATGTAATTTGTAGTAAACTTGTACGAATTTTCATTCTAAAATCAATCACATATTCTGAAAATTTATGTAGAATCATTAAACAACAAGACATAAATTTTTAAAAATATGAAATACATGAATGAATTCTAATAGTAAATGGAGAAATGATACAATCATAGTGACTAAAAAAATAATCAGAACAATTGATTTAAATTTGATCTGTCAATCATAATTTTATTAGGAATCCTATTATATTATTATGATTGACTGTCAAAATCCAAACCCACCATACATTAAAAAAATAGGAGAGAATATTTTCAACATAGTAAATAAATTAAATCTTGCGAATCACATATATAAACTAACATTTAACTCAAAATATTATTTCATCAATGAATAAACTGTATGAATAAAATTGTATGTGAAAAACATTTCAAAAATAAAAATCATAAAAGATAATAAATTAGACCAATCAAAGAACATGAATACGAGAAATAAATCCATTTTATATTTTATAAATAAATTACACTAACTAATTTGCAGTAAAAATCACCTCATTGCATAAAAAGCTAACTCAGTGGTTATACAGTATCTTTAAGGACAAAGAATGATCCATTATAGAGGAAAACACAACCTTGGGATAATAAATATGAAAATTATATTAACTTCAACTTTCATAATAAATATTAAAAATAAAGGATAAAAGAAAAAAATCAATATTTGAAATGCAATTGTTTTTTCATTCTCAAAGGGGATAATTAAAATATGAGATTAACATTTCTTGTTTACTTTAATATAAGATCAAACCATCTATTTTTTTGGATATGTTTATAAATGGTTGACCACTTTATTGGAATAAACTTGTAATTTTTATCCCTATTTAACATTTAATATTTAAATACTATTTTTTAAAGGGTGATTTTGAGAATCTATGAAATCATTAAATACTATTTATAAAACCAAAATATTTATCAAACAATGACAACGGTAAGTTGAGTATAGAATTAAATAATTTAATTTTTATGGTTGGAATGAAATTGAATATTCAATAAAATACTAAATAAAATATTACAAAATTTTCATAATTAGTCATCCATTTTTAGGTATACACTCAAAAGGATCTATAGGATTTAGAAGATTTCTTGATTGACTCATTCTTCACATAATATTTGAACAATTTTGTAATGTATTAACCTCAAACATATTCAAACTATACACATATATATTTATACTAATGTCTATATTTTATTATAATTATTTTTAGGAACCCAAATATAAAATCTATATCTATATATACATATGTACTAATGCTAGTTATCCTACCTTACATATGTCTCGCTCCAGTTTAACGTTTTACCTCCCAAAATTTTCCCTACACCATATCCATGTTCCACCCCATCCATGTTTACTTCCCAATCCCAACACCATATATCCTCATATCTTACTCACAACCCATCACCACTTCTACCTCCCTGTCTCCCACTTTGACTTCTAGCCTACTTCACATCACCACCACCCTTCATTTTTCACCCCACCTCTACACATCAGACCCCTCCTTATATTTTTCCTCTGTTGGGTTTAGTTACGTAAACCGTAAATAAGCATAGATCCATTAGCGTGTTTAATGGTGAAAATATTGATATGTTTGATTAAAAAATTGGTTATAATCAAATCAGATCAGGAACAATAATCACAAACAAATCATTAGAACAATATGAATAAACAGTGCATAAAAGAAAAGAGAACAATTGATGTAACATGCTTCAGTTTTTAGGGAACCTATGTGTATGATGAGAATACAACTAGGGAAAGTATTTTATTAAGATGAAAGAAAAGTAGGTAAAAAAAATGAAGACTTGAATGTAGAATTTAGAGGAACAGATAAATTATTTGAGGAGTCGGAACTTGCTGAACTAGGTGATAGTGGTCAACACTATCATACAAAGTAATCCTCTTCCACTTTTATATGGACTCACACACACACCCGATGAATATATAGTTGAATACCAGAAGAAGAAAGAATAAATCTCTATAGATCCATGAAACTTTTACCAGATCTTGGATATAATGAAAATGGGTCATGAACTGTTACCACTTGAAGAACAGTAATCGAAATACCCAGAACCAAGATAATCCCCACTGAGTATCCCCCAAATAAGAAATACGGTTACTGGAGGTGGAACATACAGTGGCAGAGGGAAGTGCGGGAGGATGATATCTCCTAGATTGTTCACCCTTCTTCTTCACATAGCCTGGATAAAGCTTCGCTCACTGAGATATCTCCACACCGAAGAGAAACCACACAAAAAAATGGGACATGGGAGCAATGCAACAATCAATGAATCCAGAGGAGGACTCATGCATCTTAGGTGGAGATACAGGATGGAAGCTGCATGGATGGATAGGTTCAATGCCACAATTTTCATAACCGAAATCAATATAGTGCATAAGAAAGGTGGTGCAACCCAAGTAGAGATTAGTAAAGAAAAAAAGATCAGGACAATAGAGAAAACACACCAAGATATATCTGGGCCATTAGATCAAATATTTTTGATGGTCCACAAAAAGAATCACTAACAGGTAAGGATAAAAAATACATGGGATACAAATTAACTGGTTAAAGGAAAATAAAATGCTCATCTAATAAACAAATTCCACATCACTATATTTAGTTTGAAATCCATGCAAACCATGAAAACATATGGTATATAATTAATAAAATGGTAATTGAATTCATATAATTAAAAGAGAAATATGTAGGGGCATAATTCAACAAATCTCCTCCTCATAATCAAATTAAATTCAATGATGATGTTCTCACAACCAACATTATAGAACTGGGACTAAATTCAAAGTTGAAGACAATGCATGAATTTAGATAATTAAATGTCCTTAGTCAAACTATCGGCCGAGTTATCATTCGTGGATATATTAGTTATAATCAATTTCCCAGATTCTATAATATCTATTAAATAATGAAACCTAATGTTCATGTGCTTCGATCTACCATGGAATACATATTTTTTAGATAAATGAAAGTTAGATTTTCTATCATTGTGTAACTCTATTCTATCAGTAGATAATTAAAATTTAGAAAGAAAAACATTAACCCATATAGATTTCTTAATAGCTTATGTTAAGGAAATGTACTCCACCTTAGTAGTGGAAAGTGAAACCACTGATTTCATGTTGCATTTTTGGGAGACCGGTCCTCCATATTCAAGAAATAAAAAACCAGTGACAGTCTTCTGGGATTCAATATTTACAACATAATCAGAATCAACATATCTAACTATATCATCATTAAAACTAGTGTTAAATCCATATTGAATGCCTAATTTATTATACATGGTATCATACATTAACAAACTTTTTAAAGAATGCCAATGAGCCTTACCAGGTTTTCCCATAAACCTTCTCAGTTTATAAACAAAAAAGTCTATATCTGGCCTAGAATAAACCATAGAACACATAAGACTCCCTGCAACATTTTCATGTGGAATCTTAATCATAAAGGAAGTTTCAAATTCTTTCCTAGGGGATTTGTTCAAGGAAAATTTTATTTTCTTTCCTAAGGGAATGTTTATAGGTTTAATGTTCTTAAATAGGTTTCTCTTTAACACCTTTCTAACATAATAATATTAGGATAATTTTAGGGTTCTGGACTTCTTATCCCAAATTATATCTATACAATTTATTTGATTTGTATGGACTAACTATTTAATTTCACAGAAACAATTCAACTAGTGCTTGATAGAATTTAATGTTTTCATGTTTTTGCAGATTAATAGTATGAAATCAACAAATAATAAAATGTGAATTATTTCATGTTTAAGAGTCTTAAAATACACATACTCACAAAATATGCTTCTAGATAACTGATTTTCAATCATAAAGGAATCAAAACACTTATACCATTGTCTGAAAGTCTACATAAGCCCATATAAGTACTTCTATAGAATAAAAACATGATTATTTTTGAAAAATTTTAGAAATTATTTAGGAGGAGTCATATAAATTGTTTCATCAAGGATACAATGTAAAAAATTAGTTTTTACATCAAGTTGTTCGATATGAAGATCATGTTTGGAAGAAAATGAAATCATAATTCCAATGGATGATTTCTTGACAACATGAGCAAATATCTCACAATAATCAATGACTCCACACTATATACATTTTCAATTAAAATAAAAAATTTATATTTTATTTTAGGATCTCTTACATTGTTTTTTATTATTCTTATAAATCCATCTAGAACCTTTAACATTCTAGTTATTGAGTCAAGGAACAACAACCTAAGTGTTGTTATTATAAAGAGAATTAATCTCCTCTTGAAATAATCTCATCCAACTACAAGCTTCTTCAGACATAATTTACTTCTTATATGTTTGAGTATTATCATTAATCAAGTCACGAGCTACATTTAAATCATAGGCAATAATGTATGCATGCTTAAAGAGGGATGGAGGTCTAATAACTCTCCTATATTTGTCTCAGGTGAGTTGATAGTTTCTCATATCATCGAGTTCCTAGACCTCAGGTTATGATTCTGAACTAGAATCAGATTCAAGTTTGGCATGGGTTACAGGAGGGACAGAACCAAAAGTGGGATGGTGGTGGTCACAGGATTCGTAAGGCACTTCTACACCTAAAGGATTTGGAGCCCCTAAGGGTCCTACAATGTCATAGGACATAACCAATTCATGGAAGACCATATATCGGCTAATAATACATTTATGGTTTCTTGGGTTATCTTCCCATAAATGATACCCTTTAATTTCCTTTGGATATTCCATGTATATACACTTAACTGACCTAGAAAAAATCTTATCATTACGAAAATGTTCATAAGCTATGGATCCAGAAATCCTATGGTGAGAGTGATTTAGGGGAGTACCGTTACAAAGTTCTTCATGTGTCTTAAAAGAGTTCAAAGAAGATGGGAAATAGTTAATGAGGTACACTCCTGTGGATGTATGCTCAACCCAAAAGGACTTGGGGAGTTTTGAGTGTAACAACATACACCTCACCCTATGAAGGATAGTCATGTTCATTATTTTTAATAACCCACTCTATTGTGGTGTTTTAAGAATAGTCCGATATGTTTTTATTCCTTCATATTGACAATATTCAATGAATTTAGTAGATAGATATTATAATCCATTATTAGTTCTTAAATCCTTAAGTTTATTTTTTTTACTCTCACTCTCTACCATATCATTCTATTTCTTAAAAGTTTAAAAGTTATTAGGCTTGTGTTTAAGTATATAAATCCATACTCTCCTATAGAATTCATGAATAAAGTTCACAAAGTACATGACTCCACCATGCGAGGTGACCCTAAAAGGACCCCATAAATCAAAATGTACTCACTCAAGAGGATCTTTATCCTTATACATAGACCTACTAAAACCGACACTCCTTGAATTCCCATATGCACATTCCTCCCAAAAGGGTAGGCTGTTACAAGTGATGTTACTTAGAAGACCCTATTTCTTATGCTCACTAATACCATTGGCACTAATGTACCCTAGTCCCCTATGTTATAAGGTGGTGGAATCAATTTCATAACTAGAAGAGGTATTCAACTGGATTCTATACACTTTACAATCTAAAACATACAAGCCATTTCAAAGGGTCCCTTTCATAAATGTGAGGGATCCTAGGCCAACTCTAAGGCTTCCAGATGCATACATGAATTCCTACCCTTTATGGTCAAGTACTACTAGTGATATTAGGATTATTTCAATTCGGTTACTCACTTAAACTCCCCCAGATATTTGAAATTTACTTCATGGATCTCAATTGAACATTAATTCTTCTAATTCAGTAAATAATTCATTCCTAGGAAACATGTAGAATAAGAATCCAGAATCCAGGAGCCACTCATCTGAGATGGCTATGTCAGTGAAATTTAACACATCTATAGTGGAAAATAATTATTCAAATAACAGGGAATGGTCATTATTACTATCTTTATTGTCACCCTTCATATTAGGAAAGTTCCTCTTAATATTTACAGGTTGTTTAAATTGAAAACATTTTATTACCTTACCTTTAGAATAACTTCTATGTTTCTTAGACTGACCCCTATCTTTTCTCCCTCCCCCCGACTCAGTTCGGTCTCTAGAATCATTTATATTCCTATATTTATATCTATACTTATCAATTAAACCCTCAAACTCAATTTTTATACTACCCTTCCATTGAAATTATTTAGGGAGAATAGAACATTTTTATTCTTCAAGAGTTAACGTGTGTTTCTTGTACATCATAGAGTCTTTAATAGAGATAAATGAATCTTCTAGACATGTTAATAATATGATGGATTGGCCTTCATCATCCAGTTTAATGTCAATGTTGGTGAGATCTAACATGATTTTATTACATTAATCAATGAATATATTGACTACAATTCCATGGTGGATTTTTAATGTATATAATATCATTTTCTTATATACTCTACCAAAAAGAGACTTAGTCATATAAAGGGATTCCGATTTAGACCATATATTAGCAGAAAAAGAATCATATGATACCTCTCTTAATACTTTGTCTTCTAAAGATAAAAGAATAAGACAATAGGATTTTCTTAAGGGTCTCCTCAAGGACATCAACATAGGAAAAAATAACCTTCCCATCTATGGCAGCGATTGTTAACTTCTTTTTAGAGTTAGTAAGGGAATCTTTTAGGTCATTGTGATCTAATAGGGATTTCATTTTAATTCTCTAATGATTAAAGTCATTCTCACTATCAAACTTATTGATGTCAAACTTAGTTAAACCCATTGAAATGAAATAGTTGGATCTGATACCACATGTTGGGGTTATTTATGTAAACTCTTATAATACTAGATCCATTGTCTCATTTAAAAGTTAACAGATTGATATGTTTGATTAAAAAATTGGTGATAATTGAATCAGATCAAGAATCATAATCACAAACAAATAATTGGAATGATATAAATAGATAGTGCAGAAATGAAAAGATAACAACAGATGTAACGTGCTTCAGTCCCGAGGGGACCTACATGCATGGAGAGAGGAACACAAGGGCAATTATTTTATTAAGATGAAAGAAAAGGAAGTAAGAACAAATCTAGACTCGAATTCAAAAATTAAAGGACCACATAAACTATTTAAGGAGGCTGAGCTTTTTAACTAGGTTGTAGTCGTGAACCATGTCACATGGATTCCACCTCATCCACTGCTAAAGGAGCTCACACACACACCCAAGAAGGATATATCTGAATAAATGAAGAAGAAAGAATAAATTTCTATAGAGCTATGAAACTTTTACCATATCTTGGATACGATGAAAATATGTCAGGAGTTGTTACCATTTGAAGCGTATTTGTTTGAATACTTAGAATCAAGATGATCCCCACAGAGTCTCCACTGAGGAAGAAATCCCGTTGTTAGAGGTGGCATGTATAGAAGGAGAAGGGAGTGAGGGTGGTGATATCTCCAAGATTGTTCTCCCTTCTCATTTGCAGAACCTAGATGATGGTAGGCTTATCGAGAGATCTCTACACCAAAGAGAAACCAAACGACATCGATAGGGCCTGTGAGGAGTACAAAAATCAATGAATCTGGAGGAGGCGTCATGTATCTTAGGAGAAGATATGGGATGGAAGTCATGTGTATAGATGTGATCAATGTCAAAGTTCACATTATTGAAATCAATACAATTCACAAGGCAAGTGACCCAACCCTATTGGAGTAGCAGAAATAACAGTAGATCAAGTCCAATCAAATAAAACACACTGGGTTCAATCTAGGCTGATAGATTTAAGATTGTTGATGGTCCATAATAATCATTGCTAACAAGTGAGGATAAAAAATATGTGGCATACAAATAAAATGGGTAAAAGAAAATAAAATGGCCATCCATTAAACAAATTCCACATCACCATATCCAGTGTAGAAGCCATGAAAACCATGAAAACATATAGAATATAAATCATATAAATAAAATATAATTCATATAAATGCAATAGAAATATGTAGGGCATAATTCAATATTCTCCTCCTTCCGACATATATTTCCCTGCCTCCGTGATACTTACATATTTCTCCTTTATATACAAACATCTCTTCTACCATCTACTACATTCCCCCCATTTTCTCTTCCTCCCTCTCATATCCTCATATGTCTCTATTCATCCATGTAATCTTTTATCATTATTGAAACCCTATTCGATCCTCTCACCACTCGGGTATACACTCTACCTCATAGCTCTCCTAAATCTTCCCACCACCCCATATCTAGTTTCCCATCTAACGATCACAATCTCCACATATCCTTCCCTACCTTCTTGTACGTAGCTTCCTATTTACTCTTCCCACCATCCCCCCTGATTTACCCACTACACATTCAGTCCCTAAATTGTTGTGCTCAAATCAGCTTCCATATTTCAGAGTCACATGTATGAAATAACATTCAAGATTCTAAATTTCAGAGCCTGGATTTTTTCAATCCCAGAGCTCAAATCGGCTTTAAGATTTGATATATATATATAATTATTCATTTTAATTTATAATAAAATTTTAGTTATATGTATCATGTCCAACATTTGGATATGTGTTGTGATCAGATAATTTAATTTAAAAATCTCTTTGAATCCTTGATTCCATTCATATTTAAAATCTATATTTTAAAAAATCTATAATTTCAAAATATGATCAATTAGTTTATTTAATCATCCATGAATATTCTATTTGTGTAATTTTTTTATTTAAAAAAATATGAAATTTTTATGAAACTTAATTTGAATTTATATTATATATATATATATATATATATTTATTTAAATTTTATTCGCTTAACCAGGAAATGGAGAAAGAAAACATCTTATCTACTATTGGTGATATGGCTGTTAAAAAGACTATAAAAGACCATTTATAGAGCTAAAAAACACTGGTAATAGAGGCATTGATAAAAGTTGTACCTTTTATCAGATCTAAAAAATGCCGATAAAGACACCTTTTATCACTACTAAAAAACCCCGATAAAAGGGTCCTTTATCTGCACTTATTTATAAGCACTGATACTAGTTTAATTTTTTTTTAATAAAATTAAAAAAATTTATACAAATCGGAGGGGGGTGGGGGGGGGGGGGGGGTGGGGGGGTTGACCGCACTTGACCCCCCTTCAGTAGCACTATTTAGCACCCTACCCACCAACACACCCCTACCACTAATACACACCCCAACCCCACCTGAAACCCTTTAACAACACTAGCACCCACTTTTAATAACTATAGCATAACCATTCACCATCATGCGTGCCCCTGTGTGCCCTATGATTCGAACATGAGTCCTACCACTATGTTCCTGGACCCTTTACCACTCCCCTATATTGCTTTGATGTCCATTTAAATATATATAAATATTTAAATATATATATAGTTATATTTATTCATTTATTAATATATATTTATATTAACATATATGTATTTATATTAAAATATATATTTAGTTATATTAATATACGTATATATATTTATTCATATATTAATATATATTTATATTAACATATATATTCATATATTTATATATGTATATACTTATTCATATATTAATATATAGTTATATCTATCTATTTATATATATTTAGTTATATATTTTTATCCATATATTTATTTTCATATTAATATATATCGGTTTGTTAATACAGACACACACAAACACACACACACACCAACACATTATATAGGTATATAAATATTCATATATTATTATTTTAAATAAAATGGATATTAGTGTTTATTTAGGAAAATCATATATATTTGGAAATATATTTTATAGGTAGATAAGTTTAATTATATATTTAAAAAATTAAATTTTTTATGTGTGAATTTATAAAAAACATGTATATATTATTATATATTTCATTATAAATAATAGTAAATGGTGAAAAATGATAAAATTTCAAAGCCATATTATCAATATGAAGGTAATCCATTGGAATAAATTAATTCCCCCTATAAAAGGCGAAACATCCCCTGAAACGAGGTTGAAATTCCATCAGATGTTAAACGATTTGGGTATTCGGACTAAAAACTTAGTTTTGGAGGCCTTATGGGCCTTGTTTGGCCTTGAAAATTTTAATAGAAGGATCTATTGTGTTTCAACGTGTATATCTCATCACAGGCTTCGATTTGATATGTTGTAGAGCTCAAACGGACACCAGGATCAAAAGTTATGGTCGCTTGAAGTTTTAGTATTATTTTAAACTAATTTTAGACATTTTATTAATTTTTTGATTTTTTTTGTGTTTTAAAATTGTTATTAAATAAATATTACTCAATGATAATTAGAAAATTATTAATTAATAATATTTTGTTAAATATTTTATAATCCATTTATACTACATATCTTATATATCAAGTGTAAATTTTTATCTATTCTTATCTAAAACATATTTAGAATATATATATTATATTTATATCAATATAAATATATAAATATATTTATATATAATTTTAAATGAAATATTTTTTTTGAATATACCCTGTGTTAGTACTAATAAAAAAAGTGTTGATAAAGAAAACCCTTTATGAGCGCTAATAAAAAAAAGTGAAGATAAAGGGGTCCCCTTTAAAAGTGCTAAAAAAGCGCTGCTCAAGGATTACTTTTAATAGCGCTTTTTTAGCCCTATTAAAAGTAACCAATAATCAATTATTTTTTTTAGAAATCATAAAGGCACCACCTTTATCAGTGATTTTTTATCATTGTTAAATGGTAACACTATGAAAACCCGTTTTTGTGGTAGCGATACTTGATGTCGGTGTTGACTATATGGTCAATAATGCCACATTTTAGTGTCATGTAAGTGAGTGATCAGTTTTTATTTCCTTGACCCATCCAGTTTTTAGTTTTATGGTATTTCATGAAAGGATCATCTATATTAATGATTTTTAGACCAAATATAGATTAAGTAACTACATTTCTTGGTCAAACATGAGGGAAAATAAATGGAGTACATCCTTGAAAACATAAAATGGAAACTTAATTATGGAAATATAATCACTATCTAACTGGTGTTTTAGGGATAATGGATAATTTCTTGGACCTGAGTATACTGTTGATTTCATGCTCCACATCACTATTTCCTCCCTCGGCACAACTAGTTTTTAGTTTTGTTGTCTTTTGTCAAATATGATCTATATAAAGGATAATTTTAACTACAATAGATAATGTTATTACATTTTCATTAATGCTCCCATTCAAATATGGAGGCAAAATAATGAGGAAATTCTTGAACAAATAATATTGAAATTTATTTATAGACACATGATCTAGTTAGGTTTTTAGTGGCTAATCAAATTTTTCTGACCTGATAAAATTGGAAATTTCATGAAAAACACCACTCTTGTTTCTTTATATTAGTAACTTGAAAAAAATCAAAATTTCCATTTTATTTTCTATATTGTATAACCTGCATTATTTTTCAAACTGATAGACTATTAATTCAATTGAAAAAAGATAATCTTAATGACAATTTGAATTATTTCTTATATCATTTTATTTATTATTTAATCTAATTATGGAATATAATAATTCATTCACAAAAAATTTAGTGATATTTATAATTCGTCAACTTATCTAAATATATTAACATATTTTCAATTGGTATAATTTTTTACAAATCAAAAATTTAAAAATATATTGAAATATGTATAAAAATATATTATATTTATATATACTTATGTGAATTTATTTATATATTACATGTTACTATTGTGTGGTGTGGAAAAATAAATTATTTCTTAAGTCATAACATAGTACAGTGGTAAACCTTGGTTTTCTATAGAGAGGAGCACAAAACAATTAAGTATTCACCATAAAATTTGAGAATGATGTGGGGGTTGTTTTTGAAATTTTTTGGTTTTTAAAACAAGAAATTAAAGAAAAGAAAGAAATAAAGTAAAATATTTAGTTTTTTTTGACAAATCATGTGACTAAAAATAGTGATAATAATTGGGTGATCAGGTTGGTATTGGTTTTCCAATTTTAATGTTAGCATATTTCTAATTAATCCAATCCTCTTATGCTAATCTGATTAAAGTGAGATTTCATGATCACTTCATCTCACTCCCTTAGTCAATAGTGATGGTGAGAGTAAACTATACCAATATATTATATTGTTCTAGTGTCCATCATTTTGTGAAAGAGTTTTAGTGAATACCCTCAAATACTTTACACAATTATCGATCTAGTCTTGTTAATCCCAAACAATCAAGATTAATCACTACACCTCTCACATGCATTAACGATCACCGAGTACTTCACCACTAAGACCTGATTTATTCCATCATATATTGAATAAAACCTTTTGGAATGAGAAAATCATTATTTATCAAATAAATAATAATAATATAATCTAAAATCAATTACAATCACACAAAATAATAAAAACTGTTTTTAGAATATAAAACCCACATTGCAGAAGAGAGTGGTTTTATATTCAATAAAATGCAAGAACTCAAACATTAAAAAATTTGAAACCTAAGCTTACATAATAAATCTTAATATTTACCCACCACGGAAAGGCTATTTGACAAAAAGGGGGAATAATAATACATTACAAAACTAAAAATAAAGAAAAGGGAGAAAAATAAGAACAGGAAAAATTTCATCTTAAATATTTCATCCGGAATATGGATTTTGTTATGCCTACCATATTGTTGAATAATTCCATGGTACCTTATTATAATATGTTAGGTATTGAGTTGGTTATATACCCTAGAAATTCCAAATCATTTGGATCCAATTCCAAGATGTTATGGATGCATTAATAAAATAAACTTTTTAGGGGTGCCAAATTCTATTCCACCCACCCCACTTTGACCAGTTCACGGGTAACCTAAATGAAATATTTTCTCCATGAAATTTAATGTGAATCATTACATTAGATTTGGATTTTGAAAAAAACTTGAATAATCCCATTTAGTGGTCGGTATCTCGAGATATGGCTCATTTAATGATGTAGGGTCCATTCTACTGACCAGAATGACTCTTTAAATTAGTCGATTTTTTTGGGCATGTGGAAATACGAATGGGTTATTGGTCCAGAAGAATAATTTGTATCCAACGGATACATGAATACAACCAAAATGTATTAACTTTAATTGGATCAAAATTTTATACGTTATGTTCTAAAAATTGAAGCAACAGAAAATTGCTAAATGTCTAGAATTAACCAATTTTTATATTTAAGCTCAAAATTCACCAAAAATAAGAAATGATGAAAGTAAGATCACATTTATTAATTGGAAGAGATTAAATCATTGAAAAAATATGAATAATTATGAAAATATTATCACTATAAATTTCCCCAAAATTATCACTTGGACTCTTTGACAAGTAAACATCAAAATCAAATCAAAGAAAGTTTAAAACACATATTTGTTGAGATCCAAAAATTTAGAACCAAGAAAAAAATGATATATTAACTCATAAAAAACTATTATTTAATGTACTCCTTTCATATAAATAAATTTATTTCTACTTATTTTCTCATCCCATGCACACAAAACACTTACCTCACTTGCATTTTCTCATATCACACAAATGTCAATTTTTCCGCAATGTATCTTTTATCTAAACTCATACAAGGGTCGACATACCTAGGGTCAACCATAACTATACAATTTGTAATTTTATTACATGTTATGTAATAATTTTGAGAATCCATGATATATAGAACCACTAAATGTATCTTTATGTGTTATTGACATGTGCTTGGACTATTATTGGTCATATTATAGTAAATTAAAAAATGTTATTAGTTAAATGGATTATGAAATAATTAATAAATGAAAAATATAAATAAACATATATGATTTAAAATATGAAAATAATTAGAAATTTTAATGTGACTTCTCTAATACCACTTTAAGGATCTAAGAATAGTGGGGGAACTAATAAGGTACTTATGCAATGATGGTTATGTCAAATATAGTGAATAATCCAAAAGATCTGGTAAAAATATTATCAGAGCTAATGATACATATTAACAAAATTGAAATTAATCCCAATACTAGGTGAAGAAATCCTTCATGTTAAATCTAGAAATAATAAAATACCATGATATTGAAGTCATTCACTGGTGAATAGGCTGATCTCATAAACAACATTCATGTATTACCATCCTTGTAAGAACATAAGGAAATATATAACCCCTATAATGGTGATCTATATAGGCACATACAACATATATCTTCATCATTGGATTTATAGGTACAAGACTGGAGATTTCAGTCATGATGTGTCACTCAATATTGATCAAGATAAAAATCATAATCCCTTCAAAATTAAAGATTATCTATAGATATATATATCTTAGGAGAAGGGGGATGAAAAGTTTAAACCTTTTCTTATTCTCAAGACACCCTAGAGATTTTTTTTGGAGAAGAAATTTCTAGAGAGTATACGATATTCACAACGAATGCCTTATACAATACAACATACTAAAAATTTCTAACAAACCCCTCAAACTATCCAAATGATATAATAATGTATTTATAATAATGTTAATTTGTTTAAATGTTATTTAATTTAATAATAACCATAATGACATATTTATCCCATAAAATACCCATTCCATGTAATATTAATAATAATGATAATTTTATTTTAAATTGCATGCACCGACATATGCCACAATTAAATATTATTAATATCAAAAGGCCTATGAATTAATGTTTATATCTATATTTATGGATTATTATAAAATCCTCAATATATATTAATACATGAATAAATATTTAAATAAATATTATTCATTCAAAAAATAATTTTTTGTGATCAACTAATCCTAAATAAAATACTACTACTCATTCTTGAGAATATTTGTTATTTAGAAATATAAATTTAAATAGATTTCAAATTATATCTCTGATTAACCTTATGTGTGTCCATATAGACCTCTTTCATTCTGGAATTATGAAGTCTTATATAATGTCTTAGATTACTCTATAGCAATGAGTCAAATTACTCAAAGTGAAAAAGTTATATCTCAACAACATAAAACCACATTAAAATAGTAAATGTTTAATGTAGTCACTTTTCTTTGATATCTAAAATCAAGTATCTTGCATAAAATCATGTACTAAATGTATATTTTTTGTTTATCTTATTTTATTATCTTGAATTAAGTAATTGGAAACTATAAAAATGGAATTTATAAAACAACTACATCCCAATCAAAGAGATCAAGTTATAAAATTCTTTTAAAAAATCGAAGGAAAAAGATATTTCTCAAAATTATATTTGTAGATATCACTCATATTTCACCCCACATAACCTACTTCCCCATGAAAATATATCATCACAATTTTGGGAAATACAAATAAGTTCATTACTTTTGACACATATTAATAATATTATTTCACTATAAGGATAATAATACACATTTGAAGAGTTGAATATCCAATGACACAAAAAATTATGGAATACCAATTGGTGGGTCTGTTGAATTATAATTGGTGGGAATGTCCTCATAATCTCCCATATTGGAGGATATAAAGTTCTAACAACATGGGAAGTAGTCACATCCACTTATGATTATTGAAACCTGATAGTCAATATTTATGTGTCCAGTCATAGATTGTTATCCTAAATACTCAACTATCATTTTGAGATACATCATAGAACTTAAAGGATATCATCTTAATGGGTAACCTCTACGTGCTTTAAATGATAAAAATATCCTAAAAACATTATCAACATTATGTCATATAAAATAATTAGTCATTATATTATAATAATTATATTTTATATTCATAGATTTAAATATATATAGGTCGTATGTCACATATAACATAGTGTAGTTGGTTTTAGGGTACCAAATAATATAATAGTAACATAAGATTATATATCAAGAATACATTTTTATATAATTTAGAGTTTATAGGGTAGTGATATTTATTTCTTTTTGGTGTTCTCGTAGTTTCATTATTTTTCTTATGTGTTATTTTGTTGTTATGGTAAATGAGGTTTTTGGGTGAGTCTATGCATATTGAAAAATCCTATTGATTAACATATTATTAACCTCATTTCATTTAATTGATAAAGTTTTTAATTAATCAAATCCAATAATAATATATTTATTGTTTTCACAAACACATTATTAGTAACATTTAATTAGTTTATTTAGAGAATCTTATAATTCTATAATATATATGAATTTAAAAAAAATGCATGTATCATGATGTGAGATTAGGTTTGGGTAAATTGGGGGTAAAGGGTATTTATAGTGATCAAGGGAAGACCTTATGATGTTATTCCTAGGGTTAGTTTGTTTATGTTCATGATAAATTTCATGAAATACATAAGGTCTGATATAATTAATGTTATTTTGATACCTTATTACTTTTTGTGTATCTTGCATTAATGTAATGGTGTGGTGGTTGTGTGGGTGTGGTGGATGATCACATTTTTTCCAGTTGGTGTAGGTATTAAAACTAGTATGTTCCTAGGGAATGGATTGTTTTTATATGGATGCTGTTATTATTGATAGAAAAATGACATTTTTATGTCATATTTCATTATAATTGTATTTTTATTTTTATCTAGAGTGACTATAGAGAGAGGCCTTACAAAAATGTGGTTAGGCTGAGCTATTGAGTGAGAAGTGACCATCTATTAGTTGGGATAATAATATATAATTTTGGGTGGAGTCCCATGAATGAGGATTGTTTCTTGGTTTTTCCCATGGTTGGGGAAGGCAAGGATAAGTGCATCGGGTTGGATGATTATCAACCTTTGTGGGGTCAATAAATTTTTTCTAGGAATTTCTCTATCCATGTTATAATATTATAATATAAAGTTATTTATATGTGAATGAATTTTAATCTTGGTAATGGGTAATGTGAAGGGTTTGGATTTTCGGTGGGGCATGTGGTTCACTGGAGAATGATCATAACGTTAGTAGAATTGATTTGAAAAAAGTTTCTTTGTAGGAAGTTACATTGTAATTTGATGCATGGTTAAAAAATGTCCATAATGGGTAAAAAATTAGTGATTCCTTTCCTGGATTTGGAACATTTTGTATCTTTAGAACTCTCAGTTTAGATTTCATGAAGATGTAGATGGTGGTGTATCAATCAGTTATCATGACTATCATACCTGGTTGATGAGGTACTATGGGATGTCTATGGTGACTCCCAATAAATATATGGTCAAGTAAATTTTTTATAGAAGGGAACTGGTTGTGGTAGAAGATTAGAAATGCGGAGTTTGGATATGATGTGGGAAAAAATCGATTGATGATAGAATAAGGGAAAGGTCTTATCTTTCTCAAGATGGAATCATTGAAATGTTGGATGGGAATCCAAGGGATGAATGAGTTATGACAATGGGAGTTCATGAGATGCCTAATTTAGTAGTTGGAGACTGCTATGGTAAATCAAGTTTATTTTCTAGATAAGTTTTAGTTGAACTTATAGTTTGGTATGATTTTATGTTTAGTGGTGATGACTGAGGATTGGTCAAATCATGTTGGGGGGATGATGGGTCCCTTATCATCATAAGACCTAAAATTTGAGCCATCTATTTAGGTTTGTATTTTTGGATATTCATTTCATTCCGTGTCTTTTTTGTCCTAACACAAAAATAATTATGAGGTTCTATCCTAAAACTAATTGTTAATAGGATTATGCCATTCATGAAAATATGTTATCCACCACTCCATCGAGAAACTGATGTGGGATTGGATTTTATCCTATCAATCCTACCATCAATCAAAATGCCACATAACTTGTCCATTCATTCAATGGTAATCCATCTTATCCAAATCATCTTTCAATTACAACACCTTTTTTCACCTCGTTGGGACCCACTACCATCCCATTATCTTCAACAGTAATGTCATTAAAATACATCCCTTTAGATACACATTATCCCAACTTAGCCATAATTAACATTCTAAAACTAGTTTAATTCCACCCACATCAAACCTGGTTTACACTATGGCTCTGATACAACATGTTGAGGGAGATTCCTCACAAGCCCGTTACTACCAGGAAAAAAAATACCTTTTCTGGTTCCTTCATAAAATCAACTGGTTATATGGGGAGTTGTCCATCCATGCTTATATTCTATTGACCACGCCTTGTGGTAACCGAAGTGGTATTGTGTCTAAACCCAAAAGTATTTATTAAGATGTCCCATTTAATTTTTGGCAGTCATATAGATTCTTGTATAGTCATTCGAAATTTTTTAGTATTATTTTATATAATTCTATTATTGTATACCATAGTTGAAAATTTAGCAGGTTTGGTTGAGAAAAATAGTGAAATTCTGCAACTATTGAGTTAGTGATCTATTATATCACTCATTACACATCCATTAGGGTATGAAAAATGGTAGTTTAGATGAAAAGGGTAAGGAATTAAAGTATGACAAGTTCTTGTTAGGGGACATATAAATGGAGGAAATTAAATAAGTGGATCTCTTTCCTCATACAAAAAAATATATTATGAAAATTCCAAAACTAGGAAAATATTTCCGGATACATGCATGTTTTTGGACAATAGGGGCTAGAAAGGTGGGTGCTGTCATTGACAACAACTTCTTCATATTTTATTTTAGAAAGGTGGTATCTTAGAGTGAACCTTTATTTCATACTTTTTTTAGAATATTCTTTCTAAGAATGTGAATGATTATTAATTTATTTTAGGAAGTGTATATCTCATATGGCTCATTCCTTACAAACGTTTCATGTAAGGTATTGTTTAAGACATCTAATTTCTTTATATTTCTCTACATATATATATATATATATATATATATATATATTTGTTTTTTATAGTTATAGAAAGAAAATAAATAAAAAATTAATCAGTTCTTATTTCAGTATTGCTTTTTTTAAATTATTTTTAAAATATTAAACAAAATCTCACTTATGACACCCTTTTATATGGGTTTGGCTCATCACATAATTTCTTTATTTTTGATGTGAGATAAAACAAATAATTTCAATAACAAATGAATAATATATTTTTATTTAATAACACATTATTGAAAATGAAAAATTAATTTTAACACAATATTAATTATTAATTATTATTTAATACTTTAATTACTATAGATTAAATATAAATTTAATTTAATTTTTAAAAATTATAAGTGGAATTTAATAACGTAATTAATAATAAAAATAATAACCAATAATGTTTTGTATTATTTTAATAGTAATAATAATAATTAAAATTAATAAACATATAATTATTAAAATACAATATTAATCAATATTAATTAATATTAATAATATTATTATTAATAAAAAATTCATTTATATGATATTTTATTTATAATATTTATGAATTAAAATATTATTATTACAACTAATTAATTATGGACAGATATTCACTCAGAAAAAAATTCATCTATCAAAGGACATAAACATGGATAATAATGTCTTGAAAATGAATCATTTATAATAAGAAGGTTCTAATAATAATGATAATATAATAAAGTCAATATAATAAAGAAGTAGTAGTAGTTGTAGTAGTACTAATAATAACAATAATAATAACAATAATAATAATAATAATAATTATAACAATAAATCCAAGACCCACAAGTACTAGAATTCAAAAAAAAATACATGATAATTATAAAAAGAAACTAATTTAATAAAAAATCATTATAATAAAGTCATGATGGCGATTATTTTAATTGATGTAATGTACCTTGGTTATTACTAATGATTTAAATAATCATGATATTTTAAAATATGAAAAATTATTAATATAATATTAACGATTATTAATTCAAGAATATTAATAATACAATAAGAAATAATTATTATCATCATTAATAAATAGAAAATTTTTAATATTTTTATTAATTAATGATGTTATATTATTACTGGGTCATATATTAATATTAAATCTTAATATTCTATATTTATTATTTTTTAATTATAATAATTTTAATTTATTTAGTATGTCTTCAGCAAAAATCTTACATTAAATTGATAATATGATTACAATTTATATTGTTTAATATTTTAAAGATACCTACATATTTTTATGATTAAATGTTATGTTTTAGAGAAAATATATTTTTATATCATCTATATTATTTTTTGTCTATTATTTTTATAAAATTCATTTTATTTCAACTTTTTATATCACTAGAATATGTTTTAAATTTCATTTAAATTTTATTTATTATTTATATTTTATTACCTTTAAAATTCTTCTACTTGAATCAAAACGAAATTTATTGTGTTTCATGTATCATTGAAATGTTTGAAAATATAAATTCTGTAACACCCCAAGCTTCTACGGTACGTTTCCCTTCGAATAATGCGATAGCGTGTGTTGTACGCAACCTCGAGTTCTAACACACACCACAACTAATTAAACTAGCTGTTGTGAATAGTAATACCTACTTTTTGAAATCATATATATTCTATATTTCATAATGGACTTCATTTTTGGATTCGGAATATCAAAATTATCCTAGGGTGAAATTTTGGTACATTTCGGATAACTTTCATATTTTGATGAATAGTGAAAATTACTAAATTTTAATTAAAAACAACTTTTTTAATCAAAATAATTAATAGTGATAAATTGTGAATTTGAGTGGTTTTAAAGTATATTTAGAATATAGTTTTACCATTTAATATAATCTTGGTCATTGGACATAATTTTACAATTAAACCGAACATAAACAAGTGTCAATCTTTTGATAGTTATTATCTCTTAAAAACACGCTTTTTGTTTTGACAGCGGGAATTAATTTTAAATAAATTTCTGCCACTTCTGTGTTTTGAATTTAGAAAAATGGATTCCATATTTGGAATCAGGATGTTCAAATTGTGTAAATAGGTAACTTTTATTTTTAGACATTTTGAATAATTACTGCGGTAAATATTTTATTTACCATGGTTAAGGGTAAATCCGGTAAATAAGGGTTAACAAATAATATTATAATAATACTAAATTACCCTAAAACGTGTCTTAACCCTATTGGTTGATACATGGTCGACCATGGGAATCTTTGGGTCTATTTTGGGACCCCATGGATCCACTTGTAAGTGATAATGACACATTATATTAATAAAGTTAAAATAAAAATAAAAATGGCATAAGCTTACATCTTTTAGAAGAACAATTTTTACATAGGGTTATACATGTTGGATTTTCGATTATAAATATTCATTAGAAAGCTAAAACGATGCCCTACATAATGATATTTTATTTATAATTTTTAGACATTATATAATTTATTTTATTTATGACACAATGATGATGCAGTAATAACTAAAATAGTGAAAAATAAAAATAATTGATCTTATAAATACCCAAATAATTATAATATGAAACTTTTAATGAATTAAACTAATTTTCTATGATAATATGATATATTAGGATTGATTTAATTGACTTTGTTCGAAGTAATCAATCTGTTAGGAGTTTCACAAAAATCAACTATTGAATAGTGTCAAAATTGACATAAAAGAGTTCTTAAAACAAATATTATATTATTAATTGATATTAAATTCCTAAAAATCTAAGGTTCGGCCAAGAGACTTATATTATGATAGGTTCCTCATTAATGGACCACTTGGGGGTCTCTTGGATGTATATAGTAAGTTTATTAACCATATTATATAAAAATACAAAGAGACATTGTAAAAGTGAAACTAATTAACTTAGAGTTAATACTTAAAGATAAGGTTCATATAAGTACCCAAACCTGTCTAAATTCTATTGGATGAGTTGTTTTCTACCTATCCCCACCTCATCCTTTTAATAGTCAACTTTGGAGCCATTAGAAACCGAATATGAATTTATTATAAATTAATATTTCTAGCTTTTCCAAAGGTGCCCCTCACCCCTCTTATAAAAGGGCACTCCTCCTTCTCATTTCTTCACACCTTAAAAGCCTTTTGGTTCGGCCAAAATCTGCCCAAATACTCTCCCAACATCCCTCACTACAACCTAGAGGCCTTAGTTTGATCAGAAAGCCAACCTAAGGAGCCCTTTTGATCAAATCAAAAGGAAGAACCCGAAGAAGAGGTAATGATTTCACCACCCTTTTCTAAGTTCATTTCTTCTTCCACTTCTTCTTCCTTTGTTCTTACCATTCTAAAATAATAACTCCAGTATCTCACATATACTGTGATGTTATTATAAGTATGGTACAACCATATTCAGTATTCTATCCACCCTTTGAATAACATGTCACCATACGTGCGTACGTACGGCTTACCGTCTCCACGTCGTGGTGTAATTGTTATTCAATATAATATTATTTGGATGGGTATAATAATGATGTGTAACTCATGTAAATAATAAATATAACATGTTAATTATTCTGTATATATGATATACCATTCATTTATATATTATTTTAATATCAAAAGAATGATATTGTCGCTCGTGCGTACGTACGGACTACCGTCTCCACGAACGCGATGAGATTCATTCTCCATCGTATCCATTCAAGTATAATTATCATTTTATGATTTAAAAATGATGTTTAAGGACTTTATATCATTCTGGATATGAATAAGATACAACAAACATGGCTTATGTAACAAAACATATAAAAGAAAATGAGTAAGTTAACACCCGAAACGATGATAATTCTAAGATATTATTAATAAATCAATGTTAAAAGATCATATATGATATCATATTAATATATATGATTCTTGTATAATTTAATAACAATTATTTCACCATTATACAGGAGGTTAACCTACCCCAACCAAGGAAAAGTACAAGGTAAGGGTTATTTCACAATCTCTTCTTTATCCGAGGTTGTTTATACGTAATAATCTACTGGGATCTCGTTATCATCCACATCCATGTTTCTTCAAAATGTATTTCAAAACAATTTTACTATTTACAAGAATATGGGTTAAAGTCATTTATACCCTTGTTTGACTTTTTATAAGAGGTTTATAAAGGAATCTTTCCGTCGTTTTCAAAACAAGGTCCTTTTTAACCTTTTCGACAGAATTGAGGTAAGAATGTTTTTTTTAACTTATACGGCGGGTGCGGTTATTTTACGCCGTTATAAAATCTTCAAAGCTTTCCTTACAAGATTATAAGAATATTTTCAAAGAAAATGTTTTATTTTATATGGATCTTAAATGATTTCAAAATAAAAGGAGATATTTCTCTAAAAAGAATTTTGATTTCATCTATGTCAACATCCTTTGATGGATTTTAAGATTATTTGAAGTTGATTTATTATGATACAAAACTTCTATATTGTATTGAAGGTTTTGTGATATGTTTGACTGTGGATGTGCTATTTTTATACCATTCATAGTTTATTGTGAAAGTATTGACATTTCGTATGCTAGTTTTAATACGAATGTTTATGTTATGTTTAAACCTTTTCATATGGGAATGCATTGGACTTAATAAGTGACGGGTGGAGCCCGCTATAGCTCCTCGATGCATCGGTAGGTCTCATGAGACAAACTAGTGTCTTGGCACAAGGCCTTGACAAAATCTTATTTGTAGTCTTGGCACGAGGCCTTGGCTATGTGGTTATGATAGTCTGGCATTATGCATTCCAACATTATGAAATTTGTTATTGATATTGCATGTGATTATTCGATTAGTAGAATATCCATGTGAACAAGTAAATGGCATTATTTCATTTTACTTTTGCCATACTATGTTGAAGTTCAATTTTAAAAGGCTTTTGTTTTAGTAATTCATTGCCTTAAATGTTTATGCTTATTTTGAATGTTCCGCTATATTGTTATCCTTACTGGGCATTTGAGCTCACCCCTTTTCTATGTTTTATTTTTCCCAGGTAGTGAAGAAGTAATTTATGAATGACTTGCAGGGATATTATGAGGGGTTAATAGTGTGGATATGAAGACTTTGTTGTTGTAGTAGTTTTTCACTTTGAAATGTAATGTAAAACCTTATGAATATATCTAGTGTTTCCAAGGCTACTAAACCAATCGGTGTTTCGAGATTTGATCTTTCTTGTGATCATGCCAATGTTATGTAATTATTGCACCGACTCTGGGCAACTGGGGTCGGGGCGTTACAGTTGGTATCAGAGGAAGTTTAGTACAAACCTTGGAAGCTAGATTTAGATAAACTCTGATTAGAGCACATAGACCTAAGATGAACTTTGAGGATTAGTATAGAAGAACTTCCTAGAATTTTGGTATTGTAGAGACTTTGTGAGTTTTCCGAGCAATACATCCCTGTCTGGATACGAGCAGGTAGAGGCGGCTCTGGCACAGATGTACCTAGGGGTAAAACCCGAAAACACCGCTTTGAGCTAGACTCGAACGGGAACTGGTGCACGACAACGGGCCTTGCTGCACTCTTGGTTACGACACTCCCGGGGGATATGCTTAGGATAACTCTCACTTTCTTTACAAATCATTATGAAGGGTTTATGAGTATATACTTCCTCAAAGAAAACATATTTATGATTATGGATTATATCCATAGATAGTTCAATTTATGTTTAGTGTTTTATAAGTATGGGATTATGTATTTTGATGCATAAACTGATCTAGTTTATGCCATTTTTTAGAAATGGCGCCTAGTGGAAGAAATGGAAACCGTATCAATGCACACACTCCATGTAGGGATTGCCCTCCTGCTCAAGATAATTATAGTGGGGCTGGTGATGCAACTAGTGCTGATCAGCTAATCACCGTACTGGGACAACTTACTCAGGTTATGAATAATAACCTTACCCGTATGGAGCACCCTGATCCGCAGCGTGGAGGATCAATGTTAGATCGATTCATGAGGCAACAACCACCAACGTTCAATGGGAATACAAATCCCGTAGTAGCTGAGCAATGGATATTTTCCCTAGAGAAAATATTTCAGGCTTTGGGGAGCAGTGAAAGGGAAAAAGTTATCATGGCAGTTTACCGCCTCACTGGAGATGCTGATCAATGGTGGTCATTGATTCAAAATACGAAGGAAGATGATGAAGTATCAAATATGGAATGGAGGGAGTTCAAAGATCTTTTTTTAGAAAAATACTTCCCTCGCGACCATCGAGCAGATATGGAAAGGCAATTTCTGAGTCTGAGACAAAAGGAGGATGAGAATGTCACAAAGTATGAGGCTAACTTTACAAGGTTAGCGAGGTATGATGGAGATTATATTCGCAACCCAAGAAGTAAGATTGATCGTTTCTTTGATGGGTTAAAACCATTTCTCCGTCGAGCATTAGTCTCACAATCCTTTTCATCGTACGAAGACATTGTCTCATGTGCTATCAAGACCGAAAAGGAATTCTCTAAGTCTTATGACTTTAAAGCAAAGCAAGAGAAGAAGAGACCTGCTGATCAATCTGGGAATGGAAATAAGGGGAAGAAGGGAAAGGTTGAATATCCATCTTGTGGTAAGTGCGGGAAGAAACACCCCGGTGCTTGCCTGAAGGGAATGGGAGTCTGATACAAGTGTGGTGAAAAAGGCCACCAAGCTCATGATTTCAAGGGGAAGAAGGAAGCTACCAGCGTTCAGTGCTACAATTGCAGGGAGATGGGGCATTATGCAAATTCATGTCCTAAGCGTCAGGAGAACTTACCTCAGAAAAGGCCAAGGGATCAAGGCCAGGCTTATGCTATCACTACTGCTGAGGTAGAAGCTCCGAAAGACGTGGTGGCAGGTAATTTAATGGTTTCCTCAAGTTTAGCAAATGCATTATTTGATTCTGGATCATCGCATTGTTTCATATCTTCCCAGTTTGCTAAGAAAATTAGATATTTCCAATTTGATTTAATAAGGGAGTTGTCAGTTAAAACTCCTAAGGGAAGTATCGTTGCAACAAAGTTTTGTGAATCAGTCCCCATTAGAGCACATAAATTTTCTTTATCTGCTGATTTCATCGTCATACCTATGATTGAGTTTGATATAATCCTCGGTATGGACTGGCTTTCGGACTATGATGAGAAGATTTATTGTAAGAAGAAAGAGGTTACGATTCTTGATGATAATGATAAGGAGCACCTTATTTTTAGAGCAGAATCGTCACCACCTAATTCTTATTTAGATCCACCCCCTGTAGCTCAACTTAATTCAATTATCGGGGAGGAAGAGAATGAAATAACTGTCGGTGAGGAAAGGAATGTTCAAATAGAGGATGTACCTATTGTGAAAGAGTTTGTAGATGTATTTCCGGAAGATTTACCTGGACATCCTCCAGAACGAGAAGTAGAGTTTTCCATTGATTTAATTCCTGGATCAAGGCCTATATCGAAGACCCCTTATAGAATGGCCACTGTAGAGCTAGTCGAACTAAAGAAACAACTAGAGGAATTGAGTAATAAGGGATTTATTCGCCCTAGTGTTTCCCCATGGGGAGCCCCTGTTCTTTTTGTTAAAAAGAAAGATGGATCTATGAGGTTATGTATCGACTACAGGGAGATCAATGCTATAACGATAAAGAACAAGTATCCCCTACCTCGTATTGATGATTTATTTGACCAACTGCATGGAGCTCAATACTTTTCAAAGATTGACCTTCGATCTGGATACCATCAGTTGTGTGTGAAGAAGGAAGACATTCCGAAGACAGCATTTCGAACCAGGTACGGGCATTACGAGTTTACTGTAATGCCGTTTGGATTGACTAATGCACCCTCTGTATTCATGGATCTGATGAATAGAGTTTTCAAGGAGTATCTCGATGAATTTGTGGTGGTATTTATTGATGATATCTTGGTATACTCCAAAACCTACAAAGATCATGAAAATCACTTGCGCATTATCTTGAAGACTCTGAGGAGGCATGAATTATATGGGAAGTTTAGCAAGTGTGAATTCTGGATTCAGGAGATTTCTTTTCTTGGCCATATTGTCTATAAAGATGGAATCTCTGTTGATCCTTCTAAGACCAAGGCAATCCAAGAATGGCCAGCACCTACGAGTATAACTGATGTACGTAGTTTTATTGGCTTGGCAGGTTATTATCGACGTTTCGTCCAGAATTTTGCCCGATTGGCTAACCCATTAACGAAGCTCACACGTAAAGGGGTTAAATTTGTTTGGACAAAAGAGTGTGAAGAATGTTTCGAAGAACTGAAGAGAAGATTAGTCAATGCTCCTATATTGAATCTACCATCGGGGAATGATGGGTTCGTTATTTATAGTGATGCATCGAAGAAAGGACTTGGCTGTGTCCTTATGCAGAATGATAGAGTTATTGCCTATGCATCACGACAGTTGAAAATTCATGAACAAAACTATCCTACTCATGATCTTGAGTTAGAAGCTGTGATCTTTGCTTTGAAGATATGGAGGCACTACCTCTATGGTGAAAAATGTGAGATTTATACTGATCACAAGAGTTTGAAGTATATTTTCTCACAAAAAGAACTCAACATGAGGCAAAGGAGATGGCTTGAATTACTCAAGGATTATGATTGCACGATACACTACCACCCAGGGAAGGCAAACAAGGTGGCAGATGCTTTGAGTAGAAAAGACCATGGAGTTTTGAACAATATGAGAATTGAAAGGGATCCAATTTTCATGGAGCTAGTGAAGATGGACATGGGAATAACCAGGGTAGGTGAAACATCAATGATTTTTCAAATGGTTGCCAAACCATCTTTACTAGAAAGGATTAAGAGTTCTCAGACTGATGATGAAGAATTCCAAAAGAAGATTAAAGCTGTGAATGATGGGAGATTGAGAGACTTTGCGTATGAAGGTGGAATTTTGAAATTCGGGAAGAGACTTTGTGTTCCCAATATACCTGATCTAAAAAGGGAATTGCTGGATGATTCTCATAGTTCCAATTTCTCTATACACCCTGGGAGCACCAAAATGTATAGAGATTTGAAGGAACATTTTTGGTGGGACAACATGAAGAGGGAGATTGCTGATTTTGTGTCAAGATGTATGGTTTGTCAACAAGTGAAAGCTGGAAGGCAACAGCCTGGAGGAGTCATGCAACCTCTTCCCATACCGGAGTGGAAATGGGACAATATTACAATGGACTTTTTCATGGGGCTACCAAAGACTCCTAGAAGGAACGATGCAATATGGGTTATTGTTGATCGTCTTACCAAGTCAGCACATTTTCTTGCTATAAGAGAAGATCTACCCCTGGAACGTCTAGCAAGACTATACATTAATGAAGTTGTGAGACTTCATGGAGTACCCCTATCGATTGTTTCTGATCGTGATCCCCGTTTTACTTCAAGATTTTGGAAAAGTCTTCAGAAATCCCTGGATACTGAACTTCATTTGAGCACTGCTTACCACCCTCAGACAGACGGACAATCAGAACGGACTATTCAGACCTTAGAAGACATGTTGAGATCTTGCTCACTTGATTTTCAGGGTATGTGGGATCAATATTTACCACTAGTAGAATTTTCCTATAACAATAGCTTCCATTCGAGTATTCAGATGGCACCATATGAAGCGTTATACGGAAAGAGATGTCGTACACCAACCTGTTGGGATGACGTTGGTGAAAGAAAACTTGTAGGCCCAGAACTGGTGGAGGAAACGGTGGAAAAGGTGAAGGTAATCCAAAATCACATTAAAGCAGCTCAAAGTAGGCAGAAGAGCTATGCCGATAATCGAAGGAAGGATTTGGAATTTCGAGTCGGTGATCATGTTTTCCTAAAGGTATCTCCGTGGAAGGGAGTCATACGTTTTGGTAAGAAAGGTAAATTGAGTCCCAGGTACATCGGACCTTTCGAAATTCTAGAACGAATTGGGGCTGTAGCTTACCGATTGGCAATGCCGCCAAGTCTCTCCAAAGTTCACGATGTGTTCCACGTATCTCTGTTGAGGAAATACATGCCTGAACCAACGCATGTACTCACCTATGAAGATTTAGAACTGGAACCCGATCTGTCTTATTGCGAAGAGCCCATCAAGATTCTTGATACGAGAGAACAAGTACTGAGAAACCGGACGACGCGTCTGGTAAAAGTTTTGTGGAGAAATCATAAGATGGAAGAGGCAACGTGGGAACCCGAGAAACTTATGATGAAGAACCACCCGAGTCTTTTTATGCAGTAATACCCTAGAAATTGCGAGGACGCAATTATTTGAAGGAGGGGAGAATGTAACACCCCAAGCTTCTACGGTACGTTTCCCTTCGAATAATGCGATAGCGTGTGTTGTACGCAACCTCGAGTTCTAACACACACCACAACTAATTAAACTAGCTGTTGTGAATAGTAATACCTACTTTTTGAAATCATATATATTCTATATTTCAAAATGGACTTCATTTTTGGATTCGGAATATCAAAATTAGCCTAGGGTGAAATTTTGGTACATTTCGGATAACTTTCATATTTTGATGAATAGTGAAAATTACTAAATTTTAATTAAAAACAACTTTTTTAATCAAAATAATTAATAGTGATAAATTGTGAATTTGAGTGGTTTTAAAGTATATTTAGAATATATTTTTAACATTTAATATAATCTTGGTCATTGGACATAATTTTACAATTAAACCGAACATAAACAAGTGTCAATCTTTTGATAGTTATTATCTCTTAAAAACACGCTTTTTGTTTTGACAGCGGGAATTAATTTTAAATTAATTTCTGCCACTTCTGTGTTTTGAATTTAGAAAAATTGATTCCATATTTGGAATCAGGATGTTCAAATTGTGTAAATAGGTAACTTTTATTTTTAGACATTTTGAATAATTACTGCGGTAAATATTTTATTTACCATGGTTAAGGGTAAATCCGGTAAATAAGGGTTACAAAATAATATTATAATAATACTAAATTACCCTAAAACGTGTCTTAACCCTATTGGTTGATACATGGTCGACCATGGGAATCTTTGGGTCTATTTTGGGACCCCATGGATCCACTTGTAAGTGATAATGACACATTATATTAATAAAGTTAAAATAAAAATAAAAATGGCATAAGCTTACATCTTTTAGAAGAACAATTTTTACATAGGGTTATACATGTTGGATTTTCGATTATAAATATTAATTAGAAAGCTAAAAAGATTTAATACATAATGATATTTTATTTATAATTTTTAGACATTATATAATTTATTTTATTTATGACACAATGATGATGCAGTAATTACTAAAATAGTGAAAAATAAAAATAATGGATCTTATAAATACCCAAATAATTATAATATGAAACTTTTAATGAATTAAACTAATTTTCTATGATAATATGATATATTAGTATTGATTTAATTGACTTTGTTCGAAGTAATCAATCTGTTAGGAGTTTCACAAAAATCAACTATTGAATAGTGTCAAAATTGACATAAAAGAGTTCTTAAAACAAATATTATATTATTAATTGATATTAAATTCCTAAAAATCTAAGGTTCGGCCAAGAGACTTATATTATGATAGTTTACTCATTAATGGACCACTTGGGGGTCGCTTGGATGTATATAGTAAGTTTATTAACCATATTATATAAAAATACAAAGAGACATTGTAAAAGTGAAACTAATTAACTTAGAGTTAATACTTAAAGATAAGGTTCATATAAGTACCCAAACCTGTCTAAATTCTATTGGATGAGTTGTTTTCGACCTATCCCCACCTAATCCTCTTAATAGTCAACTTTGGAGCCATTAGAAACCGAATATGAATTTATTATAAATTAATATTTCTAGCTTTTCCAAAGGTGCCCCTCACCCCTCTTATAAAAGGGCACTCCTCCTTCTCATTTCTTCACACCTTCAAAGCCTTTTGGTTCGGCCAAACTCTGCCCAAATACTCTCCCAACATCCCTCACTACAACCTAGAGGCCTTAGTTTGATCAGAAAGCCAACCTAAGGAGCCCTTTTGATCAAATCAAAAGGAAGAACCCGAAGAAGAGGTAATGATTTCACCACCCTTTTCTAAGTTCATTTCTTCTTCCACTTCTTCTTCCTTTGTTCTTACCATTCTAAAATAATAACTCCAGTATCTCACATATACTGTGATGTTATTATAAGTATGGTACAACCATATTTAGTATTCTATCCACCCTTTGAATAACATGTCACCATACGTGCGTACGTACGGCTTACCGTCTCCACGTCGTGGTGTAATTGTTATTCAATATAATATTATTTGGATGGGTATAATAATGATGTGTAACTCATGTAAATAATAAATATAACATGTTAATGATTCTGTATATATGATATACCATTCATTTATATATTATTTTAATATCAAAAGAATGATATTGTCGCTCGTGCGTACGTACGGACTACCGTCTCCACGAACGCGATGAGATTCATTCTCCATCGTATCCATTCAAGTATAATTATCATTTTATGATTTAAAAATGATGTTTAAGGACTTGATATCATTCTGGATATGAATAAGATACAACAAACATGGATTATGTAACAAAACATAGAAAAGAAAATGAGTAAGTTAACACCCGAAACGATGATAATTCTAAGATATTATTAATAAATCAATGTTAAAAGATCATATATGATATCATATTAATATATATGATTCTTGTATAATTTAATAACAATTATTTCACCATTATACAGGAGGTTAACCTACCCCAACCAAGGAAAAGTACAAGGTAAGGGTTATTTCACAATCTCTTCTTTATCCGAGGTTGTTTATACGTAATAATCTACTGGGATCTCGTTATCATCCACATCCATGTTTCTTCAAAATGTATTTCAAAACAATTTTACTATTTACAAGAATATGGGTTAAAGTCATTTATACCCTTGTTTGACTTTTTATAAGAGGTTTATAAAGGAATCTTTCCGTCGTTTTCAAAACAAGGTCCTTTTTAACCTTTTCGACAGAATTGAGGTAAGAATGTTTTTTTTAACTTATACGGCGGGTGCGGTTATTTTACGCCGTTATAAAATCTTCAAAGCTTTCCTTACAAGCTTAAAAGAATATTTTCAAAGAAAATGTTTTATTTTATATGGATCTTAAATGATTTCAAAATAAAAGGAGATATTTCTCTAAAAAGAATTTTGATTTCATCTATGTCAACATCCTTTGATGGATTTTAAGATTATTTGAAGTTGATTTATTATGATACAAAACTTCTATATTGTATTGAAGGTTTTGTGATATGTTTGACTGTGGATGTGCTATTTTTATACCATTCATAGTTTATTGTGAAAGTATTGACATTTCGTATGCTAGTTTTAATACGAATGTTTATGTTATGTTTAAACCTTTTCATATGGGAATGCATTGGACTTAATAAGTGACGGGTGGAGCCCGCTATAGCTCCTCGATGCATCGGTAGGTCTCATGAGACAAACTAGTGTCTTGGCACAAGGCCTTGACAAAATCTTATTTGTAGTCTTGGCACGAGGCCTTGGCTATGTGGTTATGATAGTCTGGCATTATGCATTCCAACATTATGAAATTTGTTATTGATATTGCATGTGATTATTCGATTAGTAGAATATCTATGTGAACAAGTAAATGGCATTATTTCATTTTACTTTTGCCATACTATGTTGAAGTTCAATTTTAAAAGGCTTTTGTTTTAGTAATTCATTGCCTTAAATGTTTATGCTTATTTTGAATGTTCCGCTATATTGTTATCCTTACTGGGCATTTGAGCTCACCCCTTTTCTATGTTTTATTTTTCCCAGGTAGTGAAGAAGTAATTTATGAATGACTTGAAGGGATATTATGAGGGGTTAATAGTGTGGATATGAAGACTTTGTTGTTGTAGTAGTTTTTCACTTTGAAATGTAATGTAAAACCTTATGAATATATCTAGTGTTTCCAAGGCTACTAAACCAATCGGTCTTTCGAGATTTGATCTTTCTTGTGATCATGCCAATGTTATGTAATTATTGCACCGACTCTGGGCAACTGGGGTCGGGGCGTTACAAATTCTATGTAAAAATTTATGGAAACATAAAATACTGGTTAAACATGAAACAAATAATTTAATATAAAAATAATTTCCTAAATATAATTAAAATAATTAATTTACATGGCACAAACATTATTACATAAAATATAACAGCTACAATTTAAAAAGTTAATACACATTATTATTATTAAGTATCACATTATTAATTTCATTATTAATGTAATTATTATAAATATTAAAGTATATAATTAATATTTACGAATAATTTAATTAATAATAATTATTCGTAATGACCATATTATACTAGCAATTGATCCTTAAATATGCTATAAAATTGTAAATATTATGTTATTAGTCAATAATGTCTTTATTAGGTAAATTAATTTTTTTTATTTATTTATGAAATTCCTCTAATTTTGAACTATTTTTTTATATTTGCTATAAATTTTATGTATCACATAACTTGTGCCTATATATTATATCATATATGTTTTGAAATTTGACTACTTGAAAAAAAAAATATTAAATTCTAAGTAGGTGAATTTATTTGCTTAAAAAATATACACTATAAATTCAATCTATATAAAACATAAGACATAGAAAAAACATATAAAAAAGTTGAAAATAGATATAATTTCATTATCCTAAATGACCAAAATTTATTAACACGATACAAAAATTATTTATAAAAAAATAATATTTACATGATAAAAAATCTATGGACAACAAACATCATATAAATAAAATAATGAATTAAATAAAAATATATAGAATATTAATGAAAAAATAAAAAAGAAAATTTAATTTTAAAATGATATTATATAAAAAACTAAATTTAGTTCAAATTTTGTTTTCTGACACAATAATAATTTTTTCCATTAGAAATAATTTTTACAAGATATTTTTTCAAATTTATTTTTAAAATTTATTTTTTTATGTTAGGTCCATGTTTAAAAATTCATTTAGTTTTTTTATACTTTTAAATTTACAGGCTTTCTAAATTAACTTGTTGAAAAATTATTATATTTCACATTGGTGACTTTATATTTTTTTAAATTATAAAGCTTTAATAAAATCTATATGAAATTGAAGACACTAAATAAAGCAATAAAAATAATTGAAAATGAAAATAATTAAATATTGATAATAAAAAAAAATCTAATTTTCATGACACAAACATTTTTTGAAAACATAACATTTCATCTTAAAAAAATTTATGGTTATAATTATAATTAAGTATTATATTATTCATTTCTCTATTATGAAGTATTATTCAATATATTTTTATTATTAAATATTATTACTTATATTATTAATAAATATAAATTATATAACAAAATATTTACAATAAATAAAATAATATATATGGGTAATTATTTTAAATAATATAATTATTAATATAACTACAAAAGTAGTTTATAAAATAAATAAGAATAATTATTCCTCAAAAAGACCAACTAAGGATTTGGAAGATCTAAAAGAATGACCACAAAATTTAGTAACAAAAATTAAGATGTACAAATAAATATTGAATCAAGACAATAATACATATGAAGTTAATAGTAAAAAACATAAAATAGATATTCTAGATCTAAGATTCCTCAAATATAATCCTCTGAATTTTGGGTGTCGACCATGCCACTATGTCTTGACCCTTTGAGGTTCCACTCATTCTTCATTTGATGACGATGTAGATGAAACCTCATGTATGTCGAAATCCCTATATTTCAAAGATAAATCTCATAACATGATTTTTAAATTTCAAGGGTTCCCATCTTTAATGTTAATGTATAATAACCTTTTCACTTCTCTATAGTCATTTTAACTGAAACCTACAACTCCAATGATGAAAACAATAACTCAAGTTGTAAGAAGATCCATTTAGCCTCTTCCTTGTTGATGCCTCAAATATTCCTTTCTCTTTCCAGGAAACCTAGGGTGTTGAAAACATTCACATATTCCTCATTAGAAGCTCTTTCAAAGAAAACATACAAAATTTTCATTAAATCGGTAAAATGAGGTGGATAAGTAGACCACATATTCCCAGTAATTGTATAAGAGGGTGAAAATGTGGATGATCAATCTGTAAGGGGATATTCTTCTTTTTTATCACTTGGAATATTTGACAACATAAGTGGGGGTCCCATCCATAGGGGAAATCATAGGGTCTTTGAAGTCAAAGCTATCTGAATAAGAAAAAATATCAATTAATTAGTACTATAGAATATATAAATCTATATAATAATGTTATTATTAACTATTTATTATTCAATTAATAATCATTGATAATAATCCAAAATATAATTTATTTAATATAATAATATTAAATAATTATTATTTATTATAAATTTTATATAATCTAAATATTTTTATGATTAATAACACTTAATAATAATATAACTTATAGTGTAATAAATTAATAATAATAATTAATACAAAATAAATTATACATATAATTGTTATATTTAAAAAAAAATTATGATAATATCGTTGTTAATTAGAAGACAATACAAAATTTAATTATTTTAGTAAATAAAGAATATATGTTTTCTTCAAATAATGAAAATATTATTATTTTGATTTTTATATTTACGTAATATCGTTTAATAAAATTATTAATTAACACTATTACATAAATCATCATTTTTATTATTTGTAAATTTAATAAAGAAAAGAATAAATGACATGAAAAATAATAATAACAATTCATAATCATTATATGACTTTATTAGCAAATTTTTTTTACCTTATTAAATAATAATTATTTATTAAAGATATGTGATCATTAATCATTTTTTATTATTAATTTTTTCTTATAAATAATAAAATATTCATTAAATGCTGCAATAGTGGTGTGTGATGCCCACATCAAAATTTTTGAAAAAAGTTTTCAAGGGTCAAAATATAATAAAAGATTAGTTTTGGAGGAATTTAATATAAAATTTTATGAAGAATATATATTTTTTTAGAATATAAAAATGGTTAAATATTTATTAATTATATATATATAAATAAAAAAAATTTATAGAAAGAATAATTAAGGCATTTTATCAAATAACACATTATTTGAGAATCTTTTAAATAAGGAACTATTCCATACCAAAAATCATTTTTTCCAATATCGAAGAAGGTGTTTACTCAGATAGTGCCTTCTTAAAAAAAATTCTCAAGTATCATATGTATGTGGTAACATAAAAAATTATACCAAAATACCCCCCAATATCATAAGTAAATTTTGAAATAGTTTCTTAACCCAACTCACTTGGGAAACTATTTTGGATTATATTTGAAATTTATCAAAATAACTAAGGTTTTCAGAGGATGGTTCTGTGTTTAAATGATCTGATCATATGGGATATGAGACATGATCTATTGTTGGGTGTCTAATGTAGTGGTGTGACTGATGTTGAATTGGGAAACTTTAAGTTGTTTATTAGATCATTATGATTACCGAGGAATTATAAGAGTACATCACCTTCATTTTTGGGAAACTAGTAGTTTTTTAGATTTATTAGGACTTGGTGGGGTTGTTGGAGGATATAATGTTAGAGTTTCTTGATATTGAGTGAGGATGTGGTCCTTGAGTTAGATATTTCAGAATAGGGTGTCGAAAAGTTAACTATCATTTGAGTTTGATGGTGGTTTTGTTATGCATCAAAGTGGAATTTTGACCAGTGATCATGTTTTAAGATGTGAACCAATTCATGAAATATGAGTGCGACTCGAGATTTTTAGTGCGTCACCAGCTGTGAAGGTTGGGTAAGTTCTTTCTCATGTACCATTGGTGTAGAAAAATACATGGGTGAGGAATATATTGTGGTGAAAATCAGAGTGATGTGTGAGTGGATCAAATCATGGGCGGTCATTGGTTGTGATGATGATTTGAAGAAATAAATCATATTGTTTAGATAAATTAGAGATAAGTATGTGTAGATATCAATATGTGATGGCCAAGAATAAACTAATGTTTCAAAATTATGGTGTGAAACATTTGTGATTATGGACTCATGAATTCCATTGAGGGTAGTGCATTATCATGGAATTGATTTAGAGGAAGATGTTTCAAATCATGAGTTTGGTAACATCATAAGTGTATAATTTAATGAAGATACATGTCATGGTTTCTAAAATTTTGTTAGATCAGGATGTGTTTTTTATGTTAAATTTTTATTATGGGTCGAATAATGTGATGAGATATCAGTCAATGAAATTTTAGGTATATAAATAGTAAACTAATGGTCAGTAAAAGAGGGTGATCTTGATTTTATGGGGATATTCTCAAAGTGTGTATGGTCGATTTCGGAAGGAATGGGATGATTATCTATTCTTGGATGATTTATCCTATAATAAAATCTTTCAATATAAAAAACTGATGGCTGCCTTAGAATCTATTTATGGTAAGACTTACCACTCATTGTTTTGTTGGTTGCAAGATTTAGAGTCGATATTATTTGGACCAATTTTATTACAAGAGAATACCAAATGAGTTTAAATGACGGAGACGTGGTTTCTTGGCACTTAGAGTAGACATAGTTTATATGATGGATAATGTATATGAGCTTTGTAATTTACTATGGGTGACCAATATTTCTTTAAGTCAGTCTTAATATTTGGAATCAACATTTTATAATGTCGTTGAAGGTAACACATAGATTTATTGGTATGTTTAAGACTATAGAGATGATCAGGATGATGGGTTATCATTGGACTCTTCCCCCTTAATACAGAGGTTTGTGTGATGTGTTTCATGTGTGAAATCATTCATAGCATAGGTTATACCTTACAAATATAATTTAAATATGAGGATTATGAGTTGGAAGAAAATGAATACATTAAGATGCATTTGGTATGTGTTGTGGAAAAAATAGAGAAGGTTATTTAGGGAAATACAGTTCCACTCAAGCATGTCTTTTTGGAAACATAGAAATATTTAAGAGGGTTATTTGGCAGAGTATGATATATGGGCCCAACGGCTGGAGTTATTCCAAGAGGACACATAGATATAATTATCAAGTATGATAATCCCTTCGAGGTTGATTTTATTACACCCTTAATATTTTATGGTAATGTATTATTTAATTTTAGATTAATTATAATTATGATACATATTTTGGTTGTTTTGGGTGTTGGAGTTAGCTTGGTATCAGAGTTTAGGAGGTTGGAGGTGGTTGAATTTTTAGTATTTACTGTATAAATGGGTTTACAACATTTTGGTCTGGTGCCATGTCTTTGATCCTTATCAAGGATGGAGACTACAATTCAACCATGGTGTCTACCATGATTGAGGATCTAGAGGTGTAATAACTATAGAGTAGTCCATGTTGACACACCATAGAGATCATATTTATGGGTATTGACCCCTAAACTTTATAGGGTTCTTGTATTATGGACCTTGGGCTATACTATAATGGACCCTTGTGATAGGGAACCAAATGGTCATTGGTGACCATTTAATAGTGTGGAATATTGGTGGTTGTACTTGATAAAAATTCAATAATCATTACTCTATATACCTCATTTTTCTTATCATCTCTTCTACCCCAACCCCATACACACATTTAATGAAATGGGAGAATAAATTGTGCAATATGTGATCCATCCAACTCATATCTTTTCCAATTAATTACCTTTTAATTTCATAATTATTCTTATTGTGAGTCTAATCACATCAATTTGGTATATGACTTATTCTTCTTTTGTTTCTTTTTTTTCATTATAAAACCCTAATTTCAGTATATTGGGGATATTTTTTTTTAGATTTGGTGTGACGATACTAGAAAAATAATTGTTCCTTTGTGTTCAAGATTCAACTTTTTTGACGCAGAAATCTCTTTTCAAGTATGTATTTTATATGATGATTTATTTTTTTTAAATACATGTGATTATGTGTAGCACTTTGAGAACTTTAATTTTTATATATAAGAGATCATGTGGTTGTGTATTGGTTAATTTGACCCCTTATAGGGTGAATATGGGTTTTATGAATTATAATTGATTAAATTAGCCTTTTACCATGGATTAGGGTTGGGATATCACTATGGGTAAGTGGTCCTAGATAGATGCATTAGAGATTATGTAAGGCTATGAAAACCCAATATTCAAATGCATTGGGTTAGAAGATGATTCATGCTAACAATGAGTTATATAAATGGGACTATAAAAATGATTTAGGATAGCCATTAGTAATATGTCTACATTTGGGAATGAATATTTTAAAGCTATGAGTGATATTGGTGAATATAACATGTTGATGTGATAAGACCATGAGTGAGAAGGTAGAGTCTTGTGGAGATGATCCGGGATAGCCATATGTGAGATGGTTGAGTTCAGGATGAGATATTAGATATACATAAGTAATGTGATAGAGTTTGATGCACTGATCTGAGGATGGCCATGAGTGATATGGTTGGGTCTTATAATGATGATTTGGAAACCATTAGTGAGATGGCTAGACTCATGGTGGAAAATGGCATGGTTGTGTTCTGGATTCTCATGATGACTTGGTGAAACATTTCCTTTTGGGAAGAAGAAGAATGAGGTAGGTATGAGGGTTAGAATATCATGGTTACTGAATGATGACATGAAGGGTTTTATATTGATTTTGTAATTTTATTTCTAACAATTCATTCCCCATTACATACTCAATACGCCATTGTAAATGATGCATTAGAAAAAACCATCTTTGTTTATGTGCGACCTTTATGTATAGAGATCTAGTTAATATAAAAGTCTTTACATTATGTAGATCAGAATGATGGATGGAGGTGATATAGGGACATACTCTAGGATCTTTGGTTTTTATGCCTCATTTATCATTTTCTATTTTGTTTCCTATTCATAGATCCTTCAAATGCGGTGATCTCTTATGACTAGCTGTGTAAGATCTTTTATTCCATATTATTATGACATGGATTCTATTTTGTATTAGATTCTACTATGTTTATCTTTGTATTTTTATAATTAGTTATTTTTTTTACTATGGGTTATATTCACTTACATGTTTTACCAAAGTAATTGTACTCCCATGATTTAATTCAGGACCACACAGATAGTCAATAAACTCTTGCAAACAAAGTGCTGCACCTGAGATCATTAGACACTAAAACTCAAATATGATGATTCTAGTTGGGTTTTAACACTTATAAAGAACAAAATTTTATTATAGATAAATAAAATCACTCATAACACTCCTAAAATTACTGATGAAGGAACCATTTTTCGAAGCATTCATTTGTGTAGATAAAGACAACCATTCAACTTCATTTTATTTAGAATATAACAAAATAAATTTAAAAATGATTTTCTAACATATATAATTGGAATAATGAATACTTTAATTAATAATTATATATTTATGTATTTTTAAATATCTTTTATATTATGATAAAAATATTTATTTATATAAAAATAATTTATATAATAACAAGTATATTTATAATAAAAAATAACAAAAATATTTTGTTAATAATTTTTTTTAAAATTCCATTTTTATGCTAATCAACAATAATATATATCATTATATATTTTCTATTTTTAGAGTTAGTGAGGATAAAAAAACAAAGCACACACTCACACACACCCATGTACCTCAACTGGTGATTCCCCATCCCTCCCCACTAGTGATTGAAAGAATCCTAATACATATATTTTATCACATATATAAGGCCCTTGAAAGACCATGATTATTTTTGATAGACTAAAGAAACTGTTGTAATGGCCCAATGTTCCTTTAAGGAGATACCTTGAAGCCCTAACTGTGATGATAATAATCAAATCATGATCTTATTATTCTTTTTTATGTGTCCCCATTTCTTGAAATTGTTGCATCATGATTTCCTATACAAAGTCATGACATAACACTCATCTAATTCAATTTCTACATAAAGGGACATATGATTTGTTCTAGAACACCCATTGCTCATTTTAGCTTTTCACCCAGCAATGACTACATGTTTCCATCCAATGTTTCTTTCCATGATGTGCCACCTCATCTATCTTGGAATCCCCATTCAAAAAATTTATCAACCCATTCACTAAGAAATATCATAAATTTATTACCTTTGTGAGACTATTGAATATCACCCCTTGTCCCAATAGGGTAAAGATATACTTGGTGTGATCCATCACACCAATCTCACATTCAAGATACCCACCAAACAATGTTATGGGCCACCATTATTTACTAATTACTTAATGTTATGCACATATTTTCAAGTCATTCATCATCACTTTTTTCACCAATATATGTCCTAGATCTCTCTAGTGGATCAGAGGCCCAAATGACCATAGGACATTCATGTTCTAAATTCCCTGAAATATATTAAAATTTTATTTATAAGATTATATAAATATAAAAATAAAAATATTTTTATTTTTTTGGTATTTACATCATAAATATAAAAATACATAAATAAAAAATATTTATATATTCTTAAATATTATTTATGTATGAGAATATATATATATGTATATATATATATTTTTTATATTAATATAATTTATATATAAATTAAATCATTTAAACTTTATTTTATTCTTTTTTACTTCTATATATTTATATATATAATTATAATTACACACACACACATATCTATATCTCTCTATGAGTATGTGTATTAAAATCTTGTGATATGACTATATATATATATATAATACATTAAATACTATTAATATTTGAATTTATACCTTTTTATTCGTATTAAATAATTTAAAATATTCACATATAATAAAAATAGACACATAAATATATATTTATAATTGTGTGTGTGTGTGTATACATATATTTATAAATATTATTATAATAGAGATAATATATCTTGAATATTTTAAATTTTTTTTATTCTTATATATATATATCTATTAAAATATGGTGAAATAATTCATATTAATAAATATTAAAATACATGTAATATAATTTATATATTTATCTTTATATTATAAATTATAAATTTTTACTTATGTGTATGAATGTAAATATGTATGTGTATATATGTTTTCATATGTTTTTATGTATGTTTTTATGTATATGTCTCTCTATGTTTGTGTGTTTGGATATATGTGCATGTATGTATGTATCTCTTTGTATATGTATGTATATATATGTGTGTGTGTGTCTGTGTTTGTGTTTGTCTGTGTCTTTGTACTTACATGTGTGTGCATAAATGTGTATTTACATACGTTTGTGTATATATGTGTATGTATGTGTATGTTTATGTCAATATGTGTATGTGTATGTATTTGTATGTGGGTATTTGTGTATGATTATGTGTATGTATATGTGTTTTTATACTAATATAGAATAATATAGAACCCTAACATATTATAATAAATCTCTAGAAATGGGAGAAGAATATAAAGAAAGAAAACCAAGAAACAAATAGTGATATTCACCTCAAAAAAATGAAACATAAGAAAAATGAAATCAAAGTCTAACTTGAAAAAGGAATTAATCTTTTAATAGAGATAAAGTTCCCAGTAAATATATTCTATGTTTTAATTTTGGTAAACAATAAAAATTTCATCAAAAAAGTGAATCATTTATCCCAAACACCACAAAAAATCCTCAAGATATATCTATTTTTATTTGAACCCTTTTAATGAGAAGGAAACATTTATTGAGAAACTAGAAGTGTTGGATATTATTGATTCGAACACATTCTTAATCAATAAAACTTGTTCTTATCCTTATCTCGTTTAATAAATGAGAATACATGATCTAATTCCTTATCATAACTAAATAGAACAAAACAATCCATGTAACCCAAATCTTCTTTAGCCACATTCTTCCTTTCCACTATTGTAGCATCTATATAAATTAGAGAATTTCTATGGGGTTACATACCGATATAACTAGAAATCACGAATAATTTCATCCCAAATCTCTTCCTCTATGATCTTATAGTCTTCAAAAGGTACACCGAGAATCCATAGAAATAAAATAGAAGAATATTACCTTTTTCAATTAATTATTTGATAGAAATGATCCACTATGTCTTTTGTGGGGGAATAAAGACCATATAAATGGGAAGGAAACAATCCAATCCCTACTACTTCAATATCTATCTCATAGTATCCCCCTAAAACAACATAATATCCCCCACCCCATTAAATATAATCTATTATTTTATATAAAGAAATTTAATTTCATTATGAGCATCTCTATATGAAATTTCATGAACTGAAATTTCTAAAGGCTTCCCCCTATGAATTTCAGAGAGATTCTCTTGGTGTATCAAAACTATAACCTACATCCAATTGTTAAAAGAATATTTCTATAAATATAGTTGTTTCCTATCCTCTTTACAATACCAAAATGAAACACTATCACTATTCAAATCATCCCATATAATATGGTCTAAAATAATTTAAACATCATATTTTCCGACAATCGAATTTAGGAATGTAAATTCATAAACCACATGACTATAGAACATCACAATAGTTTTGTTTACATCCATTTTATTCTCCACCAAGATGAATCTAGTGGCCTATTTGTCCTACATATCTTCAATATCTCCCAAATTATATAAAATTAACACCCTTCAATGTATGAGCTAGAATGATCTTTCTAATAATGACTTGATCATAGAGATCTCCATCCTTTCTGTCCCTATTGTTTTTCCTCACCCTATCTGAACATATACATATATAAGGTTAGTGTGTAGAACATTTAACCACAAAATAGAAGAGATGAACATATTTATAGGTAATGTTTTTTCAAAAATACTTCCTAAACATTATTTTTTGAATCATAGTCCACATATCATCTCTAATTTTTATGACAAAACACATCATAGACACCAAAATATGTGAAACAATAAGAGTTAAAGAAGAAATTTTAATAGGAGAACTTACAATGATAGTGACCAAATAGAGAGAATCTGACAGAAAAAATTAAGAGGGAAACCATAAAACCCCAACGTTATAGGTTTTATGGAAGATTCAAAACCTTGAAGTGAAAAATGGGACCCTTTGTAACACTCATTATGGAAACCATTAATCCTCAAGAATATATGAAACTAACTTTTAAATAGTTACTCATGATCCCAAAAATGAATAAAAACTCTATCATCGTCCAAAAACACAACAATATACCTATAAAAACTAAATTACTCTATGATTTGGTGGGTTAACACCCTGAAATTTCTTCCAACATAAAAATTCAACCAAAGTGAAAATATTTTTTTTAATAAGGTCTTCTCTCCAACCTATAAAAATTTTTTAGTTAGAGCTCCTTTATAAAATAACAAATGTGTAACTCCCAAATAATACTCTTATTTATTATTCTATAATAATTTATTATAAACTTTTTGTTTTGAGTTTTAATATATATTTTTGTTTAAATTTGAAATTCTAAATCTTCTTTGAAATGTTTCATTTTTATCTTTCATAGATATGAGTTACTACATGACAACCATGTGAATGGTGTTGTATATTTATAAAATTATTTTCCATACATTGAGAACAATTACTCTAAATATGATAGGACTTCATCAAACCATGTGGATGACCATTACACGATAAAGTTATACAGTAAAAACACTACAGGGTCAGTGAATGGTAAAAGAATCAATACAGCCTAAATTTTATATATAGGATTTTTCTCTAGTGTCTCTCACATGGTTGTTGAACATTTGAAAAAAATAGTCCAATAATTATAACCCTCCCCAAAACACACAAAATATAGTTTCACCTAAAATCTCTTTTTTGTTTTTAATATATCCATCCCTGCCCCTCCACTCATTCCCATGACTAGTTTATCAGGGCATGAAGGATACCTATAACCATTTCCTCGATTGGTTTTTTGATCATCTTCGCCAGATTTCAAGTGATTTTCTAAAGTAATATTTTATATTCAACCAATATTTTATATCCTCTCTTCCCGTCCTATTTCCCTAGGTCAAATATTTTTTATCCCAAAAACCTAAATCACTGAGTGATGAAGGGTGTGTTTTTTATTTTGTATTGACCGATAGGTTTGATCTCTTAAAACTTATAGAGGTGATTTTCATTATTTTTCGGTTATTTGTTATTGAGGGAGACACATTCTGACTGGAGTATTGCTTATTTAGCATAATCATTTCAATGATTTTCATTCATTTTGATAATTATGGGATGTATATAACTAATTAATAAATTTTAGAAAATAATATAGTTATACAAGGTGTTATTTACATGTTTAAATTGATTCTCAATAATTTATGTTATGGAATAAACGTTTTTCCCAAAAAAAAAAATATAGGTCTACAAATTAACTGTTTAATATGACGAGAAACTATTTAAAAACATAAATGGAACTTTAAAAATGATTTGGTAGAAAAAATATTTAATAATTGATTTATAATAGTAAAAATTTATGTTTATAAATAAGTATTCTAATGTATGATTTCAAAATTTTTTCAATAAAATTTAAGTGAATCAAATCCCTAACTAAATTCTACTTTAAAGGAATATTTGGATCATTATGAATTAAAATTGTATAGTTTTTTTGAGTCCCAAAATAATTCTAATGTGATTATTTTCCAATAATGTTTGGATGTTATGCATATGGATAAGATATTATTAATTAAGGGTATAATTCTTCTACAGTAGTTAAAGGTGGGATGAGTTATTTATGATTCATAGTTATGCCTAATATGATCTTCTTGGTTTCTCACTCAATTCCACATTTTATTGGTCATGGGAACCTTATTTCCAAGATAGTAGACATAGATTTATTCTAGATTATTAATGAAAACACACTTACAAGAGTCTCCGATGTGTTACTAATATACAAGATAGGGGCATGACCCCAATTCTTCTAGTGTGTATGGAATTGGGTGTCCTGGTTATTATTTGGATTCAACATAGATTTTTAGTTTTCCATTCGATTGGATTATTTTTAGGATACTCTCAATTAAGGACATAGAGTATATCCCATGACACATATTTTTTATGTGTGGTTGGATATAAGGGAATCTAATTTCTCTTATTATACTCCCTTATGCTTTCTTATTTATGAATCAACTTATATTATTTATTTTTGCGACTTTCCCAAGATAAGGTTGTGCCTCAATGTTTTGGGATTTTATTTATTCATTATCGAACTTTTTTTAAAATTAATTTTCAAGGATTATTTTGATAAAATTTCTTTTAAATCACTCATTTCATGTTTAAATTTTATTAAAGAACTAAAATGAGGGAAAACTGGGTTGTTTTATGTTTTTTAACAAATTATATATTTTTTCAAAATTTTGGTATTCTAGAATTTCATCTTATTTTAAATAAAAAAAATTATTTATTACTTATAGCTTAAATTATGATTTTAATATTTATTCAAGAATTACATAGAATATAAAAAACCATAATTTTAATGTATTTATAAAGACTGTATTAATTTTATTATTGAAATGAACTATATAGAATTTTCAGTGGGATCATATTGATCATTTTATCTCAAACTTTAAATACACCTTGACGAGTATATAATTCATGTTTTATATACCCGTTCTAGGTTTCAATTTTATCTTGAATGATTTTTATTTTTCACCAATGATGGTTATTTTGGCCAAGGTGAGATACTTCGGGTCATGTTATAGTGGTTTTGCATAATGTTTTAGGTTTTTTTAATTTCGGGATGTTATATATCAACCGATTAGGGCATCTATTTAGTGTATTTGTTTTTTTTCATTCACATATTTTTCTATATAAGTTTACATTTTAAATGTTTTTGGATAATTTCATTGCATTTTTTAATTCAAAAAAGTTGTTATGTATTACTTGGAATTCTATTTATTTTTATATACTTGTTTAAGATCAAATGTTTCTCTAATGTATTGACATAAAAAAATAGATTATATATTCATATATGATTCCATATTTTATTTTCTTTATGTAAAATATAATTCCCATGTTATCTCTACTGATGCTTTTGTGCTTGTCACTATCCTATAGGGATTGGGAGCACCGCTCAGGCCATTCCATGGGAATTCTTGGGTGACCAGTTCCGGGATGACCTGGGTTGGTTCACTAAAAAAATTGTATAATAGATATAACCTATTATTTAGGGTTTTTATTATTACAATGTGGAATAATATCATTCCAAATGATTGGTACATTGTGGGAGTGTGGAATGAGCTATATTTAGTTTTGATCCTAAAGTTTCCATAAATAGTTGGAAATTTAATTTTAGAAATTTGGTTTTTACTTTGGTTATATTTGAGGTATTTTTATATATTTTTTAAAATATTAGATCCTCATTAGTATTTTACTAAGTTATCATGGGGATAAATTGGTTGTTTAGAGTGAATTTATGATGAGAACTAGAGATGCATGGTTTGGATTACAATGAAATGACCGTGAAGATGATTATGGAACTCCTAGCAGAAACTGTTGCACGATTGGCACATGACCATCCAAATAGTGTGACCAAACCATGTACAAAAATTATTTCCACCTAAATTCACTATATTATACCCCTCTAGATTCAATATTACTCTTAAATTTTGTTCAACATGTTAGAGGCTAAATGGATATGGGTTCTCAGGTTCTTTATTAATGTAATTGTTATGGTTTTCATTTACTGTGATTTTTTATATATTTTTTATTCATAATGTTTCAAAATATTTGATTTTTAAAAATGAGGGATTCTTCAATATTTTGGATTCTATAAACCATTTTCAGGGGTTATTGGAATGGTTTTTCTTATATACTCATATTTTTTTTAAAAATATAAGATATATAATAGTGTATGAGGAAATGTTTTGAAATTAAAAATGGATTTTTATGTGAATTTTATAATATTACACTATTATTATTAAAAAAATATTAAAATTTATAATAAATTAATAAAATGAGTTCTGATATTTTGTGAAATGGAGAGGGGTGTTTATTTAAAATACTTGATTATTTTTCCCTAATGGGTATTTAGTGAAATGGGTTTTAAAACCATTTAAATTATATTATTATGGTGCATTATATTATGGAGTTAGTAATTTAATATTTATTATTCGGATTATGGTGATATTGATTTTGTTTAAAATTTTATATTTGAATTTCCTAGCTTTATGAGTTATATTTTTTATAAAATTCCTCAAAGAATATTGAAGGAATAAAATAAAAGTTATTTCATTAAGAAGAATTCTATTGATGTATAATAAATATGTTTAAAGAAAATACGTCTAGTTATTTTCTCTCCCAAAACCCTAAAGAGAGTGGTTGAATAAAATTATCATCCATCCCTAAAACACTCCTCAAAGTCCTAGACTTGGAATCCTCCAATGTTTAATGAAAATTAATGTTTATATAAAGAAGTGGATTGGATAAATTGTGTTGAGTAAAAATTCAGTTATCTCAAAATAATTAAAGATTCATTTGTTTTATTTTTTTTCAATGTTATAAAGGGACCCATCCTAGAATGGTAAGAAGAAATTTTCCCCTCCAAGATACATAAAAATATATTATAGTTGATATTTCAAAATTCATTCATCTAGGGGTTCAACCTAGAACACATAATGCCGATGACAACACATGAGTATTTCAACCATTAACATGGTATATAAAAGAAAAGTATTTTTGATAGATCCTTAGTGATAGTTCCCTTTTATTTATATATTTTTATGCATGACTCTATGAATGAAAATTCCATTTAAGTATGTATTCCATTATACCATTGATCATATATTCCAGGATCTGACCTAACAATATTTAAGGAGTAGACCGAAAAGAAAATGTTGGTGAAGGCTGACCAGGATAGTAAAACTATATTGGGTGATCCGTTGGTTTCTTCTAGTGGAACTGAAGAAAATATATCTTTTTCGGAGGAAAATTTATATGTCTCTGTGATAGATTTATATTATGATAAAGTGTAACATTTTTTGAACCTTATATTTATAATAAGGGACCCGATATGTGTTTCTAGTTTGGGTTTCCAAAGAATTACAAGATATTGTGGAATAATGTATTGAGGTCCTATATTTATTTCAACTATATTCTGAAATTTTTAATGTTTTTTAATTTTATATTTCAAGAAAATATCAAGTGTAATTTCAGATTGTGGGTTCATCTATCCAATTTTCTTCCCTCAACATAATGTTATTTTTGATATGTTTTGGTTGTATTTTTTAGGACATGAGGTAAATTATTTTAATAGTATAATGAATTGTGTAATTCATTTTTCTTGAGGTATTTATTAGGTGATATTGGATATGATTAGGATTTGGTAGGTATTAATTTTCATGGGGAAAATCCTTGAGTGTGTATTGTTATATAAGACCCATGTTTCTTTTTTTGTAGTGGAGTGCCCATGGGGGATTATTATAACACCTAGAGTTTTTATAAATTTTTTTCAAACAAATATAAACATTAATTTATATCATTCATCGCACAAAGTCATAAATTCCTTTCACGTCAATCTAAGTTGGCGTACGTTGCAAAAAAAACTAAGATGGTATACGATACACACAATAGTGAGTTTCTACGAAACATATATTATTAATATTATTATCTAATTGAGATAATTATAACACATTCCTTAAAAAGAGTTATATGAATAGTAATATCTACTTTTGAAATATTTTTAATAAAATATATGATTCTCAGTAATATCCTTCTATGTTTTAAAATTTTATTTTCTCAAATGAGCCGCTCTTATTATCCTTTTTATAATGATAATTTTAGACACTCATGGAAATTTATTTTGGTAAAATAAACATCATTTTTGAATTTATAATATTGAAATTAGCTCAGAGTGTTTTTTGGTATTTTTTTGAGAACTTTAAATTTTTGATGAATAGGGAACAACATTGCATTATTGTTAAAAAATAACTTTTTCATTTAATCATTTTTTACTATAAATTTACTTTAAAGTAAACATAGTTAAATAATTCCAATATTAATCCAATTTAGGACATTGGAATCATTTTTACAATAGAATTAGATATAAAAAATTATTGAACTTTTAAACGTATCTTTTACCCGCCTTCTAGCCACATTTTTGGGATTAGCCATAAATTTAATTTTACCACTTCTATGAATTGATTTTTTTAAAAATTACATAAATATTTGTAATATGGATGCAAAATGTGATCTAAAATAATCTAAATAACTTTTTTAATAGCATCTTTTAAATTTTATTTACACTGGTTAATGGTAAAAAAGGTAATTAAAGGTAAAAATAATATTAAAGTAATATAATATCACCCTTACACTTGTCCTAATTTTATTGGATATGTGTTATTTTTACCAAAATAAACCTTAGGTAAAAAATATGATCCTCATTAGGCCACATGATTAATATTAACACATTTACTATATTTTATTTAAAGAAGAGTTAAAAGAGTCATATTCAAAATTTAATAATAAATTATTTTCTATACAGAGTTATATATAATATAAATTAGTCTATAATTATTCATTTAAAACATAGGAAATTTATATTCATTATTATAATTTATTTTAAATTTTTACTTAATAAATAACAAAAATAAAGTCATGAACAATAATGATGAAGTAATTGTTTAATTAATTGAGATATCAAATAAATGATATTAAAAATATTAAAATAAATATAATTTTACTAAATAAATGACATAAAATAATTTTATAGATAAATTATACATGTTGGTGACATATTTAAATTATTGGTTCTAAGTTATCAGGCAGGTTTAAGATTTTAAAAAATGAAACTATTGAATAGTATCAAAATTAGCATAAATGATACTTTAAAATAAAAAATATTTTATTAAATGATACAAAAGTCATAAAAATATAAGGATCAGAAAAATAACATGGATAATGTCAAATATGTCTTAAATTCTCCAATTTGGGTTCTTTTAGCATTTTATAGTTACTATATTAACCCTGTAGATTAAAAGGGAAAATTTTTCAGGGTAAGAGTTAAATTGTTTAAAGAAATGTTAAAGCCAAGAGATATAGTTATTTATATGACCTAATGATGTCTAAATTCATTGGTTGAAATTATTTCAATGCATAATCATCTAAAATTCTAAATACCTCACTTTTGTGATATTTTAAATCGAAAATTAGTTTAAAATAAATCAATAGTTTTGGAGTTTCCTAAAGTGCCCCTCCCCCGCTTATAAAATGGCACTTCTCCTTCTAAATTCACACCACCAAAACCCTTTGGCTCGGACCAGACCTGGCAATTTCTTCTCCCAACATCCCTCAATACATCATAGAGGCCATAATTGGGAATAAAAATATCCTTTTTGGTCCTTTTGTGCAAACCAACAGGAGATACCTGAAAAAAGGTAATTGTTTAATTACCCTTTTCATAGTTATTTTCTTCTTCTACTTCCTCTTTCTACGTTGTTTCCATACCAAAGTAATAAATAAACCAACCAAAATATTTTGATATGTTTTTTTATGGGACAACCATATTCATCATTTTAACCATCCTATGAAAAATAATATCACCATTCATGCATATGTATATATTATCGTCTCCACACCGTGGTGTAAAAGGTTTTTCATGTATACTTTATTTCTATCGGTACGACGATGAATATAAAAGATTTAAATAATAAATATGACATAAAATTGTTTCTTTATATTTCATATTCTATCCAATTCCATACCCTATACCCATACAGAATGATATCATCCCTCTTGCGTACGTACGACATACTGTCTCCATGATGCGATGAGATTCATCTTCCACATTCACCATTCAAGGATGATTATAAAAATATATATTATTAATAAGTATGAAATTTATGATATAATATTTATACTGGAATAATGATATATTTATATACATACATATATATACATATGTCATTTACATACTTTCTTTCAACATGACACTTAAAAACGGAACCAGCATTCTTGTGTATGTATGACTTACCGTATCCATGAACAATGTATTCCATTTCTTACATTTTTATGCTTTAGATTATTAAAATATAAATATACTTATTAAAATATAAATATACTATATATACATTATATTTATATCATTATATACATTCTATAATCATTATATATGTATAAGGCCCAATGATTTAACAAATTAAGACACATACGAAAAACAAAGCTAATATTACCCGAAGTAAAACCATAACATAGGATTGTTAACAAGAGGGTAATATAAGGTCATAATAAAACCCTATATGGTATTATGTATAATAATATTCTTTGAAAAAATATGTATAATAAACTTATATTTATTATATAGGAATCTTTGGTAAGTATGATGATAGGAAAGACACAAGGTAAGGGATAATTTCTCAATCTCTTTGATATTAAAGATTGTTTAGAAATAATCATTTATTAGGTTTTATTTATCATCCATGTCCATGTTTTCTAAAAATGATTTCATAAAATGTTTTAATATTCTCATATGTATTTTTAAATTTATTTTTTCCCATTTTTTACTTTTTGCTGCATGGTTTGGACAAAAAATTTCTTTTATTTTCCATAGGAGGTACTTTTTGACTTTTACAGTAAAACAATGAGAATAATGTTTTTATAAAATTATACAGCATGAATATATTTTTAATTCTTTAATAACTTATTATTTCCATTAATATTATCTTACAGGTTTTCAAGGTTATTTTCCAAGAAACTATTTTCTTTTAAAATTGCGTTGTGTGTTAAGAAAAGAAAACTTTTCTGAATAAGAAGATATATTTTTCTCAAGAATTAATTTCATGTTTTTTATAAAAATTATTTTCCTTCTATGATTATATCCATTTGTTTTACTCATTCCAATATATAAAAAATATTTAATGTTTATATTCATATTCTTTATATGAATGGATTATGTTTTGATAGAATAATTTATATGAGGCCCCTTTCTCTTTTACATGTTATTTTCTTTTGAAATCTACATATTTTTACAGGTTATGTTTATGATAAAATGATTATGAAACCTGTATATTTTTATAGGTTATGATAATTTTTAATGTGTATGAAACCCATTTCATTTAATTGGTTATGTTTTGTTTTTTAATGATCTTGTGGCACATGTATTTATGATTTCATTATGAGAAGGGTGAGACCAAAATCTCTCTCCAATGCATTGTATAAAGTTTTATATATCATGAGATATATTATGATGGTATTTGGAGTGATCCTTGACTACTATGTTGTCCATGGGAGTAAACGATGACTAATAATATTTTATGAGTAGTTAACTCATTCTACTATCTTGGTATGGGAAGTGAACCCATAATATAAAGATTTTATTGGTAGTTATGCCATGGAAATTATGAAAATCATTATATGATTACGTGTTTTCCAGAATTCCATGTCGTACTTTCATGTTATGTTTTCATGGATAATGATTTTTATTTTATTGCAGATTATTCCCTATGAGAATCCTATATTTAGTTTATTATTTCTATTATTATCTTTGATATACAGGGTATAAAATTTTATTTTTCATGGTCACGTTCTCATACCATTATAATCATGTTTACGTTTATATGTCTCCCTTGTTTACCCTTACTAAGAATATGATCTCACCCAATTTAGTATTATTTCCCCTGGTTCTGATGATATGTACTATGTTTGATGTATCTAAATATAGTTCTAGTTAAGAAAAACCTAGTGGGAGATTATGTAGTTCATTTATGGACCAGTGTTATGTTTCCATGTTTCCAAAGTCACTAGACCAATTATGATCATTGAGCGTCTGCTTGTATAATGATTAAGTCTTCAGTAAATGTTATGTAATGTTAATGTTTTGAAAATTGAGGCTTACTATTATTGGTATCAGAGAATTGGAATAGTTAAACATTGGAATATAGGATGATAAAACCTTAGTGAGAACCATAAGGGAATGCCTGCATATAAGTATAAGGGTAAGGAAAAGATAGGAAAATGTACTTGATTTTGGTGAGGGATAGAGTGAGTGGTTTCCTAGAAATACATCTATGTCTGGACACTACAAGTGGATGTGCCATTGGAACAAATGTACATAGGGGTGACATCTCTGAAAAGATATTTTAAGGTGACTCGAGGAAATATGGTACATGAAAATGGGTCTTGCTGCACACCTGGTTTAGCACTCCTGAGGCATATTATTTGGGAATTCACAGACTCTTCATGAACCATTATGAACTATTTAAATATATATTGGCTTTGAATAATATTAGATAACCCTAAGGTGTTATTGGTTATATAAGGGTTCATAAGTTACACTTCTTATAAGTAATTTTTAATGATTATGTGGTTCCTTATTATGATAACTATTTATTACTTTATTATGTTGGTTTTAGTCAATGGAAGGAATGTCAAGGAACCATTATAATTGTGATTCTGAAATAAAATGAAATAATTTTCCTCCGAAGAAACCAATTCTATGGGATATGGAATGAAACAAATCATTGCTAGGCTCAGAAAAATTTCTCAAGATATGGATCATGGTGGAATTCCAAAAGATCAAAGGAGGTAACCAAATTCAATTGAGTATTTCATGAGGCAACATCCAAATTCATTCAAAGGCCTTTTTGATCAACTTGTTTCTGAACAATGGATCAGTACTACTGAAAATATATTCATCATTGTTTTAGTGTTCGAAGGATGAGAATTTCATTATAGTTGTTTATCGGTTAGAATATGAAGAATTTATGTTGTAGACTCTAATCAAGAATATGAAGCATCAGAATGAGATTAAATCAATGGATTTGGATGAGTTCAAAAACTTATTTTTCAATAAGTACTGTCCTACGATTATTCTAACCAAGAAGGATAAATAATTCCTTTTGTTGAAGCAAGGGGATGATGAATCTATTGGTACCTAAGAGTATAATTTCACAAGACCTGAAAGGTACACTTCAGGAATTATCATCCAACCTAAAAGTAAATTTGATAGGTTATTTGATTGATTAATGTCGTGTTTCAGAAGGGAGTTGTCCATAAGAGACATTAATAACTATCAAGAGATTATGTATTGTTTAATCAAGGTTGAAATGGAGGTGGTCATGAAATATCAATCTCATGGATTTGAAATGGAGAGGAAGACAGATTTCAATGAAAACTATAAATGACCATTGAGAAAAGAAGATGAACATTCACTTAAGATCTAAGTGTGGACAAAACATAGACGAAATTTCTATAAGGGGTCTAATAAATTTATTAATTTCAGAAACGAAGGTCTCTAGAAAATTGATTACCAAAGTGATGGGAAGAAGGTTGCTAATGTTGTGAATGCAGAAAAAGAGTCACTGAATGCACCCCCACGAATCAATGCTATAATTGTAAGGAAAATGGGCATTATGCTAACCACTTCCCAAACCCAAGGCTTAATGATGATGATGATAGGCATCAAAAACCTCTTAAGATGAGGGATAAAGGGAAATCTCATGCAATCTCTATTTCTTATGGGTGTTGTGACAATGAAATGTTGAAATGTACACTTACCATATTCTCTAGAACTACTAATGTCATATTTGATTCTGGATCTACCCACTCGTTCATATCTAATGAATTTGATAAGGGTGTTAAGTTCCACCAAAATATTTAGATGAAGAATTAGTAGTGAAAACCTCTAATGGTATGATGATTGCATATCAACTCTATGATTCCTCTCCGGTTCAAGATTGTGGGAATGTTCTTCCTATAAATATTTTCATTCTTCATGTGGTCAAATTTAATGTCATATTAAGAATGGATTGGATGTTTATTCATAAATCCCACATCAATTTTCAAGGAGGGGAAGTTATGTTTGATTTTTCAAACCCTCATATGATAATCCATCAATGTGACTATAAGTAAAACATCCTTGAAAGATTAAAACCAGTGTATGGGTGTTTATTCCCATTCTAAAGGTATATTTATCTGAAATGGTTGGGGATATGATCGAAATCAATGATTTTCCTATTGTTAAAGATTTTAAGGATGTATTTCCAGAAGAGTTTCATAGTCTTCCACCAAATCATGAATTTGAGTTCTCAATAGAACTCATACGAGTTCTACACCAATTTCAATGAATCGTTATAGAATGGCCTCGATTGAGTTGAAACATTTCACGAATAATCTCTAAGAAAACCTCAATAATAGATTCATTTATCCAAGTGTGTCACCTTGGGGAGCACCAATACATTTTATGAAAAATAAATATGGATCAATGGAACTAGGCATAAATTATCAGGTTTTGAATAAGTTGAAAATCAAGAACAAGTATCCTCTTCACCATATTGATGAATTTTTTGATCAACTGTTCGGAGATCTATACTTTTCCAAGATTGGCCTTCATTCTGGATATAATAAATTGAGGGTAATGAAAAAGGATATACCAAAGACAACATTCTGTACAAGGTATGAACAATGTTAATATATAGTGATTCTTTTTGATCTTACTAATTCCCTTTTTATATTATTTTATTTAATGAATTGAGTCATTAGAGATTACCTTAATATTTTTGTTTTTGCCTTTATAGATTGTATTGTTATCTATTCAATGAGAAAGTAAGATCCTAATGATCACCTAATAATTGTACTATAGACCTTAAATAAAGTTAATTTTTATGAAAAAATTACAAAGTTCAAATTTTGGTTGCAAAAAGATTCATTTTTTAGGTAGCATATTCTCAAATATTGTATAAAAGTAGATCCATAAATAATGGAGGCTATTGAAAGCTGGCCTAGACCAACCATGGTGAATGAGATCCATATAATGCTTAGTTTACCTTGATATTATTGATGGATTGTAGAGAATATATCATGACAATCCAATACTCTAACCAAGTTAACTCAAAAGGGTTTCATGTTCTTTTGGATATATGAAAATGAGGAATATTTTAGGGAACTAAAGTGAAGATTGGTCAGTGACCCTGTGCTTACATTACCCTGAAAGGGAGAAGGGTTTGTAATCTATGCTGATAAATCTAATAAGTTATTGGGATGTGTAATTATGAAAAAATGGTTATAGCCTATTCCTCCTAACCGTTGAAGATTCATGAGAAAACTTACCCAAATAAGGATTTGGATTTAGCAGCGGTATTTTTTGGACTAAAGATATGAAGTCATTATCATTATGGAGAAAAGAGAGATATATATACTGATCACAAAAGTCTGAAATATAAATTCACATAAAACGAGATGAACATGTTCCAGAGAAGATGGTTAGAGTTGATAAAGGATTATGACTTCTCAATACATTACCACCTTGGGAAAGAGAATAAGGTGGATGATGCTTTGAGTTGCAAAGATCATGCTATCTAATATGTTATGAGGATAAAAAAAGATCCAGTGTTCTTGGATTTTAAAAGGATGTATCCATAAATCTTGAAGGAAGGGGAAATATCTTAACTTTCCCAAATGAATATTCCACCCTCTATCTATGTGATTATTAAGGAGGCACAAAAGGAAGATGAAGATCTAAAAAAGATGGTCCGAAATGTGTCATAGTTTAACCCTGATCCGGATGGAATGATGGGGCTAAGGAACCATGTATGTTTTCCTTTTATACCAGATCTGAGGAAGGTTATATTAGATGAAGCTCATAGATCATCATTCCATATTCATCCTAGAAGTACCAAGATGTATAGGGATTTGAAAGAATAATTCTATCAAGATGGAATGAAGAGAGATATCACAGAGTTTGTTTCTCAATGTTTGGTATTCCATCACATTATGGTTGAAAGAAAAATATATAAAGGGATTTTTCATCCATTACCCACAAAAAATAGAAATAGGATAATAAAAATATGAATTTTTTCATTGGAATACCGAAAAACTTTAAAGGGATTAATTCTATATGGTTGGTAGTCAATTGCCTTACTAAGTCAATACACCAAATTGCTATCAGATATTATTTATATCTGGATGAACATGCCAAGATATATTTCAAGGAAGTGGTAATTTTTCATGGAGTACCACATTCCATATATGAGATCAATATAAAAGGTTTACCTCAATGTTATGGTGAGAAATTAAAAAAGAACTTTATATAAAATTGAGTTTCATCACATCTTATCATCTTCCGACATATGGTCAGTCTGAAAGAACAATTAAAAACCTAGAGGATATGTTGAGATCTTGTTACCTATATTTCAAAGGTGGTTGGCATCAACACATATATCTAGTTGAGTTCTCTTACAAAAACATCTTTCACTCTTGAATTTAGATGGATATGTATGAATCCATCCATTTGATAAAATGTCGACCCCCTACATGTTGGGATGTGGTTGGAGAAAGAAAGATATTGGAACAAAAGATTGAAAAAGAAATGGTCAAGAAGGTTAGAACCATTAAAAAATATATCAATATAGCTCAATGTCTTCAGAAAATAGATATTGATAACCACTGAGATGACCTAGAATTTGATGTTGGTGAAAAAGTGTTTTTTCAAATCCCACCCTAGAAGAAAGTTATGAGATTCGGAAAGAAACCATATGATATTCTATATCATATCATCATAATATCCAATCTCGTGAACATTAATCCAAATCTCTCTCTTGGTCATGATGCGTTCCATGCATCTCTTCAAATAAGTACATTCTTGACCCTTCACATGTACTTATTTCAATGGTAATACTATTAGAACATGATCTTTCTTATGAAGAGAAACCAATTTAAATTCTGGACCGATCAATGAATACTCAATGAATGAAAACCACATGACAGGTGAATTTTTTGTGAAGAAATAACAAGTTAAAGGAATCTATGTGGGAAATTTAGTATATGCTGAAACAGAAGTACGCTCATTTTTTTTACCCGAATGATGAATTTTGAGGGAAAATTTCAATTTAATGGGGGTAGAATGTAACACCTAGAGTTTTCTATGGACCTTTTTTTTGAATAAATTAAAATATTCCTTTATATATTACATTTCAATAAGTAAAACATTCCATTCACGGGGAAGCGATTTGGACTACATTGCACGCAATATAGAGTTGGCATACAATACAAAAAACAATGAGATTCTACGAAATATCTCTTTTAATTATTATTATCTAAATGAGATAACTGAAACCAACCTATTAAAAATATTTATATGAATTGTATAACTAATTTAAAAATATTTATAATAATTGATATGATTCTGGTTAAAGTCCTTCTATGTTTAAAAATACCGTTTTCTCGAATAAACTGCTTTTAATGTCCTTTTAATAAAGTTAATTTTAGACACTCATGAAAATTTATTTTGGTAAAATAAACATAAATTTTTAATTCATAATATCAACATTATCAACATGTCAATTTTTTTTATTTTTTTGAAAACATTCAATTTTTGATGAATAGTAAAAAACACTGCATTATTGTAAACAACCCAAATTTTTCATTTAAATAATGTTTTTATTTTAAATTGATTTTACAGTAAAAATAGATAAATAATTAAAATATTGATCAAATTTAGGTATTTTGAATCATATTTACAATATAATTAGATAAAAAATTATTGGACTTTTGAACATCTCTTTTACCCGCCTTCTAGACAGATTTTCTGGATTAGGAGTCAATATAATTTTATCACTTTAGTGAATTGAATATTGAAAAAATAGATATAAATTGATTTAATTTGGATGATAATTTTGATCTAATAGAATAAAAATATATTTTTTTGAATATTTTCTTTTATATTTTATTTACCATGGTTAAACGTAAATAAGGTAATTAAAAGTGAAAATAATATTATAATAATATAAGATAAGCCTAAAACTTATCATAACTTCCATGGATATGTGTTTTTAAACCCAAATAAACACTAGGTCAAAAATATGATCCTATTTAAGACACATTTGTAAAATTAATACTTTGATTATATTTTATTTAATGAAGAGTTAAAAGTGTCATTTTAAAAATTTAATAACTATATAATTTTTATATAGGGTTATACATAATATAAATTTGACTATAATTATTAATTTTAAGGATAATAAATTTTTATTTATTATGATAATTTATTTTTAATTTTTATAGAAGAAATAAATTATTTTAAGTATTGTACAATAATGATACAATAATTGTTTAATTAATTGAGATTTCAAATAAATGATATTAAAAATATTAAAATAAATATAAATTGACTTAAATAATGACATATAAGAATTTTATAGATAACATAAACCTGTTACTGACATATTGGAAGTAATATTTCAATGTTATAATCTAGTTTTTATATTTTTAAAAATTAAAATATTGAATAGTGTCAAAATTGACATATATGATACTTTAAAATAAATAATATTTTATTAAATGATACCAAAGTCATAAAAATTTATCATTAGTCCAAATAGCTTTTATAATGTAAAATAATTAATAAAATATCCAAATGGGTTTTTTTTTAATTTTATTGTAATTATATTAACTTTATAGTGTAAAAAGACAGGTTGCCATGGTAAGAGTAAAATCGATTAACTAAAGGTTAAATCCAAAAGATAAGGTTAATTATATGACTGACACAAGTCTAAAATTAATTGGTTGAGATAATTTAGATCCATAATCATATATAATTCTAAATAAATCATTTTTTAACTATATTAAATCTAAAATAAATTTATGATAAATTAATTGTTTGAAAGTTTCCTAAAGTGCCCCTCCTCCACCTTATATAAGGTCACTTCTACATATTTTTAATTCACACCTCCAAATCCATTTGGATCGGAAAAACACAACCTATTTACCCTCCCATCTTCCCAACCTACATTATAGATTCCATACTTTGAGAATAAATCCATCCTATTGAGTTCTTTTGTGCAAATCAACAGGAGATACCCAAAAAAGAGGTACTTGTATTATCACATCTTTCAGAGTTCTTTTCTTCACCTACATCATATTTCTTTGTTTTTTCAATACCAATGTAATAACTCGAGAATATAATATATTTTGAAATTTTGTTATGATAATGGGACAACCATATTCCTCCTTTAACCCGTTCTATGAAAAACAATATCACCATATGTGTGTACGTAAGTCTTACCATCTCCACAGTGTGGTGTAAACTATTTTTCGGGTATACATTATTTATATGGATATTAAGATTAATGTAAAGTATGAAAATAATAAATATGACATAATATTGTTTCTTTATACTTTTTATTTCATCCAATTATTTACGCTTTACCAATACAGAATGAAATTGTCACCTGTGCATTCATATGGCTTACCGTCTCCATGACGCTATGAGATTCATCTTCTATATTCGCCATTCATGGATTAATATAAAAAATATATATTATTAATAATTGTGAAATTTATGATATAATCCTGATAATGTAATAATTATATATTTTTATACATATATATATAGACTTTTGTCATTTATATGTTTTCCTTCGACATGAAAATTAAAAACTGAAATAACATTCATGCATACGAACAGCTTACCATCTCCATGAATTGTGTCTTTAATTTTGTACTTCTTTATTCTAATGATTTTTAAAATATACAATACTGGATATACAAAATATTTATATCATGATATACATTCTAGAATCAATATTTAATCTATGTTTCAATGATATAACAAATTAAGACACATGTGAAGAATAAAATTAATATTACCCGAAATAAATCCTTAACATAGGATCGTTAACAGGAAGGTAATATAAAGTCATAATAAAACCATATATGGTGTTATGTATGACCATATGATTCTATAAAAGAGGTATAATAAACTTATATTTTTTATATAGGAATCTTGTGTGAGTACGAAGAGTGTCAATACCCAAGGTAAGGGAAAATTTCACAATCTCATTGCTATTAAATATTGTTTATATGTAAGCATTTACTAAGGTTTATTTATCATCCATGTACATGTTTTATAAAAATGATTTCAATTTTTTTTACTATTCCCTTATGGATGTTTAATGTCATTTTTATCCATTTTTGATATTTTATTACACGGTTTGGAATTAATCTTTTTTTTTTCATTTTCCGTATGTGATACTTTTTGAATTTTCTAGAAAAAGTATGAGAAGAATGTTTTTTATATTATAAGGAATGAATTAATTTTTTACGATTTCATAACGCAATAATAACATGACACTTATCTTACATTTTTTCAAGATTATTTTTAAAGAAATTATTTTCTTTTGAAATTTAGAGATTTTTTAAGAAAATGAAATGTTTTTTAAGAAGAAAGGATATTTTACTCAAGAATTAATTTCAAGTGTTTTATAAAAATTATTTTCCATAATTGATAACATCAATTGGTTATACTCATTCCTTTATAGGGAAATTATTCAATGTTTCCATTCATATTCTTTCTATGAATGGATAATGTTTTTGTGGAATGATATTCATGAAGCCCATTTCTCTTTCCTGGGTTATATGCTTTTGAAAATTGATTCTTTTCATGGGTTATGTTTATGATGAAATGATTATGGAACCTATATCTTTGAATAAGTTATGATATGTTTACATGTTTATGAAACATATTTAATTTCATTGTTTATGTTATTATTTTTAATGGTCTTGTGGAACATGTATGTATGATTTAATGATGTAATGGGTGAGTCCTATATCTCCCTCTAATTCACTAGGTAATGTTTTATGACTCATGAGAAAAACTAAGATGGTATTGGGAGTGAACCATGACTAATATGATGTCCATGAGAGTGAAATGTGACTACTAAGATGGTATCAGGAGTAAACCAATTCTACTATCATGGTATGTGAAGTGAACCGGCACTACAAAGACAGTATTAGTAGCGATTCCTTCGCTACTATGGAAATAATTATATGATAATGTGTTTTCCACAGTTCCATGTCTTATTCCTTTGTTATCTTCTCATGGATTATGCTATTTATTTTATTATGGATTTTTTCCTATGAATTTTAATTCACTATGCCATGAATTCTATTATGATCTTTGATATACATGGTATGATATTCTATTTTTCATGATCACATTCTAATACACTTATACTCATGTTTATGCTTATATGTCTCCCTTTTTTATCCTTACTAAGAATTTAAGCACACCCCTTTTATGCTTCTTTCCCCAATTTTTGTGATGATATATACTACATTTAATGAATCTAAGAAATTTTCTAGTCAAGAAAAATCTATTGGGAGATTATGTAGTTAATTTTTGTACTAGTGTTATGTTTCCATGTTTCCAAAGGCACTAGAACAATTACGGTCTTTGGGTGTTTATTTGTATAATGCTTTAGTATTCCAAAAAAGTTTTGTAATGTTGATGTTTTTAAAAGATTTGGTCGTGATACTTATTCTAGTTTTGATGGAATCACTACATGAAAATATTTCATGGTTATGGTCCTTAGTTACTCCTTTAATAATGTGAGCCAATAATAAAACCCTTTTCATCTTTTCAAGTTTTTATTGTAATCCTAATACTATTCAAGGAATAAATGATCAGGTTTTACTTATTGTAGTTTTGAATTATAAATGGTTGTACCTTCCTTATGGATTTATAATCTATCATTGTATGACCACTTGAAATGAATTAGAGACTTTATTATATTTTTGGAATTCTGAGGAGACGTTATATGTTGTCTCTAGTGTCTTCCTCTTAAAAGTTTTATCTATCTCACTATATTAGATGATTTATATATTATTGCGAGGTTCCTATGTGGTTTTATGTTCCCATATTATGGTTTATTTTCTTGTTATTTTTTTTTCATGTTGAAGACATTTATGCATTTATGATGTATTTAATAATCATATATCTATTTTTTATTGGATATTTTCTCATCATGAATTATGCCATGTGGTTTCTTTATCAATGAGTTATTTTTCTTTTATTGATCCACCTACCTATCCTATTTAGGTTTAGGGATTAAATTTTCCCATACATTTTCTTTTTAATTGGAATCATTTAGGCCATAGAATGTTTCATGGTGGAGAGATTTGTTACCCCCACATGTTATTGATGTTGATTATTCTATAGTATTTTATATAACATCATGTAATTTTTATTTTTGATAATATTTTGTGTTTGAAATTCATAAATTTCAAATAGTTTTTTGATTTATCATGGTAATCTATTTGTGATAGGATTATTCATATAACCACCCTAAAAGTGGTGTGATATATTGGTTATGGGGTTTTACATGCATGAATCATGTTACCCCAACCAAGTGAGTCCTCCAAGAAACAGTTTGAATGAACTTTACAAGAGAAGAATATAATATAAAAAACTATATTATTAGTGCATGGTTAATATTAATAGTGTATCCTGAATTTTATGTTGGATAGTTGTATACAATGAATCTCGCAAGGTTGGCACACAATTTCGAAAACCACATAACATTCCCCAAATCACATAAAATGTGATTTACTTAAATTTAATCATAAATTTTAATCTACCCCGCATCATATCCTATAATCCACAAGACCAGTCCTTGGGGGACCAAATAGTGATATAATACTCATATCACTTGGGTTTATCTCACATTTCTCAGATTTTTTGAGGTTTCTTAAGGCTATCTCCTCTCTTCTTTAACTAATATACTATCTTCTTCTATACTTTATATTTTCCATGTTTTTTCATTTCTCCCAGAACCTAATATTATGGTGTGAGATAGATATTGAGTTTAGGATATGTATAACCTAGATTTTTATTCTCTTATGGCTTGAAGAAAGAATTTTATTACTTTTTTTGGTATTCCCTGTTGAAGGAGAAACATTGAGACTAGATTCCCACTTCATTGAGGTGGGTGTTTCTATAATTTTAAATAATTTTTCAATTTATATAATGATTTGATTGAAAAAAAATTTCAGAATATATTAAGGCTATAAATATACTTTTTTAGTGGTTGATAAAATATTCTCATGGACTTAATTCTTTTCATAAAGGGGGTTTCAAATTGTTTTTTATGTTATGGTTAGAAATTAAATGTTTTATTTGATAATAAAGTGTTCAAATACAAAATCAAATTTTGAAATGATTTTCTAGGAATGATTGATTTCAAAAAATAATATAAATGGTAAAATGATATGTTTCACTATGTGTTTTATAATGTATGATTTCAAATTGAATTTTAAAAAAATGAATGTGACTCACAAAAAATAGTAAATTATTATTTAATGGCCTGTTTGTAACCTCATGAATTGAAATTGTTTTGTTTCTATAAGAACCTAAATAGGCCCCCTCTATTTTTTTTGATTTATGGTTGGATTTTATACATGTGGAGTTTGGATCTTTAAATGAAGGGGTTATTTTTTAGATGAGATTCAAATGTTAGTTTGAGTTATTTATGATGAAAAATGGTTCCTAATTTAATATTCCTAGTTTATGAGACACTTCTTCCTTTTCATTGTCCTGGGAAACATGGTAGCTATATGACAGAAAAAGATTTATGATATAATAGTGTGGTATAAACACCATCAAGTGTCCCTATAACATGACTTTCATCTAGGATTAGGGAATTCCCCCATGAAGTTCGTGTGAGTGAAATTAGGTGGATGATGTGTGGTTTAGTTATAAAATATGCTAATAGTTGGTCTATGGTTTCATATTATATATATGTTGAACTAACTTTATGACATATGGTAAAACCCATTACATATATTTTATTATGTGTGATTGGGAATAAATGATTATTATTTCACTCATTGTACTCCTTAGTGTTTATTTGTTTATCAAACTACCTGCATTACTTATTTTGTGATATTCCCTTGATATGTTTATTCCGGTTTGTTTAAGGATTTTATTTAATCATTGTTGATCGTGTTTTTAAAATTACATCCAATGTTTATTTTGATAAAAGTATTTTAAATCTTCTATTTCAATTTTGAGTTTTTAAAAAGGTTGAAAATGAGTGAACCATGTTTTAATTTTTAATTTTTATCAAATAAACGTTCCTTATTTATAAATTTTAGAATTTTTGTAATTCCTTTGGTTTCATGAAAAAAAGGATTTAATCCTTATAGATTAATTTATTATTTAAAAATCATTTCACGCCTTATTAATAAAATGGGAACCCTTACTTATAATATTTTTATAAAGGTAGAATTAATTAATTGTTTAATGATATACACTACATTGTATCATTGGTGGGATCCTACTAGACCTTTTTTCTCACACCCTATATACACCTTTGGTTTTATATAGTTTATGTTTTATATAAAGGTTCTAGGAATAACATTTAGTTTGAATACCATTTTCTTTTGGAGAAGTCAGGGTAATTAGGGACATGGAGAGTGTTGGATTAGGTGTACTAGAACCAATTGTTTTTACATTAGATTACATGTATATTCAATTATTTTAATATTAGTAAAATATATTAAAACACATTCTTCATTATTATTCATTATTTTAATATAACAGTAATATTTCCCATATTTATGATAACCTTTAATGGTTATAATGATATTATTAAAGATAGTTCTACTATGAGATGAAATACTACAATGAGAAATTTAGAATGTTGACTATCATTTATGAGTACTTGTAATAATATGAGACTTATTATCATGATTGTTTCACTAGGTAATCACCATGACTAAAGATTATGTGAAAAGATATCCCTTTAGAAATTATACTTGTTCTTGTGTCCTTAGATATTAATATATATGAGTTTGTGTAATTGTCTGTAGACTCTAATATTATTATTAATGCAATTCATGATTCAAAAAAGTTAATGTATTTCAAAATCCATGATGATATAGTTCATGGATAAGTTCGATACATTTGGTGAATCTTGAGTGAAGTGTTAATAATTAATATACCAAGGAAGGATTTACCCCTTTAATAATTATATATATTGATATCTTAGACCATTGATTTAAATGGAACCATTGCATTAAATTCCATGGACATGTTGTGATGATGTGTTTAATTCAGATAGTTAAATTAGTACGTATTATTAAAAATGGTTGATGACATGTGTGTGCACATCCTTGATGAGTTTTTTGAAATATTGATAATATTACATAGTATGTGTTCATGTGTGGTTTTCAACATTGATACATTAATTTATTTCTCTTTGGATCCTTGAATGATTACTGGACAGTAATCATCGACTTTAGGAAATCCCACCTAATGACAACAAGAATGAATACTAGAAGGTCACACACTAAGTGTTTCCATTGATCTCAATTAAAATATATTTTATTTTAATTATAGGAATAAATTTTATTCACATGGTTTAGGAAAAACATTACTGAAAATTTATTGATCGAACATATTCACAATGTAATAAATAATTCTGTATTCGATAAAAACAATTTATTTAATTATGTGAGTAATTAATAAATATTTTTTTCCAAACTTTGAATAGAATATATATGATTTTTAATGAATATAAAATAAATATTTTTTCACCAAAATGGGGATAGGATATTTATTTATGAATATTTAATTGATAAATAGTTATTCATGTATTTAATAAATTATGAGGAGGACATGATGACTAATATCATGTCTGAGGATAAATATTAATTTTTAATATGGTAAAATAAGATTAATCATTACACCAGATAGTGAATACCATAAAATAAAATAATTATATATGTAACTGGGTTTGATAAGGTTTATTATTTTTTTATGCGATATTTTAAAATTAAATAATATTTAATCTATGAACATATCTCTATAAATATATTATTATGTCTACTCTGTAAGGTTAATCAAGAATTAGAGAATGTTTGTGCACAAAAAATTTATCTCTTGATTCATTCTCACTTCATGGTATAATAACTTATAAGAGAAGAGGTATTCATTCTAGGATGATGTAATATGAGGCGACCAAGGAAAAAAATCCAAGATGACCAATTCTTTATGTCAGTACCCAAAAATATATCAGTTCTATTTGAAGATCAATTAACCACATGTGGATCACCACTAGAGGGGATCTATATTTGGACCTCTCTAGTCAACCATTGTAATATGAAAAGGGGTTTAGGTGGTCGAAATATTCATCATATAATGATACTAATACAAGGAAAATTATCTTTTGATGTATATTAAAGTAATTATAAATTTAATATGAGAATGGTCTTATATGGGTTTTAGGAATTATTTTTTAATATTTTATGGTACAATATAACTGTCCATGAGATTTATATCAAGGAAAATTTGTTAATGATCCATGAAATTTTAAATTAACCTTAGTGGTTACTCACCCACAAGGAAATTTGGCTACATATGAAACCTTGAAGTGGTAACAGAGTGGTCATGTTTAAATTTATAAATATTTATTTGATTTTTGATCTCTATGTTCAATAACGGTTAGATATTTCATTTATATACTATTAAATATTTATATTTGAAGTTTATTTAACATTCATTCAACATTTTAATATTTACTAATCAAGATTCCTATTATGTTATGGCCCAAGAATAGATGAATAAAGAACAAAGATGCCATAATGAGGTGCAACTTTTTTACCTGATTGATTGGGATACATGATGAGTAGCCAGAGTACATGTAGTGTACCAAAGTTCTCTACACCTAGATGTGTCATAGGATACATGATACATTGAGAAGCTATTATATACATAAATTTATTTAGGTACCATTTGTAAAAGAATCCAACATGGCACATAATGTTTTGAATTACATGTGTAGCTAGAGTACATATAGTGTAGCATACACAATTTAGTAGTGAATTTAATTCCATAAATCTGAAACAATACATATATTTTAACTATATGTGAAAGTCATCATGGAAATTTAATGGGAAATGTGATTTGTAACTGACAAACACATTGTTTAACAAATTAAATCATAAGTATGATCTATACACTGACTGAATTTCTATGTTGCATAGATAGAAACTAATGAGGAATGCACAACCTGTTTCCTGAGTACATGACTTATGATTTTATATAGAGAATATACCAGTTCAATTTTTTGGTTACATGTAAAAAAGCTAAGTGAGACATAGGATTCTGGACAAGGTCTATGGTGATTCCTCATATGTTTATACTAACTAAATAACAATTGTTGAATATTTTATTTAACTTGTAAGTAGAGACTATGTAGTCTTTTAATAATTAAAAAAATTAAATTACATTAGAATAATTGATACTTTTGTTAAAACCTAATTATGTTGTTGTAAATGAAAGTGATTTACTATATAACAATTTTTTAAAAGTATTAATAAATTTCAGATGATTTTGTTGTTATTTTATATAGTTATTGGTCAATACATTTATTTTCCATAAATGAATATATGATGGGTATCTCTAAGAGGCATTTGATTCCCATTATGATAAATGTATTTATTATTTAGTCAATAATATATTAATAACAGTGTATTTATAATACTAATAAAAGTTTAATTTAATTTTATTCTAGCTAGTATGATTTTTTATATTCACTGCATGTGTATGGATGTTTAGGATCATTGACTAGGCCTTGGTATGTGTCAGTCAATATAATTTATTTTAGTTCATGTTTTTACAATTATTTATTATTATATTTAATATTTTCGACTGCAAGTCATCCATCCTCCTTTTATTATGTAGTACCAATGTATCCAATGTTGATAATATATTTCTCTTTAACCAATTATTTTATTCCCCACACCTATTTTCAATTTATAAATATATGTAATAAAAGTATTTTCCCAAGGTATAATGAAGAGGTTCAGGATGGAATGAGAATAAAACCAACCCAGGTGGTATAAAGGTAGATATGTGGAATGTTGCAACTCATAACAAGACCTTCAAAATACGTCTTCCTCTATGGTCATATTTTTATTTATTATTTAATTAAAAATTAAACTGTTTAATAGTCTCATGATCATTTCATTTAGTTATTTATTTTTGAATCATTATTTATTTTTTAGACTCATAAACATGATCACATAATTAAATGGGCTAAAATGAAAAGTTGGAATTTAAACAAATGGATTTTTGATAAATGTTTTATAAAAACATTGTAAATAACTTATATATAATACAATTAATATTAACATGTAATTTAATTGATGAAACAATAAAATTTATCACATTACAAAATAAATCAATGATGTTAATATTAATTTATTATGCCTTCCATCTTATAAATTAAGATTAAACTATAGTTAATGTGTTGGTTTCATCCATAGTTAAGAAAAAATTCAATTATTAAAGAGTCTTAACTAATATTATTTATCTAATTAGCCAAAATTGTGTTGAATTTAAAATCTATGTTTTTTTGAATAAAAATTTCGAGTTAAATTTTGAGGAAATACTACTTAGGATTTATTGATTGGGAAGTCCACTCAGTGGATCAAGGAGATTTTATTTTTTATTTTGAAACAATCCCTTAAAAAACATTCTAATTAATTTTATAGAAATATTTAGGATGAAAAAGAAGGGAAATACAGATCATCTCAACTAGAATGTCTCCAATAATGATACATCCTCAGTTCAATGTTGAGGGACATTAAGACTTCTTAAATTAGTGGTATACTAAATAAAACTTGAGTTATTATAATGTCTGAAATAACTTGTAATCAAGTGTACTACTAAGAATATGATCTTTTATAATAATAAAATTAAAATAATTTTATTTATCTAATTATCCATGTGATCAATTTTTGAGAAAGACTATCTCCAAATTAGAAGTAACTTACAGGAATGGATCAAACACCTATGAGGCTTATTGTTCCATGAAATAAAATTTTACATTCTTGAATAATAACAACCAGATCTGCATGCAAGGGGTGTGAGTGAGGATGAGTTTTCTATCTATTAAATACTCATTATAGTCACATTCAAATTCCACATTAATGATTTCATTTATGTTTACTTAACTCATAAAGTCAAATGAAGACATGGATGCTTAAGTCCTATTCCCAAAGCTCTGTTGTCTATGTCAACAATGAGTTATACATGAATTGTTTGAGAAATCCAAGGAAGTATTCAGAATAAACCTATAGAAGGTTTTCTATATAGGCCTTTCATAGTCATATTCATAGGATAAATTAATTTCCAATAGGTTTTGTGTTTTGAGATACCCAATGAATTTCACATTGATCTCATTATATCCTCACTCCCTTAGATGATATCATATTTTATTATTAATAATAATATAAATAAAATAGATCATAACATTCTATAACTTCTCACACATCATCACCATGTTTATAGAGAGTTATAGTGAGAAAATTATTTTATCCTTATGGTTAAAAAATTAATGTCAAGATGAAGATATCGACATATAAATCTTCTTCACAACCCCCATCCAACAAGATAAGGGTTAGTGAAAATAAGAGAATATAAGGCTATTGGTTTTTAATATAGAAATATGGGTCACTGAATGAAAAATTTCACACATTAAAAGATGAAACATTAAGCTTCAGATGATTTTGATATCATGTTCAATTTATCTATTTAAATAAAAATTTTATTTGATATAGTAAGCGGTGTCCACATATGTTTTCATATAAAAGAACCAAGTATATTTTGTCAAATTTCTTACAATGAGGTAGATCTAGATGAATCCGCAAGGTCCAAACATATTGGTTTGGTTACTGAGGGAAACTAAATCACATTTCTAACATGAATGATATTATTCGTAGATTATTGGTATTTTTTCCATCTATTACAGGAAAAAACATTTTTTTATCCATATTTTACATAAATGGACTTATTTTTAAAATTGCTAATTAATGTTGATTATTTTATAAGGATATCATTTTTATGGAAAATAATATTTAAATATTTGTCTTTATGCTCAGTATTACAGGAAACAAGTAATAGAAATTGATAATGAAGCTAATTAACATGACTCATACCACACCCAACTACTAAATCACTATTTAGGATGTGTAAATGAATTTTTTTTTGAAAATTAAACCATATGGGGTATTTTAAATCCTTGGAAGTGTACCACTTATTATATTTAAGACATGTTTTGAATGGAAAATGACAAAATACTCTGTTAGTGGAAGATGTGATTTGTCCACAATGCTTCATGAATTAGTTCATTAAAAAGTGTGTGGATTACATCCAATTTAATTAAGGGGTTGTTAATCATACATCATAGCAATTTATGATGATTTTTTTGAGTTGGATATGTATATTCAATGATGTATAAGTCATATTCCTTTGAATAATTCATGAAATATAAGCATGTTGTTGAGAACTATCTTTGTTAGAATATTTAGGAACCCTACTTAGGAAATTGTGAGGAATATATTAATCAATACATCTCTGATTATTTGTAGGTTTTTTTGATTCCATCCCACCTATGTCCTCTTAGTAAACCTCATTGGAATGGTGTAGGAGGAAGGAGGAAGCAAAAAATCTAAGACACTATGATATCGATAATGAGACATCAAAGACATCCATTATCTTTTTAAAGATATAAATTTCAAACATCTGCATAAATAATAAATTGAGTTCCATCTAAAGGAACAATTAGTATTGAATATCATATTTGGTATGAAAATAAACAAATGTTTTGGTATATAATAGTGTGGAGTTGTGAAGTGTGTGTTAAATAAATTTTTCGAAAAATACATGTACCATGAGGAATAAATGGTATATTTATAGGTTATCTAAATAAAACTAAATTATATCATCCTGCGTTTTTTATTACATAAAATTTCATTACATTTTACAAATAGAGGATCTTTAAAGTCTAGTGTCCTGGAAAAAAGGTACATAATAACTGATGAAATATAAAATTATTTTAATCCTATTGAACGGATTCATGAAATTTTTATCATAATTATCATTAATATATCTCAAAATATGGGGACATTCATCAAAGGAAAGGGTGAGCATAAGGCCTAATAATGGAATACAGGGAAAACCTTTTACATGTGAACTTGAGAGAATACAATAAGAACTTGAAGAAATATCATAAAGGAATGATAAGAGTCGTATCATGATGATAAGAACATGAATAATAACTTTTAAATTTATCTATAAAATTTAATTTAAAAATTCATAATAATATCACCACACTCTATCCACAAGGTGTCATAAAAATTACCAAGGTTATTCACCAAGGTATCATAAAACTTTTCATCTCTAGAGATTAACTTCTATACCCAATAAATTGGTGTGGTATAAGTGTTAAATCTTAATATTTATATTTTTTTATGTGATAAACATAGATAATAATAAAAAAATTTATAAATAACCCAAATAGAATAAAACAAATGGGGTTCATATCAAAATTGTGATGTTTAAAAAGTGCTTAAAAAATGATTGTGTTATCATTTATAACCCATGTAAAGTGATTTAAAGTTTTATGTTTTCAATTACTGAATAAAATATATCATTTTTATGTATTTATTACCAACCATATAAATGAAATTGGATTGGGAATTCACATAAATAAAATAACATAATTTCTTGAGAAAAAAAGAGAGATTTTGAGACGAAAATTCTACAGCATAACGACTATGCAACTTGGTTTTAGGAAACATTAAAATTTGAGAGAGAAGGGGTAAAAAATTTATAAAATACACATAATATAGTATAGGGACATAATAAAATGGAAATAAGAACATGGAATGGAAACTTGGAAGATGTACGACCTAGAAGAGAACTTGAATGGGAAAAGAGAAGTTTAGAATTCCATTACCTTGAAGTGTAACTTCTAAAACTCTAGGATCTGGACCCTGAGGGATTGAGGACCCTTTGGGAGGACTAAATAGAAGGAAAAATATCATATATTCAATTTTATAAAAATTTTAATTAAATAAAACAAATTAATGGCATAGTATTTATAGTAAAAGAGAGGGAGTTTTTAATTAATTTTCAACAACACATCATCCATGGTATTTGAAAAAACACAGGATTTCCAATTGTATTTGCACATGGTTTTAGCCACATGGGACAACAAAAATTATATATTAATAAAAATGAGTAGAATATAATTTTAAATTAAATATTAAATCATATGATGTAATAAAACACACCGAAAGCTCAAAAACTATATATTTACTATTAACTAAAAATCAAAACATTTTATAAAAAACTCATAAATTTAACCAAACCTAATAATGATTTTATGAATTAAAAAATGAACACAATTTTATGAAAATATGTTTCTAAATATGAGAAATTTAATTTTTATGGAAAACACTATTTAACCGAAAAATACTAATACTTAACTAATAATTTCTAAAACAATTTTTTACATATACAATTATAGCACATTACCATTCAACATGCCTAAATTATATTTATACTTATTTAAGAGAGGTTACTATTCCATTGGTCATATTACTTTTCATAAGGTCAATATTAATATTCATAATTTATTATCCACCAAAAATAAAGTTGATCTTATCACACTTTAAATGTATAACTGATCACAAACATATATGTTTGTTTTTTTAAAATAATTTCACATTAACAATTATTTAACGTATATACAATATTTTAAAATACTGTTTTATAAATATACATCAATGAAACTAAACATCTCAGAAAAATACTGAAAAGTCATCCTATGTTTATTTTTACATTTTAAATTAAAAAAATGATGGTTATTTTACCATAATAATAAATAATAATTTTATTTATAAAAAAAGATTACAAAAAGTAAATAAGGCCTATTTATATAGCCCCTTCTAAAACCTCCATAGAACCTCTGAGTAAAGTGATCAATGGTGATAGAATATTTGGATGACTCATACAACAATGCCCAATTGGTGATTTATATCAACTTGAACTTCTCCCGTAAGATATTACGTTAAAGCATAACATGTTGAACCTTGGCTGGGGCTTGTTCCAGAGGAAATCCTAGTGACACTACCTCCTTACCAAGAATTGATATATGGGATTTTTGTGGCTAGAGTCTACTGGATGAGGCAATTGACTCTTCTTTCTGCATTAATTATTCATCATTATTTCTATTTTAAACAATAATTATAAAATTAAAAATTATTATTATTTCCAACGGTGATATTTACTAATGGTCATATAATGGTCAAAACCCAATGGTAACATTTCATTTATACTTATATATTTTTATTTATTATGACATAGTAAGACCTAAATTTTTAGGAAACAAAATATTATTCAAAAGTTTAGGTCGTTACATTCTTCCACCTTTAATAAATTTCATCCCTAAAATTTCAACTAGTTCCCTTAGAAGAAAAATTTTGTGGGTACTTTTGCCTCATATACTCCTCTAGTTACAACATGTATTTTTTATATTTTTGGTTCCTCTACATCATTTTAACAAGGTGGGTTGTCTTCTTGCATTGAACCTTGTCTCTATGATCCAAGATCTCCACCGACTTCTCCTTATAAGAGACATGATGTTTTAATTGTACCACCAATAGATTTAGAACATGTGAAGGGTCAGGTATATACTTCCACAAGAGGGATACATGGAATAAATCATGAACTTGTGTTAGATTTTTGGGAAGTTCCAACCGATAGGCCACTGCTACTACATGATCAAAGATTTCATAAGGGCCAATGTACTTAAGGATGAGCTTCCCTTTCATCCCAAACATCATGACTCTCTTCCATAGTGAAATTCTAAGAGAGACTTTATCACCAACATCATACTCCAAGTCCCTTCAATGTTTGTCGTTATAGCTCTTTTATAACTCTGAGTAGAATTAAAGTTTTGCCGGATGGCATGAAACTTTTCTATCATCTCTTGCACAAGATCAGGCCCAAGAATCTTTCCCTCAGCAGATTCATCCCAACAAGTAGGAGTTCAAAATCAATTCCCATATAGAGATTCATAGGGTTCCATCTGAATACTCGATTGGTAACTATTTTTATAATAGAAAACAACTAGTGGGAGATTTTGATCCCATCCACATTTAAATTCCATTGAGCATGTTCTCAGTCTCTCCCTATGTGTTTGAATAGTTCATTTAGATTGGACATCAGTTTGGAAATGATAGGCTATATTGAAATTCAGTTCAGAACACAGATCATGTTGAAGAATTATCTATAATTTTGATGTGAACCTTGTGTCACGATCAGATATAATTGAAAGTGGAACTCCATACAATATAACCACATTCTTCACATAAATCTTGGAATGTTGATCAAGAGAAAAATCTTCTTGATTAGAGATATAATGGGGTGTCTTGGTGAGACGATCCTCTATAAACCATATCGCATTTTTTCCTTTAGAAGTTCTCAAGAGACCAGTGATAAAGTCCATAGTGATATTGTCCCAATTCTATGCTGGTAAGACTATATTTTTTAATACCCCTTTAAGAATTTGTCACACTGCGTTGAAATACTTATATACTGGGCACCTTGTAATGTAATCAGCAATCTCCCTTTTCATATTATCCTACCAAAAATGATCACGATGGTCTCTAAACATTTTTGTGCTTTCAGTATGTATAGAGAATATTTATCTATGAGTTCCATCCACTAACTCCTTCTTTATTTATAGAATAGAGGGAATACATAGTCTTGTATGAAATTTCAGTGCACCTTCTTGGTAAATATTGAACTTAGGAAACTTCCCATATTTCACATCATAAAACTTCTTCTATAATAGAGGACCTTCTTTATGAGATTTCATGATCATATCTAGTAATGATATCTAAGAAATAATATAGGATATGGTTGATGATGTCCCATCCCTTGAATTTCCCATGATTAGCTATACTAGGTCTTTGAAAAAGGGATATGATTGGATCCTTATCACGGATAGAACAACATGGTATTTCCAACTTAATGCATCAAAGAATTTTTTTGATCATCTGGGATGATAATGAATTGTACAATAATACTCTTTAAGATGTCCCAACCATCTCCTCTATATCATGTTCGATTCCTTTTCTTTGAAAATATAATTCAAACATTGATGGTCTGTGTAACGACCCAAAGTTTCATTAATGGAAAATCCCTCTTGATCCAATTAAATGTCTCTTTATATAAAATGTTTTATAAAATTTCAACTTCTTTGGTTTTATGATAAGAGTTTTGACCCTTACTTTTATAGTCGTTGAATAGTGATAACATGATTATTATAAATATAAGGCTTTCACAAACCCAGTTTTACTCAGAAAAAGGAAGCGATGGCCTGATTCAGTAGAATTGACCCATATGAAGCCCATTTGTCAGGGCTCGGAAAAGAGGTGGTGTCATTGGGCTTCTCCCTTGACCAAGGCCAAGCTGAGCTTCACCATGTCAAGCTCGAACGAGACCGTCTATGGGAAAAGTGGAAGTTGATAGAGATTACCACTCGAGCGATGTTTTCCGAGCCACCCCAAGAGTCTGTCACCATCACACACCTTACTCTTAGGTCTTATGCGGCTGTTTTAAGGGGCTATGTAACAAATAAGTAGTAATATGTTCATGTACATTATTTTTTGTGTATAATAATGAATATAATTTCTAGTCATTTTTGATACATTGTAAATAGTTTTTAAAGTACAAGTGGTGTTTTTAGTTATTATTTAATTAAGGAATCAATTTTATTAAATTAAGGGATTTTTGAATTAAATAATATTTTAATGAAATAATAATAATATATTAAATTTATTTTTATTAAATATAATTGATCTTATAATTTTATGAATGCAATTAAAATTTTATATTAAGGTTTGAAAGCCGTTTCAGTCAAAACCCCTGAATTTTCGATAAATGTTGGTTTTTATTTTAAAAGTGAAAATTAACATACTTAAAATTTTTTTTAGATAAAATAAAGATCATTTCTGGAATCAGGATGTCGAAATTATACAATGGTGAATTTTTCATAATTTTCTGAGTCAATCAAATTTTTGGGTAAAAATTAAATACCGTTTAAATATATAATGTGTTTTATGGCATCATAATGACCCAATGGTGATGTAATAAAATACTATAATATTTATGTTCGGCCAATATAAGTTTTATCATTAAAATAAAGTGATTTTAGGTTTTTTTTACTTATTTTTCAAGGCATTAATGAACCCCTCAAGACTTATTCAACACTTTTCCTTTTTAAATTAATTTCCATGGGAGTGTGACTCACCTCCACATAAGAAACCTTATTATTTTAAGAAGTTAGGACTTGGGACTTATAAAATATTTTTTTCCTCTTCCCTTTTCCAAAAAACATGGGCAAATCCCATGGGACGGTTTGTGGATTGGATTAATTTAATGTAAGGGGACCCAAACCTAAATAATAAAGAATTCCCTCACCTATCCTATATAAACCCACACAATCTCCCACTTCCTCCTCACTAAAATCTCTTGGAGTTAGTCCAAACTCTGCCCTAATATCTCTATAATCCTCCCAAGGTGCCCCAAACTCCCAAGAAGCCTCTCACAGGGCTCTCTCAAGCCTTTGGAAGCACACTTCCAAGTACAAGTCTTTTCTTCCTTTCTCTTTTTTTGTCAACTTTCATTAAGTTGTATTGCCCTTTTAATTTAAATTATAAATGTTGGGGTAGGGTGTTTCACATCTCCCATACTTTCCTATTATTGTTTGAATGATGGGAGACCCCTTTCTCTCTCATTAAATTCCTCCCATGTACACCCGTTACTATTCCAAAATTCTGAACGGAACTTCTCTCTCTTCTTTTACATTCTAGCAATAATTTTTTATCATGAATCTATATTCCATATCAATTGTTGGGACATGTATATATATGACCTCATTACTTTACATTACATTTAAATATGACGAGTAACCCCTTTCTCTCTCATCAACCATTTTCATGAATTCTTATGTCACACCATTACGCTGCCGAAATCACACCAATTTTCTTAGTCAATGCCATTGTGTAGTGGATACCATGCCCATTTCTCCATCAAGGGTATCCACCTTTATGAAAATTTACTTTTTGATTATAATGTTTCATGTATTAATTCCACATTCCTTTATCGTGGAATAAATGATTATGTTTTATGAATCCATGTTTTATGATCCATTAGGCACACTTATGCATGAAATGAAATGTTTAAGAAGGGTGCGCCCTTATAGCGCTCCAATGCATTGGGTAAAGTATAGTATCATGATACGTCATGTGCAATGAGTTTTGACTCATGCTAATTCAAGTGCAATGAGTGTTTACTCATGATTCATGTGCAATGAGGGTTTACTCATGCTCAATGTGCAATGAGCCCTGGCTCATGCTAATTCAAGGTTAAGTGTTGTTGCCACATTTCCATGTTATGATTATCATGCTTTATCATGCCTTTATGTTCATGTTTCTTTTATGCTCTATTGATATTCCTATTGTCTAACATGTATTGTACTCGTCATGGTATTCCATGTGTACTCCCTTACTGGGCTTTATAGCTTACCCTTTTCTTATGCATTTCCTCAGGTTATCCCATGCAATGCTAAGTACGAGGGAATGTAGTGGTCATGTAAAGGATGTTTTCAATAAACATGTTGTATTTCATATTCTAAGTTTTTATGTAATGATCCTAAGACCCAAAGACACTAAACCTCTCGATCTTCTTTGTTGTATCAAGTGATTTTTTATGTAATAAATCATGTTTATGTTGTAATAAAAAGAAGGGTTGTCATAGTTGGTATCAGAGGATAGGTTTAGTTATTTTTGGGATTTGGAAAACCCTAGTAAATCCTTAGATACAAGACTAAGTATAATAAAAATATCCATATGTTTTGGTAAATACTAAGTAAGTGGTTTATCAAACAAATACATCCCTGTCTGGATACGAGCAGGTAGAGGCGGCTCTGGCACAAATGTATCCTAGGGGTAAAACCCGAAAACACCGCTTTGAGCTAGACTCGAGCGGGAACTGGTGCACGACAACGAGACTTGCTACACTCTTGGTTATGACACTCCTGGGGGATATGTTTTGATAAATTCACAATCTTCATATGAACCCTTATTAAGGGAAAAATGCCCCTAAGAATATATGTTAGAAATTAGATCATGAAAAGCCTAGATTAAAGCCTATAGACTCATGAGTTAAGGAAATAAAAGTTTATTTTTGAGTCATAAACTTTTGTCCTTGGGTTACCCTTTATATGTTACCCCTAACTTTCCTTTTATTCCATCCAATGGCCGTTAATAGGAGGACTCAGGCTAACAACCATTTTCAAGATCAGTGTGATGATTGTACTAATGAGATGCCCAATCCAATAGGAGTGGGAATCTCGAACTTTGTCACGCTTCTCTCTCAGCCAACTCATGTTTTGAATAGAAACATGGGTCAAGAGGAACGTTCAACCCCCCCTAAGAAAGAACAAGTCACTATCGAGAGCTTCATGAGATAAAGGCCTCCTACTTTTAGTGTATCATCTGATCCCATGATCGCTGAACAATGGATCAACTCCATTGAAAAGATCATGTCCATCCTTCAATGTTCTAAACAAGAGAAGGTTCTTCTGGATGCTTATCGTATGGAGGGTGAAGTTGATCAATAGTGGACGTTGATCAAAAATATGAAGCCAGAGGAGGAGATCGAGGCTTTGGAATGGAAGGAATTCCGGAAGATGTATTTCGATAAATATTTTCCACGCCCCCTCCGGCTTAAGATGGAAGGGGACTTCCTTTCCCTCAAGAAAAAAGATGAAGAATCTGTTGGAGCGTACGAGGAAAACATCACATGGCTTGCACGATACACTTTCGGCTTTGTCATTACCCCCGAATGAAAGGTTGACCACTTCTTTGGTGGGACGAAGCCTAGCTTTCGGAAAGCATTAGAGATCCGTGACTTCGACAGCTATGAGTAAATTGTCCGATGTGACCTCAAGGTCAAAATGGAGATCAGGGAATCACAAGGGTATCATGGGGATAAGAAGCGTAAGGTGGAATTCAATGCTGGTGGTCTGATGGATAAATCCAATGGTGCTAAGAAGATCCAGCACCCCACTTTCCAAAAGTGTGGAAAGAAGCACCCTGGAAATTGCCTTAAGGGGACGAGAAAATGCTTCAGGTGTGGAAGAGAAGGGCACCTAGATGTTAACTGTCGGAAAGGAGGACCCACGACTGCGACAGAGGAGATGAATGCTCCGTTCGAACATCAACGCGTTTTTCAATGCTACAAATGCAAAGAATGGGGTCATTTTGCAAATCAGTTCCCTAATCCAAGGGTTATCGGAGGCAACCCACAACCTCCAAGATATCAAAGAAGAGTTTTTCCACTACTTCTACCGAAGTGAACCCCAACAACGATGTGGTGACAGGTACGATTGTTATTCATTCAAGAATAGAGAACGTACTTTTTGATTCAGGTTCTATGCATTATTTTATATCTCAAAGGTTTAGTAGAACAATTCCAGCACAACCACAAATCATGGAAGTAAAGATGTCAGTAAGTATGGAAAAGGGGGAAATCATTGCATCCCATGAATATAAGTCCTCCCCTGTTATAATCTGTGGATTGAATTTCCTGGAGAACCTCGTCATACTCCCTCTGGTGGAATTTGATGCAATTCTTGGCATGTTTTGTCTTTCCTTATATAGAGCCAACATAAATTTTCGGGAGAGGGAAATCACACTCGATGTGGAGAATCGACCCCCGATTATTTACAAGTGTCAGGAGGAAGATGATTCTCTTTTAGCTCCATCATCTCAAGCATGGATCTTACTTCCCTATGAGAACGTGTATCTGGCTCAGATGATTGAGTCCAAAGAAGAAACCATCCTTGAGGAAATGCCTATTGTGAGGGAATTCGCGGAAGTGTTTCCCGAGGAACTAACTGGTCTTCCTCCTAGAAGAGATGTTGAGTTCTCAATAGAACTTATACCTGGGGAATTACCAATATCCAAGACTCCAAATAGAATGGTTGTTGTTGAGCTTGAAGAGCTGAAGAAACAACTATAGGAGAATCTAGATAAAGGGTTAATACGCCAAAGTGCTTCACCATGAGGTGCACCGGTCCTCTTCGTCAAGAAGAAGGATGGGTCAATGCGGCTTTTCATCGATTATCGTGAACTTAACAAAATCATGATAAAGAACAAGTATCCTCTCCCTTGAATTGATGACATGTTCGATCAGCTGTGTGGAGCACAATAATTCTCCAAGGTGGACTTTCGGTCGGGATATTATCAAGTAAGGGTGAAGAATGAAGATATCCCCAAGACTGCTTTTCGTACAAGGTACGAGCACTATGAATTCATAGTAATGACTTTCAGACTCACCAATACTCCAGAAATATTCATGGACTTGATGAATAGAGTCTTTAGAGATTACCTTGACAAATCTTTTGTAGTCTTTATAGATGATATTCTAAGATATTCCAAAACCAAGGAGGATCATGAGGAGCATTTAAAAACTATAATAGAGACTTTGCGCAAGGAGAAGCTCTATGAAAAGTATATCAAGTGTGAGTTCTGGTTGAAGGAGGTCTCATTCTTGGGCCATATCATTACAAGAAATGGTATATCTGTGGACCCCTCCATAACAGATGCAACTGAGGGATGGCCGAGGCTAACAACGGTAACAGATATCCATAGTTTCTTGGGGTTAGCTTGGTATTATCGACGACTTGTGAGAAATTTCTCACGATTGTCCAACCCTATTACCAAGCTAACTCGAAAAGGAGTAAAGTTTTCTTGGAGTGATGAATGTGAAGAAAGCTTCAAGGTGTTGAAAAGGAGGCTTATCACTGCACCCGTGCTCACTTTACCCACAAGTGGGGAGCTTTTTGTGGTATTCAGTGATGCTTTGAAGAAGGGCTTAGGATGTGTGCTGATGCAGAATGATAAAGTGATATCCTATGCCTCAAGGCAGTTCAAAATCCATGAGGGAAACTATCGAACGCATGATATGGAGTTGGCGGTGGTGATATTTGCCTTGAAAATATGGCAGCATTATCTCTATGGAGAGAAATGTGAGATATATACTGACCACAAGAGTCTTAAATATATATTTACAAAAAAATAGATTAATATGCATTAGAGAATATGGATAGAGATCATTAAGGATTATGACTATTCAATACATTACCACCCTGGGAAAGTGAACAAGGTGGCAGATGCCCTAAGTAGAAATGATCCATCGATTCTATCAATGATGAGAATTGAGAAGGATCCAATATTCTTATACTTGATGAAGATGGACGTGGGAATCATAAAGAAGGGAACATCATCAATCCTTTAACAAATGATTTCTCAACCGTCTCTTTTGGAAAGGTTAAAGTATGATCAAAAAAATGACGTGGGAATTCAATAAAAAGTGGAAGCTATCAAAAAGGGTAAATCCTCGGAGATTAATGTTAATGAAGAAGGAATTGTGCGGTTTGGGAAAAGACTATGTGCTCCATCAAGTCCGGAGCTGAAGAAGGGAATTTTGGATGATGAAAATTGTTCAAATTTCTATATTCACTCAAGGAGCACAAAGATGTATCGATATCTCCGAGAAAGCTTTTGGTGGGATAATATGAAGAAGGAGATCGCTGAATATACATCAAAGTGCCTGGTGTGTTAGCAAGTGAAGGCGGAGAGGCAGAAGTCTAAAAGGATGATGAAACCATTGACCATACCAGAATGGAAATGGGAGAACATCACCGCGGACTTTTTCATCAGACTTCCAAGGAAATCCAAAGGCAAAAATACAATCCGTGTTGTTGTGGATCATCTTACAAAGACTGCACACTTCATTTATATTCGAGAGGATTTCTCTTTGGATCAACTGAAACAGATATATATTAGGGAAGTGGTAAGGTTTCATGGAGTACCACTATATATTGTGTATGACTGAGATCCAAGATTTACCTTTATGTTTTGGAAGAGTCTTCAACATGCTTTGAATACTGAACTAAACTTCAGTATAGCCTATCATCCTCAAACTGATGGCCAATCCGAGAGGAATATCCAAACACTTGAGGATATGTTGAGAGCATGCTCGATGGATGTTAAAGGAGGATGGGATCAACATCTTCCTCTGGTTGAGTTCTCTTATAATAACAGTTTCCACTCAAGCATCCAAATGGCACCATATGAAGCCCTTTATGGGCAAAGGTGCAGAACACCAGCATGTTGGGATGAGGTTGGTGAACGTAAGCTGCTTGGACCAGAAATGGTCAAGGAAATGGTGGAGAAGGTAAAAACCATTCAGCAGCATATAAAGGAAACCCAGAGTCGACAGAAGAGTTATGTAGATAATCATCGACGAGACATTGAGTTTAAAGTTGGAGACATGGTCTTTCTATGCATATCTCCATGGAAGAAGGTCATGAGGTTTGGAAAGAAAGGGAAGTTAAGTCCAAGGTACATCGACCCCTTCGAGATTCTTGATCGTGTTGGGGCTGTGGCCTATCGACTATCACTTCCACCTACAATGGACAAGGTGCATGATGTCTTTCATGTATCCCTCTTAAGGAAGTACATACCGGACCCTTCATGTGTACTCTCTTCTGAGGTGGTACAATTGGAAGATGATATTTCTTATGAGGAGCAACCAGTGAAGATCTTAGATCGTAGAGAAAAAGTTCTACGAAATAAGACAATGCCCCTCGTCAAGGTGTTATGGAGAAACAACAAGTTTGAAGAAGCGACTTGGGAGTCGGAGGATATGATGAAGCTGAGTTACCCACATTTGTTTTAGTGTGGGAAAAGGAAAATTTCGAGGGCGGAATTTCTTAAGGGGGGAATATTATAACGACCCAAAGTTTCTTTAATAGAAAATCCCTCTTGATCCAGTTAAATGTCTCTTTATATAAAATGTTTTATAAAATGTCATCTTCTTTGGTTTTATGATAAGAGTTGTGACCATTACTTTTATAGTCGTTGAACAGTGATCACCTGATTAGAATAAATATAACGCTTTAACGAACCCAATTTTACTCATACAAAGGAAGCGATGGCCTCATCCCGTAGAATTGCCCCATACGAAGCCCATTTGTCGGAGCTCGGAAAAGAGGTGGCATCTTTGGGCTTCGCCCTTAACCAAGCCCAAGCTGAGCTTCACAATGTCAAGCTCGAACGAGACCGTCTACGGGAAAAGTAGAAGTTGGTAGAGATTACCACTCGGGTGATGTTATCCGAGCCGCCCCATGAGTCTGCCACCATCGCACACCTTACCCTTAGGTCATATGCGGCTGTTTTAAGGGGTTATGTAACAAATTAGTAGTACTATGTTCATGTACATTATTTTTTGTATATAATAATTAATATAATTTCTAGTCCTTTTTGATACATTGTAAATAGTTTTTAATGTACAAGTGGTGATTTTAGTTATTATTTAATTAAGAAATCTATTTTATTAAATTAAGGGATTTTTGAATTAAATAATATTTTAATGAAATAATAATAATATTATTAAATTAATTTTTATTATATATAAATTATCTTATAATTTTATGAATGCAATTAAAATTTTATATTAATGTTTGAAAGCCATTTCTGTCAAAACCCGTGAATTTTTGATAAATGTTGGGTTTTATTTTAATTGTGAAAATTAACATATTTAGAAATTTATTTAGATAAAATAAATGTCATTTTTGGAATCAGGATGTCAAAATTATCCAACTGTGAATTTTTCTTAATTTTCCGAGACAGTCAAATTTTTGGGTAAAAATTAAATACCGTTTAAATATATAATGTGTTTTATGACATCATAATGACCCAATGGTGATGTAATAAAATACTATAATCCTTATGTTCGGCCAATATATGTTTTATCATTAAAATAAAGTGATTTTGGGTTTGTTTGACTGATTTTTCAAAGCATTAATGAACCCCTCAAGACTTATTCAACACTTTTCCTTTTTAAATTAATTTCCATGGGAGTGTGACTCACCTCCACATAAGAAACCTTATTATTTTAAGAAGTTAGGACTTGGGACTTATAAAATATTTTTTTCCTCTTCCCTTTTCCAAAAAACATGGGCAAATCCCATGGGATGGTTTGTGGTTTGGATTAATTTAATGTAAGGGGACACAAACCTAAATAATAAAGAATTCCCTCACCTTTCCTATATAAACCCACCCAATATCCCACTTCCTCCTCACTAAAATCTCTTGGAGTTAGTCCAAACTCTGCCCTACTATCTCTATAATCCTCCCAAGGTGCCACAAACTCCCAAGAAGCCTCTCACAGGGCTCTCTCAAGCCTTTGGAAGCACACTTCCAAGTACAAGTCCTTTCTTCCTTTCTCATTTTTTGTCAACTTTCATTAAGTTGTATTGCCCTTTTAATTTAAATTATGAATATTGGGTTAGGGTGTTTCACATCCCCCATATTTCCCTCTTATTGTTTGAATGATGGGAGACCCCTTTCTCTCTCATTAAATTCCTCCCATATACACCCGTTACTATTCCAAAATTCTGAACGGAACTTCTCTCTCTTCTTTTACATTCAAGCAATAAATTTTTATCATGAATCTATATTCCATCACAATTGTTGGGACATGTATCTATATGACCTCATTACTTTCCATTACATTTAAATATGATGAGTAACCCCTTTCTCTCTCATCAACCATTTTCATGAATTCTTATGTCACACCGTTACGCTGCCGAAATCGCACCAATTTTCTAAGTCAATGCCATTATGTAGTGGATACCATGCCCATTTCTCCATCAAGGGTATCCACCTTTATGAACATTTACTTTTTGATTATAAAGTTTCATGTATGAATTCCACATTCCTTTATCGTGTAATAAATGATTATGTTTTATGAATCCATGTTTTATGATCCATGTGGCACACTTATGCATGAAATGAAATGTTTAAGAAGGGTGTTACCTTATAGCACTCCAATGCACTGGGTAAAGTATAGTATCATGATACGTCATGTGCAATGAGTGTTGACTCATTCTAATTCAAGTGCAACGAGGGTTTACTCATTCTTCATGTGCAATGAGGGTTTACTCATGCTCTATGTGCAATGAGCCTTGGCTCATGCTAATTCAATGTTAAGTGTTGTTGCCACATTTCCATGTTATGATTATCATGCTTTATCATGCCTTTATGTTCATGTTTCTTTTATGCTCTATTGATATGCCTATTGTGTAACATGTATTGTACTCCTCATGTTATTCCATGTGTACTCTCTTACTAGGCTTTATAGATCACCCTTTTCTTATGCATGTCCTCAGGTTATCCCATGCAATGCTAAGTACGAGGGAATGTAGTGGTCATGTGAAGGAAGTTTTCAATAAAGATGTTTTATTTCATTTTTTATGTTTTTATGTAATGATCCTAATCCCCAAAGACACTAAACCTCTCTATCTTCTTTGTTGTATCAAGTGATGTTTTATGTAATAAATCATGTTTAAGTTTTAATAAAAATAGGTCTTGTCATAGTCTGTGTATATATCATACTTCTCCCCATAAAGATAGCGACTCTATATTTTCAGAGAAAAAACAACTATAGCCATCTCTAGATTATGCGTAGAATATTTCAACCAAGGAGTCTTCAACTATCGAGATGCATAATACCTCACCTTATCATTTTTTATAAGGATTCACTCAAGCCCTTTTATAGATGCATTTCTAAAAACAACGAATCCTTTTTCGCTTGAGGGTAGATTTTACATGGGTTGAGTAACCAATCTCTTCTTCGGCTCTTAGAAACCTTCCTCACACTCATTTTTCTAGATGAAATTTAAATCATTTTTAGTTAACTTTGTTAATGTATTAGAATTATATGAATGGTTTTTCAAAAACCTCCTATAATATTCCTCTAATCTAAGGAAACTATGAATATTAGTTATTATTATTGGATAATGAAACCTCTATCTAACCTTTTCATATTTAGGGTCAATAATGATTATTTAATTGGTTACAATGTTCCCAAAGAAATAATCTTTCTGTAATGAATATTCACAATTTATGAACTTCACAAAAATCCTATCCTTTCATAGAGTTGGTAAAATAACCCTAAAATGATCCTCATACTCTTCACAAATTTAAGAATATGTCAGAATATTATCTATAAAAACAAAAAAAAAATCATGGTATTCATTAAAGACTCAATTCATTAAATCCATAATAATAGTAGGTGCATTAGTCATTCTGAAGAAATAAAACAAACTCATAATGCCTATATCTTGATCAGAAGGTGGTTTTTGGAATATCTTCTTTATTCACCTTTAATTGATGATAACCCGGTCAATGATCAATATTGGGGAAGAATTTAGGAACAAGAAGTTGGTAAAATAAGCCATGAAATCTATGAAGAGGGTATTTTTTTCTTTACTTTGTTGTCATTCAGTTCTCTATAATCAATTCACAACTTCATTGATCTATCATTCTTCTTTACAAATAAAACAGGGGTTCCCCAAGGAGACACACTTGGTCAGATAGACCCCTTCTCCAAAATATCTTTGAGTTTATTCTTTCATTCCTATGGATCAACATCTTCCATCATATATGGGGTATTATATATCAAATGAGATACAGGTATGTGTTTAATGGATAAATCTACCTCTCTTTCTGGGGGAGGTCCGAGTAACTCCTCAGGAAATATCTCAATGTATTCCTGTACTGTGGGGAAATTTTATACCATTTCTTCTTCACATATTAACTCCATAAAGAATTATATTGGAGGAGCTTCTAGACAATGATCATGTTGAGATATCTCTCCTTAGACGATATCTATAGGTCTCCAATTCAATACTACTTAGATTTCCTTACATTTGCGTTTCATCTTAGCATTATACCTTGAGAGCCATTCCATCCATAATATAATGTCAAATTTCTACATGGGAATGAATGCTATATTTTCTATAATATTGTGCTCACTAAAGTAAATACTAGAGTTTTTAAAAACTGATGATGCTTGGATAATCCCACTAGGAGTCTTGACTGATAACTCTACTTTTAGAAAATCAGGGATTGATTAAAAATTCTTTTCAAACATGGAGTTAATAGTGGAATACCTTGAACTAGAATAAAAAATGTTCCTGCTAGCTTTGAGAGAACAACAAGAGTTTCTTCCACCACATCATTTTGAGCTTCAACATTTACTGTCATGATAGTATAAGAACAATATTTCTCCCTTATCCTTTACTGAGGAAGATAGTGATTCTCCTCCACTTCCCTCGACTTTGAACAGTGATTAGAAAAGTGAAAAATATATCCACACTTTATGCATTGAACTTTAAGTAGTTCCTACACTAGATTCCATTTGTTTTTAGTTTTGTGAAATTGGGGCTTCAACTTACTACGACAATTATGTGTGATATTTCCAAATATTCGACACTTTTATCAACTCTCGCTCCTAAGAAGGCAGTTCCTCGAATGATTATTTCAACACTTATTACATGTGGGAAATTTCCCTTTCCTGCCTCCTCTTCCCTAATCCAATCTCCTCCCCAATTTAGTCTCCATTGATAACTTCTTATCATTGGATTTATGAGACTACTATATCTCATCAATCTCTAGTTAAACTTTAATAGCACTCTGCATGATCTCCTCATAGCTATCATAGTTTTGATATTATAGATTCTTCCATTGATGCAGTATTAGTTCACCAAATAATCTATAATAATTTATATTAGGCTCTCTGACAAATCATGAGGTTTAATGGGGATGTCTTGTGAAGTTCACCTCATATATTCCAACACATTCAATCTTCTTCTTATTTATCTCAAGAAACATCATCACCATTTTTTTTCTCATTGAACTATGGAATTAATTATTGAATAACATCCCTCGGAACTCTTCCCACTCCATATCTTAATCATCCACCCTTGGACTCATTTTTATAACTAGTTCCCCCCATTGATCATCTTCTCCCTCTAAGTAGTAAATAGCTAGGGTGACCTTCTCATGTTTTTAATAGATGAGAACAAAAAAGATCTTTCCGATAAAGCGGATACACTATTTAGAAATCAATGGGTTGGTATATCCACTGATGGTTGGTGGTAATTGAGGCATAAAGGACTCCACATAATGTTGTTCCATTTGTGGTGAAATCACACTCTCATATTTATCTAATTTATTTCCCATAACTTGATTCAGTTGGTTCATCATTCTCATGAAATATTCCATTCTTTCTTCCATCGAAAAGATGTTCGTGCATGGTCCATTGCGGTCACCATTTGTATGGTTCCTCCTATTGACTTCCATTTTCTTAAGGAATAAAACCTTAGTGACAAACTTATTTTATTTTTGAATATTTTATTTGTAAATTATTTTTATGTCTTAAAATGTCATACATAAACATATTATTCATTAACAACAATTATATTTCTTCAATAAATCCTTCATAATGATTCCTAAAAAGATAGTTATTAACCAAACATACCTCCTGAGAGTTTCAAAACAAGAGTGCATCGAGGCCCGTTTTCGCACAACAGTTCCCATTTGAGTCAATCTCAAAGCGGTGTTTTTGGATTTTACCCAAAGATACATCCATGCTAAATCCATATCCACATGTTCATATCCGGACATGGATTTATTTGTCTGTAAACCACATACTTAATATTTCAAAAAAATACTAGGATGTTTTCATATATTTAAAAATTTCAATAGGGTTGTTCTAGAGGTTTTCATATCCTAATTTTCACAAATAACTAATGTTTCCATTGATACCAACTATAGTATCCGACCTTATTATTACATAACATTTCATTAATTTTTTCTAATAGAGGATCTTTAAAGTCTAGTGTCGTGGAAAAAAGAAACATAATACATGAAAAAATATAAAATTATTTTAATAATATTGAAAGGATTCATTAAATTTTCATCATAAGTTCCACTATTGAATCTCATAACTCAGGGACATACATGAATGGAAAGGGTGAGCATAAGGCCCAGTAAGAGAAAATTGGGAAATCGGTTTACATGTGAACTTGAGAGAATACAATAAGAACATAAGGAAATATCATAAAGGAATGAGAAGAGGTGTATAATGGAAATAAAAGAATGAATAATATATTGAAAATGTGGATACATTATTTAATTTATACATTCATAAGCATATAACCAAGGTCTATCCATAAGGTGTCATAAATATTACCAAGGTTATTCACCAAGGTATCATAAAACTGATCATCTCTAGAGATTAATTTCTTTACCCAATAAATTTTAGATATATAAAAGAAAACCATTAATATGTATTATTTTTCATGTGATCCATATATATAACAATCAAACATTTCATAAATAACCCAAAGAAAATAAAAGAAATGGGTTTCGTATCAAAATTGTGACATTTTAAAAAATACATAAAAACAAGATTGTTATGTCATTTATAACCGATGGAAAGGGAATGGGTGTTTTATGTTTGTTAATTATCAAAAAAATATATCTCATTTATGTATTTATGAATACCCATATATATGAAATAGGTTCTCATATTAACATAAAGAAAATAAAATAATTTCTTGAGAAAAAGAGAGAGGTTTTGAGATGAAACTTTTACAACATAACGACTATGCAACATGGTTTTAGAAAACATTATAAATAGATGGGATAGGGGTAAAAATTTAATAAAATAATTATAATATAGTATAGGGACAAAATAAAATTGAAATAAGAATAGGTTATGGAAACCTGAAAGTCATATAACATAGAAGAGAACTTGAATGGAAAAAGAGAAGTAGAGAATTCCTTTGTCTTGAATAGTAACTTTTAAAACTATAGGGTTGATACCTTGATTTCTTGATGAAACTTTGGGAAGAATTTTTAGGAGGTGAGACTTTAATATCTTCTATGGTAATGAATTTGGAATGAAAGAAAATATTCTAATGGTATTGAATTTATAGTAAATGAGAGAGATAGTTTTTTATTAATTTTCAACGACACCTCATCAGTGGTGTTTGTAAAACCATGAAATCCACCATGGTATTTGCACATTTTTTAGACAAATGGGATAAATAATATAAAATTTTAATAAAAATGAGTTTACAATCATTTTAAATTACATATTACATCATTATGATTTCATAAAACACACTAAAAACTCAATTGTATTTTAACTATTCACCGACAAACAAACCATTTTATTAAAATCTCATAAATTCACCCTAAAATTATATCGATGTTATAAATTCTAAAATGAACTCCATTTTATGAAAATAATTTTATGAATATGAGAAATATAATTTTTATGTAAAATAAATATTTACTAGAAAAATACTATTACTTAACTAATAATTTCTAAAACAGTTATTTACATATACTATTATATAACATTACCATTCAAGATGGATAAATTAGATTTAATCTTAATTAAGATAAGTTATTATTCCATTAGTCATATTACTATTTATAAGGGTAATATTATGATTGATAATTTATTATTCACAAAAAATTAAGTTGATCTTATCAGACTCTAAATTTCATACTGATCACAACTGTACATATCCATTTTTTTAAAATTATTAAACATTATCAGTTATTTTAAGTATAAAAAATATTTTGAAACACTATTTATTTTCAATATACATCAATAATAGAAGACATATTAGAAAAATACTAAAAATTCATCCAATATTAATTTCGACATTTAAAATTAAAAAAAAATAATGGTTGTTTTACAATAATAAAAATAACAATTTAATTTATACAAAAGGATTACACAAAGTAACTAACACCTCAATACATATCCACTTATAACACCTACATAGGTCCTAAGATTATGATGCGCAATGGTTAAAGAATCTTGGGGTTGCTCGGATAACATTGCCTGAGTGGTGATTTTTATCGACTTGAACTTCTCCCGTATGCAATTATGTTCAAGCTTAACATGTTGATGCTCGGCTTGGGATTAGTCTAGAGAAAATCCCAATGACACTAACTCATTCCAAATATCTGACATATGGGATTCAAATGAACCAAGTATATCAGAAGAGGCCATCAACTCTTTATTCTACATTAATTATCGATTATTATTTGTATTTTAAACAATAATGATAATATTAAAAATTATTATTATTTCCAATGGTCATATTGACTGATGGTCATATAACATTAAAAACCCATTGGTCACTTTTCATTTATAATTAAATATTTTTTATCGATTATGACATAATATGAAATAAATTTTCAGGAATCAAAATATTACTCAATTGTTCAGGTCATTACATAAGTGATATTAACTATATCTTTCTACAAGAAAATAATGTTTTACTTGATAGAAATTTCAAAATTAAAAACGGGGATAACATATCTAAAATAGATAAGTAATTGAGATTATGAACTCCAATGTAAAGATTTATATGATTTGCCATAAGAAAAATTCAACAAAGCCTCATGGAAGGGAATTTTACAAGGACACAAGTACAACGTATGAATACAACAGTGGTATTAGAACATGAAATATTTTTATTTCTAGTCACCTTGGATGTTTACTCATTATTATTTGTTAATAACTGTAATCCAACCTATAGATAAATATTTTGTGGAATATATATTTTCAAATGGGTTGAATATTTGAATTATAAAATAGATTCCATGTACCAAAACAGACTATGAATTTTTGTATTCCTCTAGTAGATGTAATGACCATTAGTTGAAAATAGGTATTCAAAAAGAAATTGTACATGGATGGAATCTTCATTACATATAAGGCATGACTGTATAAAAAAGGGTTCAAACAACATAAAATAATATACTATGAAGAAAAGTTATTATTTGTTTATATGATTAAACATTTCAAATTTCTACATTCCATGGTTCCTTACCATGTGTATGAAAGTGGGAAAATGGATATCCAAATTTCCATCCATGGAGGGAAAATTGAAGAAGATCATGAAACAACCTAAAGGTTTTTTACTCCAAAGCATACAAAAAAAGTTATGGAAATCACTTGAAAATTTTTATGTATTAATTAAATCATCCATACCATCAAATATTTTTTTTATGAAGAAATAAATTAATTTGGTTTTTTAAAGAATTAATGTGATCCATGTTTCGAAACTAATTCTATTGGATCTCATTTAATTTCAAAATATTTTATGTTAATGAAATACTATATATTGGAAACAAGATACCAATCTAATTGATTATTAATGACTAGAATATCTATAATGGATTTTGGAAGATCAAAATATATTCTTCGGATCATTTTCAATCATGATAGATCCAAGAGATTTCTTAAACTATGTAATATTTTACAAATTGAAAAAATATAGAATAGATTCAGTATGTAACAATCCAAGAATTATTTTTTTCCAGTGTCACATGGAATTCATAATTCCATGAAAATGATTTCTCAGATATGTAATAAAATAAAGTTGATGTAAAAGAATACATACACTTCAGTGAGTTGGTCTTTTTTTATGATATTTTATATACTAGGCTTGATGATACCTATTACATAAGTGTGTTATGAAGTTATTGAGATGACCTAAGAGACTATGATTTGACTAAATTCAAGAATATCCATTTGTATCAAAGGTGTAATAAGAATATTTTTTCTATATAGATGTGATGAAGCACTATTCAATAGATGATATGTAGGTCCAACTACAAAAATGATCAAGATGACCTCCAATTGCAGTCAGGATACACCTTCACATTAAATGAACACGATAAGTGCTAGAAAACCTTAATGAAATATATCTTCATAGATTCTATAGATTATTCCTTGTAAATTGTGGATTATAAGTTATCTAAATAAGATGTTCAGAGATAAAACTTAATCTAAGATCTCGAATTGGTTATTAGTAGTAATGAACTAAACACAAATTATTATGATAATACTAGAGCAATGGATATTTAAAATGAGATAAGGTCATAGTAGTGTACAAAAAAATATTTCTAAATTATAATCTCTTGAGGGATGTGATTTCATAATGTGTAGAGACTTCATGGTAGACAAATTGGAGTATCACTTGAATAAATCCTTAACTCAATAAAAGCATGATTATTAGGTGATGTATAGAATATATAAAGTCATAGGAATATGGATATAGCCCAAGTGGGAGTTTTTTTAGTTTGTGTTCTATAAGAAAATGATACTGATTCTCCTGAAGTTTAAACTTGTAATCTTTAATATGAGATATTATGAGTACATACCTGCCTGTAGTAATTCTACAGGTAAAATTATCATATTATATTTCTATCTTTGAGTGTGTATAAAAATACTTATACTTGGTGGTTATTATTAATAAATTTCATGACTTTCAAACATTGATGTATTTCATAGACAATGAATATACAATTCATTGAAATGTTGGATATGTTGGGTGTGTAATTAGTTATGTGTTATTAAATGATAAGTGAAGGAAATATTTTCCATTCCATACATATAGATATTGATATCATATCCATATTCTTGATATAGAACCATCTCATTAAATTTAATGGGTTGGTTATAATGATTTTTTTATTTATTATAGCTAAATAAAATCATATTAACCACACAGGTTGATGAATTGTGTGTGAAAAATACTTAATGAAATAGTGTTAAAAATGATTTATTGAACAGTAAGAGTTCGTCTGTGGTTGCTGGGATTTCAACGTGAACTTATTTCTATTGGGTTCTAGGAACCATTTCTATATAGTAATCATGGAATTTAGGTATTCCAACTTAAATCCAATTATAAAACATCCTCAAGGGTCACAAAAAAAGTGTTCTTATTGATCTTAACAATATTCTATTTTAATTTCATTATTAGATTATATATTATTATCTTGACTAAGGAATAATTATAATGAAAATTTATTTATTGCAGGTATTGGAAAGATAATAAATAAATTTTTATTCATTAATAAATAATTTATTTAATAATATGAATAATTAAAAAATATTTATTCATCTTGCCTTTGAATAGAATATTTATTCTCTTTATTATATATTTGATTAAAATTTTATGTCATTAAGAAGATGGCAGAATGCGGTCTAGGGAGCGGTCCCAATGAAAATTTATTTTAGGTTCTTCTATCATTGTGGTGTTGCTGCACATCCTTGGGTTTGACTTGATCTCTAGTACACAACCTGCTGTTGGGACTCAATGGATGGATGCCTCTGTGGTAGGGAATGTGACTAGCAAGACCAACATGGTCAATAACTCCCCGGGTAAGGATGATGTCCCAAATCCCTCTTACTCCTTAAAGTCTCTGATCCTTGTTCTTTATTCTTGAAAAGTGAAATAATCATTTCAAGGTAAGCAGTCATATTCATGTTGAATGTTCTTCCCTTCCCCTCATAATGAATTCTCAGGTCTGATTTCTGAAATTGGTGACACATCACATGTTATCTTGATGTAGGATTTATTTTAAAAAATAATTTCTATTTATCATCACTCTACTATTGGACGTGTGGTGCTCTCCAAAGTGAAGAAACCATGGAAATATGGTGATCTGGTAAAAAACCTATCTTCAATTTTGGTATTTTTAATCTGGAAATGTATTCTAGTGGGGAATGGATTGTATCACATTTTCCAAAATACATATTTGATGAAGAGGGTATGGGTATTTTGTTTGGTTTCTTTTATCCCATGTGTTCTAAGGATTCAAGAATGGAATTCCAACTTCAATTACTTTATGGTTTGGAAATATATTTTTCATCTATGGGATATATTTTATGAGATTAAAGTTATCTATTAGGACCCCCACATTTTTTTATTTAGTATTGTTAATTAGTGTTCCAATTAAAATGGATAGGAATACAAAGTAGGATATTTTCATCAATTTTCCTATGGTCTTTGTGAAAGTTGATTTGAGTAAAATTCTAATGAGGAATGTAGGTTTTCCACATACAATGAGGATATGAAATTTTTTTGTTGTTTATGAAAATATCCCTTATTAATGTTTCGAATTAAAAGTAGTTTTTCATACGAAGAATTCTTGTAGGATGTCTATATCATATAAAACATTCCTTAATAGTGGTCACGGTGCCTTTATGTGTAAGAGATTTCCTAATTACAAAAAAATTATAATATATCTTCTGGGTATCCCCCTTCGAGTGAAAAGTATGTGAATACATCTTAGAATTATCATATTAATGTCGACACATTAAATGAAGATTCTCTAAATCGAAATGATTATACTCATTATATGGATACAAAAATTAGGAAATCCTCTTATTCAACAGTGAATGATAACTGATAATAGTTCTTATCTATTCCTAAAGCAGGTCAAATGGAAGATCTGGGGATTATTAGTTCCCCTCTAATTGATGTTTATGTTGGGGTTTAACATGGAGATGGGTTGGTTGAAGAGTAGGTGGGTGTACAATATATGTTCATTTATTCTCAAACCCATAGTGAGGGTAATAAAATGGAAGATTCAGGACATCTGTAGGACCTTAATCTCAATCAATATACTACTCAATTTTCACAGGTGATCCATAACATTTTCCTTTCTTAAAAAATCTCTAATAAGTGGGGGAACATCTAAGATGATGAAAGGGTGAGTGATATAACTACCCTTAAGGCTTTAAATATTATTCTTACCTCATTTAAAGATGATATCATATATGGAAAGATCAATAAGACTGCTGGTGATGGTTTCAATTATCTTCCTACTAAGACAAGGCCGTATAATGAGTACTCTTACTTCCCAAAGATCATGACCCCAAAATCATTCTCTAACGTGCCGAGAAGTAATAAAGATATTTTTATGATCCATAAATAAGGTAATTATAAATATTTGTGGTAAACTACTTGTGACTATGATTATGAAAATTATATTTCATACTATGATGTTAATTATTCTATTTCTTAGATGAGGGAAACTCTATTTGATTGTCCCCATCCGTCTCAAGTCATATTTTTTATTTTATTTTTAATAAATTTTCAGAAGCATTAAATCAGGCTGGAATTTATGGGTAATTTAATTAATATTTTTTTAAAAGATCATGAAAATAATATTTAATATTAAATAATTATTTTATATCTCTATTTATATGGTTATTAAAAAAGCACTAAATAGGACGAGTATATCATGATCGTGTCGGATAATAAATATTAATTTACAACCGAATACATTAATATTTATCATTGTTTCAAAAAGAATTGACGCAAAATAATATTAATAACATTATATATTATGAGTTTAGATAAGGTTGATTATATTTTTTAAGGATCATTTGGTAATTATTTAATATTTAAATATATAACCTAACTATATAAATAGATAATAATGTATATTAAATATATTTAATCAAGGATTAGTGTCCCATTACTGAAAATTTTTATCTCTATATTCCTCCTCCTATCATCTTGTCAAATAAAGCCCTATGGATCACTGCTCGATAAGATATACAATGGGCCCTCCCAAAAAATGATGATAATCCTAAAAAGATTTTATATGATCAAAATACTCATCAAATAATGATCCTATGACGAGGTAATAATTAGTTATATATAATTTAAATAAATTAGTTATTTAACATCCAAAAGATCCTATATGAGTCTAGTGATTTCTATGTCAATATTTAATGGGAAAATTATATTTGGTCATGATGTTTACATATGTCACATAAATGGCATATCTTAAAGGTATATTTCATTTCATTTACATTCTTTCTTTGTTTGGGGGTTTTCCATGCATTTTTGAAGGAAATGGTCGGTTTTCAAAATTTGGACCAACCCGAGAGCCCATTTCCAATTTTAAAAATAATTTTTATTCTTTAATAACTCTTTCGTTTGTCAACATTTATCACCCATTAAACTTCCAAAATGACCTTCATTTAACTATTCATACCACCAAAGAAATTTTGTCCCCTTAAAAAATCATTAACATCTTATATTTGGGTGATCAAATTAGGTGTTGGGCCAACCCGAAAGCCCATTTCCAGTTTTAAAATGTTTTTTTAATTGTTTCATAAAATATTAATTTTTTATTCTTTTCGGTGATTCCACCTCTCACATGTTCCCCCTGAACTCATTTTCACCCCCATATTCATTTTCCCCTCTTCAAAGCTCGAATTCATCCCGCATTAGGGCCGAACTTCTTCAGCTCCAAAAAACATCCTGATTTCTCAAGTAAGTTGGTTCCCTTCTTTCCTCCTCCCTTTTTCTTAGGGTTTATTCTTTGTTTATTGAATCCCAAAATGTCCAGAATCTAGTTATTCTTACCTAGGGTTTTATTTTTGAGTTTCTTGGTCCAATCCTCTGGTTTTAGGTTCAATCCTACCCCCTTACGGTGCGGTGAAGGTGCGGTTTAAGTGACGCACAAGGAGTTGGGGGTTTTGACTCTTTTGGTAGGTGATTCCATATATAGATATTGTAGAATAAATTTGAATTCTGTAGTTATGTTTCCATTATGTTCCTACTTCATTATTTGTATTGAGAAAATTGATTTGGAAATCATTTTCAAAGCGGTTGATTTTTAAGTGCCAATTTTGTGTGAAAATGAGTGTTTTACATGTGCAACCCATGTTGTGCCTTTTGGTGTTGTTTTATAATTCACAGATTGGATTTATAAAAATGTTTTGATGCTGAAATTTCTGGTTTGGTATAGTATTGGTCTCCATTGGGTTTTAAATGTGGGATTTTAGATTAATTTAATGTTCAAAATTTGATTAATTTTCTTGAATTTGTTTTATGTAACTTATAAGTGGTTTATTGAGTTATATAAAAGGTGAAAAAATGTGTAGCTACTATTTTGAATGTGTGTGAACATAATTTATATTTATATGTGAAAATTGATTTTGGTATCATGTGGTAACTATTTGATCACAATACGGGAAACCCGGGTAACTAGGTGAGCTAACATGTACTAGTACGCTAGTGAACGAAGGGGTTTTGGACCATGGTTCACTTAGCAAGTCTGACATGGATAACACTAAAAAAACTAAAATGGAGATGATTGGAGACCACTAGGTTATGGGTATGCTCCCTACTAGTGGCTCGTTCATGAGAAATAGTTTTATTATGGTTACTTTCACTGAGGTACGAGGTATTTGGGGCTCACAATTAACTAGTTCCTAGGGGTGTTACTATGCTTGTTGCTCACGGCCTTTTTGGTATTTATCTTTGCATTATGGTATTTTGGGATGTGAAAACCAGTAGATTGCATGTTTTTTAAAAATTCACTCATTCTTTAATGTTATCACCCTTGAAAGATATTTTCATTTCAAAGTTTCACATTTAGAAATAAATGGTACCATTTTCTGTTTATAACTCTCGCAAGATTTTTATTTTAGAATGCCTATAACTTGGAATCCATGGGTGATATCCTATTGGGATTAGTCTTACACCCTAATTACACCTTTGGGTTTAAGTAAACTTGATCATGTTCAACACAGGCAAAGGTAAGGCCTTGGGTGATGGCGGTTCGGGTTGCTAGTTTCTCTCAATGGTGTGGTTTTGTGGAGACGGATTGTGGGTGATAACCCCTTATCGTGTGGAGTCTCTTGGCATGTTTTTCTACTACTTTTATACACCTTTGGACCTCTTATGAATTGTCTAAACCCATATACTCAGTTCTGAATTTTATTAAGTCTTGTTTGGCATAATTTTTCAGATTTGGATTATTGTTCGTTTTTTGTTATTTTATGAATCCAGACTTGGGTAAAACATTACCAAATAAATTTTTATGATACCCGGTCACTTGTTCCAGCCCGTGGGGATAGGGAAATCCCCTCGGGCCTTTCCAAAAGCCAGGTTTGGTCCGGTTTGATGGAGACCAAATCAAGTTCGTGACAAAATGGTATAAGAGGGGGTCAACGTTATTGAGTTATATTATTATTTTGGGATGAGTCGGGCTAGATAGGAGATAGGACTGTCATGGCTCAAAGTTTTGGTCATGAGTAGGGTGCCTAGCATGTACCCCTCATGACAGACCATGAGTCACCATGGGATGTTCAAATTGTTTGTTTATCTTCACTTTTAGGTGAGACGTGTGGGCTGCAGACTGCACGTGGACATCGAGGGTGGTGAAGTAGTTGTTTATTTTACAGTTGTAATGTGTTTGTCCTATTTATATCTTATGTTATTCCTGAAATTTTCAGAACTATTGTACTGATTTTTTTCCTTGTGACAGTTTCATTTTTTAGCAACATTCCTCCCTGGAAAGCTCCCACACACCCACAAGAGGAAGCTAAAGAGAGTTCTCCTACACCACTCGATCATAGTGTAATAGAAGCCATGGTCCGAGATGTCCAGGCTCTGGGATAGGGAGGGGTTCTGGCTCCTACTCTAGCAAGATAAGATGAGTCTGGGCCCAGGAAGGATAATTCCAAGGAGTTCATGAAAAATAAACCTCCTTGTTTTTGAGGTAGCTCGAAACCTCAAGAGGCAGAGGAATGGCTCAAGAAGATAGATCATATGTTTGAGTTCCTGGACACACATGAGGAGGTCCGGGTGAAATGTGCCTCTTTTCAGGTAGAGGGTCCCAGCCGTAGGTGGTGGGAATCAGTGCTTAAATCTGGGAAGCATGAAAACATGAGCTGGAGAGATTTTAAAGCCATCTTCAATGAGCAGTATTGTACAGAGGTTCTATCCTATGCCAGATCTCAAGAATTCATGGATCTTTCCCAGGGAGATCATTCAGTAAGGGATTATGCTAACTGTTTTGCTGAGTTAGTGCGGTACGCGACTGAGATTGTTTCAAGTGAATGCTTGAATGCTCGGAAATTCGAGAAGAGACTCCGACCATAAATTTACTCACAGGTCTTCCTATAAAAGTTGGGAACTTATGATGAGGTGGTCGATCAAGCTTGTATGGTAGAGATTGATAAAAATGGGAAGTCTGGGATCTTTGGAGGGGTATCTACTATGGGCACTGGTAGCTCTACTGAAAAGAAGAGGAAGCAGGAAGAGCAGGGAAAGAATGGAGGTGGTAGTTCAGGCCACTCTTCCAGGCAGTTTTCATCAGTGGCTTCAGATGCATGTACTATCATGTTCCACCAGTGTGGGAAGACATGGCACATCCATCCAGCATGCCCTCATCATCGTAAGACCTTTTTTCAGTGTGAGGTATGGGACATGTGCATCACTTTTGTGGGATAGCGCATCTAATTAAAAGTGGGACAGGAACTGTTCCTCCCAAGGGAGTTTCAGCGTAGTCTGAGCCATCAAGGACAGAGGGATCTCAGTTTGGTGGTCGTGGCGGTAGGGTTGGATCATCTTTTGGGCAGAGCCAATTTAGGGTTTATTCACATGCGAGTGGCCATTCTCAGGTAGGGACCAGACATTTTCATGATGCATATCAGGCACCGGTGTGATCTGATGTAGGACCTTTGACTGTTTGAGGTACCTTTCTGATTGCATCTTCTATAACTGCAGTTTTATTTGATTCTGGTGCTTCATTTTCTTTTATATCTTCCAGTCTTGTGAACATTTTGAGCCTTCCGACCGAGCTTTTATCTGTTGCAATGGATTTAGTAGCACCTCTAGGTAAGAAAAAGAAGCAGGGACTTATGTGTCCGTCATGTACACTCTATGTGTCATGAGTTTAGATGGAGTGGGATTTCTTGGTCCTTGATATGTACATGTTTGATGTGATCCTCGATATGGACTGGCTGGGGTGCTTCCAAGCGCATATTGACTACTATCGACATCAAGTAAGCTTTATGGCACTAGATGTGAGCCCCCAGTTATTTCATGGAGAATGGGATCCTCGGTTGGGTCACGTGGGACCTCCACTCCCTGAGTTGGGGAATCGTGCTTATCAATTGTCGTCGCTCGCACTAAAGGATGATGGTGGTGTCTCTCAGGGTGGGTTACCTCATGTAGTGGATGAGTTCCTAGAAGTCTTCCAAGATGATTTCTCAGGCATACCCCCAGAGTGGGACGTGGAGTTCTTGATTGATTTGGTGCCGAGAACACAACCTATATCTCTCCCCTCATATCGCATGGACCCCACCAGATTGAGTGAATTAAAGATACAACTGGATGATTTGGAATCCAAAGGATTCATTCGCCCGAGCGTCTCTCCTTTGGCCGCCCCAGTCTTATTCACGAAAAAGGCCGATGGAACCCTCCGGTTGTGCATCGATTATCGGAAATTGAATAAGGTGACCATCAAGAATAAATACCCTTTGCCTCATATTGACGATTTGTTTGAACAACTGAAGGGGTAAAAGTGGTTCTCCAAAATTGACTTGCATTTAGGTTTCCACGAGCTCAGGGTAAGAAAAGTAGACATTTTAAAGACGGCTTTCTGAAGCAGGTATGGTCACTTCGAGTATCTAGTCATGCCTTTCGTATTGATGAATTCCCCAACATTTTTCATGGTGCTCATGAATAGGGTGTTCCACCAATATATCGACTCATTTTTAGTGGTATTTGTGGATGAAATCCTAGTTTATTCTGGATCTGAGGAGGAGCATGAGCACCACCTGCGGGTTATTTTGAGCAACTTGTGGGACAGTCACCTGTATAGGAAACTCTCAAAGTGCACATTCTCGATCCGAGAATTGAAGTTTCTGGGGTATGTCATCTCAGAACATGGGGTTTCAGTGGATCCTAAGAATATTAGGGTAGTTATGTCATTGGAACAACCGAGAAATGTGTTTGAGATCTGATGTTTTCTTGGCCTGGTAGGTTATTACAGGCACTTTGTCTAGGACTTCTCGCGGATCGCCTCCCCCATGACCACACTCACCTGAAAAGGGGTGAAGTTTGAATGGATCCCATAGTGTCAGGGATCCTTTGAGGAGTTGAAGAGGCGGTTGACCACCGCTGCTGTGCTGATTTTACCAGAGTTTGGGAAGGGTTATGTGGTTTATTGTGATGCGTCAGGTATGGTCCTTAGGTGTGTACTCATGCAGGATAACCATGTGGTGGTTTATGGTTCTCTCTAGCTCCGGATACCTGAGATGAATTATTCGGGCCATGACTTGGAGTTGGCAGTAGTGATGGATGCTTTAAAGACTTGGAGACACTACCTCTTTGAGGAGAAATATTTTGTCTATTCTGACCATAAGATCCTAGCCTATATTTTCTCTCAGAAGGATCTCAATCTGACGCAGCACCGTTGGATCAAGTACATGCAAGGATTTGACTTTGACATTGTCTATACCCCAGGCAAGGGTAATGTGGTGGCGGACGCTTTGAGCAAGTAGGTACCAGTGCATGCATTGAGGAAGTCTAGCGATGAGTGGAATTTAATGGGATCTTTGCCCAGATGCACTTGGAGAGTAGGGATCATTACAAAGGTACTTTCTTGGGTATAATTTAGTTGATTACCGCTCTTATGGAGTTGATTCAGTGGGAGAATCCTGGTGATGAGCTGTGTTAGCGATCTATGCAGTTGCTTCATGGTGGGGAGACTCCTTCTGATTGGTATCTGTCTCCTGGGAGGATCTTGTGCCTCAAGGGCCGTGCAATGGTTCCATTGTCTCTACGGAAGGTGGTGATATAGGATAGTTACCAATCTTAGTAGGGTCGTCCATCCTGGTTCAACCAAGATGTATTACGATGTTCGTCGCCAGTTCTGGTGGCCAAGTATGAGACGGGACATAGCCGACTTTGTATCGAGATGCTACACTTGTCAGCAGGTGAAAGAAGAGCATCAAAGACCATCTGGCCTACTTTAGCCATTACTCATTCCTACCTGAAAGTGGGACAAGGTTTCCATGGTTTTCCTTATGGGGTTGCCTCATACACCTTGATGGAGGAATGCAATCAGGGTAGTGATTGACCATTTGACCAAGTCATCTCACTTTTTCCTGATAAGAGATACAATGAAGGTGGAGGTGCTGGGCCATTTGTATGTTCAAGAAGTGGTCAGACTTCACGGTGTGCCATCATCATTTGATTCTGATAGGGAACCCCTCTTTACATCTAGGATTTGGGGAGGTCTTCAGAAGGCATTGAGATCACAGATTAAGGTGAGCACGACATACCATCCTTAGACGGATGGCCAGAAGGAGTGGGCGAATCAGATTCTGGAGGACATGCTTCACGCATGTGTGTTAAATTTCAGAGGTGCATGGGATATCCATTTGGGATTGGTCGCGTTTACTTATAATAACAGTTACCAATACACTATTAGAATGGAACCTTTTAAGGCGCTCTACGGTCGGCCTTGTCGGTCTCCTCTGTGTCGGGATGAGGTAGGTGAGACATCACTGTTGGGACCGAGCCTTGTGAAAGAGACATCTGAGAAGGCCAAGTTGATCAGGAATCATTTATTGATAGCTCAGAGTCACCAGAATTCATATGCTGATAAGAGTCGTCGAGATCTAGAGTTTTCTATGGGTATTTGGGTATTTCTGAAAGTGGCCCCTCATTTGGGTCACTGCAGCTTGTGGAAGCAGGGAAAGTTGACGCCGATGTATGTCAGACCTTTTGAGATCACCGAGCGTATTGGTAAGGTGGAATATAGGTTGGATTTTCCTTCTCAGTTGACATCCGTCCTTGATATTTTCCATGTCTCCCAGTTGAAGAAATACAACTCGGATCCGTCCCATGTGCTGAATTGGGAGGAGTTGGATATAGAGCCTGACTTATCTGTTTTTGAGCGGCCAGTGCGAATAGTGGAATCCCAAGAAAAGGTGCTTAGGGTAAAGTCTATTCCACTGGTCTGAGTTCTTTGGCAACATGAGAGTGATACACAAGAGACATGGGAGCGAAATTCATTGGTTGAGGAAGAGTACCTGAACCTGTTTTCCAATCAAGAATCAGGTTGAAATTCCAGGGTGGAAAGTCCTTCATGGTGGAGATAATTGTCACATACATGGAATATATTAAAGGTATTTTTTATTTAATTTACATTATTTCTTTGTTTTGGGGGTTTTCCATGCATTTTTGAAGGAAATGGTGGGCTTTCAAAATTTGGGCCAACCCGAGAGCTCATTTCCAGTTTTAAAAATAAATTTTGTTTCTTTAATAACTCCTTCGTTTGTCAACCATTGTCACCCATTAAACTTCTAAAATGAAATTAATTTAACTATTAAAACAACCAAAGAAATTTTGAACCCTTAAAAATTCATTAGCATCTTGTATTTGGGTGATAAAATTAGGTGTTGGACCAACCCGAAAGCCAATTTCTAGTTTTAAAATGTTATTTTAATTCTTTCATAAAAGTTTCATTTTTTATTCTTTTTCGATGATTCCACATCTCACGTGTTCCCACTGAACCCATACGAACCACCAGCTTCGTTTTTTCATCTTTGAAGCTCGTATTAATCACGAAGTAGGGCCAAATGTCTCCAGCTCCAAAAAAACATCCAGATTTCTCAAGTAAGTTGGTTCCCTTCCTTCCTCCTCCCTTTTTCATAGGGTTTCTTCTTTTTTTATTGAATCCCCAAATTTACAGAAGCTAGGGATTCATACCTAGAGTTCTTGTTTTGAGATTATTGGTCCAATACTCTGGTTTTAGGTTCAATCTTACTCCCTTGCGGTGCGGCGAAGGTGCGGTTGAAGTGACGAACAAGGATTTGGGGGTTTTGACTCTTTTGTTAGGTGATTCCATATGTAGGTATTGTGGAATGAGTTGTCTTGATATATTTCTATTTCCTTTATGTTACTCCTTCATTATTTTGATTTCGAAAATTGATTAGGGTAGCATTTTCAAAGAGGTTTATTTTTAAGTGACAATTTTGTGTGAGAATGGGTGTTTTACATGTGCAACCCATGTTGTGCCTCTTGGTGTTGTTTTATAATTCATGTATTGGATTTAAATTTTTTTTTTGATGCTTAAATTTCTATTTTGTTATAATATTGGTCTCCATTGGGTTTAAAATGTGGTATTTTAGATGAATTTTATGTGAAAACTTTGATTACTTTTCTTGAAATTGTTTTATGGAAATTATAAGTGGTTTATTGAGTTATATAAAAGGTGAAAAGAATGTGTAGCTACTGTTTTGAATGTGTGTGACCAGAAATGATATTTATTTTTGATAATTTATTTTGGTATCATTTTGTAATGATTTGAGCACAAGATGGGAATCCCAGTTTACTAGGTGGGCTAACGTGTACTAGTACGCTAGTGAACAGAGGGGTTTTGACCATGGTCCACTTAGCAAGTCTGACATGGATAACACTAACAAAACTATAATGAAGATGATAGGATACCACTAGGTTATGGGTTTGATCCCTACTAGTGGATCATTCATGATAAAGAATTTTATTATGGTTACTTTCACTGAGGTACGAGGTATTTGGGGCTCACAACTAACTAGTTTCTATGGGTGTTCCTATGCTTGGTGCTCGTGGCCTTTTTGGTATTTATCATTGCCTTATGGTATTTTGGGATATGAAAACCAGTATCTTTCATGTTTTATTAAAATTCACTCATTCTTTAATGTTATCCCCATTGAAAGTTATTTTCATTTCAAAGTTTCACTTTTAGAAATAAATGCTACCATTTTATTGTTTATAACTCTCACAAGATTTTTATTTTATAATGACTATAACTTGGAATCCTTGGGTGATATCCTATTTGGCTTAGTCTCACACCCTACTTACCAATTTGGGTGTATGTACACTTGATCATGTTTGACACAGGCAAAGTCAAGGCCTTGGGCGATGGCGGTTCAGGTTGCTAGTTTCTCTCAATGGCGTGGTGTTGTGGAGACAGCTCATGGGTGATGACCCCTTATTGTGTGGAGTCTCCTGGGATGTTTTTCTACTACTTTCATACACCTTTGGACCTATTGTGAATTTTTTAAACCCATATACTCAGTTCTGGATTTTATTAAGTCTTGTTTGTCATAATTTTTCAGATTTGGATTATTGTTTATTTTGGTTATTTTATGAATCCAAACTCGGGTAAATCATTCCCAAATGAATTTTTATGATACCTGGGAACCTGTTCCAGCCCGTGGGGATAGGGAATGCCCCTCGGGCCTTGCCACGAGCCAGGTTTGGTTCCAGTTTGATGGAGATCAAATTCAGTTCGTGACAACATCTATCACAGTTGATGAATGATCCATCAAATCCATCGAAAACCCTGATGATTACTCACCCACAAGGCACAACCATTGCATTCAAAATCTTTAGAGAGTGACCTTTGTTCAGGTGATGGCGTTTTTTTCTATGTTTTGGGTTTATTTTTCTTTTTTACATATTAGGATGTTATGTATTGTCGATGTTAGCATTCACTTTATCATATATTTTATTATTATTATTAAACATTTTATTTTAATGATATATTTTTGATGTTTTTATATTTTTTATTACATTTGGTTGATTCATGAGATTGGATATGTCTTTTTTAGTCTTTTATTTATTTGTTCATTTTTTAAAGAAATCACGTATTTCCAATTTTTGGACACAAATTACAGGATTCTTAGTCGGGATTCACCACCATATTTACTCAAATTATATGGTGAAATCATTCCATGGTTTCTAAGATGATTCGCTAGTGAGTTTCATATGCTCTTAGGGATTGGGAATTCTTATCAAGCCCCGACCCAAGCCTTGTAATCTATTTGGTTCATGGATGAAATGAGTTATTTTGTGATATGATGGTTAAAAGGGATCATGGATGAGTTGAAAATCCAACCATTTTCATCTTCTAGGAGTTGAATCGATTGTCCAAAGGGATTCCTTGTATCAATCATGAGAAGACCATGTTGTGATCCAATTTCATCACATTTTTTGAATACATTTTTATAAGTGTATGTAAATTTATGTATATATAGGTATGTGTATTTTCGTACCTTTATGTGTGTGTTTGTGTCTGTATACATGTACGTGTATGTTTATGTGGGAGTATATATCTATATATGTAAATGTATGCGTATGTATGAGTATGTGTATCTATGTGCATGCATGTGGATGTAGGTTTATGTATGTTTTTGTGTATTTTTGTGCATGTATGTGCATGTACATTTATTTAATTTCATTTGAATATTTTTGTATTTAATCATTATACAATTATTATTAATTTATTTGTAATTTATAAATTTTTTATCATCCTTTGCATTTAATTATAATATTTAAAATGTATTCATTTTAATTTCAATATAAATTAATTTATAATATTAATGAAATTTATACCATCACTATTATATAATATTTTTTAATATTTTCATTAATTTATTAATTTTTAATTTTCAATCGTTGAATATTATTTCCACTTATTCATTTTTAGTATTTATTAATACATATTTTTATTAGAATTAAATATTTATAAATGTTTGTAATTGATATAAATAATAATTATTCCTTTAAATAAATTTTAATAAATTTTAATATTTATTAAATTTAAAATTAGTAATTAAATATAAATCATTGGTATTTAAATGTAATTTTTAATATTTATTTTCTAATATTTAAATTTATTAATTTTAATTTTTATAATAATTTTCAAAACAATATTTTTATAATTTTTTTAATTGTTTCAATCTATTAGTATTTAATTATTAAATATTATTCATTTTTGACACAGATTCATTTCAAAGTGAGCTTTTGGTTCAAAATATGCATCATGTAGTTAAAATCGGGCTAGCACACTCTGATTCAATTGATACATTAGGAAAATGATTAATGATTCATTTTGGACATGTAGAAATGAACTGCATGATACTACATCAAACTATGGGACTGATATGAATCAAAGTGCATGTTTTCAATATAAAAATAACATTATAGTTCACAATGAATGCAATATACTTAATAATAGTAAATCTAAATCAAATTATATGGAGACTTTATGATAATAATACATTACTCATTTTTGACCTGTAGGAATTAACCTGATATAAATGTAAAACATTATGTGACGGATGGGACTCAAAGTGCATTTTTAAATTTAAAAGTGATATTTTACCCCATAACAAGCACCACATTTTTAAAATCAATAAATAGTGATTTGATTATCATGATACATTATGTAAATTATTTTCGATTCATGTTTGACATATATATGGAATCATAAGCTAATTTTATATATGTTGTGGTCATTATGAATGGAAATTTTTGTTTTTATATAAAAGTGAATATTTAGTTTAAAATACACCACATAGTTATAATAAGGAAACATGATCCAATGATTTTGATAAATTATAATAATAAATCATGATTCACTTTTTATGAGTACGAATGAACAACACAAATATCCCACACATAATGTGGCCAGTATGACCCAAAGTTCATGTTTTTTTGTATAAAAGTTATATTTTAGTTCACAACACACATCACATTATCAAAACTAATAATATACACTCAAATTTTATTGATAATGTAGGAAAATGGATTGTGATTCATTTGTGACATGTATGAATCAATCACACATTATTCGACACATTGTGTGGCCTATATGACTCAATGTGTGTGTTTTTATAAAATAGTATTATTTTAGGTCAAAACACACATCATCAACTCTACAATGAGAAAACAAAATTTTAATATCAGGAAACTTACTAAAAAATATTAGATATTCATTTATGATATATAGGACTTAACCAAACATCAAGTTGAAACAAATAGTTTCCAGTATGACTAAAATGGGTTTTTGAATGACATTTTAGTTAAATAACACATAAAAACTCCAAAAAAAACATCAAAATGTCATCATACATTAGGGAATAGTTCATTAATTTATCTGTGATGTGTAGGAATTAACCTCATATCGATTTGAAACGTGATATAGCCTATATAACTAAATTTATATGTTTTTATTTAAAATTAAATTTTAGTTTAGAACATGATTCACATATCAAAACAAAGAAAATATATTCATAGTTTCATGATATATTAAAAGTTATCAATAATTTCATTTTTGACATATAATAATTAACAATACATCTATCCAATTTAATGTGTGACTACTATGACAATTTTTTTTTGTTTTTTTGGTTAAAATTTACTTTTCAGTTCAAAACCCATGTAAAATAGTCAAAATAGAAAAAATAAAAATGAATTTCATTGATTCATTTTGATGTGTAGGAATTAATACCATATTAATCTAACCAAAAGGCAGTTCATATAGATGAAATTGAATTTTTTCATTTAAAAAGGAAATTTTAGTTCAAAACTAACTTTACATTTTCAATACAAAAAATATTGTATTGATATATTTGAGAAAGACCATAGATTCATTATATATGTATATAAATTATTCACCCATCAATACAAAACACATTTCTACCCATTAGGCTGAATGTGATGCTTTTTTTAAATGATATTTTAGTTCAAAACATGTGACACATACTCAAACCTCATAAAAACACATGAATTGTATTGATACTTTGATAAAAAACCAAGTCATCTATGATGCATAACAAAGAACAACACATTTATTTGATACATTGTGTGGTTGGTAAGATTTTCAGAGAACAGTTTTATTTTAAAATAAAATATTTGATCAAAACATGTGTTAGATATTAAAAAATATGTTTCAAAACTCTGATCATCATGACTCTTTAGGAAATATATTAATAAATCATTTAAAATTTTATGGAATTAACAACATTTTAGTCCGGTATATGGTGTCTATGGTATGATTAGAATTGTGTGTTTTCATTTGAAAATGAAATTTTAGTTTGAAACACACATCACATGTTAAAATATTAAAACACACTTGTATTTCTAGGATATTTTAGAAAAATATCAATAATTAATATGTTTCATGTTGGAATTAAATACAAGTCAATTTCATAAATGAAGAATCCAATGCACATAAAATATTATTTTTCAATTTAAAAATTAAATTCTATTAAAAAACAGGTGTTTCATACTCAAAATAAGACATAAAATCTTATAATTTCATTAAAAAAATAAATAATATCTAATTATTAATTTTTGACATGTGGGAAGTGACAACATATCATTGTAATTCAAATTTATAATTGATTATATAACATTATAGTTATAATATTTTTATTTTTTTTAATTATATGTGTTTTTATTAAATGAAATTTTTTATTATTTTAGGAACTTTTTTTAAGGAGGAATAATTTATTATTTTATAAAGAATTCTATGAGAGTTTTTATTTTTTATTAGATAAAATTATTTTATATATTCAATTAAATTTTAAATCAATTAAATTATATAGCATTGAAAATCAAAAACATAATATTTCAATTGAAAATATAATGAAAAGTAAATTAAAATATTTGTGTTCAATGTAATGCTTGTACTATAATTGTAGCTATTTGTTTATAAATTTAATCTACTACTACATAATTCTACAAAATATGGAGATGAGTAGTAGAAGATAGGTTCTATACCAGACTAAAACCCTCCTGATATATTTTTATAGGCCAAAAGATACATGTGTAGCACCTGATTATTGAACTTGGCTTGAGATGCCAATTTAAATTCCTAATGGACATACTCATTTTTTCCACACACCATTATTCCTTGATGACATTCTTCATCACCTTCATCTAATATTGAATAAATCCAATCATCCATAACCGCTCTCATGACCACTAATCTTGAAGTCTTTGTTATTGGACCACACCAGATCACCACCCATTCATATGTGTCACTGATTATAATCCCTCACCAAATTCTAAAAAAATAGCGGTCATTAATCCATGAAATTATTAGAATCCACAGATACGTTCATGAGTTTAAACATCCAAATACAATTCACATTCCATTCCCCACAAATATCCATGCCAACTAAAATATAACAGTACAACATCATGAGGGATAAAAGCTTCAACACATGTATTTCATACATCATTCCATATGTCTAACATCTAGAGGCCTAAAAGCTTGTCCACATGTATATATATATATATATAAATTTAACTAATACCCAACCCATGCATCTTCATGCCATAATAATTTAATTACAGATTAACATACACACTCTCAAAATTTTACATTCTTAAAACCTTTAGATAAATTCAATAAAGAAAGTCAATGAAATGTATGATTAAATAATATTGGATACATAAAACAAAGGAAAATAATAAATAAATAGTTGAACATTGTAATTTACATTTGATTGTCTTATTCAATTTTTCATTTCATCTTTCATTGATGTTTTTTGAAATAATCATTAATATCATCTAATTTTGAAGCCTCTAGGATAAATTTAGGGTTAGAATCCTCAGCTGTGTCACATCACAATAGATATAATTCATGTTCTAAATGTATTTGAGTAAAATTTAACCCCATGTTCATAAAATAAAAGGATGTAATGATTCATTAGTTTGAACATTTGGAATTCAGATTCTTTAATATGTTACATAATTTATTGTCCAATTCCATTTGAATATAATAAAAATCATACTAAAATGAATTTTTATTCAAAAAAATTAATTATGAATAATAAATTATGTTGAAAATGTATTAATTTTTAGTATATGCACATAAAAATTGAGAAAAAAATTAAAAAAAATTGAATCAAATCTTCAGAGTATATTTAATAGTATCGAATGATCATAGACCAACTATAACTGGAGAATAGTTTGAATAGTCATTGTTCATATCATTAAAAACATTAACTAATAAATCATATAGAGAGATTCAATATAAGAAGGGAATGAAAAATAACTGTAAGTTTTCTTTAATACATAAATAAAATCATAATCAGATTGTTAAATAGAAATTAGTTACACTTCACGAAAACATTTGATCATATCAAAAGACATTAGTTCGATCTATTCAGTTTTTTCTTTTGAACTACATTCTAAGACCATATGATGTTGAAAGGTCTAATAAGATCAATTATTTTACTTCATATATGACATCAAATCTTTCATAATTGAAATAATGTTCGAAACATCTCTATATATATTATGTTATATAATGTCTCTATTAAAATTCACATACTTAAATATGATAATGATGTGATAGATGAAAAATGTAACCTAATTGAAGTCCTGACATGTAAACTATCGATGGAGGCACATATTCACCTTTTCAACATATACCTATATTTTAATTTCGAAGCAATAAAATACATATGACTATAATATACATATAATAAAATGAAATGTCTGAATTACAAGCATAAGATAATAACTTAAATTTATAAATTCTTATGTCATATACTTAAATAAAAATCATAATACAATGGAATATTTAATTTTAAATAACTAAAATTCATAAAAACATGCATCCACATAAAATAACCAATTATATTATACATAAAAATGACCTATAAAGTAAGTTATAGTGGTGCAGAATAATTGAATACAATATAAATATTTTCAAGGACAACAGTTTTTATATTAAATATTTTATATCTACATTAATATTAATACATAATGTAATTTTCATCCTAGATCTAAAATAGGATTTTATACAGTGTTTTCAAAAAACATTTAAATATAATAAATGCATGCACTAACTATTAATTTATGGTGTCGATTATCTAACATTTAGATACATAAAATTTGAAATAAATCATTAAGAAATAGTATTTTATAAAAATTTAATTAAAATTCATTGAAATAAATTGGATTAATATAATTTTAATGCTTTGATTTAAACTCATCTAAATTTTGTTTTGGGGGAATTATATCCTAAAAATTTTAAAAGGAGGGTTTAAAACCCTAATGGTGATGGTTCTATTAAAAAACGATTGAATAATGAATCTTTTAATATGATCCCATTTTGCAATTGAATTTTTGATATGAAAAATTTGATTAAATTTTTTCTGTGATTGTGGTTTATGGAGGAGATTGGTGGTATAATGAAGTTGTTGGGACATACATATTAGTGTATAGGGTTAGGTGATGACATTTCTAGGGGTTTTATAACATTATTTGTTCAATGATAATAAAAACAATTATATAACATGGTAAATCATCATGGGTTTCTTTGAGTTGCATGGAAGAGGGATGGATGGTACTAGAATGAATGGGTATTGATGAGGCATCAGGGTGTGTATGGGTGTGTTGAAATGTTTGGGGTTCGAAGAAAGTATTTTTTAAAATGGATAGCTATATGGATTGTTTATTATTATAATTATATATACTTTATTTGTATTTGGAAGATAAAGAGTTGATGTTGGTTGATTTAGAAAGGGGGGAAAATGTAGGTACATTGTATATACTAAAATTTCCATCATTACTTGGTCAAGGAGAAAGATCCATGGGCACCTGAGGTGGATATTCTAGATTATACCCACTAATATTTTATCTCAATTTCATACTGTATCTTCTATATTATATATTTTTTTATTTTCTTGTCCCTCACCATCATGGAAAGAGACCTGGGAGGTCTGTTCTAAGATATAATGAAATTAGTTTTATGGTAGCTTATTATACTCCATATAATACAATTGCCATTAATGAAATTATTTTGAAGGAGGTTTTGAGAGGTCTCCCTTCTATATTTATATTAATTATTGATGTTTTGTTCTTCTGCTTTCATATCATAAATTTTGAGGGTCAAACTATTCTGAACATTCTGAATTTAATCATCCTATTAATTTAAATGATATACCGATATTGTTAAAAAATATTTTAAACATATAGTACTACAATTAATTTAATTCACTTGTACAAACATATATACATAGATTACAGATTATATTTAAATGTTTTGTTAATATAGAATCTCAATATACCTGAAATAAATTATTATATAACATTGAATATGAAAATAAAATTATTCAACAGCATGATGAAATTAGACAAGAGGTTGCATCTTAAGGAATAACATGTAAAATAATAAACAACAAATAATTTATATTGATTAATAAAAAACATTGAATGTTATTAAAAATATGTATCAATGACATACATTATGTTCTAAATGTGTTCATGTAGACTAATGGAATGTGAAACTATACTGCCTCCCTGTACAAAAAGATTCAACATTATGTAGCAATCTAGTATTACCAAAATCACATACCAATCCTCTGATTGAATAAGTGATAATTAAACCCAATCAAGCATCTCATCAATTGGAACTCAGATGTAATCTAGCCACACAAATGGGTTTCCTTGAAAGACAGTGGTTCCCTGGACCACTTCAACAGTAGTGAACCATCATGGTCTGCATCAATCCCCTTGGATGCCTGAACCAGAACCCTTGGAATTTTATTGAACATGTTGTGTGGGATTCACAACAAGATGAAACAAAGAGGAAAAATATAAATTCACCATAGTTGAAGAAACCTGTAGTAAAGAGTAGACCCACAATGTAATGAAAACCAATGTGAATAAAAGAAATAATTTTATGGGGAAAATTAATGAAAAACTTGGATATCATCAAAACAAAAAGAAAAATCATTATTACCCTGATTTATAGATCCAATAATTTTAGATTATATTAAATTAAAAAAAATTATATTACAAAACCTTATGTTCATACAATAGAAGAAAAAATTTCATTAATTTAATATATTATATGTAATAATATATATGATGTATGATAAAAATTATATAGATTCCAAGGTGGTGTTAAAAGAATCTATACAAAAAGTAATGAAACTAATAAAAATTTATGGATGAATATTTAATTAATTAGGTGGATAGTTGTATTGATTAACAAAAACCCATAATAAAATTTTATAAATTATAGAAAAACCAATAAGATATATTCTATAGTTATATATATATATATATAATTAATGTAAATAATAAATATTGACTTATCACTATGAATTTTTTTTACCGTGATGTTTTTAAAAAAATAAATTCAAAATATTATTAGAATACGTTAATTAAAATATGTAATTTCATTTATGGTTAACATATTATTTCTAACGTGTGATCCAAATGAAATAAATAATAATGAATGAAACAGCGATATATAGTCTATCAATAGAAGTTGTCTGAAATCATGAATTTTTTATGAAATCGAATGAGTCGTTTGAAATCATTATATTAATATAAAGAGGTCATTAATATTAAAGGAAATTACATAAGGACGTATTAATAATAGGAAATTGAGATTAAATGAAATTTATTATTGAGATATTATCATTTTTGTACAAAAAATATTTCGAAATAGATTTGGATAACTAAAAAATTAAAATAAAAAATAGAAAAGAAAGAACATACTAAAATAATCATATTTTAATGAAAAATTATTAAAATATGTCATGGAATAGAATCATAATATTTATCATTATAAGAATAGCCTATGGTTATGAAAAGGTGTTTTGTCTTGTATTGATATTTGGTACACAAAGTCAACTAAAATTACATAAGTTGATAAGAATAGATATAATATCTAAAATGATAAATCATAGAAAAATTATAGAAAAATATTATAAATAAACTATTTACTATTATATATGTTTTCGAATATTATAGTACATGCACATATATCATAATTTATAACATAATGTATAAAAATTCCAATACCTAGATCCTGATGAAAAATATGTTATCCTAGTTTTTGTAGGCCATCCACATAGTGAAAAGGTCATTAACTGGAGTTGTGGAATATAGAATCCCAAGAATATCCTACTAGTAAATATTTGGATACTTGAGAATATAGGGATTTACAAAATAGGTGGTGGTAGAATTTAGAGACAAGGGACACTCATATAAGAGAATATCATTAGAAGTTTTTTAAAATGGGAAAATATAAATCTATTAATTTGTTTAAATAACATCCTCTACATGAACTTTTAAAATGATATGATGTTGTAAGGGGTAGGATAGTGGATTTTCTTAGGGTTCTTGGATCAACCACTACTTTAATGTTGTGGGAATCAATATCTACCTTGATGGAAATTTTTGTACAGTCTATAAGAAAAAAATAACAAGAAACATTTCTACAATGTAGAATATAAAATAATAAAATAATAAAAAATAATAGGTTATATTTTTCAAAATATGATAATTACTTTAGAAAAATACCTTTCATGTCTCTATATTCTATAATAAAAACCACATATATTGGCCCCACAACACCTCCAAGATGTCATGCCACCATTAGGATGTATCCATCAAAGTATTTTTGTAAAACATAGGTGTGTGGAATCCATTCCAACTTAGAAACCCAAAGTAAAGGATGAAATGATCCTATGGTAAATTAATACATTGAGATTTATAACTTCTTTAATGTAAAATCACATATATCCCCATAAATATCAATAGTTAAATAAAATAGAAAAATCAAATATGAATTTATCAATATTAGTAGCATAAACTAATAAATTAAGAATACAATGAAAATTGAAATTGTTGTTTTTTATGAAGAGGGTGATAGTAGCTTTGAGGAGGTTATAAAGATACGACCCCTTCAACGAAAATTTTGGGTGGCTAGGAAAATATTTTTGAATTTTTTTGATGTAGTTGAAACAAATGAATATCAGAAAAATATTTTATAAAAATTAAATAATTCAGTTATAAAACCTATAACCTAGATTTTTATTGTTATATGTTTTAATAACGATACATGATTGAGATTTAGGAATTTAGAAAACTCGTACGATTGAAGGTCACTAATATAGATTGGTAATTTTATAGTGAATAAAATTTTCATTTTATAAAACATTCAATCACTATAGAAGTATACACATTTTTTGGATGAATAAAAATATATTATTTACAAGGAATCTTCATAACTAATTTGTTATTGTGTAGTAAACCATCATAATTATGATTTATAATTGTCTTTGGATCATTACAACCAAAAATATTTATTAAAAAATATAAGAAATTTAACAATGGTACCTTTATGATTAAATATAAGTCAATGAAAAAAAGATTAATTCATCATTGTTTGAGTTTGGTCATGATTTATTAACTGAATTATAGGATCTACCATGATATATCCAATCTTAATCTCGCACCAGCAACTAGATCAGAGTAGATGAGCAGTGAGATGAAAATATTATTAAATGGTATGGACGGATCGAACCAAAACTATCATAAATATGATTTAATATCATTTATATAAAACATGATAAGGGTGAGTATCCAATAATATATACAAAATGAATTATGGATAATTGATCAATTCCCATGAAGCATTCAAAATTTTAAAATCAAAAAAATAAATCTAAATTTTCAATGGATGGAGAAGAGATGAAGATCCAGTATACTCGATATACATAGTTTAAATACCAAAAAAGAAATAAAATTTAAAAAATAATAATTAAAAGAGAGGGACCAAGTATTTTATAATTAAGAAATCGTGTTGGGGGACGAGTCAGAGGCCGAGGCGAGGAAGAGAGGATATCATGGTATTGGGAATATATTCAAGGAAAAGGAGGGGAATAGGTGGAGGTGGAGACCAGGCTGGGGGTGGATGTAGAGGCTGAAGCATAGGAGGATGTAGATGGGGAGACTGACGGAGAAGAGATTATATTGTTAGTGGATATGTAAGAAGATGATTTAGAGGAAAATTCAGAGGTGGAGTAGATGTTCGAGGTGGAGACCAAGGTAGATGTGGAGGCAGAGGTGGAGGTAGAGGCATAGTTGGATACTGAGGTGGAGACTGAGTCCATGGAATGAGGCCAAGTCGGTGACTAGGGAAGAGAATGAGGTTGAGGTGGAGATCATTTTGATGGGTATGACAAATGTTGTGATGATGAAGGTTGAGGATTTGGAGGTGAAGTTGATGGAGGAGGTGATGCTGGAGGCAGAGACCAAGGTAGAGGCAGAGGTAGAGATGGTATCAGAGGTCGAGGTGAAGGAGAAGGCTAAGGTGGAGACTGTTGTGGTGGAAGAGATGAAGGTGGAAGAGAAGAAGGTGGATTCATAACCAGTTTTAGGTAATTAAAAAAATTTCTAGTGATAATGTGTACGAATATAAGTGAATAGATCAGCATGAATTTTAAGTGTATTGAGATATGTAGGGAGTGAACATGGTAGGATAATTTACCTAGTGGAGACATGTGCTTGGTATGTGACATAATTTATTATAGATAATAATTTTTTTAATTAATTAACTTTTTGTGTTTTTTTTATTACTTATGGTATATTTTTGAAAAATTTCCATGTAATAAAATTTTCATTTTATTGATGAAAATGACAATAATATAAAATATATAATAAATATATTGTAAAATATTTATATTATATTAAATGCATTTGATTGTAAATTTAGAATTTATATTTCATAGTTTATATATTAAAAATAGTCTTCTATAAACCGAAATACATTAGTTGATGTACCAATGATTAAAGTAAACCAAACACACATGCACAAAAATCACAATAGTGGTTCATGTGCCATTCCTGCACAAAGGGATCAACAAGAAGCCAATGAGACCTATTTTCTCTTCTGCTGACTACATTTTCAAAAGCAGTAAACTTTTGTAATATCCTGAATTTTTTATGATAATAAAAACTAATATTTTTATAAATTTATAATAATTTTAATTGAGAATTTATTATTTCAATAAAAACCAAATAATACATATTTTAATAGGGTTTTTGTAAGCGTAAAATCCAAGTTATAATTTGAAAGTGCACTGTTATTTTTATATTGTTATGTGATGAGATAGTGAAGGATTTTTTGACCCGTAGAGCCTCAAGATAGACCAAATATAGATATTACATTTATTATAATACATGAAAGTGATTTATAAAAAATTGTTGAATATCTCCCAAATAGTGAAGAATATGAGTATCCTGAGACAACCGTTAGGTCCGAAGCATGGTATTGACCCCAAGCGATGTATAAATTTTGTTATCATTGGACATTTGGTCAAATCCCTTCCCATGATAAGTTATTTAATTGTTTTATTATATTGTTTTTCCATAAAAAAATCATAACTCGAAAATGGTGCGTCATTTAAGAAATATTATACCATATTTAGGTCTGATATATGTGTTTTACCCTAAGAATTATAAAAGATTTGAGAGAAATAGATGTTTGGTTAGATCACATGAGAGGATAAGTAATTAAATATTGTTATTATGTTTTTCTCTGAAAATTATTTAATATATTCTAAATGATGTGTCGAATGAGAATTTGGATACCACTATTTTTTCTAAGACATAGGGTTTACCATAGTTATAGAATAAATATAACCTACATAGGTCATTTGGTAAGGTGCTCGTTAATTTATGTTATTTAATAGTTATATTAAATAATTATTTGTTTAATTTAATAATTAGTCATTTTTATTTTCCATCACCCCTAAAACTTTTCCCACACCATTTTTGCACCTAGGGTGTTTCAAAAGCATTGGTTTTGATACCATTTCAAACTATTAAAATTTATTTTTCTTAATGGGATGAAACTAATGACTCCACCATAAATTTTTAAGTGAATTGGTAAATTAAATTGGGATATACAATTCACCCACTATTTACATGTTTTAGGGTTCTAAATGTTCAAATCTATCCTGCATTATTCTTTAATGATTCCTTCCAGTCCATATGACCCTGGATATAATCTTTGAGTGAACAATAAAGGTATAAGAATACATTTGTGGCACACAACCCATTTTATGTTCCTCCTTGGCTCTTTTATTCCCTTCTTGATTGAGTATTTTTGAACCACCTACAAATGAGGTTTTTCTAAATTATGTACATTATTTATTTTTTTATTATTTAATTGCATGAAAAAATAATAACATAAAATAAATTGTTAAAAATATATTATGATGAGATAGTTACTCTAAATATCAATAAATAATTATTGTGTGAAGTCATCAAAAAATAAATAAGAAGAATTATCAGATGAGAATTTCATCAAATTATAGAAAGATAACTATAATATTTATGCAATGATAATTACATAGAATTATCATAAATTTCTAAGAGATTATTTCTTTAGAAAATTAATGGTAATTGTGCATAATTATTAAATATAAGTATAAATAATTATAAAAATAAAACTTCACTGAATAACTAAGGAAAATTATAAATGTTTGTGCTGATATAAAAAGATAGTTTGAAATTTTTTTGGAGAGTTAAAATATTATCACATGTAAAATTTTAATTTCTAATTTAAAAATTTTCTAGTTGAGGTAAAATATTATCAAACGTAATACATTAAAATAATAATTTGGAAAAACTTTTTGGAGAGATAAAATATTATCACAAGTAATATTTTATAATTAAAATTTTAAAATTATCCAGTATAAATCCAATATCATCACGTGTTATATTTTGAAACAAAAATTTGACAATTTTATAGGATAGATGAAATTCTATATCATTAAATGTTTTGAAATGATAAATTGAAAACTATCCAAAAGATATAAAATACTATTGATGTATTATTTTAAAATGAAAAATTTAATATTATCCAGAAGAGATAAAATATTATCACATAAAATATTTTAAATAATAAATTAAAACTTTTCTAGGAGAGATAATTTATTTTATTATGAGACATTTTATTTATTTTGAAAATAAAGTAGTTAGTTTTGGATTTAGGGACCATTGGTGAACCATGAGTGTTGAAGATTTTTTATAATAAGGTTATGAAGATGTGTTCTTGACAATTTTATTCTCCCTTTTTGACATTGCATACACTATAGGTAGAAGCTTTTTTTTATTACCTTTTTTGGGTTTGTTTAAATATGTTTTTTAAGCATGATTATGTGTAGACATATTTTGATGACCATGAATGATTATGATTACGTGTTGGTGTGGGTGTGTGTATCCCTTAGATTCGTATATTATACTTTTTTCCATGTGTTTTGTTTTATAATTCATGTTCGATGTTGATCACATATATTGTATATAATACCTTAATCGTGATTATAAGTTTTTCTTTCTTGTGTATCCTACCATTCTATTGGTTTTTTGTTGTTGTATTGTTCTTAAAAATAATGGAAAATAGACCATTGAGACGTGTATATCCCATTGGGGGTGAGTGCTCATGATTTGTGACATTAATGATTATAGACCTATGCATAAGATAGGGATGCAATGATTCCTTAGAGATGTCGTGTGATACCCTTGATGACTATCAGATTCCAATGGTTATGTTTCTCAATTCCTAGGGGATGTTGAGTAGCTCTTGATGCCCATGGGATGTCGGGATCCTGAATTCCATGATGAGTAGTGATACATAATTTCATGATCACATGATTCCAAATATCATGATTTATTAGCCCCATCAGTAATCCCTGACTATTCTAAGACCATGATTATCCTCCAATCATGGAGAAAAATAAGGTATTTCTAGGGGTTTGTAGCATCTTGGTTAGAATACGACCACTCGACTTTAGATTTTGTGTTACTATTCTAGTCCCACAATTATTATTATTATGGAATACAATTTTATACCTGATAACATCATGTTAAGAACACACATGGTAGTGTCGTACTGAGTTTTATAGTCACACAATACTCAGTAATGTTTTTTATGCTTGTAGATTTTATGAGGGATCATATAAAGGGAAAGTTCCTTGTGACGGACGACTATGTAGTGGAGCATGGTTCTAGTTAAAGCATATTATGGAATCCAAAGGCCCTACTATTTATCTATTTTTTTATGGCTTAATTAACTAGTTTTTCTTCCCCACAACGAGATACTTTATTTTGAGTGTAGATATTTCAATACAACCTATATTATGGTTCCTATCTGGTAGAAGGAACTCAAGGTTCATTTGGATTACATGAATAAGAGGTGATTCATAAGGCAAAAAACATCACTATGGGTTTCACCTATTCTCTTCCCTAATCAAGAGGACTGTAGTATTTAGATATGCATTGATTACCAGAAGCTAAAATAGTTTATGTTGAAGTACCAATATTGATTTCACATGATCAATAATATTTTTTATAGGTTATGATGAGAACGATTATTCTATTTGAATAATATTTGGTTGTGCTATAATCAATTGTGAGTTAGAGAGAATGAAATTTTAAAGAGTTCATTTCAAAGTAGTTATGGATAGTATGAGTATATAGTGATTACATACAGGATGAAAAATTCACCAGTAGTGTTCATAGACCTCATGATTAAGATCATTCCCCAAAACCGGTAATAATTAGTTATAGTGTTTGTAGATGATATCCTCATATACTCATTTATAATTGGGAAAAATTATGGAAACCTCGAGATAGTTTGGAGTACACTTCAAGAACATCGGATTTACAATGAACTTTTATAATGTGACTACTATATTTGTGACGTGGATTTCCTAGGCCATGTGGCTTAATATAATTTCATATCCATATAACCAAATAGATTTTAAGAAGTTATTTCTTATACATGTCTTTGAAATGTGTTAAATATTAGGTGATTTCTTGTTTTTGTAGAATATTTATGAAGGTTTATCAAGGACTTATCATGGCTGTCACCACCCTTGAAAACACCAACCAAGAAGGGTGTGAACATAATGTTGTTAGACAAGTGTGTAGTGTTAATAATAATACCGTGATATATCAGGAATTGGTTTAGGAGTGGTGAATATTCAAAGTGAGAAGGTAGTAAATAATGGGTCTTCCCAGCCATGACCCCATGTGTGTAGATACTATTCACATGACATGGAGCTAGCTCCATTGCTTCATGCACCAATGTGATGGTGAAGATATCACTTTGGTGATATATTTTTTTCTTATACGGATCATAAGAGATATTATTATATATTCCCATAAGGGTACCTAAAAATAAGAAATAGGTACTAGGTTGTGTATCCATGGATGTTAGAACTTGAGATGATGTATCCACCTAGAAAAGGTCATCTCATTTTAGATACTTTTAGCTATAAGACAAAGACTGGTCAGGAGCTTGCAGAGAGGAATTTAGAGGAGTAATTAAAATGTTGAGGTAGTTTCCCGACCAGTTGATGTATTCTTATGAGGATAATGGATCTATGATTTGGTATCCTTTTTGAATCATATCAACACATGTGGACTGGGTGAAGAATGGTGAGGAATTAGACCATGAGTGTCACATGATGAGGGAACAACTGGTTGGTGGTGACTCGATACCTAAATGGTTGATGGACAATGATGATGATCATGTTATATCAGGGAGTAGTATTCCCTACATCTATTAGTATGGAGATGATATGTGATTACAATACCTCTATATGGGTAGTAAGTTATGTAGTGACCAAGATGTATCATGAATTCATGTGGTAGTTTTGTTGGCCATTGTTGAACCGAATCATTGATGTTATGTGTCCTACTGTTGCACTTGTCAAAGGGTAAATATAACAACCCATTCTTAACAGACATAGAAATGAAACAATTTTTGTTTAATAATTAAATCAATACACAAAAAATAATGAAATAACATTTTAGTTTATTACATTTGGAATCATGGAAACGTAAACTCTGGTACATGAGTGAGATACATTTTCTCCCACTAGTTTATTCAAGAATAAAACCCTTATTAGACACATCATTATAAATACATAAGTTCATAACCCAGGGAGGGAAAATAGGGGGGATCTTTGATGACAAGTAATTGCAAACAAGGGATATATGTTATCATAAACCTGAGCATATGGTATGAGAATGTATCATGACATTCAAACATCATACCTACATATCAAAGATCAAAAAAATGGATCATGGAATAATGATCAACACCTTATAGGGAATCATTCATATGTAGATCAATAGAATAATCCATTAATGTATAACATTTGAGTAAGACAAGGAATTTTTGGTATACACATAAGAATAAAAAATCATATATTTATGATACATACCAAGACATTCCTAGCATGTTAGTATTTGGATCGTCACTTATGGACATAATTTGATATTGGGATAAAAACCCTTATACCCACTTATTTTTGAACATGGGATACAAACCATGTACCGTATTACATTAATTCTTGGCCTACAACCCGTTCACCCTCTTAATTCAGGCTTGGGTTACAAACTATGCACCCTCTTACATTCATTCTTGGGATACAACCAATGTAGTTTATTATTTTCTTTATTGGGATAAAACCTATGTACCCTCTTGTTTTCTAGCTTGGGATACTACCTGTGTACCCTCTTACTCACTGGCATGGAATACACCCCATGTAACAACTTTTTTTTCAGGATTGGAATATAACCCATGTACGTTTTTATTTTCTTGATTGGGAAACAACCCTTGTACTTCTTTTTTTCGGGCATGGGAAACAAAACATGTACAATTTGGGATCATATAATATTTATAATTACCCAATTATTTGGAAGGAGATATAGGTCCCACCCATACAGTAATTAAATAATACATACGTTTTCCCCAAAACAATAAAACTTTCAGCATATCAAAAACCATAAAAGGGTTGGTTTTTGTAAATATAATATCATAAACCCATGAAATTAAATGGGTATCATAAAAAAATAATAATATCATAACCTATCGATAATATATAGGTTTCATACACATTTCATCCAAGAATAACCATTTAAATTAATTTGTATTCATAAGTATTTGGCATGGTATAACCCCTGGAAGAGATAGTGGTTTCCACAATATTAAGCCATCAAAAAATACCATTCATAGAAATAATATGAATGGTATCCTCGGATCATTTCCCAATTCAAGTATAAAAATTTTAAAAGGAGGTCATCATAGGTTGATAAGGATTTTTAATGGTTGCTAAGAACATTTTTTTTTGAAAATCACTTTATAAAATGTATAAAATTTTCAAAAATTAATTTCCTTAAAAAAACACATTGAAAACATATAATGGAATCATAAAAAATGTTTTAAAACTCTTATTGAGGGAAAGATACATTTCGACCTGAAAAATAATATTTAAAACATAATGCATATTAAAAAACCTTATCATTTAAAGTACATTATAAATTTATAAATAAAGCTTGAAAACAATTTTAAAAAACGTTTTCCTTGAAAACATAAGAAATAATGTTGATTTTTTTCTAAATACTGTTTTTCTAGGAAACATATAAAAAAAATGAAAACATTTTGAAAATGATTTTCTATGAAAACTTATAAAATAATCTTGAAAATATTTTTAAATCCATTTTACTTGAAAAACTTTAAAAAAGTATAGAAAACATTTTTGAAAATAATTTTCATTGAAAACTTATAAAATATTCTTGAAAACATTTTGGAATCACTTTTTCCATGAAAAATTATAATAGAACCTTGAAAGAATTTTGAAAACCATTTTTATTAAAAAATATAAAATAATATTGGAACAAAATTTTTAAAACAATTTTCTTTGAAAACCTATAAATGAAGCGCAAAATAATATTGATTTTTGTATAAGATATGATTTTAAGGAACACAAATTTATGACCGAAAGGAGAAATAAATTTGTATTTCCATAAAAATTGTTTCTTAGTTATCTTAAGTAAAAAAGACTATAAGAATTATACCATTACGTAGATATAAAATGAAAATCAGTAGGGATTGAAAATTTATGACATTTATTGATAGATGGATCATATTGATTTTATCAATTGAGGCGTAATCATAAATAATCTTGATAAATGATGAGATTGAAGCTACAAATAATTATCGCATTGGAATCATTAAATCATAATACAATAAAAAAATAACATTATAAGAATAGTAACTCATTTTTAAAATAAAGATATGGATCATATATACTATATATATTTATAATCCCATCATTAACACATTCAATGTAATATGTGAATGAATAACATCACTTTTAGGAGGTAGTAGTCCACACTTCTACAAAAGAAATTATCATAGTTAAGAAAAATTGAAATCATGAAGGTAGGTTTTATAAAACAATTCTATAATGACACATAAATCATAAATATCATATATATTATATAAAAATAAATTTTCCATCATAATTCCCAACTATTATTGTTAGTAAAAATATGAACAACATCATTTTGTGAGGCGGTAGTTTGATGTACACAAAAATGATATGTTTGTTACCCATATGATGGATGTGTGTGAAAGTGCGTGTCTATCCCTAATAATTAAAAAATATCAATATATTGGGGATACTGAGGTTATTATCTATGTTTAGAAAAAAAATATTTTTGGTGATGGAGAATGAAAATAAAACAAAGGAGATTGGAGAAGGATGCTACCTCTTCTTTGGGAAACTCCTCTTGATTTGCACCAAAGGGCTTCCTTTAAATTACTTATTCCCAAAGGTAGGATTATAGAATAAAGGGATGGAATTTAGGGGATTATTTGGTCATAGTATGGATTAAAAAAAGTGGCTTTAGAGGTGTGATGACTGGGAAGAGTGAATTCCTTCTTATAGTAGATGGGGAGTGGAAATCGTGTAAATACTGAAAGGTACGCATTAATTGGAGGTATAACCTACATAATATGCCTAAAAATTTAAATCAAAATGGAGGAAAGTTAAATTATGGTTTAAATAAATCTCTACCACACAAAAATAAGTGAGTTTTTATAAATCAGTTCCTTAGTCATTATGTTCCTTTATATTTTTCATTTTAGTTTTTTCATTTTAGTAACTTTTTAACCATGATATGTAATTTAACCATTAAGAGTAAAATAATGTTATATTTGTTATCAAATATAATTATAATAAATTATAAATATAATATCTAATTTAAAATATAAAAATCACATTTTTGTTGGAAATTAATTTTTAAACAAGTGAATGTAACCTGAAAAAACACTTCTTTAACCCAAATTGTGCTAAAAACGTTTTTACTCTTTAGGGGTATATAAGTTTATTTTAAAAGATACTTTGGACAGATAATATAACATATTTTATATTTAATGACACTAAAAAAGTTCTTGGAATATGGTAGGATTTTAATTAATTTTAAAACTTTTAATAAAGTATAATTTATTTTAAAATACCATTAATTTCATTTTGGACATTATTTATTTAATTTTAATGTAATAAAAATCAACACATTTTTTGAATTAAAAAATATTAATTTAAAATATATCTAACATTATATATTAATAAACAAAAATAATAAAACATATTAATTTATTAATTTTAATTTACTTTTAATGTTATTATCTACATTTATTTTTTCTAATTATTTAAAAAATAATCCATGTGTCACAATTTATTAAGAGTTTAATGAACATAATTAATATTTAAAAATTAATTACAATTCATTATGATAAAAAGAAGTCATTATGATTTTAATAATTTTTTTAAAATTCAAATTATAGATGAAAAAAAATTATTTTAATACTGATCTCATAGATGTGGCAAGAAAACATATTTTTAAAGTAAAAATGTTAAAAAGTTCACTAAGATTTAATATCTAAATTCAATATAAAAACTATTTAAAATTACATACAATAGATAAATATGTTTATAGATGTTATATTATTACATTCAAAAATACATATAATATAATTTATCTATGTAATAAATTTAGATTGAAATTTAGTTTTGAATTAATTTTTTGTATTTTTCACTATTCCTCCAAATATAAATTTTATCATAAAAATATAAAAATTAACCCCAATATAATTTTAAAACTCAAAACTCAAATATAATTTTTATATTATCTAACTAAAAATAAAAAAGTTTGTAAAATTATTTTTTTTATTCACATAAAATCATAAAAATAAATTCTTTTAAGAAAATAGTATTTTTAAATGTATAAAGGCTTCACTGAAAATTGAATGTCCCATTATTAATATGATATATATATATATATATTATAAATTATATTTAAAAATGAGACAATACAATTCATATTACTATTTCTAATTACTATGTTATAACAATCACCTTTCATGAACAATAACAATAATATGTTATTTTATAGAAATTTCGTGTTGTGTGTAAAAAAAAGACAAGTTGGTGTAGTCTGTAGTTGAGGTATAACATGCTATAACATATAATACAAGACACAATTAGTTATTTTGTATAACATAAATTTATATATAGTGTCGGGTGAAAGAAAAATATATATCAAAATATGACATAACATAAAAATAAATAAATCGCAAAATATCATGGTGTTAAATTTTATTCCCTTAAAATGAATTTCATCCTCAAAAATATTCTAGGTTATTGAAAAATTAATACATTAATGTTCCTTTCATATAATACCAAATCATAAAAAAATAACACTAAAACTTCCTTTAAATTAGTACTGTTAGAAACATGATGGTTACCCAAATTAAATCATAACTAGGTTTCTACAAGGAAGAACATTTGTGAAAAGTGAAAACATGGATATGGAATATATATCCCCCTTGGTTTCGTGTAAGTAACCCGTAATCTATTTATTTTAATTATATAATCTGTTTTAGTGAATTTTGGGAGGGTTTGGAAACCTTTTGGAATGTTTTTGGGGATTCTCTATAGGTTTGTGGTTTGAAAACTGTTTGTGAATATAAGGCCCCGACCTTAAAACATACTTAATATTGAATTAAATGAATAATTCACGTTGAGGATCTTTTCAGGTTTAGAGTTTTAGAGAATTAGAACATAACTATTACATCTCAAAAGATTACAAAGTTGTCACTTATACTAAGTTTCCATAATAAAAAAAACTCTTAAAAGAAACATGTCTAGTTCCATGTTTTATATAGCATGACATTCCCTTGATCCCATCCTTGACCTTATTCCACATTAAGTCCTGTGAAAAACATTTCAAAAAACTTGGGGTGAGCATAAAAATCTCAGTAAGGGATACACAAAGAATGAAAACTATTAGTTTTTCAAACATCAAGTAAACCATGTATACTCTATCAAAGTAATACTTTCACCTTCATGAAGTAGTAAAAACACTTCACTGAATAAAGTATCATTACTTACCTTTTTGTAACCAAAAGATTACCATAAAACCCGTATAAAGAACACATAACATATATAAAGGTAACTTGGGACATAAACATACTTAAGTGGAATAACCATACGGTCGACTTCCACACATATCACTTAATGGAATAGCCATACGACCAATTTCCATACATACATAATGGAATAGCCATACGGCCGAATTCCATACCCAATGCATTGGAGGTTATAACATAACCACCCGTCCTGGTATTCACGGCACCACCCGTCATATGGTTTATCACGTAACCACCCGTCAAATGTCCAAGTACCAATATAAAATCATAAAACATAAAACCAATATAAAGGAATGATAACATTTCCTCATTTCAATCACAATATATCATAATAGAATCCTTTATCAAAACCATTTTCAATACCAAAATACATAAAAGAGTATATGTATTTATTTCATTTTAAAAACATTACAGCTTGTTGAGGAAGCCAAAGACCAAATAATACCCGCAGCGGCGGAAAAAGGTCGTTGTCACCGCATACGTTAAAAAAAACATTCCTTTTTGTCGTTTAGTAAAATTCTTTGTAGAAAAATATTCCTTTTGTATAAAAGTAAAATTCAAAGGGGTTTATACACCGTATAAAAGAAAGTTGTGTATAAAATTAAATATGCCTCAATGAAAGGAGATTGAGACGAAGTCCCATACCTCGGGTCCGACTTGACTCGATCGTTTTTTAACATCCAGAATAATAAACTTGAGTTAATTTATACTTGATTAAGAACCTTTTTAAAGTTCATTATTCCTTTTATATCACTTATTGCCATGTTATAAACATTATGTAACCATTTAAGTTAATAATGTTTGTTTTGTAAATATTTGGTTCTTAAGTCGAATGTGGACTTCTTACAATTACATGTTGTTCGTGTGGTCAAAGGTTATTTTTATCCAGAATAACATTCCTGATTTGGATATCATATATATCATATATATCAAGCATATACATGTATTTATAATATTACATAATCATTTAGAGGTAAGAAATGAAATGCACCGTTCATGGAGACGGTAAGTCGTACGTACGCATGAACTCTACTTTCATTTCTATTTCGTATTTTATAGAATGGAATAATAATGATATAAGAGTATATTATAATTTCAGTATAATAACATATATAATATCATTAACTTTATCCTTTACACATCCCATATATGGTATTAACGAATCAAATCACTTTCAGGAGGCGGTAGTCCGCACTTCCTAAAATGAAGATATCGTGTTTACCCATAATGGAAACAATAATGGTATGCCATAAATGATAAATACAGAAGCTTAAGGAAAGAATAAACATATTATATATCATATATAAAAATAGTGACATCATAATGGCCACCTTTGAAGGTGTTAAATGAGTATTGAACAATCATCGTTTCGGGAGGCAGAATTTCGCCATCCACGGAAACCGTATGTTCTTTAACCATTTGATGTAGTTGTTTGAGAGTGTAGCTTGAATAAATCCTATAACAACATCATAGTATATTGAAGATACTGGTGTTGTTACAAAATACGTAAATAAAAAGAGTTTAGTGGGGTTGGAGAAGCAAAATAAAAAAAATGAACAAGAGAGAATGAATTACCTTTAAAAGTGTAACTCCTTTTGATTTGAGCCTAAAGTCTTCCTTTGAAAGGATTATGCCCAAAGGGAATCCTCTAGGATGAGGAGAGGTATGTGGAGAGAGTAAATGGGTAGGGTATGGCCGAGCCAAAGGCTTGAGGAGTGTGTGAAATGAGGTATATGTGGGGGGCTTTTATAAGAGGAGAGGAGGGGCACTTTTGGAAAGTAAAGAAATATTACTTTATTTGAAAATGAGTTTCGGATTTAAATGGTCCCACATTGAAATAATTCGAGGATAAGGTGATGAGGGTTCTAAATCTACCCATCTAATAGGTTTTGGACATGTGTAGGTTTTAGATATTACATTATCTTTCCATTTTATTTAAATCGTTAAATAATGAGGTCATCGCTGCATCATCATGATGTCATAAATAATTTAATTTATTTAAAGTCTAAAAATTATAAAAAAACTACTATGATGTAGGAAATATTTTTATCTTTCCAATGACTATTTATAATCAAAAATCTTATCTTTTTAACCCCATGTAAAAATTGTTTTCGTAAAACATATGATGTTTGTGTCATTTTTACTTTTACATTAAATAAAACGTTATTTATGTCATTTCCCAACCAAAGTGGCTCCATGGGGTCCCCAAGTTGACCCATGGCTTTTCATGGTCGTCCATGACACAACCAATGAGGGTAGGACATGTTTCAATCTCATCTCAGTTTATTAAAACATTATTTTTACCTTAAACTACACTAATTACCACTAATCGCGATTAAAAACTTAATAAGTTACTATTCACCAAAAAATTATTCTAATCTCATTGAACCACATTTTAATTCTTAATGACAACCATGTATGTCGGATTTTTGAAATTCAAAACAAAATGATGGCAAAATTTCATTTAAACGGAAAATCAGTTTTTATAAGTACCACTTAGTGGTTTCACTATTCAACAAAAATTGATGTTTTTCAGAAAATTACCAAAAATTCACCCTAAGCTATATTTGATATTACGAATTCAAAAATGAAGCCTATTTTACAAAATTCAAAACATATAAGTCACATTAATTAATTTAATAATTAATTCCCACTGTCAGAGAAAATAGCGTGTTTTTATGAAACAATAAGTATCAAAAGATTGACACTAGTTTAAGTCTGATTTCAAAGTGAAATTAATTCCAACGACCAGTATTGGATTTAATGGTAAAAATATTTTCTAATTTCACTTTAAAAACAATTTAAAATATAATCTAATCATATAAATAAATTATATTAAAAAGAGGTTTTGAATTAAAATACAACATTTTACACTATTCATTAAAAAATGAACTTTATCGGAAAGGTACCAAAACTTTACACAAAGTAAATTTTGATGTCCCGATTCTAAAGAATAGTTATTTTTGGTCCAATGGAATTTATAAGATTTATCAAAACTATATTTAATGACGGTTCGCCGTCAAAAGGTGATAAGTGAACCCTTAGTGAAAATTAGGGTATAGATGCCTAAAATTGAACTCTTTCCGTATTTTAAGCCTTTATCTTTTATTGGGTAAATTTAAAAACATTTAAAAACATATATAATCATATTTTAGTTATTTCTATCCATTCCCGCCAGTACAACGACTACTTGTTATCTAACATTTAAAATAATATTATTTTATTACTTGTGTGCAACGTATGTTTTCAAAGAAACTCATCGTTGCGTATCAAGTACGCTATCGAATGTAGAAACCCCTTTTAATTAAAATTAATATTTAATTCGTAAATATTAATAAATATGAAAATTCTTTATTCTTTAATTACCTGGGATGTTACATCCTTCCCCCCTTTTGGGAATTGCGTCCTCGCAATTTTATTCACTTATCAAAATAAGTGGGGGTATTTATCCCTCATAGAATTTTCAGATTCTCACGTTGCCTCTTCAATCACATGGTTTTTCCACAAAACCTTTACCTGATGAATCACCTTATTCCGTAACACCTGCTCCCTGTGGTCAAGAATCTGGACTGGTTGTTCTTCATAAGATAGGTTCTCCTCCAGCTGAACTACCTCTAGACTCAAAACATGAGATGGATCTGGCATATACTTCTCATTGTTGAAACATGAAAAACATTGTGTACCTGAGATAAACTCGGAGGTAAAGCCACTGGGTAAGCAACTGATCTAACTTTCTCCAGAATTTCATATGGTCCAATAAACCTTGGACTCAACTTTCCTTTCTTACCAAATCTCATCACACTTTTCCAAGGAGAAACCTTGAGAAAAACATGATCACCTACCTCGAAAGATAGATCCTTCCTCCGGTTATCCGCATAACTCTTCTGCCTTCTCTGAGCTATTCTCATGTGCTTCTCAATCAACAGAACTTTTTCAGCCATCTCTTCTACCAATTCTGGTCCCATCAGCTTCCTTTCACCGACTTCATCCCAAAATGCTGGAGTTCGACACCGCTTCCCATATAATGCCTCAAATGGTGCCATCTGTATACTGGAATGAAAGCTGTTATTATAAGAAAACTCAACCAAAGAAAGATGTTGGTCCCAGCTTCCCTGATAATCCATCGAACAAGCTCGTAGCATATCCTCCAAGGTCTGAATTGTTCATTCTGACTGCCCATCTGATTGAGGATGAAAAGCTGTACTAAAATTTAATTCAATACCCAACGACTTCTGAAGGCCTTTCCAAAAGTTAGATGTGAACCTGTGATCACGATCAGATACAATGGAGAGGGGAACTCCATGTAACCTGACTATATCTTTAAGATACAAACGGGAAAGTTGATCTAAGGGAAAAGTATCTCGTATATCAAGGAAATGAGAAGATTTAGTCAAGCGATCAACAATAACCCAGATTGCATTATTACCGCGAGATGTCCTCGGTAATCCCACAACAGAGTCCATGGATATGTTTTCCCATTTCCACTCTGGCATTGGTAAAGGCTGAAGCATCCCTTTCAGTAACTTTCGCTCCGCTTTAACCTGCAGACAAGTCAAACACTTCACAGTAAAATCAGAAATATCTATTTTCATTCCATCCCACCAGTAATACTCTCGCAGATCTTTGTACATCTTAGTACTGCCAGGATGAACTGAAAACGGGGAACTATGAGCCTTACATAACAACTCATTCTTCAACTGTGAATCACAAGGCACACATAATCTCTTCCCAAACCTCAAAACACAATCATTATCAATGTTGAATTCAGGCAACTTACCTTTCTGAACAAGCTCTACCTTTTTCTTCAACTCACTGTCTCTCTTCTGTGCTTGCTTGATTCTGTCTGATGGAGAAGATTTCACTGATACCTGAAACAAAACAGAAGAACTTACTACACCAACAGCTTCTATGCTAAAGTTCATCAAATCCTTAACCAAAGGATCACGTTCCACACGCAACATTGCTAATTAAGCATTACTTTTTTGACTCAAAGCATCAGCCACTTTATTTTCTTTTCCCGGATGGTAATGAATTGTACAATCATAATCCTTGATTAATTCCAGCCATCTCCTCTGTCTCATGTTCAATTCTTTCTGAGTGAATATATAATTTAAACTTTTGTGATCAGTATATATCTCACACTTTACTCCATACAAATGATGCCTCCAAATTTTTAAAGCAAAGACAACAGCAGCTAATTCCAAATCATGTGTAGGGTAATTTACCTCATGAGTTTTCAACTGTCGTGAAGCATAAGCAATTACCTGATCATTCTGTATAAGGACACAGCCAAGTCCCTCCAACGAAGCATCACTGTATATAACAAACTCACCATTCCTGGAAGGAAGTGCCAAAACTGGAGCATTCACCAATCTTCTTTTCAATTCCTGAAAACAATCATCACATTCTTTTGTCCAGATAAAATTAACACACTTCCGAGTTAGCTTAGTCATTAGACTAGATAACCGTGAAAAATTTCTAACAAACCTTCGGTAATAGCCTGCCAAACCAAGGAAGCTACAAATCTCGGTTACATTTGTGGGTATTGGCCATTCTTCAACAACTTTTGTTTTAACAGGATCAACAGTTATGCCATCTCTTGAAACAATGTGACCCAGGAAAGAAATTTATTGTAACCAAAACTCACACTTGCTGAATTTTCCATATAGTTTCTTTTCTTTTAAGGTTTTAAAAATAACCCTTAATTTTCTTTCATGATCCTCTTTACTTTTAGAAAACACCACAATATCATCAATAAAAAAAACCAACATTTTTCACCTGATTCAACTGAGCCATCACTGTAACAAACTGTTTAGTTCTGATTCTGACCATCTCAGGATACTGATTTGAAAGGTCATTTCCCTTTGTATGCCTTCCAATAAAATCTTTTCTGTTCCCTCCATGAAAAACCATTCTAAACATAGAAATATATTAGGCGAAGCAACATGGTAATCCGTAAATGCTATATCATTTCAATCATATTATAATTTAACACTTTTCTAACTCCTAATGTTGTCTAAACCGACCTTTGATACCAACTATAAGGATCCGGCCTTAAACCTTGCTTAATATTTAATTAAATGAATAATTCACGTTGAGGATCTTTTCAGGTTTAGAGTTTTAGATAATTATAACATAACTATTACATCTCAAAAGATTACAAAGTAGTCACTTCTACTAAGTTTCCATAATAAAAAAAACTCTTAAAAGAAACATGTCTAGTTCCATGTTTTATATAGCATGACATTCCCTTTATCCCATCCTTGACCTTATTCCACATTAAGTCCTGTGAAAAACATTTCAAAAAACTTGGGGTGAGCATAAAAAGCTCAGTAAGGGATACACAAAGAATGAAAACTGTTAGTTTTTCAAACATCAAGAAAACCATGTATACTCTATCAAAGTAATACCTTCACCTTCATGAAGTAGTAAAAAATCATCACTGAATAAAGTATCATTACTTACCTTTTTGTAACCAAAGGATTACCTTAAGACCCATATAAAGAACACATAACATATATAAAGGTAACTTGGGACATAAACATACTTAAGTGGAATAACCATACGGTCGACTTCCACACATATCACTTAATGGAATAGCCATACAGCCAATTTCCATACATACTTAATGGAATAGCCATACGGCCGACTTCCATACCCAATGCATTGGAGGTTATAACGTAACCACCCGTCCTGGTATTCACAGAACCACCCGTCACATGGTTTATCACGTAACCACCCATCAAATGTCCAAGTACCAATATAAAATCATAAAACATAAAACCAATATAAAGGAATGATAACATTTCCACATTTAAATCACAATATATCATAATGGAATCCTTTATCAAAACCATTTTCAATACCAAAATACATAAAAGAGTATATGGTATTTATTTCATTTTAAAAACATTACGGCTTGTTGAGGATGCCAAAGACCAAATAATACTCGCGACGGCGGAAAAAGGTCATTGTCACCACGTACGTTAAAAAAACATCCCTTTTTGTCTTTTAGTAAAACTCTTTGTAGAAAAAGATTCCTTTTGTATAAAAGTAAAAGTCAAATGGTTTTATACACCGTATTAAAGAAATTTGGGTATAAAATTAAATATGCCTCAATGAAAGGAGATTGAGACGAAGTCCCATACCTCGGGTCCGACTTGACTCGATCATTCTTCAACGTCCTGAATAATAAACTTGAGTTAATTTATACTTGATTAAGAACCTTTTTAAAGTTCATTATTACTTTTATATCACTTATTGCCATGTTATAAACATTATGTAACCATTTAAGTTAATAATGTTTGTTTTGTCAATATTTGGTTCTTAAGTCGAAAGTGGACTTCTTAAAATTACATGTTGTTCGTGTGGTCAAAGGTTCTTTATATCCAGAATGACATTCCTGATTTGGATATCATATATATCATATATATCCAGCATTTACATGTATTTACAATATTACATAATCATTTAGATGTAAGAAATGAAATGCACCGTTCATGGAGACGGTAAGCCATACGTACGCATGGACGCTACTTTCATTTCTATTTCGTATTTTATAGAATGGAATCATAATGATATAAGATTATATTATAATTCCAGTATAATAACATATATAATATCATTAACTTTATCCTTTACACATCCCACATATGGTATTAACGAATCAAATGACTTTCAGGGGGCAGTAGTCCGCACTTCCTAAAATGAAGATATCGTGTTTACCCATAATGGAAACAATAATGGTATGCCATAAATTAAAAATAAAGAAGCTTAAGGAAAGAATAAACATATTATATATCATATATAAAAATATTTACATCATAATTTCCACCTTTGAAGGTGTTAAATGAGTATTGAACAATCATCGTTTCGGGAGGCAGAATTTCACCATCCATGGAAACCGTATGTTCTTTAACCATTTGATGTAGTTGTGTGAGATTGTAGCTTGAATAAATCTTATAACAACATCATAGTATATTGAAGATCCTGGTTTTGTTACAAAATAAGTAAATAAAAAGGGTTTAGGGGGGTTGGAGAAGCAAAATAAAACAAATGAACAAGAGAGAATGAATTACCTTTAAAAGTGTAACTCCTTTTGATTTGAGCCTAAAGGCTTCCTTTGAAAGGATTATGCCCAAAGGGAATCCTCGAGGATGATGAGAGGGATGTGGAGAGAGTAAATGGGCAGGGGATTGCCGAGCCAAAGGCTTGAGGTGTGTGTGAAATGAGGTAGAGGTGATGGCCTTTTATAAGAGGAGAGGAGGGGCACTTTTGGAAAGTAAAGAAATATTACATTATTTGAAAATGAGTTTCGGATTTAAAAGGTCACACATTGATATAATTAGAGGATAAGGTGATAAGGGTTCTAAATCTACCCATCCAATAGGTTTTGGACATGTGTAGGTTTTAGATATTACATTATCTTTCCATTTTATTTAAATCATTAAATAATGAGGTCATCGCTGCATCATCATGATGTCATAAATAATTTAATTTATTTAAAGTTTAAAAATTATAAAAAAACTACTATGATGTAGGAAATCTTTTTATCTTTCCAATTACTATTTATAATAAAAAATCTGATCTTTATAACCCCATGTAAAAATTGTTTTCGTAAAACATATGTTGTTTGTGTCATTTTTACTTTTACATTAAATAAAAAGTTATTTATGTCATTTCCCAACCAATGTGGCTCCATGGGTTCCCCAAGTTGGCCCATGGATTGTCTTGGTCGGCCATGACACAACAAATGAGGGTAGGACATGTTTCAATCTCATCTCATTTTATTAAATCATTATTTTTACCTTAAACTACACTAATTACCACTAATCGCGATTAAAAACTTAATAAGTTACTATTCACCAAAAAATTATTTTAATCTCATTGAACCACATTTTACTTCTTAATGACAACCATGTATGTCTGATTTTTGATATTAAAAACACAATGATGAAAAAATTTCATTTAAATGGAAAATCAGTTTTTATAAGTATCACTTAGTGGTTTCACTATTCATCAAAAATGGACCTTTTTCAGAAAATTACCAAAAATTCACCCTAAGATATATTTGATATTACAAATTAAAAAATGAAGTATATTTTACAAAATTCAAAACATATAAGTCACATTAATTAATTTAATAATTAATTCCCACTGTCAGAGCAAATAGCGTGTTTTTATGAAACAATAAGTATCAAAAGATTGACACTAGTTTAAGTCCGATTTCAAAGTGAAATTAATTTCAACGACCACTGTTGGATTTAATGGTAAAAATATTTTCTAAATTCACTTTAAAACCAATTAAAAAGATAATATAATCATATAAATAAATTAGATTAAAAAGAGGTTTTGAATTAAAATAAAACATTTTACACTATTCATTAAAAATGAGCTTTATCGGAAAGGTACCAAAAATTTACACAAAGTAAATTTTGATGTCCCGATTCTAAAGAAGAGTTATTTTTGGTCCAAGATAATTTATAATATTGATCAAAACTATATTTAATGACGGTTTTCTGTCAAAAGGTGATAAGTGAACCCTTAGTGAAAATTAGGGTATAAATGCCTAAAATTGAACTCTTTTCGTATTTTAAGCCTTTATCTTTTATTCGGAAAATGTAAAAACATTTAAAAACATATATAATCATATTTTAGTTATTTCTATCCATTCCCTCCAGTACAACGAATACTTGTTAACTAACATTTAAAATAATATTATTTTATTACTTGTGTGCAACGTAAGTTTTCAAAGAAACTCATCGTTGTGTATCGAGTATGCTATCGAACGTAGAAACCCCTTTTAATTAATATTCATATTTAATTCGTAAATATTAATAAAGATGAAAATTATTTATTCTTTAATTACCTGGGATGTTACAGTAAAAACCGTTCAACTCCTACGGGAAACTATGTAAGGTGAAACAGAGGCATAAGGAAGGCACAAAGGTAAGAAAATAGTTTTCCCAAACCATATAGCCACGTAGGATAGATCATAAAAAGAAGGAGAATTACAATTGGCATGGTTTGTGCATTTTTTTCTCTAACAGTGTGAGCCAACCATACGAGGTCCCCCTTGAGGCAAAGGATGACCCACAATTACCATACAATTTTCCTAATTGTGAGACTAATTCTCCATAGTTTAAAATTAAGATCATTAGATTTTGGATCAAAAATGATTTCTCATATAATGAATTTTTTTTCCAAAATGGATTTAACTTGATATTATTTTCTCCCAAAAGATAAGATAGGTCTTCCATCATTCTAGAGTTGATATGATGGCGTTTCATGGCGTTTTGAAGCTCAATTCTCTTGGTAAGTCATGTTTTATGATTGTTTCTATTGGGTTTTCTTAGATCTACTTCTATCCCTATATCAGTTTCATAGATCTATCACATAGTATATATATCTTTTGTGGTTTATTCCAATCATAGTCAAATTTGGCCTTGATGTTGGTAGGGATAGAGATCTATGATGTTTTTTAGTGTTTCAACCTGGTTTTGTGGGTGTTTTTATGATGTTCTTCATTGTAGTCATAATTATTGAGGTAGGTATCCTCACTCTCTACTACTCATGTTATAACTATATGGATTGATTTCATATTCATTTTCTTTCATGATATTAATTTTTAATTCACTATGCAGTGTTTGATGAGAACACTCATTAGTGATGGTTTGTGAAATTAATAAATTGGGTATTTTGCTGGTAAGTGAATTTGGCAACATGATTTTAAAATTATGATTTTAAATTTTTAATTTGGTTTCGATGTATGGAAAATTGGTTTTTGATAAAAATATGGTTTCCATGAAATGTTTGGACTAATTTGATTGCGGCATGTGGTTGGCCAAAATAGATAGGTGTGTGTTGAGTGTGATGAATAATTTTCATGAAGTACCACTAAAAAGGGGATGGGTTATGGACATGAAGTTCTATAATAAATGGTAAAACCAAGGTTTTGTGTGAGAGTTTGTGTGTCTATTAAATTGAATGGGTTTTTCCAAAATAGAAATTGAGAAAAAGGATAAATGACTTCTTTGATTACTTTCCCTAGAAATTGGTAATATCTTGAGAGAACTATTTTACATTGAAAATTGTTTTATAACTATTTCCAATGGTTTTATATATATTGTTTTATATAAATTTTCTAAGATTCTCTACCCTAGTTGAAAAATTTGGGACGTCAGTTGGGGAAAAATTATTGAGATTCATTACTCACCCATACTTTCTCACATTGGGTATGTTGAAGATATTGTTTATCAGGATACATGTAAAGGTATAGAATTAAATTTTCTTATTAGAACATCATTATTATTTTAATGGATTTGATGATTGATATTAGAGTTGGTGTCTTTGGAGTCTCCGAGTTTAATTTGTTTTGTCTTCCACTATCTACATTCATTTATGTAGTCATCTACTATGGTACTCTATTAGAGTTTGATTTTGATATCAATGGTATTACTTTGAGTTATTTTACATTGTTATCATCCATCATATATCTATTTCAATATTGGTCCGAACAAATATCCTTGTTGAATAAATGATATCTACTTGATTTGTTCTTTCCTAACAAGTGGTAATTATTTTGGTTGGTCTTGGAGTTGAAATTTATTCTAGTCTATTCAATTTATCAGGTTTATATAAATGAGTAGGACTTTCAATACATTAAATGTATATAATAAAAAGATATAGCTGACCTTTTATGTTGAACACAAATTTACCATGGTGTTGGGTACATAAGTGTTTCAGAAGCACTTATTAGAGTTAGGACCACATTATCATGGGTTTAGCCAATGATATGAGAATTACATGCATTATAGAAATGAATTCCCATTATGAGTTCATATTTCATTATTAATAATTATTTAGGACAGGGTGAAAACTTGTTTCTTTTTGATAAATTTCAAAATTGTTTTCAAATGTGAGATTTTGGAAAGAGAATAATTGTGGTATTTTAAAAATTATTTGATTTTCATTAGGATGGTGAAATTTTAAATAATGTTTGAATTTAAAAAAATTAGATTTTTGAAAACCCTTGTTGTTATGTTATGATGGGGTATAATTTTATATTTGTTAAGACTTCTGTTTCAAGAGAGTGAGACTTATAATTTTTTTTGTGTTTCAAGAAATTGGAACCCAATAGGAATTATAAAATCCAATTTGAAGAGGATGCTAAGAATGTGGTTGCACTTGAGCCACAAGTGATCTAATATATGGTTCATAGTATAGTCCAATATTTTCTAGTTTTGGACAGTGGTCACAGGAGGGACGAAACAAGGAAATTGGATCAGTCTATCCTGTTCAAGAAGTAGAATCCACACATCTATTAGTCTTATTCATAACTGGAAAAGGAGTGGTGTGGCTGAATGAGATGAATCATATCTTTAATTTCCTTGACAAGACAATAGAGTGAATTGTGAAGTTTTAAATATTTATGCTAGAAGATCTCCCATGCCAATGGTGGGATTTAGCTAATCATGATGAATGTTTGCAAGTCATTTCTTGGGAGTATTTTGAATAATTTTTTAACAAATGTTTCAATCTACATATGTACATAATTGAAAAAAACAATATACTTATTCATCTTGAAGTTGGAGAGACTTAGAGTAATAGGGTATATAGAGACCCAGCTTATTCTTACATTTCTGTAACATCATTTTAATGATAAACAATATAATAGTAATTCCCAACTGGGATAAAAATATTTAGAGTCATGTGAAAGCTAGGCCAATACATAAAATTTACAAAATAAATCATAGACATTTATTTAATTCCTTCTTATCTAGATTCTTATTTTACATTGTGATCTTCTTAGTACAAGTAATATCTTGAGGATACACATCAAAAGGGGTGATCTAAAACCCCAGTAATATGATATATAAGTACATGAAATAATATAAAATGGGGTTAAAACAATCATTATCATCATAACAAAGGCATATGATCCTAGACATGATAGGAAGTGTTATGAAAAGACATGAAACATGAAAACACATAAAAATGAAACATCATGGATTACTGGTAAACTACCACACATTGTTGAGAAAAAATATAGAATCATTTTCATGCATTTTCAATTTAACTCATGATATTCATCACATTACCCACGTAATTATAGTACTATATAATTCTGGGTGAACTATTCACATCATAAAATTTCCATTATCATGCTTGAGAGTTTCCTTATAAAATAGGACTTTGATAAGAGTCATTATTTTCAAACAGTTTCCATAGAATATATTTATGGAACCAGAAACACCTAATGGTTCTGTAACTAAAGAGGAATTCATTCAAAATGATGGTAGTCATTATGGATTTTTACCCACAATATATATGATCACACATTGGTTGATAGGATGGGAGGTCGGGCTCATCACACTGTTTGAGGGGAATTTTTTATTAATATAGGATTCTCTCATAGATTCAACACATGCTCATGAATACTTATTAATTTACTAATTATGAAATGTTTTTCTATTCAAAATTATCAATAAAGTATTAGCATGTATCTAATTCAGTATCATTTGTATGTATTTTAGGTTCTTCATTAATGGATACATTAGGTTCTCCATCAATGGTAAACTACTTAAAGATTCTTTGGTCATTAGTATTTTACTACTGGTTTTATAGCCACACAGTAGGGGACTCTAGAAATTATGGTCATACAGGTAGAAAATATGGTTACTCTAGATTTTAACATCATTTAGGAAGATGAATTTTTACTACATAGTTTATCATCATCTAGGGGGTGGAAGATTACTCTGGAGCTTATCCTCATCTAGGAGGATATAAGTTTTTTTGGTTTTGATATCTAACCCATGAATGGGATACCTATATATCCTTGTGAAAGGAATTAGAACAAACATTGTTGGATTGTGGGAAATATGCTAAAGGAACCTTAAAAACTGGTAATGGATATGAGTTCCCATGTTAAATTAGACCATGTTAGGAATAAGGCTCAGAAAGTATAGGGCTAGTTTGGGTTGTTTATTTTGAACCACAAGAATACTTCCTATGTATCCAATTTGTATGGGAATCAAATCCTATTTAGTTCGATAAATCTGATAGGGGATTTTAATCCATTGATAGAAATTAGTTTGGGAATACTCTAGAAGATGATGACTTTTTAATAGGGTCCATGAGGTATGTATTAACTCATGAAGATTTAGGGGTTTTAACTTGGAGCTTAACTCAAGGCTTATTCCTTAGGAGGATTCCCAGATTAATGAAATTAGGAATGGGTTTAAATCCTGAGGAGGTTAACCCTTTTAAAATCTACTGTGACAAATGTATTAAATCATGGTGTTTTGAGAGATTAATTTGGGGCTTATTCTTAAGGGAGATTCTATGTGATTTTGGGGGGTTTATTATGACTAAAACATTAGAAGATTGTCCTTTGATCTCGATCATTTGATAGTAATCCTACATATCCTAATTAGAGTATGAATCAGAGTTCCCATAGTTCAAGATGTGAGGAATATTATGGGGATGTTGTGATCATCACAAATATCTAAGCCCACGTGATTTTTGCTTGGAGTGAGGAACAAGGGGTGTGAATGATTCAACAAATTCACATGCTTTCCCATCCAATGGTGGAAGAGTTATGACTTATAGATGAAGAATCCATGACTATTAACCATCCCATACATCACTTAAAATTAGATATGAATCCAATGTTAGGAAACAATGAAAGTGAATAATGAGGTGGAGGTATATAGGAGCAAGACTGCAACATCCTCTATTAAATTAAAAGTTATTATGCTATGATTTCTTCCCTAAAATTGGTCTCATAGTGGTAGGGATACTTATCCATTTTCAAAAGGAAAATAATGTGTGAACTGTAACCTCCCTACTAGGAACCATATGCTCTAGGTATTAGAGATGAGAATGGTAGGGCATAGCCCTATCCTTGGATTCCATGAATGGGAAATCCTCAATAATGTCCCTGAGGTAATGGTCCATGTGACCATAGATATATAAACCTATAGATTTACCTAAGATCTAAACCACTTTATAAAAAAACATGGGAATACTCTAAACATATAAATATAAACCCAAATAGGAGACACACAGATATGCCTTTTCTGAAGGTTTAGTTAATATTAAGATCTTAGTGGAGGCTTAATCTTATTCCCTTTTAGACACGGGACCCATGGAAGATGATTCCCATCCATGGGTGGCTTTGAAGATAGAATAAAGTGTGGCTCACATAGGTCATAGTCATAGGTATTCTATGCATTCATGCCGCGCAGGTATGCTGTATAGGTCTGTCATGCAGGTCTACCTTGTGAATCATAGGAGAAAATAAAGAATACATAACATATAAGAGATAGTACTATTCTAGAATAACATTACATAGGAAATGGAATACCAATACAATAATACCTGGGTGATGTTTTAACCATTTCACCTTGGGTGTCCCTTGATGTGCTTGGAAGAGTACTGTGAAGGTCTTTGTTTTAGGAAAGGACCTTAAATAGGTGGATTACTAGTCATAGAAGAAGGATCCATAATTAGATTTTTTTATTTCTAACACTGAAAGGTATTTATTCTTACTTATCAATTTTAATTATCTCCTCTATTTTGTTTTAGAGAGGTACCAGAAAAAATTTGGGGTACATGGGCGAAGTGGCTGTGCCATGAGAGCTCTGGGAGTTCTTCAGATTTTTCCTTTGTTCAGAAAGAGTGCCCAAGGGTCCTATTTATAGGCAACTATGGGGCCTGTTCTATGGAAGTTGTTATCATAGGTTTTTGGAACAAATTCATAGTGTAGGTATCCCATTTAGGGGTGAGAAAAATTATGTTTCCGTACAAGAACCCGACATAGGTCTTCATCGTTGGTCCTCAGTGTAGGGGGTTGCACATTGGGATTCACATGCATGACCTACACTGGGTTTCTTATGCACCGATGTGAAATGCAGGTCTATCTAAATAGAAATATTTAATTATATTAAATTTCTTTGACACATTATGATATCCAAGGTGTTCTTTATAATCTTTTTCTGTTCATTTATTCAAAGGTAATATCAACAAATCCCCCCCTTAGGATTGAATCATACTAAAAGAGGAGGGTTAAGTCATGAGGAAAGAATACGGGGAAACAATTAATGGGGAAATAACGTTGGATTACAAAGACCCTAAACATATATATTCCCTTTATATAGTCTTCATAAGTCTTTAGGAGCAGGTCTGTAGCATAGGCTAGAAGTGAATATAAATACCCCCATGCCATTTTAATTTTCATCACCCGTATTTCTGGCTTCCTTATCTCATTGCATAGCTCATACATCCAGATCTATTATTCTGTGTTCTCAAAAATATCTTTTGAAAATCTCACAAGGTATATCAACATGAGAAATAGATCTGTGAGGAGTGATATTGTTGAAGGAGCTATGCAGAAGGACCACATCGAGGGACATGTGCTGGGTACATTGTTATAAGACCTACATGGGGAACCTCATCGATTGAGTTGTGTGGAACATTCCCTTTTCCAAATTCTTGAATTCCTCTAAGTTAAAATTTTAACTTTCTTAATTTAACATTTAATTTTAATGAGATAAATTTGGGTCCTTTTATAGGTTTCCAAATGACTCATGTTAAGACAACAACCCAAGAATCCACTGAACATAAGTCTTAAAGGATGAAAAATATTGGACCAGACTATTATTATGTTATTGAGAGTGCACTACCTGAATTGAAGAAAGTATTGATTCCATATCAATGAGAATATCAATGAAAGAGATTATCTACCTTTGAATGATCTTGGGATTCAATAGGATTCTCACTTTCCAGCATATAAGAAATATTTATTGAATACTTGGTTTGAGAAACATGTCATGTATCCTTGTTTCATCTTTCTGTGAAGGGTGTCCCAATAAATGAGAGAATAGTTCCTATTGGATTCTTCCAAAATCACCCTATCTATAATCCTAAAATAAAGGACTATGTTCTAGTGCCAAGGCCTCATTACATTGATTCAACCATTTATGCATCAAAGAAAAATCAATCTAATGTATTGAAAAAAGAATGAGATCTACTCTCGAGAGGGGGAGTCAGGACGAAATGGATGTGGGAATTTTGGGTACTCTAGACTTGTGCAGAGTTTAAGAATGTGCTATTTTATGTTCATATATATGAAGCTGTCAGGTTAGGATAGAATTATATTTATAAAAATGAAATCATTCCAAAATTATTGATCTTTTGGCATTCACAAACAATTTCTCCCTACCAACTAGGGAATTTGTTGACAATAGTAATGAAAATAATTACGAGTTGTGGTCATATATGATGGAATTCAGGGATTGTGTATTGGAATCTAGGATTTATGTTGAAATCATATGTGAGGATTATTCCCTTATAATTTTTCTTACTAGTTCAAATGTATTCAACAATTGAGAACATTCCCTCCCACATATGTTAGGCCTGAGAATCACCCAATAGTAGCCCAACAATAATGGATTATGACCCCAAATGTTGATTATTATACCTCTATCAGAGGAATATGTTGGATTAGAGACAAGGTATACTAAAGCCTAGGTTTCCTCATACCCTCAGGGGGCTTTGAAAAAAGGCACATACTGAGTAAATTCCACAAAAACTACTGGTAATGGAAAGCATGCAAATAAAAATAAAACCAAATATGATGATAATTCATGAGAGATTTAATAGACTTCATAAAATTCATTACATTCTCACATAAATTTCTCCTAGAATACAAAGGTTATGAAAACATCAAATCTAGTGTCTAGGTGATCTAGTTTCCATTATAAAAAAGAAGCTACCATCTCATCCTATGATTCCTCTGAAGGGGAATGAGGTCTTGAAGAGGCTTTCTAATCAGAGGGAATTGAGTTTTCCTCATAGAAAACCACATAAAATTAAATCTATGTGAAGCCATTAGAAATTCAGTATTGGTAAAGCATGAATATTGATCTCAATGACGCATGGGGGTTTCTACAGCATGGCCTTTGAATTCTGGAGTTGGGTGATATTAAAGCACCCTCTTATTTTCATCCAGACAATAATCTGGATGATGTAAAAGTGTTCATGCAGGAGGTGGAAATGTTCCTATAAGAAACCGATGAACAAGTTCCTGACTCGAAATGAGTATATGATATGGTGGATCAAGGAATACATGATTGGGTAATTATTCAACCTGAGGACAAATGAGATATTTATGTTAATACAAGTCATTAAATTCTCCATTATTTTGTTTCATTTTTGCTCCTTCATCCACCACCACTAACTTTGATGGGATTTAACTTTGTAGCTTGAATTCATATAAGGAGAAGTGTCAATAATAGTGACTTAGTCACTAATGTATGGGCCTAAAGGCACCCCCATTGACACATTGGATGAAACCTGTGGGTGTCCAGAATATTCTCTAGTAGGGAAAACCATGATGGAGGTAATGAAGATAAAAAAACCACTTACATTGGCTCAGGTTTTCCTTGCCAATAAGAGTATTATAATCTCTCTATTTTCACATGAATGGAAGTTCAAGAATTCATTAAGGTTTTCCTAAAAGTGATTATTTGTGATTTAATATGGTATTACAATATTCTTGAAACACTTTTTTGACCATGTTCTATTTTTATTTGGACTTACATCATTGTCTTCCATTATGGGATGTGATATTATTCATTCAAGGCTCGAAAATAACACTCCATGGAAGATATGGATTCATGTTGATGAATATGTTATTTTGATAAATGAAATATAAAGGGATCAGGTTTCATATACTACAGCTTCTATAGAGAGGGATTATGGATATGGAAATGTCAAATTCACCTTTTATGGGTATTATATATTGTTTTTAAAATTATTTTCTCAAAAATATTTCAGATATGTTTCATGTTCCAAAAGAATATGATACAACTAATGATGATACTCTCATTACTCCATTAGAAATAATGTAAGATCTTGGGAAGTCTTAGGTATGTGTTGATGTTGATCCTAACTCAGCAAGGCCATATAATAGTGTAGTAATTATAGAGCTGGAAGAAAAAACATCAATGGATCCAATTCAAGTATTGATCAACATTTTTTGGATACCATAAATTGTGAGGGTGATATGATATACAAATCCATATAAACCTAAACAATATATTATTTTAATACAGGGAATGATATTCTTGATTCTATCCCAGATATTGGAAATTTTAATGTGGGATTGGAAGGGCGTATGTTCTAATTTGAAAATTTGTCATACATAGCTGTTTTTTTGATATTTAACTTAAAAGTTTAACTTATGCAGCTTTTTCTACATATAAAATTGAAAAGTGTCCTCAAGAATGGGAAATTCCACTTTATCATACTTCTAATGATTTCATAGAAATATTGATAGAGATACAAGATTTGTGAGATGCTCCAGAGCCACTGATCATGACGATTGAGAAAGCCTAGGAGAATACACCTTCTTAATAAGTACTCGTTCTGGCTTCTAAAACTGAGAATGTGGGGGAGGAATCCACTCATGCTGGGGATTTAATACTGGGAGTAGAGAAAGGCACTTCGATATGTGATTTTATTCTAGAATATGTTCCACCTCATGGTAGTCATTTTGATTCAGACATAGAGCTACAATTTTCTATTGGAATAACACGTAGAAAGAAATGGAAGCTCATTTGGAAAATGATCATTTAGAAGCCTTTAAAAATGATTCACTACTGGAAATCTGGGCTATAGTCACAGATTTATAGCCCTGGTTTCTAAAAAATGTGGCTATATCTAATCTAATTCCACGACCCTAACGATGGTTGTGGCTATACCCCCCCACCCCTAGGCTTTACTCCACACCATCCCCCTCCCTCCCTAGAGATGCCTTCAATCTTTCATTTCATCATTCCCCTTGACCCCCCCACTGTGATTCCTCCTCCCTCTCCTCACCTCATCTGACACGACCTCCCCAAATCCCTGCTGACGTAGTTCCGGCACACCCAGACCACCTCCCCGCCTACGTGGCCTCCCTACCTCCCTGTCTACATAGATCTGATGACCCCAAACCTCCCCACTACACTCCTCCTCTACCGTGGCTCGCCATCACTCACCACAACTTTGACGTGGATACACCACCTTCCATAGTCCTCATCTGATGTGGCCACACCATCTCCCGAAGATCTTTCCCCTCCAATGTGGCCACCCCACCACCATCCAATTTCTTCCACATGGTTTCTCTAATTTCAGATCACCGACCTCTCCGATTTACACTCGTATTATTTATTTGAGGATTTTCCTTTATATCATACATGACCAATATTTTATGGTAATTTCTCAATGTTAATGTTTTGGGTTTGTGAGGTTTCTATAAGGAGAATGTAATACCTGAACATGTTTTTTTGGGGGATTCCGTAACATGGGTTGTCATAGTGTTTATATATTGATGTATCAAAATTTATCAAGTTAATGTTGATCATCATCTGTCAGTAGGCCTGATATAGCCTCTTGATATCATAGTGTGATAGTGGGATTAAATATCCCTTAATATTGTGATCCAGAATCCGTAGATAATGATAGGTTGTGATGTTATATTAGTTAAAATTGACCAACTTAATATGTTTTCATACATTCATTAAATTGGGTATAAATTTTCAGTTGATATATTTGGGTAGTTTTATATAGGGGTTATCATTAGACTTCATGTGGTACCCTCTATGACTATCTATGACTATAAATATCGGTTACAATCACATTTTTTGAGAGTCTTGTAGGATGAATTTGGGACCCATTCAATGATGAGAACATAAATTAAACCCCAAATTGATTGGTAGAGTGAGTGAACTATATTGGTATTATAAGATATATTGAGATATTTTGTTTATGAATTTGGATGGATGTGGGGTCAATTTCCATGTGTAATGTTTTCTAATGAAAAAATATATAATTCTAAAATCATTATGTAACCTTTAAAATATATATATGAGAGACCCATCATGTCAAATTGTTTTTTGAATTTTCTTGGTGATACATCACTTAATGAAATAAAAATTGTTTAAGGTATGGAAATGAAAGAACAAGTGAATGTTGAGGATATGGGGACATCCTTAGGGAGATAAATATCTCACATATATTTACATATCTAACCTTTTGACTTTGACCATAGGGACAATTGTTTCTTGAATTTATCCCCTTGAGGAGTATTATGGAGGCTTGAATGGGGGTATAAATCTATCCCCAATGTTCATAAGTACATTAAATATCCTATAGGGGGAATGTGAGTACTATATTAGTGTAGAATATCCACCAACATTAGACCATGTTTAGGATCTATTCCATGTGTTATAGTAACAGTGGTACATGAAATACCTGATGCACATTATTGACATGGTATATCTAGACATTAATGATGGATATTTATTTAAAAAATACCCGGTGTTGATCAATTATCGATAGGATAGTTGTCCCAAGTTGTAGTAGACATTTCTTTACTGTGTGAACTCTCTAACATCCTTACACATACTAATATAGTTTTATCACTTCATTATGTTATTTTTTTTGTTCTTCTTACATTAGTTATACTAGATATATGCAACATTTTTATAGAAACCCTATTATTTTTCTTCATAATACTAGTTATAGTTTTCAAATGAGTCTCTTCAGTTTTTGGAATCCTTCTTTTGTTACGAGGATCATCCTAAGGATTCTTAATCCATATCTTCTTGTCCTATAGTTATCCTTAAAAATTTTGAATTTGAGAATTCCCTTCAATTTATGTTATCTTAATTTGTTCTTTATATCATTCCTTTGAGATGATCATGGATATCCCATGTTTTCTCCTTATTCACATGATTTACTTCTTGAATAAGTAACTCAGTAATATCACTTTTCCCAACATTTTGTTTCCCATATATAATATGGTTTACCTATATTCTTCCATGAGATCAAAATTCATTTATTCTCCAGCTTCCAAAACATTCAATTAATTTCCCAATTAATTAATTTTCTCTTGTGGGTTATACCAACAATTTCAAGGTTTTACACATGATGTGGTTACTTCATCTTTAATATATTGAATTGATATAGAATCTATACTTTTACCTTTTCATGAATCATTTTATATATGGTTAGAAAAAATATTCACAAAGAATCATTTTTTAACTTGATAAGAGTATCCAATTTCATGGTGTCCATCATCTTGATCTTCTTCATTTGAATTTTAGACAAATGAATTTATTCATTAATTGAATTATCATTATTATAAACAACCCATATTATTTTCTTCAAGATAGATTTTTTACCACAAAATTCATTGAACTTTATTTACTTGAATTTGCAAATCTTGTAGTTATATAAAATTTCATATAAACCTTCTCACTACTGGAAATTTAGGATATAGACACGGACCTATAGCCATAGTTTTATATGTATATGGCTATAGATTTGATCTATGGATACACATTTGTGTCCCCCTTTTTTCGATTCCCATCAGGCTCCTCCTCCTTCCCTGATACGTGACCCTCTCAACCCAGAACCATCCTCCCCCGATGACCACTCATCCTCCCTGAAGACCTCTCTCACCATTCCCTCATCTATTCCCTCGTGGCTTTCCTTTATTTCCCTCTCTTCTTTCCTCTCTCATTCGTCATCGTCAGCTTTGGTTCCTCCATCCCTCATTGTGGTTACTTTATTCATGGCACAGATTCTCCGATCGCAACTCAACTTCTCCATTTGGGGTTTCTCCATCCCTCGCGTGGTACTCCCCTCCAACACAACCTTATTTGGTAATTCCTCTTCCATTCGGTGCCACAGACGAAGGGTTCCTCCAACCATAAAATTCTTCGGGCCGTTCTCCTCCATAAGATTCATTATCCCAACTAGTTTACTTAATTATGTTTGGTGGCTGATTTTTGTAGTTATTTTAACATTTTTTGCATCCCCCTTATGTTTTTAGGAGGAGTTTTCAATATTCATTATGTTTTCATTTTCAAGAGGAGTTTGTGTTTTGTGGCTCCTAGTTTTCCATATTAATTCTTTTTGTGTTTTGGTGCATTTTCTATTTTGTGGATTCTATTTCGTGGCTTCTTTGAATATTTTTTTTCAATATTAATTCTCTTTTGGGAGTTTTCCATTTGCAGGAGGAGTTCAAGGTAGGGTTTGTGTATATTGTCAACTATTTTGTGGCTCCTGTGTATTGACTGGTATTCTGCTAGCTGTTACTCATTGGAATTTCATGGTTTATATTTCATTCTAATAATCATAATAAATCTTGTATTCTAGTATTCATGGTTTAATCTGTTTACTATTCTGTCATCTATTTAATATTCTAGAATTATTATGTTTCTATTTACAATTCTGGAATTATTAATACACTTCGATGTGTTTTTTTAATTGACTTTGTATTTCTGAAATTTACCATATTTATAAGATGGATATTTTAGTCATAAATTTAAAAAGATAGTATTTAAACTATGAAAGGAAACTTACTTATCAAATTGTTACCTTTTTATATCAACCATATTAATAGAAGGTCCTTGAATATGATTATGATCATTCTGTAAAGGTTATGTTTATATTTTTCCTTTTTATTATATATTGTTAAGCATGTTTTCTATCCATTTATGTACATGTAAATTACATGGGATATGTTTTTGAGTTATAAATGAGTATATCCCTTTAATTATTCCATTGGATGAAATGAGGCCTCCACTTTCTATAATCCTTCCCCATTCCCTGGGATAGGCTTATGACCTAACTCCCAAAGTGAATCTAGGTGGGATGGCCTATAAGATTTCCCAACCCCTAACCTAGACAATATGTCTTACTATATTTCTATATATCTAAATTGACATCAATAATTATCCCCATTGAAAAAAAATAATCTTCGGTAAGTTCAAATATGAATTTTCCAATATGTAATATATACATTTTTTACTCTCCTCCAACATTTCTTATAGTCACGGGATCCTAGGTGTCATAGTGAGAGTTGAGTGATTTTGTGGCAGTGTAGTGGTTGGATCGATTAAGTGAAAATTTTAATTGACCTAAAAATACTAATGGTTTTGTGTTAACCTTATATATTGGTTTGTGATAATTTAAATGGTTTTAATAAAGTTTAAAGGTAGTGAAGATTTAATTAAAAACCATGTTTTGTTATTGAATCCTTTTGAAAACCTTTTCCTTATTAAACTCATTTGTTCTTTTAGATGTTTTATCAAAATGTGTTTTTCAATGAAATCACCCATTTCCCATTTTATCTTTTATTTTTTATCTTCTAAACTAATTTTTTCTAACATATGAGTGGTAGCACTATTAAAACAGTGATTCAAGAAGTTGGTTTCTAAAAATTCTTTTAGGTCATGAATACTTATAATTTAAAAAATAATTTACCTATGTGTTCTATAGGATATATGTTTTCCTTAAAAGGTGATGTCTTAATTTAATCAAGCGTTGATTTAAAATATATTTGTATACATAAAGTTTTATGAAGGAACATTGACGAAACCATTTCTAATAAGTAATACCTTACAACCTTGTACTTCTGATTATTGAATTTTTTTTAATACTATATTTCAAGCACCACAGCTGGTCTCTAGTTTATACCTCATCTGTGTTGTCTATATCATGTATGATATTGTTGTGCATGACGTGATTATAACTTCATTTGACATCTCCCAATTATTTTATAATGATTTAAAATGGCATACCCATTCTTCATTTGGATTGATATTATCATGTTTGATTGTAGTATTATTATATTTTATTTATTGATAGTTTAACAGATTTTTCATGTTCACACATCATGGTTATTATTATCATACTAGCATGGTGTTATAATAGTTCATAATGATCATGTGCGATTTTATTAACTTTTAGTGCATTTTTATTTTCTTTAGCAAGAACCCAGTATACTATTTTCGCATAGGGTGCATTTACAACTTTGAAATTTAACATGCCTATTTCTATAATGTGATGCATTTTTATTGTTTTATAAAGAGCATATTTATTACTACGACGTAGAACATGTTTAGTGTTATGATATTGAAATGATATATTGTGTTATAATTGTTGGATATTGACCTAAAATCTCTACTACATGGTTTACCACTATAGTATTGAATACATATATCTTTAGTTTTTATATGTATTTTATATGTGGGCATACATTGGATTTTATATTTTTCTATATGTTTTATAGATCTTAAACCTTATCAAATATCTATATGGTACCTCAAATGGTATTTGAATGAGTTGGTTTGAAAATCATCCTCCCTCTAATATAGAATAGGGCATCTACACACATGTAAATATTATTGATAAAATCTAACATTTAGAACTCATGGATATCATAAGATTCATGTCTATACATTTATGAAATTGATGGGAGACCGTTGTTTAGGATTCCTTTAAAAGATTCAATAAAACTAGATGTGAAACATTTGGGAGCACTAAACTAGGGTATAGGATTAGTAGTACATGAAGCAGTTGGATGTTCTAGATAAAACATCTTTAGAATCTGGTAAACTGATCCTTGGATGCTGGCCAATATTCTATTTATTGATTTTACTTTACTTTCCATTTAGGCAGTCCACTGTACCAGAAATTGAGCTTCCTCCTGAAGAGTATTGGAAGAGGTTTGAGACATTGTAGCACTAGCAGTGGTAATAGAAGACTTAGACGTAATTTGTGCAAATATAGTAACTAGTTTCATAGAAGGGAGAATCTTGAGAGGCTCATAAATAAAATACTCTTTCTAGGTTGTAGAAACTTGAACTGATGGAGTTTCTTTAGATTCTAAGGAACTATAATTCTCTTCAATGTACAAACCTTAAAATTCTTCAATTACCTTAACAAGTAGGTCTATTATTCTCTGATGATTTTTTATATCACTAATAGACCTAGATATCATTCCTGAAATATTTTGAGACACTTCTAAGATATCTTTCATAATACCATTTTTTGAATTCAGTTTACTGAGGTCAAATCCCCAAAAACTTATTAAGAGATTTTGACTAATAATAATTTAATATATCACTTTTAGACAGACATGTTACTCCTTTCATTCTCTTCAGGTTGATAATGAATTTATTTAACCTATTAAATATTTTTAATGGGAAATTGATATGATTTACACAGTTTATTTTCTTATATGATTTTATTTAACATTATTTTCTTAATCAATCATGTATACAAAGCTACTTGATGATTTATTTGTGATTTATTTAAAAACATTAACTGATAATGACTACATGAATAATGTAAAAATAACATTTATATTCCTAATATGACAAATATATAGTGATTTTTCATTTCAAATATAATATTTTATGTCACTCTTATGTAATCTTTATTATAGGATCAACTTTGTGATATTAATATATAAGTATTATATTACCATAAAAACATATGTCATTCAAGATATAGAACAATTAATGCATGAGTAACATCTCATAAAAAATTTTGTTAATAAAAATATACTATTACAATTACATATCAATCTGAATATTCATTGTTCATTGTTCATTATGGAGTTATGTATCAGTTATCATGTACAATTGACACACTGACCACATTTATATAAGAAGTCATTATATCTCACTTCTTTTCTCATTATTTACTTATAGGTGGTTTCTTATGATGAGCTTATTTTTATCCACCGCCATCAAAGGCAGTGAGTTCGACATCGAATTCATGTAAAATTTCTTTTGTTTTCAAATGATGATGCATGTTGATGATTTTATCATCATCACCCGTCCAATTATTTTGTTTCTCACTAATCATATTCCTCACACTATTATATTTAGGTTCCATTAATGATGATTAATTATACCACTCAAATTTATTTAAAGTCCCTTGGTACCCATTCATGCGTGTTGTGAAAACTGGAGTCAAAGGAGACTCATCGCGTATGCATAGGTAAAAATATATAATAACTTCTCCATATATATGTATATTCACCCATGGAAGCACTATTACATATTAGGGACAAGGTGTGATTATGTATATATATGGAAAATTCATACGTGTGTGGGTGATAATGAGCTTATTCATGTGAGTATATATATAAATATCCTCATGTGCACGTTCAAGGTCATGCAGACATGTACATATCGGTTAGGGTGTCCTTATGTATATGAAAAAGTGCATATTGTCAAAGGATGGTTGGAGTAGCATTGAGTTGTCACTGATAAAAATATCGAGCACCAAGTGTGGCTTGGCTTCTTTGAGGTATGGTCCCTCTCTTAGCCTCATTAAATCAATAATGTTTAAAATTTCATTTATGAGGCTTCTTAATTTTGGTTGTCTATCCACCACCATCGAAGATAGTGATTTAATCTTTGGGTTGGGTAAATTTTATTTTGTTTTTATTCTTTGGCCCAATTTTAATTCGATTTTTTTTGATTTTTGGGTTCCTTATATTTTTGTAGTGCATTTTGGATTTCATTGAGGTGGATTCTAGTCACCGTTGATGAAGGATTACATATGTATGCATAGTTATGAATTTACATATATAATTTCCCCCTTTATATATATTCACTAAATGTAGTACGAATATATATATTTGGGATAGGTTCTCTTTTATATAGATATGAAAAACTCATACATGTGTAAGTGTAAAGGGGTATATGCAAGTATAAACATGTATATAAGGACCCCCTTGGGCATATTTGTACATGAATATATATACATAGGGGATAGGTTTCCTTACATATATGTGAATTTTCATAAGTGTGCAAGCGGAAAAAGGGAAAATTTGAGTTATCATCATCAAATGCAACACGTCTTCAGGTTGATGTAGGTTCCCTCTACCGAAACCTTTAATTTGTTTTAAAAACCTGTTTCCAAAAGTGCGTTATTGTTTAAAAAAATTATATTTGTCAAGGAATAATATGAATAAATCTCTTGAAATTATTTATAGACCTTTTTCAAAGAAGTTAAAAAAATCTAGTAGTTGCTATATAATAGAATGAGAGATATAAAAACCTTACAATGAACATCCATAGAGATATTCACGATCTCATTCAACATCCAATGAAATTCATCATAAAAGACCACTACTTAATTTAAATATCTATTAGCTTAAATACCAAGATTCCTTACATCTTATGTGGTATCCGAGAACTCACCCATAATATTCCTCTAGAAATCATGCATATGGAATGGGGTGAACATATCACAATAGAGGGACTGAATCTGTAAGGATACATAATTAAATTTTAAGCCACTCCCTACCATCTAACTAGATTCAATGAATTTGAGTTAGTATCCTATAAGTACTGAATGGTCTCCAAAATAATTTTAGAGAGGTTATTACTCTTATGGAATCTCGCTGCCTCTCCCTCTTTCAAATCAAATTCAATATTCATTAAAACTAGTTATATCAACCTGCCTTAAGGGGGCCCCAAGAAATTCCAATCCCCAATTAAAATATGGTTAGTATGGTAGATGGGGTTGTTGTTTCATCCATGATGTAGATCCTCAATTACACCTTGATATATTATTTTCCATGTTGGAAATAATATATATAATACCCATTCATGAATCATATATTGACGTGAGGTTAATAAAATTTGTGATGGTGATAATACTGGAGGAGTTAAAAACAATCTATCTACGTGTGTTAATACATCCCGATATATATTGGTGTCTAAAGCACATATACATGAAAAATTCCACATCAATATCTTTGAGATATTCTAGGTGTTGTAGGGATGGGTATCCATTCATTTTAATACATAAAAATTCCAAAAATCCTTTCATTATTCCTCAATGTAAGCTTATATTGTATATATAATTTATTTTTCTAGGATACAACATCTTCCGAAGAAATAAGTACAGATGATCAAGGATATAGGGATATATTGATATTTTAATTTATTCCCTTAGGAAGAGGTCCTAAATAGAATGAATATCGATGAATAATCTATAGATTACTAGGTTATTTCATATATTATATACTTAGGGGATAACAACCTCTAGGGGACCAAATTTCCTGAGGGTTTATAGACCATGGGGCCCATATTTACCTAATTTTCCACTACTCATGAAAACTATATTATCATGACCATAATATTTTATCCCACATTTGATTCCATTGTATTATATAAATGAAAGACAACTCAATGTAAATTCCCCACATTTATCCTTATAGTTTCTATGAATGTTCTTGGAATAATTTTTGGTGTAATAAAAAACCATGTAGTCATTGAGTGTTATATACCTTATCCAATCGATGATCCATACCTCTATGTGGGCGTCATACTAAGTGTATAACCCACAATCATTCTACACCTAAGCCACAAACCACATAGAACCAATCATGGAAACACTAATGAGTATCCCTAATACATCACATATTTTCAATTATTTCACAACTAAATCATCTTCACAACATGGTGTTATACAATATTTATGAACCTATCACATGAACATAAATTATATAAATAATACTATGAGGGTTCTGATTCCTATTCAAACAGGATACATAGTACAACTCTTCAAGGTTCATTCAGAACATCCCAATATCATCACCATCACATCAACCACTTTTGTGGCAATATATCTGATTCCTAACCAACATACAAGAGTACTCTAAACCTCATAGTAGTCAGCACTAGTCATTAAATCATTAATTATATTATTTGACGAGTATAATAGGATTAGTCTGCACTTGAATATAAATCCTGACCAGATATAGGCGATGAGCATAAGGGGACTATTCCCCACTTGACCTAAAATCATGACTAAAATTTTATGATGAGCATAAAAAGACCCTAAATTTACATATATTAAAAGTATAAGATTTATTATGTGATAAGAATAGGATTATTCTACTTTTCTAATTCATCATAATCCTATCCTTCCTCATATGATGTGCATGGAACTCCTTAGGTGATGAGCCTAGAGTCCATCAGGTAATGATCCTAAAATATCACTGGTGACTAGTTTATGATGACTTTGGTGATGAAGCTAGGGTTATATAGGTGACGAGAATAGTATTGATTATATTATGATCCTATGATGTCTATATGGCTTGATAGAATAAGATATATAACCTTCTTACATAGATCATAACTAAAGATCTATCCTTTACTTATATGTGGCAAGCATAAGATTCCCTCACTTCCAGAATTGAGAAAGATATTTATTGGATTGTCTAAATATATAATGTAATTGAAATTATAGACAAATTTGATCAATTTGTTTTCACCTTGATAAGGATGAAAAATTCATTATAAACTAATGTTCACAAGGAGATGGAATCAAGAACAAAATTCATAGGAATGTTTTAATTATATAAGAGAAATATGGACTGGGAAATAAAAACCATAGAGATATTTTCTAAACTCCCATCATCCCATTTCATTGAAAGGTTCCATCAACATCATTCTTATGGTGATATACTAATTTCCGTAAAAAATTATGCATGTGAGATAAGGATCATGACCATTCTAGTTTAGTCAAACACAATGGTCTTGAAGTAATGTTTCAGAAAAAAAATTGTTGAAACTGAGATAAATTCATGCTCCTTCAACATATAGAGGATGAGTATCATTGAGAATCATCTTTAGAGACTGGTGAACCCGTTAATAATTTTTTATCCTTAGGAAATGATATAATGAGTAACATAAAGAATATTATTCATCATAATAAAAATAATAATCAAATTTTGATTGAAATTATCCTATGGAATTCCATACAATAGATTTTGTTGGTGAAGTTCCCCAACCATTACTAATACTTGTAGTGGTAAAATAAATTCCCATGATACTACTAAAACCCATGATCACCCAAACATAGAAATTTCATACCCCAATTATGATGAAATGATTGCTATCTCCCTCACTGACTTTCCCTTACTGAGATCATGCAGTGGAGGGTTATCAATACACTGGTTGACCAAAATGATTTGAAAGAAATCATACCCACTAGGAAAATGGATATGGATGATCTAGAATCCATGGTTTCACATTTAAACATCCAATAGAATATACACTACTTGGGGGGGGGGGGACTGGAAGGGGTAGGGGTGTCCAGGAGGGTCTTCAGGGGGTGGCATGGGTGGGGGGAAAGGTTTGGTGGTTGTGGGGGGGGGGGGGGGTTGGTGGCATGGGGGAGTGGGTGCGTGGGGGGACTGGAAATTGGAGGGGCATGTCTAGGAGGGTTTTAAGGGGGTCTTGGTGAGGGGGGGTTCTTGAAGGGTGGACTAGAAGGTTGGGGGGGGGAGGGACTTACAGGTTGAGGTGGGTGTCTAGTAGTGTTTGCAGGGGGGGGGGGGGGGTTGTAGGGGGGTGTCTAAGAGGGTCTATAGGGGGTTGTGGGGAGGGTGGACTAGAAGGGTGTGGGGGTGAGGGATAGATGGGGGAGGGGGTTGTTCAAGAGGGTCTGCAAGGGGGGTTGTCTATGGGTGGTGTGTGGGGAGGGGTGGCAGGTGGGGGGGGGGGTGTAAGGGGGAGGGGTGTCTAGGAGGGTCATGTTTATGTCCATTTTGATTTATTATGAACTTCTAGAACCAAATACCATTATAATGGTTCCCATTTTTTTACCTTCATTCATGACTATTAATTAATGATACCCTATGACTATGTCCTCCTCATAAGATTCATTTTATCTTGATCACTCCTCATTGATGGTTTTTAAATCTTTTTTAGTGAAACCATTGCTCACCATACCAATATATACTTACTTTGAGATCATTAGAAGCCTTTCTTAATTCTTTTCTACACCTATTACTCTATTCACTGTGGAGTGTTGATGATATACCTCTATAATGAATAAATTTGGATGTCTGTTTGATCTAGAAGGTCACAACGAACTATGAACCATAATATCCATAGGCGTTTCTACATTATGATCAGATCCAAACTATTTTAGAGGCACCCTATTTGTATTTTAAGCACTCAACTTCATCTTTTTTAGTTATTGAAAATATAATATTTTTATCATTTCTGTTTTATTATTGTTCATACTACTGGTTTTCTACATGTAATATTTTGTTAGAGAATAATAAAATGGGTTCCATTAGGTGCTAGTTTTTGGAACCAGTTGTAGGAGGAGGGGGGTGGGGAAGGGTGGAGAGGGGTAAGGGGAGGGGGAGGGGAGGGGGAGGTCTACAAGGTAGGGGATGGGGGAGTTCTCCAAGAATGAGGGGATGGGGGTTTATTGAGGGGGAATTGGCAGGGGGAGTGGGGAGGTCTTCAGGCCAGGGGAAGTGGGAGGTCTGCAGGGTAGGGGTGGGTGGAGGGGGTAGTAGGAAATGGGAGTGGGGTATGTAAGGAATGGGGGTCTGTATGGGGGTCTGCGAGTAGGGGGAGGGGGCATATGGGATACAAGTGGGGAGAGGGTGGTGGTCTGCGGGGGGGGGGGGGGGGGGGCTATAGGGTATGGGGTGAAAGGGGGTGGTGAAGTTGGGATGGGAGTTCAAGGGGGGAAGTTGGGGGAGGGAAAGCCGGTGGGGGTGAATGGGGTCTGAAGAGGTGAAAGTGGGTCTATCCAGGAGTACGGGGGGTGGTAGGTGGGGTGGGGGGTGAAAGGGGGTCTGTACAAGGGTGCAAGGGGTGTCTATCCAGAGGTGGAAGGGGGGTCTACAGAGTCCATGGGGGATCTGTCTAGGGTGAAAGGGGGTGCATATAGGGGTGAAAGGGGGGGGGGGTTTATCTAGGGGTGAAGGGGGGTATGTCCAGGGTGTCTGGGGTGTGGAGGGGGGGGGGGGGGGGGTAGGGGGTCTATCCAGGGAGCGGGGGGGGGGGGGGGGATCTGCAGGGGGTCTACAGGGCAGTGGGGAGTGGGGCGGGTGAATCTACAGGGGTGCAAGGGGGTTTATCCATGGTGCGAGGGGGTCTATCTAGGGGTGCAAGGGGGTCTGTACATGGGTGCAAGGGGGTCTGTCTAGGGTGCATGGGTGTCTGTCCATGGGTTCAAGGGGGTTTGGCCAGGGGTGCATGGGGTCTATAGGGGTGCAAGGTGGGTCTGTCCAAGGTGAAACATTGGACAATCTAGGGGTGCTAGAATGGTCTATCTTGGGGTGTAGGGGGTCTTTCCTGGGTGCATGGGGTGTACAGGGGGGAGGGGCAAGGGCGCTGTTTTTTTTGGGGGGGGGGGGTCTGTCTAGGGTGCAATGGGGATCTATCCAAGGTGCAAGGGGGTCTATTAAAGAGTGAATGGGGGGTATGTCTAGGGCTGGACATGGGGGTTTGGAGGGGGAGGGCGGTCTATAGGGGGAGGGGGAGGGGGGACAATCTATGAGGGGGGGATATTAAATTGGAAAGGTTAGAGCCACAGTTCATCGAACTATGGCTGGTATTGGCATGGCTATAGGGATATATCCATGGTCCAAACTATGGATATAGGTCTATATCCCTAGTTTAAAATAGTGGCTATTGGGCTATATCCACGGTTCAAACTATGGCTATAGGGTTCTCCCAATATCTATACCATTACCAGCCATAGTTCAATGAATCATGGCTATAACTGATAACCATAGTTTTTGGTCTTATAGCCATGGTTCCAAACCATGGATATAGGCTAAAATTCTAGTAGCTATTCTCTAACATTTTTTAAGTCATCCACCACTGTTTAGAATATTAGGATTTAGTGGATTTGATTACCGTCCAATTTATAATGCAGTGAAGGAGGACATTTACTAGCGAGAATAAGAACATACACTTTATCTTGACTATATAAATGAAAAATTGTATACTAATGTCGAAGGTTTTTGATTATTAGAACCCCAAGAAGAGGCCAATAATAATGGGAAGTTAGCAGCCATCAATCATAAAATCATGGTGCAAGAAATTAATGTGAGATGCCTTTCGTAAGATCTGTTGCATCTTCAACAAGAGTTGGATGATGCTCAAGAGGGACATGTACAAATCCATTATTAATTATGAGAAGCCCAGTATAAATGGGTTACTAACAATACGTCTATCGTGGAAGCACTTCATAAAGTTGAGAAGTTGTATTCTAGTCAGCTAGCTGAGCTTCAATAAGCGGTTGATAGAGCTCAGGAGTCTATTTAACAAATGAAGGGTCATGATGAAATATTTTTGTAATATAAGATAGAAAGAGTCCATTCTGTAGATGTTCCTCTGATTCTTTATCATAAATGAAAACTATTTTTGTCTCCAATCATAAATGTATTTATCCCTATTATTTCCTAAAATCATATTTTCAAAGATGCTATTTATAACATTACATCATTATACTATTTAATCATAATTAAAATGGTAGTGATCAGAGGTGATCTAATTTTTGATTAATCTAAATGGTCCTAGTGAGTGTCGTTTGACTGTTACAATGTTTATATGAAAAACCCTAAAAAATTATGTATTTTTAATTTTTAATGATCGATATTACCTAAACCATACACAGTTTCAATCTAGCGAGTTGAGACTCTACTTTTTCATCGAATTACCTATGCAGATTTTCATTCGGGTGAGTACACTGTATCTTATTGTTGGAAGTTTCATTTCATGCATGTCACACTAATAATGGAAGAATTTAAGGTTGAACATCTTGAAATAAGAATTTTGAAATTAAAATCCAATCAAAGATTGATGTTAGGAAGGTCCCAACATCCTCTAGATATATTCGAGGGGAATATTGAGTCATGATTTTTTATGGTCACCAAATCTAAAATTTGACGTATAGAGAGAGAGAGAGAGAGGAGGTTCCTCTTAAGAATTATGCTACCTCTATTTGACAAACCCCTTATGGGGGCTGTATTATACAGGTCCAACAAGGGCATGTGCTGCATAGCCAAACAATGGAATCCTTAGATTGACATGCCTGTTATGTATTCCACTTATACAGCGATAACTGGGACATGTATGTCATAGTATGGTAAATGGGATGTCAATAATTCTATCATTCTATTGATGATATAAAAATGGGTTTAAGATTTCGTTGTCTCGGGACCCCAATGGGTGGGACTCTTACTACATATTCAGGTAAAGTAGATATCAATAATTGTGGAATTTTATTGATGATATACAAAGGGGTTTAGGATTTGGATGTCTCAAGACCATAATGGGTGGGTTTTCTAAAGAAAGATTTTTAAGAATAATGGGGGTCATATGTGCCGACATATATCATTAATGAGGAACCACTCTTACGTGGATTTATTGTATGAAGGATTGTAAATTTTGTTATATAATCAATGTCGAGAGGAGAATGCAATTTTTTTGAAAAGAATTTTTGTGCTGTGTAGTTTAAAGTCATACTGAAAGGAGATGATATTATTCTGATTAAAGTAATGTAGTAAGGAAATTAAGGGTTTTTTATAGTATGATATGCAATTTAAAGTCATATATACTGTACATTAGGGGCTATGCAGTTTTAAGTCATGGAACAAAAATATTATGCGATTTTATTTATGGTAATTAGGATTAAAAAAAAATTCGATGGTTCTCCAATTATTTTTAATTTTTCTAGAAATTGGTTACCATATGCAGATGTGGAAGGAGAGAAATGTAATCTGTGATTTTGGGGTTTTCAAATCCGAGCAATGACATGGGAAACAATGTAATGACATTAGAGGAGGTCTCTTTCAAGAAAAAAGTTACCTATATTTGAAAAACCTATTATGGGGGGCTATATTATAAAGGGATAGCTAGTGCATGTGATGAATAACCAAATAGTTTCTTCCTTAGGATGAAATTCCTTTTATGTAGGAAAAATTTACGAAATTCCAACTAGGGCAGGTACAACATAGTCAGACGAAGGAGCTGTAAAGAATTTTGACATTCTATTTCTAAAAGATTATGAATGTTGATGGATATTCAGATATTTCCATGTAAATAGTTTGATTTATAGAGAGAACTAGATGAATACAAAAGGGTTATTTATTGACATGGATTCCAAATAATTGGAGGAATGTTCTCTCTATTAACGTTTGACACAAATGTAGAAAGTATGAGGCCTTTAGTTTTAGAACATATGACTAGGATGATAATATTATGGAAAATATGGATGATATATGTAGTCGAATGGTCAATGATTTTCCCAATATATGTTGAGCATATGAAGGGGAAAAACGTAAACCATGATCTTAGAGACTTTTAGGTCAGAAGAATGGATGTAGGAAAAATACAAAAAGGATTGATGCTTTAAATTACGGGTTCCTACATATCATCGTTAAAGAATAAAGGGACAGAAGAGGCCTCTCCCAAGAATAATGAAACCACTATTTGAAAAATCTTTATTGGGGGTTGTATTATGAAGGGGAAACTTGGTAATTTACTACATATCCAAACAGGGGAATCATTTGGATAACATGCCCATTATGTATGTGAATTTTATGTAAAACCAACTTGGGTAATGTACTTCATAGTCAGAAAACAGATCTCTCGGGAATTAGACATTTCATCACTAGAAACTGAAGAAATATTATGAATATCTAAAAGTATTCAAATTTAGAAGTATTACATTCAAAATGGGAAATGTCCAATGTATAAAGGAAGAGTGTTGACCAATACTGACCATGATCTTGGAATCCCTTACATAAATCCAACTCATATGTGTAAATGGGGAAATCTCATGTTTCCTTGATGGGATCTCTAAGGAGAGGTCCTAAAATAAAATATCATGTATATATTTTCCTTATATGCATGATATGGGAGATTTTCATTAATCCCATGGCTGGGATTATGATCTATGGATTTCGCTTTCGATGTATCTTAAATGGGATGGGAATCAAGCCATACATAGTTCTTTGAATGCTATGTAGTTTAACATCTCGTTTTGATGAATCATGTGTCTTGACTTGAAATGTCATAAGACAATGTCACTGAACAAGGAAATAGGGCCTAAGAGTCACAACATATATTATCAAAGAATGAATCAAGACACATGTAGTTCAAATAAGAATAGGTTCATTTGTAAAGTGAGAAATCATATTAGAATTCTTCTTGTAGATATGAATCATATATAGGAATGTAGAAGTTTTTTTATGTTGTGATGCGGTTGGACCTATGATTGAAGATCATGAAATCACTATATATATCTTATGAATGATGATTAAGACATGTGTAGTTCATGATGGGTTCGCCATGTAGGTCTAATCCATACAAATGGAGCGATGTATTTTGAAATTATGTTTGAACCCAATATTAGATATTTGGGCATCACTATGAATCCCAATAAAACAAGAATGAAGCCACACACAGTTCTTGGAATTGCATGCAGTTTAATATTGAGGTAAAGATGAAGGTGAAGTTAAGTTATGTAATGAATTTTGTTTTCCTGGGACCAAGAATGAAAATCTAGGCATAAATACATATCCCATGAAAATTATAATCCAACCAAACATAGTTCTTGATAAGATCATTCCATTTATTTTCATGAAACAAGGACATATATTTTTCCTTTCAAGGTATTACAACCATGACCATTGAAAACCCTGTATAAGAATCGAAACATGTTATAGATGATGAGAAGTTTTTTACCCAATTCCTATGCCCATGTGAGCTGCGATCAGTGCGAAAAAAAGGGTGGTAAAAGTTTATTCTACAACACAACGATAACAATATTGAAGGATAGGGGTGTGATTATTAAGTGGTGTCTAATCTGGGGTATAGGTCCTAAGCATCACTACGTATCATGTTGAAGAAAGAATAATGTCCCACGTAGTTCTTGGAATTATTTCCCATATCAATCATGTTATGACATGGGGACGGGGCTTTTATAATTTCTAGGATGATGGTTGGTCATAAAGTATGATGTTTGGGTATTAACCCATTAGTCCTAGAAAAGGATTCCTAAGTAGATATTATTCACGAATGGGTAAAAAGAAAAGGGTTTTATTTTTAAAATTTATGTTTGGACCCAAGAATAGAGATCCTGGAATCACTATCTCTTTGAGATGAGAATCAAGTAAGACATAGTTCTTGAAATGTTCCTTATGCAGATATGATCCATACATATAGGGAATAAAGGGGGTTTTTTTATTTGTGCTTGGACCAAAGATAGGATATCTGGGATTCACTATATATCTCATAGGGATGAGAATATTGACACACATAGTTCATTCATTTCCATGCATATTAATGTCAAGCGATAAGGACATTGATGAACTGATTTGAAAAGACAGACATGTTTTGGATGGAACTTGTGATAGATCCCCAATGTCACTGTATATCTTGTTATAGGAAGAATCAATCCACACATAGTTATTGAAACATTCTAGATGAATGTATAATCCATACACATATGGAGTGATGGGTTTGTATTATTTACTAATAGATCCAATATTAAGGATCTAGATTTCACTACCTATCTAATAGGGGTGAGAATCAATACATATGAATTTATAGAAATTTTTTCTCACACCAACAGAGTTTCGATATAGGAAAGTAGCTTTTAATATGTTCCAAAATAATGGTATGGGTCAATACAGATGATGGTATGGGAACCAAGATATATGTTCTAGATTACTTCTCTATATTGAAATGGATCATATATAGGAAAAGAGAAATTATTACTTTATGGTGGTGGATGGGACCAGGATTTGAGATCAAGTAGTCTCTAGATATCTCATAGGAATGATAATCAATCCATATGTAGTTCATTATGAGATGATATTACCTATGCATATTTGATTCATACACACTAGGAACAAGGGTGATTTTATCATGGCTATACCCATGATTAGAGATTTGGGTGTCCCTATATATCTCATTGAAATGAGAATCAAGCCATACATAGTTCTCAAAATAACAGTTCTATTTAACATATTATGGAGAGGACGTAGATCACATGATGTGAAAGAAAATTATGGATGGACCAAGGAATAAGACCCAGGTGTCACTATGTATCTTTCTATGGGAATACAACAAGCCATACACAATTCTTGAAATGATTCCTTATACCGATCTGATTCAAACATAGAGAGAAACAAAATTTAAGGGCTGCTAGAGAGTTGAAATGATGTGAGTAATGCCTACACATGGATGTTACTCACCATTTAAGGGACCACAAATTATTTCATTTTTTTGAATCCTGGGTATTTATTAACATCAAGTGAAGGATATGATAACCATACAGTTTAATGTCATATGGTGAGGACAACTATTGTTTTTACATTTTAGTTCATGTGAATATGACCTCTTGTCAGGAAGGTTAATGTCATCTAACAATGAAAAATATGTTATGTAGTTCAACGACATACAAAACAAAGGTATATGGTTGGTATATAGTTTAAATATCCTAAATCTAAGATGATAGTTACTATGTAGTTTAACGTCATGCAACCGGGATGCTCATTTTTTGATTATAAAATTTATTTCATCAGGAATCTTTCATTTTTGGTTTTGAAATGAGTTTTCCATCCATTGAGATTATGGAATAATATCAATTAGAGAAGATCTTATGTATGGAGTAAGGAACCTTCCACATTAGATCAAGTTTAAGAGGATTTTTTCTTGGTATCATTGGAGTTCTGAGGATGAAAACCAATTCTCCTAGAATAAATGAATATAAGAGAACTTTCTTATTCAAAGATCATTCCATATAATTCTGATAGACTTCTATGTGATTCTAGGTTTGAAATATCTTTTCATCCAATCATTTTTGAGACTGTACATATGTATATAGATGTTCAAAAACTGTCAACTCAGAGTGATGGTAAGTGAACCTAAATGGTTAATACTTCTTTTATTCCATACAAAAATGAGTATAGGGATCACTGTGTTGTAGTATGGGTAGCAGTCTGATAGGACCATACAAAATGAAAATGATTATCAGGCTAAGACATCTTATCTTTACCAACCATATTTTGGAGTATGTTTGAAAGAGTTTTTTTTTGAAATCATATATATGTCCATTGGTTTCTTTATGATAATAGAATGAATGGTTACACTTTATATTGTAATTTTAGTTTAGATTCTTTACCTTAATAGAATATAAATTGGTGTTGTTTTTCATCAGTATGGTATGAGTCACCCCAAATCGTGTAACGATATTATCATGGATAAAGCAAAAATTGATTTCAGACCCAAAATTTCTAAGAGGTATTCCCTTATCCCATTTGGAGAAAAAGTTGGTAGTATTAAGGATATACTTTAACTACTCAGCTATAGCTGAAGGATAATGTCCAACTATATACATTACTCATGTAGAAAATGGTTAGGAGTATTTTTCTATATGTAAAAACTAAAGGGGTTGACAGATGAAGTTGGCATGAACCTATTATGGATGACACCTTTTAGTAAAAACTCTGAAATTTTATGTCATTGAAGGCCAGAATTATCCAAGCCTTCAGATTTGATCAGAATATCCATGCCTAGATTAGTGGGAACTACATGCTCATGCATGTACTTTTCTAATTATAGCTACAACCTCTTATCCATCAATAAATCTGAAGAGTATTCCGTCGATGCCTCATTTTTATATGATATTCTGGTGATTTGGGCCATCATAAGGAGTAAAATTGACCACTCATCACCAAAATTTCTCTTTTACAGCTCTACATAATAGAAGTATACCATTTTGGATATATTCCATGATTGGTTCCATCCATCCCATGGTATGACCATAGGGTTTGGAAATGTGGTCTATTTCATTGACTACCTCTATTTTGATTTGAACAACTGGTGAAACCACATGACATTGATAAATTCCAATGAATGTTTAATCCCTGTTTGGATTGTATGGGGTTATGGTTTCATTAGACAATACACTAGCTTGGGTATTTTTTGATTGTGGGATATAAGACATAGTGGGATTAGAGGTAAATTTTTCCATTAACCCTCAGACATAATCACACAGGGGGATCGACTCTTCTTTTCAGATGGTGTAATCCCTGTTGATCTAATTTATTTCAATTTATAAATCACCCTTCATCACCAGGTGATCCATCAATATATAGAGTGGAAACACCAAGACTAAAATTAGATCTTGATATTGTCTCTCATTGTTGGTACATTATTCTGATGAAAGTAAAGAGTATGAAAATAACTCCTTCTATTTGGAGATAAGCACAATTTAACTCCCCACATTATTGAATCTAGGATCTTCCAATTATTTCATTTTGAACTCCTATAAGAAACCTCAAAATACATTTCACATAATCGAGGACATTCCTCAATAGAAAATATTTCTTCATCATGAAATTTAGTATTTAATAACTTTTATTCTGTAGATGGGTGATCAGCGAGGAAGTATGCCAAGGCTTGGCCTTTCAATTATTTTTAGAAAACATACTATATATTGAATTGATTCAGAATAACTGGCCACCATTATAGATTTCATTTCTGTATAGAACGATAGAAGATAAATTTCCATGATTTATTACAAGAAACTATGTGGACCTTGTGATGCTTCAGATAGTGTATCAGATCATGAACTGAAAATATTAATGCTTGACATTTATTCCCAATATCTGACTATTGTGTCATAGTTTTTAGAATGGTTCAATTGAGATAATAATGGTTTTTTTTCATTCTAGGCATCATTATTTTGCACAAGGAAGGCACCAAGTGATTTCTCTAAGGATTTTACGTAAAGAATGAATAGATTTCCTTCAATAGGTGGCATTAATACTAGTGGAATCAAGAGGTATTTGTTGAGGGTATAAAATTCCTATTCACAGTCATTGGTCCATTGATATGTGACCCAGTTCTTCAACAATTTTTTTATGGGAAAGCACATTCGTGCATGCTTGGTGATGAAGAACTAGATATAGGCCCAATTTCCTTGAAGTCTTCTCAACTATTTCATGTTTCATGGAGGTGACATGCCAATAATTTCATTCATCTTCCTAGGATCAACTCTGATTCCACAATGTCATATAACTAAGAAAATAAATTTTCCTGAGGTAACCCCGAACACACATTGCATGGGGTTACACTTCCGATTATGTTACCTATGATTGTTAAATATAGTCTAGAGGTTAGCTAGATGATTATAACATTGTTTAAATTTGACTACCAAATCATCACTGTAGTATTAGAAATATTTTCCCAAGAAGGGTTTAATGATATACTGGATCAGAATTTAGTTTGTTACACTAGCATCATTCAATCCAAAGGGCAGTACCAAATGGGAAAATATTATTTTAGGGGATCTAAAGGCTGTGGATTCTTCATTTCTAGTGCCATCCATATTTGATTATACCTAGATTATCCATCCATCAAGAAAAGAACCTAATAGAATGCTGCTGCATCAATTAAGATCTCTATAATCTGGACTAGGAATTCCTCATTGGGATAATGCCAGTTGAGATCTACAAAATCAATGAAAACATTTATTTTTACATTTTTTTTCAGTGAGACAATATTACCAATCCACTTTAGATATTTCACATCTCTGATGATGTTATATTTGATAATCTTGTCAACTTCAACATCAATTTTAGAGGATTGAGTCTGGTGTGTTCTTCGTGATGCCTGCTCGTATCCCTAATATTCTTTTGGGAAACCCAATTGGTGAGTGGCCACATTGGGGTCAAAGCCTAAAATTTAGATATAATTCCACACAAACACAACCTAATGTTTCTATTGAAAGGAATTATACATTTTTTTCTTTAGGATTCATGGATGCATAATCCGAGTGGATAGTGTATTTTCTTTTGAACATAGATTTATTTTTCTGAGTTCATCCAATGTGGTGGAGACACCTTCTTCAAATGTTGGAGGGGAATACATGAGGTCCTACTATAATTCCTCTTCCTAATGTGTTAATTATTCTACCTCTTCTCATAGAATATCTTAGAGGATAGGTGGTGATGCAATATTTTCCGGGATAGGTCGGGAGTCAGTATATGGACATCGTAAAGATGTTGCAACCATTTCTAACCCAACTAATGATATAGGGTCTTCCTGAAGCTTTGGAAAGAGAATGATGGGATGGTAATCATCATCTTTATCGTTCTCCATGAGTGTGACAACATCCTCTAGCCTGGATGATGAAGTAGATATCTTCTGAAGCTATGGGGATGGAATTTAATCCAGGCTTTCATTATTGTATGGAGAGTTGATGACCTATTTTATGCCTTCAGATCCAACTGACTTAATGAACATGATGGATACCAATAATTGACTTCTTGGATTCAGAACAACCCTTTCCATGTGACTAAGGGGTTGCACATAATATGCACTGAGATGCTTGAATGGGTTAACCATGATCTTTTCCAGACCATTCAGGTCATTGAACCTTGCAACATAGTATACTATGGAACATCTTACCTTTTTTTATAAAAACTTGCATCAATATACAGAGTTTCAAAAGTTTTTAATGGGCTCATGTCCCTGTGAAATGTACTGATTTGACAATGGATGCAATATTTAAGACATCATTTGTACAATGAAGTAATGGATGTATGTTAATGTAGCCATATTCCTCCCAATAATATATTTAATTATGTGTCATGTTAAGAACCATAAAATCTGAATCAAATATTAGATCCACGAACTATGTTTTTTTTGTAATATCTTCAAGAGGCGCTTCTTCCTTATTGTCAAAAACCTACAACATCCGAGTGGAGGGAGACAAGAGGTATACAGTGAGGCCCAATTGGAGAAGATTCTAGATTTAAATGAGTTTCATCCATGAGCCATTGTCAATGAAGGTTTGTCAGATATTAATGTCATTTTCCGAATAGGTACAAGGACATGATGGGTCCATGCATGACATCATCTTCAACTTGGTTTGTGAAATATATGACGACATGACATTATGAAATATAATTATCTATATTATATACCTTAGGAGAAAAAACCTCATTTTCAAACTCTTGAGGTCCTGAAAGAGCCACAACAAGTGCTTCTTGGAGATCCTTTGATTGGTTCATAGAATCCAGGATTGATATATTGGTTGGTACATGGGATAGTTACTTCAAAAAAATGTACATATGGTTTAATGGTATGTGATTCCTTGCATGGATATTCTCTATTATAGGTGATTTGGGAGATGATTTCCATGATGTAGATGAACCATCCTTTGAAATAAGAGTCAGAATTACTTCTGCTCTTAGTGGATTTGGTCAGTTAGTCCTTCCCACTAGGTGATGTGGTGGTGGTGTAGCCTCTAATCGGTTTTCCAAGGTGATTATATCAGGGTAGGATTTTTCATGTTTGGGATAGTCCCCTTATTCTTTATAGAATGATAAATTTTTTGGGAGGCCCTATTCACATTCTTTGTTTGGATTCGTGGGCTTTTGAAACTAGACTACATTATTCTCTAAAGATTACATGAAGTATCCATGAACCTGTTCATTCTGAAAATAATTGTGTTTGTTTGTTAAGTCCTTAATATATCTTTGTCTCTAATATTTTTTATCATACTTGAGAGGAAATTTTTGTTGTTGCTTTTTAAGAGGTAGATCGATATGGTATGATGAGGACATTGAACTAGGAGTAGGTACAACTACTTGATTAATCGTAATTGTGGAATCCTTTGATTTTTCTTCTCACCTTCCAAAAAATGATCGGATTACTTGGGATTTACCGTTGATATCTAGGATGGAAATCTCTGCCTATTGAGATTTTTAAGTATGTTCCTGCAACCCTCTTGTGTATCTCATAGTGATCAATGGTGTGTGCAACTCATAACAGAGATTGGCCACATAAATAGGCAACAACTCATCTGGAGTGAGTGGTAGATTCAAGGAATATGTCAATCCTTTCCACCGAGCAATGAATTTTGAGGCTATTTAATTCTACCATTTTTTAGATCTTATGATTGATGAATATAGTATTTTGAATCATAGATCTAAATTGGAAAAGTAATTTCTAATGGAGATCTTCCCATCCAGTAATTGATCGAGACTTTAAACTTCTATCCCAGGCGAAGGATGGCCACTATAGTGATTTCAAAAAGTAACTGAGCATCACATATTCTTGTTATTTAGGGGTTTCCATCATGGGATTATAATGAGAGATGAAATGTGTCATGTGATATCCTAGATCTCCCAAGACATTAAAGAATATAAATTTTGGATTCCAAATGTTCTGTTGGTGAGGAGTAAGATCTACCCATTCAGGGTAGGCCTTATTTTCTGGGATTACTAGTGCATGATGTCCTTCCATAGAAACCAATAGATCTATTAATGGCTCAATTGATCTCACCCGCATTCAAGGAACATCCATGTTATCCGAGACCTAAACAGGTGTGGCGACTGGAACATGGGTGGGTGCAACAACCGCTAAGACAACTAGTGGTGGTACTGTTGGAATCAATCACAAATAACCCATTGGGAAAGGCCACTATAACTATGTTAATTATTGATCAAACTTGGTTGTTTTGAAAAACCTTCCTTGATAATGTGTTCTAACTAGAAATTCTAATTGGGGATCTTCTTGGGGAGCATATCTAGTAGGATGACTAATTTAGAGTAACTCTATATTGAGTTTTCCTAAATCATTCATTTCTTCCTCCTACAGTTTAAATATTTATTCCAATGAAAGGTAATGACCTTCTCTAGGGGTAAGGTGATACAATGTATATCTTTTACGTATTTACCTATTATGATGATTTCAAAAAAGTTTAAGTGGATTATTTGAGGGAATGCATGGATTCTGAGAAATCCTCTACTTTTTGTTATGAACACCTCCTTCATTTACATTAGTGTGGACCATATCAAGAGTATTAACTTCATCTTCTGATTCCCCTAAGATGGATTCATGTTCTGAAGGATCAACAATGAAAAAATTATTGAAATTTAACGATAAATAATTCATTGTGGGTGTTCTATCAGTATCTCTATGACATCATCTTCTTCCATGTCTCCAATATACATGGTCCTCTTATTGGTTGATTCCCTAGAAATTTACCATAGAATGTAACCTAAAAGGAATCCTCTAATAATTCAGTTGTGCATTCATTTTTCAACTTCTTCCCTAATATTGAAAAAAATTGACTTCCATTGATGAGAGGAGTGTGAATGTGAAAACGCACCCAACCCTGTGGGCTAGGGATATTCTTGATCTTTCTGCTCAGCCCCTTGTGCAGTGTTTGTTGGTTCTAAGGATTGGGTTAAAAAAACCCCTATCCTGAAAAGCTAGGGTGGTCCTAAACATCCATGGATGACATCAGTGTAGCTACTCTTATGATCTTGTGGATATTGGTCCAAACATTGGTTGGGTGAATTATCTTGCATCCACTCAAGTCACCTATTTTAGATGGCTGTTGCACTATTTTAGAAATTGGGGAACTCTGAATATGGAAATCCCTTAAATGAGAGGCCTTATAAATATTTTAAGATACTTAATGAAAATATCTTTCAAAAGCCTGTACTCTTTGGTCCTAACTCTGATTACGGATTGTCGAAGCCTATTATTATTGAGAATATCTTCGGTTTTAAATAGATTCCATCTATTATAGCTATACTTGGGAAAAACATTTCCCGAGACTACAATTTACGTCCATTTATTGTATTTGGATCAAATTGAAATGAAATTATCTATGTGCACTGCATCCTCTAATATGAACACCAGATAAGGTATCAACGATTAATTAACCCAACCAATGTAATGCATCGAGGAATTCATGTTGAAGGTCTCCTTGCTATTTCATAATAATTGGATGTTGAGAAAACTGGATACATGCCAAATAAATTTGGCACAACAACCCTTCTATTACCTTTAAATGAATTTGATATTCTTTATAAAGTAATATATTTGCTTTGAGATGATGATGAGTATTCCATATGTTGTGGAGTATATAATGAAAACAATATTTTACCACCATCTATGGAATACTTTATTTAGTAGTGTCCAATGGAAAAAAACATGATTGTTACATCATCCTTAGCTAGTTTCTTCCTCATGATCAACATATCCTCTTCAACATTTTCTAGAGGTTCCTCAACATGGTTGGAACAAAGTGAAAACATCATATTTGTTTCATTACAAAAAAGGGGAGGGTTGGGATTATCTCTATTTCACTAAAAAGGAAATGGCCCAAGGGTGGTTTGGATAATGACTGTAGCCTTGGGATGTCATCGGACTAAGAAATTATTTCACTTGACAATGTCAAAGAATCACATATGATTGGACTTGTGTTTTCAAGTTCCTCAAGAAAATAAGGCTTTACCATCACTACATTTTTGTATGGATAATTCTACTGAAAATATGAATTACTACTATGGAGAGGACTTTCACAATGAGTTAAATCATGTGTAGGACCGTCATGGTGGATTACAACAATGGACAAATCCTCTTTCTTCTTTGTCTTCTGTCCATATGGAGGGTTACCATGGCTCTCATATGAAGATAGTTTCTAAAGATTTACTAAATTATCATGATGCAATACTTTACAAGGATGTTTCTAATGAGGACCTTCAGAGTAACATATACCACTCCAATAATTAGGTAATGGGATGGTATGATCTTGAGATAAAATAGATAAATTTCTAAGGGCTTAATGAACTCTAGATTTAAGAAGACCCAACTCATAGATTGGCTCTTTATTGTCCATCCTTGTTTGGTTAGACTTCTTCTTATATGTCTATTTACAAACCATTGGGACCACTTGCCAAAAAAATTTGTTGTCATGTGTAGTTGTATGATCTTACATCAGATCGTCTGTCAGAATAGGCTGAATGTCTCTAGATGGAATGGGTTTACAAACTCAATCTAGTTGTTCATATGATATGGTGGGAGTGTTTCATATATCCCTCCTGAACGGGAGAAGAGGTATGTATCTGCTCTAGGATGGCATGATGATGGGTCATCCTAGGTATATAGATAGAGTTATGTATCTATCCATTAGGTACTTCTGAAGTTATCATTCGGATATTCTAGAAAGTATTAAGAATATTGGCACAAATTTTCATCTACCCTTTTACCATTTACAAAAAGTGCTTGGTTACTTCTGTGTATGTAATGGGAATATACGTCTTTTCTGTATTTGGAGTAAGTGTACATATCATCTCATGTCCTACCTTTCCTATTATTAAAAGCATACATTACTCATGTGTGGCAGTAGATGGTTGAGTTTTCCATTTTCTTATCATTGGAGGTTTCTAAGTAACTTCTTTGGGTGTTGCCCAATGAGATGGTAGACATGATAGGTGAGCACTGGTTGGTGTATATACCTGTTGGATGTTTTCTACCAAGCATGGTTGGTGGAAATTTTTAACAGTTTTTAGATGAGGTTTCTAGATGGTTTAATGAATGTAAGAAGGTGTATGTGCCTGATCATGACACTCCACTGGATTTGAATGGTGGAAATAATTGAATGTAGATAGATAAGAATGGTGGATGGATGATATATTGTATGTTCGTGTATATGACTGCACATGAAACTCCGTTATATTTAAATAGTTGGATTGGTTGGGTACCAACAAATATTTTTTCTATCTCGTGGAGTTAGGGTGGACGAGTGTATGTTCCCAGTCCCTATTTTCCACAAAATTGGGTTGATGGGCTTCTCTAGAGGGAGAATAGGTAGTAACCTTCTCCCTGTTAACCAGATGTCATCAATAGTGGAACATATATCTTGTCTAGGTCTGAGAGACCTAGAACAGACAACCAAATACAACACCCTCATTATGTTGAGGGGTTACTCCTACATGGAATTGGTGGGAGTGATTGTTGACTTGAGCCATCAAGAAGGACCCCAATGTCTTGGGATGATGTCATTAGTGGCCTCCTAAAAAACATACATGAAATATGGAAGGAATTGGTTATTTAAATATGGGTAAAATATCCAAAAATAGTTGAATACGTTAATCAGTGTCATATTATTTTAGACCACAAGTCATCACTGACCAGGCGACTCGGGGTTATTAATGATCTGGAGGGCCTGTCGGGAAGCCTCCATGGTCAGGACAATACCCTGTTGATGGTATTCTTAGTCAAGTACATTGGAGACCCAACATTGAAAATTTTGAGTTGGTTATGATGTCTTTCGAGCATATGAGGATCCATCTTGAGTAACATCTAGGGAATTCACAGGTGAAAACATTAAATAATCCATTTTGATTGACAGGATATCATAGAAAATAGTGCCTGTTGATATACGACATACATGATCTAGAAAACCCAGTTAAAGCTAAATCTTTTCGGATGAACACATGCATGGTTTTTTTCCTTGTCGAACCTCTTTTATTGAAACATGTCTTACAAATGGGTAAACATAATTAACGTGGTTAATGATTCACTTCGTGTTCACCATTTTTTGTTTCCATCTAAAATGGTACATTGATAAGAGTCATTACTCCCAAATGGATTCCATCGGATTTATTTATGGAATCTGAACCACCAAATGGATCTGTATCTAAAGAGATATACTTTCTATAGGTAGGTTATTGTTATGTGTTTGGACCCATGATTCATAAGAAATCATATTGGTTGAGAGGATGAGAGGTCAGGACCATCACACCTTTTTGAGGGGAATTATTTCATACTCTGTGACTCTCTCATAGAATTAAGATATTTTCACAAATTCTCATTAATATACCAAGTATCAAATGATTTTCCCTTTAAATTTTTTTATCAATTATTAGCAAGTATAGAATTCAAAATCATATGTATATATATGAGGATCTTCATTAATGGAGACATCTATTTGTATATGAGGTTCTCTATCAATGGTATCCTCCTGTATACTAATTAGATATTATTTTGAATTAGTATGATGATAATGGTTTTATAGCCACATAGTGGGGCACTCTGAAATTTATTGTCATCCAAGTAGAAAAGATGGCTACTCTGGAGTTTAATGTCATTCAAGAAGATGGAATCTTACTATAGATTTTATCATTATATAGGGGGAAAATATTACTCTAGAGTTTATCATCATATAGGGGAGATAGAAATTGTTCTTATGTTGGTATGAAACCCATGAATGGGATACCTTCATATCCATGTGAAAGGAATCAGAACCCACGTAGTTCAATTTTCGGACTTATGCTATAACAGACCAGGAAAACTGGAATGAATATGAGTTTCCATGTTTAATGAGACCCTATTTTGAATAAGACACAAAAATGATGGGTTTGGTTTGGGTTTTTGTATTTTAAAATTATTAAGGCTTCCTATGTATCCCATTTGGATTGGAATCAATGTCCATGTAGTTTGATAAATCTCATAGAGGAGTTTAATCGTTTAAGAGAAATGAGTTTGGGAATACTCCAAAAAAGGATTCATTTATAGAAGGTTCTATGATAGATGTATTAACTAATAGAGATTTAGGGGGTTTAACTCAGGTCTTACTCCTATAGAGGATTATAGGAATATGTAAATTAGGATTGGGTTTAAATCCTGAAAAGGATAGCACTTTGGAAAGGTACCACGAGTGATATATTAACTCATTGGGGCTTGGGAGTTTAATTTGGGACTTATTCTTAAGGATTATGTCTAGTGAAGTTGGGAGTTTTGATTAGGACTAACCCATAAGAATTGTTTTTTAAGAACATTCCTTAGGTAGTCATACTATATATCTTGTTTAGAGTAGGAATAAAAGTTATCATAGTTCAATATTTTAGGTGGATTGTGAGGATATTGTGATCATCAAAAATATTTTAGCCCACATGAGTCATGCTTGGTGGGAGAAACAAGAGGAGCTAAAAGATTCAACAAAGGAACATGATTTCTCATCCACTAGTGGAAGAGGTCGGGCCTATGGAAGACGTATTTGTAGCTAGGATCCTTCCCTCTCTTCAATTAACATTAGATATGAATCCAATATATAGAAAGAATGAAGGCGAAGGACGTAGTGGAGTTAGAGACGAGAAATATTAAAACCTCCAACATGAATAGATAAGGTCTTATTATATGATTTCTTCCCTAAAATTGGTCCCCTGCTGGGAGAGAGACTTCTCTTTATAAAAAGGAAAATTATGTGTGAACTGTACCCTCCCTACTAGGGACCAAAGGCTCTATTTCTTAGATATGAGAAGGGGATGACAGAGTCCTATATTTGGAATCCATTTTTGGGAACTTCTCAACAGTACCTCTTAGGTTTGGGTCCACACAACCTAAGATATATAAAACTATAGACACACTAAGGATCCTGACCCCCATATAATACATATATGGGAAACCTCTCACCATATAAATATAAATCCAAATAGGAGCCACACTGATATGACTTTCATAAAGGTTTAGTAAATCAGTATGTCTTGTTGGAGGTTTAAACATGTTCCATTCTAGTCAATGGAGCTATGGAAGGTTATTTTCTACCATGTATGGCTTTGAATAGAGAATAAAGGGTGGCTCAGAAAAGTCCTGTGTATAGGTATGCTACACAGGTATTTTGCGTAGGTCTGTCATGCAGGTATTCTATGTAGATAGGTGGAACTAAAAAATACATAACAAATGAGACATAATACTATGAAATATGGATATGTGTTAGGAAATTGACTATAAAAAAACAACAATTGTTTTATGTTTTAACGTAAGCACCCTGGGGGTCCCTTGATATCCATGGAATTGTCCCACACATGTATTTTTTTAAAGAACTGACCTCATGTAAGCGACATCTAGTTTATGGAATAAGGGTTCTTAATAATTTGTATTGTATTTCAAACATTTAATGGACATTGATATTGATTATCTCTTTTAGTTATATATTCTCTCGTGTTTTAGAGAGATACCTATGAAAATTTAGCAGATATGGGAGGAGTAGCGGCACAATGATAGATCTAGGAGTTCTTCCAATTTTTTAGTTATTTAAATGGGGATCCCAGGGGTCCTATTTATAGTAATGGATGGGGATGGTAAAAGGAATTCATTAGTTTAGTTTGTTGGTGTAACTTCACGGTATAGGTATCCTACATTGGGGTGAAAGAAATTATACATCCATATAGGTAACCAATGTAGGTCCCTGACATAGGGGGATGCACCTTGGGCTGCATGAGTAGGACCTAGATTATTTTTCTTATTAGTAGGTGTTTTGTGAAGGTCCATTTAGACATACTTATATACTTCTCTTAAATTTCCTTGACACTTTAATTTTACCAAGGTGTTCTTCATAATTTTTTCCATCATTTATTAAAAGGGAATGTTAACAATGCCACATAGAACATATATCAATCATGGATATAAAATAACCCACATAAAGTAATGTGTTTTATTTAATAAATCATATGTTTATAATCATTGTTTTACCAATTGAAAATATTAATAACATACTTGATATAATAATCATCAACCTTGATTGAATAGGAAACAATATTGATAAGTAAAAGGTGTGTTTTTTGATAGAAGAATTCTTTTGGAAAACATTTTTTTTATCATAAAATCATGTAGAAAACATCTATATCCCAGAAAAGGTAATATAAAGATTTATAAATTATGTTTTAGGAATACTAATTGTGAAAATAAGGTGAAATAGCTAAATTCTAATGAAAGAGAGTTGGGTTCGAGAATTCCCCTTACCTTGTATCCAAATGCTTTATTTACATTAATAAATTGTATAATTGATTTAGATTCATTAATTAACAAATAAAGAACCATTTATATATGATTTTTATTAATTATGATTTTTTCATGTTCTTTTATGGGCTTTTGGATGAGTTATAGAGTTTAATTTCATCATTCGAGTGTATTTGATATCTTAGTTTTCAAGATCGGTTCACTTTGATACTTCAATGGATGTTCGTTTAACAAGAGGATTAATATCTAAAATTTTTATCATATGTTATTAATTATATTACTAAAGTTTAAATGATATTAAAAATAATTTTGTTATATTTAATGAGTATGAATAATTAGATACAATTTAATAATGATAATTTAATGCAAATTTTGGCGTTTTTGGATCACAACGAACTTGTTTTTTTAACAATTTAGTATTATATATATAACATAGTCCCATTACATAAATAGAGTTGTAAAATAAAATTTATAATTTTTTAAAATCATTAATAGTTTTATTAATAGCCACAAATTCATTGTTGTAAAATTAAAGTGCATCACCCACGATGTCGGTAAATTAACAAATCACGTGTGATGATTTTATTTTTAAAATAAAAGATAAGGGGTGGGGAATTTAATAATGGATATTAAATTAAAATAATATAATACAATTATATCAATCATACTATATTTATCATTAAATATTTATGAATACAGGTGAGTAGGGAATAATAAAGGAAATGAAATTGAAAGGAAAGTAAAAGAAAAAAAGAGATGATTTACCTTTTCAATTCTCCTCTCAAGATCCTCCACAAGGAACCTGGATCGGTCTTTTTATGAGAATAAGAACTCATAGACCTAGGGTAGAGGATATGGAAGGGTCTTGGTTATAATTTTGGAATTATTTAATCTTGAAATGTGTGAGGAGAAGAGGGGGTGAGGGGTGTTACATATAGTAAATGAGAGGGGTGTTTTCTCAATATTATATTCGTTAGTTTATTATTGGGGATAAAGACAATAAATAGTTTGAGAATTATCGTTATATTTATTAAAATAATCTATGTATGTTTGAGATTATGGCTCTTACATCATATATGATGTTAGGTATAGTGTATTGAACCTATAATGTATTTATACTGTAAATTACCATATTTTACTATTCACAAATATTCAAGTATTTCAGAAAAATCCAAAAAAAAACCTAATACAATTTTTAATGTGTATAATAAAAAAATGAACTACATTATATGAAAATAATATTCTAAATGTGAGTAATTTAATTTTTAATTTAAATCATAATTTACCAGGAGAATTATTATAACTAATTTTATAACACTTTGAAAAATTACTTAAGGTCTCATAAAATTATCTTAAAATGATAATACATAAAAATATTAATTTATGAACACATTTTAATAACTTAAATTATCATTAGAATTATTAAATTAATCATAGAGTTTAAATAAATATTTATGAATTATAAAAAGTCCCACATTTAATTAATAATTTTTAAAATATTTACTTAATTATACTAATATACAATTATATCATATTTTCAATTATAACATATGTAAATTTTATTTAAGCATTATTGGGTGAGGTAAAAATTCTTTTGGTTGGACTACTATTCATAAGGGTCATATTACTAATCCTAAGGTCAAGTTACTATTATTTCAGTATTTGTTCCTTAACTTCTAGAAATACTTTTTATTTCATTAATTATTCATTCATAATGTTTTTATTATGGTCTATAAGTGATTTTATTTAATTTATAATATTTAAAATTACTATAAGATAGGAGAAATACAATTTATGTTTGGGTCGTTAAATTCTTCCCCCTTATGAAATTTCACATTCAATATTTCGTTTTACAAAAATAGGTGAGGGTACTTCTCCTTAATTTCCTCTTATAGTTCCCAAGTTCCTTATTCATAATTATGGTTCTTCCACAAAACATTGAAAAGTAATATTGTCTTCTTGTGTATAACCTTACCTCTCTAGTTCAGAATCCTTACATGCTCCTCCTCATAATAGATATCGTCTTCTAGATATATAGCCTCTATGTTCAATACATATGAGTGATATGGTATGTACATTCTCAAAAGTTATACATTGATCACATCATGAACTTGATCTATATTTTTTGTAAGTGTAGACCGATAGGCCACAAACCCTATGTGGTCAAGAATATCAATGGGGACATCGTACCATGTGCATAACTTCCCTTTCCTTCCAAACCGCATGACTCTATTCCATAAAGATATTTGAAGGAAGAATTTATCTCTAATGTATAACTCTAAGTCACTTCGATATTTGTCAATATATATCTTATGTAAACTATAATTAGATTTGAGATGTTGTTGGATACCTTGAACGTTCCATGTCATCTCAATCACTAGATCAGGTCAAAGTTGCTTTCTTTCTCCAACTTTATCAAAATAGGAGAGATCTCCACATCACTTTCCCTACAGAGATTCTTATGGATCCATATTAATACTGAAGTAGAATCTATTGCTGTATGAGAACTCATCCAATGGGAGATATTGATCCAAAAAACATTTTAATTCTAAAGGGCTGGTTCATAGCATATATTTGAGTTTCCGAATAGTCCTTTAAAATTGGCCATCAATTTGGGTGTGATAAGCCATGCTAAAATTTAATTGAATACTTAAAGAATGTTGGAGACTCCTACAGAAATTATATATGAACTTGATATCATGATTAGAGACAATCACGCATGGAAATCTATGTAGTATCACCATTCCCTCTGCATATATCATTGAAAGCTCTTCAAGAGTGTGATCTTCCCAAATAGTTATAAAGTGGGATGTATTTGTGAGCCAGTTCACCATAAACTATATTACATTATTTCTTTTGGGTGTCTTTGCGAGGCATGTGGAAAATTATATAGTAAAATAATCCCATTTCTACATGGGTATAGGCAATGGTTCCATCATCCCTTTGGACTTATGTTGCAAAACATTAACTTTCTGACATATCAATAACCTTGAGATATACTTTGAAATATCGTTCATCATGTTATCCGAAAAGAAGTGTTCTTGTAGATCGCAATACATCTTGGTACTCTGAAGATGGTTAGATAAAGTTGCGCTATGTGCATTATCTAATAGATCCTTATTCATCCCAGGTGATGAATCAACACATAAACTCATTCAAAACCAAATAACACCAACATCATCGATATGGAACTCTTGTAGTTCCCTTCCTTTACTACATTTAACTTCATTGGTAACTTAAGATCATCCCATTGTGCCTCCATAATTTTCTCTTGGACAGATGGTTGGCAAATAATTCGGGCAAGGTTGGACATATTTCTTTATGTTATGATTTCCAAATACATCCTTTTAAAATCAACGAATATTGGTTCTTACTAATTCCATAACATGGATAAAGTAGTAGGTTCTTTTCAAATAAGAGCATCAACTACCTTTTTCACCATTCCGAGATGATAGTAAATACAGAAATTGTAGTATTATATTAGCTCTAACCATATAATTTGATGCATGTTTAGTTACATTGGTGTGAATATATACATTAGGATTTTATGATCAGTATATATGTCCCACGTCTGACTAGAGAGATAGTGCCACTATATTTTCAAGGAAAAAATTATAGCTGCTAGCTCTATATCACCTATCTAGTAGTTTTGATCATGCATATTTAATGGTAGTGATGCGTAGTCTATCACATTATAGTTTTCCATGAGTACCAAACCCAATCATTTCTTGGAAGCATCAATGTTCATCACAAAAATTTCTTCACTTTTTTTAATGTGAGAATAGGTGCAGTGATCAGCCTTCTATTTAGCTCCTTAAAGCTTTCCTCACATTCATTTATCCAGACATACATTACTCATTTCTTTGTAAACATAGTCATTGTGCTATATAATCGTAGGAAATTTCAAAGAAAAGTCTAGTAGAACCCTTCTAATCCAAGAAAACTAAGGATTTATGGGATATTAGAGGATCTGGCCCATTCCTCAAGTTATTTTCCATTGAAGGGTCTATATAAATTCTCTCACATGTGCTGACATGTCCCAATAATGTGACTTGGAACATCAAAAAGTCACACTTCCCAAAATTGGTGTACAACTTCTCATTTTTCAATGTTTCTGACAGAAGCCTTACATATTCTTCATATTCTTCCTTACTCTTGGAGTAGATGATAATATCATTGATAAACACTAAAACAAAATTATCTAGGTAATGTATAAAAACTCTATTCATGACATCCATGATTATTTTAGGGGAATTAGTAAGTCTGAAGGGAATAAACTAAAACACATAGTTCCCATAACTTTTATGGAAGGTAGTCTTATGAATATATTGCTTAATCACCTTTATTTGATGATATATAGAATGATGGTAAACCTTTGAGAAGTATTAGTCTCATCATAGCCGATAAAACTATTAATCAATACTTAAATGATAGTTTTTAATGATGGTGATCCTGTTGAGTTGATAATAATCTATACACAACAACAATGACCCAACCTTCTACTTCATAAAGATCACTGACACACTCTAAGGTGATTCACTTGGTAGTATGAACCATTTGTCCAAATGATCTTGCAACTACATCTTTAACTCATCAAGTTCGATAGGAGTCATCCTATTTGGATACTTTAAGATAGGAGTGGCTTTAGGAATGAGTTATATTGAGAAATCTACCCCATGACTTGGAGGATGTCCTGGTAAATCTTTAGGAAATACAACATTATATTACCTCATGATGGAAATTTACACTAGGTTGAAACTTTCCTTTGACATAACCATCTGAGAGAGGTATGAATCTTCATAGGGAATAGAAAACCAAACTATTGAGGGATTTTACAAAGGATATTAATTGTATTATTTTCATTTGTAGAATAACATGGGATGCTTTGTAATGGGAAAAGATATTTACTTTTCTTGATAGTTTATTTGTTCTCAATATTATGAGAGCCAATAAATTCCCATTATAGTATCAAATTCCTCCAAGGGAAGTATCACAAGATTCACTGTAAGAATATTTCCACATAGTCCAATAGTAGAAGAGTCCAACACTTTTGTTTCAATGATTACACAACTAGGTTTTTTATGAATATATCTACTGCAAGGTTTGGGGGCCTTGATTAAATAGTTCTAGAATACTTGAAAGATTAAAAAAATGTCTATTACTAGAATGAAATAATATTTTTTCCATTATTGAATGAATAGGAAGTGTACCATTTACAACTTTATTCCCTTTAACAACTTCTCCTGTAGTGATGGAATAAGCCATGCCTTGGTTTTTTTTGGATTTGGTGGTTGCTGACACTAATAACCCTTGAAAACGTAAGGTTTAGTGCACTAGATTTCATAGTGGCATTTTCCCCTCCGGTTTTAGTATTGGACCAAGGGTGGTGCTCTCCATTCATCTACCACATTGTCCTTCTTCATCATGACTTTTAAATATTCATGGGTTTGGTGACATTCTCTCCCACTCTTTAAGCATTTCTCCATCCCTTTGAGTTAGTTCCCAGGATGCATATTCCCACATTTTTGACATGTGGGTGGTTGAGTTTTCTTTCCAAAATTCTCATTTGAACCATTGATATGAAACTCCATCTTTAGTTTCTTATCACCATATCCCTGGGACAATTCTCTAAAAAACATCTCCACTTTGAGAGAATATCAAAAAAATTCTTTATAACTCCCAAAGTATATATTTTTAATATTCTTTTGATGGTATGGTTTTAAAACACTAAATAATCTATCAATTATGCAATCATTGATGATAACAAACCCGAAGGGTTCCTTACAATCCTTTTGAAATTTCCTTTGTAGGCCATGAAAGATTCTACTTCCTTTTTCATTATCAATATAAATTATCTAAACAACTTTGGAAAAATAGTTTTAGGGAAATACTTATTAAGAAAAATTTTCCTAAATATATCACACTCTATCTCTTCAATTTCTTCCCTTGAATTGGTGTTCTTAATCAACTCCCATAATTGATCAGCCTCTCTATCTAGATGACAAACAACCAAAATAACCTTCTCCATCTCAAAACTATTAATCATGAATAATATATTCTCTATTGAGTTTACCCACTTTTCCAAAACCTGTGGATTGGAAGATCCGCTAAATGTTGGTGGTCGTTCTTGCATATAAAACTCAATAGCTAGTTTCTCCATCTTTTGTGAAGGAATACATTCCATATTATTCAAGTTACTATTAATAACCAAAGAAAACTGGGTAAGAATAACCATTTAGTTTTGAAAGTTAACCCCAAGGCATTGTGTATGTATTTTGATAAATCTCTACATTTTCTATCACATGGGTTATTTTCCTCGTTTGTCCTAGTTCCCATAATTTTTTTAAAATAAAAAAAGATAGAACAAAACATAATCCAACAAGTCATGAATAAATAATTTATTCTTTTGTGTAATTAACTCTAAATGCATATATTATGGGATACCTAGGTTTATAAAATCGTATTGCGTCTTTACATATACTTAGTCTTGTACTAATGGGTTTTGTTGAGGTTTTCTGATCCTAATTACCAAATTAACTAAACCATTCTCTCATACCCACTATAGTGATGCTTCTTTTTCTTATATTACTATTATCAAATTTTAATGATAAAAACATAATAATATTAAAAAATTTGGATCCAAAGGTTTAATGTCTTATGAAAACTAAGAAAATGCATAAAATTTAAAAAATAAAACATAAACATTTATTTAATTCTTTCTTCTCTATCTTCTTATTGTCCCTCGTGTTCTCTATAGTATAAGTAATCACCTTAGGATATACATCAAAAATGGGTGAGATAAAATACTACAAAGAGAATTTCTAAGAGCATGAATCATTATATCACGGGTCCAACCTAATCATTATAATCATATCATAGGAATACAATTATATACATTAGAGAAAGAATTAATAAAATACATGAAATGTGGAAATTTATAAAAATGAAACATATTGTCTTAGTGGTAAACAAACAATCAAATTTTTAAAAAAAATGATATAATGATGTTCCAAAATATTTCACATTAACTCATGATTTTAATCACATTACCCAATTCATTTGAGAGATATATAATTCTGAGTTCACCCATCACATAAAATCATTAACATTGTGGTATATAATTCTGGGCGCACTTGTCACATCATAACATTGACATTATCATGCATTCCATGTGAAACATATATCAATCATGGAAATAATATAATACATGGAAAGTAATGGGTTTTATTTGATAAATTATACATTCAAAAACATATGGTTTCCAAATTATATAGGGAATAATATACTTGATATAAGAATCATCAACCTTGAATGAAGAATAAAAAGTTTTGAGAAGTAAAAGGTGGTATTTTGAAAGAAGATCTGTTTTGGAAAGTATTTTGTTTGACATAAACTCAATTAGAAAATATTTATATCCAAGAAGATGTAATAAATTGATGAAAAAATATTTAATGGCATATCCATAATCAAAATGGGGTGAAAGAGGGAAATCCCAATGTAAAGGAGTTGGGATCGAGAAATCCCCTTTCCTAGTATCAAAATTCTTTCTTCTCATTAATATCATATATAATCACATTAGATTCATTAATTAAAAATTAATAAAACTTTTATAAATTAATTTTATTCATTATGGTTTTATTAAGTTCTTTTATGGGATTTTGGATGAGTTATAGAGTTTAATTTCATCATTCAGGAGCATTTGTTTTTTTAGTTTTCATTATCAGTTAACTTTAATACATGAATTGTAGTTTGTGTGACATGAGGATTAATATCCTGTATTGTTATAATATATTATTAATGATATTATGAAAGTTTAAGTGATATTATAAATAATTGTTTTTATATTTGATGAGGTTGAATCATTAGATAAAAGTTAATGGTGATCGTTTTATGTTAATTTTGGTAGTTTTTCAATCACAACAATCTTGTACTGTTTTAACATTTTGTAATATTTATATAGCATATTTAAAGAACATAAATTTATTTATAACATAAAAATTAAAATATTTTTTAAACCATGAATAGTTTTGTTAATATCCATGAAGTTGTTCAATAAAAATTAATGTGCATCGCCCATGGTGTCGGTAAATTGACAATCACGAGCAATGATATAATTTTTAAAATAAAAAAGAGAGAGGGAGGAGTTTAATTATGGATCATACATTAATTTGATATAATACCATTATCTGAAATATAATAGAGTTATAATTACATTTGGATTAATGTAGGTGAAAAGGGAATAATAAAAGAAATGAAATTGATTGAAAATAAATTGAAAAAAAGAGAGGATTTACTTCTTGAATTATCCTATTTAGATCCTACTCAAGGCATGTAGGATTAGAATTTGGATGAAACCAAGAGGTTATATATGTGGGTAAGGGTCTAGGGAAGTGTTTTGGGTAGAATTGTATCTTGTCTTGTAGCATTAGAGGAGTTAAGAGAAGAGGGGGTGAGGGTTGGTATTAATAGTGGATGAGGGGGTGTTTTCTCATTATTATATTTATTCATTTATAAATTTGGCTCAAGAATATGAATTGTTTCATAATTATCATCCAAAATATTAAAATAATAAAGGAAAGTTAGAGATTATGGTGCTAACAACTATCATGATGTGAGGAAAAGTGTATTTAGCAATAATGTAGATATACTGTAAATTATTGTATTTTATTTTTCACAAATAAATCATGTATTTCATAAAAACCCAAAAAAACCACCCTAACTATTTTTTTATCTTTAAAATTAAAAAATTAACTCCATTTTATGGAAATAAATTTATAAATATTATTAATTTATTTTTTAATTTAAATCATTATTTAATTGGAATGTACATATTTTAAAATTATAACTGTTTTTATAACACTTTGAAAATTTTCATAAGGCCTCATAAAATTATACTAAAATAATAAGTCTTCAAAATATTAATTTATGAACGATTTTATGAAAATAAATTTTCTTTTTAATTATTAAATTAATCATAATATTTTAATTAAATACATATCACTTACAACAATGGAAACACTTAATAAATAATTTTAAATTTTTTTTACTTACTTATATTATGAAATAATTATATAATATTTTCCCTTATAATATACCAAAATTTTTTTATACTCTAATGGGTGAGGTCACTATTCATTTTGTTGGTTTACTATTCAAAAGGGTCATATTAATATTCCTATGGTCAATTTACTATTTCTTTAGTGTTGGTACCTTAAATTCAAGAAACATTTCTTATTTCATTAATTATTCTTTTATAAATTTTTTATTATGGTATATAAGTGGTTTTATATGATTTATAATATAAATCATTAATAAAATAAATGATAAATTCCATTGATAAAATATTCGGTTGTTACATTGTATGTAGATAAATTTTTGAATTTAGTGCACTTTTTACCCAAAGATGCTTCTAGTTCATCCTTGAAGGAATGAATCTTTGAATCAGGGATGGGGAAGGATATTCACTCAATTATTGATGTGCTTTGCATTACGGATTATAAAAATATGGTTAATAGGGTGATGACGGATGAACAAGATATCTTAGGAGCTACAGGAGGAAGAACTAGGTTGATGACAATGGAAAATGGTGGGAACTTTAATGATGGGAATAAGAAGAAGAGGGAAACTTATTTCCAATGTGGTAGTATGATTTAGAATCAGATGGATGTATCACTAAATCATCCACTATGACCAAAAAGAAAAGATGGATTTTTCTCAGGTGGCTCGCTTGACAACATGGAGTGAGAGTGTATAAACAAACATAGATCATATCACTATTGTAATCAAATAGGGAATATTCAACTCTATTTTTATAGTTCTCTGAGGTCTGTTGCTCATGAAATTTATTTGGTATTGCAGATGTTATAGGATTCGATAGGATGAGGACAGTAGAATACCTTTCTTTAGTAGAACTGAACTGGACATAGTGATTCCAGGAATTCCATGACTTCGCTCTAATGGCCCAAAGGCCTTCATTTTTATTGATTTGAGATAATCCACCTTTCAACGGGTGAGGTTGAACCCTTACAAGGCCTGTAGGATTAATTATTACATGGCCCGTAGGCCTTAGATGAATTCATTGCCCATAGGTTTCAAACATTACATAGAACCCAGGATAACTACTTGGAACTACTCCTCCCTAGCATCTTCATCATGAAATCATCTCTCCACCTTAGCATGGCTATTCATCTAGGCATTATCGTGCATGCATAGGCTTGTCCCGATGGCAGGATCCATACCCTCTCATTATTTCAATCCGATTAGTTTCTGCTGTGGTGAAATCTCTTGGATCATCCTCCTTGTAGAGATTTTTCCTTATAGGTTGTCTGGTTTGCATCTGTACTTAAGGTGGCTCGAAGGCATTCCATGACTCCCCAATAAGGTAAATATCAATAGGAAAATAAGGAACACATTTCAATGAGCAAGAAATTATATAGAGATTAACAGGTTATTGTGGACGATTTTTATGGACCATCGAGGGTGCCTAGTATGATTATTTTAAATTTTATACTCATGAAAACATTATTTGATGTGGTTCATTTATAACTTCTTCTTCTATTGATCTGTAGTGTTTGAACATTTAGATGATTCCTTCTGATTTAAAATATCAAACTCATCTGGATCAAAGAGAATGTCAAGCCATTATGTGAAGACCCGTTTTTATAACTATTAATAGAGTTGAGAAAAAATCAGTTTTATCGGTATCAGAAAAATATTTCTAGTCCATAATCCAATGTATAGATTATCTGAAAATGTTGAAGGCTCACATTGATAGTTACCCTTGAAGCGTCAGTTTTTCATCTGATAATGGCATCAATCATCTCTTTAAAATAGACCAAAATGTGAAGAGAGAATAAATAGTGTTTTTGACACTAGAAGTTGGAAATATCTCATGCCAGTTGGTATCTTTGACCTTGTAATTGATGTAATAGGTTGATAAAATCAGTTTTCCAGCAGTGTTTGACCGGTTTCATGACGTTCTCCCACAAATTTGTAAGGTTTTCACCTATAAGGGAAGTCGAGTTTACAATTGATCTTCCTTTGGGGACTAATATTATTCCGTATTAATATAATTTAATTGATCTAATATAATTAAGGAAAATTGAAGTGATTTTGGATGAGTTTTAAAGAAAAGCTTTCATACGGACAAGTGTGTCTTTGCCGGTAGAACCAGACTTATTTGTCTTGAAGGTGAATGAAACTCTTTGTATTTGAGTCAATTATCGTAAGAGTAACCCATTTACGTCAGTGAATTTATATCCACTTCCAAATATTGATGATATGTTCAATCAATTGAGTGGAGATTGGCAGTTTTCAAAAATTATATTGTGATTAAGATATTACAAATTATGGTTTTTGAAGGAGGATATTCAAAAAACAGATTTCTAGAGTATATATGGACAATATATGTATACGGTAATGAATTTTTTTCTTATTAATGAACCAGTGATCTTTATGGAATTTATGAATCAAATATTTCTACAATATCTAAATTCTTTTGGGGTGGTATTTTTGGATGACATATTGGTGTATTCAAGGATAATGGACAAGCAAGATAAATACTTCGCGACAGTGTGGGGAATCTTGAGGGGTCATTATTTGTATTCCAAAATATATAATTGTGATTTTTGGATACATGAGGTATGATTTCATGGAAATGTTTTATTTTAAAGTATTGTTTATATGTATCCAGAGAAGATAGAGGTTGTTTATCTATTGGAAACAACAAAATATTGTCTTCAAGATACAGTTTTTCCTTGGATGGGATGGTTATTATCGACACATTAATTATGATTTTTATTGAGTGGCCTCACCTAGGACATATTTGACAAAGAAAAATTTTCCATTACAATGGAGAGATAAATTTAAAAAATCATTTCATGAGATTAATGTTCATCTTATTTTATCATCAATCATGATCTTTCTAGAATTAAGACAATGATATGTGGTTTATTTTAATGTCGGGACCTGGGTAGGGTTGCGTTCTCATGCATAGAGACCGTGTTTTAAATTCTGGATCAATTTAGTTAATGTTTCATGAGAAAGACTACCCAACACATGATAAAAAGATATCTGTTATTGTCCATGTTTTTAAAAATTGGAATCATTTTCTCTTTGGTGAGAAATTCACTATTTTTAGGTATCATAAGATATTGAAGCTTGTTTCCTCCAAAATGGATTTGAACATGACAAAAAAATATGGAAGGAGTACCTTAGGGTGTTTGACTTTGAATTGTTGGGTAATGGAAATTTGGTGGTAGATGCATTCTTTAGAAAGTCATATGCTCAGTTGGAAAAGTGGATTCCAACTAATTACAGTTGATCTCAGTAATAGATGACACCAAATTGGAATTTGAAGATCGAGGTAAAGTTTTTGTTTTCATTCTATGTTCATTTTTTCATGATATTGTGGATATGGTTAAAGATTCACAAACATCTGATTTAGAATGTGTTTCTATGAAATCCAAACTCTATGGTAGGGAGAACATTTAGGGCTTCATTTTGGACGGAAGTTCAGTAATATGGTTCAAAAATAACATGGTGGTAACTAAAGCTTCTTAAGAACAACATATTTATGATTAAAACCATTCGAGATGGGTTGTTCATCCTAGAATAAAAAAAATGTATAATGTAGTGAGTGAATTGTTTTGGCGGGTCAGTAAGAAAGGTATGTTTTGTGATTTTATTTCAATATTACTATCTTTTCAAGAGGTTAAGTAAGAGAATTGGTGACCATCAGGTATGTTACATTCATTACCAATTCTAATTTTGAAATGGGAGTAGATAACCATGGATTTTGTAATAGTTCTCCCATGAATGGTTATGAAACAAGATTCCATATGGGTGACAGTAGATCTTCTCACAAAGTTTTCACAATTCTTCCATATTTGTAAATCTTATATGGTGGAGGGAATTTCAAAAATATATATCGAAGTAGTTTTAAAGTGGAATGGAGTACCAGTTTCGATAGTGTTAGACAGAGATCCAAGGATTATGTGTCATTTCAATAAATCCTTATTAAAATGCCTTGGAAATTAGGTGACTATGAGTATAGTGTATTATGTATAGAAGGAATGTCAATTAGAAAGGATGATATAATTCCTGGAAGACATGTTGTGGGCTTGTGTAATGGGTTTTGTTGGCTCATGGGAGGATCACATACTATTGGTGGAGTTATCATATAAAAATATTCATCATGACTTGATACATATGACTCGTTATAAAGAATTTTATGGGATTTCTTGATGCTCACCACATTTATGGGTAGATACATGTGTGACACCACTGATCTGGTTGAGCCATGTCCATGAATCTTTGGAGAAGATTAGGTTGATAATTAAACAGATGGAGATGACACAAAGTCTTAAGAAATTGTATGTGGATCATCATTGAAGGATATTTTAATTCAAGATAAGTGACCATGGGTTATTGAGGGTATCTCCAAGGATTGGTAATCATCATTTTTAGATAATGGTAATGTTATATCCTATACACATATGCCCCTTTGAGATACTTTAATGAGTTGGATAGGTGGAATATCGATTAACACTGCCTCAATGTTTCAGTTGTGTGCATACTGTGTTTCATGTATATCATTTGAAAAAGTATCAGCCATATCATAACCATGTGATTCGATGGGATTACATTGACATAGATCTAGATGCTTCATTGGTGCATATGCCGTTGCAGATTGGTGATAGGAAATATAAAGTCTGACATGGAAAAATAATTATTCTAGTGAGAGTTTTAGGGAAACATGTTCCAAATCAATAAGAGACTTGGGATTGGGAGAAATAAATGGTCAAGAAATGGGCCCAAATTTTTATGGTAAAGGATGTTTTTTTACTTTATAGGTATGTAAATGCCAATGGTGGGGATAATTTAGCATCCACAGTTTCAAGAATTTAACCATTCACTAATTTATTTTATGCATATAAATTTATTGGGGTGAATTTTTGGAGCGTTTGGAAACCATTTTGAATGTCTTGGGGGTTTTGTATAGGTTCTCAGTTTGAGAATAGTTTTTGGAAACTATGAAACCCCTAAAAAAACTACTAAACATGAGACAAGGTCTTAAGAGAAGGTTCATGGGTAGGAACACCAATTTCCCAAACCATACAGCCACCAAGGAGAAACTTGGAAAAGTCGGATAATATATTTTGTCATGATTGGTGCATGGTTTGACTAATCATTCAAGGAAACTCTATGAGGTACCCCTTAGGTATTAGGATGGTGCATGGTTAGCAGAAGGATTTCAAAACTGTGTGGCCAACCGTGCATAGTTTAAAATTCAGATCCTTAAATTGAGGAACTAACACGTTTTCACCTAAAATACACTCTTTTTTTCTTAAAGATGTCCCTTACTCAAAATTATTTACTCTTAAAGGATTTAAAATCACTCCCCATTTATTTAGAGTTGATCCATTGGTTTTTCTTGATGTTCTGATGCTCTATTCTCTTGATAAGTCTAGTTTTTGGTAGTTTCTCTTGTTTTTTCTTAGATCAAATTCTCTTATTCTCTATTGGATTCTTATATCCAGACCAATGTGGGTAGATCAATTATGTATTATTCCAATTATAGTTCAATTTGTTTTTATTGTTAATGGGAGATGATATTTGTGGTAGAATTTTGGTGTTTCAACCTGGTTTCATGGGGATTTTTGTGCCATTCTTCTTTGTTAACATAATTATAGATGAATGTGGGTTCATTCTCAACTCCTCCTACTCAACCTAGAATGCTTGATTCCAAATTCATTGTTTTTATTTATTTTTATTGTGATTTTTTTGTGAAATGTTTGATTAAAACCCTACTTAGTGTTAATTTGTGAAATTGGGAAATTGGGTATTTTGTTAGAAATTGATTTTTGTGACATGATTTTAAATTGATTATTTTCATTTGATAAATATAAAAAGGAGTTTAAATAAAAATATTTTTTTATTGAAATGGTTTCATAAAGATAAATTTGACATTTGGTTGGATTAAATGGGAAATCTTATGTGGAATAGGATGGATAATGGTCATGAATTACCACAATGAAAGGGAAAGGTTATGGAAATCATGTTCCAATGTAAAATGAAACCCCAAGATTGTGTGTGTTGGGGTGTATGAATATGAAATTGATAGGTTTATTCAACATTGATGTTGAAAAAAAGTATAAATGACTTGTTTGGGAGCTTTCCTTTGAAATTTTCATTATCTCATGAAATTTATTTTACTTTGGGAATTAATTTATAATGATTTCCAATTTTTTTATACATTTTTTTTATAAATTTTATAACATGTTCTATCATAGTGGAATTTTTAGGGAAGTCATTTGGGGTATTCCTAATTAGTTTCATTACTAATGTATTCATTGGAACATTGGTTCCTTTACAGATGTTGTTTATTAGGATACATGTAATGGTAAGGCATCACACTTCTTTAGAGGGGCTTTGTGATGAATGAAAAAGAGTTGAATTTTGAGAATGGTGTAGTTTTATTTATTTCATTGAGTTTAATTAGTTTTTTCTTCAATTATGTAATTGGGTTTATTTATTCTTCCTTTGTGGTACCTGGTTATATTTTTATTTTGACATCAATGTTATTACATGGAGGTTTTTTGAAATTGATATAATGCATCATATACTGCTTTCAATTTTAAAATGTTGATTGTGTTTTTTATTTATCAAAGGGATAATTATACCCCAATTGTATTAAAGACCATGTAATTTATTTCTATCCTTTGGAACCTTAGGGATTTTTCTTAAGGATGAGTAATTTTTTTCCACCTTCTAAAGGCAGTGAAGAGGGGTGATATGTTATAGAAGAAAAATATGTCCATCATGTTTTGATGGAGAGTGATAGAGAACAAGGAGTTGAGAATGTTAAAAATAAAAAATCTCTAAATATCTGATTATGTAAGAGGAAATTTATTTATAAAAATAAGTTTCCATGATAACCTTTTTGGTTTAAATAGCCGTTACCTAGAGTTGAAAAATTTTAATGGGAATATATACTTACTGGATTCTGTACAATCTCACTATTTATTGTTCCTTGATCAATTTTCAAATCACTACTTTCTCCAAAAAAACAAATGTGAAATTATCATTCCTAAAGCACTAAAACATCATGGTGATCGTAAATATAATTATAAGTAATTCAATATATCTTTATCACAATAAAAAATAATCATAGGTTATCCGACTTGCATAAATATTCATATAGAGAGACAGTATTTTATTCTCTAAAACCTCACCTGATGTTTAAATTAAACCCTTTTATAAAATGTTAATCGTATAACCCTTCCAAAATAAGGAAATTCAAGTAATTAGTGTGGATTTCATGAAATTAGCCAAACATTGATTACCAAAATATAATAATGTGTCTATTGGTTTTCAAATTCCAAATGTGTGAATACCCTCATTGTATAGTCTCTTGAAACATGGTAATAACCAAAATTACGATATAATTTATTCAAAAAATGAATTCTACCTCATTCCAAGGACTACTAGATATATTACATAAATATAAGAAGTAATTAACTTCATCCATAATAACATAGACTACATAATCAAAAAAATCGTCAATTAGTTCTTAGGTCTTCAATACTATCCATTTTGTATTATCAAAATCAATAATATCTTTATCCAATCTAAACAACATCTTCTCTATATCATGATCACATTATGGGTTACCTTATATCAGTAAAAATATCACCCTTCCATTAAATTAATTTTCTATGTCTTCATCACCATTCAAAATATCCTTTTAAATCCATAATGAAATACTTATATATAAAAAATTTATATATTTCATGATTCATGTAACATAATCACTGAATTAAAAAAAAAAATTCTTCCTTAATTCGACATTATTCTTAATCCAATACTCATGCTTCATCAATATAATCCTTAATAACTAATTTGACTAAATTGAAATATGAATCAGGTATTAATGTTTAACAACATTAATCTATTCTTGTTTATTACGTTTAATGTAAACTATACTGGAATAACACCCCATACATTTTACATTTTATTTCAAGTCTCTTTATCTTTATTTATATAACCAAACCTCATACCACCTTCCTACTTATATTCATGAGATTTCCACTTAGGTAATATATTTTCATAATTCACATACTTTCCAAATCTAAAACATTTAATGTTAACCATGTTCCTTCTAGTTAACACCATTGACTAAAACCAGAGTGTATAGAGTAAGAAACATTTATTATAATGGAAGACCATATAATCATGAAAAAAATAACTTGTATGATGTCTAAATAATGGATATAACATATTTAATATATGAAACATAATTTTTATCCAATGTAATTCTTTGTAATCTACTACTTCAATCCTTCATGATGGTTCAGAAAGAGTCTGTGAATTGAAAAAGAATATCCCCAAGAGTGTCAAACCAGGTGTGCAACATGGACTATTGTCATGTACTAGATTACACTCTAGTTAGCCTCGATGCACCATATCAGAGTTATTATCCCTAGGAACATGAATACTAGATCCACATCCACCTGTAGTATCTAGACATGGTTTTATTTCTAGAAAACCACACACTATATCCATTAACAAAATTTCAGGACATTTTCTTACACATTAACTCATACATAGACATATGCATAGAGACATCCCTATACATATCCATAAAAGTATCCCTAGATATCCCACTAAACTTTTCTCATCCTAGTTTTGAATTTTTGACAAAAAAATTATTCGAATATCAATTATAACAACCCAATATGAATGCACATACACATTACATAATTTTTTATCAATACATAAAACATTAAACAAACAGACACCGAAAGACCGTATTAGTTTAGTGCCTTTGGAAACACAGAAAGGTAAAAAATAGTACATGAGTGATCTACATTAAATCACACTAGGTTATTTATAAAAAACATGCTTAGAAAAATCAATCATAATACATATATTTATAACCTTGGGAGGGAAATACAAAACACAATTATCTTAGATTCTGAACAATTGTTATCATCGGAGATATGTAAGCATTCACACGAGCATAGGGGTATGAGAATGTCATCATAACATTAGATGTTCATACCCTGAGTATCAAATATCAAAAAAATGAATCTTAGAAAAATGATCGGTAGTTCATAAGATATGAATCATAAGGATATCAATATCAGAATCCATGAAATCAAAACATAGGAATAAGATAAGGAACTTGTGATATTCACGTAATATTATAATATATTTTTTCAAGGATATTTTCCAAGACCTTCTTAACATGTTAGGATTGAAACAAACACCCATGGATCTACTTTGGGCTAGGGATAACAAGCTGTGTTCCCTCTTGACTACATGTTTGGGCTAAAAACCAAGTACCATCTTACTTTCGGGATTGGGATATAACCTATATATCCTTTTACATTTTTTCTTTGTTTAAAACACATGTACCCTCTTACTTTTAATATTTTTCTACAACCCATATACCTACATATTTTCATCCATGGGCTACTTCCTATATAGCCTCTTTTTTCGGGGCTTCACCTATAACCCATGTGTCATATTACTTTTAGTATTGGACTATCACCCATGTACCAACTTATTTTCAGGATTGGGATATAAAACCTGTACCTACTTTTTTTTGGGCTTGGCTTAAAACCTGTGAACATATTATTTTAGGTCTTGGGCTACCACCCATGTACCCATCGAGCTCATATACCATTTTTCATTACCCAATTCATTAAAGGGAGATATATTCACTGACCATATCATAATTAAATCATACATGAATGTTCCATAAGATATTAGAACATGCATCATATCATGACCCATTAAAATAGTTGGGTATTATAAACATCATTTCATAATCACATGAAAATAAATGTGTATCCTAAAAAATTAATCATATAATAACCTATGGAATATATATTGGATTTATATTCATTTCATCCTATAATAACCAATTAATAGAATATGGATTCATAAAAATTATTCAAGGAATAAACAATTGAATATAAATAGTTTTCTAAAACATCAAGCCGTCAAAAGAAATACCATTACGAGAAATAATTTGAATGGTATGCTAGGATCATATCACTATTAAAGAATAAACTATAGAAATGGAATTCATCATGAATGTAGAAGGATTTAAAATGATATCTTGAAATATAACTTTCTATTGAAATTATATTTTTAAAATTTATAATAATTTTAAAATCCTTTTTGGTGAAAACATTTTTAAAACATATAAATGAATCATAAATAATCATTTAAAATATCCTTTAGATTTGAAAAATGGGTTTTGAAAACTAAATTATTTTGAAAATTATTCTCCATGAAATTACTTTAAAAACATATAAATAAATCATGAAAAAATATTTCAAAACTATTTTTTAATGAAATCTTATATATGAATCTTGAAAACATTTTTGAAAAACATTTACCTTGAAAACATATAGAAAAGTCTTTAAAACATTTTGAAACCCATTTTCTATGAAAATTTATAAAATAATATTGAAAAAATTTTAAAACCCATTTTATTTGAAAAATTATAAATTAATATTTAAAACATTTTTGAAAACCATTTTTCAATAAAACATATAAATTAAACATCAAAACATTTTGAATACACTTTTTCCTTGAAAATATAAAAAATAATTTTAAAAACATTCTTAAAAACATTTTTCACAAATGATTATAAAATTAGCTTAGAAACATTATAGAAAACTATTTTCCTTTAAAACATATAAGATAATATTGAAATCATTTGGAAAAATATTTTAGAAAACACATTTTTGAAAGAACAAATATTTCTGACTGAATGGAGATTTAAAGTCCTATTATCATAAAAACATTTGATTTATTATTTTAAATACCAAAGAGTTAAAATATGGTACCATTAGATGGACATAACAAACATCTCTAGAGGTTAAAAAATTATTTATAATTTTTGAGAAATAGATCAAAATATTTAATCAATAGAAGCATAACCATATATAATTTTGATAAATGATGAGATTGAAGCGATAAAATATTACCCCTATAGTTACATTAAATCCTAATATTATTTTAAGAATAAAATTACATAAAAATTATCCTATAATTAAAAGAATTATATTCATAATATAATATGTATAATGTTGTATAAAAACATTATATATAAATATAGATGAATAATATGGAAGGTGTCTTATGGAAGGAAAACAACGACAAAATAAATTTACTGATTTGGTAGTTTTAGAAACAAAATCCCCATGAAAGAATGATCATAAAATGGATATTTTAATACCAATAAATTTAAATGTATGGATCATGTTATACATCCTTGGGTAGTATACACACCGCCTAAAATAATTGAGTGGTGAATAAGACATGTATCTCACTGAAAGGGGAATATTTAAAAAATTAAACAAACTGGCCCCCAAAGACCGTATTAGTTTAGTGCCTTAGGAAACATGAAAATTAAACACTTCTACATGAGTGACCAACATTATATCCCACTAGGTTCTTCATGACTAACAACTTTCTTAGAAAAATCATACCAAATACATATATTTATAACCTGAGGAGGGAAATATGAAAAGTGGTGAGATTAGATTCTCAACAATTGTAAGCATAGGAGATATGTAAGCATTAACATGATCATAGGGGTATGAGAACATGATCAAAACATTATATGACCGTACCCTGCATATCAAAGATCAAAAACACGAATCTACGAAAAATGATTGGTAGTTCATATGAAATGAATCATAAGGAGATCAATATCATAATCCATGAAATAATAATAAAGGAGTAAGACATGTAACTTGTGACATACACATAATTATATAATATCTTATTTCAATGATATATTTAAAGACCTTCCTAAAATGTTAGGATTTCCCCAAACTCCCATGGACCTGCTTTGGGCTAGGGATAACAACCTGTGTGCCCAATTAATTACCATCATGGGAAAAAACCCATGTAACATCTTACATTCAGGATTTGGGTATAACCCATATACCCTCCTACATTCCCGATTTGTCTAAAACCCATGTACCATATTACATTTAGGATTTTGATACAACCCATATAACTAATTATTCTTATCCTTGGGATACATCCTGTGTACCCTCTTGTTTTAATTCTTCACCTATAACCCATGTATCATCTTAATTTCAGGATTGTGTATCACCAATGTACCAAATTATTTTCAAGATTGGGCTACTACACATGTACCATCTTGTTTTTGGTCTTGGATTAAAATCCATGTAACTTATTGTTTTATGTCTTGGGCTACAAACCAAGTACTCATTGAGCTAAAATAGATGGTCATGATAAACATCCTTTCATAATCACATGATAATAAATGAGTATCATAAAAATTTATTCATATAATAACATATAGAATATATATAGGATTCATATTCATTTCATACTATAAGATCCTATTAATGGAATATGTATTCATAAGAATTTTCCATGTTATAAACTATTGAATATAAATAGTATTCCGAAATATCAAGACATCAAAACAAAGACCATTCTCAGAAAAAATATGAATGTTATCCTAGGATCATATCCCTAGTAAATAATAAACTATATAAATAGAAGTCATATTAAATGGAGACGGATTTTAAAATATATCTTGAAATATAAATATCATTTGAAAATATATTTTTAAAACATATAAAATTTTTACAATTATTTTTCATGAAAATATTAATAAAACATATAAAAAAATCATAAAAAAATTTAAAATTTACATTAGCTTTGAAAATTGAGTTTTAAAAACAAAATTATTTTGAAAATCATTCTTTGTGAAATTAATTTAAAAACATATAAAGTAATCTAGAAAAACAGTTTTGAAACAGTTTTCCAAAGAAATCTTATAAATGAATCATGAAGATATTTTTTAAAACCATTTTCCTTGAAAGCATATAAAAGAGGCTTGAAAACATTTTGAAAGACATTTTATAAGAAAAATTATAAAATAATATTGAAAACATTTTGAAAATCGTTTTCCTTTAAAACATATAAAAGAAACTTGAAAACATTTGGAAAAAATGTTTTCCTTGAAAACATATAAAATAAGATTGAAAACCTTTTTAAAACCATTTTTCTCAAATGATTATAAAAGAAACTTGAAAAAATTATAGAAATTTATTTTCCTCTAAAACTTATAAGATAATCTTGAAATAATTTTGAAAGAAATTTTAGAAAACACAGTTTTGAAAGAACACATATTTTTGACCAAAATGATAATTAAAGTCGTATTTTTATAAAATCATTTGATTAATTATTTTAAATACCAAAAAGTTAAAAAATGGTAACATTACGTGGATATAACACTCATATATTTAGGTTAAAAAAATTCATTATATTTTTTGAGAGATGGATCAAAAACATTAATCAATGGAATCATAATCATAAATAATCCTGATAAAAGTTGAGATTGAATCTATAAAAGGTAAAAAATATGGTTACATTAAATCAAAATATGATGGGAAGAATAAAATTACATAAAAAATAAACTATTATTAAATTAAGTATATTCATAATATAATATGTCAAAAGGTTGTAAACAAACTTTATATAAAAACATTGGTGCATAATATGACTTGTGTATCGAGGAAGGAAAATGGAGACCAAATTAATTTGCTGATTTGTTAGGTTTTGAAATATAGTCCCCACGAAAGAAAGGTCATAAAATGGACATTTTAATAAAAAAAGATTTCAGTATATGAATCATATAATATATCCATGAGCAGTATACACACCACCAAAAATAATTTAGTCATGAATAAGACATGTATCTCACTGAAATAAAATGTGATTCACTTATGACATTATATTACCCATTAATTAACAATTCCATGTAAAATTAATGCTTCGGGTAAAAACCACATTGTTTATCATACCTATTTTGAATTGTAATTATTGATCCTATTACATATATTATGATTTAATTATTTTAATAATGTAAAACCTGATTTATATATATCATATATATTAATTATATAAAAAATTACATTATTTTATAATATATATAAATAATAAATGAAATATGTCGTTCATAGAGACGATAGGGTGAATGTTGATTTGAAAGTTGCATCTGTTTTATTATCATATTGAAAGAGGGTAATAAAATTTAAAACATGTTTAAATAAGTATAATGTCATTATATTTTAATTATTAAGTCATATATATCATATAAATTTACTAAAACCATCTTTAAACTATTCCATGTAATGTGTGAATGTATCACATCACATTGAGGGGGCGGTAATCCACATATCCACAAACAAAGTTCTCATAGTTACAAAAAATAAAAAGCATGAAGGTATGTTTTATATAAAAATTAAATAAGATAAAATAAATAATAAAAATATAATAATACATATAAAAAAATATTTTCCATAATAATTCAAAAAAATGCGGGGTGGTAAATAAAAAAATGAATAATATCATTTTGTGAGGTGTTAGTTTATTGTAAACAAAAATTTTACGTTTATTACCCATTAGATGGATGTATGGTTTATTGTGGGTTAAACCCATAAAATAAAAATATAAAAATATATTTATTACACTTATTTTTTATATATGTTTGGAACATTAAATGTTTTGGAGATGAAGAATAAAAATAAAACAAAAGAGTTTAAAGAAGAAAGCTACATATTATTTGTGTATCTCCTCTTGGTTTGCAACAAATGGATTTTTTGGATGGATTGAATCAAAAATAAATAATTCTAGGTTTATGGGAGGGATTTTATGAGACTATTTGGTTAGTTTTTTGATGAACCAATGAGGCTTGATAGGTGTGAGTATGGGAAATATTGAATTCCCTTTTATAGTGGTGGAGGAGTGGCATTCTGGGAAATACCAAAATGTATGTTCGAATTTAAAGTATCCTCCACCTCATGTGCCTACAATTTGGAAAATAAGGGAATAAAGTGAATTTATAGTCTAATTAAATCTTTACCACAAAAAAATAAATTTGTTTCTATAATATTTTTCCTTAGTTGTTAAGTTTCATTATTTTTTTTATTTTGGTTTTTTATTTAGGTAACTAGTATTCCAACATAGGTAATTTAACCAGTAATATTAAATTAAGGTGTAATTTAATAGAAAATAAAGGCCCAATAAATTATAAATATTATAAATATTTTTTTAAAAAATAACATTATCTGAAATATAAATTAATTTCAAAAATGTTTCATGTAACGTGAAAAAAAACACTATGTGAACCCGAATCGTGCTAATAATTTTTTTTATTTTGGGGTCTATATGTTCATTATAAAAGATCATTTGAACTATTAATGAACTATATTTTATATTTAATAACACTTAAAACTAACTTATAAGAATTTATTTTTTTATTAATTTTAATTATTTTATAAAAATATAATTTATTGTAAAATAACATTAATTTCTATTTTGACAATATTTATTTAATTTTAATTTTAAAAAATATAAATAAATTGCTAAAATTTAAAAATATAAAGTTCAGTTAAATGTAACATGATATATTCATGTAAAAAAATAATGTAAACCTATAATTCATTTAATTAACATTACTTTTAATGTTTTTTGCATCATTTATTTTGATTAATTATTAACTAATTAATACATGCATCAGTTTTTTTGTGAATATTTTAATGTCACTAATTCATCTCTATAAATTAATGACAAATAATTATGATAAAAATTAATCATTTATCTTTAAAAAATATATTTACTTATGAAAATATATTTTTTTTTAAAATCAAAGTGTTTGATTAATTTTAAACGAACAGAACGTTAATTCTAATATTTTTTCCTTAACTTATGAAATATGGATATTTATGGATCAGTATCCCACTATCTACTAAAATTAGATTCATAAAGGTATATAGTCTATATTTTGTCATCCAAAGGAATTTGGGGAACTATCTTGGCTATTGGTCCCTTAAGTTTATTGTTAGCTCCATGTTTAGCTTAATTTTACCTGGAATGCTGTAATTATTATTTTTTCAATCACTAATATTTTTGGTCAGATATTGGTTTTATATTATTAGATATAAAAATAATATTGATTAAAAATTCGTTTTCCCATATTTATAAATCATTTTATAGAAAAAAAAAATTATGTTTAATGTTAATCCCAAAAACATGTCGCTAAAGAAGGTTTTTAAAGAGAGGATGATCAAAAGATAACTAAGATTTTATATCAAAATTCTATATAAAAATTATTATAGATACAATAATTGGATTAATATATATAAAAGTTTTCTATTTTAACTTTAAAATAAACATAAAATATAATATCACTATATGTATAAATTATATGAAAATACAATTTTGATTTAAAACTCGTTATTTTCAATATTCATCCAAAAATGATGTTTCTCATAAAAATCCCAAAAATCCAAGCTATGATAATTTAGAAATTATAAATTCAAAAATTAAATTTATTTAATAATTTTCAATTTCTAAAAGTGACTAAAATTAATTTTATTAATATTCACAAAAGGACATAAAAAGCAGTTCTATTAAGAGAATGGTATTTTCAAATGTATAATGATTTTACAAAATATTTTATGTCTTATTATAAATATGACTAATCTATGCGAAAAAATTAAAAATTATATTTAACGATTATATATTACTATTTATATTACAAAGTTTAAAGGCTCTATTATAAATATCCTTTTTATATAATATTAATAATAAAATGGCGATTTTAAAAAAATCAGTGTTGCGTGTAATTCAAGCCATGTAAGTATTGCATGCTGTGAAATATTTAAATGGTATAGAGAATATTTAAATACAAAAATAGGGCTTCCAAATAACAATATATATAATTTATTTTCTAAAATAATAAATTATCAAAATATTAATTTAATTTAAAAAAAATAATTCACACAATCTCAAGGTATTATAGTAGTGGTCATGCACCAAATTCCTGGTGTGTTGGTAATGGATCTCCCAATAACTATGTTCACATTGTAGTAAATCTTGATGGAGTTTTTTATGGGGTTTACAAGGACCCTGAGGAGTAGTATTTTGAGTGATTTTTTATTGGTCACGAATGTCTCATCTATTCTTACCGATCATAGATAGTCACTCAGATCAAGGGCTAAAAAAGCACTATGTTTGAGAGATTATTTTCCTACATAGAGTTAATGTACCATTTTAATATAGAGATGAATACTTTACATAGTTATTTTGGTAGTTCGTGTAGAAATCCTTAGGGAAACATCTTCGATTTAGCACGTTGAACCATCCTAAAAATCTGGACAATCTGAACAGAAAATAAGCATATCAGGGGCTGTGTTTTGAGATTTCATGCTAGACATTGGTGGAGCATGGGAGGATAACCTAGACTTTTTTTTGTTCTAATTAAATAATTGTTACCATTATTCAATTTATATAACACCTTATGAATTTTTTTATTAGAGACCATATTAATCACTACTAGTTTGTATGCGACATGTGTTACAGTAGTTTTGGGCACTATTTTGTTCATGGGGCATTTGAGAGAGTGCATATAATTTTCAAGAGGTTGATCACCATTAAATGTAGATAGAGATTTTATGACAACCATTGTATGAGGTCCTTAATTTTTTTCTTTGGTTGATCATGTTTTATTGTGAGTCAATCCTCTGTTGGGGTAGAGTTGTCTGAGGAAGTAGGGAAATTTAATAACTAGTTTTGTTAGACCCTATGAGATCACCATGAAAATAGGTGGAGGGTCATATCATCTAGACTCAGATATCAATAGTGGGGTTTAAATGATGTGTTCCATGTGTCACATATTTTTAAGAACATACCCAAACATGGGCATGTTATTGATCATGAGGATGTTGTGCTGTAGACCAATGCATCATATTAGGAGTGTCTGATGTAGTTAATAGATTGAAGAAATAAAGTTTTATGGAGGAAGACCGTACCACTAGTCCTAATTTACTTGTATCATAGATGGATCCAAGAGAGGATATGGGAGTGGAAGTCTGAAGTAAGTGCTCATTGACCTGATTTGTTTGAGAAATACCAGAAGAGTTACTTCTCTGGGATGAGATGTCTATAGTGAGGGACAATTGAAATATCTTTAATTATTTATAGATAATTAAAATCATTATTATTAAGAATTTATAATTATTTTTAATTGAAAATTTTATATTTCGACACAAATCACTTAGTGAATATTCTTAATGAAATTTAGTATGAGTAAAATCCAAACTAGATACTGGGAATATTAAATGGAATATTTTAGGATTTTTGCACTCAGTTAGTGTGAGATTTTAAGGCCTGTCTATCCTTGGAAAAGAAATAATAAAAATATTAAATACATTATATCACATTCAATATCTTTATAATAAATAATTGAATATATCCCAAATGTTATTTCATACAAGAAATCTAAGACTTCCATTAGGTTTTGGATGTGTTGTTTAACATAGGCGTGGTATTAAATTTGTGAGCACCAAATATTTTGTCAGCTCACAAAAAATGATAATTTATTTAATATATTTAATATATTATTTTCTTATAGATGAATTAATATTTCCCAAATGGTGAATTGTATTAAAAATCCAACACCATTATTAGTTAAATGACATGATGCATACATTAAGTTGAGTGTGAAATTTTTGAGGGTCTGACATTTGGTCGGATCAAACATGAGGATAAGTCAATTAATTTTTAATATTCTATTAGTGAAATAATATATTATCTCCCAAAATGAGTTTCATATGGGAAATATGAAACTACCATTAGGCTCGGGACATGAGGGTTACCCCTTGTTGGGTATAACATTTATGCACATCATGATTCTAGGAAGGTCTCCTTTTAATTTATGTTACAAAAAATTGACATCAAATAATTAGTTCCATAAATTTAATAATTAATATATTGTACTATTCCCCAAAACTAACAAAAATCCACATGACATTTATAATTCATGGGATGTTTCAAAAGAATTTTTTTTCTGACCGTTTTGATCTATTTCAGTTGTAATGACTTAATGAGGTGAAAATAATGACTCCAACATTAATTTTTTGGGGGTAATGGTTGATAAAATTGAGGTATTTATATTGAAAACTAGATTAACACATTGGGGTTCTAAATATCTAAATCACTTTGGATTAAACATTGTATAATTTTGGTGATCCCGGAAGACCCATTATATCCCCTAAGTGTCATCTAGTAAGAATAGATTCTATATTCATTGAAAGTGGCCCATCTTTATGTTACTTCATGGTGCGTCGACCCCCTCCATTCTCATGTCCCCTGTGTAAACCACCTTCAAATGAGGGTTATTTTATTCAATCAATAAATTCATTTTTTTACCTTCATTAATTGTGGAAAAAATCGTTGTTAAAAATAAATTGTTCAGCCTAAAAATTATGAAAGGATAATTCGTCCGCTATTTAATAAAGAATAATTTTAGGAAATTATCAAATTTTAATAAGGAATAATTATCAAATGATAACTTTTTCCAATTAAAAAAAATTAATTATAAGAGTTTGGAAATGATAATTAAATAGAATTATTAGAAATTATCCAGAGATACTTTAAAATAAAATATCTATGTAATTGTGTGAAATTATCAAAGATAATTATAAATAATTATAAAATGATAATTCTAGGAAATAACCAATGATAACTATGAACTCATGTCATAACCTAAAAACATAATTTGAAAATTATTAATGATATATAAAATATTATCACATGTAATATTTTAAATTATAATTTGAAAATTATTCATTAGAAATAAAATATTAGCACACATAATATTTTAAAAGGATAATTTGATATTTTTTTCGGAGAGATAACATATTATCCCTTGTATAATTTAAAAATGATTCATTAAAAATTATCATAGAGTATAAAAATATTATCATATCTAATATTTATAAAATATAATTTTAAAATTATATTTAAAAGGTAAAATATTATCTCATGTAATATTTAAATTTGATACATAAAAAATTATCTAGGAGAGAAAAAATTATAAATAACGTAATTTTTAAAAATTATAATTTCAAAATTATATAGGAGAGAAAAATTATTATATAATGAAATATTTAAAATAATAAATTTAAAATCTCATAGGAGAGATAAATTTTCATCTCCTGTGATATTTAGTTTTTTTTTGAAATAAAATAGTTAGTTTTAGTTATAGGGACCATTGGTTAAGCTCAATTATGATTTTTTTTCCATTATATGTCTGTGAAGAGGGGTTCATGACAGTATTATCCTCACTTTCTCATATTAATTAATTTTTAGGTAGGTTGTTCCATTAGTTTTTTGGGTATTTTATAAATGTTTCTTTAATATTATTTTGCATATATATATTTTGGTGACTATGATACATTATGATCACTTGTGGGTTTGTGTGTAGCCCTAGGAACCTTATGTTACACTTATTATCATGATTAAATTGTAGCTTATTAATCATGTATGATGTTGATGACATGTATTTTGTGTGATAAAATACATATGATGAAATGCTATTTTTTCTTGTTTATCTAACCATGTTATGTTTGATTTTGTACTATTGTTATTGGAACAAAAGGTAGGTGGTCCATTGAGACATCTTTACCAATTAGAGTGGGAGTGAACCAAAATTTGGACATTGACAAAGAGGGACCTATACATAAGGTAGGTATACGATGATGCCTTGGGGATTCCATGTGATACACTCAATTAGTAGATAATGCAAAGGGGTATGTTTCTCGATGTATAGATGATACTTAGAATATCTATATTCGTATGGGATGCAAATAGAATGATTTACTTGATTAAAAGTTATGGAAGGTTTCACAATCACACAATTAAAAGTAAAAAGATTAATTAACCATGTGGATATTCTGGGATTCTTTTGACATCTTAATTAACCTCATGGAAAGAACTGAAGCATGTATTACCAGAGGTTTGTGGTCGCTTGGATATCTCATGACCACTCAATTTTTGAATGTTTGTAACTATTCATTTAAAATATTTATTATTTTTATATAATAAAGTAATATACTAAAGATTATAAAGGTAAGGATTAATTTTTGGCGACTTAATATCTTTTGTAATCAGAAACTACTCAGAAAGTTTGAGGCACTTGTTGATTTTATGTGAGATCCAGTGAATGTAAAGGGTCGTGTGAGGGATGACATGGAAATGGCAGTGAAGCTTGTAGTGGAATGGGATGGATTCTAGAGGACTTGTTTATTATATATTTATTTTTATACACCTTATTACACATTTATTTATTACTACATTTGTAGATTCATTATTTTTATGACGTTCATGAAAATTTTATCTTTCCTCATGTTTTCTCTGATTAGTTATGATATTTTTATTTTTGATTATCGATCCAATGAAATGATACTGAGGGTATAATCTCCCCAATAATTCCTGCAAACAATCGGTTCTAAATGGATGCCTCTTGTGAATGGTGTTGCACACATGAGGTAACATGAAATTTAGGATCATAAAAAGTGGTTTAGGTCAAGATGTTACAAATTTTAATTTATCTATGTTGGCGAGATAATCATTATTAAATTTATTCCTTTATTAGTGATAAAAACTATAATAATGCTACCCTTTATTAACATATTTAAATACTAATAAAGGCATCATTTCTCAGTGAAAAAAAATATCAAAAGGAACCATTTATGTACGCTAATATCAGTGTACATAAAGGCCCACTTTTCATATTATTAAAAAAACAGAGCTAAAGGGACCCATTATTAGTGATTTTTTACTATCACTAATAAGATCAAAATTATTTTTAGGGAACTTCCTCTCATACTACCCCCTTTTCAGCACCCCCGAACATCATTAGTTCTTTTTAGAAACCCTCCCCACCTACAAAAATGTTATGACCACACCATCCCCACAAATTTTATGTGTATTGGGGCCCTTTGTTAGTACTTGTTCACTACCCAACATCCTATTCACCACTCTTCATGCATGGATTGGATTTGAGCCCCTATATGTAATTTAAATTCCATTAACACACCAAAATCGTGTTTTATTCAATATACAAGAATATATATATATATATATATATATTTACATAAATATTTTTTATTCATATCCTTGTATTATTATTTCTAAAAACATTTAAAAAATATATGTCTCTATGTGTGTGATAAATATACATTTATATTTATTTAAATATAGTATATTTTATATATGAGGTTATATATATATTTGAAAATAATTATTAATATATATCCATATATTCATACACACAAATGTGTATAGATAAACATTACATATTTATTTTTATAAATATATATATTTATATATATCATTTATTTTTAAAATGTAAAAAAAGATAGATACTATTTTAAATAGAATGGATAATATCTAATTCAATATAATTTATATAAATAATTTTAAATACATTATTAAATATGTCTATATAATGTATATTTAGGTATAAAATATATACATTTCTTATATTTTGATATGTTTATATATTTACATATATATGTATACGTATTTACATATAATTGTATATTTAGATTTTAATTGATTCTAATTTATTTATGAATATTAAATGTAAATATTTTAATATTCTATATTTAATGAAAATAATATTTTTATAAAGATAAATTTGTATATAATATATTTAAACAATACTAACACACACATACACATATTTACACAAACACAAACACATTTATATATTTTTTATCACATACACTTCAAATATTTAAATATATGTACTTATTTAGATAAATTATAGTATAACATATCCTATCATAGAGTCATGGGTTCCTAGGGATTCCTAGGGATTGCATCAAAGCATGGATGTGTAGGTGGTGGTGGTCAATGTTTTTATGTTCTCTCCCTTGGATCATATTATCATGAAGATTTAGGATTTTCTTATTCAATGATTCCTTCCTTCTATCCACCAATATGGAAGAGGAACTACTGAAATGTTGGGATAAATTATTATTAAAAGATCAATATAAATCCATGATCAACTTTTGTGATCATGAGGATACAATGCTCTATAAAAACCTTTCCCTCCTCATAGTGGGTATATTTGCATCTAATATACCCTACAACAGAAAATATAAGAGGAGTACATTGTAGTCAATATAGATATTGGAAGAGGGTGATTGCATTAGGGAATTAGGACATGGGATGTTTATTATTTAATTTTTAGGGAGTCTAATATGATACTTATTTTGAATATAGGACCCTGGTGTTTTGATAATCTTCATTATGATCAAGTAAATGGGTTATGGGTTTAACATTGATAGTACGAAATTCTCACACACCCCATTGAAGATCTTTGTGGATATTACTCCATTATTGGGCAAGGCTGTTCGAGATATGCATTTGATTGGTAATACACGTTTGTTGTTTATGGATTGAGATTTTTCATATCCAATATAATGGGGTCCAATTGTGAAAATTCGATCTATGGATTATATTACTCAACCCATTATGCGGCATTCATTTTTAAAACTCCTATATTCCAATATATGGGTTACTTTTAAATGAAAAAAATATTCTTTCATTATCTTCTATGGCCTTATTCGATACAATTTTAAGGAATGCTGATAAAAAACACTTCTTGGAGGGGAGGGTCCCTCTAAAATATGTCCCATCGATCCATGAAAAACCCTTAGGTGGTCCAACCACATCTAAGGTAGAAAAATATGCATCTAGGGAAAAAATTTAATAAATATCTTGATAAAAAATTTATGAAATCTGAGGCTATGAAAATATTGATCAGCACACCATCCTTCCCACATTTACCCAGGTGTTCTTCATTTTAATTCTATAGATTGTTCAACACCTCAATACCCTTAGACGAAATTAATCATCATCCGAGGATTATCAATGATGTATCAGGAGATGAAGATACATATGATATTTATGTTAGAAATAATTTATAGGACAAACTCTTTTCCCCACACAAAACATGAATAATGTTTTAGTGTACTAGAATTATGAACCAATAATATACCAGTAGCCACATAATCTTGGCCATGATGTTTGGGAGGTGATTATGGTTACCCTTTCCCATGGTATGGTTCTATTGTAGGAGGGAGGTCAGATTCACACTCTTCTAAGTGAGGAGACTCTTCCAGTATTTCCAACCTGAAGAAAAATTTTTCCATCTCTATAAGAACCTTCCAAAACACTATTTTAGTTGAACACAAATGATAGGAGACTTGGGAATAGTGGAAAACTAATGACACTAATATTGAGCACATCAATTGTTTTAGTAGAAACATACATCATGGATGGATAAAGGATGAATTCCAAATGGGCACATCAAAATGTTCAATGTTTTCAAAAAAGGGACTCACAAAATTACATGATCTTGGTGGAGGCTGGATCAGGCATGCCCTACCTAGCCACATGAATCTCTTCTAAATAAACTATCATGGGCTTGTAAACCCATGATAATTTCACATCCTCCATTAATGGTGCTTGATTTATCATCCTGATAAGGTATTTTTTCCAAGACCATGTTGGAATTAAAGGACATGAGAGGTATTGAATTGAAATCTAGTTTCCAAAACTATTTCATAATTGTATAGTCTATCTATACATGTGGCCTTCACATTATATGGATAAAGGATATCATCGACACTATTTTTATCTTCTCCAAAAACCATATTTCTCTCTTGATTAGGAAATAATGATAAACTTAATGGTACTTTGTGGTTATTTAACATAGGTCAAGTTCAAGTAAAAAGAGGAGATTTTTTGAGATTGTTAAAACTAAAAAAAATTATACCCAAAGACCCATTATTTATGTTGAGGAAGTTAGTGAGATCCTTTAATTCAATGAGAAAAAGGAGAATCCTAATGGAATTTGTTTATTATTATTCAAATTTAGGACTACCTAGTTTCCTCGGATATCTCAGACCTCTTCTTCTTAGGGAACCTATTTACATGTGTCATGGGATGTGACCTGATCACTAGTTTTCCGAAAAGGATTGATATTTCTTGTGGTGTCATGCAACTGGAAGATGAAATTCTTAAGGTATGAGGACTCGTACAACCATCTGGTTTCATCTAACCATTGTCCTATTTTCATCCAGTCGTAGGTCATGTCCTAGGATGTTAGGACAATATGGGGATTTGATGTCGAATTCATGTTTCTTCAGACTAATAAATTCATGGAAGTGGTCAATGATTATTGGTCATTTTATCGGGACCAAGACTGGGAGATAAAAATAGTGGTGGATACTCACTTAATGTGTTGGAGTCAGAAAAATTACAGGAGCTTTGATTTGAGAATCCCATGTATTGTGAAATCTTTTAGGTGGTTTTATGAGGATCCCACCTCAGATATGACATATATAAGCAATTTACCTATGAAAAGAAGAAATATGAGGCAGATTAACCCAAATAATGGATGTTGGGTTAAGAAATTCCGTTACCTTGCGTCCTGTCCTGACTCGACCATTCTTTAACCTCCTGAATAATAAACTAGAGTTAATTACTATTTACTTAAGAACCTTTTTCATGTTCATTATTCCTTTTATATCCCTTATTACCATGTTATGAACATTATGTAATTATTTATGTTTATAACGGTCATTTTGTCGATCTTAGGTACTTGAGTCAAAAATAGCATTCTTATAATTACAAGTTGTTCATGTTGTGATATATCCATTATATCCAGAATTATATTCATGATATATATATCATATATCTCATATATATCCAGTATATACATGCATTTATATTTTTACATAACATTTAGAGGTAAAAATGAAATGCACCGTTCATGGAGACGGTAAGCCTTACGTATGCATGAACGCTACTTTCATTTATATTTCATATTTAATGGAATAAAATCATAATTATATAAAGGTATAATATAGTTCCAGTATAATATCATATATAATATCATTTACTCCATCCTTTATACATCCCACATATGGCATTAACGATTCACATCACAATAAGGGGGCGGTAGTCCGCACTTCCTAAAATGAAATTATCGCGTTTACCCATAATGGAAATCATAAAGTATGCCATAAATGAGAAATACAGAAGAATAAGTAAAACATAAACATATTATATATCCTATATAAATATAGTTACATCTAAATGTCCACCTTTGAAGGTGTTATATGAGTGTTGAACAATCATCGTTTCGTGAGGCAGAAATTCGCCATCCACAGAAACCGTATGTTCTTTAACCATTAGATGTAGGTGTGTGTAAGTGTAGCTCTAATATTTCTTATAACAACATCCTAGTATATTGAGGATACTGTTGTAGTTACAAAAGAAATGAATAAAAAGAGATTAGGGGGTTGGATAAAAAAATAAAACAAAACAACATTAGAGAAGACATTACCTCAAAATCGGGTAACTCTTTTTGATTTGAGCCAAAGTCTTCCTTGGAAAGAGTTATGCCCAAAGTGAGGCTTCTAGGAGTAACAGGGGGAAGTTGGGAGAGTATTTGGGCAGAGGTTGGCCGAGACAAATGGTTTTAAAGTGTTAATGAGGTGGTAGAGGTGGGGGCCTTTTATAAGAGGAGAGGAGGGGCACTCTTGGAAAGTAAGGAAATTGTACATTATTATACAATTCTTTTCGAATTATAAAGGTCCCACACTTATATAATTCCTGGATAAGGTGATAAGGGTTCGAAATATACCCATAAAATAGTCTTTAGACAAGTGTAAGCCTTGTATTGTACATTATCTTTTCATTTTATTAAAATCGTTAAATAATGAGGTCATCGCTGCGTCATAATGATGTCATAAATTATTTAATTTATTTAATGTCTAAAAATTATAAAAAAAATACTATGATGTAGGAAATATTTTTATCTTTCAAATTAATATTTATAGTCAAAACTATGACTTGTATAACCCCATGTAAAAAGTGTTTTAGTAAAACATATCATGTTTGTGTCATTTTTTACATTAACATTAAATAAAAGGTATTTATGTCATTTTCTAACTAAAGTGGCTCCATGGGGTCCCCAAGTTGATCCATGGATTGTCTTGGTCGGCCATGGCACATAAAATGAGGGTAGGACATGTGTCAAGCTCATCTCATATTTTTAAAACATTATTTTTACCTTAAACTACACTAATTACCTCTAATCGCGATTAAGAACTTAACAGTTACTATTTACCGAAAATTATTTTAATCTCATTGAACCACATTTTACTTCTTAATTACAACCATGTATGTCGTATTTTTGAAAATCAAATCACAGAAGTGGTAATATTTCATTTAAACGAAAAATCAGTTATTTAACTACCACTTAGTGGTTTCACTATTTATCAAAAATTGAAGTTTTTCAAAACAATGCCAAAATTTTACCCTAAGCTATAATTGATATTCCGAATTCAAAAATGATGTCTATTTTACAAAATTCCAAACATATAAGTTTCATTAATTAATTTTATAATTAATTCCCACTGTGACAACAAATAACGTGTTTTTAAGAAACAATTTATATCAAAAGATTGGCAATTGTTTATGTCCAATTTCATTGTTAAATTAATTCTAGTGACCACCATTGGATAAAATGGTAAAAATATATTCTAATTATACTTTAAAACCACTAAATAGTATAATTTATCACTATAAATTATTTTGATTAAAAATGTTGTTTTTATGTATTTTTCACTATTCATAAAAAATTAGAAGTTCTCAGAAAAATACCAAAAATTCAACATAGGCTAATTTCGATATTCCGAATCCAAAAATGAAGTCCATTTTGAAATATAAAATTTCTATAATTTTAAAAAGTGGTTATTACTATTCATAACGGCTACTTTGATTAGTCGCGGTGTTTTAGAACTCCAAGTTGCGTACAATGCAAGCTATTGAATTATTGAATGAGAAGCGTATTGTGGAAGCTCGGGGTGTTACATTCTCCCATCCTTTAATAAATTGCATCCTCGCAATTTGAAAATTTTCTTGGAAAATAAAAGGTTGAAAATAGATAATACCTTTGTGGAAAACCCACATCGGAAATAAGATTAATAAAATTTAGCCATAATAAGAGAGAAAGGGAAATGAAAAAGTCACCACCCAATTATGATCTTGATTAGGAGAACATTGGTGGAAATTAGAGACATATAATTGGAGGGAAAACGTTAATATTTGTAGGGAGTGATTGAGGTCATCAATCACAATCAACTGTCAAATTGAGGGCCTCAAAGCCTTCAATCTATGTTGATTTAAAATATCATCAGTTCAACAAGACATAAGGTATTAGGATAATACATTTTTTTTGTTTTAATATCTCTTTAATAAAGTTTAAGAATTAATTTATTCATTGAATAAGAGATAGGTATATATATATTTATGCTTGACAATTAGATTTTCAACCTTCAACTCATCTTTCAATCAAAAAGATAATAGAACTCAAAAATATTATACTTATCCTAATTGTATAAGCTTTCAAATGTAATCACATACCATTTAGATTAGTAAAATTATTTTGTAATAACCAGGGACTTCCTGTAGGCTAGTTTTAGGTGATAAAGGCCTGTCGCACTATGGTTGTGGGTTCGATTCCTACAGCTTTGTCCGACGCGACAGGTTATTCCCCACCCTGCACGTTGTCCTTTTCCTAAAACTATAGTATTATAATATTCCAAAAATAATCTTCAGAAATGTTTTAACCTTAAACAATACTATCCAAAGATCAAATTAATCCATTTCAACCTTTATAGTTATCCAAAATACCTTCGTCCAGACTTTCTCTAAAAGGTCTCTTAATTCCAAAATCAATTTATCAGATTCCCCAATCAAAGTAATGTTTCTCTTATTGTCACATACTAAAAATATGATTACCTTCATCATATTAAAACCTTACTGAAACAACAAGTACTGCAGTACAATCCTTATATATATATCACATTATTCTAATAACCAGAATATAATCCATGAGTCCAAAAGCACCAATACATTAATTATTCCGCTTCAACTGTAGTGACAGCATAAGATTGTCATTGATCCCTTGGCCTTTTTTGAGGTAAGTTTCCCTGAAGCTTAGGACATTAATTTGCACAATGCCCCATTTCCCTACAATTGTAGCATTCAACATTGATAACCTCTTTCTTTCCCTTGCAATCACATGCCTGGTGACCTTTTTCTCCATATTTATAACAAACTCCCATTCCTTTTAGGCAAGTACCAGGGTGATTCTTCCCACAATTATCACATTATGGAAAATCCTTCTTTCCCTTTTCCCCTTTATCTGTATCTTGTTCCACCGTTCTCTTCTTCTCTTGCTTTAAATTGTTGTCATAAGACTTAGAGAATTCCTTTTCTGTCTTGATAGCACAAGAGACAATATCTTCGTATGTTGAGAAAGATTTTGATACTAAAGCTCTACAGAGAGATGGTTTTAACCCATCAAGGAAACGATCAATCTTACCTCTTGGGTTACGTATATAATCTGCAGCATACCTCGCCATCCTTGTAAAGTTGGCCTCATACTTTGCGACATTCTCATCCTCCTTTTGTCTCAGACTCAGAAATTGCCTTTTCATATCTTCTCGATGGTCATGAGGAAAGTATTTTTCTAAGAAAAGCTCTTTGAACTCCCTCCATTCCATATTCGATATGGCATCATCTTCCTTTGTATTTTGAATCAATGACCACCATTGATCGGCATCTCCAGTGAGGCGGTAAACTGCCATGATAACCTTCTCCCTTTCGCTACTCCCCAAGGCGTGGGATATTTTCTCTAAGGATTTTATCTATTGCTCAGCTACTAATGGATTTGTACCCCCATTAAATGTTGGTGGTTGTTGCCTCATGAAGCGGCCTAACATTGATCCTCCATGTTGCGGATCAGGGTGCTCCATACGAGTAAGGTTATTATTCATAACCTGAGTGATTTGTTCCAGTATCGTAATAAGTTGATCAACACCAGTTGTATCTCCAGCTCCACAATAATTATCTTGAGTAGGAGGGCAATCCCTACACAGAGTGCGTGCATTGATACGGTTTCCATTCCTTCCACTAGGCGCCATTTCTAAGCAATGTCATAAACTATATTAGTTTATGAATCAAAATACATAATTCCATACTTGTAAGATACTTAACATAAATTGAACTATTTATGGATATAATCCATAAAAATGTTTTCTTTGAGGAAGTATATACTCATAACCCTTCATAGAAGTTTATAAAGAAAATGAGAATTATCCAAAGCATATCCCCTGGGAGTGTCGTAACCAAGAGTGCAGCAAGGCCCGTTGTCGTGCACCAGTTCCCGTTCGATTCTAACTCAAAGCGGTGTTTTCAGGTTTTACCCCTAGGTACATCTGTGCCAGAGCCTCCTCTACCTACTCGTATCCAGATAGGGATGTATTGCCCGGAAAAATCACAAAATCTCTATAATACCAAAATTCTAGGAAGTTCTTCTATACTAATCCTTAAAGTCTATCTTCGGGCTATGTGCTCTAATCAGAGTTTATCTAAATATAGCTTCCAAGGTTAGTACTAAACTGCCTCTGATACCAACTGTAACGCCCCGACCCCAGCTACCCAGATTCGGTGCATTACTTCGTAACATTTGCATGATCACAAAGGATCAAGTCTCGAAAGACCGATTAGTTTAGTAGCCTTTGAAACACTAGATACATTCATAAATTTTACATTACATCATAAAGTGAAAATCTACAATAACAGAGTCTCCATAGCCCACACTCATATCCTCTTCTGACTATCCCTGCATGTCATCCATAAAATACTTCTTCACATCCTGGAAAATATTAAAACATTGAAAGGGGTGAGTTTAGATGCTCAGTAAGGATAACAATATAGCGGAAGCTTTCATAAATAAACATAAACATTTAAGGCAATGTATAACTAAAACAAAAGCCTTTTAAACTTGAACATCAACATAATATGGAAAAATAAAAATGAGATAATGCCATTCACTTCTTCACATGGATATTCTACTGGTCGAATAATCACATGCAATATCAATAACCACTTTCATAATGAGGGAATGTATAATACCAGACATTCTGAAACATTTTTTCAAGGCCTCGACCAAGACGTCTAAAATGATTAAGGTCTAAAATGATTAAGGCCTCGGCCAAAACCATAAATCAAATTGGGAAAGGGCCTCGGCCAATTCCACGTCTAGTTGTCTCATGAGACCTACCGATGGATCGAGGAGCTATAGCGGGCTCCACCCATCACTTATTAAGTCCAATACATTCCTCATATGAATAGTTTTAAACATATCATAAACCATAACATAATCGTATCACATAAAACATGCATAAAGGAAACATAAAATTTCCAAATTTCAATCACAAGATATCAATACAACAAATTGATATAATAAAAACGCTTTCAAAACCATTTTCAATACCAAAATAAAATAAAGTTAAAACTTTGTATTTATTTTTCATTAAAAAAATGATGGCTTGTAGAGGAAGCCGAAACTCAAATAATGGTCACGGCGGCGGAGAAGTCGTTGTCGCAGCATAAGTACGGAAATAAAAAAAATCCCTTTTGTCGTTTAGCAAAACGCTTCGTATAAAAAATATTCATTTTGAATAAACATAAAATTCAAAGGGGTTTATACACCGTATAAAAGAAAGTTGTGTATAAAACCAAATATGCCTCAATGAATGGGGAGTAAGACGAAGTCCTTAAAAAGATCATTTTTTTAAAATAAATTACATCGATAATGTGTATTCACTATAAGTACACATAAATAAAGTACAAATACAAGATAATACATAATAATATCATGACATAATTTGAAAGTAGGAGATTAACCAATAGAATGGAAGTTGGGTTAAGAAATTCCCTTACCTTGCGTCATGTCCTGACTCGACCGTTCTTTAACCTCCTGAATAATAAACTAGAGTTAATTCCTATTTACTTAAGAACCTTTTTCATGTTCATTATTCCTTTTATATCCCTTATTACCATGTTATTAACATTATGTAATTATTTAAGTTTATAACGGTCATTTTGTCGATCTTAGGTACTTGAGTCAAAAATAGAATTCTTATAATTACAAGTTGTTCATGTGGTGATATATCCATTATATCCAGAATTATATTCATGATATATATATCATATATATCATATATATCCAGTATATACATGCATTTATATTATTACATAACATTTATAGGTAAAAATGAAATGCACCATTCATGGAGACGGTAAGCCGTACGTACGCATGAACGCTACTTTCATTTCTATTTCATATTTAATAGAATGAAATCATAATTATATAAAGGTATAATATAGTTCCAGTATAATATCATATATAATATCATTTACTCCATCCTTTATACATCCCACATATGGCATTAACGATTCACATCACTTTAAGGGGGCGGTAGTCCGCACTTCCTAAAATGAAATTATCGTGTTTACCCATAATGGAAATCATAAAGTATGCCATAAATGAGAAATACAGAAGAATAAGTAAAACATAAACATATTATATATCATATATAAATATAGTTACATCTTAATGGCCACCTTTGAAGGTGTTATATGAGTGTTGAACAATCATCGTTTCGTGAGGCAGAAATTCGCCATCCACAGAAACCGTATGTTCTTTAACCATTAGATGTAGGTGTGTGTAAGTGTAGATAGAATAATTCTTATAACAATATCCTAGTATATTGAGGATACTGGTTTTGTTACAAAATAAATGAATAAAAAGAGTTTAGGGGGTTGGAGAAAAAAAAATAAAACAAAACAACATTAGAGAAGACATTACCTCAAAATCGGGTAACACTTTTTGATTTGAGCCAAAGTCTTCCTTGGAAAGAGTTCTGCCCAAAGTGAGGCTTCTATGAGTAAGAGGGAGAATTTGGGAGAGTATTTGGGCAGAGTTTGGCTGAGACAAATGGTTTGAATGTGTGAATGAGGTGGTAGAGGTGGGGGCCTTTTATAAGAGGAGATGAGGGGCACTCTTGGAAAGTAAGGAAATTGTACATTATTATACAATGATTTTCGGATTCTAAAGGTCCCACACTTATATAATTACTGTATAAGGTGATAAGTGTTCGAAATCTACCCATCCATTAGTCTTTGGACAAGTTTAAGCCTTGGATTGTGCATTATCTTTTCATTTTATTAAAATCGTTAAATAATGAGGTCATCGCAGCATCATAATGATGTCATAAATAATTTAATTTATTTAATGTATAAAAATTATAAAACAAATAATATGATGTAGGAAATCTTTTTAGCTTTCCAATTACTATTTATAGTCAAAACTATGACTTGTATAACCCCATGTAAAAAGTGTTTTAGTAAAACATTTCATGTTTGTGTCATTTTTTACTTTAACATTAAATAAAAGGTATTTATGTCATTTTCTAACTAAAGTGGCTACATGGGGTCCCCAAGATGACCCATGGATTGTCTTGATCGGCCATGGCACATCCAATGAGGGTAGGACATGTGTCAAGCTCATCTCATATTATTAAAATATTATTTTTACCTTAAACTACACTAATTACCTCTAATCGTGATTAAGAACATAAAAGTTACTATTCACCAAAAATTATTTTAATCTCATTGAACCACATTTTACTTCTTAATGACAACCATGTATGTCGGATTTTTGAAAATCAAATCACAGAAGTGGTAATATTTCATTTAAACGAAAAATCGGTTATTTAACTACCACTTAGTGGTTTCACTATTCATCAAAAATTGAAGTTTTTCAGAACAATGCCAAAATTTCACCCTAAGCTATAATTGATATTCCAAATTCAAAAATGATATCTATTTTACAAAATTCCAAACATATAAGTTGCATTAATTAATTTTATAATTAATTCCCGCTGTCAAAACAAATAGCGTGTTTTAAGAAACAATTTATATCAAAAGATTGGCAATTGTTTATGTCCAATTTCAATGTTAAATTAATTCTAATGACCACCATTGGATAAAATGGTAAAAATATATTCTAATTATACTTTAAAACCACTAAATAGTATAATTTATCACTATAAATTATTTTGATTAAAAAAGTTGTTTTTAAGTATTTTTCACTATTCATAAAAAATTAGAAGTTCTCAGAAAAATACCAAAAATTCAACATAGGCTAATTTCGATATTCCGAATCCAAAAATGAAGTCCATTTTGAAATATAAAATTTCTATAATTTTAAAAAGTGGTTATTACTATTCATAACGGCTACTTTGATTAGTCGCGGTGTTTTAGAACTCGAAGTTCCGTACAATGCAAGCTATTGCATTATTGAATGAGAAGCTTATTGTGGAAGCTCGGGGTGTTACATCTCATATCTCAAAATCGGGTTAAATTTGATAAAAAATGGCCAAAATTTGGCCATGTATTGTTTGAGAACAATTAAAAACTGATTATGGGTCTTTTAAAATTTGAAATATATATATATAAATATATATCTTAAATATAGGTTACCATTACTCAAATTCTGAGGGTTAGTGGAGGTTTTGAGTGAACCAAATTTTTTTGATCATTTTCAAGGGGATGTAATAGTTATTTCAAGAAGTGTGGATTATTCCACATGGTTGTCGATTTTATTTACACAAAAAATTAAAATACCTAAAGTAAATTTTCTTTCGAAATATGACATTAAATTAAGTAAGAAATATTATTTGATAAAATATAATAGGGTGAAACCAGTTCTGCAACCTGTTAAAGATGAAATAAATAAATTCTAGGATGGGGAGAAGATACTTCCAATAGAGAACCCAAAAAATGATTATTTTATGGGAGAAATTATCCACCCCTACCCCTCTATATAAAACTAACTCTCGAAAAAAATAAGAGTCTAATGATGGAGTCTCGTGACCTTGTGGCGTTGGTGGTGTAATTTATTTAAAATAAATTTTGAATTAATATAATTATTATTAATATGTTTTTGTTTTTTCGTTGTTGTGAGGGATGCATTATGACACTATGACCCCCATATCACCCAATCCCAGAACAATCCATGGGGGAAACACTGCTAAGGTACCCAGTATTCTAGCCATGTTGGTCTGAATAGTTCCAAGCTGTATCAGGCATGAAGATGTTACAAAATCCCATTTTTTGGATATTTGGGAAAACAAGGGCCAAATTATTTTTAAAAAATATTGTAATAAAATTAGGAATACATATTTGGAATCTATCAAAAAATTTATAGATATCATGTGTTCATTATTTTAGGAATTCTTATTTATTAAATTTATTTTAATTCATTTAATCCCTCTTGACTAAAATTAGTTGTGAAATTAATTTGATAATGGTTGTATTTTACCCATCGACATATCTTGAGAATTTACAGAAAAATGAATTTATAGAATTAATGTTATAGTAATTTCATGGAATATATTTAAATATTATTTTATTTTTGATGGTTTTCACATAGTATTTCCACGCTTTATATAAATAAGGGTTTTTATGTCAGTCATTATTTTTCACAAGGTATTTTAAGTCATTCATGTTATTATGAACAAAGTTAAGGACATAATAATATGTGGAACATGTCGATATGATGTGATACTCAGGATGATATGTGGATAAATTGGACAAGGGTGTATGCTACATTATGATTCAAAGATAGCTCATGTCTTTTACCCTTAGCAACATAGATGATCAATTATGTGTAAATAAATAAAAAAATATTAAATTCATAATATCAATTTTGATTTTTATTTAATTTATGAAGGGTTATTTTGAGATTCTATGTATACTCGGTAATATTAATCAATATATAGATTATACATAAATAAAAACAAGTAGAACACAATACATTTTTTATATTTAATGCATTGTTAAGAACTTATTTTTTTCACTACCTATGATCATGTCAAATAATAATGTACTTCATTCATAAGGAAATAATAATATCTTCAGTGGTTTATATTAAGATATAATAGATTCTGTCATTTGTATTTAAATCAAACTGGGTGTAAAAGGTGCTCGTCAACCCAAGTTGAGGGTGCCGCATAGAAATGGGGAGTTTTTATGAAAGTAATGGGTCAAATTAACAAAATATGGTAGCAAAGAAGTATTCATAGCTATATTATTTCAAAATTTTATATAAAGTGTTTTGTAAATCATTTTTAAAATTTCTAGATGTTAGGGATTTACTCATTACATCAAGGACTTATGAGCAATTTTACTTACCAAGTCTAACACCTATGTTTTAGGTCTCTTTATAGTGGAATAACCATATAATTTACTATTACAATTGGTTTCAAGGGTCTTTTCCACTAGAATAATTAAGTGATTGAGTATTATGAATCTACCATTGAGGGATTCAATATATTTAAAAAAATTTGGGAGACATCTAAGGATTAAATTAATCATTAATGTCTAATACGTATTCAAATTAATTTAATAACATTCTTAAATTTTGTTTTTTAGAAAATTTCACATAGTACCCAAGATAAAATATGATTACTATTATATAATGAACATGTCCTCAAAAGTATGAATCATTCAATGTTATATAGGCCCTTAAGAAATGAAATATGATTTATTAAATTCATTTTACTATAGCCCCCACTACCTACTAATCTACCTCAGGAAGCCATGGTGTTTTTGATTCATATATGAGGCTCAAGTATGAATAGTTTGATGTTTAAATCATAAGTTTATCAGAAATGTCCAATAATTTTGGGAAATAACATTTTCACTGAAAAAATTCACTTATTCTCTCATTTATAAGAATCCTGAGAATAGACAGAGAAGCGAGAAATTAAGGATATGGTGATTATAATTTATATTTGTAAATTGAATGAAAGATCATTAACTTTCAATAAATAAAATTATTATATTATAAAATCCATACTACACAAATTTCATTTAATATTATAAAAAAAATAGTAAATTGAGAAAATTTTCATTAGATTTTGGGTATGATTATCCATGTTGATAAGAACATAGTGAATGACTTATCGTTAGTTATTGAAGTGAAAAAAGTTCAATGTAAATATGAAAAGGCCAATATATTATGTGACAAACAAAGCACCTTCACACATGAATTCATTGAAAAGAGTATGATCGATTCTATTTGAATTATATGTCATTAAATGTTTTAAGAGAATATTAAATGAAATGGAATTTAGTGGAGGCATACAGAAGCTTCCACTTATTGTATATTCATCAATGTATGTGATGTTTTTTTAATTTCATCTCTATTAAATACAATATGTTTATCATGTATGTGTATTTAAATATAGTAAAAATTATATGAAGTATGTCAAATTATCTAAAATGATGAGAAATGGTGATTCTGAAGTTTTCTATGAGAAGTACACAACTTATAATTGCCTACATAAAGGGTTTCAGTTGAACTTTTTTTTATATATTAGTATAACATTCATCTCAGGTGACTATTGGGAATAATGAAACAATACTATTTGAAATAATGAAATTTATTTGTGGAGTTTAATACTCAACAACAGGTCATTTATTCATGAATAATTAGAAAAAACTAATGAATATGAAATGTAAGACATGACTATACTTAGTTAAGGAAAGATAATAGTTTTTGACTAAAATGATATAATTTATCATTGATGTTTTTAATAATGTTTTTAAAAAGTTTGGTTTTAAATTCCTCATGTATTATCAATATATTGACTTATTTAGTTTTGTATAAAGAAACTATTGTAAATAATTTTAATTTGAAAATCATTCATAATCAGTTCTTCTAGAAAGCATAAACTATACTAACAAAAAGCTAAAGGTAAATTAATTTTCATCTTGAAATTATATCTATAGTTTGAGAAATTTAAAATTGAAGTATAGAATATGCATGATTAGAAGATATGAGTTTCTTCAGTTCTATAAGCCAATGAATATCTTTAACATGAATTCATCGATCATTATAATATTGTAGGGAATAATTCTTATATACACACAACATAATACACATCAAATATTGGATATATATATGGAGTATCAATGAAGTGTCTTACATGAAATTTTTTTTCATTAAAATGTTGCATAGAGTAATTCCCAAATGACTATATCCTAATATAGTTAAGTTTCATGAAGTATGTAAAAGGTGAATCAATGTTAAAATTATTATGCATTGTAGTAACATCAATTATTTTTTAGACATCATTCACAAATAATAAAGTAAATATATATCCACATGCCAACTAGAAAGAAAATTTTTTATTCTGTGATTTATAGCATGATATAAATCCATCATTTCATAATAATATGTTTTTAGAGTAAATGATTTTTTCAAAAATATAAAAAAATGAATCAAGAACGACATAATGTGTACTTAATGTAATTATCTGAATGGTTTCTTATGATATTACATAAATTAATATGATATAAAACATATAGAATATTTATAGGATATATTTATATAAAAAATGAACATCTCAATTTGTGATTGTGAGAGTATGATTGACATATATTTTGTCAATGACAGATATTATTCGTTATTTGACATTAGAATATTATCCACAAGAGCTTTTTGAAGAGGAATTATTCTGAGATATTTACAATGTTGGATGGAAAAAACTAAAGTAGTTACATTATATTTACATTGACGGGCCATACATTATTTATTTAGAATAATATATCATATAAAGATGTAGTAAATGTAAAACTCATTTGATAGATATTTTTATATAAATTAAGAAATTAGATTCCATGTACAAAAAACATGTCTGAATTTTGATAGATTCTTAGGTTTATTTAATGTCATTGGTGGGTATTCAAGAGAGAATACAAATTATTTGTAAAAAAGGATCTACCAATAAGGTTTTATTGTTTATAGAAACTCATCATACAGAAATCTAATATAATTCCTCTTATCATAAGAACATTCTATGATCATTATATTGGGAATTAGAAGTCACCGCACATGAGCCTCATCCATGTTTTGGAGGTATCTCTAATTACATTCATGATACCCAGGTTCGAAAAATTATGCAGAGGAATAATTCTAGGGTACTGTAGCAGAACTATGTGGGTACTGTAGAAGGAATTGTAGTAGCTACTGTAACATGTTCAATTTAATACTGTAGCAGCCGAAACTATTCACCTTGGGCAACCATTTTGGGATTAGAGTCCTTAGGGCCTTCGGGTCACCCAGGCCTTTGGGTCATTAAGGATTTCAGGCCAACTTAAGGCATCCATGCCATTAAGGCCTTCAAGGATACCTGATATGCAGATGCATAGACATAATCTATTAGGAACCATCTCCCAAGGAGAATTCAAGAGTAGGGCACATTCACAAGAGCAGGGCTAATAGATTTGGAAGAATGAGAGGGTATGGCATTGCCATCGGTACCAGGCTTGTGCATCTCTGTACATTATATCTATCTCAATAACCATGAAAAGCTAGAGAGTTGATCATGATGTACATTTTTGGGAGGGGCGGTTACTAGTCATAATCTCTATTATTTACCTACGACCAATGGGTCTGGTATTGTCTCCATGCTTATGAAAAATGTAATCTCTAATCCTATAGGCCTTATAAGGGTTCCCCCTCATCACATGAAATGGGTTTATCAAAAATCAATAATAAATAAGGCCTTTATTCCTTTCAGGCAGGATTTGGATGTCATTACCAACATTCATATAAAGAGTCTATTTGATAACACTAGGAATATTTGGTGCTACCGTAAAATATCTAATTTACGATTAAACATGTTGAATTAATTTTTTTGTTTGACGTAATAAATAAGATCATAGAATATTCATTTTAATGGAGTTTTAAAAACATGTATACAACTGATTATTGGTTCCAAATAAAATATGGTCAATAACATATGTAATATATCTATTAGTATTATTTCTATTTATGATTAGAATGAAAGTCTCTCTATAGATATTTCTGTCATGTAAAAACCTCTATTCTAGGGAATGTTATCTTCTAAGGTTGATCTAATGGGTTTTTAAACTAATTCAATTTACATATAATTATAAGGTATCAGAATAATTCACGATATAATTTTTTCTAATATTAAATGGCATAAATATATCCAAAAAGATATGTATTAGTTAAGGGGGGAGATTAAAATGGTTACTTAAATTCTAGATTCATCTATGATGGATCTATAAAAAATTATGTGCCAAGTATAGGATAATTCCAAAATAAAATTTGTGGTAGATAAATATTATCTAATTCTCAGAGAACCATATGGGAGGCATATTTAACTATCCAATTATACTTGAGAAAGTACAAGGTACAATTTCTTGGTACATGGAGACGAAGGGAGAATAGTTAAAAGGGACAAAAAATATTTTTCCATTAGATCAATATGATCTTATATAATATTTATGATAACATATTCAGAATGGGATGTTCATTAAAGTCATTTATAGCCATATATAGAAATATCTATTTTCGTTTTAATTATTATTTAGGTGAAGAATTAGTTTAAAATATAAAATCTTTTGTTCCAGTTCTCAGAATCAAACATAGTATGTAAAGTATTATCATAATAAAAATTATGATAAGACTAATATAATGGAACTATCCATGATGTGATGTTTTTGATACTGTAAAAAAGTAATATACTCAATGATATCATCTCTTGAGGTGTTTTACTCATGGAGATAAAGTCACAAGTTGAGATTTAGAAATACAACGAATGCTCATCAAGCCCAATGACTAAATACATAACACATTAGATGAATGATCTGGTCATGTGAGTAATAATAAATTTTTTTAGAAAGTTAATTCTAGTTCATGTTGGGATGTTGTAAAAGTGGTTCCCCAAATCTCAATTTGATATTTACTTTTCTATTACTAAATCACGTACACAATGAGTATTTCATGCTGCACAAATTCTATTATAGTGTTGATATTTATATGTATAATATTCACATTTTAATGTCCAAGGATTATTTCACATATCAAAAGGTTATATAAGTTTCATGTATATAATCATAACCTATATAAACAATGAATGTAATATTAAACAGATTTTTATGTGGTTCAAAAAAATCCTTGCTCAGATCACATATATGATGTGTGATAATCAGGAACTAGGTTATCATAAGTATCTAGTATTCTTCTCATGATGATAAAACTTTTTGATATCATGTTAACAAAATTATGTGGATTTACCTTCTAATATGAACACTACATTTTTTAGGTTTCAGTGGTAGTTACTATTTTAAAACACATGTAATAGTCTTATGACATGATATTATTATTATTTTGTATTATTTGATCACCCACATTGATTTATGGTGTGTTATTTTAAATGTTATGATATGTGTTCCTTACCATGTTATAGACAAAAAATAATTAACCTTTCAGTTTATTGACAATGGGGGAGAAGCATTTAGTGGGGAAATAGAAAAGAGGGTTTTTTATTAATGAATAACCCTGAACAAAAATGTGTTATTTTTTAAAAATATCATATAATGAATCACTATAAATTAGTGTATAAAGAATATTATAATGTTTTATGATTGAAATAATTTCAAAAAATAAAGAGACATACCCATACTAATAAGAAAAATATTGGGTTTTTGTGATGAATGTTTGTTTCAGGATAAAGGTGACATAAAATCATTGAAGATCCATGAACCAGTAATGTTTCACATAAAGATGGTGTCACATTAGATTGTTAGGAAAAATGGACATTCATGTATATGAATAGTTCACTACCCCCATTCTTAAATATGTCTAACAATTAGATAATTTTATGGATTTGAAATTGAATATGTGTTGTGTGAGTGAATTTCATGAAAAAATCAATTTTGAAAGAATTTGTTGGACAATGAAATGTGACTTGATTCTAAGTATCCAATTGAGTTCAGTGACTAAAAAAAATTTATGTAATAGTTGAATATTATAATACATGACAAATAGTTGTGCGATTTTTTAGAGTTTGATTAAAAACTAAAATTTTATTTGAAATTTATGGAGTTATACAAAAATAGAGATAATGTTTTTCAAAAGATAAATGTGTGTAAACTAGAATTAATTACCAATAAATTATATGCTAAATTTATATTCATCATGAGGATTAATTTTGATATTCATGATACTCCATATGATTTTTTTAAACATCAATTCATGAAATTAATGGAATATTCTGCTTGAGGGGAAGTGATCCCACTTTAGTTGAGAGATTAGTGATATTTTAAAGTATGGTTTATGGTGAAACAAAAGGGATAGAGATTCAGCTCCAAATTTTGTAACATAAATGTACTATTTTGGATTTCGTAAAAAATCAAATTTTCATTGTATGATTATTTTACATAGAAAAGTGGGGTTAATATATGCAAAATTATTGTTTTTTATACTATTTTTTGTTTTTTATTATTAACAGATGTGGGAAGAATATATTCGATAGTTTTTTTAATGAAATAAGATCCAAAGGGGGATTTTTTTCAATCAATCATACTCCAATTCACCCCTATCCCTCTTTATTATGTTTTTTAACCTAGTAGTTCCTAATTTTTTTTTTGAATCCTGGGTGGCCACCATTGATGATTTGGTAATGCACTGGGGAAGATATTCTTGATTCATAATTTTAGTGCAGTGCATGCACATGGGATTTAGAGTTGTTGGATGTTGGGTTCCCACACTGACCGGTGAGGTAACACCATGAAACCACTGAATCATCTCCCAAATTGGTAATCTAGGATTCTAGGGCCTATAATATAATACATATATGGTCTCCTCTTGATTATATGGTCTTTTTAGAAGAGGGAGAGGAAAGGGATAACCCTATGTGTAGTGAGCCCTATTGAGAAAAAATATTGGGGTAGTGGGACAATGTGAATTAAATTATGGTGAAATGAATACACCCTCAATTGCTTCAAACGTATAAGAGTTTATACTTATAGTAAAAAATTTCTTAAAGAGTTTTCAAGGTTGATGATAGCTATATAATTTATAGGATATATTTCTTCCCATCATTTTTTTTATACCAATTGTTATTCTCTATCATTGATCGTGAAAACCACCCACATTATTTCAGAAGGTGACACCCAATTTTTTTGGGGATATTATTTTAAATCATCTAGATAAGTATGTGAATAGATACATGAATACTCCCTCTCTCCCACTTTCACATTGTTTATAGTTTTATGTATGGTCAAACTTGTGTTATAGTGGATTTATGAATTGGGTATGGACTCACCTGGGATATGTGTCTCTCAAGTCTCTCTATTCATGTATGAACAAGTCATAATGGGTTGACTTTTTATCAGAAACATTTATTATATGGGTAAAAAATGTAGAAATTGCATGTGTACAATTTATGGAATGTAATGTCTTAATGTTTACACAACATCTCATAATTTCATAAATTATTATTTTTAAATTAATTTAATTTCATCATTAGCTTGCATTACATGCAACACTAATTTTTAACGAAATGAAAAATAATATTTATTTTATTATATATGCATGATATTAATAACCTATTAACCAAACATGGTGGTATGAATATTAAAAACTAAATTTTAATAATTAGTTATGATGTTTTGAATAAATAAAATATATTGATATCTAGGATCATAATTTCTTAAATATTTAAAATGATTTAAAAATAAATTTTCATAAATAATTTAATACTTATTATTATGAAAAAATAATAAAATTATTTTTATAAAATTGTAAAAAATATATTCAAATAAATAATCTTAAATTTTTACATCTACATTTCAAATTATCATTTGGTGAATTGTTTGTATTTTTCTAAAAATGTTAATTTTTTAATGAATATCAAAACATAATGATTTTGGTTAAAAGTTACCTTTAAATCAATATAATTCCCAAGATCAATTTTAATTTAATATGGTTTTAAAATTCACTCAAGTTTATAAATATTTTTATTAATCCATTTTATGTCATTGGAGTTGATAAAATAATGAATTTTGATATTTTATCCATTAATACTTCTAACTTTTTTCTTAAAAAGGGTTTTTCATCCACTATATGTAGTTAATTTTATATTTAATTATTCAAATTATATGAATTTAATTTAGAAAAAATATTTTAAATAATCATAATTAATATTTTTTAACAATGTAAAATTTATTTTTAATCATAATGAATAGTAAAAATATTAATATAATTATCATTGATATGGATAAAAATGGTTTAATAAGGGTTAAAATAAAATGATAATGATTAAAATAATATTCAAGAAAGTCAGATTCAAATTTTCATTCCATATTTGGACCTTATTAAATCCACGATTATTGAATAATCTATTTTTTGTGCCTTATGTCATATTAAAAACATGGGTATAACGTTTTCATTTAAAAAATTCTATGAGTATCCTCTACGACACTTACAAAAGACCACCCCATATTATCTCCACATCATGAATATAAATGCTTTTACTTCATCCAATAATTTCCCAAATATATTAATTAATTCCAACACATCATCTTATAATAATTAGTTTGATTATGAAACCCTTATAAGAATGATTTAAGTATATACCAAAATTAGTACTCGGAAGAAGTGGTAAAATTACTAACCATGTGTTTTTTAATTATACATCCACATCCTCAAAATATTCATCATATATGATGAAATAATAACACCAATATATACCATATACTATTCATTTATTATATTAATTTAATTACATATTTCCATCCTATATTCCATCAAATGGGAAATGAAACCGTCAATCATTATTATGGCAGACTATCACCTCGTGAATCAACTTAATTAATTTTCCATTTTTTCTTCTCATGGTTTGATATAATGATAAATTTAAATTATATATTATTTATTTAGGAAATAAATATACTTATATAATTATAATATAACGTATACCTTCTTTTTTTCATTCTATGTGAATATAATAACATCGCTCGTATAACAGGAGAACTATAACCTCACAAAGCGATGTTATACATTTTTCCCATTCTCTTTACCTAAAAGGTAAAAAGGATAGAATTAATGAATATATGTGATATATATTACAAAATAATTTCTATTTAATGGTTATAAATAATTTAAATTTCATTCAATCCCTCTATCTAGAAACTATGAACAAAGTCCGTGCTTACGTATAACATGTCATCAAAATGAACAATATAATTCTTTTTCTATTTCTAACATTAATGGATTAATTTAAATATTTCTTAATTAATTTATTATATTTTATATCATGGTTAAAATTATTTGTATTATGGAATGATGATCAATGTAAAAGGATATAAAATAAAAAACCAAAACACGCATGAGAATCAAGTCATTTATTACATGAAATATGATTTTAATAATGAATTGTTAATAACATTTGAGTACATGTCCTAAGGTAAATAATATATTTTATGAAATATATAATTATGGCTCTAATATATATATAATAATACCATATTTATTTTATAAGAATTTTTAATATGTATGAGGGATTTTGAGACTTAAGGAAAGGAATTATCATTTAACTTTTTTTCTATAGGACACATGCCATATTCACCACTTTTATCTTTTGTATGGTGTATATACATAACATGGATGTATTTAATTATTATTAGAATGAAATTTTTTATATAAATATTCATATAATCTTATTTATTTCTTGGTTCTTAGAATTGAAATAATACAATATTGGTTAATGGTTTTATGGTATATTCTCATTTATTATCTGTATTGTTAATGTTTATGTTTCTGATGATGAAATATTATGAAATTTCTCTCAAGAAAGAGATAAATTTTATTATCCTATATAAATTTTTGTAAATTACACTATTTCTATAAAATTTTCAACTTTTAGGTACTTAACATTCTAGAATAATATTTTAGATGGAATTCGACTTCATTTCTATAGTTGATCAAAAATCATTTATCTTTTATTCCAATTATATAAAAAAATGTTTCAGAGAATGTTTTTTCATATATATAATGAATTTATAAATAAATTTATACCGATGTGTATCTTTTATAAAATGGTTTAAAAGTAATATGCATATTATTTTATGAATGAGGTATATTTTGTATTTAACACATATTGCGAAAGGATTTTTTTTTATTTTTACACGTGTGGCATGAATGGAATGTCCTGCATTTATGACCATTATTTTCTTTGAAGGTTCATTTATTAGTCTCAAAGTTTATTTTCAATTTAAATTTCATCTAAAATAATTAATGAATTTTTAGTTTTAAATTGGTTATTTTTAATGAATGTTATTTTCCTAAATAAATTTTCCATGTGATCTTCTAAAAATCATTTTCCATCAATGATGAGATCCTTTGATGTTACTAAATTTTAACATGCGATATAGTCCAATGATATAAAATTGTATTCAATCCATGGATGGAATATTTTTATGTTGAAAATATTTTAATGAATCCAACTAATATTCTATGTTTTATTAAATAATTAAATGTTTTTTAAATATAGTTAATTTTGTGGGATCTAAAACATTGTGTTACTTATCAAACCCATTTATTTTCTTGGGTTCTGATATGATGAATTTTGATGAATCCCATTTATATTAGTGGGTTATAATTTGGTGAATGTTTTATGATATTTTTGAACACAAATGTGTGATTTTCATTATTTAATGGGTGAGACCTATATCTACATTCAATGCATTGGTAAAAGATTGATATATTTGAGAAAAACAAGAATTTAATAGAGTGTGATTCCAGTTCATTAAGGGATTTTTTACACTATTTTAATATTTGGAGTGAGTATTTACTACAACAATGGTTTCGGGATTGATCCATTTTTACTATGATAATCATGTAAATTAGCATTGTATACTAAATTAATGTTTTTTTATTCTTATGTGTTTTTAAAAAACTCATATCTTATTCCTATGTTATGCTCTCAAGGTTTATGTGCAATGATTCATTTTCGATTCATCTCTTATGAAATTCCATGATTTATTCCATGAATAAAGATTAAGATTGATGATATTCGAGGAATGTTTTTTATATTTTATGATCATGTCCCCATACCCTTGTTCCCATATTATTATTATATGATCATAGAAATCTCCTGATTACCCTTACATAGAATTTGAGCCCACCATTTCTCAGGCTTTATTTCCCGTGGCTATGAATAAATCAATTATGTATGATATGTCTAAGAAGGATTATGGTTATAAAGTACTAAGTGTAAGATGATGTAGAACTCTTATAGATCCTTTGATTATGTTTTGATTCTTATAATGATAATAAAACTATATAATTGTGGTGTAGATCATTATTTTATGTAAATAATTTCTATATATTGAGATGAAACACCTTTTTTTGAAGATTGTGGGAGGTTGTAAATGGAATCAGAGGATGGTTTACATAACCTTTTTAAACATGGATGAGAAAAATTTTAGGATATCTATAAGGATAAGTATAACTATAGGAAAATATACTATAATTTTGGTGATGAATAGTGATAGTTTTTTCTAAAAAATTATATAGATATTTTGGATACTACTTGTGGATATGGTTTTAGAAGAGATATTTCTAGGAAAAACTCACCAAAAGGCATTTGACTGGTATAAATTATCCCACATTATGGTTCATGGTGAGGGTTTCCTTACTACACACCTAGTTTGACACTACTAGGGGATATATTTTATAAATTCACAAACACTTCAAGGACTATCCTGAAGGATTTAAATAATGACCATGAATGTCCTATTTTATGAATAAGGAATCATCTATTGAAATGAATGTGTTAGGATTTAGGAATCCTATAGGTGACTTTTCATTATTGTGTGTTTTCACACAACGATTATTTTTTCCCACATTATGATTTTTGGTTCTTTCAAACAATGGAACCCAAAGGAACCATATTAATGTTGAATGTGGTGCATAATGAAAAGAATATCTTATTGAACCACCAAATTATATGGGATATGGAATGAAAAATATCCTCATTTATCTCAAAAAATATTCTCATTATATGAATTGTGTGAAACATGAAAACATGAAAAGGAGGGGAAAATATTTTTTTAGTCCTTAATAAGGAAATATCCAAATTCATATAGTTTTCCCACGGATCCTATGGTAATTAGGAAATGGATAAGTTCCATTAAAATGAATTGTTTCATATTATATTTTTCATAACATGAAAAAGTAATTTTGGTTGTCAATCATTTGGAAGATGATGTAGATCAATGGTGGACTCTCCTCTTGAATCTGAGGAAACAAGATGAAATTTACTCCATATAGTGGTTTGATTTTAAGAAATTATTTTTTAAAAATTAATTCCCTCATATTCTTCACATATAAATGGGGATGGAATTCCTTGAGCTAAAGTAGACGGATGATGAATCTATTGGTACCTATGACTCTAATTTTACACTACATGTGAGGTACACTTCTGGAATAATCATCAATCCTGAATGTATGGTTGATTTATTAATCAATTGATAAAATATAATTATTGAATTGGTTTTCTCAATAAAATAGATCAATAACTTTGGGGAAATAGTTTTATGGAATATAATGGTGAAAATGGGATTTGGAGTTACCCATGAATCACAAAATTTTTATAAGAAATGTAAGATTGATTTCAAAGGAAACTCTAAAAAACGAGGAGGGAAGAAATTGATATTTTCTTCATGCTCGATGTATGGAAACAAATATGATAAAATCGATCTTAATGGGACTGATAAGTATTTTATGTGTGGATAGGAAATTTTTAGAGTAATCATATGTTGAGTTGATAGGATCATATAATATAATGATGAAAATAGAGAGAAAGATATAATGATTTCACCACTGATACTTTTGTGCATCAAATTCATCATTTATAGTAATTAAAATAACAAATGACCAAACAAGAAGGTTAATGATGATGATCGACATTAGTAACCCCTTACGATATGAGAAAAATAGAAATCCCATGGGATAAATATATCATATAATGTGATTGATAAAAATTTGTTGAAAGGTACACTTACCATCCACTATAGAACTACTAATATCATTTTGGTCTATATATATAAACTCTATTTTATATCAAAAAAATATTATATGGGTATCAATATGCCACAAAAATTATTAGATGTAAAATTAGTATGGAATACTAATAATGGTATGATGATAATATATCATGTATATGATTCCTTTATTAATGAGGTTTCTGGGAATAAGATTCCATAATATCTTTTAATTCTACCTATAGTTGAGTTTTACCTTGACATAGATTTTGATTTTCATTCCCATCATAAATCCGTCATCAATTTTTTATGAAGGAATTTCACATTTTATATATTAAACAAAATAATGATATTTTATCATGGGGATGATAAATATGATCATCTAATTGAAATAAAATTCATTGTATGGTACTTGATTCCTTTTCATAAAAGTTATTTATCTTAAATGGTTGCAGAGAAACAAAACATCGATGATATTCCTATTGTATAGAAGATTTTTGATTTTTTTACAAAATCATTTTTAGTCTATTTCTGAATCTTGAAGTTATGTTTTCAATAAAACCATTTCATGGTGTCACGCCTCTTTTAAATACTTTCTATAAAATAGGCATGATTGAGTTATAGGAATTCAGCAATAAACTTCTAGAGAACCTTGAAAATGGATTCATTTGGCTATGTCTATCACATTGGGTAACCTACTCAATTTTTTATGAAAAATTATGGACTAATTCCATTATACATTGATTATCAGGAATTAAAAAATATCATAGTAAAGAAATAGTATCTACAACCACATATTGATGACATGATTGTTCAACTTCGTAGAGATATATTCATTTTCATGTTTTAATTTCATTTTAGATATAATTAATTAAGGTTCAATAAGAAGTATATTCCAAACATATTATTATATAAATAGTATAAACATGGTAAGTATAATTTTCTTCTATTTGGTCTTAATAATACCCCTACTATCCTTTAATATTTAATGAAAAGAGTCTCTAGACATTAAAATGATCATTTTTTGGTAGTATTTATATATGTAATTATTATACATTCATAGATTAAGGAGGACCATGAAGATTATTTTTGGATTGTGTTGAAGATCTTAATGGAAGATAAAATGTATAAACAATTTACAATTTATGAATTTTGGTTACAAAATGATTCATTTTTTTCATATAATAATAATAAATGGTATATCTGGGGATCAATTAATAGTGGGAGTTAAGGAGTGATTGTCTAGACCACCCATTATGTCTACGATAAAACATTTTCATGGGTTTTATAGATATTATATATGTTTTGAATATAATTTATCATGACTATCAAATTTGTTCATCATGTTAACTCAGATGAGAGATATGTCCCTCAGGATAGAAGATTGTGATTAAAATATTAGTTTAATGAACTAAATAGTAGTCAATGAACAAATACATAAATTATTATGTTATGGATAATTGTTTTTAATATATAGTGATACATTCTATAAGGTATTGGGATTTATTATCAAGTTTAATTACATGGTTATTTCTTATAATTCAAGAATATTGACGGTTCTAGAGGAAAATCACTCAATAAATGATTTGGAGATGGGTGCATTAATTTCTATATGAAATATATAGTGGTATTATCATTGTGGAGAAATGATTAGTATATAAATAGTTCATAAATGTTTATATTATATATTCACACATATAAAATAAACATATTCTAATGAATATGGATGTAGATTATTATGGATTATGAATTCTAAATAAATTACCACCGAATGAAAACACACCAAGTGTCCAATTCATTGATTTTAAAGGATCATGCAAGATTATCTATGATAATGATTAAAGCCCAAAATTTCTAGAAATAAAAATGATAAATCAGGAAATCTTGAAGGAATTTGGATAAATATTATATTTTTTAAAATAACTTTTCAACAATCTATACAAGTGAAGATTAGGGTGGAACATAAGAAAAATATATACTTATACAATATGGGGAGAAATCTTTATGTGTCCAACCAAGATTATGATATAATGACATGGTTTAGGACCTTTTGATGGGTTTAAATCCACAACCTATTTAAAGGAGATATTAAAGGAAGATCATAGTTCTTCATTATCTATTTATCCTAGAAATATAAAGATATATATAGATTTGAAATTGTATTTCTGTTGGGATGGAATGAAGTGAGATATGGTAGGGTTTCTATTTGTATGATTAGAATATTATACAGGTAAGTATTATGGAGAAAAATTATATGTAGATGTTTCAACCACTTCCCATACAATAAATAAAATTGGAAGACAAAAACATTGATTTTTAAATGGACTCCCCGAATATCTAAGGGGAAAATTACATATTGGTTATAGTATATCACTATAAAAATTCCTCAAGAATCATTAGTATCATATTTTATTTCTATCTAGATTATATTTACAGGATATAAAATAAGGAAGTGTTATAATTTCATTGAGTACCAAATTCTGTTATTTCTGATAAATATTTAAGGTTTACCTCAATGTTATGGAAATGTATTAAGAAATACTACAATATAAATTTATGTTCTATAACTTAATATCATCCATAAATTTTTTTTCATTCTGTAAAAACAGTTCAAACTCTTAATATATGTGAATATCTTCCTCTATTGATATGGAATGTGGTTGGGATCAACACCTATAATAGTTTATTTCTCATATAGTAATACCTTTACATCAAGAAGTCAGATGGATCCTTTTAAAGGAATATATTGAAATGTTTGTTGAACTCTAACATAATTTGATGATGTTAGTGAAAGAGATCTATTGGGAACTGATATTAAAGATAAAATGATAGATAAGGTTAGATCCATTCAAAAATTTTTAAGGATGGAACAAATTTGATTGAAAGGTTTTAATGATAATCATTCACATGATCTAGAATTTGAAGTCAGTGAGAATGTGTTTCTAAGAATTCATACATTTGTTATGGTTAAGATATTTTTGAGTAAGGAAAAACTAATCCATGGCTATATATGTCTCCTGTAAATTAATGATTATATCGGGATGTTAGCTTATCAATTTGCACTTGAACCAATCCTTTATGAATTCTAGTTTCTAATATATGTATCTCTCCTAAATAACATGGTACTTAATCATTAAAATGTAATGAATAAGTGGGATTTACTAATAGATCACAATATTTTTTATAAGGAACAATATTTATAGATTCAAGATCATGTATAGAAAATGATAAAATGAAAGACCCCTTACATGGTCAATGTTTTGTAATTAAGATACATACTTTAGAAAGCTAAATGTGAACCTATGTATAAAATGCGGTGGAATTGTCCTCATTTTTTTTACCAAATTGATTTAATTTCAACCATATTACTCATTTTATGGTGGTCATAATATATAACCCAAATATTTTGTTAAATACCTTTTTCAAATAAATATAATTTATTTCAAATCCTTGGTTACACATAACTCCATGTTTTTCAAACATCAATATACTATTAATATTATAATTTAAATATGATTATTACAACATTAATATTAAAATATTCTATATGAATTTTTATAGTCGCATTTTTAAAATTAATTATAACATTTTTATATAAGTGATATATATTTAGTGAATATCACTTAATTAATAATTTTTTTATGATCCTTAAAAGTCCATTTTTATAAAAAGAGGTATTTATAATTTTCCATGACAATTTAATAAAATTAATTCTTTCCATGTTAGAAAATTTATCTGAAAAATAATATTCATTTTTTAAGTATACATGTCAATATTATCTTAATTTAGTTTTTGTGATTTTTCTTAAACAGATTAATTTTTCGATGAATAAAGAAAAATTTCTGATTTAAATTAAAAACAGCATTTTTTCTCAATAATTTAAAAGATTAATTTTATTTTTATTTTGATTAAAAAGTAAAATTAGTAAGTATATATTTATTTATCTAATTTAGTTCCTTGAAATCAATATATTATTGGATTGTTTATAACAAAACATACAATAATTGTGAAAACATTTTCTTTAAAGAAACACTTTTTTGTACCATCTACCGGATTAATTTTAAATTAAATTCCATCATTGATTGGTGTTTAATTTGGAAAATTTGATTCCAAATTTGGAATGACTATGATTAATATTTTATAATATTTTCTACCTAAATTTGGCTGAAAATTAAATATAAAAACAGTAAAAGATAACTACCATGGTCAAGTGTAAACTGGTTTTAACATGGGTTAGTCTAGAATGATAATGGTTAAAATTACCAAACATATTAGAAAATTACTATTTTATTTACATATTTCTACCTTATCACATCTTATTTTCTATAACGATATATTTTTCATCTTTTGGGAAAATTAAAAAAGCGGGTATAATTTTTTCTTTTAAAAAATTTCATGTTTGTTATCTCCCACATTTATTAAAGGATGCCCACTATCATCTCCTCCATACACTTACTAAGACTCCCTGATAGGCCAATAACATCCCAAATCCCTTATATAATTATATCTATAAATCCTTTTGGATTTTATAATTTTTAAACCCTTATGTTATGGAATTAGATATTAACCTAATGGTGTCCTATAAAGAATGGTAAAAATTATTAGCCGTACGTTTTGTTTTATTTATTCTTCCACATACTTCAAATATTAATCAAATAATATGTCACAAAAAAAATTATATAACATTTAAATAGATGTTATTATATTATTTTAATAACCTATATTCATCTCTTCTTCCATCAAATTGGTAACATAACTTTCTATCATGTGTACGATGGACTATTGGCTCCCAAACTAATGTAATTAGTTTTCCATCACTTACTCTAACTGTTAGATATAATTATGAATTTAATGTATATAAATGATATTTTTGAAATAATTATTCTTCTATAATTATAATATTATATATAACTTCTTAATTTTCTTTCTTTGAGAATAAGATAATGTTGCTTGACTGTATGATGAACTACCGCCTCTTGAAATAATGTTACTACTTTTTCAAAATAAAATTCAATGGATTTTAATGAGGTTAAATTTAATTAGTATTTATGTGATATATAAGAAATCATAATTACTATGTGAAGGTAATGTATTATTAACGTTCTTCTTATTATATACTTCTATAAAATCTAGACATTGTTCATGCGTACATAAGACTTACTCTCTCCATGAACAGTGTCATTCATTTTAAATATTAAACATTAATGTATTAATATAAATAAATATGTAATGAATATATATGATATTTAAATATTTTATAACGTTCGTGTGATTAAGGGACCCTGATGAATGTAAAAGGATAAAAAAATTTAATCTAAACATATAAGAAACATAATGAAGTTATTACCAAAAACATAATTTTAATAGGGAATTGTTAATAAATGTATAATAAATGGTCGTATATAAATAATATATGGTATTATAAATATAATTATTGTTCTTGAATATATTTATAATAAACCTCTATTTATAATATAGGAGTTTCAAATGTATACAAAGGCATTCAAGGCGTATGTTAATGAATTATCGGCCCACATTATTTTCATTGGGAGACATGCAATATTATAAACATTGTTATTTTATAGGGTGTATATACTACCCATTAATTTATTTAATGACATATATAAAAAAAAATTTGGAATATAAATATACCTATAATTCACATTACTTTATGGTTCTTATGATTTAACTGATACAAAAGTTGTAAAGGATTAATGTCATAATTTCACGGTTTATCAGGATTATTTATGATTAGGTTTTTTATTATTCATATTATGATCAATATATCAAAAAACACATGAATATAATTATTATAAGGTAATATTTTTAAATTACATGTTTTTATTTAATTTTCATCCTTTTATGTACTCAAGATTCCAATATAATATTTTTATGGAAACTTACTTCATTCCTCTCTTTAGATAAATATCATTTTTCTTCCATGTACATATTCTCTAAAAAGCTATTAAATATTTTTTTTATAATTTAATAACTATTTGTTCTATACATTTTTCTAGTAATTGAATTTTTTAAAAATAATTTAAAATTACTATTCTTGTCCTCTTATAAATGAGTTATTTTATTACGTTATATCATAATGTGAACAAAGTGTTTTCTTTTCACTTGTATGAAATTAGTGGAATTTTCATCCTTTATTGAGATTATTTTCATCAGAACATTCATTATATATTCTAATAGTTATTTTTGACTATAATTAATTATAGAATATTTTACAAATTTATATTTTTAATAATAAAATTTTAAAATTATTATTATTTTCCTCAATAAATGTTAAATGTGATACTTAAAAAATCAAATTCCATCTATGATTATATTTATTGATGTTATGTAATATTTACTGGGGATATGATCCATTGATACCATGTTTTTTCATCATTTTTATTGATTGTGTTTATAATGAAAATTTTTCAAGTGAACAAATTTATTATCAATATGTTATATGATAATGAAATGTTTATAAAACCCTTTCATTTTAATGGGTTCTCATATGATGAGATTTCTATGAATAGAATTTATTTTCATGGATTTTTATATGAAATAATTTTTTATAAGAAACCATTTATTTTCATGGTTTATAATATTTTTAATGTATTGTGATATGGTCTCAAATATATGTATGATTTTTATTTTGTGATGGGTTGGACCTATATCTCACTCCAATTAATTGTATAAATATTGGTATATTATGAAAAAACATGACTTGAATGGGGAGTGAACCTAGTTATTTATTAGGATTTCTCCACTACGATAGTTATGGGAGTGATCCTTGACAACTACAATGGTTTGGGGAGTAAACCCATTCCAATAGGATTGTTTTGGAAATAATCCTTGAATGATAAGGATTTAATATTCTATTTTAATGTGTATGTGACAAAATCAAGTCTGATGCCTATATTATGATCTCATCAATCTTGTTCTGTGATTAAATAATTATTTATGTCTTATGAACTAATATAATTTATGTTAGGACTCAATATTATGATTTATGATATGAATGGTATGGTTTTCAATTAGTATGCTCATTTCTTGATACCCTCATCCAATGTTTATGCTTATCTAGTCATTGATATATCCATTATATTACCTTATCGGGGGTCTCATCTCACTGCTTTTTATGTTTAATTTACCAAGTTTATCATGAAAGGTATTATATATGATTATTCTAAGAAAGGTGATATTTGTGAATAACTACCTAGGGGATAATGAATAAATCATGTTTATTAGTTTTCTTCCCAAAATATCCAAAGATACTAGACCTATATGATTCTAGAATGGATCATTATGATTTTTAATGATAGTATTTCTATTATGAATAAATATCTATGAATGAGAAGTGTGGGTCTCTATATTGTACTATATAATGAATTGGCCATTATGGATTTTAAATATCCTAATTAGTTAATATAGTGTTTATTTATATATTAGATGTTTCTCTGGGTAGAGGGTGATGTGATTATGGGATTCATGGGATGAATGAGGTGGTATGGTTGCTTGATACAAGGGAAAGATGAATCAAGGAATGGATTATCATAAGAGTTGAGATGTCAGTGTTCAAGAATAGAAAACTAACTCGGATGTATTGTAGGTTACCCTTCACAATTACATAAGATTCATCATTAGATTACCTACATCTAAGTGTTATTTTGTTACTGACCTATGGTGATGTTGGTAACATGGATTACCTAACAATTTATAAAGATGATTTCCAATGTTTATTCATTATGATTTTGAATGCCTTCGACTTAGTTTCATGAGAGGTTTCTTGGAGGATCCTTATGTTTACTCATGTTATTATATATAAATATATATTGATAATTTTTCATGTCCACATGAGATGTTTGGAGATAGATTTCAGAATTACTACTTTGAGGTGGCTGTTTTTTTGCTATTCAGTTCATGGTGATGGATTTACATGTTTTTTCAAGGCCTATCTGTAGTAAATTTATTCCTTTTTATTTTTTATATTTAAATTAATTTATTTGGATGGGATTTATTTATTTATTCTAAAACGTTTTTTTGGGGGATCATATCTTTCATCAAGAAATATTATATTGAGATAATCCTCTCATTTTATGCATTTTATGCATTTTATACAGTTGATGCTAGTTACTAACTCATAAACTATTGAATATAGGAATTAATGGGCCATTCCACTCTTCACTCTCATCCCAATAGGGGTACAAGGGGTGGGGTTAATGATATAGTGGTATCTGATATTTTTTTTGATATATAGGGTAGATTTTGGAGATCGGCACCAGTGAGTGAAACATCAGTTAGAAGAGAAATGGTTTCAGCAAAATTTATTATACACATTACATAAGGGATGTGAGTTATGACATATTTATTTATGTTCCCTTATTATCTGACATATAGACATTAGGATTAATAATCATACAAGGAAAATTAATGAATCTTATTGGTTAAAGGATTTAAAGGATGGACATACATCATTATTGTTATCACATGTTTCTAAATTCATAAATATAATGGGTATTGGGATTTAAATATAAAATTATTTAACTTAAAGTAGGTTATTTTTTGTTTTAAGGTTAACTCCAACATATATTCTTTTTTTAGTAATAGATCCAGATTTATGTCTTCTTCATGTGAATGTTGATGATGTTCATGAAGATGTACCAGTGGTTTCCAAAATAGTGGAGGTCAAAAATGATGATATTTAGATGTGGAAAATATAATATTTTTATTTATAGTTCCAAATAATGTATGAGGTAGTTTTATTGGAAGATTAGAATAAGGATTTTATGTAAAAGGTAGAGATGTATTTAAGATTGATTCATGTTTAAAAGGATCACAATGGACAAGAATGTTCCCCTAGTTATTGTTCAATGATTTGTGATAAAAGTAATTATATGTATATCCAACTTTATTCACTTTTGGTTTATCAATGATAGAATTTTATATTTATCTAGTAAAAGATATTAGATTCTAGGAAGGATGTAACATGTTTTATATAAACTGAAAAATGTATTCATCCTTTATTAGAAATGAGACGAAATCTATGGAATTTGACTTGGGGAATAGAGTTAACCGAGGATGGAAGAACAAATATGATGGGTCAATGTGAAATAATGACACCAAGCATAGTGATAAAGATACTAAATTGAAAAAAATAATTTACTGTGAGAAGAACGAAAATGAGAACCCAAATGTCAGAAATGGATTAAGGAGGGGGGGTTGAAAGGAAATCTCTTACCCTATAATATTCCAAGCCATTAGGGGGAATCAAGTACCAAAAAACAAATTTTGATTTTACCAATGAATATTTTTACTAGTACATCATGTAAAAAATAAATATGGTATAAGAATAAAGATAGTTGGAACAATATGTGTTGAAGTGGTTAATCAGAAGCATGGAAATTCAGCAGAGCAAGCTCCAAGATAGGTCAATATGCTGCCTGAAGGTGAAATTATAGGATTGTTTCATAAATTAGTACCTACTAAAGAGAATAATCAAATAACTTTTGAAATAGATTCCTAAAAAATAAAATTATTAGAGGTAACTATATACTCTAAGGAATAGATTCTTGAAGGGGTCGTCTAAATCAATTCAAATAATGAGAAGGTCAATATATTTATTATAGGTATCTTATAGTTATTAATAATGAGGAGAAAATAATATTGATTAATAATAAATAAAACATTTTGTCTCAATGATTTAACAAATGGATATTATTTTGGAGGAATATATAAATATATTTGACAAGATGGCCAGTCACTTCAAAGTCCTTGACAATGATGATCTGGATATCCAGGTAAATACTCCTCGCCTAGAGTCATATAGGGTACCTCTTACCAATAATAGTTCTATCATAAATAAAAATTTTGGGGGTAAATTTTGTGTGTAACTCACCGTTATTTTTACTAGAATGGTTTTCCACATTTTCCACAATTGTCTTTCATAAATAAAATATATTACTCGAGAAAATTACATTCCAGTGAATAATGAAAAATATCGACTTTCAAAATACCCTTATTTATTTTCATTATATTAATTAATTTATAAGTCACATTATTTTTATGATTTCTTCATAATTATTAATATGATTATTTATATATAATAATTTAATTAATTCCATTTGAATCTGATATATTTATGAATTTGATATAAGTAAAATTTTATTCATAAAATGAAATTTTCTATAAAAATTAATTGTATTCTATTAAATTTAAATGAAATTAATTTCTAACATTTCAAGATATTTAATCTTCTAAAAATAAAAACCATATTTTTAATCATGAGGTTCAAATGTGGTAAATATACCGATTTTATTTTTGGCAGTTATGAATTGAAACCATGGTAAATATTTTACACCTCGGTAATGGTAAATTGGGTTATTAAAGAAAGAAATAATGTTAAATAAGTAATAAATTTTTTTCCAGACACATTCATTTATTTCATTATATTATTAAAATAGAAATTAATAATAATAAATTCATATATACTTCATTTTTGTCTATTTTCCATTGATTATTTTACGTATGGAAAATTTAAAAAATATCCATCCCTTTTATTTAATTTCTTTTATATGTTCACATAAGGAAAAAAATAAGTTTTGGAAAATTCAAAAGGTTAATATGGGATAATATAAAATTTTTTTAGGATGTTAATTTATTTATAATAATATGTAACTACCTAATTATTTTAAATACTTACACAAAAAAAGAAGTTGTTCTAGTGAAACAGGTGGAAAACTAAACTAAATTATTTTAAATTCATTAAATCATATAATTTTTGGACAAATTATCATTAAATATTTAAATTTATTAATAATTTATTATTTATGGTTAAACATATTACATTTGAATTCCATATTTTTTCTTTGATGTAAAATTTAGTGAATATTGTAATAAATGAGGTTAATGATATTTTAAGAAAAATTATTTTTTATTAAATTATTTAAAAAATTATAATAATTTTGATAGAGGATAATTTGTATCAAAATAGTATAAAATGTCATATATTTTCCACTTATTATCCAATTATCAGATTATATGTAAAATTATAACTCTTTAATAGTGAAATATTCTTTACTATGGTTAGTTTTAAAAATGGTTATCTAAGAGATCAAACTAAATGATACGGTTTAAAATGATGTAAGAAATTTTATAAAAAACATTGGGATTTTATATATACCTTACCCATATCAAATTTTAAAATAAGAAATTTTGTATCCATATGTCTGTGAAGGTGAATTAAATAATATTTCAAAATATTAAAATATTAACAAATTCACTAACATAATTTAAAAAAATGTAGTATACCCTCTATCTTATTCACACAAATTGAATTTTTTCTCTAGTCCAACCCCATCCAAAATATCTTTGGAACAACCTTATCCTTGTCATGGAAGTTCTTGTTTTCTAGAGAAAACCAAGGATCCTTAATAAGATTTCCTAAGTATGATTCTATAAGTGAAGGTAGTCATCATAAACAAAACTGTTCATTCTATTTGTTATTTTAACACATTATATTATATCCTAACAATTAACAAATGACAAAAACAGTCAATAAAATCTTTATTCTATCTTTCCCTCTTTGATTTTTGTGTCAAATCTATTTCACATGGGTTTTCCTTCAATTTTAAACACTGGGTTCGAGTGAAGTCCGAATATAGAGAGATTTTGATATATAAAATGTCCAAATGTTTGGGAATATATGGTTATTTAAATATATGTTGTCTAGGTATAAATATTTAAAAGGATATTATGTGGGATTCATGTGCCTTAGAAGAAATTATATGTGGTTTAGGATCTTTTGATGATGTTGAGATGAAATATTTTAAAGGGAATTTATACAACATATATATGAATTTCAAAATGTGTAACATTCCCTGGGAACAATCCTTGAATGGTTTCATGAAATGATAAATAATAAAGACCAACGAAATATTTCATGTTGTGAACCTTTTTACATGGTTATTTTAAACAAACATGATGTGTTTATTGATCATAACTCCATAATAGAAAAATGCACATGCTAAAGGGGATTACATGCCATGTACTTCTTAGGAAAAGATATCCTAAATCGTGTCATGTGCTTATGTTTTAATTCTTTTAGTGGGAAAAAATTATCCCTCGATCCCTTTGTAATTTCACTGAAATTTTGGAGTGCCTTACTCTATTCTAATCTTCCCTACTAGGAGTATGATCCCCAGTAATTTTTTTCATAGTTTTTTCTCAGTATTTCACTTGTTTTTCATTATCATGGTCTAAACTTTTAATATATTATGAACTAGATTTTGATCATGATATTGTGTGATCTGGTTCCTATTTGAATCTCCTTATCTTGCATTCTTGTAAGTGTTTTCCCTTGGAACCATTGTATTGATCTTCATATTAAATTAGGTGGTAAAAAAATAAAACCCTATGGAATGTTTAAATCACTAAGAATGTGCAATATTGTGACTGAATTAATACAACGTGCACCTTATATTAAATAAATAAAGGATAAAACCCCTTTTAATTGGATTATTCCATCGATCACTTCTGACCCAATGGTGTTGTATGCTTTATTGTGGTGGCTGTTGGGTGGGAAAACCATTGAATAATAATAAATTAGACAATGTATTGAAGTAATGTGTTATCATGACATGAGTCCTCAAAATATTTCTTGATATATAATCACATTGATAATGCCTTATTGTTTATACAAATGAAATGTGAGAATTTAGTATAAAAATGAATGTGTAATTTGAAAGAAAATTGAAATTTACATTATAAAACATTGAGGTATAAAGTATGAGGTTACGAATCCCTTAATATCATGACGAGTTTCTTAATAATGCTAAAATTATTACATAGATGGCTTGGCCATTTTTCATTTTAAGTACTAGTATAACTAGCATGGAACAATTTGATGTTGTACTGATTATATAGTGGGTTTAGAACAATTTCCTGTTGAAATTCTTATACAGAGGGATATTCCTAGGTTCTGAAATTTTTATATAGATGGATATGACTGGATACTGGAATAAATATATAGAGGGATATGATTAGATACTAAAATGATCTTATAAATGGGTATTCTAAGATACTGAAATGCTTATACAAAATTATTTTCCTCGTTATGTTATTACATAATTGTCATGTGATTATAGTTTGAATATTGGTGTTACATGATCATAGATATTTGTGTATGGTTCTGAAGAATGTTGATTATTATATTTTATCAATTCATTAATTAATACACCTGTTTATCTCTTTATTGAAAATACTTATTATTAAAATTGTTTTTTAGACACGGTGGTTTTAACTTATGGAGTTTTACTCACAACCAATTTAGACAACCATTTGGTAACTGAGTTGATTGCATGGATACAATATTAGACAAGGGTGAGGGACCTTGTTATAAATTATTTATTTTTAAATGGGATGGATCATGGATGTGGGGCCAACATCGGGTTTGGGATCCTGGGTATTTTGAGTTTATTAGTTTCATGAAGTAATTTATTGGTATTAATTTTAGTTCTAAATTGGTTATATTCAAGCCTAGTATTAAACTGATTGTTTATTTATTTATTCATTCATTCTTAACATCCATTTGTATGTTGTATTTATTTTACTATATCCATTACTCATATGATTTTTTATTTCCACAGTATTATTACTATAAACATTGGGGGTATAGTATCCCCACTCTATTCAGTACACCATCACTACTAGTTTGTAGCCTCTAGCATATAGGGATCCTTGAATGAGGTCAAATAAATAGCTTTATTGTTCCATTAGATAGAATTTCGGTTCAGGGATGTTATAAAGTGGTATCGGAGGTCCCATTTTTCATTATTTTTCTTTACTATATGCAAAATGTGAAAAGGAGTTTTGGATTTGTTACAACATGGTAAAGATCTTATACACAACAGTAGCATAACCAAGTATGGGGTAAAAATGAGTTCATTGGGATGGGATTTATGTTCATTATGTTCATTTTTATAGAAGATAATATATCTTATTAGGTCATTCAAATGTTGTGTGATGTTATTATTTCATGATAATTTAAATCATGGTCTGGTATAACATGTGATGAGTAATCATGCCTCATTATATCCAGATAGGTATATATCTTGACATGAATTGTTCATTATTGGGACATATTTATTGAATGTGAAATATTTTTCTATATTAATTGATAAATTAAATACCTATTATTATCTAGTAAATCAAATTAATGAATTATTGTGTTAGGGAAAAACAAATATATTACATGTTTCGAGAGACAACGATTCATTGGTTCTATATGGTTATCAACTATTAATGTCGAACTTGTATTATCCAGTAATCTAGGTAGGGTGTTTTTATATAGATAAAATCCCCCCTCATCACATTATAATTGAGAATTATGAGAGTGAAATCTAGCATGATACAAACAGAGTTAAACCAAATCATCATGTAGCTCCTTATAATCAACAGGGTGTTCATTTTTATGACAACTTCTTAATGGAAATTATATCTAAGGAATGGGTGGTTGTTTGCACCATGCCTTCACTGTATGATTGTACAAGATATTTTAAATTTATAAAATTATCTATGTTCACTTGGGAGGGAGTCCACTAGGTACTTTCATTATTGATTCTGTCACTCCAGATGAACTTCAAGTAAATAGATACACCCACAGACAAGAGATTGAATAATGATTTGTACATGATTTGGGGAACTGGAATGTGTTTGTGGGAGATTATGGAGAAATTTGGGCATCAAGGGGAATTATTTTTGAAATAAATCCAAATGTTGTTCTTATGAAATTTAATTCTAGAAATGTTGATGTATCAGAAGGCTCTCAAGATCATGCATCTAATATAGAAGAGCATGTTAGTGATGAACTATGCTTGATGTTTCAATAATAAGTTGTAGCTTTAAATATATTTTGTTGTTGATGATATCATTAGGGTGAGATGTTTTTATGATGGTCTTTTATATGATATCAATTCATAGGTGAACATATTTCAATTGAGTAGCCTTTTAAATGGGATGACTCTGGGACTCATTGTTAATGACAATTTTTGAGAGGCCCTAGACAAAGGAAATTTTATTCTATCAGGGAAATCATGGAGTTTTTCGAGTGGAAAAAGTGTAACTATGATAGTTATTTCTAGGACAATAGTCGATAGGAGAGTCTGTTCATTGAGAATCTATCTGAGAACTATGTTCTATTATAGTTCTATTAGTGTGTCATGTTTTTCCAAAAGAAGCATTAGAATCTATACCATTCATTTTAATAACATGATTTTGGTAGGATGGGTCATCTTCGAATGTATTACTTGATCTTCTCAAAATATACTAATTTTATTGGATTTGGATATGTACGGGATTTAATGAATGACTCAACTACCCCTTAGAAGACATTAATATTTAGTTCTATAAGACACTCAGTTCAAGGCAGGGGATGTGGGACCATAGTATTTGAGTAAAATTACTAGGAAGAGATAATAGATTAGAGGAGTTAGAATTGAGCCTAGGGAAGAGGGGAAATTCAACTACATACTCTGAAGACTACTTTAAATAGTGTCAATACATGACCGTCTAACATACGATTTATGATTATTGTATCATTTACAAATTGTTTTTTGTTTAATATAAAAGTATCACATTACATTATATCTAAATTTTTTAAATGGTTTGTTATTTTTTATGGAATTATAGGATGGTGTCTTGGAAATTAGTTCATTATTTGGAGTGGTTTCAGATATTATAAAATGTAGAAGGGAATGTTAACTTGATATTGAGGGTTAATGATTCCTTTAGAACCATTTAGAATGGAAATAAAAAAATTCAATTTGATACAGGGTATGGATTGTCTAGTTCTATAACATGAACATATAGTATATTACGTTATGTGAGTTACCTTTCTATATATAGAAGGGGAAAAATATTTTCACCAGGGTGAGTGGGATCTTTTGGCTGGTCATGATTGACCAATTCAGTGCATATTTTATTGTCTCATGGATCATATTGCATGATTTTTTGTGGATGATGGTTGAATAAATTAGGGAAATGTACCTATGGTATTAGACCATTTTCTTGATGTGTTTTTTGATGACATCTATTTCAAATCTCCTATGTTGTATATTTGTTTCACCATTGAGTTTTTATTGGGAATAGAAAAAGTTAAACCTTACAGAATGAAACCAGCAGATATTTGGGAGTTTAATATTTAGTTATATGATCTGGAAGCTAAAGGTTTCATACATCATCATGTATCTCTATGGGGTTCTCTATTATTTTCCATGAATGTTGATGGGACTTTGCGCTAATGTGTTGCATAATTAGGGAATGGACTAAATGGAATTCAAGAAATGGTATCCCTTTACAGATATCGATGATATGTTCAATCAATTGAGAAGTGATAAAATATTCTCCAAGATTGATTTGAGATTTTAATACCACTATTTTCAAGTGATAACATTGAAAACAAATCATATATATTTTAAGATATGTTACCAATTGAATGAATTAAATTTGATGTTGTTTTTTACCAAAAACAGACTAGTTATATTCAATTCCTTTATCCGGAAGATCTTACATACTTTTATGGACCTCTTTTTTGTGGTTTTTTAAATAAAATATTAATGTTCACTCTATTAGAATATGATCAATACCAACATCTTGAAATTATGTTTAGTATATTGAGAGAGCCTCACCTTTATACCAAGATAACCAAAAATAGTTTCTAGATTGATAACATGAACTGATTAGGTCCTGACAACTGACAGGTTGGAGTGTCTGTCAACCCAAAAAATGTTAAATTTAATATATCTTTGGAGTGACCGAATAATTGATTCATGATTTTGAGTTTTATGGTTTCAGTAGGGTATTATCTATGATTTATCTAGGATTTCTCCCATCTGGTGAATCAGTGTCATGGATGACTAAGAAGAGGGTGATGTTTTTTAGTTCATTTTCTTATGAGATATTTTTTTTCTGATGATGAAAGGTAAGATGAGCTCAGAACTTATCATCACATAAACTATCATGGGTAAAGTGTATACCATTTTCTATGATGCATCTAGAGTAGGATCTGGAGATATTCTTATATAGGTTCAGTATTTCATTACTTATTTCTCCAAACAGCTGATATAAGATGAGAATAATTATCCTTATCATGATTTGGATTTAGTTTCTATGTTAAAAGCCTTGAGATGATACAAACAATATCTTATGGTTGGGATATGTGTGGTGTATACAGATCCTAGGTACACATTTTCTCAATGGGACATAATCTTTTGATAGAGGATGTGGTTTGTGTATCTACAATACATCAACATTGTGTTATCTTATATACTAGGGTAGAGAAACATCATTGTTGATTCATGGAGTCAGAAGTCACATACATTGTTAGTACACGATTCTTATGACAAGTAGATGTTAATGTTTCTCTTTACCAACATGAATCTAGATATTCTGGATTCCCATGAATTATTAGATTCAACATTGAAATATATCATACTTGTTCTTTGTGAATGGATGAAGATATATTTGTTATCTTCCCTTGTGGGTATTGTCCTGGGAAACAACTTATACTGTGGGATACATAATTAGTATGGTTTTTTGTAGTAGAAATTCACTTTTTTCGGATGAGTATGGGTTCCTACGAGCTAGCATGAGAAGATGATGACATGTTATATTTCTTCTATAAGGGAAGTATATATAGGTCTGAAAAAGTTGAATCATGATCTCCATATTCAATTTCTGTGGTCATTCATATAGAGGGATGAAGTTGGATTCATAGTGAAAAGATTATTATTTCAATAGGTGAAAGACGAGCCTTAGATTCATGCAAGCCTTTTGTAGCTTCTATCCTTTCCCAAAATGAAATGGGATGATGTAAATATGGATTTTTTAATAGGCCTCATGAGGACACTGTATAATAATATTGTAGAATGGGTGATCATAGATCAACTGAAAGAGGTTTCCCACTACTTTACCATCTGGGAGAACCTTTCTATTGATAATAATAAATGTCTCCATGTGTGTGAGATACTTTGGTTCCACAGTGCTTCAAGGATTATCATTCCTGATAGAGATCCTTGTTTTTTGTCTTAATTTTAAAAGGGTCTTCATAAGGATCTAGGATCATATGTTCTTTTTCGGATATCTTATTATCCTTAGTTTAACATCCAATCTGTTTGGGCTATTCAAAAAATAGAGGATATGTCATGAGACAAATTTTATTATTATAATTGTTCATATTAGAGGAATTTAGACCTCATGTTTTTCTGATTATAATAGAATGTTGCATTAATAAAAAATGCAACCTTTCAAGTCATTTCATGGAATGACGATCCATTTTCCTCTTTTTTGGTTTAAGGTATGTGAGTTAGAGATTCTTGGAGCTAGTCTCATTTATGAGAAAACATAGAAGGATTAGTAGATTTGGATTCTGTCAGTGACGATGTAGATTAGGAATAAATATTAGGTCTACCATTATGTAAGACTTTTTTAGTTTGAGTTTTTTCATTGTGTTTTCCATTGGGTGTCCTCTATGATGGGGAAAGATCATATTAGGACACAAGGAATGGTGTGTCCCTTATATATCATTCATTTAGGATTGTTGAAAGGGTCAGTCTAGAGTTATACCGACTATCCTTTCTACATCATTACAGTAAAATTAAAGATGTGTTTCACATGTCATAAATTTAGTGATCTCATCCAGACCCTTTTCATGTGGTTGGTGTTTAGGACATAGAACTTGGTACAGGTGTTTCCTTTGAGAAGAATATGATATGGAATTTGGACCATAGTGATAACTACCTTTAAGGTATGACATGTCATGAATATCTTAGTCGCATTAGTTATATTTCATGTCATGCAGTTATATTTTCATTCACTCAGAATTTATAATTCCCCTTTGGATCCCAAGGAAATTTCCAAGAGACTATATAACACCTTCCTCAATTTTTAATATCTTGATCTTGTGTTTGATCCAAAGAAATTTTTTTCATAGGTTTTCCCCTCTCTTATGCTTATTTAAAATTGTCTCAGTGCAACCCTTTGATCACTGTGGAAATAGGTGTTGAACATGATCTTATATGATATTGTTCTACTTGAGATATATATTTTTTCTTTTATTTTGGTTGATGTTACCCATTGGAAGTGTTGTGTTGATCTCTTAATTAAGGTGGGTGAATAAAAATGTAACATTAAGGTCTGTTTAAATTTTAATATTCATACAATATTTTCAGGATACTAAAAAATAACATTAAATTAAATTAATAAAGGATATAGAAAATATTGTGACTAGATTATTTCTTAGGACCCATTGGATCCAATGGTAATTCAACCTGGCTTGTGAATACCCATTGGGTGAGTAAACCCATTAAAAATAATGAATAGTCTAATGGATTAATGTAATATGTTATCATAACAGGATACCTACGGTTATTTCATGATATATAATCAATTTTTTAATAGCTTATTGCTTATCCAAAATACTGGTGTGAATAAGGTATAAAAATGAGTATGGAATTTAAAAGAAAAATTATAATTTTAATAATTAATGATTGAATCCTATGACATGATATTGTGATTCCCAATGAATAGTGTTTCGATCGATGAAAATTTTATTATATAGCTATCTTGGAATAATTTGAGGATTTATGATTATATTGAGGGTTGGGACCTATTTTATGTAGTCATGATTATATATCAGGCCTAGAACATTTTCATGTTGAAATACATATATAATGGACTACAAAAAATACTGAAAATCTTATATGGTGGGATATTAACAGATTTTGAAATTCTTATATATAAGGATATTACTATATATTGAAATTCATACATATACATGACTATTTTGGAATGTTGGAATGATATTATAGAGGATGTTTCCAAATTAAATGTTTATTCCATGGTTTTGGGAATATATTTGGTAAGTTTGTGCGGAATTCCCAAAAAAATTATTGAATAGTGATGAAGTAGGTTTATTATTGTATTGTATAAATTGTATAATTAATACACATTTTAATCACTATATTACTTACACTAATTTTCATAATGTTATTGTTTAGACCTAAAGGCATTGACTAATAATTTTCTACTTATACCCCATTCGAACAACCGTTAGGTACCCCAGAATATTACATTGATATTTTTTTAGACAAGCGAAAGAAATTGTAATGCTGGTCATTTCTTTATATATGCATTAGATCAATTTTTAGGGGCTGAAATGGGGTTTGGTATTGGGGTAATTTTTATTTTATCAGTGTAATAATTGAATTTATCTTTTTAACTATCATTCTGTGGGTAGATACATTCTTACATGTCATTATATTGATTATTATTTAATTTTTCGGCCCATGATTACCTTCCAATTTCTTGTCGTATTGATTCAGCTATTTCTATTACAATAATTTTTTATTATTTATTATATATTATGACTCTACACCAGGGGTATAGTCCCACCACTATATTCTCCAAACACCCGTTACTAATTTCCATCATCTTACAAGTTAGAGGGACACATGAGGTCTAGTAACCAATATAATTTTTCAATGTGAGGCACTGTCAGGTTAGGGAAGTCACAAAACAATTTTCTCCCATATACTAAGATGTTACAATGTTTATTGAATAATATTTATCTATATCATTCTCAATCAAATGGGAAAATCATCACTCATGTGTAATGAAGAATACTCCCATGTGAATCGACATAATTATCTTCAATAATATACCCATACATATTGTAATAATAATGATAATAATGAATACATATGATATAAATTATATAATAATTATTATTTAATTAAAATATCACATTTTCCTTACTAAAATTCAATCCATTGAAAAACAATAGTGTCAATCGTGCGTATGTGGGGACTACCACCTCTAATAACTATTATGGATTAGTTATTAATTATGATAACCATTTAGGGTAATAAGGATTTTTTTAATGAATATATAAAATATATATTTTGAAAATGATTCTAAAAATATTAATTGTTTTTTAACCTTCCATATAACCCATCCGTCAAAAAATAGAAACATCATTCACACTTATATAGGAACTATTGTCTCATTGAACGTTGTATTTCATTTTTATTCCCACACATTTAAGAAAATAATATATAAATTTTTATAGTGAATAAATATGATATTTATAAAATTAATATAATTTCTTATTCTGAACCTATAACATATGTTCCAGAAATTTTATGTTCGTGATAAAACATACTTTTTAATACTAAACATTTAATACCAAAAATTATAATAATAATGAATGTCTTTTGATGGACAGGTGATAAGTTTTTTTAAGTGGACAATATATGAAATTATATAATATAATTATATAGTAAATTAATAACATTTTTAAAACCATTATACATGATTTTAAATAATGATCTACATTGTGGAAGTGTGAATTTTGGGTTTTCTTAACCAAACTTCCTTTCATTGGCATATTTTTATTCTTCACTGAATACATTATGGAATGATTATGTGATATATTTAATTTAATTTTTTTATTTTTATTTTTTATTTATTTTTATTTTCATTTGTTACACATGAACAATTTATTGATTAATTATCAATTTAATTATAAAATATTTTTAATGGACTTCAACCCAATTTCCACTCCATTAATAAATATTTTGTATTATGTACCTATTTATTTTTATTGTTGCATATAATTAAAAAATGATATATCTAATGTAAATATATATTTATACACTATGATTAATTTTCTCATTAAGTTTTACACCCACAAGGTGGTATAATTTAAAATTAAATAAAGTTGTAGTAATTTTTTTACCTATCACAATTTTTTTTGGGATTGCTGAAAATTTTAATTGTAAAATACTTGTAATCAACCATAAAAAAAATCATATATATTAATATTCTCTATATATTTTAGGATTTTCAATGTTTTAATCCAATTTTCCTCTATTTTTAACATAAATCAAGAAACAAATAGTTTACATGAAATGTAAAACTTTTTTTCATATCAAACTAGAATATATTTTTTCCATGATAATTTTTTTCAAAATTGCTTTATGATATTTCATTTTATTTACCCAAAATATTTTTTAATAATATTTTCAATTACCTTTAATATAATAAATGGTTTTTATTTAATAATTATAATTTTTTTAAACTATAAATGTTCATCTTTATCATGGAAAAGTCAAAAAGAATGTTTATTTTTAATATATACAATATTAACATACATTACTATTACCATAACTGTTTATGATATTTAGATTCTTATATATGATTTCAATTGCTATACAAATATTTTTAACAAAATATTAATTTAATATCACTATTTAATTTCTCCAAAGGAAATTATTTCATTAAAAAATTATATTTTTTAGGAGCTGATGGTTATCTTTTATCTCAAATTAATTTTTTGGTCATTAACTTTCTCTGAAACCATTCATTTTTATATTACTATATTTCATTGTAAATTAAATTTTCCTTTAAAAATTGTATTCTTTTTTTCATAGATATCACTATTTTATAAAATGTATACCATTACTATATATAGTGTTTTTTTGAATAATATTTTATTGATTGTGTGAAAAATAATATTTTTTATTATATACCTAATATTGATGAATTTTGTTAAGGAATATTTTTCATGAGTTAAATTTATAGTAAAATATATGAGGAAGGAATCAAACATGTAGTGATTTTCTGGAAATGGTTATATATTCCCCATCGATTCGTCCCATGAGACAAACTAGTTGTGTAGCATTCTTAAATGGGGTTTTAGTGCTTACCAAATCATAGTTTAGGCTATCATCATGAAAAGCCTTAGAAGTAAATATATTATAATTTCAAATATCATGACATCCAAAATAATTCATTTCCATCATTTATAAGTGAGTTATTTTTATCGATGATATTATTGCATTGATATTGTCCATGTATTTGATTCAATATCAAGTTATTATTTAGATATAATGTGTTTTAATTTTTTTCATATTTCTATATTGATTATGTTTTATTTACTCATTCTAGATTCCACTCTACATATACATTTTTTACCATTCTATCTCACCCTTATTTTTCTTTCTTTCCCCACGATATGAATAATGAAAAATTGAATGAGTTCCATGATGTTGGATATTTACTTTCTCTATGTTTTTATATATTATTTCTACTGTAAATTTTGATGCATGAGTATATATAGTTCATTAATACTATTAAAAAATTCCTTCCATCGGGATGTGATCTATTATATGTTATGAAAATATAATAAACTATACATTAGCTCATGGTTTATAGAGTTTAGGTTGTTACAACAAGGCTAGGGTGATTAAAATTGTGGAGGTTTTATATCTAATTATCTAATGCCATGTCACTCTATTAATATTGATTACATATCATGAGATACTGGCTAAGGTCGGGGTTATTGAGTTGATACTGACGAGATCTTGATCATCATGGGAGGGGGCTCATCAAGACTCTTAATAAAGACTTGTTGTTTCTCTGGTTTAATGTTTCATATTCATAAGATTATTTATATAGGAGGGGTTAGTTTCTATCCCTCTTCATCATATATCATCTAAGATGGAATTTATCGAACCCATTATACATTATCACATGTTTTATTATTTTCAACTTTTGGTCATGTACATTATTTTTATTATTGAATAATATTACATGGATGTCATTGTGATATCTATGGACACTTTAGGTTCAACTATTATTGTAATATTCCCTATAGAAGAACATAATTATCATGTTTCTCATGGTTATCATCTGTAGGGGTGATTATAAAATTAGAGGGTATCCCTGTGATGCTACATAAACATGTATATAAAAGAAAGACATTGTAGTGGTCACTATCATGGTCAATGAGGCTTAATCAATCGATGTGGTCAAATAAATTCTTATTATCTTACAACACCATATGGTGTAGACATTAATTTTTGTACCAACTTATTAGATTCTCCCTCAGAGTATACTTTTTTCTATTTGAGATATTTTCTCTACATTATTTTTTAAAATTATTCAATGCTATGTTACTTGAGCTGGAGAGGATGCTAATGCAATTGGCATTGTTTACTTCAGTTAGAGGGTTATCTATCGTTTTTGATGTGTATGGGGATTCAAACCTAATTCGATGGAAGAAAAACTCCTGGTGATATTTTACATGATTATAGATATATCGATGAAATTTTATCTACAATATAGGAAGGATATATTCATTGAAGGCTATTGTAGATTACATTCCATGGGATGTTAATTTCTATGATGCGAATAGAGAGTTAGTTATATTTGTCGAAGCGAAGTATCAATGAATGGGGTGAAAGTATACCATGAACCTATTATCTATAAATACTAAGATAATATTGATTTTTACTAAGTTACATCTAGTGGTTTTTACCATTTTAGTGTAAGAATTACGAAATTAAATAATAATGTATGTTGTGATGTTACCCCTTCTAATAGGAATCACATTCTCCATAGTGTTGTGTTTGAGTATCTATCTACTATTGATGTATCAATATAAAATAGATTCTTTATATTTGTTTGATTTTTGTATAAATATTAATGATATCCTATAGCAAGGGTTTATTTGGACTAGTGTGTAAACTTGTGAAACTCTAGTCTTTTCTATAAAGATGGTGGGTGGTGGTCTAAAACAATGTTTTGATTGCCATTTATTAAACTGGGAGACTGTAATGATCCACTACCCACATCCATAGATTTGTGATATATTAAATCAGGTGAATAAAGTTACTTGGTCCTCAAATATTGAATTATGGTATGGATATCATTAAATTTATGTAATGTGTGATTTAATTCCAAAGAGTCCCTTTAGATTTCATTTGGGATAGTTTGATTTTATGGTAATTCCCATCAGGTTTATGAACACTCCCACTATTTTCATGGGACTGATGAATTACTTACTCTATGAGTTTGGTGTTAATAGATAACATCCTTGTGTACTATAATTCAATGGGTAATCATGTATAAACTTTTTGAGCTTTTTCTATTAGTAATTCAATGTCATACGATGTTTGGGATGTTGTCAATGTGTATGTTATGTACCGATGAGGGTCATTTTGGGTCATTTGATATCTCATCAAGCTGTATCTATGGATAATTTGAATATTTAAGTGGTTTTATCTATGGGGGTGCCCTGAAATGTTTTGTAGGAAAACATATTTCTCTATATAGTGGTTCATTACAAGTGTTTCATAATTCAATTATCTTATAATAAAATTCAACTAATAGACTTTTATAGAAATGATTATGCCTTTGGGTTGGCTGATCATTTCGAAGAATCATTTGACTATCTGAATGAGAAATTGGTGAGATCTATATTTCTTTATCATCCTAATGAAGAGGTTTCATTTTAGGTCTATTATAATTCTTCATGTCATATATTGGGTTCTATACAAATAAAAAAGATATAATTTATCACCAATGGGACCCTATAGTTATGATATCATAGATGAATCTATGCTACCCATGATCTCTAGTAATATATGATATTTTTTTCCTCAAATATAATGGTGTAACTAGCTTATTATAGATAAATTTTTGGTCATTACAAATTACTATGTACTAAAGTATTACTTCTCATAGTGTAATTTTATATTACAAAATTGATGGTGGGTATAATTATTATTGGAATATGACTTTGTGGTATTATATACACAAGGTACGGGAAATATTAATTCGGATGAAATAAGAAGCAAGTCATACAATGATGTTTTTATAGTATTTATAGATTCTTAAATACTATTGGATGTGCTCATACTGTTGAAACATGATGTGGGATCAGTTCATGGAACATGGTGTCTTCATCAGATGAGGGTGTTATCAATTATTTTTCTACATGGTGAACAATATTAGTTTTGAGACACCCTTTAGAGGTTTTTTGACATTTAGTTTCTTACGGTAATTCCTTTATGTGATGGTATGATGATGGTAGACATTTTGGGTCAACTCAATGGTGGTTAATTATTACTTCAATGATAGGTTATGTGATCCACTGTGAGTTCCATGGTTCAAGTTTATTGTTTAATAAAATTTTGAAAAATATGTATCAATCATTGAGGTAAAAAATTTGGATCCAGTTTATAAATAAATATTTTATTTCATGATATTTGGCCTCCAATAAAGTGAATATAGAGCCCCGTGTTCTTGGTGGTTTACATTAGCCACTAGATGTTCCGAAATGGATGTGGGAGGACATATTGATGGGTTTTACCAAGAATTTACCTCTATCCCATGTTGGATTGGATGTAATATGTGGTGTTATATAAATTTTTAATATATTTCACATATTAGTGATAAAGTAGTTGAGTTATTTTGTGGTTCTATCAAGGAAGTATTTGGTGAAGGTGGTGAGGCTTCATCGTAATGTTCCAAAATATTCCTTGATAAAAATCACTATCTAATTTATTATTTTTTAAAATATTATCACATATAAATACAATTACACAACATGATATTACTAAATATCTGGAATTAATGTTTACTATAACATGATAAATAATAGATAAAGATAAACAAAAAGTAAAAATGTAGATAATAATGTGTACTCCATAAAGATGAATTCTCCAAAAAAGATCACAGCTGCTATTAAAATATTTAAAAGAAATTAAATAGTTATTAATATGTTAGAAATTTTCAAGGGATGTGTAGAACCATTATATGTGAATTAATGAATGTTGAGGTATGATAAAGTTAGATTATATATAGAATATAATGTGTAAAGTATTCATTAGGTTCTAACTGATAGTGGATAATTATCCCATATGACCATTGTTCAATATGACAATTTTTTAATATGACTATTTGTGAATATGAGAACTGGTCAATATTACCATTGATCAATATGATTATTGGTCAATATAACAATTGGTTAATATGATGATGGGTTAATATAAACATTGTGAATTGTGATCATTGGTGATAACTTTACCATTATAATTATTGCTTTCAAAGGGTATTGAAATAATATAATTGAGGAAGAAGGTATAAATGATTTTGTAAACTAGTAAGATCATGAATTTTAGATACCATTTATCAAAATATGTGATGGTGGTAGTGTCTTTGGGGGTTCTCCATTGATCATTATCATTAAAATCTTCAATAATTAAGGTTTGAGTGGAATCAACTACATGAGAATCTCATCATAGTGGATTACATAACTCGGCCAATGTCAGATGAGGAACCCCATTAATATTCAACCATCCCACTTCAATGTATTAGGGCTTATTCAAAAGTAATATTGTGTTATATTTCTATACCACAACATTATAGAGGTTTAGTTTTTTATATAAATGAAATAGTTGTTTCTTTAATCCCACTTTCAATATTATAATAGATAACAAAATAAAAATGAGTATAATATGAATATGATCAATAGAGTTTTTAGACTGAAATAAATCATAATTGTATTATTTAAAAATATGTACACCATTATGATAAATTCACTAATTCTAAATTAATGTTATTTTCATCAAATATTGTTATAAAATATTTATAAAAAAAAATTAAACGAAAATATAATTTTATAATATCCCATGTCATTTTCAAAATGGTCGAAAAGATGAAAATTTCATAAAAACTATTGTTCTTAAATATAGAATTATTTTCATTTGATATTTAGAATTATTGAATTTAAAAAAATTATATTAATAATGTAAATATTATATTTAAATAATTACATTTTAATTATGTTATAGTGACATTTTGGGAATTTCAAAGATTACATAATTGTTTAGTTATTGATGAAAATTAAAATTTTGCCTTTTGGTAAGTTTTATGAATGTATGAATATGAAATAATGATGAAAATTTTAAAAAAATATTAATTAATGACAAAAATAGGTTATTTTTTAATATATTTTAATTAAATTAATTGAAATGAATTTCCAATTTTATAGATAAATTTCTAAATTCTATAATGTAAACTATGTTGTAATTGCATTATTTTGTGGAAAATTAATTTTTCATGTTAATATTAATATAAAATAATGATGTTAAATTATAAAACTCAAATATTTTAGGAAAAACCTATTTAATTTCCTAAAAAATGATTCAAACCCATGGGAAATCTAATTACCTTCCATTTTCCACAACCCGTATTTCCAATTCCAATATTTAGATATTTGAAAAGAAATTCTCCCAAATTTTCTATAAATACCCTCCTCTCCACCCAATTTAATTTATTCCCAAGTAATTAATCATTAAAATTCAATGATATTTCCTCCTTGTATCCTATTCAAATTGTTTCGGTGGATCATTTAAAATACATTCATGGTTTAAGAAGTTATCTCACAAGTTATGGGATTCACTTATTGTTATTTTCATCAAAGTAATTCCCTAATGGTTATTCTTATAATTTTAAATGTTTTATTTTATCATGAAATTATTATCATTTAATAAATATTCATATTTTTATATGAATTACGAGCTTCAATTCGTTCTCTATATTCCCATTCCATTTACGACTTTATGTATTTGTTATGAAATCAAAATTATCATTTGATTTTCCATGCGGATCTTTTTCTATTATAGATACCGAACCATATTTAATATTCAGGGTTATTCATATAATTGAAATTAAAAATTATTTCATATAGATTTACAAATATGAAACCCAAATTCTATTCTTGTTTGTTGAAGATGATGAAATGTTCATGTAATTATGCATTTATGTACAAACTGATTTTATATGAAACTAATTTTTTATTTTCCATGTGTTATTAATGAAGTGTGTTATTATGATCCATGTGTTACACATGAATTAATATATATGGATGGTGTTCTCTAATAACACTATAATTCAATATGAAAATAATTAATCTCTAGAGATGACTTGTTTTCGACAATAGTGTGAATAATTTTTTTAATATGTTTTATGACACTCTTGTATTGAAAATTAGGGATATACTTATGAATGAATAATTTTTAGGTTTTAACCATATTTCAATCTTAAATATCAAGTACCTAATTTTAATCTTTCATTTTATTCCACATGATTCATCCATGATTATCACACATATTCTATTTCTATTTATTATCATGTTCTAGTCATTATGTTCACACGTTTTATTGATATACATCCCTATAAAATCACTTGTTTTAAGGTGAGATTTAATGGAATAATAAAGTATCCTTCTAAGAGGATTAAATAACATTTATTTTTATTTTACCTTAGGTACTTTATGTATTATTTTCATAGTTTCAAAGACACTTAACCTGAAAAAACCATTCAAATATTTAAATGTGATATTTATTTATGGAATGAAGAACAAAATCATGTATTAAAATTAAATATCATCACAGTTGGCATCATAGGAATGGTTTAGTTATTTTTATAAAATTGGACAAGAAAAAATTAATAACAACCACGTGGAAAAGGTTAAATATAAAAAAAACTCTGTAAAAATTTAGTAGTTTAAAAATTAGAAAACCCATTTCTGGATAATACAAGGGAATATGTATCTGGAATAGTTTTACATAAGGGAGAAATATAAAAATTAGAAAATTGGGCTTTAACTCGATCGTCACCTAGTGCATGAAAAAAGTCCCAAATGAACCTATTATTATATGCTTTAGGGGGATATAATTTTCATAATCGCATGATTTTGTCATCCATCATGAATGATATATAGAAATTTTGAAATTTTTTAAATGTTTAAGTATATCATCAGGGAATCATGATATAAAAATATATATGGATTAATATTTCATTAATAATAATAAATAAAATATATCTTATAGTAAGAAATTTCTTACATTATTTTTCAACATCAAGAAAAAGTAAGGAAATGGAAGGAATCATATAAATAAAAGATGCAGTAGAAAAATAAATGATGATATTTCTAGTATAATTAAATATGGGGTTAAAAACATAATGATGGGGATGAAATAGTTAACTGAGGTAATGAATATCCACCTAAACGATGTGAAGAATACAAATTCTCCAAGGAATAAAAAACTAAATATCGAATCAGTCATGCATAAATGACCACCTATTTTAGTGGTTACCATTATATACCTATAATATGAAAATAGATCAACGCTATAAAAATTATTTTCTTGTAAACCATTGTTCTGAGTATCAAAAAGATACATAAACATATCACTTAGAAGGAGAATATAATCATTAGTGGATACTATTAAAGAACATTGATCTAATGGATAAGGTAGAATATATATAATGGGAAAACATCATAAAATTATTTTTCTATAGGTATTTTCCTCATACTATATAGACTAATATGTAGAGGTAATATTTTGAATTGAATGAGTGAGAAAATATAACAATGTGGAATTATGAGATGAACAATACAAGTCTTTTTACAATATGCCTTATGATTTGTTATTTATTTTGATAAGAATATTTATAAATCCATTATTATGATAAGACTTCAGCTATAAAAGGACCGTGAAATTAATGTATTTGGGATTTATATGGAAATATTACATTATTCTCAAAAATTGGAAATAGAGTTTGGATGTGAATAGTTGTCTCATAGAATGAATGAAAATAAAATGAGGATAGTGAACAAATTGAAAGTAATTTCAAAAAATGGAAGATAATGATAGAAAAAAACAACCCTAGTGAAAGAATTATTGGAAGAATAATTCATGGAAATTTATATTTTTAATTGTAATGTTGTTTAAGTTTTAAAGTGATGACCATATTTCTCAATACACTGCTGGATTTGTACATCCCAATTATATTAATGAAAATAATTATAGGTGATATGGTATCATTATAGCTCTTCAAGTGTTGGTAGAATATACATTTCACTAATTATTATCAAAATCAAAAGATAATGGATGTAAATTTCACTTAAATACAACACAGGCTAGGGGAGAAAGGTCTTCCTTTTGAAATAATGACTGATAGTTTCAATTCCCGACATGAGTTTTTGGAATGTATAACCATAATACACTCAGACACAAGAAATTAAATTATTTTATTATAGTTAAATGCATTCATTTGTTTTATTCATCTTTACAAACAACATCATCTTAAATGATAAACTGATAGGGGTATATTTTTAAATTAAAACACTAGGAGGAACTATTCAAGAATCAAGTAAATATAAGGATTTCCAAATTATCATTGGTGATTAAAATCTATTCAAAACAATTATGGTCATTCCATTGGTGAAATCAAACATAATAAATGGGATGTAATTGTTATTAATGTATAATTGCATGATAAACTACAAAATAAAATAAATTTTAATTATATTTTATAAAAACCCCATTATTTTCTTTAATGGTGATATATCATAGATTGAGTATTTCCATGATACACCTAATATTTTTTTAATATAGAAATTACTGGTGAATATTAAGAAGATAGATAATGTTCAAGATAGAATATGAACCCATATCTTAGGAACACATCGATGTATTTCGTAGTGATTTACCAAGACCTCACCAAAAAAGAGAGGTATATTTCTCTATTGAACTCATCTATAGATGTAAGCCAATATCAAATACCCTATATAAGATGTCATGAGTAGATTTGGTGGAATTATTGAAAAAAGATTATGATATTAGGAAGAAGGGTTTTATTTGATTATGTGTTCATCAATGAGGAAATCACATTATCCTTGTAAATAATTGGTATGGTTCAATGTGGATATTAATAGATTATAGAGAAATTAATAGGATCACAATGAAAAAAAATATGTACTTAAAAGTTTGATGATATTTTCAAAAAGATTCATGGTGATCAATTCTTCTATGAGATTATCCTCCAATCAGGGTATCATCAGTTGATAGTGGAGAATGCTGAGATCCCAAATACGGAATTCTAAAAAATGATATATATATATATATATATATATATATTATGAGTTTTTATCCCATTCATATGACTAATGATTCATACAAATGATTTTTAAAATTATGTAACTAGAGACTATATTCATAAAAAAAAATTATTTATTAATTATATTTATATATCTTCCAAAATCCAAAATAGCATGAGGGTCATCTCTGGTTCATATTACAATAGTAGAGGAAAATACATTTTTTATAAAATTCATAAAATTCTAATTCTAGTTACAAAAAGTTAATTTCATTAGACACGTTTTGACAAGTTAATAAATCTCAAAGGGTCATAGAAAGAAAAAAACATTAAGGGGTGGGCCTATAATACAATAGTAAATAAGATATATCGTTTCCATGGTCAAATAAGATAATGTAGAGGAATTTAAAAAAACATATGGATTTAAAATTCAGTAAAAATGTTAACTATATAAGGAAATATGTTTATCTAGACAAAGGAGTGTGAATAATTATTCCATGAACTAAAGAATTGGATATTCAGTGCACCAATTCTATCATTACCTTCTACGGGGGGAGTATATTTCAAATATGGTGATTCATCCTTGAATGGAATTTTATGTGTACTAATAAAAAATGTAAAATTAATTGTCTATGCATCTTGATAGTTAAATACTCATGAAAAAATTATCATACCCAAGATATGGAGTTAGATATATTTACTTTTTCATTAACTATAAATAGAAACTATCCTTACGGGTAGAAGTGTCATATATACACTATCCACTAGAGACATAAGTATATATTCATATAAAGTGAAAAGCACATGATACAAAAGATATGGTTAGAAATTATTATAGAATATTATTTTTTATCCATTTTCACACTATAAAATCAAATAATATGGTTGGTGCATTAAAAATAAAATACCATGTTGTTCGTTCAATGAAGTGGATTAAAGTAATCCATCGATCAAATACTTTTTATGTATGGAAATGGATGTCATAAATAAAGGACATCATTAATTTTATACCGAATAATTTATTATCCATCATAACTTGTGAAGATAATGAAATAAAAATTATATGATGCTATGTTACTAAATAAGATATAGGATCTAAGAAATTGAATGATTTCTGTGTTAAATATTTATCATGTTGGATAATTGAGTTTTGGAATAAGGCTATTCTTCCTATATGATATAGAGTTAAGGATAGAGATGGTGGACTAATCTCACAACTATACATGCTATTAATATCCATAAATAATAAAAATATTATAGATACCTAAGATGCAACTATTGGTGGGATAAAATGAAATGGGGGATTATTGATTATACTAAAAGATATTTGGTATATCAACAAGTTAAGGTTAAGAATCATCTACAGAGAAGAGTATTAAAACCACTACCCAATCATGTATGGATGTGGGAAAACATCACTATAGACATTGATATAGGAATTTAAAATAAATCCAATGAAAAAATGAAATATGGGTAATCATCGATAGACTAAAAAAATTAATCCAATATTATCACTATATGAGAATGTTTCTCCCTTGATTGTCTTTTCTAATTGTATATTCAATATGTACCGACACATCATGGGTAACCACTATCAATTTTTTCAAACAGTGATCTTAGATTTACTTCTAATTTTTAGATAAACCTATAAAAATATATTAAAACAAAAGTAAACCACAATACATAAAATCGTACAAAAACTATGGGATAGTCTAAGTGGAATATTCAAACATTGTAAGACAAGTTACATGCTAGCTCAAATTATACTCAATGGTGTTTGGATCATCATTTTCCCTAAATTTAATTCTTCTATAGAAATATTTTTCAGACAATTATTTAAACGGTTCCATATGAGGCACTCTATGGGAAAAGATATAGAAAAATAACTTGTTAAAAATAAGTTGAAGAGTGAAAAAATTTGGGTGCAGAAATTATGAACAAAACTATATGGAAGATATGTCTATTCTAAACACATGTCACGGATACTAACAGATGATAATAGAGATATTATATCAGTCAAAGGAAGGAATATTTTTCAATCTTAGTGATATTATATTCTTAAAAAATAATGATGAAAGAGTTATGTGTTTTTTAATGAAGGTGAAATGAATTTCATAGTACATTAGAACAATTGAGATTTGGGACCATGTTAGAATAGTTTCCTATTGGGTAGAACTAACTCCAAACAAATCTAATGACAAAAATGACATACATTTGTCCCTATTAAGAAATTATATTTCACACCCAATTCTTCTAATAAGAACAAATGGAATGTAACTGGAACATGATCTAAAAAATTATGTATAACCAATCAAAATTCTAGGTCAAAGGAAACAAGCATTGAGGAATAATAAAATCTAACTCATGGATGTAATATGCATAAATCACATTTTTGAATAATTGAATTGGGGTCAAAAATAATAATTTAATGGGGAATAACTATATTTATTATGAAGTAGGACAAAAATTTCAATGATGAAATTTCATAATAGGGGAAAATATAACAACCAAAAAAATTATTTGTGAAAAATAACTAACAGTTTTATTATTTCTAATAATATAATCACAATAAAGGCTATTATGTTTCAAAATAAAATTACATCTCATGAATTAATATTAAATATGACACTAAAAAATAATATTGGGAGATTAAAAATAGAACAATGAAACCCCTAATGTAAACTCTATCTGATTGAATTCCCAAATTAATATTTAAATTTATATAAATATAGTAAAAATGTGTAAAATAGTTATAAATATGATATAATTTTTTCAGGGAAGTGTATAGCCATTATAATTTAATAAATAAATTTTCAGCAACACGAATTGTGTAGTATATATAGGATATAAGGGGAAAAGTAACCATTTTTCTATAACTTTTACCTGACCATTGGCCAATATCATTGTTTGTAGTAATTTTACCATTAATGATAGAGTTTATTATGGGTAAAGAAAAAATAAAATTGATTTGGTTTGTATAAATGATGTTCTCAACCAATAATACCATTTCATTTGAAGCCCAATCTTTTTAACATGAGAGGGAGTTATCATCATTATGATTCACCCTTGAGAGAGATCAATTAGATCGTTAACAAATAAGGATCATATAGAATCAAGTATGGGAGATATTCACGGAAGTATATATCACCACTAGGTCAATATTATTGGAAACACCCCATGAAACTACCACTATATAACACCTTACCATTAGGGTGTATTCCAGTGTAACATGGGGTAATCTATTGAGACCAAAATATTATAAATATTTAATTAAAAAAACATAATAGTGGTTTCTTCAGTCCCATCTTCATAATTATTTTATTTTGAAAATAAAAATGAAAAATTTACATAAATTATTATGGATACAAATAAAACATAACATTATTTTTAGAAATTATATACACTTTTATTATAAATTCAATTATTTTAAATAAAAGTCATTTTTTTAAATCTTATATAGAATAATTTATTAAAATATAAATTAAAATATAATTTTATATCATCCTAAGTAGTTATCGAAATGACCTGAAAGCAGACTATGTCGTAAAAACTACTATTTTACTTTATATGATGATTTATATTTGAAATTTAAAATTTAAAAATTTATAGAAAAATAATGATAAAATGATTATTATATTTCAAATTAGAAAATTATTATTAGGTTGAGGTGAATTCATGAAAATTTATTAAAATTCCTTATTTTTCAATGATTAGTGAAAAATATAGTTTTATCTTTTTAGTATGTTTTAAGAAATCCTAAATATGTAATAATTATATAATAATTAGAAAAAATGAATCCAAGACCAATATTGTTGTATATATCTTTTATTTTATTGAATTATAATGAATTTTCAATCCTATAAATAACTTTCCAATATCTAAAATGGATACAATTGTTTTTTAAATAGTATTTGTGGAAAAAAAATCTCATGATAAAATTAACATAAAATATTGGATTTTGGTTATGAATCATAGATATATCCAAACCCATCATCATGATTTCACAAATCATTATACAAAATCATACAAAAGACAATGGTTTTTCATTTTTCTGGAATTATACCTTCAGTTCCTGCATTTATAAGTTATTACATTATCATCAAAAGTCTTTTATACATATCCAACTCTATACCCCATTTAATTTAATCAAAATACATTAAACATGAATTTACCCTCATTTTCCATCTCTTGATGCTTTCTAATAAGTTTATAAAGATCAATTTCACTATCATAACGCTTTACAACGGAATCCCATCAGGATAAGGATTATGTTCTTCTTATTGTTAATAATGAAAATCAATTGTAATTAGTCATTTAATTTAAAAGTTAATATGTTATTAAGACATTATAATCATTTTACAATGGTTCATTTTTTATCTATTAATGATTTACATCCATTATATCTCATAAATTTTATTCCATAAACCACTTTTTATAACTTTTATGATGCCAAAATAATCCTTTTATTTTTTATACCCTTATTTTAATGTTACAAATAACTAAGACTATTTAATTCATTGGAATTAAAATATATTTAATTAAAATTCATTTACTTTTAATTTACATTTAAGAAACCCACATTCTCCTCCCATGCATTAAAAATGATTAAATGTTTATGTCAACATACATTTATGAACTCACTGAATTTATATGAAACCATTATTTTTTCCATGGATTATTGAATATGTGATTTATTATGATTTATATGGTATCCATGAATTAAGACATATGAATATAGGACATATATTGTGTTGTAATTCATTGGGTAAATAAATAATCTATTGAGATGACTTAATTATGATACCACGGTTAATAACCTTGGTATGATGTTTTATGACACCTTAGTATTTATCCTTGGTGATATACTCACAAATGTATTATTTTATGTTATATCCAAGTTTATATATTATGTATCATGTAAAAATAATCATGACTTCATATTATACTTCTTGATTTATCCATGATTATTTCTCATTTTCTATTTACATTTTTTATTCCATATTCTACTTTATAATCTCCCTTTTTTATTGATGTATGTCCATATGAAATAAGTTGTAGTGATGTATACTAGGATGAAATAATAAAAGAGTCTTTAGAAATGATTAAATAATTTTTATGCCTACTCGATACCTTTGTGATTTAGGTATTATTTACATAGTCTTGAATACAAAAAACCTCAAAACATACATTTAGGATATTAATTTAATATTTTTTTATGGAATTTTATTAAAAATAATGTTTTAAAAAGGAGGTTCCAATATTTATGGGGTCTCAATGATGATAATATATGATTAGGAACATTGGTTTTTATCTAGAATCTAGAGTGGACTCAATCATGATTTTGGGTCTCATTGATGACATATAATTAATTTCAATCAAAATAAAAATTGGTAGATAGAGTATACTATTTATAATCATGAGCACATTCTTCATGATTTTTGCAATGCATTTTGAGGTTTACGGTTGAGGAACCTATGCTTGAAAAAAATGATAACAGCTACCACTACACTATTATAATGGTCCCTTTAAGTCATTCAATTTCCTACCTTTATACTCTCCATTGTTCTTTCCCAAGGAGATTTATATAGTAATTCACAAACCAAAATTGGATCCAATAATGATAGAGGAGGTATGGGATAATAAAAAATGAAAAAAAATCAATGTAGGTAGATATCATATGTTGATATTTTTAAGAGACCTATAGAGTTTGATGTTGGTAGTCAAGTGTTCTTGAAATTATCTCTTCATTGTGGGTACAAAATGATTGTCCTTGGGAGAAATAATTTTTCCTTGTTTGATAAACACTTTGATTTATTGGTTCATGTTGAAATTATTTTATAATTCTAGAAAATTACCTCACATATCTAGTGGACTCATACCATGTTTTTCTTATTACATAATCATTGGTTTTATAACCAGGACTCTCATTTCATTGATAAGGGAATGACAGATGTTGAGGATGGTTTTACCTTTAAAGATAATTTTTTTGATCTTTAAAACCATTAAGAGGTGGTATTTTTGTAGGAATAAAATTACTTTGGTTCTAGTCTATTGTATGAATAATAAAATAGATGATATTACATGATCTCCTGGGTCACAGATTTATATTAATTATCCTGATTTTTTAATTAATTTTTTGTAATTGTTATCAATGTAATGAACAGATTGATGTTGATTTAAGATATTTTTTTTCATCCCATGATTTTTTCTCCATTGAAAGCACTTACACTATTATAGAGGTATCTCACCTTAAAATTATTTTTATACTGATATTGAGTTCCATAATTCTTTTTTATTCTATTTTTTTGGTGTTGTTTTTTAATACTGCTATTTTTTAGTTGTGTGTAATAGTGTTGGTTTTTTGGACCACCCCTTTTCCTTCCTCATTTTGATTAATTCTTATTGATGAGAATTATGATAGAGGTATTAAATATAACAAGAATAGATTTTCCATTAGCCATACATTTTTTCAATATTGGGTATTCAAGGGATCAAGATTGTTTTTTCATTTTAAATGTTGTTTTATTATTGTTTTATAATTGGTAAAACTAATTTTTATATTTTGAAAAGTTATTTTGATCATTTATAATTTATCAAAATTATTTCATGTGGTTTGAATATATTATATGTAATATTTTATTTAGGGAATGATAATAAATTCCATAACATTTATTTATGTGTATCATTATCTATAATATTTAATTTTATGAAAAATATATACTCATACTTAGATCCTCATACGCACATAAATTTAAAATCATTTTACTTTACTAGGAATATTCCCAACCCTAGGTAAATGTATAATCTAGTGTAGTGTATAAGGTGACCCATTAATATTTCAATGTGTGGAATTAACGCCTTTATCTACATAACGTTATACTTTCATATGTAGAAATAAGGCTGTAGACCATTACCTGATTTGATGATTCATAAAGGAATGGTTTCTCGTCTATATGTTAGTTAATATTTCTTAATGGTAAGACCACGTACCATTATGAATGTTTCTCTACAAAATGATATTCTTGAATATTGAGTAAGGTTATACTAATCTATTTAATTGTAAACCGATATTAATATATAGGTAATATTATTTCAGGAATACTATGTAACAGTAACTTGAAATTATATCTAAATATAGTACCCCTAGTTGTATAATGTTTCATTTTTAATTTATCGATTCTAGACTATCTTCTAGAATTCATTTAAAAAACTTTATATGGAATAAAACCTTTATGGTGAACAATGGAAATGAATTAATTCATCATTTTTTCTTATGTGATCTGAGAGCCAAATTTTATTCAATTTAATTGAGAAGTGTGAGGTAGATAAAATCAGTATATACTTAATAAAAAATTAAATCAGAAGTCATTAACTTATTATAATGGGGAGATACGTGAATAATGATATAAGAGAATTTAAAAGTGTATCCTCACAATTTTTTTTCTTTCTTCTCTCAAACATAGAAGTTATATCATATATCTTCAATTATTTTGTTCCATCTACCATTAATAAGAACCCACTTCATGTGATTCCCAATTTTTATCCCTCTCACTCACTCTCTTTTCTCAATTTTATAAAGTACTTTTGGAATATAATCTCCACCGAGGAGATCATATTTCTCACTATTTTTTTGTGAAAGTTTGACATTAAAATGACTTAATTATTTTGGAAAATGTTTTTTTTAATCTAGTTAATATTATAGTCCAAAAATTTTTGGGATGGGATTTAGGTTGGAATTTTGATTTTCATGATGTTATGTTATATTTATTCAATTCTACTTGATATTTTCTTAAAAGTGTGAATTTTTTTTGTTATTTATTCCAAGAATTTTTAATATATTTGAAATTGGTAAGCAATGTAAACCATATAATTTTCAAGGAATAATTAATATGGAATTTGAATTGGTTTTTGTTCATCCTTTAAAATTTTCGAGGATTTTAAGTGTTATTTTAATTTATATAGAATATCTTATGGAAGAAGTTTTCTAATAATAGTGATTTAATATTTGATAAAATATCATTATATTGTAATATTAATTAAATATGATGATCATTAATGATTATTGTAGACCTAAAAAGTGTTTGGGGAAATATAAAGCCTCACCAATTATGATAATATGTTTTACTATTTTTATATGGTGTTATTTTACCTCTTTGTTTTATATTTCTTATATATTCTTTCTACAATATGTTTTTGGTCTAGTATGATATAGACATTTTTTAATAATAATAGAACATAATTTTTTTGGAATATTTGATGAGAAATGGAATATTTCTTCATTACCGTGGTAGTGGTGGTTGTGTATAATGATAAGATAGATTGGTTGACATGGAATGATGTTATGGATGACATTTGGATGGTCAAAATGAGTTGAGAGAGGGTATTTATCATTGTTTTTCTACTAGGTCATTGTTATCATGTTATTTTTAAATGTTTTTTTACTTCTTACTATTATAGGATATTTTTTACTATGATGCTTCTATTTAAAACTTTTATCAAATGTTTTGTAATTATTTTTTCAAAAAATATAAAATAATTTTTAATAACTTCTGGGATGAATGTAAATTATCCTCTAAGATCTTGTATTATGAGCATTGATATTAGAATTTCAAATATGGAAGTCACGTGGCTGGAAAAAATAGTGGTAACCAATTAATGAAAAATAAATTCATAATTCTCAAGTAATTTATAATTGATTAATAAATACTGGATTAAAGAAATGAAATGTAATTTTTCCCCAAAATGTGTATTATATTCTAATACTAATATTGGAAATAATTTTTTCAATTGTTAAACTAGAGAGATAAATTTTGTGGTTGGTAGTATACCTTAGTGTGGTTCTGTTCTATCCCTATAAATATGTTCTATTATGAATTAAACACCACACCCGGTTCAATTGGGAATCCATCAACCAAATATTTCTTTGGGGGGTGGGGTTCACCAAAAAATTTTTATTAGGGGAATGGATGGAAAATCACATTTTCTACAAAACTATTCCTTTGGTAATATTTTAATGTGTGACTATGTATAAGATGTAATTGATTAATATATAAGGTGCAGACTCATTTGTGATGTGAGGAATCTCTATTTTAACTATAAATGAATGTATGGGTAGTAATGGCTTGTGGTTATATCAGATACCTGCATCTCTAAAGTATCGAATAAAGATGTTACAAGTGTACTATGTATGACCGGTAATGGCTTTAGGTCTAGAACAATACTTAAATCCTATAGTGTATTACAAAAATATTACATGGTAAATATATTATGGATTATTGTATGATGTTATCAATGGACTTCCAGGTGATATATTGATGTTATTTATGTAATGTGATACATTTTAAGATTTATTAGGACTTGGGAAAGATTATTCAAGGAATATAAAAGTTTAAGATGAGATTTTTTGATGGGTGATAATGATAAACAAGTGTGGAAGGGATGTGGGGTACCCATTATATTTATATATTCGTCTTCATTATATTTACCATGTCTATAAATTATTTAAAGAGTAACGATTTTGAAGAAGGAAACATTGATTAACTAAATAGGTAATGATATGATTTTATGAGACTGTTCACTGATCTTTAGAATTAATATTTTATATTTTCACAACATTTTTTCCAAAGTATCATACTTTTCATACATCGTATTCTCACTCAAAATAAATATTAAATATTTTTAAGTAAAAATTTGCTAGTTGAAATTTATAATGGAATTTATAGGTTGAGATGTATGTTTTTATAGTGACCCATTATAATGTAAAAATAATAGAAAAAAATTCATTATTTAGATTTTAAATCTCGCAAATAGTACCAGAATCTAAGGACAAATAGTTTAGCATCATGTAGACTAGCTATACCAACATATTATTTTACAAATCCTATTAACATTTATCTATATGTATCCTCATTTAGAACCTATTATAGATATATTAGATAAATTATTCAACTTCAAGACCAGGGGAATGGAAACATAAGAAATCAAAGATTAAAAATTCTTAATAAGGGAATGTACATTATATTATATCATAAACATGAAGTGGAATAAGAAGAAGGAATATCATATTAACAAAAGCTCATAAGATTGTGTATGATAAAATTAAAACAATATGGATTGAAATAAGATCATAATACGATCAATAAAAAAGTATAAGTTAAATTAAATTTCTAAAAATACATATTAATAATCATAAATCTTTTGATGAAAAATAGTATTAAAGAATACAATAAATATAGGGTATAAACATGAAAATTTGGAATTCCATGGAAATGAAAGGAAACCTATGAAATTAAAATATCTAGATAAACAATATGGTAATATGTTATAACTATATGGACATAATTTAATAATTGACACAACCATAAGTGTATGAAAAATTGTGTGTGAATATCCACTATTCCCAATCCTATGTGAACAAAATCATTTTTCCCCACCTTCAAATGTGAGAAAATCAACCATACCTAGGAATATGCTAACAAACTCATTATTTCCATTCCAAAATATCTCATGATATATATATTTAATCATTTTCATTTTAAGGGCATATAATAACCCACTTATCATCATCCATACATATGTGTGCCACATAAGATTAAATATTATCATAACATATATATCCCATAAAATTGAAATGGGTTTCATGAAAATTCAAATAGCATTAACATAAGAAACACTAATACAGAATAATTTCATTTCCCAAAAGGATTCATAGTATAATTAAATGTGGAGGTTGATAAAAACATCAGTTCCTATTAGATAAACCATTGAGGAAATATTAATGTGAAATCATAATTGTTTTCACCAAAATATTTTAAACATTATTATAAGATGATGTTTGAATTAATTTCAATAAAAATTGTGGTAATGATAAATTTTTTCAATTATAAATGTGGAGTTTATTTTAGATATGTTTATTTTTAAAGGATTTAATGCCCATGAAAACATTTCTATGTAACCCAATAGAAAACAAACATCATTAAAAATGCTAATGAAACCAAAGAATTAAAATGAAATTAGGGGAATAAAATAAATATTATAGATAAAAATAGTTTATTTTCCACTATATAAAATAAATCATTAGAATAATGTAACCATATCGACAAAGTACATAATCCATTAAAAAGGATGGGAATTATTCTTATCAAAAGTGAATTTTAATGAAACATCAAATTTATTATGGAATAAAACATTGTTCTAAAGAATTACTTCCCCATATATAAGGATTAACACATAATAAAATCATTACATTTCACAATATATCAATAATGAATGAAAATAGTTAAATATGAGTTATTATGACCGAATGAAGCAAATTGAGTCCTAAATAACCCCATTATAGATTTAATGATTTTTAATAAAATAATAATGTAACATTTTAGATCATATTGTTAGGTAAATAAAATGGAATAAATAACGGAGTATTTCTATGTTATTTATATTTTATTATATACAACATATAAAAAATAAATTGTTCAAAAACATTAAAACATACCTCAATGAAGAGAAGTCAAGATGAAAACACTAATAACCTTTTTATTTTTTGAATAAAAACCCCAAGAGAATTAAAATGGAAAAAATAAATAATAAATAAATAAAACTAAATAATGACTCAAACATGATATAGGGTATTATTTAGGGAATAAAAATTTCAACATGGTTAATAGCATAATAAAGTACCTAGGGGTTACAATTTGAGATAAATAAACCCTTACAACATCCATATCTTTGGAATCTAAGGACATGTAATAAAATAAAATGATATGGATCATTAAAACCCGTCAATTTAATGAATATTTAATAATAAATATATCCAAAATTAATCATACAATATAAAAAATTATGTTGTTCAATATCAAACAAGTCTCATGAATTTGGAAGTGACGCAATGAAACCCTTACTTTGTTTTCTCGCATTTTCAAATATGTTCTAACCTCCTATAAAAAACATAACTATATTAATATAATATTTTAAAACCAATTTAATAACTACAAATATTTATGATTTTAATTTATAATCATTATCTAATTGTATATTGGTATGTTTTTTCTATTTTCCCACAAAAAGTTTTTGTAGTTTTGATTATTTGTAGTAGTTTTATAGGAGTGAATGTCTAAATAATCTCACATAAATTTGAGACATATAATTACTTATTAATTCTAAATTTTATTTCAGTATTACATTAATATTTTTTTGAGAAGATGAAACCAGTAACGATCATTTTTCGGCAATATTCAACCTATGATGGGAGTTTTCATAATTAACGAGTTAAAAAAATAATCCTTTCCAAAATGAAGAAAATAAATTGTATATATTAAATAATATTATACTATAAATCAATTTTTTAAAATCATCTATGATATAATTTCATAGCATTACTCAAGTATGTGGTCAAATTGACACAATCATGAACACACTTTAAATCAGTTTGTGAGTATGGATAATGAAGTGGTTGTTTTTCCATAACATCTATATGAAATAATTAAAATTAAATAATTTTCCATTTTTCATGATATAGAATATAATTTTATGATTTTTTACATAATGAAATAAAAACTAGATGAAAACAAAAAAATGATTCTTTGTGGAGGCGGCAGTCCAAACAACACATAATTATAGTTTCAATTTATCAATGAAAGATCGAGGTGGTGGTGTATATTTAGTGGTAATTTTAGAACCTTAAATAAAATATATACATAATATTTAATCTCTGAATCCATAAATATGACAATCCATTAGAATAAATGATGAAAAACTAAAATTTTATCTTTTTGGAGGTGGTAATCCGCTCACACAAACCAATGATGATAGCGATTCTTAATAGTAGATGGAAGAGAATAAATAATGGTTTTAACAATATTATAATAACATGTCAAAACACTATTTATTATTTGGTAGTATTTATTATATGGGTATGATTAGTTTATTATTTAGATAATGAGAATGAAATGTCAAGAATGATGTTATACTTCCATTGATCCTTTGAATAGACTCTTGAGTAATGCCTTATATTTTAGAGAATTAGGATGATTTTTCATGAACATGGTACTTAGGGAAATTAAAATATTTTAAGTATGTGATATTTGGGACAATTTCTAAGTTAATTTCAAAATAATATTTTTTTATTGAATTGGTTTAAGTGACCACCCCTTTTATATGTGATGAAGACTAATTGTTTCCATAGAAAATAATGGTGATTACATGGTATTAATCAAAAGGCATAGAATATTGGGGAGTTTGGTTAGGGAAGGTTGGTAAGACATGGTTGTCAGTCTTTAAAACATAAAAAATCTAGATGGTCTAAATGTCATTTTAATTTACGAAAATTCAAGCAAAACTATATTAATAATTTAAACAATATTACTTTAAATTTAATAATAATCATGTCTGTTATTTACCAAATAAAAATATAAGCATACCAAGTTACTAAATATTTACATTATGGTCCATAATTTTAGATCCATTTATAAAAATTCAATTTATAAATTGGTAAAATTATTTATAAGTTCAAATATATAATGTTTTCAAAAAAATAATTTAATGGATGTTTAATCATGAAGAGTTCATTGTATTATAATAGATTTAATACAAATAAAGTAGTGGTAATTATATTTTATATTTTTTAAAACATATTTCAATGAATTAATTCAAAATTTATGTATTTAAGTTTAAAAATAAATAGTATTTTTAAAAGTATTATTATTGTAAAAATAATCATTTTAACAATGTAACTAATATTTACCAAAGTTAACTTAATCATTATACCTAAAAATAAAAAGAAACTTATTAAATCATTAAACTATCTGGTTTTAAATATTAAATAAATTTCATTCAATTTAATTTTTGAAAACTAACATGAAAATTCTAATTCATAATCAATTTAAAAATAATTTTTTATAAAATCATTCTGACGTTATAAAATATAAAATATAGGTATATAATTAAAACATGATAATTTAAAATACATAACGCTACAAACAAGAATTATCTTTAGTCAATAAAAGTTATCTTATGTTAAAGGTTATAATTATTTCCAATTGGGGATATGAATGACATGATATATTCGAAAATGGTATTTTTTACTATTCTACTAAAGATATATTTTATATAAAAAATTTAAAAAAATAATTTAAAGGTAATTAGACATGATGAATTTGAAAATGATGTTATTTTAAAAATTCACATACTAAAATTATAAAATTATATATTAAAATAAATGTATAAAATTTCCTGCAATTGGTTTTACAGAGATTCATTTTTTAGGATATTAAATATTTTCCAAAAAATTATTTCTAATAATATATATATCAAACATGTAATAAATACCTATTTCAAAAAAAAATTAGCATGAAAAGTGATTTTATTAGTTTATTAGAAATCCTATTTGGGATTGAAGATTGAATTTGACTTATTTTGTTTATATATATGTATATATTCATTTATAAATTTTTCATAATCTTGTTATAAAACTTTATAACTTTAAATTATATTTCAACCATATGGAACAATATATCAGTTTGGTATTTGGAATTTCATGTGGATCAAACCATAGACCAAAATTTTTATTTACAGGGAACTATCAGGTCACTACATTGTACAATATTAATGAAATCCTAGAAATTTATTTATCATTTAAGATAAAGAATAGAAAATTGTGGTAAAAATCCTGACATGCCATAATATATAATCCCTAGTACAATGTGGAATATTGAAAAATATTTATTTTCCCAAGCCATTTCAAGGATATGAATCTCATTACTTCATATTATGGCCCATGTTAAGTATTTCATTATCTTATTAGATAATTTTTAGTTTGACTTGCACTAATATATTGTCACAATAATTTTGTTTTCACTTATTCTAGAAATTAATTTTGGCCCAATGTTAATATATCCATTATATTTTATAAATAAATTCCCATTTTTGAGAAGAGAATATTATGATTTTCACAATATTTATTTCCAAAAAGGGCATAATAATCTTACAACTAAATTTGTTACCTAAAATAAAAATCCATGAGGGTATTGACATGATGATATTATAAATAATCATATATAAAATAAGGCTGATAAAGTTATAATATATCCAATAATGTTGGTTTTATAGTAATTAAATACATAATTACCAATATCCACTTCAGCAATAGACATTACATAGTTATTCCTTTCTCTCTCAGTATAGTAATCATTAAATTCCAACCATTCATATCAATCATTGGGTTAGGGAATTTCCCTAGATAATAATTGAGTTTTCTGCACAGAAGGAATTGAATTATTAGTGGTTCTATAGGATGATATCTATCTTTTTACATCTTGTTAACTAAAATCCTCATTTTCATGTGATATTTTTCTATTATATGGCCTCATTTACCACATGTAAAAAATCATCTAGTCCACATAAAGAAATTCTATTAATGATTATTCCCACATGTTTTTTCTTGTAGTTGTATGGATATAAGTTCTTTAATCAAGTTCATTTTATGAATTTTAATGAGCCTCTATTTTTATCATCTTTATTGTACTCCAAAATTAATCTATAGTTATGTAGTTAATATTGTTTCATGAAAATTTTGTTCATAGTTACAAATTTTTTACTATATATCCCATTATAATGAGTTTATTTTTTAGGTATTTATCAAATAATCCATTAACTCCAAGGTTAAATTGATTCTATATGGTTACATCCACCACAAAAATTTTTTTGATGACATGATTAAGTTTCATTTATAATATAGGGTAATTATCATAGTCATAAAAAGAATATGAAATTATAAAGTATTATTATACTTCATTTTCACATTATACTATAGTCTCTATAGTTTTACACATATCAATCTTAGTTTGACCTATGTTACTGCAAGTTTGTTTATCTTATGTTTCTTAACATAATCCATCAATATAATAGGGAAACTAATACTTCATATTGTGTTTTAATGAGAACTTTATTAACAAAATCATCTCCTCTATGAGTGTTAAGCCCATTGTGTAATCTTAGGTCCACTCATCATGAATTAGGGTGACGAGAGAGTCTATTATCAAACAACCATTTTTGAACAGATTTCCCCTTGGTAAATATATTCCATAGCCGTATCCACTTATAATTTTTACACATGGATGCATTTATAAGGATGAAAATCTTGTCAAGACGTTACCAATATTTAAGGTTATCATCCTATACATATTATAATGTATAGGGTTTTAAATAATATTTTCTAAACTAATCCCCATAATAACTAAACTTGTCTACGAAAATAACTGAACACAACTCTGATACCATATATATAAACCCATGAAAAAATAACATAAATATTAAAAATATATAATGATTAAAATTACACTTCTCACAAATAGTCACATTGATGATGGAATAAATCTGTTGTGTAACACCCCAAGATTTTATGAATTAGTTTTTTCAAATAAATGTAATTTCATTTATTGCATGTGTTACAAAAAACAATATGTTTAAATGAACCAGAATATACCATTAAAACATTATTTTGGTATATTTATCAACTAGCTATTAGACTAATGCATACAAATAGGAAAAAATAATTTATTGATATTTTGGTTTTACACATGCGTAAAATTATTTCATTTGTAATCAAAAAGTTATAAATGAAAATTAATATTATTTTAAAATAAAGATGATTTTTTTCTAAAAATAAATTTTCCATGTGAAATTTATTTTTGGCATAATCAATTAAATATTTAACTATGTGTAAATAGTTTTTTTTCAAATTTATATATTATATATTAAACATTTTTTTCATTAATTTAATATTTTTATAGGGTGAGTTCAACATAAATACAGTATTATGCTAAAAATATTTAAAAAAACAATTGTTCCATTTTTTGAACATATTTTTAAATTTATTTTTTCAACTTATTTAAATTTTATGATGAAAAATGGATTCTATATTAGTAATCAGGAGTTCCATATTTTGAAAATATGACCATTTTATTTTTATTCATTACGAATGGTTATAATAGAAAAATCTATCACCTTGGTAAAGGGTAAATTAGGTAAAATGGGCTTAAAACTATGTAACATGGTCATCATATTTCATATTAATTAATATAGGAGGAATAAAATTAAAACCTCATCATTATATGATAAAATTAAATTCTCATGGTGTAATTTCCCAAGAAAATGATCTATATTATATTTAAATAAATAAAATATATAAAATGTAACTCTCTTACATTTCAATATTTTTTATTTATTAACATTATAAGAAATTAAAATTTTAAAATAATCTAAAATATTTTTTTTCATTAATTATATTATTTTAATTATAATAATTTATTTATAAATTTTATTAATTATATTGTTACATTGAATTCTTACATAATGATGACACAATATTTTTCAATTAATATAAAGATAAAATAAATTATTTGAGAAATATTAAATGTAATATAATTTGAATGTCTTAGTGTGATCTCAAAATTTTTAAGATAAATATTACATTTTTGGGTTTTTGGAAGAAATCTATTACAATTAAAATATTTTCGTGGTATATTTAAGGAAAATTGATATGAATAGTAATGAAAATGACATTAATTCTATTTTATAACAAATAATATTTTATTAAAAGCATCAAAATTAATAAAAATTATATCTCCAGCTATGCTAATTGATTGGGTTTATCCAAACAATAATGTTTACAAATTCCCCCAAAGCTATCTTCATTTCATTGGATGTTATTATTAAGACCCAGTCTTCGTAATATTTGAAATAAATTATATATGGAATCTTTTTCCAGCATAATTACATAATTATATTTTAATCATTTATGAAATTATGTGTGATTCCTTTCCATCACTTATAAATGGACATTGAACATTTCTCTTATTCACACCATTGTTACCATCAATATCAACCTAACCTAGAAAAATTATCATCTAGGATATTCAATACACATTCTAGTGTTTTTTCTTCAAAAAATATCAATCTTATAATCCTCAATATGGCATCTAAAGGGACTATTTCAAAGACGAGGTAATAAAAATTACTAATAACATTATTTTGAATATATCTATTACTGCCTCTAAATTTATCGTATTTTTCATAAAATAATTACATATTTATTCTATATAAAGAAATGGTATTATTATTATTAAATAAATTATCTACACTCTTTAACATCAAATGGAATGGGGATGTTTTGCTCGTGGGTATGTATGGCTCTACATCTCCATATAGAGACACAATTCAATTGTCATCATCATATTTTATGGATGGGTATTATGATGGTTTTAATGTCTATATATTATATTAATGCTAAAATTACTGTTTTTTGATAAACTATTATGTCTATATTCATACCATAAAATATTTTGGAATTTCTTAATGTCACATGTGTATGCATATGGACTTCCACTTCCACAAATTGATGTGATTCAACTTTCATTTTTGGTTAACAAGGATGGTAATATGTATGTATTTCAATAATATATTGATATTAGATATTTATTTATTATTTTAAATTAATACCATTATATAATTGTCAATTAAAAATGATTATATTCCTATTAATGTTCATGTTTTGATCATAAACACATAAGAAGAGAATTTTTGTGTTTATTTAATTAAAATTCAGTTTAATGTTTTGATCATATCATTCATCACAACAAAATATTTTATTATTCCTTTTTAGTGTTCCTGATGAATCTTACAACATATGATTAGAATTGATAATTAGCCAATTCGAATATTTGAAGGGTGATATAGTCCACACAAGAATGCCCGTTGAATCTATAGTAAAAACTCAACCATCCATGATGATATAATTTATATGGTCAATACAAATTCCCAATTTTGATAAAACTCAATAATATGTTCTTGGATATAAAAATGAATCATGGAAAAAATTGTAAATGATCAAATTAACCAATAATTTGACCAATTGATCTATGGAAGCCCATCCCACCATTCTGTTTGGGATTTAAAATCATCACAAAATCCTTGACTTTTCTCTTAATATAGACATTAAATTGAGATTATATAGTTTAGTATAAAATCTTGGATATATGCACCAAATGTTTTTGAATATATGATTTTAATTTGAGATCATCATTATTGATTGAAATGAATTCACATTTATAATGGAGAAAAACATGGCACACGAAAGGATAGAAGCATTTGGTTTAGTAAACCATCCATTACATTGTCTCCAAGATTCCATTTGACTCAAAATTTGTAGGTTTTACATTCAAATTTAATATAAAAAACTTTTATAATATTATTTTCTTAATATTATTTTTCAGAAGTGTCAAATTGGTGATGTAAGTGGTGGGAAATATTTGGAATGAAAACAATCCACCACCTTAGGCTATAAAAATATCCACCTTTTCTGTATGAAAGGAGTTAGAATTTCAGCACATAAGGAGGATTTTGGGAATTATTGCAGACATAATAATCCTTGTGAAGAAATTCCTTGATCTTGTATCTATTAGAGATACCTCAACTACACTTTCCTTTTCTTGTTTGTTTTTTTTATTCATTATAATCACATATGTTAATTAATATTTCAATTAAATGTTAATTTATGTTTCTTCATCCTAATATCTAATTCTTATCCATATTCTATTTTGAAATATTAATGTTATTAAAATAGTTTAAATTCAGTTAAAATCCCTTTCTTTTTTTCATTATCATTTAATAAAATGTGTGTTTTTTTAATTCTCTTCTCTATTTGGGTGAGTTGTCAGGGAAAAACCCTTTTTATACAATTATTTTAGTTCTTTTTATAATACATCACCATAAAGATATATAACCTGAGTAATAACCATTTCATTGGATAAGTAATTCAATCATTTGGGTGAGTAATAAATTAAGGGTATTAAGTGATTGAGATCATTTTCTCATTGAATATTCATTATGTATTGTATGTGTTAAACATAAAATGACAAAGATTAATTATATGTTTTGTTTAATTTTTGGATTATATGGGTTATTGGAACCATAAATAAATGACCATAAACAAATATTGACTGATATTATAACCCTAGATATGTTATGTCTTTGATTAGAGCCTCAACAGTTTGTAATTCTAATCAAAATAATCATGTGATTTGGGTGTTAAGTTATTGAAATATAAAGCATCATTCAAGGATATAATAATATCAAATTCCAAATAATGTACTCACCCAATGGATTATCAAAATTGTAAAATCAATCATCATCCATCAATCAATTTAGTTATGCTCTACAAACAAACCTCTCACACAAAATGAAATCAATTACAAACAATTGACTCTAAGTATAGAATCATCCTTGATGATTTGACCTGTGTGTCTCTATACACATTAGTAGATATGTGATCCTTTGAATAGTCAATAGATGAAAATCGCACATTGTTCAAATTGATTCTTTTCAAATGATGGTGTAACATATAGTTTTTATATTTTGATTTTTGTAATATAAAATTGAAAATTAAAAAAATATATATATATATGAAAAAACACAAAGAAAAACCTGTATTCTTTTAAAAAACATAAATTCAAAAACAAAAATAGAAACCCATCTTCATTATCATTTTAATCATATATGAATGCATCGTAGCCTCCAAAACAATCCATTTATTTTTTTTATGTGTAAATAGAGAGAACACTTGGCCGACATAGGAGGAACATTAGGGATAATATAATCAATAAAGACACATTCATTTCCCATACAATTATTATAGATACAGCCAATACAAGGGAACAAACCCTTAATGAAAACACTACCATTGATATGAATTACCAACCCCTTGTTATTAAATATCTAAACATTGAGGCTCATTTCAAACTAAAATCACGATTGATTCTTCTTTTACAACATTTACATTTGTTATCTAGTGAGGACCCACATTCATCTAAAACAGTTCCACATATTGTTCTCAACCATGATTCCTCATGGGGTTTATTAAGAACAAATAAAACATTGATCTTTCCATTTTATCCCTAGGTGACTCTACTAATTCATGTCACTACTACATCCCTCCATGTTCAATAACCACATGGAATGACAAGAAGTGACTATTCTTCGAGAAATTATTTCTTTCTTTTGTATTGCATCTATTTGAAAGAAAACAAATGGTATTATTTAAATCCATAATGAATCGTTCCATGAGTATTAGGATATTTTATATAAATTTGTTACAACCTACCCACATCACCAAATCCATAACCAACTCTTGATCCACTACTTCTATGATTGTTTATTGGATATGTAGAGAACACTCATTGATGCAGCAAGTGGCAATTCCCTTGTTGATTAATCTCATGTAGCTATACAAGACCTAAAAAATAAATATAGCTGAAAAAACATAGCAATTCAATACTCACTGAAATGATAGAGTCAAAAAATTCTAATAGAATCAATCCATAAAGTCCAACATGATTACCGAGTGAATGAGTGAACATACGGGTCCTGTGAATTTTCCAGATGTTACTTCCAAAGCCCCAAACTCATATTATCCATAGTCATTGTTCCCTGGACCTTTCAAAAATTGTGTAATATATAGTTCACCATATAATCTTAGAAACACAAGTCCACAGCTTTCAGATGAATCATCTGATTCCTCCAGTCCAATGGAACTCAATGCAGTATAGTCTTAGAGGAATATCAACCCTAAATAATTAGGTCAGTTCTTTAGAAACATGAAAAAACACCACTTTATGCCCTTATCTTCTACCTCTAAACCGTTCTTGAGGTGTGATAATCCCATTTATCACCCACCACAGTTACCTCATAAAAATAAAAATCAATTATAATATGTCCATGGTGGTGGTATATTCCTACAGCCTTATCCTTTTGTTCCATAACCTCAAAACATGAATCCTTCTCTCAGTTATCTAGGATTCTACTATCTTAATGATACTTATCAATTCAAAACACAATACAATATATTTCCCATGAACCAATATTAAGGAAACCCCAATTCTGGACAATCCTCTTCTACCAAGAAACCATTGTAAAGTGTTGTAGAATATCTTTCCTATTTTACCCTTATGCCTTAAAATCAATGAAAACCAAATTAGGCTAATTGGATCCCAATATAGCTAGTAGAAACTAACTAATTATTCCCAACTCCCATATCAATGATTTCTCAACCCTGAGGGTAATGTATCTAAAATTTCACTAAGACAATGAATGAAAATTTATATGCCTCATGATGAATTTACTAATTCCCCCTTAAATAATGATATATAAAAATAAAAGACTAAATTTCATAAAAAAGAAATTGAATCCACTTTTTCTCCTCCTTCAATTCACCTAGGTAACCTAATTCATTTTCCTCAGGCAGTCTCTAAGATATGGAAGTCCTTTGAACATGATCCTCTAATGTTCAACAAGGTAGATGAGTTGATGTCAACATTCCACTCTTAGATTCCATCTAACAAATTCATTTGTATTCCATATTATATAAGGTGTTCTGCACACATAAGAAGCAACTTAGGATCATTGAGAATGTTTCAACCAAATAGTACATTTCCATGAATTTCAATGATCTAGGTAAATTTAATATTCCACGTCATATAGGGAGTTCCCACTTCGATGATGCACTCATAGTCCTAGGTTTCTAGAAAAATTTTATGCCAAAATCATTCTTCTCTAACTTTGGCCTAGGTCCCTTTCACCCAATATGTGTGTTATACATTTGTTTACACTACTGGAAAATGGCCCTATACCCACAGTTTTTAAAAAACCCATGGGTATAGGGATAATATGGGGACCTGTACCAACAGTTTTGGAAAACCATGGGTATATGTTATCTATACCCATGGTTTTTCCCAAAACCATGGGTATTCTTTTAAAGACCAATACCCACGGTTTTGAAAAACGTGGATATATTTGTTTTTTTTAAGACGTATACCCATGGTTTGGCCATATCGTGGCTATAGGGTTGTTTCGGAAGACCTATACCCAAGGCTTTTCAAAACCATTGGTATTGGGGGATTTTTTTGAAGTCCTATACACACTGTTTTGTTGATTCAATAAGGTTTTCCTTATGACTTTTCCATTCCTTCTTATTTTAAAAATTACAAACACCTTATACTTAAGCAAATGTATGTTTTACCTCCACAAGGGAAATTAATTCTTTAATGAAATTTACCCTTACCTACAGTTCCGAATTCATAGCATTTTTTTCTCTTAAAGTGAAAAACCCGGATTGTCCAAATTCCAAACCATTGATTTTTAAAAAAAATTATAACCATTTTGAGGATTCCATTGAATTATTTTCAAATAAAATTTTTTCTATTTCACTATAAATTTGGATAATTAATTAAGGGTGATTAAAAATAATATTTTAATGCTCAATTGTTTATTTTTATAATGATTCTACCCCAACAATTATGAACAAAATTAGATTTCATGACAAGATAACCTATGACAATCTTTCCAAAATGTGTGTTTTTCACCCCCAATTATGAGTCTTGAGTTTATAGACCATTGATATTAATTTCCTACATTAATGAACATTAATAAGATAGAGGCATTTTGGGAACCACTTGAGAATCCCCATAGTCATATAGCCTCAAATTACCATTACTTTAATCCTACTTTGGAAAGCCCCTTTAAGTCTATGAAATAATTTTTATTGATAGCCACATTATAAGCCCATAACCCTATCTCATATAACATCTACATGGATTTTCACTGCATAATTTATTAAAATTTAATTGTGGGGGGAATGAATTTAATTTTGAGTACCTTTTCAATGATTTTAAATCTATAATCATATGTCTGAGGGAAATAATCCATTTATGTGTGGGGTATAGTTTTACATTTAGTGAAATTTTGGAATGGATTAATGTTTATTTAATTTCTACTAGTTTTGAAAAGTTTTCAAAAAATGAAAAAGTTTAAAAAATGAAAAAAAATATGAAAAACAAAATAAAAAAAGAATGGGTTGTGTATAGGGAAGGTCAAAAATAACTATTAATGAACCTTTGATCTTATTATAACCATTGAAATTAGTTTCACAAGGATTCCTAAAATAGGTTCTAATATTATTTTGACATATTTTTCATTTTAAAAGTTCAAAAAAAAATAAAAAAAATAAGAAAAATGAAAAATAAAAATGTTAAAAAAACACGTATTTCATTGAGACATGTTTTGTGTTTTGCAAATATTTCTTATTTCCATCCGATTAAATTTTTCTTCCACTTATATGTCTTTTTCCACACATTAGTGCATTTATAAAGATGTGTTTTCTTTTTCATCCATATCTTATTTAAAAAATTGTGCATTGCTTTTTCCATGTGGGTGTTTTACCCCTCTTTTCCAATATTTTGGGAATTATATTATTACATTCCCATATCCACTAAAAAACACATAAAAATATATCTTTATTATTATACACATTAGTATTGGGAATTTATACTGAAATATCTTCCAAACACTATGATTTTAACATTTGGTTGGTTAATATGTGAACCCCTATAAATAAATAGTTATCATATTGAGAGGAGTATGTTCTTAGTGACTAAATTTACCATTTCTCATTTTGATCATGAAAAATTAATTATTTTTGGAAAATTTTTTACGGTAAAAAATTGTGTGAAATTCTTTATGGATGAGTGAACTAGTCTATACCACCTTAATTGGTGAAAAAAATTAGTATATTTTGGTGAGTGAAAATGAATTAGTTTTGTTTTTTTATATTCCTATGAACTCCTATGAAATTTACAAACCTAAGTGTGGGGAATTCGATATCACATATTCCTTATATATTTTACATTACTCAAATCATATTACTATCACTTAAAATGATTAATTTATAATAAATGTTCATGTTTTAAATATAAAAACATAAGAATATAATTTTCAATGTTCATTTAATTGAAATGATGATTAATTGTTTGATTATATCATTCAAAGTAATACAAACGTTTATGTGATTATTATGTTTTATTTTTCCCAATGAATGTTACAAAATATCCTTAGAAGGGATATTTGGCCAATTTGTCTATTTGAAGGGTGATATAGTCCACACTATAAGGCCCATTGAACCTGTGATGAAAACTAGACCAACCATAATGATATTATTTATGGGCTCAATACAGAGTCCAAAATTTGATGAAACTCCATAATATTTTATTGGGTATCCATAGTAATCATGGATAAAAATTTTAAGTCCCACTTAAACTAATAAGTGGGACAACTGATCCGTGAAATTTTTTCCCACCATTCTATCATTGATTTAAAATCTATACACAATCCATGAATTTTCCCCTCATATAAAACATAAATTGTGATTATATTTTCTAGTGAAAAGTACAATATATATGTGTCAATATTTTTAGAATAAATGGATTGGATTTATTAGAATATTTATAGACATAAATTCATTAACATATACACCAATGAAAAACTCGACACAACAATGGATATCAGCACAGTGTTTAGTAAAATAGACATAACATTAGATCAAAATGTTCATTAGACTCCAAATTTGAAGGGTTTACTGTAGACATACATATATACTACATTAATGAATTATATTTATATATAATTGGTTGTATGAAGGGTTAAATTGTTGACCCATTTGGAGGGGATGATTTTGAATAAAAACAGTTTACCACCTTGGGATATAAATACATCTCCCTATGATCTTTGAAAGAAGTTGGAATTTTAGAACTTAAGGATGTGGTTTTGAATAAATAGATCCTTGAGAAATTATTATGATTTAATTTCTATATCATGTTTCCCCAAGATATACCTCTCCACAACATTCCTTTTCTCGTTTTTTTCCATTGATTTTTATTATAATCCCATATGTTAATTTTAATTTTAATTCAATATTAATCAATTCTATTTCATATTTAACTCTAATTATTATCTACAATATAATGTGAAATATTAATGGTATTAATAATAAATTTAATTCAGGTTAAAATATTTTTCTTATTTTTATTTATTATTAAATTAAAAGGGCTTTTTTAATTCTCTTCATTGTCTCTGTGTGTGTTCAATGCACAACTCTTTTCTTATATCATTCATTTCATTATATTTATAATTAATCACCATAACTATATATAAATATAGTAATAACCATCTCAATTTATGAGAAATTAATTCATTGGGGTGAGATATAATTTATGGATATTAAGTGATTGAGATCTTTTTCTCGTTTAATATTCTTTATGTTAACATTGTGTATGTTAAAGCTAAAATTTAATGGATTAATGACATGTGTTGTTTAGTGTGTGGATTACATGGATTATTCAAACCATAATTAAAATACCATAAAAATTATTTATTGATATTATAACCCTAGTTAATTTATGTCTTGAATTAAATCCTCAACACATGGGAATTCGGATGAAAATCATTTTGTGAAGTGGATATTAATTTAATTAAATATAAAGTAATGTTCAGGGATATAATAAGCCTAAATACACATTAATGAACTAATAACAATATTTTAAAACATGTTAAATAAAACATGAACCTTAAATTAAGAAATTTATTCTCTATAAACAAACCCCCCACTCAATATATAAATAAATAAAAAATAATAGACCAAAAAAACACTTTCATCACTGAGGATTTGACCCGAGTGTAGCTATACACATTATCATAGAATTAAAACATTGAATGGTAGATAGGATAAAATATTTCATGATTCATTTATATGATTTATGTGATATATAAATTATTCTATAAATTTGAATTATTATTTATCATTTCATTATTGTATCCATTAAAAAGTTCAAACATCGTTCTTGGGTACGTGTGTCCTACAGTCTCCATCAACAATATAATAATTTTTTCTATTTCTTCCTTTATGCATGAATATAAATATATATAATTTCTATATATTATAGATTAAGAATTTTCATGATTCTAGTATATAACTATCATATATTTAAATGTATTATACATGAGATTAAATTACATTCGAAGCATGTCAAACACAGGGAATGTAATTTTTTTTCTCACATTAATTTAAGAGAGCCAAATTCCATATTCAGCACTTTTTTCTTTTTTTTTATGTTATAAACTACCAATTAATTTATTTTACGATTCCTATCATGAAATTATTATATATACATTCCCATATAATATTATTTCTTTTAGGGGGCCTACAATTCCAAAGATAATAAATTAGAAGGGGATTTACATTTCAATCCTATTTTAATTAGGATTGTTTATACATGAATTTACAATCAAGAAATTATTTTATATTTTTATAATTAATCCATTTAATTTTTTTTCATGTGATTATTTATATATGAAACAATTGTTTCCATTTTCCGCACATTGTCTAAATTAGAAAAAGAAATAATTTTTTTAACAAAAACCTATTATGTTTTACAATTCAATTATGAATATTTCTCATCTTTTAATATATTTACCAATATTGTACTCCCAAATGAATTATTATTATTATTATAAAGTGATTTTTTAATTTAATTTTTATGCATGTTTTATTTTTGTTAAAATTATTGAAGAGGAATATTATCATCATTTTTAGAATAACGCAATTTTTGACATCAAATAAAATTGTTAAATGAATGTTTTTTTCAATTTGTATGGAATGAATGAATCTTCATTCCATAGTTGATTATAAAGGTTTTGAAAAATTATTTATAGGTTTAAATTTTAATTTTCAAATAATTTTTTTAATATTATGAAAAATTTAAATTTAAATTTTGTTATTTCGAAATGAAAATATTATTTTCCTTAGAAAATATTTCAACAATTATTCTTAAATAATTATATATATGATAATATAAATTGATGTAAATTATGATAAAATGGGGAAATAATCCAATGATATAATCTTTATTATGTTTCTATATGGGGTTTTTATGTCAATGAGATGTTTTTTCAACCCATTTATTTTTCATTGGTTATTCTATGGTGAATTTATAGTTTGATTATGAAACATGTTATATTTTTGTAGCTAAGGATATGATTATATGATAGATGTTTTATGATATTTTGGAACACATGAGTATGGTTTTCTTTATGCGGTGGGTGGGACTAGAATTATACATTCCTCAAATGTATTGGTTAATGCTTTATACTTCATGAGATAATTATGTAAAGAAGTTCTATGTGCATGATCAATTATTGGATGAAAGTAGACATTCTTTTTCACTAAAGGATACTAGTGGAAATGTCTCATCCTTTATATTATGGGAAACTTGTAATGTTGTATTATACATTTTTATTGAACGGTATCAGTATTTATCATTGACATAAGAAATTATTTCTATACCTATTATGGTGAAACATTGTTATTAAATTATTTTATGGTTTGTGATTGATTTATGATGACAAATATCATTTTTGATACAAAAATGTTGAAGTGATAATGTTTTATGATAGAAATATTATTTAGGATCCAAGATAGACTAGGTCTGAATATTTTGTGTTATGTTCCTGATCCTATACCATTATTATTTTCTTATTTTCATATATGACAATTTATTATTATCTCCAATTTTTACCCTTACTAAACCTCTGAGCCCACCATATCTTATATAACCATTCCCTAAGATATGATGAATTTTTTATGTTTGGTATGTTTATGAGGTGTACAAAATGGGAAAATATTTATGGGTGATTATGAAAGTATTTTATAAAATAATAATATTGGGTTTCTACTCTCTAAACGTACTACTATTTTAGGATCATCTGGTGTTTATTTGTGAAATTTATTTAATAATTATCTAAAAAGAGGTAATATTATTCTTTGAAAATCTTAGGTTATTCTAATTGGTATCATAGAAATGTTTAGATAGTATTTAATGTCTATGGTTAGAAACCATTGGTGAAAATCTTGTATATAAGTCTATGTATAAGATAACTGCATTATTTTTTGGAAAAGAAGAGATTATGTGGTTTTCCTATCAACAAATACTTAACTGGATACTATAAGTGGAAGTGGTTTTGGAAATTGATGTGTCTAGGGGTTATATCCCCAAAAAAATTTGGTCGAGCATATATCGTCTCTCGTTCGAGTGAATTGTGAGTTTACTCATATAATTCACCTATTTCAGCAATCATTGGGGATATGGATGGGATAATCAACATTTTATTTTCAAACTATAATTATGTATTTGAATAGAAAGTGAATGTGGATGACCTTCGTTAAACCCATGGTTTCATATATTTAATATATATCCTGATTTAGATATCAAAGGTAGGATTTCTCATGATTCATCACACTAATTAATGGTATTTAGTGTCATACTGATCCTAAAGGTTTTTTAGGGATTAAAGACAAAGTTATAAGATGTGTGACAAATATTGAGGTACCAAATTTTACAATAGATAAATGGATTCATTTATAACATGAAAAGATTTTAATTGTGTTTATTAATGTCCTCAATGAATAAATGATAAATTAGAAATGAAAACCTCTGATGGTCCAATGATCATGACTAAATATTATGATTCTTCTCATGTTCTTGTTTCTAGAAATTTATAGCTGAAAATATTTTTATTCTACATCTATTTGTGTTCAATGTTATTTTGTTGATGGATTGAATTTATCTAAATAAATAAAACATAAATTACAATTAAAGGTTTGTTATGTTTGATATTATGAACCAACCTATGATCTTCTATTTGTGTGACAACAAATTTAAACATCTAATGGATGTCACATCCATTATTCGGGTCTTCAATCCTATAAAAAGGGTTTTTTTATCTCTTATGGTTTGGTAGAAAATTGACATTGAAGATATGCCTATTGTGTGGGTATTTTTCTATGTATTTCCATAATCTAAACTTTTCCTTCCACCAAATTGATAGGTTGATTTTTCAATTGAAATCATAGCTGGTACTACACCTATTTCAAGGACTCCATGTATAATTGACCAAATTGAGTAGTAGTAATTCAAGAAGATACTCTAGTAGAATCATAAAAATGGATTTATTTATCCATGTCAATAAATTTGGGTTATTCATGTTCTTTTTGTTATGAAGAAAGTTGGTGCACTGTGTCTTTTCATATATTATCGATAACATAACAATATCACTCTCAAAAATAAGTACCATATTACCTATATTGAAGATATATTTCAATAATTTAATGGAGATAAATAATTTTGAAAGATTTTTCTCTATTATGGAAGTCATTAATTGATGTTAATGAAGGAGGATATAACCAAGGTAGAATTTCAAACATGGTGTGGGAACTATGAAATTATTGTGATACCATTTGGTTTTTACTAATTCTCCTAGTATAGTTATAAATTTAAGAAGTAAATTTTATAGCTTGATTAGTTATTGGTACTCATTATAGATGATATTATTATATATTCAGAGTGCATATAAGTGTATCCCGAGGATTGTATTTAATACCCTAAGAAAGGAAACCTTTATGAAAAAATTACCACGTGATAATTTGGGCTATAAAATGATTCATTTTTTCATCATATTTTATTAGGAAAAGATATATTTATTGATAAATTAATGATATTAGTTATTAAATGTTAGAAAAAACTATACACATTTACTGAGATCCATATTTTTCTTGGTTATAGTAGATATTATCAATACTTTTGGATAATTTCTCATGGACTTCCAATCCACTCACTATAATAACTCAAAACGGATCCAAGTAACTTGGTAATGATTTATGTGATGAATTTATCATGAAAATGAAGGGAAGTATAGTTATGGTACTTGTTCTGACACTCCCTATTTGTATAGAAATTGTTATATTCAATATTTATATATCAAATAAGGGATTACAATTAGTCCATTGGAAAAATGATATTCTTGGGGTTTATGCCAAATTCAAAATTTAATGATCAGGAAAAAAGGATATCCAACTCATCATTTGTAGTTAGCGTTGTTAAATTTTGGATTAAACATCCAAATGATTTTTATTTATAATGAAAATCAATATATATATATATATATATATATCAATAATAAAATATAAAAATTAATATTCACAAAAATAAGATTTGAATATTTGTTTGGGAAATGGTTTGAGAATATTAAAGAATTTGATTTCAAAATAAATTACCATCGGGGTAAATAAAGGATGGTAGAAAATTATTTGTATTTAATGGATCATTCAAGATTATATATGATTAGGACCACAGAAAATCTAATATTTCAGTTTTTTAAAATTATAGATCAAGAAATATTAAAGGAATTGGAGAAATATTATGTGTCTCAAATTATTGTTCAAATGTCTACCCTTGGGGGAATTAAAGAGGAATATAAAGAAGATTTTAACTTTTAGAATATGTTAATTAATATTACTTAGTTCAAACTTGTTTGTGATGGAATAATAAGGTTAGTGAACCCTGTGTGTGTCCAACTCTTTCCAAATTTGGAGAAGTGGTTTCTCGGATACTCGCAATGTCCTTATTTCCAAATTCATCATGGTTGTATAAAGATATATTGATATTTAAAGGATTATTTCAGGTTCTTAAATAAGAATATATATATAATAGAGTTTGTATCATGTTTCTTAGTATGTTAGAAAGTTAATTGTGAAAGATATAATACTAAGGGTATATTAATACCATATCCCATAATAGATTCTAAATATGAAAACATCACCATGGATTTCATCATCATAATCCACATAAACTCTAATGGGGGAAATTTTTTGTGGATAATAGTCAATATTATTACAAATTATGAACACTTCATTAACATTCTGAAATATTTCTCTATTGATCAATATACTATGTTATAAATTAAGGAAATGGGAAGATTTTATTGTTAGTGACTATAAATTGCATTTGAATGGGATCTGAATATTACCTCAATATTTTGGATAAGGCCTCATTAGGATAGGGATAAAGAATTTTTTTTCAGTACTAATTATCATCATCTTACATATGGATAGTTTTATATGATGATTTAAATTATAGATGGCATGTAGATATCTCATTCTTTGGATTTTAATGGTGTTTGGTCTCAACACCTTCCATTGGTGGAATTTTTTTTTAAAAAAAATATCTTCCAATCAATAATTTAGATGTATTCTTATGAATCCCACCATGGAAGGAAGTGTAAAATTAGAATATAATTAATGAGATTACAGAATGAAATCAATTAGGAAAAACCAGGTTGGGTTAATAGTAAATGCAGTTAGATCCATTTAACAAAACATAAGGGTAGAAAATTTTTGAAAAAAATTACGATGGAAATAATTAAAAAGATCTAGAGATTGAAGTTGGGGAAAAGGTATTTATTTGAATATTTCCCAGTAAGAAGGGTGTGATAAATGGAAAATTGGTAATGTAAACTGTAGGCATATTGGTCTCTTTGATATTCATGATTCTATCATGATAGTATCTTATCAACTGTATATTATTCCATATCACCGTTCTGTTCATGATATGATCCATGTTTCTTTCATGAAGAAGTGAAAACATAATCTTTCCATGTAATAAAGTATGAATACATACCACCTGATAAATATCATTATTTTTTGTTATAACTAATTGGGATTAAATATCATAGAGAGAATGTTTTTCAAAGAATTACCACTAACCTCGTCAATATTTTGCGGTGAAACCACTAATTTGCTGGGACTATCTGGGAAAATGAGGATATAATGAGGAAGATCTATTCTTAGTTTTTTGTATTAGAGTAACCAAAATTTTGAAGTACAAAATCATTTAAGATGGGTAGAATGTGACAGCCTGAGATATTATGAAATATTTGCACATATAATTTTTATTTCATTAATTTTATTTTTTACAGAAAACAACAAGTTTAATCAAACAATGATATAATAATAAAATATTATTATGTTAAAGTTTGAACCATGAAATGTGATTATTACATTTTAATTTAGGTGACTATATTATAAAAATTAATGTTTTAATCTCTTATAGAATTAATTCTTTATTTATTAATTAATTTGAAATAAAAATAAAAATCGTTTAGATATAAAGTTGGTGATTTTTATAAAAACTATTTATTTGAGAAAAATGTATTTTTAACATAATTAATTAAATATATAAATATAATTTAATTACTTAAACTAAATATATAATTTTCTGATTAAATCCCCCACTACAAAACACAAAAGAAGGAAAAATGTTGCAGTAAATCGCAGGTCCGGGGACTTCACCCCACGGGCTGCCCCTCACCCCCCAAACACTAACCACCCCACCGCTAATGGTGGGGATCAAATAAATATAAATAAATACATCATATATTAATTTATTTTAACTTTCATATCTTATTTTTATATGTTTTATATAATAATAAATTCAATTTTATTATTAAAAATGTATTTTCCTAAAAAGAAGTTTTCGTGGCATTTTGCACACTTATATTAAATGTATTTTTAACACTAAGATAAAATGAATTGTGAAAAGTGGAATACATATTCATAAATATTAAATCATTATATTTTATTATATATCTTATATTTTTAGACATTGTAAATAGTAACCAAGGTGTAATTTGTTACCATAGTAAATGGTAAATTGGATTAAAGTTGGTTAAAATAAGTGATAAGGTAACCATATTTCATCTTAACTATTATTGGATTATTGTAATTTTATAATTATCAACTTGGGTTCAAAATTTAGTTAATTTAGCGTCACTTGTGAATGGAAGTGCTATATATAATATTTAAAATTTAATTGAAATAAATAATCTCATTCTCTTAAATTTAAATTTCATTTAAGTGTTAACATATGAAAAACAGAATGTTGAGAATAAATATAAATGATAATTTTGAATATTATTAATTTATTTTAATGATGGTAATTTATTTATAATTTTTAGTAACTATATAATTACCAAAAAAATTATGCAATTATCAAATAAACGAGTTGATAGGCTGGGCATAGAGCAGAAGACAGAGGTGTAGAGTGTTTTTCCTAAAATGAAAGACCATCCAAATTCCTCCACCTCTGAAAACAAGACGAAATCTTGGGCTGCTATCTTTTCTGAAGAGGTGAATGTTCAATTCGCTGATACTTGTAATACATGCAAAGGTGAAATTTTGCAGTATGCTCACTCCTGTTTGCCTTCTAAAGACGATGACTTAATGGCTGATCAAGTGAATGAATAATAAGCCCAGTTAGTGGTGGATCACCAGCTCTCACAGGAAATAATGGTTTCTTCAGGTAATCAGAAAGGTAAAAATATCTTAGAATCTGACTCTACAGTCCTTTCTAAATCTTCAAAGCCAGATGTGGATAGTGATGGATTTTAGCTAGTTTCCTATAAGATGACAAAATCCTCGATTCCCACTTTAGTTGTGGTTGGGCAGTAGATTGCAGGTAACACTGTCACTCTATCTGAGCAGCATATATGTGACATTGAGATGTATGATTCAACACTGATCTCTTCTAAAGAGAATAAGCACTAGAAGATTGTGGACCAAATGGGATCACTTGCCATTGAGGGAATGGATCAGCCTGTGACGAGAGACACTTCTCTTGATAAATGTGAGGAACGACAAGTGGAAAGCTCAGATTCTGAAAGCACTGAAGCAGAGATGATTTTAAAAAGGCTTCAATCTCGGCCTTCAAGTAGGGGGAGGTCGAGAGGTCGAGGGCGCGGTCGTGGAAGGGATGACTAGAATGCCCTTCCAGATGAAGAAAGGATGTTAAGTGCATGGCTAATGAAAAATATCAGTAAGCAGTTACTGCTTTGGGTTTTTCCTTATTTTCTTGTACTATTCTCAGCCACTTTCTTTTACATATTTTAATAAGAGGCCCAGCATCCATCTTTTCTAAAAAAAGCAAATTAAAGTAAAATTATTAAAAAAATATAAATTGACTAATTTAAGATTTCCATGATTTTTTTAGTTAAATATTACATATTAGGGTTGTTAGAAAATATTATATGTTAATTTCAACATTTTATTTCTTCATATAAATTCAAATTATATTAATAGTTCCAAAATTTCAATTAATGTTATTTTATTATAAATAATATTTTATTAAATGATTTAAAATTCATAAAAATGTTATCATCATAAAAGTGAATGGAATATGGTTGAATATATAAATAATTGTACATTTATGAGTCATTTTATCCACATATCATGACTAAGCGATGAAATATTATATTCCCAACTACCCTAGACAGTTTCTTGTGGGTTTGTTATTTCCAATAAACTAACCATAGAGTCCTTAAGGGGAGATATACATTAATTATTTCAAATAATATGTAATCACCACAAAATTTCACTTTATTTTTTAATTATTAACTTACCACATCTATATATAATTTAACTAACAAAAAATAATTAAACAATTATCCAAAATAGACAAAAAAAAATTGTTATGATTAATAAATCATCAATATCCTAACAAATAACATGAAATGGGATATGAAAGTATCTTTAATGAGTATGTATGACTTATTGTCTTCATATAGTGATACAGTTCACTTTTCATCACCATCTTTTAGGGATGGGTGTTATGTTGTGTTAATGATTATATATAATAATTATGAAATAATTATTCTTATATATTGAAAATATCAGATTTACCTCCTTACCTTATAATATGTTTGAAAATGATAATACTACTCATGCGTACATGTCAACTACAACCACTATGAAGAGTTGTGATTCCATTTTCATTTACATTATATATGGATAGTAATGCAGATTAGTTTGAGGAATTTATATTATCTATATGATATATTAATTATTCTATAAATTTAAATTATTATTTACCATTATTTTATTCCACTCTTAGAAAAGTGAACACAAAATTTATGTGTACGTAAAACCTATTTCTCTACTAACGGTCTAATTAATTTTTTCATTTCAACAATTATTAATGAATATATGTGTGTTTATGTATAATTAAAATATATTATATAGTAATCATGGGAATTATTCTAATACATAATTACAAAACATTTAATTAATTATAAGGAAGGTAAATTACTTTTCAGTATTGTCGAACTAATGGTATGGGATTTTTTTCACAGTTTTATTTTTGGGATACATGTTATATTTACCCATTTATTATGTCACTTATATACATCCCATGAATTTTTCTTATAGTTTTTCAAGAAAATTATTGGATATAAATAACTATATAATGTTCTTTATATCATATGGCTTATGATTCAAAAGTTACTAATTTGATAAGGGATTTATAATTCAATCCTATTATAGCCAGATTATTTATTCATTAATTTATGATGACAAAATTATATGATTCTTATATGATACATTGATTTCATTTTTTCTCCTTCAGTTATTTATGCAATAATAAATTATTTCATTCTATTTTCCTCACCTTATATAATCATGAATCTCAAAGAATGGTTTTATGTAAATTTTATTATGTTTTATAATTCAATCAAAAATCATTCTCTTCCATGTTCATTTTCCAAAAATTTATTTAAAATGTTTTGAGATTATAAATTGATCGGTTAATTTCATTTTGATCATTTTTTATTTTTAAAAATTGGTTTAAAATTAGAATTTCATTCTCCAAAATATGTACTTTTGGATATTTTGTAATATTTGGAAAATAATTTTTTCTCCTCACTAATATGTCATGAATTGAATTTCACACTTTCATATAAACTCAATGCATTAAAACTACCTTTAAAAGTGTCATGTATTATTTTCAAAGAAATTATTTTTGATAATAGTTTGGAATAATAAAAATTTTTAACAAGTTATTTCAAAATTTTAATGTTATATTCATCAAGATAAATTTAAATAATTCTTTTAAATTAATTTTCATATATGATAGAATAATTTGATATTAATTATTTATTAAAGGGAATATTATCCCATTATGAAATCATTATTTTTTATTATTATGGGTTTTGTTTATAATGGTGATATTTTTATTTAACCTTATTATTTTTCATGGGTTGTGCTATGATGAATTCTTGAATTTTTTATAAAACCCATTATATTTCAATGGGTTATGATATGATGATATAATGGATGTTTTATGGTCTTTTGGAACATGTATTCATGGTTTTACTTATGGTAATTGTGGATGTATAATATTATTAACCTATATTGAATGGGATAATTATTTATATATCATGATCATATTATTGGATGCATTTTTATGTGGTTAATCCCTTATGGAAATCCAGCCTATGTGTTTGGTCCTCTATCGGAATCAAGTCCGTGTTCTTAATCCATGATAAGATATAGATTGTGGTGCCATACATTTTATGAAATGGGAAATATTTTAAGATTCTAAATCCATTATGATTATATGGTATCTATATTTAACCTTGATATATGAAATGGATTCTATACCTATGATAGTGCCAAACTTTTATTACATGAACATCTAGTTCATTATATTTTATGATGGTTTATCACTCATATAATACATTAATTTTGAATTGATAGATATTATATCATGAATCATGTTTATTATATATGATAAATTGGGTTTTGACTTTATAAATTGTATACATGGTCTCATACCCCCTATGTTTATCATATGACTTCATTTGATCATAAACTGATACCTCCCATGTTAACCAATACTGAGCAACTGATATCACATTTTCTTATGTTTTGTTTCCAATGGTTTAAATAATGGCCTATGTAGGATGTGTCTATAATGATTTAAATACTTAATATATTTAAGGGATATGTTTAAGATCATTCATGAAATAAGATAATTGTGAATCTAGTCTCCAATTTCACTAAACCCATATGGTCGTCGTATCTGTATTTATGAAACATGATGATTATTCATCTAAAAATATGTAATATCTATATATGAAAATCCTAGTTCATTATATTTGGTTTTTTATTTAATAGATAAATAAACATCTTACCTTACAAAACATGTGGAAATTTATCCACAACCATGCTCTTATAAACCATTTTATTCATTCCTCACATGACATACTCATTATCACATCCTGGGGAATGAAATATCATAATGGCACAAAATAAAATTATTTTAAGGGAAAATATATTGTATTATGTCATAAAAATAACATGAAATAAGATGAAGAATTATATATCTTAAAAAATATCAAAAGTTCTGTTATGGTAAACATAAAATAGAATAGAGGAAACATAAGATCATATAAAGACCATTTAGGAAGAACAGAATATATTACTTGGACAAAAACACATATCAATAACCATAAATACTATTATCAAGATACATAAGTGAATAAACATTAGAAATAAATCATGGAAATGAATATATAGAATTTTATGAAAATAAAAAGCATATTTTATAATTGAAAAAAAAGATAAACAAATTGGGAATATATAATAACATTACTTACAATAAGAAAATTTAAAAAATCCATAATTATAGGAAATATTATGTGAATAAACCCATTATTCCCATTAATATGTGAATATTTTCATTATGTTAATGTTGAAAAATTTGAGCAAACCTATCCTAAACAAACTAGATTAAAAAAAATCTCATTATATCCACGCTAGAGTATATCATGAAAAATAAATACAATCCAATGCATTTTAAGGATATAAAGGACATCACTTATCATAATTAATAATTTTTTGTTCATCATAAATTCAAATATCATTATACATTTAATAACCAAGGGAAAAATAATGGGTTTCATATAAATTAAAAAAACTAAACTTAAAAAAACACGGGATAAAAAAATATCATTTTACCAAAGTATTTATAACATAATAAAATTTGGATAGATATCAAGGAATATATTTATGGGAGATGAAACATGTTGGAAAATTTTAAGTGAAAATAAAAAGGTATTCCATGATATATTTTAATTTTTTTTATAAAAGAATAAGTACCATTATTTTTGAAAAACATTAGAAATGAAAGATAATAGTTTCAAATAAAATTATTATAAATGTATAAAAATAAAATATCATTGAAAAACCCCATATTTTCAATTTGGAAAACTGAAAATACTCTTAAAACATTTACTCATCAAAATAATAATTTTTAACGAATACTTAAAAATATATAATATTTTTTGAAGTGAATTTTTAAAACAGTATGAAAAACACTAAATTTAAAAAAGTAATGATGTAAATTTATAAAGACATAAATCTAATCAACATTAATGGTATATTATTTTATAATACCTTATATTCTGAAAGGATCTATAACCAATTCAAAAATTTTGAAATAACAATGTCAAAAACCCTGAACGTTAAAAATGAAAAAATATTAATTTACTTAAAATAATTATTTTATAAAAATAACATTGGAAATAAAAACGGTTTCATCATTCACCATAAAATATAAAACGTTTTTAGGAAGTAAAAATATTGACATGGAAGAAAAATCCATTAAAATTAATGGTAATTATTCATAACAAAAATGAATTTTAAAAAAAAATAGTAAAATCAATTGGGAAGAATATTATGGTGTGAAAATATATTTAACAGAAATATAATTTCTTATATATCATAAAATAATCATAGGTTAAAATAGATCAATAATGTATCAAAAAAACACAAAGAAGTATTATTATAAAATAGTGAAGAGAATTGAGTCATGAAAACCCATTATGACAATTGTAATTATTACATCAAAATAAATTAGGATCTTGAAAATCATATAGTTATATAAATAACATGGTTTAAAACTTATATTATTTCCAAATTCAGTATTATGTTATATATACACAATATAAATAATATATATTTTTATATAACATTAAATCATAACTCAATGATGTGATGTTGAGATGAAAACTCTTAAATCCTTTGTATCTTTTGAATTAAAACCATAAATAGACAAGAAACCCGGATTAGGATATTATAAATCATGAGATATAATGAAATAATGATACCAAATATGAATGGTGTAATATTTAAATTATCAAAAATGAATCATGGTGTATATAATAAACATGTCCTACTGGAATGGAATTTGAGATAAAGAAACCCTTACAACTTCGTTATCAATTTAACTGAACTCTATGAAAATAATGGAATAGATAAGTATCTTATATCCCCATTAATTTTAAAAACATTGTAAAATAAATTTATTAGTAATTAATAAAACCTAAAAAATAAGTTATTTTGTATAGTGACCCAGGCCTTTTACATATAACATTTCATGATTTTAAGTGTAATTAATGATCAGAGTAGAAGCCAAAGATCGTTAAATCTAATGTCTTCGAAGACTAGGTACATAAAAAATAAATCAAGGGATAAAAAAAATTATTATTTAATCTCTATATGGAGATACTAACTTCCTTTGAGCCATTACATATACAATGGGTACCATGGGGAACACATGTACAAAGGGATGAGCTGAAAAGCCCAGTAAAGGAATAAACATAAGGATCCATCTTATGCAGAAGAGTTAGGAGGCATGACATAATGATATCCAAATCATGGAACATATGAAATCTTCTCATATAGGATTGAGATTATATAAACATGGAATCATATAAATTTGAAATAATCATAAAACATTTCTTTAGTATGGTTTAAGGATAACATCTACTCTCATTTTCCATTTTAGTATGGGTCAAGGCTAACAGCCAATCCCATTTCACATCGCATCTCATGAGACTTAACTTTACCCAATGCATTGGAGTGCTACATGGGAGAACCATTATCAAAATTTTAATGATTATTCTTGAGACATAAATATTCTTACCAAATAAATATAATTTTCACATAAATAATCATACATAATCAACCATATATAAACATAAGGGTACCCATGGATAGAATTGAGTACCAAAAACATGACATAACTCAAAACAAATGGGAGTATCATGAAAGTGTCAATGAAGGAAAAGGATTTGAAAATAAATGGACTTCTATAGGTTAAAATAGTAATATATCATGGTAAGTGGTGTTAAACATAAGGGACAACATATATGAAATGTATTTCAGTAACAATAGTATTAAAACATTTTTGTACGTTTTAAGAAAAATGCTATAGAGATTTTAATATAGAATCAAAGGAAAAAAATTATATAAAACAATAATTGAACCAATAAGGATTCAATAATAAGAATAATGATTTTATATAGATAATGGTGTCTTAAAATAGAGGATATATTACACTTGAAATTGGGTAAAAATTAGGGAATTTCCCTTAAAAGAGGATTGCTTATCGGAAAGTTCTAAGGAGGGAATCTTTTAAAAACATATATATCCCCAAAAGAGTGTGATGAAAGGGTCTTAATAGATGAATTTTTTAAAACTAAACAGAATTTAGAATATGTACGTAAATAGATAAGATAACTCCAATTTGATATAAATAATGATAAAAAAAACTTGAATGAACAAAAATGGTTCGGGTAGATTTCGTTACGGTTTATTGGCATGGTGTTGGGTTTACCTAAGATGGCTTTATGAGAGATAAAAGTGGTTTCTTATCACATATAAGTCATAATATATTTATGTGGGATGTGTGAAAACATACCCCATCATTTTCTATTATACATAAAAAGGCATAGCATAGAGGACAATCATGATTAAGAGTGAAATAGAGAGGATCTCTTCCGTTAAATTCGTTGGTGTTCTCCAGTTGTTATTCAAGACCGGAATAAACAAATTAGGTTTATGAATTAATAATTTCTGAACTTCTTATGTATTTAATTTGTTCATTATAATCTTTTTATGTTCATTTATAACCATTTTTATTGGTTTAGAGATTCAATTTCATTGTTTGGGCTCGTTTGTTTACTCAGTTTTAATGACCGGTTCACTTATATTCATGTTTGGATAAACATATAAGATTAAATTGGTTTTAGGTAATTTATGTCCTATTCAATTATTTCACATCCAGGATATTACATGGTTTTAAATTTAATTTTTTTATTTTGTGTGAATTTGAATTATTATATAAAAACATAGTGGCAACCGTATTTGTTAATCGGTGGGTTTGACTACAAAGAACATGTTTTGCTTTATACCATTTGTACAAAAGGATTACACAAAAAAAATAGTATAAATTACATATATAATAATATGGTTCAACTATAACTAAAATGGTTTCCTGAACATAATTAAAGATAATAATAGAAATTGATAAACTATTTTCCTTGAATGGGCTAAATTAGAATATCTCGAACGATGCTATCATTTCATTTAAATAAAAGGTAGGGAAAGGAGATAAGATAATTAAATATATAATTAGCATGAAAACTTTATATTTCATTTATGTTACTAGTGTTATCATACTATTTGGGTTATGGGAGTTGAGGAAGGAAACAAAAAGAAAAGAACTTAAAAGAAATGATGGAATTGGAAAGATGAATTTACCTCTTTAGACGTCCTCCTTTGAGAACCTCTTCAGGGGAGAGGTTTCGGTATTTTGAAGAGTTTAAATTATTTTGGAAGTGGTTAGGGTCTTGGGGAGAGATATGGGTAGAATATTAGCAGGGAACAAGCCTTTAGAAGAGTGAATAGAAGAGGGAGTGAGGGGGGGTTTATAGTGGAGGAGAGGACGATTTTTATAATTTTTTAATGATTAGTTTATTATTTCTTCACAAGATAAGAACTATAATGTATTCCACGAACACGAATTGTAGTAATTGCATTTGAGAACGAGATTTTGGTGCTTACATCACTTGGGATTCCAGGAATAGTGGTTTTTTTCTGTAGTGTATTTATATGGTAAGTTAATGTATTTTACTATTCACTAAAAATTCATGTATTTCAGCAAAATCTCAAAAATTCACCCTAACCATTTTCAATGTGTAGAATCCAAAAATTAATTCCATTTTTCAAAAATAATTTCCAAAATCTTATTATTTTAATATTTAATTAAAATAACAATTTATTATCAAAACCCATTCGTTTACTTACTCTAAAATATAGGTACATCGTACATTCTAATTGAATATTATTTATATATTATCATAGGTAAGGTTAATAATTATTAGTGTATATCACTATTCATAAGGTTATGTTACCATTTATAAGGGTATGTTACTATTCACAAAAATTATGTTTTTATTATCAGACTCCGAACAACTTAATAATTGCAATCGTGTGTGTCAGATTTTCAAAAATCCAAACACAGAAGTGAAAAACATATGTTTAAATATTACATAGAACATATTCGTTCATTATATTTTTATTTAATGACATATTTATAAGAAATTAATTTCCTTTGAAAGACATTGGGTCATCACCTTGTGAAAAATTAAAAATGTGTCTCATGAATTTAAAAACGAGATAGAGAAACACTTTTCTTATTTCCACTCTTAGTAGAATGCATACTAGAATCTTGTAAAATAAAAATAACTATATGAATATTATATTTTATGGCTATATTCACAATAATAAATATTTATATTTTTCATTTATAGTCATTATATACATGTATATTAGTTATATTTTGACTATTTTCTTAGATTAGGTGTTCACAGTTTTGATTGTTTATTGTACTTTCATAAGAGAGGTGTTAGTGTATGTTCTTCTTATAAAGTTCAGAATAAATGGATATTTTATTTTACTATAATTTAATAATTATAATTACTTATTAATTATGTATTTCCTTTTAGAAAAAACTGAATCTTTATTTTAGAAGATGAAATCATCAATGAATATCATTCAGTGACTTTCAACCTATGAAATGTGTTTCTTAGTTATTTTTTTTAAAAAATTTGTTTAATTTCAATAACAAATTAAAATATTATTTAAATAACTATATCATATTATACTATAAATAAGGTTTTAATTACCATATATGTTATAATTATTTATATTTTTCATGTAGGTGATCAAACCAGCCCAATCTTGAACATGCTATAATTCGTTTTGTGAGTATGTTTAATCATTTAATTATTTTAACCTAATAACAATTTAAAATATTTATGATAATTTTTTTAATTATTTTACTATTTTGAAACTTTTTTTTTGATTTTTAGATAAATAAATTAAAATTATATGAAAAATTAAATAAAATTGTTCTTCATGGAGGTGGTAATCTATGCACACTCACTAATGACAATTCTTGTATTTTAAAATAGATTGGAGAGAATAAATAATGGTTTCAACATTATTATAATAACATCATAACACTATAATGATTTTAAGGTTTATATTATAATATGGTTATGGATGGGTTATAATAGAAATAATTAAAAATAAATGTTCTAAAAGATGTGGCACCTTCATTGAGATCTTAAAAATCCTTTTGATGAAGGCCTTGTATTTCAGGGAATTAAGTTAATTTGTTTTAGAAAAGAGGATAAAAGGCATGGAATGGAATGAAATGAAATTATATTTGGGTAGTTTTTTAGTAAATTTCTCAGTAGTATTGTATTATTGAAATTGTGGACGTAATCTACCAATTTTAAGTAATGAATAGTGACATTTCCACGAAAAGGAATCGTAGGTAAGGGGTAAAAATCAAAAGCGTTGAATTTTTGGTCAGTAAGGTGAGGTAAGGATGGTTGGACATGTTGTTAAAAATTAAAAAATAAAAAATCTAAATGTTCTAAAGGTCATGTTAATTTTGAAATATTCAATCCCCCTAAGATTAGTCATCTGAACACTTATAAAATATAATTATATTTTAATAATTTAAAATATATTATTACTAAAAATATATGTCAAACATATTATAAAATTTCAACATGATGAATCTGGATTGGGTCCCCATTTTTTCTAATTCAATTACTAAATTGGAGACGATTAACATTTACATCAAAACATATTATATGTAGAAAAAATTCTTGTTTTGAATAATTTCATTTTAATCATTGACTGTTATAAGTATTATATAAACATAAAGTACAACATATTAAAGAAATTAGACCAGCTAATTTAAAATTTAAAATTATATTTAATTTTTTTAAATTGATAATATGTAAGTCTTAAATACTAATATACAATTTATTTTAAACAATTTTTTGCAAAAATTATTGCTTATTATTTAAAATATCGAATATAGTTTTGTTATTTAAAAAATAAAATTTAAAATATATGAGGTTACATAAAAGATGAATAGTTGGTAAAGAAAATTTTTCATATGTTTTAGGTTATACATTTATTCAAGTTCTCTTACAAAAGACATGAGATTTTCAAAAAAATGTATTTTTCACCGTTCACCAAAAAATAATTTATTTATGAAAAAACCAATTATGGTTGAAACCCCATTGGGAATAGGTAAACACAAAATAAGTATGGTTTTATGATTGTTGTAATAATGTTGAGGAAAAACTATTACACCAGTCACACTATAGTAGTGGTGGGTATTATTTCATCCCAGGTACTATATTAGTATTATCCACTATAGGGGTCTTTAGACCAAAAAAGTTTATCGATGTCTTGATTTAGTGCTTAAAATACCAATAACCTTTTAATAATGATGTAATGAACCAACATTTCAGAGAATATGGGACATAATGTATTGATATTTAATTCCCCCTTTTCTTATGGGTAATGTAATGGGTCTCCTCTACCGATAAAAAATAGGTCCTTTTTTAGTAAAATATAGGGTTAGCACTCAACTATAAAAAACAATTATTTTAGAACAACTGATAAAATCCATAATATGATAATATGAACTTGATAAATCCAAAAATTTGGTAAATTTTTTGATATTCAAATCTTGAAAATGATAAAATTGTCATTAAAATAAAATCATAAAATATATTGAAAATATTTTTTTAGGGATTCACGTTTTGGTATATTTAATTTTCTTATACAATTATTGATATTTATAAATATATAAAACAAAAAAAATTCAATATTAGAGAATAAATTATAATCATATAAATATATTTTATTAGTTTCATAATTGTACTAATTATGTTCAACTATTAAGATGACTTTTATTTTGTTTTTTTCTTTTACAGAAATATATATATATATATATATATATATATTCATTTATAAATATATCATAATAATAATACCACTATTTACGCCTTAAAAGTATATGTCTATCATAAAATTTTATATATTGGTTTAGTATTTCGTGTTGTGTGTGGAGAAAACCATAGAACACATTATTTATTTATAGAGAAAACCTACGGTTGTCGTAGTTATGGAATTAAAAACTAGTTTCATTAAAGTAATGTATTTATTCTTGTTTGTGGTAATTCTCATGGGATTTTATTTTGTTTATCTGTAGTTTATTTTTTTCTATTAAGTTTTGTCAAATTACATTCATGTATTGGAATTGGATTTTATCTTATGGTGTTTCATGGTGAATGGTATCTCTTATCGTAGAAATTCTATTTTGAGGGAATGCATTCCATTTCAAGCATTGTACACCCTTGGTTCTATTTTTGAACCCATGTCCTATTGGATTTGAGTTTCATGGGTTATCCCACATTTTATTATTCATCCAAGATGGGAACCATTGGAGTGGTTTGTGACATGTATTTCCACAATAATTAATCTTCTCTAACAACTTTTTAAAATCATAAATCTTTACTTCAAATATCATACTCATGTCCTACGTATGATATCCAACATAGTTTAAAGTCATACTCTTATTATATGATCTATTAACTATAGTGTTGTCAAAATCACTATCTTTATATAGTTCATCCATATGTTTTTATCCGAGATTCAAAACATCGATATATTCCATGGGAGATCAATTTTTTTCAATTCTTGTGGAAAAATTATAACTGGATTAAAATATATATAAACATGGAAATATGATTTGTAAAGATTCATTTTGTATCTATTTATGACATGATTAACTTTTTATCATCATCCTCTCATTATTTTATTCATAAGATTAGAATTCAACTATTTTTTATTCATATTAATCATTTTTTCATTAATGGTATTCTTTTTTAACCATAAACAGGTAAAAATATGGTTAAAATTATAGTATTATTAACTAATTCATATTCATCCTACTTGATTCCATAAAAATCATTTACACTCACCCTAATTAGAAATATTTTTAATTTTGTCGAGTGTTCAGCATTTTTAACATTTCTCTATAAAATTCATTTTATTTTTAGTTTTCATTCATTTCATATGTAATTATTTATAACATTAGGATTTCTTATTTAAAATGTTTTTTTCACATTCTCTTATTGCAAATTCACGCATTTGGTATATTATTTTTTAAACTCTCTTTAAATATATTAAAATTTATAATTTTAAATATCACATAATTTGATAAAAACAGTATAGTCAAATATTATTTTAGTAACTATTTTTTGAATTTGTATTTTTTTTAAAGAACCAAATATATTTTCTGTGTAAAATAGAAATATTATCAAAATTTAATACAATATTTTAATTTCAAAATATTATTGAATATGAAATAATTTTAGTGTGATGTAATTTATATTGAATTTTATAAATTAGTTTTTTAAGGTATGAGATGTAGAAAATAATGTATTAACATAATGCAACATAGATCAAACACACTAGTTTTCATTTAAAATATCATGAACATTTTAATATAAAAATATTAAATCTTTATCAACATAATAATATAAAATAATCCATAAATGTTGGATATATTTTCTTTTCATGAATAAATATATTTTTATAAAAAAATCATATATATATTTACACACACACAAACACAGATAAAAACGTAATATATAGAAAAAAAATGTCTATGTGTGTATAAATATATAAATTAATATTAATATTAATTTAAACATGCACATATATATATATATATCAGGGATAGAGAAATATGTTTCATCAAGGAATAAAAGTTACTGAATATCAACAAATACTTGAAGAAATTATTTTGAAAATCAAAAACACCCCATCATGATCTGATGAGATATCATAAAAGTATATGTTTTAAATTAAATTTTTTCTATTCTCAATGTGGAATTGTCCACGAAATTATATGGGGTTTTAGTACACTATAATTTCCATGAAGTATTGATTGGAATGGTATATGTGTAGGGTAGTCTGGTATTATTTTAAAATATAGTAATAGATTTATTAGCGCAAAATAAAAAGCGATGATAAGAGTCATTTGAAAGCACAATTTTTGTATGTACTACTAATTTAATATATCAACAGTGTTATTTTTATCACTAATATTTTTTGAACATTAACATAATTAAAAGTAACAAAAATAATTTCTAGATTATAGTTAATGAGTTTTGGAAAGAAAGAGTTATTCTTACATTGATTGAGTAAAATCATAAACAACCATTTTCAACACTAGTTTTAGTGTTGATATATGTAGATTTATTGTAACAAAAATTCAAAATTATTAAATCTAAAAAATATAAAAATTAAAGGTTAATTAAAATATTAATATAATATTAAATATATTAAAAAATTATTAGTTAGTAATTATATTTTTTTAAACTATTTTTTATTGAAATTATACTAATTATATAAATGTGTGAATGTTTAAGTATATATTATTTACACTATTATAAATATAAAAAAATATTATAATTTATAATTTAATTTAAAATATTAACAATAAATTACCAAATATATGAATTCATATTATATTAATTGAATATTTAATATTAAAAAATGTCAATTTTATTTATATATTTATAATAATTGGCATGAAATTATTAAATAGAAATTTTTCGGGTCAATTCAAATTTATTATGAAAACGACAAAAATTGTTAGAGAAGTATTTTCATATGAGGAAACCATCCCTCAATCAAGGAATGAAAAACTTCAAAATTAACTATCCAAAGCCCATATAATATGAGATGTTGTTTATGGTTATCTTTATTCAAGGAAATTCTTATTGGATAGTTAGAATGAGATGAAAGAATCTTATTTTGATAAGCACTCTCACTCCCTTTTCGTTGTATATATCATCCAATTTTCAGTATTTTATAAAGATGACCTAAGTTTGTTTTATAAATTAAATTCCCAATCAATAAAATATTGTCACTATTATGAGACACAACAACCTTGTAGGACAATACAACATGCTAACCTCCATTTGGTTCTTGAATTTCCTTGACAAGGAAAATTTCAATCATCATATCATTATTCTCAACATCCTCCAAATTTTTATCATCTATTAGAGTTCCATAAGTTTTCATGGTTGGAACGTAGAACAAAATATTGTTTCTCACTAGGGAACCCATGTAATACCCACCATCTCAAAAAAATTGAAAAACTATTCTTGAATTATGATGAAAGGAGTATCTATCCTATATTTTCCCCTTTTATGATTCCATGTAGACACCAATACCCACGTTTAAAATAATAGTTTTATTTTTTGTCATATTCTATAAATATATGGGAAAATTCATATCTAGATACCATTTCACAGAACAACCATGAGTTATTCCACACTATGCTTGGTTATTAGACTCTAATTTGGTTCATGTACAAATTCATTATTTATCCCAAAGCTAAAAATCTCAATTGGTTAATTAATAGGTCGTATTGTTTAAATTTCATGGTCTGTAGCTTCGCCTTTAGACAATTCAACTTTATGATTTTTGATAGGGGCCTAAGGTTCCTTGACTATAATAATCAGATTATAAACAACTCTAGTCACAAAACCCTCCTCTTGTAGCAACCCATAAGATTCATATAGCAATGAGGTAGATCTATCATCATACTTTCCCAATTTTAATTCCACTGAGTCCCTAGATCCAACCATTATGTTTCCTGAATCATATGTTTACCTTCTATCAGTTAATGGAGAATCCAATAGATTTGATACAGATTTCCTTTCTAGATAAGTCTCTGAAGGGACATCCCTACCATTATTTGGTACACAACTACACCAAGAATTTTTTTCCCATAAATTAAATTTTTTAAATAAGAATCATTTTTCATTTTAAATTATTTGAAAAAATCATATTGTTCACCTTACAAAATTCATGAAAAACATACCTTTGTACCATTATTTCCCAATTAGTTTGACCGCCAATAAAATTAACATCATTAGGATTTTCATAAACTCCCTTACTATAAGATTCTATAATGTAATCACCAACATGAAATGTATCACTACATCTATAAAAGATAAACCCATAATTGAAAAGGCATCTTGGAATAGAGTCTATGAACTACACATGCTTAGTCCATATTAATTGAATACCACATGTAGCCACATGAGCCTTTCCGACTTAAACATGTCAGGATTCCATGTTGGGAGGAAAAATTAAAGAATCAAAATCTGGTCCCTTATTCATAGAGGACAACCACTATCCCACTGATAATAGAGCCATGTTCAGGGTATTTGATTTCAACAAATAGTATGTTTGACATACCAAAAATGTGTAGCATTATTATTTGAATCCTTAACACCATAAAAACATCAGTAATTCCTTCCATTCCTATAACTAATATCATGATCATTACCCATTTGAAAATCATAGACAACTATGTAAAAAATAGATATTTTTTAAAATATTGGGTTAAGATTATATTTAAACAACAAGTCCCAAAGGAAATATTCTTACGGCATGCCTCCTTTGAGTTCCCCATAGGGTTGTAATAAAAAAAATTGAGATGCATCCCAAACTCCACATTATGATCAATATCAATATTCGGGTTATGAGGATAACCATTTCAATAAAGGTTTTACTAAGATCCACCTATTCTAATATTATTGTAATATTATAAAACCAACCTTGATCTATGCCTTTGTTCTTGTGGATACAGACTCTAATTGCTTTAGATATTTTATTAAAAGTATTTAGATTTCATATTATCTAGTTTATAAAATGGAAATTCGAACATACCTATGAAAATTCATTCATAGAATTAGATGAGTTAATGTCTTGAGACCATTCATGAAGGTGATATGATATAATATTCAATAATAGTAAACTAGTGCTCTATCTATGCATTCAGGAGTCATTTAAAGGTAATACATAGGTAAAAACAACATGGCCGTGAGAGACACACCACCAATATGATAACCCAAAAATTATTTAATCCCTATTAACAAAATCCTCTAGCCATCATATTTGTCACCTTTAGGGTGGATGATTCTCACAGTGAGGAAATTATTTCCCATATCTTGCCTCTATGAAATTGGAATGAGATTATCCTCTACATGATCTAATGATCATTATGGGAATGCTTTTTAGTCGAGGATTCCTTTAATAATTATCGGGAATATATTCCTTTATTAAACATTAATTCATGAAGCTCTCTAGATAAATCGTTCTGATGAAAAATTCATTCTCAAGTCCTCATGTCAGCCTATATGGTTCAATGAACTACCTGGGATATCCCTCTAGTAAACATATTAAAACCCAAGAAATATATAATTAATAAGACTGTGTTTGAAACCAACCAACAATATATTTCTCCATTTTGAACTACCAAACTCACCAAGTCCCTCCCTATAGTTCTAAACTCATTTTTCATTATATTGAAGAATAAATATTTAATACTATAAAAAAATTTGTATGGATAACTATATGTAAATTTATAGATTTTTTATTTTCAATACATTGTTTATAAAATGTAAATAAAAAAATAATAATCAATTGAATACAAAATAATACGTGTTAATTTTAAAAAATATAAATGGAATATTTAATAATATAAATTTTTTAATATATTATATTAAATTTTATGATTAATTTTAAAAAATTTAAAAATAAAATTATTTGTTTTTTATTAAATTTATATATATATAAATATTCTAGTATATTGATGTTTATGTATATATATATTATTTTTATATAAAATATAAATAAGTACTGTATTTTCAATCATTAATTATTAAATTTGTTTTTCTATTATTTATTATATTTAAAAAATATTATTATATGTGTAAAGGAATTAATATTTTATAAAATATATACATATATATATATATAATTAAATAATTTTATACTTAAAAAATATATAATTAATCAAATTTGTAATTATCTAAGGAATTGGTGATCTAGTCCAACGAAATTGAAAATTTATGAAATAAAAACATATTCACCTGAAATTTGGGGTTGAATGTTAAAGAAAGTGGTACCAAAACCTCTATCACAAAATTAGTAAGAGTACATGAAATAATCCATCAAAATCAAACATCAATTTCTTCTCCACTTCAGTTATAGTCAATACCTACCACATGGAATTCAGCTTCAAATTATTTTCTAGTTTCATACCATGAGTTGTCCTAGTCCTATTCTGAGTAAGTTTCCTTCTATGGATCAAATTCCCCAAAAAATATCTAGGAATACACATTTTCCTTAAAAGGCCTCTAATAAACATTTATCATAGTCACCTCCATGGAGGATGAGATTTTATCTTTCTGTGGTTCATGAAAAACAACTTTTTGTTCACACAATTTGTGGAAAAAAGATTCAGGAGCTTATTCCTTTGTTGACTTATAATCAACATTTCCATATATTACTATAGATATATTAATCCTAGTACTAGGTTTAACAATCAAATAATTTTTTCTAATACCATAAAAAAATTGACAATATATGAATATATAGAAAATATTAATTAATATCAATAAGACTTAGTGATGGTTAATCCATATATGACACTCCATATCTCCCTATCATTTTTTCATGAATATATGTCTCCCTATTTATATATGTTTTAATAATGTATGGATTTCAAAAATAGTTACCACATTTTTCTCTATTATACTCAAATACACCAACTTTAGATACAACATCAGACATTACCTGAATTAGGAACAATATGGGCCAGGATATCTCTCTGCACAAGTGAAGAATATGTTGATTATGTCAGTATCATCTAAATTTATTTCCCTCAAAATATAAAGAATTATTTAATAGTTAGATTTGTCCAAACATGTTTTTATTCAAATATTAGATCTTTTTAAGGTTAATGATCATCCATCAGAGTATTTAGGATCTATAAAATGGGTTTTCCCCATAGATTGTCATAATAAATGAAATTTCACATCCATTAAATAGGGGTATCTAGAAACAATCCTAAAAGGTGCTCTATTTCCCTTGTAAACTCTAATTGGGAAGTGATTTAGTGTAGTTATAAACTTGATAAATTAATAATTGTAAAATTAATGGAAGATACATTGGGTATCACATCATGGTTGGTTATAGAACATTTTTTTGGATTTAAAATGTTTTTGAACATTTTTAACTTTTTTATTTTAAGTATTTTTAAATAAATAATGCTATTTTTGGAATATCACAATGAAAAAGGGATCAGATGGACTTTTATGACCAATAGAAAACTCCTCAATCTTATAGATGATGAGATCTAGTCCACTTATTCGGCCATGTGTGATATGATTAAAAATATTAAATCTTGAAAAGAAATTCCTTTAAAATAAACCTATCAAACCACATATAAGAGATATGATGCAGTATCTAAATGGTTTCTAAAGTTTCTTTAAATATGAATCTTCATTGGTTTGTAAATCAATTAAAAAAATTCCCATGAACTACAATAATTCAATAAAATTGAGAATCATATAAAAATATTTCATCAAGAATCAATGTAATGTTTTTGGTGTGTAAAATAAATAATATCATTATTATCATATTTAAAATTATTTTTTCAGGGGTACTCTCAATAACGTAATTATATTGAGTATCAGTCCAACATTATATCCTTTATAGGACTTGGCAGAAACCCATAGTATTCTTGATTTTTTAGGACAAATCCACTTTTATAGAGAGTGACAATATAAAATTATTTGATGAGATCCATCTACTAACAACCAAAGTAAAGGATATATCCATTACAAACTGATATATCCCGAAAAAATCATAAGATTATATTTCATACACATGGATATAGTAATGATCAATAACAAGATGAAGGGGGATAAAGTAAATGGTAATAACATCAAAAAGCAGAAGAACATAATTTACAAGCTACATAAAACTCTCAAGGTGGAATATTTTCTCTCAACTCAAATTTACACAATATTTGAGAATGTGATGGTTCATGTTTCCTACCAATGAAAAAAATGGGAGAATTATGATATCAAGTGTCGTGGGAATATAATCAATTGTTTATCAAATTACTTATTTGAGACAACTTAATATCTTTTAAATATAAGTTGATATGTGATTAATTGTAGTGGTAGTACATTATCAAGGATACAGAAAGGAAAAAAATTCTAGTTAGAAATTTTCTTTCATAAAAAATGATCGATAGTATATCTAAAAATGAGTATTCTATAAAATAAAATTCATCTTACAGAACCTTCTGAATAACTGGATATACATAGATGACGGTATTATTTTCACATACATCATTGATAATCTCTCCCATTTTTAGAGGGATGTAAAACACTCTTTGAATCCCAAGAAGGATGAAAAATTCCTCATTGATTTAATCAAATATTAAAAAAATTAATGAGGAATATAAAAATAAATATGTGTTAAATGATACTAAATTGATAAAACCATGGTTCTCAAGGTGGGGGAGTAGATCCATACATGTCCTCAAATTAAAAAAAAGGTTCAAAGAATCCACTAAATGTAAATGAATAATTAAATAAAATGAAATGGGTACAATAATTTTTTGGTAAGCCAAGGCTTTTAAGACAAGAATTTATTCTCCATAAGAATAATTATAGAAACAATTCATTAAAATGGAAATTTATAAGAACGGTTCATTTGTATGATGTACTATTCAAATGGCATGAAATATTTATTTCTATATACATGACAGTGAATTTTTATTTAATGCATAATCATGTAGGTCACATTTATTTAAAGATAAATCATCACATGGTAATAGTGGAATTATTAAAAATAATGTATAAAAATGATAATTAATGTGTGACATGAATGTAGAAAAAAATCGTAAAGAAACTGTTTCCAACAACAAAAAGAAAATGAAATTCTTCTTATATAATACCTTGTTATTTTCATTCTACAATCATCATAGGTATGAAAATGTATTTTGTACCTTTAATTGTAGATTATTCTATATTTTTTTAGGAATGTCATTTACATACTAAATATGTATCTATAAATAAATATAGTATCTATAAATATGAGTTTGAAAAACTAAGGTGTAATATAATTAAATTTTTCAGATTTAAAAGCATGGATGATTACTATATTTTTCATTGTTTTAATCCCAAAGAATAACACATGACGTTAAATCACCCTATAAAAATTATAAAAATCGTTCTTCTAAGAGAAAGAATTTAACATTAATTGAAATTTTTAATTTTTGATGTCTATCGTGAAATTCTCAAAAAAATTTGGGGATAGGAAATATTAACAATGTGTCAATTAATAATTTTATTTCCCATAAAATGGAATTATGTAACTACATATGAATTATGGAAGCATAGGAAACCAATCCAAAATTATTTAAGGATGCATATTGTCATGAAATTTTAAGAGTACCTAAACCTAAATAAAAAATGGGTAAAATATATAATGATAGTTTATTTATAATATTTTTATAAAATTTATAAGATTCATGATTCGTGGTTTTAAAATAAATTAATTTTGTAACTATTAATATAGTTTTCATTTCAATAGATTTAATTTTTGATGACACTATATATTCCTATTTACCTAATAATGTGAAAACTGAGTAATCTGGCACCAATAAAATAGTATATCCAGAATATATGCTCAAGGATGTTTTTAGAAGTAAACAACTTTGGATACCCAATATAAATGTATCATATTAATGTATGTACTTTTTATAGGGATCTGGTGATAATATTCTCACAATAAACATAGTTTTTATCAACATATATTCAGATACAAAAATCCTACAAATAAGATATCATCTTTTGATGCATCTCTTTGGTAGGATACTATAAATATTGAAATAAAATATATAAATTACCATAATAAATTGATATTATTTTATCATAATGAAGCTTCACATCCAATTATTCAAAAGTGGGTATTTATAAAAAAACTTAATTATATAATTGAAAAATATAAATACATATTAGTAGCCAGGCGATTTATTCAGATGGATAGAAATGATTATCAAAACACATATACTCTCATGGCTTGTACTATATAAATTATAATTCATATCCCTTTATATTACATTTATTATTTATAAATTCATTATATATATATTAAGAAAACGTTCTTAAATCATGAATTAAATATTTAAAAATATATGGAAATACAAGAATGATTCGTAGTACCAATTAAGAAATCAATGATTAAAAATTGGTATGGTCCCTATATGGTTAAAAAAATTAACCAAAATAATTGAATTCATAATTTCATTACATAATATAATAAAACTGTTTGGAAGTTAACCAAAAAAAATAAATGTGTTTATAATATGTTCCATAATAACCATGGTGTTTTTAGAATATTATATATTGATTAAATCCTAATATCTGGAACTGATATGAATCAAATAAATGTGGATAAATCTATTTTTTATATAATAAATGATATTATATATTTATAAAAAGATAATATTATTTTGAGAATAAAATTTGGTAAAAATAAAAATTTCATTCTCATTTTTCAATCTAATTATATTGAAAAAAAATTTAGTGAGTTTTGAACAATTTAATTGTTCACCTGTTTATACCCTACATGCTTTTGAGATTATGATGCTACCGATATAGTTATTTAAGTTTCTCTATTGGAATATAATTGAATTATCTTTTGAATAATGTATTCCATGACATGCAAAGTACATTAGATTGTATATTATGATTGAAACTTGAGTAGGTCTATCAGTAAAGTTGGTTATACAGAATGGGATGTTGTTTAAATAGTACAAAAGTATCGAAATGGTTCCATGGATTACTGTATGTGTTCATGTAGATACCCAAGGTAATTGGAAGGGTTTTATATTTAGATATGTATTACTAATATGGAGGATAACTCTTCTAAAAGTGGTTGTCTTTTGACACATAGAGGTGGACTATTATCTTTAGATTAACAAAACATACGTATAAAAAGAACCCTCAATGGATTATTAGAATGGTTATATAAAAATTATTAGAAATTAATTAGGATGAATTAGACATCCTTAAATAGCTCTATAATTATTACTTTTGTCAACATCTTCAGTTCTTGTACATTGTTATAGTCATGAAGCATTGTATAGGACATACAATAATAATTATAACTGAAAATCATGACACATTAGTATCATATATAGTTATAAGAAGAAGTTGAAACAAGATGGTATCATAATGTTATACTTTTTGGATTGAGCCTGAAATTGGTAGACCCGTGAATAAGGGTACTTGCAATGGAGTTTGTTTATAAAAAAATACTCAGGGATGTGTTTAAATACCATGTTAAAAATTATCTAATTATGGGACCTTAACATAAAATTTAAAAACATAAAATGTATAATTTATATATTGGATGTTTTATGTTATATGTGATGTACACATAAATGTTAGAGTAAATCTCTAGAAAATTGTGTTTGATGCTTATGAGGAAAAGGAGGTTCAGTTGAGAATGCATAATGAACCAATAATTTCAAACAAGTGTTGAAACATGGGAGCACATTTTCATTCATCAATGTCAATTTAGGAGCGGGGATTCTAAAAATGTATTATGACTATGGATCCCAATATTTAATGAAATTATAAATATCAATGGTCCATAATTGTTTCTAATAGTATATGAAGAGAAAAGGAATATAAATTGGCTTGTGTAGCATGAAACTGGTTAATAATAAGAGATACATGTTCAAGTTAGTTTCCACCTATTACATTATATAACATTAATTTTTTTAACATATAATGGCTTGAATCGAGAGATGCCTCTATTTATGTAGGATCATTCTAGTAGTATAATATTTTTTATATTAAAAATATTATTCTAAATATTTTAAAATTGTGGGGATTTCTTGATTATTAATGTTTACCAATGAATTTAAATTTATATACATTATGTTTTTTAATCGGGGAAGGTTATTTTTGGAGTCCCACATTAAAATTTATGTTGGAATGGATATGATCCTCCACTAATGAAAACATAATCTATCTATAGAGTAAAATATATTCCACTTACTTTATCATTTTTTATATAAATGATTGGTTAATTCAAAAGAAACTCATTCTAGGAATATCAACTTCCCAATTACAATTATTATGATGAATTATTCTAGTGGGTTTTTGAATACCATTAAAATAGTGTCCAAATTGGATAGTAAAATCAATTCTATCCATTCCCATGATCTCCAATCATTTCATTAATAAAATATTCCACAAAACAACCATCAATAATAATCAAATAATTTTTTTAGTGTGAAATAATACAATCCTTTTATTAATCACTTATTTCTATAGCTTATTCATGGGATACACTACACATATTAATTATATAAAATATTGAACCTCAATTACATCCAAAAGATATTTCACCATTATCCCATAGTACTGGTGATTTAGTTGGGATAATCTAATATAAATTTTAGGTACAACATAACATTCCTCAGCCAACTCCATATACAACCTACCAAAGTAAGGGTTTTATGAATTACACATCAATATAAACCCAACACATTAATGGAATATCTTCACTGATTGTGGATTACGTCACATAAAATTCATACCAAAAGGGTACGGATACAAACACATTGTTCTCTCCTTATATGACTTCAAAAGGAACTTTTGAGTTCTCAAATCCATAGAATTTAAGGAAGTTAAATTGTATAATCATGTTTAGGATCCCTATTTTAATATTTTTATATTTAAAAATAATTATGTGTAATTCTTGTTGGGGATTGTAGGAATTAATCAAATTTCATTTCCCTCACTAATTCACTTTGATATTTCATCAAGAGTCTATATTTACATTAAAATATATAATGTAACTTAGGATTCATGGTTTCGGACTTTTTCATAAGTCCTCGTTGAAGTGGAAATCAATTACACTTTTATATATTTGGTATTACTATCCACGAAATATTATCTTTGACTTTGTAAATATAATATGAAATTATAACATTATTCTTCTCTAAAAATATGCTAATTTTCCAAAAAAAATCATAAATGTAAAATAAAATTTATCTAATTATTTTTTCTCAAATGGGATAAATTCAATAATTCTTTATGTTCTTAATACATTATAATTAAAAAAATAATAATTTCATTATACCTCTTTACGTGTACCATAGTGGTTAGGTCCATTTTCAGTCTTCAGTGAATGTGGGGGGTTCATCCTTGTTATTGTGTTTCAGCATAGTAATTTTACTATAATTGATTTTAATCCAATTGTTGTTCCTAGAAGTACCTTGAGGAATTATTTTACCCAATTAGATTATCAAAAAACAATCAAGACTTGAGACTTGATATACATTTTGGGGAATTAGCTGTTCTAGGATTAAAAAAATGTATATTCGTATGAGTGGGGTTTTATTAAAATAAATTATTATTTTTTATTACATTATGTTTTACATGGGGTTGACAGAAAATTAGTAGTTGAGGAAATTTGGGATATCAATATCCATATCTTTATGCTTTATAAAATTCAAAATAACCTAAAATATAATTAATTTTAAATCATATTAATCTTAATATGACATATTATATATTGAAATTCTCATTTAATTATCTAACCCTATTCAAATACACAATTTAAAATTAAAATAATGAAAAATAATTTATAAATATATATTATATATTTATAAAATTAAATCAATTTATTTTATAAATTTATTATCATTTATATATATATGTGTGTATTATCAATAATAATTAATTTAGTTTAGTTTTAGTTTATATTCCAAATAATACTGAAACAAAAATCCATAAATTTAATTTAATTATTTTATCATCAGTCAAATATATATTTCCAAATAATTAATAACGACTACATGAAACACCTTTGAATATAAAGTATTATAAATGAACTAACATAATTCAACCCAAATATTAAATAATTTTTAAAATTTATATTAGTCATATCAACAGTGTACCCATATTTAATCAACTAAAGTAGCATTGGTAATGTTAGCTATGTTTCTTCAATTTTTAATAAATCATTATATTAATAAAATTCAATAAAAGTATTCAAAATGGGTTCAAATTTATTGATGCATAATGAATTATGATACTTTTCTATATTTTTGAACCTAATTAAATCACAATTAAAATGAATTTGGATGAAAATATTAGTATCAATTAATAAAAAATTTAAGCATTATACATTAAATATTTATACTTATTCAAATAAATATTTTTCTGCCATTTTTTAAAAAATATAGTGCATATGTTGATAATGTGAAGAATATTCTTTATTGATTGATTAATGATGTACTGTTAATTTTGATGGATAAAAATAAAATTCAAAAAAATTAAAAATAAAATAAAAAATCACGACGTTATTGAAAATTAAAAAAAAGATAAAATATTAAACATACAAGTGAATTTTTATGTATATAAACAATAGAAATATAGAAAAATTTGCACATATTAAGGGTTGTTTAAAATATTATATATGAAGTTTTATTTTAATATATTTTATATCGATTTTAGTTAAAATATATTATATATTGATTGAAGGATGATATTATTTAGAAATTTTGATTAGAAGTTTATATTTTTTTATGACAATGTTTTTTTTTTGAAATTATTAAAACATTGTTTGGTTCGATATTGTTTCATAAATATTTTTATTTAATTTTTATAATTCCAATACTAAATAGGGTTGTAATATTTTTTATGCGTATATTATGAGGAATATTTCTATGTTTAAAGGATGCTTATAATAGTATTAAAGGGAATACTAAATTATGACAATTAATATATTATTAATATATGGTATTAATAATTTCATTGAATTTTTATTTGAACATTTTTTGGATAGGTTATTCCTCATGTGTACTTATCATTGATATTTATTATATAATTCCTTGAAGAATGTTTGAAATAAATATTTCCATTTGACTTTTGACTCTTTAAAAACTCCATAGAAAATAGATAAAGGTACAAGATATAACTTTTATGGAATTCATAATTTGATTCATTCAAAGAGATACAACATTAAAACAATTTTTTAGGATTTTTTAAAAAATGAAATAATATATTTCAAAAAAATAATTGAATGAATTTCCATTCATATACAGGAACTTTTTTTAAGACTTATATCCTATTCATGTGGTTTTTATATTTGTCTAGAGGTTATCTATATTTCAATGTAACGCATAAAGTGGTTATACCACCCTTAAAGCGTAGTATTTGTAATGACCTAACCTTAGAAGCCCAGAGTTGGTGCATTATTTCGTATCATTAGCATGATCACAAAAGATCAAGTCTCGAAAGACCGATTAGTTTAGTAGCCTTGGAAGTACTAGATAAATTCATAAGGTTTAAATTACATCATAAAATGGAAAACTACAATAAAATTGTTTTCATAGACGACACTAAGATCCCATAGACTATCCCAGTAGGTCAATCATAATATACTTCTTCACATCCTTGAAAAATAAAACCTTGAAAGGGGTGAGCTCAGATGCTCAGTAAGGATAACAATATAGTGGAAGCTTTCATTAATAAGCATAAACATTTAATTCAATGTATAAAACTAAAACAAAATCCTTTTAAACATGAACATCAGTATAATATTTAAAAGATAAAAATAAAATAATTCCATTTACTTATTCACATGTATATTATACTAGTCAAATAATCACATGAAATATCAATATACACTTTCATAATGATGGAATGCATAATTCCAGACTTTCATAACCACATAGTCAAGGCCCTATGCCAAGACTAGAGATAATATTTTGTAAAGTCCATGTGGCCAGACATAAGTTTTTCTCATAATCCATACTGATGTATCGAGGAGCTATAGCAGGCTCCACCAGTCACTTACTAAGTCCAATGTATTCCTCATATGAAAAGTTTTAAATATAACATTAACATTCATATTAAAACTAGCATACAAAATGTCAATAATTTATCCATAAACAATGAATGGTGTAAAAATAACACATTCACAGTCACACATATCACAAAACCTTCAATACAATATGGATGTTTTGTATTATAATAAGTCAACTTCAAATAAGCTTAAAATCCATCAATGGATGTTGAAATAGATGAAATCAAAACATTTTTTAGAGAAATAACTCTTTATTTTTTAAAATTATTGAAGAAAAAATTTATTTTGAAAATATTCATATAAGATTTTAAGGGAATCTTTGATGTTATTATAACGATGAAAAATGGTCTCACCCGCTGTATAAGTTAAAAAAACATTCTTACCTTAAATTTTTCGAAAATGTCAAAAAGTACCTTGTTTGGAAAATGATGTAAAGATTAATTTCAAAACATAAAAGGTTAAATAAGGGTATAAATGACTTTAACCCATTGTATATTAAATATTAATAATGTTTTGAAATACATTTTTAATAAGCATGGATGTTGATGATAAAGAGGTCTCAGTAGATAATTACGTATAAACAACCACAGATAATGAAGAGATTCTGAAATAAACCCTTACCTTGTACTTTTCCATGGTAGAGGGTAGGTTAAAATCCTATATAATGGTGAAATAATTGTTATTAAATTAGACAAGAATAATATACATTAATATGATATCATATATGGTCTTTTAACATTTCTTTGTTTATAATATCTTAGTATCATCGTCGTTTCGGGTGTTAACTGATTCGTTTTCCTTTATATGCCTTATTACGTAAGTAATGTTTGTTATGGATAGGATGTATATTATTCATATTCAGAATGATATTATGTATTTAAATATTTTTTTATTCATCTAATGAAAATTATTCTTTAATAGATACGATGGTGAATGAATCTCATCGCGTTCGTGGAGACGGTAATCCGTACGCACGCACAAGGGACAATATAATCATTTTGATATTAAAATAAAAATAATTGATGTTATATAATATATAAAGAATCATTATGTTGTTATATTTATTATTTAAATCAATTACACATAATTTTTATACCCATCCAAATAATAATGTATTGAATAAAAATTACACCACGACATGGAGACGGTAAGTCTTACGTATGCATGTATGGTGACATGTCATTAAAAGGATGGATAGAATAATGAATATTGGTGTTCCATATTTATAATAACATCATGGTATATAAGAGATACTATAGTTATTATTTTATAATTGAAACAACAAAGAAAGATGAAGTGGAAGAAGAAAATAACTTGAAAGAGTTGAGGAAATATTTACCTCTTGTTCGGGTTCTTCCTTTTGATTTGATAAAAAAGGGCTCCATAAGATGGGTTTCTGACTAATGGAAGGCCCCTAGGATGAAGGTAGTGCAGTTTAGAGGTTATTTGGGCAGGGGTTAGCTGATCCAAATGGCTTTGATGGTGTGAATTGGAGGGAAGGGGGAATTCCCTTTTATAAGAGGGGTGAGGGGAACCTTAGGAAAAGATAGAAATATTATTTTATAATAAAATTATTTTCGGTTTCTAATAGCATAAAAATAAATTATTTAAATTTTAAGGTGGGTATGGATCTAAAACTACTCAACCAATAGGTTTTAGATAGGTTTATGCCATTATATTAACCTTATCTTTTAGACTTAACTCTTAGTTAAATAGTTTGACATTTACCATGTGTCTTTGTATTTTTATATTATATGGTTAATAAACATACTATATACTTTCAAGAGAACCCCAAGGGGTTCATTAATGATACAAATATCATTATATAAGTCTTTTGGCCAAACCTTAGATTTTTAGGAATTGAAAATCAATTAATAATATAATATTTATTTTAAAAACTCTTTTATGTCAATTTTTACACTATTTGGTATTTTGTTTTTTCTAAATTCATAATAGCATTATTACTTCGACAATAATTCATCTAACCAACCCTAAAATGTCATCTTAACCTAAAAAATTAGTTGAATTCATAAATAATATTAAATTACATTTATTTGGATATTTATAATATCAAATATTTTATTATTTTGTTAATTAGGTAATTACTGCATCATCATTATGTCATAAATACATTTAACTATTTAATGTCTAAAAATTATAAGTAAAATACTAATATGTAGGAAATCTTTTTAAATTTTTAATTAATATTTACAGTCAAATTTATCTTATGAATAAACTTTTATTAAAAATATTTTAGTTATTAAACGTTGATTTTAACTCTTTTAACTCTTCTCTGAAATAAATACTAATAAATGTCATAATCTAATCCAAGTGGACAAAAAAGGTTCATATTTATTTATAATGTTTTTTTTGGTCTAATTATTCTTATCCAATAGAATTAAGACATGTGATATTGTAATAATAATATTATTTTTAACCTCAATTACTCTATTTACTTTTAACCGTGGTAAGTAAAAGTAAAAAGTTACTATTCACCAAACATTATTTTCATCTTATTGAACCAGATTTTTCTCACTAATGTCAACTGTGTCTCTCGGATTTTTGAAAATCCACTCACAGAAGAGGTAAAATTAGGTTTTATGTTCATTTGTAAATTCTCCAATGAGGTGGGTAAAAGACGGTGAAAAGTTCAAGAAAATATTTATATATCCAAAATTATTATTAACTGACTCCAATGAAATAAATTCAAATTATATAGGTATTATGTATCTATTTTGATCTATACTAAATTTAAATAAAATATTTAATTATTTAAATAAAAAATTTGGTTTTAACCTATAACTCAGTGTTTTTCACTATTCATAAAAAATTGAATGTTTTTAGAAAAAATACAAAAAATTCATCCTAAGATAATTTTGATATTCCAAATCCAAAAATTAATTCCATTTTGAAAGATAAAATTTATAAAATTTCAAAAAAAATGTATATCTTTTCATAACAGCTAGTTTGATTGGTTTTGGTGTGTTAAAACTCGATATTGCGTAAAACACAAGCTATTGTATTATTCAAAGAGAAGAGTACCGTGGAAGCTTGTGGTGTTAAATTCTCCCCTCCTTTAAATAATTTCATCCTCGAAATTTCTAGAATATTACGACATAAAAAAACACATGTGTTTCTTCATCAAAAGTTCCTCGGGTTCCCATATTGCCTCTTACATCTTATGGTTTCTCCATAGAGCTTTTACCAGATGATTCTTCCGTTTTCTCAACACTTGTTCTCTTGTATCAAGAACCTTGACGGGATCTTCACAGTAAGACAGATCAATATGCAGCTCTAATTCCACATAGGTAAGTACATGTGTTTGGTCAGGCTTTTATTTTCTCTACAGTGATACGTGGAACACATCGTGAACTTTGGAGAGACTTGGTAGCATTGCCAAATAGTAATCTACAACCCCGATTCGTTCTAGAATTTCGAAAGGTCCAATGTACCTGAGACTCAATTTTCCCTTCTTGTCAAAACGCATGACACCCTTCCATGGAGATACATTCATGAAAACATGATCTCCTGCCTCAAATTCCAAATCCTTCCTTTGATTATTGGTATAGATCTTCTGCCTACGTTGAGCTTCTTTGACATGGGTTTGGATTACCTTCACCTTTTCCATTGTTTCCTCTATATGTTATGGGCCTACGAGTTCTCTTTCACCAACATCATCCCAACAGGTTGGTGTGCGACATCTCTTTCTATATAACGCTTTATATGGTGCCATCTAAATACTTGAATGGAAGCTATTATTATAGGAAATTTCTACCAAAGGTAAATATTGATCCCACATACCTTGAAAGTCAAGTGAGCATGATCTCAATATTTATTCTAATGTTTGAAAAGTCTGTTCTGATTGTTCATCAGTTTGAGGGTGGTAGGTAGTGCTCAAATGAAGTTCCATATCTATGTCTTTCTGAATAATTTTCCAGAATCTAGATATAAATGGGGATCACAATTAGAAACAATCGATTGGAGTACCCCATGATGTCTCACAACTTCATTAATATATAGTCTTGTTAGACATTCATGTGGTAAATCTTCCCTTATAGCAAGAAAATGTGCTTACTTGGTAAGACGATCAATAATGACCCATATTGAATAGTTCCTTCTAGGAGTCTTTGGTAGTCCAATTACAATGTCCATCATAATATTATCCCATTTCCACTAAGGTATTTGAAGAGGTTTCATGACTCCTCCATGTCGTTTCCTTCCATCTTTCACTTTTTTGACAAACCATACATCTTGACACAAAATTAGTAATCTCCCTCTTCATGTTTCTCACCAAAAATGTTCCATCAAATCTCTATACATTTTGGTGCTACCTGGGTGTATAGAAAAATTGGAACTATTAGCATCATCCAGCAATCCCCTTTTTAGATCAGGTATATCAGGAACACAAAGACTCTTCACAAATTTCAAAATTCCATCTTCATACACAATGTTACTCAATCTTCCATGATTTATAGCTTTAATCTTCTTTTGAAACTCTTCATCATCAGTATGAGAACTCTTTATCCTTTCTAGTAAAGATGATTTGGAAACCATTTGATAAAGCATTGATGTTTCACCTTCCATGATTATTCCCATATCCATCTTTACTAGATCCATGTATATAAGATCCTTTTCAACTCTCATCTGTTTCAAAAATACATGATCCTTTCTACTCAATGCATCTTCCACCTTATTTTCCTTCCATGGGTGGTAGTGTATAGTTCAGTCATAATCCTTGAGTAGTTCAAGTCATCTCCTTTGCATCATGTTGAGTTCTTTCTGTCAGAAAATATACGTCAAACTCTTGTGATTAGTATATATCTCAAAGTTTTTACCATATAGATAGTGTCTCCAAATCTTCAAAGCAAATATTATAGCTACTAACTCAAGATCATGATTCAGATAGTCTTACTAATGAATTTTTAGTTGTCATGATGCATAGGCCATAACCCTATCATTATGCATAAGGGCACAACCAAGTACTTTCTTTGAAGCATCACTATAAATAACTAACCCATCATTCCCCAAAGGTAGAGTCAAGATATGAGTATTGACTTTTGTTATCTTAAGTTCTTAAAAACATTTCTCACACTCTTTTATCAAAACAAATTTAACCCCTTTACCTTTGAACTTGGTTAATGGGTTAGCTAATTGGACAAAGTTCAGGATGAAATGCTGATACTAACTTGATAAACCAATAAAACTGCGTACCTCAGTTATACACATCGGTGTTATCTATTCTTGTATTTCCATTTTCTTTTAAGGATCAAAGGAGATTCCATCCTTAGAGACAATATTTCCAAGAAAAGAAATCTCCTCATGCCAGAATTCACACATACTAATCTTACCATATTATTCATGTCTTCTAAGAGTCTTCAGGATAATGTGTATGTGATTTTCATGATCTTTGTAGGTTTTTGATTATTCCAAGATATCAAAAATAAATACCACTACCAAATCATCAAGATATTCCTTGAAAACTATATTCATTAGATCCATGAATATAGAGGGTGCATTAGTCAATCCAAAATCCATTAATATAAACTCGTAATGCCCGTACCTGGTTCGAAATGTTGTCTTTGGAATGTCTTCCTACTTGATGCACAACTGATGGTATCCATATCAAAGGTCAATCTTTGAAAAGTACTGAGCTCCATGTAGTTGGTCAAATAAATCATCAATGCGAGGTAGGGGATACTTGTTCTTTACTGTTATATCATTGATCTCCTGGTAGTCAATGAATAACCTCATAGATCCATCTTTCTTATTAACACAAAGGACAGGGGCTCCCCAAGGAGAAACACTAGGGTGAATAAATACCTTATTACTCAATTATTATAGTTGTTTCTTTAGTTCCACTAATTCCACAGAGGCCATTCTATAAGGGGTCTTCAATATGGGCCTTGATACAGGAATTAAATCAATGGAAAACACAATTTCTCATTCTGGAGGATGTCCGGGTAAATATTCTAGAAACACATCAACACATTCTTTCATAATAGTTACATCATCTATTTGAACATTCCTTTCCTCACCCACAGTTATTTCATTCTCTTCCTCCCCAATAATTGAATTTAGTTGAGATATTGGGGGTGGATCTAGATAAGAATTTGGTGGTGACATTTCTGCTCTAAAGATAAGGTGTTCTTTATCATCGTCATCAAAAATAGTAACCTCCCACTTTTTACAAAAAAAATTGCATCGTGGTTTGAAAGCTAGTCCATACCAAGGATTATATCAAATTCAATCATGGGTATGATGACGAGATCAGCAGATAAAGAACATTTATATGCTCTAATGGGGACTGATTCACCAAACATTATTGCAATGATACTTCCCTTAGGATTTTTGAATGACAACTACCATGTTAAATCAAATTGGAAATGTCTATTTTTTTTACCAAACTGGGATGATATGAAACAATGCAATGATCTAGAATCAAATAAAGCATTGGTTAAACATGAAGAAACCATTAAATTACCTGCCACAACGTCTTTCAGTGCTTTAAGCTCTACAGTAATGATGGAATAAGATTGTCCTTGATCCCTTATACTTTTTTGAGGTAATTCCCCCTGAAGAATTGGACATTCATTCACATAATGCCCCCTTTCTCTAAAATTGTATCATTCAACATTGACTTCCTCTTTCATCCCCTTGTAATCATGCGCTTGGTGGCCTTTTTCACCACACTTGTAACAGACTCACATTACCATCAGGCATGTATCAGGGGGTTTCATACAACATTTACTGTAGGATGGATATTCAACTTCTCCCTTCTTCCCCTTATTTCGATTTACATAGTGTTTAGAAGATCTCTTCATCTCTTGTTTTGCTTTAATGTCATAAGACATAGAGAATTCTTTTTCTGTCTTGATAGCACATGAGACAATATCTTTGTAGGATGAGAAGGATTGTGAGACTAATGCTCAATAGAGAAATGGTTTTAACCCATCAAATAGACGATCAATATTGCTTCTTTGATTATGTATATAATCTGCATCATGCCTCGCTAACCTTGTAAAGTTAGCCTCATAATTTGTGACATTCTCATCCACCTTTCTCCTCAGAATCAGAAATTGCCAACAATATATGCCTAAGGTTCATGAGGAATGTATTTTTCTAAGAAAATATCATTAAAATCCATTCATTCCATATTTTATAATTCATCATCTTCCTTTGTGTTTCGAATCATTGACAACCATTGATCAGCATCTCTTGTGAGGAATTAAACTGACATGAAAACCTTTTCCCTTTCACTAATCCCCAAGGCATGGAATATTTTCAGTAATTAATTTATCCATTACTCAAATACTAATGGATTTTTACTCTCATTGAATGTTGGTGTTTGTTGCCTCATGAAGGGGTCTAACATTGATCCTCCACGTTCTAGATCAGGGTTCTCCATACGGGTAAAATTATTATTCATAACCTGAGTGAGTTGTCCCAGTATAGTGATAAGCTGATCACCACCAGTTGTATCACCAGCTCCACTATAATTATCTTGAGTATGAGGCAATCCCTACATGGAGTTCGTGCATTGATATAGTTTCCATTCCTTCCACTAGGTTCTATTTCTAAACAATGGCATAAACTAGATTAGTTTATGAATCGAAATACAAAATTCCAAACTTGTAAAACACATAACATGAATTGAACTTATTATGGATATAAACCATAATCATAAAAAATGTCTTCACTGAGGAAGTATATACTCATAAACCCTTCATAATGGTTGGTAAATAAAATGAGAATAATCCTAAGTATATCCCCTAGGAGTGTCATAACCAAGAGTGTATCAAGGCCCATTGTCGTCCACCAATTCCTGTTTGAGTATAGCTCAAAGCGGTGTTTTTGGGTCTTACTATCACAAACCAGCCTGTGTACCCTGGTAACCCGATATCCGAGCCAGTCCTAACATAACCCAAAGGGAATAACCGATCCCCACGGGTCGACGACTAGCACCTGGCATCGTACAACATACAAGTAGGAACAATTTTTCTACAAGAATGCCGAAGCAAGAGTAAAACAAAAAAATATTCATAACAAAAGAAACTCCACTAGGAGTGATGGACCAGAATAAAAAGAGGCATAAATTGAAAAGGTACAAAAACCCATGTACACAACGGGAAAATAGTCCCAAGGTCCCAAAGTACACAACTCATCATGTCCAGAGATCAACAACTTGATCCACCTCCAAGAGGTCCCATCCCTTTGCTCAATCCTGGATGAAGAAAATATGCAAACACCCGAAGGGAAAAGTAGGGTGTGAGCCTAATCCCAGTAAGATACGACCAAAGAATCCATAACAGATGCCAAATATAGATTATCCAATGAACTTCTTTCCATTTTTAAATAAATAGGTTTGGCAATTCAAAAGAATATTCTAACAAAATTTGTTAATAATTTTCAAATGATGGATATAAATGCTTTAAGAAAAGGATTTACAAATAATGTAATATTTCTAAAATAATGGCATAAGAAAAAAATTTGTATAAAACAGTTTATATAAATTCAGCAGGCATGTAAAAGAGTTCACAAGCATTGGCATACATTTATATCTCAAATATAAATAAACAATCGAGCAACATGGTCATCTCCCAAAAGGTATGATAGTATTAACCAGTTGAAGGATTCTGCACTCTCTATGTGAACTCATCAAGATGTGTATACACACTCCCCTATGACACTGGATAAAGGAGACTTGTCACCAACCCATCAGGGATGTGACCCGCTGCATGTATTTTTTAGAATGTTGTTGTAGCGTAGAGTGTATCCAAATAACTCACTAACTACCTAAGGCTTTAATGCTCTCTTAAATGATTGGAGAAATATTTTAATAATGCTTAAAATACGATCAATCCCATTCATCCATTTCAAATGTTCACATTTCATTCCATTTAAAACCAAAACAGGTTTTTTTCAAAACATGTTTTTTTAGAAGATAAAACCAATGGGTTTCTATCAAATTATTCAAGCCATTTTCATAAGTTTGAAATCCATTAAAAACCAATTCTATAATTACACATTTCATTTCTACAATTAAATTCAAAAATTTAATTGAAAACATTTCCATAAAATCCACAATTTAAATCCAACAATTTAAATCGGCCAATTTCCATAAACACGCCCAATTCATTGGAATTGGGGTTTTCCAAATTTCCATTCCAAAACCATTTCAAATATCTCAATTCAATGGAATATAGTTTTTATCAATTAAATTGAAAGAAACTTGAGAAATTTAATTTAAATCAATAATTGAAATAAATAAAGCAAATACAATGATAATCAATTTGGAAAGACGGGATGAAACCATCTACCTTGAAGGTTTTGACCAAGACCACCACGGTCGAGAATGCTCAAGAAAACTAGGTTTCTTCTTCAAGAACCCACCTTAGATATCTTATCATAGAAATATCATGATCAAAACTCATTAAACTTTGTACCACACACGTAGATCTACCCATAACGGGTGTAGATCTAAGAAACTGAGGGAAGAGGAGAAGTAGATCTAAGTAGATATAAGAGAACAATAAAGAAAGAAGAAGAACGATCACATACCTTGAAAAGCCCACTCAGATTCACCAAGAGGAGCCCTTGGATCGCCTTTGGAACAAAGGTAGAACCTTATCTGACCCCAAGAGAGGACAAATCCCTAGTTAGGGCCACTCAGGAGGAATATCTAAGCATTTAGATGCAACACAGCCGAGATCCACAATTTAAGGATCTAAATTCATGTGACCGCACAGTTTTTCCGCACGGTTTGACAAACCGTGCGCTAACAATGTGTGAGCTACTACCTTGGCCACCTTTCTCGCATGGCTTGGCCGCACGGTTAGACAAACCGTGTGCCGGCCATGTGGAAGATTCTTCCCAGAGTTTCTAGGTTGTCACGATTTGATCACACGGTTTATCAAACCGTACGCTAACCGTGCACAAGCCATTGCCTTTTTGTTTTTCTTAAAATTTCACCCAAACACACCCCCAAGTCTTTACTCCAAAACAGAGGTACATAGAAACATCAAAAAGTACCTGAAAACGTAATGGGATGTTGCAAACTCCCCAACATATGATCTTTCTGCCCCCATAAATCCGATGAAGAAACCTCCAAGTCAAAAAGATGAGGCCACTGATCTCTCATAAGTGCCTCCCTTTCCTACGTTTCATGAGAATCAGAACCATGCTGCCCGAGTACACGGAACAGAGGTATCGTTCTCCCATTATATACCTTGGTCTCGAAATCAACAACCCTGACTGGTCGTTAAGTCATAGATAAATCTAGTTCAATCTCAAGATCACTCCAGCTCACAATATGATATGGATCATAGAGATACTTTGGCAGTTGCGATACATGGAACACGCTATGAATTGATGTCAGCTGTGGTGGTAGAGCTAGACGGTAAGCATATTTCCCCACAAGACCAATAACCTAAAAAGGTCCCACATAACAAGGAGTAAGCTTCATGTGCCTCCCAAGCCTTCGATGACCTAATCGGGGTGAAAATTTCAAGAACACCTGGTCACCAACTAATAAATCTAAAGGATTATGTCGACGATTAGCAGAAGACTTGTACCGACTCTGATCTATCAACATTCTTTGACGAATCAACTGGATCTTAGTTGTCATCTCTTGGACCAAATTCGGTCCTACCAAGGAACTTTCACCAATCTCGGACCAACACAAAGGAGATTGACAAGGATGACAATAAAATCCTCAAAATGATCCATCTTAATCACAGATTGGTCACTGTTGTTATAAGAGAACTCAACTATCCCCAGATGATCATCCCAAGACCCACCAAAAACATGAATAGAAGCACGGAGCATATCCCCAAGGATCTGATTAGATCTCTCTGTCTGGCCATCTGACTGTGGATGGTAGGCCGTGCTCAAATGGAACTGAGATCCCAGTGGCCCCTTATGTCCTCTCCAAAATCGAGAAGTGAACTGATGATCCCTATTAGAGACAATAGAAGATGGAAATCCATGAAAAAGAACAACTTATTTCACATAGAATGTTCCCAACTCCTCAACTTTGGTTATATCTCGAATAGTTATAAAGTGAGCCGACTTAGTTAGTCCTTCGATCACAACCCATATCACGTTTTTCTTCCTTTGGGTTTGAGGTAACCCTACCACAAAGTACATAGTGATTTCATCCCACTTCCATGTAGGGACTTAAAGTGGTTGAAGCATACCCAAAGGTTTCTGGTGCTCAGCTTTCACCTGCCAGCATGTATAGAAACGAGATACAAACTCATCAATGTCTCATCTCATACCTGGCCATAAGAAAAGTCATTGCATATCATAGAACATCTTCATGGTTCCTGGGTGTACCGCCCATTGAGAGTTGTGGAAAACCCCCATCACATCATTCCTTGTTGATAACGGAAAAACGCAACGGTTTTGATAACACATAACCCCCTCCTTAGAGAAAGACCACTGGGTATCGGTCTCCCCACCATAAAGAGAGTCCCTAGTGCTATGGAATTCATCATCCAGTTGTTGTTCCTAAATAATCAATTTGAGGATAGCATAAGTCAACTGAACACTGGCTAAAGAAACTTCATTCCCCTTCCACTGAACACCAATATGAAACTGAGCAAAAAGAGCCATCAAAATCCACTCTTCTGAAGATTCTTTCACAACCTGTGATGGATGTTTCCTGCTTAACGCATCTGCAAATACATTCTGTTTCCTCAGGGTATAGGCAATTTCAATGTCGAAATATTTTCAGGTACTACACCCAACGCCTTTGGTGAAGATTCAAATATTTTTAAGAGAAGATATAACTCAAGATCTTGTGGTATGAAAACATAGAAAACCTTTCTCCACAAATTTAATGTCTCTAACATATAAGTGCATGTATTAAAGCTTCATGTTCAATGTCATGGGTAGGATAGTTCTTCTCATGAGGCTTAAGCAGATAAGATCCATAATCACCAACATTATTACATTGCATAAGGACACATCCCAAACCTGAACCCGATGTATCACATAAGACCGTGTAACTTATCCCAGCCTCAGGAAGAGTTAACAACGGTGCAGTATCCAAAATACTCTTTAGCTCAACAAAACAACTCTAACATTTATCATTCCGGGAAAACTTCACTCCCTTTTTAGTCATAGCAGTCATTAGAGAAGATAACTTTGAGAAGTCATTAACAAACTACTGATAATATCCTGCTAAGCACAAGAAGCTCCGAATCTAGAAAACATTTCGTGGTTGTTTCCAAGTCATAACAGCCTTCACCTTCTCAGGATCAACTGATATTTCCTATTCTGACACGACATGTCCTAAGAATTTCACTTCCCAGATCCAGAAATCACACATTCAAAGCTTGGCATAAAGTCGGTGATTCATTAGAAGACTCAAAACTTTTCTCAGATGATGCACATGATCCTCCTCAGACTTGGAGGAGACAATAATTTAATCCACAAAGAAAACCACAAAATTATCAAGATACTCATTGAAAACCCTTTTCATCAATGCCATGAAAACTGCAGAAGCATTTGTTAGGCCGAAGGGCACAACAAGGTACTCATAATGGCCATACCTACTCCAAAAGTGGTCATGGAATATCGCATTCCTTTATCCTAAACTGATGGTAACCAGATCGAAGATCAATTTTTGAAACCCACATTGCCCCTTCCAATTGATCAAACAAATCATCAATTCGTGATAAAGGGTATGTGTTCATTATCGTAACTTGATTGAGCTTTCGATAATCAACACATAAGAGAATAGAACCATCATCCTTCTTGGTGAAGAGAATAGGTGTTTCCCAAGATGACACACTCGGGCGTATAAAACATTTCTCAAGAAGATCGTCTACTAGAGACTCCAGTTCCTTTAGTTGAGCTGGAGCCATTCGGTGAGAGGGAATAGATACCGGTTGAGTACCAGGTATTAAGTTGATAGAAAAGTCAACCTATCTTACTGGTGGCAAACTAGAGAGTTCATAATGAAACACGTCAGGAAACTTAGTGACGACTGGAGGAAGATCACCAAACATTTAATCTCCCTCTAGATCAAAATAAAACACTGATATAACTTTCCCTAACTCTGGATAAGATGGTCCAACTCTACTTGACCTTGGGTCCCATTCTCCTTGAAAAACAAGAGTCACACCACTGGGTGTAGTAAGGTAGACAAGTCGAAGGTGAAAATAAATCTGGGCTTTATTGGGTATGAGCCAATCCATCCCAAATATGACGTCAAAAGATTTCATGTCGAGAACCAAAAAGTCCCAAAACAGTATGCATAACAAAAGAAACTCCACTGGGAGTGATGTAACAGAATATAAAGAGGCATAAATTTCCAAAGTACAACAACCCATGTACACAAAGTGAAAACAGTCCCAAGGTCCCAAAGGACACAACTCATCAAGTCCATATATCAACAAATGGATCCACCTCCAAGAGGTCCCTTCCATTTGCTCGATCCTAGAAGAAGAAAATCTAGAAACACCCGAAGGAAAAAGTAGGGTGTGAGCCTAAGCCAGTAGGATACCACCAATGATTCCATAACATATTTAAAATATATATTATCCAAATAAAGGCTTTCCATTTTCAAATAAACAGGTTTGGAAATTCAAAACCATATTTGAACAAAATATTCTAAACATTTTCAAATGATAGAAATAAATACTTTAAGGAACGACTTTAAAATTGATGGAATATTTCTAAAACTATGGCATAATAAAAAAATTTATATAAAATAGATTATATAAATTCAGCAGGCATGTAAAACAATTCACAAGCATTGGCATACATTTATATCTCAAGTATAAATAAACAAGTGAGCAACATGGTCATCTGCCAAAAGGTACGATAGTATTAACCATTTATAGGATTCCACACTCTCTATGTGATCTCAGCAAGATGTGTATACACAAGTCCCTATGACACTGACCAAAGGAGACTCGTCATCAACCCATCATAGATGTGACCCACTGCATGAATGTTTTAGAACGTTGTCATAGCGTAGAGTGTATCCAAATAACTCACTGACTACCTAAGGCTGGCATGGACACTTAAATAACGGGCGAACTATTTTAATAATTATTAAAATATTATCAATTCCATTATTCTATTTCAAAAGTTCCAATTTCATTCCATTTAAAACCAAAATAGGGTTTATTCAAAACATGCCTTTTTCCCAAGATAAAACCAATGGGTTTCTATTAAATCATTCTAAGCCATTTTCATAAGTTTGAAATCCATTCAAAACCAATTCTATCATTTCACATTTCATTTCCACAATTAAATTCAACAATTTAATTGAAATCATTTCCATAAAATCCACAATTTAAATCCAACAATTTAAATCGGCCAATTTCCATAAACACACCCAATTCAATGGAATTGTGGGTTTCCAAATTTTCATACCAAAACCACTTCGAATATATCAATTCAATGGAATTGATTTTTTATCAATTTAATTGAAGGAAACATGAGAAATTGAATTTAAATCAATAATTGAAATAAATCAAGAAAATACAATGATAATCAATTTGGCAAGATGGGACGGAACCACCTACCTTTAAGGTTTGGACCAAGACCACCACGGTCGAGAAAGCTAAAGAAAACCAGGTTGCTTCGTCAAGAACCCACATTAGATCTCTTATCCTAGAAATATCAAGACCAAAACTGATCAAACATGGTACCACACACATAGATCTACCCATAATGGGAGTAGATCTATGAGACCGAGGGAATTGGAGAAGTAAATCTAAGTAGATCTAAGAAACCAATAAAGAAAGATGAATAATGATCACATACCTTGATAATCCCACTCGGATTCACCAAGGGGAGCCCTTGGATCACCTCTGAAACAAAGGGAGAACCTACTCTGACCCCAGGAGAAGACAAATCTCCAGTTAGGGCCACTTAAGAGGAAAAATGAAGCATTTAGAGGCAAAACGGCCGAGATCCACAATTTAAGAATCTAAATTTAAGTGACCGCATAGTTTTTCCGCACGGTTAGATAAATTGTGTGCTAACCATGCGTGAGAAACTACCTCGACAACCCTTCTCTCATGGCTTGGCCGCATGGTTAGACAAACTGTGCGTCGTCCGTGTGGAAGCTTCTGCCCAGAGTTGCTAGGTTGTCACGGTCTGATCGCACGGTTTATCAAACCATGCGCTAACCATGCACAAGACATTTCCTTTTTTTCTTCAAATTTCACCCAAACTCACCCCCACATCATTACTCCAAAATGGGGGTTCTTAGAAACATCAAAAAGTACTTGAAAACATAACAGGATGTTACATTTACCCCAAGGTATGTCCATGCTAGAGCCGCCTCTAGCTTCTCGTATCCAGATAGGGATGTATTGCTTGGAAAACTCAAAAAATCTCTACAATACCAAGTTTCTAGGATGTTATTCAATACTAATCATCAATCTCTGTCTTAGGGTAATGTTCTCTAATCAGAGTTTTTCTAAATATAGATTCCAAGGTTTGTACTAAACTTCCTCTGATACCAACTGTAATGCCCCAACCCCAGAAGCCCAGAGTCAGTGCATTATTACGTATCATTGGCATGATCACAAAAGATCATGTCTTAAAAGATCAATTAATTTAGTACCCTTGAAAGTACTAGAAACACTCATAAGGTTTACATTAGATCATAAAATGGAAAACTAACACTACATTGTTTCCATAGATGACACAGAGATCCTATAGAATATACCTATAGGTCAGTCAAAATATACTTCTTTGCATCCTGGGAAATATAAAACATAGAAAGGTGTGTGCTCAGATGCTCAGTAAAGATAACAATATAGAGTAAAATTTCATAAATAAGCATAAACATTTAAGACAATGTATTAAACGAAAACAAAAATATTTTAAACATGAACTTTGGGATAATATAGAAAAGATAAAAATCAAATAATTCCATTTACTTATTCACATGGATATTCTACTAGTCGAATAATAACATGAAATATCAATACCTACATTCATAATGATGGAATGCGTAATGACATTCTTTCATAACCACATAGTCAAGGCCTTGTGCCAAGACTACAAATAATATTTTGTCAATGATATACGATAAGACACTAGTTTGTCTCATGATACCTACTAATGCATCGAGGAGCTATAGCGGGCTCCACCCATCACTTACTACGTCCATTTCATTCCTTATATGAAAAGGTGTAAACATAACATAACCATTCATATTAAAACTAGCATACGAAATGTCAATACTTTATCCGTAAACCATGAATGGTGTAAAAATAATACATCCACAGTCAAGCATTTCACAAATCTTTCAATACAATATGGATGTTTTGTATCATAATAAATCAACTTCAAATAATCTTAAAATCCATCAATAGATGTTGACATAGATGAAATTCAAACTTTTTTTAGAGAAATATCTCTTTCTATTTTGAAATCATTTAGGAAAAAATTTATTTTGAAAATATTCATATAAGCTTGTAAGGGAAGATTTGACGATGTTATAACGATATAAAATGGATGCACCCGCCGTATAAGTTAAAAAAACATTCTTACCTTAAATTTTTCGAAACGGTCAAAAAGTAACTTATTTGAAAAATGATGGAAAGATTAATTTCAAAACTTATGAGGTCAAATAAGGGTATAAATTACTTTAACCCATTATCTAGTAATTAATAAAAATGTTTTGAAATACATTTTTAAGAAGCATGGATGTTGATGATAAAGTGGTCCCAGTAGATAATTACATATAAAAAACCTCAGATAATGAAGAGATTTTAAAATTAACCCTTACCTTGTACTTTTCCTTGGTAGAGGGTAGGTTAGCCTCTGTTATAATGGTTAAATAATTGTTATTAAATTATACAATAATCATATACAATAATATGATTTCATATATAGTCTTTTAACATTTCTTTGTTAATAATATCTTAATATTATCGTCGTTTCGGGTGTTAACTGATTCATTTTCATTTATATGATTTGTTATGTAAGTAATGTTTTTTTTGGATAGGATGTATCTTATTAATATTTAGAATGATATTAATTATTTAAATATTATTTTTAATCATATAATGATAATTAGTCTTCAATGGATACGATGGGGAATGAATCACCTCATGTTCGTGGAGACGGTAATCCGTACATACGCATGTGTGACAATATCATTCTTTTGATATTAACATAATATAAAATTTCATGTTATATCATATATACAGAGTCATTATCAAGTTAAATTTATTATTTACATAAATTACACATCATTATTATACCCATCCAAATAATAACGTATTGAATAACAATTACACCACGACGTGGAGACGGTAAGCCATACGTACGCATGTATGGTGACATGTCATTCAAAGGATGGATAGAATAATGAATATGGTCATACCATATTTATAATAACATCATAGTATATAAAATATACTGGAGTTATTATTTTATAATGGAAACAACAAAGAAATATGAAGTGGAAGAAGAAAGGAACTTGAAATAGGTGATGAAATATTTACATCTTCTTCGAGATCTTTTCTTTTGGTTTGATCAAAAGGGCTTCGTAGGTTGGAATTCTGACATAAAAAAGGCCTCTACAATAAATGAAGGATAGTTAATAGGATATTTGGGTAGGGGTTGGCTGAGACAAATGGATTTGATGGTGTGAATTTGAGGGAAGGGGAAGTGCCCTTTTATAAGAGTGGTGAGAGGCACCTTAGGAAAAGAAAGAAAAATATTATTTTATAATAAAATCATTTTCAGTTTCTAATGTATGAACAATATATAATTTTAATTATAAGGTGGGTATGGGTAGAAAACCACTCAACCAATAGGGTTTAGACAGGTTTGGGTTACTATATTAAACTTATCTTTTATATTTAACTCATAGTTAAATAGTTCAACCTTTATCATGTCTCTTTGTATTTTTATATTATATGGTTAATAAACATACTATATACTTCCAAGTGAACCCCAAGTGGTTAATTAATTATAAACCTATCATTATATAAGTATTTTTTCCGAACATTAGATTTCATGGAAAAGAAAATAAATTAATAATATTTTTTAAAAAACTCTTTTATGTCAATTTTGACACTATTTTGTATTTTGTTTCTGCTAAATTCATAAAATCATTATTACTTCAAAAACATTCATCTAACCAACCCTAAAATGTCTTATTAACCTAGAAAATTTGAGGGAATTTATTAAAAGTCTTAAATTATATTTTTTTGTATATTTATAATATCAATTATTTTAATATTTCATTAATTAGGTAATTACTACATCATCATTGTGTCATAAATATATTTAGTTATATAAGGTCTAAAAATTATAAATAAAATAAAATTATGTAAAAAATATCTTTATCTTTCTAATTAAAAATTATAGACGAATTTATCTAATGTATAACTCTATTAAAAAAATTAGTTATTAAACTTTGATTTTTACTCTTTTAACTCTTCTTTGAATTAAATAATAACAAATGTCCTAATCTAATCCAGGTGGACCAAAGCGGTTCATATTTTATTCCTAATGTTCTCTATTGTCAAATTATACTAATCCAATTGAATTAGGACATGTGTTAGGGTAATAATAATATCATTTATAACCTTAATTATCCTATTTACTTTTAACCGTGGTAAATATAAGTAAACAGTTACTATCCACCAAAAATTATTTTCATCTTATTGAATCACATTTTTCTTACTAATATCAACCGTGTCTCTGGGATTTTTAAACTTCACTCATATAAGCGGTAAAATTATGTTTTATGTGAATTTACAAATTCTCTTAGGAGGTGGGTAAAAGACGGTGAAAAGTTAAATAAAATTATTATAAATCTAAAATTATTATAAATTGACTCCAATGTATTAAATTGAAAATATATAGTTATTATGTATCTATTTTGACCTAAAATAAATTTAAATAAAATAAATATTTCTTAAAATATAAAATTCGGTTTTAAACTATAACTCAGTGTTTTTCACCATTCATCAAAAATTGAATGTTTTCAGAAAAATACCAAAAAATCACCTGAAGATAATTTCAACATTCCAAATCCAAAAATGAATTCCATTTTAAAAGATAAAATTTCAAAAATTTCAAAAATTTGGTATTACTATTCATAATGGTTTGTTTGATTGGTTGTGGTGTGTTAGAACTCGAAGTTGCGTACAACACACACTATTGTATTATTCAAAGAGAAGACTACCGTGGAAGCTTGGGGTGTTACATTATTGGTAAAACCCACATAGCCAAACTTTACCTTTGAAATAAGTTATTATTTATCCTTTAAAAAATAAATATGATAGGGGTGAATTTTTTTTAAAGTATCTATATTTAGTGGATATCAAACTTATGGTATTGGGAGTGTGAAGGGTAGAAATGGAGTTTTCTATATGTTACCAACTATAAAATTGTTATATTCATTATTTAATATATTTTAATCACACTAATCACACATCTCAACAAACAACTCACAAATATTTGACTTATATTATTCCTTATCCAATGAATTAAAAAATATATTTTTTATTCCTCTAGTTTTAATGAATGAAGAAACAAACCATTATTATCTTTTTTCTATCACTGTTTAGGGACCTAAAAAATAGTGTATGATCATGATCCACTAGGTATTCATATTTTTTTATTACCCTTATACTTTAACATTTGGGAATATAATGGGCACTTGAAATGATATATTCCCTAAAATTGATATCAATACATTGGATTTTTTGGAAATATGTTTTTTATGAACTAACCTATATAATAGTATTGACCATATAAGGGGCATATCTATTTTCATTTAAATAAATAATAGAAGATGAAATTTTGAATCTTCATAAACCCAAAAGTTTAAATAGAGGTGAATATTATTATTGGAATAAAAAATGGAAGTATTTTTAACAAATACAGGTATTGAATAATAGAATTTCATGGATAGATCGTATAAAATTCCTAAAGTTTAGCTTCAACCATTGACCTTTACTGGTCTAATTAAGTATGTTTTGAATTAATAAGTTAGTAATTTTCTATATTATTAAGTTGTTATAAGTGTTTTCTGTCAAAAAAGATATTAAACTACTTATGACATTCAATGGAATTTAACATCCACTAATCAAGGAACTAAATATTTTTAAGTAACAAATAATGGAATTCACAGGGATAAGTTTCTAAAATTTTGGATTTTTAAATGAGAAATAATTACTATGATATACTACATGACTACTAATATTGTGAATAATATTCTTGATCATTTAGATTTCTTGATGAATACATATTTTTATTGAAAGGATACATTGAGATTTAATGAAAAAAATTCATTCCAATTATGTTTTTTCAAATAATACAAGGACTTTGAATCATAAAAATTGGATGAGTTGACTTGTAAAATACTGTAATATTCTCATGAGTTAACGTATAATAAAAATGATGAAAATGAGATAGATATGGTTGTTTATTTAAAATATAATAAAAAAAATTATTTTCTCTACTGAAAGTGGTAATTCTAATATTTTTAAAAAATATTATGAATTGAGTCGACTAGAATCTACATTCATGCACGAATGAATAATTTAATATTTTTTAAGGATTAACTGAAAAAAATTTAAAAAAATTAAAATGTATGGAAGGAAAAAACACCATACATATTTCATCAATTTATTAAAGAAAAAATGTCTGCTCTCAATAAATATGAATAACTAAAGAAAAACGTAAAAGAGGAGAATTTAAAAACAATAAAATATTCTTTAGAAAATATTTTTAGTTATACAAAAGATCCAAATTCATGCAAGGAATCCATAAGTGGTAAGTATACAGTTAATATTTGTTTTATGAGTAAATGTGATAAAGTTTCACTTTCTCCATTTGAATCATTTTATTCAAATTAAATTGTTGAATCTTGGAATAAAGCTAAAAATATAATATGGATTACCACCATGGATGAGTATATTTATAATTGTGATTCATTAAATAATTATATTTTTGAAAACAAATAATAAATTAGGAAAAAATTGAGATCAACATCAAATATCATAAATTAATTATGAAAAAATCGATAAATTAAAAAAATGAGTAAATACCATAAGTGGCCCACTAAATAACATAATAATCATAATTTAGAAGTTAAATAGTTGAGTGGTACCATTTATATTTTATATTAATATAAATTAATTGTCAATGTTATGAAAGGTAAAATTTATAAGTTGTAAAAAGATATTAATAATTAGAGAATTTCTAAATAAAGTTAAAAACAATATCCTTATGATGATTAGGATGTTGTGTAATTGAAACATTGTAATATTAAAACTTAATTCTAAAATTGAAAATAAATTATATCTAATCTTAATGTTCGATGTCAATCTATATATGAGATTGTTTAATTTTAAACAATATCCAGAAAAATTATGAATAAGAACTCATTGGGTTATGATTGAAATCTACCACATATTAATAAAAATATACTTGATAAAGGTAAAAAGGGAATGTATTTCTCCAATAAACTATATATCATTATATCTATTTATTCATTATTTTAGTGATTGATCATTACTTTTTATTCAATAAATTGGTCATAAAATGGATATTATTTAAAAATTTATTTTTAGTGTTAAATATTTTAACCCATCTACAACATGGGTTCTTAAGGGATAATTCATAAACATAATTAAACACAAACTGTTCTATACACCTAGTTAAATTTATTTTTATATATCAATAATTTATACCCATTATCATTTTGTTCATCCAGAATATTTTCATGCAGTTAAATATGATCAATATTCTTCTAGTTTATTTAAATCTATAATTATAAATTACATTATTGTTTTTAATAATTCATTTTTTTCGGATTCATTATTTCTTAGATATTTTTTATATTTTTTAATATTTACGGTGTTCTATTTTTCATGCCTATTCAAATGTTCATTTTTTAGGAGATATCATAACCTGTTTATGGAGAAAAGTTTCTTGTGTAAAAGTTTATTTATAATAGTTAGATCTTGTTTATTATACTACATTTGTTTTTAACCAAATAAATAATTTTTTTTCTTTTTGAATTATCTTTGTTTCATTTGGCTGAGTTATTCTTTTTAATTGGAAGTGAATAATTCATTAAAGACTCAATTTTTCTATTTTTTTAAACGATTTCAAGAACATTAAAAATTATTCAACTATTTTTAGTCTTTGTATATTAATTTTTAACTTTGGGGGGTAATAATTATTTTTTTATTAACTATGGAAATAAAATTAATCAATTTATGTAACCATTTTTTGATTATTATGCCTAATCCTTTAATTTTTATGAAATTTCATTAAGTCAATCTACTTTTTAATCATTAGTACTATTAAAAACATAGAGAATTTGTATGTTCACTATTAATAGTTTGTTTATTTTTCTAATCATATAAATGTAGAATATTTTTTACATGGTCTTTTCCTCTTTAAGTTATAATTCTTTGATAATTATAATACCCATTTTTTTTATTTTTTTTACTTGTGAATTATTTATTATTATTTTATAGGGGCCAATTGATTCTATAAATGTTTAATTTTACAATAATTACATTTCATTTCTAATGAAATTCTTGTTTTGAAAATATAGCTAAGGATAATATCTTCCACTTCACAAGAAAATAGTGAAAAAATCATACATATATTGAATTGAAGGATTTGGGATAGAAATAGAATATTATGTATTATAATGGAGCTAATGAATTATATTACATATGTAATTATGTATTTTTCTTTGAGTATAAATCCATTTTGAATTTATTTTTTAGAAATGTTAAAAATGCTATATATAAGCTAAATTTAAAAATTTATCTTATGTATCGATATTTTTCATAGTAAAACATATTATGTGTTATAACAGTACTTAAAATTTATATTAACTGTGATATTAATAATCTTATGCATTCAGAACTAAAAAATATAATGATATAATATTTATTAAAAAATTCATTAAATATCATGTTTTTATAAATTTTAAAACCTTTCATATATTTAGGGAGTTTTACAATATTACTTATAAATTTTAATTTGACTATATTATTTACAATTTTGGAATTTCATGAATATATTTTGTATTGATTCAAAGATCAAATTTTTTAAAATTCTTTATAAAAATATAATATTTTATACACTTTTAAAAATATTATAAATTATTAGAATATTTTCTAGTTCTATATTTTTTAAACTATTCAAATTCCATTTTTTGAATTTATATAATAAAAGATGTTCAAATTTAATTTTTTCATGGATTTTTGGGAATATTTTCCTCATTAACAGATATATTTTTTGTTTTAAATGGTGTATAAAATGATGATAAGTAAGGGAGTATTTTTTATTTTATTAAGTTTTAATTTGAAAAATTATTTTAATATTTTCTATTTAGATATTTCAGGTATTTCTTTTAAGAAATTATGATTGATATTTTTTATTGGAGATCATGACTAATGTTTTGAGTGAATATAATCATTGGAGTTTCAAAAATTTAAATTAATAAAATTTAATTGACAATGCTATTTCAAATAAAAGTCACATATTTCATCATTCGATAGTTTGAAAGAGCTATAATTTTAACATTAGTATACTGAGGACAGCTTGAATGCTTGAACTACATAATTCAAATATTTTTTAAAAGGCCAATATTGGAATTCCTATACTAACATTAACACAATGACATTCGACATTTCCATACTTCTTTTATTTTTTTCAACTTGTTTTCATTACATCATTTTTCTATTTACACATTTTATTTCATCCTTAAAAGGTATGTCGACTATACCAACATAATGTTAATATAATTATGGAAGTGTTTTTTCTAGAAATTTTTAAATGTACAAGATTAATGATTTTCCTATGTAAATACTAGCTTCTACCTCCATCCACTAAAACTATTTTGTGATTTTTATTCATTTATAATGTGATAATTTAGTATAAACATATTTAAAAGGATATGGTTTGGGATACAACCGCCATATAAGTCTCTTTTTGTAATGGATATCAATACTCTCATTGTTGGGAGTGTAAACAGTGAATGTAGGATCATTTGAATATGAAATACTATAACGTAATTGAATTTTATCACCACATTTTTATCTTTATACTCATCAATCATCTCATTACATATCCTATTTATATATTAGTTTTTTTATTCCCAATCATCCATTTTAATAAAATATTTAATATTTGATATTTTATTAGAAATAAAATTTACACCCCCATTTCTTCTTTCAATTAAACTTTCAAGACCTAAGCGCTGGTTATTTTATCATTGAATTTTAATGATATCTGTCATGGTTTATTATAGATTAATGATAATATACATAACATTCATATCCATTGACATGTTTTTAACATGGTTTTAAACAGTTTTGAATCAAGAAGTTAATTCATTTATGTCTATACATAATCATTTTTTAAGTGTTGAAATGAATTTGTCTCTATCGGTACATGGTATCACAATTTATATTGGTTTTAAAGTGTTACTTTTCGATGATATACTCTCATAATTTAATGAGGAGAGACTATATAAAGGGAAATAATACACTGGTTAGAGTTTTTTGGTAAGTACAAGCCTTAAAAAATAATATCTTCTTCATGATTATATTTGTACATTTTAATGAAAGTTTTAGAACACTATAGGAGGTCAGAGTGTCCACCATTCTTGTGTGAGGATTATATGGCCTATTTTCATTCAAGTGGACAAGGGAAAACATTTTTTTCATTATGTGATTACAACAAAGTAAAATCTTTTAGGTTCGTTAGGAATATAACTTATTATATTTCATGTATGTCTATTACCTATGTTCTTAATATTACATGTTGATTTTTTATGTTGGATTTAAAATATTTCTCGATTTTCTGACACTTATAAGATCATATATTGACCCTAATAGACTCATCAATTGTTTATAATATAAATATTCTTTAATAAAAACATATATATAAACATAAAATCACACATAACTTTATATGTGTGTGTGTACATAAAGATATAAATTTTCGTGGCCACTTATATGGGTGTGTGTCTATGTGTCAGTGTGTGTTTGTGCAAAAAAAACCAACATTTAAAAATATTTATATGGGAGAGAGTAGTAGGGTTATTAAATAATGAATGGAAACGTGATATTAGAGTACCTATGGAGAACAACCTAAAAAATCACCAAAAATACATTATGATCTAAGAAGATGTCATTAAAATAAAATATTTAAATTAGATACCTTTGATTTAATAAATGGAATCCCCTTAAAAATGATATAAGGAAAGAAGAATAATATGTTATCTATGAGATCAAGGTCCATATGGTCGATGGGATGCATGGTCAGGGTTTTTATAAAAAGATAGTAACGGATTCTTCAGTAGTTACTAAAAACCCATTTAAAACAATATTTGTTGGAACCGATAGTTAAATATTTTATTAGTGATACTTTTTCATTAATAATGAATGATTTGTAATGATTATAAAATTAGGTTTTATAATGAACATATTAACCTTACACTATTTTATAATTTTGAAATTACACATACAAGGATTCTACATATGTTTTCTCCAACTTTGATCTCCTACTACGACATTTTTTTCTCATTGAGTCCACCGGGGTCATGTTTTTTAATAGGATTGTATTTGCTTCTCCTTGAATGAGCACCCATTACCTACTAATAAATAGATACTACCATTACATCTTCATTCTCTCCAATAGTTAGTAACTACATTATAATTAATCCTTGAGGGCCATCGTTGATGAAATGTAGATCCAATGACTCGTAAGAATTTTCTTTTTATCCCAGATCCCTATGGACCAAATACTGTTGACTTCCAAAATGAAATAAGTCTTTAAATCCCAATATGGTTTCCCAAAATCCTAATTATGCGAAATACGTTTTTTACTACAATATCTCGATATTACCTGATATTGTTTTTCTACCGAAACATTGAAATTCTTCCCTACCCAAATTTGATCTCATGTATTTTGAAAAAATGATGGAAAGGGCAAAAAATCAAGTGTGCATCCAACTACATATTATTAAATACAATTTTTATTTGAAAATAATTAATAATATATATATAAACAAATGTTAATTTTTTAAATAAATAAATATTCATTTATTAATAAATATATATTAATATCTAAATCTAAATTTATATTTTGGAAACATGCATGCATTGATGGGTGGGTACCTCAAATGTGGGTTGAATATGTTAGAATCTTTTATATGGCCCACTACCCATACATGGGATAATAGGGGAGATCAGTAAATAATTTCTGATAAGAAACATGATGAAATGGTTATTGGAAAAGGGGGTGATGCAGTAAGAAGATTGGGATGATGATATGATGGTTTTATTCTCATTTTTTCCATCGAGAAAATTATTTTAGGGGTCTATTGACCATTCCTGAAGTGCCTCCATGAAATCAAAAAATAATTGGACTTTGAGGCCATAGATATATGATAAATACTATTATTGATTTTGGTTTATCCAATGTTATCCTTTTTTATCACTAGATAAAAGTATTGTAAAAGGCCACCTTTATCAATGTGTGAAAAATCTCTAATAAAGGGCACCTTTTATCAGTGCTAAAAATAGTGATGATAAAAAACCATCTTTATCGATACATTTTTCTATAACTGATAGACATGGTATTTATCAAGTTAGTAAAACAATTATAAAGATTTAATTTTATACTTATTTGAAAAATGATGATTAATAATACCTTTTATTAGTATTAAAAAGTTCTAATGAAATCCAAACTTCTTCAGTACTTTTATTTTAGCGTTCGTAACAGGAAACCATTATAAGTTCTTCTTTTTCTCTGATAAAAGGTATATTTCATAAAAATGTTGTTATTCTTATTCCAAATCATATATTAATCTATAAATATATTTATATTTTTTTATGTATGAAATATTTTTTAAATTATGAATAACTGAATAATAAATATGCATTTACCCTTAATATATATGATATTTAGTTTAAATGCATTATAAAATAATTAGAAAATAATATTAATTAAATATTTTCTAATTATTAATGATTATTATCCATTTAATTACAATGGGGTGATATAAAAATTCAATAAATTATTAAATGATCTATGATAATTGGAAAATATGTCTGCAACATCAAACATTCATTAATTTTGATTTGGATGTCAGTTTGGACTCTACCATATTTCAAATCTAATCCTATAAGGTAATATACCATATTTTTATTGGGAGAATTTTAAATATTATTAAAATGTAATAAAAGGTGCAAAACTCCTCCAAATTTAATTTTTTATTTGGGATACCAAATTTTTTCAATATTTAATGGGATTTCTACTTTATTTTAGAGGATTTACTTATAGTTTTTATGGGGTGATAAAATTTATTCTAAGGGATTATATTCATTTAGATAATATGGTTTTGATGTTTTATCATTTTATCATTTTAATTTTATTTATAATTAAATACATTCTGTATTCTTCTATTTGTATATAATAAATAAAATATAATTATAATTATTTAAACAAATTTACATAAAACGTATTTTTAAATAAACCAATCATATAGAAATAACTATTTATTAATAATTCTATTTATAATATAAAATATTATTTTATTTACCTTATAAAAATTCTTAAGTATATATATACATATCCGAGTAATGTTTCTCTATAAATATGTGTGTTTCATTAGAAAAATATTTATATATGTGTATATTGTAATATAGTTTTTGAAAAGAGAACCATCAAAATAAAATTTAATCGTATCCAAATTACAAATAATAGGGGAAAAATAAAAACAACATGTAGCACCGTAACAACTTCTAAAGGCATCTATGAAAGGTGTCACATGGTTTCCCTCTATCACAACAAATGAGAAACCATAATAAGAAAACAACAGTTTTAGTAATATGATATTATTAGTAGTAGATACAAAGTGTTATCATCCACCTTCTTCATTCTCTATATCCATTATAATTACTTCACTATTGGATTAGGCTACAATATTTCCTCATCCATGATAATAAGGGGACACAGTTTCATTCCAAATGGACATGGATTCAGCCGTAGGGGGAAATTTTCTATGACTGTAGAGTGATGTTCCATGATTAGGGAGCCTGCATGGTCACAGATAATATCACTAAGGAAAAAAAATGTCTTCTATAGAGCCTCATAATTATTAATCATGAAAAATCCTTGAGAGGGGTATAAAACTAGCCAAATAATCTTGATTTGGTGATGGATGACAATCCCTACCCAACATTATCAATCCACATAAAAACCCAGCTATTCATCATGGCCACCAAAAATCTTTCATCGATGGATGTGTTCTCATAATCATATATGTTTTGGCAGAACCAAATGATATACACCCTGATACAAAAATTCAGAATAATTGTCACTAGAAACAATGTAAGCCATTACCCCATAAAGAGTGTAACATCCTTGATAATTCTCCAAATAGAATAATCCTACCCATCATGCGATGAACACATCATCGTCACTCGATGTAAATAGAAATTCACTACAAAATTAGTAACTGCATTGGTCATATATAAAGGAAACAAGGTGATCTCAGAGATATTTCATGTATAATGGAAGGCATATCAGAGACAGATACTTATACACTATTACCAGTCAAAGATTTTAGCCTTTTGTAGTGCTATTAACATTTCCTTTTCGAGATTAGTATTAGCCTAAAAATTTTGAAAACCATGTTTGAAATTCTAGTCTGGTTCAATGTCCCTCTTGATCCACTAAAATTTTCTTCTGGTCAACATTATAGAAACCATGGCCAAGTATTTGGGTATTTAACCCACTATTATCATCAACTTGATGATCTATCACTAAATTATTCTCAATAATGTCCACTTTCTATGAGAAGGGATTCATTTTTTTCAGGACTAAACTACCAAATGACTCTATATATATTGACACTATCACTACTAGAAATTATCAAATAAATCCCTTACATCAAAAAGATATTTATATCCCCTGAAACTCCTGTAAAAGTATCTCATATAATTACTTATAAAGGATGAAAAAAACATCATGATGGAAATACGTGGCTTTTACCACAATTGTGTTGAAGTTTTCTTGAGTCTTATAAATATAGCCAAACCTTCTTATCTAGGAGTGCATTGTTAAAAAAACATATCCTAGATTCTCAATCCACTGTGATACTTTTTTCACATAAAATCTCTAATAAATCCCAATGATTTTTTTACCATTACCATAACCCCACCGAAAATAGAAAAGTTTGTGTGGATTTGATAAATGATGAAATATAGAAACTTGATGAGACACATCACATATGATGGTAAAACAAAGAAAATATCCTTGATAAGGACCTCCTTTATGTCCAATGATATATTATAACAAGATCAGCCCTAAAATTTTCTATGAATATTATAGAGGAATAAAAAAGAGAAATTTATTTATATACTGTTTAAAGACCATTAGAAGGCCCAAATATGTATTTATTTATCTACTAACATGATGACACTAAATATAGTGATAGAATTTATCATATCATCCTTTATAACCCTACTAAAAAAATATTGGATTTGGGGATGTTGACATATTGGATAAAATATTTTTTGAATCCGTCTATCTAAATTATAAACCTCCTTGCATTATTAAAAATTTGTTAATGAAAGTGGGAGGAAATCAACTATGTCAAAAATATAGGGACGGGAATGATTTACTAAAAATAATATTCCCCATTAATGAGTACATCCAATGCTGCTTCAGATAAGATATTTCAAGGAAATAAATAATCAATTATAAATAATTAAGGGGAAATAGGGGAACCCTACCATAGGTCTCTAAATGTTTTAAATCATTTTTTAAGATAACCACTATTCTAGAAGTGGAAGGAAACTATAGTGAAACAATTCATTATCAATTTCTTATATTTTATTCCAAAACCTTTTATTCTCATTATCCCTTCTAAGAAATACCATTACACCCTATCATAAGTCATAGAAACATCAAATTGAATTTCCAAAATCCACATCTTATTAGTAGAGCATCGTTTCATAAAAGGGAAGATATAGTAAGAGGCAATAGAATTATAAGTAATAAGCCTCTTGGGCATAAAGTAACTCTGATTCTCAAATATAATTAATGGTATAACAATATCCAAGTTATAGTAGAGTTCTTTTAGAGAATCATGTAGACCACATTACACAAGCTGATAGGCATTATATCTAAAAAATTTGCAGGCAAAAAAATTTTGCAATAAAAACATTGAGATTTTAATAAAATTGTTACTTAATTATGGAGGTATTCTATAAAACCTAAATCAAATAAAAAATATTTTCATGGCCCAACCCCTAGGGCCCATGTCATGACATTCCCCAATCCAAACATCTAAATGCCAGGGGTTGGCAACATGCGCAAAAGGTGGAAACTGGTAAGTGGGAGGCATTTTTCTGAGTACTAGTATGAAAAAACACACCCAACCATATCCCAAAAACATAAAGGGTAAAACAAGTATAATGAGACAAGTTCAAAGTACAAGAATAGCTAAAATGAAATGCACCAGAATACAAACCTAACAAAAGACAATAGAAAATTGAAGAGTACAAGTAAAAACTGTGAACAAGCTGACTGCATAGAACCCCACCTGAGGGTAAGAGTAGGGTAGATGATGTAAGTAGTGGGAGTATATCTTTTCTTCCAGATGTCACTGGGTTCCTCTTGGTCCTCGGCCACCATGTACACCATTGAAATGTTCATCACCAGCAGAAAACAAAACACGTGTGGCCGAATCCCATGCAAGGGTGAGTCACACAGTACTCAAAATGGGACCCCATTTAACTAAGGAGAAATACCACAATGAAACCATAAAAAAGACACAAAGTAAGGATAAAAAATAAGACCATAATGTATGGAAAGATCACACCAGGTATAATCTAAAGAATAGGAAGATGGTTCATCGGCTATAGTGGTGAACATTTTGTATTGTTGAGGGACTCATCCCAGATGAATCACTACTCGTTTATCGGGATACAAAGGATCCACATGGCTGCTAATATTCTATTAGGCCACTAAATATCATCATGCCTGCTGGTCGTTGACAGGGCCACTATGGATCCCTGTGGCTTTTTCTTGTCCCCTGGGCCACTAAGGATCCATGCAGCTACTACTAGTCTATCGGGCCACTAAGGATCCACACAGCTATTGTTCGTCTACCGGGCCACTAAGGATGCACACAATTTATATTCAAGCCATAATTCATACCTCAACCATCACAAAGCACACATAGAATAATGAAAAGGACCATCTCATAGTTAGGGTTCCGACACAATAGACGATACGATGAACGGATGCCTGGTATATAAGATATCGACATTTTAATAAAAAGGTCCAGTTGGATTTGATTCTAATCTAACCTCTCCATATTAAAAACCCCGCCAAATCTCTTGTATTGTATCTTAGAAGGACCACCTCATCACAAGGGTCGTCATGCTACACAGAACACGTTAATTGGAAACTCGGTCTGCGAGTTATTGACGTTTTAGTGAAACGGGGGCCGGTTGGGTCTGGGTCCAGTCTTATCTAGTTGGACCGACCTAACCTGACCCGCTATGGGGTCCACTGACCCGATCTTGGTCCAGTCTAGAAGTGGTTTAGTACGAAAAACTCATTGGGCCTACGGGTCCGGCCCGGTAGGGCGGGTCTAGCCCGGTATCCTGGGTCTGGCCTGCTATAGGGTTCCAACCCACTGGGCATGGGTCTTGCCCACTAGTGTGGGGTCTGGACCACCTCATAGATGGTCAACAAAAGGTACTCAGGTCTTATATTGTTCATCTGAGACGCAGCTAAGATTTGTGTCTGGAACCTCATGCCATGCGGGTCGTCTGTGGGGAGGTTCCATGGCCGCAGTCTGTTGGTCGCGGCTCCTCCACATGCAACACGGTGCTTCGCCACATCGGATATCCACTGGCTCAGAGTTTAGTGTCCCCTCTTACAATTCCACATCCAAAGTTCGTTGCCTCCTCTGTGTGGGATAGCAGCGGACACTGTTGTCCAGGTTGCTGTGACGCACCACTATGGTGGTCCTTCATCAACGCACCGACATGGACTTTGACAGACCACCGAACACACTCTGGTGGTCCATTATCCATGTCACCTTCCCCTATGGCCTCCAAGAGACATCTCATTCCCTACTATGACCTAAATTCCACCATTCCATCCACTTGAGAAATCAGTTATGAAAAGCACCCAATAAAAGGGAATCGGGCCTTATTTGAGTCTGCCTGGGCCCTCTGCATTATAATTTCAAAGATATTGGGAGGCTCAGGGATTGATTTACTCCCAACAAAAGATTAATCCTAAATAGAAAACCCAATAATGGAACCCAACCACATGAACACACGACCTACGGATTAACCAATTCATGGGTTAACCAGCATTCATCATTTAGAAAAAAGAACGGGGGATTCATAAAACTGGAATCAAACCCCTACCTCATTGATATTCATTGTCATATCACTTCTTCCTTGATGGTCCATGTGGTCAATGGAATTAGTTATTATTTGAGGTATGTCAAATTCGATGATGTCCCTCCTGCATTTTTCGTTCCTCATTGGGGAGTAAAATCCATCAAGGGTTTTTCAGAGAATCCTCATAGTTTAATCCTCATTACACCAATGTATTAAACTGTTAAAAATAAATAACATCAAATATTATTTATTAAACTAAAACATACCATCATTACACTATTCCATTTATGAAACTATGCCATTGTTATGCATCATTAAAGCATCATTATGGTGGGTGTTAACGATCCAGTAATAAGCTACATTAATGTGTCTCGTTGTTGCTTCATCATTGCAGCATAGCCTCTCCATGTTGTCCCTCATCTATGAGAGAAGAAATTAAATAACTTATTTAGTTATTTTATTATTTTTCTAGAAAAGTCCAAAAATTAACATTTCCATTCGGCCCTTAACGGTCAAAGTCAAGTCATTTCTAAGAAAATCCTGGCATTCTGAGATCAACGACGCCCACATATTTTCGATCTGATAACATGTTCAAAGGTTTCAAAACCCCGCTCACACATTTACTAAATATACCTTTAAAAGGATCAAAATTCCATCCAAGGCACATCGGGCCTCAGAATCATGTTCCGTCAAAGCATGTGGTCACAAAATAATTGCATATAATTTTAAAAAACATGCATGGAAATTATGGGATATGAAATTATCCCCACCTTAGTGATTTACATAGCTGAAATCCAAAACAAGAGCTCATCAAACAAATGGGGGTACTAAGCATGAATATTATCCTCTCACTCCCATGTTATCTCCTAGAGGATCTAATTTTTCCACATAATGTGATCTAGAGCAATCAACCATCTGTGAAGGATCTGCTTCTATCGATCCTCTATCTCCATTGGGAACTCTGCAAATGTCTCCCCATCATTAATGTCTAGCTCTCCCCTGTCGATGACGTGCGATGAATCATGCTCGTACCTCCTCAGCTGTGACATGTGAAAAAAAAACATTCACCTGGTGCATCATTGGGGGAAGATCTTGGTGGTATGCGACCTCACCAACTTTGATGAGAATTAGGAAATGTCTGATGAACCTCAGAGATAACTTTACGCCCCAACCAAATCCTTCCAATCTCCATCAGTGTGAGACCCGAAGGAAAACATGGTATCCCTCCTCGAACACCAAGGGTATCCATATTCTATCATCATAAGACTTCTAAAATCTCTTTTCAGTTCTTATCCACTTCTAGATAGTATTCCTCCTTTCAGGGGTATCTCGTACTGACTTTGAACCCATGTGTGTCGACTCCCCTGGGTTTGTCCAGCATAGGGGTGATCAGCAAGGGCACACATACAAGGCCTCTAACGGTGTCTTGGAAATGTTGTAGTGATAGATATTTCTATATGAAAACACAATCAGTGTTAGGTGGTCCTACCAAATATGACCAAAATCAATTTCCAAGAATGAAGCATGTCTTCCATGGTCTATATGGTCCGCTTAGTCTGACCATCCTTTCGGGGATGAAGATCTGTGCTCAAACATAGCTGAGTCTTGAACGCATCTTGTAATCCATTCCATAACCGGGATGTAAATCATACATCACAGTCTAGGATGATTGTTGAGGGATCTCTGCAGAGAAACACTATATCCAAGATGTAGAGGCGTCCCATGCACTTTACCTATCCCTACTCCCAGATGGGTAGTAATTGAGCCGACATGGTGAGTCGGTCAATAATCACCAATATAGAATTATGTCCTCTAGATGTGTGCGGTAACCCCATCACGAAGTCCATCGAGATACCATCGCATTTCTATAGAGGTACCTCATGTGGATGTGCCATGTAAATTGGAACATGATACCCAACCTTCACTTGCTGACATGTGAGGCATCAAGAGATGAACTCGGCCACTGCTTTCTTCATTAATGGACAACAGTACCGACATCGGAGGTCCTGGTACTTCTTCTCCACTCCAGGATGTACTGCCAAAGGTGATATATGGATCTCCTTTAAAACATTCTCCTATAATAGCATGGGTACAATGATTCTCCCTATAAAAAGGATGAATCGAACCCCACCTACTGAAAATCCATTAGGATCATGTCATGAGGATGACAGATCAAGTCGGGCCTCACAGTCAAAATTCACCAGATGTGCCACCCTAACTCGATGTAATAGTGGGGTAGTAACAGTCATCGATTGAATGTATGTGGATCCATTATCATCCACAAATAATATATGTTTCACAAATAGCTTCTATGTCACCTCACATAGCAGCTGCAAACCGTTCCACCTACTAGTCGCATATGTTACCACATTCCCCATCCCAGGAGTTTAAGAGTATCTCAAAGTTATAGTCTTGGTGGAACTCTATCAATAATCATTGTCTCATGTTCAGGTCCTTCTGGAGAATATATACAGACGACTCTTTTGATTAGAATAGACCGTAAACTGCACACCCATTAAGTAGTGTCGCCACAACTCTAAAGAAAAGACCATTACTGCTAACACTAGGTCATGGGTCACATATATCTTCTCACATTACCTCAACTTCCATGATTTGTTTGCGATCACTACTTGATTCTGCATTAGGACACAACCCAGTATGGTCCCTAATGCGTCGCATAAAACTACATACCCAACACCATCATCAGGTAGTCTTAAGATGGGGGAACTTGTTAGTCTCTGCCTCAGCACCTTGAAACTCATATGGCATATCTTCGTCCAAAGAAATGAATTCTCCTTCCATGTCAAAGCCAACAAGGGTGTTTCTACTCTGAAAATGCTGGGCACAAACCTCCGGTAGTACCCAGCTGACCCTAGGAAACTCTGAACCCCAGTCACATTCTTGGGTTTCCCCCAAACTAGCATTGCCTCTATCTTTTTCGGGTCCACTGCAACTCTAGCCTCAGATATGATGTGTCCTATAAAGTGGACCTCCCATATTCAAAACAGAAAATTAGAGTGTTTTCCTTATTGGTGGTTCCCTCAAAGTGTATCCAATACTATTTGCAGGTGTGTTGCATGATCCTCCTCAGACACTTAGTACACCAAGATGACACCAGTAAGGGCCACAAAGAAACGATTGAGGTAAGGCTGGAAGATCTTGTTCATGAATCCCATAAACATGGATAGGGTGTTGGAAACACCAAAAGGCATCACCGAGAACTCATATTGGTCATACCGACACCTGAAGGTATTCTTTGGTACATCCCCATCCTGTACCAAAAGATGATTATAGCCTGATATGTGGTCTATCTTGGAGAACCACCTTTCTCCCTTCATTTGATTGAAAGGTTCATCGATCCTTGGAAGTGGATACTTTATATTCATAGAAACCTAGTTTAGGCGACGACAGTCCACACATAACCTCAAACACCTGTATGACTTCTTGGAAAACAATAATGGGGTTGCCAATGTTAAAACGTCGGGCCTCATGATTACCTTATCCTACATGTCCTCTTATTGTACCATCAATTCACGAAGCTCCATGGGAGACATCTGATAAGCTGTTGTGGATATCAGTGTCGTCCTAGGGTACAAATCAAAGTATAAGTTTAACTCTCAATGGAGAGGCAAACCTGGATAATCTTCAACGGAGACGTCCTTATACTCTACTGTAACAAATGAACTTAAGAACTCATTAAATTCATTGTATTGAGGGTCTAACTAGCCAATTGAATAATAATTGGCTACACACTCCTATGCTAGAGTCCATCAAGATCTGTCAGGATTTCCCCTCTGCTGATAAAGGGGAATGTGGTTCCATCTTCGTAGATGAACCAAATAGTTGGCCTTATATAGTCAATCATATAATGAATGGTACTAGTCCAGACCATGAATGGATTTGTAAGGCCTCGATGCTACTACAAATAGATCCCAACTAAAACTCTCACCTCCCAGAGTCAGGTAACACTATCAGCACCAGTGTGCAGTTATCGGGTCTCCTCTAATAGTAGTCTCTAAACGTGAGGTTAAAGTCAACGGTCTTGACTAGAACCTCTAGGTATCAAACAATAAGAAGTGTTTGGAAAAATAAATCACTAGTATAAGTGTCTATCAATAATAGAGATGAAGTAGAAAGACATGCATCATAACCCGTTTCATTCCTGGAGTCCTGGGGTTATAATCCTCGATAGTATGCAACTGTCTCCTCTCCTTCCATATAGAATGAATGGTGGAACAATCTCGCATGAGATGTTCCTTTTCATGACAAGCATAGAAAATCCTACCCTTCTAGAAACTATCATATTCCCTCTTATGAACCCTATGGTTCCATGGCTTACACTGCACACCTGTAATCCGTAGGTCCTGCTAAGCTTGCATATCGGGTGATCATTTTCTCATATGCACGGGACACACATTTGAACCTTGTGCCTCTTCGCTATGTGCCCAAAGAGTCATCCACAACTTGGTCTCGAAAGCTTGATACAGTTGAACTACTATAGGTGGGCCTGGTAAATGATCTATAGGTGGTGGTAACATCGATATACCACTTGGTGGGGCCATCTCTAGCCCTATTCCATTAAAGGATGTCTCGTCGCTAGGAAGACTATCCTCATGACCATATATCAAGAACCATGATAAATGTCTACATACTGGCCTCCTAAAATAGATAAAGATGGACAATGGCCAGTAGATTATACTTGGTGAGCTGACTCTTATACAAAAGACATAAACAGATACCTATGCAACCAGTGGTTTCATGTTGAGAGATGAAAAGAAGAATTCATGGACTTGGTGTATGGATACGTTGGTCGTTGCCCAAACACTAGACTCCCGATATTTGAATTTCTAACCTGAGACACTAAACACAGTTTCCGAAAAACAAAAAAAATAGACTCCCGGTCTTGGAGGTAGAATCAACCACCTCAGATACAACTTTTTCATGACCTTCCCCCTAGGACTTGTGTTGTGACATCCCCCAATCCTACATCCCCATGGACAAGGGTTGGAAACTAGTGCTAAAAGAATCAACCTGCAAGTGGGAGGCATTGTCTTAAGTACCTATATGCACACAGACGCCAAACAACGACCCACTAACAGAAAGGGGAAAACAAGTATGCTGAAACAAGTTCAGATTACAAGTACAACAGAAAAGAAGTGGTCCATAATACAAACCCAACAAAAGAAAACTATAAATTGAAGAGTACAAGTAAAAACTATGAACAATATAGTAGCTGAGAACCCCATCTGATGGTAATTTTAGGGTATGTACAAGAAGATGCGGGTGTACGACTTGTCTTCCTAATCTCACTGGGCCCCGCATGGTCCTAGGACACCAAGTCCACCATTGAAATGTCTACCATCTCCACAAGACACAAAACATGTGGGTGAATCCTATGTAGGGTTGAGTAACACAATACTCAGAAGGGGACCCCATTCCACTAAAGAGAAATACCACAAAGAAACCACAAGGAAAATCCACAAGCTATGAAGTAAAACCACAAAGTAAGACCACAATGTATAGAAAGCTCACACCAGGTAAAATCTAAATAATATGAAGAAGGTTCTTAAGAAATAGTGAAGAACATTTCTTACTATAGTGGGACTCATCCCTAATGAATCGGTGCTCATTTTTCGGGCCACTAAGGATCAGCAATGCTGCTACTCGTCTATCGGGCCACTAAGGATCCAAATGGAAACTACTCATCCGGTGGGAAACAATGGATCTACAGAACTACTTATTGTATTTCAGGCTACTAAGGATCTACATGGATACTTCTTGTCTCTCAGACCACTAAGGATCCACATGGCTACTGCTCGTCTGTCGGGCCACTAAAAATCCATATGGATTCTACTAAATCCATAGGTCATAACTCAACCACAAATAAGTCCCAGATAGAATAACTTAATGGACCGTCTCTTTGTAAGGGTTCCAGCTCAACATATGGAGCTTCAAACAGACACCTGGTATGTAATATATATGCATTTTAGTAAAAAGGAACTAGTTGGATTAGTGTCCAATCCCACCCGGTCATACTATGACCCCAACCAAATACCATGTAGAGTATCGTAGATGGATCACCCCATTGCAAGGGTCATCGTATCATAGACAATGCATCAATAAGACTCCCAGTCTGTGAGTTAATGATGTTTCATTGAAACAATGGCCAGTTGTGTCTGGGTTCATTGTGGGGTACAACGACCTGACCTGGGTCTACTCCAACATGGGTCTGGAAAGGGTGTTCCATTGGGAAAGTGGGTTCTGGACCACCTCATGGCTGGTCCCCCAAAGGCATACCATTCACTTTCGATCTGTCCGAGATGTGGCTGAGAGGAACATCCGGCACCTCTTACCCCATGGGTCATTTGGGCGGTTGTTACCCAGCTGCAGTCCTTTGACTGCGACTCCTCTGTGTGTGATGCGGCACGACGTTGTATTGGCTTGTCTCCAGCTAACGTGGTTTTTCGGTTCACCATGGTGTGCCTCCATGGTGCACCTCCCTTCGGCATCGGCCAAGTCTTTGGTGGACCACTGGATGTTCTCCGATGGTCCGTTCTTCTTGCCACATGGGCCTACATCCTCTAGGGGGTGATTTCTTTCCAACGATGGGCTCGATTCTTCCTTGATGTCCACATGAGAAATCAGTCATGAAGAACACCCAAGAAGAGGGGCTCGGTCCTTGTTTATGTCAGCGCAGGCACTCTGCATTAGATGTCTAAAGACATGGGGGGCTCAATGATTGATGTTCTACCGAAAAAAGTTTAATAACAAATAGAAAACCCAAGAACGGAACCCTCTCGGAGGAACACATGATCTGCAGATTAACATGATCATGGGTTAACCCATATTAATCGTTTAGAAAAATGAATATTGAATTCAAAAAACAAAAACAAAACCCCAACCTAGTTGATGTTCATTGTCATAGCACTTCATCCTTGAGGTTCTAAGAGGTCAATGACGTTCATCTTTCTTCGAGGTACGTCGAAGTCAATGACACCCCGTCGGCATTCCCCATTCTTCATTGGGGAGGAAAATCCATCAAAGTTTTGCCAAAGAATCCTCATAGTTTAATCATCATTCCACTAATGTTTCAAACTATAAAGAAGAAAACATGTCGCAGCATTTCTGTTATGATTCGATGTAACATCGTTACACTATTTCATTTATGAAATATCATCTCTATTATGCGTCATTAAAGCATCATTACACTGCATGTCAATGATCCATTAATGAACTCTATTCCTGCATCTCATTTCTACCTCGTCACTGCACTACAGCATCGACACGTCGTCGCACATAGATGAGAAAAGAAATAAAATACTTTTAAGCTTATATTATTACTTTTCTCTAAAATTTATAAAATTAGATTTTCCATTTGGCCTTTTCCGACCAAATTTTGTTCCTTTCGAGGAGAATCCTATTATTTTGAGTTAGATGGTTCCATTTGATTTTCTATTTGACCACTGATTAAAAGGTTAAAAAAACTGACTTTCATTTTTACTGAAAGTGTGTTAAAAATATTAAAATTCCACCTCGTGCTCATCGAGCCTTGGAATCACAGGTCATTATAGTGTGTGGTGTTGAATTAAATCCATATAATTTAAAAAAACATGGAAATTCATTGACATTGCATATATTAAGACACACATTATTCCAAAACATGTTAAAATATAATGCATGGAATCCCTATTGATCAATATCCTTCAATGAATGAATAAACTTAAGTAATAAAAAATTACACATTATAAATTTCTAGCTTATAGTCCAAAAATGTTACCTCATAGACATTAGGCTCCACACCACCTAGAAGTTACCGCAATTAAGCGATACTCCCAAACATAAAAATAACATTGTAGAAGGACATGAACATTTCATGATTCTCATCAAAATATATAGTAAAGAAATATTCCCCAACCGATTCATTAGAAATTAATTTCTTTCTTCTTCGGGCAGTGTAAAATTAATGAAAATACCTCATATTTTTTCCTCTCTATTGGATAAATGATTCTGCTAATCTGGAGGACCAATAACATTAATAGTAAATTATGTCATGATATTATTATGTCCTATCTTGTATTTGTACTTTATTTATGTGTACTTATAGTGAATACATATTATAGATGTACTTTATTTAAAAAAATGATCTTTTTAAGGACTTCGTCTCAATCCCCTTTCATTGAGGCATATTTGGTTTTATACACAACTTTCTTTTATACGGTGTATAAACCCCTTTGACTTTTACGTTTATTCAAAAGGAATATTTTTTATACGAAGCGTTTTTCTAAACGACAAAAGGGATTGTTTTTCTTTCCGTACTTATGCGGTGATAACGACTTCTCCGCTGCCGTGACCATTATTTGAGTTTCGGCTTACTCTACAAGCCATCATTTTTTTTAATGAAAAGTAAATACAATGTTTTAACTTTCATTTATTTTGGTATTGAAAATGGTTTTGAAAGCGTTTTTATTATATCAATGTGTTGTATTGATATCTTGTGATTGAAATGTGGAAATGTTATGTTTCCTTTATGCATGTTCTATGTGATACGATTATGTTATGGTTTATGATATGTTTAAACCTATTCATATGAGGAATGTATTGGACTTAATAAGTGACGGGTGGAGCCCGCTATAGCTCATCAATGCATCGGTAGGTCTCATGAGACAACTAGACGTGGAATTGGCCGAGGCCCTTTCCCAATTTGATTTATGGTTTTGGCCGAGGCCTTAATCATTTTAGAAGTCTTGGCCGAGGCCTTGACAAAATGTTTCAGAATGTCTGGCATTATACATTCCCTCATTATGAAAGTGGTTATTGATATTGCATGTGATTATTCGACCAGTAGAATATCCATGTGAAGAAGTGAATGGCATTATCTCATTTTACTTTTTCCATATTATGTTGATGTTCAAGTTTAAAAGGCTTTTGTTTTAGTTATACATTGCCTTAAATGTTTATGTTTATTTATGAAAGCTTCCGCTATATTGTTATCCTTACTGAGCATCTGAGCTCACCCCTTTCAATGTTTTAATATTTTCCAGGATATGAAGAATTATTTTATAAATGACATGCAGGGATAGTCAGAAGAGGATATGAGTGTGGTCTATAGAGACTTTGTTATTGTAGATTTTCAGTTTATGATGTAATGTAACATTTATGAATGTATCTAGTGTTTCCAAGGCTACTAAACTAATCGGTCTTTTGAGACTTCATCTTTTGTGATCATGCCAATGTTACGAAGTAATTCACCGACTCTGGGTAGCTGGGGTCGGGGAGTTACATGAGATCATGAGGAAACCCACTACATTAATTTATTAAAAGATTAATTTTTCATATATTAATAAATCATGTGATCGCTTTACCTCTAATTGAAGGAACTAGAGAACCCAACATAAGAAATATTGGTCACAAAATAAAAATATTATCATTATATCATTAAAACTATATAGAATTTAGATTTTCACAACGTCTTTTAAATGGTTGTAGATCTCATTTTAATATAGTTTGGAAAAAATATAATCTAAAAAATACATCATTCAATTTAAAAGAGTGTTCAAAATCCTCTTAACCCAAATATTTATTTCTCGACATAAATTATTTTAGATCTGTCAAGATACCCCACATGTGATTTGAATGTCTGTATGAACATCTATCATCAAATTCTAGGCACTATCATAGAGATTTGATCAAGCATTCAATGTTTGGACAATCACCACTACATTATTACTTTTTTCAATATTAAATATTTTTGATCGATTACATGGAATGAGTTCATCAGGTTATAGGATGTGGGTGGGAGGAGAGAGGAGATATAAAATTCTAATGAATGAAGAGTCCCCCATTAAAAATCTTTCTCTTTATTATATATTCGGGATTAAACTCCCCAAAAGGTATCCCCTACCCCTATTTAAGTAATTACAAGTTAATATGCCATAAAAAACATGTTATATCATACAAAACATTCCCAAAATGTCATTTATTTTTTATCATTTACATTTTATATAATTATATTTTTACATTATACATTCGATCTAATAACTCAACTTCCCATTCCCACAAATATTAAATGAACCATAAGTATTAAAACAATAATCATTCCTTAAATATTTTCACATGTATTAAATTAATATCATGTGGAAATATGTTATAAATAAATTCAATATAAATTATTATAAACACTAATAACATGAAATTTATTATTTTTAAGGTGATCATTAAAACTTGGACATCACCCATACTCTATGGTGGGACTCTCCATATCCTAAACTCATATTCAATAGAATTGATCATAAATTTGAATATGCTTAGATTGTGAAAAAATGGACCTTATATCAATAGAATTGAAATTTATTCATATATTATGAGCGTTTAAAAAAAACATCCATGTCCTTGAGGAAATAATAAATGGTGATAACAGACACATCCTCATACGAACACTCTATGTTTAATATAATATCATTTTTACATGATAACACATTAATAAATAAGCACATTTGATCTCATCATCCATTCTTGATTTATTATTCAATGTAATTAATATTTGGAATTACCTTTCTATACAATTGATTTGGATTTAATGATGGTACTACCATCCTAATCAATAAGTCTATAGAAATATTGTCCTTTCATAACAAAAAAACATTTCATGAACATTAATGTAATTTATTACTATTAATGACATACCCAAGACAATATACCTCCCCACAACATAAATTCCAGAGTTTTTATCTTGAGTCAATTTATGTTATTAATTAGTTTAAAATAATAATTATGTAAAATCTAGAGACCATTAAACTTTTTCACAGATCATAACTACCAACGACTCCTAAAAAAGTAGATTTCCTATTAGTGGGACTATCTTCAAGATATTATATACTTGAGATCACCAATTATGAAATTCATGATAGGAAGTCTCAATAATTATGATCCCCCACACCTGATGGTAAGAAAAAATTATGTCTTGTCCAGATAATGTTTCTAGACCCTAAGATAAAATTTTAATATCTCATCCATGGTTTCATGAGGTTCTCATTATAGAATGTCAACATACATAACCATTGATATGGAAAATATTATATAGAATATAATATGTAAATAGTGGGTGTAGAAATATAAACATTATTCTGGTACGTATACATCACCAATAACATATTGTTTACAATATAAGGTAATTGAAATATTTAATTGAAGTTCGTTCTATGGAACCCACATTTACAAAAAAACATTATGTCATCTACTGAATTGAAACAATAAGAATTTGTAAAAGAAAATAACCCTTACTGATATTTATCATTAAAAAACTAAAATCCATCATTACTTTTAAATATTGATGTAATACTTTAATTATAGGTATGTTTATATCGATGGGATTACATTCATAATATTGAACAAAACATCTATCAAAAACAATATCAGGTCATGTCACTATGATATACAATAGGATCCCAATTTTTTTCTTATATTTGGTGACATTGACTAATTTTAATTCTTCATCCCATAATATTTTCATCGATGTAAAAACTATAATATTTATCTACATTGAATTATACATTCAAAATATTCTCCAAACCTACTTAAAATATTAATATTGTAAAATAAATTCGTATCTCTATCATTATTTAACTTGTAAACCAATTGATGAAAAATATCATGCCCATTAATAACAATTTGAACTCGCATTTCATAAATTTAGAAAAAATTATTTATTTATCTTCCTTAGATCCACCAAATATAATTTATTTGACATAAAATAGAAAAATCATATTTTTATTACTATAATTTTCAGTATATATATTCTAATATATACCACCACCTTAGAAATTTACCTTTATAAATTACTGATCAATTACAGAATACCACACTCTTAGTTCATTCCTTAACTAGTACATTGGATTCTTCGATTGAATTTCATTTTCACGTGATCATGGATATGAAAACCATATGACTCTTCGATGTAAACCACTTTGCCTATAATTCCACATAGAAATATAGAATTTTCATACATATTGAATAATTTTATATTTATTTTAATAGTTATGGATAAGAATATATTAATAGTCTATAACATTGAAACTACTAGAAATTTCTCATCTCCATCACATCCATTGATTTTTAAATACCTCGTAAACACCGGTAATGATTTGTTTTGAATAACTATACCATAATTATTTATTTTTTTCATAATGGTCCCTTTAGTATCAATGACATTATACATTTCTAGCCACAAAACAATCTATAATGTATTATTGTACTCAATTTGTTCAATATTATCACAAATATCCTAAACCTAATTATCATTTCTAAAAACTTCCTTTTAAAAAATTTGTCTTTACATTTGATTGGAATGCTGTTTGCAGTTGAGACTACATTCTCCTAGTCTTTAGTTGCACATTCTGATTATAGATGATGGTTTTCCCATCAATTTCTCCTTTATGATTCCAATTATTTGTAGATATAGGTATGACTTCATCCTTATCATCACCCGTTTTTTGGATTGATTCAATATTTACCACCAATACCCCCTGTGAAACTAACCACATCATCACTATAATCCAAATTTTTTATACTATTTTATGAGGATTCTCCTCATTTTCCCCGAAAAAACATCAAATCTATCCATAACCTCTCATATATTTTCTTTAAATAACATATATACTTTTATTTTTTCTTGATTATCTAATAAATATCCCTCCTTCACTATGGTATTAAAAATAATTTTTTTTCTTTTTGGGAATGAAAAAATTACTTCTGAGTACTCAAAGTTACAACAACACTAACTTCATTCCATACCATAGCTCATGTGGATAGTTCCCTTCATGTTTATACAAAAAATATCTTTTAGATATACATACATGTGTTAATTTTTATTCTATTCAAAAATTTTAAACAATGTCATTCTCAATAAGAATAATTCTATTCGTATTATTAGTGATATGGTTCAATCTCTCAATAACTCCATTTTCTTGTTGGGTTCACGTTACCGAGATTTGGTTCCTTTTCATGTGCTTTTCAAGATAATACTCAACATGTCTTTTTATTAAATATGTCCCATTATTTATGTGGAACATTTAAATCATCTATTCAAGCATCCTTTAAGCCTCTCTCCAATATTGTGGTACACAACTAAACACTTTATTATTTTTTGTGCATAGATTAATAATCCTGAAATTATGCTATTATAAAAAATAAATAAGACATAGTATATCTTTCTTTCAATTGATCATGGTTATAATGTTATAAAAACTTCTTTGGGAACCAATTCCAATTCACTTGTTGATATTCATTCGTTTTCCCAATAAATCTTACATGTTATCTTCAATTATTATAAAGCATCACAAATGTGTATATGACCTTGGGATTGCTTTATTAAATATTGATCACCCATAAATTCACCAAATATTCAATTTATGTTTTACTAAAATGTTCAAGATTCTTATTCCAAAACATGTACCCATTTTCCTTATCTAGAAATAATATATCTTTTTGTACACTCATAATGTATAATTTTCACTTTATGTGCATTCTATGAATCACCAATATACGATATTTTCCATTAAATACACAAATATTCATGGAAAAACTTATTTCATGTCATGAGTAACAAAATTTATTAAGACTCTTCAATTTTTCACGAAGACAATCAATGACAATCAAATCTATGTGTCTCAAATATTTTAAAACAAACATGTATTTCTATATTTTAATAATCTACTAGCCTTCATGGTTTCTAAATTTTAATTCGCCTTCCACTTCCTATGTTTTTTCAATGAATAGATTATAATTTCCCTTTATATGGGAAGGGAAACCACTACCAAAAATCCTTAAACCATCACGATATGATTCTTTTCATGAAATATATATAATTAAAACATAGTTATATCTATTAGTTTTTATCCATGTTGTTTACATCAACGTTATATTCACTGTTTTTTTTTTCCTCTAAGTATAATGGAAAAAATTTATTTTGAAAAATTCTAAATCGAAAATTTATTATCAGCTTATTCAATCATTCTTTGAGTTTTTTCTTATAAAAACTATATCTATTATTAAACATAGTTCACTATATTTTTTATTAGAAGTATATTTCAATGTTTCATAATAAACCACATCAAAAATTGTCTTCCAAATTCAATAAAAGAATATTGCAATAAATTTGTATGCCTCTTTTTATCTTGTTACCATTGGTACCTCTTGGATCATTTTATGAATTTTCCATCTTTCAAAAATAATTACCCCTGATAATTGGTGAGTTCCTATGTTTCATAGTTACCGCACTTGTTCCCTTTGGTTCTATGAAATAGAATAATATGATTTATACCCAAATCAGTCATTGAACATAATTTTCATGCTTGGGGTCCCACATAAACCATAATTTATTTCTATATGTGATCAATTCCCATACCAACTTTATTATTCTGATGAATATTTTTCTTTTTATCAGATTTCATTGAATAATTTTCTTAGTATTTATGTTGTAATTTCCCTTTTTTTGTAACTCTATGAATTTATTTACCAATTTCATACTAGGGGTAAAGAGTACCGCATGATGATTTACATAATATCATAGGTCTAAAACATCCTCCTCTAATTCATTGTAACATTTTTTTATCATTTATAGTGTTATTTAATCCATTAATAACCTCGGAATTTTTTTAACATTGAGATTGCACTCAACCGTATTAAAAAATATTTCTCAATTTTTAGGTTGTTTTCATTTTAATTTATTTCTTACAATTAGACTAATATTTATTCTATTAATGTATAATGGTTTGTAATCCTGATCCAATTCATAGGTATTCTACATTTTGGGTTTCAAAGCATCTATATCCTCACGTTTATTTTCAAATTTAAATAGTTGATTTAATCATCCGTCTATATATCCTTCATCATTGTCGCTATATTACATTTTCTTGAAATTTCCCAAAACCATGAAAAAAAGTTTTCTCCGAGGAGTTTGAATTCATTGGTTCTTCAATCTCATTTCCTTCTAAAAATTAATTTTTTCATAAATTTATGTTTTCTTTTTTAATGATCATTCACATAGATCACTTGACAACTTTCACATTGGATGAATACTTAATAATGTTGATTTTATCATCATACTCATCCTTTTCTTAAATAATCTTTCAAAACCAATATACATGGTGAAAATCATTGCACTTTGAATGCATTTGAGTGTATTTTTCCATTAAAACATTTATTTTCACCATTTTAGATTTTAGGAAAGGAATTAAATCAGATAATTTACTTCTTCTTCTTCACGTCCATCCTCAATGGTGAGATTCTTCATTTCCTTGAATAACACATACTTATAATTCTTATTTATAGATCATTACTATCCCCATTATTTATTCAACAGGTTAAATGGGTATTATCAATACTATCCCATATTAATTCCAACTTATATTTGATCTTAAGTTTAATGAAATTAGTATTGATATATGGTGGAAGCCTTTCTGGGAGACAGTTGAATTTTTTTCATCGTGAAGGATTTCAATGAGACCATTCATGTCTTCAAAAAAATATTAACACAATAAAATAATGTATAAAAATACACATTAGGGTGCATCCTCATATCTTCATACTTGTTCCAATGAAGTTGGAATTTTTTCTTTTTAGACTTTGGAATCTCCTTAGTAGATATTTAGAATTATTTCCCACATTTCATGTGATGATGTACATGATATCATCATTGAACAGAATTTATTGGATAATCCCCCCCCCCTCAATTCTTTGAATAATATATTTTATACATATATTTAAATTCAATCTACTTATGATAATTGTTCATTATATATAGTCTAATAAACCATGAATCACCCCTATAAAAACATTCTTTCCTAATAATCAAAAGTAATACTACCATTGATTAATCCAAAGTTGAAAATCACTTCAACTTAAGTCTAGAATCACATTGTGATTAACAAATTTCATATCTAACTTTTATAGGGAAACTCATACTTTTACCCTAATACCAATTAATGGAATTAATTGGGTATATAGAAAATTAACCATAATATTTTAATATTCAGAACACTATATAATATAGTATTACTTAATTATGATATCACTACCCACCGAGGGATAATATGACTCCCTCTTTTGAAAAGTCCGCAAGATAAAGAGGATATCATTTAAGAATATATTCCATTACCTAGAATAATATATTCTTTATTTTGGACTCAGATCAATGGTTTCACATCATGACCTCAGTAATCACAATGTAAAATATGTAGTAAGAAACATAGAAACCCCTGGGAACATATTATATTCATAATGGGACTCAAAAAACTAATAACATATGAAATAAAACAACATCCCCTATAATAATAAATTTATTATTCAATAACAAATTTTTAAATAATTACATAATAAATATCTAGCAATCTAGTTACCTTTATTTTTCTAGCCACGAGTCTTCCATATTTTATATATCAATCTCTAAATTCATAATTCATTCTCTTATTAATAATAAATACTCATCCCATAATTTATTTATAACTATTTTATATTTTTGAAATTAGTAATTCTAAAACACACATAGAAGTAAATTAGTTATATTCAATGAAGTGAACAACTATTCCACAATAGGAGAGGGAGATGAATCCACTGTCTGCATGGGAGATCACCCCCCCCCCATCGGTAGAGCAGAGAAGAAACCTTCACTCCATAGATCTCACCATTGCTGAATAGAGGGGAAACCCTTAATCCAAGTCCTTTGATAATGTCCTCACGTGCTGAGTAGCTCTAGATTAGTCGAAGACCTCAGATCATATTGATCTAAAGAAATATAGACATCGATCTTTATCATCGATTTATTTCTCAAAAGAAAAGGTAAAAATTCTATCCTTTAATATTTTCATTTTATTGTTTGTAAAATTTATCAAATGAATACAATCTACAGTTTTCCCCCCAAGACCCTAGAAAAAATTGGAACCATTAATTTCCTCATTATTTAGATGAACTCATATCATTTCCTCTTTCTCTTTTGATCAAAAAATTATTACAATAGGATTTGGACATGAGGTCATGGGCTTTTAGTGGCTGTTCAATGAATGTCATGAAATGGTTACCAATTTTTTTATTGATTCATATTCACATATTGTACATATCTAGCAGGGCATCTCTAGACTCTCACTACATCACTTCAAACAGAGTAAACTATTCTCCATTTTAGACTATTTGGTCACCCCCTAAAGCAAGAATCTACCACCCTAATTCTCTATCTCCCCTCAGTTGCTCAAATTTTCACTAAAATTGATATTTCGAAAGCTTTTCCATCACAATTTTGGATTAAAAATAGAGATAATGTATTTATTAAATGGGTTGTTTTTTAGAATGTACAAGACTTTTGAAAAATATTCTCTCGAATGGGACATTTTATAAGAGAATTTTATAATCAAAGGCTTGTTGAATTCCCCCTTCCCATTTCAAATAAATTTTGGATAAAAAGGATGAATAAAAAGGGATGGATATTACCCAAAAAGAAGACCCTATTATTAGTACTACCATAAAACACTTCAGGTTATAATGTTTACCTATCTTCTTCATGCCTCTCTTGTTTAGTAGAGGAAGTTCATAATGCCCAGACTTCTGGAGAAGATAATACAATGCCCCATAAATACGATCCTCCAAATATGGAGATCGATAAAATAGATCATGGAGACTAATAGAATATTCATTCTAACAACGATGAATCTATTCAATATGATCTTAAAAATTCTTTCCAACTTGAGGAAGATTTTTTGAAATCATGGTATAGAAAAGAATAATAAATAAATTACTGACTCTGATGGTTTCACCACTCAGAGTTCCGAGAAAACTCAAATATATAGGGATCATTATAAAATTTAGATAACTATTATCATGCGATAACTAGATTCTAATTTTAATAAAAAAACATAATACATCCATAGGCCAAGCCTATCAAAAAAAAATCTATGTCCTTTGATTCAACTGAATTAACTAACCCCAGAATATCTACTAGGGAGGTTGAAAATGAAAATGATCCTACTTTTAAGGATACTTACAAAATAGGAGTGAAATTGGACTTTTTAGAAGATATTGATTCTTGGATGGAAGAAAATGATACAAATTCCTTATGATAGTACAAAAATAGTGATATGACTACTGATACATACCGTGATATAATAAAAAGGATGTTTATCAAAGTTGTAGATGAGTATAAGAAATATCCAAATTTCATCTTCAAAGTTATTCCATGGAAATGAATATCTTTTTGTGATGTCACTGGTTTCTGCTTCAAATAATTCCTTCTAACCATGTTATGGCTATTTTGAAGTTGGATTGACTTTCTATTTGTTTCAAAATTGGATTTTTCTTTATCTGTTATTTGAATCTAGACGAATTGTTCTTTATTTTCCTTTGGTTGAATTATCTTAGTTTCCTCAAGAATTATTTTTGGATGTTTCGTTATCGATGATAATGAAATCTTCTATTGGTTTCACATATCATGTGAAAAATCATGGACTACTATAATCTATGGATTTCCCTCTTTTTGTTCTATATTTAGATTCATAACTGCTTTTTTGAAACACTTGGATGCCTTTGGATTTTTCAATTATGAATATTATGAAAGCATGTCGTGGTTGAAAAACTATTTTACACCCATCCTGGAATACAATTTCTACTAGAATGACCTCCATTGATCATATATTTTTAGAGTCTCTATTTCATCTAGATGAACATGAATATTAATTGTGGATTCTCCTTTCCCAGAATGATTCCCTGGCGTTACTCCTTCCCCCGTGTTTGGTTATGTCTTGGAAACTACATTTTTTCAATGGTCTTGTTCCTTTGGCAGGGTCTTATTTTCTTAAAACATTGTCCTAGGTCTATTTTTTATAGATCATTCAACTGTACCCCCTTAAATTCCCATTTTGTTTAAATTCTTTACACCTCCAGGTTGTACTATAATATTTTTTTTAATAAATTTCTTTTGGGGCATGAACTGGGATACCAGTTTGTGTCACAATTTTTCTTAAAAAATTTATTAACTATGGAACCACCATGAATTAAACTAGAGTCAAATCCCAACTCTTAGCCCTTTAAAACCATCTATGTGTCCTCTTTGACACATCATCACATACCCCACTCCATGCCTTCACTATCCACATCCACAACTACCATAATATGGGAAATCAAGCACATTCCCCAATGATTATACCAAAAAAACTAGGTTCTAAACAATCAAAAATAGACTCTATCATCATAGAGTTGAAATATTTGTGGAATCCATAATACATTATAAATTGCATACTTAAGTAGAAACTAAGTGAATAACTTTATATTATTCAGTCTTGTAAATAATTTTTGGATATAATTCAACCAATTCAATTTCAATTTTATTAATCATCATTAATCATTAGACTCATTAATTAATAGTTAATTATGAGTAGGTTTCTGTGCAAATACATCCATAATAAGTGGGTAATTTCATCATTAACATCCCATAAATAAATTAAAATACCACTTTCAATGATTACAATTGTAAAATCAGTATCATTAACCCAATTTAAATTCCACCTTCACTATTCACTACATATTAATTAATTTTTATTTCTTACTAATTTCCATTTTATTAAATATTATGATAACTAATAATAATGTTCAAATAAAATATTTCACACTATCTAGAAAATGTAAGGAGGAATCCAATAAAAACAACAAAAATGCATTTGAATAATGATTCTAGACCAAATCACATTCAATTAAATTTCTAATTATTATCTCTAATAAATTTATACCGTAACTAATATAAATAATTAAATAATGTCAATCACAAACTTTCACTAAAAAATACTGTGATAAATTGAATCCCCTATTTATAAAAAATCATTAGGATTTTCTTCACAAAAATATAGGAGAGTGAGAGATGTATCATTAAAAATTAATAGTTATAAAGGTGTTAAAGATGGTCATATAAGGATTATAAAAATTAAAGAGTATCGATGGATTTTTGAGGTTTGAGATATTTAAATAATGGACATAAACTGTAAGATCTTGTTTAAAAATTGCTAACATAGTATCCTAAATATCTCATCATTTTTATCAATAAAAACATTCCAATATTTATTTAATGAGTTAAAATTTGTTTTACCTTCCTCACACTTCTCTTTAAAGTATTTTATATCTAAATAAAATATCAAATGAGTCATTGAAAATAATAATTCCTTAATTATTAGTAATTATTTATTTCCCTTCAATAAAAAATGTTATAAAATATATTGTTCCTAGGGATATAGAATTTTGGAATAATGTTATTACCATTATACAACAGGGGTAACTTTCTTTAAAGGTAAGTTTAGGATACCATTACATAGTGGTCCTAGACTCGGAATAGCTTTATATGAAGATGGGTTCACCTTGAAAGAGAAAAATATAACCTTATTTGAGATTGAAAAATACACATACATAGAGTGAATAAAATTAAGGTATGTGGTCATAATATTATTTAGTTTAAACTATTGTTAAGGTAAAAATATTCAACATTAACTTGAGATATCTCAAATTATGTTATATGGTCATACCCTTACATTCTATATATAAACACGAAATAATTAAATACCATAGTTTTATGCATTGAAACAATGCTGGGATTCCCTATAACGGGCCATGATTTTCTGAACCATGGGTTTTCAAGAGATTAAACATGTTTTTTGGCCATTTTTATCATTGTCATAGCATGGAACTGTGTGTGGTTATGAATATTTCAAGGATTTGGAAATTTTTGGAGTTGGGTGTGTGGTGTTTACATCATCATGATGCGTGAAATGGAACATAAAGTTTATTGGATGTCATTTTCCAGGAAGTTTCTTCCTATTAAAAATGGGAATTAAAAAAATTCCTTGAGTTGGTGATTCACTATATTGGATACATTGGTTTTTATCCTCTAGGTAATGGGGACCACAAAATTCTTGGTAAGTTGGGAATAGAGGTAGCATCCCAAGGTGGATTAAAATAGTGAGCTGGAGATGAACATGCCATGGTATTTAGTTCTGTTTGATGAAAATAAAAAAGTATTTTTAACAAAACAATTTTGGAACTGTGGTCTTAGTGAAATATGTTTTAATTAATTTTATTAAAATCCTGAAATTCAAAAATTATGGCACCCAAAATTTAATTCTACCTTTGATTGAAGAAATCCTGATGTGGTAGCTGGTCATCTTGCCTTAGAAGATTGCATACAGTATTTCTTTATATATAGGGATCTTGATATCCCTTGGTTCAAATTATAATTCCATTTTAGTCATGATATAGAATTCATGGAATTAAAACTCTTTCTACTCACCCTTTCATAAGATACTAATTTTTTATTTTTCTAGATAGATTTTCCACTAGTTAAGGTACTTGTTATCCCTTTCTCCTCCCCATTTTCATTATATCCATTTTTTCTGATTCACTAGGGAGAAAATTTATTATTTTGGGGTTGATTCTAAAAAAATTATTTATATGGTCCATATATGGAAAGGTTAATGTGTGATATCAATTGATTTTATAGAGTTTGATACCTTTATTCTTTTGACATGAGAAGTGAATATCTTGAATAACTGTATCAAGTTATAAGTATTATGTTCTCTTGTCTCTGTGTGGGTTTGTAATTATATCATTATTTTTTCCCATTTTGTGGATTTTAAGAGTTTTTATAATGAAGATAAATAAAAATACTATAAAATTGAATTAGGAAAGTGGGAATCACATCTGGTTATTAATTTTTCCTATTATTTCTAATATTAATCATAGACAATAACATAAGAACAATTGTGACTAAAAAATCATATCTTTTTTTTAAAATCATTATATGTAGTGATGGAATGTTTTGTAATTCCCATTAAAGGGTTAAACACTACAATACAGTAATTTAAAATAATGATATGTATGACTATTTGGACATGGTATATTGTGGCTTGTTGTCCTTGGTTGTGGGTGGCTTTATGTACTTTTTTATTGGTGGATTGTTTTCCATAAATTTGCATGTATTGTTAGCCTTGTATTTTTTTGGATTGATGGCCACATATGTGTTTCTTAGTCGTTAAATCAAAATGAAATAAAATATCATGATTTCAATGAAATATTCATGGATGTTATCAATAATAAATCATACATTGTGATTATATTAATGAATTGAAATATGGAAATGAAAATTGAGTTTCAGTTGTATGTGATAAGATATAAGTATATTTTTTGGTTCCTGTTGGCATATTGGTAGTGATAATTAGAAGATATTAGATTTTTTTTGAGTTTATTACATGTTTGGATCATATGTTACATACCACTCTTGTATGTTCATTATGACTTATTTTCACACACTACATAAGTAAAGTAATTTATATAAGAGGGAAAACTTTTGGTTCCATGTGTTTTTTCCAGTATTAAAAATAGGGGGAATGGATGGATAACAACCCCTCTTCCCTTATCTCCCTTTAGTAGTGGTTTATAGTGTTACTGATGTTGGATAAGGGGATATACATCGGGCATTATGTGTAGTAAAATTAAGTAAATAGGTTAATATACATAATTCTCATGATATCCTAATGCTTTTTGTATTAGATTTGTGGTTCATTTTGTGAGATGCGATATTTAGTTAGGTATATAAGATGTGATATATAGTTGGGGAATGATTAGTGGTTACAGAATGGATGGAATAATAAGATTTTTTGTGATGTAGAATCTGATAGTGGTGAAAAAATGGGAAATTGGATGTAGGTGGTATCACCCAAATTTACCCAAGATTTTAGGGTTAAGAAGTCACCTGTAGTTTAGCTTGGGTTGTCGAATCCTCACAGAACAAATAAGTAACCTACAAACAAATAGATTATATGATTTTTTGGGTAATTAAGTGTCCAACATGGGTTGATATTAAATGGTTTTAAGTAAACTCTAAGGTACTTAAGTGAAATCTATTTAAAATAATGAGTTGATCTCAGGTTATCACTTGGTGTTGATTAGATTCATTCCTTTTTCATCTATTGCAAATTCTTATATTTGAGATAGGTTTATTTAATAAGATCAAAAAAATCATCACATATTGGTTTAATACCTACACACATTAATACTAATCACCTATTCACTTTAAGGATCAATGTTTTGAGCACTTCATGGTAAAGGTTCGTATTAGAACTTGAAGAGTGTGGCCTTAAATTCAACAAGGATGAAGAATTTTAATGATCTTCAAACAAAATTATCAATTAAAAGAAGTGATTATAAATTAATGGAATGAGAAATAACATCCATTAAAACACATTTCTACTCCCTTGGATCAACCCATAAGTGGGTTATCCCTCCATTGATTCTATTGTTTTAATGGAAGCGGAAAGTAGACTCATGAGGGAGGAATTGGAGAAGTAAAAAAATAGACAATGAAATAATGATCACTCCACCATTGTGTGATAATTTCACAAGGTTTTGTTTGAATAAATTAAGACATTGAACCAATAGTATCAATGTGACAATAATAAGAACAAAATAATATTAGAAGAAGAAATATTATTAATAAACTTAGGTGAATTGAACAACTTACATGGGAAAGAAAAACTCAAGGCAACAAATTTGAAACAAAACATTACAATTAAAAAAATCACCAAATAGGAATAAATCCTCCAACAAAACTACTTTAAATAGTACATTTGGGGAATGTGTGTAAAATATTCAATAGTGATAGTCATCCCACTTTATTATGGTAGGCTTAGGGTGGTGGAAAGCCTGTGGAACTTAGTATTTTCCACTCTTGACCTGAGGTGGCTTCCAACTAGCATCCACTGAACAAAAGCGCCTAAATGAGATTCTAGATAGATTAATTATAGTGTTCTATATAATAGTAAAATGATGATCCATATTCCCTATAACAATATGTAAATTTTCATCCCAAAAGTGTCTATGGTTAACTAGATATGTGTCAAATGGTGGGCTGTTTTTCTAGGCCGCAGAATCAGGCCCATAATTTTATGTCCAAATTGGCTCACCTGTAACTACATTCAAAAAATCCAAATTATATTTGGAAACTATTTAATGAAATGTTCCCCATGATTTCCTATATATTTGGTTAAATTTTGAGAATCATTGGGTTTGGATCCAGTGTGATACACGCTTGATATTGAGATGTTGTCCAGTTTACTTAGCCTAGAATGTGTCTCCATGAAGGCCCATTTTTTTGGTCTTCCAATGTGAATATTCCAATAATTAAAAATTATGAATTGTTCCCAATGTAATGAGAAGCCTGAAAATAAAATATGAAAATAAAATAAAGACCAATTTTAATTTTATGTGGTGTTCAAAAATGTACCATGTAATAGTGCATTTTAAGAGGGAATTATAATTATAATGTGAATTAATGTTCAATGTGTAAAATGGCCTAAAATGGTGTTTATGAAAATTAAATCACATGAATATTATATATATTAACCATTAATATTATCCTCATTAAATGTCTAATCACACCCCCCCCACTTGAGTTTTGCTAGTCCCTAGAAAAATGTATCTCAAAAGCATGAAATTCGAATTCCCTTTTCCAAAATCATTTTAATACACATTGCTCAATAAAAGACGTCATACCAAACAATTATGGAACCCATAAAAATCATTTAGATCAAGATATGTTCAAAGGAATATCCATAGCCCAAGACCATTCCTTTTTTCAAATTCATTGCCTCATTTCATCTAATTTCAATTAATCACGATGAAGTGTTGAGTATCACAATAGACATGGGGGGTCATCTTTATTAAAGGTAGAATTTATGGAAGTTCTAGGTGAAATAAAATGTCTACATTATGATGATTATTAAATTTTTTTTCGTTGCAATTTTTTCAATGGATATTGAAATTTCACTCAATAGAGTCAACCCATGTTGCAAGACATTGCGGATGACTCCCAAGCTCAAAGACCATAGGGAACCAAGTGAAGCCCACATACTCAGGAATTATCTGTAGTTAACTTAGTCGAAAAAAGTCTAATTACCACTAATAGATATAAAATTACTTACTATGGGACAAAAAACTATGGAACCATGATCCCCAATTCCCAAAATCCACTCATTAGGTCATTTCATTTTTCTACATGAAAATTTATTATTATTTTTTTGGGGTTTTTAAAGAAAAATCATATTAAAAAAAATCACAAAAACCTATGCTATTTTTTTGGGGTACCCCATGAAATAAAACTAATATCCCACAATCCATAGGATGTGAATTTTGTTTTTATAATAAATGTATGAAAATATAAAAGATGAAAAATCACATCAGACAACCACACTTTCCAAAATATATGAACATGATCTTAAACGTGAATTAAAATCAAAATCAAGGCATTCAAAATTATTATATATTCAATTTCAAAGTTTGCAGTGTGTATTGTCATGTTCAAGGTTAAAAGAATGTTTCCATCCATTAAGGCCCCCTTTTTTAAAATAATTTTATTATCTCTCACCCCACATAAATTAACATTGTACCTAGTGTTTGAAGAAACGAAAAATTTAGAATGGGGTAGAGGAAGAGAAGGGGATTTCAAAATGGAAATTGAAAATAAGGATAATAGAATGATGTCACCTCGTGGTTGAAGTTGAAATTCTTACTGCCCCCTTTTAATCCCATGATCTCCATGTCACTCAGTGGATTCATTTATAGAAAAAGGAAAAACAAAAAAAAAGAAATATATATATATATATATATATTCAATAAAATAAAATATTAGTATATATAAAAAAATTATAGAATAAGAAACATTATAAGTTGTAGGTCAGTGGTAAGCGTGTTACCCTGTCTCCCTTGGGTCCTGGGTTCGACTCCCTGTGGCTTCACCTGTTGTGACGAGGTTTTCCCCATGACCTATGACATGTCCTTATATATATATAATATTTTTTTTATTTTATCCTAAAACCCATAAAAATAAAAATAAACTAATGATACATTGTCATCTTTTTACATTTCTAGGTATTGTATTGCTCAGGGATCACGCCACGTGACACGGATGAATATGTCTCTCCCCTTTTAAACCCATAAATACACATAATAGAAGAACAGGTCACCAATCTATTTTTCTAAATATCAAAATTATTTATTAATTATATTTGAAAAATAAATATGATTCATAAATACTGGAAACATGAAAACCATCAGTTGCCTCCCATGTAGTGCTTTTTTTTAACGTCGTTAGCTGGCATAGATCTAAAATCTATTAATTTTTTCCTAGTTATTTGGTTGGAATAGCTAACTCAACCTCCATTTCCTATTTATTGAATGATTCCATGAATTGTTTTAGCCTATGACCATTGACCTTGAAAATACGACCACTTTTGGGATCCTGAATATCTACTGCCCCATGGGGGTACCCATGATGCACTATGAATGGTCCTGACCTTCTAGACCTTGACATTCCTGAGTGTAAATGAAGTTTTGAACTATAAAAGAGAACAAATTTTACCGGTCCAAGTGTTTAAATTTAAGATTCCTAGATTGGTAGGCTTGAACACTAGTTTTATTTATCATTAAATTTTCATAAACCTCCATCCTAAGTTCTTTAAGTTCATTAAGATCTAATTTCTTATTTTCTTCAGCCAAAGAAATAATGAAATTCATTTTTTTGATTTCCCAAATTGCCTTATGATCAATTTCAACAAGTAAATGGAATGATTTTCCATAAACCAACCTGTATGGTGACATTACTGGGATAGTTTTGAATGTTGTATGATACTCCTAAAGGGAATCAAAGAGTTTTTCGGACCAATATTTCCTAGAGGGATTGAAAGTTTGTTTGAAAATTTTCATAATCTCCATATTTCCTTACTCATCTTGACCATTGGTTTGATGATGGTACCAGCGGAAACATTATGATATATCCCATACATATACATGAGTTAAGGTAATGGGAGGTTGCATAAAGGGGTTTCCCGATCACTGATTATAGCCCTAGAAATTCCTAATCGGGAAAACATGTGCTCTTTTAGAAATCAGATCACAACCTGATGGTCATTGGACATGGTGGGAATGGCCTAAAACAATTTTGAGAAATAATAAATATCTAAGAGGACATAGATGTATTCCATAGATTTTGGGAAGGTTCCCATGAATGAAATTCCCAAACCATCAATGATTTTAACGACCAGAATGAAAGTGAGGGGAAATTGATTTATTTTGGAAATGGATTAAAATTACTGACACTGAGGATAAATTTTTCAGAGGTAGAAGGAATCCTTAGTGAGTATAGTCTAATATAAAACACTTTATAGGAACCTTTTAGTGGTTTTATTTGAATTAAAGTGTCCTATACATGCCTCTCCACAATAAAATTTTAGAATGGACTCTTTCTCACACTCGAGAACACATCTCCTAATGATTTTATTAGGATAAAACTTGAAGAGTTAAGGATCATAAAAACATAGTGTTTGACATCATAAAAAAATTTCCTCTTAGCATGGGTCCCTAATAATTTTCGAATATCACCCGTCACCGAATGGTTTTCTATGTTGGCATACCATGTGAAATGACTCACGGAATAGAGGTTCTCATCGAGAAATTAATTACACATAGAAAGAAGATGTGAGTTGTCTTTGAATGAAATCCTAGAGTGGTCACCAACTACAACATTTTCAACACCCTTTTTATCCTTAATGTTTAATCTAACTCTTGAAGAAGAAGGGCCCACCTAATTAATCTAGCCTTGGAATCTTGTTTTTTGAAAAGGTATTTTAGGTATCAATGGTTGGGGAAGACCATGATGGGTGACCCTAAGAGATAAGACCAAAATTTTTCAAAGGAAAATACAACATCAAGAAACTCTTTTTTAGTGGTGGTGTAATTTATTTTTTCATCATTTAATAAATTTATTGCATAATCAATGACACATGGAGTATTCTCTTACAGTTGTCCTAAGACTTCTCTAACAACAAAGTCACTCTCATTACACATGAGCTAAAAATGATGTCTTTAATTTAGATATTTCATGATAGGTGGAGAGATAAGACCTGACTTGAGTGTAGATAATGATTCCTCATAGGTTTATATCCATAACAATGGAGCATCTTTAACCATTAGAGCACAAAGTGGTTCCAAAATAAAGTTGAAATTCATAATTAACATTCTATAGAAGCCAACATCTCCTAAGAAAGTCCTCACTTCCTTAACAATTTTAGGAGAGGGAAGGTGACGAATGATGTCAACCATAGCTTTATCAACTTCAATCCCTCTACTAGATAATATTTGACCTAGAACAAGTCCTTAATTTACCATGAAATGTCAATTACCCAATTTAGGATGAGATTCTTATCCTTTAATCTTGAAAAAACTCTTTTAACATTCATAAGTCATACCTTAAAAGTATCCCAAAATATGGAGAATTCATCCATGAAGACCTCTAAACAATCCCCCACCATGTCTGAGAAGATTACCATCATGCACCACTGGAAGGTACTCAGGGCATTACATAACTCAATGGCATTGACTTGATGGAATAAGTGTCAAATTTACATGTGAAGGTTGTTTTTCCTTGATCCTCTAAAGAGACCTAGATTTGATTATAGCCTGAGAATCCATAGTCAATACAGACTCTCCATCCACTACTAACCCCTGTGGGGAGAAGGTCACCATCCTCATTGGTGATCACAATAATTCAAGATTTATTTGGGAAAACTTGAGTTGGGCTTACCCACTCACTATCAACTATGGGGTAGATGATAACCTCTTTTAATAACCTTAGATGTAATTTCCTTACCACAATTATAAGATTTGGATTGAGTCTCTTCTGAGGTTGATGACATGGTTTGGATTCAGATTCAAGAAAAATCCAAAGAGTTCCAATGAGTGGTGTAATCACATGAATATTAGAAAGCATCCATCCAATTGCTTTCTTATGCTTTCTTAGGATATCCAGAAGCATCATCTCTTAATTGGATTCAAGAGAGGAATAAATGACCCCAAGAAAGGCTCGATTGTCCCCTAAGAATTCATAATTTAGTTTTGAAGATATAACCTTAAATTTGATAATAGTTTTGTTATAAATTTCCAAGAAAAAATGATACATTTAATTGAACTCAGCTTCTTTGTTAATATTTCTTGGAATAATTGGTTCCTTGTGAATAGAATTACCATCCATGAAATTATCCAAAGCATTGTCATGAATGGGTATGGACACAATGTTATTGATTTCACCGATGGTATTGTAACGACCTAGTGTTTGTCAATGGAAATTCTATTCTTATAAATATGTCACAAAAATCACTTGAAAACACAAAATAATGAACTACTAAGTGATAATTTAGCTTAAAACATAATTTTATCACTTTTGTGTTTGGAATTTTGAAAATCCGGCTGACTCGGTTGTAATCAGTAAGTTATTTGGAGACCATTAAAGAAAACATAATTTTTGGTGAATAGTAACCTACCCTAAAGAATAGTAACATAACCTTATGATCAGTGATATACCCTAATGAATAGTAACCTCACCTATGGTGGTATAAAAATAATATTCAAGTTGGAAGTATGATATACATATATTTTACAATAAGTTAATGAATGTATTAAAACTAGTTTTCGATAATGAATTATGATTTTAATTAAATAATAAAATAATCATATTTAGAAAATTATTTTTGAAAAATGGAATTCATTTTTGGATTCTACACATCGAAAAAATGGTTGGGGTGAATTTTTGGGATTTTTCTAAAATACTTGAATATTTTCTGAATAGTAAAATACGGTAATTTACCTTAAATGTACATTATAAGATAAATAGACTATTCCTAGCATCATGGATGATGTCACCACCCTTGTTTCGGATTCACATGACCCATTTACTATTCTTGGTCATTTAATACTTACTATTCTTTGTCTTGTGAATAAATAATAAATTAATGATTATAATATTGTGAAATCCCTCCTCTCCTCCACTATAAAAACCCTCCTACACTCCCTCTTCTCTCCACTCCTCTCAAGCATTGTTCCATGCCATTATTCTGCCCAAATATCTCCCCAAGGTCGTCACCCACGTCCAAAAGCTCTCATCCTCCTCAAAATACCAAAACCTCTCCCCTTATGGGGTTCTCAAAGGAGGAAGTCTCAAGAGGTAAAATTCCACTTCCAGATTTCTTTTTTTCTTTTAAGTTTTTTTCTTTTTTTCATTCCTCAACTCCCTTCAAAATAATAGTATGATAAATCTAGTAACATACATGTAATGGAATGTTTTCATGCTAATGGTATATTTCATTGTCTTCTCTTCTTTCGCCACCCTTTTATTTGTAAGAAATGAAATCACCGTTTGAGAGGTGCTAATTTAGCACATTCAAGGACAACAGTTTATCAATTTCTAATGTTATCTTTAATTATGGTCGTGAAACCATTTTTTCTATGGCTGAACCAGATTATTAAACATGTAATATATCCTATTTTTTGTTCTGTAATCCTTTTGTACAAATGGTATTATATTTTAAATCAAAACATGTGTCTTCGTAATCAAATCCATCGTTTAACAAAAATGGTTATCACTAAGGTTATATATATAATAATTTTACTTCACATTAAGTAACCTAATTAAAATTAAAACTATGTAATATCCTGGATGTTCAATAAATAATATAACTTCAGTTCTGGAAAACCATATACATCTTACATATAATCCAAACTTGAATATAAGTGAACCGATCTTTTAAAACCAAGTAAACAAACAAGCCCGAACAATGAAACTAAAACTTATAACTAATAAAAAAGGATTTGAATGAACTAAAAACGGTTATAATAAGTAAATTAAATATTTAATAGGTTATTTAATTTTTAATTAATAAGCCTAATTTTTTTATTCAGGCCATTTATAACAAGTGGAGAACACCAACAGATTTAAGGTAAGCGATCCTCCCCTTTTCACTCATAATCTTGATTGTTCTCTATGATATGTTTTTTTTTGTAATACCAAGTGATGGGATATGTTTATACACCTTCCCCATAATGCCCTAATGTTTTATAAGTGATGATAAATCCCTTCTCTCTCTCATCAAGTCCTCCAAGGTATACCCGACACCATGCCGGTAAAATCATAACGAATTCTACCCAAAACTTCTTCGTTCTTTCGGGTTGTGATATCTTTCTTTCAAAATGGTGTTATCATATATATTTATGTGAATCATATGAATTATGGATATTTTTAAAAGATCCTAATATCAAGATACTTTCATAACTTTATTTCTTGGATATACATGTTTTTGAATGATTCCCTCCTTTGAACTTTCTGATAAGAAAACCTGTTTTAAGGGGACCTCCCTAATTTTTACCCAAATTTCAAATTCACTATATCCTCTGTTTTAAGACACCATTTTTCTTTAAAAATTCATTATTTTTATTATTAAATACTTTTTTGTTCAATTCTGGTTTAATATAATTGAATTTCCTCTTGTCTATTTGAAAATATCTAGAGTGTTTTCCTTAAAACCGCACAAAAATGTTTTAATGCTAATGTTTCTAAAATACATTTCTAATATGTTGTAACTTATATTTTACACCACTTACGATGTTATATGACTATTTTACCCTATGGATGTCCATGTATGTTCTAATTGTTTCCTTTCATGGACAATTTCATGATACACCCATTAGATATGTTTTATGTCATGACTGTGGTACCCAATTCATTCCCTGGGTACCCTTATGTTTGTTTATGGTTGATTATGTATGATTTTATACGTGGTAAGAATATTTGTGTGGAAAGAATATTCATGAAAATTTTTATATGGATGCGCCCAGATAGCGCTTCAATGCATTGGGTAGGGATAAGTATCATGATATGTGATGTGAAAGGGGATTGGCGGTTAGCTTTGACCAGTACTAAAATGGGAAACGAGATTGGTGGTTAGTCTTGACCTGTACTAAAGATATGATTTATGATTTTTCCAAATTTATATGATTCCATGTTTATATGATCCCATTCTTATATTAAATGATTTTATAGGTTTCATGCTTGGGAAATCATTTCATCAATCCTCCTAACTCATGTGCTTGAGATGTATCCTTAAGTTCATTTCCCTTACTGGGATTTTTAGCTCATCCCTTTGTTCATGTGTTCCCTAGGCTACCCTATGTAGATGTAAGAGCTCAAAGGAAGTTATAATATCTTTAAGTAGATTAAATGATGAAGTTTTTTAGCCCCTTGTTTGATGTTTTATGTACCTAGTCTTCCAAGACACTAGACTTACCAATCATTGGATTGTACTCTGATGGTTAATTATGATCAAAATCATGAAATGTTGTATGTAAAAGGTGTGGGTTTCTATAGGTATAATTGATGTGTGATTCTAGAAAATCATAAATAGAGCTATTTGAATGTGATTCAATATTAGGAGACAAATTTACCTCATGTGAACAAATAAAATCAATCTCTTCTTGAATTAAACATCCTTTAGTAATTCCTTGATGTTCCTTGAGTTCACTATCAAAAAAACCAATCCAATTAACCTGATAGCTCTCTTCATCATCCCTAATTTGAGATTTTTCATTGTATATTTTCAAGTCTAGTCTCATGTTCTTGAAGTTGATTATCATGTTCCCATTTCAGACTCGGATGACTGAGTTGATTGTTTCTAAGAGGGAATGACCAAGGATGATGGGGGTTTTCACCCTATGCCCTAATCTTGGGTGATTGTAAAGTACAATGAAGTCAGCTGGGTAAATGAAATTTTCAACATTCACCAAAACATCCTTTAAGTTTCACTAAGGAACTTGAACATTACGATAAGCAAGTAAAAGAGTGAAAAAAAGTGGGTAGGAGTTATTCAAGACCTAACTAACAATACATGGAAAAAGGAATGAGGTTCACACTGGCTCCCAGATCCCAAAGGGCTTTGACAACATTGTTATCTCCTATATAAACATTGATGTTTGGACATCTTGGATCATTCAACATTGGAAAAATGGTCCCTTGATGGGCGGTACTCACATTAGAAGCCAAAAGGAATTAATTTTTATGTTAAATTTTCCTTTTAAAAGTGCACAAGTTATTAAGGTACATTGAGTTGGTAGGAATGGTTAGGATTTCATCTAGAAGGGGGACATTAAACGTAACCAGAGAGAAGATTTCCCTCATTGTTTCATTCAGTTCTGGTTTAGATTTTCCTCTCATGTGTCGAGAGAATTAAGTAGGTTGTTTGATTGTTTGTAGTGATTTTAGTTACTTCACATTATCATTGAATTTTTTCAAAATATATGGATGGTTATTCATCATTTTGATGAATTTTTAAATCTTTTAATGGTTAAAGAATGGCATGTTATGGGTTCTCAATGGATTTTCCACTTCTTAAAATAGTAACTGCTTTTTGTTGTTCATGGGAAGTCTATGTGTAACTTGGTTCTCCTCTTAATGTTGAGGATGGTACCCCCTGGGAAGGAATGAGTGCCTTCCCGGTTTTAATGGTCTGTAGTTCATGTTTATGGTATGGGACTTTTGAGTTCATTTTATCCGTTTTTTACACGACTTCTCAAGGATTGGAAGAGGGAAAGATTGAGTAGGGGCTTGTGCTGGTTTGTTTATCCCAGGTTGATACTTTGTTTGTTGGATTCTTTGTTTCATGGGTTGCTGGATGGGTTGTTGGTATTAGAAAAGATGGTGTTTCTATTGGACTGATTTTGGTTTGAACTAGTTATGATGTTTGAAATTTCATGTATGGTAATAGTTTGGTCCTTGTGGTTGGCTTAGTTGTTGGTTATCATTCCAGCAGAATCCTGGGTGGTCATTATACCTTAGTTTGAATGTGTTTTGGTGTTTATGATTTTAGAAGTTTAGGGCATTGACTTCATCAGGTGGTCCAGCATGAAGAACATATTTAATAGAAGGGATGGTTGGCCAGTTTTCATTCTTCTGGTCATGTTTCAAACATGGTCAACAGTTGGAATTTCATGTACCTTCCTAAGATCGATCTTCTTGACCTTCTTAGTGAGTGCAACAAGTTTCCCCATAATGCTTTCCTCCTCCCTAAGTGTGTGAATTCCACTATATTTGGGTGGCTTCTCATAGTAAGGTGATGTCCCTCATGTTTGGTTTTTTTCATCCAGTCCTTATAGATACTTATAAGAATCATATGGTGCTTTGTTTTTAAAGGTCCTAGTGCAAATCATGTCAATGAATTGTTTCTTACCTTGGGCCAAACCATTCATAGAAAATCGAACCTGTTTTGGGATTGAAAATATATGCGAAGGTACCATGTGGGGTGTGTCTTTGAAATTTTACCAGGCTTCATAAAATGACTCCCCATTTTTTTCTAAAATGTTTTGGATGCTCTTTTTAAGTGGAATTGTTTGGTGATGGGAAAATATTTTTTGTAGAATTCTGTTTGAAAATGGTCCCAGGAGTTGATTGATTCAAGTATCAGATTGTTTAACCAATTACTTTCTCTATCCTTATGTGATAAAGTAAAGATCCTCATATTAGTTGACTCAAGTTGATGTGGTGGGCACATGGTTTCAACAATGTCGTTGAACTATTTGACATGAAAGTATGGAATTTCCAACTCCATCCCATGGAAGGTTTGATGGTTGTTTAGGATATGTGGTTTGAAAACATAGTGGGATTCACCTATGGAATAATTCCTAATAAAGGAGGCTGCATTTGTCCAGGAATTTGTGAGGTAGCCATTCATGGTTTGATCGGTTGTACTCCCCAAGTTTGGGGCTGCCTCATTTGGATTTCTATTTTGGTACCCACCCCGGTTTATGAGTTGTTTTTTTGAAGACTATCCATTGAAATATAATTTTTTTTACACTATAGTATTAAGAAGATTAGTATCTATTTTAAAGAGTTCCCATGGTGTACTTGACTCCCCAACCCTAGGACTAGCCACCCTCACTAGGCAATTTTATTGGTCACAGGTTTTGGCGGAATGTGCCAAAATAAAAAAAAAGAGAGAAAGGTAAAAGGTAAGAGAATTTGGGTGAGAATAGAAGAAATGAGGGATAATAGAATGGGTATTGATATGACTTAATTGGGTCCCAGAAAACAGTTCCTAGATTTTGTATCACCCAAATTTACAAAAGATTTTATGGTTAAGTGGTCCCTTGTAGTTTTGCATGGGTTGTTGAATCCTCAAAGACCTAAGAAGTAACCTAAAATCATGTACATTATATGGATTGTTTTTGTCTATAAAGTGGAAAAATTGTGTTGATATTATATGTGTTTAAGTGCACACTAAGACACATAAGTGAATTTAATTTAAAATAATTAGTTTATCCTAGGTTATCAATTGGGGTGTATTAGATGAATTCTTTTTTTCAACTATTTCAATTTCTTATATTTGAGATGGGTTTATTTAATAAGATCAAACAAAATCATCACATACTATTTTAGTACCTACACACGTTAATACTAATCACCTATAAACTTTAAGGATCAACGTTTTGAGAACATGAAGGTAAAGGATCGTATTTGCACTAGAAGTGTGTGGCCTTAAATTCAACAAGGATGAAGAAGATTAAAGATCTTAAAAGAAAATATCAATTAAAAGAAGTGATTAAAAATTAATGGAGTGATAAATAACATCAATTACATCCCCTTTATACTCCCTTGGAATAACACATATGTGGGTTATCCCTCCATTGATTCAATTATTTAAATGGAAGTTGAAATTAAACTCATGATGGAGGAACTGGAGAAGTAAAAAAAGACAATAAAATAACGATCACTGCACCATTTTGTGATAATTTCACAAGGTTATGTTTGAATAAATTCACACCATGAACCAAAAGTATCAACAAGATATGAATAAGAACAAAATAAGAGAATAAGTTAAAATTTTATAAAGAAACTAAGGTGAATTGAACAAGTAAATGAGAAAGACAAACTCAAGGAACCAAATTTATAGCATAACAATACAATTAAACAAAGCACCAAAGATGAATAAATCCTCCAACACCACTGCCTCAAATATGAATTTTGGAATCCTTGTTTATAGAATCCAATAGTGAAAGTCAACCAACTTGAGTATGGTAGTCTTAGGGTGGTGGAATGTTTTTGGAACCTTGTATTTTCCACTCTGGACCTGAGGTGGAAACTTGCTTGCATCCAACGAATAGAATCACCTAAATGAGCTTCAATATGGTAGAATTATATTGGTCCACAGAAGAATAAAATGAATATCTGGATGTTCCCTAACTATCTGTAACGTGTCATACCAATAAAGGTTATCGATTACGAGATATGTATAAAATGGTGGGATGTTTTTCTGGGATGAAGAGTCTGGCCCAGAATTTCATCTCAAAATTATGCTGCCTATAATTCTATTCAAACATCCAAATTATCTTTTAGTTGTATTTATTTAAATGTTCCCCATGATGTCCTCTACCTTCAGTTAATGTTTTAGAATCATTGGGCTTGGATCCTATCCACTACAGACATGTTACCGGGATGATGTCCAGTTATTATTTCCAGAATGTGTTTCAATGAAAGCCCATTTTGGTGGTCTTCCAATGTGAATCGTCCAATACTCCAAAAGTATGAATTATTCCCAATGTAATTATAATCCTGAAAAAATATAAAAATGAAATAAAAACCATTTTTTAGGAGGTGTTCAAAAATGTACCATGTAATAGTTCATTTTTAGAGAGAATTACAATCATAATGTGAATTAATGTTCAAAATGTAAAATGCACTAAAATGGTTGTTGTGAATAATAAAGAACATGAATATTATATATATATTTACACATAATATTATCCCCATTAATTGTAAAATCATTATGAATCCTATATCTATATTTCCTTGAAATTATTTTTTTACCTCAACATTTTATTTAGAGAGCGGGCCTACTAGGTCCCAATAATCAATCGACTGACTGGTTTTGGTAGGCTTGACTACATGTTCACTGTGTCATTATTAGAAAACTTTCTCATTTATAGGAGAACCTTGGTTATTATCATATTGAGTATAATACTTTTTCTCACCTTACATAAATATGAAATATTTTCTGGGTTCTAAAAGAGAATCATTGATTGAGAAAAATAGTACTAGATTAGAGGTTGATGTTTCATTTATTGTAACTTCTATATGAATTCATTGAATATTTACTTATTGATCTATGGGTTTTATTTTCATTACATTCATTGGTTTATGGTATGTTTATTTTCATTGAAATTGGGTTGTTGATATGTAGTTTTAATCCCTATGTTATCCTTAGATTTTTATATAGTGGGTAAGGCCTCACATATTTCTGATTTATACTATTAGTACTACTGGAAAATACATGACCTACTAGAGGAAGGACTCAGGTGTCATTTTCATCTTTACAGTATGACGGGAGGGGTTCCCAACATGGTTAAGTCATGAAAGAGTGGTATCAAAGATGATGGTTGAGAAATTTAACATATATTAGAGTTATATTTTGTTGAGTAATTCATAGGTTTGAAGTGAAATTTTTTTCATTTATTCCTAAATGTAAAATTTGGGGATACCTACTAGGAAAAATGAATTTTTTTCCCTCATTGATTAATTGTGTGGACATTACACTCCACAAAAAAGCTTAGTAAAACAAAAATTATTAATGTGTAGTGATATAAGAGAGGTACCTGAATAATTCTTTATTGAGTTCTATTTTTATGGGTCGTTTTAATGGATATATAAATGAATTAAATCTAAATTAATTTATCTCCAATGGACTTAAAAGTATCCTTTCCCTCATAGATATGTTTATCTGTAATTTCTAGTGTGCAGATCATGTTTTAAATTATCAGTAGGATGGACCAATTGATCATTATATGGTCGAAACTAAGGTATAAGTTGAGGAAAAGTAGACGATGTTGTATTTCCATAAATTATAGATTTTGGTGATGTATGAGGAAAATTTATTTTATATGGATATGAATAATCGGTTATAGGTTCTTGGGATCATGTTTTTCTAGATTCCACAATGGTATATTATTGAGTTACCATAATAGTTAGTTATATAAGGGGAAAAATTAATCTATATTGAACATTGCATCCCACAGAGTAGAATGAGGGATATTTTTTTTTGATATTCTTTCAAATTGGTATATTGAGATTATTTATTATCGACTATGATCATGTTTTTGAAGAGTTGGGTATTGATTTCTCTTCCATGTGATAGCATGAGTTCATTGGAGTTGGGGATTATGTTTAATTGTATTTTTGAACATTCACTTCATGTCCTTAGAGATGATGAGTCTTGATAATTTCACTTGTAGGAGTCATTAATTACATTAATTTATTCTATAGTTTCCCTAATTACATTAAGTATGTATTTTGAGGTGATGAATGAGCCTGAGGTTATGGATAGAGTGCATGAGTTGGCTAGACCACCCCCACTTGGGAGTCAATGGTTTCCTTCAATGAGTAAGATGTCAAATGGGGGATCAATGTTTTTGAGATATTTGAGGTTTCAAATGGATGGTTGTTGACCCAAGTATCATTCCTCTAATTTCTAAAAGAATGAAAGTTATCATGCCTTTATCGAGAGTTCTTCATTTTTCTGTTGGTTTTTTAGGTTTTTTTGGTGATAAATTTTTTTAATCCATAGGGGGTCAGTATGGTTTGTGCAATCGTGGTCTATTTTTGATATAGTACTAGGGACCAATGCATTAAATCACTTATATATTCAATATTATTATTTTCCACCAGTAGGATTTAGAGTTGGTATAGTGTATTCACAAACATCCCTCATCATCAGGGACATATGATAGAATGTAGACATGAAGGATGTCAGCATCATGGTAGAGTATCTGAAAGACACTAGATTCATATGATAAAGGTACATATGCTATAAGGATAAGAGTTTATACATGGTACAATGATTTTATTCATGTGATTCATTTTATTATCTACCCCCCAATTTCTTATTTATTTGATTACTCTTTTGTTAAAGAATTGGGAGTAATTGGGGATTGAATTCATTATCCCCTTGTGTTAACCATGTCTGTATGAGGTCATGTTGTATTGTTTAATGTGTATTTTGGATGTTTATTGATGATGGGAATCCAATAAACATTGGGGTTTTCTACTTTATATATACTCAAAAATATTTTTTCATTCTCGATATGGATGTGTTTTATTATATTTCTGTGATCATTTGTTATTTCTAATAGAATGTATAGTTAACCGATGTATAAGGGAATAATGTTGATTTTTTTGGGTGAGAGGGGTTATCATATGGGTAATAGACATATGGACCCCCTTGTATTATTTTTTGGTTAGATCAACCATTGAATCAGGGGGATCTAAATCCATAGATGTTTGTAGGTTTGTTGAGGAGTTCTTAGTAATTTTCCCTCGTGGAGTTGTGACTCTACACCCTCAATAGGTAGTCCATTTTGGGATAGAATTAAAGAATGATGTGCCCCTTACTTTGATGGATCCTTACTAGATATAGACATTATAGTTACAAATAATCATCATCCATATTGATGATTTTTTTAAAAGTGGTTTTATTTTATTTTATATGTCACTATAGTGTTCTTCTATCTTATTATCAAATATGGAAGATGATATTCATAGGTTTTATATTATCATGGAAATGGTAAATTAGTTTATGTTAAAAATACTTTACCATATTTTCAGTATTGATTATTTCTTCATCTTTTTTATGTGAGATAATAGGTTATATGATTTCATTTTTTTATATTTATATCATTTTTTATGGGTGAAGGCAGTTGATAACCAAATAAATAATTTCATATTCTTGTATGGGAAATTATAGTTTGTAGTCTTATAATTATTTTTCCTAAATACCCAGTCATTTTTTGATGTCCATCATGAATTATATGTTATTATTTTCTCATACTAGTTTAGATATGATTTCTTCGATCAAATTATCCTACACTAAATTTTCTAGGAGGGGAAGGATGAGCATATAATGATCATTTTGTATAATTTCTATTACGACCAGCACTTCGGTAATTTTTACAAGTGCTTGTTTGAGATACGAGAGGTTAGATTCATTAGAAATGTTTGGTCACATTACGGTTTCACAATCGATCTATCAAATATTGACACAATATTTTCACAGGAAGCACCCAATAATATATTGTAGGTTCAAAACCATCTTGTTACCCTTTCACATTATTGCATGATTATGTTTAATTTTTCAATTATATAATTCATTTTATAAGATCTAACTAAGATATATCAATATTCTATAATTTTGAGTAATCATTGTCAAGAGTCATCAAACTACCTGAAGTAGTAGTTGGTTAGTGCCCCAATTCATTGGATCTTAAGAGAAGTTGTTATTTTTTTGGTACTTTTTGACGCTACCCACTATTTTTGGGGATCCATATTAATGTAAAAGTGGGATGTGATCTCTTATGTATCAAAGAAGTTACACCCCTATGTGTGTAAATACCCAAATATCATATTAAAATATTATTAGGGGTATTTTCTATGAATCATTGGATACATAACCTCATTAGATAATGTTTTCTGGTTTTCATGCATCACAAAATATAGAGGTATATTCTCTCTCAGTGTGATCTTAATATATGAAAATAGAGTTGGATATATTTTCTCCAGGATTATGAATTCAAGATCACCAAAAACCTAGGGAAAGGAAACATAATAGTAGATACATTGTGAAGAAATTACATGGACATATAAAATAATATATGGATAATTTTTGGGTGATTCAATAGTTAAAAGAATAACATATTATACTATAAGAGGTTGGTGGTAGGGGATTCATGATCTATAAATATGTGGAACCCTTTCTGATGTTGAAGGTAAAGGAGTCTAAATGTGGATACTCATATGTAAATGTGTTAAGGGGTCATGTTTTCCATAGTGATTCCCTATAGGGGTGGGTTGTGGATAGCCAATGACGGATGTTGTTTTATGATATGTTCTTTATTTTGGTAGTGATCTGTGAGTGAGTCCTTTATAACATTCATAGTTCCCATTAAAAAAAATTCGTGAATTTCTCAGATGTATTATAGTATATTGGGGTACCTTTGGTGGCATGGTATGAAGTGGTCAGTGATAGAGTTAATGGAAAGGTGTTCGGGCTGTCATTTGGTTAAAAAATATCATCATGATCATTGTTGTTTTTTTATAACTCCTAGACATCCCCAAGTTTATGTGAAGGGACATCTTGGTGGATTTCATCACCTAGTTAACATGATCTCAGGAAGGATATTTCATCAATGGTTCTCCCCATGAAAGAAAATGTGGTAGACCCTTGACTAAATCCCTTTCATAGAAAAATCATGAACATCACATGATATTCAAAAAATAATAATTTTATTTTCATTTCTATAGTTCAAGTTGTATCATATATGAGTTGGATTCCAGAATTATCTACATTGTACATTATGATCACCTATATGTTCTTGATTTTGATTAATTATAAATAAATTCTCAAATATTTTTTATTATTATATATAAAAAATGTTTTAATATCCTATAATAAAAATCACATTAAAATAGTTCCAAATAGTTCACATATTTGTTTAGAACCTTGATGTTTCATTACAATATTTCATTGATATATGTCCTATGGTCTTGATAATAATCTTTGATGGAATACATAGTATGTTTAATATCAATTTTGAGTACTGATAAGTGGATGAGATTGTATCTCATGAAGTTCACACTTTGTAATCATTCAATGTGAGATTATGTGAAAAACACCACCAATAATAATTTCAAATTTTTCATATAATTATTTATTCCTATTTTTGATTATATGAAATGATTTTTAGACTATAAGAATATTATAAATGAAAACATTGACTTCTTGTATGTATTTCATGAAACATGATGAAATATATGCATGGTTGAGTAGGAAATGTTGGGTTCATTCTGATTGATATGGAATTAATTAATACATCATGGAAGGATTTTTCACATCTATATTTATGGATGATGATATGTCATCCCTTTGGATGTAATAGAATCATCAACTAAAATCCATTTCCACGAATAACTGACAATTTATGTTCATATAATTGAAGTCATATTAATCATATATGTTGATGACACAAGGTGTTAACCAAATTGATGATATTTAGTGAAAAATTTATTATATTTCACAATAATGACTCTCATCGGGAACAGAGATTCACATTTTGAATAATATTATGCATTATAATAAAATCACCAAACTCCTTCAAGACTTAAGCATCCTTTCCGCACCTCCAACTACCAAACCAGCAATATAACAGGTGAAGTAAGCATGAACTATTACATTATATATCTAACAAATTATTTTCATTCTCAAGAATTAAATCCAACCCTGAAATGGATGGGGTATAATTTAAATAACCATCCCACAAGATACATCTCATATGATCCATTACATCCCAAAAAAATCACAACATCTCCCCCCAGCCACATGGAACTTCTATTTCACATAACTAGTCATATCACCATTTAAAATTCCTTATATACCAAGTCAAAAACCACTAAAACTATTACAAAACAATACATCAAGAAACAAATAGAGGAATACCACCATCTGTATCATGATATTGTCTTATTTTCGTTTCATTATCTTAGTGACATGTTTTAAAAAAGTATCATAGATATAAAGCGCCTCGATTGGGAATGGGGTTTTCCTTATTCAAATGGTTGAAACTAAAAAAAACATGATAATAGTATAGTGAATACACATATCATAAATTAGTAACATTTAGTTGTCATGTCATTAATTTACAATATAAAAAATAAAATATCAAAAGAACTCATCGTACATTGCATTCATCTAAATCTCACGCTGCATTGTATTATCCCCCATGCCACCATTCTACATAAGAAATTATACCAAGTGGATATTTTTTCCACACTATATATTATATTGATGATCATGGATATTTATTGGAAATTCAATGAACATCATGTCATCTTCAATAAACAACTCTTTCTAGATAATGATGTGGGATTCATCATGAATATACTAACAAAGTTTTGACCTGTGTATGATGTAGTCGTTGATATCAATTTGTGGTGGAAGATAATAACTATAATTCACCTATATAATGTTCTCTGACACCTAAAATTTAAATTAATTATGGAGAAATTGTACCCCCTAGGTTAAACATATACTTCCCTTGATGAGGGAAACTCTCAAGAGAACATGGTCTACATCCACAAACTACCTGGAATTCTGTCTATGATCAACATAGGTAATTCGAAACTCCATACCCACCTACTTATAATTCTATAAAATCTAGATATTCCCATTAAATCTCTAAAGAAAATAAATAACAAGGAAAACAATCTTTCCAACCTCTATCGAACACAATAGTGAACTCCGTTGCCACCCTTATATTAGCTAAAATTATGCCATGTTCCTGGTTGATTGATTTAAACAATTATAGAATGAATAAAAAAGATATTGGTGGAAAACACATGATATTACCAAATACAAGATTCATGCACACAATATATACTCTAACATCACAATGTTCCACTCTATCATCCAATATATATGTGGATGAATAGAAATACTAAGGAATAACTTGTATCTAAAGGCATGATGCAATACTCTCCAGACCCATGATCCAATGTGAGTATCACAATAAAATGTGATGTTCCTATATCCAATTTTATTTTTACGTACATTATCCACATATTTCCTTACAAAAACATCCATCAAACCTGATTTCTAGATAAATAGAAAATGAGTTTTAATTGTTAGACAGTCTACATTCACCCAAACATCATCACATAATCCTGGAGCTTAGAGTAACATGGTGATGAAATATGTCAGAATGTAATCTCATTTCCACTTGGGGACTTATTATGTTTATAACAAATGTCCAGGAATACAATAATAAGCATTCACATTCATAATATATAGAAGGTCATTCCATGGACTCTACCACTAATCTCTTCATCCCAGGCCACCAAACATTCCTAAAAAACCATGATATGTATTAGAAAAACTGTGATTTACTACTAAGATTTAGTTCATAAACTAACAATGGGATATATAATTCATCTTCAACTGAACACACAAACTACACTTTATCAAAATCAAGCTTGGCCAATCCTCTGGCCATCCATTTATAGAATCACCACCGCAAACATGGTCCCTGGTAAGCTCTTCCTCTAAGTCATCCCATTGAGACACCTCTTACTATTTCATCATGTATGATTACACTATATACTTGTACCAAAATCCATTACTAGTAACTTCATATTCATCAAGACACATCAATAAAAGATTATATATCCCTCAAAAATCATCCTCAGAGACTAGAAGAACACAACCACTAAAATTATGACTCAGTGCGTCACCAACCAGTGTCCCCTATCTTTGTGCTCTAGAGATATAGAAGTCATGACAATAATAAAACCACATATACCATCATTTCAATGAGTTCATATCTTGATGTGTGAAAACATAATTCTATCACATTTTCTTCCATGAAAACTATATAGAACACATCGATGAGGTAATACTTCCAAATATTCATTAAAACGACACTTCAAATAACTCCAGATCATGGATGGAATAGTTACACTCATGAGGATGTAACTTCCTAGAACCTTGAGAGATTACCACCCTATACCCTACCATGAAACCTCAAACATCACATCCTCCTCAAGAAACAGAAGAAACATGGTTCAAAAAACCCCATCATTTTAAAAAATGTATGCCTCCTGACACTAACCAGTCCACATGCAATCATAACCTTTCATGGTCAATTATATTCAGTGGGGGATATAATCATTGAGTAATTAGACAAGAAAATATGGTAATATCAGAAAATACAAAAAAAAACTAACCTCTGACACATTCTCAGGTGTTTCCTTGTATAAAAATTCATTTATCGTTGATCGGTCCATGGCCATACCCTTATGAGACACCATGTTACCATAGAAATGAACAATTTTTTTTAGAACTTACTAATTAAAAAAATATTGTAGAGTTTATGATTCCAATGTACCTATATGAAACCTATTTTATGATTGAAATTATCCACCAATGAAATTATGTAGATCTATATGTCATTGATAAACACAAATACGAAATTGTCTAGAAACTCATGAAACATAGTGTTCATGATTTAAATTAATAGGTCAAGTCAATTCATGGAAACTAATTAAATACCCAGGAACCATAATTTTCAATAATACAAATAAAATAAGTGTTCAGGGTATCCAAATCCTTCAAAATCATCATGTGGTATTTATTTTTCCAAAATATTTTCAAAAAATCAACTAGATACATTTATATAGTAGGAAATATAATCATTCCATTGAAGGGGTAAAAATTATTTTCTATTACATGATTCAACCTCTGGTACTCAATCCATAACCTCAAAATTGTGTCAACCTTCCTGGAGAATAACATTGGAGATCCACAATGAGACACACTAGGTGGGATAATGTTCCTCTACCTATGATCACGTAATTATTACCTCATCTCCCATATCTCTATAAGATACATTCAATGGGCGACCTTAAAAAAGGATGTGTTCTTGGTTTTAAAACATTCTATAACTCAACATCATATTGAGGGGGTTTTATAACAACCTTATCTAATAATATGTCAATAAAACTTCCAAAACCCTAGGAACAACCCTTAATTAGGTCAACTGATAGATCTTCAAACTAATATAAAAGAGTTTTCACTTCCATTTCAATAGTTTAAAAACTCTACTCCATAATGAACACAAATTACTAGTCTTGAAAATATGAAAATGAATCCCATATCTTAAATAAATTTATTATTTAATTAATATAAGACCACTAATCCATGCCAATGATAGCTCGATATGGATATATTTATAGAAAAATTAAATCGAACCCTAAATATTTCTTCTCCATCACAAGTATACATTGTCAACACACATAAAAATTATAATTATAATATCAAACCATTGTTCATAACATTGGAATACAATCCAAATATACACACCAATTATGGAGAAACAAATTATTGTGATTTTCAAAAATCAGATATGGTATAAAATGGGTTGGAAAATACATAGTTCGCACTTCTGACCACCTCTAGAACATTTGTCGTTGGAACCTCTATCACATGCATATTTCCATTCCTAGATACTTTTCCTATCTACTAGTGGTCTCCAAAAATTAGATTTGGTCTAGTTCCATGAGTATGGGGACCACCATGGGGCCCCCAACTACCATATACATCTTCTCTCTCCTAAATAATCATAATACCCCAGATACTGAATAAATATTTGTTTCATCTCTAGCCGATACAGCCTCAATGGTAACTGAACTTGTTTCCAAAATAGGGTAGACCACCTATCTTATGCTAACCACATGGATCCTTCAAACAATGGTCTTATGATTTTCCACTAAACATGAAAACATAATAGAAAATAAGATTCCCCTAGTAGATTACCCAGCTAAAGTAGCACTATATTGACTTGAAAATATATACTAAGATGGGTTCCATACTTGTTGGAACCCCAATTATTTTGACCAATTATTATCCAATCCCTAAATCCCTATTCCTAATGATACCTTAATGGGATATCTCTTATGGATTACCTTTAATAGACTGCATTAGCTAGATAAACTCTACATTCTTTTACATCGCCAGATACATAAATAGGATAAAAGGGGCGACAATATTCAAAATTGATGGGCATAGTGTGTCTTCTTATAATTTCAGGGAGAGAACCAGTTTATTTCTTATAATATATTAAACATTTTTAACACACACACACATACACACACACACACACACACAGAGAGATATATATATGGATCCATGCACCAAGATAGTCTTTCATTTCAAGGATCGGGGCCCCCAGAACTAATTTTTTAAGAATATTATATATATTTTTTATTAAACATACACAGTTTCATAATAAAAATGAGATAAATCATAAATGGAATATTATATTATAAATTTAAGACCTCTTTCGAGTCTATAATGTGATTTTTACCTTAGGTGGGGTCTAGAAGTGTTCGATGTAGGGTTTTCAAAAATAAAAGTTATTGGCATGTGTGTTAATATTAAATAAAAATTTGTATTTACTTTTTTATTAAATTATCCTAATTGTATTCTAATAAATCCACCAATAATGATATTTCCCTACTATTATCCAAATTAAAATTAGGATAATCAATTGTGTTTTCCTCCCGTTTTGTTTAAAATCAAATAAGATGATGATGAGACTCTAGATGAGAGAAGTTCAATTTACAACAAACACCATGACTTATCTCAATCATTGTCAAAAATGTTAATAAAGGAAAAATGATCCAATATATAGTTAGGAATCAAAATTTTTCAATTCTGCCTCATTTAATTATATTATTGATAAATGTTTATCATTTTCATTGTTATGTGCCAATTGTAGAAAATTTCAAGAAACCATGTATTGAAATTAAATTGATTATTCATTATTGTTCACATCGAATCTCGAAAATGTATTCATTGGAAAAAAACTCTTATAAGATGATGTCCAATCCCTTTTTCTTTTAATTATATCCCTTGATTCCTTATGTTCTTTGTATATTAACATACAGGGCCTTAGTTCGTTGTTTTCAAGAGGTAGTGTGGCCAAATGAAGCCCAAATATTCATGGGGGAATTGTGCAAGACAAGTAAAATACATAATTAGGGATGATATTTAAGGATTTGTGGGTCATGAGTTATCTATTCGATGAAATGGAAATCAAATTCGACACTGTGGGTGACTGATTGAGAGCCCTATGTGAGGTGATTTTTGAAAAATTTGTACATATCATGGAAACTAAATTTCCACCCATTAGACGGTCGAAATATACTAGATGGTGATAGATACACCATTATTGGAAAGAAATGAGGCCACATAAAAAGGAAAAAACACATGATCTGGTGCTCGGAGTTCAGATCAAATGTTCTATAAAATCCCCAATACACGTCGTGTAGTTCCAAAGAACACATTGAATTTGAACCTCGGATGTAGTTGTAGGACTTTTGTAAAAAAATTAAGGATGGAATGACTTTTATCCCATCTACACACCATGTATCATTCCTTGAGTGGACATGATTTTTTTAAGGGAACACTAGAAAGAGCCCATGTGGGAGAGTACCACTAGGAACATGTTGTGTATAAAAAAAACATAGACCCTAAAAAGATTAGGTTGTGTACCAAAGTACTTGGACAAAAGCAAGAACACATTGTATACCAAAATAGAACATCATGAACAAGTTTCATGGGAAATGACACTTAGAGGCTTGGACATTCCATGTAGAATCCCTACATGTCATGTGGTGTTATTTGGTTAGTGATTCATGTACCTCTAATGACTTGGTCGGGCAGTTGAGTAGGACCAAATATCATATGTCTCCCTCACACGATGTGTACCCAAAGGATGCTTTTGAAAAATATCAAACTATTTTATATCCTTTCTTTGGAAATGGATTTTGGACCATGAGTATCCTATCCCAAGTATTTATCCACATAGAACATGATAAAAACATTATTGTGTCTTTAGAGATTTGATTTGAGGTGATATTGGAATGAAACAGATTTCAGAAGATCCATGCAATGATATTGATTAGGTTGTATATCACCTGATACACTAGAGTGAAACCCCATGAAAAATAAGGTCATAGTTCCACTACCTACTAAGTGGAACCCCGATTGGATAGGGTGTGGTTTCTAATGACACTAGAGTGAATCTTCACTAACACATTGGGGAGTGGGTTCTTAAACTACTTAGCTGAACCACTATGAATCAATAGGGTTTGATTCCACTATTTACTAAGTCGAACCCCAATAAGAAAGTGAGAGGGTCCTTGTGACACAAATGTGGAACTCCCCTAAGCTACCAGGGTGAGATTCCTCCCTCTAGTAAGTGGAGCCTACGTATCAGATATGGTGTCAGTCCTAGAAAGACAAGAGTGGAATCCCCTGCTGGACTAGGGTTTGAGTCATTTATATACTGAGTAGAACCCCCTATCAGATAGGGAGTAAGCCCTCATGGAACATGAGTGGAACCCCCTTAATGCACCAGGGTTCAAGTCTTTTTCCAATAGAGTGGAACCCACCTAATGAATTTGGGTTCATCCCATATATGGATTCCAATGGAGTAGAACACACTAATGTATTATGTAATGACCCAAAATTTTATAAATTAAAATTACCCCCTTATAATTATGTCATATAATATAAACTACATAAAATAACATATAGAACACCATACAAACATTATAAATGAAGAATCAATGAAATTAGTGAACATATACTGATGGAATATTAACATGACTATTGGAATAATAATGTTAAAATTAGGAATATTAAACCAACCAATACAATAGTAACCTCAACTATTAAATTTTGAAAAAATTAGATATCATCTGAATGAAAATATAATATATTTATATCATTGAATATGTAAATAAATGTTTTATAAATAATTAAATAATTATTGGTATTTTTTGAAATGTAAATGTTAATAAAACGTTATATAAATAAAAAAATTAATTAAATTTAAATTTTATTTCATAAAATATATTCATAACTTAATATTTTGTTGTATAATGATTGTTAGATAACTTTGTTAGACCATCAACTGCCTTGAAGCATGATAAAATTGTACACAATTACTCTCCCAAATCTTTTCCCCATGTCCTATAAGTTTTTTATCAACAAAATTCCATTCCTGAGTGCCTCAAGGGGGTTCCTAAGGTGAAGATTTCAAGAGGTAAAATCCCCTTTTCTTTTCTTTTAATTTTACTTAAAATTATTATTCTTATCCTCTACTCACCTCACTATAAAAATTAGAATTATATCTTTGTTATAAATTATGTGATATAATTTTATTATGATAATGGAATATCAACCATCAAATTTCTTTACTTCACCTTTTATTCTAAAAACGAAAATGTCATTTGTGATGTGCCTACTTAGCACCTTCATGGATGACTTGTTTAATTTATTCAATTCTATCTTCAAGGATGGCCATTAAAATATTTTAATCATAAAAAAACTTTAATATATGCATTAAATCTTATTAAATGTTTTTAACCAGTACATATGTAGTATTAATTAATAAAACAAAACTATTATGTGGTGATTTAAAAAACATAAAACTAATATAAATAATTATAATTATTGTTTTAACTAATGAATCATAATCATTAATAGAAAAAAAATAATATAATGGAATAGTTAATATTAGGTACGTTCATTAATAACATATAATTTCAATTCTAGTTAACAATCTTTATTTTACGAGATCATTCATACTTTTATATAAGTTATCTAATCAAGAAAAAAGGAAACAAACACTCCCAAATGAAGAAATTGAATCTTATAACTCATCAAAAGGCAATAAATGAACATAATAAAATTATAATAAATCATATGAATGTTTATTTAGTTTTTAATTAAATTTTTAATGGATCTAATTTCCTTATCCATGTCATTATGTACATGTAAAGAACACTTTTGGACATAAAGTAATGGATTCTTCCCCAAAATCCATTTTTCATTCAGGATACGCTTTATCTCTCTTTACCCCAATGTAATGCTTCTTGATATTTATAAAATTTATAATGACCCGAATCTGCAGCCCCTCCACTGGTGCCCTGTACCCGGTTCTCCACATGACCTCAAGCACGTTTCCCCAAATTCCAGAGGCTGCCGACTAGCAGCGAGGCCCTTGGTGAGTCGTTGGGGGAACTATGCCCTCATTCGGTAAGGTATACAGTGGAAAAACAATAGTCAATCAGTGGAAGCAATAACAACATGAATAATAGAAAAAACTAAACAGCGGAAGCAATGAATATATATAGAAATGATGACATTGATGCAACAGGTATAAGTATCTATGGAAAGAAGAAAACACAACAACGTGATGGAATACAAATGAAAACAAGTGCAAAGGAAAATGAAATAAACTCCTCAGCATCGCGAGCCCCGGATCAGTCCCATGCTCTCCAGCTCTAGTACAATCAAGATCCTGAAGTAGAATGGTGCTTGCGTTTATCTATACCTACAGCAACATAATCTGCTTGGGCACAAAAGCATGGCCCAAACAGGGTGTGAGATACAATCCCAGTAGGAAATCACCCAATGATTTGTGCCTAACAGTCAATGAATACAAGGAAAGTAATAAAAAAAAGAAGCAGTAAACAGGTAATCACAAGCAGCTACAATCCATAGTTCTAACAAATAAAGTACACAAGTAAGCAGCTAGCAATAAGAAGAAAACAGGTTACCCTCTGGGTAGCTCTCACAGCCTAACCCATATAGTTCAACCTATAAGTATCAGCAACCCTCTAGGTGGCACACACAGTCCCACCCCTCTGGTTCAGCTCTGAAATTAATAGACTCTCTGGGGAATCACTCACCGTCAATTCCCCCAATAGTCTCTTATCGTGCTAAAGGCTCTATGGGGAAGTACTAATCGTCCATTCCCTCTGTGTCCCACATAGAGGAAATACAGACTCTCTAAGGAAGCACTCAACATTAATTCCCCATGTGGTCTCATATCGTAATAAAAAGACACTCTGGAGAAGCCCTTCTGTTAATTATCCCTTTGGTCTACCACTCTAGGTTCTCACAGTCCTGAGTGAAACTAAACATGCTCAGCGCGCGTGCATCATCCAAATAAACCTCTAGAACTACTTTTATATCAACTAAGGCTCGGCATCAATACAAGGTAACAATCCACAATCCTACAACTAGGAATGGAAACTGCCGAAATGCCTAATAAAAAACTTCCCAGAAAATTCATTTTTCTTAAAAACTCCAGAAACAAGGAAAAACACACCTGAATGAAGATCTCGGTTCTTACAAACTTCTCCCTTTAAAGAAATTCATCCCCAAATTTCCCTAATGGGGCATAGAAGAAGAATCTCTGAACAGTTCCAGCCACTGCGATCTTACATCATCCTCCCTCTCCTAGGTATCGTCCTATACTCACCTGTGCTGCCATAGCACTCATACTAGAGGAACAGACCGCCCGGGGAGAACCTTCATACTGCGATCGAATATCTGGATATGATTCTCCTCGAATGATGCATCTGCTTCCAGCTTGACTTCCTCAGGCTGAAAGATGTGAGATGTGTCTGAAAAGTAACGTAGGAGCTGAGAGACGTGGAAGAAGTCGTGCATGGCCCGATACCTCTAAGGTAGCTGCAACCGATAGGCGACCGGTCCCACTCTCTCCAAGACCACAAATGGTCCGACGTACCATGGTGAAAGCTTACCCTATGTCCAAATCCTCTTGTGTCCCAACCTTGGTGTGACGCGTAGGAAAACCTGATCCCCAACCTCGAACTCTAGAGGTCGTCTCTACTGATCAGTATAAGACTTCTGTCGAGACTGTGTCATAGCCATCCTCTTCCAAATCAGCTCTATTTGTTCTGAGGTCTCTTGAATGAGACGAGGTCCCAGCAAAGTTGCCTCTCCTGCCTCCAGCTAGCATAATGGTGATCAACATGGCCTACCGTACAAAGCCTCATATGGTGCCATCTGAATGGTCGCCTGGAAACTGTTTTTTAGGCGAACCCCACCAGAGGGATATGCTTCTCCCAAGAACCGCCAAAGTCTAGTATGAAAGATCAGAGCATATCCTCAAGCACCTGGATCGTGCGCTCGGATTGGTTATCAGTCTAGGGATGGTATGTTGTACTCAAAAGTAACTGTGTACCCAAGGCCTTATGAAGTCCCTTCCAGAACTGAGAGGTAAAGCGTGCATCCCTGTCTGAAATAATGGAGTGTGGGACTCCATGCAGACGAATGATCTCTCGAATGTAAAGTCATCCAAGATCATCAACATTGAATGTCTCCTTAATCGTAAAGTAGTGTGCAACCTTCGTAAGCTTGTTGAAGACAACCCAAACAACATCGTTCCCTCGAGGCGTTCTCGACAACCTAGTCACGAAGTCCATTGGGTCATCATTCCACTTCCACTACGGAATGGGAAACTACTGTAAAAGGCCTTCTGGTCATTGATGCTCTTCCTTCACCTGCTGACAAGTAGAACATCTCATGACGAAGCCAGCAACATCCTTCTTCGTACCTAGCCACCAGTACTGGAGATGAAGATCCGGATACATCTTTGTGACGCCAGGATGAACTACCCAAACTGAGGAATGAAAATACCACATCAGCTCCTTTTGTATGTCTGCTAGCACCCATACGCGTCCCTAGAACCGCAAGATCTCATCCTCGCCCACTGCCCATCCGAGAAGAGGGTCCTCTCCTGACACACTCTCCCACAGGACTAGGCCTTCAGAGTTTGATAGCTACCTCATCTGTACCCGATCAAGAAGTGTAGAGGTAACAACTATAGAATATTGAAAGGTCTTTCCATGTCTGTTGTGCACCTCTAGATGCATGTTAGAGAACAGATCCATTAGCTGCCACTCACTGCAGGCCTCCTGAACTGCCTGAATCTGAGTTCTCTTGCTCAACGCATCTTCCACTACGTTGCCCTTCCCTGGCGTATAGGCAAGCTCAAAATCAAATAACTGAAGGTATTCGCCACAACTGTGTTGTCTTAGATTCAGATCCCACTGAGTGAAAATATACTTGAGACTCTTGTGGTCAGTGAAGACAAAAAAGTGCTCTCCCAGCAGATAGTGTCTCCAAAAGTGCAAGTCATGAACAACAGCTGCCAACTCCAGATTGTGCATAGGGTAGTTTCTCCCATGTGGCTTCAACTGCTGAGACCTATACACAACGATACCATCCCCCTGCATAAGCACAACTCCCAGCCTGATACCTGAAGCATCACAGTAAACAGTGTAGTTCTTTCCTGGCTCCGGAAAGACTAGTATCGGTGCTGACGTCAACCTCCCTTTCATCTCCTGAAACGCTGACTCACAAGAATCTGAACAAAAGAATTTTACCCCCTTCTTGGTCAGACCTGTCAAAGGTGCTGATAGACAAGAAAAGTCATGAATGAAGCGTCTGTAGTATCCATCCAGCCCTAAGAAACTCTGTACCTCAAAGAAATTCTTCGGCTACTCCCATGAAACTACAGCTCTCACTTTCTCTGGGTCCACTGATACTCCTGCCTCTGAGATGACATGACCCAAGAAGTGAATCTGATCCATCCAGAAGTGGAACTTCAAGATTTTAGCATATATATGATGCTCTCTTATTGGACTCAGAATGATCTCAAGATGTGTGGCATGGTCGTGTCGATTTTGAGAGTACACCAAGATATTGTCCACGAAGACCACGACAAAGAAGTCGATGTAAGGATGGAACACTCGGTTCATCAGTGCCATGAAAATTGGAGGTGCGTTCATGAGACCGAACGGAATGAATGTATACTCATATAGACCATATCTTCTTCTGAAGGCTATCATAGGTATATCTGATGGTCTAACGCACAACTGATGATAACTGGACCTCAAGTCAATCATCGAGAACACCCGGGCTCCTTGAAACTGATCGAAAAGGTCGTTAATTATGGGAAAAGGATATCGGTTCTTGACCGTCAACTGGTTCAGCTTCTGATAATCCACACAAAGACGAAGGGTACCGTCGGCCTTCTTTCCAAACAGGATAGGTGAACCCTAGGGAGAAGTACAGGGTTGGATGAAACCCTTATCCTGTAGCTGCTCCAACTACTTCTTGAGCTCCTGCAACTCAGGTGTAACCATCCAACATGGAGGAATGGACACCGTTGCTACTCCTGGAACGAGCTCAATAGTGAAGTATACCTCACACTCCGGAGTCAAACCTGAAAATTCATCTAGAAATATGTTTCTGAAGCGATCCACCACTGGAGGAAAGTCCAACTGTGGAGCCCCCTGATCATCCAGATAAAGACTAAAAATCTGGGTCGTCACCCCTCCTAGCCCAAGTTCCTCAAGTCCCGCCTGACTCACCCGAACGTCTCATTCGCCTCTATATAGAAAAGATTCACCCTCTGGTGAGATGAAACTCACTCTAAGGTGATAGCAGTCGATGACTTCCTGGAAGGGAATCAACCAGTCCATTCCAAGGATGACATCATAGCATGTCATCGCTAGGACATAGAGAACCCATAAGAAGTGATACCCTACAACCTCAAGATGGAACTCTCTACACTGGTGTACACTAGATGTCCTCATCCCCAAAGGTGTGTCCAGTGTCAACGAGTCAGAAGAAGAAAAGATGCAGAGTCTAAGGATATCCACAACGGCAATAGAGATAAATCTATGCATAGTACCAGTATCAAAAAGTGCTGAAGATAAAATCGAGGCTACTAAAATCGTACCTCGAACAGTAGAAGGGTCGGGATCCTGCTCCTGATAAGTCTTCTCCATGGAGAAAGACTGGCCTGCACCATGGCCCTGCGCCCCTGGCTGACCACTCTAGGCTGAACCTCCTTGCTGGTGCTGAGGAACTGGTGGCTGAACACCACGACCTCGACTTCCACCTCAGCCCAAATGGACGAAAGAACTCCAGTTCCCCGATTTGTGAGAAACTGGCGGTGCTACTCCTGAATGAGGTGTCATGGAAGAACCCCGGTCACCAGCTGCGGGTGAGAAAACCTAGAAAAAATGCTGAAGGTGACCCATCTTGCCGAAAGATTGGTACTCCACGGGGTCCCTTTGGCACTATGGCCTCGTGTGCCCTAACCATCCACACTGGTAGCATACCACCTGGCTTCCTGACGATGCGTCCTTCTTCCTTGGATCACCGCGTGTAGGCTCTCTACGGAACTTCTTGTTGTCATATGGAGGCAAACTCACTCTAGAAGCAGAACTGTCATGGATTGCAGCTCTAGAGTCTCTCATATTGCTCTCCACAATCAGTTCCTGGTTGAAAATGAAAGTAATGGAAGTCAGTTGGAAGATATTCACCTGTGAGCGGATCTCCCACCTGAGACCATCCTTAATCTTCCTTGATAAGAACACCCCACTCCCATCCCATAGGGGCGTGAAGTGCTGCAGCTCAGTGAAACGAGTAGAATACTCCATGACAGATAGAGTACCCTACTCTAATCTCATGGAATCTCAGACTCGGTCGGCCCTCTTGGTCTCCAGGTATAAGTAGTCATAGAACACGTGCTTGAACTCTTCCCAAACCATAGCCTGCTACTGACCTACCTGTGAGATCACGTCCCACCACCTCCTGGCAGAGTTTTGGATCATGTAGGTAGAGAGCTTGACCTGCCTCTCTGGAGGTGTCTCCAGATGCTAGAAGATAGTCAGCATGGCTTCCATCCATGACTCTGCAGCCTGAGGTCCACCTTCCCCTGAGAACGTGGGAGGATGTTGCTGCTGAAAAACTCGCGTCAAATATGCCATAGACATGGAAGGAGGGGGCGCTCCCTGGAAGGCCTACATCATCCTCATGAATCCTTTCCTGAACTGCGCATCAGCACCTGCAACTGGTATAACGACTGGTGCCAAGGCTGGCCCGACTGGAGGATCGGTAGGAAGTCCCTGATCATCCCTATCTGGCGTCTGATCACTACCCGATGACAGACGTACGACCAGAGGATGTCTTGGAGGCACAGCTCTGAAAGATCAAAAGAACACCATAGATCAGGAAAACAAGGACAGAGAACAGAAGGTACAAAAAGGAAACAGGGAAAGAATAACACACAAGTTTAAAAAACATGACTACAGGGCGTGTATAAAAACTACACGGTGTGTCTTCTTAAGCCACTGATATGGGCATGTAGTCCTGCCCTACAAGTTTTGTACACTTAAAACTACATGGTGTGTTGAACCCACTCACGTTGTGTACTTGAAAACTATTCCCCTGCCCGAGTCTCCTTACACGGCTAACCCACACGGTCCGACTTAACCCGAGACTACATGGCGTGTTATTGACACACATGGTGTGTACTAGACAAGGCTTCAATGGCCCGTGTTTGTGAAACACACAGTCGTCTACACTGATGAACCTTACACGGCATGCTCCAAACACACACGGTGTGTATAGGTAAGGTGACCTCATCCCGTGTTGTTCATGACACAGCCGGGTACCTAGATAAGACTACACGGTATGTTCCTAACAAACACGGCGTGTGGAAAAGAAGGTAACACTGGCCCATGTTTTTCATGACACGACCGGGTACTTGGAAAGGACTACACGGCATGTTTCTTTTGGACACGGCGTGTTCTACGCGAGCTTCCCCGAACTGTGTTGCCAGTGACACGACCGGGTACACGGCTCATTACTATACGGCGTGTACCTACCATACACGGCGTATTCCTAAAGTTACTATCACAACACAGTGTTCTGATCACACGGTCAGTGACATGACCTAAAAACTACATGACGTGTATCCAAAAAGTACATGACATATATTCTGGGTTTTCTGGGCAATAACTTATAAACTGCGTAGAATTCCAGAAATACTAAAAACAAGGAAAAGAGGTGCCAAATTCCAATCCGGGAGGGCCCATACTCCCCACGAATCAAAGCTTGACATCTCCTACAGTCACATAAAATGGAAAAAAACAGTTCTCTAACATAATGGTAGATATTGTATCAAGAACCTATCACAACAGCATGCATAATCTTCACAAAGCATATCACAACTACATGCAATCGATAATGCACCCTAGATGGCATGGCAAGAATGCATGACATGTGATTTCTACAAGTGCCTATATGATGCACGAGATGGAATACCCTCATCGCATTGGGTTGCGACAGAAATAGAACCAAAATATCAAAACAATAACACTACATGTCATGCGAATCACTCTAGGTGAAAACATATCAACCATAAAATCTCAAAACTAGAAAAACTACAATTAACAAGGTAGTATTGCTTTTTCCTGTACACGGGTTAGTTACTCCCGAGAATAGAATAATGCCAAGTACCGAATCTGTCCTATACTTGGATAATGTCTCCAAATAGTAAAGTAAGATAAAAGAACACCTCTGATACCACTTTGTAACGACCCGAATCCGGAGCCCCTCCACTAGTGCCTCGTACCCAGTTCGCCACATGACCTCAAGCGTGTTTCCCCAAATGCCAGAGGCTGCCGACTAGCAGCAAGGGCCTTGCTGAGTCTGTGGGGAAACTATGCCCTCATTCGGTTAGGTATACAATGGAAAAACAATAGTCAATCAGCGGAAGCAGTAACAACACGCATAACAGTAGAAACCAAACAACGGAAGAAATGAATATATATATATATATAGACATGATGACAATGATGCAGCAGGTACAAGTATCTATGGAAAGCAAAAAACACAACAACATGATGGAATACAACTGAAAACAAGTGAAAAGGAAAACAAAATAAACTCCTTAGCATCGTGAGCCCTGGCTCATCCCCATGCTCTCCAGCTCCAGCACAATCAAGATCCTGATGTAGAAGGGTATTTGCCCTTATCTATACCTGTAGCAACATAATCTGCTTGGGCCCAATAACATGGCAGAAAAAAGGTGTGAGATATAATCCCAGTAGGAAATCACCAAAAGATTTGTTCCGAACAGTCAATGAATACAAGGAATATAATAAAACAAGAAGCAGTAAACAAGAAACCACAAGCAGCTACAATCCATAGTTCTAACAAATAAAGTACACAAGTAAGAAGCCAGCAACAAGAAGAAAACAGGTAACCCTCTAGGTAGCTTTCGTAGCCTAACCCCTATGGATCAACCTATAAGTACCAGCAACCCTCTAGGAGGCACACACAGTCTCACCCCTCTGGTTCAGCTCTGAAATTAATAGACTCTCTGGGGAAGCACTCACCGTCAAATCCCCCTATAGTCTCGTATCATGCTAATGGATCTCTGGGGAAGCACTCAACATCTATTCCCTGTGTGGCCCATATCGAGGAACTACAAACTTTCTAAGGAAGCACTCAACGTCAATTACCCATGTGGTCTCGTATCGTAATTAAAAGATAATCTGGAGAATCCCTTCCATCAATTCTCCCTTTGGTCTACTACTGTAGGTTCTCACAGTCCTGAGGGAAACTAAACATGCTCAGCGCCTATGCATCATCCAAGTAAACCTCTAGAACTACTTGGATATCAACTAAGGCTCAGCAGAAATACAACGCAACTGTCTACAATACTACAACTAAGCATGGCAACTGGCGAAACTCCTAATAAGAAAAACAAGCATGGAAAAGAAACCTGAGCACAAAAAAAATACTCTACTCACAAGCATCAATCTCTACCCAATAATTCAATAAAAATAGGAAAAAATCAGGGAAAAAACAGGAAATCCCCAATTCCCCATTCAAAGAAATTGGTGGAATTTGCACAAAATATCCATCAACTTTCTATAGAAAGTCACAAACCACCTACCTCGATCCTCGGAGGTCGATATATGTGAATCAAGACTACAGATTCCCCTTGGAAAGACGTAGATCTGAGAAAACATACAAAACGCTCAACCTATGATAACATGGAAACCAGAAGGAATCAAGAAACAAGACTCATGAAGCAGGGAGATCTCACCACTATGATTCCAACGCAATCGACCGCGTTCGAATAGGATAACGGATGAAGAGGCGGAAGACCGTCGAAGATCTGTTCGTACGGTTGCTCTAGGATAGACGGAATCTGGAGAAGAAGATAAAAATGTGGGTTAGGCGCGACCCCAGTCCGTTTAGTGAAAAAAGAAAAATACACGGCGTGTATTTCTAAGGTACACGGTGTGTAGTGTGTTTTATCGTACTATGCCAAAATTGGCCTCCACGTCACCCCTACACACCGTGTGTGTGGCCTGGGCATGACCATCACACGGCTTCGAACCAGATCATAGTACACGACGTGTACTCAGAAAGTACATGGCGTGTACTTTGAAAATTTCCAAAAAATTCATTTTTCATAAAAAAACTCCAGAAAAAAGGAAAAACATACCTGAACGAAGATCTGGGTTCTTAAAAAATTGTTCTAAAATAGATTTATATATTTCAAAATCGTGTATAAAGATCATTTCATCATTATTTTGTGGGTTTTAGATGTTTTATAAGTATCACATTTGAATTCCTCCCAATAAGAAAGCACGATAAAAGGGTACCACCCAATTTCATACCCATTTTCATGTCCACTACATATTCTATTTTAAGTCACCAATATTTTTATAAAATCATCCATTTTCATTAAAAAACATTATCTGATATTTCTAGTTTTTATGTAAACTATTAATCCTTTTACACATTAATGACTCGTACATTTTATCTCAAATTGCACTGAGGTTTCTTATAAACCATTTTTTACATGTGTTTCACTTATGATAGAATTCATCTATAATTCAAAATTAATTTCATTTCCATAACTTTTCATTTCTTTGTTAAAAATATTTACAATTTTATTTTATGATAAATAAAAATGTTTTTTCCAAAAAAAATCTCTTCTTTTCAATGTAAAAGGTGTATTTCTCTCAATAATTATTTGTTTATTTTATTAGAGTTTCATCACATATTTAAAATCACTATGTTGAATCTTATTATTAATTGAGATTGATCTTTTATAATATCATCTACCATATTTTATTAAATTATTTATGAATAGTTAGATCATGGATGTTCAATCATGATAACAATCACCATATTAATCAGAATATTTAGTGATTATGTTCACTAATTGGGAAAATTTATTTATATTTCATAGGTTTATGTTGTTTATTCCTCAACCAATAAATATGATTAAGGCACTGTACATAATAATTGTTGGGCGGGCCCTCTACAGCCTCTCGATGCATCTTTAGGTCTAATGAGGCAAACAATATATGGATTTGGTAGAGGCCTTACCCATTTATATTTAGATTTTTTGATTGAGGATTCAATTATATGTTTCAGATGTCCATCATTATGAATTCCATAATTATGATAGTATTAATTTGATAATCGAGGAGATTATTTTAATTTTATAATATCTATGGTTATGATTCAATAGAATATTATTATTTATATGGAGTTATTTAATCATCTTTTTTCCAAACATATTTTTCTAAAGTTCATGCTTTAATGGAATGTTTTTCAGTTATTCACCTTGACTTATTATCAAGGTTTTAATGATAACTTATGTTTTTTTTGATACCCTTAGTGATCATATCAGCTCTACATTTTCTTTTGTTTCTTACCAAGATGTGAATATGTATATTATGAATTACTTTGAGGGATAATACAGAATTTTTTGGGGATTTCCATTGGGGTTTATATTTTTTACAATCATAGATTTCATGTTACAATTATGTTTCTCTCTATTTTTCCAAATATATTGAACTAGTTTGTACTTTGGGATGTGATATCTTGTACATTGTATGGATGTAATAAATTAAGCCACCAGCTTTAGGATTCTATGATTGGGATAATTCTATTTGGAATTAGAGAATGTCTTTAGACAACTTAGAAACTAGATTTAGATAACCTTGAATATTTAATATAACCCAATGATAAACTTTCAAGATAATCATAGACTAACATCCTTTAATTTTTTTGAAAGGTTGAGATTATAAGGGCCTTCCTTTCAGTAAATATTTTTAGGGATAATACAAGTGGACATGGATTTGGCATAGATTTTCTTACGGGTAACAACTAATAAAAGATGTTCCATGCCTAATTCAGCTTAACTCGACATAGGACAATATGCCTTACTATGCACCAGGATTGAGGCACATTGCAGATATGTTTAGAATAATTCAAATTTTTTAATAAACCAATATGAAGGATTTAAAATAAAAAAATTCCCAAAAAAAACCATGTTTATAATTATGAGATTCACTATACCTAAATTTCCAATTTATATTCAGTGCTATACTAGTTTGAAATTATGAATTACGATTTATCACCTAATTTAGTGTTTTGTTTTGTTTAGAAATTTTTCTTAGTTGAATGAATGGAAATTACCCAAATTCATGTATTCATTATAGGGATTCCCTCATATGGTATATATTGATTTTGAGTGGCTGATGCAACTGGAGATGAGAAAAATATAACTATACTTGGGTAATAGATTCAGGTTATGAGTTATAATATTAGTTGTTTGGAGAAACCATATCCACAACGCAATGTAACAATTTTTGACTACATCATTTTACAACAATGTCCATTAATCAATGGGACTAAAAATGAATTTGTAGCTATAAAATTAATATGTTCCCTAGAGAAGATATTTATCACTTTTCGATGTAATGAAATGGATAAGGTTATCATGGCAGTTTATAATCTATGAGGAGATGTTTACCAATTTTGGTAATTGATTCAAAATAGAAATAATGAGGTAGGAATTGAAAATATTCAATGGAGATTTTTAAGAAAATCTAATTAGAAAAATAGTTCCCTTAGTAATAGTGAGCATATATGGATAGAAATTTATTGATTCTGAGAAAAAAAGGATGAAAACGATGGTATGTGTGAAGCAAACAATATAATGTTATAAGGGTAAGAAATTTATTATGTACATAATCTAATGAGAAATAAATATTGATTATATGATTGTTTAAAACCATTCATCCAAAGAGAAATTTTCACCCAAAAATTCTCATCATATAATGACATTGCTTCCTATGTTATCTAGACAATGAAAGAACACTGTACGTATAATTACTTTAATGGGTAGTAAGAGAATAATATGGAATTGGAGAAAAAAAATTTAAAAGGAACAATGAAAAAAGGTTTTTTCAATGTGTAATACTTGTGTAAGGAATCACCTTTGTTCCTTCTGAAAACGAAAAAAATGGATTTCCCATTCTATGGTGAGGAAGGCCATCATTCATATAATTTCAAGAGAAATAATCAATGTAAATTATTAAATGATAAAATTTTAGGGGGATGGGACGCAATAAAAATTATTGTCTAAAGATACCATGAAACATGGCTCAGAAAATACCAAAAGAGAAAGGAGAATCTCATATGATCACAATAGCTAATGATAAAGTTTATAATGATGTGTTTGAAGTTACATTAATCTTATCTAAAAATATTTTTATTTATCCAATTGATTTTAGATCATCACACTATATTATATCTACCCATTGTTTCATGAAAATTAGATGTTTCACTTTTGATTTAATAAGGGAGTTGTCCGTTAAAAATTTTAAGAGTAGTCTCATTTCATCAAAAATTGGTAGGATCAATCCCTATTATGATACATAAGTATGCATTATTTTCTAGCCTTATCATTATACCTATGATTGACTTTTATATAATCATTGGTATAGATATTTTTTCAAAATATTATGTGAAAATTTATAACAAGAGGAATTAAAATACAATTTTTTAGGAATTTGTAGAATCCATTATCTTTAGTAATGAAACATAATCATTTTATTCTTACATAGATCCAATTGAACCAAATCTATTGAATGAAATTATGAGGTAGGAATAGAAATCATCATCTATTGGTGAGGAAAGAAATATTCAAATTGAGTATGTACCAATTGTATGGGAATAAATGGATGTTTTTGAGGAGGAATTAACTAGACATCCTCTAGAGTGGGAAGATTGGTTTTCTACTGATTAAATAACTATTAGAAGGACAATATCAAATAATCCATTTATATTAAACACTATGGAATTAGTGTTGTGGGTGAATCTACATGATTATTTAGGTAATACATGACTTATTCTCCCTAGTGTTTTTTCAATTGGGTGACCAATTTATCTTTGTTAAAAATAATGATGTATCGATGAGGCTGTACATTGACTATAGAGTAATAAATGATATTATAATTACGAACAAGTATCATCTTCCTCACAATGATGATTAATTTGATCATCTTTATAGAGAATAATATTTTTTAAAGATTTCCATGTGTTTTGGATATAATCATCTGTGTGTAAAAAAGGAATATATTCAAAATATAGATTCTTGAACCAGGAATGGACAATATGATTATACAATAATTTTATTTGGACAGAATAATACACCCCATTTTTATGGATATAATTAATTGAGTATTCATGAATTCTCTTGTTGATTTTTTTTGGTATTTAATGATGATATTTAGTATACTCCAAATCTATGAAGACCATGTGAACTACATGCATATTTCTCTAAAGACTCTTTTAATAAAATACATATATGTGATATTCAGAAAATGTGAATTTAGGCTTAAAAACATTCTATTCTTGGCCATATTTTCCCTATGTATGGAATCTTAGTTAATCTTATGAAGGCAGAGGCAGTTCAATAATGGCCTACACCAATGAACATATCCAAGGTATGTAGTTTCATTGCATTAGCAAGTTACTATCTCAATTTCATTTTGAAATTTTCAAGATTATCTAACTTGTTATCCAATATTAATAATAAAGGGGATAAAATTAGTTGAAAAAATGAATGTTTTAAATTCTTTGAATAATTTAAGAGGATATTAGGGAATGCTCAGATCATGAATCTGTTATCAAGAAAAAGGTTGTTTTTTGACTTATAGTGATTCATCAAATAAAGAAATTGGTTTTATCCTTATATAGAATGATAGAGTTTTTCCATTTGCATCAAGGTAGTTAAAAACTAATAATGATAATTATCCAACTCATGATCTTGAGTTAGTATCTATAATATTTGATTGGATGATATGGTGGAACAATTTTTGTAGAGAAAGATTTGAGGTATATACATATGAAAAGATCGTGAAATATATATTCTCATAGAATGAACTCAAAATGAGGAAAATGATATGGATTTAGGTACTCAAGGATTATGATTATTCAATACACTACCTCCCAGGGGTAGAGAATAAGGTTGAAGAAGAATGGAGTAAGAGAGATAATGGTGTTTTAAAAAAAGTGATGATTTACAATGATCATGTGCACATGGATCAAGTAAATTTGTATATGGGAATTATAAATAGAGGTGAAACATCAATACTTTTCAAACATTTACCAAAACATATTTACTAGAAATGATAAAAATTGCTATGTCTGATGATGAGAATTTTCCATAGAATATTAAAGCTGTAAATGATTTCAAATTGGAAGACATTGTATATGAAGATGTAATTTTGGAATAGGCTATGTTATCCCCCTATACGTGATCTAAAAAGGAAGTTTGGATGATTCATATAGCACTAATTTCACTATACACCATGATATAACTATGATGTACCAATATTTAAAGGAACATTTCTCATGGGATAACATGAAGTTGGATGTTTCTAATTATATATAAATATGTTTTGGCTGTTGACTTGTGAAGAATAAAATATGAAATCCTAGAGGAGTCAATTAAACTATGATTCTCTTAAATGGAAACAATATGACATTACTATGGACTTCGTCACTAGATTACCATAGACTACATGAACTAATGATGTAATTTGGGAAATTGTTGATCAACATGACAAATCTACATATTTCTCTGCTATAAGGGAGTATTTTCTACTTGAGTGCATTTCTTTACTATATATTAATAATGTTTTAAGACCACATAGAGAGCCACTTTCAATTGTGCCTGATCATGATCCATTATTTTCATCAGAATTCTAGAAATTTAATCATAAATCATTGGATACTGAGATTCATTTCAGCACTACATATCAACCTCAAACCAAAGTAAAATATAAATGGAAAATAAAAACTTTTTAATACATATTGAGATCATTCTCAAATGACATTGAAGGTATGGTGGATCAGTATTTACCTTTGGTATAGTTTTCCGGCTATATTTGTTTCCATTCAAGTATTCAAATTTCATTGTATAAAGTGTTATATAGAAATATATTTCATACACCATCTTTTTGGGATGAAGTTAGTAAAAAGAATATTATAGTCAAAGAACCATTGGAGGAAAAAACAGAAAAGGTAACGACTATTCAAAAGTGTTATGCTGAAAACTAGAGATATGATTTGGATTTTACATGTGGGAGATCATATCTACTTGAAGGTATCTTAATGTAATGGTGTCATAAGGTTTGGTAAGAAAGGAAAACTATTCCCTAGGAAGATCATACCTTATGAAATTTAGAGATAATTGGAGCCATGTATTATCATTTGGAATTTCCATATAGACATTCTAAGGTACATGATGTGTTCCACATCACTTTGCTAAGTATGTTCATGCCTGACCGAACACATGTTCTCACATTTTATGAAATAGTAATAGAACATGATTTATCTTACTATGAAGATACTATACAAATTATGGACAATAGAAAATAGGTGTTGAGGAATTGGTTGACTAAGTTGGTATCAATTCTTTTTATAAACTATAAATTTGATGAGGTGATGTGGGACCCAAAAAACTATGATAAAGAACTACCCAAAACATTTTATTTTGACCCATTCTATAAATTTAGATGAATTTTTTTATAGTGGGGAATGTTATGACTCTAAATTTTATCATTAATATATCCATTCTTATTATTATTTTATGGAATATAAATCATATAAAATCACTTATAGAACATAATACAATCTTTATATTTTAAGAATCGGTGATATTAATGAACCTATATTGATGGAATAGGTACTTGACCATTGGCATAGAAATATGAACACTAGGAACAGTAAATTGGACAATAGAATAGTAAACTCACCTATGAATTTATATATAAATTTTTATAATATTATGAATGGAAATATAATATATTTATATCTTTGAAAAAGTAAATACATGTTTAAAAATTAATCAATTATGTATTGGTATTTTTGTGAAATGTAAATGTTTATTCAAAATTTCATAATTAAAATAATTAAATAAAATAAATTTATTTTTATTAAATATATTCAAAAACTGATATTATGTTGTCTTGAGGTTATAATATAATTTTATAAGGCCTTAATTGATTTTTGAAAGAATCATAATTTTTTTTATATTATAAAAGTTAGTTTTTTTGAATAAATAAAGATTATAAATAATAATTACATTTATAATAATTATAAAATTATTTTAAAAAAGTTGAATTCATTTTTCAATTCTATAAATAAAAAAAAAGTGGGTTATGTTTTTAGATTTTTTTTAAAAAATGGAATTTTTCATGATAGTGAGATATTGGAATTTACAAAATTTGACATTATAAGATAAATTCACTATTTCTTGAGACATGGGTGATGTACACAAAATAATCTCAAACTCTCATTCTTTCATTACTATATATGTCCTTGTTAATAATATATATTCATATTTGTGATATAAAATAACAATGTAATGAATAAAATAATAAAAATAACCCCTCTCATGCACTATAAATACAACACCTCACCACTGTATATACCCACACATATAAATCATTAAATCATGCTTAAATTCTATCCAATTATTCAATAAAACCTCTTACCCTCATCTTGGTCTTACTGGTAACAGTAAAAATCCAATCCCAAATTCTTGATGGAGGTTCCCAATGAGAAGAAGTTAAGGAGGTAAAATCCTCTTTCGTTATATTTTAATTTATTTTTTTTATTGTGTCATCAACTCTCTTTAATGAAGTTTCATGATAACTACATTATGGTTTATATACTATAATTTTATTATTATAATGGTATATCAACTTACAATTCTCTTTTCTTTCCCTTTTATTCTAAAAATGAAAACTTCTTCTTTTAGGTTCCAATTTACCACCTTTGTGGATGATGAGATTTTGTTTTTATTTCCACATGAAAGGGTGGATATAAAAACATTTTATTGATAAACCACCCAAAAATATATTTATTAAAAACGTATTTAATGTTCCCAAAGAAATTATATACATTTTATTAATTAATAAGACAAAACTAGTATGTGATGATCGAAGAAACTACAAAATAATCTAAATTATTATCATTATTGTTTTATCAAATGAATCATCCTCATATCAAGAAAATAAATTCTACATATGACCATTTATTCTTTTATAAGATAATTCCTAACATATAATTTAAATTTTGGGTAACTATCCCAATTCAACATGATCTTTCACAAATGTGTACAAGTGATCCAATCTTCAAAACCAAGGAAACAGACACTCTCAAATGATGAAAATGAATCTTATAACTCATAAAAAGGATAGAAAAGAAAATATTGACATGATAATAAATCAAATAAATGTTTAATAATTTTTGAATTAAATTTTTAATAAATCTAATTTAATTATTAGGAAAATTAAATGAAAGTGAATAACACTTTTAGACATAAGGTAAGGGATTCTCCTCAAACCTCTATTTTCATTCGGGTTACACTTAATCTATATTTACCAAAATTTAATTCTTATTTGTTTATAATTCATATAAATTACATGAATATGTTCCAAACTCCTATATCCAGATTATTTCATCTTTCTTCTATGGGATAATACCTTTTTTTAAGGTTCCCTTTTAAAATCCTCCTACTAGGAAAGCCCAATTAAATGGTAAAACCCAATTTCTTACTCATTTTCAAGTACACCAGACAAAAGTATTTTTTTTAATCACTATTATTATCATAGAAAACTATAATAGATATTTATTGGTTTTACAGAAACAATTAATCCTTTTTCTAATTTAAAGACTGTAATATTTTTTCTTAAACTACAATGAATTAGCCCATTTCAAAAGGTTCTTAAAAAATCATTTTACGTGTTTTCACTTTATTTGGATATAGTTTTTTAAATAGAAATAGATTAATTTTCTTAACCATTTACTTTTTAGAAAATACATATATAAAATAATATATTTTAAAAAATACAAATATTTTTTTCCAAAACAACTCTAATATGCAAAGTAAAATAGGTGTTTCTCTTAGGAATTCTCCTATGATTTTGTTAGAGTATTTTTAACTATTTTGAAAACCATTTATGAATATTATTTTTAATTGGGATTCATAATTTATGATATCACATACTCTATCTAAATAAATGGTTTAATTTTTTTTACTCAAAATGTGTTGTCTTGAAACTATTCACCCAATTACTCAAATTTTTTTTATTATGTTTACTGATTAAGAAACCTTATTTAAATTTCACATATATATGTTATTTTTGTTTCATCCAATTCAAATTAAAAATGTATTGGACATAGTAAAAGATTAGTTGGTCGTGTTATATCCCTTTGATGCATCGGTAGGTCACATGGGACAACCCAAATTGGGATTTGGCCGAGGCCTTGCCCATTTATTTTCATATGGCTTGGAACATGCCTCGACAAATGTTTCAGATGTCCACCATTATGCATTCCATCATTATGATATTAGTAAATCAAAAATGATGTGATTATTCAACTGTTAAAATATCCATGGTTATGTTTTAATCTGATATGATTACTTATATGGAATTATTTAATTAAATTTTATTTTGTCCATATTGTGATCAGGATTATGCTTTAGTGGTTTGTGTTTTAGTTATTCACATTTCCTTATTATTTATGATTATATCTAATTGCATCCACTATATTTCATACCCTTAACGAGTATCAAATCTCACCCCTTTTTTGTGTTTCGATATTCCATAGGATGTATAGATATATATTATGAATAACTTGTAGGGATAATGCATTAGGTTATGGGTGTTTAAAATAGAGTTTCTATATTGTTATTCATGTCAATGTTTTAATGTAACAATTATGTTTTTATCTGTTTTCTATAATCTTTTATACTATTTATTCGATTTTGATGCAATCACTTGTTCATTATAACTATATAATAAATTAAGGCACTAAATCAGTGATAATGAGTTTAGGGACTTTACATACAAGGGCATGGGTCATCTACTTAGAGATTTACCCCCTCAAATATGTGGCATAGTGGTGATCTTTGTTCCTCCATTATATTACCTTACTGAATACACAAAAGATGTGGAGCATCATTTATAGATTCTTGGAATATATAGAATAATTTTTCTGGGACTTCCTACGATACATAGATCACATTTTTTTTATTATATTAATAATAATTTATATAAATATAACCAAGAGGTTTTATTCTATTTATTCTGTAGCTTTCAATTGATATTTCCACCTATCAATTACTTCTATCTATCGTACTTCTCCTCTTCAGCTTTTGTGGAATCCTACTGCTAATGGGTATACTCAAACATTCATGGGATTTCACCTAATTTTTCATGCCTTATGAAGATGAAGAACATGTATGCAGTGCATAAATTGGTGTATAATGATACATGGTTCATCAGACCATATATAGTTTTCAAATACTGAAGATAATAAGCTAGTATCTATCAACAATTTTTTACTTCCCTATTTTATCGGGATGGGATATTATTCTAGTCGGACATTTATTTTTCCTCTTTAATTTTTATTTTTCACCATTTTACTCTTATACACCTAAAAGGAGTTCCATTATTGGTTTATATGGTACCCAATGTATTATTTTGTTATTATTACCCTACACTTTTATATTGATATGTTCAGGTGTGTGAGTACAGTTTCATTAGGAAAAGGAATCATAATTATGATATTACTTTTAGTATTTCTGTCCACCCACATGCCTATGGCGGTAGGCTTAGGGTAGTTTTGGCTCGTGTACTAGTTAGGGTCAGTTTGTGATAGATTGTTTTTTAGTAGTTCATTGTGTGGGATGGTGTTTGGGGAGTTGTCACATTACAAATATTTGGTTGAGATTTATAGAAATAGTGTCAATGTATTTCGAGTGCGGCTCTTTGGACAGGGAAACCATTGTGGGTGTGGGCAGCCGACATATCAATTTACTAGGACCTTAATAACCAGTTTGTCGACTCGACATACCGAGACATTGGTTACAGTTTTCATTGGAATATGATTCATATATGATTTATTCTATGAGTTTATTTATTGATTAATATCTCCATTGTATATATGTATATATATATATATATTCATCCGACTATTTATGTCTTTATTAAAAAATCAGGATGCCTCCGTGATGATAGCCATCTAGGTTACCGATTTTGGAACATGATGATGATTGATAAGTTAAGAGGCCTCATTTAAAGGTCCATACTTTTAGATTATTTTTATGGTGAATATGTAGAATAACACCCACCAATTGAAAATAATACCATACAAGAAGGACATGTTGAGACGTGAAAAATCTTAACACACTCTACGTGATACAGTGCCAGAGCCCACTAAGGTTATGTGGCCAGATAGATCTCAATGCAGTGGACGATTTACTAGAGTTGGTGGTCCATGTCTTTTTTATATATATCATCACTAACATATTAGTTACATTAATTGGCATCTATCCTCTTCCATGAAACAGTTAGGTGATGGTGTAGTCTTGTTACCCAGATGCTTGGTGATTTGACACGCCCATGGCCTGACTTCTAGAAGTTGTTCTATAAAGAGAAATACACAAACTATTTTTGATCAATTCAGATTCATGATATTATTGATCTACCATTGGGAGGTTTGAAATTGGTTGATTATGTTACAGTGTTCATAGAACAGACATGGTACTTCCTCAACATGACTCAGGATGGAAAATTCAATCACAAATGATTGATCAGGAACATTACAAAGAGACATGTTTCATCGTGTATCCTTTGTTCATTCCTAGATATTCAAAGGTGTTGGAGTGGAGATTAATGAATGAGAGAATCCTATAAAATGGAGACTAGATATCTTGTTCTAGAATTTCTTATTACAAAGAAGTTCCTTTTATATCTTCTAGAAGGTATTACTCAAGAAGATATTGATGTAAGTGACATCCCCATGATTAGACTCTGTCATCTTTTTAGGGGATTCATATAAGAACAGGGTATCCTAGATATGGGTGATTTTAAATTTTTTGAAGGTTGATGTCAAATATCGCCTGACCGCTCGACCAGATATGTTTCTGAGTGAAGGAAGATTGTATAAAGACTTCAATAAAACCATAGTTTTGGGATCAGGATTCTTTTAAGAGAGGGTAGAGAGGCCCCCATAGTGGAATATGTGGTAGGGTAAATGATGGATATCTATGAGGAGTTGCTACGAGTATTTCATGATGATATGAGTCCTTCCACCATCACCACCAAGGATCACAGGTCATGATCAGGGATTTGGTAGTCAGGTCCATGAACAAATGTAGGCCTTGGAAGCTAATGATCTAGTAGAACACAAGAAAATTAGATTCTGGATATATGATTCTTCTAGACTTTTCATATTATTCTTAGAAAAAGGTGTTATTCATTCCTTCATATCTATACTTCTAGTGAGAGATATGGACCTCCCATTAGATGCACTATCCCAACAGTATTCTCATGAGGTTCCTACATGGAACACTTATGCTATATCAATTATCTACAGATAGTGTGATATATCACATAGTAGAGATATGTTCACATGGGACCAATTGTTTTTCATGATATAACCCTAGGAAATAATCTTGGGTATGGACTGGTTGTAAATGGATTCATAATATATCGGTTATCACCGCATACGAGTGGGAATCTTCACATTGATATGATGATATTATCCTTTATGGGTGAGATTCATATCATGGAATGTTGAGTAGCTGTTGTAGGAGAGAAGCTGCAAACCATCACCAAACATATGGAAAATTAATCCCTTCATGTAGTAGGCTCTTTATTCATATTAATTCCTTAAATCATGGTGGAATTTATAGAAATATACCTTGAAGATGATCCAAGAATACTTCCGAGGTGGGAGATGTAAATTTGTATCTACTTACATCATGAGGCCACTCTAATATCTTATACAACATTTTGGATTTCCACTACCGAGTTTGAGGAGCTGCTTTTTCAGTTGGATCACCTTCATGGGAAGTGTTTTATTAGGTCTACTATATCCCCCGTGAGATGATATAGTGTTGTTCATGGAAAATGTGGATGCGATCATGTGAATTTTCCCAAATTTAGTCACCTTAAATGGGAAAAAATATAGATAATGAATTACTTTTTGTAGATTGATGACTTCTTTGACCAGTTTAAAGTCACAAGATGGATCTCAAAGGGAAATCACTAGTCTAGATACCACCAGTTGCATGTTCATGAAGCTAATATTCCGAATCTGGAAATCTTATGTCACCATAGTCACTATGAGATCCTGGTGATGCCAATTTTTGTGATTAATACCCATTTCATATTTATGTCTTTGATGAACTTAGATTTCAATCTATACATGGACTAGTTTGTGTTTGTATTCATAGAAGAAAAACTCATCTACATTGCTTCAGAGGTGGAGCATGCATATAACTTTAGGATTTATCTAAATTTACGATTGGGTCACCATTATTATGATATCACCATGAAGTTCTCCCTCTCAATTGATGAGGTTTATATCCTAGGAGATATCATTTTTAAGCATGGATTAGTTATAAACCCAAAAATTACTGATGAATTGCTTTTTTGGGATCCACCGATGAATGTGTTAGAGATACATGGATTTCAAGTCTTTTTAGTGGTACTACAAGAGGTTTGTGTTATACATATCTATGATTAAAACCCCATTAACTAAGCCAACATGGAATGGGAATTAATATAAAAAAATTGAGTAGTATTAGATATTGTTTTAGGAGTTGATGATGATTCTGTTTAGTGATCCTATGTTGAGACTACTAGAGGATGGAGTAAAATATATTTTCCATTGTAGTGACTCATGAGCTGGGATCGAATTTGTGTTAATGTAGTAGTTGGAATTTATCCCATATGGGTCAACATGGTTGAGACCACATAAGAAAAACTACATGACTCATAAACCAGAGATGGAATAATTATTCATTTCCTTGAGGATGTTGAGACAATAATATATTTATAGAACATTTTTTTTACATAGACCACTAGAGTCTCAAGTTTTTCATCTCACAAAAAGTCTAAATCCTGAGACAACTATATTGGTTGGAGTTCCAACAAGATTATTATTTAGATATAGTCTATATTTATAGCAAGATAAATATTGTAGAAGATCGATTTAGTAGGATTTATCAGGCTCTATTGGTGGAGGAGGCTTCTAAGAATATGTCTTCTGTATAGCTGACCCTAGTGGAGTAGGTGGGTGTACTATTTCTTAAATAGATGTTGTAAACTAAACTATTTCTTATGTGTGTCTAAGATTTCCATGATGGGAGACATCAACTATGAGGACATTAAGTAGAAGATATCCATAGGGTATTCATTAGATTGATATTATAAAGGAGGGTATAACGTCATAATTTTCAAGTGATGGATGGTGGTCAAATTTATAATAATGGGGGATGTGATGTTTTAGTTCCACATTTGTCCACTAGTTGTACATCCCGATTATGGAATATAGAGACCCACATTAATCTGATGTTTTTTAATCTATCGTGAGATGGATCATGTCTGATTTCATTAATTGATGCCTTATCTATCAATAGGTTAGGATTGAGCACTAGGTTCTGGAAGGTCTTTTGAAGCCCCTTGATATCCACGAGTGGATATAAGATCGCATATCTGTTGTCATTGTGATAAGGCTTCTAATGATAGCGAAGTGACATGATTCCATCTATGTGATAGTTTAACGAATAATACAGTAGTCAAAAATGATATCTAGAAGAAGAGTTCTATATAGACTTTTGGGAAAATGCACATTCATGAGATACTTCGACTTCATGGGGTTCCCTATACAATAGTCTCTTGTCATGTTGTGGGTTTTTTATCAAGATTGAGGAGAGGCATGTACGAGTCATTTTGGACAGATATTAGGATTAGTAAAACCTTACACCCCTAGAAAAATTTTTAGATTAAGTTCACAATCTAGGTATTGGATGATATGTTGAGATATTTCATGTTTTACATTGTATTGAGAGAGTATGATAAAACCCCCTTAGTAGATTTTTCATAAAATAGATACCACAATACCATCACCAAGGAATATTTTGAGGCCATATATAAGAGACACTACTAGTGACCACAATTCACGATAGATATTGGTGAGGCATATCTTGTGGGTCCATCGTTAGTGAAGGTGATGATGGTGATTTCCTAGGTCATCTATGAGTAGATGAGGACATCCTATATCATGAAGAAATCTTACACAGATAGACAACATATGCCCCTTCATTTCGAGTATAGAGTCTAATATTTCTTAGTATTATGTTCCCGATGAGGATTAAAAAGGCATGGATATAGAGGTAAGATATCAATGAAGTTCATCAGGACATTGGAGATCTTTCATAGTGTTATTGAGTTTTCTTACAACCTCTCCTTACCACCATAGAAGGATTTGTGGAAAGATATCTTCCTCATGTCGCATCTGAAGTGATTATTACATGACCAAACACATGTTATTGACTAGGGAGATATGAAAATTGTGGATGAATACACTTTTTAGGAGAAATAGTGGTGATTAATGATCTATAAGAAATGACCTTATGTCTATGGAGAATCCCCTTGGTAAATATTTTGTGGTAGCATGGGAGTGTGTAGGAGTGCTAATGGAAGAGGGAGAGTTAGATGTGGGATCAGTATAATGACATGTTAGTTTAGTTCTTATTTATTTGGTTGAATGTAAAGAATGATGCAATAATTTACAGACCTAGATTACTCCCTTTATGTATTATAGGTATTTGATACAAATGTTTGGATCCATGTGCTGAGATGGTATATGATTTTGAGGCCTAGTCGGACTAGAATTAATATTATAAAAATATTAAAAATATTTTATATTATACACAGATGATATCATAAGGAAAATGAGATAACTCTTAAAAAAATCTAAAATCATAATTTTTTGTCCATGTTTGAGTCTTGAACATGATTTTTACACCAGTAGTGACCTAAAATAGGTTGTTTGTGGGCGTTCATATGTAGCGATTGTTGGTGGGTGAATTTTGCTAAAATAATTTATTAATTTAATTTAATTTTTCTAAATTAACCTAAAATAATTCCTCTAATTTTCCCTCTATGGAAAATCCATTAGGTTTAGTCGTATAATCCCTAAGAGGATCGAGAGAATTATTCATCTCCTTACATTGTAAAATCAAATCAGAAGATGATGAGACTCTAGATCAAAGTAGATTGAGAATCAGAAAATGCAACGAATTATATCAATCATTGGTGAGATCATTATTCAATGAAAAATGATCCAATAATAAAGAATAAATTTTAATTTTTTGATTATAACTCAATTTATGAATTTATTAGACCTGACCAATCCTTTTATTTGATCTACACCAATTATAGACTATTACATTCACCTAAGTAATGATATAGAATTTATTATTAATTATTTCACACCCGAATTTTCAAAATGTATTTTATATACATAATCACTTTACCAACGAATGTAAAACCCTTTTCCTTGTGCTTTTATCCTTTGATTAATACCGTTCTTCACTGATCGGCCTATGTGGCATTTGATTGACATTTGTGAGTGGTATAGATCCCAATAATACCCTTTTGTTCACTTCATAATTACATAAGAAAAATGGAATAAAATATTAGGGATAAAATAAGTGGATTTTATGATTTTGAGTGATTAGTCCATTGAAATTAAAACCCAATTGAATATGATAGCAATGAATTATGAGCCTAGTGGGGGTGATTCATGAATGCATTTTACATTGCAATGGGATTAAATTTTCTACCTCCATATAGATTTAATCGGCCGGGTAAAGTTAGATACACAAATTTTTGGAAGAAAATAGTCCATATTAGATGTTGGAAACATCATATCTATCATGTGGAGACTGGGTAAAACATTTTGTTAAAATCTGGACAACCCATCTATTGTTTGGAAGAACACATTGTGTATGAAACCTAGGCTTCATGAGAAATGGTTTTGGGAAAATATTGAGGATGGAATGATGCCTATCCAACCTATACACCATGTATCACTAAAAGGGAGGAATTGATATTTGGAATCACACATGGGAAAGATGTTGTGTAGTCAAACATGTCTAGGTTAAATCCCTATATTGAAGTACAGGGACACAGAGAAGCACAATCCATGTATCGAAGTACACATACATGACTAGGTGCATGACCTTTACTGATGTACGTGGATACATACCTGGGGCATGGGAAGGGACCCTGAGTGTCATAGACATGCCCTATTGTTCCACATGGTTGTTGATAGATGTACCTCCATGGACATGACCATGTTATGGAGTGGGACCCTAGTCCATGTGGGTCCTCTCACATGTCATGTACCCCTTTGTTCAGTTTGAGATAACATAAAAAGGTTGTATCACTTTTGTTTGGACTTAGATTTTTTCCCATGAGTATGCTATCTGGAGTGATTTTATATGTATAATAGGATGAAACACCTTATATTTTCTTTTGAGTTGTGATGTGAGATGTTCAGGGAATGAAACATATTTTGGAATCACTCGAAGATGATAGTGATCGGGATGAGGATCACCATAAACACTAGATTGGAACCCCATGATAGGTCATAGAGAGGGTACTCCACCATCCAAATGGAACCCCCAATCAGATAGGGCATGGGTCCTCATTTCACCACTGTGGAACCACTGTGATTCCCTAGGATGTTATTCCATGACCTATAGAGTGGATCCTCCCTCACACATCAATAATTGGGTCAATGACTTATAGATTAGAACCCCCTTAATGCACTAGGGTGAGGTCCCTCTATCTACTAAGTGAAATCCCAATTTTAAATGGGGTGTGGGTCCTTGTGACACCGATGTGAAACCCCCATAATGAACTAGGGAACAAGTCCTCATCATATAGAGTGGAACCTAAAAAACACTAGGGAGAAGGTCCTCTATCTATCACATGGAACAACCCTACTTGATAGGGTGTTGGTGAAGGTTATGGGGGTAGAGAAAGAATAGTTGGGACGACAGACAACATTGATTTTTACCATGATAAATTCTTATTCCAAGGTCAATACGATGATGAACGCCCGTCTCTATAGAATATAATCAAAGATTTAGATGAAGAAGAAAGTGGCCGGAAACCTTAGAGAGGATCTTGCACATAATTTTTATAATTAATTTAAATAATTTCCCAGTGCAAAATAAAACTAGTATATCTGTAATTTATCATCATTGGTGATGTTGATCGTTTGGAATGACACTTCGGGATTATCTAGTTTCTCTTGTTAGGATCCAACTATAATCCCTCTAGCAGTGATCTACATGTGCTCTAATGGACTCTAATCGACACCAATCGTTCTCCAGGTACTAGTGCGGAGAAGCGAGTGACTTGTGTCAGTCATTCTTGATTGCTTTTTCTTTATACTTGAAGAATGTCCCTTGTTCTTGAGAGGGAAGATAATAGGATTTGAGAGAGAAATTGTTCCACTAAAAAATTCTCAATTCACCAGGTGTGTGGTGTGGTGTATGTCATAAAAGGCGTACTTTTCTATTTAAATACATAGAATTTCCCTTAAAATATTTAATTTCATAAGAACAATTAGATACATTCATGAACTTAGAGACAACCCATGCATTTAATAATATTACAGTGTCATTATTCATGGTGGACCAACTTGTGCAAAACAAAATTATAAATACCACGTCATAATCTAATAGAAACATTATTTTAATTTGTGCCAACAAGTTATATAATTATTTGCCATTTTTCAAATAATTATTTTTCTACTAGACCAACCTTGGTCCACTTAAACTTCACATCCATTTATTGAACACTCGAATAAATAAATAAATAATTTATTCACTTAAATAAATAATTAATTAAAAAATAGTAAATAAATATTTATTAAATTTTCAATAAAATAAATAAATAAATTTTATTTAATCTATGCAATCATTTTAACATGAATAAAATTATTCCATGGTCATGAGAATAATATTTATTTCATAAATTAAAATCAAATAGAATTTAACTGAGACCCCAAAAAACAATTGGTGTGTGACCCTCTAGGATTCATTCTCATTGGTATTAGGTGGGCATTATTAATGTCCAAGAGTACTACCTAGCAACGGGTAAAGGAACCCAAGGGAATTAATTTTAAGTCTCAATAATGACATCCACATATAAATGATCACTATGTAATATAATCCCTTTGTTACAATATCTCATCAAGTAGGTTTCATGATTGTGTCATCAACTTTTATGTTTGATACATCATTCTTTGACTACCTGAAATAAACACATTTTTACACCATAGCCATGAAATTTCACGTGATAGTTTTATTTCAATCAATGGGCTGAGATATCAACTTTTAAAAAATGGAAGGGAGAAATCCTTCCTTGACTTTTCCATTAATAACATGCCACTCGTGACACACTCAGCATACCCTACTTCCCGCCAACTATCTGCATGCCGGTTTTCATAAATAAATCAATGTCCATAAGTTGTCACACATATTAATGATTGTCTTAATGTCTAAGTATCATTATACATGCTCAAAAATTGAAAGATATGATGACACCAAAAAATGAGGAATTTATTCTAGCGGGTATGTTCTCATAATCTTTTATCTTGGATATTGCCAGTTGAAAACTTAATCAGAGGAAGTCTCGTTTTCTTACGTGTACTTGCACCTAACGTTCTTCATTCTATGTGTCCCATCATAGCATGACATACAACCAGATAACTATATTTAAGAATATTGTTAAATCATTTCATGGTTCTCATCATAATGGGGAACTTCCTTGACTGTATCAATGAAACCAAAACTCTAGAATATTATAACATCATAGTCACGCAGAACAATGAATGATATGTAATAATACATTAAATATCCATGTAATAAAAATAAAACCAGTTGGTTCTAAGACACCAACTCTTAAAAACTTTCACTTGTACAAGAGACAACTCCCTATGTCATTTAGTTCTCTAGACCACCCATGATGATCATGAATCTACTGAGTCGTGGATTTAGTCATGGGGTCTTCCACGTTGTCTTACATAGAAATATTGATCACTGTAACTTCACCTCTATGAGAAAAATCACTAAAGATATGATACTTTCTATGTTTTTGCTTTGTCCGCTGATGTGACCTTGGAACTTTTGCAAGAGCCACCAATTTAGTATTTATCATAGTATATTGTGGTGGGATCTTTACTTCTAGGTATCACATATAGCTCCTAAAAAATTCTTCTCATCCCAACTACTTCTTTAGCTACCTCAAAAGTTGTGACATACTCAGACGCTGGTGTAGAATCTACGACCACACTCCCTTTTTGAGCTATTCCATCTAACTGCACCTCCATTCAAAGTGAAGATGTATCCAGTTTGTGACTTCATGTCATCTCGATCCATTTAGAAACTAGAATCTGTATATCCTCTGATGACTAGTTTCTCATCTACTCCATAAAACAGGAACATATCCTTAGTATGCCTTAGATACTTTATGATAGTTTTGACTGCCATCCAATGGTGGTAACCTGGGTCAGCTTGATATCTTCTTACTGCAATGAATACGTAGGCGACATCCAGCCCAGTACATAACATAGAATACATGACTGACCCAATCTCTAATGTGTGTTGAGTCACTTCCATTATATTTTGTTCCTCATGTGTCTGAGGAAAAATTTTATTTGAATGATGAATTATATGTGACGCTGGCAACAATCAACTTTTGGATTGTTCCATATTGAATATGATCAGTATCTTATCAATGAATGTACTCTGACATAGACCCAGTAATATCTTAGATCTCTCATGATGGATCTTGATCCCAAGAATATACGCTTCCTCACCCAAGTCATTCATGGAAAATTATTGATTCAACCATGTCTTAACAGACAGTAAGACTGGTATCATTATTCCAGTAATAATATATCATCAACATATACTATTAGGAAAATGACTACACTCCCACTAAACCGTTTGTAGACACAAGGCTCACATTCATTCTTGATAAAACCAAATTTATTTATCGCTTCATCAAAATTATTGTTCTATGACCTGGATGCTTTCTATAATCTATAAATGGATTTCTGCAACTTACATACCTTATTGGCATCTATCGGAGTTACAAACCCTTCAGGTTGTGTCATGTAGACATCTTCTTGAAGGATCCCATTCAGGATTTCTGTTTTGAAATCCACTTTCCAAATATCATATTCATGGTAAGACAGAATGGAAAGTAGAATTATGATGTATTAAAGCAATGCAACTGGTGAGAATGTTTCATCATAGTCAACTCCATGACACTGTTTAAACCATTTTGAAACCATTCATGCCTTATAGGTATTGACTTGTCCTTCAATGTCCATATTCTTCTTGAATACCCATTTGCAACCAACAAGACTGACATCAACTATAGGATCTACCAAAATATAGACTTGGTTTTGGTACATGGAATCCATTTCATAATTCATGGCTTCTTGCCACATGGCAATGTCTGTTCCAATTACTACTTCCTTATAGGTTAGAGGATCATTATTATAAACTAATAAGTAGTCTCCCTCCTCCGTAACTAGATAACTATACCATTCTAGTCCTCTAACCTCTCTTGTAATCCTACACATTACTTTTGTCTCTAGAGCAGATTCTTCTTCCATGGGGAATTGTGGAATCTATTCTTGTACAAACTCTTGTATACCTTGAGCCTCGTCTTCATCGAAGTCTATCTCGCTCCCACTGTCTCCTTCAGAGATGTGCTCCCTCTCAAGGAATATGGCATGTATTTACACTATAACCTTTTTGTAGAAGGGGTTGTATAGGTGATATCCCCATGATTCCTGGGGGAATCCTATAAAGGTACACTTTGTGCCTTGGGATGTGAGTTTGTTACCAGAAGAGGCCTTAACAAATGCTTCGCTACCCAACACATGTAAATTCGATAACATGGCTTTTCTTCTACTCTAGAACTCATATGGAAGACCATTTATCAATATATTTGGTACTTGGTTTAGTATGTGTGTTGATGCTTTTAAGGAATATCCCCAAAAGGATAATGGCAGACTCGCATGACTCATCATTGATCTCATAATGTCCAACAGTGTGTGGTGCCTCCTTTCAGTCACACCATTCCACTGGGGTGTGTTGGGAGGAGTGAGTTGGGATAGGATCCCAAACTCCCGTATGTAATCAATGAAGTCTTGATTATGATAATCTCCACCTCATTCTTTGTGGAGTTTTCTAATCTTCTTACCAAGCTGGTTCTCAACATCATTCTTGTATTCTTTGAACATATCAAAAGAATCCGACTTATACCACATTAAGTAGATATATCTATATCTACTAAAATAATCAATAAAAGATATGAATTATGAGTACCCTCCCCTTGGTTCATCTATAAATGCTCCACACACATCGGTATAAACCAATTCAAGAAGTACTTTATCCCTTTCACCATTCCCACTAAATAGGGATTTGGTCATTTTTTCTTGGAAACATGCATGACATACACCATGTGGTTTTTGTTTGAAAGAATATAAATATCCATCTTGATGAAACATTGTTATGCATTTCTCAATTACATGATCTAGCTGATGGTGCCAATGTTCAGTGTGGTATGAGTCATGTGAAGTATCTTTGTTATTGATTTCCATTACTTGGTTTGTGTAATCCAACCCGTAAAGTTTTTTGAATAAATGTGCCCTACCATAAAAAAATGATATCATTGGAAAAGAAGCAACATTCATTTCCAATATTGAAAAAAAATCCATCTGTATCTAACCTGGATACAGAAATGATTTATTTAGATACATAAGGAACATAATAACCACCCTTTAACACAAAGATCACCTCAGTTGGAAACATGAGGTGGTAGTCCTCGACCGCTACAACTTCAAGTCTGGCTCTGTTGGATGCTCATAGATATATCTCCCCTTGATCAATATTTCTGAATATAATTGGTTCCTATATTTGGATACATATGTGATCACCAAAAGTTGTATCTAACAACCAATTTGTAGAAACAGATAAATTTCATTTGATAACAAACGCACGTGAAGCTTCCCCTTTCTTTTTTAGGCTGGGTTCAGTTCTTCTTCCAGTGGCCCTTCTTGCCACATGCAAAACAAAAAGCCTCATATTCTCTTGCCTCCCCTTTGATCTTCCTTTTCTTGGAAGGCTATGAAGAAGCTTTGGGGTTAATGCACTTATCCTTCCCTTTCTTGTTATTCACCATAAGGAAAGAAGGATTTTCGCACTTCATATCCTAGCCCACTTAGAGAATGAGGATAAGAAGATTAGATAGGGACTTATCAATGTTTTTCATATTAAAATTGATAACGATGTTAGAGAATCTATGAGGGAGTGATACTAGAATGAGATCAGTGCCTAGTTCTTCAGGGAGTTTAAACCCTAGAACTTATAGGTGCACAATGTATCCAATGATCTTGACTACGTGAGGCCCAGCTGGGGAAACTTCTCTAAGATTACTCTGAAAGTGTTCCTTAGAGATCTCAACCCTTTCCTATCTTGATCTCTCTTAGGAAAGACCATAGAGGTTCTCATGCATGCTATAAGAATCCAGGTTTTCATGAGACTTCATGAGCTTACTAGATATTTATGATTTCATAAAACATTGAACGTCGTTCGCTTCATTCATATGATTCTCATAGACAAAGAAATCCCCATAACATGCCTCTTTGGAAGGTGGATCAGGTAATGCTGACTCTAGTATGTAAGACTTCTATTCATGGCATAGGATAACCTAAAGGCATCTAAACCATTCCTGGAAGATACTTCTAGGGAGGGTGTTGACTTTATCCAGAATTGATCATAGGGATAGTGTGGTGGACGAGTTTTTCATTTTTATTCTATAATTAAAAGAGCATATCATTAGTACATTCATGGTTACATATTAGAACAAATAATATATTTTATTAAGTCTCTCACTATTTTATCATTTCCTAATATCCCTCACCATTAAATTCAGAATGTCTAGTTGATATGACATTCTAGTGGCAATGATACATATTCCCCTTCGCATAACCCCAACATGGGTTAGTCAAGCTATTAAAAGGTATTTAGTTAAGAAGGCCTTTACCAAATATAGGATTTCAACTCCTTGAAATGTTGAGTGGAATCCCCAATCCTAAAATCATGACTTTCAATTTTCTCAAATCTTGCCTCTAATATTACACCAAGTCTAGCAAGGGATTCTCCTCTTGATGTAATATTGTTAAGTCAACATGAAACCTTTCATAAGGGATTCCTGTATAAAATTAAGTGTCCCAACAAAGGTTGGTCAAACATATATTTTTATTAAGTTTTCCCTTAATCAAGTAACGAAAGTTTAGTTCTGACTTAATATTTTATTTTATGGATTTTTATATCTTATGTGTGAATTGCATATTATCATTATCAAATTATTGTTAATTTTAAGTGGAACGCCCATAAGTTATTAACTATGTCTTGATAGTATTTATGCATAAGTATGGTTTATTTTAGTTCCATCTTGGATGATTATTTAATTCATTAATTATGTGATCATGAAAACACATCCATAAGGATAAACCAAGCTTCTAATAGAAATAAAATAAAGTAAATGGCATGATCATGAGCTTTTCTAATGGTTGGTTTATCTAGCAGTTGATAAACTAACCCTGACCTAGGGGAAAAACACCATGAACCTTTTGGGATCGTGTTTAAATCTTTGACCTTTCAACCTCCGTATCTCCTGGGATTGGTTTCTTCTTAGCTCCATCTTGAATCACCTCCACTAGAATGAGTGTTTTATCCCTTACATATTCCTTTTTTGACTCACAAGTAGATGAGGGGTAAAAAGGGGTTTTTCATAAAAGAAAACATGGGCACGCATGCCCAAAATTGTTTTGAGGAAAAGGCTCACAGGACAACAAATTTAATTCAAATAAATAAATTAAAAGAAACCATCCACATAAAAATGTCTTAGTCCAGCTCATGATTACCCATAAAGGCAATGATACTTATGTATAAATAAAACTAACAATATATTATTTAATAATTCTTGTTTAACATAAATCACACTGGAATAAATTAATTATCCTATTTAATTAATCAATCCATTTATCTTAATACCTCTACTGAAATTCCTTGATATTCTCATCCATCATAAATCTAAACAGATAAATTCATTTAAAATTATTTTTGTACGTTACTTGTAACTTGGAGGAAACCTAGTGAATTCTTATTCATCACTACCTAATGATTTGAAATGAAAATTATGCAGATGTAAAATTAAATACATATATATATAACACTTATCATGTGTTGTGCCTTAGTTTTATTCTCTCATGATGGTACAAATATCAAGGGTTTGTAAAATATAACAATAATTTTTAATAAATCTTCCTAATTTGGATGAGTACACGACGTGTAGTTCCATATACATGGCGTGTACTATTTTTCACCGTCTATCTGAATTAAACACCTTGGGAAACAAAATTTGAGTATACTTCAGAAATATTTGGAGTACACTATGTGTTCAATGAGCCACACATTCTGTAGTTCCTCGTTACACGGTCTCCACCCGAGCAAGGCATGTACGTGGTACACGGTCCAACCCTAACCCGAAGGGACTACATGACGTGTCTGTTGGGAAACACGGCATGTAATCTAAAAACCGTGTGCCACATATTACTAGTCAACACACTGAGTCATTAAAGACTTACAAAGACTCCAACACATGGCTTGGTTTGGCAGACTGGTCTGATGCATTAAATCTTGACTACACGGCTTGACTGTCAAGTACACGCCATGTGTTCTAGTGTGGTACTTCCAAGAAGATTTGGCACCTCCGAATGAGATCCTGTATTTTAATTTAATCAAAATTAAAAGAAAAGACCATTTCTGTAAGTTGAATGTGAAATGAAAGAGGGGGAATAGATCTTGAGATTTAGATTTGCAGAACGATTAACTTGAATTGAGACAAATAAATTATTAAATGTGTAATTCATAAACGAAATATTTAAATAATTATGAACTATGTTGTAACCTCTCTGATACCACTTGAAGGTTCTAGGCGTAGTGGAAGCGTGGTTGGGTCAGGACCCAACATTGATTTTCACCATGATCAATGATTACTTTGGGATAAATATGATGATGAACACCAGTCTCCACAGAATATAATCAAAGATTTAGATAAAGAAAAAAGAGGCCTGAAACCTTAGATAGGATCATTCACATTATGATTATAATTAATTAATTTAATTTAATTTAGAAAAATAAAACTTGTATCTTTGGTATTTTTCTTCATTGATGATGTTGATCATTCGAAACGAACCTTCCATATTTTTTTGTTTCACTTGTAAGGATCCAAACTAGAATCCTTTTAGTGGTGATCCACACATAGTCTGATGGCCTCTGATCGGCACTGCTCATTCTCCGGGTACTGGCATGGCCAAGAGAGTGACTTGTGTTAGTTGTTCTTGATCACTTGTTCTTCAGGCATGAATAACGTCTCTCATTCTTGATTGGGGAGAGAAGATTATTTGAGAGAGAAATTGTTTGGCTCCACAATTCTCAATTCTCCAGGCATGTGGTGTGGTGTATGGAAAAATAGGAATACATGTCTATTTATATACATGGAATTTCTGTTACCATATTTAATTGCATAGCATCAATTAAATACATTCATGAACATATAAAAAACCCATTCATTTAATAATAATACCGTGTGATATAACCCCTTGGTCGCAATATCTCATCGGGCATGTTTCAGGATTGTGTCATCAATGATTATGCATGATATGTTGTTCATTGACTACCTTATATAAACTCGTCGTTACACCATGGTCATGGAATTTCACATGAAATTTCTATTTAAATTAAAGGTCTTACATATCCACTTCCATAAATGGAAGGGAAAAATCTTTGCTCGACTTATCCATTAATAACATTCCACTCGTGACGCATCCAACATACCCTACATCCCTCCAACTGTCTGTGTGACAGTTCTCATCATTAAATCAAAATTTTTAAGTCAGAAAACGTATTAATGATAATCTTAATTTATAAGGATCATTACACAAGCTCACAGATAGAAATATCTGATGAGACCAAAACATGCAGAATTCCTTCTAGCAGTTCTTTTCTCATAATCTTCTGCCTTGGAGATTACCAAGTGTGAACACCATGAGAAGAAGTCTCATCTGTTTATGAGTAATTGATTCTAACTATTTTTGCATGCTATTTGTCCCATCATATCATGTAATCCTACCACAGAACTATATTTAAGAATATTGTTATAAAATATCATGGTTTTCATCATATCAGGGAACTTCCATGACCTTATCAATGAAACAAATACTCTATGACATTATTACATCATAGTCTTGCAGAAAACAAAAAATACGTAATAATAAATTAAATATCCATTTAATAAAAGTAAATCTAGTTGGTTATAGGACACAAACTCTTATATTGGGTCCCCATGACATGTGTGGAACCCCTTGGTGCACCAGGGCATTGGTCCACAACCCACAAAGTGGAACCCCCTGGATGTATCAGGGTGTGGGTAATCTATGGGTACATATCGATTTTCACCACTAATATACTACTGTGGAGTTCTTATACATGGAGATTATTCCCCCCTCAATTCTGTGGCACAATGTTACAGTGTGGGCCTCCACCCGATTAATTCTGATATAATGCCTGAGATACTAGGAATCTTTGATGGATTCTTGGAGCTAATGGAACTCTTTACCTCGACAAGGCTATGAGACTAAGTTCCCATTTCTCTCTCATTTGGGTAACTTTTACTAATTATATATATATAAATATATATATATATACAGCTTTATGTATACATGTTGTTGGATTGTGTTTACACTCATACATTGGGTTGATATGTATATTTTTCTATTCCTTTCCACTCTATTACTAATCCATCTTTCTCGTTTTGGATTCTTTTGGGATATGTATATACTCACCCTGCATGTGCTTTTCCATCATCTATCATGTAATATGTAGATGTTAGATAGGTCTACGATAACTAAAGAGGACCTTAGGGACACATAGTGCATTATAACTTTCACGGTGGTTGAAACATGAAGATATGGAGATGGGGTCTCCCAGTACTCATTAATTTCAACTTTTTAGGTTGGGACACCTTTCGAGATGGGTGAGTATTTTGATTTGTTAAATTTAGTTTGCATTTTCATAATCTAATAGTCCCTTGAGGGGTTTAATACTTTGTTTATATAATAGAACATAGATCTTTTTATTATTATTCATCCGTAGCTCTTCATTAAGATTATCATTTGTGTTTGTGTATAGGTACATTAAGCAAGAACCTATTATTTATGATATTTACTATTGTCACTGGCCTTTGGAGGCGGTCATGGGATAGTTGTGACTGGTGCTCCAGTTAGGGTCAGGTAATGGAATCACACTCTAGAATCTTCATGTCGAATGATATTAGGGGGGAAATGCATGACACACTTAATCATAGTCCCAAGCCCCCACATATTACGGGTTCCCTACATAAGACCGAGAAACTTCTATCACTTTCCCACCTTCACCATTGATGGCTAAAATTCCAAATGAAACACCATGATGAATCTGAAAATGAAACATATCCCTCTTTTTGATCACAATGATTTAGTGTCTAACTATAATGCATGTATATTCCCATTTGACTAAATACTGATGATAACAACAACTCATCCATATCTCTAATTAGATATATAGTGATATCAATCTATGGAAACCAAAACTCTAATCATCATCAGATAATATCCATTCATTCGTTCCCATAAAATAATATTGAAAGTTACGCAAGGCCCCTACCATGCCTAATCCTCAACTATATTGTTGGTCCACCAACAATAAACTATATTATTCCACTAAACCATTACTACATGAAATAAATTAAGATGGTGGCTAGGAGGAATTATTGAAATAAAAGGAAAAACCAATTATCCCAATATAAATGAATTATATTAATGTTTCGTTTAATCAATTACATTTAATTTCCTAATAGATACCCAATTCAATCACAAATACAATCAATCGTGATGCATGTGCCCTTCCGGGGAATGTAAACTGAAAATGAGACCACCTTACCAGGTTGTTAAGTAAAAATAGAGTCCATTTATAAGATTATTAGGGGACATAAAATCCTACATTCTAGTTAATTTCCGAAGACTGTATAAAATAAGAATATCAACTTGAACCATTACCCTAAAAACCCTTGAAATCTTCAAAGTGCTTAACTATAAACATTATCCTATCTCTCAAACAAAATTTCGGTAGAAATTGTTCCCTAATCTCCCTGTAAAAATTTATCCCTCTTGAACTGACACTAAAAGTATATTGATAATGACCCCCCCCCCCCCATTGAGTTCCAACCTAGTATTACCCATGTTAGAGAATAGAATCGTTGTATTAAAATATCAATGATTGAAGGTATTATCCAAAAAAATAGTAAATATATGTATATAAGATAAATTATCATAAACTAAAATCTATTACATAATTTAAAAGTAAAACAAAAACATCACATATTTAATGAATAATGTTAAAAAAATACAAATAAAACTGTCCAATTATATACCAAAGACACGTACGATGAAAAATCTCATCAAAAGCACCAATATCCAAAAATTTCAGGTATAACTTAGTCCCTTAATTCCCTTTTGAAAATAGAAAAAAAGTTAATATATGTAAAGGATAATAAAATTATTACTCAGTAGGATCATAAACATGGTCTCTCATGCACATGTGAAATGAATATACTAACGCGCTGATGAAAAAACAATTGAACCAACACATACATGAAGAGTATAGCAAACCAATCCATGTATCACTGTATAACACATATCAAATAACAAATCAAATATAATAATATTGTATCAATATAAATTATAATTATGGTGAACTTCTTCCCCACAGATTTTCAACTCTTATTCCCCAATGTCAAACATCATGTGCTACCATCCCTTTAATCCATATATCATCAAATATCTATCTATATCTGAGGTGATTCAGGATGTATCCCTACATATACCAATCTAAATATGGTCCAAATATTTGGTGTTAGAATCATTCAATATCAAAATCATATCCTTGTTACAATTTGACATCATATATATATTAGGTAGTCGGGTACTATAAATATTGTGGACATCAATCATGTGCCATCCTCCTACCAGACATGACCCCCCATAAAAATCAGATCATTATTGACACTCAGTGCTCTATAAAACCAAATTTTATAATCACTATGTGATATCCAACAACAATTCATATCATTATCACTATTTATAAAGGAAGAGTGAAGAAGTTGTGGTAGACAATCATTTGATTCACCACCACCATGGATGTTATTGAAAAAACCCAAAACCCAAAACAATTGGACATTTGGAAGGTTATCTAAATCTGGTGGTGTATATATAGAAATAAAATAAAATAAAATAATATATTCACATATAGTGAAAAATAAGAAACATATGGGCTAAAATAAATTATACTAGATTACTCCTTGTTAATTCCACTACATCACATGAAAATTATCACAACTACTTCTGCCACTAAATGACTCACACCAAACAAGCACCACACATAGCCACATAAATTCCACTTTCAATTATAGGATCCACCATATCAAAAATTTATAATTTCCACTAAATCCTCTATTTCAATAACATTAATATAGCCCAAAAAATTATCAACCATTTTATTTAATCTAATTACCACAAATCAGTTTTATCCCATTCTTATATTCAATTATAACTAATGATTATTCATTTACAAAACCACGTTGTTTCAGTTTCAACATTTCAATTCATAACATGGATAACCAGTTAACTATAAAACCCCACCACTAAATATATATTTCCATCTCACATCTCACATCACCACAAAACAACATATTAAAATCCACCTCTTCAACATAACCACACTTCACAACAACCCCACAGCATCAAATATCACTTCTAATTTCAACCAACCATCACATTCCAACCCAACATATAACACACCCATGTCAATTATGACCATAATAAAACAAAAAAACATGGTTCTTGTAACAACAACATATTCTTACAAAGAAATAAAAAGAATAGTATAACATTATATCCTTAACAACAACACTTTTTTGATTAAAAAATAGATTTCATTATGTTACAACATTTAATAGCATGGGTATTCTCATGTAAAACAAAATATCAATGGGAAATAATTTATTAGTAACAAATAATTTCTTAAAATTTTATTCAATGTGATCTCAAATAATCAAAAAAAAAGTTTCATAAAAATTTTAAATTTCAATGTAAGGAAACCGTCCAAGATTCAGTATTTTCATCAATAATAGTAATCATGAATAATTCTAATAACAATGCCATAAAAAGTAATAAACAAATGGAATTATTCCTCACTACCATACAATTACTGAACTAAATGTCTAGTATTTAGGCCTTCAGGTCATGTTTGGTTCCAAGTCATTGGGATGGGGGTTCATGTCTAGGGTTCCCTCTCAACCCAATAGAAACAAGGGGCTATAGAATTTTTGAAAAACCGTGGTTTAGTGATTCATTTAAATAATATTTTAATTATGGATGGTCAATTATATTCATAAGATTACCCATACCATCCACCCAAACTATGACAAAAGAAATAAACCGTCACATAAGTACATAAATTATGAGAGAACAAAGATCCCCTAACTCAATTAATATTTTCAAATATTTTAATAAATAAAGAAGAAACAGAAGGAAGTCCACCACCACATGAGAAAACTTTTGATCAAACTAAATCATACTAAGGGGGTTTTAAAAAAATAACCAAATTATACCCATATCGAAAAAACTTTAGTAATGTGAATTCCCAAATGGAGGAATAAAAGAAAAAAAGAATAAATGAGTTGAACACCCCCAAAATTTCCAGTATCAAACAACAATATTCCATGGGAAATTATGTAGGAAAGGGGCTTAATCATCCACTAAAATAACCTATATATTCCAAAAAATTGAGAGGAAGAAGAAAGGAATGTGTTAAAATTGGTAGATTCAAAAAAAATTAAATTGGATGGGGCTTTAAAAATTTATGATGTGAAACAACAATTCATTTCACTAGTAATCATGAATCTCATCATTATAGGTTAGGGATTCATTTCAATAAATAAATTGCTCAAAGCTAGAGAATGAAGATTATCAGTAGTTTTTAATATAATGTCAATATAAAGTTAATTTATGACATGGATAATTATTTATTTAATTGAGCTAAATGAAAATAGAACTCATTTAAGAAACATCATACTTGGAATCAGCATCCCCTAAGCTATGATAAATCATTCACATCAGGAACATTTACTCACTTCATGAGAAACCATCAATAGATGAATTATTGCACATATATCCTTCAAATATTCATCGATACTCCATCATACACATTTAAATTTTAAATTTATAGTGGTATGGTCCAATTAAACATGAACCATAACAATTTATAACTCATAAATAATTTTAAAATTTTGAAATTAAAACAAAACTTGAAAAGGAAAAGGACGGTTCTGAAAAACGATCGTGCAAGAATCCTATTAGTGGTTCAATAATATCCCCAACAACTACACTACCACACCCTGGAGATAATAAACAACTATTACACAAAACCATTCACACCATTATTTAAAACTCTATATGGACTAAGCCAACAATAACCACAAAATAGTTCCTCGAGAAAACAAATCATGGAAACCATCCATCGACATCATGTTATTTTCAAAATTTGGAGGCATTGACACACAAAAAGTTTATTTAACATATCATAGATATAAAATGTCTTGATTGGGATGGTTGATACATTTCTTCACAAGCATGAAGCTATTACACACGTCACTAATAAGGGTAATACACATCTGATGGAACAGTTTTTTGATAATGGTGGTTACATAAACAAAAAATTATTTTAGCATATTATTTATATGTAATTTTTTATTTTTTGATAAATATAATATATTTATATGTCTTAAAAGAAGATATACATTTAAAAGGGTCGGGTAGGATGATTAGATTTTTTTAGATATAACTCATTAAGATCACTTTATAAACACCCTTGGAATGATAATTTAAGAAGACTAGAACCTCTAATTTAGGGATAGGGATTTGAGAAGATAATTTTTAATGGTTTGGTTGATATAAGTGTTTCATCTCTGTATAATTAAGATAGAGGATGGGTTTCCTTTTCTAATAGAGGGAGATGAAACACATTGAATTTATTAAAATATTGAAATATAATAAAGTCCTACTCAATCCAAATTCCACCCAATTGATAATTATTCAATGTTATGATAGTAATGTGTCTAAATATTTTTATAAAAGGATTTAGATATTATTAAATTGAAATATTATTCTTGTATCATAGCTTAACCCCTAGTAAACCCATTTTGGTCGTAACAATGGTAACAAAATTTTATTTTTTTTACTTTTCGTTAAGAATAATATTTTAGTCGAATCTATGAAATTATATTAATTATTTTGATCCTATATATTTCATATATTTTAATATATTCTATTTTTAATTTTAATAATTTAATTTTATATAAGAGTGGAAATCAAAAAGAAAACATGTTGGACTAAAATGCATTCTTAGACATATAACAAATTTAAATTGCATTTATTAAATTGTGAAAAAAGTAAAATAATATTTACAAAATATTATTGAATGTAGAACCCATAAATTTATTTAAAATAATTTTCAAATAGTAAATAATTCAATTTAAATATGAAAAATATATTTCTAGTATAAACACAATTTTTTAGTAAATTATTTTTAATATTAGAAATGAACCTATACCAATATCAGGTATAATATTGATTACTTTCAAAGTATTTATATTATTTATAATTAAAGGAATGTTTTGTTACATTAGTATGGAATTGAAAATCTAATAATAGTTTTACTTGAATGTAATTGATAATTTTACTAAAATTGGTATTTTTAATTATTCACTGAAAAAATAATATTTTCATAAAATATCATAATTTAACAATAAGGAAATTTTGAAATGATGTTATTAAAAATTTTATCCCTTTTATGAAATTATATTTCTAAAATTGTTACGAATTAATTATAATGGATTATTATAAAATAACAAATAATTTTTTTTAAATTTTCTTAAGAATAAAATATCTTTACTAAAAATTGGGAAATTATTTATAATTAAGCAAGAAGAGAATTTATATTAAATAAAACTATTATAATTTTTTTTTCATTATTAATTTATTCTTATTCATACCTACTGATCCAATGGCTATGTCATGCGAAAATACTATATCACTGATCATGTATACTCATGGTTGAGTATAAAATAAGCTATAAAATAATTCAAGATTTTTTCAAAGGATATAATGGGTTATTACATTATATCCTCATTATGTAAATTTAATACCTAAAATTTCATCACAATAATATAAAAAAGGAGCACATCACTTTTTTTCACATCCACGGTTTCCCATGTATCTTCTCAAATTTATGATTCCTCTAACTAACTTTAAATATTAGAGCAATCTTTTTCAATAGAAAATTATCTATATGATCCAAGATTTATACCAATTGTTATATATCAGAAATAATATTCAACATTGGTGAAATATTTTTTTAGTTCATGTGAATGATAAGGTACTTACTTCCCCTAGAGAGATATATGGAGCACACTATGAACTGGAGAGAGGATTAGTGGTAGAGATCAATGAAAATATTCCATCCTTACATGATCAAAAATCCTAAAGGTGATAATAGTCCCAGGGTTCAGAATACCATTCATTATAAATATCAATATCTTATTTGATGTAGAAATTCATATTAATACCATTTCACCAAAATCAAATTATTGATTTCATTGATTATTTTAATCACAAATTTTTGGTCAACTTTGAGCTGCCATGATGTGTTGTTGAATGGTTCATACATTATCTTCCATTTCCTCATATAACATAGTTACAAATATATTTACTTCCTTAGATTCTTCACAACAAATTGGATATTAAAACATTATACTATAAGGGGGTTTAAATGGAGGCATCTGAATTCTCATGTTTAATTTATTATTATAAGAGAATTCAATAAGATGAGGGTTATTAACTGAGCCAACATCAAAATACATAGAAAAAGATATCAACATATCCTTTATGGATTTTAAGGTTCTCCTTGACCAAACTATTTTCTGAGGATGACTATTTGTAGTAAAAAAAGTACAAAACTGGTGTTTAATGAGAAAATTGCTAGAAAGTCCAGGTAAAAAAAATAAATCATTGGAATAAAATAATATGTGGTACTCCATGAAACCTTATCAATTATTATATATTCTGAAAATCTAATCAAGAGAGAAACGATCTTTGATTTCAAAGAGTTATGTTGACTTCATAAGGTGAATGACTCGATCACATATATCATTACAGCCTTTAAATGTTTCCCGAATTTGGATGAAAAATTACATTGTGATGTTACCCATTTAAATTTTTTATTGGTAGTGGTTATAAAATCCCCAAATAATTTATTATCTAATCCTTAAAATGATTACATGCCAAGAACCCTGATAAATACTCTTCAAAATATTACTTTATGTCTTTCCACTAAAAATACTCTTTTATATCCATATACGTCTCCAAATTCCAGGACAAATAGATAACGATGAACTATGATCTCCATAAAACAAATCCTTCATAAAATATGGAATTGATGAAACCCCAACACGGTTCTAAACCATATCATTCTATCATAATACAGGATGAACTAAGGTATTTTTCTCCACATCCTTTGATTCTCTACAGCTTACTTCTATACATCTTTAACCATAACGTTGATAAATATGTGAACACTCATATGAAAAAGACAAGGAATCATCCATTAATTAATTTCTCCATATATGTGCCTTGAATGTCCATATATACTATTTCTTTACATATCCACGTCATAGATACGCTGGCATGATCCATTTTATATAGATGATGTACCACGTTTCTTGCATCCCCAAGGTGGTAAAGAATTTTGATGTGAAAATAATTAATAAAATCCAACCATAATCTCCATTATATATTCAACTATTTCTATGTGAATATGTACATAAAAATTTTATGATAAGTATATATGGAACACCACTATCCGTAATGATAATTCATCTGTATCTTAAATAGAAAAAAATATTTTTTAACTATAATTCATGGTATAGGTAATATTTATCATGTTACATCAATTACAATAAGGAAATGTATATCAACATATCATTATTTATGTAGACACATAAAATTGTCTAATTTTATGCATCACTATAGATCCTTAGACCTTCTCTGTTGTAGGTATGTTTGATCATAGTACCACTGATCAACATTCACATTAGTTTCATGACATATTTTTATTAAAATCACATGTCCAAATGAAATTGACTCCCATTTGATTCCACTTATTGAGTGGATTAGATAATTATGGTAAATTCTATATTGAACCTTGATAATATCCATCCAAACCAAGAAAACAAAATATTCAGAGTGTTTGTAATGGTAAAATTTTCAATAAGTTATATCTTTTATGGATCCACCAATAAAACCTCGATTAATGTAATATTACCAAAAAATAAATCTTTTTGTAGCCAAAATATACACATGGAAATTTTTATACAACATATCCTTCCATTAGACCATTATTAAAATTCTCTGGTGATATTAACTCAATCCCATTCTCTTCAAAAATAAAATAGTATCAACTATAAAAACAATAATAAACTGATTAAAATATTCTCTAATGGTACTATTTAATTATTCATTGAAGATAGTGATAAAATTTGTAACGCTGAATGGAATCACTATAAATTCATAGTTTCCTACCTCATATGAAATTATATATTGTGAATTTCATCACTTTTGACCCTAAATTTATATTATCCCAATTGAAGATCAATATTTAAAAAATGATATTAATGTAATTGATTAAGCATATTATGGATTGTGGTCATTTTTAGTTCATTATAATTAATACAGAGTCTCGTTGATCCATATTTCATCTTAATGAAAAGAAAAGGTGCACACCATGGTGATGCACTGTGATAAATGAAACTGTTGTCAAGATTATCCTAGAGTTGGTTCTTCAAATCATGAAAATCAGTTGATATTATTTTGTATTGTGCCTTTAAAATAGGTGTATCACCAAGTTAGATGTCTATTAAAAACTCAAATTCATTATTTGAAAGAATAATTGACAACTCTTCCAAAAAAATCAAACAATTTTTATATAATATTCATATATTTTATGTTTATTTTCTACCAACAAATGATATAAACACCCATGTTTGAATAATAATCAAGACCAATACACTATATTTAAATTTATTTCGAATATTTTACATACCCTCACAATGATAGATGATCACATGTCAGTTAATAATATCAACTTTGACTTCCTTTACGACACATTTTATATGGGTATAATTTAAAAAAAGAAAATTCCTAACAGAAATAACATCAAATTCAACAATTGGATTAATAAATTGATTTTTAGGAAGTTATTTCCCATAATAATTATTGGATGAATAATCATAGGCTTGATATTTAATCATCACACCATTATATATTTTTACTTATAATTAATGATCTAATAACTGATGTGGTATTTTGATAGATGTAGAATATTATTTTGATATAAAAGATTGTCTAAATGTAGAACGAAATATTTCATTATCAGTTATATAGTGTAATTCAAATGTACAATTCACCAATTTTTAATTTATCATCCATAAATAAATATAATCACATTATCTTCCAATATTTATAATGAATTAAGACGTTTTTGGCATTGATTGTAATCATTAACCATTGTACTCAAGAAATTGTTATCATAACTCCTGTTATCATTGTGTTTAAATAAATAGAGTCTGAGTGGTGTATTCTATGTTCCTTTATCTCTAATAACATAATTATTTATACTAATTAAAATTAAGTTACTTTATAACCCTCCTTTCCATACTCAAATATTTCACTAGTACCCTAAAATCAATTCTATATATGACTACACCCACACATCAGTCATAAATAACAATCATCTTCTTCTTTCTATGGTTTTTATTATTATAATTTCCTTTAAATTACATCCTTATTTTCTTATCAGAACATTTATAATGATTTGTAACTATAATATTTATTTATATTGTGGAATGACAATAAAAATTTACTTCCTAGAAACTGATTTTCCCTATGGAAGAAACCATTCAGAGGCCTAGTTTTAGGACACTGAAGAATTGATCAATCATATTTTTTGGATCATTGTTAATACCAAAATCATATCTCATGATTGTTGTAAAATAATACTCATTATTTCTGATAGATTCGTCATCTAAATTCTTTATATAATGTAATTCCTTCTAAATATTCATATAAATTTTTTTAGGAAAGTACTTTTAAAAAAATATCATTCCATAGTCATTATATGCCATGAAGACAAAGTACATTATTAGAGCCCAAAATTTATATTATTTTCCATTCCAATGATATATAACCAAAATAACATCATCATAATTCAAACACTAAAGAATAAGAAATATTATTTCAATGGAAATTATATATCACTTAGAAACACATGGATTAATATACCTAATAAATTATGTTAGATGTATCCTCATGAAGGACTAAACATAATGTTTTTCACTCCATTTATCATTTGGAAGATTATCATGATTCATGTGTTTTTAATGTTATGTAATACCATTATTCATAATTTTCATTCTATTTCCCATAACATTTAGCAGGAAAATTAATTCATTTTCCATCATGTTTAGTGTAAACATTGTTATTTAGGTTCCATCCATTGAAGAAAACCAAAAACTATAGTGTGGGAAAAAATAGTCATAGTGAAAACCCATTTTATCATGAAAAAATATTTATTATATTTTTATATAAAAAACATTCATTTAATTCTATGAAATTATATTTTTAACCTTGGTCTCCATTGGTCATTTTCTATTCACATCCTTCAAAATGATTCATAAAGAAAATTTGAATTCACCTAAGAATATCCCCTATGAGTTGGTGGCTCGGTGTGTAATATTTGGCACACTAATCATGCAACAGTGATGATTGAATTAATACCCAATCTTCACATTTTTGAGTTACTACCCCTATGTGTGTATATACCAAACCTTCAACCTAATCATAGTATCTAGTTGATGATTTATTTTCTAGTAAAACATGCTATCACTACTACACCACAACATTAAGAAATTATATAATACATAGAATTATTCCCAAGGGTTTCACACATTTTTTCTATCCATGATCTTCATATATTAACAATAACAATATATTTTACTAATTAAAGTTTCTTATAATTTTAATACAGAAATATTACATCATTTTAAATAACTATTCATTAAATAAATTTCCGATCCATTCAAAAATCATAATGGTTTAATGTGTATGGAAACTTGGATAAATACATAACTAGAAAATAAATGAGATACTTCATCTCTAATTTAGATCTTCACAACCAGAACCCTTTCTAGAAACATAATACAGATAACTATTATTTATATCTGGGGGAAACTAAAATATAGTTAAGGGTGAGCTATGATTCTCAATAAAGTAAACAATGGTGATATTAATTATTATGTAAATATAAAATGATCATAAGTGTATGATAACATGATATTATACTTTTTAAAACCACTACGATTAATTCATATATCATAAAAATGAATCATGGACTAAATATTGGTAGTCAGTAAGACTTTAGTAATAAATGTATCAAAGACCATTATCCAGATAGTCACAGAAAAATATTCAAGACTATAAAATGATGAACTTTAAAAAAATGGACAACCATTCTTACACACATCGAAATCCCACAACTAGTATATGAGATGAAGTAATGTAAAAAGGTCCAAAAACAATCCCGCCATAAAGAGTCTAAAAATAATTCCAACCTAAAATTGTAGAAAGGTATTGATATCATGATACGATAGTATCACACCTTAGTCTATTTAGTATAACATAACATAGTATGGTTCTAGTATGTTATGAACTCTGTTAAAAGTTTTATTTTCTTAATAATAAATGAAACATGTGGTAATTTGCGTAACAATACCAAATAGGAAAACCCTATATACCAAAGCATTAATCAATGGAAAAAATCCACCTCAACATAGGTATATGTTTAATACACATATAACATGAATATCGATATTTACATGATAATTAATCTTTTTCTAATGGTAAGTTACCACTGTTATGAAAACATAGGATTCCCGCTCGATATTTTCTCTTAACACTCATCAGGGAGAACACACACCATGATTCAGATATCACTAATGAAATACATTAGAGAGGTATTCTTCAAAGGGTCTCATCCTATAAATTTCACATTGATATAACAAATAGATACTATACACAGATGAGGATCACTCCAAATTCTATAGGGTACACCAATGACTCATTTTTAAATATCCCACTAAGTAGGGGACCTGAAACTCTATAGTGTTGATCATGATGATACCAATTATTCCACATAGGTAATGAAGATGAAAGAAGGATCGACCTATGGGTCCCATGGAGGGAATATAAAAAATTTATCCATGAAGTCCTTTTCAAGGGATCTATGTCCTGTTTTTTGGAGGTAATTATATAATAACAATCAGAGCGTGGATATAGGGAACAAACCCAAACAAGAATTGTGAAATATATTTAGGGAAAGGGAACCAAGCGATGATTTAAGGAGTAAATGATGTGTAGTATGTATACAATCTATTCCCCTTTCAACCTAGTTCCTTCTTGTGTTAGTGAACCTTTTCCATTTCCATGTAGAAGTAACTAATATATTATTTCCGAAGTACTGATATCCATGTACCAGTACATGCATTATCCTATGAGCATTATTTCATGGCTGCATCCATGTCAGAGTATAGAACATGCACGTTCCTGTGTACTCTAGACCATGTCTAGGTATTCTCTATGGTATATAACAAGTTGTTGGAGAGAGTTCACACTCTATGCAATATGGTCAAAAGCATTATGATCTTTAATATACTTATGAATCTATACCCCCTGCTAAGAGGCATCCACACAACATGTAATCTAGGATTACATTTATCATTGATTAATATTCTAAAAAAACACTAGTTTTTTCTTCTACATGTACCCACTCCACCTGCACCTCATATTTCATCTTCAATCATTCCAAAAATGGAGTATATAACCTGAACGATTCTCACCATGTCCATTCACTAGAATATGGTCCTTCAACTCTTCTGGAAATCATCCTCGCTTGTTGTTCTTCATTGAGTGCCAAAGAACAAGAAATCAGGATCCAAAATTGTTTGATCCACTATCTCTTCTATCACCGCACCAACAACCTATCATATTGATCCCAGAACTAAAATATTGAATTATTGTTCCTTGAAAAGGGTGAACAATGATTGATTTATCAGGTAATGTTGAACCACATGTCCAAAAGAACACCCATGATGAATTATGAAATATGGTATAATTGAACAACCAAAAACATGTGGAACGAACCTCTTCTAGTGTTCATGTAAACATCAATCTTTAAAAATGAGAATGATAGCTAGAAACTCTATAAAAATCTATCAAAACTCCCAAAATTACCTTATAAATATACCCATATTGAAATAGTACTAAAGCACAATTTAATTTATTTGGTTGATTGATTCATTTTAATCATAGGAATTAAAAATAGGGAATGAATACAGTCAAAACCACATCTAACCTTGAGACGGATTGATTGATAACATTAAACTAACATGAATCATTGTAGTTGGAATGATCTTGATTCCCATTTCAAATTGATCACCTATCTAAGACACGGTTGACATTCATCTAAGAGGTCCTCCAATTCTACCTCCATTAGCTCTCTAATGGAGCTAGGGTTTTGCAGGTAACCCTATAATTTTTTATAATAGTCTATTTAAAGATACATCATTTTATATATAAATGAAATAAAAAAGTTCAATTATTTATTTATTTTATTAATTTCATGCACACGGATACGTTTCTATAAATTCCCCACACTAAAAAAGGTTACTCCATGCATATGATTAATCCCTTGATTTGAACACAATAGTTCCCTATGATTTTAAATGCAAGACTCTATTTACAATTTATACTACTTTTCCAAGAAAACTATGTCTGCATGTTCTATTTAATATATTTTAGTGATTTATTCTTGGAACCTCTGGTATTATAATTAAATTCTATAACTATTTTGGGTCTAAAAAATAACCAATAAGATATACTAAAATAATACAAGAAAAATAAGAGTTATTATATTCTCCCCACATTTAGGATTTACATCTCATGAAGCCAAAACATGGGCTACAAAAATTATTCTAGGTGATGATCAAAAATTTTACCCTCCTTGTCCAACATTATCTCTTAATGATTAATGTTCAACCATGTTCCACACACAAAAGGAATCGATCACACATGGAGGATTTCTCAATATAATCCTCAGTCTCTACTACATACTCAGCAAATCTTTCTCCATCCATGACATCCGTCTCACTCTAGTCGATAATTTGCGATGAGTTACACACATACCTCCACAATAGTGAGATATCGAAGTGGTCATATACCCAGCCTACCTAGTTAGGTAGGGTTAATTAGTACATTTCCTCTCTAACTCTATGAAATATTTATAAATTTCCAATGAATCTTAGAGATATCATACCACCCTGGAAAAACCTTTGTAATACACACTGAGATAAAACTCGTAGGAACACATGGTCTCCTTCCTAAAACTCAAAAGGCCTATGTTGTCTATCTGTATATAAATTATAGTGGAATTGTGCAGTTCTCATATCCTCTTGGATGATCATCAATTTATTTATAGTTGTTCTCACCAACTTTGGTCCCATTATTGCCGACCCTCTTGGGATAGTCCCACAATGTTGTGTCTGGAATGGTCGCCCATAAAAAGTCTCTAATAGTTCCATATTGATGGTGTAATGGTACATGTTCTTGTAAAAAATCTCAACCAGTAGTAGGTGATCATCCCATCAATTTACAAATACCAACATGAATGTTTACAGAACTTACTCTAGAAAGTAAATGACCCTCTCAGTCTGGCCATCATTTTGGGTGTGAAAAGTTGTTCTCATACGTAACTGAGTCCTAGAATCCTCATGTTATCTCTTCCATAACCAAGATGTGATGAGGGAATCACTATATAAATAAATATCAAAGGTAAATACATGTATTTGATCTTATTTGCATATAGGTGTCTGACACACTCTGCTCAACTCTACTCTCTAATAGCTCAGAAGTGGGATGACTTGGTGAGTCGGTTTGTGATAACCCAGACGGAATCATTAACCTTAAAAAAATGATTATACCATCATAAATTAAATGAATATACAATCATCGTTTGAATTTGTAACCTTAATTGGATGATCTAAACCCACTGTAACTTAGTGCTCATCCTTCACTTGCTGACATTTAAGGAACCGAGAGAAAAACACTGCAACTCCCTTCTTCATCCATATCGAACAAAACATTCATTAGAGCTCTAGGAACATCTTTTCCACACCGGGATGCACCAAAAATGGATATGTATGAAACTATCTAAGAACCACCTCTAATAATTTCACTGGTTCCATTGTACAATCTCTGAAAATAAAAATGGTCTCCCCACCTTTAATGAATTCATTTGGACCATGTCCAGTTGATATCTGAGTACATAGGGTCTCTCCATAAACATAAAAAGGAAAAGACTCTTGAACTCACTATAAGAGTGGAGTGGTGACAACCATCATCTAGAGGTATGCTACACCATCTCTAACCACAAGGATAACTACAATGGGTCCAACTGCTCTGATTCCATGTTTAGTAACTTTGAACAGGATCTCTGGCACAGAGAATCTATGACCATGTTCCCCATACTAGGAGTATATAAAATATAAAAATCACTATACTAGAGGAACTATATAATCATATCTATATCATGTTAATTTATTTCAAATAGAATATATACAAGAGACTCTGGAGATCATAATAGATATTATTATTCTCATAAATCAGGTAGCGTTGTCGCATCTTTAGTGAGAATACTACCGCTAGTAACTGAATATAGTGGGTCATGTAATTTTTCTCATGTATTTTAAATTGAAATGAAAAATAGTTAATTAATACCTGGATTAACATTTGAACACAACCAATCCTAGTTCATGATGTGTTATAAAAAAACTACTTACATGACACCATCCTATTTTAATATCATGATGAGGGTTCTCGACAATATCTACCTCTACTATTAAAATCATGCTGGAACATCTCTATCCAATTGAAATAATTCACTTTTCATGTTTATGCTATCATTGGTGCTGATATATCTGATAAAATAGGTATAATATCTGGTAATAGTATTCCAACACATGGATTCTTTACAATTCCATCACATTCCTTGGTGACTCAAAAACTAAAATTAGTACAACCATGAATGATTCCACTACCACTCAATCTACTGAGATATAATTTCCAAAAAATTGTAACACCTACATTTAGCACTAGAAATTTGAGATCCTCTAGAAATGATGGTGCTCACGTTGTATTTTGTAAACCATCCTCAAGTATCTCACGTGCTCCTCTAATTCAGAGTATACTAGGATTTCATCGATGAAGACTAACACCAACCAATCAAATAAAATGACAATAATAAGTTTCATGAGTCCCAAAATAATACTAGCAAATTATTAATTCCAAAGTGAATCACCAAATAAATGTAGTCATCATATAAATAGCTAAATGTCTTCTTGGATGTATCCTTTTACAACACTCTGAAATGGTAATATCATGACCCAAGGTAAAACATTGAGAACCATCGTGCCCCTCTAAACTAATTAGGGAGGTCATCAATCCTTGGTAGTGGATAAATTTTATTCACGATCATGAGGTTCAAGCAATTTTAGTCCACACATAACCTCAAGCTACCATCTATCATCTTGGAAAACAAAACTGGGAGTGTCTATTTTTACAAACATGGTCTGACAAAACCCTTCCCTGTACATGTCCTCCAACTATACTATTTTCTCTCAAGTATATATGGTATTCATCTGATATGATGGTTTATATTTCAGTGTATTACCAACATGTGTATCAATGCATAAGTCTATATCTAGGTGGGGAGGTAAACATGGAACATCCTTAGGAATGAAATACTCATACTTCAACACCAATATAGGAAACCAAAAAGTCGTAGAATCCCCTATTAAAACTTTTAGGAAATCCTTCTAATGATTAATTGGATGTACGCTCATATTAATGAGTCCATCCTACCCAGCATGGCTTTCTATTTTATGGAAAAAAATTAAAATAGTTCCATCACTATGGAAACACTGCATCCTTCGCATGAAACAACCAATATAGGAATGAACTGTGGAAAACTAATGCATACCAATGTTGACATCATAAGCCCTAATCACCCTTATAAAGATATTACAACATAAATTATTGCATCCCAGAGTTTTTTCACACTGTCGGCACAAGTGTGTGATCACTGAGTCATCTCTAGTAGGAGTCTCCAAGAGTAAGGGTCAAGCTAGGGCCCAATCAAAATATCTGAGAATCGAACAACATATGAGAAAAGAAATTAATGAATATAACCTCTTTTTTCAGTACTTCAAATATTTTATAAATGTTACAGTTCATACCTTTTATAATTATCAATGCCTCAGGGTCATACACCACGAATGCCTTCAACTATCGCCACCCCTGTCCTCCAGCTCCCTAATCCTAGCATTGAACACCAATGGTTGGTGATGGCGACTAATCAACGATTCTACCATAGGCAGCTACTCTCCCAACTTTCCTACCATGTCGATCTATCTAAGATCCTACTTTCTCCTACCATTTTTTCTACCTTGGTGGCCCATCCATAGTCCCCCAATCAGCTATACGGCGACTTGGAATATTTCAGGAAATATGTCCCCTACAATCAAAAGAGTAGCACCACCTTTCTATGGGCTTACTGGACCAACCATTTTAGTCCATAACCAAAGACCCCATTTCTTAGATTCTTCTCTAATGTTGTCTCACACACCCATGTCCCTAGGACTGAAGTCAACTCCCTAATGCAAATGCTATAATCTTGTGGGCCCACTATGGTAACCACAATTTGTGTCTTCTCAGCCACCAAAGACATCTCTTGTCCTCCATATAGATTACATAACAAATAAAGTAGTATAACACTGGCTAAAATGTCTCTGTAGATTCTTTTCTAATGGGTCCTTTCCTAGGATAATAATTCATGAACCATATCGATTGAGTACTTAGAAAATATGTTAAACCTCGATAAATACCTAGCTAATTTCACACTTCACTATGGAAGCTACAGAAGTTCTTAGTTAAAAACAACAATTGGCATAGCTGGAGAAAACTACTCACTTAAATGGCACTCAATCTTTGACCAAGATAGAGTCACCTCATAGTAAAAATGAGACACCAACTCCCACCATTATCCTATGAATCCATGAAGAAGGACTTTTTCCATGATCACCATTTCATCTGCTAGTGTCTTGACTAGATGAAAAACTCTGGTCACATCCTAATGCTAGTCCACCTCCACATGTGGGTCTAGCCCTCCTTATAACCCAAGTAGTCTCTATGGCCAAAATTCATAAAGGTCAATCATATTGTGTAGCTCATTAGTAGGCACTAGGAGTACCATCTGCTATTCAACATCTGGTGGAATAGCTTGTGTACCACCCGCATGTAGCATTTATCAATTTGTTCCATGTATTTCCATCTAATCTCTTAGGGGAACACCCTCTTGATCCTGATGTAGAATCTTAACCCGAGTATAACATGAAATAATTATGAAATAAATAATATGTATCATGGTCAATGATTATATCTAAAGGGATGAATCAAGAAATACATTGAAATAATAACACATTATTATATGATGTAGGAGGAATTGTGTTATGTATATCCACTCTTATCTTTTACCGAGTATAAATGTAGGTGAACATAGTCCCGGTGTATGGATATGTCGTCCACTGCCCCAAAACTAGAGTCCATGTCTTGAAAGCTAATTTAAAAACACATAAACAATTTCCCCTAACCAAACTAATTGATTTTCATCCTAATGAAGAAAATACAAACTCTAACACCACTCTTTCATGACACGTCTCAAGGGGACCCATTACATGACTCCCCAAAGCCTTCCTCTAATAGGTCAGGGAATAAGAACTAGCATTGAGTAGACATATCACTATCATTAGAGGCCTTACCTTAAGTACATGTACACACAGACATCTCAAATCGTAAACAATATTGAAATGTAAGAAAATGAATATACATGCATGTATACATAAAAATCCCATTACCAGAGTACAATAGAATGTAATGGAAAGAAAACAAGGACTAATACAAGCCCTCTAGAGAGAGTATGAAAACAAGTCCAACCTAAATTTACAGATAGATACTATTTTCATGGTACCAGAGGAACACCCTTCTGTATGTTTGGACTCCCTAATAACCATCTAGTCCTGGCCCGTAATGTGATCTATCAAAAGGTTGATCATCTTCACAAGAAATGACAAGTGCAGGTAAATCCCTTGTAGTGATGAGTATAACAATACACAATAGGACACACCAAAACCACAAACCATAAAACAATGAAAATGGTGAGATCAATATAGTTATATGTCTACAAAACATATAAAAATAATATCTTGATATAATCAACCAATAAATATATCCTAAAGGCAAGTCACCAATATAATTCCAGCATAGGAATCCAACATGAAGTTCCAAAAATAAATCTTTTGGGATAACACACTCCTTGAGTTTGATAGAAGTAATGATGTCCATTAGAGTGGTGTTTTTTTAGTTCTAATTATAGAAAGTACATTCTAGTATTATAAATAAATATTATACATAGATGAGGATCGCATCCCTTAACAACCCAATCATGACATACATGGATCTTTTATGATTTTAGATTAATATATAGTGCATTATAATAATACATGACAGAGGATTGTAGTATTTTATGATATTTGGAATCATGGAAACAAAATAATATATCCTACTTAAATATCTTCATCATCTACCTTAAATATCTCAATCTTTATTACTTCTACCAAATAGATTTCTGCGTAACCTGGTGAAAGGAAACATAAGAAATGGGTGAGCTTAAATGCTCAATAATGGGATGAAATAGAGATCTGTAATCATAATCATGAGACTAATTGTATGATAATGTGATACTAAAAATTAATATCATGACTTTTATATCAAACATCATATTGATGAATCATGGAATAAATTTTGGAATTTTAGAATACATGAATCACTAAGAAAAAATTAACATAGATCTAGAAAGCTAACATTGGAATAAAACATGGAATGATGGCTGGCACATAAGCATATAATAATTTCTATAGTATCCAACTAATCGCTTCTAAGACCATATTAATAGTATGGGTTTACTCTCCATACTATCTTAGTAGTCTTGGTTAACTCTCATGGCTATCTTAGTAGCATGAGTTCACTATCCATACCATCTTAGTAGACATGGTTCACTCCTATGGCCATATTAGTAATAAAGGTTCAATCCCAATACCATATTAGTATATATCATGAGATATAATTCATTACCTAATTAATTGGAGGGTTATATAGGTCCCACCCATCTCATATTGAAACAAAACATACATATTATACAAAAACACAAAATAGTTATCATTATCGTTACCCAAGGAATAAAATGGGAATTAAAAATAGTAGTCATATCATAACCTATGAAAAAGATACAAGGTTCATAATCATTTAATCAAAATCAAAACACATGAAAATAGTTGTGTTTTTTAAACATCATTTTATCAAAATACAAACCATTCATAGAAATAATATGAATTTTTTTCTTGAACTGTAAAAAAGTATGTCATCAAAGGTGGGGAAGGATTTTGAAAGAATACTTGGAACATGAATTTTCATTAAAATCACTTTTTTAAAAAACATAAAACATTTTAAAAACTATTTCCATTAAAACCATACTGAAAACATATAATGGAATCATAAAAATAATTTAAAATAGATCTTTCAGAAAATATTATTTCTTTATTGAAATAGAATTATTTTGATAAAATTTTGTGCAATTTTAAATTTTTTTTAATCTAAAACGACCTTATAATTTGGTATGGGAAGCATCAAGGTAATGTTTTATTAGGAAAGGAAAAAAATCCATTAATTTATTATAATATAAAATAAAATTCATCTCCTAATTTTCTTGGAAAATCAAAATGTACATCATTTGGAAAATAAAAGAAAGATTCCTTTCAAAATGTTTTGTAGAAATTCAAAGATGGGTAAAAATTGCTTTAAACATTATTAGGAGAATATGAAACCATTTTATGAAAACATTTTTAGGAAAAAATGGATTGGGATAATATAAATTACCCAACGGAAACTAAAAAGGAAGTAATAACAAATATAGGAGAGATTTTGAAATCCATACTCATCACATTATATTGAATAGAATCATATTCCCTTTTCCAGAAAAAAATCATATGAATAATGAAATATCATAAAATTATGTATAATAGTCATAAAAGACATTCATGGGTTGTAAATACACAACGTGGAAGAAACAAGTAGTGTATGAGGTATTTGCGTCACAAAAAGAAAGGTGAGAAAAAAATACCTTACATAAAACATTAAAAATATTCCTTTTTAAAACATTTGAATGAAATTAAAAATATTCATAAAATTTAATTTATAATACATTACATACATATAAATATATATATATGGTAATACTAAGAATATTGATATAGAGAAAAGGATTAATTCTTTAAACATTTAAAGCATCTCATATCACTTTGATCATTTAAATTATATTCCAAATATCATAAAATTATTCATTATGTACCATGAAGATAAACATATTCATGATATAAAATATAATTGGGGATGTACATACATTATACATAGAAAACTGGTAGTGATCATATCTTATATCTCACGAAAATTAAAAGTGAGATTGAATTCCCTTACCTTAAGTCTCATAATTTCCATATGAGTCTGAAAATCCTGTATAATGGTTTTCAAAATATTTTTAACTTATAACAGAATCATAATAATATTTATGATATCATATATGATTCATATATGATTTTATATTACCCATTTATTAACAATTTCCTAGATAAAGCAACATTTCGAGTAATAATCCCTTTCTTTATCATACCTATTTTGACTTGTTATTCTTAATAGTATTACATAGATCATGAATTACTTACTTACAGAATGTATATCATGATTTATATATCATATATATTCTTAATATAAAAATATAGAATAGATATATATGTGAAATTTAATACAACGTTCCTGGAGATAGTAAGTTGTATGTACGCATGACCGGTGTTTCTGTTTTCTTATCATATTGAATGAAAATAAGTGAATGAAATATATATATATATATATATATTATAATTATTATATCATATATCTCATACTTATTAACAATATAATCCTTAAATGGTGAACGTGGAAGATGAATCTCATCGCACTGTGGAGACAGTAAGTCGTACGTACACACGTGGGGTGATATCATTCCATATTGGTAAAGGGTAGACAATTGGATAGAATATGAATTATATTAATCAATATTATTACATATTTATTATTTGAATCCATTATATTAATCATCATATCCATATAAATAATGTATACATGAAAAATAGTTTACACCATGGCGAGGAGATGAAAAGTTATATATACACATGGATGGTGATATTGTTTTTTGTATGTTGGGTAAATGGTGGAATATGATTTTCCCATATATATAAAAAGATATCCGCATATATTAGATTTTTTATTTATCACATTGTTATGGACTCATCATAAGAATAGGAAGTAGAATAAGAAAATATAATTCAAAGATGTGATAAAACAATTATATATTTTTTCGGTATATCATTTACAATTGTACAAAATGACTCCATAAGATTGATTTATACCCAATATATGTCCTATAGGATTTAGTGAGAGTTTTTTTGAGAATAAATTGTTAGGTTTTGGTAGATCAAAATGGATATATATGTGTGAATTAAAGAGAAGGAGAATATCCCTTCTATAAGAGAGGGTATGGACACTTTAGGAAGATCTTAAAATATTAAACTAATATTATTTAATATTCAATTAAAAATGTATCCAAAGTGAGTTAATTAGAGTATGATATGAGTATTGGTCTAAATATCATCATCCAATTAATTTTAGATATGTTTAGGTTATAAATATTACCTTATATTTTGTCTTTCACACTTAATCAGAAAATTTAACTTCTATAGTGACAACATAATTTTTTACAATATTTGGTCAGTATAGTTACTATAAAGTGAAAAAAACCAAAATAGGATAAGTAATGACATATTTCACACTATAAAAGTTATTTGTATGAACCTTAGTTTTTTATTAATTTTATATAATTAATGAAATGTTATTTATTTTAAAGTATAATTTATGTCAATCTTGATACATTTCAATATTTTTGTTTTTAAAAATATTATTCCGACATGATAAATTCAATCTAAGACATAGAATATGTCACTAAAATTTCTATGATACCTAAATGTTGTGAAAAAATCCCTCAAGGTAACATTGCAACATTTTTGGGTGGATGGTGATGCTCTGCGATTATGACGAGCTCCGCGATCGGAAAAATTCCTGTGTTGCTTCGCGATTTTGAGATAATTTCAGTGGGAACTTCGAAGATTCGCGATTGGAGATGACGTGGAATTGAATTTTCATAGAAGGTTTGAGGGTCAGTGGAATCGCCTATAAATAGAGGTCTACCCCCTCGAGAGTAGTAGATAGAGTTTTTGAAGAAAATATTTTTCTCTCGGTTCGTGAAAGTGGTTCGTGAAGGTAGTTATCTTCGCGAAAGAGAGGTGCTTTGCGGCGGCTAATCTGGCTCCGTGAAAGAAGTTCTCTTCACGAGGCCACATTCTCTAAAGAGTGTTCTTTGCGAAGAGGCAGGAGCTTCACTATGGCCTTAGGTTTTTAAATTTTTGAGCTTCGTGAAAAGTAAGTAGCTTCGCAAAGGCTTGTTTGAGCTTCATGAAATTGGGAGCCTCGCGAAGTAGGGTGCTTTGTGAATGTATTTCAAAGGAATTTCCCAGTGTTTAAGAGGAAAAGGGGTATTCATCAGTGGATGAAAGTTTATTTTCCAGAGCAGTGAGTAATATAAGAGGAAGAAGTTGATCCTCTCCACCGGTAGTGTGCGAGAGAGAGAGAGAAAGTGAGTGAGCTTTGGGAAAGCAGTGAGCTGACCCTAAAAATTGAAAAGGCAGTGAGCCTGGGCATAGAAGTGATTTAGCCCGAACATTATTGGAAGTGATCTTTAGTGGATTTGGTATAGCGGCATATCTCCATTGTATGATCCGTGAACATAGCCCAGTAATGGTGAACCAAGTAAAAATATCTATGGCTGCCTGGTTGCATCCCTGCATTGCATCTAAAGCATAACCATCAGATAAAGATAAAAAGAAGAGATCAACATAAATACATAAGAGAAAACAATGTGACCCTTATAATATAGAGTTCAAGATCCAGTGGGGCAAGAAGAATTTTGAAATAGAATATCCATACCCCGATTCACCCCCCCTGCTCTCATGGTATCTAGGCCCCTTTTGGCTCTAACAATTGGTATCAGAGGAAAGGTCTCTTTTATCAGATTTGTTTTCTATGACTTGGTTGAGTCGATCTGGGTGGTTAAATACTCGGTCTAAACTTATCTTGGTGTTCTATGGAAAAGGGAAAAACATCAAAGAAGATTCAAAAGTCAGGTGATATCCCTCAATGTGGATGTTTTTATGGAAAAGTGTAATTCAACTAAAAGAATCAAACAACATACTGAAAGAAGGCATGGATGAATCAGATAGGGAAAAGATTGATTCACAAAATCATTTGTAGGAATGAGTGAAGTACTTGAACTTCAAAGTTATACCCAAACAACTTATGGTGAAGATGTTTCAAGAAGGCCACTAGTATATGTTTTCATTATGACAGTGAAATTGGATCGGAAATTGGACGAAGAAGTTAAATCTAAAGATATCCATATCCAAGTATTGGACATTGATTTCAACAAGATAAGAGGATTAAATAAAAGGATTATTGATGTGGCTACTCGCCTAAGGGAGAAGAATTATTCTCAAGGTGAAGAACTACAGAAGATGGCTAGAATGAAAGGAAAACAAAAGGCTGATGAATATGAAGAGAATCATAAGTCATATGATGTTCAGAATCTGAAAGCCAGAAATGATGATCTAGCTACATAGTTTTCTAAACAAGTTCAGAAGAACAAAAGGCTATAACAAGATAATGAATATGTCTCTAAATATGATGCTCAAGAAAAATTTAAATTAAAGGAGCAGAGTGACAAGGTGGATAAGATGAAACGTGAATTGGAAGATGAGATATGTAGGGGGAAGTATCTAAAGAAAAAACTCAATGCTCAACTTGAATCAAGAGATAAGAAGATTCAACAATTGGAGGAAGACAAATAATCATCCAAGAAAGAAATAGATATATCAAAATAAAAAGGAAAACCTAAGTTGAAGGATGCACTGCACTTACTATTTGATTGTCCTTCAGCAGGTGATGATAAAATGAAAAGAAAGTTTGAGATTTCTCTAGAGAAACAACGAAATATTTTCTCAGCTCAAAGACCATACAGTTTAGGAAAAAGTTGTGTTGGATTTGATGAATCCCCTCCAATGCATGAAAGTAAGAGAGCCTTGAATAGTTCCATAAGTGGAGTAAATCCTGTAGGTGCTGGAGACAAGCCTAAGAGGACAGTTACAAGAAGTAGTGATGACATGTGCTATTTCTGAGGGATTCATGGCCACACATCAAGATTCTGTTCAAAGACCCAGAAATACATTTTAGGCTATGATAATAGATAATTTTTTAAAACTAATAATTAGAATAAGTGTTATGATAAATTATAAAGAAGAGTCTCTCAGAGGAAAGAATTTATTAGATGTTATTACTATGCAAGAATGGGGCCCACCATGAGCTTCTGTCAGGAATCTCAGGAGCTCAATGTCAGAGGAAGAACTAAAGCTGCATCAAGATCTCGATATAGAAATGATGAAATGAGGTATTCCTTTGATGGAAAATGTTTTATATGTTCTCATTATGGGAATTTAGAAAGTCATTGCATTAAGAACAAAGGAGTAAATGAAAAGGGACTCCAAAGGAGATTCTCTACTCTAGAGATGCATAATGAGAAAGTGTACACTGGGAGACAATGTGGTATGTTTAATAATTGGCTTAGAGCATCAAGGAAATCACATGGAGACGAACAAAAGGTGTATCAATTATCTCCTCTTTCACACTCACAACCGCTCTCTAAGTATGAACATAATCAAATTTGGAGTAAAAAAGGGAGGAAATTATATAGCTGTGAGAAAGGCTTATACACATTCAGTGGAGGAATCACCACCAGTGAGAAATAGTGCGGTGACTCAAATATATGATTAAAGAAACATGAACAACAAATGAATTGAAAATTTCACATGTTGTGTTCCACAACGAGAAGTGGAGGAAATATGAAGATCGCTAAAATGGTGTAAGAAGAAAGGAATTTTTCCAAATAGATAGATTCATACCCAGATACGTAATCAAGGGAAGTGGAATATTGGTGGTACATCAAAGAAGGATGTGTGTACAAGTGGGATTAAACCCCAACTTTTGAAAAATGTCAATCTTGAAGAATCCACATATCAGAAAAAGGCTCAGCATGCAGGTAATGAATTCTTAGTCATATGTCTAGAGCAGTTGAAGTTTGTTAGGCAATTATAATAAGAAAATAATGAGTGTGATTCTCTTCAAGATAGAATCAATTGGTTGACCCATCAGGATCAACTATAATCCTCTCCATGAGGATTCCAGAAATTCCCACTCTCTCTATGTATATGAATGTTGTTAACGAATGGTTTAAATGTTTCATGTTTTAGGGAGATACGATACAAGGGGAAGTTGCATCTAAAGATTCAATATAGAGAAGTGATATTATTTTGAGTTTTAATTGACTCATATCAGGTACGAGAGTTAATGAAAAAAAGGGAGCAAGTGTACGCAATAGAAAGTGATTGTGTTATTAACTTTATCTCTTGTTTCCTACACCGAATCCAACTCATTAGGCTTAGAGATTATGTTAATGGATCAATGCCAAGTGGAAGATTAGAATAAATGATGCAGAATAATAAGAATGTTTATGGGTCTAAATAGTGGGCCTGACCCCATGAAGTCTTAAATAACATATGGGGATCATTAAATAACAAAAGTTGATGCAAGTTCCATCAATGAAAAACTTGGACGACTGAGATTAGGTGTTTCATATCGAGGGAAGAAAAAACACATGGAGAAACAACAATAATCATGAATCTCATGATTATTTATTTCATTCTAACAAGTGGTATTTGCGGATAGTTTTCAGGATACCAAAAAGCTGCAAGAGAGTATCAACCATGTCTCAACAAGAATCTCAGAAAAGAAGCTGAAAGAAATGAAGCCAGTGAATAATGAAACAGTGATAAATTTTCTAATTAAAGTGTTGAAGAAGAATGAAACACAAGGGGAGAATAAGTGACTAAGGCTGATTAAAAAAATAATAAGACGTGGGAGATAGTTTCGAGGCCAGCAGATAGAAATTTCATCGGGACTAAATGGATATTTCGCAATAAGATGAATGAAGATGGAACAGTGATTTAGAAGAAAGCATGACTAGTGTGCAAGGGTTATTCCAAAATAGAGGGAATAAATGTTGATGAGACATTTCCACCAGTTGCATTTATAGAGACAATCATATTATTCCTAGCCATTGTAGTGAAACATATGTTCAAGTTGTTCCATATGGATGTCAAATCTGCATTCTTGAATGGGATTCTGGATGAAGAAGTGGAAATCTAGAAACCAGATGGTTTTCTCATTCATGAGGATGAGAACAAGGTTTTTCTGCTAAAGAAGGTGTTATATGGGCTGAAACAAGCACCGAGAGCATGGTACTCAAGGATTGATCAATATTGAAAAAGGATTGGTTTCTGGCGTGGGGGAGTTTATTAAAATCTCTATGTCAACAACAATATTAATCAATGGTTTATGGTCCTGGATTATGTTGATGTCATAATATTTGGCGGATCAGGTGAGGCTTAGTGTAGACCGTTTACCAAATTCATGAAGAGTGAGTTTGAAATATCAATGATTGGAGAGCCAATATTTTTTCTTGGTCTACAGGTGACACAAGGAAGGAATGAAACATTCATTTCTCAATCCAAATATCCTAAGGAGGTTTTTAAATGATTTAGAATGTAAAATTACAAGGAGATGAAGACTCTGGTTGCTACCCGGATGAAATTATCGAAAGATGATAATGAAAAGGCAGTTAATATCAAAGAATATAGGAAAATTATTGGCATTTTATTTGACCTAACAATAACAAGACCTGATATTGTTTTTTCAATAATGCAAGCAGCACGTTACCAAAGCAATCCCAAGGAAAGACACATGCTTTCAGTGAAAATAATGCTTCGGTATATCAAGGGAACAGTAGATTTAGGCCTGATATATAGTGACAAATATCAGTCCAAATTATTGGGATATACTGATTCAGATTGGTCCGGTTCAGCAGATGACAGGAAATCAATGTCAGGTGGTGAATTCTATCTTGGAGGATTGTGTGTTTCTTGGCTAAGAAAGAAGCAAGATTTCATTTCATTGAGCACCGCAGAAGCTAAATATATTTCTTCCACAAAAGCTTGCACATAGTTATTTTGGATGAAGCAGCAACTTGATGATATGGTCATTGAAATGATGTATCTGATAAGAATTCAGTGCGATAACTCAAGTGCTACAAATCACAGAAAAAATCACATCCATCAATCAAGGACAAACCACATTGAGATAAAGTATCATTTTATCAAGGATAAGGTTGAGAAACAAATTGTGAAGTTGGAATATGTGCCTACAGAACTACAAGTTTCCAGCATCCTGATAAAGGCCTTACCCAAGGAAGCTTTTGAGAGGCATCTACTAGCTCTGGGAGCTCATTCGACCCCCCCCCCCCCCCTCTCTTGAAAATGTGTGGTTGTGGAACCCCCCTCTCCCCGAGGTATTGTGTGTTTTTCTCTAATGCTCTAGTCTGTGTTCTTTCCAATGTTGCAGACCACAAAGGGGTGATGTTTGGGTTTGTTGACAAAGGGGGAGAAATAGTTAAACAGTGACTCCTCAAGTGGGAGAAACTGTGGCTAGGGAAGTGAGAAAATGTCTTAGTAAAAGACATGGGGAGAATATGATAGGTGGAGCAATGAGATAGGTGGAGCAATGAGATAGGGGTAGAGTATTAAATCTGACAACAATGGAAGTGATTGATCAAAGAATATATATCACAAGAGATGAGGATCGTGATAAAAGAATAACAGTGATATTGGAATGGTGAGAGAAAGTTTTCAGCTATCACCAATTGTTTTTAGTGTTGTTCAAAAATTGGTTTCAATTTAGAAATTGGTATCAGTTTGGAATCAACAATTGGTGTCTGAAATGAAGTGATTCATTGTTGAACTTATCATACTACTATTATTTCTCATGATGAGCCTTGATCATGTGGGATTAGAGTATATTGTGATTGAATCTTTGGTCGCTATCTGAATCTCAAGAGGATAATGATGGTAGATGTTGGAAGGAGACTCAGTGAGGTATCAAAGTGCAGCAACTAATTCTGAGATGAGTTGTGAAGAGTTGTCAACAAGCTCAAAGGGGGAGATTGTTGGGAAAAAATCCCTCAAGGTAAAATTGCATCATTTTTGTATTGGTTATGATTGTTTAAAATGTATGTTTCCATGGTGAGTAGTTCAGTTCTATAAATTTTTTTGACAATCCTTGTTGACAAAGAACCATGACAATGGAATAGACGATCTGGAGGTGGTACAAAAGAGCAGTACAAGGTGGTGTCGTTTCCCAGTGATTGCCAAATTTTTGGGGTCTAAAATTTGGAGGTTGGTAAGCATCATGAAAAGTGGATATCATTGAAGATCTTATTTAAATATGGAAATGGAATGAGTTTTGCGAAGATTTGCTTCATGGAATGGATTTTGTGAAGACAGGAAGAATTTTGGCAGTGTACTTCGCGATTACGTCAAGCTTCGCGAACGGTAGAGGATGAAGTGCATCATGTATGTGAAGAGCTTTGTGAGGGACCTTTGGGGAGAAGTCATTAAAGAATGTTCACAGTTATTCTATGTGATTACGATGAGCTCTATGATCATAAAATTGACATGGTGCTTCATGATTTTGAGAGAATTTCGGTGGGAACTTTGGAGCTTCCCGATTTTAGATGATGTGGCGTTGACATCGCATGGAAGGTTCGAGGGTTGGTGTAATCGCCTATAAATAGAGGTAAACCCACTCGAGAGAAGTAGAGAGAGTTTTTGTAGAAAATATTTTGCTCTCGGTTCGCGAAGGTGGTTCATGAAGGTAGTGATCTTTGCGAAAGAGAGCTGCTTCGCGGCGGCTAATCTAGCTCCGCGAAAGAAGTGCACTTCACAAGGACGAGTGCTCTAATGAGTGTGCTTCGTGAAGAGACAGTAGCTTCGTGACAGCCTAATATTTGAAAAGGGATGAGCTTTGCGAAAAGGCAGGAGCTTCGCGAAGGCTTTTTTGAGCTTCGCGAAATTGGGAGCCTCGCAAAGTAGGGTGCTTTGCGAAGGTATTTGAAAAGGAATTTCCCAATGTTTATGAGGAAAAGGGGTATTAATCAGTGGATGAAAGTTGGACTTTAACAGATCATCGATCAACTATTTAGGATTCATGTATTCATGAAAATGAAGAGACCTACAGGTCTATAAACTGTGAGTGGATCCTTCCCAGAGCAGTGAGCAAGGGAAGAGGAAGAAGGTGATCCTATCCATTGGCAGTGAGCCAGAGAGAGAGAAATAGGGAGTGACCTTTGGGAAAGTAGTGAGATGACCCTAAAAATTGTAAAGGGAGCGAGCCTAGGAATATAAGTGATCTATCCTGAATATTATTGGAAGTGATATTTAGTGGATTTGGTATAGTGGCACATAGTTGTTGTATGCTCCTTGGACGTATCCCAGTGATGGTGAACCAAGTAAAAATCTTTGTGTCTACCTGGTTGCATCCCTGCATTTCATCTAAAGAATAACCATCAGATAAAGATAAAATTAAGCGATCAAAATAAATATATAAGATCAAACAGAGTGACCCTTATAATATAGAGGTAAATATCCAGTGGGGAAAAAATAATTTTGAAATAGAATATCCATACCCTAATTGAACCCCCCTCTCAGGGTATCTAGGTCCCTTTTGGTTATAACACTAAAAAAATTTGGGATATAATTAATTAAGTAAAATTATATTTATTTTAATATTTATAATATCATTGTTTGATATCTCAATTAACTAATCCATTACTTCTTCATGATTATACAAGCATTTAATTATGAAATTTTTACTCTAAAAATTAACAATAAAATTTCATGATGAAGATAAATTTATTTTCTTTTAATTAAATAATTATAGTCTAATTTGACTTTTGGGTAAGCCCATATTAATAATTATTTTGTTATTAAATTTTGAATATGACACATTTAACTCATCTTTAAATAAAATATAATAATTGACCTAATATAACAAAAGTGCCATATAATTGATTATATTCTGACCTCATGTTAATTTGGGTAAAAAAACTTACAAAATTAAATTAGGATAAGTTTTAGGGAAATTTTATGTATTTATAATATTTTTTTTACCTAAAATTACATAATTTACTTTTAAACATGGTAAGTAAAATTCCAAAGTTACTATTCACCAAAAATTATTTTGATCATGTTAGGAAAAATTTCTCAATGTAATTACAATAATGAATGCTCATTTTTTAAATTAAATTCACAGAATATGTAAAATTGTGTTTACTGCTAATCCTTTAAATATGGCTAGAATGTGGGTAAAAGAGATGTTCACAAGTTTCATAATTTAATATATATAATTTTATTATAAAAATGATTCCAATGACCTAAATTAGATAAATATATGGTTTATTTAACTACTATGACTTTAATATAAATTTAAATTAAAAACAATTATTTAAATGAAAAAGTTGGTTTTTAACTACTATACAATATGTTTCACAATTCGTTAAAAATTGAAACATTCTTGAAGAATACATAAGATTCACTCTAAGATAATTTTGAAATTTTGAATTAAATAATGAAGTTTATTTTTTCAAATTCAATTTATAAATGTTTCTATAATTAATAACATTATATGAAGCGTTTCATTCGAGAAAATGTTGTTTTTTAACAAAGAAGGAATTTTCCAAAAAACATATCGTTCATTAACAATATTTTATTTGAATATAAGAGAATTGTAGAAAATATTAATATTCATATAACTATGTTTAATAGTTTTGGTTATAATTATATAATTTAACTAATTATATATATACAGTCGTTTCATATAAACACATCATTTCGTGCAAGGTACGCCAAGTCAGTGTTGTTTGTAGTGCAAGACAAGTTGGTATTGCGTATAGCACAAGCCAAGATAGTATTCTGTGTGAAATTAATGTTTTAATTAGTGTTTTAATATAGATATATATATATATAACTATTTCTAGTGTCATGTGAAATGAAAAATATCGAAAACAAGGATTAATTCGAAAAAAAAATAATTCACAAAATCTTTGGGTGTTACACGTCCAAAGTCATGGGTTATATCAACAACAAAAAATTTATTAACACTATATGTAGCTGATATGATCATACATAGTTTTTTTAGGAATAAACCATGAACTCCACTGAGGGATTGAATTTGAATAGAATATATCACTCTAATCCCTAGAGAATGATTACAAAAACACTATCCAAGTAGTTATGCTAATGGAATAATAGTCTTATAGGTAAGAGGTGATTCAATAATTACCCTCAGGGAATGGATATGGGGAACATACCCTAATAAAACATGTCCATGTTATAGAGGATAAAGGCTCCATGTCATTATTTAGGTAGTATACAACACCTATTAGGGTAACATTCAATATCCCTTGGACCTTATGTCATTCCCATGTAAATATTTCATGTCCTTAATTATGTATAATTACAAAGTGTGTTTATTCTTGTGTACCAATGAAAAAATTAACAAGTGTATATTTTTTCTAGGCCATGTCAATGTGGGAGTACACATTATGTCTCTACCTATGTACTGTCATGAACTGAATCTAGTCACCACCAATACCGGCACCAAACTCGGCCTGTGGAAAGTCCCAAAGGGAATTCCCCATCCCCAAGGTCTGGAACAAGTTTCTGGGTATCAAAATATTAGGTTTAGGAATGGTTTACCTGAGTTTGAAAGCCTAAAACCTTAAAAAATCCATAAAATAAATCTAAAAATTTCTGCCAAACTACTCTTGACTAAAATACAGAATTGAATAACTATATTTGAATAAAATATAATAGGTAAAAATACAAAACAAAACAAGGTATCAAGACATCCAAATGGACTCCACAAGACTAGGGGTCATCACTCAAAAGTTGTCTCCACAACTCCGCCCCAAGGATGGGATCTAACACCTTGAAATGCCATCACCCAAAGCCTTCCCTTTACCTGAGACAAAAAAAATTAAAAGTCTACATAGACCCAAGTGGTTTAAGTAGGGTTAGAACCTAATCATAATAGGATAACATCCAATTATTCCAATTTCCATGCAGTACAAGGTGAAAAAGTAAGTGGTTTTAATATGCAATGAAAAGCGGTGACAAATTCCATGAAATGCAACGTTCAATTGAAAATAGTTTTCAAGCTAAAAGATTCGTATTGTTAAGAAATTTAAATATTCATGTTACATATGGAAATATACTTCCATGCACACCCGAATACAAGGGTAAATACCACAAATCAAATGATCGATGAAATTGGGAACCCCCTAGGCATTACATAGTCTTGGGCTCCATGTACCACATACCTCAGTGTAAAGTAAGCCTAGTAAAATTTGTTCTCGTGCACGAGAAACTATCAGGGAACATACAGATAACCTATTAGTCCCCAATAATGATTTATATAGTTTATTTGTAGTTGTTTTTATCCAAATGCGATGTGAAACAAGGACAAAACCCATCTGGTCCACTAGTCGTATTAGTACATATCCACCCCACCTAGGTACCCCGGCTTCCCCCTTTGTGATCATACAATTTCAGCATGCTACACAAATCCATTTCAAAATAAAACACCACTACTTCTCACATACAATCAGTATATCTTTTATACACATTTTAAACCACTTAAAACACGCAATAAAATAATTTAATTTTTACTAAAAATATTCTTCAAAAATCACGCATTATTTTGCTCCCAGAACTCTTGGAAATACCCACATTAAATGCCATGTGCATAATCAAAATTCACCAAAACATAAATGGTAGCTTAAATACATTTCAAATAAACCATGAAATCAATTTTAGGGAATACCCATGTGAACCAATAAATGTTATCATTGTAAAACATCCATTTTTAAACAAATATGGAAATTAATGTTCAAAAGTTCATCAAAAACCATTAAAACCCACATTCATAGCGACAACCAAAGGAGTTAAACATTAAAAACATTATGTGAATCCCTATTAAATTTTAATTAAATCATCTAAGTATTCATATGGAATCCCAAATTGAACCTTTAAAACCATTCCAGGAAAACCCCCAATTTTACATAAAATTTGCACTAAAAAATCCATTTTCATTTCAAACTCCACTAAAACCAATTTTCACAGAAATAATCAAATTCAATGAACATGTAAATATCATAAAAACATCAGGAAAATTCACATAAATTTTATACACATGGAATAATCAAACAAATTAATGAAAACCCTTGAATCCTTTATGTGAAAATTCAATCGCACCACCGCCACAATTCAAGAAAGGAAGATTGAACCTAAAATCAGAATATTGGACCAAGAAAAGTAAAATTTAAACCCTAGGTTCGAAACCATAGTTTTTGGACATTGGGAACATAAATTTTATGGGAGGAAACCCTATTCAAATTGAATGAAACCCCAAGAAAAATGAAAGAAGAATGAAAAAGACCCACTTACATGAGGGATCTTCAAGAAATATCCCCAAATACACTAGTATATGAATTCTCAAATAGCCAAACATTCAATGGAGATTCAGAAAATGACAAAGATATCCTATAGGAACTGGAATGGGGGGTAATAGTGAGAAATGAAGGAGTTATGAAGGAATAAAGTTACCACTTCAAATATAGTCGATTTGAGAACCCCTATGAAGGTCTTCACTAATGTGTGATGTACAAGAGCTACAAAGAGGTCATAAAGGTAATGGGGATGCTCAAAAGGATGTTATCTTCAAGTGGAAGGTGGAATCACAAAAAATAGTAAACAATTAATATGCTATTGAATTTAAAAATTCATTTTTAAATCTATAAATGGACTTCTAGGTTGGCTCAATCCCTTAAATAAAAACCCTAATCCACATGATTATGGATTTCTGAATGATCCAAATTAATATGGTGGTGTTAATAGGCCATGTTAGGCCAAGTAGGAATAGGAATTAATGAATGATATTTTAAAATGAAGGATTTATAAATAAAACAAAAATTATTTTTAAATATGGAATTGAGCACACTATTTGGCCCAAATCATGATAACTCAACCATTCCTCCTAAAATGCATGGGAAACCCCAAAAAAATAATGGAAAATAAATTAAAAATTCCTTTCTAATATGTCCTGTATGTGACAATTCTTCCCACCATGAAAGAATGTTTTACCCAAAAATTCAACCTAAAGCTTGATCGGAAAACCAGAATGCATACTCTTCCTCAACCCATGACTTCCGCTCCCATGTCTCATGTTTATCACTAACATGAAAAAAATGAACCCAAAATATTGGAATAGACATACCTCAATGGAAATTATCTTGGAAGTCTAATATTTACCCTGGTCGCTCAAAAACTAAAAAGTCAGGCTCTTTCTCCTGTTCTTTCCAACTCAACAAATGGGACGAATTCGGGTTGTATATCATTAACTGGGATACATGGAAGGAGTAATGTATAGATATCAACTAAGAAGTTATGCCCACAATGTAATCCACCTTTCCAATATGAATAGATATTTTAAAAGGGACGACATATTGTGGCATCATCTTCCCTTGCTTCCCCAGTCGACATTGGACCAAACGAGGGTCCTCATTCAAGAATGCCCTATCACCCACAAAAAACACTAAGTCTCGATGCCTAATATCAGAATATCATTTATGGAGATTCTAATCTTTCAATAATTATCGCCTTATCATCATGAAATTCTCAGACATCTCATGCACGAAACTCGACCCCCACAGTGCGGTCTCACCTACCGCAGCCCAACACAGGGGGCTGAAAAGGCTGACCAAAGAGCGTATCAAAAAGAGCCATTCAGATTGAGTATTGGCAACCGTTATTATAAGAAAACTTAACCAACACCAAATGTCTATCCCAAGACCATCCAAAGTCCTAAACACATTCACGGTTCATGTCATTTAGAATATGGTTCACCCATTTTGTCTGACCATCTGTTTGAGGGTGATATGTCGTTCTCATATTAATGTGAGATCACAAGGCCTTCTGAAGGCCTTCCCAAAACCGAGAATTGAAACAAGGGTCTATATATGATAATAATACAGATGGAATGTGAGGGTGTCTCACCTCCTCCTGAAGATAAAAATGGCCTAACTCATCCACTTTAGATGTATCTTTTATTATAATGAAGTGGGATTATTTAGTCAAATGATCAATCACAACCTACATGGAATTGTTACCCCGAGGTGTATGAGGTAATCCAATAATGAAGTCCATGGTGACCTCATCCCACTTCCAGGTAGGAATGTGTAATGGATGGAGCAAATCAGAGGGTCTCTAATGCTCTGCTTTCACTTATGGACTTGTGTAGCCTCTCAACACAAAATCCGCTATGTCTCATCGCATACAGATTCCTCGGAAATGTTGTCGTACCTCATAATACTTCTTGGTGGTACCCGAATGGATAACCCATTGATGTTGGAACTAATGAGTGGCCCTGGAAGTATAATATTTCCTCTGTGGTTGATGAACAATCAGAGGATGTCTCCCCCCCCCCCTTGAATAAAAAACCATGACCATCGATAAAGCTCTTCACAAGGATTTTCCCGATGAATCAACTCCAATAGAGACAGAGTCTACCAGAATCCCTCCAAGAACACATCTCGAATATTCTCCCTAGTCTCCACATGTATCTGATAAAATTGTCCCATCAAATCCCACTCATCGTTGGAATTATTCAAAGACTGCACTAGAACTCTTAGGCTCAAGGATTCATCCACCACATTACCCATTCCTAGGGTATAAACAATTTCAATGTCGAAATCCTACATATACTTGATCCAATGATGCTACCTCAAGTTGAGGTCATTCTACAAGAAGATATAGGACAAGCTCTTATGATTATGGTAGACAACAAACTTCTCTCCAAAGATGTTGTGACACCATATCTTTAAAGCGTGAATCACTATTGCCAATTTCATTTCATGGGTTAGGTAATTGTTTTTGTGTGGTCGGGGTTACTGAGAGCCAAATTCCACAACGTGATCATCCTTCATAAACACACACCCAAGACTCATACCTGAAGCATCACAATAGGCCACATACCCTTTACTGACCTTAAGAAAAATCAATAAAGGGGAGTATAAAACCACCACATCATCTCCTCGAATGATTCCTGACATTCAAAGCCCCATAAAAACATCACCCCTTTCCGGGTGAGCGTGGTCATTGGTGTAGCAATATTAGAGAAATCCTGATGGAATCTTCTGTAATAACTATCCAGGAAAAGGAAAATCTGAATCTCAAACACATTCTTTGGTTTCACCCATGACATGACTGCACTGATCTTCTCAGGGTCCACTGAAACCCCCTTCTCTGAGATCACATGCCCAAAAAAATCACCTCCCTTATCCAGAATTTGAAATTTGACAACTTTTCATAGAGGCGGTGATCCCGCAAGGTGCCCAAAATGATCCGTAAGTGATGTTCACATTTCTACTCAGAGTCAGAGTATACTAGACTGTCATCCATGATCACTACATCGAAGTAATTGAGTTATTTATGGAAATCACTATTCATGAGTTCCATAAATACTTCTGTAACATTGGTCAATCATAAGGTAATGCCCAAATACTTAAGGTGTTCATACCTATTCCAAAAGGATGTCTTCAGAATATCTAACTCATTCACCCTGAGTTGATGGTATCCCGAATGCAAGTCTATTTTTGAGAACAAATTTTACCCCTTTATCCGATTGAACAAATCATCTATTCTGGGAAAAGGGTATTTGTTCTTAATTTTTACCTTATTCAACTTCTGATAGTCAATGTATAACCGAAGGGTCCCATCATCCTTTTTCACAAACAACAGATGGTTGACCCAAGGAGAGATGCTCGAGTGAATGAACCCATTCGATTCTAAGTCATCTAGCTATATTTATAATTTTATCTTCTCATTGGGGGCCATTTTATAAGGGGGATGATATATCATCTATATTCCCGATGATAGATCAGTTGAAAAATCCACATCCCACTCTGGGGGAAAACCTGAAAAATCATTCGAGAATACCTCTAGAAAATCATTCAATAAATGAGGTTGTGCACCTTCAGTGGAAATATATTCATCCTCTAGTGTGAGAGATGATAATTATATGATAAGACATCCCCACTCTTGGAGTGGAGGTCATGTGCGACCCGACCGAGGATCCCATTCTCCCCGAGAAACCCGACGAATCCCATCAAGTTATTTGAAACTCACTTACCACTAGTAGCTATCAATGTTCTCCTGGAAGTGTACAAGCCAATCCATTCCATGTATTATGTCAAATATATCCATATCTAAGACCAATATATCCCACTCCATCTCATCCCTTGTCATGGAAATCTTAAATGAGTGGCACTTAAGACCCTGCTTCTTCTTTCCCAATGGCATCACCAAATCCATCACAAAAAATAAAAACATCATTGGTAAATTTATCATGTCCACACAATGGGAAGAAATGAATGAAAAAAAGGAACCACTATCAAAAATAGCAGCAACTATAGATGATGTGATCAAAATGATACCATGAATAGTCAATGGTCCTGCCTCTAATTTGGATGGTTCCTGATCCACAACATAGAGATGTCCAGTGTCTGCCTGAGGATGATTTCTATTCTATGGTTGTGACATGAACTGGATCTACCTAGAAGATGACCCATAAATACCACCAAGACCACAAAATCCAGATCCCCCAGTCCTCGACGACTTGGACTATGCTGGAACTTCTAATGGATCCACTTTCCTTGCGCTACTCAGAAGTGGATGTGCAACCCCCAAGAAGTGATGTAAATTACCCATGACTCCACACTAGTAACAAGGATTCGGAGGATGTGGGAAATAATGTAGGATGTGCCCCATATTCCAACACTGGTGGCACATGACCGATCCCGCATCATAAGTCACAGATTAAAATTTCCTAGAAGAGTTTCCAGAACTTCCACCTCCATTCTTCATCTTTTACTCCTCCTACCTTTTCTACTCCGAGGAGCTTCCACTTCCCACTACTAATACTGACCTAGAGAAAACATTCATTCATTTCCTATCAATCTCCACCATACATTCCTAGTCAACAACCTTAATATAGGTCCTAGCTTGAATAAGGAAATGTGTGAGTATATCTCTGTTCACATGCATTTATCGAACCTCTTGGATTTCAATTGTTCCTTCGACACAACTTCAGGGACATACCAAACCAACTAAGTGAAACATTTGGCATACTCCATCAAAAAAATATTCCCCTAAAAAAGTTCCATGAACACTTGATACCTTTCATATACCAAGACCCTAGGGTAGTACTATTCATTCAAGATGACCTTGAAATATCCCTAGCGCATATTCTCATTCTTCCAAGTCTGAAGCACTGAATCCCACCAATTATGGCTAATAACCTCTAACATAAAGTAGGAAAACTTCACCCTTATCTCCTCGGATGTTTCTAGGAACTCAAACATATGCTCGATCTTCTCGATCTATTCCTATGCTTTTTGGGGTTCTGATATTCCACAGAAGGTAGGAGGCTTGTTTTTCTGAAACTCATGTGCTTTATCTTTTCTAGGAATCGTCTCTTCTATCCTAACTGAAATTGGAGCAGGAGCCGATCCTAGTCCCAAATCATGGACAACCTGGACCACAGTAAGTGCATACACGTGGAATCACCAATCAAATTAATTAAAACACTTGAATCCTTTGTGAAAACATTCAATCACACGACCGCCTCACCTCATGGAACGTAGATTGAACCTAAAATCATAATATTGGACCAAGAAACCCCAAAGTTAAACCCTAGGTTCAAAACCCTAGTTTATAGACTTTAAGAACCTAGAGGATAAGGGATGAAACCGAAATCCAATTAAATAAAACTCAATGAAAAATAATAGAATAATGAAGGATACCCATTTATATGAGGGATCTTGAAGAAATATCCCCGAATACACCATAAGCTGAATTTCAAAACAGCCAAAAATTCAAGGTAGATTCGGAAAATGATGAGGAGATCATGTAGGAAATGGAATGGGGGGATACAAAAAAATGAAGAAGTTATAAAGGAGTGAAGTTACCTCTTCAAATATAGACGTTTTGAGAATGCCTAAGAAGGTATTCACTAATCCATGATGCAGACGAGCTCCAAAAAGGGAAGAAAGAAAATGGGGATGCTTCATGGATGTTATCTTCATGTGGGAGGTGGAATCATAAAAAATATTAAATAATGAATATGTTATTAAATAAACAATTTCATTTTTAAAACTGGAAATGGGCTTCCAGGTTGGCCCAATACATTAAATGAAAACCATAATCCACCATGATTATGGATTTCTAAATGGTTAAAATTAATATAGTGGTGTTAATAGTCCAGTTTAGGACATGTAGGAAATTGAATGGATGAAAAACGTTTTAAAATGAAGTATTTATAAAGAAAACAAAATTTGTTTTTAAATCTGGAATTGAGCTCACTATTTGGCCCAAATCATGATTACTCACCCATTCCTCAAAAAATGCATGTGAAACCCCCAAAAAAGAAATAAGAGAAAATAAATTTAAAAATACCTTTATAATATGTCTTGGATGTGACAATTTTTCCCACCATGAAATAATTTTTCCCCCAAAAAGTCAACCTGAAGCTTGATCAGAAAACCAGAAAGAGTACTCTTCCTCAACCCAATACTTCTTCTCCCATGTCTCATGTGTATCACTACCATGATAACAACAAACCCAAAATAGTGGAAGAGACATCCCTCAAAGGAACATCTCTTGGGAGACCAAAATTTTCACTGGCTGCTCAAAAACTAACATGTAACGCTCTTTCTCCAGTTCTTCCCAACTCAACACATGGGACAAATTCGGGTTGTATTTCATTAACTGAGATACATGGAAGACTTAATGGATGAACATCAGCTAAGATGTTAAGGCCAACCTATATTCCACCTTTCCAATATGGTCAGTGATTTGAAAAGGGCCGACATATCATAGTGTCATCTTCCCTTGCTTCCCTAGTCTACGATGTCCCAAACGAGGGGCCGCATTCAAGAGTAACCTATCACCTGAAGAAAACTCTAATTATCGATACCTTTGATCAGAATATCATGTATGCCATCTCTGATCTGTCACTAAACACTGCCTGATCAACTTGAAATTCTCAGAGATCCCCTACACCTGACTCGGCCCCAGCAGTGATGTCTCACCTACCTCAGCCCAACACAGGAGGCCTACAAGGCCGACCATAGAGCACCTAAAAAGGGGCCATTTGGATTGATGATTGGTGTTGACCCTCCTTTCCGTCACAGAGTCTAACGACTGAAAAAAGGGAAATACCATAGTCCAAAGTGATTCATCCTTTGAAGAAACATCAAAAATCGACAAAGGGATGAACAAGAAGAACATTGCCCATAGGTCGCGCAAGTTCCCTCATGGTCGCGCAAGTACACTTGCGCACCGCCTAGTGGTCGTGCAAGTCTACTTGCGCGACGCCTTATGGTCATGCAAGTGACTTGCGCGACCTAAGTGATAACCGCCCGATAACCGCCCAGGGTCTTCTTCTGCCTATAAATAGACCCTGTGGCCCCCCCATTCGAGACGATCTTTTTCCAGAAACTCGGATTGAAGCTCCCGATGCCCAAGTCTCTTATCAAAGCTTCCGGAACACTTCTAAGGTAATTTCTTACCTGGAACGGAAGATCTAAAGAGAGGGAGCAAGTCCTATGTGTTGAAACTCATCAACATTTGCGCGCCACCTTACTCCTTCGATAGAACTTGCACGTCACTTTTCTGGAAGAACGTCTAGAGAATTCTAAAGGCTTTAATAAAGAGTCGCTCAAGTATTTCAATGCTGGTTGACCATCGCGCAAGTACACCATGTGTCGCGCAGGTATACCTGCGCGACCAATACTTGCGCGCCCCCGCAATACTTGTGCGCCTTCCAAGACTTGCGCGCCCCTTCCTTTTTTGGGTGCCTTTCTTTCCCATTTCACCCCTCTTAAGCCATTTTACTTCCTTTTCAAGATTCAGTCTTCATGACACTTCAAATCAATTTATGGAATGACTTCTTGACTTGACTTCCTTATCCGAAAGGAAATCTGTGGAATATCTCTCAAAACCTAGTGATTTAAATATCCTTATGTCACTAAAGATTGAGATTCCATTCATTCAACCTCATCCTTTAAGATGAGAGAATCCTTAACCTGGGTCTCCTTTTCAGGAATAATCCCCAGTCCTAAGTCCTCCAAACTTGGGAATCCTCCTCAGGAGTAAACCCCAAATTCTTAAAATTCCCAAATCTGGGCATCCTCCTCAGGAGTAAGCCCCAATCCTTAATCCCTTAACCTGGGTCTCCTTTTCAGGAATAAGTCCCAGTCATAATCTTGGGCTTCCTTTTCTGGAGTAAGCCCCAAGTCCCCTAACCTGGGCCTCCTTTTCAGGAATAAGTCCCAGTCATAATTATGGGCTTCCTTTTCAGGAGTAAGCCCCAAGTCCCCTAACCTGGGCCTCCTTTTCAGGAATAAGTCACAGTCATAATTATGGGCATCCTCTTTAGGAATAATCCCCAAGTCCCTTAATTTTTGGGCATCCTTCTTAGGCGTAAGCCCCAGATACTCTAATTTGGGCTTCCTTTTTAGGAATAAGTCCCAGTCATAAATCCCTTAACCTGGGCCTCCTTTTCAAGAGTATGTCCCAGTCATAAATCTTGGGTTTCCTTTTCAGGAATAAGCCCCAAGTCCCTTAAATTCTCTTTAACCAGTTCTAATTTACGTTTGATCTGGTATTCCTTCTCAGGAGTAAATCCCAGTTATCAATCCTCTCCTGATTTGGGTTTCCTTTTCAGGAATAAGTCCCAAGTTAGAGTATTCAAATCTCCATGAAGCACATATACCTTTATGGACCATGTTCCTGGATTTTCTCCCTAAATTAAATCCTAAACCTTCATCTATCTGGCCAGTCATACATACATAAGCCCCAAACCATTTCTTATGATTGCATCTTTCATGGAACAATTGTCTAATTTTTACCAATACTTCTTGTTTCTCACACCGAGCATGACTCACGTGAGCTTAGAGTGTAAAAGTAATTATGACATCCTTCTTTGAGCCATCAATCAGAAACGTCAAACTCCCTTATTCGAACTACGTGGGTTCTGATTCCTTTACCAAAAAAAAGGATACGTAGGTAGCCCATCTATGGGTTTGATCCCAACTTTGAAATAATTCATGTCCTTCTGAATGACAATAAACTTCAAGTGTCCCACTGAGTGGCTTTAAAACCAGCCTGGTCATCATAATGACCAAGAGACTTTTATATAAATATTTTGAAGGATACCATTGACCAAGAATCTCAAAATAAATATAGATGATTCTCTATTGATGAAGAACCTCGAATACATATAAAAGATTCTCTAAATTTCTTACATATTTAATCATTGATTCTTAAACTGAAGGAAATCTCATTTAATACTTGGTAATGTAATAAGGATTCACGAACATAACTTAAATCTATAAAGAGAGTCCCAGAATAGACAATAATTCCCCTCAAAAAGGTGTGATGAGTCCGACCTTCCATCCTCTCGACCAATGCAAATTCCTAAGCCTCATCATTCCACAAGCTAATGAGCACCTACCTTTGGAAAGTAGGTCCAAATGGATGTGGAATCATTGGATGTTTCCAGTTCTACGAACAAACCTGTTAGAAACTGATCGGAACGTTTGAATCTCCCATCCAGGAGGTCATCCCCAAATTCCGAAGGAAACAAAAAATGGTGAACCCGACGTGAATCCTTAACCAAGTTAAAATGATGTTTTACCTATTTGTTAAGCCCCTATTTAAAACTCAATAAGATGGATAACAAAAACAATCATTGACATATGTGCTCATCCAAAGGATGAAGTGGCTGAATTTTATCTTGATTACGTCTGTTATATCAAACAGGCACTCTTTTCCAAGATCTTCTATATTTCCATAATGGCTGCACTCAAATTCACATCTGTGAATACTGCCGCTGCAAATACCACTACTGCTATTCCTACTGGATCGTCATCCGCTCTTAGGATGACATCACCTACTCAGCGTCTTCAACGCTGGGTATCAAATGCACTGGTTAAGGAGTACCGTCAACACGGTACCATCCCAACTCTAGAGGATGCCTGACAGGCCCTCCAAGTGAACAACTCACACAGGTCGTCCGCACAACGACGACCATTGATCAAGAGGCAGGCGGTGCTGACTACCTTTTCCAACCATTTCGGGTCGTTATCCCCGGAACGCAATTTCCATTCGCTCCCTTACTCTGAGGAAGTGAATAAGCAGGTCCCTCAGGGCCGTAATTCAAAAAAATAGGAGTCCTTCCCGAGGGTTCCCATCAACAATCGCCGCCAGACTCGTGCGGCAGTGCGCCCTCAACATGATGAGGGTACCGACTCCAGGAATTCAGCTGAGGTTCCTCGAACCCGAGCAGGCAAGACGAACCTCCAGAGACGGAATCCAGTTAACAATGGGCAGGTTTTCATCCCTGCCATCTCCGGAAAAGTCCACCAACCTAACATGGTGGCGAACAACGAGCAGGCACACACAACTGTCCGTTTTAATTCCGCTATCCAACAGACTCGTCTGGCAGCATCACGCCAATCCCGCCAGGAAATTCCGGCGGAGTACTATATGCAGGAACATACACCTGCTTATACATCATCAATTAGTCAGCAGGCTCTCCTGACTACATATGATGGATCTCATCAAACACGTTTGGAGAAGTGTAATCAGTAGGAACATACACCTGCTAGTACTAATCAAGCCTACCAACAGTCTCTCTGGGTAGCGCACGGAGAAGTCAGTCGGAAAGCTCCGACGACAAACAGGAGGTAGACTCAACTCTCTGCCTCCACACTTGAGTACTGTCAGGATTCACTGACAGGAAAAGGAGGAAAAGAGCAGGCACATACACCTACTCCAAGCCAGGAATGGACGTATATCCCCGTTCCGGCGGCTGAAGTCACCAAACATATTTTATCAATGGTGAAAGAGTAGGCGCAAATTCCTGCTCATATTCTGCGTGCTTGCCAGGATATCATAACAGCTTCAGCATCATCTCAGGGACAGACACATAAATCTATCCCTACTAGTGGAGTGACACATCAACGATTCACTCCGGAATAGACACACACATCTGTTCCAGTCCAAGAGGGTTATGGGGCATACTCCCCCATATCATACGGACAACCAAGTCAGGCACATACACCTGATTTGAGTGGAGATCGTCAGCCTAAACTGACCATCTTTCCTGATCAGGCACATAAACCTGCTCAGAGTAACCACTTTCATCAACAAGTGGTTTCCAAAGCGAGTAAGAAGGAATCTAAGAAAAAGATCCGCCCAGCACAGTCAGGAGATCAAAAGCCAATCTGTAACAAGGTCTTGCTCGATGCTGGAGTTCTTGAAGCCCTCAGACATTTATTTGTTGGAATTCAAGATTCTACTCCCTCAGTTCCCAATAACGGGAACATTAATTCCGAAAGTCTTCAACAGACACTTCCTCATGAAGGCTTGCTTCATTCAAATTCGGTCAATCTTGAAGTTTTTTCTTCAGATGAGAGCCATAGGAACCCTATGTGTGGTCAGAAGACCAAGGAGCAAGAGATCTCATCTTTTGCTGTAACCCATTATGGTGGTCCTCTCCATGATGATTAATTTCGCTGCGAAAGTCCTCTCCGCAGTAGTGATTCACATTGCCTGGAAAATACTCTAGTGGACAATGTAGTGCCGAGAAAGCCCCCTTATCTTGAGTCACTTGCAAATTCAAAACCAGTCATGTCTGATGCTTTATCGCTAGAAAGTGAAATACTTTCTCAATCAGAAGATAGCCCAGGGTATAGGTCATTCTCCGAACCACCCCTAAGTCATGCATCTTCTTGTTTGATCAATTATCTCTCTACCAATCTTGTTGAATCCGATGAAGCAACAAGGAAACACCAACTCTGGTCAAAACAGGTAGAAGAATCTTCATTTAATGATAAAGAGGAAATACTGAACATGAGGAAAAAACTGGAAAAAAGTGAGGTACCAGTCATGTTTTGTCCTTTGGCTGACTCCCAGTATGATATTCCAAAGATGTTGACGGAAGATGGAGTCCATGATATTCATCTCAACATATGGAAAACACTTTGTCAATTGAAGAAGAAGGTATTATCTTATGATGAATATGAAAATCATCTTAAGATAATAGAAGGGCTACAAAGTCAGATTGATTTGGCATCTCTATCAGTCTCTCGGTATCCGAAGACTGAAAAGAAACAGAGAACCCTTCAACGTTCATGCCTTGGCGCACTAAGAAAATTGTGTCAGTTAATTTCCAATGCTCCATCTGGTGTTCATATCAGAGGATGGGGTGTTCACAGAGCACTACATTTCACAGTGCTTTCCAGTCAGAAAATCCCGCCGAAAATGGTCTCATGCAATGTTATTGCCCATGGCCAGCCACAGTCAATGGGCTTTGTTCATAATAAAAAGCTTTCTCAAGAACAGGCTTCAACTGCTTCCTCTCAAAATCAAGAATATAGAGAACAAGTTGTTGAATTTCTCCGACATCAAGCAGGAGAGAATATTGCACAAGCCTCTCATATGGAGCAAACACATCATCAAATGACAGAAGTTTCAGAAATCATCCAATGGTCTGTTGAACCAGGTGATAAAAGTGGATACAGGCTAATGCATCCATCTAATTTCCGAACTAAGATTCGCAAGATCAAGAGAACATTTAAGAAGGTCTCATACATAGCATGTCAAGAGCCACTCCAGCTTGTCAGACTGGGGACTCCTTTATCCCAACCCTCAGAGTCAACATATGGGATTCGAGGAGTTGAGTGGAAGCAGCAGGAACATCCCTAGTTCTCGAGACTGGGGACTCTTTCAAATCATCAATCCCCTTCTCAGAGAATATCGGTCTTTTCTCAATTGGGGAAGAATCCCCAAGAGGAACGAAGAGCCAAATTATTCAGAGATTCCCTCCAAGTTATAGCTCATCAAGATGTTCCTAAAAGATTAAATCTACAAAAGGCAATGCCTCATTAAAGAAATGAAAGAAGACAATATCACAGAAATGTTGATAGAAGGGATGCGATGCATTATACATCAATCAATGTCATCAATGCCGTTGTTGCTAATCCACCAGAGGAGACTCACTCAGGGGACTCAGATGAGGAGCGTCCTGCTCAAGAAAATGTATGCGCCGATACAAATGAAGAAGGTGTGCGTACATGAATTCAAAGGATTACTCAGAACCTAGGTAATCCACTTCCTTCTCTCCAAAAAGTATCCAACAAAGGGAGGGGAAAGAATCAGGTTACATATCCTTCCTCTGGAGAAGGTCAATAGCTCTCGTTAGAGAAAAGGTTTGCACAACAAGAGGAAGAAATGAAAGAATTAAGAAGGTTGAATGCAGAACTACTTCAGAGTAGTCTTCTTCTTAAGAATGCTGAAGTCCTATAGTCGAAGGAATTTGTTGCTGTTACTGAGATAGATCAAGAATATCTTCCTTTATCAGTACACCCTCAGAGGTCTAATCCTGTGGGTCAAGCGCAACAACGGTTGGCAGTACTACCATCAGTTGCAACACCAACCACCACGTTTGTCCATGCTCCATTCATTGCACCTACCCAAGACCAAATTCAACCTGATGTTTCTCAAAAGTTAATAACTACTATTGAGTCATTAACAGCTCGGTTAGAAACTATGGAAGGGAAACGGGCGCAAGTTCAACCAGAAAAGAATGTTTACCCCGAATGGGTAGATTCAATTTATCCTCCTTCTAGTTTTGGAAACCCTGTTTTCCCTACTTTCAATGGATCATGCGACCCTGAACAACATTTGACGCATTACGTGTCTTGTTGTGATCCTATGATGGGAACTCCAGAGTAGCAAGAAGCAGTGAAACTCAGATTCTTCGTGTGAACCTTGCAATGACCATCTTTTGCCTAGTATACAAGCTTGCAATCCCGGTCAATCATCAGATGGGAGAATCTTCGTCAAAAATTCCTTCTTCAGTTCAGCTAAACTTTGCCAAAAACGACAGTTTTCAATCTTACAAACTGCAAGCAAAGGGAGAATGAAAGAGTCTCTGATTTCATTGCTCACTGGAAGGGATTAATGTATTCCCTGAGTTTAGCACTCCCTCAGGAAGAGCTGTTGCCAATATGTGTGGCAAATTTGCATGACGAATTACGCACACCATTGATCCCTATGAAATACACAGGAGGGTTTCGAGACCTTACTTCAATCGCTCAGCAGATTGAAGATTCCCTTATACAGGCTAAGGTTAAATCTCGTGTAATTCCATCAGCTTTAGGAAGGAGAATGGGTAAAGAAGAAACTGCTACAATTATGCTTAAACAAGCGCCTGTACCTATTTCTACTTCAAAACCATCATCTTCTCGAAGGGATCCACCTCCTGAACGCCAACAACAAAGGCCGTTTCCTCCAATTGATCAAAAAGATCAATGATGAAAACAATTTTAGGATTTGAAGAGTAAAACATACTCCTTCTGAAATGAGCAAGTTCCATGTTACTTAATTTCAGCTCTGGAAAATAATTTGGTTCAATTACCAGTGCCCAAGAGGCTAAACAAGGAAGGAGATGAAGACCGTCCCAATTATTGTCTTGTTCATCAAATGTTTGGGCATCCCATCTAGGAGTGTTTTTTCTTTAAAGACCTCCTGCAAAAGATGGTCGACTTGGGACAAGTCAATTTGAAAGGTTCTTCGACTCAGGTAGCATGTGTTACTGCTACAGTTCCAGAGGAGGAAGGTGAATGGAAAGAATTTAAAAGCAGAAATGCACAGAAATATGATGATTGGATGGTCAGAAAGACAATCAATCAGACTCCTGCCATTTTGCGAACACAATTTAAAAAAACCAATTGTGTCTTCTGCAATGAATATTGCGGTAAAACCCTCTTCGTCAGAGGGAAAATCCTCAATGAAACGGTTTGATTCAAAGAAGAAAAAAGAATCAAAAGAAGATGAGTATGTGTCAAAGCCTAAATTGTATTTGACTCTGGTAGACTTTATGCCATATACTTCAAAACCACGGGCACCGCCCCTTCAAACGGAACAGCCTAAGCAGGCTAGTCAGGCAGAGTCTTTATTAGACAAAGAGTTAATCTTCGATTCTGTTAATATGATTCAATTAACAGATCCGTATTCCAGTCGTAATTTCAATTTTGAAGAGCCTGAATTCCCTGTATCAAATAAGGGAATCCGAGGAAGTTCCAGAGGTTCAGGTTACAGGGGAAGACGTGGATCTTTTTGAAGCCACTACTCCAATTCTACCCTTTCTAGCACTGTGTATGCAGCAGAAACTCGTGGTAGAGCCCTTCAGCGAGCTCAAAAAGAACAAGCAAGTTCTTCTGCCAATAGTCAACTCAGTCTTGGAACAGTTATTTTGGAAGACCTATTGAAAATTCCATCTTCTTTATCTCATCAAGTAAATGGATCTAATCGGTCTAATCTTCCAAAACCAAGGATGTTTCCAACTTCTATCCCAATACAAGATGCATCAGCTTCCAAAGCATCTGCTTCCAAAGTACCTGCTAAACCGCATATTCCTGTTGGAAAACGCAGACCTCTAGATCAAAAGTATGATATATTGAAACACTTGGCCCATGTACCATCCAAGTTATCAATTTTGGATGCTTTGAATCTATCAAAAGATCTTCGGGAAGCACTCATCAAAGCTTTGTCAAGTCCTCAGGAGTTTGAAGCTGAAATTGCTGCAGCTGAAGTCTATCACATAGAGAATAATCCTAAAGAATGCCATGCAGTGATATCTTTTACTGATAAATATGAAGATGATGTTGTGCATGGGCACATAAAATCTCTGTACTTATCTGGAAAAGTCGATGGTGTAGATATCCGAAGAGCATTCATTGACAATGGTTCAGGAGTCAACCTCATGCCCATCCATACACTTCGTCGATTGGGCCTCACGTAATCTGATTTATCTACTTATACCATGATGTTACAAGGATATGATAAAAATGAACAAGAACCACTGGGCGAAGTTACAGTCAGAACTCAGTTTGGAGATCTTGTATCCAATTAGGATTTCATGATTGTTGATCAAGACTCAGCTTTCAACGTCTTGCTTGGAAGACCCTGGCTACATCATCATCCAGCTATTCCTTCATCATACCATCAATGTCTCAAATACTATTTCAATGGTCATGTTGGGACATTGTATGGTGATAAGACCACATTCAAGACATGTGAGTCTCAATACATTGAGGCAAAATTTTATCACATGAAGGGAAGAGAAAAGTCTACAATGAAGGAAATTACCAAAGATAATGCTCCATATGGTTTGGAGAAAATTCCAATAAATCCATTTACACATGTGAGTACAGATTATGTGTTACTTATCAGTCAAATTGACAAAATAGGCCCAAATCAAAATACTCTTATGGAAAGATCCATAATTTCAATTACGGCAATTGAGCCAGAAAACATGGGAGAAATTGGTAACCTACCAAACAGTGATGAAAGCACAAGTGGTGACGTCTTCATTTCATCTACTGAAATCCAACAGGTCTATACTTCGCCAGTCAGGCCAGAAGAAGTTATAGCAACATCGGAGGTGAATAATGATGTCAATTCTCAATCCATCATATCCTCTTTATTTCCCAAAGAAGTCCCTTTATCATCAATAGGGTCGGAAATGGAAGCTTCTTCTTCAAAATGTGCAAATTTTGACATCTCTTCTGATCATGAAAATTTCGTTTTGTCATCTACTATGCAAGTAGAAACGGAATAAATAGCACATGATGAAGAGGAAGGGGAAGATCTTAGAGATGATCATCCATTATTTGAAGAGGGTATCTCTACCACTGTGGATGAACTCAGAGAAATACATCTGGGTACAGAGAAATATCCACACCCCACTTTAATTAGTGCAGACATGACCCTTGAAGAGAAAGAAATGTATACTTCTTTTCTAAAGAAAAATAAAGATATTTTCGCTTGGAACTATACAGAAATTCCTGGGCTTGATCCTGATATTGCTACTCATCATTTGGGTTTACCAAAAGAACATCGAGGGTTTAAGCAAGCCGCGAGAAGAACACACCCAACGTATGCTTCCAAAATTGAAGCTGAAGTGGATTAGCTGATCAAAGCTAACTTCGTCAGAGAAGTTCAGTATCCCAAGTGGTTGGCTAATATTGTCCCTCTAAAGAAGAAGAACAGACAAATTAGGGTTTTCATCGATTTCAGAGATCTTAATCGGTATTGTCCTAAAGATGATTTACCTGTTCCGATTACAGAACTCTTAATTGATGTGACGGCTGGCTATGAAGTACTTTCCTTCATGGATGGATATTCCAGATATAATTAGATCTGAATGGCCCCAGAAGATGAGGAATCTACAGCCTTCAGAGCCCTTCAAGGTGTGTTTTGTTACCAGGTGATGCCCTTTGGTTTAAAGAATGCAGGTGCAACATATCAACACACCATGCATCGTATCTTCAAACCTTTCATAGGGAAGTTTGTTGAATGCTATGTAGACGATTTGGTGGTTAAATCCAAACAACGTTCTAATCACTTGGCTGATTTGGAAGTCATATTCCACAAGCTTCGACAACATAATTTGAAGATGAGCCCCTTAAAATGTGCTTTTGGGGTAACCTCAGGAAAATTCCTCGGCTTTGTTATACGCCATCGTGGTATTGAAGTCGATCCTGAGAAGACCAAATCAATCCTTGGTATGTCACCTCCTCAGAATTTGAAAGAATTAAGAGGACTTCAAGGACACTTAGCCTATATTCGGCGTTTCATCGCCAATTTGGCAGGAAAAAGTTTACCCTTTACCAAATTATTGAAAAAAGGAGTCACTTACCAGTGGACTGAAGAATGTCAAGAAGCATTTGATGTTCTCAAGAAATACCTCTTGAGTTCACCGGTACTCATGCCACCTGTTGAAGGTAGACCACTTATCCTCTATGTGACAGCTCTAGAGCGATCATTGGGTACCTTTCTCGCTCAAAAGAATGATGCTAGGAATGAAAATAGCCTCTACTATCTCAGTAGAACTATACTTGAAGCAGAAATCCGGTATTCAAGTATTGAGAAGTGCTGCCTGGCATTAATCTTTGCAGTCCAGAAACTGAGACACTACCTGCAACATCACGAGGTCCAATTGGTATCTCGAAATAATCCTCTCAAATTCATCCTTAGTCGTCCAATGCTTACAGGACGTCTAGCAAGGTGGGAAGTTATTTTGCAGTAGTTCGACATTTAGTATGTATCTCAAAAGGCAATAAAGGGCCAAGCTCTGGCTGATTTCTTGGCTGAACATCCTTCAGTAGAAGACACATCTTTAGATATTGAACTCCCTGATGAGGAAGTTTTCTCTATTCAAGAGAGTCCTCAAACATGGGAAATTTATTTTGATGGTGCTTCCAGAAGTCCAACAGGGAAGAAAATGGAAAATCCTAAATTCAACAAAGTTGGTTTAGGAATTGTACTCATTTCTCCAGATAAGTCATTCTTACCTTATTCCTTTTTATTGTGGGAAGGTGGTACCAATAATGAAGCCGAATACCAAGATCTTATCACAGGCTTGGAGTTAGCGCTTCAAGCACAAGTGAATCACTTAAAGGTGAAAGGTGATTCAGACCTGGTAATCAAACAAGTCAATGGGGATTATGCCATCAGAAAAGAAGAGTTAATCTCTTTGTATGATTATGTCAGAAAGTTAATGGAGGAATTCCCTTCAGAACCGACATTTTATTATGTCCCAAGATCACAAAATGCTCAAGCTGATGCACTGGCTAATATAGCCACAGCTCTAGAAGATCCAAATCGGGATGAGACAACCATCAGTGTTTCCCACCGTTGTGCAATTTCACCTTATGTTCAATCCAGAACAGAGGAAATTAATGAAATTAGTCCCATTCCTGAACCATATGGTCATACTACAGGATGTATGTCACCTATCAGGGAATACCTTCAAAATGGAACACTTCCACCTGATAGAGCCGAGAAAGAACAAATCCGGCGATGTGTGGTCAATTTTACTCTTTATGATGGCCCAAACCACCTAGAGAAAATTCTCTACAAACGTTGTTTTGATGGAGTTCTCTTTAGATGCATTGATGGTGAAGAGACAATGGTTGTCATAAAAGAAGTACATGCAGGAGTCTGTGGTGCCCACCAGTCTAGACATAGATTGTCTGATCAAATTCGAAGGCTTAGATACTTTTGGCCTTCAATGATACAAGATTGTGTTGATTTCACAAAGAAGTGTCATTCATGTCAAGTACATGCCAACTTCATTCATCAACCTCCAGAGTTTCTTCACACAGCTAAATACTTACGGCCATTTGCCACATGGGGAATGGATGTGGTGGGACCTTACCCTTCAGCAACAACCAAGCAGTTTAAGTACATTCTTACTGCTACTGATTTATTTTCCAAATGGGCAGAGGTATTACCTCTCAAAGAAGTCAGTTATAAATGAATTGTTAGCTTCATCAACTCTAACATCATTACTAGATTTGGTGTCCCTCATACCATAATGACGAACAACGGCACCAACTTCTGTTCTTCTGAGGTGAAGAAATTGTATCAAGAATACAACATTAAATCCAACCATTCATCTCTGTATCATGCGGCAGCCAATGGCCAAATAGAAGCCTTTAACAAGACTCTTTCAAATATACTGCAAAAGATGGTGGATAAAGATAAGAGGTCATGGCCTGATAAACTCTTTCATGCTTTATGGGCTTATCGGACTACCACCCGCAATGCAACGCGGTCAACTCCATATTCGTTGGTATATGGAACAGAAGCAGTCTTTCCAATTGAAGTTCAATTTCCCTCACTCAGAGTAGCCATTTCTAATCAGTTATATACCGATGATCAATCCCAAAAGAGATTAAATGAATTGGAATGGTTAGATGAGAAAAGATTATGCACTTTGCACCACTTGGAAATCTATCAGAATCGAATAGCACGAGCGTTTAACAAAAAATTTCGTCTTCGTTCATTCATTCATGGAGAATTGGTATTACTTCTCAGATCTCCAATGATACCAGGAAAGAAACCTCCCAAGCTTGATCCAAAATGGGAGGGACCTTATTCAATACATAGGGTCTACTCCAATGGAGCTTATTCATTAATCTCGATGGATGGAGAACTCATTACTACTCCAACTAATGCCAGATTTTTGAAGAAATATTTTGTATAAAATACAAAGTATTCATTTTATGTCCCCGCAACATGACACTAAATTGTGCTGCACCAGTTCGTCCTTGATATATGATGTTAAACTATACAGCAACGGTCTAAGCATATGACCCTAAACTATTTTCACATACGTCCAACATGAATTAAACTGTGTCACCTTTATGTCCCCGCAACATGACACTAAACTGTGCAGCACCAGTTTGTCCTTGATATATGACGTTAAACTATACAGCAATGGTCCTGTATGACCGTAAACTGCAAATTCGTCCCACACGACGTTAAAATGTGAAAAAGTTCCCTAAATGGTCCAGTATGACCTTAAACTACATCATCAATGGTCTATGCATATGACCCTAAAATATTTGCAAGTCCCTTACGTCCAGCAAGACGTTAAACTGTGACGTCCTAACTACATGATGCTAAACTGTATAAAAGTCCCTTACGTCCGGAAAGACGTTAAACTATATAATCATAAAAGGACCTGTATGACCTAAAACTACACCACCGTCCAGCATGACATTAAACTACACCATCCACAGTCCATGCATATGACCTTAAACTATTCGCACTTTCATCCAACATGACGTTAAACTGTGGAAAAAAAATCCCCAATGCGTCCAACATGAAGTAAATGGTGTGTTATTTTGTCCTTATTGCATGACATTAAACTGCACAGTCCCCCTTTCGTCCAACATGACATTAAACTCTATTGTCCCCATCGTCCTAACTACATGACGCTAAACTGTACAGAAAATTCATGATACGTCCTACATGACATTAAACTGTATTTTGTCCCTGCTACATGACACTAAACTGCGCAACACCAATAGTCCTAACTGCAAGACCTTAAACTGCATAGTCCCTTTATATGTCCTACATGACATTAAACTATCCATCATTAAGGTTGTTGTTACCTCATGTTTCTCACACCGAGTATGACTCACGTGAGCTTATAGAAAACCTCAACCGTAACACTCTCTTTGGGCCGCTAACCATGTATAAGTCCCAACAACAATTTTTTATTAGATCGTTGTCCCAAAGAACAACTTGATCATTAATTCATTCTTTAATTGAACTACACGGACTTTGATCCTTGCCCTCCAGGATGGGTATGGAGGCAACCTCCCAGGGTTCAAGCCCAAAAACAATCTCTTCACATAGGTTCACCGCCATCTCATATGATGTTGATTCGTGAAACCGCCCCTAGAATCAATATCATTACATTGATTCACTTTCGTCCTTGTTATATGACGTTAAACTATGCAACACTTTTGTCCAGTATGACAATAAACTACAATACTCTTTGATTTCCTCATTTGAGAGAGAACTATTATTGACATTGATATTTCAATCATGTTTCATTTCAAAAGACTACATGCATACATGGTAATACCTAAACTTTTTATCTTAGGTTAAACCATCATTGCACTAAAGTCCCCTTTCACCTTTCACATGTACGAACCGAATTTGTACAAAGGGTAGTTCTAGAACTATGTGGGCTTGATTCCCATCCTTATGGGATACGTAGGAACGTTCGAGTATCCCTAGAATCCAGCCCCAAGTCTTTTGGGCTTAACCCCAAATTTCACTTTCATCCCCTTGGCTGAAAAGTCCTCATGAAAACACACACTGTGTATTCATTATTATGGTCCGAACTCTATGACCCTAAACTAGGATCTCTCATACTTTTCGTCCTGCATGACGTTAAACTGCATTTCAAGAACTACGTATGGATTGATTCCCATTCTTATGAGATACGTAGTGAAGTCCAAAATTTCAATTCAGGACCCAGCCACAACATGATTATGGTTATAATTGACCTATGTATCTCTATATACATTGGACAATACCCATCTTTATGTGTTATAATACTAACCTTAAATATTTTCAGATCTTCATAACCCTTTTCATGACTTTTAGTCACAAAAATGTCAAACTTCTGAGAATTCTTTTTCCTGACTATGTAGTATGTTCCCATAGGTGGCCTTGCATAAACAGTCCACATAATAGACTTGTTAGCCAAAAGATACTATTTATTTGACTATGCAGCCAATGCCCTTAGGTGGCCCTGCATAATTCAACCCCCTAACGGGTTTGTCAGATAGTGGTAACTTCATTCTTGGGAAGAATGCCTCTTTTGTCCTTATTTGTCTTAAACAACAGTATGTAGGGATCTGCAAAAAATAGCCATCCTTAACATATTTGTCCCATATCCTTTTTCATGATCTGAAAGTATTTAAGTCTATAGTTTATTTTTCTTCCCTACGTTTGGGTCAGACCTTTTTAGGATTGATATTCATCCAGTTCTTCGATAATCTTGTCTGGAAATATCGTCTCCATATTCAAGTACCTCTTTCCCTACAGAAAACTCTATACTTTAGAAAATTTCAATCTAGATAAACTTTCACTAGATTTTAGCACTAGGAAAGTAAATTTCTGAGAGTTCTTTTTTCCTGACTATGCAGCACGTGCCCATAGGTGGCCTTGCATAAAAAATCTATATAACAGACTTGTTAGCCAAAAGATACTATTTTATTTAACTAGGGAGCCAATGCCCTTAGGTGGCCCTGCATAATTCAACCCCCTAACGGGTTTGTTAAATAATGGTAACTTCATTCTTGGAAACTACTTCTTCTAATGCCTTTTAGCTCTTTTTCATATCATTCCTCAAATTCAAATATTCTTAAGTCATAGCTTACATATTTTCCATCATACTTGAGTATGGTAATATGTTTTCAGATAAATTTTCAATAAATTGAATCAATTTTAATCCATTTTGGTCAAAGCTATTTCGGCCTTAAACATTAGTCCCTTTATGTCCGGCATGCATGACTTTAAACTGCCAGATTTCTTGTTTTTTTTTCACCTCTGAGTCAAATCCTCTTTTCTTTCGGATCCAACTCTGAGGGGGGACTTTTTTTGACGCTCCATTCCGTCACAGAGTCTAACGACTGAAAAAAGGGAAATACCTTAGTCCAAAGTGATTAATCCTTTTAAGAAACATTAAAAATCGACAAAGGGATGAACAAGAAGAACATTTCCCATAGGTCGCGCAAGTTCCCTCATGGTCGCGCAAGTACACTTGCACGCCGCCTAGTGGTCGTGCAAGTCTACTTGCACGACGCCTTATGGTCGTGCAAGTGACTTGCGCGACCTAAGTGATAACCGCCCAGTAACCGCCCAGGGTCTTCTCCTGCCTATAAATAGACTATGTGGGCCCCCCATTCGAGAGGATCTTTTTCTAGAAACTCGGATTGAAGCTCCCAACGCCCAAGTCTCTTCTCAAAGCTTCCGGAACACTTCTAAGGTAATTTATTACCTAGAAAGGAAGATCTAAAGAGAGGGAGGAATGCCTAAGTGTTGAAACTAATCAACACTTGTGCGCCGCATTACTCCTTCGATAGAACTTGCGCGTCCCTTTTCTGGAAGAACCTCAAGAGAATTCTAAAGGCTTTAATAAAGAGTCGCTCAAGTATTTCAATGCTGGTTGACCATCGCGCAAGTACACCAGGTGTCGCGCAGGTATACCTGCGCAACCAATACTTGCGCGCCTTCCAAGACTTGTGCGCCCCTTCCTTTTTTGGGTGCCTTTCTTGCCCATTTCACCCCTCTTAAGCCATTTTACTTCCTTTTCAAGATTCAGTGTTCAAGACACTCTTCAAAGCCATTTATGGCATGATTTCTTGATTTGACTTTTTTATCTGAAAGGAATTCTGTGGAATATCTCTCAAAACCTAGTGATTTAAATATCCTTATGTCACTAAAGATTGAGATTCCATTCATTCCACCTCGTCCTTTAAGATGAGAGAATCCTTAACCTGGGTCTCCTTTTCAGGAATAATCCCCAGTCCTAAGTCCTCCAAACCTGGGCATCCTCCTCAGGAGTAAGCCCTGAATTCTTAAAATTCCCAAATCTGGGCATCCTCCTCAGGAGTAGGCCCCAAAACTTAATCCCTTAACCTGGGTCTCCTTTTCAAGAATAAGTCCCAGTCATAATCATGGGCTTCCTTTTCAAGAGTAAGCCCCAAGTCCCCTAACTTGGGCCTCCTTTTCAGGAATAAGTCCCAGTCATAATTATGGGCTTCCTTTTAATGAGTAAGCCCCAAGTCCCCTAACCTGGGCCTCCTTTTCAGGAATAAGTCCCAGTCATAATTATGGGCATCCTCTTTAGGAATAAGCCCCAAGCCCCTTAATTTTTGGGCATCCTTCTTAGGAGTAAGCCCCAGATCCTCTAATTTGGGCTTCCTTTTCATGAATAAGTCCCAGTCATAAATCCCTTAACCTGGGCCTCCTTTTGAAGAGTAAGTCCCAGTCATAAATCTTGGGCTTCCTTTTCAGGAATAAGCCCCAAGTCCCTTAAATTCTCTTTAACCAGTTTTAATTTATGTTTGATCTGGGATTCCTTCTCAAGAGTAAAACCCAATTATCAATCCTCTCATAATTTGGATTTCCTTTTCAGGAATAAGTCCCAAGTTAGAGTATTCAAATCTCTATGAAGCACATATACCTTTATGGACCCTGTTCCTGGATTTTCTCCCTAAAGTAATTCCTAAACCTTCATCTATCTGGGCAGTCATACATACATAAGCCCCAAACCATTTCTTATGATTGCATCTTTCATGGCACAATTGTCTAATTTTTACCAATACCTCTTGTTTCTCAGACCGAGCATGACTCATGTGAGCTTAGAGTGTAAAAGTAATTATGACATCCTTCTTTGAGCCATCAATCATAAACGTCATACTCCCTTATTCGAACTACGTGGGTTATGATTCCTTTTCCAAAACAAAGGATACATAGGTAGCCCATCTATGGGTTCGATCCCAACTTTGAAATAATTCAGGTCCTTCTGAATGACAATCAACTTCAAGTGTCCCACTTTGTGGCTTTAAAACCAGCCTGGTCATCATAATGACCAGGAGACTTTTATATAAATATTTTGAAGGATACCATTGACCAAGAATCTCTAAATAAATATAGATGATTATCTATTGATGTAGAACCTCGAATACATATAAAAGATTCTCTAAATTTCTTACATATTTAATCATTGATTGTTAAACTGAAGGAAAGATCATTTTATACTTGGTAATGTAATAAGGGTTCACGAACATAACTTAAATCTATAAAGAGAGTCCCAGAATAGACAATAATTCCCCTCAGAAAGGTGTGATGAGTCCGACATCCCATCCTCTCGACCAATGCAAATTCCTAAGCCTCATCAGTCCACAAGCTAATGAGCGCCTACCTTTGGAAAGTAGGTCCAAATGGATGTGGAATCATTGGATGTTTCGGGTTATACGAACAAACCCATTAGAAACCGATCAGAGCGTTTGAATCTCCCATCCAGGAGGTCATCCCCGAATTCTGAGGGAAACAATTGGTAACTATTATTATAAAAAAAACTCAACAAACACCAAATGTCTATCCCAAGAACTGCCAAAGTCCAAAACAAATTCACGAAGCTTGTCCTTTACAGCATGTTTCACCCATTCTATCTGACCTTCTGTTTGAGGATGGTATGTCATGCTCATTTTAATCTAATACCGCAAGGACTTCTGAAGGCCTTCCAAAAACTGGGAAGTGAAACCAAAATCTCTATCTGAGAAAAATACTGATGGCATGTGAGTGTGTCTCACCACCTCATGATTATACAAATGGCCCAACTCATCCACTTTAGATGTATCTTTTATCTGAATGAAGTAGTATGATTTGGTAAAAAGATCAATCACAACCCAAATGGAAGTGTTACCCTAAGGAGTATGAGGTAATCCATCAATGAAGCCCATGGTTAACACATCCCACTTCTAGGTAGAAATGGGTAATGGATGGAGCAAACTAGAGGGTCTATGATTCTCAGCATTCACCTATTGTCATGTGTAGCATCTCAACACAAAATCTACTATGTCAGGTCACATACTTATCCCCCAGAAGTGTTGTCTCACATAACAATACATCTTGGTAGAACCCGGATGGATAACCCATTGATATTGGTGGCTATCCTGCATCTCCACCTTCTAATAGGAAGATGGAACTTCTGAATGGCCCTTGGAGCAAAAGATTCCCTATAAGGATGATGACCAATTAGTGGATGTCTCCCCACAATGAAGAAATTTCCTCGACTGTTGAAAAATCTCATCACAAGGATGATCCTGATGAATCAACTCCAACAGAGACAGAGTCTATTGGAATCTATCCAAGAATGGACCTCCACTATGCTCCCTAGTCTCCACATGCTTCTGAGCAAATTTTCCCATAAAATCCCACTCGTCGCTAAACTTCCTCAAAGCATTATCTAGAACACTTCTGCTCAAGGAGTCAGCCACCACATTACCCATTCCTGGGGTATATACAATTTCGAAGTCGAACCCCTACAAGTTCATGATCCAATGATGCTTCCTCAAGTTGAGGTCATTCAACAAGAAGATATAGGCCAAGAACTTGTGATTAGAGTGTACAACAAAATTCTCTCCAAAGAGGTTATGACACCATGTCTTTAAAGCATGCATCACTACTGGCAATTCCAATTCCTAGGTTAGGTAATTATTTTTTTGGGGTCGTTGTTGGTGAGAGCTATATGCCACTGCGTGATCATCCTGCATAAGCACACACCCAAGACCCATACCTGAAGCGTCACAATAGACCACATAACACTTTTTTACCTCATGAAAAATCAACATAGGGGCGATAGACAACCACCGCATCAGCTCCTCGAATGATGCCTAATATTCTGGGGCCCATAAAAACATCACTCCTTTCTGGGTGAGCGCAGTCATTGATTAAGAAATATGAGTGAAATCCCAAATGAATCACCTCTAATAAGTAGACGGGCCAAGGAAACACCGAATCTCAAATACATTTTTTGGTTTCTCCCATGATATGACCGCACTAATCTTCTCAGGGTCCACTGAAACCCCCATCTCCGAGATCAAATGCAAAAAAAAATTCACCTCCCTTATCCTAAAGGTGAACTTTGACAACTTTTCATAGATGTGGTGATCCTATAGGGTTACCAAAACGATCCTTAAGTGATGTTCACATTCCTACTTAGAGCCAGAGTATACTAGAATGTCACCAAAAACACCAAAATGAAGTAATTTAGATACTAATGGAAAACACAATTCATGAGTTCCATAAAGACATATGAAACATTAGTCAATCCTAAGGGAATGACCAAATACTAAAGGTGGTCATTCCAGTTTATGAAGGCTGTCTTCAGAATATCTGACTCATTCACCTTGAGTTGATGGTATCCCAAATGAAAGTATATTCTTGAGAACAAAATTTAACCCTACAGCTGATTTAACAAGTCATATATTCTGGGAAAATGGTATTTGTTCTTAATTTTTACCTTATTCAACTTTCTATAGTCAATGAACAACCGGAGGGACCCATCAACCTTTTTTGTGAAAAACAGAGGAGCGGCCCAAGGGGAGACACTCGGGTGAATGAATCGTTCGATTCTAAGTCTTCCAATAGTATATTTAATTCCATTAACTCAGAGGGGGACATGCGATAATGGGGAAGAAATATTGTCTATATTTCTGATGGTAGATCAATCGAAAACTCCACATCCCACTCTGGGGGAAATCCTGAAAAATCATCCGAGAATACCTCTAAAAATTCATTCAATACATGAGGTTGTGCGACTTCAGAGGAAATATAATCATCTTCTATTGTGAGTGATGAAAATTACATGATAAGACTTCCTAACTCTAGGATTGGAGGTCCAGCATGACCCGACTGAGGATCCCATTCTCCCCGAGAAGCCTGACAATTCCCATCAGGTGTTTTGAAAATCAGTTGCTTCCGGTAGCAATAAATGTTCACTTTGAAGTGTACTAACCAATATGTGCGAATTATTATGTCAAATAGATCCATATCTAGGACCAAGAGGTCCCACTCCATCTCAACCCCTGACACGGAAAGCACACATGAGGGGCACCTAAGACCCTCCTTCTTCTTCTTTCCCAGCAGTGTCACCAACTCCATCAATAAAAACAACAACTCAGTTGGTAAATTTAGCTTGTCCATACAATGGGAAGAAATGAATTAAAAATAGGAACTTGTATCCAAAAGGGCAGCAACTATAGATGATGAGATCAAAATGATACCTTGTACAGTTGACGGTCCTTCTTCTAATTTGGCTGGTGCCTAATCCACTGCATGGAGATGTCCGGAGTATACCAGAGGATGATGTCTAGTATGTAGTTGTGACCTGAAATAGATCTTCTCAAAAGATGACCCATCCATACCACCATGACCAAAAAATCAAGATCCCCTAGTCTTCGACGGCTGGGACTATACTGGGACTTCTCGTGGAGCCACTAACCTTGCCCCACTCAGAAGTGAATGTGCCACCACGCAGAAGCACTCTAAATTACCCATGAATCCACATTGGTAACAAGGCATTAGAGGAAGTCGGAATACATGTTGGATGGGCCCCATCATCCCACACTTGTAGCACACGACCGATCTCACATCTAAAGTCGAAGACAAAAACTTCCTAGAAGAGTGGCCTGAACTGCCACCGCCATTCTAAAACAATTCTTCTGGCTTCCTTTTCTTCTTAGACAAGCATTCATTTACCACTACTAATACTGAACTAGGGGAAACAGCCATTTCCTTCCTATAAATCTCCACCATAAATGCCCAGTCAACGACCCTAACATAGGTCCTCAGCTAGAACAAGAAAACATGAGAGTATATCTCTGGTCACATGGAATTCTTGAACCTCTGGGCTTTCAATTGTTCATTCGAGATGACTTCAGGGACATACAGAATCAACTCAGTGGAACAGTTGGCATACTCCATCACAAAAATATTCCCCTGAACAAGGTCCATTATCACTCTACACATTTCATATACCAAGACCATAGGGCAGTATTGTTCATTGAAGACGAACTTGAAAGTCCCTAGGGCATCTGCTCATTATTCCCAGTCTGAAGCAATGACTCCCACCACTTATGGCTAATACCCTCCAACATAAAAGAGGAAAATTCACCTTTATCTCCTCAGGTGTTTCTAGGAACTCAAACATACGCTCTATCTTCTCGAGCCATTCCTCTGCCTCTTCGGGTTCTGAGTTTCCACGAAAGGTAAGAGGCTTGTTTTTCAAAAACTCATGTGCTTTATCTTTTTTAGAACATGTCTCCTCTATCCTAACATGAATTGGAGTAGGATCCAATCCTAGTCTCAAATCATGGACATCTCAGACCATAGAAATTGTATACACATGGAATGACATACCAAATTAATGAAAACCCTTGAATCCTTTGTGAAAAAATAATATCACACGACCGTCACACCTCAAGGAAGGTAGATTGATCCTAAAATCATAATATTGGACCAGGAAAAACCAAAGTTAAACCCCAGGTTCGAAAACCTAGTTTCTGAACATTACTAACCTCAAGGATAAGGGAAGAAACCCTAAGCAAATTCAATGAAACTCTAAGAAAAATTAAAGAAGAATGAAGGAGACCCACTTACATAAGGTATCTTGAAAAAATCTCCCCAAATACATTAGTAGATGAATTTTCAAACAGAAAAATATTCAATATACATTCAAAAAATTATGAGAAGATAATATAGGAACTGGAATTAGGGGAACAGTTATAAATGAAGGAGTTATGAAGGGAAAGAAGTTGCCTCTTCAAATCTGGACGATTTGAGAACCCTGATGAAGGTCTTCCATAATTTTTAATGCACATGAGCTCAAAAGAGGGGGGAAAGGTAATGGGGACATGACTAAGTATGTTATATTCTAGTGGGTGGTGTAATTACTAAAAAAGAGTAAACAATGAATATGTTATTAAATAAACAAAATTCATTATTAAAACAGGAAATGGGATTCTTGGTTGGACCAATCTCTTAAATAAAAATCCAACTCCAACATGATTATAGATTTATAAATAGTCCGAATTAATATGGTAGTGTTAATATGTAAGGGAAGGAAAAGTAGGAATTATAATGGATGAAAAATGATGAAAAATTAATGAGTTAAAAAGGAAATAAAATTTATTTTTAAATCTCCAATTGGGATCACGGTATGGCCAAAAAAATAAAAACTCACCCATTCCTAGAACAATGATTGGGAAACCCCCCCAAACAATGTAATAATGGAAATTAAATTAATAACCCCATTAAAATATGTCATGGATGTGACATGTACTCCAACTCATGTCTGTGTATCCTCTATGTTACATGTCAATCCATCAAGGTGACACTACGGGAAAAATGAGCAATTGCGACGGGTTATTTGCGACGGGATTTATTCCCGTCGCAAATAGTCATGTTAAAAACTTATTTGCGACGGGGGTATTTCCCCGTCGCAAATAAGGAGGCTTTTGCGACGGGATTGCTTTCCCCGTCGCAAATAGTTTTCCCGCGATGCGCGCCAAATCGCGGGAAACTTATTTGCGACGGGGAAATATTCCCGTCGCAAATAACCGGCGGCGGTAAAAGGTATTTGCGACGGGAATATTCCCCCGTCGCAAATACTATGTCGGCAGGGATTATTTGCGACGGGACCCGTCGCAAATAACTATTTACCGGTTGACCGTAATAAATGTTGGCTAAGGTATTTGCGACGGGTACCGTCGCAAATAATACTATTTGCGACGGGAATCCCGTCGCAAATGGGCCCGTCGCAAATAATCTGACCTATAAATACCCCCATCTGTTTTTTTCATTTCATTCTCATTCCTTATCTTCTCTCTCTCTCAGAATTATATTTCTAGAGTTGAGTTTTTCTCCAGTTTAAGTTTTTTCTCCGGAGCTGATATTAAAGTTTTGAAGAACGATCAGAACAGATCAATTTTCAAGGTATTTATCTTCATTTTAATTTTTTATTTATTTTTAATTTCTTATTAGTTTCTATTATTATTAATTAGTTGTAATTTAATTATGTTCACATTGTTTTATTATTTAATAAATTTAAATTATAAGTATTGTTTATATGGTAATTAGGAATAATTAGTAATAATTTTTAGTAATTAAGAATAAATATTAATAACTAGTAATAAATACCAATAATTAAGAATAAGAACATTATTACATTATTAGTTTATTTTATTATTAATATTAAAATAATATAATTTTTTATATATATACAGTTCTTTTTTCATCTGTGTGTTTGCTGTCTTCACATGTATTATTTGTATGTGGAGATAGAAAACGCACAGATGAAAAAAAAACTGTATATAAATTAGAAAATTATATTATTTTAATATTAATAATAAAATATATTAATAATGTTATTATTTGTAATTATTGGTAATTATTTCTAATTATTGATAATTATTCATTTAATTACTAATAATTATCAATAATTAAGAATAATTAGTAATAATTACCAATAATTAACAATAATTAGTATTAATTACCTATAATTAGTATTAATTACCAATAATTAGTATTAATTACCAATAATTAGTATTAATTACCAATAATTCGTAATAATTAGGAATAATTAACAATAATTAGTAATAATTAGGAATAATTAACAATAATTACGAATAATTAACAATAATTAGTAATAATTAGTAATAATTAGGAATAATTAGGAATAATTAGTAATAATTAGGAATAATTAGGAATAATTAGTATTAATTAGGAATAATTACCAATAATTAGGAATAATTAGGAATAATTAGTATTAATTACAAATAATTAGTATTAATTAGGAATAATTAGTATTAATTAGGAATAATTAGTATTAATTACAAATAATTAGTATTAATTACAAATAATTAGTATTAATTACCAATAATTAGTCTTAATTACCAATAATTAGTATTAATTACCAATAATTCGTAATAATTAGTATTAATTACCAATAATTCGTAATAATTAGGAATAATTAACAATAATTAGTAATAATTAGGAATAATTAACAATAATTAGGAATAATTAGTAATAATTAGGAATAATTAGGAATAATTAGTAATAATTAGGAATAATTAGGAATAATTAGGAATAATTAGGAATAATTAGTATTAATTAGGAATAATTAGTATTAATTACCAATAATTAGTATTAATTAGGAATAATTAGTATTAATTACAAATAATTAGTATTAATTACAAATAATTAGTATTAATTACCAATAATTAGTCTTAATTACCAATAATTAGTATTAATTACCAATAATTAGTATTAATTACCAATAATTAGTATTAATTACCAATAATTAGTATTAATTACCAATAATTAGAATTAATTAGGAATAATTAACAATAATTAGTAATAATTAGGAATAATTAACAATAATTAGTAATAATTAGGAATAATTAGTATTAATTAGGAATAATTAGTAATAATTACCAATAATTAGTATTAATTAGGAATAATTAGTATTAATTAGGAATAATTAGTATTAATTACCAATAATTAGTATTAATTACCAATAATTAGTATTAATTACCAATAATTAGTATTAATTACCAATAATTAGTAATAATTAGGAATAATTAATAATAATTAGTAATAATTAGGAATAATTAACAATAATTAGTAATAATTAGGAATAATTAACAATAAGTAGGAATAATTACGAATAATTAGTATTAATTAGGAATAATTAGTAATAATTACCAATAATTAGGAATAATTAGGAATAATTAGTATTAATTACCAATAATTAGTATTAATTACCAATAATTAGTATTAATTACCAATAATTAGTATTAATTACCAATAATTAGTATTAATTACCAATAATTAGTATTAATTAGGAATAATTAACGATAATTAGTAATAATTAGGAATAATTAACAATAATTAGTAATAATTAGGAATAATTAGTATTAATTAGTAATAATTAGTATTAATTAGGAATAATTAGTATTAATTAGGAATAATTAGTATTAATTAGGAATAATTAGTATTAATTACCAATAATTAGTATTAATTACCAATAATTAGTATTAATTAGGAATAATTAACAATAATTAGTAATAATTAGGAATAATTAACAATAATTAGTAATAATTAGGAATAATTAACAATAATTAGTAATAATTAGTATTAATTAGGAATAATTAGTAATAATTACCAATAATTAGTATTAATTAGTAATAATTAGTAATAATTACCAATAATTAGTATTAATTACCAATAATTAGTATTAATTACCAATAATTAGTATTAATTACCAATAATTAGTAATAATTAGGAATAATTAACAATAATTAGTAATAATTAGGAATAATTAACAATAATTAGTAATAATTAGGAATAATTAACAATAATTAGGAATAATTAGTATTAATTAGGAATAATTAGTATTAATTACGAATAATTAGTAATAATTACCAATAATTAGTAATAATTACCTATAATTAGTAATAATTACCAATAATTAGTATTAATTACCAATAATTAGCATTAATTACCAATAATTAGCAATAATTACCAATAATTAGCAATAATTACCAATAATTAGCAATAATTACCAATAATTAGTATTAATTACCAATAATTATTAATAATTACGAATAATTAGAAATAATTAGAAATAATTACCAATAATTAGCAATAATTAGAAATAATTAGAAATAATTAGCAATAATTAGAAATAATTAGCAATAATTAGAAATAATTAGCAATAATTAGAAATAATTAGCAATAATTAGTAATAATTAGCAATAATTAGGAATAATTAGTAATAATTAGGAATAATTAGGAATAAGTAGGATTAATTAGGATTAATTAGGAATAATTAGGATTAATTAGGAATAATTAGTAATAATTGCCAATAATGACCAATAATTGCCAATAATTAGGAATAATTGCAAATAATTAGGAATAATTGCAAATAATTAGGAATAATTAGGAATAATCAGGAATACTCAGGAATACTCACGAATACTCACGAATACTCACGAATAATCACGAATACTCACGAATAATCACGAATACTCACGAATACTCACGAATAATCAGGAATACTCAGGAATACTCAGGAATACTCAAGAACACTTAGCAAAAAAAATTATATTATCAATATTTATGAAAAAAATATTAATATTATTAAAATAATAAAAATTTATAAAATATTAAAATTATCGATATTTACAACAGATTTTGCTCTATTCTTAACATGTTCAAATCTTAAAGGGTCGCTAATTGTCAGGTCATGCGCAATAAAAAGTTTCTGTCAGCCATGTCCAATGTAAACTCTATAATTGTCCTTGCATGGTCGATCACTTCAAAAGTAATGTTGCAATCAGACAAACCAAGTCATTCCCTTCTTATCTATAAGAATCATCTCACATGAACCTTTACATAGACCATTCTTCCTTGAAAATTTAAGGGAAAAATAATGATATCCCCTCAAATTTTTAAGGAAGAATGATCTATGTAAAGGTTCATGTGAGATAATTCTTATAGTTAAGAAGGGAATGACTTGGTTTGTCTGATTGCAACATTACTTGCGAAGTGATCAACCATGCAAGGACAATTATAGAGTTTACATTAGACATGGCTGACACAAACTTTTTATTGCGCATGACCTGACAATTGACGACCCTTTAAGATTTGAACATGTTAATAATAGAACAAAGTTTGTTCTGAATATTGATAATTTTAATATTTTTTAATTTTTTTTATTATTTTAATAATATTAATATTGTTTTTTCGTAAATATTGATAATATTTTTTTTATTACTAATAATTAGTAAACGAAATCTGCTTGGATAATGAAGGGAAAATTTATAACCATCTCCACAACGATGATTATCAAATTTCCTTTCATTATTCAAGCAGTTTTTCTTTTGCTAAGTATTGCTAAATTAGTAATAAATAGTAATAATTAGCAATAAATTGTAATAATTAGTAATAAATTGTAATAATTAGTAATCCTTGCTTGAGTGTTTTTTCTAACAAATTATTCAAAACCAGTAATGCTTTTATATTTTATAGAAAAATATGGAACAGCGAGGTCGTCAACAGTCATTATTAGATGACCGCATATGGATAAATCAACGTAGAAATCCAAATGGTTCTGGTTTAAATCCAGTATATATAGAGGGTGTGGAGATTTTTTTATCATTTGCGGCATCAAATTCAGAATTTGTTTCAGAAGGAAAGATAAAATGCCCTTGCAGAAAATGTGCATTGAGAACGTTTGACACGTTTGACAAAGTGGGGGAACATCTCTTGCGTTTTGGTTTTCAAGCAGATTATGTTTTTTGGTATCAACACGGTGAACGCAGTTCCAGAGCAGATGATACCAACTTGATTCCGGATCCATCCCAGTTTCAAGATTTAGTACATGATGTTGCAGGTTCATCTGTTCAACATACAGAAACTCCGGCTGATATAGCTTCAAATCCTGAGTTGGGACCGTCTGAATTTTATGAGTTGTTGAAGTCTGCTGAGGATGCATTATATCCTGGCTGCAAGATGAGGCATGGGAGGTGGCCATGCGTGATCGCCATCCACGAGGCATGGGAGGTGGCCATGCGTGATCGCCTTCGTCAGTTTTTGCACAATTTAAGAAAAGCTGCGATGAAGAAAGCAGGAGTGTCAGATTTTGAGGAGTCATGTAGAGCACACCGACCAGAGTACATTTCATCCCATGTATGGGATGGATTATGTGTGCACTGGTTGAGTGGTGCCTTTCAGAGGAGATCATCGGTGGGGAGGCAGAATCGGGGGAGGCAGGAGGTGACTCATCGAGCTGGGAGTCGTTCTTTCAGTACTCATAGACAGCATCTGGTACGTACATTATTTATAAATATTTTATATAACTATAAATATTAACAGTTTATTTTTTATTCTTATAGGCTGTCGAGCACCCCGATATTACAGAGTACGACGTATATCGGATGATGTATAGTGATCCTGCTACTGGGGAGCTCAGAGGTGATCGTCAGCATCACATCGTGGTCAGTATTATTTGTTTTCAAGTTTAAAAATTAACTGCATATAATATATTCACAATTTTAATTTTAAATTGCAACTATAGGAGTCATATGAGGCCGCAGCGGCACAGGCCCGGCCTGAGAGTCAGGCTGAGTCATCAGATCAGACCACTGCCCGTCAGTTTGATGAGGCGGCATGGATGCAGGCCACCCAGTATGCCTTCGAGAAGGGCCGGGTAGTTGGTATCGGCTCTCGACTGACTCCCGGAGATTATTATGGCAGTGCTGCGATGTCGGCGTCCAGCTCGAGGGGAGCTCGTGCATCTTCTTCTACACAGTATGAGGAGCAGTTGCGATCTCAGACTGCACAGATAGAGAGTCTCCGACAGGAGCAGGAGCAGATACGTCAGCAGCATGAGGAGGAGCGTCGACGCCAGCAGCAGCTGTACGAGGAGCAGACGAGTCGGTGGCAGCAGCAGCATCAGGAGCAGATGGAGTACATGCGCCGACTCACTCATGCTTTAGGGATGGAGTTTCCTCCACCACCATCTGCAGATCCCCCACCCCCCCCCCCCTCCTACAGATTAGAGTTTGTATTTCTGTTATAAAATTTGTGAAATCAAAATATTTTTTTTTCTATTCGTAGTTTCTGTCTCATTATAAAATATTAATAATATTATATTTTTAAATAACAATATTAATATGAATAATAATAATATTTATATTTTATAATATTAAATTTTATATATATATTAAAATTTTATATATATATTAAAATTTTATAATATTATAATTTAATTATTTTTTTGTAATACTTGAATTATTTTAATATTTGAATGTAAAATAATTCTATTATTTTTATATTAATTAAAATAACTTATTAATATTTTTTTTATTTATGAATTATAATTATAATATTATTATATTAATTAAATTATTTATTAGTATTCTATTATTTTTATTTTTGAATTATAATTCTACTATTATTATAGTAATTAAAATAATTTATTATTTTCATTTGTAAATTATAATTCTATTATTATATTAATTAAAATAATTTATTAATAATTTATTTTTTTTATTTTTTTTATAGTATTTGCGACGGGTCCCGGTTCCCGTCGCAAATACTAGTATTATTAATTTTTTTATTTTTTAAAAAAAACGTTATTGCGACGGGCCCGTCGCAAACACTATTTGCGACGGGTCCCGTCGCAAAAGGTATTTGCGACGGGCCCGTCGCAATAACTGTTTAAAAAGTTTTTTTACAAAAATACGGAATACTATTTGCGACGGGGAGAATGCCCGTCGCAAAAAAGGGCTTTAGCGACGGTCCCGTCGCAAATAAGTTTAGTTGCGACGGCGTTTTCCGCAACGGGCTATTTGCGACGGGACCCCGTCGCAAATGGCTATTTGCGACGGGATCCCGTCGCAAATAGCCCGTCGCAAATACCTGTTTTTCCAGTAGTGTGAGGTCACACGTCACGTGATCCTTAACTTTCTGCTACAACCCTACCTGCTTCTAGGAGGGTCCCACACACAGTATAATCCTAGATTACATGCAATTTGGATCAAGGCTTTTTAGAAAACATGTTTCTTTGTTCTTTACACCCCATTCCACCATCACTGAGTAGTATTTCTTCAATTATACCATAAATAATGGATATAACCTGGCCAAATATGTAAGAACAGTACCTTATTTTCATGTATGTTTTTTCTTTTCTAGTCATTATGAGAAAAAGAAGGAATTCTGTAAATTTTCTAAGAACACGCCATGTACTTTATGAGTACAGCTCGTGTACTTCCTTGCCGCAGCAGGTCGTCTGCATGCTGTGTAATAGCCACACACACGACCATGTGGGAGTGACTTGGAGGTCACATAATATGTAGTACATAAATGGAAATCACACGTCGTGTAATCCAAAATTACATGCCATGTATTTTGTTTTCTTCATTAAACACACCGGGGTCGCGTCTGATGGACAGAGAACCCTCCTTATAGGTCTCATTCATCCGAGAGTGCCCGTATGGCCATAGGTCTTCGACAAGCCTCTGAGCCTCTGTCCATCTTCCAAATCAAACACCATCAATTGTGTTGGAATCGCATCGGTGAGTTGTCTCTTCTGCTGAAACCTCATTTCATGATTTCTCACATTTTCCAAGTTATCGTGGGTTGAAAATTTTAGAGGTTTTCATAGATATATGGAATTATATGGAGATTAAAGCTTCAAGGTTCACATATAGTGATCTCTTACCCCCGAGGTAGGTGGTTGGTGCCTTTCTGTTTGAAGTCTTTATGTATAATGTGAAAATTCCACCAATACCCTTGAACGGGGTATTGCGTGTTTACTGTTTTACCCCTGTTGATTTCCATCCATGATTGTATGCCTATGTAGTGGTAATTTGGATATGAATAGGGATGATTTATATGCTTTGGATGTTTTTCCATTGCATGTTCTATTTGCGACCGTTTGGTCTTGTTTTTCCAGTTTGGCTGCCTTGCCTGTTTTCCATACCAGCTGCGGTAGGATGGAGTGTTTGTGTTCTGACATTATTGATATGTTGTAGACTGTTAGCCAAGTAGATCGATAGGTTTACTTTGTCCATATTACACTACTTTTCTCGTTGACCTACACAGGTCCGTGAGAACCTGGTGTAGTAGACTATAATGGGAATTGACCGAGCGAGCTTCCTCATAGAGTCATTGAACACTTAGGCTATAAGGGGGATTGACTGAGTGAGAATCCTCGTAGAGCCTAAAAAAACTTGGGGATATAAGGGTAATTGAACGAGTGAGATATCTTAGGGAGTCCTTGATTGCTTTTGATTATAATGGGATTGACCGCACAAGCTTCCACAGAGAGTCTTTGTTTTTATTCCAGAACTGATTAGATGATATGGGGAATTGACAGTGAGTGCTTCCTCAGAGTGTCTATGAACGAACTAGGCTATAAGGTAAATTTACCAAGTTAGCTTCCTCAGAGAGTCCTTGAGCTTTGATCTATAATAGGAATTTACCGCGTGATCTTCCTCAGACAGTTCCTAACTACCTTAGAATATAAGGGGAATTGATTGGGAGTGCTTCCATAGAGAGTCTTTATATATTGAACCAGAGGGTCTAGGGTGAGTGCACTACCAAGAGGGTTTCTTGTACCTTTTAGGTATGACCAGAGGGGATAGCTGTGAGTACTTTCTAAAGGGTTACCTATTTGAGGTTCAACTGTTTATATCACTGATTCTTGATATTGAAACTGTGGGTTTTTACTACTGAGCACTTTCATGTTTACTGTTTTCTGTATTTTTACCTGCCATATATTCACTGATTGTTAGGCATAGACCTTCAGGTTGTTTCCTTATGGTATTTAGTCTCACAACCTATTTGGGACATGCTTTTGGGCCCAAACAGATTATATTGTTGTAGGTATAGATAAGGGAAACTGCCCTTCTACTTCAGGTAGTTGACTTGTTGTGGAGATGGAGAGCATGGAACCAAGCTATGGAATGTGATTCTGAGGAGTTTTTTATCTTTCTTTTTATACATTGGTTTAACACTGTTTGTTTTTCCTGCATTGTGACTTGATTGGATTCTTTCTTAGACATATGTATCAATAATTATTTCATATATATATGTGATTCAGTTTTTTATTATTCCAGTCTTTAGTTGTTTACTATTATTGTATATTTACTACATCCGCTATTGTATGGATTGTTTAACTTCGCTGTGTACTCTGCTAGTGAAGGTATAGTTTCCCCACTATCACACCAAAGTCCCTCGTTGCTAGTTGGAAGCCTCTATCGTTCCGGGAAATGCACTTGAGGCCTTGTGACCAACCAGGTATGGGGATCCTTTGGATGGCTTCCAGAACCTAGATGTTACAAAGTGGGATCAGAGGAATTCTTTTCTTCATGACTCTCTATTTCAAACCTTTAGTTAGGGTTAAGACAAAATGGGTACATGGTAATGAGTTGTGCCCGGGAGTAGCTAACCCGTGTACAGGGGAAAGTCAATCTACCTCGTTTAATTGCAATTTTTCTGGTTTTGCAAATAAAACAGTTTATTTGATTTCACCTTGAGGGATTCACATGATTTTTCCTATTACTGTTGATGTTATTGAGGTTATATTTATGTTGCAACCTAATGAGATGAGGGTATTCCATCTCATGCATTATATAGGAACTTGCTAGAAATCAAGAGTCATATATTTTTTCTAGGTCATAGAGGACGCATTAGTGATTGCATGTTATTGTGATAGATGATGTGTAAAATATGCATGTGTTTGTGATAGTTTCATTGATAGAAATACCTGATGTTTGATAGGGTATTGTTTGTGTAGAGGTTTTCTTGAATGAACACCAATAATTTGGTTCTTGAGGTGTTATGGGCCCTCATGGACCAGAATTTGGTGGATAATTACCTTTTTTCCTTGTTATAACATTTATATGATGATAGAATTTTATTTGTGGGGATTATGGGCCCTCACGGATCGGAATTTGGCACTTTCAGTGTTCGTTTCAGTGTTTTCTGGGTTACAGAGTAGTTTTTGAGGCTTACAGTCTGGAAAAATGCAGAATAACAGTTGTGTGATGTTAAGTAAACACTGTGTGTTCTTCTATTCGGGAAAAAATATTTTTCTTATGTACACACTGTGTACATTATGTACACTCCATGTAGTCCATAACTATGTCATAGTCCATGTGGGAAGAGAAAGGGGATGTGGAAAGTCTGGTGGAAACACGCTGTGTACTAGTCAATCATGTTGTATAGTGTCGACCCTATGTCCGCCCAGTAACTAACAACATGGATGGATAAACTTTAAGCTATACAGTACAGGTCCTCATTTAACACATCGTGTAGTCTAACCTAGGTACTAGGTCGTGTCACAAACAACAAGGGTTGGTGTTACCCTTTCACGTACATGTCGTGTCTACCATGAACACGCTGTGTAGTTGGACCCAGGCACCCGGCCATGTCACGAACAACACGGGTCAGTGTAATACCTTCTCATACATGTCGTGTCCATATGGAACATGCCTTATTTTTTGAGTCGTGTGTTTGGTCGTGTCACTAACAACACATGCCAAGTGAATCTTGTCTAGTAAATGTTGTGTAAAAATTGTACACACCATGTAGTATTGCCTTAGGAGATCCATGTGGATTAACCGTGTAGAAGGCCTCAAGAAAATAAAGAGTATTTAAGTACACTCTATGTGTTAAGACAACACGCCATGTGTTTGGGGTGTTACATGACCAGTTTAGGCAATAGTACACGCCCATGTAAAAGACTTCAGGGAACATGTTGTGTAGGAAATGTACACACCGTGTAGTCATGTTTGTAAAATTGGAATGTTTTCTTTCTCTTGTCCCTTAATACACTCCTTTTTATTAGTCCTTGATAATCTTTATCTAAGTAATGTACTTGACCTTGCTGAGTCATGCCACGGAGATGTCCACCGGTTGTGTGCCAATTGCCAGATAGTGATCAGACACTGATCATGGCCTATCAGGGACTACCTGTAGATCCTCCCATTATGCTAGCCTTGCCACCAGCCATTTTCCCCGACATAGGTGTTGATGCACAGTTTAGGGTGGGATTTCTAAAGATGATGCAGACCTTTCAGGTAGCACTGCCTCCTTCCCCGTCGATGGCTAATTTTTCGCGGGTCTTCCAGCAGCATCACCCTCCCACATTCATCAGGGATGATGGACCCCGATCTTCAAAGTCATGGCAAGAGGCCACACTGATCATTTTAGAGCATCTAGAGATACCTATAGATAATAGGGTGAAGCGTGCTACCTATATTCTCCGAGACTCCGCCAAGAGGTGGTGGGATGTGATCTCACAGGTAGGCCACCAGCAGAATATGGCTTGGGATGAGTTACAACACGTCTTCTATGATTACTTATATCCAGACACCATGAGGGCCAATCGAGCCCGAGAGATTATGAGTCTGGAGAAGGGTACAGTTACTGTTATGGAGTATTCCTCTCACTTCACCGAGTTGAAGAATTTCACGCCTATTCTAGGAGGAGATGATTTGTTCATTACACTGAAGTTTGAGGATGGTCTTAGGCATGATATCCATTCATAGGTGAACATATTCAGGTTCACTTCTATATCTTCTATTATCAACCAGATGCTGATCACAGAGCGCAATCTAAGGGATTATGAAGTTGTGAGCTAGGGCGGTTCGACATCCAGATTTAGTGTTCTGCCAGCAGATAGTAAGAAGCACCACAGGGAGGCTGAACAAGGAGATCAGAGAAGGCATGATGCATATTTCGGTAGCCCGGTGGTGTTCTACTAGTGTGGGAAAAGTGGGAATATGAGGCCATGTTGCCCGAGAGACCCAGTGGAGTGCCGATCTTGCGGAAAGATGGGTTACCTTCAGCTCTTTTGTCAGTTCTTCTCACCCGCAGCTAGTGACAAGGGTTCTTATATGACTCCTCATTCAGGAGCAGCGCCATTGGTTTATCACCAGTCTAGGAACTGGACTTCTTCTGGCCGTTTGGGAAGAGGTGAAGGCCATGGACGTGGTGGCCAGTCACTCGACTTTCAGAGAATTCAGGGTGGATTAGCTCAGAGTGGTCGAGCTGTGTCACAGGGCCACGGTACAGGCCCGAATTTTACAGTGGAGCAGACCCAGTAAGGGTAGGATCCCAGACCATCTACAGTTTGAGGTAAGATCTTAGTAGCCTTAGTTTTAGATTCTGCTCCTTTTGATATAGCAGATTCTCATAACTTTATGTATGTTGCTATCGTGGAGAGCCTTGGGATCTTCATCATTCCTTCTGCTAATATCTTGATGCTAGACACTCCATTGGAGACTAGAGAGGATAGTGTATGTCAGTGCAGAGAGTTCCCTCTACAGGTTGGTGGATGTCACATTATGTGGGAACTCCATGTCCAAGAGATGATAGACTACTATGTCATTTTTGGAAAGGACTCGCTAGTTCCCTTCTAAGAAGTCATCGACTATTATCACTATGGGGTGAGTTTCTTGTCACCATAGGGTGGATCCTTTCTTCATAGGGGCGAATGGGATGTCGAGGCGTGAAGAGCGGGTCCAGAGCAACATGGGATGGGAGGAGTTACATCCCAGATTGGTAGTCTGTATTTGGATGACCAGGGGACTTCATAGTTAGACTTTCCTCAAGTGGTGGATCGTTTCAGAGATGTCTTTCTAAAGGACGTTTTAGGTTTTCCTCTAGAGCGTGAGGTAGAATTATCTATTGATCTTATTCCAGAAGTGGCACCAATGCCCATTCCTCCTTATTGTATGGCCACACTTGAGTTGCAAGAGCTCAATAAACATTTGGAGGAGTTACAGACAAAGGGTTTCATTCGACCTAGTACATCTCTCTGGGGTTCACCTATCCTGTTTGTGAAGAAGGCAGATGGCACCCTCAAGCTTTGTGTGGACTATCAGAAGTTTAACTAGTTGACGGTCAAGAACTGATATCCATTGACTAGGATTAGTGATCTCTTTGATCAGCTTCGAGGAGCCCGGGTGTTCTCGAAGATTTACTTGAGGTCCAGTTATAATATTTTGTGCGTTAGACCATCAGATATACCTCTTACAGCCTTTAGGAGCAGGTATGGCCTATACGAGTATTTGGTTATGTGGTTTGGTCTCACGAACACACTTGTAGTTTTTATGGCACTGATTAACCAGGTGTTCCATATATACTTGTAATTTTTCATGAAGGTCTTCATGGACGATATCTTGGTGTACTCTCAAAATCGACACAACCATGATACCCATCTTGAGATCGTTCTGAGTACATTAAGGGAGCATCAGTTAAATTCTAATCTCTCAAAGTGCCACTTTTGGATGGATCGGTTTCACTTCTTGTGTTATGTTATCTCTAAGGAAGGAGTATCAATAGACACAAAGAATGTGAGAGTTGTAGTTTCCTGGAAGAATCTGATGAATAACTTTGAGGTGCAGAGTTTTCTAGGGCTGGATGGATATTACAGACATATCATACAAGAATTTTCACGCTTAGAAACACTTCTTACAGGTCTGTCCGAGAAAGTTGTGAAGTTCATGTGGTCAGGTTCTTGTGAGTCAGCCTTTCCGGACCTGAATGGTAAGTTGACTTCAGCATCGATACTAGTCTTGCCAGATCTGGGCAAGAACTATACTATTTAATATGATGATTTAGGTATTGTACTGGGGGATGTGATTAATTAGGGAGATGGGGTCGTTGCGCATGGGTCTCAGTAGTTGAGGCCACATGAGAGAAATTACCTGACACATGATATGGAGTTGGAAGCTATTGTTCATGCCCTACGCTGTTGGAGACATTATCATATAAGAGAGAATTTTTTTGCTTTAACTAACCAAAAAAGTTTCAAGTACATCTTCAACCAGCGTGATCTGAATTTGAGACATCATATGTGGGTTGAGTACCTACAGTCCTTGGACATTGAGCTTGCCTATACGCCTGAGAAAGGAAACGCAGTGGCTGATGCATTGAGCATGAGGACTCAGATATAGGCAGTTCAGGAGGCCAGTAGAGAGTGGAGGATTATGAATCTATTCTGTGAGATGCATTTGGAGATTCTTGGTAGTCAGGTCCAGCCATTTGTATCTTCTGTAGCTGTTACCTCTATTCTTCTTGATCGAGTTCGAATGAGGCAGCTATCAGATTATGAAGGCTTAGTCCAAAGGGAGAGTGTGGCAGGAGAGGACAATATTCTGGGATGGACCATAGGAGAGGATGAGATCTTGTGTTTCCAATGGCACATATGGGTCCCTTTAGATATATGTGAGGAGCTGATTCAGGATTTTCATTCTTCAGTTTGGGTAGCTCGTCCTGGAATCAGGAAGATGTATCATGATCTACACTGTCGGTATTGGTGTCCATGTATGAAGAGGGACGTTTCTGGTTTCATCATGAGGAGTTCCATTTGTCAGCAGGTGAAGGTAGAGCATCAATGACCAGCAGGGCTTTTGCAGCAATTACCCATTTCTGAGTGGAAGTGTAATGATGTCATGATAGATTTTTTGACTGATTTTCTAAGGTAGCCTTGACGGAGTGATGCAGTTTGGGTTGTCATTGACATACTCACGAAGGATACTCAGTTCTTGATGATCAGAAAGACCTTCAGTGTTGATGATCTGGGATGATTGTACATCCATGAGATTATACATCTTCATGGAGTTCCACACTCTATTGTTTCAGACAGGGATGCACATTTTACTTCTCGGGTATGCCAGGGGCTTCAGAAGGCATTGGCTACACAGGTACTTTTGAGTATAGATTACAACCCCCAGACAGATGACCAGTCCGAGCATACGATTCAGTTGCTTAAGGACATGCTCTGAGCATGCATTCTCGATTTTGAAGGTTCTTGTGAGATGCATATACCTCTTATGGAGTTTTCCTACAACAATAGTTTTCATGCAACTATTTAGAAGGAACCTTATGAGGCTTTGTACGATAGGTCATGCCGATCACCCTTATGTTGGATGGAGGTAGGAGAGGAAACTTTGCTGGGACCTTATCTTGTTCAAGAGACCATAGAGCAGATAGAGTTGATTCAGAAGAGGATGGTTACTGTACAGTCTCGACATAAGTCTTATTCTAATCATCAGAGAAAACCTCTGGAGTTCGAGGTCAGGGATCAGGTTTTCTAGCGTGACACACTGAGGTCGGGGAAAAATAGGATTTGGAGATAGGGAAAGCTTTCATCAAGGTATGTTGGGTCATTTTAGGTGTTGGAGAGAGTTGGTCCGGTTTCCTACCAGTTGCAATTACCTCAGAGGTACTGAGCTATGCACAACATCTTCCAAATTTCTTAGCTTTGACATTACTTCACAGTCCTATCTCATGCCTTTCAACCTGAGGAGGTTGAACTCAAAGTGGATGCGTCGTTTGAAGAGAATCCTATCCAGATTGGGGATTGTAGTACAAAGGTTTTCCATGGTTGGTTTGTTCCTCTGGTATGAGTGTTGTGGCCGCACGAGCGGGTGCAGGATGAGACTTGGGAGAGGGAGGCTGATGTACGAGCACATTGGCTAGAACTGTTTAGGGTTTCTTCATCTACGCTGTTCTGGGGAAATTCTGGGATGAAATTATTTAAGGGGGGATGTTTGTAAGAACCCAGACCTTTTTTTTAGGTATGTTTTTCCTTTTTGGGTCATTTTGAGGAAAATATAAAATTTTTGAAATTTTCTAAGGATGTATCGTGTACTTCCTTGCCGCAGCAGGCCATGTGCTAGCCATGTATTACCCACACAAACAGCCATGTGGGAGTTATTTGGAGGCCTCTTAAAGCAGATTACAGAAATAGAAAGTACATGTCGTGTATTCCAAAAGTACACACCATGTATTTTGTTTTTTTTCATTAAACACACCTAGGTCGCATCTGATAGATAGAGAACCCTCCTTCTAGGTCTCGTTCATCTGAGAGAGCCCGTACGACTACAGATCTTTGACAAGCCCCCGATCCTCCATCTTTCCTCCGAATCAAACACCGTCGTTTGTGTTGGAACCGCATCGGTGAGTTCTCTCTTCTGATGGAACCTTGTTTCATGATTTGTCTACATTTCCAAGTTATCATGGGTTGAACGTTTTAGATGTTTTCTTAGATCTATGGAGTTCTTAGGAGATTCAAGCTTTGAATTTCAAAAATAGCAATATCATAACCCCGAGGTAGGTGGTTTGGGCCTTTCCGTTCGTCGTCTTTGGGTATTATGTGCAAATTCCACCAATACCTTTGAACGAGGTGTTGCGTGTTTACCGTTTTAACCCTGTTGATTATCTGCCATGATTTTATGCCTATGTAAAGGTAATTTCGATATGAATAGTGATGATTTATATGCTTTGGATTTTTTTCCCTTGGATGTTCTATCTGCGACCATTTGGTCTTGTTTAGCCTGTTTGGCTTCCTTGCCTATTTTCCAGGCTTGTTGCTATAGGATGGAGAGTTTGTATTCTGACATGATTGATATGCTATAGACTATTAAAGAAGAAGTTTTGTTGGTTTAATTTGGAAATATTACACTACTATACTCTTTGACCTACATGGGGTCGTGAGAACCTGGTGTAATAGACTATAAGGGGAATTTACTGAGTGAGCTTCCTCAGAGAGTCTTTTAGAACTTAGGCTATAAGGGGGATTGACCAAGTGAGCATCCTCAGAGAGCCTAGAACCACTTGGGGATATAAGGGGAATTGAACGATTGAGATTCCTTAGAGAGTCCTTGATTTAATTAGACTATAAGGGTATTGACCGCGTGAGTTTTCTCAGAGAGTCTTTGTTTTTATTCATGAAGTGATTAGACTATTAAGGGAATTGACGGTGAGTGCTTACTCAGAGAGTCTATAAATGACCTGGTCTATAAGGGGAATTGACTAAGTGAGATTCCTCAGAAGGTCCTTGACCTTGGAGATATAAGAGGAATTTACCGCATGAGATTCCTCTGAGAGTTCCTGACTACCTTAGACTACAAGGGGAATTGACAGTGAGTGATTCCTTAGAGAGTCTTCATATACTGAACCAAAGTGGTCAGGCTGATTGTGTTTCCTAGAGGGTTGCTTATACCTCTTAGGTATGAATAGAGGGAATGGCTATGAGTACTTTCTAGAGGGTTACATGTTTGAGGATTAGCTGTTTGTATCACTATTGCTTGATATTGAAATCGTGGTTTGTTTACGGCTAAGAACTTTCCTTTTTACTGTTTTCTATATTTTTACCTTCCATATACTCACTGACTGTTAGGCACAGATCTTTAGGTGGTAGCCTACAGGGATTTAGTCTCACACCCTATTTGGGCCATGCTTTCAGGTCCAAACTGATTATATTGTTGCAGGTGTAGATAAGGTCAAGCGCCCTTCTACATCAAGTACATGACTTGTTGTGGAGGTGGAGAGCATGAGACCAGGCTATGTTTTGTGATAATGAGAAGTTGTTTATGTTTCTTTTTGTACTTTGGTTTAGCACTGTTTGTATTTCTAGCACTGTGAATTGTTTGACTGCTTTCCTAGACATATGTATCATGCGTCATTTCATATATATATATATATATATATATATATATGTGCTCCAGTTGTTTATAATTCCAGTATTCCACAGTTTACTGTTATTGGATATGTACTGGTTCTGCTATTGTATGTATTTTTTAATTCCTTTGTGTACTCTACCAATGAGGGCATAGTTTCCCCACTATAACACCCAAGGCCCTTTCTGCTACTCAGCAGCCTCTAGTGTTTGGGTAAATGCACTAGAGGCCATGTGACCAATCGAGTATGTGGCGCCTCTGGGTGGATTCTGAAACTGGGATGTTACTGAACATCTCCATGTTTGTTCAGCAAATTTTATCCCTTCGATTTATTCCAAAAGTGACACCATTAATCATTCCTTGTTACAAACACAATAACGTGATATTCTGTATTCAAAACCATATAATCTTCCACTGCTTCCATGATCACAAAACCATTGTGTTGTGGTGATCCAAAATCTACAATATCTTATTGTATCACCATGAAATTAGTACGCAACAATTGATTTCAGAATGTATTTCAAAAAAAATAGGGAAATTAATAACACTTGAAATGAGTGATGAAAGATTGGAGAAATTCACAACCAAAAAACATGAGGAAAGAACCTCATCCAATTTTTTAATTGGATTTGATTTGTCTCTGTTAAAACTAAAATAGAAGAATAAATTATAGTCAATCGAAAAATCCAAAAATAATCCCACATATAAACTCATCACTACAAGAAAACAGAATTGTGGATCAATATTTTTTATTGATTCATGTTCATCATTGGATTTAATAACAATAAAAAAAATACAAACCAAAAAAATGTCATACCTCGAGATGGATCCATCATTGATGAAGAATGATATTACATTGTTGGTGTTGTCCAGATGGCGAATATTTTTTATAGCAATTGAAAATCTATGATATCATTTACATTTTTTAAGAGAGATCCTCCAATGATCACTCAAATGGATCTCCAATAGCTCCAGGGTCATGCGTTTGAACTTGAAATTTTTATATAATAGTTTATTTGATGATATCTCATTCACTGCATCAACAAAAATAAAAATAAATCAATTTATTAAATTATTATATTCATTTCACGTCTTTGAGGACCTTTCTAAAAATTCCTACGTTGTAAAATTTTATGTCCCAACTAGGGTAAACCCCATGTTCTGAATATGATGGTTAACATTCATTTATGATTCGATCTATCATTTAGATGTTATTCCGCTTTTTCAGGAAAATTACGTTCACATGGTATTTAATATGTTTTAGATTATCTTCCTAGCACCTTAGGCCTTAGAATCAAACTCCATCTTAGCACCTGGTCTTGAAACTAATCCATAGAATATCCAAAAACAACAAATAAAAAATCATATTCTTTAAAAATAATTTTGTGTTTTTAGATAAGGATATTATCATTTCGATCAATTGAAATTATATATTATATAATCCTAATTAAATTTATTTTGAAACATTATCCCTTACCTTATGTTTGAATTGCTTCAAAATAACACTATCATCATGTATAACAAATGTAAAATTATTATAGTTTTATAAAGGTATAAACTTCCTAATTATAAAACCATATATATTCCAATTATACAATTTTAGCACCCATTTACTAATTACTCATCCTAAAAAAATTTCAGGGTGTTAACAACTTAATTTTTAATGAATCTTTTAGTTCTACATTTACATCCAATGTACATTTATCATGGTTCTATGAAGAAAATTATTTTAATAATAATATAAATATCATATCTATTTTTTATATACATATTTATAATCATACATAAAATGTATATATATATATATAAATGATTTGAATGGTTTATTGAGATGGTAGACCATACCTACTCATGCACACAATAATATTATTCTAATGAAATTAAAGAATGAATGACAAATTTTTTTTATCACTGAAAACCCATAATTGTATCATTAATATCTAATATAAATTTTAAATACATCATAATAATCAACCATGAATTATGGTGATGGAATTTGAATTGTATCAATATATGTAGGAGGTATTTCATGTGACGACCTCAACTCCAGATGCCCGAAGTCAATCCTTGAAACATGGTTTGTAATTTTTTTTCATAAAAACAAGCATATAAAATTTAGACACCTCATTCCAATACATGGAATCTTTTCGATCTAGGTTCTAGAAAACCAGATACAGTTGATACATTTCCAAACAAACATGACAAAGATAAACTTCATATTGTTTTCATCACATAAGAGTACTCAAGGCTTGCTAAATATAGTAACCTTGTTAAAATAGATTGAAAATTTTGGGTAAATATTTAAAATGCTCAGTAAGGGTTTTGAAAATCAAATTAATAATGTTCCTTTAAATCAATAAAATTTTTAAATAATTACAAAATGTATTCTTAAAAAGGTAATTGTAAATTCTTAAAGAACATCATCAAAACTTTTCAAATGCAACCTGACGATATTTTCAAGAAAATATGTTACACAAGAATTAAATATTTACTTAAAATCTACAAATAAAACTTACATCTGAGTGGGAATACATGAAACAATTCATGGAATGTTGCATAATCCAATAATTGATCAAAATAATTTCAGGGTGACATGAAATGATGATGATATCATTAATCTCCTGAAATAATGATTGCTTATAATTGAAAAATTATCAATTTCATGTTTCTCTAAACACCTGAAATGCAATACATTAAATGATAGATGTAATATAAACTTTTGTATCAAAACATGATAGTTGATGCTACACTTTCGTTATAAAAACATTCCATGGTCAAACTTTAGTTTTCCATATGAATTTATCACCATTATCATAAGCTAAATATTCTTAACCAAGGAATATTCTACTAGTCGAATAATCCCATGGTCGGTTAAATATAAATCACATATTGAGGAATTTCATAATACAGGAAAATCATAACATTCTGTCAAGGCCTCATTCCAAGACCATACATAAACATTATATCAATGCCTTGTTCCATGACCTGGTTTGTCTCATGATTCCTTCCGATCCATCGAGAGGCTATAGTGGGCCCCACCTATCAGATAAAATGTCCAATGAATTCCTCATATGTTTAATTGTCTTTAAATCAAAGTGTCCCATACCACTATTATTTATCATTTAATGTCTTTTATTTGAAGTTTCTCATACCACTTTAATTAATTAATTCCATAATATTTATATTTTCATAATTGATATATTAATAATATATTGATTGGGTTTGTTACATAAAATAATAATTCTTAGAAACCTCGTTCATTGAAAATAAACATTCAATGTATAAAAATACATGTTATGAAATCAATATAGATACCAATCATGTTCAAACCATGCACATATAATTGAAAGTGACAAAGATATTAAAAAATAAATTTAATTAACTAAAATCATTTGTTGAGGCAGATTCTTCATGGGTTGAAATACAATAATCATAGAGGTAAAATAATTATTTCATGTGAAGTATTCATGCATAAGAAAATAATTAAACACATATTCTTATGAATATGTATATACTCATGTGTAATCAAAATATTATTCCATCCTTCTATCATAAAATTTATAAATTGGGCATGCAAGCATATATATTCAAATATATTAATAAGGTGAAGTCTTCTTTTTGAATTTTTTAGGCACATAATAACAAAACATGGTTTCCTTGTTGTTTTCCCACATAAAACTACACCGTGTGTATTGTCTAAAATCATCACTAGGTTAATACCATCAGAACATCTAACATAAATAAACACATGCTTATGTGATGTTTTTTTCTTATATATATATATATGGGTTTGAAAAATATATAAAACCATATATAAACAAAGTTTATATATGGGTTTTTCACAGGCATAAAAATGCTTGATAAATACTTATAAAGTTTTTAGGCTTCAAAAACATAATTAAATCACTAAAATAAGTTTTATGAAAACCTAATTTAGATTAAAATTAAAACATATATGTATATATACATATGCCATATATATATACATATATGTTAATATAGTCCAATTAATCAATACAAAATAGAATCCCTACTTGGTTTACATGTACATTAGGGATTTGTTTAAAAACATATTTTCAGCATTTGAAAATCATGAAAATTGAAATGGTTTGTTTTATAAATGAAAATATACACATATATAAGTAAACACATAAGGTTTAATTAAACAAAAATCAATGTAAATCCTTGCATATATTACTTGTGTTAAATACATCCTTTAAAAATAAATATTATTCATTTGAAAGTCATAAAAAAAGATTTGTCTTATAATTAAACATATAAACACATATATATAATTGTATATACAACATTTATAAATTATGGTTTCATATATAGGAAACAAAAAAAATAATTCTTTACATGTACTATATGAACATAGGATATCATACTAATATTCACCATTCAAAAATGTGAAACAAGAATAGGGTTGTTATATATATATGATCCAATATATATAAGTACATATGGATTTAATTGAATCAAAACCATTATAAAGAAGAATAATTAGAAAAGATATATGCATCTTATAAATAACTTAAATTATATAAACATCATTTAGAAAACCAAAAGTAGTTTGTGATTGAATGTTATATAAAGCTATATATATCTATACAACAGTAATAAAAAAAAGTGTAAATAAAGGTTTTGCCTGATGAAAAAAAACGAAAATAATCCCTTACATGACTTAAGGAGTGAGGTTGAGTCAAGTAGGGGTCGATGGAGAGTTGAGAGGATGAAAAAACATATGTTTTATCGGTGAAAGGTAAGTTTATTTAAACTATGTTTATATATATTCATACACCCTCTAGTTCAATCATAAAAACCTAAACAAAGACTCGGACAAAAATCATAAAGAAGATAAAAAATACCCCAATCAAAGAGAACATTATCTATATTTTCATTTAATAATGTATAATTATATATATATATATATTATGGAAAACATACATGAGATCCCAAGGGGTTCACTTTTAAAATAAATCATGTGTGTCGGGTCTATAGAAAAAGTGGAAGAATGATGGTCGTGGAAGGATAAAGGTGTCACAAGTTGTAGAGAAGTAGTGAGGAGGAAGTGTGTCTTAGGCTAGAGCGGTGTGAGGAAGAAAAATATTGGAGGAAACGTAGAAAATAAGTGGATGGATGGGATCTATTAGAGATGATCGCATGACTGCAGATTATTCTGGGGTTATAAAAAAGGTTGAAAGGTTGTGATTAAATCACAGATTGATCAAATGGAAATGAAAATACAACCATTTTAAAATTGTTGAACATCTGAGAACTTGAACGGTTAGATCGGACAATCAAGGAAAACATGGAGGAATGTATGGCAGAGGAAATATTCAAAACCAAGATCAGATCGTATGGTCCACATCTCGTGTGGTGAGATTAAACAACCATGATTAGATCCTACTTTAAAAAAACCATCCCACAATAAAACAGATGAGATTTCGACCCCTCCTTATAAGCCACGACTATCCAGGGCTTGAGAAATTATGTCCCTCACCCCCTCCCTAGTACCACCCACACCCGTTCATCCCTACAGGCATGATTTGTGACCAACCTATTATATCATTCCTCCATGCATTGTGGAACAGTCTCAGCTCCTCCATTCACCCATGTGGCATGCGTGCATACCCTTATAAAACTTTTGCAAGCTAGGGGCCAAGGATCAGCTGCCCACTCTTTAGAGACTACTGTGTGCTACCTCCCTTGGGTATCTAGATGAATGGACTTATAGGGTCACATTTTTTATAAACCCTTAATTAGAAACCCTTTAACATCATCAAAAACCCAATAAAGTAAAAAATAAATTTTTCAATATTTAATATATTTAAAAAACAATGTCATTATTTTTATTAGTCTAAAAAATGATGTCAACTTTATTTTAATCTTGAAATAATAAAATATACAAACCAACATATAAATGATACAATGTCTACACTTATTGAAACAGATAACTTTTAATTAATAATAGTATTTTAGAAAATGATTTCAAATCCAGTTTAATCTTTAAAACATTATAAGTTTAAAATAAAACCTCATTGATTTTATTCATTTTAAGATAAAAATCATGGTTATGATATTTTAAAATAATGTATACCCTTAATTAAAACAATGTTATTATTTAACAAAGGATATAAATATAAAAAATTTTAAAAAAATTAAAACATGTGAAACATATATATTTCCTCATAAAATAATTGGATACATCTCATTTTATCAAAACCGAAATAACCATACACTCTTTATACATAGAGATATATTTTTTAAAAACATTAAATTTATTTGAAAACATATGTTTATTAACTAAAATATCACTTTTAGATATTTGAAGCCCTTATGTCCTTAAAATAATTAAGATATTTAAAATACATATATTATTAGAATACTCAATTCATAAAAATACTAATACATTGTATACTTAAAATAATCACCATACATAAAATATTTAACAGTTATAAAATTCTATGACTATTATAAAAAACAACGGTCACCTAAGGACTGAAATGGATACTAACAGTCACACATGCCTTATAAATTGGTGTTTTGGGTATTCCAAACATAAAAAAACTCATGAATGTTTTTATGTATATACCCTTTATACTTAGTACAGTTGCCATAACACTTTACATAATTTTTTTAATTGTGATTGACTCGTAGGAATCTCACTATTTTCTGGGTCTGTTTGTGGGGTTTGGGGGCCTCCTGATGATCTTGATAGGTATCCTAGTAGGAATTCTATGTTAGTAAGGGTGCTTTGTCCTTAAGGAAATGTATGGATTTTACCATTCTTATTCAATAAAACACTTATTTATTTTTAGTCTACATGTATTATATCTTAGACACACCATTGTTATATAAAACAAATATAATAATAATGAAACAAATATTATTACAAATTAAATATTTAAGGGTATTACAATATCCCGCATTAAAATAATTGCATCCACACAATTCCATAATTCTATTAAGCTTCCCAGAACCATCCCACATTCATCACTCTTAATATCCCTTCACCACTATCATAGTATTTGGTGAATTTTTATTGTCATGGTGTCCAAGGTAGTTCTAAACTCATTGATTTAGGTGGTCGAAACGCACCATGAGAAGATAGAATCAAACTCCTGTATGCAAGGATCAAACTTCAGGTAAAAATAATAGGATATGAAAAGATCAAAGATATTATAGAGGACTTGATTCCGGTAGACCAACCTAACCCCCTTTATTTCTATGATTTAAAAATTGTAAAGCCTCCCATACAAACTAAAAATTAGGAGTTGAAATAGATAATATTCGTAGATGTCTCCCACTTCTCTAGCTTCCCATGAATTTTGAAAAGACAAATACCTTTCAAACATGGTAAATAATCTGAAGTGACCCTCGACATAATTTCCTTGTCGTCTATAAAATGAAAGTTCTACTTCCACCATGAGTAAGTAAAAAAACCCAACCCCAACCCCCTGAAGAATTGGTCTATACTAGGGGTGTTGGACACTTGATAAAGTTATTTTGAAGACAAACGTAGGTTTTTTAAAGGATAAAAATCATCTGCACATTACTTTAACATTGTTGTTTCTAATATCTTGTTGCGAAGGGAAAATAGATTACTGTCTTTGTCTCTACCTTCAATCTTAACATTTTAAGAAAAAATATACTTATCAAGGAATAAATAAAAAAATTATCTTCTTCTAATTTTCTAGTGTTTTCTAAACACATACTTTGATACAAACTATGATGACCCTGACAACGAAAGACCCGAGTCGGTTCCTCAAACATGGTGTCTAGTTTATTTTCAATGAAACATTAATATATAATTTAAACATATCATTCCAACACAGATATTATTTTCAGTTTAGGTTCTATAAAACAAGATAATGCTGATACATTTCCTAAAAAACATGACAAAGATAAACATCATATTGTTGCTATCACATAAGAGTACTCAAATCTTGATAAATATACTAAAACTATAAAAATATATTGAAAACACAATATGAGAATTTAAAACCCTCAGTAAGGGGATTGAAAAACAAATTAATGAAGTTCCTTTAAAACAAACAACTTTTGAAAAAATAAAAAATATTTTCTTAAAAAGGTAAACATAACTTCTTCAAGCACATCATCAACAGTTTTCAAAGGGCTACGTAAAGTCATTTTTAGGAAATTATATTTTAAAAGAATTACAAATTTAATTGAAATATACAAATAAAACATATGTCATAGTGCACATACATGAAAAAATGCATTGAATGTTGCATAATCCAAAAATCGATCATACAAATTTCTGGGTGACATGAAAGGATGCTAATTTCATTAAGCACATGAATAAATCTATCATAGAATTTAAAAAGTAAAAAATTTCATGTTTATATTAACAACAGAAATTAAATAAATTAAATTGTAGATGTAATACTAACTTAAATATCAAAACAGGATAATGTATGCTACACATTCGTTATAAAAACTTAAAAAGTACATACTTTATTATGCCATATGAATTTATCACCATTATAATAGTTAAAATATTCTTAACCATACTAGTCGAAAAATCCCATGGTTGGTTAAATATTAATTACATTTTGAGGAAATGCATAATATCAAACAATCATAACATTTTGTCAAGGCCTCATTCCAAGACCATAAATAAACATTCTATCAAGGACTCCTGCCATGACCTTGTTTGTCTTATCAGACAATCCGATGCATCGAGAGGCCATGGAATGCCTCACCCGTCACATTATACGTCAAATTAATTCCTTATATATCCAAATTTATTTAAATAAAAGTTGCACACTCCACTTTGATTTATCATTTTATGCCTTATATTGAAGTGTCCCATACCACATCAAATAATTAATTATGTATTTTATTTGAAGTGTCCCATATGACTTTAAATAATTAATTCCTTCATCCTTAAATTATAATAAGTTATATATTAATAAAAAATTGATTGAGTATTTTACATTTAATAATAATTCATAGAACCCTTATTCCATGGAAATAAACATTCAATGTATTTATGTACATGTTATGAAATCAAGATAGATACCAATAATGCTAAAACCATGCACTGATATATGAAAGTGTCAAAGAGATTAAAACAAAAAATCTATTAACAAAAATAATTCATTGAGGAAAATTATTTATGTATTGAAATACAATAAGCATAGGCGTAAAACAATTATTTCATGTGAAATAGTCATGCATAAGAAAATAATTAGACACATGTGCTTATGCATATGTATATAATCATTGGTAATCAAAATATTATTCCAACCTTATATCATAAAATTTATAAATAGGGGATGTAGTCATGTAATTTCCAATGCATTAACAAAGTGAGGACTTCATTTAGATTTTTTTGGCACACAATAACAAAACAAGAATTTATTATTGTATTCTATATAAAACTCCATCCAATGTATTGTCTAACATCATCAACATGTTATTACCATCAGAAATTATTAAATAAATTAAGACGTGAATATGTGAGATTGTGGTTCTTATATATATATATACCTATATATTGGTTTGAAAATTATATAAAACCACATAAATAGAAAGTGTACATATGGGTTTTTTATAACCAAAACAAGGCATGATAAATCCGTATAAATCTTGTACACTTCAAAAACATAATTAAATAAATAAAATTAGTTTTTTGAAGACATAAATATGATTATAGTTAAAAACTATATATATATATAAATATTCTGTATATATATACATATATTTTTATATTGTCCAATTAAACCAAAAAATATAAAATCCCTACATGGTTTACATGTATTTTGGGGAATTATTTAGATAAATATTTTCAGAACTCAAAAAACCATGAAAATAGAATTTGATTTTTTTATAAAAGAACATATATAGATATATAAGTATATATATAGGGTTTAATTAAACACAAAAGAAAGTAAACCCTAACAAGTATTACTTTCATTAAGAATGTCATTAAAAAATACATATCCTTGATTAGAAAATCATAAAAATAGAATAGTATTTTTCTTATAATTATAAATATAAATATATATATATATAACCATATATACACAAGTTGTAAATAAGGGTTTCATATATTAGAAACAAAGAAAAATAATTCATTACATGTACTATATGAGTAGAGGACATCATACTCACCATTCAAAAATATGAAACAATAAGATGGGATATATAAATATATGAATGTATATATATATATATGTACATATGGATTTTATTGAATCAAAACCAATCTTAATGAGAAACCTTACAAAAGTTATAGGCATCTTATACATAACATTAATTTTAAAAGCATTATTTAGAAAACCAAAAGTAGTATAGGATTGAATGTTATATTAAAATATATATATCTATAAAAAATTATTACACATAAGTATATATATAGGTTTATTATGATGAAAAAAAACCCAAGTAATCCCTTACATGACATAAGAAGTGACGTTGAGTTGATTAGGGTTCGATGGAGAATTAAGAGGAAGAAAAACTATATGTTTCATGGGTGAAAAGTAAGTTTATATAAATTGTGTATTTATATATTTATACACCCTTCGGTTCAATAGTAAATGTATAAACAAAGACTCGACCATGAATTATGCAGAAGAGAAAAAATGCCCCAATTTAATAAAATATTATGTAGATTGATTGTTTGATATTTTATAATTATATATATATACATACTATGGGAAACATTCATGGGATCCAAAGGGGTTCAAATTTATATTAAACCTACTATGTTAGGTTTGTGGAAAAGGGGAAATAAGGAGGGTTGTAGATGGAGAATGGTGTCACGAGTTGAAGACGAGTATTGAAGAGGAGGTGTGATGTAGAATGGAGCGATGCGAGGAAGAAAAAAATATTGGGGGAAAAAAAGAAAATTAGTGGATGACTAGTATTTATCAAAGATGATCGGATGACTACAGATGATTCTATGATTATAAAAAAGGCAGGATAGTAGTGATTAAATCAAGGATTGATCGAACGACTATGGTGATACTGTGGTTTTAAAATATATGGACATATGATACCACGTGTGATGAGAACTGACAGTCGAAGAAAACATAGAGGATAGATTCACAGCAGTAGGATTCGAAACAGAGACCCGATCATACGGTCCATACCTCGCGCGACAAGATTGAGCAGCCTGGATTATATACCCCTTTATGAAACATGTCCCAAAATGAAACAGAGGCAATTCCGACCAAACATTATAAGCCTCAGTGATCTATACCTAGAGAAATTAAGTCCCTCTCCCCCTCCCCATTACCACCCCACACGAGTTCAACCCTGTGGGTACATTATGTGCCCACCCTCTACCACTATGAAACCCTGCACGGTGGCCTTGTCTATGTTTCTCTATGCGCCCCTATGTTATGTGTGCAAACCCTTACGGTTGGCATGTCCTTTTTTTGGGCCAAGGCTCAGCTGCCCACACCGTGGAGAGTGGTGCGAGCTACCTCCCTCAGCTGGCTAGATGGTTGGCCTTAAGGGGTCACATTTTTTATAAACCCTTGATTAAAAACCATATAATTCCATCTATAACCAAATAAAGTAAAAACAATTATGTTTTCAATATTTAATTTCATTAAAATAATAAATGTTATTAATTTTATAAGTATATAACATGATTTAAACTTCATTTTAATCTTTGAAACATTAAAATATAGAAATGAACATATAAATTATAACATATCATCACTTAAACAAAATGATATCTTTTAATTAATAAGAGTGTTTTGAACATGATTTCAAATCCATTTTAATCATTAAAACATTTTATGTTCAAAATACAACCTCGTTGATTTTATTCAATTTAATATAAACATCTTGGGTTTGATATTTTAAAATAATGTATACCCTTAATTAAAACTATGTTATTATTTAACATAGGATATAACATTAATATTTTTAAAAAACTTTTACAACATGTGAAACATATATATTTCCTCATAAAATAATTTGTTACATCTCTTTTTTATCAAAATCTAAAAAATCATACACTCTTTATACAGAGAAATATATTTTTTCAGAACTATACATGTATTTTAAAACATATGATTATTAACTAAAATATTACTTTTAGACATTTGAAGCCATTAAGTTCATAAAATAATTATGATACTAAAAATAATTATATACATAGAATAATCATGTAATCAAAATAATAATACTCAGTATACTTGAAATAATAACCATACATCGAATATTTAATGGTTATAATATTTTAAGACCATTATAAAAACTAATAGTCATCTAAGGACTGTAAATACTATTAAAGGTCTCAATAGCCTTATAAATTGGTGTTTAGGGTATTTCAGACTTCAAAAACAACTCATGAACATAGTGTTATATATACTCTTGATGCTTAGTATGATTTCCAATGAATTTTCCATAATCTTATTCATTGTGATAGAACCGATGGACTCTCAATATTTTCATGGCCAGTTTGTGGTGTTTTGGGATCTCCCGGTGATCTTGATAGGTCTTCTAGTAGGCATTATAGGTTAGTAAGGGTTAATTGACCTTAGATATATTTATCGTTTACAACATTATTTTTGAATAAAACATGTATTTATTTTTATTCGGCAAGTATTTTGTCTTAGACGCACCATTTTTAAACAAAACCAACATCATAAAAATGAAAATATTATTATTAAAAATTAAAATGTTTGTGATGTTATAGTCCATATATATACACGAGTTAAAACCTCGCATACCATATGATGGAAAATATGACTTATAATTGTGGTTACATAATAATAATAAAATAATTGTATATTTGGAATACTGATGATTTTATTTTTTGATGATTTACATAGATCTTTAAGATAGAAAAGAAGAAATATTTTGAAAGAGGTCGGGATGGACAACTACCACTTTTTGGAAAGACCTCATTTATATTCCTGTTTAAGGACCCATGGAATGGTACTATAAGAATAAAAAACACACCAATCCATGTATATTAATATTTTAAATGATAATTTGGTACAGTTTGGTAAATATATGTGGATTAATGTTGTGTAAATAAGAGATATTATGGGAATTATTTTATAAGGGAGGGTGAGGACACACTTCCAATTTCTTAATATATTAAAATATAATAATTTAATAATAAAAACAAATTCCTCCATATAGACATTCATTAAAACATTGTAGAATATAATTTCTATATATTTCTATAAATTAAAATTTATACATTTTTAAACAGATATTTTACCCCTAATTTAGTGATTAACCCCAATAAACATGTTTTAACGTCAACCATGGGAGCATATTTTTTCTATTTCAGTATTCATTATGATAAAAAAATGTATTTTGAAACTATAATATTATATATATTACTATGATTAAAAATATGTAATATATTTTACCATATTTTATTTATGAATTTTTTAGAATTTATTTTTTTAATAAGTGCTCTAACAAAATGAAAATATTTTTTAGAAAAATTTATTTTCATGTAAAAATATGTTTTTTATTTCATACGAAATCATATTAAAAAAAATAAACTGGATTTAAATATATATTTTTAAATAAAACACATATATTTTTCATTAAAATCATTTATAAAAATCAATTAAATAAATTCATTTATGATAAAAATACATTGTGTGCATAGAATCAGTTTTTAGACAAATGTGTTTTCAATCCCAGAAATGAACTAATACCAAAATTGTATTTAATGATGATATCTATGTATATAATTTTATTATTTCTTGTTAAATCAGAATTATCATACATTATTATCAAATTAAATACATAATGGGTCTTATACTTGAAAAAATAAAAAAAAATAAGATACGTGAAATTTTTCACTATTTACATAAAAAATAAATCTTTACAGAAATTTAAAATTATTTCACCATTAGATAATTTTTAAAAACTGATTTAAAAAATAACATAATTTTTATAAAATAATATTTAAAATTGTTATATATTTATTATAATAACCATTTAGAAAATAAATAAAAAATCATTTTTGATGAAAACATCTTTTTAAAGAATAAAATAACTCTATGGAAATTTGTTTAATTATTTATTACTAATTAATAATTAAATTTTCAATAATTAAAACCTATATATTTATTTTTCATAATTTATCAATCTTATTCATTTTCCAAAATCCAATTTCTTTGTTATATTGTTTTGCTATATCATGGTTCATTTTGACATAGGGTTGAAAGTAAAAAATATCTATCAAATACATTTAGTTAATTTCAATTGAATGAAATTTTAAATATTATGGAGTTTCAAATAATTGAATATATTACATTATATATCATATCCATTTAATTTACCATTTTTAGTGTAATATTTTTACTAAGGAAGCACATCACCATAAAATAGTGTATCAAACATGAGAGAAAGTAGTTCTGTGAATTTTGTGTCACTATATTTATTTACCACAATTAAAATATAGATCATAAATATTGATAATAATGTTGTATGATTAGTTCAAATATTATACAATAGTATAATTTAATATCTATTTGACTTCTTAAATATAATTGAAAAATAAAAAATTTCATCTTCAACGTCTTTTCTAATTTCCTAAACATAATAATCATCATTGTTCAAAAATTCAATAATATTTTCTATGTGATAATCATTATCATGGAAACATGTAATAATATCCAATGATTCCAAAATTTTATTGTTATCAAAATAATTAGATACAGTTTTTTACATGTTTTTAGATTAAAATTTTTATTTTAGTTTTATTCATTGAAAGATCAAATCTTCTTTCACAGCCTCTAGGATAACTCTCCATTGATAACCAAATTGTGACCATGGAACAATGAATTGAGGGGATTTTTATGCATGATCCTTTGAAAACATGATGACATATCTAACCAAATTTTTATAAACTTATTCCAATCAATATGAATCATTCTAATATGATTCATAAAAATGTAATTTTATTTAATAATATTTATATTTAATATAAAATACACAAAAAATATGAACTTATATTCCAAAAGGATATTCATTAAATATAGAAACATATTTTCATAATTTTTAATATATATTGTTATTACATCAGAATCTTGTTATAACATTTGTAAATGAATTATTATGTGATTAAAAAATATAATAAAACTTATTTTTATTCTAAAAATTCTATTGTCAAAATTCATTCAATTTTTCGAATAGATTCATTTAGGAGATAAATCACTTCCTATCAAAATATGTTTTTATATGGGATAAATGGACTTCAATAATTAAACATGTTTTATGGTATACATAAAAATAAATTATTTATTCTTTTAATGATTATACATTGATCAAAACAATTTAATAAAATAAATTATGGTTAATAGGATCATAAACTTAGGAAATATATCACATTCTAGACAAAAAATAAAATTATAAACAAGGTTTTATGATGATAAAGTTATTCACATAATGTTGGATCATACCATTAGGGTTTATAGATAAATGAAAATCTATAAAAAACAAAAATAAATAAATATATGTAGCCTTGTTGTCACATGTTTTTTTAAACACCAGTATAAACCCATTCACTATATTTTACATTCAAATTATTCCACTTAAAAACAACCCTCTAGATAAAACACAGTGGAAGCTTCCCCAGTGAGTCTTGGTGAGGTCATGAGTTTCATATTTTCTAAGTAAATCCCTACATTTATGTGTTACATGATTTTCAATATAATGTTTAATGTTTCAATGACATCGATGTAATATTTTATTAATACAAAAATTCTTGGACACAAGTACACATTAATATACTCCATTTTAATAAAATTTAATTTAAAACTTATGGCAACTTTATTATATATTATTCTCTCTATTTGAGTATCACTTTTCCGCACATTAGAATTAAATGAGAGCATGATCATACACCTCTTTCTCAAAAATATATTAAAAAAATACCCTAAATCTCATAATAAATTCTTCCACAACTCTTGGAATTTTTACCCTCTATTATACATTTTTTATTCTCCAAATACACATTATTAATGGTAGAAAACCACTATAATAATCTCAAATATGGTCATTTTATACATAATGTAAATTTATTGAAATCTATATAAGAATAAAGTGTTCTAGTATACGAGTGAATAAACCAAATCACATTGAATTCAAAATATAATCATCAATTCCAACATTATTTTTTAATGATTAATACAACTATTATTTTTTTATAATTAATCAACCCTTAATTAGGTCTCAATACCATTTATATTAGCTTTTACAAAATTTACATTATTTATTTATATGAAAACAAAATGAGGAAACTAGGTCATGAGGGATTAATGTTATGCAAGCATAGATCATTTCCCTTAATGATATCTGGGATGCTAAAAGGGAGGGAGTGAAATATAGAAGTAATACTAGTATCATTAGTATTAATCTTTGACCCCAAGTAATCTACCTCTTGATTACCTTATAAAATTTTGTTGGTTAAGGTTGTGTGATCTTTGGTAAGGGATTTACTCCTATGAATGTGATAAATAATAGACCAATGGATAGAAATAATATATTGAATATATTGGAGGATTAAAATCAAGTTAGTCTAAATGTATGACAGGTCAATATTGTTCCCAAAACATATTTCTCACCCTATATTCAAGAAAGAAGCCTCCTCTATAAGAGAACCCCTGGCTATATTTCACATTGAAATCAAAGATAATTGAACCACATGATTTATTAAAAATACCACTATATTAAATAATAATTGAGCTATAGGACCCATAATCATTGAAAATTAAATTATTTTAGGGGGAATTCCATAAAATCATGTACCCCTATTAAGTATCTTGCTTCCTTTAGAATGGAGGCCCATGGGGCTTTGAAATATTCCATAAATATGGAGTTATATCCCATCCATTAATAAAGGTCTCTAGATCATCCCCTGGAGTATATCTCTAACAAATAAGGTATAGTTATAACTACAAAGTCCGGTGTTTTGTGAATTAATCCTTACTTCCCAGACACAACAACTACTGTAAAATCAGATAATCACTTGTTCCTTCTTTTCCAAGCTATTCACCAAAACCACATTAAAATAGATATGAATAAAATATCCACTATTGGAATCATGATATGAAACACCTATATATTCAGAAAAAACATTCCATATAAATACTACCCAATACACTTCAAATTAAAATATAGTCTATAGTTTTGCCTTTTATTTTGGTGTAGCACATGCAACGTGAGGTGATCATGACTCTCTTCCCTTTAAAATCCACATTATTAGGAAGTGTGTGAGTCCTAATCCAATATGTCAGAAATCAATATTTCCATGGAATATTTTTTATGTAAAGTATGATTACACAAGAATATTGAATGTTGTTTCCATATAGAGCCTATAAATATTTGTTCTGTGAGAATTTACCCGGTGGTGTCATGTGAACCTATTGAAGCCTTTCTCATAATTAATATGAATACTGTGGAAGTTGTTGAACTATTATTGGTTGAGAACTGCATAAATGACCATTGGGTAGTTGATGGTGAACATAAAAAACTATTGGGTGTCGAAATCCATGGATAATAGTGCACATTTCCAACTCTGTTGTGACAATAGAATCATCTTTACCCACATCAAATAATATAATGAGGATTATCCAAAAAAACAAATCATTCCATGGATCTGACTCTAATTCATGAATACAGTCGATAAAACACTGAATTTTTATGAAAATAATTTCAAATAAATTAAATTTCATTGATTTCATGTGCTTCCCACTACAAAAAAGTTAATATTATTTGATATTCTACAACAAATTAATCTTGTACTACTCGCAACACCCGTTTAGCCTACATTACACACAATATTGAGTATATAAGAAATAATTTTTTTATAACAGTAATTTTTAAAAGGAAAAATATAAAATATCAATTAAACATAGTAATTTTTTTCGTAATAGTTTTTTTAAATATAATGGGTTTATACAAACGAAACATTTTTATGATAAAATATATAATTTTTAGTAAATTCCTTATATGTTTTGAAAACATTTTTTTCCCAAAAAATATTTTTATGTATCATTGTGAAAAATAATAAAATTAATAATTTCCACTATTAGATATTTAATTTTATAAAATAAACGTAATTTTTTAAATCATAATTTACAAATTATCATTAAATGATTTTTACGGATTTTTCTGAAATATTTAATTATTAGATGAACAGTTATAATTACCAAATTTAAATAGGAAAATGCCTTTTCATATAAATTATTTATATAATTAAATTAAATTATAGTTTTTTTGAGGTATATATAGCTTATTTAGAAATAAATTAATCTAATTTAAGACATTGTAACCAATTTCACATTGAAATTTTTTAAAAAACCTTCCAAAAATTTAAAACTTTTCACCTTTAAACATGTCGTCTCATGCCATTCGTAGGATTAATTTTAAATTAATTTTATGAACATATGTGATTTGAATTATGAAAAAATAATTCCATATTGGGAATAAATTTAATTTATAATTTATAATTATTTAAAATTCTGTTTTTTCCAATGTGAATAGTGAAGGAAATTATACTTAATTATAGTGATTATGGAAAAAAAAGATTACTTAGTCATTAAACATAAAACATAATGTGAAACAAATGACAATAAAATTGTAAAAATAATTTTTTTGTAAATATTTATACCATAACCAAAATTTAATATAAAAAGTTTCATTTTTTAAGAACAATATCTATGGTATACCACCCAATATTGTTTATATTTTTGGAATTTATATGTCTGCCACTCACCTCCATTATTAAAGGACAAAAACTCTCCCACTCTCTACACACCTCTTCAGCCCTTTGGCTCTCCCAAAACACACCAAAATGAAAAAACAAAATTTATCTTTCTTTATCCTATAGGCCTCACATTGTGTACAAATCCATCCAAGGATTTAATTTGTTACAAACAAGAAATAGATACTTGAGGATGTGGTAACATTCATCAACGAATGTTTTTGTATTATTTCATCATTGAAAACATAATTTTTTTATATGATGATTATATTATAAAATTTTTATATTCAATATACATAATAGTTACTATGTTATGTTTATTACCAAAAATATTACACACTTCCATCAAATGTGAAACACAGTCATCATTTTTGTGTATGGAAAACTACCACCTCGCAAACCAATTTATTTCGTTCTTCCACTACCATCATTAAAGGCATGACATAATGATGAATTTATAGTATATATATGATATTTATTAAATTTTTATGGTTTTATTATTCTTTAATTTTTATAACACACTTAACATTATTCTTTCAATTATGTGGGAATTTGATAACGTCATTCATGTGTACATCGGACTACCACCTTCAGAAGTAATGTGGTTCATTCACTATTTACATGGAATGCATTAAGGTTGTGATTCATATAAATATTTTATTCATATATATTAAATAAAAATGATTCTAGAATAAAAATATATAATATAATTTTATTTCATTCAACCCTATGAAAAAATGGAAACAATGTTCATTCGTATATATGATCTACCATCTCCATGAACAATATATTTCATTTCATTTTTCTATATTTTACAAATTGTTATAAATACATATATAATGAATATATATCTATATATATGACATTTATATCATGTTTATAATTCTATAAATAATTTAATATTTATTAATTTAAGAGTATCAAGAATATAGAAAATAAAAAGTTATTCAAAAAACAAAACAATTGTTATCCGAAATATAATTTTAACATGGAATTGTTAATAAATACGAAATAAAATTTCCTAATAAAATCATATATAATATTATACATATGAATAGGGTTCTATTATAGCTGTGTTATAAACTTATATTTATTATATAGTAGGATTTAACTTGTATGATGTGATTAAATTGTTTTTAATATTTCATAAACCTCATGATCCAAATGTTAGTCCAGAAGTTAGGGATTTCCATATCACCATTTAAATTTGTGATTCACCTGCTACATTCACCACCTATTTGTTTCATTTTTTGTATATACTACTGATTATTTTTCATTTTTATAGATCTATATATTTTTTTTATTTACATGTCCATTTTAGGATCTGTCTATCATGGGGTGTATGGTTCTAATGATTCCAAATTAGTTAGAATGTTTTGTCATAGTTTCCATTTTTGAGACATAAGTTATGTTATGAACTTATGTTTATTAATGAGGTGTATATATAGATCGTTTTACCTGTAATGTCATAAATTTATACATCCTCATTATATAATATGTTTCATTTTATTTTATTCCTTTATGGGGCTAAGGATTCAAGGTTACCAAAGTGGTATGAGTTATATGTTAAAATCTCACCGCTTATCAGGATTGTTTATAATCAAGTATAAAATGGTGAAACCTTATGATACATAATTCAATGATTCTCATGAATTTTATTATCCTCTGATTATTCATGATATCTTCAGGTGATGGTACCATCATTAAACTCTTTGGTACTTATGATAACTAATTAAATGATTATAATAAAATCAAACATAATTTTTATTTTTGGTCAGAAATATTTTTTATTAAAATCCAGTATTTAAATAAAAATTAATTTTTTTAAATGTAATTTTATTATAATTTTCAAGGAAAGTTAATTAAATTATTTTTTATGTTTTAAAACATGTTTAAATTAGTTTTCAATGATTTTTATATAATTTATCATTGTTATTTATAATGACAAATATTATCTAAACGTTTTATTTTTGAAAATATCATATGAATTATTAAGGATATTTTCATGAGGAAATGTACTAAATTATTTTAAATATTACATAATATATATTAATGTTTTCTTTAAATAAAATGATTTTTAAATATTTTTCATTGTAAAATAATATTTTTATTGATAGGTTATTTTTATTAATAAATACTCCAACTAATATTTCATAATTATTCTATCTCTATGATAATATCCATTGTTATATATTTTGATTTATTAGGGATATAATCCAAGGAAACTAGTATTTTTATTTCTTTGAATGGTTTATGTTTAATATGACACGTTTTCTATGGAAACTATTTCTCTTACAAATGTTATACAATGACAAAGATCTTATGGAACACACATCCTTTCATGATTTATTCTATTATGAAATTATTATAAAGACTATATCATTATCACATGTTATGATTTGACACTCATTCCATTTCATGGGTTATAATATTAGTTTTATGGAAACTATATCTATATATGGGTCATGATATGATGAATGTTTAATTATATTGGGGAAAACAAATGTATGAGTATATTTTGTCCTAAGTGGGACCTATATTTACCTCCCATGCATTGGGGAAAGATTTTTATATCAAGAGATAGACATTAATTGAATGGGGAGTGAACCTAATTTTGTATGATACATTATCAACAAAGATGGTCTTGTGAGTGATCGTTGACTACTTTGACAGTATTAGGTGTGAACAATGACTACTACGTAAATATTGGATGAGAACCATAAATACTAATATGTTTTGGGGAGTGAACCCATTTCACTATGATATAATTGGCAGTGATTCTTTACTATTATGAAAAAATATTTCATTGGTTTATGTTTCCTCCACAATTCCACATATTATTCCTAGTTGTGCTATTATGGATTGGTATATTGATAAAATTATGATTAATTTCTTATAAACTACCCATATATATTCCATTAATCTTGATTATAATATTTTATATGAAATTTATTATATTCTAATGATATGATCATGTTCTTGTGCCCTTATCCTGACATATCTTCCTTGATTTCCTTACCGAGCACTTCAACTCACCCATTCTTATGTCTCGAGATCCTAGGTTATGAAGATATGTGTTATCTATGATGTGAAGGGTGATATTATGGTAGGTACTATTGGGAGATAATGTATCCCACATATGTATCAGTTTCTATGTTTCCACAATTCTAAAGGCACAAAACTAATATGGTCATTGCATGTGTGATTTTGTAATGTAGCATATATTATAAAAATATGAATATAATGCCTGTGTATGAGAATATTGGGTCACTAATTTTATTATCAATGTAAATTTTTAGTCATATTTTGGAAATAATGATGAGAAAATATTAGTGAGATACCTAAGGACATGACTATTGATAAGATTGAGGATGACTCCAAATAAATGAAAGTGTCCCAGAATTTTGGTAAAGGATAGAGAGAGTGGTTTACAAGTTATACATCCATATCTTGATACTACATGAAAATGTGTCCCTAGAAAAGATGTACCATGGCATAAAACCCCAAAAAATATTGTATTCAGCATGAATCGGTAGGGATCATGTACACCATAAAAGGCCTTGCTGCACACCTGGACTAAAAATCCTGAGGGATATGATTTGAGAATTTGAAAAGTCAATAAAAAAGATAACGAATCATTGTAATAGAATTATGATATGAATAATCTAGGATAAACATAAGGTGTCATAGTTGAATGATATTTTTATAACATGGACATCAAATTAGTGATTTCCATTATTATCTGGTCCCACACTATGATTATAGTTTCATACTCAATGATTTTTGGGGTTTTTTCAATGGTTATAATCTGATGTAACCCTGGAAATGTTGAGTGTGAATGGAAATGAAATTATTTTACTCTTCATCATCCAAATTTCATTGGATATGGATTAAAAAACATCATTTAAATGCTCGCATAGCTTTCTCAAGATATGAATCATGCTGAACTTCCAAATGGTAAAATGGTAGAATGAAGTCCTATTGAGTCCATCATAATTCCTAATCCACCAATTATCAATGGGAATTATAATCTAATATTATTTCCCTTATGGATCAATACCATAGAAAATATATTTTCCACTCATCCGTGATTAGAACATGAAAATGTCATTTGGGATGTTTATTGTTTAGAAGGTGAAGTAGACCAGTAGTTGATTATAATCTTGAATATGATGAATCCTGATTAAATTAAATCCATGGATTGTGGAAAATTATAGAAATTATTCTTCAATAAGTAAATTCCTCATATTAATTCTTATGAAGACATTTGAGGGTTTCCTTGAGTTAATAAATGGGATGAAAAATCTATTGGTGCCAATGTGGCTAATTTTACCAAACATGTGGGGTATACATATGGTATTATCATCTATCCTAAAAGCATTGTGTTCCAATTATTTAGTTTCATTAAAACATATCTTTAAAGGGCATTATCCACACGATACATTAGTCCCTATAAAGATATTTTTTGAATTTTATATTAAGGTATAATTGGAGGATTAGTTAACATATAAAAATCATTTTTTTACATGTAAATGATAATGGATTTCAACGTATAAATATAAAAACCATGTAGGGAATAAGATGATATTTATTTTATGATCATTGTTTGGGAAGAATCATGGAGGAAATTGTATTAAGGGGTATAATAAATGTTTTAAATTTCTAATGTAATTTCATTATGAAATTGAATGTTAATGTGATGGAAACAAATTAGCTATCAATGTGGATAGAGATAAAGATTCAAAGAATAAACCCCATGAATTCAATTCTTCAATTGTAAGAAGAGTTTGAGTGATTCTAACCAGTGACCAAACTAGGGGTTTAATGGTGAACATCGAAATCACTAACCTATTAAGTCAATGGAAAAGTGGAAACCCCAAGTGATCACTATTGATGATGAGGGTTGAAATAACAATGAGAAGAAAATTTCACATAAAATATAATCTAGAAAGAAGAATCTCAAATATTATTCTATGTCTACCCCATTATTCATGTCTAAATAATATTGTTTGGGTATTAATATTCCACCCTGATTATTATATGTGGAATTAGAAGTGAAATCGCATAATGGTATGATTATTGTATCTTAATTAAACTTATGATCTCTGGTTGAAATTTTTGGGAATGTGCTTCTAGAAAATTATGGTGTTATACCTTTGGTTGAAGTTGATGTCGTCATAGGCATGGATTGAATTTCTATACATCAGTCACAAATAAATTTTTAAGTAAGTAAGTCACATTTGATATTAAAACCCAATATACGATCATCTATCAATGTGATGATATATATAAAAATCTTTTGGTTATTAAATCTAATGTATGGGCATTAATTACTATTTATAAGGTGTGTTTTTTTCAAATATTTAGGGAAAAACTCAGATTTTCTTATATTCCTAATTTTTAGGAATTTATGTTTGTATTTCGATAAGTGTATCATAGCCTTACACCAAAACATGATGTTGGCTTCTTTATAGAACTCACACCCGGTGTTATACCAATTTCAATGAGTCCATAGAAAAAGGATGGAATTAAGTTTTAATAACTAAAGAAGAAGTTCTAAAAATCCTTAACAAGGGAAAAATCGGCCCAAGTGTGTCACATGGGGGTAAACATATTATTTTTGTTATAAATAATGATGGATCTACATGACACTTACTTAATTATCTTTATTTGAACATGATTATAATCAAGAACATGTATCCTATTCCCCACATTGATTACTTATTTGATATACTTCTAGGATATCCATGATTTTCGAATATTCAACTTCCACTTGAATATCATAAATTATGTGTTAAGAGGAATTATAAACCCAAAAAGACATTATATAAAAGGTATGGGAAATATTAGTATATAATTATTCATTTTTGTCTTACTAATTCCTCTAGTATTTTAATGGATTTGAAGAATATATTATTTAGATATTACCATTATTAGTTTTTTGTACTTTTCATAAAATAAAATATTACATACTCAAAGAAAAAGAAATGGCATGATGGCTACATGGGAATTTTACTAATGAACATGAGGGATGATAATTTATTTAAATTATTTACAACTTTTGACTTTTCGATGCATGCAGTTTCATTTTTAGGTTACATAATCTCAAGATATGGTATAGTAGTTAAAATATTAAATAAAGAGTCTATTGACCAATATCTATGATCAATTATGAAGACTAAGATCTAATGTTTTCTATGATTAACTAGATATTATCAATGGTTTTTGGATAATTTCTCATGAATTCGTAATCTAATCTCAACTTTAACACAAAAGGGTTATAAAATCATATGGATATATGGATATGTGGAATGTTTCAAGGAATTAAATAGAAGGTTAGTCATGATGCCTATGCTAACATTACCATGTAGTGGAGAGGGGTTTGTAATCTATAGTGATACATTAGAGAAGGTACTGGGATGTATTCTTATGTAGAATGACATTGTTATAACCCATGCCTCATGGTAATCGATGATTTCATTAGAAAACATTACCCAACTCATGGTTTTGAGTTATCTTTGGAAAAAAATTCATTAATAATATTAAGGAATTATCTTTAAGATAAAATTTTGATATGTATACCAATAATAAAAGTTCAAACAATATATTCACATAGAAGAAACTGAACATGTTCCAAAGAAGATGGTTAGAGTAGACAAAGGATTACAACTACTCAATTCATTACCACCATGGGAAAACAAAAAATGTGGTCGATGTTTTGAGTCGAATGGATCATAATAGCTTATCCATGTTGAGCATCACAAAAGATCAAAAATATCTGGCTTTACAAAGGGTGATTTTTAAAATCCTAAATGTAGTATAAAATCATATCATTCTCAATTTAATGTTCAACCCTCCATAAAATTGTTGATGAAAGAGGCACATAAGGAATATATAGAGTTGAAAAAGAAAGATCTAAATTTTCTAGGGATTGACATTAATTATCACGACCCGTCCCCCAGGGCTGGCTTCGTGACTACCCAAAGCTCGCCTTCCATAGGCCAGGGGTTGGTGACTAGAACCCAAAGCTGTATTCTATAAAATGGGAAGGAATTGACTTTAAACCTGTAAAAACACATGGTCTTAGAACACAACATGAAGACACTGTGAGTTAGACTATTGTAATAATAGTGTATTGAATGTAAAGGGTCCGGAATAAAATCCCAACTAAAAAGGTAAATGTACAACTGAGAGCACATTACAACTGAAAGAAAATGGAAAATAGCTAATGGGCCATCCTCAGAGGTTCCTACCGGAAGGGTAGGTACAGACCGCCTCCACTTCACTCCACGTCTGCTCGTCTCATATGCATCGCGTCACACTGAACGGTCCACCTCTAAGAACTGACCAGTCCTAGCTCCCTTAGCCTCGATCAATGTTGTACGCCATCTACACAGGTCCCAACAAGCATTTGGAGAAGCCCAACTAGGGGTGAGTATAAGGATACCTTGTAGGGACCCTGAGACCCCAAAGGCCTCCTATAATTCCAAAAATAAAAACCACAGGTTAACACCACGATGGTAAATTACTACATAGTTAAAGTACCATATAACATAACCTCAATCACAATAACAAAGTAAATACATCTCGCACTAGGATTTATTCTAGGGGTTGTAACAAGTAACAACCCCAGTCACATCGTCGAATTCCTCGGCTGCTGGATAACTCGTCCTCTATCAAGTATACTGGGTCTGTCACTTCACATAGAGGCGCTTCCCACTAACCTCAAAATGATGAAGTATTACTCCCCATCACATACTGTGTGTTTTTCAAGTCACAAAGAGTCGTCCCCCCCCCCCCCCCACACCCAATGCAGTCTGCAAAGTTACTCCTCCCCCTCACATACAGCTAGGGGTGTCCAGACCCGGCCCGACCCGACGGTTTCGACCCGACCCAACTGAGTGGGGTCAGGTTGGTTCGGGTTAAAAAAAAATAACCCTGGGTCGGGTTCACATCGGGTCAATTTCTCATGGTTTTGGTCGGGTCTTGGGAAGGGGTCATTTAGACCTGACCCGACCCGTGACTCGATCTTCCTAGCCAAAATAAATTTCTCCAGCTTTCATTTTGTCTCGACCGCACAGTCCCCCCCCCCCCCGACATTTTCTCTCCTCTCCCTTGTTCTCTCGCCCTCCTCCTCTCCCCCCAATGAAACCCTACCCCATCGTACCCCCCTTCTTCCTATTCCCTCGTGATCGATGATGACGACAGTCCCCCCTCCCTCCCTCCCAACCTTCCCCCACGACGAAGAAAGAAAATCCTACACCCTTCCTTCCCTCGTGAGCTGAAGAAACCCTACCCTCCCTCGCCTCCTTCCTCCTCCTTTCTGGAGGATCCCCAACCCTTTGCTTACAGTTCAACGCCTCCTCCCCCTGACTGTCAGTAAGAAATTGTTTTTACTCTAAACCCCTTATTAGTGGAAGGGATTTGAATTAAATTTGGTTGTTGAAATTTTAGTATTAAATACTCCATTATCCATTCAAAATCGGGGTGTTCTTGTTCCCATCTTACTAAAGTCTCTGGTGTATTAAAATGAATTTGTTGTTAGTCTAATAAGTTCTAACTTTGATGTGTTGTATGTAGCAAAAAAGAAAATTACTTCTAAAAAAACTGGCATTTCTCGAGTGGATAGTATTTAATAATTATTTGATTTCACCTATGAGTAAATGTCAATTCCAAATAGTTTAATACATTACATATGAGTTCAATTTCTATATTTTATTAAATTATTATTTGATTGCAATTTGATATATTGTTCCTGGATAGTGGATGGTGTGTATGGTGCTTATTTTATCATAGTGAGTGACCCCCATCATGTAAAAACCATTATGCTAACTACTATTGTTGTGATGAAATTAAATTATTTAAATTTTTTCTTATTGAAATGACTAACTTCATTGGTGAAATGCTCATGCGAGACAGGCAGGGTACTTTTGATCTCATAATAGAGTAAGAATGTTATTCGCAACTTCAAACTGGTGATATTCCTATAGTGCATTGTCGTATTTGGTTGAATTGGTTCTATGATATCTTGGTTTTTTTAAATTCTACTCATTTTATTTGTATAATAAGGATATACTCTCCAAAAAAATTCTATGTGGAGTAAAGGGAAGCTAGATTGAAAGTTTGACATGTGTTTCTTGCTTAAAATACCAAAACATCAAAATGAATTGAAGGTTGTTTGGTTTCTTAAACATGTGTTTCTTGCTTAATTTTTTTTTCTATCCTCATGATTAAATAGGATATACCGGGTTCATTGGTTGAATTCTTGAATTTTCTTGCTTTCATTTTTTTCTTTTCTTGCTTTCTTGCATTTGTTCTTAATAATTGTTATATATATTTTATAAATAAAGATTTCAATGGTTGATGGGCAGGGAGTATGGAGGAATTTTTATTAGTCATATAATTCTATTTAACATTTCTTCCACTATTATAGGATGTAGCTATCAATTCATTCATATGGAAGGTGGTACAACAACAAGTGGTTATTCTAATCCCCCAGTTGTCGCAGCAGGAACTCAGAGTCAGATTGGTTCTACACCAACTACACATTCAGTTACAGAAATAGGAGGGGGGAGTTATAGCAAACAATTTGATGAAACTGAGGGTAAGCAATATTCTAAAAAGGTAAAAATTCCTAATGCTGATGATGGTTTTAGTGTTTCACAAGCTTGGGAGCATTTTCATAAGAAAAATTGAAGGGCTATTTGTAATTATTGTAGTGAATATTATTCTTGCATGTCTGGTCAACATGGAACTAGTAATTTGAATAGGCATTTGACAAGGTGCAATAAAAATCCTCACAAAAATCTTGATAATAGTCAAACCACTCTTGGTATTAGACGGAAGTGTGAAGATTAGGATGATGGAACGATAAAAATTGCAGTAGCTCATTTTAATCAAGAAGAGTGTAGAATTTATCTTGCTAAAATGATAATCATCAATGAGTTATCATTTAAATTTGTTAAGAATCAAGGATTTAGAGAATTTATTGAAGTTGTTCAACCTCTATTTCATGTTTCATCCAGACAAATAGTTTCTAGAGATTTCTTGCAGTTATATTTGAATGAGAAAGATATATTGAATTCCATGTTTGATATATTCTCTCATATGGTATGTCTTACCACTGAAACATGGACTTCAATTCAGAATCTGAATTATATGTGTGTGACTGCACATTTTATTGATGATAATTGGATCTTGAATATAAAAAAATCAGGTTTTGTCTTATTTTGGGTCACAAAGGGGAAAAAACTGGTCGAGTATTACAACAAACATTGAAACAATGGGGAATTGAGAGGATTAACACTTTTACTGTGGATAATGCTAGTTCTAATAATACAATGATCAGTTGTTTGGTGATTAGAGTTAATGATTGGAATGGGCCTATTATTAAAAGAGAGTATATGCATATGAGATTCTGTGCACATATTTTAAACCTTGTTGATAGTGATGGGCTGGAGGAAATATCAACATCAATTGCCAGAATAAGAGTTTTATATAAATTTGTGAGAAGTTCACCTTTGAGATTGGCTCTTTTCAAGAGCATTGCTGAGGAGTTAAAAATTCCTAGTAAACAGGCTATAATTCTTGATGTGCCTACTAGGTGGAATTCTTGTTATTTTATGTTGGATGTTGCAGAAAATTATGAGAAAGTATTCATCCGGCTTGAGGAGGATTCATGTTTCAGGAGTGCTCTTGTCTGTGAAGGTGGGGCCCCAAAAACATATGATTGGGAGTGTGCTCATGTACTTGTCATGTTTTTAAGGATATTTTATGATAGCACTGTTGAATTTTCTGGTTCTATGCATGTGACATTCCATACTTTCTTTCACACTCTTTGTGACATATATAGAAAAATCAAGAAATGGATGAAGAGTAATGATATAACTTTGAGTGCAATGGCTATTGCAATGAAGGTGAAGTTGGACAAATATTGGGGTATTGGTTCAAATTTTAATTCTCTCTTACTTGTGGTAGTTTTTCTTGATCCCCGATATAAATTAGAATTTGTTCGGGATAGTTTTGAAATGATATTTGTTGATGTAGACAAGAATGAGCTGATCAATAAATTAATAGAGATTATGAATAATCTCTTTGAGGTTTACAAATGAAAATATCTCATCCCTATTGTTGATCAATGTGAGTCAAGTTCTCATCAAGATGCACATATTCATGATGCCATTAGCAGTAGTGAAGATGATGAAAAATGGAAAGATGCTTATAGATCAAACAAAATAAATAGACAATTGACACAACAATGAAATGAATTAGAATGATATTTAGAGATTGAGTATTATGAGAATGATTTTGTTGGATTTTATATTTTAAGTTGGTGGAAAGGAATGTCAAGTAAGTATCATGTTCTCTCATGCATTGCTAGAGATATTCTAGCAATTCCATTAACTACAGTATCTTTAGAGTCTATATTTAGTACAGGAGGATGAGTCCTTGATCCTTTTCAGAGTTGTTTGAATCCCAATACCTTTGACGCATTAATTTTCTCCCAAAATTGGTTTAGAAAGTCTAAACCAATTGACATTCGAAAGAAACTCAAAGAAGTTGAATTTATTGAATCAGGTATCATTAAAAATATTAGGTTTTTTATCGGTTCACATTTATCAATTATAAATCTCTGTTTGAAAAATAAAAATGGTGACTTGTTATTTATTTTGTTGTTATTTTCAGATATGCCCCCATCATCATCCACAACTCATGATCAAATTTTCACTGTCTAAAATTATGACTTGTTATTTCTCTCTATCCACATGGTGGTGGGACTCCATTTATACAGTTATGTATTATTCTAATGATATATCTTCTATCAAATATTGAAACCAAAATTGATATATTAGTGTCTGGTTCCAATATTATGTTTTTCTTTAAAATTAAAATATCTTTAAAGTTGTCTACTTGATAGTAGCCAATGATAAATGTGTAAGTTCATGTACTTGATTATTCAATTGAAAGATGGTTCTCTTGATTTGCTGTAAATAAAGTGCATCTTTATTTTTTTATATTTCTTATTAGTTTTCAATAGTACTTTCAAATGTAACCTTTGTATGTATTATGTTAAGAAAGTTTCATTCTAGTTAATGGCTAACATATATGTCGGCTCGGTTTTAAAACACATACTAAAAACTGCTTATAACATTGATCATTTATGATAAGTGCTGTTAAAAAGAGTGATCATATTTGGATAAAAAGTATTTTTTTAGAAACAAAACAAATGCCAATTATTATTTTTATCTGATTGTCATAATTTCTAATTGTTGTAAGAAGATTTCAGGAAGTGATGTTAAAAAGATCCATCATATTTGACATCCAGTCAACAATATAATAAAAAAATAACCATTTCATAAGAATCAAATAAATGAGTTAAAAATGGTTGAACACATTGAACACATTGAATTGGTTATCCATTTTTGAGCTTGCATTGCATGGTTGCATTTTTTTCACACGTGTTCTAATTTAGTATATAAAAAATATATGATGTTTTGACAGAGTTCAGGTAAGCTGCATCCTTTAATATGATCCTTTGTTTTGAGCTAGTTTTGTTGATGTAGATTGATAGATTTTTCTATGGGTTTTTAAGGAAACTTGGTTGCTTATATTCACCTTCACTCTCTTTTAATGGATAATTATTATTGCAATGAAATTTCTTTTTGAAGTGTAGTGGTGGCTCTGCATTTTGAGGTGCAGTGGTATAAGAAATTGTAATTGCAATTGCTTTTTGAAGTCCAATAGACAAGTGAGCATGGATATGAAAGGTTCTTTTGGCTTAGGGAGAGACTCATACTCTTATGTGGAAAACCAGTTTACTATTGGAGCACTTGCATCTCAAAAGTCCTCAGAGAATGATGGGATTTCTCAAAATGTTGTTACTCTTCCTTTGGGTTAGTGTTTTCTAGCTGCATTATATGTGTTTGCATTTTTTAAAATAAGTTGAAGAAATGTGTTTGGCTTGGAGTTTGTAAGAGGTTTAGTTTTTTAGATGAAAACTTTCACATCTAATAATACATCATTAACATATCCCAATATCTAAATATTCATTTATATGTTTCCCCTGGAGTTTTATATACTATTTTTGAAATCCTTGAATTTTCAGCTTGTATGAAATGATGTTTTTTCTTACCTTAAATATGTTTTTGTTGGATTTTATAGGAGTTAAGGGGACCTAACTAAGTAATTAATGGGTTTTAGTGAGTGTAGGGGTCCAGGTGCAGTGGAGTGCAGGGGTGCAGGGGTGCAGTGCAGGGGTCCAGGTGTAGTGCAGGGGTGCAAGGGTGCAGTGCAGGGGTCCAGGTGATGTAGGCTGGTGTGTAGGGTGGGGGTGGGGAGGGAGGGTTGGGGAGGGCGGGTTGGGTTTGGGGGAAGGTAGGTTGCGGTGGGCGAGTTGGGTCTGGCGGGGGTGGGTCTGGGGGGGATGGGTTGGGTTGGGGTCGGGTTGGGGTCGGGTTAGGGTCGGGTTGGGGTCGGGTTGGGATGGGTTTGTACAAGAAACCCAACCCAAAATGGCCCAACCCACAACGAGATGGGTTGGGTCGGGTCGTTCAACCTTGAGTCGGGTAACCCGACCACAATGGGTTGGGTTGGGTCGGGTTAGCTGCCCACAAAGCATGTGACCCAACCCGGCCCGACTCGGTCCTTTCCCCTTGGGTCGGGCCCTGATATGCCCTCAACCCGACCCGACCTTACCCATGGACACCCCTACATACAGCACATGCTCTCCACCATGGTCTGTCTGGTCACACAAAACCCCCCACCCCCATCGTGGTCTACTAAGGTACTCCCCCCGATCACGTACCGCGACTATCGAGTCACTCCGAGTCGAACAGTCAGCAGTTGTCAGGTCTCAACCTATCGTAGGGTTTCGTGCATAATGCGCTTGGGAGAACCTCCCCCCAAGGAATCAGTCATATAACAACCAACACAATGTCTCCGAAAGAAGTAACCTGAACACCAGTCATCTCATTAGGGTTCCAACACAACAGATGGTGCGTTAGTCGGATGCTAGGTCTATGCATTATTGGCATTTCAGTGTCTATGGCCCAGTTGGATTCGTGTACGATCCAACCCGGCCAAACTCCGAGTTTCTCTGAAACTCTAATGGAGTATGTAAAAAAGGACCGTCTCCCTTTAAGGGTCCCAAAGCTCCAAACGGTTCATCAAACAGGTGTTCGGTTCTCAAGATAAGGACCTTTGAGTGTTTCTCAGACTGATTGGTCCCTGGTCCAATCCGACCTAGTCAGACCGACCCAACCTAACTTGGTTTGGGTTGGGATGAGGAGGACTCGGCCAACTGGGATGATGTCTGGACTGGACTGCAAGAGGGGAACCCCGCAGGGGTAGCCTGACCCCAATAGGGCTCGTAAAGGGGAGGCCCGGCCTAGGGAGGGTTGTAGCCCGACCCAGGGGTGGTGGCCTGCTGGGCGGCGGTGGCCCGGTCTAAGGGTGGAAACTCTGTTTGAAGGTGGGGGCTTGGCTCGAGGGCGGCGACCCAGTCCGAAGGCATCATCCCATCTCAAGGGCAGTGAACTAGCTCTCGGGGTGGCGGCACGGTCTGATGGGGGTGGCCCGGCTCCGAGTATGGTGGCCTGCTCCGAGGGCGGTGGGCTCGCGGGAGGGCAGCAGCCCAACATGTGGGTGGCGGCCCAGCTCTGAGGGTGGCTGCCAACTCCAAGGGTAGCAGACCGACGTGAGAGCGGTGACCCTGCATGAGGGTGGCGGCCCGGCTCGAGGGTGGCAAACCGGATCAAGGGCGGCGGCCCGACTTGATGGTTGCGGCCCGGCTCGAGGGCAGCGGCCTTCTCTAAGGGCAATTGCTTGGCATGAGGGATGCATCCTAGCTCCTAGGGTGGCAGCCTAGATTCGAGGGCAGTGGCCTGCGTGAGGTCGGCAACACGGTTCGGTATGACGCAGGGGGTGGAACCCCCTGATCTCCCAAATTCCCAAACGTCCTATAGGTCATTCGGTTGGAGACGCGACAACACCGCATGGGCATCACTCGATCGCCATAGAACCCACAAGCGGCTGGTTCATCCCCCACTGCGTCTTCAGTTGCGTCTTCCGTTTGCCATCGGCATGGCTGTCGCGCCACCTACCTTCCCGAGGCTGGCCATCGTGTCGGTCGCGTCCTCCATTCGTCGCGGCTGACAAGCGATGACCTTCCTCTTATGGTGTGCGTTGACATGCTTGCAGTCTTCCAAGGTGGAACAATGATAGCAAGATATCAATGGGATCATGCCATGTTTTTTAGGCCTGCGCCCTCCGCATTAGCTCCTGAACATGAGGGGGTTTAATGGTTTTAAAAAAATTGAATTAAACAACAAGATTAACCACACAAGATTCCCTACAATAACCTCTTGCAACGTCGAATGAATCACGGATCAACCAATTAGTTTTTTGTCCCACATTAATTGTATAATTTCAAGAACACAGAAGAGGGAATCAAAAATGCATAATCGAAAATTACCCCTACATTGTAACAGATTGAAGAGTGTATGTGCTTGAAGGTGGGTAGGCGTTATTTTTCCCCACAACCCGTTCCTAATGACGCCACTCATACGTTGTCTTCCGGTTCATGGTTTGGGGTCACCTGTCTCCTCCAACTAAGTCAGCACCATATTCTAAGGGTCCAGCATCATGGCACTCCTTCCACACTTTGTTGATTGGCGAAGCTGTGCCGGTACCTACCCTCTTGCTCCATATATATTGGAGAGGGGGTGGAGTAACGACATTTAAAATTAATGGTGTCTCATTAATTAGGAAGATTTTAAATATCCCCCAACTTTTTTGTTAATTAGATTGGATAGTCAATCCATTTATTAGATTGACACATCATCGGTCCCACCTAACCGCTTGTCCGTTGGTGGAATAGAATAAAAATAAAATAATAATGTTATTTTTTTTATTCTATTAAAAAGTTCCAAAAATTAACTTTTTCTACGGACCTACTGCGTTCAAAGTAAAGCCTCCCTTATGCGAATCTCAGTGATATAGATTAAATGGTGCCCTCACATTTTTAATACAAACAAAGGTTTAAAAGTTATAAAACGCTGCTCATGCATTTTCTAAACGTACCCAAAATTTTTTTAGTGAATTATTAACAGTCACCATCGACCCACTCTGGTCGAGGTTAGGCTCTTACTAAGTGAAACAAGCCCCAACTAACCCAATGGTACTCTCAGATTTCTAATTCGTGTTACCATTTAGAAGATATGTATTTTACAATAAAATAATTTTCACTTAATTATTTTATTTACGGCCATAAACTAACTTTTTCTATTGACCTGCACCGGCCAATATTAGTATCTTTATAAAAGGGGCATACCCTCATGAATTTAGTGATGGTGTCAGATTTTTAATCTGATACACCATTTATTAGTTATAAGTATTTAAAAAATAAATTAACTTTATTTAATAATTTTATTTACGGTTATGCCATTTTGGGTTCTTCTCACAGGTGTCCTATGACAATTAAACATAAGTCCCACCTATGGTAATCTTGCCATCCTAAAATGAAATGGTGCCCTATGATTTCAGTTCTGATAAACCTTTTAAGTGGTATTCCACTCTTTTTGAAAAACTGCTTATGCGTGTTAGTTAATGTTTAACAAAACATTGATGGATCATTCCGGACACTCTGGGCTTCGGAATCATGCACTGTTAGATTTTACAATCTCGAAATAATTCCATATAATCAAAAAATTTATACTAAAATTCAGGGACATTACATTCTCCCCGCCTTAGGGATTTACATCATCCAAATCCAAAATGAAGGCAAAGGAAACAGATGGTGGTACTGAGAACATATCTGAGGCTCTCACTACCATGTGCTCTCCTAGAGGTTCCCATGCTCTCAATGAATGAGCACCAGAGGTATCGATCTCCTGTGAAGGAATCATTCCTATCGATCCTCAATCTTTACTGGAACCACTGTAAATGTCGTCCCATTGTCTAAGTCTAGCTCCCCATGGTCGATGACCTGAGATGGGTCCTACACGGATCTCCTCAGCTGGTATGTGTGGAAGACGTCATGCACCCTCTCCAACTACAGTGGAAGGGCTAAGAAATTTTCCACCTCGCATATCCTCCTAATTATCAGAAATGGTTTGATAAACCTATGTGATAACTTTCCACCTCGGCCAAATCTCTGTAGCAACCATTGAGAAGAGATTCATAAAAATATGTGGTCCCCCTCCTAGAACTCAAAAGGTATCCATCTTCTATCGTCATACGAATTCTACCTCTGCTTTCATCAACCCTGTCCACCATTACAAATGCTAGAATTCTGGGTAAACCTTCACCACTCTAGGATGTACCGCTAAATGGGATGTAAGGATCTCCCTCAACACCTCCTCTCTAAGCATCACTGGTACCATGTTGCATCCTTTAAAACAGATGATTTTCTCCACACCTTCAAAATATCCTTCATTAGACCGTCCTGAGGATATCTGAGCACATTGAACCTTGTAGTCAATGTCTCCAGTTTGTGCCCCCCCCAGAATTTCGCTGAAGAATTCAGGTAGTGACATTCAAAGCCTAGAGGTAGCTGCTCCATCTTTATCTACAAAGGATATCTATAACGCGACAAGCTGCTCTGACACCTCACTCTGCAATTGTTGACCAGACCTTTTGCTAAGTGCATCTACTACCATTTTCCCCTTCCCAAGAGTATAGACTATCTCAAAGTCATAGTCTGAGAGGAACTCTATCCATAATCGCTATCTCAGGTTCAGGTCTTTCTGTGAGAAGATACTCATGAGACTCCTATGATTAGAGTAAATAGTAAACCGTTCATCCATCAAGTATTGCCACAAAATCTTCAGTGCAAAGAAAACTACTACTAACTCTCGGTCATGGGTACCATAGATCTACGTGTCAGTCTTTATCTTACCTTTTGAATGCTCTTTTTACTCTTCTCTGTCCGTAGGAATGGATACCCCTTTCGTTAAATCAAACAAGGGTGCCGCTACCCTGGAGAACTCGGGTACAAATATCTGGTAGTACCTAGCCAAAGCAGATGTCCCTCTCCCTTAGGGGAGGTAATCCTAGATACATATTTTGAAAAGATGTCCCCTTGGTCTACCACTTATATTTGGAACATAAAACTCCAAACTCTTGCTACCGCTAGGGTATCTCTTGTTGAATCAAGAGTGATTGGCTGAACCCTCCTATGCATGACTTTATCCTGTGCTATCTGGGTTACCATTTTCACCGACCAAGGAAAACCCCATTCCCTTGTTTTAGACAGACCACAACTTTTTTTCACAATATAGTCAATCTGAGTATGAAATGTGGATGCCTAGTCCATACCAAAACTAATTTCGTAAGGCCATGACGCTGCCACCAAGTGGTTCAAATAGAAAATCTCACCTCAAGGGTCAAATCACACCATCATCATATGTATGATTATCGAGTATCCTCCCAAAGGTATCTCCAGATGTGAGGGTCATGTCAACTATTTAACCAGAAACACTTGGCGTTGGAGAAGATTATTGGAAGGAAGGAATGATTGGTACCTATGTCTATTTATACGGTAGCTAGTAGTAGACACACACCGTACATATAATCATTCCTAGACTCCTTGGTCCCACTCCTTGACCGCATACATCTACTCCCTTCCCCTGTCCTCCAACACCATGAGCCTGGTGGGGACCACATTGAGGTGGTGGTTGTAACATGTCAAAATGTATACGACCTCATGTTGCTCTCCTATCTCCACTTCCACATCTGCTACCCTGCAGATTCATCTATACCTATCACATTCTCTTCCAAATACATTTTACACGCCCAAGTCTCTGAAACTGGCATCAGATTTTTTATTTCATACTGCTAACATTCACAAGCTATATTCGCTCATCCAATGAACATTCAACAAAAAAGTTTCTCTCTTTCACCCGAACATAAGTATAAACGCATAGAGGATAAGTGCTAGCTTGAATGTCCCTAACCACACCTCAATCAGAGGTCCAAGCCCTGAAGTACTGATCAAGAAATAGTCAGTGAGAACCTAGGATGGTCGGTATGCCTTGATGAATACTCAGCTACCGACATGTCATCTGGCTAAAGCTATAGAGGCTATAAGGAACTCTCATCCTTTATCCCTTTATGGAGAGAGACCCCCTTCTTTGAGGAAGGTTCTCAAGCTTATCCACAGAAAAAATCATCTCTTCACAAGATCTGGGTAATCTAAACCCTATCATCATCTTGTTGTGCCACATATAAGGCTCTCTACCAGGACCGCCATTTAATCTAATGGTGCCCTGACTAGATGGAAACTCAGCTTCCTCCTCATGATATTACTTAGCCTCATGTGATTCGAAATCGTCTCAGAACCTAATGGGTATCTTATGTTGAAACATGTCTAAGGCAGTAAGCCTACATGTGATATCTACTGGTACCGCCAGTTGTAACTCCTGACCAACGAGCAGTGATATAGCTGACACACTACCCGAAGGTACTATCTCGGGCAACAGTCCCTGTACAGAAATATCATCACTATGCATAAAATCCTCATGGTCACTAACTGAAAAAGACTAACAACTACGATCACCACCTGCTATACCGGTGTCTCAAATAGGTATAAAACTCTAGCCAGAGCCTCCGTCCAGTCCTCAACTTCCTGAAAATCTTTCTCACCTCGAAACCTATGAGGCATCTATCACTGGAACTCGTGAAATGCGATCGGTTAGAGTGTATCCTCTACTGGTGGAGCTGGTGGTAACAACCGCCCAACGGGTAGGGGTGCTGCTGGTAGAGTACCTGAAGGTAGTAACTCCAGAAGAGGGCCCTACACCGAGGCCTCATCAATTGGTGGGCTGTCATCGCATACTCTATAAGGAAACCTGGGTGGATGTCTTTGTGGTAACAATTAAAAGTAATACTTGGTGGGATAACTGAAGAAAACAAAAAAATACTTTTCCAAACACACATAATCAGTGTTTTCATGCACTAAGTCAAAAATTAGAACATAGGGTCCTGGTGTATGGATATGTTGGATGCCACACCAAAACTGGACTCCCCAAACTGAAAACCACACTCTTAATACATAACACTATTTTCACATAGAAAAGATCAGAGTCATAGTTCTTTAGTATAACCAAACTCCTCTAATACCACTTTGTCATGAACCATCCCCAAGGGCCCATGTCGTGACTACCCCAAGCACACCTTCCATAGGGAAGGTGTTGGAGACTAGCACTGGAAGGCTTATTTCATAAAACAAGAATGAATTGCCTTTACAACTATACAAACATGCGGTCCGAGAACACAAAAAGAAGAAACTATGAAGTAAGCTACTGTAGTAAAAGTGTTCTAAAAGTAAAGGGGCCAGAATACAAGCCCAACTGTAAAAGTAAACGTCTGACTGAAAGCACAGTACAACTGAATGAAAATTGAAAATAGCTAGTGGGTCATCCTCCGAGGTTCTTACCTGAAGGGTAGGTACATATCGCTTCCACTACACTCCACGTCCTCTCATCTCATCTGTGTCATGCGATGCCGAATGGTCCACCTCCAAGCACCGGACAATCCTGGCACCCTCGGCCTCAATTAATGCTTTACGTCATCTACAGAAGACACAATAAGGTGCATGAGAATCCCATGCAGAGGTTAGTACAACGATACTCAGTAAGGACCCTTAGACCCCAAAGGTCTCATAGGATTCTACAAAGAATAACCAGAGGGTGACGCCACTAAGGTAATGTACCACACAGGTAAAGTACCACATAACATAACCTCAATCACAAGCACAATGTAAAGACTTCTCACACTAGGATTTATTCTAGGTGTAGTAAGAAGTAACAACCCTAGTCACGTCGTCGAACGCCTCGACTACTAGAGAACTCCTCCCTTATCGAGTATAGTGGGAATGTCACATCAAACAGAGGCACTTCCCACTAACTTTGAACATCTGAAGTACATCTCCCCATCGTGTATTGTGGGTCTTCCAGGTCACACAGAGCCCCCCCCCCCCAACATGATCTGCTAAAGTAATCCATCCCATCACATACCGTGGATGATCCCTACTGAGGCCCACCAGGCCACACAGAACCACCCACCCCTATCGTGGTCTACTAAGGTACTCTCCCCCGTTGTGTACCATGGCCGTCGATTCACTTCATGTTGAAAAGTCAACAATCGTCAGTTCTCATCCTGTCACAGGGTTCTATATGTAGTGTGATTGGTAGAACTGCTCCACAATCCCTCTGTTGTATCTCAAGAAACAGGAAGTCTCACAAATAAGTAACCCATTGATTTGCTATATCATAAAGTCTCCAATGCAGTAGACTGTGCGTCAGTCGGATGCTCGGTCTGTGCGTTATTGGAATTTTAGTGCCGAGGGCCCAGTTGGATTTGGGTATGAGCTAACCTGGATGAACTCCATGTTTCCCTGAAACTATAATGGATTAAGTAAAAAAATTGTCTTTCTCCAAGGGTTGCAACCCCGTAGACAGTTAGTCAAACAGGCGTTCGGTTCTCAAGATATGGTCCTCTGAGAGTTTCTGGGCCCCGTGGGGACAGGGTCCGGTCCGACCCAGTTGTACGAACCCGGGCCGACCCAGTCATGGCTAGGCTGATGTGAACATTGCTCCCTGGGCCAATGTCAGGTCTATCCCGCAAGAGAGGCGGCCCGCAAGGGAGGCCTGAAACAAATAAGGCACCCCGTAAAGGGGAAGCCCGACCTACACAGAGTGGCGGCCCGACCTGGGGGTGGCGGCTTGCAGGCGCGGTTGCCCACTAGGGTGGTGTCCCGGTCCGAGGGTAGGGGCTCTTCCTGAAGGAAGCAGCCCGGCTCAAGGGTGGTGGCCCGATCCAATGGGGGCGACCCGACTAAAGGGAGAGGGTGGTGGCCAAGCATGAGGGTGGTGGCCCGACATGGGGGTAGAGGATCGGCTCTATGTGCAGCGGCTTGCTCTGAGGGTGAAGTCCCAGCTTGAGGGCGGCGACTCGGCTCGAGGGAGGTAGCCTCCTCTGACGGCAGCACCCCGACATGAAGGTGGTGGCCCAGCTCTGAGGGCTGCGGCCTATATGAGGGCGATTGCCTGATTCGGTCTGACGCAGAGGGTGTAACCCCCTGGTCTCCCAGATTCCCAAACGGCCTGAAAGTTGTGCGGTTGGCGAGGCTGTGGTGTAGCATGGGCATCGCTTGTTCGCTGGGTAACCCGCTGGAGGTGGGCTCGACCATTGTCATGGCTTCGGCCCCAACTTCTGTTCACCTGCGTTGTCATGACCCGTCATCGGGGCCCGTGTCGTGACTACCCCAAGCCCGCCTTCCATAGGCCAGGGACTGGCGACTAGCACCAAGGCATAATTTCTGGTAAAAAGGGAAGGCATTTCCTTTCTAAAGTAAACAAACACCACAGTGTAAGAAAGAAAAAGTAAACACTAAGTAAAAAATGGGTACAACAGTAAGTTCGGAAAAGTAAGTGGGAAAGAATACAAACCCAAACTGAAAGTAAAGTATAACTTGAAAGGGAAAACATCAACTGAAAGTAAAGCCACAAGGTCGAGCCATCCACTAGAAGTCCCACCTGAAGGGTGGGTACAGATAGCCTCCACGGCTCCTTGGGTCCAGCCGTCCACTCTGAGTACGTCCCGCCCAGTGGTCCACCTCCAGGTACGATCCTACTCCGCACGCCTCAACCGCGACCAACGATGTCTGTCGTCTGCAACCAACACAACGTAGTGTGGGCATAGCCCGTGTAGGGGTGAGTATAAGCAACTCAGTAGGGACCCCGAGACCCCCGAAGGTCTCCCAGAATCCACAAAGTATAATCCACAAAGGAAGGATACAATCATGAAGTAACATTCGACACTACTTAGGTATATTCCAATACATATACCTAAGTCATCAATTTCCAGTTCGGCTCCAACATCCGATCCCAAAATTTGATCACGTCCACACCAGATAGCACAACACAATCCACATAGGAAGGAAAATCAAGATTCATCTCACACAGGTATACTTCTTTTTATGACGATAAAGATGATCAGATGTAGCCACTGATTCATCTAAGTCATCGGACCCACAAAGGATCGATAGGTACTAACCCCCGCAATGACCCACAAAGGATCTGACCCACACAGGATCGATAGGTTACTAACCCCCGCAATGACCCACACAGGATCAGACCCACACAGGATCTGTAGGTGCTGGCCCACACAGGACCGCTGAGCGCTGACCCACACAGGATCTGACCCACACAGGATTGGTAGCACTGATCCATGTAGGATCGTTGAGTGCTGTAGTCGTTGTCGTCGAATCCACGGAGGATTTCTGCACAGTCGTCATCGTCGTCGTAGTCGCAGCCAGCTCTAGGGTTCCCGCACACAGCAAGCTCGTTCGAGAGGGTCCGCTCCACGAGCCGAGGGTCTGATACATCAACTGACACGTAGTCCAAAGTTTATGTATCCAAAAGTCCCGTATCATCAACAGGAACTCAACGTTATAGACGGTGCGTCAATCGGACGCCCGATCTGAGGGTTATTGGCTTTTTCGTCCCAGGGGCCCGGTTGGTTTTTAATTCAAAACCAACTTGACCGTACTCCAACTATGTCCAAACCACGAGCGGAGTAAGCCAAAAGGTCAATCTAACTAAGATGAATCCAACAAAGTCGACGACACGTCAATCAGACGTCCGAAACTCAAGTTATAAGTGTTTCCGCTCCGAGGGCCCGGTTGGTTTCGTGTACGAACCAACCCGGCCGAACCCAAAGTACTTTGAAACCTTGAGTGTAATATATCGAAACGACCGTCTCGATCCAAGGATCGTATCGCAGCTGAATGTGCGTTTATCGGAGGCCCGCAACCCATGATATGGGCAGACGCCAACAAATGTTCAGTATTAGGGGGTTCGAGCTTGGTCCGACCCGACCTGATACCCTCTGGGTCGGCCCGAACCGGGTTGACCCGTCATGGGTCCGGGTTCGGCCCGCTTGGGCACAGCCCGGCCCGGCCCGGTCTGGGCATGGCCCAGCCTAGCGCCCCGGTCTGGCGGACCGGCCAGGGCAGCCGGCCCGGCGCGCTGGCGCCAGCCACGGGCTCGGTCGTTTCGTCCGAGCGAAGGAACGCGGGGGGGGGGGGGGGGGGGGGGGCTGCCACCCATTTTTTTGTAGCTGTGGCCCCACATGGGGGCCGCTTTGCTGGCCAGTCAAGGGTTGTAACCCCCGGTTCTTCCCCTGTCCGGCAGGCCCGCTCCGGCCGGCCAGCTGTTGCCGCCACGGGATCGGCAAGGGCTTGTCCCCCTACTCTGATGTCGGTGGCCGGGAACTGGCTGTCGGTTCCCCTGCTCCGCCCTATTCCAGAACCGGCCGCGGCCTTTATCTGTCCGGCGCCGCGCGATGGCGCCGCGCCCATCCACCGTGTCCCCGCTCTGGCAGTGGTGCTTTTTTGGATCTCTGGCACGGCGCGACGACGCCATGTCTTTGGTTTGTCTTCAACGGCGTGGCACGATGACATTGCGTCTTTGGTTCGTCTTCAACGGTACGACGGCACTGCGCTTCTTCCCCTTTCTTTAATAATTCCTGCACGGTGCTTTGGCACCGTGTTGCTTTGTTCGTGCCGCATCAATATCAAACAACCAAAAAGGAAGAGGAGGGTCGGCCGTGTTCGTGCGGTCCGACACCCTCCTGTTATTGTGGTAACAGGCGGCTCCAACAGAAAAGAAGGATGGCAACGAAATAATTCACGAACAACAATTAAAATAAATCCCTACCTCGTCGAATTCGATGAGCGAGGATTCGTCGTAGAAATAACCATCGCGGAAGAAGGTGTCGCAGAGGGAGGATCGTCGCGTCGTTGAGAGGCGTCGCAGAATAAGCGTCACTGGCGTCACGGTACATGGTGTCGCGTAGTCGATCTCTGAGGATTTGGCATTCTTCATCATAGATTGGTGTGTTCTTCGCGTTCTTCGCGTTCTTCGCGTTCTTCACGTTCTTCGTCGATGAAGAAGGCTTTCCTCAAAATCCTCTCCACGCAACAAGTTCCAACATAAATAAAATAAAAGTTGTCTTATTTTATTAACGCACAAGACAAAGTTTAAATTTAAAAAAGAAACAATCAATTCAATGAATTAATTGTAACGATTTAACCTCCCAAATTAATGAGGCGTTTATTAACCATAATAAACGCATGAGTTGACTTCATTAAAAAGGGGGTGCGGGTGCGTTACATAGAAGAAAAGAAACGGTGGGGCTCATGTGGGCCCCACCTCACAAATATCCTACCCAGTGGGTAGGATATTGTGGGTCCCACATCATCCATTTAACATAAGTTAAGCAAAATAAAATAAAAACCGGTTGCACCACTTTTATTTTATTTCATAACTTAACCCCAAAAATTAAAAACCACACCCGAGAAAACGCAACTCCGGAAAAAGTGTTTCTAAGAAATTACTGACGATGCGATTCCATCGGTGTGCTCGGAATTCGATTCTGAGCACCAGTTAAAATGTTTCAAAAACCCACTCGTTCGTTCACTGAACTTACCCAAGCTAAACTTCGAAAAATGATTTCGGGCACACCGGGCCTCGGAATCTGGTGCTGTCAGAAACTGCGGTCTTGTAAAATTCCCAAGAAAATTAAGAAAAAAAATTCTTGAATTTTTCAGGTCTTTTCATCACTCCCACCTCAGGGATTTACGTCCCCGTAAAGATACATCAAAACTAGGGAAACAAATGTGGGTACTGAGCACGAATCTGAGCCTCCCGCTCCCAAGTTCTCTCTTGGAGGTTCCTGTGCTGCCATCTGATGTGCACTATAGGAATCGATCATCCACATAGGACCCACTCATGTCGATCCTCGATCTCCACCGGGACCTCCACAAAAGTCACCCCATCATCAACATCCAGCTCCCCATGGTCAATGATATGCATCAGGTCGTGCATGTATCTCCTCAGCTGCGATATGAGGAAGACGTCGTGCACCAGGTGAAAATGAGGTGGTAGAGCCAGGTTATACGCCACATCTCCAATCCTGCTGAGGACCTAGAATGGTCCGATGAAGCATGGAGACAACTTTCCGCCTCGTCCAAATCTCTGTAATCCACGTCGAGGTGAGACCTGCAAGAAGACATGGTCGCCATCCTCGACCTCTAGTGGCCTCCGCCTCCTGTCAGCATAAGACTTATGCCGGCTCTGAGCTGTCCTCATCCGCTCCTGGATGACCTGGACCTTCTCTGTCGTGTCCTGGACCATCTCTGGTGCCACAAGTGCTGACTCCCCAGGGTCTGTCCAGCATAGCGGTGATCTGCAAGGTCGACCGTACAACGCCTTGTATGGTTCCATCCCGATGGTGGAGTGGTAGATGTTGTTGTACGCGAACTCCACCACGTGTAGGTGGTCCTCCCAACTGTGACCAAAGTCGAGGACACATGCACAGAGCATATCCTCGAGAGTCTGAATGGTCCTCTCCGTCTGACCATCTATCTGAGGGTGAAAGGCGGTGCTCAGACGTAGCTGCATCCCGAACGCCTCCTGCAACCCCTTCCAAGGCCAGGAAGTAAAGAGAGAATCTTGATCGGAGACGATAGATGATGGAACACCATGAAGCCGTATAATCTCCTAAATGTAGAGACATCCTGAGCTCTCTACTGAGACCTTCTCCCTGATGGGTAAGAAGTGACCCGACTTGGTGAGTCGGTCGACAATCACCCAAATGGAGTCGTGACCTCTAGAAGTGCGTGGAAGTCCAGTCACGAATTCCATAGATATTCCATCCCACTTCCACTCCAGGACCTCTAAGTGCTGTACCAAGCATGATGGTACATGGTGCTATGCCTTCACCTGCCGGCAGGTGAGGCATCAAGAAACGAACTCTTCCACATCCTTCTTCATGCTCGGCCACCAGTGCTGTCGTCTAAGATCCTGGTACATCTTCGCCACACCAGGATGTACCGCCAAAGGGGAAGTGTGAAACTCTCTCATCACATCCTCCCGTAAAGCAACTGGTACGAAGGTACGTCCTCTGAAAAGGACGTCGTTCTCTCCTCCTATAAAGAAACCATCAGGTGCCAGTCCTGAGGATATATGTGCACGCCGCGTCTCACAGTCAGCGTCCCCACGTTGTGCCTCTCTGACCCACTGTAGTAGTGGAGGAGTGACTGTGAGTGACTGATGGAAGGCTGCTCCATCTCTATCCACGAAGGATATTTGCAAAGCGGCTAGCTGCTCTGTCGCCTCCCCAAGTAGCTGAATGCCCGTCCTCCTGCTGAGAGCATCGGCTACCATGTTCCCCTTTCTAAGAGTATAGACTATATAAAAGTCATAGTCCTGGAAGAATTCAAGCCATCACCATTGTCTCAGGTTCTGGTCCTTCTTCGAGAAGATATAACTGAGACTATGATGGTCAGAATAGACTGTAAAGCACTCGCCCATCAGATAGTGTCGCCACATCTTCAGAGCGAAGACCACTAATTCTAACTCCAGGTCATGGGTAGCATAGTCCTGCTCATGCTTCCTCAAATGATGTGATCCATAGGCGATCACTTCCCATTCCTGCATCAGGACACATCCGAGTCCAGTCCCCGATGCATCGTAGTAGACTACGTACCCTACTCCCTCCTCTGGTAGCCTCATGATAGGGGCACTGGTCAATCTCTGTCTCAGCTCATGGAAGCTCTACTGACATCTGTTTGAACACACAAAGGGTTTCCCCTTCTCTGTCAAAGATAAGAGTTGTGCTGAAACTCTGTAGAAGTCTGGACAAATCTCTGATAGCATCCATCTAGTCCCAAGAAACTCCGCACCTCCGTCACGCTTCTGGGTGGCTCCCAAGCTAGCACTGCCTCAAGCTTCGCAAGATCCACCAAAACTTCCTCCTCAGAGATGACGTGTCCCAAGAAGTGGACCTCGTGTATCCAGAACTGACACTTCGAGAGATTACCATAAATTTGGTACTCTCAGAGTGTGTCCAGTACAACCCGCAATTGGTAGGCGTGCTCCTCCTCGGTCGTCGAGTATATCAAAATGCCGTCGATGAAGACCACGACAAATAAATCGAGGTATGGCTGAAAGATCCTGTTCATTAGGCCCATGAACACTTTTGGAGCGTTGGTCATGCCGAAAGGCATAACCAAGAACTCATAGTGGCCATACCGACATCTAAAGGCCGTCTTCTGCATGTCCTCATCCCGAACTCTGAGATGTTGATAGCCTGACCTGAGGTCTATCTTCGAGAACCACCGTGATCCCTTGAGATGATCAAAGAGGTCATCAATCCTCGGTAGCGGATACTTGTTCCTCTCTATCACCTGGTTCAGGCGACGATAAATGACACAAAGTCGCAAGCTCCCGTCCACCTTCTTGGCGAACAATATCGGGGAAGCCCAGGCTGAAACACTGGGTCAGATGAATCCTTTGCCCTGCAATCCCTCCAAATGTACCCGTAGCTCTCGAAGCTCAGCAGGGGCCATCCGATATGCTGGAGTGGATATTGGGGCTGTCCCAGGGTACAAATAAATATAAAATTCAACCTCTCTGCAAGGATGTAGTCTTGGAACGTCATCAGGGAAAACGTCTGCATACTAATCCGCACGTCAACTGATCCTAGGATGAGGCTAGCCAACTGATGAGTGATGAGTTGTCCTCTCCTCTGCGTGAGTCCATCCTGTGCTGCGAGGGATCTCTTCTTGCCAGTGAATGTGAACCTACTCCCGTCGGTGTGTACACATCGCACCTTGCGCCTAATACAGTCAATCTGAGCATAGACTGTAGATAACCAATCCATGCCCAAGATGACATTGTAAGGCCTCGACGCCTCTATATGATGATCCCACCCGAAGCTCTCGCCTCCTAGAGTAAGCTCACACTATCGACACCAGTGCTTAATCGTCGAGTATGCTCCCATAGGAGTCTCTAGCTGTAAGGATCGAGCCAACGGCTCTGTAAGAATCTCCAAGCTTCGAACAAGGGAAGTGGATATGAAATAATATCGTGCTCCTATGTCTATAAGAACTGCAGCAAGGATGGAATAGACACAGATAGTACCTCGAATCATCTCGGGTGCACCGTGGTCGTAGGCCTCCGTAGCCTGAAGTTGTGCTTGTCTCTGCCCGCCACCCCCCTGTGGTTGTGGTGGACCTCCAGGAGGTGGTGGTGGTAGAGCCTCAAAGTGTCGCCCACCACATGCTGCTTGGCCAACTCCTCTGACTCGTCCTCCTACTCCATGTGGACTGCAACGGTCGACCCTCTGCCTCTTCCTGGGTGGCCCCTCAACCGTCTGCTGCTCCTCGGCACGGCGGGTCGGGCAGTCACGAGCCATGTGGCCCTGCTCGCCACATGCGTAGCACTGTCTACCTCTCGAAAGACTGGCTCCGCGCTATGTGCCCCGCACTGCTGAGCCAGTGTCCTGAGACCTTCTGCCTGAGGGTCTGGTCTGCATGTACCCATGTCTCATTTGTCGACTTCCTGCTACAGAAGACTTTGCTACGTTCCGCCCTGCGGTAGGTCTCGCTGCTGATGCAGGCTCAGCATGGAAGCTCTCGATCAGAAGGGCTCGCTCCAGTACCGCTTCCAATGTCAGAATGCTGTGGGAGATCAGCGATGCCTTGATCTCATGCCTCAATCCCTGCTCAAAGGTTCAGGCCTGGAAGAATGGGTCACGTACCATGTCTATCGATTAGTGCGAGAGATCATTAAATCCCGCCGAGTACTGGGCAACCGTCAATCTGCCCTGCTGCAGCTATAGAAGCTCCTGGATGCGCACCGTACGGAGGGTGGCTTGGACGAACTCCGAGTGGAAGAGGCTCTCAAAGTCCATCCAGAGGAGAGATGCCTCATCATGCACCTGGAGCATCAATCCCCACCATCTGCTTGCTGCCACGTGCAGGAGGCTCACTGCGAGGATCACCATGAGGTCTGCTAGTGTACTCACTAACCTGAAAACCCATACAACTGTCTCCACCCAATCCTTGGCTGCCTGAGGGTCCGTCTCCCCGTGGAACCTGGGCGGTCGCTGGCACTTAAACTCGTGCAGTGCAATAAGGCGACATGCATTGTCAGCGGCTGGGGCTGGTACCATCGGTGGCTCGGCGGGTAGAGGTACCGTTGGTGCCTCTGCTGTCAAAGGGCCCTGTACAGAGGCCTCGTCGCTCGGTGGGATGTCGTCACCCACAACGCTCAGAACCCTAGCTGGTTGCCATCGTGGGGCCATCCTGAAAAGAAACGGGTGCGCCATGGTCAAATAGTATACCTGGTGAGCTGACACAAACTAATCACAATGAAAACTTGAAACACAAATTTAATCAATGTTTTCGTGCATTAAGTCAGAAATCAGAAGTCAGGGTCCTGTTGTACGGATACGTCGGCCGCCACACCAACACTGGACTCACTGGACTGATAACCACACTCAATACTCTTAACACTGTTGCTTTACATAGAAAAAGAACAGAGTCCTGAGTTCTGCGGTAAAACTGAACTCCTCTGATACCAATTTGTCACGACCCGTCCTCAGGGCCCGTGCTGTGACTACCCCAAGCCCGCCTTCCATAGGCCAGGGGATGGAGATTAGCACCAAGCCGTAATTCCCGGTAAAAATGGAAGGCATTGCCTTTCTAAAGTAAACAAACACCACAGAGCAAGTAAGCAAAATTAAACACTAAGTAAAAACTGGGTACAAAAGTAAGTGCGGAAAAGTAAGTGGGCCAGAATACAAACCCAAACTGAAAGTAAAGTACAAGTGGAAAGGGAAAACAACAACTGAAAGTAAAGCCGCAAAGTCGAGCCGTCCACTGGAAGTCCCACCTGAAGGGTGGGTATAGATATCCTCCACAGCTCCTCGGGTCCAACCGTCCACTCCGAGTATGTCCCGCCCAGTGGTCCACCTCCAGGTACCGTCCTGCTCCGCAAGCCTCAACCGCGATCAGCGCTGTCCGTCGTCTGCAACCAACACAATGTAGTGCGGACATAGACCGTCCAGGGGTGAGTATAAGCTACTCAGTAGGGACCCCGAGACCCTTGAAGGTCTCCCAGAATCCACAAAGGATAATCCACAAAGGAAAGATACAATCACGAAGTAACATCCGACACTACTTAGGTATATTCCCATACATATACCTAAGTCCTCAATTTCCAGTTCGACTCCAACATCCGAGCCCAAAATTCGATCACGTCCACACAGGATAGCACAACACAATCCACATAGGAAAGCAAGTCAAGATTCATCTCACACAGGTATACTTCTCCATATGATGATAGAGATGATCAGATGTAGCCACTGATTCATCTAAGCCATCGGACACACAATAGATCGATAGGTACTAACTCCTGCAATGACCCACAAAGGATCTGACCCACATAAGATCGATAGGTAACTAACCCCCGCAATGACCCACATAGGATCAGACCCACAAAGGATCTGTAGGCGCTGGCCCACACAGGACCGCTGAGCGCTGACCCACACATGATCGGTAGCACTGACCCACGTAGGATCACTGAGTGTTGTAGTCGTCGTTGTCGAATCCACAGAGGATTTCTACACAGTCGCCATCGTCTTCGTAGTCGCAGCTAGCTCTAGGGTTCTCGAACACAACAAGCTTGTTCGGGAGGGTCCGCTCCACGAGCCGAGGGGTTGATACATCAACTGATACATAGTCCGATGTTGATGTATCCAAATCTCCTGTACCATTAATAGGAACTCAACGTCATAGACGGCGCGTCAATCGGACGCCCGGTCTGAGAGTTATTGGCTTTTTCGTCCTAGGGGCCCGGTTGGTTTTTAAGTCAAAACCAACCCGACCATACTCCAACTGCATCCAAACATTGAGTGGAGTAAGCCAAAAGGTCTGTCTCACTAAGAGGAATCCAACAAAGTCGACGACACGTCAATCAGACGTCCATAGCTCAAGTTATAAGCGTTTCTGCTCCGAGGGCCTGGTTGGTTTCATGTACGAACCAACCCGGTCGAACTCAAAGTACTCAGAAACCTTGAGTGTAATATACCAAAACAACCGTCTTGATCCAAGGATCGCATCGCAGCTGATGGTACGTCGATCGGAGGTCCACAACCCAAGATATGGGCAGAAGACCGAAAAGGTTTGGTGTGAGGGGGTTCGGGCCCGGTACGACCCAGCCTGATACCCTCTGGGTCAGCCCGAACCGGGTTGACCCGTCCCGGGTCCGGGTCCGGCCCACTTGGGCGCGGCCCGGCCCAGTGCGCTGGCGCTTGCCATCCTGGGGTTGTAACCCTTGGCTCTTCCCCTGTCCGGACGGCCCGCTCCGGCCGGCCGGCTATTTCTGCCACGAGACTAGCAAGGACCGATCCCCCTACTCCGACGCCGGTGGCCAGGAACCGGCCACCGGTTCCCCTGCTCCGCCGCGGCCCGGAACCGGTCGCGACCTTGGTCCGTCCGGCGCGGCACGACGACGCTGTGCCCATCCACTGTGGCATCGCTCCGGCCGTAGTGCTTTGTGGTTCTCCGTCACGGCTCGATGGCACCACATCTTTGGTTCGTCTTCAACGACGCGGCGCGACGACACCGCGTGTTTGTGTTGTCTTCAACGGCACGGCGCGATGACGCTGCGCTTCTTCCCCTTTCCTTAATAATTCTCGCATGGTGCTTCGACACCATGTTTCTTTGTTCGTGTCGCATGAATATCAAACAACCAAAAAGGGAGAGGAGGGTTGGTCGTGATCATGCGGTCCGACCACCTCCCATTATTGTGGTAACAGGTAGTTCCAACAGAAAAGAGGGAAGGAAACAGAAAAATTCATGAACAACAATTAAAATAAATCCCTACCTCATCGAATTCGATGAGTGAGGATTTGTCGCGGAAATAACCATCGCGGAAGAAGGCATCATAGCGGTAGGATCATTGTGTCGCGGAGAAGCTTCACGGAAGAAGTGTCACTGGTGTCGCAGTAAACGGTGTCACATAGTCAATCTCCGAGGATTTGGCGTTCTTCGTCGGAGATCGGTGTGTTCTTTGCGTTCTTCGCATTCTTTGCGTTCTTTGTCGACGAAGAAGGCTTTCCTGCAAATCCTCTCCACGCAACAAGTTCCAACAGAAATAAAATAAGAGTTGTCTTATTTTATTAACGCACAATCCAACGTTTGAATTTCAAAAAGAAACAATCAATTCAATGAATTAATTGTAACGATTTAACTGCCCAAATTAATGAGGCGTTTATTAACCAGAATAAACGCAGGAGTTGACTTCATTAAAAAGGGGGTGCGGGTGCATTACTTAGAAGAAAATAAATGGTGGGGCTCGTGTGGGCCCCACCTCACAAATATCCTACCAAGTGGGTAGGATATTGTGGGTCCCACATCATCCACTTAACATAATTTAAGCAAAATAAAATAAAAACCAGTTGCACCACTTTTATTTTATTTCTTAACTTAACCCCAAAAATTAAAAACCACACCCGAGAAAACGCAACTCCGGAAAAGGTTTTTTTAAGCAATTACTGGCACTACGATTCCATCGGTGCCCTCAGAATTCGATTTCGAGCACCGGTTCAAAAGTTAGAAAAAATGCTTGTTCGTTCACTGAATGTACCCGAGCTAAACATCATAAAATGATTCCGGGCACACCGGGCCTTGGAATCAGGTGCCGTCAGAAACTGCGTTCTTGTAAAATTCCCAAGAAAATTAAGAAAAAAAAATTCCTTGAATTTTTCAGGTCTTTACATGCGTCGTGGCGGTCGTGCCCATTTTCTTATCACAGTTAGTCATCATGTCGGACACCACCTCCATTATCTGCAGCTGATGAGCCATGACCATCCAGTTGTGGCATGCGTCGATGCACTTGTAGTCTTCCAAGGTGGTGCATGGATAGAAAGTTAATGGAGGTTTCATTTCGGGTTCGTTAGGCCCGCGCCCTCTGCGTTAGATCAGGAACATGAGGGGGGTTAACGGTTTAATAAAAATTGAATTAAACAACATGATTAACCCCACATGATTCCTTGCAATAACCTCCAACAAAGACGAATGAATCGCGGGTCAACCTGTTAGTCGGTTGACCCTCGTTATTCATATAATTTTAAGAATGGGGATGAGGGAATAAAAAAAACCAAAAACAAAAATAACCCCTAACTCGTTACCTGTTAGAGAGCGTCCGCTCTTGAAGGTGGGTCGGTGTTCTTCATCCTTGCAACCAGTTCCCAATGACGCCACTCTTACGTTATCTTCCAGTTCGTGGTTCAGTGTTTCCTATCACCTTCCACTTGGTAGGCTCCGTCTTCTAAGGGTTCGGTGTCGTGGCACTCCTTCAGCACTTCATTGCTTAGTGAAGTTGTGTCTGTACCTCCCCCCAAGCTTCATATATATTGGAAATGGGGAGGGTTTGTAACCACATTGGAAATTAGTAGTGGCTCATTAATTAGGAATCTTCCTAATTTCCACCAATGTTGTTGTTACTTAGATTGGAGGGTTAAGCAATTTATTATCTTGTTGCGTCGACGGTCCCACCTTACCGCTTGTTTGTTGGAGGAATAGAATAAAAATAAAATAATAAAGTTATTCAATATCATCTATTAAAAGGTTCCAAAAACTATCTTTTTTTCCATAACTACTGCAGTCAAAGTGAATCCTCTCTTACGTGAATCTCAGCGCTGTGGATTCAATGGTTCCCTTGGATTTTTAATCCGAGCAATGGTTTAAAAGTTAGAAAACACCTCTCATGCATTTAAAAAACGTACCCAAAAAATTTAAGTAAATTATTAACAGCCACCCTTGACCCATTACTGTTGAGGTTAGGCTCTACCTATGTAAAACACACCCCAATAAACCCAACAGTACACTCAAATATCTAATATGAGTTACAATTTAGAAGTTTTTGATTTTACAATAAAATAAGTTTCACTTAATTATTTTATTTACGTCCAAAAACTAACTTTCCTAGTTGCCCGCGCTAGACAATGTTATTATCATCTTTACGAGATCATAATCTCATGAGTTCAGCAGTGTTATCATATTTTTAATCCAAGTAACCGTTCATGAGTTATAATAATTTGAAAAATAAAATAACTTTATTTAATTATTTTATTTATGGTTATTCCATTTCATGTTTTCTCGTAGGAGGCCTATGATGACTAAAATTAAGTTGCACCAAGGGTAAACCTGCCATCGTGAACACAACGGTGCCCTCAAATTTCTAATATGGGCAACCGTTTAAGAGTTATTCCATATTTTCAAGAAAAATGCTTACACGTGCTAATTAATGTTTAACAAAACATCGACGGATCATTTAGGGTACTCTGAGCCTTGGAATCGCATGCCATCAGATTTTAACGTCTCGAAATAATTCCATATAATTTAAAAAATTATAAGGAAATTTAGGGACATTACATTTATCATAATGTAGTGATATGGTTCAAGAACTATGTATGTTGTCTGTCTATGCCTGATTTGAAGATGGATTTGATAGAGGAAGATCATAGTTATTAATTCATTATTCATCATGGAAGTATAAATTTGTATTGATATTTGAATGAATAATTCTAGTCGTATGGAAAAAATAGTGATATCATAGTATTTCTTTATCGATATTTGGTATTCCTACATGTGAAGGCTGAAAGAGAAAAGTCTAAGGTGATGTTAAATCCATTAGACATACCAAATTGTAAATTGGAGAATATCATAATGGATTTTTCCATTGGACGCCTTAAAACATCTAAAGAGAATAATACTATTTGGGTGGTAGTCAAACCCCATACAATGTCAGATCATATCATTAATATTAGAGAAGATTTATTTTAGTATCATCTTGCCAATATTCATATTAATGAAGTGGTCAGGTCAACAGGAGTACCACATTCCATTGTATCTGATTGGGATCTGATATTTAACTCATTATTCTGGAGAAATATTAAGGAACCCTTGATAAAGAATTGAGCTTTAGCACTTCATATAATCCTCAAAAGGATGGTTAGTATGAAAGAACAATTAAAACCCAATATTATATGTTGACACGTGTTCTCTATATTTAACATGGTTTTGGGATCAACACCATACTTCAGTTTAATTTCCATATACAAATTTATTTTACTCATGAATTTTCAGGGATACTTATGAACCCCTATATAGAATGAAATATAGATCCCCAGTGTGTTGAAATGAAGTTGTAAATAAATATATTGGATATAAATATCCCTGAAGATATAGCTGTGAATATTAGAATTATTCAGTATCATGTCAAGGAATCTCAAATTTGGAAGATAAGTTATAATTACAACTCTTGGTGTGATCTAGAACATGAAGCTAGTGAGAAGCCATTTCTATGAATCTCTCCCTAGAAAAATGATATGAGATTCAGGATGAATGAAATTCTAATCACAATCTATTTTATCCTTTTTGAATTTCTATATTGTATTAAGATAATATCCTATTTCTAGGTTCATCCAGAAAACATATATGTAATCTATGATTTGTTCCATGTATCTCTCATATAGAAGTACATACTTAACCCATCACTTTTATATAACATATGGATCTTACTACTAAAAAATCATATTTCATATTAGGTACAACCCATCTAAATTATTTTTCATGAAGATAATTTTCTAAAAAAGAATAGAAATCACTTGGTCAATGTTTTATTGAAAAAACACAAGTTTGAGGAAGCTATGTGGAATCTTGAGGATATGATGAGGCAGAAGTATCATCATTTTTTTATATTAGAGTGACATATTCTGAGGGAAAATTCATTTTAAGTGTGGTGGAATATAACACCATGAATTTTTATGAACCTTCTTCAAAAAAATTAATATTTTTCTATATATTGTGTTTCATACTACACAATGTTGAGATTTTGTCATATGTTACACTAAGTTATTCTTGCGATACAACCAACACTGACTTATCTTGTCTTACATGAAAAATTGAGTTTTTATGAAACAAAATTATATTATTTTAGTAATTTAAATGTGAATTATATAACCTATATTGTAAAAATAGTATTATGAATAGTAATAAATAATTTTTAAACATAATGGGTTTTAATAAATAATATATATTCATTATGAAATTTATAATTTCCACTAAATATTTTATATGTTTTGAAAAGATTATTTTCACAATAAATCTTTATATAAGTCATTGAGAACATGAATTGAATTTTGTTGACATATTTTGTAATTTAAATTAATAAAAAATGTAAATTTTGAATTCATAATTTCAATATTATCTTGGGGTTAATTTTTGGGATTTTTCTCATATAACACATTTTTATGAATAGTTAAAATATCAAATTTTAATTTAAAACTTCCATTTTATATAATATATTTATATATTTAAATTAATTTATAAATTAAATAATAATTAATTCCATTATACATAAATTAGTCCAATTATGGTTATTGGAATGAATTATAAATTGATTTTGGAAATTGAAAATTACAAAATTGGGAACATTTAATCATTAAACTCATCATCTCATCCCATATATGGGATTAATTTTAAATAAAATAATTACTAATTTTCTATTAGAATATGTAAAAATGGATTCCACATTTTAGATGATAATAATTAATAATTTATATTAAGGTGAAAGTAAATTTTCAAAAATGTGATTAGTGAAATGAATTAAAATTAATTACAGCGATTAAGGTAAAAACAAGATTACTTAGTTATTAAAAATTAATCATACATTGTTAAAATGAAACTGTACTAGTATAAAACAAATTTAATGGATATAATTAAAACATAACTCTTATTTTGTCTAAAAAAATTCCATATTGGAGGCATGTGATGTATGTGATACTTCCCAATAGTGTTTACCTTTTTGTATTTAAACCTTTTCCACACACCTACATTATAAAAGGACACCAACTCTCCCCCACTCTTCGCAATGCTCAAGACCTTTATCTCTTCGAATCCCTGCCCAAATCAACTCCAATGTTTCTTGCATTCATCCTAGAAGATATTATTTTGGTTTAAATCCATCGAAAGAATTTGTTTGGTGCAAACCAAAAAGAGATTTCCAAAGAAGAGGTAATGTTCATCAATGATGGTTTTTGTTTTATTTTATTCTAAAAACTCATCAGTTTATTTTATTGAATGATTATATAATAACCAATTTATCTTTAATATACTAATATGGTATTATATAGTGGTTAATACCTAAAAGACACAATGTTCTATCCAAATTGGATCCATAATCATCATGTCTGTGTACTATGGACTATTGCTGCATGAATTGATGATGTTCGTTCTTCCATTACAAAATATCATGGATGAGAATAATGAAAGATTTATAGTTCATATAATATAATTATTATTTTTATGAAATTATTATGATTATGGAATTTTTATATCTCGCATTCATTCATGTGTTTGCTTTTATTTGATTATGATAAGATTGTTTGCGTGTATGACAGACTACTGCCTCGTGAATCAATGTGATTCATTCACACATTACATTAAATTTTTTAAGGATGGTATTAATATAAATATTATATATATATATGAAATAAAAATTATATATTAATGATAATATATAATATACTTTTTATAATTTTAATATAATAATAAAAAATGAAACAAAATTCAAGCATACGTACGACCTACCATCTCTAGGAATGGAGTATTTAAGTTAGTTTTCTTATATTTAATAAATTATTTAAAAAATAATATATAATGAATGTATATATTATATTTATATCATTTTTATAATTATGGATATTACTAAATCATGATTAATTTAACAGGATCATGATTGTAAAAAATCAAAACGTATTTAAAAAACAAAGCGGTTGTTACCCGAAATATAACTTTAGCATGGAATTGTTAATAAAATGGTAATACATGTTCATAGAAAAATATTATATGGTACTATATAAATGAATATGGACATATATATGATTTATAATATCTTATTTTTATTATATTGGAGGATTTACCGAGTACAAATAGAGTCAATACTTAATGTAAGGGGATTTCTAGTTTGAGTTTTTCTTTCAATGAGAATAATTCCATTTTCACCACTCATTTATTTTATGTGATTTATATATGGATATATGAAATTTTATGTCTTGAATCTCTTTTATTTTATGGAACTAAAATTTTCAATTTATTTATTCACTCATTGATCTCATGATTCAAAAGTTACTTAAGATGTATGGGATTTCTATCTCACTTTTTACTTTTAGGAGACATATTATTTATTCACAACCTATTTCTTAAATGTGGTGTATATAATTCCCATTAATGTAATATATTATTATTATAAATATTTTTTTGGTATTTATATTTCTATTCAATTATCTATCTTTCATGAGGATTAGGGATCCAAATATTCAAAATCAATAACATATTTGGGCCTCAATTTTGATTCTTTTAGACGTACATTATGTTATGAACCTATATTATTTCATGAGGTTTATATATAGATAATTTTACATGTAATATAATTAATTTAATCATCAGAATTATATTTAATAATTTTTTATTATATTCCTTCATTGGTATTAGAATTTATAGTTACCAATGTTGTAAGAGTTTTATGTTGCAATATCATCATTTATTGGGATTGTTTAAAATCATGTCGGTAATATTGATATAATATGATCCTTCTCTCAAGGATTATAATGAATTTCATTATAACCTATTTATTCAACAGTTAATCCTTTAATGGTAACATTTTCCTACTTTTTTTTTTCTTAATATAATTGAGAACATTTGTTTTTTTTTAAATTTTGACTTTTTTTTTATTTTTAGGGGTAAATATTTTTATTCAAAAAACCATGTTTTATAAAAATAATATCAAAATTTTTATTAAATAATATTTTAAGATTATTTTCACAGAAAATTATTTTATGATTTTTTTATATTCTGGAAATTATTTAAATATGTATTAAATTCTTCCATCATAATTTATCTAGGATATTTTACAGGAAAAATAAATTGAAAATGATTTATATATTAAATATAATTTTCCAAATTAGAAAGGTGATTTTCCCCAAGAATTACATTAGATTAATTTTTAATATTTCTTAATATATTTTAAAAGTGATTTTAAATGAAAATTATTTACAATGTGATTTATTTAAAAAATTGAATTTAAAGAAAGTTATTTTTCTTGGGAAATACTCTCACTAATCAATATAATCATTATACAGCTCAGATAAAATCCTTTGATATAGTTTATTTTTTCCTAGGGATAAGATCCAAGGATACCATTCTTATTCTTTCTTTCAATGGTTTATGTTAATGCTGGCAAGTTGTTTATGAAACACATTTATCTTTTATATTTTATTCCATGATAAAGCGCGTAGAACTCCTGCTTCCTTTCACAGGTTATTCAATGATAAAATTATTATGAAACATATTTATTTTCCAAATGTTATGAAATTATAACGACTTCCTTTCAGGGGTTTCTCTAAAATGTTCATGAAACTCGTCCTGTTTTATTGATCATTATATGATTAATGTTTTATTATCTTATGACACACCTCTGTATGATTTCATAATGGTAATGTTGGTACATGTACCTCCATCCAATGAATTGGGTAATGATTTATATATCATGAGATATACCTGGATAGAATAGGGAGTGAACATGTTTCAGTAAGGGACTCGGTCCACTATGATGGTGCTGGGAGTGATCCTTGACTACTATGATGATATTGGGAGTAAACCATGACAATGAATATAGTATTGAGAGTTAAACATGACAAATTAGATTGGTTGGGGTGTGAACCCATTCATCTATGGTAGTTGTGTTAGTGAATCATGACTACTATTGAATTAATTTCATATATTTGTGTTTCTAACACAATTCCATTTCTTACTCCTATGTTATGATTTCATGCATTATTTTATTAAATCCCATTTTATTCTAGTATTATGAACTATAAAACATTGTCTCGTGACTCTTGATTATGATATTTTATATTCATATTATATCTTAATATTGTTATCATCATGTTATCAATTCCTTATGTGCATGATTATGCTTATGTATCTCCATTGTTTACCATTACTGAGTATATGAGTTCACACATTCTTATGTTTCTTTCCCTAGGTTATGAATATATGTGTCTTTAATGATGTGTATATGAATTTTTTCATTCATGGGGAACTTAGTTGGTGATTATTTATCTCACGTATGTACCAGGGTTTTTGTTTCCATATTTCCAAAGGCAAAAATTTGATAACATCAATGGGTGTGTGTTTCTATAATGTTTGAAAATTTCCACAAAATTTAATGTATTTTGAATGTTTTTGAATCATGTGTCTGTATACCATCCCATTGTGGTGTCTTATATCCAACCCATAATTGTTGAAAATACATTTTCCCAATTCTTTCCAACCCTCAATAGCATCCAATGAAAAATTGTCTTATAGGCTATTTATTATACATTAAACATCAATCTTATTGATCCCAAATTTTACCCTTAGTTCATCCAATCATTTCCACAAATCCCAATGATATCTTCTATCAGAGTGGGCCACCCAAATGAAAGAAACCACAAGTTTGTCAATACACATGGTGATTTCATTCATCATCTTACATAATGAGATGGAATTCTTCAGGATGGATGTGAGAAATGTTTTCACTATAGTTATTAATAATTGTGAACAATACAGCACAATTCAGGAAAATTAATTTATATAATTTTATTTAAGTTTACATGTCAATAAACATTAAAAATTTAATAAATGAAATTAACAACAAAATACCAAGTATATAATATTTACATGTGTATAGGGGAAAGGGGATATATTAAAAAGAAAAGTATACAACTTAAAAATTCTATAAAATCATTAGTATGGCTTGAGCTTAGGACCCCACTGAGACCCATGGATGAGACTGCTATAAAATTGTACCCTAAGGGAAGAAATATCATACAAAATCACAATCTTTACATAAAATGAAGGAAATAGTTCATATTTTTATATTATATAAAAAGTTGATATAAATCAATAATAAATTATTAAAGAAAGGGACTAAACATTGAGTAGATAAAAAAAACAACAAAAAAGTGAAAAAAATGTAAAACATTGAGTAGTTATGAAGAAAATAAGAAACCTTAAATAATATTAATGATTGGTTAATGATATATAAAATAATATACCTTCAGTTTAAACGCTCAATTAATATGAAAAGTTCAAAGAAGGTAGTGCTAGATCTCGTCTTCCATGAGTTTTTTGAATGGTGCAAGTGAGGGATTATCTCAGTTGGTGTTCATTTAATAGAGGTGAAGGTGTTTTATAAGTTCTAATTTAATAAATTAATAAATTAAACCTTTATATGATCTAAAATTAATAGTGGCAGTAAAGGTAGGATTTTTCTTTATTTTTTATCATAGATAATGACTCATATTTATCTGTTCTTAAGAACCACTGACAATTATTAAATTTACATTCACTAACATATAGGATCTTATAAATTGAATTGTATCTGTACTTAATATGGAACTTTATTATCCTAGTGAAAATTAAAAACACAAATTTAAAATTAAAATTAATAATAAATTTCTTATTATATAAAAATGAATATTTGAAGTCATAAAATTTCATTAAAAAGGGTAAATATTAAAAATAATAAAAATTTTAAAATATATCAATAAATAAAAATATTGGTTATATTATATATAATATTAAACCTGATAATATTCGATTAAATTAATATGATTATAATAAATGTATACATGTTATTTTATATATATTAACATAAAAATAAATATTTTATTATAAAATTCATTAATATTATAAAAAAAATTAATTATTAAATTCCATTAAATTTAAAAAAATTTAATAAAACTACCATCATATGAATAAATTCAATTGAAATATTGACTTTATATTATAAATAAAAAAAATATTAGAAATAAATAATTAAAAACTAATATTGTTTACATTTTAATGTTTTTATTCTCATTGAAAATATTGTTAAATATATAAGTAAATATTTTTGTTTAATAATAGATCATTGAAAATTTAGAAACTATAATATCATGTATAAATATTATCATTGTAGATGGAGGTGTAGTGAAGTGGTAAACCCCCAAAATCCTGCTCCCAAAAGACATATGGTTCAAAAATGGGTTAGGAATAACTTATGAGTCATTTTTGGATTAATAGTAGAAAGTGTTTTAGGGGTGGTAGGGGTATGTGATATAGAAGGATAATCCAATCAGTAGAACACATCATACAGGAAGAACAATATAGTGAAAAAAAATTATTCGTTATGTAGCTCAAATGAGATATGGGTATGTTGTAGTATACGAATAGAGAATCCACTCACATGGGAAAAAGGGGTGACCTTTCATAGAATAGTAAAAGGAAACACAACATGATGGTTCTTGGTAGGGGAGACGTATCATGTGAATTATGACGAAATAATAGAAGAGGTGACGCGTCGTGGTGGTACTGTGGCATGTAAACATGAAATTATTACTGGGTAGGTAGCTTGAAAGTGATATGAGTATGGTGAAACCAATCATCTGGTGCTTTAACTAGTTGTGGGGTAAAAGGGATGTTCTGCAATGAATTTTCAGGGAGATTCCTGATGTATGGTTTCTTATAAGGGGAGACATAGTGAGAATACCGAGAACATAAAGTGAAGATTGGGTTATCACTTGTGTTATCGTGCAAAATCCTTCCAAGCGCTTCGATCCATTCAAGTAGGGCCACTAGGACATCACAAAAATCATTGTCCATTAGGGATAATGATATGTAATAAAATAGTAGTAGACGAGTTCTTCTTATTCTTTTTTGGGAGAGATGGTGCTTGATCAATTGTGGTGTATGGTGCATGTGTGTTTGATTTTTTGTAATCTATGAAACCATTATTAATAATACATCTATATATTTCCACTATATATATATATTAGATATTTGGGGTATAATTACAATAAAAGACTCACACAGACACATTTCATGCCCAAAGGCCAGAATGAGAGGTCATAGCCACCATGTGTAAGCCATTTAAATTTAAAATATGTATAGCTATATATATATATTTAAATTATTTTTTAAAAAAATAAATAAAAATACTAAATCAAATTACTAATTATATTATATTTAATTATAACATTTATAAATTACATTATAATAAAAATTTTAAATATTATAATTTTACTTATGTAGAAAATACTAGTTATTATAAAAATGAATAAATATTTTCTAAAATATTTCATTAATAAATGTTAAAGAAGTTGTATATTTTATATATTATTTTCCATAATTCATAATAAATTATGAAACTGTAAAATTTAAAATATTATAATTTCAACTATTATATCTAAAATGAAAATATAATTTACTGTATATATATATATATGCATATATAATTAATAAATCAATTGGATAGATATATATGATCTTCTAATTACTACACACACATAAATAGATACACACATAAAAATATACACATAAACATAAACTTGCACACATACATATCTATATACATGTGAACACGCATATCTCACAGACAAAGACACATATGGCCCCCGTTATTTAAAAATACACATAAATAAGTATATATGTCTCTACAAAATTTAAAATATATACATAAAAACACAAATAAATATAAATATTTTAAATTTATATTAATTATAAATTATATAATATCAGTATATATATATTTAAATATGAATATGGATATGTATATGTATTGTAAAATTATAAAAATTGTGAACAAATATTACAAAGAATAAATGATTAAAACTGTATATAAAATATATTTATAAAATTAATATATTTATATTTATCTAATTTTTTTAACATTTATATAAATCACATATAAAGGTATCCTTTATCAGTGAAAAAATGAATGCTGATAAATGGTGGCTTTTATTAGCACTTTTTTGTTGATAAAGGATACATTTCTCAGTGATTTTTATTTGTATAATAGTTTGAGTCATTGATTATGCATATTTCAGAAATAATTGATCATGAAACCTCTAATTATATTCACTACCTAACATTCATGTTATTAATCTCTTCTAACATAGACGAAATGATGTGATCCAACCTAAAACTGGATATTCTAGATTTATCCTGGAAACATAGTGTCTGATCCATTCCAAGGGATAATTATGTTGAATCATCTGATGAAAATTTTTCTCCTCAAAATGGTTGCTAAGACCTAGAGTGGACAATGATATCTATGTTCTAGGGGAAATCCTCAACATATGGGTCATTTGGGTGAAAAGAATAATGAACACTTTTTATTGTTTTTTCCAATTTATATAGAAATAATTGTGCATATATGATTATATCTTACCAACCTAATTTATTGGTAATGAAAAATTCATTAGATCTTTGTCTTGTTTTAATCTACCCTTTATCAGTATTTTTCATTTATATCGGATAATGTGTAATGATTAAAAAAGTGTTAAATGTAGTAATGAACCACTAATTTTTTTAAAAGTCAAATGACTTTTTCGAATGAATTTATAAAAAATGGATATTTATAATACACCCATCACTACAAGATAAAATTAAATTTTTTTACAATAAGGATAAAGTTAAAGGGAAAATTTAATTTTTTTTCATTATTTTTGTCGAATTTAAGTAGCATGTTTTGGATAACACATTCTACAGTTATTTTAAATTCAAATTATTAATTAAATTGAAGATTATTTTTAAATGAATAAAACATATTGAAATTCCATTTCATGATTTATTTCAATCATATTGGTTATACAAATTAATTATAAACACAAACTAAATTAAATCAATTATTAATATATATATATGTGTGTATGCTTGTGTGTGATAATAATTTTATAAAATATATTTATTTAATTTTGATCAATAATATAGATTATTTATAAATAAAATATATTTTTTGAGTTTAAAATTTAAAAATTGAATTATTAGTTATAATATAATGATTCTTTCAATGAATAATAAGGTATATCTCATGGAATCTATTTTAAAATAAGATGTATTATGGGTGAGTAAAAATATAAACAACAAAAGGATTTTGGATTTGTATAAACAAATTCCATGGAAACTAATGCATTATCATCCATATTTATACATAATGGATGAAAATTAATATTATATTTTTATTCTACACAACATATTAATAAATTAACAAATTAACAAAACTTATTAATTATTTATAATAAAAACACAACTATATTATTCGATATATTTGTAATATTGATCAAACACTTGATATTTTCTAAAAACAATATATAACTCATTCATTTTATTAAAATTTCCCAATATACGAATTTCATTATTCAATATAATGGTGCTAAAAGAAAAATATCATGTTAAAGATTAAGATGATTTATATTTCACTTATAAATTATTTTTAAGGAAATTTTATTCTTTTATTTTTTATTTTAAATAATCTTAATTCAATAAAATATTTTCTTCCAATCTATAAATAATATTTAAAAATAATCAAGAAACAATAATATAATTAATTACAAAATTGTAGAAGATAGTGGTCCTGAAATCATGTTTAATATTATTAATAATCATAAAAACCATTATAATTAATTTTATATGGGTTTGAATAATTTTTTATGTTATCTTTAACAAATTACTGATTTTTCCTATCATTAATTATAGGCAAAATAAATTTTTTTGTTTTCATTTTTAAATTTTTTTTTGTAGAATAAAAATGAGGAGAAAATTATTTTTAGTACATAATACAGTTATAAAATTCTCAAAAATATTTTCTAATATAGAATATAATTGCAATTATTCTATCCCAAATTCTCTCCAACATAACACTTATGTCAATACAAATAAATCATCGAAAAATTAACATTTTTGAGGTGGTAATTGAATGTTAAACACCTTACAATCCAACATGAAAAACCCAAGATCAAATCAGGGTGGAGGGAAATTTCTGAGTTACAATAGAAATAGCTAGTTTAATACAGTTAATGTACTACAATAGGTGTTGTAGCAGTACTATTCTAGCTACAATATTCACCCGAATTGGTTGTTCAGTGTAAACAATGGGTGGTTCATATTGTTGGTCCTTCGGTCCATAAAAATAATTAAGGTTATATGGCCTCTAAGTAGTCTGTGGGACTTTAGGCCACAACATCAATTGGTTAAATATCACAAGGGAATTTAATCCACCTGTCCTTTGGGAAAAAGAGAAGAGTATATTCGACATAATTGAGAAATAATTGTATGATGGATATAAGTAATACAATTCATCTGGTGAAAAAAATGAGCACTAGAATGATTGATGGATATAGTGGATACACCATCATCCTATACAGCTCTGGACTAAAACATCTAGGCATAGAAGATGCACCTTGTTCCCCATAATTGACTCAACATTTTATAGTTATCCATAAATAGTCCATAATGTACATTATAAAAAATCATTATGAATAAATAATTTTAAAAAGGTTATGTTTTAAGAACCTATATCCAAGATTATACGATCTTTTCACAAAGAATTTATAATTAATTTATCTAAATAATAATTGCCTTTTGTTTTATTTTTCCTTTAATGTTGATTAATTAGACGACAGATACTGTCATACTATTGTTGTGTCAGTGTAATCATGGTTATTGTGATTCCCCAAAACTTATTTCACATGTAATAATAATATAAGTGTTTTATTTTGTTTAATTTTCATGTTATCCGAACAAAACAAACAAAATAGACATAAGTCAGTTTATTTAATTAATCAAATAGGTGTTTAAATTACATCTAGATAATAGGAAAACAATTCTACCCAAAAATACCTATTAAATGATCTATTAGAATTATAGGGGGACCGCCCAATATAACAAAACTCCAAGAACATAGTAAGGGTCATTCAGATCTGTCACAATAAACATCAGTATGGCCAGAGCTACTACAGCCACACTATGTATCAATATAATGATGTGAACCATCTTCTCCAATTTGTCTTGACTTTGGAAACACCTTAATGTATGGTTTTATAAGGGTCTCAATTCGACCGCTTCCCTTGGGAGACCATTTACTTATAACAACTATAATTATAGCTATTTGTCCCTTTGGTGAATTAAAGTAAACTATCTATTTATAATTTAGAATTCTATAATATTTATGTTATGTATTGGAATTTTAATTTTGAGCTACACTTAGTGTGATTTTAAAATGAGGTGAGAATTTCAAACACCATTCAAAAATTTCAATGGACTTGTAAATTTTATCATTCTTAAAGCATAAACAAGGTTTTGAAAAAACTACTTATTTCATGATTATAATACTAGTATAATGTTTTAATTATTATGTATTAAATTTTAATTTAAAACATAATGTTTTAAAACATTAGTGTTTATAAGTGTTGGGAAAATATTGGTTTGAAAAAACACATATATATGTGTATGTAAACCTAGTTTTATATTTCTCAAAAAATAAAACCCCTTAGGGGATGACCCTCTTGATGGGCCGAAGGAGGAAGCATGCACTTGGCAGCTAAGCCTATCCTTCAGCCTCAACGTGGGCCTACCCTAGGGCGTGTGCGTGCACCTCAACCACGCACAGAGGATCCTGGTAGCGTGCCACTGTGTAGGGTGGCACAACAATAGGGGTGAGTATAGAGCGTCCCCAGAGAACCCAATACAGGGTGGTACCGAGTGGGGGGAGGGTGTTTTCTGAGCATATTCTCAGATTCCCAGGATTATAAAGAAGCTACGGAGGCACCCTCCATTTCAATGTGGGATGGAAAAAATCTACCGAGATTAGATATAGGACATTCAATCATGTCGTGTGTGATCTGTGCTGTCTATTTCGACCCGGTCCTCAATACTCGACAGCCATAGATATCTTCTGTGTTTTTGGGCACCATCTGATCCTGATGGATCTAATCTCGACTTTCCGAGTCTTTTAAATCACCATGTTGAATCTGAGCCATCTGATTCATCAGGGATCCAATTGTGACCATCCATCACTTTTTAAATTTCCACATCACCCATGTTCATCTGATCTACTCTCCCTCAGATCCCAGTCATTGATTTATTCTCATGGTTTCCCACACCCACAATATCTTCTTCCACTCTAATTCTCTTCACTAGGGCCTTTTCCCCGCCCACTTACACTGTTTCTCTCCACCTGTGACAACTGGTGGTCCCAACCTTGATCTCTTTTCCACAAGGACAGATCTTTAGTATTTTTTTAATCCAATTAATGCTCATCTTTCCTTTCAAGTTGTAATAAACTTATAAAAAATACCATTTATATATTATATCAAGTTTTTCAAATGAACCCTATGGGTGTTCATCTTATCTCAAGACTCCTTTGAGATCTCCAACGCCTTCCATGAGCCTCTCCCAAGCCTCTCCTCTTCCTCAAACAAGGTAATGTATTTTTTCCTTTTATTGTTGTGTTGAAAGTATATACATTTATATATATATATACTCATGTATATATTTACATCCTTTCAGTTTGGAAAAAAACCCTCTTATGCTCGATTCTAAGAAATTTGGATTTTGGGTTTATGTAGCAGTTTAAAACCTGAGGGATTAGTTTTTCCCAAGTAAAACTTATTTATATACCTTTTATATTCGGTTATATATGTACATATATATATATAACCATATAGTTTTAAATAAACTCTTCTTTTATTCAGTTTTAAGACCTCTGATCACTAAGTTTCAAAGTAGAAGTAAAATTTTAAAATGTAAGGAAATATATTTTTTAAAAAACATATATATATGTAGTATACATGAACATATATAATTATGTAGTTTATTTATCTCACATTCTTGACAAGTTATAAAACTTTAATCATTGAGATTCCATGATTAATTAATGTTTTTGATAAACATGTATGTGTCCATTAATTTTGGTGTATGACCCTTCGGTACACTCGGTTATAAATGTATGTTATATATATGTTTACATAAACATGTATATTTAAGTTTGTTTATTAAATAAACATTTTAGATTTTACATTATGATTTTATATTTGTGGAATCTTTTTTATTTATGTGACTAATATATTAAATTCATATGTTTGTCATTATATTTTTTGTTTAAAACATTTTAAACATAATATATATTCAATTATGTGAATATATGTGTATACATTTAAACATTGATCCTCAAATTTATTTTGAATTTTGCATGGATTGATTAGAAATATTAAAAAATGTGGTTTTCAATGTATGAGTGGTTTTTATACAACTCTTTATATATAACCTTGGGTATAAACTGATTTACACAACACTAAACCCTAATTTTGGATATTCCAAATATTATACTTTTGATGCATTTATTATTTATGGAGAATTCATGAGTATAATATTTGGGGTTTTCTACTCTTACATATGTATGTATGAATAACTTATTTTTATATATATTAAATGGTATTAGTTATGGTTGATATTCATGCATTCCATTTTTAACATTGTGTTTACCCTTGTGATGTGTTATACAAAATAATATCAGTAATAAATGTTTGAGAATCTATGAGTTTAATACCCCACATGAAATATTTTATTTATCATTTAATTAATTATTCATCAAGAGGAAATTTCAATATGTATTTGATTAATATGGTTTTTGAATTTAAGGTTATCATTTTATGTGACAAAACCTATATTTCCTTTCAAGTATTAGTTGTCATCACATATTCCATAACCTGATTATCATTCTTACCATTAAATGACATAGCCATGTAATTGATAGTTTTTTAATTGACACTTATATTCCTAATTAAATAAATATATGTATATGCTAAATAATGTAAATAAAACTCTTATGACCTTTTATGGAATTATGAATTAAATTATTCAATGTGTTATGGGACAATTTGAACAATATAAAATGATAAATTAAATGTTCAATGTGGTATGAGACACATTGAACATTCAACCTTACATGGCATATGTGGAATGTATTGGACATAATAAGTGTTGGGTGGGGCCCACTACAACCCCTCAGTGCATCAGTAGGTCTCATGAGACAAACTATGGTCTTCGCACAAGGTATTGACAAAATAATTATTTATGGTCATGGAATGAGGCCTTGAGGTGGTGGTTATATTGTTCTATATTATATATTCCCTCATTATGTTTATGATAATTAATTAACCAAGTGGATATTCGACTAGTAGAATATCCATGGTTAACAGCCAGAACTTTTGAGTATCAGAATATGTTAAGGCTTATGGAATGACGTTTATTCAGCACTCAAAGAATTCATTAGCCAGTTATGTCTTATAGATAGTATTGAAAGAAAATGAAGTTACTATTACGCACAAATATAATCATGTATTACCCTTAGTTATAAATTTTTTACTTACATATTCATTGTTATACCTAAAACATTTAGAATCTCTCTTACATATTGTTCTGAATGAGCATGCCTAAAATTGAATCATCCTTTCTTATAACTATGTCTGTAATCCCTGAAATGTGCCCTTATGATTCTTATACTAAATGCTATGTTATGATTCTTGTGTTTTCAGCATTCCTTAAGGAATATTTTTATGGTAGATTTAAAAATAATGTTCCCAAAAGTTTTAATTGGTATTTTATGTTATTTTAAAACCCCTTACTGAGAATTTTCATGCTCACCATATGCTCTTGAATAAAAATTTTCAGGCATCAATTTCTAAACGAAGATACTTGTCAAAAGTGGATGGTTTCCCAGAACCTGAACCATAATAATCCTCTGTATGGGACATGATGTGTAAAATATCAGTGCATGTTTTTTTAAATTACACATCATGTTTTAAGGAACCGGGTCCGGGTATTCTGGAGTTGGGTTCTAATATGTATATTCCCTCATACGGTGATCCACATGTGTTTCATTAAAATTTGATCAATATCGTAGAAATATCCAACTATTATCACAAACAAATCAAAAAATTTATGTTATCACAATTGATCACAACTGAATCCTTCATAAGAAGATAAATATTTTCTAGTGGAGGATGAGATTTGATATGTGTTTTTAGGTAATTTTAGTGGAGATCACAGAAGGGATTTATTTAATATTTACTAGAATTCATCATTGAAAATGAAATAATGTGTCTCACACATGTACACACATGAGAAATGACATAACTGGGTGAAAATAATGTTGGAGTTTGTGTATAATATTTTATAACTTCCCTTACAATTTTCATAATTTTTAGGGAACCCCATGTTTAAATAATAATGGAATTATTTTTATTCTTCTTCACATCCTCTATACTCAAGGATAAAAAAAGAAATGTTTTTTCTAGAATAAATAAATAATTTTTTTTAAAATTATATCTAACATGACATTTCTTGGTAGACCATTAAATATATCTTCCAATACTCCTTATTTTTTATAAGGCCTTGAACAATGACTGATTAATTAATTAAATAAATATCACCACTTTATTCACTAATAAATATATAAATTTTATAAACACTTAATTAATATAATAAACTATTTTTAAATTTCCAAGTAAATTAATAAACAGATATATAGTTATCCTATAAATATTCCATAATAAATAAATCAATTATATTCATATAATTTAATAAGTAATTAACTTATAAATATATATTAATTAAAACATAATCTCACATATATATTCTCTCAAATAATTGGTGATTGAATATTGGTTATCCAAAAAAAATTAGTAATTATTAAACCATGAATGGGATTAATATTTGTATGACATGGTAAATTCATATATAAATTAATTGTTGTTTGGAATTCACATGGGGTGTTACCCTAAATCTGATTTATCAGTACATTAGGCTATAATTCCTAAAGACCTAGGATAGTGTCTAATAACATGCCAAGGCTCCCATAGAGAAGGGCGTCAATGTCACAAAAATATGTGACATCCAATGATCATAAAATGGGATATATAATCCTTTTAACATAATATATATTTTCAAGTTGGGTTCATTTTGGTGTTATCAATCAACATGATTGATATTATTTATTTAGAATTCTAGAAATTAACATTCAGAAAACATGGTCATGGACAAAGAGAAAACCAGGAATTTAAATTCCAATCAAATTTCCTAAGATTCCACCTTCAATTACTATGTAGATGGGATAAATCCTTTATTTCACTATTCATTAATACAATATCACTCAAGATGAACCTATCATATCATACCTCTCTATAAGAATATTTCATTGTTTTTGTAAATACATTAAAGTATGAAACTCATGGAATATATTAATAATTATCTTAGAGTCAATGGATCATTGAATATGTCATCATATATGAATTCCCAATAACATATTAAAATTTGGATTTTTACTTTTGACTCATCTTCTCATAGTCTCCATTACTGAAGATTACCAAAGGTGAACATAATGAGAAAGTCTCTCAGATTCTTATGGGTGTCCACCACTAATATCATGTATCATCGGTATCTCGCAATATTATATAATCCATCTATATAATATTTATTTGGGAATGTTTTCATGGAAATTTTGGTTCCTATCATAGCAGATAACTGCTATAATCAATCAGTGATAAATGTTCACTTAGGAAATTATCACATAATGTGTCACACAAAAGAAAATTCATGACGTGATAAAATATTTTAATTAATATAAAACTACATGAATATAGGTAATAAAAAATTAATCATTAATTGGTTATAAGAAACCATGTCCAACAAAATCCCACATGAATTATAGACAACTGATAACATAAATTAGTTCACTAGCTCTCACATGATGTTCATGCTTATGTTGAGATAAGGCTTTATTAATAGTGTCTGCCATGTTGTCCACCATAGAAGCTCTTCTCACAATGAATTCATCCTATTGATAAAAGTTCATCATGACGTGATATTTGTGGGTTATGTATTTCATCTATTGATTTTGCCTTATCCCCTTTGTAAGAGAAACATCTATATTATTATCACAACACAATGTGATGGTTTCATTCCTTCTTTAAGAGATACCAAGATCTTACAAAAAATTATCGATCAAAATAACATATTTGGATATATCAAAATGTGTTATATGTTTGGATTCACTATAGATATGGAGAAAACTAGATAATTTAAACTATTCTAGATCATAGATATAGATTAAGATTAATGACATAATATGATCATGGAATTAGATAATTATGATCTACTTGATAACCGGGATCAATATATTTTCTCATGACTAGTACCTCACTTTCTACTATATACCATAAACATATCATTAGTAAATATCACAGATAAAGATTTAATTAAATTTATATTGATATTATTATACTTGATCATTGTGATATCTAAAAACAATTCATAATGTGAATGAAACATAAAAACTTGTAGATAACATGAAATACATGGGAGATCATATCATAGATGCATATGAGATCCTATCGATTCTCTCTCTCATTATGACCATTGAAATATTTTCTTTATCATATGTATAAAATGTAACAATTGAATTAATGCCCTTATGAATTGTTCCGTATTAAATTTCTTTAGTATCATTTCAATGAGTTCACTTTGACTCAGTCCAAGAATCCTCTTTGATCTAACATTAATGATCATTATTCCAAAGATTTATACTTATTCACCTATTTCTATATTTGAAAATCATTTTTAAATCAGTACATAACTGACTATACGACAAGTACGAAATTTATATTAAATATTATTTATTCAACTTGAAACACTAAGAATATATCCTTACAGTATTAAACTACTTCAAATCAAATGGCTAACATTCATTCATTAGGAAACCAAATTCTCTTAATTATTTATTTAAATGAATTTTACCTATCCTAGATGTATTAATTAAGCCATAAATTTATAATTATAACATGAATATCCTATTGTTATTTATCAAAGTCATAAAACCATCAGGTTGTGTCATATAGAAATCAGCACAAAGGATTTAATTAAGAAAATTTATTTCCACAAACAATTATAAAGTATCAAATTCAAAGAAATATTTTATTAAAACTAAAATTTTTTAGGATTTAAATGTGGATAATATAAAATAGGATTCATCATTTAGATTTTTGAATGTCTCTATTGTGACTAATTTTATTTATTTATTGTCACCTTTGATCATTTTGAGTCTTAGTGATTTTAGCCTCAAAATTTCTTCATTTGGAGGTTTTTTGGGTGATGATTAGTTTACTAAAATTTTTATGTGTTACCATGTACTTCTCACATGGATGGTGCTATCATGGAGACACAACCATTTTTAAATACCAATTCATGGTTTTATAAACAATGTTGAGCTTCCCAATAACCTTTATCATTGTTTTGCATCAAGTAGTGGTCTATGCAGCGGTTGGGAAACATTTTACCCAAGACATGAATCCTACCAAAAATCCCATAAAATGTGTTTTGAAAAAAATACCATTTAAATATAAAAGGTATTTAACCATTTACTCCCACCATACACTACATATGAACCTTGGGAGCCTATGTTGAAGATCAAACCATCTTCCCTCTTAAATTAATTCCCTTCATCATGGACATCCAATTGATACCAACGAAAATTTACTCTATTTCCCATTGTATTCCATTCATCCCTCTCTTATCTAGTTTTGGATTATCCTATTGACAATTGAAATATTATGGTATATTATTGTGTTACAAGTAGATATAATTTCATGAATTTGTTGTTTAGGGTTTACAGATGTTGTTTATATCATTATTTGGGTTATTTATATTGAAAGGTGACCCATTTGAAAATTTCCATCTTAATTATAACCTCATTATGATGGTAAATTCTTTTAAATTATTTCATTTTAGAAGAAAATGTGTCATTGAGATTTTAAAATTTATTTTTCAGGATTTTTTTAATATATTTGATAGTAATGTGATGATTCAAATTTACTTCTAGTTATTTTTTGATCACCATAAAAGACTTCTCATGTGGGATTAATGTCTCCATTTTGAAAATGAAATATTTTAATATGAAATTCTAATATGAAATTCCAACAATGATCATTGAAATGTTATAAATAATATGTGTTGGATTTTGTTCTAGTTTTGGTCTTCAATTAGTGAAAGATATTTTTTAAATTAGTAATTTATTTAAAATATTTTGTTGACTTTGAAATTGTTTATAAAGTAGGCCTTTAATGAATTTCAAATTTATATTGAAATGGGTGTTTTGTATACCCCTTTGGAGAAGTTCCACAATGAATCCTTTAAAATGTTATTGATGGAAATAGATATCATTTTACCATAATAAAGAATTTTATATGGGAAATATCATATTTTAAATTGAGGCAGTCAAATGATTTAATGGTTTATTTAGATTAATGTAATTTATATACTATGTTTGAAGTGAAGTTTTGTGAAATGTGATGGGATTGACATTTTAATCCATGTCTTATCATAATGGTCTACTTGAATCTATGGTTTGAAATCATTGATTGTGATAGAGACCTTATATATTTTACCATGAGTTGTTTTCTCCATGTGTTGTATTCTTGTTATTATGTGATTCTTATTTTTTCCCATTATGTAAGTAATATATTATTTATTTCAACGATGTATTGGGTATATTAGGGTATTCGTTATAGGGGTGATTGGGGTAAGGGAGACTTATTTCTTATGCCTTGTGTGTTGATCCTGGTATTTATATTAACCCACATCACTTTTCAATTAGACATGGTATATAAGGTACTATATGGGAGGTCTATTATTATGTTTAACAAGTTGGTACACTCACTAGTAATGTCCAAATAGTCATCAAATGATATTGGGATCGGAAGGGTGTATCACGTTCAATGATTATTGTACCGAATAGTAGGATGGATAGTGGTATGGACATAGTATGTGTTTGTAGTTGGTGCATGATATAAATTGATAAGGCTATACACATTTCACATTACTATACTTGGGTAGAGCTCAAGAAAAATTCATTTTCATTAATAGTAGTTGATATTATCATTGTTGATCTAGTTATGGTTTGTTGGATTCAACTTTAATATTTTCATTTGGTATACATGTCTTTTCTCATATTTGTTATCATTCATATAGAATATGGTGCTTTCTTTAATATTCTAGACCAATGTGTGATTATGTAGTTTATATTGAAAAACAGTTTTCCAAATTTGTCTCAAAGACCTATTTGGACATATAATCTCTTTTTTTGGGATATTAATGTGGATTTCAAAATGTGTGTTTTTATTTAAAGGTGTATTTGGATAGTGATACATTTATTACGTTCTTTATTTCATTTAATGGAAAAAATGGATTGTTTGGAAATTGTTTTATAGCCATGAATGAATTTTTCACTTGTTTATGTTTGAAACTATAATTTTTTAACTGTATCTTCAAACTAGAATTTATGAATCCCATTAAGATAAAATTACATATCCTTGACTGGTGGTGAAATACTTGATTTTATAAAATACACCTATATTTTTTAGGTTCCAAGTTTATTTCGTCTGGACTTTGTTTTTATTATTGTAGTTTATTTTGATGTGATTGGAGTTAGTGATATAACTAAGGCTTCATGGAGGTGGTTTCAGTCTTGGATTTATTTTTTTGTGGTTATTTTTTTATTGCATCTACCAAATAGTCTATAAATATTTCTTCATCCATTGGATCCTTTTTTTAAATTTGATTACGCCTGTTGAAATGTTTTTCTTGCAGTTGAGATTTGGTTTTCATAAAATTGGTTAGATTAGTGTTGTTGGTTATGACACCTTTATAAGGATTATTTACCTTAGTACCAAATATCCATGATATTCCAAAGACATAAATTTAACGGATGGTCCATTCCAGAATCTATGATGAGGTTCTAATTTATATTATTTTTTATCAATAATGAAATTATTTCCAAAGTGATTCTTAAAATGATGAATCATTTTTTTCAACCTGTGGGGATTAGGAACACCAAAAAAACCTTTTAGTGAGTCAAGATAGGTTCCATGTGGATTACCACTTGATTTGGTAATCTATAATCATATCAAATTCATTAAAATTGTTTAAACCCTTTATCCACTATCCTTAATTTTTAGGTTCTCACATTATCATCCATGTCTTATTTTATCACGAATACCCATTTGAACACAATGCTATTTACATAAATTATAATATCATAATGAATTGATTATTGGTTCTGATATATGGAATCCATCTCATAATTCATGGATTCTTTATAACTGACATCTTCTGAGATCTATATTTCCTCATTGTAAGAAAAAGGGTCGTTTTTTTCACCAAAAATGACTCACCATATATCCTGGATGAAAGACAATATCTTTCATTTTTTCTAACATCTATATTTGATCTATTAAGAACTTTTATTTTAGGAACATACCATTCCATATAGAACTATGGAACATAATCCTATACTAATCCTTGTATGTATTAATCAATAAAAGCATAAATGATATTTTTTATACCACAATGCTTGTTCAATATTTTCTCTATCACATGAAGTCATGATTGTGTTGAGATATTCCCCTTATTATTTTAGGGGTCATGTAGATAGTATCCCCATTATTCCTTATAATACCAAATAAAAATACAATTTACTTTTAATTGTGCTAGTTTATTCCTAGATTCGGCCTTAACAAGCTCTTCAAGCCTCTATACATGAGGATGTGAAGGCAAGGTTTTCATTGAATAGAATAGATGATATGGTCTCCCTTATGTTACCTTAGATATATATTTGTTTAAAATGTGTTTTTCAACATAAAAATCATATCCCAAAAATGTTAATAGAAGACACTAAGGATCATCATCAAATATTTCAATCCAAATAATGTACAATTCTTCCTTTCAATTACACCATTATAAAATGTATGATAAAGGGGGTTTGAATGGGGATTTAATCCTATAATCCCATATAAATTTTATGACTTTTTAGTTAAGCTACTCACTAACTTGATCAGATCCTAGTCTATTTATCATTTGAAAAAATTTACTTTCTACTTAAATATTCTATTCAGTGAATTTTTCAAAAGATATTGACATATGATTCATTAATTAGACATATCCATATATAATTACATTTTAATTAAAAATAATAATTATATAACACCCACCTATAGGTTTTATTAAAAAAATTACAAACACATAAGTGATTACCAATTCTTTATGATCTATCGATTTTTTACCTTATTAACCATGATTTTACTTGATAATTTTACATTCTAATGAAGAGTGACATTTATCATGTTATTTTACATCAAAATTGTCTTAGTTACAATATTAATAGATAATTTTCATACTATTCTTGTTTACATGACCAAAATGTAGACTTCATGACTGGATGTGGATTAGTCCATGAATTTTTTGTTGTTGTTAGTTCTTAATATTTCTCAATCATGATTTTAAAATAAATTCCTTTAAGTGTTCTATAATGATATAGAAATTTTATTCATGGAAAAAATTTCTATACAATATCATTCATTTTCAAATAAGGAAATCATTTTTGGAAATGTAAGGAAGTAATATTCAATGTCTATATAGTATCCAATCACACACCATTATCTACGCATAAATATATATCTCTAATTGGATCGTCTAAAAATCTACCTGATTCCAACAATTGTATAATGATGTGTGAACTAAAATATACATTTAATAACCAATGTGTATATATAGAAAAAATTCAGACAACAACTAATACACCAAAAACTTATCCTTGCTTCATTAACTATATATATTGCACCTTTTTGGCCCAAATTAACACTTGAAAAATATAATACATTATTTTTATTTTCCAGTATTTGGATCTTAATTATCATTTAAGGATGGTTATTGGGATCCTTATAATTGGAATGATTCTTGGGTCCCTAATTTTTTTTCATTAAATATTTATTCTCCATGAGGACTGAAGGCATTTCACGCATCATGTATTTACAAATGTAGTGAATAAAGTACCGAGTTCAAAAAAAATTCAGAATTTCTCATATAATTATTAAAAAAATTGGAAAACCTCATAATTACATTGGATTAAACTATATATACTCAAAAATCATGAGGGATCGTAAACCCTATGATATTTAATACCTTAATATATCAAATAATATTGACTACATGAGGCCCAACTAGCATCAATTATTTGATAATTCATAAGAATAGTGTAATAGAGATCTCATATATCCATTGTCAGGACATCTGCTGATAAAGACAATGAACTTGACACCTGATTATGTATATATAAATTTCTTCATGTTGCATTAAAATATCAATGGGTGTGTTATATAGCATGAAAAATTAGACATATATTTAATCTTACAAAAATATATAGAGAGACATCTCATCCTAACTTCCATTTTTTATGTGGAGTAAGAATTATGTTTTCCATCATATATAATTTCAATCCATGGATTATAATAACTTGATAATGCCTATAAAATTCATAGAAAGTGGTGCTTGTGAATGGTTATCTTTCCATAATATATATCATAGTGATAAATTCAACGTAGTGGGGGTTTCTATTTCTATAACAAATAATAGAGTTTTTTCCATATATTAAATAGATTAATGATTTAGTTTATAAATTAATTCTTTTTAATAACCCACTATTTAAACCGAACCAAATATCCCTCATAATTAGTTTCAGTATATCCTATAACATTGATATAATATAAGAGAGGATCCATATGTCCATTCATAGAGCCTGAATAGAGGTATAAAAATATACTAAATAGTATTTTAGTAAGATTATAAAACGAAATACATTAACATATAACTCATTTTCCATTCATTGGACACACCAATCCAAAAAGTCTTATATTATGATATTTATAAAACATTTCCCACAAGTGGAACTGAATATCATGAAGGTGATTTACCCCTAATGCATGCCACGCTTATTTGACCCAAAAATAATGATACAGTTTCCCGGATAATTAAAATCTCCCCAATCATGGTTTTTCAATCCATTTGTATCATTATTTAATTTCTACAGAAGTTGTTAGAGGATAAATTAACTTAATATTTTATTTGTGGGATTTTTTCACTATGTGTATACTACAAATTTTATCTTTTAACATTATTTTTAATATTTTTTGGAATTTATCTATGTGATTAAACATATATAGTTAATTTTTACATATATTAAAATATTTTTTATAATTATATATTTCATGATTTTTAATCAATTTTTAATGATTAAGATGAAAATAAATAGTTAACTGTCTAACAGACAGAAATAAAAAAAATAATGTGTAATTACTATGAGATGATCTAATGGTCGGTTTATATATCAGAGAAAATTCAACCATAGATCAAACTGAATTATCTACTTGAACCATTCTTGATTAATTTTAGAGCATTCCACCTATACTCTCACATACCTCTTGAATTGGTTTCTCTTGGGTTCCAATCATTAACCACATTCACTATCCAAGGAGCTCGATCCAGTAAATAATTTTACTCCCACTATTATGAGGGGAACATAAGGATTTGTAATGTGCGATTAAAAAAAATAATATATGGGAACACAGAACATTAAATAAAGATAATGAAGAAATTAGTCACATTCCCTTATTTAAATTAATAATTTATTACATAGACAATGAAATAATAAATTTAATGAACTAATCATATACACAAGATTGTCTAATATCTCTATAATAAAGAAAACATGGAAAAAATAAGAAATATTATAGTAGTTATCATTCAATTGAATTCATTCATTATTGTTTAGATAAAAATAATTTAATCTATTTGATGAATGAATAAATGTGTTGATTAATTGCATTTATAATAATGACTATCCAATTTCTCTGGGTAATATCTATCATGAAAGTAAAATTGGAAATAAATTCCTTGAATAATAATTATTTTTAATTACACAGAATTTATTGATAATTTGTTAATTCCATAATCCATTATTACATAGTCAGTAGATAATATGTCAATATTATAATTTGATATCTTATACTGTAACGAATTATTCATTAGGAATTTTAATTCAATTCTTTATTGGTTGAATACACGAGGTGTAAAAAAGAGACACAGAATGTGTTTATAGAATTATTTGTATCCGAGATAAATTCCTAGTAACTCTTTGTGTTATTATCCAAGATATATGGTGTGTATTTATGAGCTAAACGTTGCATGATTCTATTATTTTCATATTATCGATCATTTTTGTTGAATATGTGTGTTTTTTAGATGAATGTATTAATGAGTCACAAAAAAACATTAACTAACTACATTTTTTTGTCCCATTAATAATACAACATTTCATTATCACATGACATTATTCCATGTATTATAAAATATTATTAGTATGAATCTCACCACTAAAACATGTAAACAACCTGACGTCTACAAATTCTACACACTATGTGCTCTGAAAAAACAATATGCAATGTTGGACTAGTCAATACATGGAATGAATTTATTGAACCATGTGTTATTACTTATTGATCAGTTTTGTATCACGAAACATATCCAGGTGTAGTGAACCAGGATATGTGATGTGTACTATCAGTCCCACACTATTTATCACTATTTATTGACTAGTATATTCATCACCTCCTTATGAAATCCTTTATGTTTTTTCATTTATTCTTAATCATATTAAGATGATATGATACTTGAATGATGAATATTTATATATCCAAAACCATTCAGTTAATCTATAGGTCAATTAACGAATAAACTAGTTGCAAAAATGAACAAAAATTAGGTATAATGAATAATTGAGTACGAAATAATTATAAATTACAATATAACCAATCTAATACCACAGGAATGTTATGAGCATAGTAAATGATCTGGGTGAGTTTTAACTAACTCGTAAATTTCTTAATTCTTGAATAATCTATAATATACATGAGAAAGAATTTAATGAAGTATGATATTGATACGAGGATTAATTGGAATAAACCCTGAAAAAATAAGAAAAGATATGTTAGGTCCACTAAGCTAGATACCCTAAGAGGGGGGTGAGTCAGGGTGTGACAGATTAAAACAACCGCCCCTTATGATCTTGTTTTTCTATTAGAAAAAACCATCTTCTATCTCCTTCTTGTAGTAGAGTATGAATAAAGCTTGAAGCATGCACAGTACCCTCCAATTTTTACTTGGTTCACCCTCGTTGGGATACCTCTAAGGAGAATACACTAGTGGTGTGTCGATGTACCAATTCCACTATAAGCGCACTGATTTTTACATGTTCGAAGTGGACCCACTGTCCCTCTCATTTTAAAACCACTCACAATTTAAGAACTCATAGCTCTCTCAACTGAAGTGAGCTCACTACTTCTTTAGATTATCCACTCTAAATTTATAAACATTTAGGTCTCTTCATTACCACTAATGAACGCATCCTCCATTATTTTTAGATGATTTATTTATGTCTAAATTTCATCCACTAATGGATAATTCTTTTCCCTTGAAAACTGGTAAATTACATTGTAAATACCTTCACAAAGCACCCTACATTTCAAGGCTCCCAATTTTACGAAGCTCAAATAAGCCTTCGTGAAGTCCATGCCTTTTCTTGAAGCTCACACTTTCACAGAGATCAGGTCGTCGCGAAACTCAAGTCATCACAGAGCGACTTCCCTTGTGAAGCTCACCATGCCAACATAGGGCATGAAACTTTCTCTGAGCTAGATTAGCTGCCGCAAAGCTCCTTCCTTTTGTAAAGCACACTGCCTTCACGAACCACCTTCGCAAGTCGAGAGAAAAATATTTTCTTCGAAAACACTCTCTACTTCTGCCAAGGGGTTGAGGACTATTTATAGGTGTTTTAACCGACCCTTTGACCTTCCACGCGAAGTCAATGCAACTTCAACTCAAATCGCAAAGCTCCAAAATTTCTGCTAGAATGATGTCAATATCGCAAATCACCACGACATTTTTCTGATTTTAAATCCTTCCGTCAATACCTTCATGCCTTCACTGCGAATCTCCACTCATAATTACCTTCACTACCACAATGCTCTTCAATGATTCTGTTCACTAAGCTCGTCATAATTGTGAATAATCACCATTAAGATTTTTCAGGTCTTTGTGAAATCCAATCCATGAAGCCTATCTTCTTGAAACTCATGCCTTTTCTATATTTAAATTAGATCTTCAAGGAAATCCACTTTTCACGATGCTCACCAAACTCCAAATTTTGGACCCCAAAAATATGGCAAACACTGGGAAATGGTGCCACCTTGTATTTGTTATTTTGAATCTCCTAAAGATCATCTATTACTTTGTCATAGTTATTTGTCAATATGATTGTTAGAAAAAACTCTAGAACTCACAATTCATTATGGAAACCTAAATTGTCAACAATGAAAAGAAACCAAAAAATGCTGTAATGATACCATGAGTGATTTTTCCCAAAAATCTACCCCTTTGGGTATATTAACAACTCCTCTCATAATGATTCTCTTCACTTTGATACCCCTCTGAAGCTCCTTTCATCCTCAACCATCCTTCACCTCTTGCGAGTTAGATAGTGACCTGAGATTAACTCATCATATACTCTAGGCCCAAAAGAGCAATGCTCGTCATGAGAAACATGAGTAAATGAAAAGATCATCAATGATTCAGTTCATTTCTGCCACTAACTATTGACACCAACAGAAACTAATTTCAAAACTGATTCCAATTGTTTATACAACACTGAAACCAATTGGTGATAGCTGGGAAACTTCTCACACCATTCCAACATTATAGTTCAACTTTTATCACGATCCTCAGCTATTGTGATATCTACACTTTGATTGATCACTTCAAGCATAGTCGGATTTTAAAACTCCCCCCTATCTCATTGCACTCCACATATCTCATTGTTCCACCTATCAGCCTCCCACCGTGTCTTTGACAAAGACATTGTATCACTTCATTAGCCATAGTTCCTCCCCCTTGAGGATTCACTATTTCTCCCCCTTTGTCAACAATCCCAAAAGAGAACACCTCTGTGGTCAGAGACATTAGAAATAATACATATTAGAAACGTAGATAAAAACACACCCAACCTTTTGGAGGGGGGGGGTTCTACAACCACTCTTTTTAAAGTGTGGGGAGTCCACTAAACTCCCATATCCAATTGAGGCCTCTAAAAAGCTTTATTGGGTATGGAATTTGTCAGAATGTCTGCAACTTGGAGCTATGTAGGAACATACTTCAATTTTGCAAGTCCATGTTCAACCTTCTACTTGAAAAAATGATACTTTCTCTCAATGTGCTTTGTCTTTTACTGATGGATTTGATTTTTTTGAGATTTATAACACTTGAGTTATCACACTGGATTCCGATCAGAGACTTCACTTCAATGCCTATATCATCATGCTGCTACCTCATCCATAATAACAATGTGCAATCATGAGTGGTGGAAATATATTCGGCTTTTGTACTGCTCAATGAAATACAATATTTCTTCTTTCTTATCCAAGAAACACACAATCCGACAAGGTATAAAGCACCTTCGGATGTTGATTTCATGTCATCCACTGAACTAGCCCAATCTGCATCAATATATCCCAGTAATTCTCATTGAGATTAGTCACTATATATCAAGCCGAAATACACTGTTCCCTTGATGTACCAAAGTATTATTTTCACTAAAAGAATGTGGCTTTCCTTGGGATTACTCTGATATCTCGTTGCTTTCTAGGTTAAAAATACAATTTCCTACCTTATAGCAGTCAAGTATAGAAAACTTCTAATGATTTTCTTATATTAATTGATATTAACTACCATTCCATCCTCATCTTTGGATTGTTTCTTCTGGGTGGAAAACAGAGTCTTCATCTCCTTGTAATTTCTCATTCCAAATATTCTCAAAAACACCTTGGTGTATTTGGATTGAGAAATGAATGTTTTTTCCTTCCTTGGTCACATATAGAACAAGGAATAAAGTTAGGTCTCCAATCATTGACATTTAAAACTCACTTTTCATGAATTTAGAGAACTGTCTGCACTAAACTTTATCTGATCTGCCAAATATTACATCTTCAACATAAACCATGACCCTCATCCTTTGATTACTATTGTTGTTGAAATAGAGATTGTAATCAACTCCCCCATACTGAAAACAGAGATTCTTCAAGTACTGATCATGCCTTGAGTACCACGCTCTTGGTTCTTGTTTCAGACCATACAATGCCTTCTTCTATCTACAAACCTTGTTCTCATACTCATTAATGGAAAAACCATCTGGTTTTTCAATATAAACCTCTTACTCTATAACCCCATTCAAAAATTCAGATTTGACTTCTATTTGGAAAACTTTGAACTTCTGTTTCACTGTAATGGCTAGGAATAATCTAATTGTTTATAGTCTCAAAACCGGTGAAAATGTCTCATTGACAATAATTCTCTCTATCTAGGTGTATCCTTTGCATACTAGTTATGATTTATTTCGATCACTATTCCATATTCATTCATCTTGTCGTGAATGAAAAATTTATTCCCGATGAAATTTATATCATCTGGCCTTGAAACAATCTCCCACGTCTGATTCTTCTCAATCTGATCTAGCTCTTCATTCATGGCCTGAACCATATTTTCATCTTCAGCTACATTAGCAAAGCATTTAGGCTATACCTATGAAAAGAAATATTTCTGCTGTAGTGACTTCATTATTCTTGTCTAAACTGAAGCATATTCATTGCCAATGATATTTTTTCTTGTCAATTTCAGCACAACTCCTTGGCTTCTGTGCAGATACAGATTATTCTTCTTTATACTCATCATCAGTATATTCTTCTGGATCAGTATCATCTACTTCTTCTCTTATTTTGTAACTTTTCTCCTCATCACATTCATACAGAAATTTTTCAGTATGCTATTGAATACTCTCTTCATTCTCTACCATAGTGACATCACTACTCTCAACTACTTTTCCCAGCCTTTTGATAAATCATATTTATGCTTTTATTTTTCCTGAGTCGCCAAGGAATATCCCCTTATCTCCATGCGACTCAAATTTCCTATGTTTCTCTTTGTTAAGGATAATTCACTTAATTCAAAATATTTTAATGTATTTCACTATTGGATTATTTCCATACCACATCTCATAAAGAGTCTTTCCTTCCTTCAGACAAAACAATTCCCTGTTAAAAATTTAGACTTATGTCAATACCACCTCCTTCCAAAATTTCTCTGGTAGGTCTTTTTTTATGAGCATCATTATGCCTAGGTTATTGATTATATTATTTCTCTTTTCAACCACTCTATTTTATTGGGATGTTCCTACTAAAGAAACTTGATGCCTTAATCCATGTTTCTTGAGATGGACTTCCACCTGACAGTTCGTGAATTATACAACGACACAAAATTTTGTTAATTAAAATCCCTCTTGATCTAATTAAATATGTGAAATGGATATAAAACATATGAATTTATTCTGTTTTATGATTATGTATTTTCAAATACCATTAAGAATTGTGACCATTGCTAATATAACCGTTGAACAGTGATCACATGATTAGAAAAAACATAGGGCCTTAACAAATACTTTTTACCCAGACAAAGGAAATGATGGCCTCATCTAGTAGACTTAACCCATAAGAAACCCTTTTAATAGAGCATAGAAATGATGTTTTTTTATTGGGATTCACTCTTAATCAAGCCCAAGCCGTGCTTGAATACGTTAAGCTCGAGCGGAAACACCTACGAGAGAATTGGAAGTTGATAGAGATTATCACTTGAGCAATGTTATCCGAGCCACCCCAGGAGTCTATCACCATCGAGATCCTTACCCTAAGGCCTTATGTGGGTGTTTTAAGTGGTTATGTAATAAGACCCTAGTACTATGATTTGGTACATTATTTTTTTATATAATAATGAAAATACTTCCATTTTATTATAGTTACTTTGTAAATATTTCTTAAATCTCAAATAGTAGTTTTAGTTAAATATTCAACTATGAAATGTACTTTGATGAAATAATGGATTTTAGAATTAAATAATAATTTAACAAATTATTATTATTTTTATTAAATTAATTTTTATTAAATATAAATGGTCTTATTATTTTATGAATGCAATTTTAATTTTTATTAATGTTTGAAAGTCATTTTTGTCAAAACCCATGAATTTTTTATAAATGTTGGTTTTTATTTTATAAGTGAAGATTATAATATTTAGAAAATTATTTAGATGAAATTAATATTATTTTTGCAATTATGATGTCGAAATTATCCAACGGTGAAATTTTCATAATTTTCGGAGACATTCCAATTTTTGGGTAAAACATTTAAATACCGTATAAATATATAATATGTTATATGACATCATAATGACCCAATATTGATGTAATAAAATACTATAAACATTATTTTTGTCCAATATATGTTTTACCATTGAAATAATTGATTTTGGGTTTTTTTATTTATTTTAAAATGCTTTAGTGGACCCTCCAAGACTTATATAACATTTTAATTCCTAAATTGTTTTCCTTAAGACTGTGACTCACCTACACATAAGTAAACCTATTATTTTAAGATTTTCTGCCATTGAACATATAAAATATTTTTTTCCACTCCCCTTGGGAAGAAACCCCGGGCAAAAACCATGGGCTTGTTTGTGGTTTTGTATAGTTTAATGTGAGGTGTCCCTATCCTAAATAATAAACAATTCCCTCACCTTTCCTATATAAACCCATACAAACTCCCACTTCATTTTCACTAAAATCCATTTAATTTCGTCAAAAATCTGACCTCCCCTCTCTATAACTCTCACAAGTTTCCCTAAATCCTTCCAAGGTCCCAACCTTCATGATTTCAAAGTTACTCTTCTAGGTAAGGGAATCTTTCACCCTCGTCATTTAAGCCATGAATTCATTTATGTATTGTCATCTAGTTTCCATCTCTTCATGTTGAGGGTATGTTCTTCTATGTTATAATTATATTCCATTTAATGTGTAATTGTTTATAGTCTCTTTCTCCTCTCATCAATTTGTTTTTGGAATTTTTAAGTGACGCTGTTAGGCTGCTGAATTTCTCGTAAAAGAAATAACATCTTCTATTTTCATTCATGTTTTCTTTTCATGTGGTATGTCATTAAAATATCCATACCATGATCTTATTATGTACCCATACTGTATTAAAAATTATTTCTGAGTGTGTGACCCTTTTTCCCTCTCTTTTCAATATATTCCAAAACCATGATATATGGTCGTTACACTGCAGAAAGATCGCCAAAAAATTTATATCTCATTATCTCCAGAAATTCTCTGGTTTTATTTATGTGAATACACAGAAATATCTAGTTTCTATGGGTTTTCATAAATACAAAAATATGACATATTTTATTCTGTAATTTACATACATATAACCCTCACTCCCTTTCCATGTGTTATAAATGACATAATGATCTACTTTTTTTAGAACTTTTAAAATGCCATGATCTTGAAATTAAACCCATTTATTTTATTCTCCATGGGTTATTTATGAAATATTTGATTATGGTCTATGTGGATCAAATGAAAATAAAGACATATTATGGGTGCAACCTGATAGAGCACCAATGCATTGGGTAAATAATTTCTCTCCAGAGATAACAAGTTTCACCATTCCATGGTGAATAACCTTGGTAATTTTTATGACACCTTGGGTTTGAACCTTGGAGATATGTTCATTAATGTCTAAATGAAATGTTGTAGTCACATATGAAAGTTATGTTTCATGTTTTTTTCTTTATTATATTTCTATACTTCCATTCCTCATCCCTTTATGTTTTTTATCATGTTCTTATTGATATCACAAGTAAACTGATTCCCTTTCTTTCTTTACTAGGCCTTCTACTAACCCTTTCCTTTGATGTATGCCTCCAGGTTATAAGATGCGGTAATTGTACTTAGGATGAACCTATTATTTAGCCTTACAAGTGGATTAGAAGAATGTTTTGTGTTGTATTCATTTATTATGTTGCTGATTTCCATGAAACTATACTTTAAAGATCCCCTGTTTGTAAAATGTAATGAAAAGTTATGTAATAAAAAGGGAGGGATGACCTAGTTGGTATCAGATGATAGTTTAGTTATTTATAGAAATTATGCTATGAAAACATTAGGAAGAACCCTATATAATATTTTAAATATAATAAAATTTCCTGGTATTTTGTTGAGTAACATTGATGTGGTTTATCAAACAAATACATCCTTGTTTGGATATGATCTTATAGAGGCAGCTCTAGTATAGTTGTAAATAGGGGTAAGCACAAAAACACCGCGTTGAGCTAGACTCGAACAGGAACTGGTGCACAATAATGGGTCTTGTTGCACTCTTGGTTACGACACTCCCGAGGGATATGTTTTGTTAATCACAAACTTTTTATGAATCATTATGAAGGAATTATTGAGAAATGTAATTGTTTAAGAATGTTGTTTCAAGAAATAAAATCCCTGATAGTTAAAAGTTTTTTAAATGAAATAAGTTTCTCACAAATATTTTATTCCTTTAGAAAATGGTGGGAAATAGGTTGAACTATGAAAATGGTAACCACAATGGACCATGCACTGTCGCCCCTCCGATGGAAGCCGAAATGGAAACATTCATGCGAATGATGATCCAACTGACTCAAGTTATTTTAAATAACTTGAATCAAGACGAGAGACCAATATCACCATGGAGGGAACAAATTTTTATTGAATCCTTTATGCATCAATGACCACCAACCATTAGTGGATCGACCGACCCATTGATTTTCGAATAGTGTATTAGCTCTATCGAGAATATATTTTATGTGCTCCACTATTCTAAACAATAAAAGGTTACCTTGGCTGTCTATTGATTAGATGGAGAAGCTGATCGGTGGTGTGAACTGATTGAAAAAAATAGGACAAGAGTGGAATTTGAATCTATAGAGTGGGAAAAGTTCAAAAGGATAATCATAGACATGTATTTCCATCGATTGATGAGAACAAGAATGGAGAAAGAGTTTCTTGAGTTGAAACAGAAGGAGAATGAATATGTGGGAAGCTACGATATGAATGTCAGAAGGTTTTCACATTACACCTCTAGCTTTGTCGTGGATCCAAATGGTAAGGTTGATAGATTCTTCGGTGTACTGATACCTCATCTATGGAAGAATCTAGCCAACCGAGACTATGATTTCTATGATGAGATCGTGAAGAGTGTGATGAATGTTGAGATGGAGTTTTGTGAGACGCAGTGGTCTCACAAATCAAATGTCAAGAAGAGATCAATGGATTCCAGCTTAGGAAGGACCATTGATCAAGGAAGATGAGTCAAGCAAGTGAAACTTCCCACGTGTAATAAATTTGGAAATATTGTTGCGGGGAACTACCTACTTGGGAGAAGGAAATGCTACAAATGTGGAAGGGATGGCCATTTTTTCAGGAATTGTCGTAGTGAGGTGAATCCATAAATTCTAGACACTAATGACAAGTGGAAGATGGTACAGGCCCTACCTGATGTCAAGTGCTTTAAGTGTGGAAAATATTGTCACTATTCTAATCACTATCCAAATCTGAGGGCAGTAGAGGGGAACCACCATCAGCTTCAGCAAAGGCCAAGAGATCAGGGTCATGCTTTTGATATCACGACAGCTAAAGTTGAGGCTCTGAATGGTGTGGTAGCAGTTACTCCTGTTGTTCTCTCAAAGTTATCACGTACTTTTTTTTATTCTGGTTATATACATTCTTTTATTTCCTCCGTCTTTGCAAAGAATTTAGAATCAACCCCTAATTTTCTAAAAGTAGAGTTATCAATCAAGACTCTTGGTGGGATTATCCAAGCATCGTCATGGATTAGAAACTCTAGTACTTTCATTGGTGATCAAAATCTAATCGCAAATCTAGTAGGAATTCCCATGAAGGAATTTGACATTATACTTGGGATGGACTGGCTCTCAAAGAATAATTCTATGATCAAATATAGATGTAACGAAATATTAGTATTCTTGAATAGAAAACCTACAGTTATCTTCCAAGGAGAGATATCTCAACCAGATCCTTTTCAAGAAGAACCCTATATATCATTCTTTATGGAGTTGATTGTTGAAGAATAAGTTGGAGAAGATAGTTTAATGATAGAAAATGACTCCATTCTCCCGGAATATATTGATGTATTTCCTAAGGATTTACCCAGACATCCCCCAGGAAAAGAGGTAGAGTTATCCATTGAGCTCATACCTGGATCTCATCCGATATCAAGACCCCATATAGGATAGAAAATGTAGAGTTGGAGAAATTAAAGAAACAACTCCAACGTATTTCGGAGAAGGGGTTTATCCGACCATGTCTGACTCCTTGGGGTGAACCAGTTCTCTTTGTGAAGAAGTAGGATGGATGGATGAAATTATGCATTTATTATAGAGAACTGAACAAGATTATAGTAAATAAAAAATACCCTCTTTCAAGAATTGATGACTTATTTGACCAACTTCATGGTGCTCAATTCTTCTCTAAGGTTGATCTTTGTTCTGGTTATCATCAATTGAGGGTGAAGAAAGATGATATTCCAAAAACTTCTTTCTGATCAAGATATGGGAATTATGAGTTTGTTGTTATGCCCTTCAAACATACTAATGAACATGAAATTTTTATGTATTTGATAAATAGAGTCTTTATGGACCACCTTGATAACTTTGTGGTAGTTTTTATTGATGATATTATGATATATTCCAAAAGTAGCGAGGAGCATAAAGATCATCTAAGGGTTATCTTGAAAAATCTATAGAAGGAGACAATTTTTGGAAAGTTCAGCAAATGAAATTTCTGGTTATAAAAAGTTTCATTCTTGGGGAACATTGTTACTAATGAAGGAATAAAATTTGACACTGAAAAAACAAAAGTTGTAGGGGAGAGGCCTAAGCCTACCACATTAACTGAGATTCATAGTTTCGTTGGTTTAGCATGATCTTATAAACAGATTTTGAAAAACATTTAATGGATTTCTAATCCATTAACCAATTTAACTCGAAAAGTGTTCAAGATTGTCTTAAAAAAGGGGTGTGAAGAATGTTTCCAAGAGCTGAAGAAGAGATTGGTTACTGAACCCGTGTTAATGTTGTCATCAAGTGGAGAAACGTTTGTTATTTTTAGTGATGCATCCCCAAAAGGGCTTGGGAGTGTCCTCATGCAAAATGAAAAAGTCATTGCTTATGCATCTCAATAGTTGATGACTCATGAGAAGAACTATCCTACACATGATATAGAGCTAGATGTATATTTTTGCTCTGAAGATATGGAACTACTATCTTTATGGGGAGAAATGTGACATATACACAGACCATTAATGTTTGATGTATATTTTCACACAAAATGAATTAAACATGAGATGAAGGAGACAGTTGGAACTTTTTAAAGACTATGATTGTTCAATTCATTATCATCCCGGAAGAGCAAAAAAAGTTGATGATGCATTAAGCAGGAAAGACCCAGTTGTTATATCCATGATAAGGATTCAAAAATATCCTTTGATAAATTTCCTTGTAAAGTTTGACATGGGAATTATAAGGTAAGGAACAACATCAACCCTAACCCAAATGATTTATCAACCGTCGTTACAAGAGAAGATCAAGACAGCTCAGAAAGGAGATCATTTGTTACATAATAAATTTGAGGCTGTAAAGGGTGGTAAGTTTCTTGAGTTCAATATTGATCATGAAGGTGTACTGAAATTTCGTACCAGACTATGTGTTCCATCTATTACAGAACTAAAGAAGGAGATGATGGATGAAGCTCATATATCTACTTTCTCTATACATCCTAGAAGAACGAAAATGTATAGGGACCTTCGTGATCATTATTGGTGGGATATTATGAAAAAGGATATTGCTAACTATACTTCAAGGTACTTGGTATGTCAACAAGTGAAGGTGGAGTGAAAACATCCTAAAGGGGTATTGAAACCACTACCCATACCAGTATGGAAGTGGGACAATATCACTATGTACTTTTTCACTGGTCTCCCAAGGACTTCCAAACGAAATAATGTGATATGGGTTATTGTGGAGCATCTCACCAACACTGCCCATTTTATCTTCATTCGGGAAGACTTTTATCTTGATCATCTTGTTGGGATATTTGTGAAAGAAGTGGTAAAGCTGCATGGAGTTCCACTTTCAATCATATCTGATTGTGATCCAAGGTTCACATCAAAATTTTGGAGAAGTATTCAACATTCTCTAACCAGTAAATTTAATTTCAGTACGACCTACCATCCCCATACTGGTGGCCAATTTTAGAGGAATATTCATACACTTGAAGAAATTCTGAGAACATGCTCAATGGAATTTAAAGGCAGATGGTTTCTACATCTCCCTTTAGTTGAGTTATCTTACAAAAACAGCTTCCACTCGAGTATTCAAATGGAACTCTATGATGATCTATATGGTAAGTGTTGTAGAACTCATTATTTTTGGGATGAAGCTGGTGAGAGAAAGCTTATTGGGCCTAATCTTGTACAAGAGATGACAGAAAAGTTCCACGCCATCCAACAACACATTAAGGCTACTCAGAGTCGACAAATGAGCTATGCTGACAACTATCAAAGGGACTTGTAGTTTAATGTTGGTGACAAAGTCTTACTTAGTATTCCACCTTGGAAGAGATTCATGAGGTTTGGGAAGAATGGAAAGCTCATCCCTAGGTACACTGGCCCCTATGAAATCCTTGATCGCAAGGGATCAGTGGACTATCGTCTTGAACTTCCCCAAAATCATGCACAAGTTCATGATGTTTTCCACATATCTCTCTTGATAAAGTACATACCTGAACCTTCATATGTACTAAACATGGATGTGGTACAACTGGAACATGACCTCTCTTGTGAGGAGCAGTCGGTAGATATCTTGGATCATAGAGACAAGGTTTTATGAAACAAGGCTACCATCCTTGTTAATGTGTTACAGATGAACCACAAATGAAAAGAAGCCACGTTGGAACTAGAGGAGTCTATGAAGAATAAGTAACAAAACTTTTCTCTTTTTAGGGTATGAGTTAAAATTTTGGGGACGAAATTTCTTAAGGGGGGAAGATTGTAAGGGAAAAAAAAATTTGTTAATGAAAATCCCTCTTGATCTAATTAAATATGTGAAATAACTATAAAACATATGCACTTATTTTGTTTTATGTTTTTCAATTTTAGAATACCATTAAGAATTGTGAGCATTTCTAATATAACCATTTAACAATTATCACATGATTAGCATAAATATAGGGCCTTAACAAATTCTTTTTACTCGTACACAGGAAGCGATGGCCTCATGTAGTAAACTTTCCCTATATGAATCCCATTTAATAGAGCTTGAAAAGTAGGTTGTGTCTTTGGGATCTACTCTTGACCAAGCCCATGCTGATCATGAATACATTAAGATCGAGCAGAACCACCTTCGAGAGAAGTAGAAGTTGATAGAGATTACCACTCGATCATTGTTATCTGAGCCACCCCAAGAGACTATCACTATCGCGCACCTTACCCTAAAGTCTTATGAGGGTGTTTTAAGGGGTTATATAATAGGACCCTAGTACTATGATTATGTACATAATTTTGTTATATAATAATTAATGTACTTTCATTTTATTATTGTTACTTTGAAATTTGTTTTTAAAGAACAAATAGTGTTTTTAGTAAAATATTCAACTAAGACATGTATTTTGATGAATTGATGGTTTTTTGAATTAATTAATATTTTATAAAAATAATATTATTATTATTAAATTAATTTTTATTAAATATAAATGATCTTATAATTTTATAAATGGAATTATAATATTTATTAAGGTCAAAAATCCATTTTTGTCAAAACCCATGAATTTTTGATAAATGTCGGTTTTTATTTTAAAAGTAAAAATTAAAATATGTATAAAATTATATATATAAAATGAATATTATTTATAGAATCGAGGCATTGAAATTATCCAACGGTGAATTTTTCATAATTTTCTGAGACAGTCAAATTTTTGGGTAAAAATTTTATAACCATATAAATGTATAATGTGTTTTATCACATCATAATGACCAAATAGTGAGGTAATAAAATACTATAAATGGTATTTTCTTCCAATATATATCTTACCATTAAAATATTTTGATTTTGGGTTTGTTTGATTTATTTTACAATGCTTTAGTGGACCTTCCAAGACTTATATATCATTTTGTCTTCTTAAATTGTTTTCCTTGAGAGTCTGACTCACCTCCGCATAAGATACCCTATTATTTTAGAATTTCAGAAATTGAACATATATAGTATTTTATTTCCACTCCCCTTTTTCTGAAACCATTGGCCAAAACCGTGGGATGGTTTGTGGTTTTGTTTAGTTTAATTTGAGGTGGCCCAAACCTAAATAATAAAAAATTCCCTCTTCTTTCCTATATAAACCCACGCAAATTCCCACTTCCTCTTCACTCAAAGCCTTTTGATTTTGTCCAAACTCTGTCTTCCTCTCTCTAGAATCTTCCCAAGGTTCCCTCATCCTCCCAAGGTCCCAACCTTCTTGCTTTCATAGTTAGTCTTTAAGGTAAGGGAATCTTTCACCCTCCTCTTTAAAGCCACGACTTCCTTTATGTAGTGTCTTCTAGTTTCCATCTATTTATGTTGATGGTATATTATTATATGTTTTCATTACCTTCCATTTCATGAATAATTGTTGATAAACCCTTTCTTCTCTCATCAATTGTTTTTATGAATTTTTATGAGGCGTCGTTAGGCTACAGAATTTCTCGTAAAAAAATCACATCTTCTTCTTTTCCTTCATGTTTTATTTTCATGTGGTATGTCTTTAAAATATCCATACCATGATCTTATTTTGTACCCAAATTGTATTATGAATTATTTATGAGTTTGTGACCCTTTCCCCCACCCATTCCAATGTTTTCTAAAACAATGTTATATGGCTGTTATGCTGAAAACATTTTGCCTCAAAATTATTATACCTTTCTCTCTAGAAATTCTCTTATTTTATTTATGTGAATACCTAGACGTATATAGTTTTTATGGGTGTTAATAAATATTTAAATATGATATATTTTATTCTTTAATTGACATACATATAACCCTCTCTCTCCTCCCATGGGTTATAAATTACATAATGATCTTATTGTTTGAGAACTTTTAAAACGTCACAATCTTGAAATGAAACCCATTTCTTTTCTTCTCCATGAGTTATTTATGAAATTTTTGATTATGATATATATAGCTCAAATAAAAATAAAGACATATTAAGGGTTTTCCTTGATAGCGCTCAAATGCATTGGGTAAAAATCTTATCTCTAGAGAAACAAGATTCCCGATACCATGGTGAATAACCTTGGCAATTTTCATGACACCTCGGTGTTGTACTTTGGTGATATGTTCATGAATTTGAAAATGAAATGTTGTAGCCACATATGCAAGTTATGTTTCGTGTTTTTTTTTCATTATGATATTCCTATACTTCCATTTCTCATGTTTTTATGATTTTATCAAGTTCTTATTGATATCAAAAGTAAAATGATTCCCTTGATTTCCTTGCTGAGCCATATGCTCACACTTTCCTTTGATGTGTGTCTCCAGGTTATAAGATGCAGTAATTTTACGTAGGATCAACCTATGATGAAGCATTAAATGTGTATTAGAAGAACGATTTATGTTATTTTCATGTATTATGTTCTTGATTTCCAAGACACTAGTCTTTACCAATCCTCTGTTTGTAAAATGCAATGAAAAGTTATGTAATAAAAATGGTGGGATTCCATAAATTTCATACCATTATCAGTACGAAACTATAGAATTTTCCATCCAATAATCCTTTCACACACTCTCTGGTACAATTTTTTGTACCTGAACACATCATACTTATGGGAAATAACAAATACCCATGCCATTCAACTATATTCATCAATAAAATGAACGTAGTACCTCTTTCCTTCAACTGCTCGTGGTATGATAGGGCCACAAACATCAGCATGGACCAATTTGAAAACTTTTGATGACTTCTTTACCTTTTTGTTGTATGTCTTTCTGATGATCTTCCCTTATTAACATGCATCACATGTGTGAGTATGATCAATTGATACCTTAGGGAGGTCTCTTTCTTCACCACACTTTACCAGATCTCTAAGGATGGTTGGCATAGATGACTAAGTCATTTATGCCACAACTCATTTTCTTCCTCTTGAGACAGAAATCACTTATATTCTTCTATACTTACTAGGTAAAGATTCCCCATTTTCCTTTTTCCTTATAGAACTATTGCCTTGTATCTTCCTTTGACGATACACATCTTCTTAGTAAACCGTTTAAAATTTATTATGTCACATAGTTGACAAATGCTGAGAAAATTGTGACTGAGGTCTTCTACTAGCAAGACATCAACATGTCCCATCTCTTTTCCCCCTAACTTGGCCTTTCCTAAGCAAATAATCATCAGGCCTTTATCGTTTCCAAACATTAAAACGTCTTCTTTGTCATATTTTACGCCTATAACAATATCCTTATTACCTGTCATGTGAGATGTGCAGCCGCTATCAAGGATACACACACCAGAGAAATCTGATGCTTTAAGGAAAACATTGGCCACCACTGCCTTCTCATCATTTTTCTTCTTCATCCATAATTTTTCCTTCACAATTGGCATGGATTGAGACTTTTAATATTTATCAGAAAATGATTAACCAGCTTCATCTTGCAATGTTTCAAATCTATTTTGAATTTTCAATTCACCAGTTGGTTCATTGATCTACTACATTCGAACATTCTGACTCCGCATTGGCACATTCCTCTATATGGTTGAAGTACAGTACCTAGCCATGTGTCCAAATCCTTCGCACCCAAAACAGTGTCCTTCAAAGTATGTTCTAGAGAAGTGTTTTCTATTAATATACCACCTCTGTTCTTGTGCCCTTCGATATCATAGGGATATGGAACCCACATATTGTAAATGTCCCATATTTCCACAACAATAACACCTGACATAAGGTGCATTAATTAGTGTCACTTCTACACATCAATTTTCCCCCTAGGATCTCTGAATATTCTAATTCTGATTTGTGCCCAAATCTACCTTCAATCTCGGAATGGGTTCCTGTGGTTTGACTTCAGTTTACACAGCTTTGTGTTTTCAATCCAGCCCACCGTCAGTCTTAGCATTTGAACATAATTGATGCATCCTTTCTGCTGAACTACTACTCTCTACTTTCATCTTCTTAGTTTTCTTAGTGATCTGATTTCCTTATGTCCTTATAGAAGTCAAGAGTTTTTCTTGATCCTCAAACATTTTCCAAAAACCGACACCTTCTCCTTCATGTTCTTCAATACTCATGATTTGATCATTTCTTGTGTTATTCAAGCCATTTCTCTCAATTTTTTGTTCTTAAATATTGATTTTATATTCACTAACTGATTCTGAGTCATCTGGTGGTGATGACTTGAGTTTCTCAATTTATTCCATCAACTCAGACTTCTCTTCTTCCTGTTGCTATATATTGAGTTTGGAATCATTAACTACATTGTTATATTTATTTTTTTGTCTCTCCTAACATTAATCTCTCCAAGAGCGGCCTCTAACTCAGCTTGCATGTCAACTATTCCCTCATCTTCATCTACTTATTCATCAGCTTCAGTTTCATTCATCTTCTGAGAACTACCAACAACTGCCACCATAGCATTTTCTCCATAATCTATGCAGTTCTCTATCTCATCAATTGCCTCAACCTTAGAATCTTCTGAACTGTCATATTCTTTTGAAATAAGGTTTTTTTACTTAAATAAGTTTCTATTGAACCGTTTCTTATCTTTCCCATAGACTAAATACTTCTTCTTGGGAATCTCAAGTTTATCAACATCATCATCCTCTTGGAACTTTTTGGGGCATCTGGCTGCAAGATGTCATACCATTCCACATCGAAAGCAAGCATGTGTAAGTTTCCCTTTAAACTTTCCTTTTCCTCTTTGAAGGTTTTAGTAGAGGAATGAAATCACCCCATTTTTCTCTTCTTCTTCATGGGAATATTCAATGGAGAGATTCTTCAGGGCCTTAAGTGCCACCTCTATGGATTTCCCCTTTTCCACAGCATCATTATCATCATTTATCATTTCATATGCAACAAGGGTGTTGTGCAGGTTATCCAATGCAAACTCTTTCATGTAATTATCTTCCAAAACTGAAACTTTTGGATTGAACAAAGGAGGAAATTTCCTCAAGATGCACTTCAAAATCATTATGTCGTCAATAACTTCTGAAAGACCCCACATTTCATCTTCTACAATATTTACCCTGTCGAAGAATGCATCAATAGACTCATTCAGGTTCATTCTCAAATCATCATACTTTTTCCACAACACATGCATCTTTGACTCTATAACCTTTTTGTCTCTTTCATATATATTCAATAGGTTTTACCACATGGAATGTGATTTTTTAAAATACATCACCATCATATAGATATCATTGGATAGGGCTCCACCTAAAGCATTAAATCCCTTGGCATAAGCATCTAATTCTATAGGCTCAGCTTCAGATAGTGAACCACTATTAATATCAACTATTATGTAATGCATTTCTATTATGAACACATCAATTCATAATGATTATAAGTAGTGTTGCATCTAATTATTCTGTCAGTAGAAATTGTTTCCGTTGAAGATCTGAATTCCTTTGTGATTGGTGACCTCCATTTTAGAATGAAACACTGATATCAACCTTTCCCTCTGATACCAATTGTTAGGTCCACTATGATAGATACCCTGAAAAGAGAGGTGAATAAGGGTATGAATGATTAAAAAACCACCCCTTCTGATCTTGTTCTGCTATTAGAAAAAACTCTTTTCTCTCACCTTCCCATCGCATAGTATGAATAAACCTTAAAGCATGCACATGACACATGAATGTTTACATGGTTCACCCTCACTGGGATATATCAAAGGAGCATACAACGGTGGTGTGCGGATGTACCAATTACACAATAAGAAGACTGCTGTTTACAAGTTCTAAGTGGACATAATGTCCCTCCTGGTTTACAACCACTCACAATTTGATAAATCACTGGTCTCTCAACTGATGTGAGCTCACTGCTTCTTCGGAAGATCCACTCAGAGTTTCTAGACATGTAGGTCTCTTCATTACCACTAATGAATTCATCCTCCACAATATGTAGATGATCTATTTAATTCTAGATTTCATCCACTGATGAATACCACTTTTCCCCTGACCACTGGCCAATTCCTTTGGAAAGACCTTCGCAAAGCCCCCCTACATCGCGAGGCTCCCAATTTCACTAAGCTCAAATAAGCCTTCATGAAGTCCCTTCCTTTTTGTGAAGCTTGCACTTTCATAGATCATATGTCATCGTGGAGATAAAGACATCATAGAGAGACTTCCCTCATGAATCTCACAAAGCCAACACAGATCACACAACTTTTGCTAAGCTATATTAGCGGCTGTGAAGCTCATTTCATTCGAGAAGCACACTGCATTCACAAACCACCTTCGTGAGCCGATAGAAAAATATTTTCTTCAAAAAATATATATACTAATAATGACCTGGAATTTCCATTGAAAATTATTTATTAAATACATGGGAATTTTAAGAGTACGCAAAAAAATTACGGTGCTTGATTTGGAGGCTCGGTCTTCCTGGAAACAATTTCTGAAGTTTGTTCGGGTATGTTCAGTAAACGTGCGAGCGGGATTTTATAACTTTTGAACAGGTGCTCGAAATTGAAATATTAGGGCACTGTTGAAATCGCAGTGCCAGTATTCTCTTATGAAGTCTCTCACATTGACGGTAGTTGGAAAATAATAGAAGTTAGTTTTAGGGTTTTTAATTAAATAAAAATTATTGTGTAGCTTATTGTTATTTTTGGTGGTTAAAAACTCCAAGAGGTGGTTAGTGGTGAGGGCCACAACACCATAACCTCCTCTGAGAGGTTATGGTGGTGTGGCCCATCCACACATAACCTCCCTTGGGAGGATATTTTCGGTGGGGACCACTTGAGGATGAACCCTTTAACTAACCGTTTATGGAGCCACCTCCCATTAGACATCTTGAACTCCTTTAATTAATTTGTGCTTACACACAAGAATTAATTAAGTGAAGCCCCCCTATAATTAATTCTCCATTTGAATTCATGAAATCCATTAAAAAAATGTATAATATTTTATTTCATTTTGGTTGGAAACATTCTTTTGGTGGAACAGAGGAAGAGGAGAGAAAGGGAGAACCATCCTCCCAAAGAAGAACGTGTTCTTCCAACGAAGAACACCGGCGACGATTCTTCTTTGACTTCTTCATCGGTATTCTACCACTGACTCCTACCAACCTACTCTCTACAATGTCATCAACAAACCAATGAAACTCAAAATTGGGGACATGCTATGGACACAACGAATGACAGTCTTCATCATATTCCTTCTGCAACTCCACCAACGAATGATGAACAAGAGGTAGGGGGTTTATTGCTTGTTGATGTTGTATCTTTTTCTTACCTTCTTCAAAGGATAAAATGGGATTGTTACGGACATATTAATTATCATATTTTTCTCATGTTGAGCCAAATAATACCTCCCAAAATGCGGAGGGTGCGGTCCAAACTAACATGGCCTGACATCCTCCATTGTCTTCTCTTTTCTTGTGGCTTTCTACGGCATGGCGATGAGGTGACGACAATGAAGGCCGGAACAAAGAAGGGAGCATTTCCCGTGGCCTCTGCGAAACGCACCGCCCTCACGGTGCACCACAGCTCCCGACCGAACCCCACCGGCGCCCTGTCCTGTGCGTGGCCCGCCTACCCGCGTCCTCCCCGCGCCCTGCTCGGCACCCCCACGGCCTACCCAGCCCCTACTGTGCCCTACCTGGTTCCCCCGCGGTATCCTGACACCCTACCTCACCCTTCCCGGCACCCCTTTGGACTTCTCGGCTCCTGTCGTGCCCTACCTGGCGCCCCTGCGGCCTGCCTGGCGCCCTTCCGGCACCCCCGCGGCCTGCCCGACATCCTGTCAGTGCCCCCGCGGCCTGCCCGGCACCATGCTGGCGCCCTGCGGCCTGTACGACGCCTTGTCGTAGCCTTCTTGGCCGCCCCCCGTGCCGGCCTCCGTGCGCGTCATCCCGAATCGGCCGCCCACGAGTGGGCCTCTTCCGGACCTGTGCGCTTTCGGCTGAGATGGTGTCTTGGCTCTCTCATTCCCTTTGAGTGGAGCCATGCCAGGTCGTGCCCTCGCAACGCTCCAAGCCAAACTGGCCCTGAGCCTAGGCCAGACCACACCCGCAGTCTGCTGGGCAGGGCCCAGCGGACTGGGCCAAAACATAGCGGGCTGACCCACCCAGCGGGCCGGCTCAGACCCAGCGAGTCTGACCAGGTCCACCCAGTTGAGGTAGGACCAGACTTGGTTCGGCCGAGGCGGTCCGACCGGGTCGGACCGGACCCGGGCCCAATATTGAGCCTTTCCCCTTCTTGGGACATTTCTTTGGCATCAGATGTTCGTTGGACGAACCGTCAGCAACACCGGTATTCTTGGAATGTGAACGTCCCTTTGAGAATACCCCACTGGAGTTTGGGGTATATTTGAGTTACAGTCAGGTTGGATCGTACAAGAATCCAGACGGGCCCCTAGGACAAAAAGGCTAATAACTCACAAACCGGGAATCAGATCGACGCGCCGTCTATTGCATTAAGACCCCTATGATGTGACGGGCCTTTGAGATACTTCTTTATGGAACATCGTGACAGTTGGAGTATCGACTAGTAGCTCTTGGATCAGATCCTTCAATAGGCGAGAAAACAAAGTATGGAGACCCAGTAGCTGGCTGAGACCTGATGACTATTTGACTGATTCGTCTCAGAGTGACTCGACTAGCCCAGTGGGCAGCACCTCTATGTGATGCGGCAGACCCACGGTGGGGAGCACCTCTATGTGATCGCGGCAGACCCATGGTACTCGATAAGAGGAGTACCTCTGCAGGCTATGATGGGGAGCACCTCTGTGTGAGTGCGGCAGACTCTGGGTGGGAAGTGCCTATGTGTGAGCATAGTAGACCCACTGTACTCGACAAGAGGAGTACCTCAACAGTCCTACGATAGTGGGTAATGCCTCTGTGTGAAACGGCAGGCCCAATGTAATCGATAGAGGAGGAGTACGTCACTAACCGTGGTTTCGATAATAAAAATCCTTGTTTGAGCTGAGTCAATGAATTTTTTGTTTTCTTCATGATTGAGATGGGTTACTAGATAACTTAGGTGTATGTATGGGAATATAACTAGGTAATGGTTATCTGATGATTTCATACATTGAGGTTTATTCTTGATAGATTTTGTGAGACCATTAGGGTCTCGGGGTCCCTACTGATTATCCTTATACTCACCCCTACACAGGCTATGCCCGCACCTCATTGTGTGGGTTGCTAACGATGGAAACCATTGACTGAGGAAGAGAGTGGTAGGACTGGACGGTACCCAGAGGTGGACAACTTGGTGTGACGGTACACGGAGGAGACGGATGAACGAGAGTGATGAGGAGGCTATCTGTACCTACCCTTCAGGTAGGAACCCCGGAGGATGACTGAGAAGCTATTTTACTTTTCTTCAGTTTTACTTGCTTTCACTTGTACTTGTACTTTTCTGTTGGGCTTGTATTTTGGGCCCCTTTTACTTTCTAGTACTTCCTTTGTATACAGTTTTACCTATTGTTTTACTTCTATTTTTGTACTCGAATGTGTTTGTTTATAGTTATAAAGGAAATTCCTTCCCAGCTTAGGTATTTACGCTTTTGGTGCTAGTCTCCAGCCCCTTAACTATGGAAGGCGGGTTTGGGGTAGTCACAATATGGGCCCTGGGGGATGGTTTATGTAAAATTGGTATCAGAGGATTCAGTTCTACTGCCGATCTTAGAACATTTATCTTTCTTTTCAGTGAAGCAATAGTGTAAAGGGTACTACGTGTGGTTTTTTGTTCTGGGAGTCCAGTGTTGGTGTGGGTGGCCAACGTATCCATACTCTAGGACCCTTACTTCTGATTTCCGACTCAGTGCATGAAAACACTAATTGAATGCGTGTTTCAAAAATATATCTTTAAGTCAGCTCAACTAGGTTATCTCACCAGTTATAATGTTTTGACCGTGTCACATCTGTTTCATTCATGATTCCTCCCAACGGATGACCAGTTAGAGCCCTGAGAGTCATACGCACTGATATCCCACAAAGCGAAGGGGCCTCATTGCAGGTCCCTTTACCAGCAGAGGCACCAATGGTACTACATCCCGTTGGGCCACTGATTCCACCAGCCCTAGCAGAAGATGATACACATCGCTTGAGTGCGTTTCATGAGTTCCAGTGCTAGAGGCCACCAACGTTTTTGGGAGACATGGACCCAGAGGTGGCTATGGATTGGGTGGAGGCTATGGTGAGAGTTTTCTGACTGATAGGGACCCCAGCAGACTTCATGGTGATCCTTTCTGCGAGTCTTTTTCATGAAGCAGTAGGTAGATGGTGGAGCCTGATGCTCCAGGTTCATGAAGAGGTGACCCTACTATGGGTAGAATTCAAGAGCTTGTTCCAAGCGGAGTTTTTACCAGATACCCTTTGTGCATTTCAGATATAAGAGATACTTCATCTGTAGTAGGGTAGCATGATAGTAGCACAGTACTCAGTGAGGTTCACCGACCTCTCACGCTACACCACAGATATGGTAGGAGACCCATTCTTCCGGGCATGGATTTTCGAGCAGGGGATGAGGCGAGATATCAAAGCTCTGATGATATCACTTAGAATCCTGACACAGATGGGGGTGCTTGAGAGAGCCCTCTTTTTGGAGAGTTTCCTTACTGAGAAGTCTCCAGTAGTGAGGCTCACCACTAGCTGACTCGCAGCGAAGCCTTCTGTAGCTGGCAGTGGACAGATGTCGTAGAGGTCCAAGAGGACCATACCTATAGGTGTTCAGCCTCATGAATCAGGATCAGTTGTGCGGTGCACACGGAGCAAAGACACACGAGCCAGTAGCAGGCAATGTTACTCATGTGGCGGGCAGGGTCACATGGCTCATGACTGTCTGACCCTCCATTCTGATTATTAGCTGATAGTTGAGGGACCAATCATTCAAAAAAAGAGGATAAATCGAGGTGGTATATAGGGAGAAGGTGGACATGGCAGAGGAGTGAGTCATGCAGCTGGCGGTGGATGACGTTATGAGTTTTTACCACCACCACCACCAAGAGGACCACCTCGACTCTAGGAAGCTAGCAGGTAGGGGAGAGCTCAACTTCAGGCAGCAGAGGAATACGACCATGGCACTCCAAAGAGGATTTGAGGAACTATATGTGTCTACTACACCTTATTTTCGGTTCTTATAGACACAAGTTCCAGTCACTCCTTTATTGCCACTACCCTCGTTTGGAGCATGGAGATTTTAATGGATCCATTTGCTCGATCCTTACGACTAGAGACTTTTACGGGAGTAGACTCAACGATTACGCACTGGTGTCGGCAGTGTGGGATTACTCAAGGAGACGAGAGTTTCAGGTGGGATCTCATCATAGCGGTGTCGATGCCTTACGATGTGATTTTTGGTATGGACTGGTTATCTGTAGTCCATGCTCAGATTAACTATATTAGGTGCAAAGTGTGGTGTGTCCGCATGAATGGGACTAGGTTCACCTTCATAGGCGAGAAGGGAACCTTTTCTGTGCAGTACAGGCTTAATATGAGGAGGGTGTATTGGATCAATCACCAGTTTTCTTGCCTTACCCTCGGTGAAGTTAATGTGGAGAGTCTGAGTTATCCTGTATTGGTGGACCAGTTCGCGGATGTTTTCCCTGACAATGTTCCAGGACTACCGTCTCATAGAGAGGTGGACTTCTACATTTACCTGTACCCCGGGATGACACCGATATATACTCCAGCATATTGGATGGCTCCCGCTGAGCTTTGTGAGCTGTGGGTATAGCTGGAGGACTTGCAGGGGAAGGGATTTATCTGGCATAATGTTTCTCCCTGTGAAACACCGATTCTATTCACCAAGAAGGCGGATGGGAGGTTGAGGATTTTTGATTACTATCGTCTCCTGAACAAGGTGACCGTGAAGAAAAATTACACACTCCCAAGGATTGACAACCTCTTTGATCATATGAAGGGAGAACAGTGGTTCTCAAAGATAAACCTCAGATTAGGCTATCACCAGCTCAGAGTTTGAGATGAGGATGTGAAGAAGACAGCCTTCAGGTGTCGTTATGGCCACTACTAGTTCTTGGTTATGCCTTTCGGTGTAACCAACGCTATAGCTGTGTTCATGGAACTCATGAATAGGATCTTCTATACATACATCGATCACTTTGTCGTAGTCTTTATTAAAGACATCTGATTTACTCAACTACTGAAGAGGAACATACCTACCATTTGCGAGTATTACTAGACATACTCCAATAGAACCATCTTTATGGTAAACTCTTGAAGTGCTAGTTTTGGATTCGAGCGGTTTAATTCTTAGGACATGTCATCTCATAGGATTGAGTTGCAGTGGATCCAATAATGATTGAGGCGATATTTTCTTCGGAGCCACCTATGAGTGTGACAGAGGTACGAAGTTTCCTAGGCTTGGATGGATACTACCAGAGATTCATTCCATACTTCTCCAGAGTTACAGAACCACTTTCAACCATTACAAAGAATGGGAAACCCATTGTGTGGTGGGAGATATGCCAGTGGATCTTTCAGGAGCTAAGGCAGAGGCTGACTAGTGCCCCCATCTTGAGCCTTCTAGAGAATGGTGTAGTGTATGTAGTTTACTGCGACACAGCTGTGACTGGATTGTGGTGTGTCTTGATGCAGGAGTGAGTAGTGATTTCTTATGGTTCTCGGAAGCTGAGACAGCACGAGAAGAACAATGCTACTCATGACCTGGAGTTAGCAGTAGTGGTCTTCATCTTGAAGATGTGGTGACACTATCTGATGGACCAGCGTTTTATTATGTACTCTAATAACAAGAGTCTTGTGTATATATTCTCTCTGAAGGACCTGAATTTGAGACAGTGACGTTGGCTTGAGTTCCTCCAGGAATATGATTTCGAGATAGTCCATACTCATGGGAAGGGGAATGTTGTTGCAGATGCACTCAATAAGGGATCTATTATACAGCTTCTAGGTGAAGCGATAGAGTAGTGGGCTTCCATACAGATATCCTTTGTGGATAGGGATAGAGCATCCTTTCTACAGTATCTTACAGTCACTCCCCCACTTCTTTAGTGAGTTTGGGAGGCACAGTGACGGGACGCTGACTGCGTGACACAACATGCTCAGATATCCACAGAACAGACACTTGATGGATTTTATGATGGTGGGGAGCACGTCGTCTGCTTCAGAGGACGTACTATGGTACCAGTAGAAATTCAGGATTAAGTGTTGAGGGAGTTCCATAATTCCCCTCTAGAGGTACATACAGAAGTGGAAAAGATTCATTAGGACCTTCGACGACAACACTAGTGGCCAGGTACAAAGAATGTAATAGTGGAGTTTGTCTCATGGTGCCTCACTTGTCAGCAAGTGAAGGCAGAGCACTAGGTACCAGTGGGCTTGGATCATCCTTTAGAGGTCCTAGAGTAGAAGTGGTATGGTATATCCATTGACATTTTTGACAGGTCTTCCATCTACATCCAAGAGTCACAACATGATTTTGGTGATTGTTGACCAACTCACCAATTCGTCCCACTTCCTATCGGTTAGAGAGTAGTGATAAGTTGAGAGCATGGAATGCCTCTATGTATAGAAGATTGTGCGTTTCCCTGGAGTTCCTTCCCCAATTTTCTCCGATCGTGATGCATGGTTTACTTCCCAGCTGTAGACGGGGTTGCAGGAGGCTTTCGGGACACAGCTTTGCTTGAGAACCACCTTCCATCCTCAGACAAATAGTCAGACCGAGAGAACCATTATGTCCCTTGAGGACATGCTCTGAGCTTGTGTCCACGACTTTGGCCGAGGGTGGAAGGATCACTTACCTTTGGTGAGTTTTCCAACAACAATAGTTATCACTCCAACATAGTGATGTCACCTTTCGAAGCGTTTTATGAGAAACCTTGTAGATCATCATTGTGCTGTATAGACCCAGGGGAGTCAGCACTAGTGGGGATAGAGATCGTACGTGCTTACACAGAGAAGGTGAAGATCATCCAGGATTAGATGAAGACTGCACAGAGTAGGCAGAAGTATTATGCTGATAAGAGACGGAGACCTCTGGAGTTCTTGGATGGTGACCACATCTTTCTACGGGTCACACCTTGACGACGTCTGCTGAGATTTGGCCGAGGCGGAAAGTTATCTCCTCACTTAATCAGACCATTCCAAGTCCTCAGTAGAGTAGGGAAGGTTGATTACCGCTTAGCTCTCCCACCTCAGTTAAACTGGGTGCACGACGTCTTCCACGTATCTCAGCTAAGGAAATACGTGCACGACTCTTCCCACATCATCAACCACGGGGTGTGGGACATCGATAAAGGGGATACTTTCATGGAGGTTCCAGTGGAGATTGAAGATCTATAGGATCAGATCCAACGTGGACGGTCGATATCTCTGTTGCACGTTTTTTGGTAGCACGGGAACCTCTAGGAGAGCACATGGGATTGGGAGGCTCAGATGTGTGCTCAGTACCCCCATTTTTTCCCTTAGTTCGAGTTGTAGCATAAGGGGACGTAAATCCTTGAGGTGGGTAGAATATAATGAACCGTACCCCGAAAAAAATTTCTAAATATTTGTTCGTGTACATTCAGTAAACCTGCTAGTGGGATTCTATATCTTTTGAACTGGTGCTCGGTATTGAAATCTGAGGGCACTGTTGAACTATCAGTGCCGGTATTTTCTTAAGAAGACTCTCACCTTGAAGACATTTGGACGATAATGGAAGTTAGTTTTTGGGTTTTAAATTAAATAAAAATAAGTGTGTAGCTTATTTTTATTTTTGGTGGTTAAAACCTCCAAGAGGTGGTTAGAGGTGGGGGCCACCACACCATAACCTCCCATGAAAGGTTATGGTGGTGGGACCTACCCTCACATAACCTCCCTTGGGAGGATATTTTTGGTAGGGACCACCCAAGGATGAAACCCTTGAATTCCCCATTTATGGTGCTACCACCCATTAAACCTCTTGAACTTCCGTAATTAATTTGTGCCTACACACAAGAATTAATTACGTGGAGCCCCCCATTAATTAATTCCACATTTGAATTCATGCCAACCATTATAATAATGGATAATCTATTTTTTCATTTTGGTTGGAAACATAATTTTGGGGGAACAGAGGAAGAGGATAACTAGGGAGAACCATCCTCCCAACAAAGAACACATTCTTCCAACAATGAATGCAGGTGACGATTCCTCTTGAATTCTTCCTCGGTCTTATACCCCGGAAACCTACTGACCTACCCTCCGCAACATAATCAATGAACCAACGCAACTCAGAATTGGGTATGTGTGGCAGATGCGACGAACGACGATCTTCATCGTCTTCCCTTCGCGACTCTGCCAACGAACGGTGAACAAGAGGTGGGGGGGTTGTTGCTTGTCGATGTTGTATCTTTTTATTACCCTCTTCAAAGGATAAATTGGGATTGTTGCAAACGTATTAATGATTATCTTTTTCTCATGATGAGCCAAATGATACCTCCCTAAAAGCAGAGGGTGCAAGCTTACCTAACTTGTCCCGACATCCTTAATTGTCTCCTCTTTTCTTGTGGCGTTCTACGACATGGTGATGAGGCAACAACAATGAAGAAGGAAACGACGATGGTCGCACTACCCACGGCCTCCGTGAATCGCGCCGCCCCCATGGGGCACCGAAGCTCCCAACCGAACACCAACGGTGACCTGCCCAGTGCGCGGACCGCCTACCCGCGGCCTCCCTGCACCCTGCCCGGCACCCCCATGGCCTACCCGACCCTGGTCGCACCCTTCCCGGCACCCCCGCACCCTCCTAGAGCCCTACCGCACCCTACCTCGCACCCCTGTGACCTGCTCGGAGCCCTGCCGGTTCCCCCACGGCCTGTCCGGCACCCCCGCGGCCTGCCTAGTGCCCTGCCGGTGCCCCACGGCTTGCCCGGCGCCTTTCTGTGGCCTGCCTGGCCGCCCCCGCACCGGCCTCCACGTGCGCCACCCCGAACCGACCACTGCCGAGACTGCCTCCGCACAACTCGTACGCTCCTAACCAAGTCGGAATCCTGGCTCCCTCACACCCTCCAGGATGAGCCGTGCTGGGCCGCGCCCTCGCTATGCTCTAGGCCGAATTGGCCCCGAGCCCGGGTTGAACCACCCCCGCAATCCGTTGGGTCAGGCCCAGTGGACCGGGCCCAAACTAAGCGGGCTGACCCGCCCTGTGGGCCGGGTCAGACCCAGCAAGTCTAACCGGGTCGACCTAAACCAGGTTGGCCCAGACATGGTTGGGCCGAGTCAGGACAACCGTGTCAGACCGGGCCCAGGCCCACTACTGACCCTTTTACCTTCTTGGACGATATCATTGGCATTGGACGCATGTTTTACGAACCATCCGAAACGATAGTATTCTTGGAATGAAACGGTCCCTTTGAGAATACCCCACTAGAGTTTGGGTTATATTTGAGTTACGACCAGGTTGGATCATACACGAATCCAACCAGGCCCCCGAGACAAAAAGGCTATAAACTCACAGACTGGGCATCCGATCGACGTGCCATTTGTTTCATTGAGACTCTTATGACGTGGCAGACCTTTGAGATACTTCTTCGTGGCACTTCGTGAAAGATGGAGTATCGACTAGTATCTCATGGAGAAGATCCTTCCAGAGGCTAGTGGTTATAGTACAGAGACCGAGTAGTTGGCTGGGACATGGCGACTGCTTGATCGATTCGACTCGGAGTGACTCGACTAGCCCAGTGGGGAGCACCTTTGTGTGATGCGGTAGACCCACGGTGGGGCGCACCGTTGTGTGAGCACGATAGACACACAGTACTCAGCAGGAGGAGTACCTATGCATGCTATGAGGGGAACACCTCTGTGTGAGCGCGAAAGACCCTTGGTGAGGAGTGCCTCTTTGTGAGTGCAGCAGACCCAAGGTACTCGACAAAAGGATTACCTCAGTAGTCCAAGGATAGTGGGAAGCGCCTCTATGGGATGCGGTATGCCAACTGTACTTGATAGATAAAGAGTATTCCACCAGCTATGGTTTTGATAATACAAATTCTGGTTTTAGCTGCGTCAATGACTTTTGTGTTTTCCTCATGATTGAGATGGGTTACTAAATAACTTGGTTATATGTATGGGAATATACCTACGTAATGGTTATCCGATGATTTCATACTTTTTGGTATATTCATGTTGGATTTTGTGAGACCATGAGGGTGTTGGGGTCCATAATAAGTATCACTATACTCACCCCTACACGGACTATGCCCGCACCACGTTGTGTTGGTTGCAGACGACAGACAACACTGACTGAGGCAGAGAGTAGCTAGACTGGATGGTACCCGAAGGTGGACAACTCAATGTGATGGTACAAGAAGGATATGGACGGATGAGAGTGTTGAGGAGGCCATCTGTACCTACCTTTTAGGTAGGAACCCTAGAGGATGACCCAGTAACTGTTTTACTTTTCTTCTGTTATACTTGAATTCAGTTGTACTTATACTTTCCTATTGGGATTTTATTTCCGGCCCCTTTTACTTTATAGAACCTCTTTTGTATACAGTTTTACTTAGTTTTTTGCTTCCAGTTGTGTACTCTGGTGTGTTTGTTTACAGTTATAAAGGCAATGTCTTCCCAGTTTAGGGATTTACGCTATTGATGCTAGTCGCCAGCCCCTGGAATAGGGAAGGTGGGTTTGGGGTAGTCACAATATGGGCCCCGGGGGACGGGTCGTGACACAATTTCTTTAGAGGGGGTAGAGATATATTTATTGGTGATTCCAATGACCCTTGAACCTTCCGCGTGATCTCAACGCCACGTTAGCTCAAATCGTGAAGCTCTGAAATTTCTACTGGAATTTTTTCTATATCACAAAGCACCATGACAATATTCTGATCACGTAGAATTATGTCAATACCTTCACGCCTTCTTTGAGAATCTCCACTCGCAATGACCTTCATCGCCGCAATGCTCTTCAGCACTTCTGTTTGTGAAGCTCATCATAATCACAAAGAATCATTGTCAACATTTTTTATGTCTTTGTGAAATCCAATCCATGAATCCCATATTCATAAAACTCATTGCTTTTCCATATTTAAATTATATCTTCATGGAAATCCACTTTTCATGATGCTCACCAAACTTATAATTTTGGACCCAAAAAATATGGAAAACACTGGGAAACGGCGCCACCTTGTATCTGTTCTTTTGTACCTCCTCTAGATCTTCCGTTCCTTTTTATAGTTATTTGTCAATAAGGATTATTAAAAAAATCTTTGGAACATGACAATTTATCCCGGGAACCTGCATTGTCAATAAACACAAGCAACCCAAAAATACTGCAATGATACCTTGGTTGATTTTTTCCCAACATGATCTAATCATGTATAAATTATAATTATATAATTTAATTAATATTAATATTTCATTGAATTATTTCTTTTATATAGATGAATTGATAGACCATCCTTTTCGAACCATCATTATATTAGATAAATAAAGTGTTGATTTTCTCTAGTGGCGACAACATGTCTGTCGCAAACTCTGATCTCCCCAATATAATTCTTTGTGTGCTAGCGGAGAAAAAAATTATTCTTGAAATGATTATTTTTTATCACAATGGAATCCATCATGGGGATAAGATTTCATTTTGGTTGAAAATGAAAGTTGCTCTATATTCTTCGTATCATTCTGGGGGAGAGATCACTTGGTCTTGAGAGAATCCTCTATATAAATAATTGTTCCCAATCAATGAAAGCATCTCACACTTGTGCACACATGTAAAATGTCATAACCCGATTTAAATATTGTGAGGGTTAAAAAAATTTATTATTTAAGGGACCTTATTATTCTTTTAATTCCAGATGAACAATGTCTCTAAATGATAATAAAATTATTATTATTTAATTTTAAATCACTATATTGAAATAAAATTTATATTTTTTAATAAATAATTTGATATATATTCAAAAAATCTATAATATTAATTTTCTCATCAGAACATTGGAAATGATTTTCCAATCAACCTCAATCTTTATCAGTCGGTGAATAATGTATATCTAATTAATTATATAAATTTCATTTCATTATTTGTGAAGAAATATAAAAATTATATTCATTAAGTTTATTGAATAAATATATATTAAATATTCATGTAAAAAATTGGTAAATATTATATACCTATTGAAAAAATTATAATAAGTAAATATTCAATATTTAAATTCTTAATTAATTAATTACATAAAGAATAAATAAATATTAAACACTCAACACATATATATAATATTTTAAATAATTTATGATTTGATATTTGTGACACAAAAACGTGAATAAATATTAACCTAATAAGGGAATAATATTTTTCCAACATTTTAAATTCTTATTGAATTTAACATAGATTCTGAATATAATTAGTGTGTGACCCTCAAGGCCCTTTTTCTCGGTAGCATTATGTAACACTACATAATTTACATGGTTAGTATATAATTACATTCCAATACTCCAATAGAGAGATATCTTAATTTCAAAAAATCAAGTTTCCACATATAAATAAATAATGTGAAATATAATCTCATTATCATTATATCATTAATCATTCGAGTTTCATACTCGTGTCATCAAACTTTATATTTGATGTCTCATTATTTGAAAATATAGAAATGAAAAATCCAAAAAAAACCCCATGTACATTTATATAGTCAATAAATTCAATTCCCACCAAAGGGGTTGAGATATCATATTATGATATAGAACAGAATGGTGAAATTTGTTTTCCCATAATTAAGTAATACATCATCAATTTTGATGCACCAAATGTATCCAACTTCACCACAATCATATGTCATCACCATTTTTAACAATAAATCAATTTAAGTGAATCATAAAAATTATTAATGGTATTGTTAATGTCTAATTATTATTAAAACTGAAAATAATTGAGAATGTCTAATGAAACATTTAAATATGGATTTGTTTTGGTGGTTCAAGCTCTCGAAATCTCATTATCAGAATATAATTGAGGGCGTATGATATGAGAATTTGTCAAAAATTACTCTAAGTCTCCACCCCGGGTAGCCTATATAATTTTTGGCATGTCAAACGATATCATTTTTCTGTTGAGAAATGTTTAGGAATAATATTTTTCCAACTATAGGTTCTTCGCAATGTATGGATCAACTATAACCATTCAGTCTGGCCAATACACATATGAAATTAACACATAATTTTTCAGGTAAAATAATAATAATGATGTGATAAGATATATCTATTAATATTAAAATAACAGAATATAGATAATTATAAAATACTAAGAAAATGGTTCAAGGGAACCATCTTCAACATGAACAAGGAACACAAAATTCATTAGTAATGCCAGTTGATGTGCTAGGACAAAAAAGAAACATTAATAAATATAGGTTTTTTCCAAATTAGTTAGGTTAAGTGAATATGTTGGAGATTATTACCCATAGAAACATAGTGTATATAATTCAAGTAATCATTCCTCTTATAATTTAGGTGATGTAAGGATTCCCTCTCAACTAAGTTAAAATGACGATTATAGAAAAAAATAGAATTGGAGTAGTGGAAAAAAGAAACATGCCTTTTAGAACATATTATAAGTTTCTATAAATGAATATATTATATGTGTTAAATTATTCATTTAACACTCCAAACATCCACGGTATGTTTCCCTTTGAATAATGTAGTAGCCTGCGTTGTACGCAACTTGGAGTTTTAGCACACCATGACCAATGAAAATAGTCGTTATTAATTGTAATAACCAATTTATAAAATTTTATAAATTTTAGTTATCAAAATGGACTTTTTTTGGATTTAAAATATCAAAATTAAATTATGAGGAAATTTTGGTATTTTTCCCAGAACTTTCAATTTTTGAGGAATAGTGAAAAACAGTGCGTTATTGTTTAGAACCGACTTTTTATGTAAATAATAATTTATCTTATTTTAATTTATTTTTGCTCAAAATATATACACAATACCAATATATGTTTAATTTAATTCATTGGAGTCATCTTATAATAAGTATAGATATATAAATTTTTATTTAACTTTTTTCGTCTTTTACCCACCTTCTAGGTGCATTTACAAATTACCATAAAATGTAATTTTACCGCTTCAGTGAGTTTAATTTAAAAAATCCAAGAGACACAGTTGATATCATAAAGTAAAATTTGGTTCTATAAGATGAATGTAATTTTTGTTGAATAGTATCTTTTGACTTTTACTTACCACGGTTAAAAGAAAATAAGGTAATTAAGGGTAAAAATGTTATTATAATTACCAAAAAACATGTCCTAATTATATTGGATAAGTTTAATTCCACCAAAAACAACCATAGGAATAAAATATGACCCCCTTGGGTCCACATGGATTAGATTATGACATTTATTATTATTTTATTTAAAGAAGTGTTAAAAGAGTGATATTCAAAGTTTAATAACTAAACCATTTATAATATTGGGTTATACATAAGATAAGTTAGACTATAATTATTCTTTATAAATATAAAAATATTTCATAAATAATCGTATTTTATTTATAATTTTATGAAATTATATAATTTAATTTACTTATGACAAAATGGTGATGCAGTAATTACCTTATTAATGAAAGATTAAAATAGTTAGTATTATAAATATCCAAATAAATTTAATTTGAGACTTTTGATGAATTACACTAATTTCATAGGTTATTATGACATATAAGGGTTGATTAAATAAATTTTTTTTCAATATAATATTTCAGTTATGATTTTCACAAAAACCAAATACTAAATAGTGTCAAAATTGACATAATTGAGCATTTAAAAAATACTATATTATTAATTTATATAATATTTCGTAAAATGTAAGGGTCAGAAAAAAGACTTAGATAAGGTTATATATATTAATAATGAACCACTTGGGGCTCTCTTTCCTTGTTATAGTATGTTTATTAACCATATAATATAAAATTACAAAGAGAGAGGGTAAATGTCAAACTATTTAAACTAAGAGTTAAATCTAAAAGATAAGGTTAATATGGTGACCTAAACCTATATAAAACCTACTGGTAGAGATTTTTTTGACTTATCTACACCTTATCCTATAAATAAATCATTTTTAAGCCATTATAAACTGAAAATTATTTTATTAAAAAATAATATTTCAATCTTTTCCTAAAGTGAGCCTCACCTCTCTTATAAAAGGGTACTTCTGATTCTATGAATTTAACACCTCCAAAGCCATTTGGCTCACCCATCCCTTATCCAAATGTCCTACCAACATTCCTAAATTCATCCCAGAGTCCTTACTTTGTTCTGAAAGTGAACCTAATGATCTCTTTTGATCAAATCAAAAGGAAGAACCCGAATAAGAGATAATTATTTCATCACCTCTTTCAAGTTCTTTTCTTCTTCCACTTCCTCAATATTTGTTTTTTCCATTATAAAATAATAACTATATTATATTACATATACTTTGATGTCATTATAAAAATGGTACCACCATATTCATTATTCAATCAATCGTAGGAAAGAAAAAAGTCACCATATGTGTGTACGTAGGCTTACCGTCTCCACATCGTGGTGTAGTTTGTTATTCAAACACATAATTATTTGGATGGGTATAATAATGAGCATAACTGATGTAAATAATAAATATAACATGTAATTTATTCTGTATATATGATATACCATCCAATTACATATGATATCACCATCAATATAATGATATTGTCGCACATGTGTACGTACAGATTTCCGTCTCCACGAATGCGATGAGATTCATTATCCATCATAATTATTCAAAAATAATTATCATTTTATAATTAAAAATAATGTTTATGAACATAATATAATTCTTTATATTAATCAAATACATCCTATAAATTACATACATTGCTTACGTAACCAAGCATATAAAAGAAAACGACTCTGTTAACACCCGAAATGATGATACTACTAAAATATTATTAACAAAGAAATATTAGAGGATCATATATGATATCATATTTATGAATATAGTTCTTTTATAATTTAATAACAATGTTTTAACTGTTATACAGGAGGTTAACATACCAAAGACTAAGTAAAATTACAAGTTAAGGGTTAATTTCACAATCTCTTTATTATTCGTGGTTGTTTTTTAGGTAAGTATCTACATGGACCACTTTATCATCATCATCAATGTTTCTTAAAAATGTATTTAAAAACATTTTTACTATTTACTATACTATGGGTTAAAGTCCTTTATAACGTTTTTTGAATTTTTATAATATGGTTTGAAAGGAATCTTTCTATCGTTTTCCAAATAAGGTACTTTATGACATTTTCAACAAAATTATGGTAAGAATGTCTTTTTTTAACTTATACGGTGGGTGTGGATATTTTCCACCATTATATCATCATCGAAGCATCCCATAAAATTGTATAAATATATTTTTAAAAATAAATGTTTTCTTTTATAGTTCTGTGGATTTTAAACAATTTCAAAATAGAAAGAGGTGAATCTTTCAAATAGTTTTCCTTTCATCTATGTCAACATCCATTAATGGATTTCAATATTGTTTTAAGTTGATACAAATATTCCATATTTTTTAAAGGTTTTGAGATATGTTTGACTGTGGATGTGTTATTTTTATACCATTCATGTTTTATTGATAAAGTATTGACATTTTGTATGATAGTTTTACTATGAATGTTTATGTTATGTTTAAACATCTTCAAATGAGGAATGCATTGGACTTAGTAAGTGACGAGTGGATCCTGATATAGATCCTCGATGCATTGGTAGGTCTCATGAGATAGACTAGTGTCTTGGCAGAAGGCCTGGATAAAATCTTGTTTGTATTATTGGCACAACGCCTTGAATATGTGGTTATCATGTCTGGAATTATGCATTCTATCATTATGAAAGTGGCTACTGATATTTCATGTGATTATTCGACAAGTAGAATATCCATGTAAATAAGTAAATGGAATTATTTTATTTTATCTTTGGCATATTATGCTGAAATTTATGTTTAAAATGCTTTTTCATAATCTTATACATTGCCATAAATGTTTATGCTAATTTATGAATGTTTCTTCTCTATTGTTATCCTTAATAAGCATCTGAGATCACACATTTCTTGGATTTATTTTCCCCTAGATGTGAAGAAGTATTTTATTGTTGACCTACAGGGATAGGCTAACGATATAAGTGTGTTCAAAAAAGGACAGAATGTTGGTGATGTTTTTATTTCATGATGTAATGTAAAACTTATAAATATGTCTAGTACTTACAAGGATACTAAATTGAACGGTCTTTGGAGACATGATTCCTTGTATCATGCCAATGTTATGAATAATGATCTAACTCTAGGTAACAGGGGATGAGGATTTACAATTGGTATCAGAGGATTTTTATTACAAACCTTTGAAGCTAGATTTAGAAAAACTCTAATTAGAGAATATTTCCCTAAGATAGACATTGAGGATTATTATAGAAGAACATCCTAGAATTTTGGTACTGAAGGGATTTTGTGATTTTCTAAGAAATAAATACCTATTTAGATATGAGTAGGCAGAGACAGCTCTTCCCCAGATATAGCTAAGGGTAAAACCCAAAAACTCCACTTTGAGCTAGACTCGAACTAGAACTGGTGCACGACAACAGGCCTTGCTGCCATCATGGTTACGACCCTCCTGGGGGATATGAATAGGATAATTCACATTTTCATTACAATCCATTATGAAGGTTTTATGAATATATACATCCTCAAAGAATACATTTTTATGATTATGGATTATATCCACAAACTGTTCAATTTAAGTTAACTTTTTCAGAATTTTATAATTATCTATTGCGTTTCAAAAACTAATCTAGTGTATGGAATTATTTAGAAGTAGAACCTAGAGGAATGAATTGAAACTATATCAATTCACATAATCCATGTAGTGATTTCCCTCATACTCAATATAATTATAGTGGAGATGGTGGAGCAACTATTTCTGATTATCTTATCACCATTTTGTGACAACTCACTCAGGTTATGAATAATAACCTTACCCATATAAAGCACCCTAATCCACAATAAAGATGATCAATGTTAGACCACTTCATGAGTCAAAAATCACCAACATTAAATGGGTTTACAAATCCATTAGTATATGATAAATGGATAAATTACATTGAGAAAATATTTCATGCTATGGGGAGTAGCGAAAGGGAAAAAGTTGTCATGGCAGTTTATCGCCTCATGGGAGATGCAGATCAATGGTAGTCATTAATCTAAAACACAAAGGAAGCTGAAGAATATCAAACATGTAATGGAGGTAGTTTAAAAAGATTTTCTTATAAAAATACTTTACTCATGACCGTAGATAAGATATGGAAACACAATTTATGAGTTTGAGGAAAAAGGAGGATGAAAATGTCACAAAGTTCGAGGATAAATTTACAAGGTTAGAAATGCATGAAGCAGACTATATACATAACCCAAGGAATAATATTGATCGATTATTTGATGGGTTAAAACCATTTCTCCATCAAGCATTAGTCTCACAATCCTTCTCATCATAGGATGATATAGTCTCATGCACTATCAAGAAAGAAAATGAATTCTCTAAGTCTTACAACTATAATGAAAATCCAGATAAAATAAGATCTGTTGAACACTCTGGGAATGGAAATAAAGTAATTAAGGGAAATATTTAATATCCATCCTACGGTAAATGTGGGAAGAAACACCTTAGTACTTTCCTGAAGGGAATGGGAGTCTGTTACAAGTGTGGTAAAAAAGGTCACCGAGATCGTGATTTCAAGGGAAAGAAAGAGGTTGTCAATGTTGAATTCTACAATTATAGAGAAAATGGGCATTATGCAAATGAATGTCCCAAGCGCCAAGGGAACATACCTCAGAAATGGACAAGGGATCAAGGTCAAGCTTATGCGGTCAATACTACTGAGGTTCAAGCTCTGAAAGACGTGGCGACATGTAATTTAACGGTTTCCTAAAGTTTAGCCAATGCTTTTATTTGATTATGGATCATCGCATTGTTTCGTATCTTCCTAGTTTGCTAAGAAAATTAGTTATTTACAATTCGACTTAACAAGGGAGATGTCAGTCAAAATACCTAAGAGAAGTATCATCACAAAAATGTTTTGTGAATTAGTTCCCATTAGGGCATATAAATGTTCATTACTTGCTAATATAATTTTCATACCCATGATTGAATTTGATATAATTCTCATATTGGATTGGCTTATAGACCATGATGCGTAACCTTTTTATAAGAAGAATGAGGTTACAATTTTCGATGTTGATAAGGAGTACCTTATCTTTAAAGCAGAAATGTCACCACCATATTTTTATCTAGATCCTCCTCTATAGCTCTACTAAATTCAATTATTGGGGATGAAGAGAACGATATAACTAGGGGTGAGGGAAAAAAATGTTTAAATAGAGTATGTACCTGTTGTACAAGAATATTTTGTTGTGTTTCGAGAGGATTTACCCAGACATCCTGTAGAACAAGAAATTGAGTTTCCATTGATTTAATTCAGGGTTAGAGGCCCATATAGAATACCCTTTATAAAATGGACAATTTAGAATTAGTGGAAATAAAGAAACAACTAGTGGAATTGAGTTACAAGGGATTTATTCGCCCATGTGTTTCTCCATAGGGATCCCCTGTCCTTTTCGTTAAAAAGAAAGATAGATTTATGAGGTTGTGCATTGACTATAGTGAGATCAATGCTATAACAATAAAGAATAAGTAACCCCTACCTCACATTTTTGATTTATTCTACCAACTTCATGGAGCTCAATATTTTTCAAAGATTGACCTTCGATCTGGATATCATCAGTTGTGTGTGAAAATGTAATAAATTATGAAAATAACATTTCAAAACAGATACGAACATTATGAGTCTACATTAATGCCTTTTGGATTGACTTATACACCCTCTGTCTTCATGGATCTATTGAATTAAGTTTTCAAAGAATATCTTGATGAATTTTTAGTGGTATTTATCGACAATATTTTGTTATACTCAAATATCTATGAAGATAATGAAAATAAATTGTGTATTATCCTAAGTACACTTAGAAGAAATTAATTATATGGAATGTTTAGAAAGTATGAATTATGGATTCAAGATATTTCTTTTATTGGCCATATTGTCTCTATGGATGGAATCTCTACTGATCCTTCAAATACCAAGGCATTCAATGAATGGCCAGCACCGATGAGTATAACTAAGGTACAAAGTTTTACTGTTTTAGCAGGTTATTAAAGGAATTTTGTACAGAATATTGATCGATTGGGTAACCCATTAACCAAGATCACTCGTAAAGGGGTTAAATTTGTTTGGACAAAAGAGTTTGAAGAATTTTTTGAAGAACTGAAGAGAAGGTTAGTCAATGATCTATTCATGACTCTACCATCAAGGAAAGATGGGCTTGTTATTTATAGTGATTTTTCAAAGAAAGGACTTGGTTGTGTCCTTTTACAGAATGAAAGATTTATTGCCTATGCATCACGGCATCTAAAAATTCATGAACAACACTATCCAACTCATGATCTTGAGTTAGGAGCTGTAATATTTTCTCTAAAAATATGGAAACACTATCACTATGGTAAAAATTTGGAGATTTATACTAATCACAATAGTTTGAAGTATATTTTCTCACAAAAAGAACTCAACATGAGGTAATGGTGATGAATTGAACTACTCAAGGACAATTATTTCATTATACACTACCACTAGGGAAAGGAAATTAAGGTGGGAGATGCTTTGAGTAGAAAGGATCATGGAGTTTCGAACAAGATGAGAGTTGAAAATGATTCTATATATATGGATCTAGTAAATAAAGATATGGGAATAACCATGGAATGTGAATCCTCAATGCTTTTCCAAATGGTTACCAAGACATCTTTACTAGAAAGGATAAAATGTTTTTAGACTGATGATCAGGAATTTCAAGAGAAGATTAATGTTTTGAATGATGGGAGATTGGGTGAATTCATATGTGAAGTTGGAATTTTAAAATTTGGGAAGCTAATTTGTGTTCCTAACATACCTGATCTAAATAAGGAATTATTGGACGATGCTCCTAGATATAATTTATCTCAACACCCTAGGAGCACCAAGATGTATAGTGATTTTGAGGAACATTTTTGGTGGAAAAAAATGAAGAAGGAGATTGCTGATTTTGTGTCAAGATGTAAGGTTTATCAACAAGAGAAAACAGGAAGGAAAAAACCTAGAGGAGTCATGCAACCTTTTCCCATACTTGAGTGGAAATGGGATAATATTACAATGGAAATTGTACTGGGGCTACCAGTGACTCCTAGAAGGAAAGATGCAATATGTGTTATTGTTGACCGTAATACCATGTCAGCACAATTTTCTTCTATAAGATATGATTTACCACTTGAATGTCTGGAAATACTAGATATTAATGAATTTTTAAGACTCCATGGTGTACCCCTATCTATTATATTTGATCGTGATCCCCATATTAAATCACTATTCTTGAAAAGTCTTTAGAATTCTCTGTATACTGAACATTTCTTTGAGCAATGCCTACCACCCTCAACCCAAAGAACAACCAGAACGGACTACTCAAACCATAAAAGACATGCTGAGATCCTTCTCACATGACTTTCAAGTTATGTGGGATCAATATTTACCTCTGGTAATATTTTAATATTATAATAGCATCCATTGAAGTATTCAGATGGCACCATATGAACTGTTATATAGAAAGAGATGTCTCAGACTAACTTGTTGGGATGATGTTGGTGAAGGAATACTCATAGACCCAAAACTTGTTGAGGAAACAATGGAAAAAGTGAATATTATCAAAACCCACAGTAAAGCAGCCCAAAGTAGGCAAAATATCTATGTCGATAACTGAAGGAAGGATTTGGAATTTCAATCAGAAGACCATTTTTTCATGAAGGTATCTCTAGGTAAGGGTGTTATACATTTCGGTAAGAAGGGTAAATTGAGTCCCATATACATTGAACCTTTTGAAATTCTAAAATGAATTGGAGTTGTATCTTATCGTTTGGAAATGCCTCCATGTCTCTCGAAAGTTCATGATGTGTTCCACGTATCACCGTTGAGAAAATACATGTCTGACCCAATGCATGTACTCATCTATGAGGAAATTGAACTGGAACCTGATCTATCTTATTTTTAAGAGCCTATCAAAATTATTTATTCCAGTGAACAAGTGCTGAGAAACCAGACGAGTCATCTAGTAAAAGTTCATTGGAGAAACCATTAGATGGAAGAGGTATTGTAGGAACTAAAGGAACATATGGTGAAGAACCACCCGAATCTTTTTATGCAATAATATTCAATAAATTTTGAGGAAGAAATTATTTTATAGAGGGGAGAATGTAACACCCCATGCTTCCATGATACGTTTCCCTTTGAATAATGCAGTAGCTTTCATTGTACGCAACATAGAGTTTTAATACTCCACGGCCAATGAAACTAGCCATTATGAATAGTAATACCCACTTTTTAAAATTTTATAAATTTTAATTTCCAAAATGGACATCATTTTTGGATTTGGAATATCTATATCTTAGGGTTAATTTTTGTTATTTTTTTGAGAACTTTCAATTTTTTATATATAGTGAAAAACACAGTGTTACTGTTTAGAATTGATTTTGTTTAAATAGTTAGTTATTTTATTTTATTTTATTTTATGTCAAAATAGATACGTAATACCAAAATATTTTCAATGTAATTCATTGGAGTCATTTTATAATAAGTTTAGATATATTAAAATTTATTGAACTTTTTTACCTTCTTGTACCGACCTTCTAAGTGCATTTACAAAAATTAATTTTACAGATTCTGTAAGTTGAATTTCATAAATCCGAGATACATGGTTTATATCATTAAGTAAAATTTGGTTCAATATGATGAAAATATTTTTTACTAAATAGTAACTTTTGAATTTTATTTACCATTCTTAAAAGTAAATATGGTAATTAAGGGTAAAAATGATATTATAATTAACTTAACGCATGTCATAATTCTATTGGATAAGTGTAATTCGACCAAAAACAACCTTAGGAATAAAATATGATCTTTTTTGGTCCACTTTGATTAGATTAGGACATTTATTATTATTTTATTTAAATAAGAGCTAAAATAGTTAAATTCAATGTTAAAAAACTAAACCATTTTTAATATAAGGATATACATAAGATAAATTCGACTATAAATATTATAAAGATAATAAGATTACATACATAATGGTATTTTATTTATAATATTTAGTTATTAAATAATTTAATTTATTTATGACACAATGATGATGCAGTAATTACCTTATTAATTAATAATTAAAATAATTGATATTATAAATATCCAAATAAATGTAATTTGAGACTTTTAGAGAATTCCACTAATTTTCTAGGTTAAAATGAAAATTTTGGGTTGATTAAATAATTTTGGTTCAAAGTAATCATGATGATATTATTTTCACAAAAACAAAATACTAAATATTGTCAAAATTGACATAATTGACTTTTTAAAACAAATACTATATTATTAATTTATATAACATTCATAAAAATATAATGTCCAACCAAAGGACATAGATATAGTTATATATTTTAATAATGAACCACTTGGGGTTCTCTTGGCTTGTTATAGTAATATTATTAACCATATAATATAAAAATACAAAGAGGCATGGTGAAGGTCAAACTATTTAACTAAGAGTTAAATCTAAATGATAAAGTTTATATAGTGACCTAAACCTGTATAAAACCAATTGGCTGAGATGTTTTTTACCCATCCCAACCTTATCCTCGAAATAAATCATTTTGGAGCCATTAGAATCCAAAAATGATTTTATTATAAAACAATATTTTAATTATTTCCTAAAGTGACCCTCACTTCTTTTATAAAAGGTTACTTCTAATTCTCATAATTTCACACCTCCAAATACATTTTTATTGGCCAAAACCTACCCAACTATCCTCAAACCTTTCCTAAATTTATCATAGATACGTTCCTTTGGTCATAAATCCACCCTAAAGACACCTTTTCATGAAATCAAAATGAAGAAACTAAAGAAGAGGTAAATATTTCATCACTTCTTTCAAGTTCTTTTCTTCTTCCACTTCCTATTTCTTTTTTTTCCGTTATAAAATATTAACACTATTATATTATATATACTAAGATATTATTATAACATTGGTACTACCATATTCGTTGTTCTATCCATCATTTGAATGACAAAGTCACCATACATGCGTATGTACGGCTTACTGTCTCCACGTCGTGGTGTTTTTTTTATTCAAACACTTCATTATTTGAATGGGTATAATAATGAGTATAATTGATATAATAATAAATATAACATGTTATGATTATTTATATATGATATACCATCCAATTACATATGATTTCAACATGAATATTATGATATTGTCACTCGTGTGTACGTACAGATTACCTTCTCTACGAACGCGATTTGATTCATTCCCCATCATAATCAATCAATAATAATTTTAATTATATGATTAAAAATAATGTTTATGAACATAATATAATTCTTTATATGAATAAAATACATCCTATCCATAAAAAACATGGCTTACATAACCAAGCATATAAAGAGAAACAAATCTGTTAACACACGAAATGATGATACTTCTGAAATATTATTAACAAAGCAATATTATAGGATCATATATGATATTATATTAATGTATATAGTTCTTGTATAATTTAAAAATAATTTTTTAACTATTATACAAGAGGTTAAAATACCATCGACTAAGGAAAATTAAAAGGTAAGGATTAATTTCACAATCTCTTTATTATCCGAAGTTGTTTTTATGTAAGTATCTACTAGGACCTCTTTATCATCAACTTCCATGTTTCTTTAAAATTTATTTCAAAAAGTTTTTACTATTTACTATAATATGGGATAAATTAATTTATTACCTTGTTTTACTTTTTATAAAATGGTTTGAAAGGAATCTTTATGTCATCTTCCAAACAAAGTACATTATGACCTTTTCGACAAATTAATGTAAGAATGTATTTTTTTATCTTATTCAACAGGTGTGGCTATTTTTCTCCATTATATCATCGTCGAAGCTTAACATAAAAGCATATAATAATTTGTTTCAAAATATATGTTTTTTATAATTATGTGACTATTAAATCATTTCAAAATAAAAAGATATATTTATTAAAAATTGTTTTCATTTCATCTTTGTCAACATCCTTTGATGGATTTTAAACTTGTTTGGGGTTGATACAAATCATCCATAATTTATTGAAGGTTTTGTGATATGTTTGACTGTGGATGTATTATTTTTACACCAATCATGGTTTATAGATAATGTATTGATATTTCATATGATAGTTTTAAAACTAATGTTTATGTTATGTTTAAACATTTTCATATGAGGAATGCATTGTACTTATTAAGTGATGGGTGGAGGCCACTAGATCTCCTCGATGCATCGGTAGGTATAATGAGGCAAACTAGTGTCTTGTCACAAGGCCTTGACAAAATATTATTTTTAGTCTTAACACAAGGCCTTGACTATGTGGTTATGAAGTCTGACATTATGCATTCCATCATTTTGAAAGTGGATATTGATATTTCATGTGATTATTCGACTAGTAGAATATCCATGTGAAAAAGTAAATGGAATTATTTGATTTTATCTTTTCTATATTATGATGACGTTTAAGTTTAAAAGGCATTTGTTTTATTCTTATACACTGCCTTAAATATTTATGCTTACTTAAGAATGGTTCTGCTATATTGTTATCATTATTGATCATATAAGCTCACCCCTTTCTATGTTTTATTTTTTCCAGGATGTGAAAAATTGTTTCATGGTAGAACTGTAGGGATAGGATATGTTTATGAGTGTGTTCAAAATGGGATGAAATTTTGTTGATGTTTTTAGTTCATGATGTAATGTAAAACTTATAAATGTATCTAGTACTTCCAAGGATACTAAACTTGTAACATCCCGAACCCAGGTGCCGTGCAACGGGTGCCCCGAACCTGGTTCGCCACGTGACCTCAAGCACATTTCCCCAAATGAAAGAGGCTTCTGACTAGAAGCAAGGGCCCAGGTTTGATAGTGGGGACACTATTCCCTCATTTGTCAAAGTGTAGCACAACAAAATTTAAGTAAAACATACAAAAAACAGCAGATGCAGTAAACCATACACAACTAAAATAAACTACAGTAGTGGATATAACTAACATTATATAAATGATGATGCTACATGTCTCAAGTTCTATGAAACAGCCAGAACATGTTATACATCAATACAATACAACCAAAAGCAGAGTACAACAAACAAAGTAAAAAAGCGGCAGTGGCATCGTGAGCCTAGGCTCGGTCCCATGCCCTCCTAATCCTCCGCAACAGTCATGTGCCTGTATAGGGACTCTTTCCCCCATCTAAAACAGTAGAATCATAATCTGTTTCGGCCGAAAAGTGAGACCCCAATAAAGTGTGGGACATATATCTCAGTAGGCACCCTCCGAAGGCCCGTGCCCAACTGCGTATAAGCATGCAACAATAGTGTGCAATAATAAAATGCAATAAAGTAAGCAGTACAAAAAGTAACTAACTTTACAATTATATTGCTGTTTTATTATTCGTTTAATTTATTTAATTTAGTAAAATTCTTGTGCTCAACAGCACCATGCCCTCAGGCCAACCAGAACTGTGCCCTCAGGCTAAAATAGTAACCACGCCCTCAGGGTTAGCCTCAGGCCATACAGAATCCAACCCGCAGGTATTACCCTCAGGCGTAACAGAAATTTCTCTCAGGTGTAGGAAGTGTCTCCCTTAGGCACAGAAGTCAATCCCTTAGGCACGAAAGGTTGACCTCAGGCAGAATAACGACAACCATCGGGCTAAAACAGTCACGCCCTTAGGGTAATACAGTACAGTGCCCACAGGCTAATCACAACAACACCCTTAGGACAAATACAACAACGCCCTCTGACTAAATAAGTAACCAGGCCATTGCCAACAGTTAAAAAAGCAGTAATAAGCAATTCCTCTCAAGTAAATTAAACAATTACTACTTCAAAGGCATACCCTCGGGTATCCTGGCCAAACGGATAAACAGTGAAACACACCCCAGGGGTGGTTCCGGATCCAAGAAACGATCCCAACCAGCATTTTATTATCACAATTTAATCACCTATGCAATTGTAGGCATTAAATATAGCAATGGCCTCAACCACACGACACCCCAACATGGGTTCATGGCACGAAAATGTACAAAAACGCATGACAGTTAGAAAATGAACACAAAGCCACCTACCTTAAACGCCAACGAACGTTATACCAGAACGCCGACCCCATAAACGCCCAAGAACAACGTAGATCTGACGAAGAACAAAACCCATTCAAACTTAAATAACATATGTAAGGATAAGAATTGGTAAGAATGGTACCAATAGGGGAGAGGTCTTAACCGTACGGTTCCAACGAAATCGTCTGAAGCCGAAACAGATTCTAGATGAACGCTCTGTGGATCTTCAAAGATCTGGCCTCCTCCTTTGGCTCCAAAATGGCTCAAACGCCTCCTCTTCCAAATGAGGAGGCTACTGCCTATTTTATGCCGAAAAAACAGAGTACACGGCGTGTAATTCTGAGTACATGGAGTGTACTTCATTCATTTAACTATTCATTAGGCAACAACACCACACTGTTCATTCGTCGACCTGAGTACACGGCATGTACTCCCAAGTACACGGCGTGTACAGTCACCCAGCTGGCGGCGACTCCACTGCCTTACTGTTCAAGCCTGCCGATTGACTACACGGCGTGTAAGGTACCACTAAATGGCGTGTAGTCGGTTCCTACACCCCTCGTCGCCGACAAGGCTACACGCCCCATGTACTCATCCCAACACGTCCAAAAGTACAGGGCGTGTAGTTTCGAAATTTATCATTTTTTCCATTTTCCATATTTTCTCAAAAACACATAATGAAAATGAAAAGGAAGAAGCTTGTACCTCAAAACTAAGAAACAGGTCCTTACAAACTCCCCCCCATATAGAAATTCATCCCAATATTTCCCTTCAAAGGGTGGCGAAGATAAAGCTCAGAACAGCTCTGGCCACTGAGTACGTACGTCAGCCTCACGCTCCCAGGTCTCGTCCTGCACTCGGCCATGTTTCCATAGCATCCGTACTAGAGTAACCGACCGACCTCAGAGAACCTTTGTGTTCTTGTAAATGATACGGATTAGATGATCCTCAAAGGACGCATCATGCTGAAGCTCAACCCCCTCAGGCTGAAAGAAGTGAGACGGGTCTGAATGGTAGCGACGTAACTGAGACATGTGGAAGACGTCGTGCATGGCTTGGTACCGCTGTGGTAACTGCAACCGATATGCAACAGCCCGACCCTCACCAGAATCTCGAATGGACCTACATACCTCGGTGAAAGTTTACCCTGTCTCTTGATCCGTTTGTGTCCCGGCCTCAGCGAAACACATAGAAAAACCTTATCCCTGACCACGAAATCCAAAGGTCTTCTATGACGATCAGCATAAGACTTCTGACGAGACTGCGCGGTAGCCATCTGCTTCCGAATCAACTGGACCTTCTCAGATGTCTCTTGAACGAGCTGTGGCCTCAGTAAAGCTGCCTCACCTGCCTCTAACCAACACAAAGGTGATCGACATGGCCTACCATATAAATCCTCGTATGGTTCCATCTCAATAGTTTCCTGAAAACTATTGTTATATGAAAACTCGACTAAGGGTATATGCTTCTCCCAAGAGCCCCCAAAGTCTAAGACGCATGCGCGCAGCATGTCCTCTAGCACCTGAATCGTCCACTCTGACTGGCCATCTGTCTGAGGGTGGTATGCTGTGCTCAGAAGAACCTGTGTACCCATCGCCCTCTGAAAACTCTGCCAGTAACGAGACATGAAGCAGGCGTCCCTATCTGAAACGATAGAACGAGGGAACCCATGAAGACGAACGATCTCTCAGATATACAACCTTCCGAGATCATCCACACCGAAGGTCTCCTTGATCATAAAAAAGTGAGCTACCTTTGTGAGTCTGTCCACAACAACCCACAAGGCGTCATTGCCACAAGGTGACCTCGTCAAACCCGTCACGAAATACATCGCGACATCATCCCATTTCCACTCTGGAATGGGTAACTGCTGTAACAGTCCAGTTGGTCTCTGATGCTCTGCCTTCACCTATTGACAGGTGGAACATCTCGTAAAAAACCTAGCTATCTCTCTCTTCATACCCGGCCAACAGTACTAACATCTCAAGTCTCGGTACATCTTGGTAATCCCGGGATGAACTGCCCAAGCTGAAGCATGAAACTCTCACATTATCTCCTCGCGTATATCCCCTGGAACCCATACTCGTCCATGGAAATGAAAAACCTCATTGTCGCCTATCGTCTGACCGGGAGGAGGGTCCTCACTTTCCACATATTCCCATAGAACTAGGCCTTCTGAATCAGATAGCTGCCTCATCCTCACTCTATCCAGGAGGGTAGAAGTCACCGCTAACGAGAAAAGATATGTCTGCCCCTGACTGTCACGTACCTCCAAATTCATCTCAGAGAACAGAGCCACAAGCTCCTACTCACCACTGGCCTCCTGCACTGCCTGTATCTGAGTCTTCATGCTCCATGCATCAGCTACTGCATTACCATTACCAGGTGTCTAGGAAAGCTCAAAATCGAAGGACTGTAGGTACACAACCCACCCTCTCTGCCTCAGATTTAGGTCACGCTGAGTAAAGATATACTTGAGGCTTTTGTGGTCAGTGAAAACCACAAAATTCTCTCCCAATATATTGTGTCTCCAACAGCACAACACATGCACAACTGCATCCAACTCGAGATCATGCGTCGGGTAATTCCTCTCATGTGGCCTCAACTGCCGAGACCCGTACGTGACAACTCGGTCACCCTACATCAAAACGGCTCGCAGCCCAATCCCTGATGCATCACAGTAAACTGTATAGATCTTTCCCTGCTCTGGGAGTATCAGGATCGGTGCTGATGTCAACCATCCCTTCAGGTCCTGAAAAGCTGCCTCGCAAGAATCCGACCAAAAGAACTTCACACCCTTCTTAGTCAGACCTCTTAAGGGTTATTCTTAGCGGGAGAAGTCTAGTAGGAAGCATCTGTATTAACCAGCCAGCCCTAAGAAACTCCGTATCTCAAACACGTTCTGAGGCTGCTCCTAGGAAACTACTGCTCTCACCTTCTCTGGGTCTACTGAAACTCCTACCTATGAGATAATGTGACCCTGGAAGTGAATCTCTTCCATTCAAAAGTGGCACTTTGAGAGAATAGCATATAGCTGATGCTCTCTCAGTGTACTCAATATGATCTCAAGATGGGTGGCATGGTCGTGTCGAGTGTGAGAGTACACCAAGATGCCGTCTACAAATACTACCAAAAACCAATCAAGATATAGATGGAACACATGATTCATCAGAGCCATGAAAACTATTGGCGCGTTCGTGAGTCTGAACGGCATAACCGTATACTCATATAGGCCATACCTTCTCCTGAAAGCTGTGATAGGTATATCAGATGGTCTAACACGCAGCTGATGATATCCGGATCTCCAGTCAATCTTCGAGAACACTCGTGCTCCACGAAGCTGATCAAACAGATCATCTATCCTCGGAGAGGGATATCGGTTCTTAACCATCAACTAGTTTAGCTTCCTATAATCCACGCAAATCCTAAGGGTACCATCCGACTTCTTCGCGAAAAGAACCAGAGAACCCCAAGGAGATGTACTGGGTTGGATAAAACCCTTCGCCTGCAACTCCTCTAACTGCCTCTTGACTTCCTGCAACTCAGGAATGGCCATCCTACAAGGAGGAATGGAAACCGGTGCTGCTCCTGGAACAATATCAATAGATAAATCCACCTCACGCACCAGGGGTAGACCTAGAAGGTCGTCCGGGAAGACATCCTTGAAATGATCGAAAACTGGAGGGAAATCCGTCTGACAAGTCCCCTGGTCAACCAGATATAAGCTCGCAATCTGGGATGTGATTCCACCTCGCCCATGATGCTCTGGTCCAGATCGACTCTCTTGAACATCCCATTCGCCCTTGTATAGAAACTCTCCTCCCTCTGGTGACGTGAAACACACCCTGTGACGATAGCAGTCTACAAAATCTCGGAAGGGAACCAACCAGTCCATCCCGAGAATGACGTCAAAGATCGTCATATCTATGACATAGAGGTCCCAAAGGAACTGGCACCCACCAACCTCAAGGGGGTACTCCTTGCACTGACGCACACCATCCGTTCTGGTCCCCAACGGAGTGTCTAGTGTCATGATATCAGAAGAAGAAAAAACACCGAGCCCAAGGCTCTCTACAACGGGTAAATATATGAAACTATGTGTAACACCTTTATCAAAAAGTAATGAAGAAAAGACAGAAGCTACCATAATAGTACCTCTGACTTTAGAAGGTCTGGGATCCTACTTCTGCTGGGTCTGTTGCACTGCATATGCCAGCCCAGTGTCGCGGCCCTGCGACATAGCATGGCTACCCTGAGTTGTCCCGCCCTAATGCCTCTGAGATCCTCGTGTCTAGCTACCACGACCATGACCACCATCTCAACCTGCATGCCCTAACGTATTTCAATTCCCAGACTGGTAAGAAGCCACTGGTCCTGCTCCCACACGCGGAGTCTACACAGAATCCCTCTCACTAGACACTGGTAGAAACGCCCTGCAAAAGCGTTGTAGGTGACCCATCTTGCCGCAATCTTGACACTCCACTGGGTATCGTGGACACTGTTGTCTCTTGTTCTCCTCTCTACCACACTGGTATCACCTGATCGGTCCACCTGTAGAAGCTTCCTGGCTGGTACTATCGCTCTGAGAGAAGTCCATATGTCTATTCCTCTTGCCATCAGAAATAGTACAGGTAACTTGTGATGAACCACCCTGGCCTACACCACTAGATTCACGCAGGTTCCTCTCTGTGATCAGCACCTGGTTCACGATGGCATGTATAGTAGGCAACCTGAAAACATTCACCAGCTCTCGGATGTCATACCGAAGACCATCCTCAAAATGTATGGCTCTCAGCATCTCATCACCCACAAGTACGGGTGCAAAGTGCTGAAGCTCCGTAAAACGAGTAGAATAGTCTATCACTGACATAGCGCCCTGCTACAGGTTAATGAACTCTTGAGCTCAATCTGCCCTCAGCATATCGGGAATGAAGAAGTCATAGAAGACTGCATGAAAATATTCCCACACCATGTCCATGTGATGCTCTGACTGGCTGGTCGCATCCCACCACCTCTTGGCGGAATCACGTAGCATGTAAGTCACGATCTTGACCCTCCGCCCTGGAGGCGTCTCAAGATGCTCGAAAATAGTCTGCATTGATCCTAGCCAAGACTCTGCATCCTGTAGTCCGCCATCCCCTGAAAACGTAGGCGGATGGTGCTGCTGGAAGATACACGTCAGCTCGGCCATAGATGTAGCAGCCTGCGGTGCTCCCTGAAAGGTATGAATAAACCGCAAAACACCTTCACGGAACTAGGCCTCCGCGCCTGTGCCCAGTATAACAGCTGGTGTTGCATCTGGCTCTTCTGGTGGATCCACTGGTAGCCCATGGCCTACCATCTCCGGAGTATAATCGTTACCGCTCTCCTGGCGAACAACTCGCGGTCGTTTCAATGGCATGACACTACAAGGTCAAAAGAACGCCTCTGATTCAAGACTATTAAGACCAAAAAGTGAAGGAACCATAAGTAACAAGAGGAATAAGCAATTAAATATTTTTCAAAACAAGACTAAACGGCGTGTACAATGACTACACGGCATGTACTTGACTTCCCTTCCCTTGCCCGGGTCCTTTTACACGGCTAAGCCACACGGCTTCTGTTCAACAAAACTACACGGCATGTATAATATCTACACGGCGTGTACGGTGTTATTTTCCAACTGCCCGTGTTGTTTGTGACATGACCGACTACTCGGCTTACAACTACACGGAGTGTTACACCAGCATATGGCATGTACACCACCCCCCCATTTCCCAGACTCATGGCTAAGTGCACACGGTCTGTCCTCGGACAAGACTACACAGCGTGTCCCATAGGTACACGGTGTGTTCAAGGAGAGGTGACACCGACCCGTGTTGTTAGCTACACAACTGAGTCCCCAGGTCACACTACATGGCGTGTGCGTCATTGACACTGCATTTTCTATGAAGGAGTTTACCGACCCGTGTTTTTAGTTACACAGCCGGACTCCGGGCCAACACTACACGCCGTGCACAGACCTACACGGCGTGTTTCACCCAAGCCCTTCCCTACCCCGTGTCACCACCCACACGGTTTGTGACATGGGAAGAGACTAAATGGTGTGTACTCCGGGTACAGGGCATGCAGTCAAAAAGTTAATTTTCTTCCCGAACAGAAGAACATACACGGCATGTATAAAGTACTACATGGCGTGTATACTGGGTTTCCGGACAGTATGCCTCAGAAACTTCCCCGGAACCCAGAAAATACTGAAAAACAACACCTAAGTGTCACATTCCGACCCGTGGGGGCCCATACACCCCACGAATCAAAGTTTGACATCTTCTATGTGTTATAACAAACCCCACCAAATTCCGGTCAATGGGGCCCCACACTCCCCAAAAACCAAAGTTTGGTGTCCATTCTATAAACAAGCTCAACTAAAATACCATATCATAAGGTAGGTATTTATCACACAGTTATCACAACAGCATGCTTTATTAGCACAACAAATATCACAACAACATGCAAATTCTAATGCACCTACATGGCATGGAAACTACGCATGGTATGTGATTTCTAGCATGTGCCTATATGATGCATGAGATGGAATAACCTCATCTTATCGGGGTGCAACTAAATTGAACCCACAGATAAAATATAAACAGCACAATCCACGTGCGTCACCCAACGATGAAAACATATCAACTGTAAAATTGCAAAATCCAAAGAATGAAAAATATGAGGTAGACTGGATTTTCCCTATACACGGGTTAGCTACGTTCGGGCACAGCTTATTACCAACTTCCGTTGCATCCAATCCCTGACTACAGCTCCAAATAGTAAGTCAAGAAAAGAACCTCCTTTGATACCACATTGTAACATCCCGGACCCAGGTGCCACGCAACGGGTGCCCCGATCCAGGTTCTCCACGTGACCACAAGCGCATTTCCCAAAAATCCAGAGGCTGCCGACTTGCAGCGAGGGCCCAAGTCTGATAGTGGGGAAACTATGCCCTAATTTTTCAAAGTGTAGCGCAGCATAATTTAAATAAAACATTCAAAAAATAGCAGAAGTAGTAAACCATACACAGCTGAAATAAACTAAAGTAGTGGATATAACCAACATTATATAAATGATGATGCTACATGTCTCTTGTTCTAAGAAAATAGCCAGATCATGTTATACATCAATACAATACAACCAAAAGAAGAGTACAACAAACAAAGCAAAACAGCTGGCAATGGCATCACGATCCTAGGCTCGGTCCCATGCCCTCCTACTCCTCCGCAAAAGTCATGTACCTGTATAGGGACTCTTACCCCTATCTACACCTGCAAAAACGTAATATGTTTGGGCCGAAAAGCATGAACCAAACAGGGTGTGAGACATATATCTCAGTAGGGACCCCCCGAAGGCCCGTGCCCAACTGTGTATAAGCATGCTACAACAGTGTGCAATAATAAAATGCAATAATGTAATCAGTACAAAAAGCAACTAACTTAACAATTATATTGTCGTTTTATTATTCATTTATTTTATTTAATTTAGTAAAATTCTTATGCTCAATAGCACCATGCCCTCAGGACAACCAGAACCGTGCCCTTAGGCTAAAATAGTAACCACACCCTTAGGGTTTCCCTCAGGCCATATAGAATCCAACCCGTAGGTATTTACCTCAGGCGTAACAGAAATTTCCCTCAGGCGTAGGAACTGTCGCCCTCAGGCACAGAAGTCAATCCCTCAGGCACGAAAGGTTTCCCTCAGGCGGAATAATGACATCCCTTGTCCTAAAACAGTCACGGCCTTAGGCTAATACAGTACAGTGCCCACAGGATAATCACAACAATGCCCGCAGGCCAAATACAACAACGCCCTCTGGCTAAACAGGTAATCGGGCCATGCCCAATAGGTAAACAAGCAGTAACAAGCAATTAATCTCCAGGAAATTCTATAATTACTACTTTAAATGCATACCCTCGGGTATCCTGGCCAAATGGCTAAACAGTGAAACACACCCCGGGGGTGGTTCCGGATCCAATAAACGATCCCAACCAGCATTTTATTATCACAATTTAATAACCTATGCAATTCTAGGCATTAAATATAGCAACGAACTTAGCCACATGACACCCTAACATGGGTTTGTGGCACGAAAATGCACAAAAATGCACGACTGTTAGAAAATGAACAAAAATCCACCTACCTTAAATGCCAACGAACGTTATACCCGAACACCGACCCCAGAAACGCCCAAGAATGGCGTAGATCTAACGAAGAAAAAAACCCATTAAAACGTAAATAACATACGTTAGGAGAAGAATTGGTAAGAACAGTACCAGGAGAGGAGAGGGCTTACCTGTGCGGTTCCAACGAAATCGTCCGAAGCCGAAACAGATTCCAGACGAACACCCGGTGGATCTTCAAAGATCTGGCCTCCTCCTTTGGCTCCAAAATGGCTCAAACGCCTCCTCTTCCAAATGAAGAGGCTACTGCCTGTTTTAAACCGAAAAAAAGTACATGGGGTGTACTTCTGAGTACACGATGTGTTCTTCTTTCATTTAACTGTTCATTCGGCAGCACCGCCACACTGTTCATCTATCGACCTGAGTACACAACATTTACTCCCAAGTACACGGCGTGTACAGTCGCCCAGCTGGCGGTGACTCCACCGCCCTACTATTCAAGCTTGACGACTGCCTACACGGCATGTAAGGTACCACTACATGGTATGTAGTCGGTTCCTACACCCCTCATCTCTAACAAGGCTACAGGCCCTGTGTACTCATCCCAACACGGCCAAAAGTACACGGTGTGTGGACAAAGTACACGGTGTGTAGTTTCGAAATTTAGCATTTTTTTCCATTTTCCATATTTTCTCAAAAACACTTAAGGAAAAGGAAAAAGAAGAAGCTTTTTCCTAAAAAATAAGAACTGGGTCCTTACAAAACTGATTAGTCTTTCGGGGCATGATTCCTTGTATCATGCCAATGTTATGTAATAATGCACCAGCTCTGGGTAACTGGGGTTGGGGCGGTAAAAATTATTCAATTTATAATTTTATTAACAATTATTTTAGCACTGTTAATATATCATTTTGACTAGTTTTTATTTTATCACTGATATATCTCACATTTATCAATGTTTTATTAAACATTGATGATAATATACTTTTGTCAATACTATAAAAAACCCTGATAAAATATTTTCAGATGAAAATTATAAAATTTTATTTCAATAAAAGATATTTATCTTTTATTTCTAAATGTATTAATAATACATTTATGATTCTTTATATGATGTTTTTTAAAATTATATTTATAATCATCTATATATTTCATATTTAACTAATTCAATTTTTATATTTTGGTAGTGGTAAAAAATGATTTTATTGATGTTTGAAGAAGAAGTGATAATCCAAAAGATTATATAGCTGGAGACCATTTTCTAAATGTTTGAAACTTGTGATGATAAATGTATTCTTTTATCCATTATTTTCTAGTACTGATAAAATCATCTTTAATCATAGTCTGTTTCAAGCAATTTTAAATGAATTTTGAAATATTTTTTGATTTATTTTATTTTATTTATATAATATTAAATACATGTGACCCATACCAAGGGGATGACCATTAACACTTATGCAGAACTGACCTCAGTCACATCCACCACACACAAGATCATATCGATAATTAATTTAAATGTGGTATAATCTGATCCTCCACTCAACAAATTCTCAAAAAGAAACCTTATACCCAAAATTTCTCATCCATATATTCAAATCCTAAATACATGTATCCAACATTTAATGAATAAAATTAAAATTACCTGAGAAAAAAATGGAAGAAATATTCAATGTGTGACTCAACCACACCAAATAAAAAAGATAGGGAATTAAGAACATAAAAATGAGATTATCTATTTCAGTACCGTCCCTAAACTCATGACCCCCCAAGAAGTCGGGAAATTCCCTATTATCTAGTTCAATGACATTTGAAAAGTGTGGTGCCTCCTCAACTTATATCTCCACCAATAATGTTAAGGTATCCTTTTACTAAACTCATGCATCTTGTGTGACAACACCATCTTGTTTGACCTCATTTCAAGGCAAAGAATCATCTTGGGATGAAACCTTCTAAACTGGATCATGTATGGCAGGACCATCAAGAATAGACTAATTTAAGGCATTATCAAGACACTTACATCAGATTGACTCCTTAGAATAATCTTATTGAGCTTTAGATAAAATAATTTGTGGAAAATTTTTCTCATTACTGCATTATGTGTTGTTAGGGTCTTCAAGATTAAGCAAGAAAAATTCTGGTGTATTAATAGAGTATATCATATTGAATAAATTTATGTTATCTTTGTCCTACCCCAAAAATTTCAAATTGGTAGGGGTATTCATTGAAACTAAATCATCCCATGGGAATTCACCTAGAACATAATCCAATGAGATGAACTGTTTGATGTCCTGGACAATTCTACAACTAATGGAAGAATCTCTAAAAAGATAATCCTTCGACATGCCATCATCACAAAATAATCTTGCCTTAGATATTGAGATATTTTCAACCCCATATAAATTACACACCATAGAGGCATGTTGCTCATAAAATTGGAGAGCAAGGTTAACAGACCCATCATTTTCTTCAATGATCACCATTTTATACTCAATACATACATCCACCTTATCCAGTAGCACCACTTCATTATGTTCAACAAGAAAAATAGGGATATCTATCAATATTTTAGGGATCACCATATGAAATCCATAAGCATACATCAACATCACCTTACCCTTACATCGATCTGAATCAACTATAACTTGAACCATCTACAGGTTAACTTCTTTTTGAATGGATTCCTAATGGTCAAATTAATAAGGAAAAATTTCATCCCATGTTTTCTTTGAACCATATGATCCCCCAAGATAATCTCATGAAATCATCCTTGGGGTCCTTAAAACCACCTCCATCAGTGACAGAAACAACACTTTTGTGATGATATTAGGTCAAACAATCCTAAAAAGGATCTCCACAAGTAGGGGCCTTTGTCAAGAGTTTTGTTAGAACACCATCAATTGAAGAAATTCCAACATAATTTACATATTTATTCTTAAAGACCTATTTTCTCATAGTAGTTCCATAATAATGTTTTTACCTCTTACAATTATTATAGGAATGTCATAAATAATTACAATTATAGCATTTATTATTCATTCATAATTGTTAAAAAGCGACCAATGAAAAATCAAGATTCAAAAAAATAGGTAACCATTCATATTAAATAGATAATTAAAGATTAATTTTACCCAAAACAATAAATATAATATCAATCAATTCATGTGTTAGATAAACCTATATTAGAACATGAGTGAAATGGACATACCTAGATTGCTCTATTTCTTTATCATCCATGATCAAAGTCCCTTTAGTAAAAGAAAATTCCCATAGAATTTTTGGATGCTAAATGTATCAATTGAGACCCTAGATTCTAATCCATGTGGGTATGGAGGATCCCCTAATTCCAATGGATTCTAATATAGGATCCCATTGTTGAATAATGATGAACTCAAGATTCAAAGGAATCGGTCTAAAAAACCTTGAAAATATTTAAATCACATTTGATGCAAATGTAATGTGATACATATCATTCCCAATATAGTTCAAATGCAAGTGGATAATTCTCTAGAATTGATGTAACCAACCTTTCAATCCATCATCCACCAAAGGGGAATCCCTCTGAGAGCCAATGATCCGAGCAATAAGAGAGAAAAAACATACCGTGAGATGGATTTCAAAATTTTGATGCAATTATTTTGATAAAATATTCCTATTTTAATAGGAATTAATATATTTAAAGATAAATATTTATATAAATAAGTTGAAATATTTATTTAATAAATTAAATTTTGAAATGAAAATATATGAATATATATATATATAAACATTAATATATTCATTAAAAAATAAACCAATAATATAAAAAATTCCAAAATTGTATGTCTACATTGCCCATATTTGTATAGTCATAGAGAATAAATTCAGGCATGATTGAATGATTAGAATTATGGTATCTATATTGAAATATTTATTTTTGTGGCCATTTTTTCAACAAAAAAACTATGGGGTAAGCCCCAGATTATATATCCTAGACCACTTAGTATGCTTTTGTATGATAACTCGTCGAGCCTAAATAGATATCTTGATAAAAATTATGTTTTTCTAGTTTGATACATAGTATTTAGTTATCCTTGGATATATAGAGATTTATTAATTTATTATTTCATCAAATTGTTATGAAATGTCGATTACGCACTTCTAACTAGAAAATAACCAAATAATATCACATTTACATTATTTTATAATTCTTTTTTCATAAAATATATTATGTGTTAAGAGTGAATGAATATTTTTATGTATATAAATAAAATTTAATATTTAAAATTATATTTATATTATTCCAATTATATTTATACATTAAAATAACATATTTAATAATATTTAATGTGTTATGTAATGATATTAATATTTTATTAAAGATAAAAGTTCTTTTAGGATTATAAGGTGACATCGTTATCAGGGTTGGTTTTTAGCACTCAGAAAGGATATCCTTTATCAATTATTATAAATAAGATTCGATAAAGGCTCACCCTTATAATGAATCTTATTAAAAATCAATTACAAAGGATATCCTATGCCATAACATTTTATTAAGAGTTGAAAAAGGTGAATTTAGTATAACATGATTTTTAGTTATGATTATAATTTTAAATAATATGTAATGTTATAAGAATATTATTAATAATATCATATATATAAATTATAATAAAATTAATATTACTTGAATTACATATAGTTTTATATACCTACATATGTTTTGATTAACTTTTTTCACATACAAAAACATGTCCTTGGTAGTAGACACACACACATGTTCTAAAATATATAAGAAAAATGATAATGTGAATATATATATCAGTAATTGTAAATGAATGTCAATTAAATTGATTTATTAAATGGACATCTGTTTAAATTTTTAGCATTGTTCATGACAGTTGTTTTTATATATTATTCAAATGTAATTATTATTATTTTGTATTCAAATTATAACACAATTGTTATTATATATACTGAGTACATTATGAAATAATTTCTATATTATTAAATATGAAATACAATTCATATAAATATAATATTAATATTTATAACACATAAAAAAATGAATATTAAATTAAATATATATATATGATAATGAATAATATATGTATATCTAATGTGGCTGATAACAAATTTTAATAATCATTATGTTTATATAATTTTTTATTAATATTTTGAATATTTTTTAATTATATAATAATTTTTTAACATAATTTTACATTAATATTTTTAATCATATATTTTAAAAAATATAAATTCATTTTAATAAATAATAATATTTTTATATATATGTAATAATTTTTAAATGGTTAAAAAAATTATATTGTATACATAAATAACAATAAAAGCATATATAATATTGTCAATTATGATAAATATAATTATTTTATACAATAATTAATATTATTAATTTTCCTCGTTCAATTATATAATTAACTAAAAAATTAAGTATTATGAAAAAATTATTCCATTTTAAATTTAATAATAATTTTTAAATTTAATTAATAATATTAACATAAAATTAACAATTACTAATTTTTAATGAATTTATTTAATATAATATTATATATATATATAATGCATACACACAAATCAAAATCTCTTTAATATATATACCATATCTATTTAAATAGAATTGATAAAAATTACTCTTGGTTTTAAATTTTAATCATTAAAAAATATTATGAAAAATGTAGTTGGGGGTGTATCAAAGTGGAAACCCTCTATAACCCTACATCCATAAGATTTGTGTCCAATATCGAGTGGGATAATAATTTTTAAATCACAATAGTAGTTACTATATTAGCGGAACTACACATCAGAGTTGGGTATTTAGGCCACATCACATGGACTTCAGGTTATATGGCATTCATGAGTTCATTATCCAATTTTCCACATGGCCTTTTAGCCACCAAATCACCTCGATGCCATACATTGGATCATTTGGTCACACATTGGGACCATTCGATTAGTATATCACATCACGTTTGCAACATAGCATGGCACCACAAAACATTACTTGCTGAGTGGATCGAAATTTGTGATATATGTGTTCATATTTATCAACTGAACCATTTAATTATTGGTATTGTGGGGTGTTCAACCATATTGTTTCAAATAATACCATGTTGTGATGGTTCTTGGATAAGGTAGAGATGCATCATTTGAGTGGTGACAATTAGACAAGAAAGGTGACACATCTTGGTAGGTAACGTGGCATGGAAACATGTTGGCATTACTATTTGGGAGGACTGAAATAGTGATGAGTACATTAAAACCAATAATCTGAACCACTACCAATACATGTGTTGAGAGTGGTGCTCTTCCATTATATTTTTTTATGTAACATTATGTAATGGGTATTGGTTTCAGGGGGATGTTGTAATGGGAAGGTCGTTTTCATAATGTGATGCTTGAATGCTCATCTTGGGACATCAGTTCAACTACTTCTTGGGACATTTGGTTATTCTATTAGGTCCTTCAACCCATCAAAAATCATGGTCCTTTAAGGTCATTAATATGTAATAACAAAGTATTATTCCATAGGTTTTCATTCCTAGTGGAATGGATAGGGGTAAGACCTTCTAAGGTTCCTATATGTTTTTTTGTCAATTTATTGTAATCATCAATAATTATGATAACAAAAATATATTGTCAATAAATTTATATATTTATATTGTTTAGGTAATTGGTATAAAATGTTATATTATTTAATATTGATTTATAGTTCTTGTAATGGTGTTCTGTATTATTTTAAATACAATTGGAAGTACATTTAGTATTTCTGTTTAATTTGTAATATATTTGAAATAATCCAATATAAATATTTACATGGTTATTTTTATATTTTTTATAAAATATAAAATATTAATTCATTCATTTAATTATTGAAAATATGTTATATTATATTAAAAAAATATTTAAATACAACCAATATTCATTATTAATATATATGAACAATTAATATTAAATGAATTATTATAATTAGTAATTTATTTTAAATATTTTTCTTTTAAATGAAACTTTTAATGTTTTAATATATATTTGTTTTTTTAAATGGGTAGTGCATTGATTGAAACAAAAAACATATTCATAATCATTATGAAAACATCGAGTGAAGGAGAATGCTAAGAGACATTGAATTTTTAAAATATTGATGTAGAATGTAAATTAATGATAGTATAATAAATGAAATATAGATAGAAAAGAACACAATGTATATCACAAAGTGGGTGATCTCTAATTATACTATTCACATGTATAAATATCGTAGAATTCCAAGGGGTCACAAAACCCCTTAATATTAGCCATTATCATGATTTTTAGAAATGAGGATTCTTAACAAATATAAAAATTATAGCATCCATAAATGATAATGTATAACACTTCCCCTTGTATGTCATAATTTCAAGGGGTTTCATTTAACATTCACTAAAAACACTGTGAAAAATAGGGGAAGTTCAAAGAAATTCCATGGAATGATAACTCATTAAACACTAATCGAGAAAACCAAGTTGGTAAAAGGTGAGGAATGGAAAAGGTGTGATACTTACCAAATACCTCTGATTGAATCATTCAATTAATTATTCAGAAGAACAATTACTTAATTGTTTCTCTGGGATGTATGGGGAAGACCATAGGTCATAGAAATGTTTCGTGTCAAAAAATTTAACTCATGGGGATGGCCAACAATTTCAAAAAAAAAATAGATTCCCATAATAATTTATAACTATATATTGGATATCCTTAATGTTATACAGTTTCCACATTAATAGTCTTATGAAGGAATGAAATTCATGAGAAATACCAATGAATAGGGAAAATGTACAATAATTATCAAGTACCTATAGTGTTTCCTCATTCAAAACCATATCGACAACATCAAGTGGCGAAAATTATCTGTGGGAAAAGTGTAACCAAAAATCCATTTTTCACTCATAAATTCATGATATAATTTATAATCATCACATCCCAATTTTATAAATCAATTTCTAAATATATGAAGTTCAAAATGCCTTTTTGAAAAAATATTCATGATTATCACAAGATATTATTTACCATATATAAATATCATTACTCTTTTAAAGATCATGAGTAAAAAATTTGGTTAGATATTTTTTAGTGTCTATTCTTTAATATACTTACTCTTTAATATATTCATACAAGAAAAAAATCATAATATAATATATTATAAATATTATAATACATATCTAATCCACAATGACTTATTATATGATGGATAATAAATCTCATCAAAACACATTCTCACCTTATATCATGAATCACAATAAACTAGGCAGGATTTTAGGATGTTTCAAAAAATGGCCTTTTTGTGTAATTCCTTAAAATTGTGGTTTAATCAATGGTAAATACATATCTTGTTTGAGATATTTTTTATGTGGATCATATAAGCCTCCGGTATCTACAAATCCAAATTATTTTAGTCCAGGACATTTGGAATAAAATAATCCTATATCTTTAGATCATTAATGGTATCATAATATCTATTTTATACTATTGAAATAATATTGAGTGGTATATAAACTATATTATGTTAGTAATTCCTTCAGTTTGTTTCTGTTTACATTAGGGTAGAAACTAAATAGAAAACCATATAATCCTATATCCAAAAGACTAGGGATTGAATCCAACAAAGCCCTTGGAGGAATATATAATGTTGACGATGAAGTAGTCATGATGTGGGATGGTGGTGATGCAAGCATGATGTTAGAAGGTGGTGACAGAAGCAAGATGCAGGATGGATGATTTTGGCATGATACTACATTTGGACTTCGAGCCACATTCATGGGACATATGGGCTTGGAAAAAAAATCTAATTAATGGGTCTCACACTATCCAAATAAAATAATGTATTTTATTTTATAATAAATAGTGGCCTCAACCTAAACTTTTTTAAAAAAAGGCTATGCACGTAAATTTATTGAAAAAATTATCAAGCCTAGTAATATTTATAATATATATTAGAACTCATATAGAACTAAGTTATGGTACATCATATTCAACAAGTTCTTTATTATAATATAATGTTTTAAAAATATCTTAATATCTTCCGATAAAACATGAAACCATTGTTTTATGTAATGGGGTACATTTTAAATTTTACATCATTGTTGGAATTTGGATGTATATCATGATTGATTAAAAAAATTATATCATCTTGATATTCAACTTTTAATCCATGGTATAACTTTTTTTCTTTCAAATATTTATTTCCAAAATACATCTATTAGTATTCAGCTGCCTTAGAATGATTATTATGAGTTCCAATAACATTCAAAAAATCAATGTTTACTATAATGATCATAAATTCAGATTTATCCATATTTATGAAGAAACATGGATATATGGGATCATATTTATAACATGTTTTCATCAAGTATTCACTAAAACTATTACACCATTTATATCCTAATTGCTTTAATCTATATAATTATTTATATAGAGTAACTTAATAAACATAATGAGATGAATTAATATTTTTCATTTATTTTGAATCCTTTTGGGAATTTCATATAAATATCTTTATTAATATTAATATATGGTTATGTTGTCACAAAATCAACAGTGCATAGTTCATGTTTCCCCTTTATAAAAAACGTTGTGTGGTATCGAAATGATATCATATTCATAACTGGAGACTATATTGAATAATAATGAAGCACATTTATTTGGTAGAATCCTTAAGTAGGAAGACATCATTTATATCCTAAGAATTCATTATTTTTATTTCCTATTGTCATAAATACCCCTCTAAAAGGTTTAATCACTTCATGGGTTTCCATGATCAATATAATGATGTCACAATTAGAATGTGTGTCTAATTAAGATTTGATCACATCTTTCTTGTTGATTATAATAAATTATATTATAAAATTCATTATCAATTTTTATTTCTTAATCCTCACCAATTATTTCATCTAACAAATTAAATGAAAATGTTATATAAAAAAATGGTCTTTTTTCAAGTCCAACACCATCTAGTGTTAGTAATTGTTTTTTATGTTTCCTCGTGATAATATTTAAGTAATTTTAATATATTTATTTATTAAGGAATTTCATGATAAGTTAAATTTATGTTTCCGTAATGTTCAATTATTTCAACCAAAATGGTTTGTTTCCCTTACCAATGATGAATATTTGTTTTCTAGAAACGAGTTTCCTCCCACTCTTAATGAGAGGATAATAAGTATTATTGTTAATAATATCATATTGTCCTTTATAATAAATTATTCTTACAATAGAATTTTTAGAATGTATAAATGATTTAGTAACACTTTTAGAATAATTTAAAGCATTTGGATACATATTTTTAAATTTTTTAAATTTATAATCTTTTGAAATTCATGTTCACTAATAATTTTTTAGAATTCTTTTAATGCTAACTGGTTTTATCCTATTAATGTTTGTAGAATATTTTCATTGAAATAAAATCATAAAATCTAGTTTTTAATACATATACATTCATTATCATAAGGTACATAAAAACCAAGGGGCATACATATACACTATGAATCAACAATATTCATTATGGTCACATATTTATTTTTTGTGTGGGTTCTACAAGAACAAAAATGGAATAACCAAATATTCCTAAATTTTATATAGCTGTATAGTATCCATAAAATAATATCATAGGAAAATATTATTTATTTATTGATGAAATAATTTTTAATAAAGACGTTTCATTAAAAATTTCATATCCCCATACAAAACTAGGAAATTTAGTTTTTATAAGTACTGGTTAAGTGATAAGTTTTCTATACATTATATATGAATCTATTAAATGAATTTCAGTGTAAACCTGAGAAAAATTGTGTTCAGAAATTATTCCTTTGGATAAGAAATAATAATTAAAATAATGTGATGTATATTCATGGTTATAATGAACATATATGGTTTATTGAATAATTTTGAAATTGTACCATAACATTATTATTCGGGAATTAAATATCACAATTAATAGCTTATTGTTTCATATTAAACACACCTAATACTATCGAGTTGGAACATCAATCATGATCATAAAATATCATAATGGTCTACATGTTGGAGATATTAGAGAACATATGTCACCATGAATCCATATTATGAACATTAGCGATTCAGTCCGGATTGTGGATGGTGTTTGACTTATGAAAAATTTTCCTTGAGAGAAAGTAGTGTATGTGAAATCTTTTGGTGTAAGACCCCTTTTATAATAGAATGGATGAACATTATTATTTGTAATGACTTTTCTAATCACTACTAATCCTTGATTTCCAAAACAATTATACAATAAAATAAATGTATCATGATTGATAAACATTTAATTAAATATGTTTTTCTCAATTTTACAAATATTAGCATTGTTCAATCCTGAGGGATGCCTTTGAATTTTTTTCCATAATCAACATGTTGTCATTATGAATAGAGGAATTCAATAGCTTCATCACTTATAGTAGCAACAATATTTTATTTCATGAATATCCTAAATATATAATTTTTTCAAGACATAAGAGAAAAAAGTATTATTTATTAGTATATTTGTACCACCAAGTTGGAATATTATTTATCTTCTAGATAATTATATTAATTTCACACAATTGGTTAATATACATACATGATATCATTCGCATTATATAGTTGGTAAAATAATTCTCACAATTGAATATTGTGTGCATTATGGCATTGCCAATGTGAAGAATTTGTTTATAAAAGTGATTAATCTTTGTAAAGACCCGTAATTTCTAGGTAATTTTTTTTAAATTAAATGGGAATTTTTAAAGTCTGTGAAAAATAGATGGCGCGTGATTCCGAGTCCTAGAGAGCCCGGAATGAATTTCTGAATTTTTTCAAGTACATTCTATACACGTGCGAGCGGGTTTTTGTAATTTATGAACTGGTGGTCGGAATAAAAATCCAAGGACACCGTTGAACTCGCTGCGCTGGTATTCACTTCAGGAGACATTCACCTCGACGGTTGTTGATTGAGGGCGAAAGATAGTTTTTGAGTTTTTCCTGAAAGAATAAAATAAAAAAAAATGTTTAACATTTTTATTTGTTGAAACATCGCATGTGGATGTTATAAAGGTTGGGACCACATGAACTAAAACCTCCTACATTGGTTATGGTGGTGGGGACCTCCCAAGCCTAAACCCCCTAATTTGAATTCCTAAAGGTGAGGACCACCTGAACCCTCATAATGGGTGAAACCCTTAAACACCCTCTTAAATGTGGGGAATCCTCTTGAACATCCCCCACATTAATGGTTCCACTCCATTTGATTAATTATACCAACTCATTAATTAATTATTTAATCCAATTTGAAATTATTCCAACAAACTAAATAGATAACATATTTTATTATGTTGGCTATTTCATTTTTGGTGGGGATTGGGGTAATGTATTTGGAAAAGGAGAAGGGGAGTTATTTTGGGAGGATTACACTTCTCCAAAAAAGAACTTCTTCCACGAAGAATGCTTCTCCAAACGTAGACTGCCGACACTATCCAACATATTCAACTAGTTCCTTGTGACATCCTCCAATGGTGGAATTCTTCAACAACGAAGAACCACCTCCATCAAATAGCGTTTATCTGATGAACGAGCTCAATATCAGAGGCATGTGGTGGGCGCGATGAACGTCGAAATATTCTACTTCTCTCTCGCAACACAACAACAAACCCTCTAGGTAGGGGTTTAATTATGTGTGATCATCAATTCCCATGTTCATCCATTCTAAACAAAGAACGCAGATCAACTCAAAAACTAGTTGTTCCACAGATTATTTCTTATTGTGGGATTGGGAATAATTATTGCAAGTGGTTGTAGGGTTGTTTTTTTAAATACCATATTTACCCATTCTTGATTTTATTCGTGATTCTATATTTTTAAACCACTTGTTACCAGTCTAACGTGGAGGGTGTGGGCCAAAAGAACATGGTCTAAAATCTCCACAAAACCATGTGTTATTTTTTTGAAAAAATCATTCCGACAGAGGAAGATGGAGACCGGAGGTCGGTCGCAGGACGAAGGCATTGGCGCAATCATGCCACTCGATGGAAGAGAACCATGGATTTTTATGTGGCGGTGAAGGGAGGATGGATAACCAAACTGACAAGAAACTGCACCCCCATTCGGGAAAACACTCCATGAAAACCTATTTAAATCCCATTATCTATCATAAAAATGCCTTAAACCCAAGAAACAACATCCTTAGATCTACACACAACATGTGATGATCTAAAAAACTGAGGGAGAGGGAGATGTAGATCTATAGAAAACCAAAAATAACAACGATAAGAGACAATATTGAGAAGAACCGCTTTCAATACACCAAGAAAACCCTTATAGTTTCCTCAAAAATGAGATAAGGAGATTCTGAAACCTCTAAAAACTGAAACTCCCATGTGATCCACGAGTGGGAGAAAGAATGAGGGAAAATGAGAAATCATGAGTGGCCCATGACTTAAAAACCCAAACATTAAGTTGTTTCATGGTTACCCCTCATGTTTTTAAACTATGGGCCAACCATGTTTTTTCCACTGTCTCACCCAGGGACATCACACAACATTCCCGCACGGTCTAAAAAATTGTGCGCAGCTCGTGCAGGGCCCACTATAAAGGCTAATATCTTACAGACTGAGAGTGTGATTGAAAAACTATCTATTGAATTGAGACCCCTATAACATGGTGGACTATTAGGATACTTCTTCATGGGACTTTGTGGCAGTTGGAGTATCGACCAGTGGCTTGAAGAGAAGACCCTCTCTAAGACAAGCGAGCAAAGTGTGGGAACCCTGCTGCTGGCTGTGATGATGTGTTATGATCTTGTGTGGGTCTGAAGATGTACTAGAGATTTACTAGGATCCTATATGAGTCTGACGACGTACAGGATATGTACAATGATTTAGTGTGGGTATGATGATGTACTAAGGATGTATTAGGATCCAGTGTTTGTCTGATGATGTACTGGAGATGTACCAGGATCCTGTGTGGGTATGACAATGTGTTGTAGATGTACTAGGATCCTGTGTGGGTCTGACGATGTACTCGAGATATACTATGATTCTGTGTGGGTATGACGACGTACTGCCGATGTACAAGGATCCTATGTGGGTCTGATGATGTACTACGATCCTTCATGGGTCTGCCTCTTAACAGAGTAAGATGAATTTGTCATTACATCTAATAAATTATACTACTATAATTATATTATACCTAGTGTGAGAGGATTTCGTACTTGTGTGGAGCTTTCCTTCAAGGTAAAACATTTGTGGTATTCTTCTATATAGCGTCCCTATGTGGTACTTACCTTTTTCGTATTCCTTCCTTTGTGAAACAGTTGAGATTTGGGCTTTTGGGATGGATCCTGTGTTTCCTCTTGATTGAGATGGGTATACTAGATAACTTAGCTATATGTATGGGAATATACATAAGTAGGGTGGTCAATTGACTTCATGCTTTGTGGATTTTGTAATACCTTGAGAGTCTTAGGGTCCATATTGAGTATGGTTGTACTCACCCCTACACGGGATATGCCCGCACCTTATTCTGTTTGGTGTAGAATACGGATAGTGCTGATCGAGGCTGAGGGTACCAGGACTAGACGGGGCCTAGAGGTAGACCATATGGCACATCGATAAGCAGAAGAGATGAGCAGACATGGAGTGATGAGGAGGCGATCTGTACCTACCCTTCAGTTAGGAACCTTGGAGGACGACCCAGTAGCTTCTTTCTTTTTTCTTTAGTTTTATTGTTTTTCAATTATACTTGTACCTCTAAAGTTGGGCTTGTATTCTGGCCCCTTTTTACTTTCATCACTCTTTTTTCTATACAGTTGGCTTGTGTTCATATCTTGTTGTGTGCCTGGTTGCGTGTGTTTATAGGTTATAAAGGCAATGACTTCTCGATTTTGGGGAATACGCCTTTCGGCGCTAGTTTCCAGCCCCTAGCCTATGGAAGGCTGGCATAGGGTAGTCACGGTACGGGCCCTAGGGGACTGGTCGTGACAATCATAATAAAGTGTTTCATATTATTCCATTAATTTAAATAGTAATAAGATATGAATATAAGAAATCAATGAAATCATAAAACATTTAATAAAACATTTAATAAAAAATCTCTATAAAGAGAATTTGTGAATTATCAAAATTCATGATACCTATAGTTTTCAAAAAATAGTCATAGAAGTTTTAATTTATAAAGATCTTATTAAGGTTTAAGTCTTGGTAAGAAAGTATTCTTCAATTCCCTTTTATTTTACTTTATTTTTTTTGATGATGAACATATTTTTTCATATGATAGAAAAATAATCATCTCATCTTAAATCCACACCTAAACCAATCATTTTAAAAATTTATTATTTTCTTTTTTTGTAGTTTTTTTATTTCCCCACTTATTGTGGTAACCATTACTCTTTTCTTTTGATGTATGAACACCTCAAGGAGACGATTTTTTATGGATTTATTTTTACTGATTCTTCTATGACATTTATTACATGAAGTGAAATTTATAATAGTGAATTGATCTATGCCAGGTGGTATGGATTCATGATTTCTCTCTAAGAGTACATTTTCTTGTTCCATAATAAGAATGAAAGAGAGTAACTAATTTTTTTTTGGAAATAAATTCTCAAGATATCATTGTTTGAATATTTCACTCAAGGAACAAAACATATATTATATGTTTTAGCATATAGATGTTTGTTATATTATATCCACATATTTTTAATTGTGCTATAATTTTAAACATGATGAAGTTGTATTTAATGTCTAATTTAAATTAATGGAGTAAAAAATTAATACACTTGTACCTTTCTCTTAACATGATCAACAATCTATTATTAACATACATATCCTTGATGCATTTCTATAACACCAATGGATCATTTATTTCCAAGTGATCAATCATTGAAAATTCATAGTAGTGGTGATAGAGTAATATTAGGTCCTTAGTAAAAGATTGATTTTTATCTTTAATCATCTCGTAAATTCCTTGTTCATCATCTTTAATCTCAATATATAAAATATATGAATGGTAGTTCATTCTATAAATACCAATGGGGGGATCCCGGATTTTAAATACACACATTGAAAAAATAATTCTTGTAAATTTGTAAAAAAATTTATAATATTTAAAAAATTCATGATGTTAGTGTGTTGAGAAATATTTCATGCACTGATTGAAATAATGAATATTTTGAAAATTTTTATGATATAATCCATTAATGTGAATGTGATGGTGAAAGTTATGAAATTTTGAATATTAAAAAATTTGATGGAGAAAATAATTCAATGATAGTAGTTTATAATAATTATATGATAATAAATAATGCAATGTATATAGATAATAAGGTGATATATGATTATATTATTCACACAAATAATGGTTATAATTAAAAAGGGTGATGAAACATGTTAATGGTATCCATTACCAAGGGTTTATGGAATGTTTTTCTCTTGTAAATATAGATATTATAACATCCGTAAATGTTATTTCATGAAATTTATACATTTATATTATTTATAATAATTAGTAAAAATATTTATACTTTTATGTAATTAATAATATTCCATAAATAAAATTAGTCACTTTCAAATATAATGATTGACTGCCAATTTTTTTATATTATTTATAATAAATATATATTTCATAGTCAAGGTCTTGTTTTGGTGGCTCATTAACCATATAATCCTACTTCAAACCCAAATTCAAAACCATGAAGAATCAAATGCTTGAGTAACTATATAATTTATTGTACTACATAATATAATAATTATACTATTAATATTATTTGGGCCTTCAAGAAACATATTTGGTTTCTGGAATGTATGGCATTGAATAAATTAAGGTCTTCATACCATAGACATGTTAGGTCTAGGACTAGATTCTGTTTAATCCATCAGAAGAATAATTTAACGGAACATAACACACAAAATAAAAAGATCCAAAAAGAACCACATGCATAGTGTCTGAAACATGGATGAAAATCAACCAAAGTCACCACATAGAAACATTACCACTTTGAAATAAGTAGACAAGATCTTTAAAAAACATCAATAAAGAAAACAAGGCATATGAACAACAATGTTTTTATGTGTTTCAATATTATTTACTTAGTATAATACCACATTACAATGATTCATGCTGTAAAGATGATTATAATAATTAATTCATTAATCAGTATAAATAATACTTCTATAAATAAAGAATATCAGTTGATATAATAGGTCTCCACTACCATCCAATATTCTAAGTTCATCATCTATCTTATCAGAGTTTCACAAATGGACTACTATGTAGCCTAAGGATTCCATATCCTCAAATGGATATATTAGTAAACTATTCCATTATATGAATATTTAACCATATGATAATCATAACACATATTTCAATGATCAAACATTTGATGTTCAATTCTATTAGACCGTCTAGGTGTTGTCTATCTGTGGATTCCTATGACCCTAGACACTAGTCGATGTTTCTCCACTACCATCTAGTTATTATATCTATTTCTATCAAGGTTTATTTTTTTGAGATTCATAACATATTTATTCCCAAAAATGAATCTCAGACAGCAAAAAATCAGCCATATGATATTCCTTTTATAGTTTTACTAATATTAGGTCCTTTACCAGAACCCACAAAATTATTTCCTCTTATATTTGTAATGTAGTTTCATGGTTCATCAACTATTCATTCCTATAAACTAATTCTTATTAAGGAAAAACACTATCCCAAATTTTTTTTCGTAACAACCTTAAAAATTATTTAAGTTTGGTAATGAACCCATTTTTTCAAAAATTGGTTCAACACTTCATCATCAAATAGATTTTGGATGAGGTGGTACGCTAGCTGCATGGTCATTTTATATGAATAAAAAATTGAATTTTTTAGTATATAAAATTTTCTATATTATCCACAGAACAACATACCAACTATTTTTCCTCATTTGGAATCTATTACTAACACTCTATGCTACAAAAACCCCTTCCTTTATTCCATTAATGTGGTGTACCCTTCTACTATTGTCAAAGGTAAAACCGCTAATTGATGTTTTGAAATCCATCTCACTATCAGTATTCCAAAAGTAAAAAACTATCTACATTTTATCTTATATGAATAAGAATATCCAGTGAAATCCTTCTCTGAAAAAAATATTGTATTATTCATTTAGAAACAGGGATTCCAAATTATAAAACACTTAATGTATTATAGAATCTTTTTCACTACCACCCATTGTTATTTTCTAGGTGTTGACATAATCCTATTGATGACTCACAATATTTTGGATTTATCCATGAGTGAAAAAACAATGAAATACATAAATCATTTGTCTAATAAAACATTCAGAACCATTTTAATACACTCATCCTCGTATTCCTTTCATAGAGACTTCACTTTTCTTTTCTTGAAAAGTAAGACTAAAGGTATAAAAATAGTTTTCCACCATTTATTTTGAATCAAATTACTAGATTATAGATGTATTCATTTTTCGGAAATTACGATTTATTAGACTTAAGATTCCACTTAATATGAAAATGAAAAATCATCATTTTTATGCAAAGGTCCCTCAGCAGGAAGATTCAGAAGGACTCACTATTTATTTCATTGACAATTTCTTTCAACCGAATTAATTTCAACTTGATATCAAAATAAATTTGGATGATGATGAATCACCCTTCATTTTTCACCTTATGGTAATAATAATTGTCATCACTCATGTAGAAGAACTTCAATTCCATAATTAAATCTTTGAACTTCTAATTCCAACAACATAGTGCTTACTTCATACTATAAATAACACATTTGAGTTTACACACAAGTATCTTGTTCTATTGATATACAAAACCATCCAACCATTCCATTTAGATTTCTTCAACCAAATCAAACTGAAGGAATTTTTTCACCACGTCCAACTACTCTTGATGAAGTCCTTCAAATACAATAATTCATAACAATATTTGGATTATCATGAGATTTTTTATTGGGGAAAAAATACCAAATGAATCCAAAAAAAATATTTATTTTTCAAATCCCATCAGTAATAGTCTTCCATTATGTCTCCATCAACCATTCTCCTATTAATCCAGTTGGTAATTCCATATATTTTGATGAACCATTTTTCTAACATGACATTCAACTAATACCCATGATTCAAGAAAATAGAGTGAATAATGTTCCCACCTCATTGAAAACTCACACTATTTCCAATATTTTAATCATACAACCTATTTTAGACTATCAGTATATCTATAATTTATTTGAAGATTGAATTAAAAACAATTACCATTCCATTTCATTGGGTATCTCTACATTGACCTAACCCATAGGGGCTAGCCTAGTAGGCAGATGGCTAAGTCTATATTACCCCAAGCCGACCTATAAACAAGTAGGGGATAATTTCAAGAATTGATAAGTCGTATGACATCAATGGGAGTCCATTGACTATGGAATCAATATGAATCCACTTGAATCCATCTCAATTAAATAGTGCATAGATAATAGTAAAATAGATTCAAAAAATTCCTGCATATAACTATCCCAGATTTAGAGTAAAAATATGTAATGAAATCATAAAATTGAAATATAAAATCACTTCATTAAATAAAAAACATTTCATCATGTCAATAATGTGGAAGCTTTCATCAAATTTGACCACTGGTACACACCTCAGTTGGTCTATCTCACTATACTCCACCTACTCTTAGACTTCTTATGACTATTTAGAAAGGGCATTTGATATTCATAAAAAATTACATTTGTGTGAAGAAACCATATATTTGTGAGTATACTAGTTCCCATTAATTTCCCCAAAAACCTAAAATAAATGGGATCAATAGAAATGATATAGTCCGGTCGAGCCCATGTTAGAGTAGAACCCAATAGATAGAGTATAGTAAAATGCATATCAACCATTCAACAACTATACATGACTAGTCATTTCATATTTCTAATAGAAATAACCATAATGAATCCAAAAAAACAGAGATATACTCATCCCAGAATCCATGTCTCGCTATCTTGACCAAAAATCATTCCATTGATTCTACTCAAGGTTCAAAGATATCACTCATCCAAAATTACTCACTCCACAAGCCCTAACATCTTTGATAGAACACATCAGAGAGTTCTAAATCATTGAGTATCATTATACAGATGTAATTTACCCCCATTCTATATGAAATACATCCGAGATAATATGAATGTCAGGCCTCACCACGATGAAATCATTTCATTCAATCAGTAAATCAGAATCCATATATAGGGAATCTCACCCATGTATCATGGGGTCCATAAAATATTTCTATAACCCATAATATCTCAACTCATTAATAGGTTATCAAAATATGAATTACTAGGGGACACTACAAACCCAATCTTGAACTACAAAAATCAGAGCACCAAAATAAAGCATTGATCCAAGGACTACTGGTTGCATCTAAAACCATTAATAAGACTCATAACCATGAAACAAAGATATGATATTTCACCATGGTTATCTTGGGGACACATCAAAACCTATATAAAACCAATAGTTGAGTAATGGATCATACTTATGAGGATACCACAAACCCGATGGAAACTTCCAAATATGTATGGGATCATATGAAATACACTATCACAAACCCTAATAAGAAACCATCTAGGTTGGCGGCCATTTCCTTGGCTAAATAGTCATGATGATCCCAAAAATACCACTTTGGGAGGAATATATGACAGAGAATCCTACATTGAAATCCTTGAGGTATACAACAACTCTATCTAAACAAATCCTGTAAAGAGGATCAAAATTTTATATTTAGGATGTAATGCAATATTGTACCCTTATAGGAATGAACAAAGGGAACTCGCTCAATCAATACTGGTATAAACCGATGGGATAAAATCATACTTGAATATCCTCACATAATATCTGTAATGGAAAAACCCTGACTACCATCGTATACTATGTGGAATATTAATCAATAAAGCATACATGTTGGTGGTCATTTGGTTAATGAAGATGGAGATATATCATGGAGAATAATGATATATATGAGTGATAATCATCAATAGTTGTACACCATGTGTACCCACACTATACAGTGTTTACCCATAGTACAAGACATGTCTCTCAAAACATGCCCCTTATAGTTTCCACCCGGGGTACTCTGCTTGTATAAAGAGAAATTATGAAATGTTCCCCATGTCGTATTCAATGAGACCTCATTTGAACACCTGGCATTTTCCTCACCCATAAAATGTGGCTGGACATTTCTCCATACCAGGAATGTACACATGGTACATGGTGTGTTCCCCTTGGACTAGCCCAATCCAAAGTACCACAACTCCTTCCTATGTCACCTGGTTATGTAATGTCACACTACCTTGTCCTAGGAAACAAAAATTAAGTCTATACACTTAGATAAATCTTTTAGGTTCACTATATGTCGTATAGCCCTAGTATATGGCGTGTAGTACCCAAAATATAGTCTTTCCTGAATGGTATGAATAGACAATGCGTGCTCTTCAAATACACACCACATCATTCGGATTTCCATATGGGAAGTCCCTATGAGCAAGCCAAGATCTGTAATTTTTACCTAAAACCAAATGATCAACCCCATGGGACCTATAGCCGTCATAATAGAGATTTAAGAACATAAAAAATCCATTAATGTGGATCTATACATAAATATCATAAATCAACCTACCTTTTGGTGAAAATAAAAATTGTCGTGCCCAACAACATTCTTAGAGGCCACTACACCTTGTTAAGGTGACAGATGAAATAAAAAATGAGGTCCACCAAAACCTCCGCACCTCATATCCACCTCGGTTCGACCATCAATGTGGGGGAGTACATCACATCCCCACACTATACATAGGAATCAAAATTGGGGGGGGGATAAGTCTACTAATTTGATTTTTAATAAGTTAATAAGCCCCTATTTAACACCCAACCATTGACTGCCTCCAACCGAGTGCCTGACACAAACAAAATTAATGCCTTACATTGGTTAAACCACACATTCTGAACAAAAATGTGTTATCATATTTTCTACCCCAAACACCACTGTGGAGGTTTTCTATATTTCCATAGAAACCACCATGTATGTGATATATAATATTTAATATTTTTTTATATCACCCCATAAAGGAACTCAGGGATCAATAATCCCATGCCCCCACATTTCTGGATTCATAGATATACCAAGAAATTTTCCAATGTATTATAGGGAAATAATTGAGTTGTTATACTCTCTTCATTTTCAATATTTTCCCCAAAAAAATTATACATAGGTACAAGTGGGAAAAATGAGATTTCAAATGGGTCTCCGAGAATAGTGAGATCTACCGAGGGTTCTCATGTTGTCTTCAAACTTTTATGGAGTGGAATAATAAACCTAAAAAGATTCCTCTCTTATATGATCCAAAACACAGCTGAGTGCCTAAAAAAGAAACTCCACAACTACCATCAAAATAAAATAATTTCAAAATTATTAAAATAATCTTGAACATGTCTTCTTAGCTATTTCTAGTTGATAAAAACCCATATAATAATCTAACATTGATCATGGAGTCTTTTTGTACACCACCACCTGAGCCGCACACATACACTAACGTGTCTTGACAGTTTTCATTTGACCCTTGATGAATATCACAATTAATATCCATTACTATAACTACACAAGGCCCTAAAACATAGTTTCTTAATATCCCAAAAGAGTATAGAGGTGACCTATTGGGAATCATGAATGTTTCCCAAAATTTTTCTACACTAACGGTGGAGTGAAGCTACAACACAACAACATGCATACAAAAAACATGTTCCTAATAACATAAATAGTTTACTCAACTTGGTAAACCTACCAATCCCTAAGGTGTCTTTATAAGGGAATAAATCCTCATAATAACCTTATATTATAGCATGATTGGATTCATATTCAATAATAAAATGTTATAAATACATCCCACCTTCTTAAAACCCATCAGGAACACATTTAGTGAATTTATGGTCACATAATAACTCACAAGAATGATCTCTTAGATATACCTCCCAACCTCTCTAAAAAATTGGAGGGGTATCCAAAAAAACATATAGACATGTCACGTCATCCAAACCTAATAAGGCCAATAGAAAAGAAATCAACTTATTTTTTTTATTTGATCAAAAAGAGTAGAAAACCCTATAATTGTGTGCATCTATTTCTACAGCCTCATCATTAGGTGGATCCTAAAACAACAGGACCCATACCATAGTGGAGATCATTATAAACACATTTCTATGTACAAATATCCAAATATAAAAAATTATTATACTACACCTATCTCTATGAGAGCTCAAGAATAAGATGAAACTCTCATATCATTTTCAAAATCCATCCTCAAGTGTCTCATATACTACTCAGATGCTAGGAAAAAGAGGGTACCAATAATTATGAATCTAATAAACTGGTCTAAAAGGGTGATGTATGTGGTCTATAATATATATTCCATCTTTTAAGGAGAACATAGAGCATCCTAAGTGTACACTTGGAGACATACCATGACCGCTATCTACAAACTATCAATTACACCACTACTCATGACGATCCACTTGAGTCACCTGATATGTTGATAGAGATATCGAATAAGGACCTAGGTGATAGTCTATGCATAAAATTAATGCACAATGGGAAGTTAAACCAAAAACATCTTCAATGTGACATATATAACTCCAACACAAAAATGTAGTATCAAAATATCATAACACTACTACTATAAGTGTCGTAGTATCCATGAGATAAATTTTGGCTATATCGTTCCACATATGAGCTTCTGCTTCTCATCTTGGGATCATTCCTCTGTAAATGTGGAACACTCTTGTAACATCCCAACTCAAGTGCCACACACTGATTCCCTAAGCGGTTTCACTACATGACCTCATGCGCATGTCTCTGTATGCCCGAGGTTATCTACTAGTAGCAAGGGTCTAATATCAACCGTGTGGATATTATACCCTCTTATCAGAGTAATAAAAAAAGAAAAAATAAATATCTAATTACCAAATGATGTTTCAATTACCATAAAATATCAGTTCCACATGATGACCAAAACAAAAAATACAATATCAAAACTAAAAAGTAGATATTATTACCCAAATTATTTTCCATGTGACAAAATAAAACTCAAATGTTATGATAATGAGAAGTCCCAAGTGGATCCTGAACCACATCCGGTTCCCCCATCCATGATCCATCCAAAATCTACCATCCAACACAAGGTCCATTTCAATTATCTTTTCCTACCAACATGATGTCCAATGAGGTACTAATCTAGAATCCCAATTAGGGTGTGAGTATAATTCAGTAGGCCACCACAAATGGTGTCAAAAATATTATCATGTCAAATAGTGTATACAATTGTATAATTAAATAAAAAAATGCATAAGTAAAAATTTATCACATTATTTATTTTTATTTATTTAACAACATAAAACCTAGGGTTCATGAGGAAACACAAATCCCAATACCCACTTCAGCATATGTCGGAGTCTAAACCATATCACACATTTAATTCAGAATTCATTATAATGAAATAGGCTTTAATTATCCATTAATTTCATTTCATTATAATGGATAACTAGAACGAAATTCCAATTCCAATTTTATGGTAATAGAATTTCATGTCTAGAACCAAATGGTTATTTGGAGTGTTAGTCTATGTCCCACACCCCATTGGTATTTGGGGAATTAGTCTATGTCTTATACAATTTTCAGGCATTCCTCAAGCACTCTGTGGGTATTTGTAGCATCATTACATGTCACAAAATCGTATTTAAATCAAATTAACATGGTTATTTGGAGCATTAGTGTATATCCCATAATAAAATATCAATAATCACATATATCACAATATCAAATGTATCACAATATCACATGTTTCACAGTATCACATTAATCACTATTAATAAATAATAATCCCCTTATAAACTTTCACTATCATTATCTTCCAATAATTAATTCATTCATTAATTAATCAAATTCCATTAATTAATCCTGTATTTAAATAATCATTTCAATTTTATTAATTAACACAAAAATTACCTAAAAATATCCATTCCAATAATTAATTCAATAATTATTTAATTCCTATACACAATATCAACATTCGAATAATTATTTAAATAATTAATTATCTAATTTAGAATAAAAATATAGCATAATTAAATTAATAATTAATTATTTCCCTAATCCAACAATCCAATATTCTAATAATTAACTCGAGAAATATTTATCGCCATATCCCAATTCAATATTTTGAAAATTTATGATATTATTAATTATACACAATTCCACAATTCCATTAATTAATTAATTTATAAAATTAATTAACTAAATAAGAAATTAAATTTCTATTGAGCATTATATATTCTACAATTTTATATATGATATTAAGATAATGACTGTCGGCTTTGATTAATTGACCATTAACCTCGATTTATTGTCAAAGGATTTCCTAATGTAAATTCCCAATTTTAATAGAAAAAAAGTAGAATGTGATATATATAATAAACCATAAATCATGATCCCAAAAATCTAAATCTAGATCCATGATCCAAGATCTAGATCAAACCTAAAATAGGTAATAAAAACTACAATGGATGGGATAAGAATGGGAAAGAGGTATGAAATCACATGGGATGACATCATCTTTTAGGGAGGGGAGGGGTACAACTCTTCAATTTGTGATTTGAATTGTGAAGAACATCTGGGAGATTCTCAAATTGGGGGAAAGATATTATGGTCTGATCTAGGGAATTCAGGGATATAAAATGGGGTTTATGGAATTTTTTTAATAAAAATAAATAGATTATAATCCCTTATGCAAGGTTTATTGCTTTGGGTGCATCGTTTCCATTAACAGTTCACCTTAACTGTGTGCCTCTTCAATAAGGGATTAATGTTTCTTCTTTTAGGGAACATTGTTTGACATTACATGTTCCAACCTTGAAAAAACCCTCTATATAGGGATGCATGGTTTGTTGGGCTAGGGTGCACAGTTAGGAAAATCATTCCCCTACTATTCACTTCCCTCTATCCATTATTTTTCAAATTTTCAACTAAACACACCCCAATGTAAAACCCAAATGATAAGTACTTCTAATAAGGAAAATTATTATCTATAAATGAGAATGGTACATATCCAGAAAAGGATGGAGTTTTACTATCTCCTCCCTATAAATGAGATTGAGATATATCTAAAAATGGATGGAGTTTTAATATCTCCCCACATTATAATAGATCTTCCTTGATCTGTAATTAGAAGAATATCTAGTATTCTGAGTGAAAAAGATTTAGCCATTGAGCCTAGATATCTGCATCTCTCACCCATGTTCCTTCCATCACAGTACCATTTCTCCACTATACATGAACTATCAGCATGTTCTTTCACCGCAATACTTTCTCAATGTGATCTAACACATGTTTCAAACAATCCTTTAAGAACACATCTATATTAAGCTCAACATCATCATAATTGATCAATTAGAAGGGTTGGGGTGATATCATATCAGTTCTAACACATGGAAAACATTATGTTTTTAACTGTATCTTGGTGGAAGAGACAATCAGTATTCCACTTGCATGATTCTCTCTCCAACATTAAAATACCAAAAAAAACTAACATCTAACTTTCCATGTATACATATTCTGCAGTGACCCAACCTAGGTGATACCTGAAAGAATTCAAGACCACACACTATAATTTCTAGGGATCATTTATGTCTATTAGAATATGAACTATGTCTTCTCTGATCTATACCTATATGATCCTGAATCATCTATACATACTCTAATGTCTCCAACACAAGCCTCAGCCCAAATAGTTTAGACTCACCTACCTCCATCCAGCATACAGGTGATCAGAAAGGTCTACCATAAATAACTGCATATGGTTCCATCTGTATAGTTTGTGGATAAATTTTATTTTAGGATATATCCACAATTTCCAAGTGTATCTTCGAAGACCACGAAAATTAAATAACACATGCTTATAGAATATCCTCAAGAACAAATATAGAATACATTGATAGCCCATATATCTATGGGTATAATGTCATACATAGAAAAACATATGTACTAAGAACATTATATAGTGCCTTCTAGAAGAACAAAGTAAATCCTGATTCACAGTCTGAAACAATAGTCCATGACACCCATTATAGATAAACTATATATTAAACATATAGTTGTCCCAAGTACTTCACTGAGAAATTCTCTCATATAGGAAAAAATGTGTTATCTTTGTCAAATGGTCTAAAATCACCAAATAACATCACTCTTATTAGGAATTATTAGGATAAAAACCACAAAAACCATAGTCATTTCATCCTACTTCCCTTCCACAGTGGAAAAGAGCTATAATAAACCATCGGGTCATTGATGTTGAGCCTTCACCTATTGATAAGTGTAGAATCGAGTTGCGAACCATTATATCTCCTTTTTCAAGCCTGACCACCAAAAAAATATATATAGGTCTTGATACATTTTGGTCACACAATGATTTTCCATCTACATGAGGCATGAAACTCACTCATTATTTCCTCTTACATGATCATAGGTACCACAACCCACTTTCTGAACTATATGACCTCAAAATCATATATTCTCTAGTCGGATGGTGTATCTGCATCTTCAGGGATTTTGATTAGAACTTAAAAGAGGCTAATATTAATTGTTTATAATATAATATTTATGTGATTTATTAATCATATACACCATTATTAGTGCATTTTACACATTGAACATTATTTCACATTATGATTGTAATTCCTTATTAAAATGCACTATTACATGGTACCTTTTTGAACATATCATAAAACACATAATGGTCTTGATTTTATGTTTATATTTTATTTTTAGGTCTCCCATGATATAAGGAACAATTAAATATTTTGGAGCACTTGGAGATTCAATTTGGAAGACCACCAAAGTGGGCTTTGAACCAACCACATTCTGGGAGAAATAATTTGGACAGCAGCCCAATAAATGTACTTTAGAGGACAGAATTGAAGCCCAATGATTCTAAATGTTTTAATTAAGATAGAGTATATTATTTTTAACATTTAATTTAACTATTTTCTAAGATAATTCGAAGTTTTTAATGGTGTTCCAGGAATCCTATGTTGATGACGAAATTCTGGGCCAGATTCTGAGGCCCAGAAATCTTTTCCACCATTTATATCGTATCTCGCGAACCGCATATTATTTTGGGCAGAAAATTTACAGGATTTTAGTGGACATCCGGGGATACATTTTCTATTTCTATGGACCAATTTAATTTGTTCATATAGAAGGACCCTTCGGCACGTCATTCTGGTGGATGCAAACTAGATTCCATTTCTGGGGAAGAGTGAAAAAAGTCACGTCTCCATTAATTGTCCAACCACCTCTCCCCAAAAAAATTAATTAAAGGAATATGAGATGAGGGGGGGTCTGCCAAAGACATCCAAAATTCCTATTTAAGGCAGTATTGGTGGTGGATTTGAAGGATTTTGGAGCTTTGTTTTCATTGTAATGTTATTATGCCAATTTTTCTTTGTAATGTTTTTCTTTCTCATTTAAGTTGTTCGAATCCCCATAGTTTTCAATAAATTTTCTTATTCTTATCTTATTTAGTTTTCTTCTTTCCACATTGATATCTTTTCCCCATGGTTTGATATTATTCACACCAATTATTGTGAATTTATTCACACAATGGTGGAGTGATCGTTTCATTGTTTTATTTATCTTCTTCAATTCTGCCCCTATGTGTCTACTTTCCTCTTCCTTTGAGATCATAGAATCAATGGATGGATAAACCCTTATGGGTTGGTCCTAGGGAGTTTTATGGGGATTATTAGATGTTATTTTATGATCTAAATTTTTTTAATCATTTCATTATTTTAAAATTTCCATTTGATGATTTATTTTCTTCTTCGTCTTCGCCATCTTTAACAATTACACATTTCGAGTGCTTGTACAATCCAATTCCTTAGAGTGATCATTAAATTTATCCTCTAAGTGCATTAGTGATTAGACTTGGAATTGTTTAAGGATTAAATTAGTGAATGATGTTGAGGAATTATATAATTTTATGGACACGTCTTGAATTAGTGAACTAAAACGTTATAAAAAAATAAATACATCCAATCTAAGCCTAGTAACAACTTAGGATCAAATAATCTCCATTAATTGTTTTGGAATAATTAATTTTATGTTTTTCTTAATTTTTTATTTTAAATAACTAGTTTAAAATCAAATAAATCCAAATATTTGGCCACTCCATAGCCAAATCTCTCCAAAATCAGAGTGTCTCTAGGTTTCTTCTTTGGCCCATGTTGATTCGACCCCTACCTGTACTACAACGACCGCATACCTATAGTGTAAATTTGAGTGTGAATCAAATTTTGGATCCATTGCTGGGGACCCAAGTAAGTTACCTTAGAAACTATCATTCTTTTCTCAACCGACATTCTATATTCTCACCCCCATATCTCTTGTCTTTACCCCTTTCTATTTGTGTGTGTCCTGAGAATGTAGACTCCATCATTTTAGCTTCTCCAATGGAGTATCTTTCAAATCACAATGTCACAAAATAATGATGGAATCAAATGTAAAATGAATATTGAGAAGCCCCAAAATTAGAAAATTTCTTTGATCAAACCTTGATTAATTACCACATACCTTGTGACATGTACAATCATTGGGATGATGAATATTTAAAGGATAAATTTTCATCCCTATCAAGTAAGGTTAAAGAGATGAATCTTGGGGAATTCCATGATGACCCACCACATACAAATTATATTCCTCAAACAATGATTGAAATATTGTGTAATCAAATGGATATAATGAGTTCCGAGGTATCATATTTGAGATTATAACTACAACACATTCATACTTGTGAGAAACTCATCGCTACACCAATTGTACCTTCCAAAACCTTATGTGGAGTGTATACTTTCCCACAAACCTCTTGTTAATTTATGTAAGAACCAACCTTTGGATTGGGGGTAGGGGAAGTGAATCAAGAAATTGTTGAAGGGTCTTTAAATCAGGAGGAAATTGATTTCATGTATTCACAAGAGGGAAAGTTGACATCGTGGATTGAGTCTCCTATGTATAACTCTATTGATGATTTTTCAAAAACACAAATCATTGAACCATTGAGATAAATTAAAAACATTGATTCCATTCCCATTCCTAACACTAATCTCACCAATTTGGTGGTTCAATCTTATGTTCTAAAGGAACCTATTTTCTTGAGAAATTTGGAAAATGAAACTGTGTTGGATTCAAAATCTCAACCTATGTTTGAATGTCCTATTAAAACCAATATCAAAATTTTTATCCTTCCTTCCCCACCCAAGTATTCTTTCATTAGGTATAATATGGATCTTTCAATTCGAATTCATTATTCTCTTGAAACCAAAAAAGTTGGGATGATCTTTGATTTATTAGGAAAGACTACAAAATAAAAAAGATCAACCATTTCGGATATTTCTTGGATTTTCCCATTCATTTTAGAAAATAGGATTGTTCATTAATAAAATTCAAAATATTATTACCAACCAAAAGGGATATGCATTATCAACCATGTTATTGTGGAGAAAGATGAGGTCATTAAAAATTTTAAAGTTGGAATTGGATAAGTTTGGGGATCAAGTTGAGCTAAAGATGTTAAATTAAGCACTGCATGGGAGGCAACCTGTGGTTTTCAAGTTTCCAATCATTTTTTTTGTTTTAATCAACATTATTTTTCAAATAGTATTAGTGGATCATTTTTATATAATTTTATTTTACCTTAGACTATTGACGTGTTCTTATTATATGAGTATGGATGGGTATGAAAAGGGATCACTATATTAATCCATGTCACGCGGTGTGATCTCTGAGTAATATGTAACCCAGAAATTTAAAAGAAGAAAATGTATCATTAGTTTCATTTAAAAAAATACAAAAAAAAAATAGGGAAAACCATAAAAATGATTATACTTGGAATTAAATAAACCATTGTGTTTTTTGTTTTGTCTGGTTTCTTCTTCTTTCTATGGTTCAGGGACTATTTTGGGTGATGCATGTTCAATCAAGGAAGTGCCTACATACCCCAAGAGATCAACGGAGTAATCTGGAGCATCATGAACTTCAACTTCAAAAACTTGGTGAATCTCTTCCATGTTTTTCTCATTTTCAATTTCTTCTTTGAACTTCACTCCTATCCCCATTCTAACATTTATATTCTTTAAACAATGGGGAGAGTGTTATTCTATGTTGGGGAGAGATGAAATAAACATTTTGATATTGTGTGCAAAAAAAATGTGTGGAAGGAAAATTTTCATTAACCATGAACATGATAACACACATTGAAAACTGCAAAATTGGATATCAAATAATTTTACATGCCTTGATTATGATATTAATGAATGTTTATGTTCATGTGCATAGATTTTGGAAAGTGTAGTTATTTGATGGGATTTTCACCGTTATATTTTTTCATCTATTTAATAAATAAAAAACACAATGCAGGTCCTCTAGATTGTGGGATATTAGTTATAGTTCATGTGGTCCAATAATAAATGGAATAGGTTTGGTGATCATTTTAATTTTAACATTAGTATTAAGAAAATCAATTGGCACATAGAGCAATGGAGTGACCTAATGTGTGGATCTCGGCACTTGGGGATCACGAATCCATAGTTGTCTGGCCCAGAGTTGGGAATTTTATCTCTATTTTTGGTAATGTGAATTTGTTTTTTATTGAGTTAACTCGAGATGATGCACGAGCATGTGAGTTTCACTTGGTTCCCTAAGGACTTTGATCCTGGGAGTCATCGGCAATGTCTTGCTACATGGGTTGACTTGATTGAGTTCAATTTAAATTACCATGGAAATATTATAAAAAAATAAAACAAAAACAAAAACACAAAAAAATAGAAAAAATGAATAATCATCTAAATATTTAATTTTGATTCCTCGTAGTGCTTCCATATTTTCTCCCTCGAATGAAAATGACCTTCTATGTCTATTTTAACACACAACACATTATCATGATTAATTTAATTTGGATAAAATATGGCGATGAATTTGAACAAAGGAATGGGATTGGGCTTGGGATATTCCTATTGACCTAGATTTTTTTTAAATTATTTTGATGGGTTTCATTTTTTTGTATAAGTTCTTTGGGTGAGCAATGTGTATTATAATGTTTTTAGAAAATAAAATTCAAATTTCTTATTTTTGAGAAATATTTTGCTCGAGTCTATAAAAACTCAAGTTGGGGAGTGTGATTAGACCCTAAAAGAGGATAATATTAATTTTTTATAATATAATATTCATGTTCTTTATTAATCATATACACCATTATTAGTGCATTTTACACTTTGAGCATTATTTCACATTATGATTGTAATTCCTTTTTAAAATTCACTATTACATGGTACCATCGTGAACATCTCATAAAACACATAATGTTATTGATTTTATTTTTATATTTTATTTTTAGGTCTCGCAGGATATAAGGACCAATTAAATATTTTGGAGCACTTGGGTATTCAATTTGGAAGACCACCAAAGTGGGCTTTGAACCAGCCACATTCTGGGCGAAGTCAATTGGACAACATCTCAATAAAAGTATACTAGGGGATATAATTGAGGTCTAATAATTCTGAAAATTTAAACTAAGATAGAGGATATTATTTGGAACATTTAATTTAACAGTTTACCAAGATAATTTGGAGTTTTTAATGGTGTTCTAGGCATCCCAATTTGATGATGAAATTCTGGACCAGATTCTGAGGCCTAGAAAAACGGCCCACCATTTATATCATGTCTCGAAAAACCTCATATTATATTGGGATGAAATTTTATAGGCCTTTATAGGACATGAAGGGATACATTTTCTCTCTCTATGGCCCACTCTAATTCGTTCATCTAGAAGGGACTTTCGGCACGTCTTTCAGGTGGATGCAAGCTGGATTCTATTTGGGGGGTAGAGTTAAATAGTCACATCTCCATTAATTTTCCAGCCACATTTCCCTAAAAAAATTAATTAAAGGAACATGGGATGATTGGGGATCATCCAAATACTCCCAAAATGCCTATTTATGGCAGTATTGGTGGAGGATTTGAAGGATCTGGGAGCATTGTTTTCATTGTAATGTTATTATGCCAATTTGTTATTGTAATGTTCTTCTTTCTCATGTAAGTTGTTTGAATCACCTTAGTTTTCAATAAAACTTATTATTATTCTCTTATTCTGGTTTCTTCTTTTTACATTGATATTGTTTCCCCAAGGTGTGATCTTATTCGCACTAACATTTGTGAATTTATTCACACAACAGTGGAGTGATCATTTCATTGTTTTATTTTTCTTCTTCAATTCCGCCCCTATGAGTCTACTTACCGCTTCCGTTGAGATCATAGAATCAATGGATGGCTAAACCCTTATGGGTTGGTCCTAGGGAGTTTCATGGGGAAGATTTGATGTTATTTTATGATCTAAAATTCTATAATCATTTCATTATTTTATTATTACCCTTTGATGATTTATTTTCTTCTTCGTCTTCACCAACTTTATCGATGACACATTTCGAGTGCAACTATGATTCAATTACTTGGAGTGATCATTAAATTGATCCTCTAAGTGCACTGGTGATTATACTTGGAATTGTGTATGGATTAAATTGGTTAATGATGTTGAGGAATTATATCATTTTGTGGATACATATTGAATTGGTGAACTGAAACGTTATAAGAAAATAAATACATCCAATCTAACCCTAGTAACAACTTAGGATCAACTCATCTCCACTAATTGTTTTAGACTAAGTAATTGTATGTTTTTTTATTTTTTATTTTAAATACCTAATTTCAGATAAAATCAATCCAAATAGTTGGCCACTCCATAGCCAAATCTCTCCAAAATCAGAGTGTCTCTAGGTTTCTTCTTAGATACCTATGGATTCGACCCCTACCTATACTACAATGGCAGCATACCTGTAGGGTAAATTTGGGCGAAAACAGCTTTCCATCATGGTTAAGAACTATTGATCCTCAAACAATCTATCATTAATCTATCTCAAAAATGAATAATCCACCAAATATTATAACAGAGTTATCTTCTATGGAATATCCTAAACCAACATGGACATCTTAGCTAGAAAATTCCACATTTTCTAACCCACACATAACTTCTGAACTCCCTGAGATTATGTTTTCATACTCATATCTTCAACCTCATTGTTTCCCTTCTCAAGTGTATATGCTATCTCAAAATAAAATGATGGCATATTATCTTCCCATATCTCCTAATATAGATTCGAATCTCATTGAGAAAATATATACTTTATGTTGTTGTGATCCATAAATATATTTAAAATATAATCAAATATATATTTCTTTTTACACATCAAAGTATAAACCACAAATAGCCAACACGAGGTCATGTGTAGTGTAATTATATCCTTGTGGAAAACTGTCATGACCAGTTTCTGTAACTCGATCACCCTGGATCAACATTTCCCCATTCATTAATCCATATGAATCACAAAACACCATGTACTCCTCACCTAGGTGGGGTAGGATCAAGAATAGTGTCGATATCATGTGCTTATTCCACTTAGGGAAAGATTTATCATAGAATCTTGACCAACAGAAATTTATCCACTTTTTGGTAATACCCAAAAGCATCACTACAAAATCAGAAATGTAAAAAATGAATCTCTATTTATTTCATTCAAATGCTAAAAAGCTATGGATAAGGAAAAAATTATGGGGCTTCGCTCAAAAAACCAGTGCTCGAACATTATCTTGGACCATAGTGACACATTTTCCCAAGATGTTGTGGCATAAGAAGTGTACCTAATCAATACACAACTATTTATTACATAGATTGGTGTATATAGGATGCTCTATTAGTGTAATCAAGATGATTTCATGATTTTGGGAATAGTCGTCATGATTCTTAGGGTACACCAAGATTTCATCCACAAATACCACGACCAACTCATATAGGATTGGGAAGATGTTTTTATTCTTCAAGTACATAAACACTACTGGTGTGGTCATTGATAGAAAAATAATTATGATGAACTAAAATATGACATACATGTTTCTAAATGTAGTCCAATGAATATAATATATTTGAACTCTCCATTGATGATTCCCTGATATCATGTTGATATTTGAGAAAATGATATCTCCCCTCAATTGGTCAAAGAGGCCATCAACGCATGGAAGAGGATAACAGTTCTTTACGTTCATCTAATAAAACTCATGTTAACCAATACGCTAGCGAGAGTTCTGTCAGCCTTCATTACAAACAATACTTCAAAATCACAATGTGATATATTCACTTTGATAAAAACCCTTATCCTCTAACTCTTTTTGCAAAGTCTTTATCTATCGATGCTTTGTCGATTCCATTATTTATGGTGTAATATAAACTATATTAGTTTCAAACATGAGATTATCAGTAAGCTCCACATATTTCATAGGTGGAATCCTAAATATTTAATCAAGAATCACATCTTGAAATATATCCAATATGGGTGTAAAGACATATATATTTACACCTCCTTCATCTAAAAATATACTAGAAACCTAAACTTTGAGCTCTCTTAGTTATTGAGTAATTGGAACTACTCAGCCATCCAAGATATCCCACATTCCATGGTAAATATAGTTGGCACTATAAGAAGATTTAAAATTCAATCTCTTATAGTAATAATTAATGTGGAATTGGAATTATACTAAGTAGTCCATACCCATAATTATTTCAAATCATGAAATTCCTAAGATGTAATGATCCCATAGAAATAGATACTCCCTGACCTCAAGAGAAAACACATTTCACTCACAGATGTATCTTTATCTTACTCCCAATGATGTATCAATTTTTGATACCCCACTCATAAAGTCCAATTCTTGGCTCACAAAAATTCACAAGTTGTATAGAAATAATGGAATGAGAGGAATCGGTATCAAATAATGATATATGTATAGTAAAATATAATAGAATAGTACATATCATTATTGACAGTTTATCTTTACTATCATCAAGTATAGGTCGATTGGTGTGAAACTATCCTACCCCACTTCTCTTTGATGAAACATGAGTCCCCTTTGCTGAACCACTCTATTGATACAAGAGATCATTCCCAGAATATCTACATCCACTTCGGTTAATTCCATGGGTTTCAGACCTCCTACTATCAGACTGATATGGTTCATAAGAACCCTTTCCCACATTACGATTCTATCAATCTTCCTTGTATTTTTTCATATGTCATAGGTTCCTACAAAACCTCTACAGATGTACCATCTTGTTTAAAGATATACACTCTACCGCTGGATGGGGAAAATTATTATTAATGTACCATAGACTACCAAACTTACTGAAAATCTCTCTATTAAGATCCTAAGTAACTAATCATTTCCCATGGCTAGTCTGATACCACATGTAATGTCCCGACCTAGGTTCCATATGCTGGTGCCCCTATCATGTTCACTACATGATCTTTAGTGTGACTCTATGTACAAAACTCATTATAATGTAATGGAATTTCATTTCCATTAATTTCAACTCATTATCATTATGAATTAGAACTAAAGTTAAATGGAAATTGTATGGGTGTTGAACATCATGTCTATCACCCCATGGGTATTTAGAGAATCTATCTAAATCTAACACCCCATGGTTATTTGGAGCATTAATACTTGTATCATACAATTTGCATGCATTCCTTGGAAACTCTCTTGGTATTTGGAGCATCAGTTTGTTTCCCACACTCATATTTCAATCAATTTTATTTGGGTATTTAGAGAATTAGTCTGTGTCCCATACTCGCATATCAATAATCACATATATATCAATATCACATGTTTCATAATATCCCATAATTCATGATTAATCAATATTAATCCCCTTATCATCATTCTATATCTCGATCTTCCAATAATTAATTCCACAATTAATTAATAGATGTATATTAATTTGTTAAAAAATTATTAATCAAATAAATTAAATTAATTAACCAATAATTAATTAATCATATCCATTATAATATTTAATTTAATAAATAATTATTCCTTAAACACAATCTTAATATTCCAATCATTAATTAAAAAATTAATTTTACAATTCCAAATAATAATATTCCCTAATTAATTCAATAATAAAATATTTCCCAAATATCACAATCCAATATTCCAAAAAATAACTCAATAATTAATTATCCCCAAAATCTCAATTCAATATTCCAATAATTAACTTAACAATCAATTATCCCCAATTCCACCATTTCTTTTATGAATTAATTAATTAATTTGAAAATTCAATTGTTAATCAATCTTATAAATTATAGAATTACATGAAAGGGATTAATATCATACCTATAGGTTTTAAAAAATAGACCTCCTACATCAATTCATTGATGAATGATCACCCAACAGAAATACCCAATTTGAATGAAATACGACATAGAAGGTGATCATGATATTAAACGCTAAATCAAGATAAAAAACAAGATCCCATAAATATAAATCTAGATCCATAATTTTATATCTAGATCCAACAAAAAAATTGGGAATAACAAACCTATAATGTATAAGATAATAATGGGATATAGAATGGAAACCACACAGGATGAGATCCTCTTACCAGGAGGGGTAAAACACTTCATTTATGGAATCAAATTGAAATGAATGGAGGTCAAAATGGATTGGAATCCACCAAAGAGGATCTTGAATTGAGATAAATAGATTTTAGGCAGATCTAGGATGGTCATAGAAATAAGAAAGTGGATGAAAAATATTATTAATAAAAATCAAGGGATACAATTACCCTACACACAATTTGCTGTTCTGAGTGCACTATTTCCCATAACCGTGTGCCTTAATTCTGAACCTCTTTTACGGTGTTTCATGGTTTGTCCTCTTAGTTCACACATTTTGAATACCATTCACCATGCATACAAAACCCATCTATCTAGGGCTGCATGGTTTTTCATGCCATGGCACACAACTAGGGAAAATTGTGCACCAACTAAGCACTGCACTCTTTCTTCCATTTTTCTCCAATTTTTTCCCAAAAACACACCAATGGAAATCCCAAAAGAAAATTACTCAAAAAAATGAAAAATTGTTCCTAATAATTAGTTCTATACAACTAAAAAAATTTATGGTGTTTTAAAACTCTTTTCAATAAGCTGTAAACACTTCTGCACCCACTGGAGGAGAACTATCTCATCATGGATGGTAGGAAACCAATCTATTATATATGTGAATAAATTACCCTCTCAATTATACGATGAGAAGTTTCTAGGTCAAGATATCCCCCAATAATGTTTTTCACTATAGAGATAATTTCATGACCTTTGGTCATCTCAACTATTTCCTCTAAAAATACATGTAGAGCTAAATGTTCTACAATTATCTTTAAGCCTCGAACAAGGTTGGAACTGGGATTGGTAACTCACAATTCTATGAAAATGCTATGGTAATAGTAATGAAACAAGATTTACCTAGAATGATACTCGAGCCTCAAGGGCTTGATCCCCTTCTTCTTGAAGCTCATCTATTCCATTTCCCTTTATCTTCACTACATCCTATGTTCTCTTTGACACCTCAACTAACAAACACACCCTAAACACTCTAGTCAAAGGAAATAATCTTCCACACCTAGAAACTATCCAAAATGGGAAAAAATTACTGAAACAAAATATTTTTAACACATACTAGGAATGTGTCTTAATGGGGGAGGTATTTAACTTCCACATGTGTCTCAAGTAACATAAATATCACTATCATAGAGCTATACCGACAGACTATGTCTCCCTAGATAATCCACGAGCAAGAAGTGTATGGAAAAGTGTTTCTCAAACCTACATATACCAATTATTATATAATTGTTGAAATGATTCATATCATACCTATAATCATCCATGGATCCTCTAGCTCATACACCTATGTGGATAGCCATTATCCCCTCCCCATCCTTCATCTCCCTGAACCTGTTGTGGACCACCTGGGGTTGGTGATGGTGAATAATTAAACCTTATTCTAAATCATTTTGCTCTCTCCACTCCCCTAACACATGAACTATCATTTACAACTATATGATACTATCCCTGTATGTTTTAAAGAGGTCCATCAACTAAATCCCCCTACAAAAAAATTGGTTTAGACTATCTTTCATGAGATTTCCACATTTATCGCATGCTAAAGACCACCTCTACCATGTAAAAATTGGTTCAGACTATCTTGAATTGGCCAGGGACACATCTCCACCACTAAGTGGGCATATAACGCCCTTGGGAGTTCCTATTCTATCACACCTGTAAACATACACACCCATCCATCTCTCTGAATCAATATAGAGATTATAATAAAACAGATACAAAAAATGCATTCATATATCCTTAAAAAACCAGAATATATAATGTTTTATTAAAGCTTCAAAAAGAAAAATACAATCCCACCAGAAACATTAAAATCATCCAAAATGTTCATAAGGATGGAACTTCTCTCAAATGTAACCAATTTTAAACACCAATATCTCTCTATATCTATATTTTATACCTACTCTAGGTCCTCATAAGACACTCTTTGAAGACCTATCATATAAATAAGACACAACATTTGAGGTAGATCTTATGTAGTGTTGAGTACAAAAACACCCAATATGTTCCCCTGAACCCCAAAAATAAATGGGATAAAATGAAAGGAAGGAGTCCATTCAACAACATTCTAGAGGAAAAACCATGAAAAATAGTACAAGAAACTCCAAATCCAAAATTCCTCTTGTGAAAATGACTAGTTATCCCATCTACACATTCTATGTCAAACATAAAACACTTTAAGGAATCAAAAAAGAGACAGAGATAATCCTCTTAGATCCTAGGTCTTAGGGCATCAACCATACATTCAGATATAGAGTTTTTCTCAGGGATCCATGGTATCACTAATCCAGGATTACTCACTAAAAGAGCCTTCAAATATAAAATGGAAGACATATAAGAGATCACACTCATCAGGTATCACTATGAATATTGAACATCCCCTCCATCCAAGATAGTGTACATCTAAGAGAACATCATCCTCAAGTCTCTCCAATATATAAACCTCTCTTGCGGCTAGAATATCATGATATACAGATAGGGGATCTCACCAATGTTTGATGGGGCACTCCACAAATACATCTACAATCCATAAGAGCTCAACTCAAAAATATGGTATCAAAACTATGACCGCTGGGGGACACAATGATCGCCTTCCATAACTACAGTTATCATAGTACATGGATAGGGTACCACATCTAGGAAAACTGGGGGATGAAACAAACCCTATCGATACATGGACCCTGACACATAGATAAGGTATGACATCTCTGACCACTAGGGGACACTGAAAACACCATATGGAACAAACTACTAGCTAGGGGATCATATGTATGATGGTACCAATAACTGGACAACAACTGCTCACTATGTATGAGATAATATGAATGTTTATACCAAAAACCCTACATGGAAAACATGATATATAATGGTACACATACCTTTTTATAATGTTAATGAAGATAACAAAATCCCTACACAGGGAAGTCTAAAAGATTGAATATTCCACTATAGACTCTCAAATGGATACAAGAACTCTATCTGGACTCATCCTATGGAGGGGATTAAATTTGTACTGAGTTTCTAATTCCACATTGTACCCTCATAGGAATAAACCAAGAGAACCCACTTAACCGATACAATTCCACACAATATTTACTAATGTTTCCTCCAATAATCACATCACGTCATATCTCTGACATGAGGTCAATGGAAACTATATTGTTCTATGAAGAAAACATCTTGGAATAAGCTACTTAGAGTACTTCGTCTGAGTCCTAAAGATAGAGGTGTGTGATGGAGAACCACCAAGGGAAGTTCACATAGGGTACCCCAAGTACATGGATTGTCTCTCAAATTTAGACAGAAGTTGTGTTTGATAACAATACTCAGTCTGTATAATAATAATAAATTTTTTTCCCCATATTACATAGTTTGTTACCTCATTTGAACACCTGCATGTTTCCTCTCCCACATTACATGACCCAGTTTTCCATGTCATCATACACGGCATCTAGGCTTGGTACAGCTCTGTTCCTCTTTTCCAGGCCGATGCCCATGTATTACAACCCATTCCCTTGTCATATGGATATGTATTATCACAAAAACAAGACCCTTAACATGGAAATACTATCCATTTTCAATCACACAACCTAGGATCACTACATGGTGTGTACCCCCTATACACAATATGTAGTCATCAAAAGATGTTATTCCTAGAAGATGATGAAATATAGTGTCTATTCCAACATTACATACTAACTGATCAGTATTTCAATATGGGTAATCACTTCTGCCCACATGAATCCCTCAATTACAAACTGAATCCCATATATCTACCCTAATTGATCTATATAAGTCATAATATGGCTATAAAACATTTAAGAACACAAAAATTTAGTTCAGAATTCAAATATTTTTAATCAATCAATATCATGGTGAAAATTATATGTTTTAGGCCCAATAAATTCCCTAAATATATTATACCATTATTTGGTGTTGATAGGTATAAAAAATTGGGTTTTTGTGGCACCTTATCACTTTGATTCCTCCTTAGTCTATCTGACACCATGGGAAAGAACCTCTCCCCCTTTAATGTGAAAGAAGCCACATATAGGAGCTATTGGATTATTTTTTTTATTAAATTACTAAAGAATTATATATAACCCCACCAATGATAACCTCTAACTAGAAGCCCAAGGCCAAAAATTGAAATGTTAGAGAAATGTTAAAAACTTTATTTTAAACTCAACTGCGGTCTAAGATTTACAATCTAAAACTCTTCCTGAGTGTTATTGCAGAATTTATAATAATATAAAAATGTGTATTATAATTTTTTAATATTTTTAATATCACATCAACAAGGCCCTTTAGGTGTAAAGACCCGTAAAATTCAAGGGAAATTTTTTCTTAATTTTCTTTAGAATTTTACAAGAGCGCAGTTTCAGACGGCACCTGATTCCGAGGCCCGGAGTTCCCGGAATTAATTTCCGAAGTTTGGCTCGGGTACGTTCAGTGAACGAACGAGCGGGAATTCCTAACTTTTGATCCGGTGCTCGGAATTGAAATCCGAGGGCACCGATGAACTCGCAGCGCCGATATTCGCTTAAAGAGACCTTTTCGGGAGTTGCGTTTGTTGCGGGTTGAAAGTTAATTTTTAGGGGTTTTTAGTTTGAGTTAAATAAAATTTGTATAGAAAAAATTTTATTTTAACTTGTTGAAAACCTACCAAAGGGGGTTGGAAGTGGGACCCACACCCACTTAACCTCCCTTAGGAGGATTAAGTGTGGTGGGGCCCACACGAACCCCTAATCCTTTCAAATTATCTCAACTTGCTTAACCCCTCTAAACCCCCTCTTAATTATGTAACTCTCCCCTACTTTAATTCTTGCCAACCTATCTCTTCACTTAATTTTGTCAACTCTAGATTTAATTAATGTATTGAATTCAACTTTTGAATTTTGAAAGGTTGGCAAAGTAAAAATAAAATAAGGTGTAGCTTATTTTATTTTGGGTTATTGGTTTGTCTTCTTGAGAGGTGGAGAGCTCTCCTTCTTCTTCAAACTCAACGAAGAACGCGAAGAACGTCGTTCTTCAACAAAGAACTTCTCCGCCGAAGAACACGATCCATCTGAGACGCGACGTACTTCTTCCGCGTCATCTCTTCCGCGACGGTTTTCCGCGACGAACGCCATCGACAACGACTCTTCCTCCGACGTCAAAGGAATCGACACCGATATTCCACGACTACGTCAACGTGCGACTATCGAGGTAGAGGTTCTTGAGTTCGTTGTTTTCTTTATTATTTGACTTTCCTCAAGACTTGACGAGGAACGCTCAATTTCTGACGAAGAACGCCGCTCCGCTCTTCTTCGTTTACCGTGTCAACGAAAGGGGACACCGCTTCCTCCTCGGACCTTCTTCGTCGACATACGAAGATTCGCCAACGACGTAACTCTTCGGGCATATCTCTTCGTCAACGGATTGACGAACGATGACCGCGACGCCCGACCACCGCGACGTTGTCTTCCGCGGGACGTTGTCAAGTCTTCGATCTTATACCCGAGGTAGGGGTTGTTGATTCAATATTTATTTATTCCATTTCTTGAACGTGGATCTGGCATGTCTAACATGAGGCTTTGAATGTTTAAGTTGAGTTTTTATTTAACGTGAGGGGGGGCCGGACCGCATGAACACGGCCGAACCCCCCTCCAACGTTTATGTTGATTTATCTTGCGGGTGGAAGCAAGTGGCGTGGTGCCGTCACACCACGCGGATGATCGTGAAAATATTTTACGCGGCGCCGTCGCGCCACACCGAGGTATAAAACTTCAAGAACGCGACGCCGTCGCGCCACGTTGAATGGAATCAAGGCACGGCGAAGGGGCGCGGTGCCGTCGCACCGCGCCGGATGACGAACGCCGCGGCCGGTTCCGGGCCGCGGCGGGACGAGGAGACCGCGGCTGGATCCGGGCCGCGGCAGGATGTGAAGACCGGCAGCCGGGCCGCCGGCGTCGGAAGTCGAAGGCGGGACCGGAATTTCCGGTCCCGTTGGTGAAAACCGGCCGGCCAGCTGGCCGGCCGGATGACAAAAAACCGGGGGAATAAATCCCCCGGCCGGTTCAACAAAACCCCCCTCTTAATGAGGGGGGGCGGTTCCTTGAAGGAAGGGGGGGGGGCAGCCGGCCCCCCGGTTTGTTCCCAGCCGGCCCCCACGTGCGGGGGCTGTGTCTTGCAAATGGCGCGGCACAAAGGCCGCGCCGCCACCCTAATCAGCGGGGGGCTTCGCCCCCCCGCGTGCAGCCACCCCGCGGCGACAGGCCGCCGCGGCCCGCCGCGCCGCCCCGGGGGGGGGGGGGGGTCGGGCCGGGTCGGCCCGGACCCGGACCCCCCCGTTTTGAACCAGATGCGGTTTTTGGCCCATAACATGAGCCTCGGACCTCCGAATGACGAACCGTCTACGGCAACGCGATCCTTGGATCGAGACGGTCGTTTCGGTATATTGCACTCAAGGTTTCGGTTTACTTTGAGTTCGGCCGGGTTGGTTCGTTCACGAAACCAACCGGGCCTTCGGAGCGGAAACGCTCATATCTTGATCTTCGAACGTCCGATTGACGCGCCGTCAGTCGCGTTGTGTTCCTCTTAATGAGACGGATCTTTTGGCATACTCCGCCCGAGGTTTGGACGCAGGTGGAGTACGGTCGGGTTGGTTTTGCCTTAAAAACCAACCGGGCCCCGGAGACGAAAATGCCAATAACTCTCAGACCGGGCGTCCGATCGACGCGCCGTCTGTTGCGTTGAGTTCCTGTTGACGATACGGAACTTTTGGATACATCAACTCTGGTCTTTGTGACAGTTGATGTATCAGCCTCTCGGCTCGTGGAGCGGACCCTCCGAACGAGCTTGCTGTGTGCGGGAACCCTAGTGCTGGCTGCGACTGTTCTACTACTACGACTGCTACTGTGACTGCGACGACGACAGTACAGAGATCCTGTGTGGATTCGACGACGACAGTACAGAGATCCTGTGTGGATTCGACGACGACGACTACAGCACTCAGCGATCCTTCTTGGATCAGTGCTACAGGTCCTGTGTGGGCCCGATCCTGTGTGGGTCCTTGCGCTCAGCGGTTCTGTGTGAGCCAGCGCCTACAGGTTCTGTGTGAGCCCGATCCTGTGTGGGTCTTCTGTGGGGGTTAGTTACCTATCGATCCTTCGTGGGTCCGACGACTTAGATGGATCAGTGATCATCTTTATCGTCCTTGAAGAAGTATACCTGTGTGAGCTGAATCCTGTTGCTTTCCTGTGTGGATTGTGTTGTGCAATCCTGTGTGGATTATGTTTTGCTTTCCTATGTGGAATACGTATACTTTCCTGCGTGGACTGAGTTGTACTTGGGCTCGGAGGTTGGAGCGTATTTTAATTGATGACTTAGGTATATGTATGGGCATATACCTAAGTAGTGTCGGTTGTTACTTCGTGATTGTACTTTTCTTCGTGGTTTATCCTTTGTGGATTTGAGAGACCTTCAGGGGTCTCGAGGTCCCTACTGAGTAGCTTATACTCACCCATGCACGGGCTTCGCCCGCACTACGTTGTGTTGGTTGCAGACGAAGGACAGCGTTGACCTTAGCTGAGGCCTACAGAGCGGGACGGTACCCGGAGGAGGACCACTGGACGGGACGTGCACGGAGCGGACGGCGGGACCCGTGGAGCAGAGGAGCTATCTGTACCCACCCTTCAGGTGGGATTTCCAGTGGACAGCTCGGTGTAGCAGCTTTTACTTTTCAGTTGTTGTTTTCTCTTTCGAGTTGTACTTTACTTTCAGTTTGGGTTTGTATTCTGGCCCATTTACCTTTCCGCACTTTCAGTCGTACTCTGGTTTGTTTAGTATTTACTTTCCGCTTGTTTACTCTGTGGTGTGTGTTTACTTTTCATAGGCAATGCCTTCCCTTTTTACCGGGATTTACGCCTTGGTGCTAGTCGCCAGCCCCTGGCCTATGGAAGGCGGGCTTGTGGTAGTCACGGCACGGACCCCGAGGGCGGGTCGTGACAAATTGGTATCAAAGGGTTCGGTTCTACCGCGAACTCTGATCTTTTCTATGTGAAGCAATAATGTTTAGCGTATTGAGTGTGGTTATCAGTCCAGGGAGTCCAGTGTTGGTGCGGCGGCTGACGTATCCGTACACCAGGACCCTGACTTCTGATTTCCGACTTAATGCACGGAAACATTGATTGCGTGTGTGTTTCAAAGTTTTCTTTGTGATTACTTATATCAGCTCACCAGGTATACTGTTCTAACCGTGGCGCACCTGTTTCCTTTTCAGGATGGCCCCACGACGGCAGCCAGCTAGGGTTCCGAGAGTCGAGCAAGACGACAGCCCACCGAGCGACCAGGCCTCGGTACAGGGCCCTTTTTCAGTAGTGGCACCGGCGGTAGCTTTACCCGCCGAGCCCCCGATGCTTCCAGCAGCAGCCGCTGACGATGCACGTCGCCTCAGTGCACTGCATGAGTTTCAGCGCCAGCGACCGCCCAGGTTTCACGGGGAGACGGATCCCCAGGCAGCAGAGGACTGGCTGGAGGCAGTGGTTCGAGTGTTTAGGCTAGTGAGGACACCAGCAGACCTCATGGTGATCCTCGCTGCGAGCCTACTACACGCAGCAGCAGGACGATGGTGGAGCCTGATGCTCCAGGTGCACGATGAGGCATCCCTACTTTGGACGGACTTTGAGAGCCTCTTCCGCTCGGAGTTCGTCCCAGCCGCCCTTCATGTGGTGCGTATTCAGGAGCTTCTACAGCTGCGGCAGGGCAGCATGACGGTCGCACAGTACTCGGCGAGATTCACCGATCTCTCGCGCTACTCGACCGACATGGTACGAGACCCATTCTTTCGGGCCCGGACCTTCGAGCAGGGTTTGAGACACGAGATCAGGGCATCGCTGATCTCCCTCAGCATACCGACTCAGACAGGAGTACTGGAGCCGGCCCTTCTGATCGAGAGCTTCCTTGCTGAGTCTACACCAGCACAGCGACCCACCGCAGGGCGGCACGTGGCAGAGTCATCTGCAGTAGGCAGTCGACGGATGACTCAGGGGTCCAGACAGACCAGACCTTCGGGCAGACGATCTCAGGGCACTGGCTCAGCAGTGCGGGGCACACAGCGCGGAGCCAGTCTTCCGAGAGGCAGACAGTGCTACTCGTGCGGCGGGCAGGGCCACAGGGCTCGTGACTGCCCGACCCGTCGTGCCGAGGAGCAGCAGACAGTTGATGGACCACCGAGGCAGAGGCAGAGGATCGACCGTGGCGGTCCGCAGGGAGGAGGCGGACGAGGCAGAGGAGCTGGACGAGCAGCTGGTGGTGGTCGACGCTTTGAGGCTCTACCACCACCACCACCACCAGGAGGTCCACCCCGACCACAGGGAGCTGGCGGGCAGCGACAGGCACAGCTCCAGGCAGCAGAGGCCTACGACTACGGCGCACCTGAGATGATTCGAGGTACTATCTGTGTCTATTCCACCCTTGCTGCATTTCTTATAGACACAGGAGCGAGTCACTCTTTCATAGCCGCTGCCCTTGTTCGGAGCTCGGAGATTCCGACAGAGCCGTTGGCTCGATCCTTACGGCTAGAGACTCCTACGGGAGCAGACTCGACGATTACACACTGGTGCCGGCAGTGTGAGCATACTCTAGGAGGCGAGAGCTTCGGCTGGGATCTTCTTGTAGCAGCGTCGAGGCCTTACGACGTCATCTTGGGCATGGATTGGCTATCTACGGTCCATGCACAGATTGACTATTTTAGGCGCAAGGTGCGATGTGTACACACCGACGGGAGCAGGTTCACCTTCACCGGCGAGAAGGGAGCCTTAGCAGCACAGGATGGAATTCAGCGGAGGAGAGGACAGCCCATCACTCATCAGTTGGCTAGCCTTATCCTTGGAGCAGTTGACGTGCGGAGTCCTGGTTTTCCTGCAGTGGTGGATCAGTTTGCGGACGTTTTTCCCGACGATGTTCCAGGGCTACCTCCTCGCAGAGAGGTAGACTTTTATATTGACTTGTACCCCGGGACAACCCCGATATCCACTCCAGCATATCGGATGGCCCCCGCCGAGCTTCGAGAGCTACGGGTACAGTTGGAGGACTTGCAGGGCAAGGGGTTCATCCGACCCAGTGTTTCACCCTGGGCTTCTCCAATATTGTTCGCCAAGAAGGCGGACGGGAGCTTGCGACTTTGTGTTGACTATCGTCGCCTGAACCAGGTGACAGTGAGGAACAAGTATCCGCTACCGAGGATTGATGACCTCTTTGATCAGCTCAAGGGAGCACGGTGGTTCTCAAAGATAGACCTCAGGTCAGGCTATCATCAGCTCAGAGTTAGAGACGAGGATGTGCAGAAGACGGCCTCCAGATGTCGGTATGGCCACTATGAGTTCTTGGTTATGCCTTTCAGTGTAACCAATGCTCCAGCAGTGTTCATGGCTCTCATGAACAGGATCTTTCAGCCATACCTCGATCGGTTTGTCGTGGTCTTCATCGACGACATTCTGATTTACTCTACGACAGAGGAGGAGCACGCCTTTCACTTGCGAGTTGTTCTTGACACACTCCGAGAGCACCAGCTTTATGGTAAGCTCTCGAAGTGCCAGTTCTGGATACGTGAGGTCCACTTTTTGGGACACATTATCTTTGAGGCGGGAGTTGCAGTGGATCCCGCGAAGATTGAGGCTGTGTTAGCTTGGGAGCCACCCAAGAGCGTGACTGAGGTTCGGAGTTTCTTGGGACTAGCTGGATATTATCGGAGATTCGTGCCAGACTTCTCTAGAGTTGCGGAATCACTCACAGCTTTGACGAAGAAGGGGAAACCCTTCGTATGGACAGACAGATGTCAGCAGAGCTTCCAGGAGCTGAGACAGAGATTGACCTGCGCACCTATCTTGAGGTTGCCTGAGGAGGGAGTAGGGTACGTAGTCTACTGCGATGCATCAGGGACCGGACTCGGATGTGTTCTGATGCAGGAGCGGGCCGTGATCGCCTATGGATCACGTCAGTTGAGGCCGCATGAGCAGAACTATGCTACCCATGACCTGGAGTTAGCAGCAGTGGTCTTCGCTCTGAAGACTTGGCGACACTATCTGATGGGCGAGCGCTTTACAGTCTTTTCCGATCATCAGAGTCTCAAGTATATCTTCTCGCAGAAGGACCTGAACCTGAGACAGCGGCGATGGCTCGAGTTCCTCCAGGACTATGACTTTGAGATAGTCTATACTCCTGGGAAGGGGAACGTAGTAGCCGATGCCCTCAGCAGGAGGACGGGCATTCAGCTACTTGAGGAGGCGACGGAGCAGCTAGCCTCTTTGCAGATATCCTTCGTGGATAGAGATGGAGCATCCTTTCTTCAGTCTCTCACAGTCACTCCTCCACTACTGCAGCGAGTCAGGGAGGCACAGCGCAGGGATGCTGACTGTGAGACATGGCGTGCACAGATATCCTCGGGACAGGCACCTGATGGTTTCTCCCTTGGAGCAGAGCACGGCATCCTTTTCAGAGGACGTACCATGGTGCCTGCCGCTCTGCGAGAGGAAGTACTGAGAGAGTTTCACACTTCTCCTTTAGCGGTACATCCTGGAGTGGCGAAGATGTACCAGGACCTCAGACGACAGCACTGGTGGCCGGGCATGAAGAAGGCAGTAGCAGAGTTCGTTTCTCGATGCCTCACCTGTCAGCAGGTAAAGGCAGAGCATCAGGTACCAGCAGGCTTGGTACAACCCTTGGAGGTTCCGGAGTGGAAGTGGGACGGCATATCTATGGACTTCGTGACTGGACTTCCACGCACTTCCAGAGGTTACGACTCCATCTGGGTGATTGTTGACCGACTCACCAAGTCGGCACACTTCTTACCCATCAGACAGCAGGGCTCAGTGGAGAGCTTGGGACGTATCTACGTTCAGGAGATTTTGCGGCTCCACGGCGTGCCATCATCTATCGTTTCCGATCGTGATGCCCGCTTTACTTCCCGGCTTTGGAAGGGGTTACAGGAGGCGTTCGGTACGCAGCTACGTCTTAGCACAGCTTTTCACCCTCAGACGGATGGTCAGACGGAGAGGACCATTCAGACACTCGAGGACATGCTCCGTGCCTGTGTCCTCGACTTTGGTCGTAGCTGGGAGGACCACCTACCCTTGGTGGAGTTCGCATACAACAACAGCTACCACTCCACCATCGGGATGGCACCGTACGAGGCGTTGTACGGCCGACCATGTAGATCTCCTTTGTGCTGGACAAACCCTGGGGAGTCAGCACTGGTGGGACCGGAGATGGTCCAGGCCATGACAGAGAAGGTCCAGGTCATCCAGGAGCAGATGAGAACAGCTCAGAGCCGGCAGAAGTCATATGATGACAGGAGGCGGAGGCCACTGGAGTTTGAGGATGGCGACCACGTCTTCTTGCGGGTCTCACCTCGATGTGGTATTCGGAGATTTGGCTGTGGCGGCAAGTTATCTCCGCGCTTCATCGGACCCTTCCATATTCTCAGCAGGATTGGCGAGGTGGCTTATCGCCTGGCTCTACCACCTCAGTTGCACCGGGTGCACGACGTCTTCCACGTATCCTAGCTGAGGAGATACGTGCACGACCCGACGCACATCATTGACCATGGGGAGCTTGACGTTGACGATGGGGCGACTTTTACGGAGGTCCGGGTGGAGATAGAGGATCGACAGGAGCGGGTCCTGCGTTGGCGATCGATTCCTCTTGTGCGCATCAGATGGCAGCACGGGAATCTCCAGGAGAGCACATGGGAGCGGAAGGCTCAGATGCGTGCTCAGTACCCTCATTTGTTTCCCTAGTTTTTGATGTATCTTTACGGGGACGTAAAGCCCTGAGGTGGGAGTAATGTAAAGACCCGTAAAATTCAAGGGAAATTTTTTCTTAATTTTCTTTAGAATTTTACAAGAGCGCAGTTTCAGACGGCACCTGATTCCGAGGCCCGGAGTGCCCGGAATTAATTTCCGAAGTTTGGCTCGGGTACGTTCAGTGAACGAACGAGCGGGAATTCCTAACTTTTGATCCGGTGCTCGGAATTGAAATCCGAGGGCACCGATGAACTCGCAGCGCCGATATTCGCTTAAAGAGACCTTTTCGGGAGTTGCGTTTGTTGCGGGTTGAAAGTTAATTTTTAGGGGTTTTTAGTTTGAGTTAAATAAAATTTGTATAGAACAAATTTTATTTTAACTTGTTGAAAACCTACCAAAGGGGGTTGGAAGTGGGACCCACACCCACTTAACCTCCCTTGGGAGGATTAAGTGTGGTGGGGCCCACACGAACCCCTAATCCTTTCAAATTCTCTCAACTTTCTTAACCCCTCTAAACCCCCTCTTAATTATGTAACTCTCCCCTACTTTAATTCTTGCCAACCTATCTCTTCACTTAATTTTGTCAACTCTAGATTTAATTAAGGTATTGAATTCAACTTTTGAATTTTGAAAGGTTGGCAAAGTAAAAATAAAATAAGGTGTAGCTTATTTTATTTTGGGTTATTGGTTTGTCTTCTTGAGAGGTGGAGAGCTCTCCTTCTTCTTCAAACTCAACGAAGAACGCGAAGAACGTCGTTCATCAACGAAGAACTTCTCCGCCGAAGAACACGATCCATCCGCGACGCAACGTACTTCTTCCGCGTCATCTCTTCCGCGACGGTTTTCCGCGAAGAACGCCATCGACAATGACTCTTCCTCCGACGTCAAAGGAATCGACACCGATATTCCACGACTACGTCAACATGCGACTATCGAGGTAGAGGTTCTTGAGTTCGTTGTTTTCTTTATTATTTGACTTTCCTCAAGACTTGACGAGGAACGCTCAATTTCCGATGAAGAACGCCGCTCCGCTCTTCTTCGTTTACCGTGTCAACGAAAGGGGACACCGCTTCCTCCTCGGACCTTCTTCGTCGGCATACGAAGATTCGCCAACGACGTAACTCTTCGGGCATATCTCTTCGTCAACGGATTGACGAACGACGACCGCGACGCCCGACCACCGCGACGTTGTCTTCCGCGGGACGTTGTCAAGTCTTCGATCTTATACCCGAGGTAGGGGTTGTTGATTCAATATTTATTTATTCCATTTCTTGAACGTGGATCTGGCATGTCTAACATGAGGCTTTGAATGTTTAAGTTGAGTTTTTATTTAACGTGAGGGGGGGCCGGACCGCATGAACACGGCCGAACCCCCCTCCAACGTTTATGTTGATTTATCTTGCGGGTGGAAGCAAGTGGCGTGGTGCCGTCGCACCACGCGGATGATCGTGCAAATATTTTACGCGGCGCCGTCGCGCCACACTGAGGTAGAAAACTTCAAGAACGCGACGCCGTCGCGCCACGTTGAATGGAATCAAGGCACGACGAAGGGGCGCGGTGCCGTCGCACCGCGCCGGATGACGAACGCCGCGGCCGGTTCCGGGCTGCGGCGGGACGAGGAGACCGCGGCCGGATCCGGGCCGCGGCGGGATGTGAAGACCGGCGGCCGGGCCGCCGGCGTCAGAAGTCGAAGGCGGGACCGGAATTTCCGGTCCCGTTGGTGAAAACCGGCCGGCCAGCTGGCCGGCCGGATGACAGAAAACTGGGGGAATAAATCCCCCGGCCGGTTCAACAAAACCCCCCTCTTAATGAGGGGGGGCGGTTCCTTGAAGGAAGGGGGGGGGGGGGCAGCCGGCCCCCCGGTTTGTTCCCAGCCGGCCCCCACGTGCGGGGGCCGTGTCTTGCAAATGGCGCGGCACAAAGGCCGCGCCGCCACCCTAATCAGCGGGGGGCTTCGCCCCCCCGCGTGCAGCCACCCCGCAGCGACAGGCCGCCGCGGCCCGCCGCGCCGCCGCGCCGCCGCCCCGGGGGGGGGGGGGGGGGGGTCGGGCCGGGTCGGCCCGGACCCGGACCCCCCCGTTTTGAACCAGATTCGGTTTTTGGCCCATAACTTGATCCTCGGACCTCCGAATGACGAACCGTCTGTGGCAACGCGATCCTTGGATCGAGACGGTCGTTTCGGTATATCGCACTCAAGGTTTCGGTTTACTTTGAGTTCGACCGGGTTGGTTCGTTCACGAAACCAACCGGGCCTTCGGAGCGGAAACGCTCATATCTTGAGCTTCGAACGTCCGATTGACGCGCCGTCAGTCGCGTTGTGTTCCTCTTAATGAGACGGATCTTTTGGCATACTCCGCCCGAGGTTTGGACGCAGGTGGAGTACGGTCGGGTTGGTTTTGCCTTAAAAACCAACCGGGCCCCGGAGACGAAAATGCCAATAACTCTCAGACCGGGCGTCCGATCGACGCGCCGTCTGTTGCGTTGAGTTCCTGTTGACGATACGGAACTTTTGGATACATCAACTCTGGTCTTTGTGACAGTTGATGTATCAGCCTCTCGGCTCGTGGAGCGGACCCTCCGAACGAGCTTGCTGTGTGCGGGAACCCTAGTGTTGGCTGCGACTGTTCTACTGCTACGACTGCTACTGTGACTGCGACGACGACAGTACAGAGATCCTGTGTGGATTCGACGACGACAGTACAGAGATCCTGTGTGGATTCGACGACGACGACTACAGCACTCAGCGATCCTTCGTGGATCAGTGCTACAGGTCCTGTGTGGGCCCGATCCTGTGTGGGTCCTTGCGCTCAGCGGTTCTGTGTGAGCCAGCGCCTACAGGTTCTGTGTGAGCCCGATCCTGTGTGGGTCTTCTGCGGGGGTTAGTTACCTATCGATCCTTCGTGGGTCCGATGACTTAGATGGATCAGTGATCATCTTTATCGTCCTTGAATAAGTATACCTGTGTGAGCTGAATCCTGTTGCTTTCCTGTGTGGATTGTGTTGTGCAATCCTGTGTGGATTATGTTTTGCTTTCCTATGTGGAATACATATACTTTCCTGCGTGGACTGAGTTGTACTTGGGCTCGGAGGTTGGAGCGTATTTTAATTGATGACTTAGGTATATGTATGGGCATATACCTAAGTAGTGTCGGTTGTTACTTCGTGATTGTACTTTTCTTCGTGGTTTATCCTTTGTGGATTTGAGAGACCTTCAGGGGTCTCGGGGTCCCTACTAAGTAGCTTATACTCACCCCTGCACGGGCTTCGCCCGCACTACGTTGTGTTGGTTGGAGACGATGGACAGCGTTGACCTTAGCTGAGGCCTATAGAGCGGGACGGTTCCCGGAGGAGGACCACTGGACGGGACGTGCACGGAGCGGACGGCGGGACCCGTGGAGCAGAGGAGCTATCTGTACCCACCCTTCAGGTGGGATTTCCAGTGGACAGCTCGGTGTAGCGGCTTTTACTTTTCAGTTGCTGTTTTCTCTTTCGAGTTGTACTTTACTTTCAGTTTGGGTTTGTATTCTGGCCCATTTACCTTTCCGCACTTTCAGTCATACTCTGCTTTGTTTAGTATTTACTTTCCGCTTGTTTACTCTGTGGTGTGTGTTTACTTTTCATAGGCAATGCCTTCCCTTTTTACCGGGATTTACGCCTTGGTGCTAGTCGCCAGCCCCTGGCCTATGGAAGGCGGGCTTGGGGTAGTCACGGCACGGACCCCGAGGGCGGGTCGTGACATTAGGCCCCAAAATACCATTCTGAATTAGAACCTATCTTCAAATATATTCTCAAAAAATATTCTAATGCCTTACATCAAAAAGAAATATTTTTAATTCTAACTTCCTAAGAGACCTATATAATTTTTCATTTTTCTGAGATCCATCTAGTACTATATCTTCCATAGAAAAAACTTTTTGATTCCTATGATTTCACATTCATTGAACACATTGGTAATTAGGTCCTTGATAGCACCCTCAAATCTTCAACTCCTTTTACTCACACCACATGATGTCATTATGCTTCCCAAATTATCGTTATTGTTATAATTCCAGGAAAATATATATCATTAAGAAATCTATATAGTTAAATTTCATCTTATGATACTAATTTTACCCCTTCATATTTTCTAACATGGTTTTAATCTTTTGATAGGAACTCTTGATTGAATATCACATTATTAAATTTCATGAACATATGATAGTCATTATCCTAGAGTAAAAATCCAAACACATCATCAATATATCAAATAAAATGTATCATTCATGATATATAGCCTCTAGATTATATCTTTACATTGTATGAACATGGAGATTGTGGGGTTCTCTGAACACATTTAATTGGGTGAAATCAACAAAGTAACATGCTCATTGTGAAGATAGATACATTCAGTATGTCTTAATGGATATGTTATTGATGAATTATTTGAGGAGGTATTTGTCCCTTCCATATTAATGTTTGTTGATATCTATAACCATTACCTAAACTGAATCTTTAAAAAAAATCCATTATAATTTTTTGTTGAGAAGTTTTATTTCATGAATTCAAAGAAATACACGTCATGTATATGGGATGATGACATGCATTTTTGACCCTCTTGATAAGACATAGAGAAAAATATATTATGTTACATAGTAAGTGTTCATTTGTGATTTTCATTATTATGAAATTAACTTCTTCTTCTTGGGTACCTTTATATATATCTAAAACCTTATATTTTACATCAGGAAAACCTTCCTAATTACATTGGGGAAGAATCCAAGAGGGTTGAACACATAGTGTTTCCATTGATCTTAGTTAAATATCATTTATATTTAATGGTTGGAATAAGTATCTTTTCAAAGACTAATAAATAATAATAATTAAATATTTTACTAATTGATAATATTATATATATATTTATATTATTTATATATTTACTCACTAGATTATTAATATTTTTTTTATTTACTTATTTAATGAATAATATTTATTCAAATATATAGCCAAGTTTCAATAAATATTCATAAGGATGAGAATACCAATTTTTTGTTTCTATGATAAATATTTATTTTTAGCACTCTAAATAAAATTTATCATTTTTGAGTGTTACAAATTAAATGTGATTAATAAAAATATCGTTTTTATTTTTATTGGAATGGATATTTTATGTGTAATTTTTTAGTAATATATTTTATAAAATAAGTAAATATGACACCATGTTATTGTCTTAAAAATACATGGATATTCCAATTGGTGAATAGATCATTTGAAATATTGTGCACAATGATTCTCCACCCATGAAAATTATCTCAAAAAAGAATTATAAAGGGTTTTCTTTGTATAATTATTGAAGTGACTCCTCTAATTTATCCCCTCCCACCACAGATATCAAAAATCAATTCTTCCATATTGAAGGAATTTTTGTATCGATAAGGAGGGAGATATAAGATGATCAATACGACCATGTTAGATACTGATGTATTAGCTGTGACACTTAATGATCAAGGAAACACATTTAAATAACTTAATGGGGCATTATACACATGAATTATAAAATTGAAATGATAAGTATACAAATGGAATTTGAATGCTCAAACTATTATTTGGGTAAACAATCTCAACAATGGTCTATTTTGTAGTATCTTATTTTAATTATAAGTTTAAAATGATAAAGGTACTATATTTGAAAAGATGTTCTCCTCAAAAACCATCTTATGTAAAATATTTTCTGTCATTAATTTTTTTCATGTACATTACAATTAATACATTAAATTAGGAAAAAACTATTTTTTTATAAGCCCAAACATACACTTATACTACATCCAAAACATATAAAAAACGTGGTTCATTCCATGTAAATTTTAATACTCATTGAATACTAAAATTGATTTATTAATCAAATATTCAATCCCATTTTTACTTTATATTTCCAAGCATGAACTTCTAAAACTGAATCCCCTTCCACCATCAAACCCATTAGAACACCATGCTTCCATAAATGCAACAACTCTCTGACTATAGAAACATGATCTAATTTATAATACCCTTTTCCACTACGGAACTCCATTTAATGAATGGTTATAAAACCTATTACATGTGTCTTAAATAAAGACACAATCTAATTTCATGTATATTCATCAATAAAGATTATATTATACTATGATTCTTTGAGATATTTTAGTGGAGCCATTCCCTACATATATGTGTGAACCAAATCCAAAATCTATTACTTTGGTGTTTCCACTATGTTAAGAAGAACACCTTACACTTCATTCCAAATATAAAATTCTCACATATTCCATATTGCTTGATTTTTATCTTTATTAATCCTTTAGTATTAATTATTTTAATACATTTCACACTAATGGGACCAACACGGTCATTCCATTACCCTATAAAATTTTACTATCTAGAATGAAATTATCCTAATAATGAACCCATGATGTTTAACATACCATCCTTCACTCTTTTACGAATCATCAAGTCTCTATGTGAAATATATTATGCATAGTCTGATAACATTTTAGACAAACCCGCATTATCCCACTACTACAAATCTGGGCTATAGCCACGGACCTATAGCCACGGTTTTATAGGTCGGTGGCTATATCTCTTCTACCACCACGATTCATATCCCTCTCCGTGGATAAATCATAACCCGTTTTTTTCTCCCAATTATCATCGGGCGCCTCCTCTCCCCTCTCGCCGCGCCCTCCTCCTCCCCGACGCCTCCTCGCCGCGCCCTCCTCCTTCCCGACGACTCCTCGTCGCGCCCTCCTTCTCCCTGATGCCTCCTTGTTGTGCCCTCCTCCCTAACGTCTCCTCACCGCGACCCTCCTTCCTGACAGGACCCTCCCCCCCGACGCCACCTCGCAGCGACCCTCCTCCTCAACTCAGCTCTTCCGACGGCTCCTCGCCGCGACCCTCCTCCTCACCGCGACCCTCCTCCCGGACGCCTCCTCGCCGACGCCTCCTCCCCGACTCCTTTCTTCCGATGCCGAGGCAATTTTTTATGTATGTAAGCATATGAATTATATAATATTCTTCCTAGTTCACGGAGTTGCATAAATTTTCTCTAACCTTGAGAGGTGATGAGCATTCTATGTATCATTGGTTTGATGTTAGACATACTTTCAAAGGTTTATCACATTTTCTTCCTAATTATGAAGGATATAAAATGTATCTTTTTATTTAAATTGAACTTGAGGTGAATAATTAAGAGATAACAGGATCATAATTATCTAGTAGAAGTAAGAATAGGAAAGGAGATTATTCTACAAGTTGTGGATGATGATCAATTGGTTAGGGAAAGACTTTATCATTCCCTTCTTCTAGAGTCAAAGGATTCATTTTTTATATGTGGAATAAATATACACACTCAGATGGTTTTCCATTTTGACCCTAGGAAGTATCACTCATGTAGATATGGGCCATCTTCTAATGATTTTTCATTATGGTTGGAGTGGCGGTTATAATTTTACTTTTACAAAGGAATTGTAAGCACAATTAGTGATTTCTAGTAGAGTGGGATATATAAATTATCTAGGAGGTCAGTATGTAGTGGATTTAAAGGAACTAAAGGGATGGTTTAATAGTTTTATATAGATCTAGGGAACCATATGTAATTTATGTAGGGTCATTGATTTAGTTTTATGAGGTTTTTTATTTTATCAAGCATTGATGGATTCATCTCATTATTTTATGTCCGTTAATATCATATATAATATATATTTTTCTATTGTGTTCCATTAATTAGTTTTATCATGTATAACGATTTAGGGATGAGGGAGGAGGTTATCATATGGGCTCTTTCTTATAATGTTGAAATTTGCAGGAAGCAGTGCAATGTAGTGATTTGCAGCAGGTGTTTTCTCATATATTCGTTGAATTATTTGTATTTCTCTCCAAGAATTTGCATTTCCAGTTTCACTTGAGTTTGTTAAACATTTTTACACTACGTCTCAACAGGATGTAGTGTAATGCAGTGATTCTCAACTATTGCAGGAGGGCAGTGGGGGGTGTCCAAGGTCTGTCCAGTGGGATTTTATTTTCCCCTTTCATAGAAATTAGTAGAAAGTGTATAAAATTACAAAAATAACTCCTCTAATTGGTAATGAAATCCATGCCACATATCCATCATACAAACTGATGACATATTTTTTTATTGAGGAGAAGATACTATAATCCCATGCACCATTTTCTAGGGTGTGTCATAGGGCACAACAATGTGAGATTTTTTACTTTTACACCACTTCACACCAAGATTTCACTTATTTGCAGTTTACTGTGCTAGTTCTATTTTATCTTGTTTCACCCCCAAATGTGTAACGTGAATACGTAGATTAGATGTGGTAAGACATGCACAATGTTGGGAGACATTGAGAGAGGCAGTAAAAGATACAATGTACTAGAAAAATTCTGGTCACAGTGTGCTAGTTCTATTTTCCTTTGCATCTCTTTTCCTTTGTCTCTAGTTTTGACCAAGGAAATTATAGGAGGAAAAGTAGCATGGCGGGGAGTTTATGATAGCCCTTATGTCACTGCATAGTTCTTTTATTGTTATTTGGTTAAGTAGAGTTTTGGTTTTTATCTCTATGGAGTTCCAGGTCAGAACATGGAAATTTTTTAGGTTTCCATACTCTTCATGGTTAAGGTGCATGGTTTGAGGAAAATAGTATGACCTCCCTTCGTGAGGACAATTTTAAGTTCATTTTGAATTGCACAGAATTTTTTAGAATGAGTTGCACATAGCCAAGTCTAAACCATGTAGCCCCTTGGTGAAACAATGTAGGATCCATGGTCCAGTGCAGGGGGGCTGGGGAGGGGGGACATGTGCAGGTGGGCTGGGGTAGTATGGGGCTGGGGGGGGGGGGGGGGCTGGTGCAGCTGGGGGCTAGGGGGTGGCAGGGGGCTGGGGGGGCTGGTGCAACTAGGGGATGGGGTTGGGGGCTCGTGCAGGTGGGCTGCGGGGGGGGGGGGTGGTGGAGGTGGGCTGGGGGTGGCTGGGGGGCTGTGGGTAGCAGGTGGCTGGGGGGCTGGTGCAGGGGGCTGGGGAGGGTGGGGGAGAATGGTGCAGCTGGGCTGGGGGTGGACTAGTGCAGCTAGGGGCTGGGGGCTGGGGTTGGGGGCTGGTGCAGGTGGGTAGCAAGGGGTGGCTAGTGCAGGTGGGCTGGGGGTGGGGAGGGTGGGGGACTGGCACAACAAGAGAGAGAAAAAATCTGAATGTGAGGAATTTCTGTGACAGTCAATGATTTGCACAGGCACATTCAGGTTCACAAGCCCAAGCTTCATGGAATTTCTGAACCTAAAGATTATTTTTCATTAGGCTTTGCTGGAATTAATAAATTTGGTTTTAATTTGGTCGCTTCTAGTGGTTACACTAGTTAGGGGGATCTTTTATGGGTTTTTTTCTCATTATTAATTCAGAAATGTTGAATTTATTGCCATTGATGAGCCGATTATCTCCTGAATGTATGTGATTAAATTTCCAGCATTTCTCTTCCTAAATTTGATTCATATCACCATCCAATTATGGTTAGTTTCAAGAGTAAAGAGCAACAAATGCCTCTTCCTTTTTGATTCAATAATGCTTGGTCTTTTCAGACTGAATGTGACAATATTATTAAAAGTTTCTGGTTCAGCATGAATTGTAGCTGGGGTGAATCGGCCTTCTCTTACAAGTTGAGGTTACTAAAGTCCCAACTGAGAATTTGGAGCAAGGCCAATTAGAGTGGGTTGAAAAAAGAGATCCTCACTCTCGAGTCGACTCTGCAACATATTCAAGATGAATCTACTAATTCTGATTTTAGTCAGGACATTTCAATAGAATTGGGTGTTATATCCAGGCAGAACTCTCTTATTACAAAGAGGGAAGGTGTTCAAAAGGAAACTTTCAGAATCAAATGGATACAGGATGGGGACAGGAACACAAAATTCTTCAACTCTCTTCATTGAATTTGAAAGGGCCAACTGGCCTTTATCTTTTCTTAGAACTGGATAATGCATCTTGCATAACAAGGAAACAATCGCTGAACATGTTGTTGACTATTTCACTACGATTTTCAATGGACCTGGAATGGAGGGGACCTTAATGAATGGTATTGTTCCTTCGATGGTTTCTGATGAGGATAATCATTTTCTCACAAGCACCCCCCCATGAATTTGAGATTAAGGATCCGGTCTTCAGTTTGAATGCTGGTAGTGCCCCTAGTCTGGATGAATTTGGCCATTATTTTTATTTAAAGTATTGGGAGGATATTAAAGTAGATGTTTGTAAGCTGGTCACTTCTTTCTTCACCTCAGGGGTGCATCCCCATGGTTTCAATGCCCAATTTATCACTTTGATTCCTAAAGTTGAGAATGCTTGTGAAATTCACCTCTTCAGGTGAAATAACTAGATTGAGTCAAGTGATATTTTTGAGATATTCGATCCAATGAGTAATAATCCTCTATGGGAAATTCTATGTTCTTGATTACAAAGTCTTGGAAGCAATTTTTGAGTTAGACTCAATCCATAAGCAGCTCTGTCGTGCTGAGGTGAAAAATTAGTTCTTGATTATTGAACAACCTTGAATTCGTTGTAGTACACACAATAAAAAAATGATTCCACTATTTCTAGAAGAAGATTCTATACCTGCTCGCTGCATCTAGCCTTGGAGACCTGCTCAAGAAACTTGGGTACCTATAGGTGAGTGTTAAATGACATCCCAAATAAAAATCCAGCATATTCTTATAGTTTCTGGTCAAAGTTATATCTCAAAAATAAGTATTGATCATTTTCTCTATCCTGGAAGTAAATAGATCAACCAGAAACAATATGAGACCTTGATTTTTTAAGCTAATCATGAGTTGAAATTTGATTTTTTCATATTTTATAGAGAATAAAAAATATGGATAAATGTATGAATGGTGATCTAAAGTCTATAAGCTATTTTGGTGGTCTATTTGGGCTGTTTCATTCCATCCTGTAGTGAACTCTAGTATTAAACTGTCCAATCTGGTTTTTCTTCCATATGATGATGTCATAGTCCATGAAAGCATAACTCTAAATATTCAGATTATCCTGTGTACTCAGCAGACCATCATGACTTTGATATTGTGAAATAAATTCATCAATGATCATATGAGATAAATCTAGTGGTATGTTAACAATGTCCTGCAGGGGGGGTGCTGTCCAGGTAGGGGGGAGGGGTGTCCAGTAGGGGGAGGGGTGTCCAGCAGGGGGGGGGGTACTGTCTAGGGAGGGCGGAGGGCTGTCCAGGCAGGGGGGAGGGGTGTCCAGTAGGGGGGGTGCTGTCCAGGCAGGGGTGGGGGGGGGGGGGGGGGCTGTCCTGGGTGGGGGGAGGGGTGTCCAGGCAGGGGGAGGTGTCCAGGGGGAGTCCAGTGTTCAGGGGGGTGTCCAGTGTCCAGGGGGAAGGGGGGGCTGCAGGGGGGGGCTGTCTAGGGGGGCTTTATAGGGGGTGGGGGCTGCAGGGGGGGGGGGTGTCCAAAGTTATTTCCACTTTTTAGGTGATTTAGAGGATGAGGTTCAGGATTAAATGTATCCATGTATGAGAAGAGTAAGATAAGGACGGTCAACTAGAAAGATAAAAGGGATTACTCATATTTTTCTCTACCAATGGGGACTAGGTCTATGAATATGTCAAAGGACAAATAGAAGGAATGTAACCCACCTCTCCAAGGTGGTCTTTTAGTAATGGGGACTAAGTGTTTATGCCTTTTTTTCTGTCCCTTTCTTCAATCATTCATGTATTATTCTAATATTTAGTTATGAATTGTCTAGTTATTAAGTAGTTTATGGTATTGTAGAAGTTAAGGGCTACACTCTTCATCGGTTTTAGGAATGATCCTGATTGAGGATGGTACCTATTATTTTTTCATGCTGAAAATCCTGCTTGGGAAGCTCTCTCAAAGTCGCTATAGTCAGGTATGTCCTGTAATTGAAGGTTGTTCAATCTAGTAGCTTCAAGAATCCATTTTTCTTCATTTTTTAAGATGATTTAATCTTTGGAAAATTTTTATAATTACCTAAATCGTGTAAAATGTGTCCTTTTTTCTGTCTACAGTTGACACACTGATCACATATATATAAGAAGTTGTTATATCTCATTTCTTTTCCCACTATTTTCTTATAGGTGGTTTCTTATGATAAGACCGTTCTATCCACCACCATCAAAGACAATGAGTTCAAGATTTGGGTAAGGTTTATTCCATTTTTATTAGTTCAGCCACCTATGTTCAATATATGAGTAGTCATTCAATTTGACATTACCATTTATCTTCTTATAGGGTGCTTCTTCTAAAACAAAGATCCCAAACAACTGACTCAGGTACTATATCAATGTCATCATTGTACCTAACGGTATGTAATAACTTATTCCATCATGTTTTTTGTTTTATGTACTCAAAATTCATTATTCAAATTACAAAATTGTAAATGTGCTTTTCAAAATATTCTCTTAATGAAAAATATAATTTAATCTTATGCAATTTAATTTCTCCATGCATCCAAATCTAACATATCATTCTTTATACATTGAACATCAAGTATTCTCTATACTTTCAAGGGAGTTATATGATTATTAGCTGCTTTATTGTATTTATTACTCAGCTCGATTGTATTATTATCACATGATCATCAGTAGTTGCATTTGTTTTGGTGCTCAAACTCTTGTGTATGTAGATTCATATCACAGTCTTTCAACTTTTCTACTACCGGGTATGTTATACCTGAATCGTTTGATAATAGGGTGTCTACTTAGCGTACCATTTTATTGGACCATCCGATGATCCTCCATTGCATATTGTATTCTCACAGCGCATATTCTTTCCTCTGATTGTAGTGTACTCCATCCGATGATCAATCCGATATTCTCACTCTGCCCATTCGTTTCATTGCACGACCCCTTCATTTGGTTGTTTTACATTAAAATTCTCATACTGTGTCTGGTTATCTTGATCCATTTCATCTATGATTATAACCTTCTGATGGTTACTGCATGCAGAAGTATTTCTAGATCACCTCTATCCGAGCAATGGAGTCTTGGTTTATCCGAGCATCTCGGTCGGTGTATTTATGTCTGAACATCCCCCCTGCCCGCAACACCCACCCATTCGCCTTCGAATCAGCCCGCACCATCCCCCCAACACCTGCAACCATCCCCTTTCATGCAGCATTCCAGCCTCCTGCCGCTCCCTTCGCTCCTGGTCTGAAGATGTTGCCTCGCGGATGTCGCTGGATTGGGCCAACACGCTGCGGTCATGCCGCGGTCACTCCGCGGTCACGCTGTGGTCACGCCGCGGTCACGCCGTGGTCACGCCATGATTTGGCCCTGCTCCAGCCACATCCATCCCACACCAGGCCCCTTCCACCTTCATTTCATCTCGCTGCCACCAGCATTCCAGCCCGCAACAGCCCCCCCCCCCCCACCCACTACCTTCGAATCAGCCCACACCATCCCCCCAACACCTGCAACCAGCCCCCTTCCACCCGCATTCCATCCTCCTCCCGCTCCCTTCACTCCTGGCAGGAAGATGCTGCCCCGCAGATGTCGCTGGATCGGGCCAACACGCTGCGATCACGCTGCGGTCACACCACGGTCACGCCACGGTCACTCCGTAGTCACGCCGCAGTCACGCCGCGGTCACGCCGCAATCACGCCGCAGTCACGCCATAGTCACGCCGTGATTTTTCCCTGCTCCAGCCACATCCAGCCCACACCAGCCCCCTTCCACCTTTATTTTAGCCTGCTGCTATCGGCATTCCAGCCCACAACAGCCCCCCCTACCACCTTCGAATCTGCCCAAACCATCCCCCCAACACCTGCAACTAGCCCCCTTCCACCTGCATTCCAGCCTCTTCCCGCTCCCTTCGCTCCTGGCCAGAAGATGCTGCCTCGCGGATGTCGCTGGATCGGCCCAACACGCTGCGGTCACACCGCGGTCAGGCCGCAATCATGCCGCCGTCACGCCGCTGTCACACCGCGGTCATGCTGCGGTCACGCCGCGGTCACGTCGCGGTCACGCCATAGTCATGCCGTGATTTGGCCCTGCTCCAGCCACATCCAGCCCACACCAGCCCCCTTCCACCTTCATTTCAGCCCACTGCCTTCGGCATTCCAGCCCGCAACATCCCCCCTGCCACCTTCAAATCTGTCCGCACCATCCCCCCAACACCTACAACCAGCCCCCTTCCACCAGCATTCCAGCCTCCTCCCGCTTCCTTCGCTCCTAGCCAGAAGATGCTGCCCCACGGATGTCACTGGATCGGGTCAACACGCCGCGGTCACGCTGTGGTCACACCGCGGTCACGCCATGGTATTAATATTTTTCCCATTCAAAGCATCTTTCAACGAAGTATTAATAGAGGATGGCTTGCAAAATTTCTGTACAATTCTCTATCATCCTGCAATACTCATTGTACTTTGGTATGTTTTCTAATAAAAAACATAGCTCAATAAGATGATTATTTATATCAACAGAAACACATTCCAAGGGGTGTAGAAAGGGCCAGGGGGAGGGGTGTCCAGCAGGGGGGGTGTCCAGCAGGGGGGGAGGGGTGTCAAGGGGGTGTAGGTGGTGTCCAGTGGGGCTGTCCAGTTGGGGCATGGGGGATGTCCAGTGGGGTGTAGGGGGAAGGTTGCAGGGGGTAGGGGTGTCTAGCAGGGGGAGGGGTGTCCAGTAGGGGGAGGGGCTATCCAAGCAGGGGGGAGGGGTGTCCGGCAGGGGGGGAGGGCTGTCTAGGGGGTGCAGAGGGTGTCTAGTGGGGCTGTCCAGTGGGGCTGTCCAGTTGGGGCATGGGGGCTGTCCAGTGGGGTGCAGGGGGGAGCATGGGGGACTAAGGGGGGAATGGGGGGTGCAGGGGGTGTTCAAGGGGGCTGCCCAGGGGGTTGCAAGGGGGTGCAAGAGGGCTGTCCAGGAACCTAAGCCCATGAAGGTTATGAATGTCTCTATAGAGAAAATGCAGTGCTGTCCAGATCTGGAAAATATCATAAAACATCCCACAGGTACTTCACAGGCACCAGGTATAACTATTTCACCACCTATAGATAGTGAACACAGTGCTATAAAATCTGGTAACTCTATTTCAAATCATAATTCCAATGTTTTGTTTAATGCAGTACTACATGAAATCTGATGATTTATGTTGATGACATGATTACAATTTGTAAGAACATGAGCCTCATAATTATTGTAAAATCAAAAAATAATGGTATGTTTGAAGTGAAAACTTAGGAATAGCTAATAAAACCATAGGCATTGAAATTGTTAGAGATAGACCAAATAAATTTTCTTACTTATCTCAAAATGGTTAAATATTAAATATTAAATATTAAAAATAGACACATGTTTGAATCTCTCAAAATATCCAATGTACTCCTAGTAAAACACTTTAAATTTTCATCAACACAAAAACCCATTGCTGGTGATGATATTCAATTTTGGTGTAAAATCCAATATGATAATATTTTTGGTAGCATTATGTACTCTGATTTCCATGGGACCTGATATTGCCTATGAAATCTACAATCATAGCAGATTTATGCCCACACCTGGTGCAGGTGGGCTGCGGGGGGGGGGGGGGGGGGTGGAGGTGGGCTGGGGGGTGGAGGGGGGCTGGGGGTAGCAGGTGGCTGGGGGGTGGCTGGTGCAGGGGGCTGGAGCAGGTGGGCTGTGAGGGGTGGGGTGCTGGTGCAGGTGGGCTGGGGTAGCAGGGGGCTGCGGGGGGGGGGGGGGGGGGGTGGAGGTGGGGTGGGGTGGCAGGGGGGCTGGGGTAGCAGGGGGGCCGTGGAGGGGGGCTGGGGTAGCAGGGGGGGCCGAGGGGGGGGGGGGGTGGTGCAAGAGTGATGAGGGGGAGCTAATACTAAATTTCTTTATATTGTAGAGTATGCACTAAAAGAATCTATACCATGTCCAACTACTATAAAGGTATGGTGTTTATTTTTTATCTCTATGTTGTTAGAGTTAATTGGTATTGAAGTTACCCATTCTTTTATATCATCAATTTATTTGAAATGTAGTTCTTAAATCCAAATACTATATAATTCTTGTTGAATCCATACATGCCTTTAGTAAAGAGGTCCATGTAATGTTTTAAATTTCATGTGTGTTATGTGATGGTTTCCAACATTGAAGTGGTGTGGGATCTCTTACTGCATGATCTTTAGGTATTTGACATTATTATTTTAATAGATATAATGATCGATGTTATGTACTAGATTGAATTTTCTCAATTTTGAGTTCAGTTTAAATCTCTTTTTGGGGTCCCTCTTGTCTTTTAGATTAAGTGGGATTCTAGATTTGGGATAGTAGGGGGGGTGTCCAGACAGGGGAGGGGTGTCCAGATAGGGGGGAGGTGTGTCTAGACAGGGGGGATGTCACTGGACCGGGCCAACACGTTGTGGTCACGCTGCGGTCACGCCGCGGTCATGCCGCGGTCACGCCGCGGTCACGCCATGATTTGGCCCTACTCCAGGACGACACTCTGTGGTGGTTACTCCTCCTTAGAGAAACATTTAATGGTTAGCTATATAATTTTTCATATTTCCTCATTCCAAAACAATATCTTCTCTCAGCGCTACCTCTCACCCATCATTCCACAAAACATGCATAGAAGGTGGTACAAAGGCTCAATTCGACTGAAAACATTGGTTTGGAATTGTCTGGCATATTTTATTGTATATGTATCACATAATATTTGTTCGGTAATTATTCTTTTTCCCCATCCTCTTCACATGTTTTCCAAACCAGATCAACCTTATCCTCTGCACATGTCGTCTGAACCGGATCAGCCTGTTGTGATGGAAATTCAATGTCTGCTTTTGGCTGTTTTAGATGAAATTCCTTCCATAATTACCTCATCTCATGTAGCACTCATTGGAGGAGGATGATCACTGCCAAGTTGGGTTTTAAAGGCTTAAAACAATCTGTTTGATGCAATTCCAAAGAGGCTGTTCTATTCTGAGGGCCTATTTCATGCTGGAGTTCCCACATTTCCCCCACAAGCTGGCAAAGGGAGGTCTGTTTGGGCCTATGAAAACATGGCTTGTTTGTTATGGACAATGATGCAACTAGAGACCTTGTTTTCTTGAAGAGTTTCCATGAAGGGTCTTCACTGTAGAGGAGACTAGCTCTGGTCTGTATTTGGTAGTTGCTTCCATGATGGTTCCCACAACTGTTTGACTGAATTTCACACCAAACCAAGCCCTACTAGTGACTCTTTTTCGATGCACTACAAAAATCCCATGTCCAACCCACCAAAATCAAACCAGCTATTCCAGGGCCATTTCCACTGTCACTAAAAAAATCCAAACTCAAGCCCTACTACAATTCCAAGCTCCCACTTCAATTTAGCCACTATGAACTCTTTTCCAGTCCCCCACCATTTTTCAATCCACCTAGGCGACCCATCCACAACTTGACCACCAATCAGCCCTACCCACCTTTCAACTTCTAAGCCACCAACCCCACATTTTCCACCAGGCATACCACTTTAAAACCATACCAAACCTCACCCAATTCTAACCAATTAAACCAGACCCCTTAACATTTGAATCCCTCATCTAAATTCCTATTCCAAATCACTTATTTTAGACCCAATCAGCCCTGTCACTTCAGAAAAACAAGAGCAGCCTACTTAAAATCCAGTCCAACTTAGTTTCCTTCATGCTTTCCCGCAAGTATATTGGGAAAATTTTACTCATTTTTCTTTATTTACCTCTTCTTACTTACTGCTGATTTCAGCAGCCGGATTCGGTCTTTTAGCAATAGCCCATGACATCCATCCGTTGTCTAGGGGGTCCAGTGGGGGGGGGGGGGGGTCTGTCCTGGGGTGTCCAGGGTCTGGGGGGGCTGTCCTGGGGGGTCTGTCCATGGGGTGTCTAGGGGGTCCATTGGGGGGGTGGATATAGGGCTGGGTGTAGGGGGTGGGGGCTGGATGTAGGGCTGGGTGTAGGGGGAGGGGCTGTGCAGGCAGGGGGAGGGGCTGTCCAGTAGGGGGGAGGGTTGTCCAGCAGGGGGAGGGGTGTCCAGTAGGGGAGAGGGGTGTCCGGCAGGGGGGAGGGGTGTCCGGTAGGGGGGGCTGGGCTATCCAGCAGGGCGGTGGGGCTATCCAGTAGGGGGGAGGGCTATCCAGCAGGGGGGAGGGTTGTCCAGCAGGGGGGGTGTCTAGCAGGGGGAGGGGTGTCCAGCAGGGGGGAGGGGTGTCCAGACAGGGGGCGGGGCTGTCCAGCAGGGGGGCGGGCTGTCTAGTAGGGGGCGGGCTGTCAGGCAGGGGGGAAGGGGTTGTTCAGCAGGGGGAGGGCTGGATATAGGGCTGGGTGCAGGGGGAGGGGCTGTGCAGGCAGGGGGAGGGGATGTCCAGCAGGGGGAGGGCTGTCCAGTAGGGGGGAGGGGTGTCCAGCAGGGGGGAGGGGTGTCCGGCAGGGGGGAGGGGTGTCCGGTAGGGGGGCGGGCTGTCCAGCAGGGGGTGGGGCTGTCCAGTAGGGGGGAGGGGTGTCCAGTAGGGGGGAGGGGTGTCCAGCAGGGGGAGGGGTGTCCAGTAGGGGGAGGGGTGTCCAGGCAGGGGGCGAGGCTGTCCAGTAGGGGGGCGGGCTGTCCGGTAGGGGGGCGGGCTGCCAGGCAGGGGGGGTGAGCTATCCGGCAGGGGGGAGGGGTGTCCGGCAGGGGGGCGGGGCTGTTCAGAAATCTGTTTTGTTGTCTTTGATTTTGACACCACATGCACACTAGAAGAAGCAGTCTGATCAGGAGAAGGCTCCCCTAGAAGTATACATACTTCTTAAAAACCAGGTGTAGTAGCTTTTGCATCAATAGAATGGTCAACAGAAGCAGTAATCCCACACAACACTTTCCCAGATTCAAAAAAATGAGAAACAAATGCAGGATGGTTTTGTTTATTAAAAAATATCCGCCTCCTTCACTATGTCTTGTCCATCTTCCTTCATATTTATGTTTACCTATGCACTAGAGGCATCACTAGAGGCAGCAGAAAGTAAATCTTCTGCCATGAGACTTTCATTGGACACACCAGCCAAGGAGGAAACCTCCTTACTGGTGTCAATCTGAGAAGAATCAGATTGACACAGTGAAGGGGGTCTGGGTTCCTTGCTTTGAGAAACCACTTGAGCATAGGAATGGACAGTAGTAGTAACAGGGAGAACAGGTGCAGTATCCACAACTTCTCCCACAATGTCAGCCCATGTTTTATGGATGGGCGTACAGACCTTCTCATTATCATTCTTGGAGTCATAAACAACCATCCCTTGATTAACAGGCTCAGCAAACTGCCTATTAACAGGGTTGTCAGAACCAGAGGTGCAAGCTTTATTGCTTTGTATTGTTTTCATCTCCAAATCAAGGTTGGAACATGATTTATGATCATGTCCTCGTTGAGAACAAAGGGTGAAAATAAAAGATCTTCTGTAGTTTTTAACCTCATGATCAATGACCTTACAATCTGGGAAAAAATTTGGTATGTTCTCAAATTCCACTAAGTTCCAGCTCCTCTTCATCAGTAGATAAACAAACTTTTTCTACTAATGTGGAGAAAAGGTCTATTTCAATTAGAGATCTAGAATAATGGTGAAATTGAGCTATTTCAGTTTCTCGATCCATCTTAACTGGAACTCCAACAGCTAATGCAATGTCATATAGAATTCTAGGATGCCATAAAACCTAGTTTAAGCCATAGATTTTAACCCATACCTGAACTGAGGTCTTACCAATTTCATATGGGGTGAATTTCCGATCCCAGTCATGTATATGTACTGCACCTGGCTTGAGTGAGAGGGAGCCAAATCCCCAGTCATGTATATGTACTGCAGGGGGTGCAGGTGCAGGGGGTGCTGGGGGGAGGGGGGCAGGGGGATGGGTGGAGGGGGGAGGGGGCAAGGTCAGGGGGGTGGGGGTGTTGGGGGTGCAGGGGGGAAGGGGGGAAGGGGGAGGGGGGCATGGGTGCAGGGGGGCAGGGGTGCAGGGGGCAGGGGGCAGGGGCAGGGGGGAGGGTGGAGGGGGGAAGTGGGGGTGTAGGTGCAGGGGGTGCTGGGGGGGAGGGGGGGATGTCCAGAAGGGGGGAGGGGTGGGGGGAGGGGTGTCCGGTAGGGGGGGGGGCTGTCCGGCAGGGGGGGAGGGATGTCCAGCAGGGGGGAGGGTTGTCCCGTAGGGGGAATGTCTAGCAGGGGGGAGGGCTGTCCAGCAGGGGGAGGGGTGTCCAGCAGGGGGGAGGGGTGTCCAACAGGGGGTAGGGGGTAGTCTGAAGTTGGGGGGGCATGCTGGTGTGCAAGGGTTCATGGGGGAGTGAAGTTGGGTGGGGGTGTCTAGGGTCTGGGGGGTCTGTCCTGGGTGGGGGGGATGGCAGTTGGGGGGTGTCCAGGGTTTGGGGGGGTCTGTCCTGGGGGGTTTGGGGGGGGGGGGGGGGCAGGACTGGCAGGGGAGAGGGGGGAACTAGCAGGGGGAGGGGGGGAAGTAGCAGGGGGTAGGGAACTGGGCAGGGGCAGGGGGTGTTGTGGTTCAGTGTAGGGCTGAACAACAGCATTCACCGAGCCAGGTACCAAGTAGTGAACAATAGCTTTGTAGAATTGCCATGCAACTGCTAACCAAGGAAAAGAACCAGTCTGTAAACTTCTAAGGCACACTTCTGGAATGTTTACTGCAAATAAAAAAGGTTTTCCTCATCCGTCTCCATACTCAGCCTCTGAATCATCTCCTTTCCTTTGAACTCTAGCACCACAAATTTCTGAATCTTCAACACATGGTCTAGGCTCCAGTGATGACTTATTACTAGGCTCCAACCCCATCGAGAGAGTTCGTACGGCTTGGCCATCGAGAGAAGAAGTTAAGACAAACATCCCCAATCTGCGACAATCAATTGTACCTGGAAGCATGTTCTGAATTGTCACTTCATCATCAAGTGGAATCAATTTCAGCCCAGGGACATATTGTTCCTTCACGTCAACCCTTCGCTGAAATTTATTTTTCAGACCATGCAAAACTGGAATCATTCAGCTCTTTGCCTTACTGTTGTCCTGTGGGGGTGCAAGGGATCTGTCCGGGGGGTGCAGTCTAGTGAGGTGTAGGGGGTGTTCAAGGGGCATGTCCAGGGGTGTGCAAGGGGGCTGTCCAGGGGGGGGGGGCATGGGTGTGTAAGAGGGTTGTCCAGGCGGTGCGGGGGGGGGGGAGGGTTGTCCAGCTGGGGGGGAGGGTTGTACAGCAGGGGGGAGGGCTGTCCAGCAGGGGGGCGGGGGTTCTGCAAGGCAGTTGGGAGGAGGGCGGGGGGTTGCAGGGCATAAGGGAGGGGTGCAGGAGGTGTCCAGGGGGGTGTCCAGGGGGTGTCCAGGAGGTGTACAGGGGGGGTGTCGCGAGGGTTGGGGGGGTATTTTTTTATGGATTTGGAGACCCTATAGCCACGGTTTTAAACCGTGTCTATTGGTTTATTGCCATGGTTTTTAATCGTGGCAATAAAGCCTGTCCGGCCTTTATTATAGCCAAGGTTCAAACCGTGGCATTAGGTATACAGCCGCGGTTTGGAACCGTGGCTATAGGGCTGGGCCTATAGCCACGCCAAACATAGCCATGGTTTCTCAAACCGTGGCTATTACCTATAGCCATGGTTTAAGGGCCTATATCCACAGTTTAGAATTGTGGCTATAGCCCGAATTTCCAGTAGTGTCCAGTTTTCTTATAAAATTTATGTTTTTCCATTGATAAGGAATATATGAAACATCCATGAACTCTAGTATTAATGTATTCATTTCTTTCATCAAATTTTCCAATTACCCCACTGTATCATGTTTATTTTCATCTAAGAGATGATCCTTGAAAAAAATTAGAGATCAATAATTCTTCATACATCTGCTCTCGATTAAATCATATAATGAATATTTGGTTTTAATCACAAATTTCCCCAATGTTATAATGGTGTATAAAAGTAAACCACTACTCTCTTAGAATGTTAAATTCATAAATCAAGTTCCTGTAGAATAAAATATGTCTTTATCCATCCATTAAAATTGATATTTCATATGGAATGCATTCCTCCCATAATTCATACATTGGGGAACAAGATGCATAGAGATTCTCCATTTTTGACTCATACGTAATTTAACCTTATTAGTGAATCTTTTTTCTAGTGCTACTTATTATACCATCAGTAATATAAATTATTCCATGATATAAATAAGTCTAAATTTGATGAATCTTCTCATTCATGATCAGGTCAGATATATATATATATATATGTGAACATTGAGAAAACCATTCCATTGGAATTACTCATATTGGTCGTTATTTCATCCCATTGAATGAGGATTAAGGATATTTATAATAGTTCCAATTCTAGAGATAAAAATACCTAACTAAATCTAACTAACCACTCATTATGTTGGAGTCATTTAAGTGATCATTATTACACTACCTTTAAAACATTCTCCAATAAAATGTCATCCTCAATGATAAATCCATGTTCATTGATATGAGATTCTTATACATGTTAGTTATGGTATTCATCAATTATGATTCTATTTTCACTACTTAAATTTTTTACACCACACATAAAGAAATAATCATTTATATCAACCCATGTGATTTGTTATTAACACTTTCCCATTATCCATTAATCATCACATCAGGCTAGAATCTTGTGAATTTAATATCTATATCCTTAGGTATAATAAAATCCTCCATTCTCATCTCCCAAAACCTAAATTCATTTACAAAAAACTTTTAAACCTAGTTATTACCCTCATCATTATAAAATCCTCTAGAACAATTGAAATACCAATACTACTTGACAAGATATGATGAAGGATCAAGAACATCTTACATATATTCACATATAAGAAAAAAAGTAGAAAAATGGTGTAATAATGAGATATAAAACACCTTAAATAGGGCCTAATTATTTACAATAAATCTAACTAATACCATTATTACTAATATTTGGGTTCATGGATAGCTTATGATTAATTAATCAAAATGATATATCATAAAAAACAATATGGAAGAAAAACTCTTATATAAACCCCACATATGGCTTCTAGAACATGGATGAAAATTCCCCCAAGTTAGCACACTACAACACACAGCCTCTAAAAAATGTTTAAGAAAACTATAGAAAAAAAATCATGAAAATAAGTCACATGAAAATTTTGAATTTATGTGGATCAGGGTTATGAACTTATCTATGAGACAATGATTCTTTACTTCTATTATGGAGGTAAAACATATTAGAATAATTTGTGCACTAATCAACATGATTTTTTTTCTTCATAAATATATAAAAAAAACTTAAAACATTTATTATCTCCTCTATAAGCTCTTCCCAGGTCACATTCCATCTTAGTCATGGTTTATGGAGTACATCCATGTAGCAGAATTCTTCCACCAACTCCAATGGCTCTAATGGTACATTATTTCCCATTCCATTGATTTTTTAGAGATGATAATACATTCATGTCATTAAATGGGGAGAATTTTCTTGTTTATTTATACTACATTATATGACTATCTTCCATCTATTCCATCCTGTGGTCTTGGACTCTATTAGTTACTATTGTTCTGCCTATCTAGATCATATAATTATGTCTATCTGATTATATTATTTTGATATTCCTTACTTAATCCTTCCAGAAAAAGAAGCTCAAAATCCCAAAATTATTTTGATATATATTGGGTTTCACTATTCATTAATAAAAAACATCATGAAATAGATTCTATGATAAGAAGAGTACAACATGATGAAATAGGTGGGCATGATATATTGGTGACACATAGTCACCACTTGGTGGGAGACCTAAAAAGAGGAATGGGTATGATAAGTAATACCACCTACCTAATTTCCTAATGGGATTATAATGTTGAATATTAGTTTCTTTCCAAAGTTATTATTATATAGTGGTCCAAGAAGATGATGCATTACACTAGGATGGCGCTGAAATGGGGTGACACATTCCTATCACTGGGTGAGTATGTTGAATGAGATATTGGTGTGTTAACCCCCATTATATGTCCCTCTTCCATCATCCATCTCCAATCTGGGATAGTGGGGTGACCTAAATGGACTATCAAACTCAACATTAATTCAAAAATTATTATTGGGGTGACACAACATCCATAATGGTAACAAAGTGAATTGACTAGTAATAGGGGTTGAAATAGTTATGAATCATGACATATTATAAAAATGGATTCACTTTCAGGCCTTTCTGTCATACCCTTATAGGTCCTTGGTTCATTATTAGCTCAGTCTTGATGTCATAAAGAATTTAAACCTTTAGTTATTTCAAATATATAATATAATAGGTTCATTGGGTGTATGACCTTACATGTGAGGAGGGATGAGGGTATCCACTCTTGTTTTCCAAGGTGCGTGTGTTATTTTTGGTCCTTTTAACACCCTATTATAATAAATATAATAAAAATATACTCACATTTTACATAATCATTAATTGAGTTTTTATTTTTGAGATTATCAGTGCAATTTTTATTGATGATAAGGTGAATTTTATCGATTCTACAATATGATATGATAAGGATTACTACATGAGGCTAAATTGATGTTATGAATGTTTAACTATAACATTTATATGATTTTTAAGAAAAATTTGGGCATTTTCAGTGCTTCTTTTAGTTCTACAAATGGTCGAACCTCATCATTTATAAAATTAGTGAAGATGAATATTAATTTATGAGTGAATAATATTTTATCATTGATAATAAACTCTTAAAATAAATATTGTCCGTATTAAAAAATATGTACCCATAAAATAAAAATAACCTAAATTTCCCCACACCCATTTACCATACATATTATGCTATAGCCTCCCACCACACGAATTTGTGGATTATTCCACCTATGAAAATTTGTGTTTCTGATTTGAACCACCTGGTTTAATAGTATCCTTGAAAATAATGATTTTTGGGGTTTTTTACATTTTTCTTCATGGATATATCAATATTTTCTTTTATTTCATCCTTATCAAATATTTTTTCTCTTCCCTAACTTGATATATTTGTTTTTTGTGTCTCTATATATATTAATGTGTATATAAATTGTTTACCATAATAATTTATATATATTTGTACACACTTACATATGAATATTATATTCTCTATTTAATCTATTATTATGTGTCTATGAGTTTCTTTTTTATTATAATTCTTTTCCAAAATAATGGTATATATTTTTTTCAGGTCTTGCATGTAAGCCTTAATTTGATGGAATATTATATATTTATTATTCTTTATGTGTTTTTATTTTAATTTTAAAATAATAATAATCTATGAAATAAAAAATGTTATTGATAACAATGGATGTGGATAAATTTTATATTTCTATATTTTTGTACAATTAAAAACTTATTTATAAATTTTAAAATGAAATCACATCATAATAAATTTTTACAGTCAATAATATTTTAAAAGAATGGTGCTGGTTTATAATTTTATAATATATTATATTTTTGGGTCCAAGACCATATTCTAATAAAATAAAAAACGAGGCAATAGTGAATCTTACTAGGTTGAGGAAAAATTTCTAGAATGTAAACCCATGTTGTGAAAAAAACATTATGGAAATACACACACAATTTTCCAGGCAACAATAGAAAACTAGCAGATCAATAGAGAAAAGGACTATTGCAATACAATGACTAAAATAAATTCCAAAGGTTTATTTTTTTGGAAGAAAAATATCATTAGAAGGATAAAGGTTGGACAAAAATATTATTAAGAATATATAATGAAAATGAAATAGAAAATTTAAAATAAAATTAAAAAACCAACACCATATATTTTTACATAGAAAAACCCTTCAATGGGGAGGATTAAATTACAAGGGTAAAATCAATAAAATATGAAAATAATCATAGGGTAGAATATTCATGTATTTTATTGGACATGAATATTAATCATAGAATAGAAAAAACTATGTAAAACTAACACCATGATATTCCATTAACCCTTTTTCAAAACAACTTGTGAAAAAATACCACCCCTTGAAGATAAAATCTAATCAAGAAGCATTGTTCTAAAACAACTTAAAACAAACCAAGACTTTCATACATAACCTTAAATTTGTCTATATCCCATGAAACATCCATTATGTACACCAAAATCTTTAACTACACCACTATATTCCACACTCCTATGCCAATTTAAATATGTTTATGAATTCTAATAACCTAAAATGGAACTATAAAAATATATCTATGTATTATATCATATTAAAATAAATTATAGTTCCAAGTATTTCTATGAATTAGATATTACATATTAAACATCCTACCACTCTATATTTCACAAGTGATAAGTTGAAGAAAAAACTCTTATATCATTCAAATACATATTAAATATATGAATCACTAAAATTCATGCATTCAATCGCATCCCTGCATTGAAAACATATCTATAATTAAAATCCAAATTGGATGAACCCTATCTATCTCCCCATTTATACTAAAAATTATGGATTCTTCATCCAAGAAACATAATAATCATTAAAATCTGTTAGCATCACACAATCCAATTCCCTTTTTGGAAAATACATCATCAACCTTTTGTAACTCTATAAAAAACGAAAGTGTTCCACTTGAAAATATATGTCCAAACACCATAGTATTTATCATACATACATCTTTTTTATCATGTTGAATATTTATATATCCAAAAATATCATGAACCCCCATAATAGATATCACTTCATGACTAGTATTACTAATGAAACTATATTCTCCAATTTCTTCACATCTTATGAGTAGTATAAAAAAATCAATTCATTATGTTGATTTTCTATTTTAATCATATACTCACTACTGAAACTCTTTAATGAACATGAATTATCTATAAAATATAATATTCTTGAACAATACTACTTCTGAAACAAACCCTTCTTCTTCATATTTAATGATATTTTACCCGTATATGATTATCATATATTTCACAAATATGAGAAATAAATTTTCGGAACAACATTCAACGCTTCATTAAAAACATTACCATAGTATTGTAAATCATGTAACCCCATTTTAATTAAAATAATACATCAATCCTATTAAAAAATTCATATTCCATTTTTTAAATGAACTATCGAATTGGAAATTATCAATAGCACAAATAGATAAGAAATTATATCATTTACCTAACATGTCTTGGAAAACCGTCAAAGTTGGAATACAACATCCATTCATAGTGATGCAAATAACACTTACTCTGATAACACCAAAAGAATCTATATTTCCCATAAACAATCTAATAATTTAATATTATATTTGTATAGAAAATAATTCTATATTCAATATTATATGTTTTGAAGCTACTAAATCAATCACCCATTAAGACAGAACTTGAAACAATCAACGGAAAATGAATTTAAATAACCACGATACTTCATAAGAATTATTTTATTGTCCTCATTATCATTATCATTATTCATATTTTTCCCCTTAGGACAATTTACCAAATATTTTTAGTTTATTAGAACATGACATTCCTTATTTCAATAAAATAAGATATAATTTCTTATTTCCCTTGATCAGCCTCTCTGATTTCCACATTAAATACCATAGAAAGGGTGCCATTATAATATGGTGATTCAACATCATTAGTGTTGGAATTTCAATAGATCCAATGAAGTTAGTCTAACAAACAAAATATGTAAAAATTTGACTAAAAATAGTGATTTGTGTTTGTGAGTATGAAAAAAAAAGAAAATTGAAAGACAGAGTGAAAAAATAAATAAAATAAAAGAAAATGTGGAATTTATTTATGTTCATCAAGACACATTAGTCCAACCAGAATTACATGAAATAAAAAAACTATTATGAAGAAAAAATCATTATAAATATAAATTTACGAAAATTAATATATACAATACCGAAAAAATAAATGATGTTGTATGAGAAAGCGATATATTTCACTTAATGAACCTATGGTCAGTACGAGTCTAAGGATTTAATTTTAAACCTATAAAATAGAAGGGATCACTCACACAATCAAACATAGAATGAAATTAGAAAAGAACTTATAGAAACACTAAAAATAAAAGAAAAAAAATTATAATGGTATTCATAAATCAACAACTCAAATATCATTATAAAGATGAAGTAGTGCTTATGGGGTTGTATATCTTTGAAGAAGGATGTGGTCCAATATAAATATCATTGTGTGTGAACTATCCAAAATAGGATAAATAAAATATGGGTTCATGGTGTTTTAAAAATATTATATTGAAGTCCCTCCTTCTCTTGAAACCTCTATTGACTCTTAACCAATATACCAAATTATGGCAGATAATGCACCTTTCGGATCATGTCAACCACCAAGAGGAAAAAAATAATAAATAGGGCTTACATGGATTTTGGGTTCATGTTTGACATGAACCAATTATGGTTCATTTTTTTGGTTGAACAAGTAAGGGATTATCATACAGAAAACTAGAAATATATAAATTATAGATCCATAGGTATATGTGGTAGTAGTAGAGATATAGTAAAGCTAGGAATAAAGATTTCTTGTTCTCCATTCATTTAATTTGATCCCTTCTAAAACAAGGTGGATCATTCCACTATGGATGGGTAGTTCATCAACTGTATAAAATAATGTATAACCCCATGGAATTCTCATACAGAAGTGTAATATAATAATCTCCTTAGCCATGTAATGTTAAGCACCCTCCCTCATAAGTTAATTCTAACCATAATTTATAATTAAATAATACAACCCTATACATAAAAATATTTTCTAAATAAAAAAATAATTTATATTTTAGATATGAAAAGGAAAAATAGAAAAAATTTGAAAATATAGTGAAAAAGTCATTTTATTTTGAAAATAATGAATCATTATTTCATAAAATCTCTGAATTTTCAATTAAAATAAAAATTTGTGTCGTTTTTTAGCCTAAGTATCATTAATTATCCACTAGATTTAATTCTTTTAATCAAACCAGTGTCACATAAGACTACAACATATTTACCCAATATGAATATCACATAATATAAGACATGATGGAACATAATAAGAATATAAAATCACAACTACAACTATTATAATATAAAAAATTCATAAACAATAAACCCAATAAAATAATATTATTTAAATAGATATTACCAAAATGTACTCAAATATCATGTGGGGACAAGTGGTCTAGAGATATATTCTCAGAAACTTATACATAACACTGTGAAAACCTGAGATTTTATAAGATACATTCTTTTTAATTTCATTCATATCTTCTATTGTATGACACACCAAGATTATCTTGCGCTATACGCAACACCGTATTAGCTTGCAGTATATGCAACACTTTTCTTGGCTCTTGTTACACACAATTTCAAGTTTGTTTAATAGAAGTTATTCTACGCAACATGGAGTGTATATATATATATATATTCAATTTATAAATAAAATATGGTTGTATTCTATTATATGAAACAACAAATTAGTCGTTCACTACACGCAACCCTGACTTGTCTTGCATTACACGCAATCGCGACCTTCCTCAATAGCGTGTGTTGTACGCAATACTGGGATTTACTAAACAATGATATATTATTATAATATTGTTATGAACTAGCAGTTATTAATATTGTTAACTAAATTTTGAATTTTATAACATTATTATTCATCCTACACATTTTCTAGAACATGTTATAAGAACAAAATAAATTTTTCGGGTAAAATAAGTATTTTTCAAAAAAATGCAGTTTTGCCGCCTTTTGATTGCGCACCCACTTTAAATCTAGTTTTTGACATTTTTATAAGTTCCATTTGACAAAATAAAATAATTATTTGGAATCAAGAAATAAAAATTTACTTTGGATAAATTTTTCAATTTATTCTGATGACTTTCATATTTTAATGAATAGTAAAAACATGCTATATTTTATTTAAAAACAACTTTTTTCATCGTAATATATTATATGGTTAAATTATAATATTGAATGGTTTTAAAGTATAAATAGAATATATTTTTACCATTTAATATAATGTATATCATTAGCATTGATTTTACCTTGAATTCGTAGGTTAAATCAATTCTATCTTTTGCAATGTTTTAAAGAAAAACCCGTTTTCTTTCGACAACGGGATTAATTTTAATTTAATTTCTGCAACTTTTGTGTAATGAATTTGGAAAAATGGAATCCATATTTTGGAATCAGTGGATCCAAATTATGTTAATAAGCTACTTTTTATTTTTGGGAATTATGAATAGTAACTACGGTAAATTTTATTTACCATAGTTAAAGGTAAATCGGGTAATTAAGGGTAAATATAATATTCTAAAATTATCCTAAAACCTGTCAAAATCCAATTGGATGACTAAAAGACGACCCATATCACCTAAGGGTCGTATTATATTCATTTAATGGACTTTTGTCCATGAAAATAATTTAATTATTATTAAAACCAAAGAATGTGACAACATGTCACTTTCTTAAATCTTATAAGTATAATAATTTTAATTTAGTGAAAACCTTCATGAAACTTCGAATATGAATAGTCTCCAGAATGATAATACAATTATCGACATCATAGAAATTTATTTATAATTTTTAGGGATTAAATAATTATCATTTATTATGACACAAAGATGATGCAGTAATTTTCTTATTAATGAAATATTGACATAATTGATGTTATAAATGCCCAAATAAATGTAATTTGAGACTTTTTATGACTTACACTAATTTTCTAGGTTCATATTACTTGTTATTGTTGATTTAAGTAACTTGGTTCGAACTTATCATTCTATTATGAATTTCATTAAAATCATGTACCAAATAGTGTCAAAATTGACATAAATTAGTTTTTAAAACAAATATTATATTATTAATTGTTATTTTATTCCTAAAAATCTAAGGTTCGGACAAATGACTTATATAAGGTTATATAAATTAATAATAAACAACTTGGGGTTCGTTTGGCTTGATATAGTAAGTTTATTAACCATATAGTGTTAGAAAACAAAAAGACACTATAAAAGTTAAATTATTTAACTTAGAGTTAAATCTTATTGATAAGGTTAAAATAATAACCAAAACTTGTCTAAATCCTAATTTATGAGAGGATTTAGACCCATACCCACTTTATCTTCGAAATAAGACCCTTTGACACCATTGTAAACCGAATTTGACCTTAATATAAAATAATATTTTGAGATTTTCCTAAGGTGCCCCTCTCCTCCCTTATAAAAGGGCGCCTCCTCCCTCTCATCCTCACACCAATTTGAGCATTCAAGCTCGTCCAACCCCTGAAAAAATACATTCTACACTTTCCTAGTATCATCATAGAGGTCTTGGTATTCTTCAAAGACCATCCTTAGTTCTTTAAGTGGAGGTTAAGTGAAGGCGCGTCAAAAAAAGGTAATATCCATTACCGATCTTTTTCAATTTCTTTCTTCTTAAACATATTCTTCTTTAGTTGTTTCATGATAAAGTAATAACATCAGTATTTCTTATATACTGATATGTTATTATAAATATTAAACAACTCTAATTAACCTTCTATCCATCCTACGGAAAAAGTAAATCACCGCGCGTGCGTACGTACGGAATACCGTCTCCACGCCGTGGTGTAATCTATTTTCCACCACCACCATAATTTGATGGGTATAATGGTGTAATGAGTAACTATATATGATTATTATAAAGTTATATTGATACTGAAATAGTATACATACACTTCAACAGAATTCCACGACCATGGGAAGGATATCATCGCTCGTGCGTACGTACGGACTACCGTCTCCACGACGCGATGAGATTCATTCTCCACATTAACCATTAATGAATGATTATAAAGTATATATAATGAATAATAATGAAATATATGACATGTTAAATCTACTGTATTTATGTATATATATATGTATGTCATCTACTTACTTCCATTCAAGACAATAAGGAACAGGAAAACAGTGTTCATGCATACGTACGGACTACCGTCTCCATGAACGGTGTGTTTCATTTCATTTATCTATCTATTATATATATATATATACTGAATATATATGATATATGAATAATGTTTTATATTCTGGAAGTAAGTAAATCATGATATAAGTATTAATACTTTCAAAAAACAACAAGTCCAAACACCTACGATAAATAAAACGATTTTACCCAAAACACTTCTTTAACACGGAATTTACAAAAGAACAGGTAATATAATGTCATAAGTGAACCATATATGATATCATAACAATGAATATGATTCTATAATAAGTTAATTACATTATTTAAATCATTATAAAGGAGGTTCAGATACGTACAAAGCATATCGGACATAAGGTAAGGGAAATATCACAATCTCATTTTTATCCGAGATTGTTTATACTTTAGAATTTACTGGGGTGTATTTTATCATCCACATATATGTTTCCTCAATATGTAATATTATTTCCATTCTCCTACAATTGTTTAAATCCTATTTTACCCTTCTGTGATTTTTTATTAAAAGATATGAAAGGAATCATTTGTGGTTTTTCGTACGAGGTACTTTTTTGACTTTTCTGACAAAAGTATGAAGAATGTTTTTTTAACTTATACGACATGGATGAATTTTTAAAAAATTATTTCCAAGAAGATTCCATTACAAGTTTTCAAGTTTATTTTTAATCAATTTCTTTTAATTTATAATTGTATGGCATGTTAAGAAAGGAAAAGTGTTTTTGAAGCAGAAAGGATATTTTCCTTAAGAATGGAGTTCAAGTGTTTTATCAAAATTATTTTCCATCTAAGATAAGAAAGGGTTATGTTTTTTTATCCCTATTTATTTGATTATATTGTGATGGACTTATATTTTTATGAATTCCTTTATCTTATATAAATTGTTTTATGATGTCACGATGTTTAAGATTCCCATTTTTATTACATGGGTTATGCAATGATGTATGATTTATGATTTTGTGGAACACATAAGAATGGTATCATTATGAGATTGGTGGGACCTATATCTCCCTCCAATGCATTGGGTAAAGATTTTATATCTCATGAGATAGACATGGCTGGAATGGTAGGTTATACCGGTTCAGTGAAACATGACTGAAATGAGGGTGACTCGGTTCAGAAATGGACTTTGTCCACTAAGATAGTCTTGGCAATGAGTCTTGACTAATAAGATATGATTCTCTTTGATTATGTGTGTATGCCACAAAGTTTCATGTTTTAAGTTATGATTATTGGGATTACATTTCACTTCTATGATTTATCCCATGTTATGATATTATGATCACTTTTGAAGGTTAAGATTTCCAAAAGTTATGTTCTTATGTATATGATGTGATTGATATTTCTTTTTTTACCCTTACTGAGCACTTGAGCTCACCCTTTTGTATGTTTTATTTTCCCCAGGATATAAATAAAGGTTTTAGGTAAGAAAAAAAAGGGGAAGATCCTTATGGGAGATGTTGAAGATCTTTCACCATGATTAAAAGATTACGTTCTGAGTTTCCAAAGACACTAAACTATTACGGTCCTTGTGTGTGTGTTTTTGTTATGTAATAAGTATTCCGCAAAAGTAATGTAATTCCCTTGTACGTTAAGATTCAGGTCTCTACAGTTGGTATCAGAGGAAATGATTAGTCAACCTTTGGAAACTAGGATGCGAAAACATTAGTGAGATCCCTAGAGATATTACTAAGGTATGTCTAGGGATGTCCCTAAGGATAAGTATACATATAGGATATAGTCCTAGAACTATGGTAACGATCTTAGAATTTAACCTAAGATGTTAGATATTAAGGGTACTCCCCCTTTACTATGTTGTTTTCCCTAGCATTATTTTTTCCTCTCACACTATTCATTTTAGGTTTTAGACGATGGATGGAACCCGAAAGAACCGTGTTGATCACTGTAATGGACAATGAAATGATTGTCCTCCTGAACAAACAAGTGTTATGGAAGATGGAGTGCAAAATCTTATTTCTATACTTACAAAAGCAATGAATCATTTTGGACTTCCAAATTAGCAGAGAAGGGAACAATATTCTATTGAGTCCTTCATGAGGCAACATCCACCTTCTTTCAGTGGGTCTTCTGATCCACTTGTTGCTGAACAATGGATTAGTACCACTGAAAAGATATTTTCAGTTCTTCAATGTTCTAAACATGATAAAGTCATCTTAGCAGTATATCATTTGGAAGGTGAAGCTGATCAATGGTGGAATCTTATCAAGAATACGAGGCCAAGAGATGAAATTGAGTCCATGGAATGGGATGAGTTCAAGAACATGTTTTTCAGTAAGTGCTTCCCTCTTATTCTTCAAAAAAAGATGGAAAATGAGTTTCTTGAGCTGAAGCAGAAGGATGATGAATCTGTTGGTATATACGAAGCGAATTTTACAAGACTTGCAAGGTATGCATCTGGCATTATCATCCAACCTGAAAGTAAAGTTGATCGATTTTTTCAGTGGCTTAAAACCAAGTCTTCGAATTGCATTAGCTATAAGAGACTTCAATATCTATGAAGAAATTGTGTGTTGTGTTGTCATGGTAGAAATAGAAGTTGGTGTTACATATCCATCTCATGGTTTTGACAAGAAACGAAAGATGGATTTCAAGGAGAAATCTCAGCATAATGGTGGAAAGAATATGAATGTTTCCTTATGCACAAAGTGTGGAAAGAAGCATGGTGGATATTGTCTTAAAGGGACTAGAAAATGTTTTAAGTGTGGAAAATAAGGTCATCAAGCAGCTGAGTGTCGAAGTAATGGAAAAAGGGTTTCTAATGATGTGAATCAAGAAAACACTACAGAGAACGCACCACAAACACTTCAATGCTTCAAGTGCAAGGAAATGGGGCATTATACTAATAAATTCCCTAATCCAAGGGTTAGTGATGATGGACATGAGAAACCACTTAAGGCAAAGGAAAAATGGAAGTCACATGCGATCACTATTGGTGATGTTGAATATGACAATGATGTGGTGGAATGATTAAGTGTTTATGTAATGGGATTAAAAAATAATGTTGTATCATAGAGTATTGGAATATTTATGTATTGGTCTAATGTGGTATCAAAACTGATTGAGATATTTTTGGAAATAAGATGATATGCGCATAATGAATGGAAAACAAGAAAATGAAATGTTTAACAGTATTCATGAGCTCATGATTGATATAAGGACTAAGTGATATCATGGTTTGAGTATATAGAATTTTGAGGATTTTGGTATGTGGAAAGTGTTAACTTTTAACTGCATTCAAGTTTTCACTATGGTTCAATGGGTATTCATTTTCTTCAAGAGAATACATGATTAAGGTATTCACATGATTGGAATGTGAAAAACAATATATATATATATGGGGGATAAATGATGGTATTCACATGCTTGGTTGATGACATTTCAAGTAATCATTTTCTTTATACTATGATGTTGGACCGAAGTATTTTAGATAAGCCGAAATATTGGAATAGATTATGTTGGACATATGCTAATTATTGTTTAAGGATATAACTTTTTTCGATATTACTGATGGGATTTTATAGTAATGTAGTTTTAGAAAAAGGACAACCTGCAGGACGGGCAACAGCCCATCGCGTCGGACAAGGCTGTGGGAATCGAACCCACAACCGAAGTGCGACTGGGCTTTATCACCTACCACTAGCCTACAGGAAGTCCCTGTTTAGTAGAAACTAGTTTTATTATATTACGAAGTATGATATATGAAGTATAAGTCCATTTTAGGAACTATATAAGATTAATCTCACTATAGATGGACTTATGTATTTTTTTTATAACTTTTCTAACCTTTTGTTTGAGACAGATGGAATGACCCATCATTCTATCACATGATCCGCTAACACATCACGAATGACAAATTCAACTTCATTTCTTTAAGAGATGAAGTGGAAATTGTCCAAAGAATGACAAACGGTGAGACTATACCAAAATCATGAAAGTATTTCTTCTAATTCCAATTTCATCAACTTTAGGGAAATGATCTTGAAAAACCAAAAATGTTGTCTTACTGCCCTTATATCCGATGAATCAGATGGTACCTTAGATCACCACAAATCAATAGCTTTGTGATTGTTGGCTTTTTCATAGCCATGTTCTCTTCCACTCTCCATCAGAACATGACGGTTAGATTTATCTTCCATGTCCATATTTTCTCCTATATGGAAACCCAGTGATGAGTTCATTTGGGTAACCATTACGTTTCATACTTTTGTTTTTAAAGATTGGTTTTGGTATTCGTTTTTACGATGTGGGTTTCTATTAAAGAAACTTTCGAATAGTAAACCATTTATAACCCCGACGAATTTCGACGGCGAAATTCATTTTATGGGGGGTAGAATGTAACAACCCGATATTTTATAAGATACATTCTTTTTAATTTCATTAATATCTTCTATTGTATGACACACAAAGATTATCTTGCGCTATACGCAACACCGTATTATCTTTCAGTATACGCAACACTTTTCTTGGATCTTGTTACACACAATTTCAATTTCGTTTGATAGAAGTTATTCTACGCAACCTTGAGTGTATATATATATATATATATATATATATATTCAATGTATAAATAAAATATGGTTGGATTATATTATACACAACAACAAAGGATTTGTTCACTACACGCAACCCTGACTTGGCTTGCATTACACGCAATCGCGACCTTCCTCGATAGCGTGTGTTGTACGCAATACCGGGATTTACTAAACAACCATATATTATTATAATATTGTTATGAACTAGCCGTTATGAATAGTGTTAACTAAAATTTCAATTTTATAACATTATTATTCATCTTACACATTTTCTAGAACATGGTATAAGAACAAAATAAATTTTTCGGGTAAAATAAGTATTTTTCAAAAAAATGCAGTTTTGCCGCCTTTTGATGGCGCACCCACTTTTAATCTAGTTTTTGACATTTTTATAAGTTCCATTTGACAAAATAAAATTATTATTTGGAATAAAGAAATAAAAATTTACTTTGGATAAATTTTTCATTTTATTCTGATGACTTTCATATTTTAATGAATAGTAAAAACACGCTATATTTTAATTAAAAACAACTTTTTTCATCGAAATATCTTATGTGGTTAAATTATAATATTGAATGGTTTTAAATTATAAATAGAATATATTTTTACCATTTAATATAATTCATTTCATTAGCATTGATTTTACTTTGAATTCGTAGGTTAAATCAATTCAATCTTTTTCAATGTTTTAAAGAAAAACCTGTTTTCTTTCGACAATGGGATTAATTTTAATTTAATTCCTACAACTTTTGTGTATTGAATTTGGAAAAATGGATTCCATATTTGGAATCAGTGGATCCAAATTATGTTAATAAGCTACTTTTTATTTTTGGGAATTATGAATAGTAAATACGGTAAATTTTATTTACCATAGTTAAAGGTAAATCGGGTAATTAAGGGTAAATATAATATTATAAAATTACCCTAACACATGTCAAAATCCTATTAGATGACTAAAAGTCGACCCATATCATCTAAGGGTAGGATTAGATTCATTTAATGGACTTTTGTCCATGAAAATAATTTAATTATTATTAAAAGAAAAGAATGTGACAACATGTCTTTTTCTTAAATCTTATAAGTATAATAATATTAATTTAGTGAAAAACTTAATGAAACTTCAAAAATAAATAGTCTCTAGAAATCTAATAACATTATCTACATCATAGGAATTTATTTAGAATTTTTAGGGATTAAATAATTATCATTTATTATGACACAAAGATGATGCAATAATTTTCTTATTAATGAAATATTGACATAATTGATGTTATAAATGCCTAAATAAATGTAATTTGAGACTTTTTATGACTTACACTAATTTTATAGGTTAATATGACATGTTATTGTTGATATAAGTAACTTGGTTCGAACTTATCATTCTGTTGTGAATTTCATAAAAATCATGTACCAAATAGTGTCAAAATTGACATAAATTAGTTTTTAAAACAAATATTATATTATTAATTGTTATTTTATTCCTAAAAATATAAGGTTCAGCCAAATGACTTAGATAAGGTTATATATATTAATAATAAACAACTTGGGGTTCGTTTGGCTTGATATAGTAAGTTTATTAACCATATAGTGTAAGAAAACAAAAAGACACTGTAAAAGTTAAATTATTTAACTTAGAGTTAAATCTAATTAATAAGGTTAAAATAATAACCGAAACTTTTCTAAATCCAATTTTATGAAAGGATTGCGACCCATCCCCACTTTAGATTCGAAATAAGACCCTTTTGAACCATTATAAACCGAATTTTACCTTAATATAAAATAATATTTTGAGATTTTCCTAAGGTGCCCCTCTCCTCCCTTATAAAAGGGCACCTCCTCCCTCTCCTAATCACACCAATTTGAGCATTCAAGCTTGGCCAACCCCTACCAAAATATCTTCTCCACTTCCATAGTATCATCCTAGAGGTCCTGATCTTCTTCAAATACCATCCTTAGTTCTTTAAGTGGAGGTTAAGTGAAGGCGCGTCAAAAAGAGGTAATATACATTACCGATCTTTTTCAATTTCTTTCTTCTTCAACTTCTTCTTCTTTAGTTGTTTCATGATAAAGTAATAACATAAGTATTTATTTTATACTGATATGTTATTATAAATATGAAACAACTCTAATTAACCTTCTATCCATCCTACGGAAAAAGGAAATCACCGCGCGTGCGTACATACGGAATACCGTCTCCACGCCATGGTGGAATCTATTTTCCGCCACCACCCTTAATTGGATGGGTATAATGGTGTAATAAGTAACTATATATGATTATTATAGAGTGATATTGATACTGAAATAGTATACATACACTTCAACACAATTCCACGACCATGGGAACGATATCATCGCTCGTGCGTACGTACGGACTACCGTCTCCACGACGCGATGAGATTCATTCTCCACATTAACCATTCATGAATGATTATAAAGTATATATAATGAATAATAATGAAATATATTAAATGTTAAATCAAATGGATTTATGTATATATATTTATGTATGTCATATACTTACTTCCATTCAAGACAATAAGGAAAGGAAAACAGCGTTCATGCGTATGTACGGACTACCGTCTCCATGAACGGTGTGTTTCATTTCATTTATCTATCTATTATATATATATATATATATACTAAATATATATGATATATAAATCATGTTTTATATTCTGGAAGTAAGTAAATCATGATATAATTAATAATAATGTCAAGAACAACAAGTCCAAACACCTACGATAAATAAGACGATTTTACCCAAAACACTTCTTTAACATGGAATTTACAAAAGAACGGGTAATATAAAGTCATAAGTGAACCATATATGATATCATAACAATGAATATGATTCTTTAATAAGTTAATGACATTATTTAAATCATTATACAGGAGGTTCGGATACGTACAAATCATATCGGACATAAGGTAAGGGAAATATCACAATATCATTTTTATCCGAGATTGTTTATACTTTAGTATTTACTGGGGTGTATTTTATCATCCACATCCATGTTTCCTCAATATGTAATATTATTTCCATTCACCTACAATTTTTTAAATCCTATTTTACCCTTCGGTGAATTTTTAGTAAAAGATATGAAAGGAAACTTTTGTCTTTTTTCGTACGAGGTACTTTTTTGACTTTTCCGAAAAAAGTACGAAGAATGTTTTTTTAACTTATACGGTATGAATAGATTTTTAAAACATTATTTCCAAGAAGCTTCCTTTAAAAGTTTTCAAATATATTTTAAATCAACTTCATTTAGTTTAAAATTTTACGACATGTTAAGAAAGGAAAAGTGTTTTTGAAGCAGAAAGGATATTTTCCTCAAAAATAGAGTTCAAGTGTTTTATCAAAATTATTTTCCATTTAAGATAATAAAGGGTTCTATTTTTTATCCCTATTGATTTGATTATGTTGTGATGGAATTATATTTTTATGAATTCCTTTATCATATATGAATTGTTTTATGATGTCACGATGTTTAAGATTCCCATTTTTATTACATGGGTTATGCAATGATGTATGATTTATGATTTTGTGGCACACATAAGAATGGTATCATTATGAGATGGGTGGGACCTATATCTCCATCCAATGCATTGGGTAAAGATTTTATATCTCATGAGATAGACATGGCTGGAATGGTAGGTTATACCGGTTCAGTGAAACAGGACTGAAACGAGGGTGACTCGGTTCAGAAATGGACTTTGTCCACTAAGATAGTCTTGGAAATGAGTCTTGACTAATAAGTTATGATTCACTATGCTTATGTGTGTATGCCACAAAGTTTCATGTTTTATGTTATGATTATTGGGATTACATTTCACTTCTATGATTTATCCCATGTTATGATATTATGATCTCTTTTGCAGGTTAAGATTTCCAAAAGTTATGTTCTTATGTATATGATGTGATTGGTATTTCTTTTGTATACCCTTACTGAGCATTTGAGCTCACCCTTTTGTATGTTTTATTTTCCCCAGGATATAAAGAAAGGTTTTAGGTAAGAAAAAGAAAGGGGAAGATCTTTATGGGAGATGTTGAATATCTTTCACCATGATTAGAAGATTACGTTCCGAGTTTCCAAAGACACTAAACTATTACGGTCCTTGGGTGTGTGCTTTTGTTATGTAATAAGTATTCTGCAAAAGTAATGTAATGTCCTTGTACGTTATGCTTCGGGTCTCTACAGAAACCCTTCCTCATGGGATAAAAGTACTGATCATGTAACTCATAAAAATTAAATTTAAATAAATTTAATAGTAAAAGCTCAGAGAAACATACAGTAACAAAAAATTGAAGCTAACTGAAGAATAAATCTCAACCAGAGACTGAATTGTGTATGTCAGTGGTGTGGATTAATCTTCTTGGATTCCTCTTAAATTCCACAACTCGGTAATCCATCAATCCATAGGAGACAGAGTGGGATTCTTCTTATGCATGGACGTCTCGACCTTTTGTCTTCTAGATATTGGTTTTCCTTTAAATTGTGTAGAGATTAATTTGGAAGATAAGTTCCCCAAAATGTTCCTCATCAGAGCTGCTGATTTAAAGTGGTGTAAAAGGATTCATTTTATGTCTCCTCCTCACAAATGTGAGGCTTGTGGGTGCCAAGGTAACTCGGTGGATTTTGGACAAAGGAAGAAGTCATCATCTTCGTTTCATGGTGGTGATTCAAGGAGATCATATGGTATTTTCACTAGTGGTGCCTCTTAATCTAGGTATTCTAATTTAGTTGGTGTGCTGCCTTCCCAAACTCATGTTAGCTCTCTACTAGGTAGTTGCACCAGCATGCCTCCGATTCCGCTGATTTCAAATTTGAACGTTGATTTTGTCCTTGGTGGATCCCACTCTCAACTGGCTGGTTCTATCCGCCCTCCCTTTAACAATCGACTTCCACTCTTTTTCGACAGGTCCTGAACATTCCCCAATAGTCACTTGTCCCTCTCTCCTATACCTCAACCAGGGAAAATATTGAATTAAAATCATCTCAGGTTGGGTACCGGAACTTGACCCTCAGGTTGGGGATTTGGACAAAAATTCCCTCATTATGTAGTTTTGGGGGTTTTTTATGCAACCACTGTTGGAAATTATAATCAAAATTTCCACTGGAATGTCCTATGTAAATTTCCACTGGAAAATCCTCTGTAAATTTCTACTGGAAATTCCTATGTAAATTTCCATTGGAAATTTCTGGTTTTAATTTCCATAAATATTTTGGTATGTAAATTTCCATATGAAATTTAATCTTAAAATATTCACTTAAAATCACAATGAAAATATTTTATTGCATAGGTAAAAATTCAAAAAACATTATTGAATATTTTCATTTAAAATATTTTGTGTAAAATTTATGGATTCTTAGGATTTTATAAACGCATCCTAAATCATGTATATGAATTATAATTTTCTCCCAAGATACTTATTCTATAAATTTATTGTCCATACATCAATGGGAAAATTCTAGTTCAAATTCACACTGTAAATTAAAAAGAATATATATTAATACAAAAATAAAAAATGTAAATTTTCATCAGAAATTTACATTGAGAATTTACAGTACAATCTTTTAGTAAACATTTACACTAGAAACTTTTAGTGAAAGGTTTGATTCAAATTTCCAATGGAAAATTTTAATGTGAATTTTTCACTTGATATTTTCATTTAAAATTCAGTGCAAAGTTTCACTGAAAAATTACAATAAAAATACAACGTATGATGAAATTTTCAATGAAAAATTAAAATACACAAAGAAACACAAAAAATTAAAAATATACATGATAATATTAAATTATATATTTCAAGTGAAAATTATATTGTGTAAATATTTTAGACATATACACAAACAACCAAGTTAATTTGCATTAACATTTGGTGGTTTACATTTACATTGTAAATCTCCACTAATACAAATCTGTACTGAAAATATTCAGTACAAATTCATAGTACAATACATATATTCAATTTGCATATCCACTTAAATTACAAGTAAAAAGAGATTAATATGTAAATAAAGAAGGAAAACATACATTGGAAATTTACAGTAGATATTTGAAAAGAAAATTGTCATCTTAGATTTCCAATTTGGATTTCCACTTAAATTATAATTGAGAATATAACAAAACACAAATAAAACAATTCAAAATTCCAGTGGAATTTTCCAATATAAATTTAAAACTCAAATTTCTACCATAAATTACTAAAAAAATGTATAAATATAGAAACAAATTTGTAAATTTTCACTGGAAATTTACATTAAAATTTTTAGTTGGAAACATTTAGTGCAAATTTACAATAGAAAATAGCAGTGTGTATTCCCATTTTAATATTCCAGTTAAAATTTCCACTTAATATTTATAATAATTATACAATAAATTTAATTAAATAACTTCTAAAATATATACAAGTTTACATTTTAGTGTACCTATATTTATACATGAATAATGTAATATATAGTGAAAATTTTCAATACAAATTTTTTATATAAATATCCAATGAAAATTTCAATAGGAATTGTATAGTACATAATTTCACATAAAATTATATTGAAAATTTATTAATATATAGATAAAATTGTAATTTAAAAAAAAATAATTTAATGGTCATTGTTATATTTTCTATACTTATAATAAACAAAAAATTTCAAGACATAATCTTTTCAAAAAATGTCCTTATTTGTTTTCTTATAAAATAATGAAAAAATAGATGTTAATTTTAATATCTCAAAACCTTATTTGTTTTATTTTTAAATATGAGAGAAAAAGTTCTATATAGCCCAATGTATATAAAACATATATGAATTTTTAATTTTCAATGAAATTTTATTCTGCAAATTTTCACTGTAAATTTGATTCTAAAAATTCTAAAATAAAAAACTCTTATATATTAATTATTATTATTAAAAAAAATTATTTTCTAATATTAATAGTTTTTTATAATAACAGATTTTATATTGACATTTTATGGTTATTTATTAAAAAGGTTTACATAAAAGGGGGTATTATTGTCCAACCATTTCTAATAAAGTAGTTTCGATTTTTAAAAACGTTTTAAATCCACAACCAGATATATTACCACATCACATTTTTGATAGGTGGAATTCATCCCATGGTGTACCTAACCATCAGGTCCAATCGTTGGACTTGTGATGATAATTTTCCATAAATCTCATCTTCCCCTGCACTTACCAGTTTGTTCCCATGTGGATCTTCCCCAAGGTACTCTGCTCTGGTCTCGTGCTCTAACATGTTGTGTCCCATCGCAGGATTTTCTCCCTCTCATCATATTTAGATTTTCTTATGCCCTTCAAAGTCTCCAATCTAGATTCAATTTCTGGCATCTATCAGAGATGGTGCCTCCTCTTTGACAAAAGGTGTGAAAAAGACAATTGTTGGGGCTTATAGATCTATTTACAGAGTGTCAATACTCTCTATGTTTCTATAATATGCTCCTCTAAGAGTCAAATATCCCCCCAGCAGAGCATCCAATAGGTTTCTAATTTTATAGAATATTTCAGAAGCGGCAGAGGTGGTTCCTTCTTTTCCATTTCTCCCTTCTCTCCCCCTCCCCCAGAGTCGGGAAATAATTCTTCTGGGATTTTTACATGTGACCATGATAGAGAATATACTAAGTCTAAGGTTATTGTGGATCATCTCCTTCTAGTCTTAGTACTGGCCCAATTTTTTAATCATGCTTTCTGTCATTTTCTAGGATGCGTAAGGTTTATGAGCACATACTAAAACAGCTTTTATGCCCCCAGAATCCTACAATCATCTTGTTTCTATCAATGTTATTCTTGGTCCTAAGAAGAAGGTTTCTCATATGGAAATGTTCAGTTAAATGATGGGCTTCACTCACCACATGCATGTTATGCCTTATAAATCTCACATCTGGGTATTATGAAATCAAGGTGTAGAAGATGATATTGTGCATATGTCGATTCAATTTATCACCACCAATGTGTCTTAAATTAGTGTTGATATCTTATTCGCCTTCATTTATGCAAGCCGTGACCCTGCAGAAAGACTTCTTTTGTGGGAACACCTAAAAAAATTTCAACCAGACAACAATCCTTGGTTTTTCAGGGGAGACATCAACATAATGGATGTGGGTACTGAAAATAGGGGAGGAAAGGGATGATTTACTAATGCAATGCAGGATATTCAAAATTACATGTCATCCAATGGTCTCATGGGCATGGGGTACATTAGAAACAAATACCCATGGTGTAACAACTGTAGAGGTATCCATCTCCTGTGGACACGCCTAGACAGATGGCTATCCAAGATTCCATGTGTAGATTTGTTTGATTAAGCTTCGGTTAGTCATCTCCCTAGCCTCCCCTCTGATCATGAACCCCTTGTAATTGTTTTGAAAAGAATCTTATTAAAGGATATTCTTTAATTCTCTTGAATTGAATAAGAGGGAGGGGTTCGTTCCCATGTTGAAGGCCTTGTGGAAATCAGAGCTCCATAGTAATGCATGGACAATCCTTTTATACCTTTTGAGACATATCAAGAGATGCATCCATGATTGTCTTGTTAATAATACTAGGGGATACACCAAATTAGAGGATATTATGGTGAAAATTGGGTATCTATAGGAAGACCTCTAGGATGGTTGTGATGATGACATCTTTGGGCTACTCAATTCCAAATGCTCCCTATTGGCTGGTAAAATCTTGAAAGTGGAGCATATTTATCATCCTAGGACTCGAGCTTTGTGGCTGAAGAAAGGGGATAAAAACAGATCGTTCTTTAATTCCTGTATGAAAGATAAAATGAGGAGTGGACATATCAACATTAAATTGAATGATGAATCCTTCAACTCAAACATCTATGTGGGAGGAAACATTTATTTGAATCACATTGAATCCATGCTAGATGACCTGATCACCATATGAGATGGTGATATGCATGAAGGCAATAGGGAGGATGATCTCTTTAATTCCATGCTTGAGTTGGTAAGAAATTTTTATAAGGAATCATTTATTGTTGTACAATTAGAGAAGGAGGGTAAAGAGGCTTCCTTTATCTTAGGCCATGATAGTGTGTCAGGTCCAATTGGGTTCCTATGGGAAATATACAATACTACTTAGGATTTTGTGAAGCCATAGGTCGTCCATGCAGTCCCTGATTTCGGCATAGGGGGTTCTCTGGCTAGATGGGTCTATGCTTCCCATATTATCCTTATCCCAATGTAAATTTATCCGACTTCCATTTCCCAATATCATTCGATATTACTTTGATACTTCTCTAATAAAATTATTTCCATCTTGATATCCATAGGATTCAGAAAAATTATTCCAAGGCTCGTGTTGGTTAAGAAACATGGTTTTGTGAAGGGCATGAGTATTTAAGGGTCCATACGAATTTCCACATAATTGGTGGGGGACATCAACAAGAGAATAGTGGGTTCCAATGCCATCATCCAAGTAGATTTGAAAAAATAATATGATAGGCTTAAGTGGGGATTCATCATCTGGGTGATGAGGAAACATGTCTTTTTGGAATGGTTCTATGATGTGTGCTTCAGATGTTTCTGCTCACCCTATATTTCTATCTCTTTCTGGGGTAAGTGTTTCAGATTATTCAAAAAAATCAGATGTGTTGTGCCAAGTTGATCCAATTTCCCCTACCTTTTCATGTTGTCCCAAGAGGACCTCTCAAGGAATCCCCACCTCAAATCATAGGATAGTAGGGTCACTCTATATTCCACCATGTATGTGAGTACATCGATTTCTAACCTTATGTTTTTGGATGACGTGTTAATCTTTACCAATGGAAGGTGAAATTCCCTTCAAAACCTCATGAACATCCTTGCATCCTATGGGTAAGGAAGTGTCCATATTATCATTTCTAAGAAGATCAAGGTCTTCATATTTAAGAAGTTTTCAAGGATGATATTCCACATTATTCAATATATATTAGTCATGTATATGATTCTTCTCCCTATGAAATACCTGGGGGATCCTATTTTGAATGGGAGAATTAAGAAATGTCTCTTTTATGACATTTTCATCCACATTATGGGAAAAACATATTATTGGAAGAACATGTTTCTTTCATTTAGGGGAAGGGTCACCCTCATCAAAAATGTTCTCACTTTCATCCCCATGCATGTTCTCTCAATCATCAATCCCCCAAAAGGAACCATATCCAAAATTGACAATGTTATGTCGGCCTTCTTATGGGATGCAAACCAAGTGAGGCGTTTCCACTAGGCCTCTTGGAAATGAATGGCCAAACTTGTGGAGGAAGGTGGTGTGGGAATTTAAATATCACTGAGACCATGATTTACATTCAGGATCATCTGTAATGAGAGGTTATTGAAGGTTTATCCATTTGGGAATGGTTTTTCAGAGATAGATAAGGGGAGCATTGGGAGAAATGGGAAGGAATTAGGAGATTCCACTCAAAAATTTCTAAATTCATGCTCTCCCATTTAATAGATATCAAAGGGAACACATTATGATTGATCAAAAGGGGAGATATTAATCTTTGGTAGGACAATTGGGATGGTGATAATCTCTTCTTATTAGGGTGTCCAGTTCCAAGCATATCCTTTAACGAAGCAAGTAGGAACCAAGATATGATGAACGCTATCCTTAATTCAGATCAAAAGAATATTTTCTATCATATAATTATCAATAAAGAGACAGAACGATGTTGCTTCAGCTACGCACCCTCCGGAAGACTGTCTAGAAAAAGAAATAGAGATTATATTTGTTGTCATGGTTAATGGTATGAAATAACAATAATCTTCTAGTGCAAGGAGGTCCCCATGAAACTGAATTTCTTATTATGTAGTATTCTCCAAAAGGCCCTCCTGATGGATGGAAATATTCTGTATAGAGGCGTTAGTATAGTCTCTCATTTCTTATTAAGTATCAACCCTCAGATGAGACTACAAAAAAAATTTATTCTTTGACATTTGGAAAGGAGTCGCTAAGGTACACGAGGTATTGCTTAAACGTTGGATATATTGGGGACTCATTCTTGGGGATTTTCTCGATCTGGTTAGACAATTATAGTTCATCTGAAATGGAGTGGAAGGTTCGTGCCTTAGAAGTGGATGATAATTGCTGGAACCTCTGGGATGCTAGGAACAAGCAACAAGATTTAGTGTCTCCCCCATTGACCCTACTCCTGGTTCAGACATGTGAATTGGTGTCAGATCTTGGTCTCCTCATTCGTGGAGGGGAAGGTTCTTACACTCTCTTCTCACTAACATCAAGAAAAAAACCTTCTCTGGGTCCGCATCCCAATAGATGTGGTAGATGGGTGAAGTAGACACCTCCATGCAGGGGATGAAACTCAATATTTATGGATACTTTTTTGATCAGAAGATGTGGTGTGGTGGCCTAGTTTGTAATACCATTGGGTTTTTTATTTTCATTTTTAGTTTCTTCTACGACATGTGATCATATTGGGGTGCAAAGATACAAGCCATGCCCACAGGCTTATCCTTGTGTGAGTGCCTCAAACTCAAGGTGGAGGATGTAGAGTCAGATGTAGTTTTTTCTGTCTACTTTATAAAAGGTAGGAATAAACTGCCTTGGAATATTACCTACCTGGTAAGACAATAAAGAAGTAAAATCAAGTAGGGCATGACTATTAAGCACAATTGGTAGGAAGGGAACCTTAAATTATACATCTTAGCATGGTAAGGAAGAGAGGATGACAAGATTATGGTTTATATATGTGTTTGATCCCTACCAAAGAGTTGTAACCAGATCCTTCTCAGTGATTATCTTAGCCTCCATCACTATAGACACCCCTAAGATTGGGTTGGCTTCCCCTTACTTTGGTCCTTGTATGTGTCCTTCTAAAAATATTTAATAAAAATAATAATTTTTAGTTAGTTAGTTTAATAACTTTAATATCTAAATAAATAGTAACATTATTAAATCTATTATGATGAAGATGATCCAAATATCGAGTGGTTAACTAAAAATTTTAAAGTATAATATTCTTATATAGATAACCAAGAAGTGACATATTCACATACAGATGTCCGATCATTATCCAAGTGTCATTAGTAGAATATTCAATGGAGAAATCATGAAATAATTTATCTATTATGGTTATAAGAAACATACTATAGGATTTCCATAATATAATAGGATAAACATCAATATATGTGGTTTAAGGCATTACCTTGGTAAACAGAGCCACAACGACATTCCTAGGGCTGGCTAAAGTGCTTTTAGTTCGTTTTAGACTAGAATCCCTTGGATCCAAATTATCTGCATGTGGAAATAATTATTTTATTCAAAATAATTGAGTCTAAACCTGATTGAATATATCACAAATTACTGTTAGAAGCTATGATATCAATAATATGTGTTATAATGCGCCAAATGATGATATATTTCACCCCATCATAAGAGAATAGTAGTTATGATATACTGATGTGGGTTGATATTGATGAATAAAATCTAAAATAAAAAAATAGAGAATCAAAATAAAAAAGAAAAGAAAATAATAAAATAAATAATGATAGAGTAATTATGTGATTCAGACAACATTGGTACAAAATTATTGATATAAACACCATAAATATAAATTCAATATGTAAAAAAATAAAAGGAATACAAAAAATAATGAAACAAGATATATAAAAAACCCAAGAACGTAAATGATACCTATGATGGGGGGACTATTCACTCAAGGAAATCATGGTGAAGTCTTGTATAATGATGGAATCATACACCTCCAAACAAGATAAACTAATCAAGTAACTCCACACTACCAACAACTAAAATAGAATATAAAAATTTTTAAGAATAAATGATTATAATGATATTCTTATAACAAGAAATGGAATACCATAATGAATAAGAATCAGTACTACCAATGATGTACATCCATGAAAAAGGATACAATCAACTATCATGACTTCTATAAAAAAAATATCCACTGAAAGTTATCATTACAGGATGGGAGTATGATGTTTTCAAACAAAAAAGTGGTACCCTTTCCTCTTGAACGCCATCTTATCTATGAACTAGCAAGAAAAAGGATGATGATTCATTACACTTTTTTTATCAAGTTGATCACATCATGGAAGGAAGCAATTAGTTAATACAATATGAGATGATATAAAAGTGGAGTATTTAGACATAATCTAAGCATGAGACTTTTGTACCGTAAAGAGGGGGTCATAATAACAGATGGAATCCTTGAAAACATAAATCAATTTTCCATAAGGATGAATTATATTTGTGGAGAGGAAGGGTGATGGGGTACGAAAATCACCCATTCGACATTAAGTTAAACCAAATCATGCTATGAAAAGGTTGAACAAGAAATTATATAAGGGTTTATCACAAACCACTAAAAGGTATAAATATCCCCACATAAATTTTGCATATAAGGGTAACATGAGATATTCCCCATCTATGAAAATGGTAGGAGGAATCCCATTTACGTGTATATAGACCCTCACATAAAATTAAAAAAAATACATCTTAAAAATAACATGATTTTCATAATAAAAAAAGTATTCCATTCCTCAAAAAACACATGTCGAAAATAAGGTCAAAACAAAAGTTTGTTTTGAAAGAAATGAAACATGATCTAAATATTAGTCCTTTACTAAGTCTCATTCATCAGCATCGTTGAAACCACATCATCCTAATTTAGATTTTTTTTTTTCTAAAAACATTATGGTGAGATTATTATGAAATTATTTTGTAAAATAAAACAAAATGAGAAAAGTTTTATTCTTTTATTCCATTTCAATATGTATTTGGTTTCCTTTATTAGTGATCTTTACTTCTACTAAATACATAACCCTCTGATGTTTAGTTAGTCTTTCCTGAAGGTTACCAAAATCTCTATCATATAAAATTTTTAAATGTAACATTTTTTTTATAAATGAAATATTTTTTAGGGATTTTCATTTCTACATGATTTTATGATTCACAAACATCTCCTTTGGATATATCAAATTCATCAACTCCCTCATCATATCATCTAAAATATATATATATATATATATATATGAATTATTCATGTCATTTTCACTCTCATATTTTTCGAATAATCACCGTTCATATTCAATATGATTTTTTATTTTTTTATTTAACAATCTTCTTAGAATATAAGAAAAAATTTAACTTGTTTTCAAAGAGTAGAATCATTTTCCTAATTAAATAGTTAGATATAGGTAGAAATCATTTTCAATGGTTCACACATATTAGATCATTAAGAAAGATAGAGCACATTTATCAAATTATAGTTGCAAGGGAGTAATAAGATAGATCCCATGATAAATATTAACGGGATATGATTTGATAAAAACAATGACCAATCTGAATTTGAAAGATTTATATAGAATAAATAAATCTATTATAGTTTTTTACATGAAATAACACTATAATGTGGAAGATTAAACAAACATAGGAAAAATAAAAAAATACAAAAAAAATTATAAATTACAAGATAAAATAATAATGTTGAACATGATTTACAATGAGAACATAGAAAAACCTAAGTGAAAACCAAATTAGGAGAAATATCTATTAACTCTATAAAAATTTCTCAAGAAAAACAACCATTAGATATCAAATACAATCACATAAAATCATTACGATGTGTCTTTAGATTTTATAATATCACTTTCACAACCATAACCACAATTTGTGTAACACCATAAGCTTCCCTTATACATTTTTATTTGAATAATGGAATAGTTTGAATTGTAAGAGACTTCGAGATTCTAACACACCGTAACAAATCAAACTAGTGATTATGAATAGTAATGCCCACTTTTTGAAATTCTATAAATTTTATTTTTAAAAGTGGAATTCATTTTTGAATCAGAATATCTAAATTAGCTTAGGGAGAATTTTTGTTATTTTTCTGAAAACATTCAATTTTTTGATGAATAGTGAAAAACATTGCATTATATGTTAAAACCGACTTTTTATTTAAATAACTATTTTTTTATTTAAATTTATTTTATGTAAAATTAGATACATAATATGAATATAACTTCAATTTAATTCATTGGAGACATTTTATAATAAGTTTAGATATAAAAAACAATATTTAACTTTTTACCGTCTTTTACCCACCTCATAGGAGCATTTGTAAATTTGTATAAAAAATAATTTTACCACTTCTTTGAATTGAATTTAAAAAATCCAAGAGACATGGTTGATATCAGTATGTAAAATTTGGTTCAATAAGATGAAAATAATTTTTGGTGAATAGTAACTTTTAACTTTTATTTACAATAGTTAAAAGTAAATAGGGTAATTAAAGATAAAATTGTTATTATTATTACCCTAAAACATGTCCTAATTATATTGGATAATTTTAATTCGACCAAAAACAACTTTAGGGATAATATATGATCCTATTTGGTCTACTGGGATTAGATTAGGACATTTATTATTATTTTATCTAAAGAAGAGTTAAAAGAGATAAATTCAAAGTCTAATAACTAAACCATTTTTAATATAGGTTTACACACATTATAAATTCAACTATGAATATTCATTAGAATTATAAAAATATTTCTTGCATAATTGTATTTTATTTATAATTTTTAGACATTAAATAATTTAATTTATTTATGACACAATGATGATGTAGTAATTACCTTATTAATGAAATATTAAAATTTGATATTATAAATGTCCAAGTAAATGTAAATTGAGACTTCTGATGAATTCCAATAATTTTATAGGTTAATATGACATGATATGTTTTGTTAAATAAATTATATTCGAAGTGATAATGTTTTTTATGGCATTCAAAAAAAAATTAAATACTAAATAGTGTCAAAGTTGACATAATTGAGTTTTTAAAACAAATATTATATTATTAATTGATATAATTTTAATAAAAATATAAGTTTCGGCCAAAGGACATAGAGAAGTATATATATATATATATATTAATAATGAACCACTTGGTTTTCTATTGGCAGTTTATAGCATTTTTATTAACCATATAATATAATAATACAAAGAGACATGGTAAATGTCAAACTGTTTAACTAAGAGTTAAATCTAAAGGATAAGGTTAATATGGTGACCTAAAATTGTCTAAAACCTATTAGTTGAATTTTTTTAAACCTATCCCCATATTATCATCGAAATAAATCATTTTGGAGCCATTAGAAACCGAAAATTATTTTATTATAAAATAATATTTCAATCTTTTCCTAAAGTGACCATCACCTCTCTTATAAAAGGGAACTTCCCCTTCTCTTAATTTCACACCTCCAAAGCCTTTCGGCTTGGCCAAACACTACCCAAATATCCTACCAAATTCCATGAATTCAACCTATATCCCCTAATTTGATCATAAATCCAACCTAAGGAGCCCTTTTGTTCAACCCAAAAGGAAGCACCAATAGTAGACATAATAATTTCATCACAATATTTCAATTTATTTTCTTCTTCCGCTTCCTCATTATTTGTTGTTTCCATACCAAAATAATAAATCCAGTAGATTCTACATACTTTGAGGTTATTTTAAATATGTTACAACCATATTCGTTATTCCATCCATCCTATAAAGGACAATGTCACCATACGTGCGTACATATGGATTACCGTCTCCACGTCGTGGTGTAGTTTGTTATTCCAACACTTCATTATTTGGATGGGTATAATAATTAGAATAACTGGTGTGAATAATAAATATAACATCTTAAGGATTGTGTATATATGATATATCATCCAATTTCATTCTATTTCTCCATCAATATAATAATATTGTCGCTCATGTGTGCGTACAGATTACCGTCTCCATGAATGCGATGAGATTAATTTCCCCATCGTAACCATTCAAGAATAATTTTCATTATATGATTAAAAATAATGTTTATGAACTTAATATCATTATATATATGAATCAAATACATACTATCCATAACAAACATGACTTATGTAACAAAATATATACTGAAAAAAGAATTAGTTAACACCCGAAATGATGATTACACTAAAATATTAGAAACAAATAAATATTAGAAGATGATATATGATATCATATTTACATATACAGTTATTTTATAATTTAATACCAATTATTTAACTATTATACTAAAGGTTAACTTACCATCGACCAAGGAAAAGTACAAGGTAATGGTTATTTTCACAATTTCATTATTATCCAAGGTTGTTTTTACGTAAGTGTCAATTGTGACCTCTTTACCGTCCAAATCCATGTATTCTCAAAAAATTATTTCAAAACATTTATACTATTTACTAGACTATGGTTTAAATTCATTTATACTATTATTTGATCTTATATGTTTTGAAAAGAATCTTTCTGTCATTTTCCAAACAAGATACTTTATGACCTTTTTGAAAAAAATAAGGTAAGAATGTTTTTTCAACTTGTACTATGGGTGCGGATATTTTCTGTCGTTATATCATCATCAAAGCTTACCTTACAAGCTTATAAGAATATTTTAAAAAAAAATGTTTTATTTTATAATTATGTGACTCTTAAATGATTTCAAAATATAAAGAGATATTTCTCTCAAATAGTTTTTTTTAATCTATATGAACATCCTTTATTAAATTATACACTTGTTTGAAGTTGATTTATTATGATACAAATATTCCATATTGTATTTAAGGTTTAGTGATATCTTTGACTATGTATGTGTTATTATTATACCATTCATGGTTTATGGTTAATGTGTTGACATTTCGTATGCTAGTTTTAATACGAATGTTTATTTTATGTTTCAACATTTTATTATGGGGAATTTATTGGACTTCATATGTGACAGGTGGAGCCCGCTATAGCTCCTCGGTGCATCGTTAGGTCTCATGAGACAATTAGACATGGAATTGTCTGAGGCCATTCCCAATTTGATATATGGTTTTGGCTGAGGCCTAAATCATTTTTAAACTTCATGGTCGAGGCCTTGAAAAAATGTTTCAAAATGTCCGGCATTATACATTTCCTCATTATGAAAATAATAAGGATGGTTCGTGTGGTTATTTGACTAGTATAATACCCATGAGTATGTTTTATTATGGCATTATTTACTCATCCCATATTCATTCCATAATGATTTCATGTTTATTATTTGTAAAGGCGTACGTTTTTAATTATTCACTATACTTAATGCTTAAGTTATCTTCCACTATATTTCTTACCCTTATTGAGCGTTTAAGCTTACCCCTTTCTTATGTTTCATTTTCCCAGAATATGAAGAAGTTAGTTATGACTGACTTGCAGGAATAATCTAGGAGTCTTGGATGTTTCTAATGGAATAAATTAGTGTTGTATTTTTTTCAAGTTGTAATTATGAACTTATGTATGTATTTTATTTCCAATAATACTAAATAGATCGGTCTTTCGGGACATGATTCCTTGTATTATGCCAATCTTATGTAATAAAGCACTGACTCAGGGTAACTGGGGTCAGAGTATTACAGTTGTAATTAGAGGTAGTTTAGTACAAACTTTAGAAACATGATTTAGGAAAACTCTAATTAGTGCACATTACCCTGAGATGGATTTTTAGGATTAGTATAGAAGATTTTTCTTGAATTTTGGAAATGTTTATATTTTTTTAGTTTTCAATGCAATACATACCTATATGGATATGAGCTAGTAGAGGCAGTTCTGGCACAGATGTACCTAGGAGTGAATACTATGACAAGGAGTTGTGGGCTTGACCCAGGGTATCCTCATACACGACAATGGGCCTTGTTGTACTCTTGGTTACGACACTCCCTGGGGATATGCTTAGGATAATTCACATTTTCATTACAAACCATTATGAAAAATTTATGATTATATACTTCCTCAAAGGAAATTTTTTTATGATTGTGGATTATATGCATAAACTATTCAATTTAGGTTAACTATTTTACAAGTTTGGAATTATGTATATCGGTTCTTAAACTAATCTATTGCATTCCATTATTTAGAAATGGTTCATAGTGGTAGGAATGGAAACCATATCAATGCAATTAATCCATGTAGGGATTTCCCTCCTACTCATGGTAATTATAGTGAAGATGGTGATGAAACTGGTGTTTATTAGCTTATCACCATACTGGGAAAACTCACTCAAGTTATGATTAATAATTTTACCTATATGGAGAACCCTGATCCAAAATGCAAGGGATCATTGTTAGAACGCTTCATGAGGCAAAAACCACCAACATTAAATGGGTCTAAAAATCCATTTGTATCTGAACAATGGATAAGTTCCTTAGAGAAAATATTTCATGCTTTTGGGAACAACGAAAGGGAAAAAGTTTTCATGGAAGTTTATCACCTCACCAGAGATGTTGATCAGTGATGGTCATTAATTCAAAACAAAAAGATGTATGAAGAAGTACCTTGTATATAATGGAGGGATTATAAGGAGATTTTCAAAGAAAAACACTTTCCCTGTAGCTATTGAGCAGATATGGAAAGGCTATTTTTGAGTCTGAGACAAATGGAGGATGATAATGTCTAAAATTATGAATCTAACTTTACAAGGTTAGGAAGGAATGCTGCATATTATATACATAAACCAAGAAGTAATATTGATCATTTCTTTGATGGGTTAAAACCATTTCTCCATCGAGAATTAGTCTCGCAATCCTTCACATCATATAAAGATATTTTCTCATGTCCTATCAAGAAAGAAAAGTAATTCTCTATGTCTTACGACTTTAAAGAAAAGAAATAGAAGGAGTGATCTTCTAAACACTCTAGGAAAATAAATAAGGAAACATGGAAGAAGGGAAGAGTTGAATTTATACCCTATGATAATTTTGGAAGGAGTCACCCTTGTGCCAATCTAAAAGGAAAAGGAGTATGCTACAAATGGGGATAGAAAGGTCATCGTTCTAGTTATTATAAGGGGATGAAAGAAGCCACCAATGTTCAGTGCTAAAATTGCAGGGATATTGAACATTATGTAATTGATTATCCTAAGATTCAAGGAAAATTACTTAGAAAAAGCCATGAATTCAAGGCCTAGCTTATGCAATAACTACTGCTGAGGTTGAAGCTCCGAAAGACATGGTGGCAGGTAATTTAATAGTTTCCTCAAGTTTATCAAATGCTTTATTTGATTCTGGATCATCGCATTGTTTCATATATTCCCTCATTGCTATGAAAATTAGATATTACCAATTTGATTTAACAAGGGAGTTGTCAGTCAATACATTCAAGGGATGTATCATTACAACAATGTTTTGTGAATTAGTCCCCATTAACGCATATAAACGATATTTATCTGCTGATCTAATCATCATACCCATCATTGAATTTGATATAATCCTCGGTTTTTATTTTATTTCCGACCATGATGCAAAAATTTATTGTATGAAGAAGGAGGTTAGAATTCTTGATGATGTTATGTCATACCTTTTCTTTAGAGTAGAAACGTCACCATCTGATTCTTATCTAGATCCACCCTAGTAACTCTAGAAAATATAATTATTGGTGAGGATGAGAATGAAATAATTTTGGGTGGGCGAAAGAATGACTGAATATAAGATGTACTTATTGTGGAAGAATATGTTGATGTGTTTCTAGAGGATTTACCAGGACATCCTCCAGGATAAGAAATTGAGTTTTCCATTGATTTAATTCCTGGTTCAAGGCCCACATCGAAAACCCCTTATAGAATGGCCATAGTGGAATTAGTTTAATTAAAGAAACAACTAGAGGAATTGAGTAATAAGGGATTTATTCGCCTTAGTATTTCTCCATGGGGAGACCCTATTCGTTTTGTTAAGAAGAAAGACAGATATATGAGGTTGTGAATTGACTATAGGGAGATAATTGCTATAACAATAAAGAACAAGTAGAACCTACCTCACAATGATGATTTAGTCAATAAAATTCATGGAGGTCAATATTTTTCAAAGATTGACCTTCGGTCTGGATATCAGCAGTTGTGTGTGAAGAAGAAATACATTCTGAAAACAGCTTTTCGAACTAGGTATGGGCATTACGAGTTTATAGTAATGCCTTTTGGATTGATTAATGCACCCTCTGTCTTTATAGATCTAATGAATAGAGTTTTCAAGGAATATCATGATGAATTTATAGTGGTACTTATTGATGATATCTTGGTATATTCCAAAATCTATGAAGATCATGAAAATCACTTTCACATTATTCTAAAGACTCTTATAAGAAATTAATTAAATGGGAAGTTTAGCATGTCTAAATTCTGGCTTCAAGAGATTTCTTTTCTTGGCCTTATTGTCTCAAAGGATGGAATATCTATTGATCCTTCAAAGAAAAAGGCAGTCCATGAATTTCCAAAACCGACAAGTATAACTGAGGTACATAGTTTTATTGGTTTTATAGGTTATTATCAACATTTCGTCCAGAAATTTCCCAGGTTGGCTAACCCATTAACCAAGATTACACGCAATGGGGTTTAACTTGTTTGGAAAAAAGAGTGTAAAGAATGTTTTGATGAATTGAAGAGAATATTATTAAATGCACCTATCTTGACTCTACCATCTAGGAATGATGATATTTTTATTTATAGTGATGCTGCAAAGAATGGAATTGGTTGTATCCATATACAAAATGATATAGTTATTACCTACACATCATGATAGCTAAAAATTCAGGAGAAAAACACTCCCACTCATGATCTTGAGTTATCAGCTGTAATATTCACTATGAAGATATGGAGACACTCTCTTTATGGTGAAAAAATTGATATTTTTACTGGTATCAAGAGTTTGAAGTATATTTTCTCACAGAAAGAACTAAACATGAGGCATAAGAGATGTCTTGAACTACTCATGAATTATGATTGCACAATACACTACCACTCAGGGAAGGAAAATAAGGTGGCTGATGCTTTGAGCCGAAAGGATCAGGGAGTTTTGAACAAGATGAGAGTTGAAAGGTATCCTATTTTCATGGATCTAGTAATGATGGATATGGGAATTACCATGGAAGTTGAAATGCTAATAATTTTTCAAATGGTTTCCAAACCATCATTACAAGAAAGGATTAAATGTTCACAGACTAACGATGAGGAGTTTCAGAAGAATATTAATGCTGTAAATGATGGGATATTGTGTGACTTCGCATACGAATATGGAATTTTAAAATTTGGGAAGTGACTTTGTGCTCTCGACATACCTGATCTAAAAAGGGGATTGTTGGATGATGATCATATCTCCAATTTCTATATACACCCTGTGAGAACCAAGATGTATATGGAATTGATGGAAAATTTTTGGTGGGACAACCTGAAAAAGGAGTTATACGATTTGGTATGAAGGATAAATTACGTCCCAAGTACATCGGACATTTCAAAATTCTAGAACGAAATGGGGTTGTAGCTTACCATTTGGCAATGATGCCAAGTCTCCCCAAAGTTCATGATGTGTTACGTGTATCACTATTGAGAAAATACATGCCTGACCAAACACATGTAATCACCTATGAAGAAATTTAAATGGAACTTGATCTGTCTTATTGTGAAGTGCCTGTCAAGATTCATGATATAGAGAACATGTGTTGAGAAACTAGACGACTCATCTGGTAAAAGTTCTATGGAGAAACCATAAGATGGGAGAGGCAATGTGGGAACCAGAGAAACATATGATGAAGAACCACCCGAATCTATTTTGAGGGAGGGAATAATGTAACACCCCAAGCTTCCATGGTACGTTTTCCTTTGAATAATGAAACAACTTGCATTATACGCAACTTTGAGATTCTAACACATCGCGACCAATCAAACTAGCAGTTACGAATATTAATAAATACTATTTAATATTTTATAGATTTGATTTTTCAAAATGGACTTCATTTTTGAATTCATAATATCAAACTTAGCTTTGGGTGAACTTTTGGTATTTTTCTAAAAATGTCAATTTTTAATGAATAGTAAAAAACTCGACATTATTGGTTAAAACCGACTTTTTATATAAATAATTATTCATATTATTTAAAATTATTTTAGATAATAATAGATAAATAAATCCTATATATGTTCAATGTAATTTATTATATTCATTTTATAATACATTTAGATATATAAAAATTTTATTGAACTTTTTACCATCTTTTACCCACCTCCTAAGAGCATTTGCAAAAATGCATAAAACATAATTTTATCACTTATGTGAATTGAATTTCAAAAATATGAGAGACATGGATGATATCAGTAAGTAAAATTTGGTTCAATAAGATGAAAACAATTTTTTGTGAATAGTAACTTTTAACTTTTATTTACCACGGTTAAAAGTAAATAGGGTAATTAAAGGTAAAAATGTTATTATTGTTACCCTAACACATGTCCTAATTCTATTGGATAGATGTAATTTGACCAAAAACAACATTAGGAATAAAATGTGATCCTCTTTGGTTCACATGGATTAGATTATGACATTTATTATTTTTTTTAAAGAAAATTTAAAAGAGTTAAATTCAAAGTTTAATAACTAACCCATTTTTAATATAGAGTTACACACAATATCAAATCGACTATAAATATTCACTATAAAGATAAAAATATTAACTAAATAATGGTATTTTATTTATAATTTTTAGAAATTATATAATATAATTTATTAATGACACAACGATGATGCAGTAATTACATTATTAATGGAATATTAAAATAATTGATATTATAAATATCAAAATAAATGTAACTTGTGACTTATGATAAATTACTTTAATTTTATCTGTCAATATGACATGTTAGTGTTGGTTAAATTAATTTTATTCGGTGTGATAAAGTTTTTACAGCCTTTAAAAAAATCAAATACTAAATAGTTTCAAATTGATATAATTGAGTTTTTAAAACAAATAAAATATTATTAATTGATATAATATTCATAAAAATATATGTTTCAGCAAAAACACTTAGATAAAATTATATATATTAATAAATAACCCCTTGGGGTTATTTTGGAAATTTATAGTATGTTTATTAACCATATAATATAGAAATACAAAAAAGACATGGTAAATGTCATACTATTTGACTAAGAGTTAAATATAAAAGATAAGGTTAATATGGTGACCTAAACCTGTCTAAAACCTATTTGTTGAGAGGTTTTAGACCCATACCCACCTTATACTCTATATAAATAATTTTGGAGCCATTATAAACCGAAAATGAATTTATTTAAAATAATATTTGAAGCTTTTTCAAAAGTGACCCCCACCGATCTTATAAAAGGGCACTTCCCATTCTCTTAATTTCACACCACTAAAGTCTTTTTTATCGGCCAAAACCGGCCCAAATATCCTCCAAAACTCTTTAAATTAAACCTAGAGTCCTTAAATTGATCATAAATCCATCTTAATAGGACCTTTTGATCAACTCCGAAGGAAACACCCGAAGTAGAGGTAATAATTTCACCACCCACTTCCAAGTTCTTTTCCTATTCCACTTCCACATTAATTGTTATTAAAATTAAAAAAAATATTAAATTAAGTACCCTATACATACTATAAAGGTATTTTAAATATGGTACAATAGTATTGGATATTCAATCCATCCTATAAATGAAAATTCACCATACGTGCATGCGTACGACTAACGGTCTCCACGTCATGGTGTAGTTTGTTATTCAAACACTTCGTTATTTGGTTGGGTAAAATAATGAGTATAACTAATATAAATAATAAATTTAACATATTAATGATTCTTTATATATGAGATACCATCCAAATATATATAATTTATCCATCAATATAATGATATTTTCACTTGTGCGTACGTACGGATTACCGTCTCCACGAACGTGATGATATTCGTTTCCCCATCGTAACCATTCCAGAATTATTTTCATTTGATGATTAAAAATAATTTTTAAGTACATAATATCTTTCTGGATATGAATCAAATACATCCTATTCATAACAAACACGGCTTTTGTAACCGAACATATAATGGAAAAAAGAATCAATTAACACCTGAAACGATGACAACAGTACAATATTATCAATAGAAAAATACTAGAAGATCATATATGATATCATATTTAAATATATGGTTCTTGTATAATTAAATAACAATGATTTCACTATTATATAAATGGTTAATTTACCCTCGACCAAGAAAAAGTAATTGGTAAGGGTTAATTTCACAATCTATTTATTATTTGAGGTTGTTTTTATGTAAGTATCTACTGAGACCTCTTTATCATCCATATCCATGTTTTCTTAAAAACAAAATTTCAAATTTTTTAAAAAAAATTTACTAGAATATGGGTAAAAGTCATTTATACCCTTATGTGACCTTATATTTTATTAAATGAATATTTCCTTCATTTTCCAAACAAAGTGCTTTATGACCTTTTCAACAAAATTAAGGTTAAAATGTTTTTTTAACTTATACGACCGGTGAGGATATTTTTCGATGTTATAATATCATCAAATATTCCCTTACAAACTCTTAATAATATTTTTAAAATAAAATTTTTCATCTATAATGATGTGACTCTTAAAAGATTTCAAAATAGAAAGAGATATTTCTCTCGAATATTTTCTATTTCATCTATATCAACGTCATTTGATAAATTTTACACTTGTTTGAAGTTGATTAATTATGAAACAAATATTCCATATTGTATTTAAGTTTTTGTGATATGTTTGACTGTGGATGTGTTATTTTTATACCATTCATGGTTTATGGTTAAAGTATTGATATTTCGTATGCTAGTTTTAATATGAATTTTTATTTTATGTTTCAACCTTTTCATATGAGGAATGTATTGGACATAGTATGTGACAGTTGGAGCCTGCTATATCTCCTCGGTGAATTGGTATGTCTCATGATACAATTATACATGGAATTGGCTAAGACTATTCCCAATTTTATATATGGTTTTGGTCGAGGCATAAATAATTTTTAGAAATCTTGGCCGAGGCCTTTATAAGATGTTTCAAAATGTCCGGAATTATACATTCCCTCATTATAAAAATAATAATAATGGTTGATGTGGTTATTTGACTAGTAGAATACCCATGACTATGATTTATTATGGCAATATTTACTCAACTCATATTCCTGCCATAATGTGTTCAGGTTTATTATTTGTAAAGGCATGTGTTTTTAATTATTCACCATTACTAATGTTTATGTTATCTTCCACTTTATTTCTTACCCTTACTAAGTGTTTGAGATCACCCCATTCTTATATTATATTTTCTCAAGATACGAATAAGTTAGTTATGAGTGACTTGAAATCACAATCTAGGAGGATTAGATGTTTCTAATAGAATAAATTAGTGTTTTATTTCTTTTCATGTTGTAATGTTGAACTTATGTATGTATCTTGTTTCCAATAATACTAAACTGATCGGTCTTTCGAGACATGATTCATTGTATCATGCCAATGTTATGTAATTAAGAACTGACTCTGGGTAACTGGGGTTGGGGTGTTACAATTGATACTAACCAAACATTAATTATGCACACCGCAGTTTTTTATATTCACCACCATATTATGTACTATGTTTCCAGTTTATGTAAGTGAAGTAATCCATCTCTAAAAATATACATTTAAAAATATATCTCTTTATGATCTCAGTAAAAATAAATTTCATTTCTAATGATTTACCAAATTAGACATTAATTAATAATCATAAAAACGCCACTTATTTTGTAAGTGATGGTTTTTAGTAAAAAATTTTACCTCATTCAAATGAATATAACATATATATCTCATAAAAATATGGTCATCAAACTATTACTATGTGTTGAAAAATTATCTTCAATTAAAATCAAAATGGGATAAACCCTTTTAATTTGAACAATAATATATTTTATGGTTGAAACATGAATCATACTCTATAGGAGAACATTGCCCTTTTTTAAATAAAGGTAATAGAGGATGATTGTAATGGATGTGTATTTAAACCAAAATCTATGATATAGATATTATTATATAGAATATTGATATTATATTATCAAATTTTATTAAACATTGATGAACGTATGGTACTGTATACAAATGATGTGTTCAATGTCTCTCCCTGAATGCTTTTTAAAGGATATGATTAATGTAATTAACTGATCCAAGATAAATATTATTGAAGTAAAATTAATAAATAATGGTCTTATTTATCACAAATAATGGTTCGAAAAATCCACCACCCACTCACCCCTTTCTCATAATTAATTTAATATCAAGCTTCAGTCACAAAAACAAGAGCTATCCTTGCATGAATCTAATAATGGAGGATGGAATAGCTGCACATCCTTTTATAGCCAAGGTGGGAGGTTCCAAGGTTAATAAATCACCCCAAGACCTTCCAATTTATGATAAATAATGGACTTCAAATATTTAATTATGGACATTTGTTAAGTGGATTTCATCATTGGTTCACCAGCCATATCATAAGGACACTAGAAATCTTTAAAATATGCCCTAGAGTTATAATGAACTACGTCATTTATAAAGGACCAGTTCTTCTAGAGCTACAACCTATGTTTTCATATTTTTTGGGTTATCCTTTATTTGGGTATGTATAAAACAGAACCACTATGCATCCATGTTCTCTAATATCTAATGACAGAGAGTATTTATTTTCATCAACATGGAATGATACATAGATTTCATAATCAATTACAAATAACATTGATTATCCCCATGAACCTTGTTCTAATTATAGTTAAATACGGACTCTTGGAGAAATCAATTTATCCCCAAACAACTACTTAATAACCTCAACATCAGCAACATATTCTGAATTGTATGTTGATAAAGTGATACACTTATGAATAATCTATCTTCATGATACAAATCCATGAGAAAATTCTTAGATGTATTATATTTTGTAGTTCTTGGATCTCAAACCATATATATTTTTATATATCCTTATGAGAGTGCATCATCTCGGTTATAGCATAAAAAATCTTCTATGTACCATTATGATGCCTCGTAATCCACTTTACTCCATATCATTGATGCTTTCAGATATAGGACAAAAATTTGATCACATTCATAAATGTATAAGAAACGTATCGCCTTATACACACCCCAAAATAAAACAATCTTCAAACCCTGTAAATTTATAATATCATGTCCATTGCCTTGACATATTTTTTGGATAACACACATGAGCTCTCAACAAACATTAGACGACTATAGATATGAATATTAATTATTTTTTGTCTATTTTGAAACATTTCAGAACATATTCAAAACACTTCTATAGAGATACAAAACATAGTCTCATCTTCTTTCATGGATCATCTACCAGCACAAAATCTATTGGAGTACACCTAATCCTTTCATACCATAATATTTGTATAACTCCTTATTCAAATGGATGATTTTAATTTCAAATTTTTCAAAAAACATGATAATAAAAAACTATGAGAGAAATGAAGTTACTATACGTAATATTTTGAAATTTCACACATTAGACTTCATGTTCATTTTTGTATCCATGACTAATCATGAATGATTTAAACTTCATGTACCACTACCTGGGAGATTCTTTCAGTCCATATAATCTCTTATTAAATTTAAAAATTAGGTTTTCTTGTCCAAGAACCCTTAATAAATCATCCTAATTCATGTGGATATCCTTGGTGAGGTCTCCATGATGAATTTTTACTCATATACATTTATTCATGATTTAGGTACACAGTATTCACCAATTCAATAATTTCATAACTCACGTCTATTTTCAACATGAGTGAAAAAATTCATAATAACCAACTCCTTTATTCTAGTGGTATCCTTTAGCTACTAACCATGAATTATGAATGAACTCCTTTCTACATCCATATTCCTTCAGCCTAAACACAAATTTAATTTTTAGTAAACTTTTTATCACTCAAATGTTACAAAAACTAACATGTATAGTTTATAATCAATTAATATATCATACTCCATTACATTAAACCATATTAGTTATTATAGATGGTATACTAGTTCCTGAATATAAGTTGGGATCCCCCTAAAATGTGAACAATATTTTCTATGAATCCATATATTTTTTTGGATGAATCCTTCCACAAAAATATCTCTAAGCCTATTAAATGTTATATTAATAAGGACAATGATTTATAAGATCCTATTATTATTTTTCCACATATGTTGGATATGATAAAGTCTTCCCTTAATCAAGGTCCTCCTCCACTACCTCTTGATCAAAAACATATGAGTCTTCTTTCTCTTCCTATTCTAAGGTTAATGGTGTTTTTGGTACATTTGTTGGGTCATGTATAGATTCCTTTCAACATTCTATTCTAGAAAATAATATAATTTGAATATCCTTGAGTTTTTGGTTCTAATGGAACATGAATTACCTATTTTGGTCAACCTCTTGTCCATTGATTCATAAATATTTTGTAACATCCCAAATTTTTACAAATTTATAGACTATTTGTTTTTAGTTTATATTTTTTCCCCTAATGATAATTACAATGGGTGTAAAGGATGTTATGGGGCTGTTCGAGGCCTTCTCGGAGCCCAAAGCCTCAAAAATCAAAGTGGTGGACTGTGCCACATGGTTAGTAAAAATTGTGCCACTAAATATTCATGGTTTCCCTAAATCATGAGGTTATTTATAGTGGATCAGTATGAGCTACAATTTTTTTTTAACGATGTGCCTATAGGGTCATGATCGTGCTAGCTTTTAGTAAATTTTGAAAGTGGTTTTTTTGGATGATTGGGGAATGGTTAGGTGAATGATGTTCCTAGATATGCAATGTTCCCCCATAAATAAATCACTTGGAACACTGTTGGTGCATAGTTTGTCCAATCATGTGGCCAAACCATGAGCCCTTTCTTTTAGGGTGAGTTTATCATTTTTACCTCATTAACAAAATAACCCAATATCTTCCCCCACCCTGAATCATTTCCATCTGGTTATTCCTACTTCTATGTGTGGATCCCTCTTCCCACCATCCTTGGGATAAATCTTCCTCCTGTGTTTGACATCTATTATTCTCTTCGTTGGAAGCATCAGATCTATCATCGTAAGATAGTAGATCCCCTACCTTAGATTTCATGTTTATGTTCATCTCTATTATGATATCTCAGTGAATGATACTTTTCCCTATTTTCAATCAATATGATGATTTCTCTAATTTCTTCAAACCCAGGTCGAATCAATGATTTTCATTGGATGAAGGAAGATATATGATCTTATGGTAGGTGGTCTATCATTGTTCTCAATGTTTTATAATTTTATACATCTTCGACTATTGTGATTAAAGTCAGACCCTTCGGATAATACATAAAAATTTCTAAATAAATTAATTCCAGTACTTAATCATGCTCAATAAGTGTCTATCAAGTGGTGAATCAATAACTTGGGTTGATTGATTCATCGAATTATACACCCATGGCTGTATTATACCTTAGAGGTCTATTTTCCTGTTATTCTAAATTACCTAAATACTCTTTTGGATAAATGTTTGGAAATAAATTATTTGAGCTAAAAATGTTAGTTGAGTAGGGTGATAAAATATGGATTAGGTCCCTATACCACATGCCAAAAATGAAATGATTAAACTAATTGAATTGGTAAAGATCATATGAATTACACATAATTACATAAATTTATTCGATAATTAAATACCAAGGCCATCTAGTTTAATAATATTATTATTTATTGATTTGATAAATGGGGTTTCTTTTATAACATATTCATATCATCATCTACTACCAAGGGTGATACTATGGTTTCTGAACTGAGGACCCATTTTACCAAACCAATTTTCCTTATACATAGAATTCATTAATGATTTTTAACATGATGGGGGAAAACTAGCTATGTCTGGGATAGTATCACTCTTTGTTACCTATTTTACCTCTAGATGAGTGAAAAAGGTTCCCTATGGGAGACTCCTTAGACGATATCGATAACATGATGGTTGTAACATGCCATGGGAAAGACTTCGGTCCCTATGTGTGATACCAGGTATGGAATCATAGTTTACTTGTTGAATTTATCACACAATGTCTAGAGTAAAACTTGTGACTTCATTATTTGGAACCTTGAACAAATTTCCTAGGAATTAAACATATAATTATCCCCACAAGTGAAACTTATAAATTCCCTCTTAATTTCCATGAACAAGATCTGGGTGGCTCTATATATTTAATAAATAAGTATTCAATTAAATTAAAATGTAAATAAATGAATAATATAGAGAAATTATCCATTGTTTCTAAAAATTAGGGACATGTCCTCAAATCCCTATCATAATCTTGGGGATAACCCACTTTATTACTATTATCTCACCCTACATACCTTTGCAGGATCCCTTGGATTAGAAACACCATGTTAAGATGATGTTTGAATAATTAGATAGGTGTCCTACTAGAACTATGATTGGTGGTTTTTTTATTTTATTATTATATATCTAATTTATTCATAATTGAACACCTCTTATTTATAATGCACAAACTAGGTTGATCTTGACATGATTTTGTGGTGCCCTACAGAGATTGTATCGCACACCCTACATGTTCCACCTCTAATACTCAATCATACATTAGAGTTAAAGGTATCAATAAAGGGAACTGGGCTGCTACCTATGTTTGATTTACATTACTAAGATAGTGTACGAAGAATATGACCAAGACAATTATCTAGGTACTAGTCATAGAAGTATTTGAAATTTTATATATTTTGATATAATGTGGTATATGCATGTATCCCTTGGTCCCATTTCTCATTTTTGTATAGACACAAAACATAACATCATTATTAAATGTTATCTAGTTATTTATTAATCTTCTAGTTCTGTTTCAATATTTCATGGATTATTTTTATTTTTTCTTATCTATCTATCTATTTGATATTAATATTTTTACTATTGTGAGATACTTGTCTCATAATATATTTTTTTACTTCTATTTCGTATTTAATATATAGATGCGGTCTTCACTGGTCAGTGGGGGAATATTATTTCCATGCACACACCCAAGCCCATCATTATTAGTCAATAGCCTCTAGAGTTCTGGGGGTGTGTTTGAGGTATTGTGTCCACCATCTTTGGTCACCGCTATGTGGAATAAGTGGCGGGATGATACAAAGTGGTATCAAAGTGCCTTTCATTTTTTCTTTCTATTTTTTTATAGAAAGGAAACTAGGTTATATGAATTTTTTAGTGTGCTTTTTCCTGGGAGTAGCTAACCCACATACGTGGGAATTAAGGGACATTAGTTGTTTCTTTTGGAATATGGAAATCCTATGGGAAGTTTATTATACTATAGGGTCTCCTATTAAGGTAAATAATGAAACTGAAGACTCTAGTTTTGGTCACGTTTCTCATGTGCTAGTTTTGTTTGATCTATCCCACATGTTGTTTAATACTATGTTTCTTTTGGTGGGTTATTTTAAGCATGAAATCTCAATTCAGTATGAATGGGTACTTTATTTTTGTGAATCTTGTCGTTGCATCAGTCATTAGAATGATCAATGTAGAATTAACATAAATTGTGTTCTTTGTAAATCACTCGGGCACTCTACTGGTTAGTGTACGAGGGTAAAACCGGGTAATGTGAAGGCTGAGAATAAGGTTTTTAGGAAGAAGGATACATCCTCTTTTGCATAGGTACTCAAACAAGGATTGACTTAGGCCCCTATTGGTAGGTATACCATGCGCCCACTATAGCATGTTGATGTTGTGGTCAGTAGTGGTGATGGTTTGTTGCCTCCACTAAATATTGTTTTTGTTGTGTAGGGGGCTCACCTATTTCAAAGATATACTGTGCTGAATTGGAGGATAATGATTCTGACCGAGATGCATTTATTTAAGAAAATGTTAATATTGAGATGGTTTAGGTTGTGGTGGCTTCATCTATTAGTAAAGGAAAGTTGAAACATATTCATGTTGATGGCTTTGAGATGGTGATGTCTAGAAAACCGAGAGATCCCTATGTGGAATAGACTGAAGGGGTGTTAGTGGCCAAGGATATTATTGTTGGGATCTCACAATTGAGCATTGGTACCATTGAGGGGTTTACTAAGCCTACTATTCATGCTGATTCACAAATAGTTTCCCAGATTAGGCCTTATGATCCTGCTGCCTAGGATGATGCATCTCCTCTCCCTGGTGAGGTCCAATATGATTTCCAAGGTAATATGCAGCCTATTTTACAAGCTAATGTACAAGCTGATGCTTCCTCCCAGTTGAAAAAATTGGATGGAGAATCCAAGGATGGAAAACCAAAACCTCCACCAAACTATCACAAGGGCCGGAGAAAGCTAGTTTTAATTTTTTGCGATGTTAGACTCTATTAACATGCCTGAATTTCAATTTCTCAAGATTTAGGGTCTTAGGAGTGCCGGTTGTTGAAACTGAAAATATAGTATCTTGCTGAAATATACAGTTGGAGAGGTGTATTTAAAGGGATTGACCCTTGATAAGGGTGTTGGTAAGGGTTGCAATGAGGGTGTACTTTCCCTATAAGAGACTTTGCATAAGGTAAATGTTTAGGGTGCATAACAAGAAAAGTTAAAGGCAGTTCAACATTCAAAATAGATGGAGGATCTCTAGAATTTATAGTAGAAATCCGGTGATAAGGGGGATGTATAGGTTTCACAGGAGGAGGTGGTGGTCTAGGATGAACATGCTAGTCAGGTTGATCATGAACAAGTAACAAATGATATGGCTTCCAATGATCAAGTGGAGTATTCCTTAGAAATGACAAATGAGGCACCATATTTGTAGCCAATACAACTGAAAAGTGGGCGTCTTCCTATGATATGGGGGGACCTTGATGTTGGGGTCAGCCTTGGAAGAGGTGATATCTACAATTTTTTCAGAACCTTCTATATTTATTTTGATTTGATTTTGTCACTTTTTGGACATTTCCTTCTTTTCCTTGTGTACCTTTACTTTTATTTGACAAATTCTGATGTCATGGATTGATCCATGGAGGATTCATTTTGGTAAATGGGTTTTTAGGCCTAGCCTGATGATATGAGTGTGTGTACATACACTAATCATCCAAGTAACAATAAGACATAAAATTCGATAGATTATGCTATTCCATATTTACCATTCATCATGAATTTCTTGTTTTCATGTGATTATTATCTGTTCCCAGATTGTTGTGATGTGTAGTGATTGGGTTGACATATATAGAAATGTGAATATTCATCATGTATGACTAAAAAATATAACTGACACGTAAAGTGAATTCCATAACTGAATCATTTTTTTCTAAATAGATTATAGAATACCCTATAATTAGTTAGTTATAGAATGTCTATCCATGGACCATCAGTCCCATCAGATTGAATTTGTTGGGGCTTAGGTAAGATGAGTACCAACATCCAATTTATATGTTGTTTGGATTATTAAAATTAGATATGGTGAATCATCAAATTGAACAATAATGAATATGATTTAACTTCTTAAATGAATAAAAATGAAGACAAATTTTAAAATTAAATAGTCCTTTACATAAATAAAATGTGAACTTTACCCAGACGTGATCCCTATAGTGGGAAGTATGTTGTATATCTTATGACCTCTCTATGAAATTATCTAATTACCGAGAATTGGATCATAGAGAATACTAAGGGTTAATGAACGATTATAGGAAGTCATCATACATGTCCTTATTTATCATTTTCCAATCAGTTATGAATACTGCATATGTCATGTTCTTGGAATTTATAGAGTGATACCATCATGATAACCTACTTTTATATTCCTAGATAGTTTTGATGAGTGTAATATATAGGTGGTGGCCCAGATCCATCCATGATAAATCATATGCTGCCTCTTGAGGCCCATCCTATAAGCCTTACACAGGGTTCTAATTTTGAATTTCATGATAGACTATTCTGTTTCATGCAATCAATATATGGTGCTTCCCGTCTTTCCCCTTCCATGGATGAGCTAACTTGGGAGTTCCAGTGCTAGCATCCTCTCACCATCTTTTGGGATGGAAAACCTCAGGCCTTGGATTAACTAATTGAGTCTATTTTATTGACATTTAATCATGTCGATATTCCTCTAGGGAATATTTTCAAGAAATAAACCTACATGCTACGTGATTCCACCAAGCGCTGTTTGTAAATTCTAACTCAAGCTGGTCGACCCTAGGGTATGGTCTAGGTGGACTTCCAGATATCCTTATTCGGGTATTTCATTCCATAATCCTTGAGAATCAATCCTTATTGGGAATTCATGAACCTTCAATAGGTGATATGTCAGTGATTGAATACTCAACATGGTTCACTAAATTGCAATGTTTTTCACCAACTCTATCTAGTGTCGAGGCGACTAATGAAAGGTGGTTCGAACATGGGATTTCATATGCCATCCTCTTTTAGGTGAACACCATTCAGCTGACCACAATTTCAGATATAGTGAACAAGGAACTCATCACTGAGTAGAACCAGATGGAATTAGGTTATGTGAAACACGGTAGTTCAGTTTTCGGGTAGAGTAGTGGTATTATCCATTAGTAGGAAGTGACATTACTAGTGAACACGTTGGTTTAGTACCATATAGGTGGACCACATTGATAGAAATTTAGGTTATAACATGATTGGAAGGACAATCCCCAAGAAATAGATAGTTTATGAGGAATCTGATCGAGTTTTGGGAATGAGGTGAGATGGCTCACCACCAGAATTTTGTTGTTCCTTTTCTCTAGTGTCATGTCAGTGGGGTTCTATTACCACACCCCCTTCAGGTGTAAGATTGGTGAAACCACATCAGGATGGAATCTAGTCTTCTATAAGAATATTGGGTCGAGTGGGTGGTCATGTCCAAGGTATTCAGGGCTCATTATTTCAGTGATACATATATGACCTTCTCATGATACACAAAAAGAATATTTGGGCCATCATTGAGGATATATATATTCAATATTTCCTTAACTAGAGGAAATGTTTCTAGATAACTCTATAGTTAGGTGTACTTTTCTGTTATCCTATACTCTAGTCTCTACCTAAGTTTATAATGAATTCTCACACTTTTTTCTATGTACTGTAACTATGGAAAGTATAGGCTTGGTGATAGAGTACTCTGGTGTTGTTATGACCATTGACATGAAATTAGGAGTCTGAGAAGAGGGTATTCAAGTGAATAGAGTTCTCCTAGAATATGTGGCTTCCATTTTCCATATAGTTTCTTCATCCTTGAGATGGGTGGTTTCAATGTCATTTTCATTATGGAATGTCGTGTTCCTTATTGAGCCCAAGTGAATTAGTATTTCACCCATGTGTCATTCACATCACCTGAGGGAATAACACATATTAATGAGGGAAATGGGATACCCAAGAATTTTTAGCTAGATCCATGTGTAATGGGATAGGTGGAGTGACAATAAAAATGGCCATTCACTTAATGAGTGATCATGGGAAGCTGATTATAGAATTACCTCATATTGTGGATGTTTCAGGTATGTATTAATTGTTTATTTCTCCATATTACCTCCCAATAGAGCGGTCAATTTCACCATATATCTTGTTCTACAAGTGACACCAGTGTCTATGCCTTATAAAAGGATATATAGTATAGATTTACATGAAAGGATGAATCATTTGGAAGATTAAGAGGCTAAAGGTTTTATTTGACACAACACATCGCCATGGGGTTCACTAGTCGTTTTTAACAAGAAGGCCTATTATAACCTTAGATTGTGCATTGATTATTGGTGACTGAACAAACATGTAGTTAAAAAACTCGTATCCATATCCTCATTTTGACGATGACTTAGACTAGCTCTGAAGAGTGAAAAATTTCCCCAAGACTAATTTTATGTAGGTCTACCATCATGTTCATTTGAGGCCATCAAATATACCATGTGCAATGTGTTAGACCATGTATGGATAGTATGTGTATTTGGATATGTCTTTTGGAATAAAAAACGTTCCAAAATCCTTTATGCCCCTAATGAATTAGTTTTTTCACCCGTATATTGATTTATTTGAGGTGGTATTCTTAAATGACATCTTAGTGGACTCGCGCACACTAGAGGACCATGCCATCCTTCTTGGGATTATACTGTGTAGACTATGTGAGAAACATCTATTTGAGAAACTCATTAAATTTCAAATTTGTATTAGAATGGTTCACTTTTTTGTGTCATAAAATTTTAGATGTATGAGTGTATATCTACTTAGATAATTTGGGAGTCATGGTTTCTTGGGACCAACCCAAGAATGTGTTTGATATACACATATTATTAAGTTTTGGATGGAAATTACAGGCTTTTCATCCAGTATTTCTCATTCATAGAATCACCAATTATTTTATTGACCAAGAATGGTGTAAAATTTTAATTGATTAAATATTGTTAGATGGATTTTCAAGAGTTAAAGGGGAGACTAACTTCAGTTATGATCCTGATTTTTCCATATCCAAGAAGAAGTTATTCATTTTACTTTGACGCTTCAAGAATCCTGCTCAGTGCAGTTCTGATGTAAGGTAATCAATTCATGGAATATGAGTTCTGATAACTGATTCATCATGAGCATAATTACCGTACAAATGATTTTTATCTAAAAGCTATGGTTCAATCACAAAAATGTTAGAGGAAAATTATATTGGGTGAGTGGTTATTTATTTACATGGATCACACTAGTCTCAAATACAAATATAAAAATAAATATATGAATATGAGTTAGTAAAGGTGGGTGGGATCCCTACAATTGTTCAATTTTGTGGAAGATTACATAGCTGGTAAGGGTAATGACATAGTTGATTCCATGATCCAAAATTCTCAAACACAATCCATTTATGTTGACAGTAGTGAGTTATATTTAATGGATCTGTACTCTAAGATGCATTTTTACATTTTAAAATATCAAGGGAAACCAATTTTAATTTCTCTTTTAGAGACACCATCACTTCTTGAGCAGGTTTGGATGCATCAGTTATAATATTATGAGGGCCTTGTCTTAAGGGAATGTGTAGCATAATAGAAAACCAATCACTTTTTTTATGTTGAAACAAATGAGGCATTATTCTTCCATGGGGTTGTGTAGATGGCTTATAATATATGGGAAGAGTTGATGATGTATCTCATACCACTTTATGGGTTGTTATCCCTATTCTTTGTAAGATGTACCCATACATCCATCACCATTATTGGTGGAAAGACATGAAGATGGAGATAAAAAGATTCATTACTTAGTGACACACTTCTTATCATGTTAAACTAGATAACATGTGACCTATAACAATATGAAAACTTATATCCATTCTTGAGTGGAGATGGAATTATTTCACAATGTATTTTTTGATGATATTACTGAGATCCCCTTGAGGAAGTGTTTTGGTAAGATTTATCATCAACAGGATGACCAATGTTGCACACATCCTACTAATCTAGGATACCTTCATAGCTGATGAGATCGATAGGATTCACATATAAGAGATAGTGTGCCATCGTGTTGTCCTCTATTCTATCATTTCATAGCAAGATTCCCAATTTACCTCATGGTTTGGGAAAGTGTTGTAAAAGGCACCAGGTTCACAAGTGATTTTGAGTATTACATATCACCCTTAGATAGAATTTAGGTCTGAGAAGATGATACAGTTGTTAGATTATATTATATGGCCCTACATACATGATTTTGGAGGTTCATTGTAAAACCATATACCTATTGTTGAGTTTTCCTACAATAAATATTTCCTGAGAACTATTCACATGGCTTTGTATGATGCCCTTTATGGTAGGCTATATCGTTCAACTCTGTTCTAAATAGAGGTTGTTAAAGAATCATTAATGGGTCCTCATATCATTAAGGATTCTTTATAGCATGATAATCTAGTTCAGAAGCATATCATTTTAGCTTAGTATAGGAAAAATTATTTTACTTATCATCACTATAGACCTTTGGAATTTGAGGTTGGAAATTGGATGTTTCTGCTTGTATATCTTAGATTGGATCATAAGTTAATCTAGATCCATGGAATGTTACACAGTTTGAGGTTGAGAATTTTGAGATGATGTAAATAGTTAGGGTGGTAGCCTATCAATTTTCGTTAACATAGAGGTAAAATTTAAAGCACATAGTCTTCCACTTAACGCAACTTCATCATTATCATGGTGACCCATCTCATTCATTTGACCCTAAGAATATCAAGCTGTATAAAGATTTTTTCTTCAAGGATCACCTCATATGTATCATTGATCAGAGCATGATGGCTCTCCATATCTAGTTTGTTCCTCTGGTATAGGATAAATGGTAGCTGGTACGTGTACAAGATGAGACTTAGGAGCGGTGAGGTAATGTATGTGCACAGTGGCTGGAATATTTCTAAGAAGAGGTTATACCATTCTCAGAAGGTAAACTCATGGAAGAGTTTTCTTAAGGAGGGGTCCCTAGTTTTTTTGGCCATGGCACATAGTTTGGGAAATCTGTTTACTAACTAAGCACTGCATTCTTTCTTCCATATTCCCCAAATTTTTACTGAAAAACACACAAATGGAAAACCCAAAAGAAAATTACTCCACAAAAGGAAAAATATTACCCATAAATGAGTTCATGTCATCTCCAAAAATGGATGGGGTTTCAAAACTATATCCAATAAGATGTAAACACTTCTTCACCCACTGGTGGATAACTATCTAATTATGGATGGTAGGAAGCCAATCTATTCAATTGCGTGAATTAGTTTCCCTCTAAATTATACTATGAAAATTTTCTAGGTGAAGATATCTCCCAATAGAGTTTTTTCACTGTAGAGATAATTTCATGACCTATGGTCCTCTCTACTAGTGTCTCCTAGAATACATGTAGAGATAAAGGCTCTATTAGTGTCTCTAGGACTCAAAAAATGGTGGAACTAGGATTGGTAACTCACGATTCTATGAAAATATTGTTGTAATAGTAATGAAACATGATTTACATTAAACCATACTCGAGACTCTAGGGAATTATCCCCTTATTCCTGAAGCGCATCTATTAAATTTCCCTCTATGTTCACTCCAACTTATGTTCACTCTGATACCTCAACTAACTAACACACCTTGAACACACTAGTCAAATGAAATAATATACAATACCTATAAATAGTCCAAATTGAGAAACACTTACTAAAACACACCATTTTTAGCACATATAATGAATTTTTCTAAATTGGGGAGGTATTAATCTTCCTCATGAGTCTAAAGTAACATCAATATCCCCATCATAAAGATCTACTATCACACATTTACACCCTAGAAAATCCTTGAGCAACAAGGGTCTTGAAAAGTGTTTCTCAGACCTACATATAACAATTATTCTATAAAAGATGAACTGATGCATATCATACCTCTAGTCATCCATGGATTTTCTAGGTCTTACACTTATGTGGAAAGCCATTATACCCTCCCTATCATTCAGCTCACTGAGCCTGGTGTGGACCACCTGGGGGTGGTGATGGTGAAAAATTAATCCTTCTTCCAAATCATGTTTCTCTCTCCACTCCCATAACACATCCACTATCATGTATATCAATATGATCCTATCACCATATCTTTTAAGAAGGTTCATCATCTATATCCCTCCTAAAATAACATTTGTTAAGACTACCTTTCATGAGTTTCACCATTTATTGCATGCTAAAGATCAACTCTACCAAGGAAGAATATACCTATCATTGTATCCCTAAGTTATAAAACCAACATCCAAGGATCTTCTCCTAAGGTGTCTCACATGCTAAGATACCTGAGATTGTCATACACTATATGTTTCTAGGGACTAAAATCGTATGTTCCCAACACCAAAAATAATAGTATGAATATCTAGAAATTTATCCAATATAGGGGACAACATGAGTACATTAGTATAAGTGGGAATTCATAGAGATATCACAGAATCCCGAATATCTAAATTAAACAATTATTGAAGGATTTTACATTAAATAATAGATCTCAAACCATATCCAAGGAGTATCATGTGTTTTATTTTAACATCAATGAATAATATTCCACAATAATTCTACCCATATGAATCTATATATTCTATGAGATATAAAAAATCATAACATTCAAAGACAAGACACTTCCTTGAAGAGCCACTCAAACTCTATCTATGTGAGAATTTTCACATTATGTGTTTTAGTGAAAAGACACTCTATTTCCCGGATGATCCCAATATAATAATCACCACTAGTACTACCATATAATAGGGAGGTTCCTTATAAAGATGAAAACACATGTGACTGACCCAATCCAATCATTAGTTTCTTGTGGTTTTTTCTCCCTAATATATAGTAGTTATTTTCCTCTAAAACTCATGCAGTGAACTTAACAATTGTGCATCCTTGGCTAGTACTGTTGACAAAATCTACTTCTCAATGAGTGGTGTCATGATAGGAAAATCACCAAGAGATATCACCTCCTGTTTAGACCACTACATAAAACCCTCATCAATGGGTTGATCATCATAAAAGTCCAATTGTGGAACCATGAATTGCTATCATCGATGTGGCATCCTAAAATAGACTCATGTATTACCAAAAACTATGATTATATATAGGGAGATTCATAATGAAGAGGATTAAAACCAAAACCTAGAAATATATTATTCATGAGACAATACATCCATTTAACTAGTACCTATGTGTACTTAGTCAAAAATAATGTTATTGAAGCCATAGTGAATAGAGACGTTAGCCTCTTCACTAAAACTAGAGTCCCATGATGTATATCAGGACTCTAGAAATGTTAACACTATCATTATAAATCCCAATCCATTATAAAAGATAAAAAACCCTACCTCTTTTCCTAAGTATGATTCTACCTTGATACAACTCAATAATGAATTTATCCACAATGTCCCATGTAAAGACCCATAAATTTCAAGGAATATGTTTTTTATTAAATTCATTTGGATTTAACGAGTACGCAGTTTCTGTTGGCACCTGATTCTGAGGCCTAGTGTGCCCGAAATCAATTTCCGATGTTTAGCTTGGGTACGTTCATTGAACAAACAAGTGGGTTTTTCTATCTTTTAAACCGGTGCTCGGAATTGATATTTGAGGACATCGATGGAACCATAGCGCTGGTAATTGCGTAAGAGGACCTTTACCGAAGATGCGTCTGTTCGGGAGGAGTTTCTAAATAATATGGACTAAAAGAAAAGTAAAATAAAACTATGTTACAATTTTATTTCTTTTCTTAAAGTGGTTTTAATCTACATGGGTAAGTTGGGGTGGGACCAACATGTTTCTAACTACTCATGTTAGAATATTGGTGTGGTGGGGCCCACACGATCCCCAACACTTCACATTTCCTAACCCCTTAACTCTCCCCCTTTAAACATGTTAACCCCCTTTTTATTTATGTAACTCTTCCACTTAGAATTTAATTTGGAACCCTACCTCTTAATTAAATTAAATAACTCAACATTTAATTAATTAAGAGGATTTAAATTTTGTATTTTTGAAATGCATGGGAAAATAATAAAATAAGAAGATGCCTTATTTTATTTTGGTTAGTATTGTTGTGTTGAGAGAAAGGGGAGAAATATCTTGAGAATTGATGAACTTCATCTCCATTGTTGAGTAACACCAAGACTCTGATGAAGAACACCAACTCCGCGACCCCAGATTCTTCTTCCTTTTCCTCCTCCGTGGCAAGGAAGGAAACAACAACGCGGGAATTCTCCAACGACGTCATGCTTTGTTCTCAATGTGATAAAAAGAGGAGACACCATTTCCTCCTTAGATGCTCTCCGTCAACATCTAAAAAACCTCATCTCGTGACGCCGTCAACCGCGATGCTGACATACGTCATCATTTGTTGAGGGAGGGTTTAAGTTCAATTTTAATGAATTAAAATTGTGATTTGTTATGTCGATAAATTATCTCGTTTAATTTTTCCAAATGTTATCGACGTAACAGAAGGAGATCAGACCGCATAAACACGGCCGATTTCTCCTCCCCTTGTCCTTGATGACCTTTGTTGATGATTGTGGAAAAGGTGGCGCGGTGTCGTTGCAACTCGTGGGAACGAAGAGAACCGCGGCTGGAGTGGGTCGCGACGGAGGTGCGCGGTGCCGTCACACAGCGTCGGTGAGGCCACAGCCAGGAGCTGGCCGCGACGGAGGGGTGCGACGCCGTCGTGCTGTGCCAAAGCATCAAGGGGGCCGCAGCCGGGGTGGGCCACGATTGAGGGGTGCGACACCATCACGTCGTGCCAGTCGGACAGGAGTCGCGGCCTAAGGCCGCGACAGTCTTCAAAGGGGCGGCCGGCTGATTCTCTAGACGTGGTTGTGAGTTGTGTTTTGTGTGGGAAAGAGTATTAGGTTTCATTGTTGGTGATTGATATTTACTTATCTTTAGAGGCTGGATTATGTTGTTATGGAATCCTTATGTGTTGTTTTTTTTCATCAGGAATGTGTTATGGCTTTCCGGGTGCGGAAAGCTTTAATGGTGGGGAGAATTGTCACACACGGTTTTTTTGTCTTTGTATTGATCTGGTCCATTGGAAATCATGATCCTTTACATGGGTATTTGGTTATATGGAGCCTGATATTTGAAGTTTCATATATTTCTAACCACCCTAATTTGGGATACCCATTGTTTGTCTAGTAGTTTTTGAAGAAAGTGTGGTTACTTCATGATTTGGGCCAACCGTGAGCCCATTCCCAGTTTTAAAATCCAAATTTTTTTCTTTTATAACTCTTTTGTTTTTTCATCCATTTTCACCCATTAAACTTCCCACATCTCCTTCACTGATATATTAAAACTTATTTATCCTTTTGGACTCATTTGAAATTCATAAGCAGGGTGAATTTGGGTTACTTATTTAGGTATTGGTCCAGCCCATGGGCTCATTTCCTGTTTCAAAAAAAAATTCGTTTCTTTTATATCATTTTCATTTTTTAATATTTTTCAGTGATTCCACCTCCCAATATAATCCAATAACCATATCCTAACCCTCATAATCTATTTAACTTATTTGGAGCTCATATGGGTTGCGGATTTGGGAGAAGCTTCTCAGGATACCTCAAATCGTCTAGAATTGAAAAGGTAAATTTTATCATTCATAAATCAATCAATTCATACTCTTTTGGACCCCAATATTCTTTACCTGGTTCTTCCAGAACTTAGGAGTTTCTCCAAGAAGTTTCAGGCCATTCCATTCTCTATTGGGTTGCATATCTAATGGAAGATGAAACGTTTTCTAGGGTGAATGGTGAGATTCTTTCTCCTTTCTCCTTCCTCTTCCCCCTCCTTTCATTATTTCTTGGATTTATATTGTCCCCTAGTATTGATCGACCTAGGGTTTTGTTATACAATGTTTTTTTGATGGGTTTTTTATTTTTTTAGGTCTGGTCTTTATAGTTTTAGGGTTTATAAACCCGCGGAGGGTGATTTCGGGTGTGCGTTTCAATTACGCCAAGCATTTGAGGTAGGATATCCCTTGAACATGACTTTATCATTCAGGTTTTATCATTTTAATATTCTCCTAAACTTATATAAATTTTTATTATTGTTTTTAATCCATTGGACAATTTTCTTGGTGTGCGAAGTGGTTGCTTAATCTTTGTTTGGTGAAATGTAGTGTTGTTTTGTCATGAAAGTGCTCAACAAGTGTGTGTTTAAATGTTCCATTATCTTTTTGAAAATATTTTGTGAGGTTTATAATCTGGTTTATGGTATTTTTAACATGTTACAATATCTTGAATGAAAATATGACATTAAATTGGTTTTTTATTCCTTTTCACGTACTTAAAATAAATTGTTTTGTTTAAAAAGGGCATGACATGTGTTCGGTAAATTGCCCGGTTGGATTTTATGTGTCATGTGTGATTTAAAAGTTATTTGTTTGGATCTATAAACTAATTGGGAGAATGATAAATGGTATTTTTGGGTCCTTATATAGATTTCCAATTTTGATTTGTATTTACAAACAAGTTGTTTTTTGGTTTACAACAAATTTTGGTCTAGGTTTACAAAAAATGGACCGTTTCACATCTTTATGAAAATGGTTGTGTTTTGAATATGTAACCTGAGTATTATAAGAGATTTATGAATGTGGTTTTCTGCTGTAAATGGTGTTTATACACTTCATTAATATAATTAAAATGCATACCTTCATCAAATGTTAGTTTTGAGAAAATGTTTCAAGGCTCATTTGGAATTTCCTAGAAATGAAGGAGTGTTTTACATGTGTATACCAAGTTGTGCAATTGGGATTGTTTTATGGTCCACTAAATGATTTTATTAAATGTTTATAGTTCTTCCAAATATTATTTGTTTTGGTTTTTATGTGTGTTTATAATTGAAACAGTGTTTTTGAATGAGTTTTATGTGCAAAGCCTCAATACACTTCATGAAATTGTTTTACCAAAATATTTATCAGTTTGTTGATTCGTGTAATAAATGTGAAGAAAGATTATGGGATTTTTGTGTTTTTATGGTTTGGGAATGGAAATTGATGTGAATTGTGTATTTGATAATATGTTTAACTTGATTGAGCACTAAAGGGAATCCCGGGTATCTAGGTGGGTGGACGTGTACTAGCATGCTAGTGATTCTGTGGGGGTTGGCCTCTGTTTCACGTAGAAAGTTTGATGATGAAAACACTAACTAAACTATGATCAATATTATTATTGGGGACCACTAGGTTATGAGTATGTTCCCTACTAGTGGCACATGCATGAGAACATATATTTATTATGGTTACTTTCACCGAGATATGAGGTACCTGGGACTCACAACTAACCAGTGTGTAGGGGTGTTCCCATTACTAGTGCTCATTGGCTATTTTGTACTCACCGTCGGCATACGGTGTCTTTAGTTTGTAAATTCAGTATTATGTGTTATTTATTTAAAAGTTAAAATTCTTGAAAGCATCCCTCTTGAAAACTATATTCATTTTTAAGTTGCACCTCTTTGAAAAAAAAAATTTACTTGCATTTTTGTTTATTAAACATGCATGTTTTTTTCTGATAATTATTATAGCATAGAACCTCATTTAAAAACCATACTTTCATATCTTGAATTTGAAACTATAAATTTATGTTTCTTTTAATTTAACGGAATGTGCATTGGGAATAGAATATCGGGCTAACCTACTAAGTTTTAATACTCACGCCTATAGTCTTCTTCTTTTTTAGCCCTTGTGCAGGTTTAATCATTAGTTCAATCACCTTGGGAGACATTTCATCATTGTGTTGGAGAGTGACCAGAAGTGTCACATGGAGTTAGTTGGTCATCGGTATTGTTCAGTTGAGTTGTTGGGTTTGTTCTAATTTTAGTTTCTTGTACAAATAATATTTAGTTCAATTTTTATATAAATTCATTTTGGTCTGTCCGTTTATTTCTGTTGATTGTTTGATTGTTCATATTTGGGTGAAATCGTTCCCTTGTGTACTCTATTGATGCCCTTGGTTCTTGTCACCATCCCGGGAGGATCGAGAAAGCATCTTGGGACTTGTCGTGGGCTAGCCAGGGTGACCGGTTCAGGATCGACTCGGGCTAGTTCGTGACAGGTCGGGGCGACATGTTATCTTTGTGCTTCATCGGACCATTTCAGGTTCTCACCAGGATAGGCGAGGTGGCTTATCACTTGGATCTTCCACCTTAGTTGCACCGAGTGCATGACGTCTTCCACGTATCTCAACTGAGGAAATACATGCACGACCCGACGCATATCATTGATCACGGGGAGCTGGACATCGATGATTGGGAAACATTTACGGAGGTTTTAGTGGATATCGTGGATCGACAGGAGCGGCTCCTACATGGATGGTCGATTCCTCTAGTGCACATCAGGTGGCAGCACGAGAACCTCCAGGAGATCACATGGGAGTGGGAGGCTCAGATGCGTGCACAGTACCCTCATTTGTTTCCCTAGTTTATGATGTAGCTTTACGGAGACGTAAAGCCTTGAGGAGGGGGTAATGTAAGGACCAGTAAATTTCAAGGACAATTTTTTCATAAATTCTTTGGGATTTTACGAGTACGAATATTCTGACGGCACCTGATTACGAGGCCCGATGTTCCCGGAATCAATTTCCAAAGTTTAGCTCAGGTGTGTTCAGTGAACAAATGAGCGGGTTTTTCTATGTTTTTAACCGGTGCGTGGAATTGACATCTAAGGGCACCGATGGAACCGCAGCGCCGATAATTGCTTAAAAGGACCTTTACCAAAGATGCATATGCTCGGGAGGAGTTGCTAAAAAATGTGGATTAAAAGAAAAGTAAAATAAAATTGTGTTACAATTTTATTTCGTTTCCTAAAGTGGTTTTAATCTACATGGGGATGTTAGGGTGGGACCCACAAGTTTCTAACTACACATGATAGGATATTTGTGAGGTAGGTCCCACACGATCCCCAACCCTTCACATTCCCTAACCCCTTAACTCTCCCTCTTTAAACTTTGTAACCCGATTTTTATTTATGTAACTCTTCAACTTCCAATTTAATTAGCCACCCTACCTATTAATTAAATTAAACAAATCAAAATTTAATTAATTAAGAGGATTTGAATTTTGTATTTTTGAAATGCCAGGTAAAATAATAAAATAAGGATATGCCATATTTTATTTTGTTTAGTCTTGTTGTGTTGAGAGAAAGGGGAGAAAGCTCTTGAGACTTGAAGAACTTCATCTCCTTTGTTGAGTAACGCCAAGACTCCAATGAAGAACATCTAATCAGCGACCCTAGATTCTTCTTCCTTTTCCTCCTCCGTGATAAGGAAGGAAACAATGATGCGGGAATTCACCAACGACGTCACGCTTTGTTCTCACCATGATAAAAAGAGGAGATGTCGTTTCCTCCTCGGATGCTCTCTATTGACGTCAACGAAACCTCATCTCGTGACGCCGTCAACCGCGACACCGACATACATCATCGTTTGTTGAGGGAGGGGTTAAGTTCAATTTTAATGAATTAAAATTGTTCTTTGTTATGTCGATAATGTATCTTGTTTAATTCGGCCAAAAGATATCGACGAAACGGGAGGTGATCGGACCGCAGAAACACGACCGATTTCTCCTCCCCTTTTCCTTGATGACCTTCATTGATGATTCTGGCGAAGGCGGTATGGTGCCGTTTCACCATGCGGGAACAAAGAGAAATGCGGCTGGAGCGGGCCGTTGCGGAGTGGTGCGGAGCTATCGCACCACGCCGGAGCATCCAGGGGGCCGCGACCAGAGCAGGCCACAACGGAGGGGCGCGTCGCCGTCACGTCGCGCCGGTCGGACAGGAGCTGCGACCTAAGGCCACGACGATCTTCAAAGTGGAGGCCGGCTGAGCCGGCCGCCAGTTCCACCTGGAGGTGGGACCCGATGTGGTCCTACTGTTATACTCAGGGCTGGCCATTATTGCTAGTCGTTTTGGAAACAAGGGGGCGACACCCCCTTTTCACCCCGCTCAGCCGCGATCCGAGTCGTTGTTGGCCTCTGAGCCGGGCCGGGCCGCCAGCGCCGGGCCGGGCCACGCCAGCCAGGACAGACGGCACCCAATTGGTCTGAACCTGGACCCAGGTTGGGTTTCCCGGTTCGGGCCGACCCAGGGGGTATTGGGCCGGGTCGGACCGGGCCCAATCCCCCTACTTTCGGACCAGGTTCGTTCAAACGCCCATATCATGGGTTACGAACTTCTTATCGATGCACCGTCAGTTACGTTGGGATCGTTGTATCGAGACGGTAATTTCGGTATATTACACTCATGGTTTTAGTGAAGTTTAGGTATGACCGGGTTGGTTCGAACCTGAAACCAACCGGGCCCTTGGAGCAGAAACGCTTATAACTTAACGATCGGACGTCCGAATGACATTCCATTAAATACGTTGAATTCCTCTCAGTGAGACAGTTCATTTGGCTTACTCCACTCAAGGTTTGAAAGCAACTGGAGTATGGTCGGGTTGGTTTAACTTAAAAACCAACCGGGCCCCTAGGACGGAAAAGCCTATATCTCTCAGACCGGGCGTTCGATTGACGCGCCGTCAGTCGCGTTGAGTTCCTATTGATGTGCCAGAACTTTGGGATACATATAATCTGGACTTCATGAAATTTGATGTATCGAACCCTTGGATCATGGAGCGCACCCTCCCGGAATTGAGCGAGCTATGTGCAGGAACCCTAGAGCTGGCTGCGACTGCAACGATGATGACTATTGTACTTGGATCCTACATGGGTTCGGTAGCGAGGACGAATGTACTTGGATATTCCATGGGTTCGGTAGCAATGAAGACTATACTTGGATCCTACATGGGTTCATCAGCAACGGTTACTATACTTGGATCCTACATGGGTTCGGCAGTGATGGTTACTGTAATTGGATCCTACGTGGGTTCGGCAGTGACGACTTCTGTACTTGGATCCTACGTGGGTTCGGCAGGGGAGATGATTCAAAGGCTACATCTATCATCTCCACCCCTCTTCGTGAGTAGTATAACTGTGTGAGCTGAGCCTTGACTTTCAATCAATATCATCGATATGATTGACTTGCTTTCCTGTGTGGACTGGGTTGTGCTTTCCTGTGTGGACTGGGTTGTTCTTGGGCTCTTGAGTTGGAGATGAACTGGAATTGATGACTTAAGTATATGTATGGGCATATACCTAAGTAGAGTTGGTTGAGACTTCGGGTTTGTACCTTTACTTTGTGGTTTACCCTTTGTGGATTCTGGGAGGCCTTTGGGGGTCTCAGAGTCCCTACTGAGTATCGTATACTCACCCGTGCACGGGCTATGCCCGCACTAAGTTGTGTTGGTTGTAGACGATGAACAACGCTGATCGTGGTTGAGTCTTGTGGAGCGGGATGGTAACCAGAGGTGGACTGTCAGGCAGACGTACATGGCGTGGACGGAAATATTCGAGGAGTAGAGGTGACCATCTGTACCCACCCTTCAGGTGGGGTTTCTGGAGGATGACTTAGTGGTTGCTGCTTTACTTTTCAGCTGTTGTACTTTCTTTTCTCAGTTGTACTGTACTTTCAGTTGGGTTTGTATACTGGCTCATTTACTTTCCAGCACTTACTTTTGTACTCAGTTTACTTAGTGTTTACTTAAGCTTGCGTACTCCGTGGTGTTTTTTTTCTTATATAAGGAAATGTCTTCCCTTTTATCGGGATTTACGCCTTTGGTGCTAGTCGCCAGCCCCTGGCCTATGGAAGGCGGGCTTGGGGTAGTCACATCATGGGCCCTGAGAACGGGTCGTGATAGCCCACCATTCCAATGGATGTCCAACACCATATTACCCCAAACCCACCTCCAATTGGCCAGGGACTGGTCTCTAACACTGAGTAGGCATAAAACACCCAGGGGGCCTTACTCTATTGTACTTGTAAACATACACACCCATCCATCTCTTTGAAACAATGTAGATATTATCATAAAACTAATACAAAAAATGCATTCATATATATTTAAAAAAATCAGAATATAGAAAGTGGTTTGAAATCATTAAAAGGAAAAAATACAATCCCACTAGAAACATTAAAATCATCAAACAAGTTCATAATGATGGGACTAATCTCAAATAAAACCAATTGTACTCACTAATATCTCTCAACATATATATTTTAGGCCTTCTCTAGGTACTCCTAATCCACTATTAAATGAACTATCATATACATAAAACATAACATTTGAGGTAGATACTCTATAATGGTGATTACAAAAACACCCAATAGGTTCCCCAGAACCCAAAAATAAATGGGATAAAATAAAATTAAAGAGTCCATTCAACAATATTCTCGTGAAGAAACAAAGAAAAATAGTGCAAGAAACTCCAACATTAAACATCCTTGGGTTCAAATGACTAGTTAGCCCATTTAAACTTTTTATGTCAAAAAGGAAACACTTTAAGGTATCCAAAAAGAGATATACATAATCATCATAGAACCTAGGTCTCAGGGCCTCAAACTTACATTATGAAATAGAGTTCTTCTCAAGTATCCATGGTATCACTCATCCTAGAGTACTCACTAAAACAGCCTTAAATTATCAAATGGGATACATATGATATATCACACTCATCAGGTGTCACTAAGAATATTGAACATCCCCTCCATCCATGATGGTGTACTTATGAGAGAACATGATGCTCAAGTATCTCTAATATAGAAACCTCTCTGGAAGCTAGTGTATTGTGATACACAACTAGGGGATCTCACCCATGTATGATGGGGTACTCCATGAATACAACTAAAATCCATTAGAGCTCAAATAATAAATATGGTATAAAAACTATGTCTGTTGGGGGACAAAATGATCCCATTCCATAACTCCAGATATCATAGCACTCAGATAGGGCATCACACCTAGGATAACTGGGGGACGAAAAAAACCCTATCGAGACTTGGAACCTAACACACAGATAAGGGATGACATCTCAGACCAATAGGGGAAACTGAAAACCCCATATGGAACCAACTACTAATTGGGGGATCATATGTACGATGGTACCAATAACTGTAAAGAAACTTTTCACTATGTGTGGGATAATATGAACAATCATACCAAAAACACTACATAGAATACATGATATGTGAACGTTCTCACAACATTTTATGATTTCATTGAAGATTACAAAATCCCCACACAGGGATGTCTAAAAGATGGAATATTCTCTTATAGTCTCCCAAAGGGAAAAAATGACTCTGTCTGGACTCATCCTATAGAGGGGATTATATTTTTTCTGAATGGGAAATTCCACATTGTACCCTCATAGGAATAAACCATGGGAACCCACTTAATTGTTATATTTCCACACAACATTGAGGAATTTTTCCTCCAATAATCACATCTGGTCATATCTCTAACATGAGAAAAATGGAAACTATTGTGTTCTATGATGAAAACTACTTGGAATAAGCTACTCATGGGCCTTTTTCTGAGTCCTTAAGATAGAGGTGTGTGATGGAGAACCACCAAGGGGAATGTACAGAGTGAACCCAAAGTACATGGCTTGTCTCTCAAATTCGGACTATAGTTGTGTTCAATATCACTACTCTGCTTTTATAATAAGAATAAAAGGTGTTTTCCCCACATCACATAGTTTTTTATGTCATCCAAACACCTGCATGTTTCCTCTCCCACACGACATGAACAATTTGGTCATGTCAACATAATGACATATATCCTTGGTACATGATTCTTCCACTTCACCCAACCCATGACCATATATTACAACCCATTCCATTTTCTTATGGCCATGTATTGTCACAAAAAATCCCCTTAACATGGAAATAATATCCATGTCCTCAATCACACAACCTAGGATGACAACACAGTTTGTACCCACTATATGCAATCTGTAGTCCCCAAAAGATCCTATTACCATAACATGATGAAAAATATTTTCTACTCCTACATTACACATTGACTGATTAGTATTTTAATATGGGGAATTTTTCTCTGGACACTTTAAGCTCTCAATTTCAAACATAAAACCATATATCTACCCCAATTGAACTATAGATGTCATAATTGGGTGATAAAACATTAAAGAAAGAAAAAATTTGGTTCATAATGAAAATATTTTAAATCAATCTATCCCATGGTGAAATGTAGATTTTTTAATCCCAAAAAATTTCCTAAATCTATTATACCTTTATTTGGTGGTGATAGGTATAATGAATGGGTATTTGTGGCACCTCACCACCTTGATTCCTCCTCAGTCTATCTAACATAATGGGAAAGAACATCTCTCCCTTTAATGTAAAGAATGTCAAATATAGGAGGGGTTGGGTTATTAGTTTTTTATTAAATTAATAACCCTATATTTATAACCCCACCAATGGTCACCTTTATCAAGATGCCTAATTCTAAAAATGGAAATATTAGAAAAATGTTAAAAATCATATCTTAAACCCAACCGCAGTCTTAGATTTCCAATATAAATCTCTTCTTAAGAGTTATTACACATTTTCTTAAAAAAATACAAATGTGCAATATAAATTTTTTAAAATTTTTAATATCACTTAACCAAGGCCCCCCAGGTCCTATAATCCCATTCTAAATTAGCACCTATCGCCAGAAATATTCTCAAATATATTTTAATGTCTTACCTTGAAAAGAAATATTTGTAATAGTAACTTCCGAATAGACCTCTATAATTGTTTATTTTTCTGACATACATATAGTACTATATCTTCCATAGAAAAAACTTCTGATTGCAATGATTCAATGGTTGTTGAACACATTGGTAATTTTTCCATGATAGCACCCTCAAATATTCAACTCCTTTTAGTTACACCACATGATGTCATGATGCTTCCCAAATTATCATTCTTCTTATAATTCCAAGAAATTCCATATCGTTAAGATATCAATATAGTTGAAGTTCATCTTCCAATGCTACTTTACACCCATCATATTTTATAACATGGTTATAATTATTTAATAGGAACTCTTTATTGATGATAACATTATTAAATTTCATGACCATATGATAGTAATTATCCTATAGTCAAAATACAAACTCTTCAACAGTATATCTAAAATATATATCATTCATGAGATATAGAGTCTAGATTATATCATTAAATTGTATGAATATGGACATAGGTGGTTCTTTGAACACATTTAATTGGGTGAAATCAACAAAGTAACATGCTCAGGGTGAAGATTGATACATTCAGCATGTCATAATTGATATGTTATTGATGAATTATTTAAGAAGGTATTTCTTCGTTCCATATTAATGTATGTTGATATCTATAACCATTAACTAAACTAAATCTTTAAAAAAATCCATTGTAATGTTTTACTAAGAAGTTGTATTTCCTGAATTCATAGAAATACACATCAAGTATATGTGATGATGAACTACATTTTTTACCATCTTGATGAGACATAGAGAAAAATATATTATGTTACATTGTAAGTGTTAATATGTGATTTTCATCATTATGAAATTAACTTATTCGACTTGGGTACCTTTATATGTTTCTAAAACCTGATATTTTATGTCCGAAAAACCTTCCTAATTCCACTAGGGAAGAAGCATAGAGGGTTGAAAACATAGTTTTTCCCTTGATCTTAGTTAACTATCATATATATTTACTGGTTGGAATATTTATAATTTTAAAGAATAATAAATAATTATTATTCAATTTTTTACTAATTGAATATATAAATATATAAATATTATTTTCTTATTCACTAGATTATGAATATAATATTATTTTATTTACTTATTGATTGAATAATATTTATTCAAATATATAGTCAAGTTTCAATAAATATTCATAAAGATGAGAATAGCAATTTTTTGGTTCTGTGATAAATTTTTATTTTCAGCACTCTAAATAAAATTTTTCATTTTTGAGGGTTATAGAATGAAATGAGATTAATAAAAATATTGTTTTTATTTTTATTGGAATGGATATTTTATTGGTAATTTTTTTAGTAATATAATATATGAAATAAGTAAATATTAATCCATATTATTGGCTTAAAAATACATGGATATGTCAATTGGTGAATATATAATTTGAAATGTTGTGCACAACGATTCTCCACCCCTGAAAATTATCGCCACCAAAAATTAACAAGGATTTTATTTGTATAATTATTGAAGAAACTCTTATCATTCATCACCTCCCACTAGAGAGTACCAAAATAAATTCTTCTATATTGAGGGAATTTTTTTATCGATAAGAAGAGAGACATAATATGATCAATACGACCATGTTAGATATTGGTGTATAAGCGGTGACACTTAAAGATCAAGAAAAAAAATTTAAATAACTTAATGGGGGATTCTTTACATGAATCCTAAAATTGAAATTATATATATACAAATGGAATTTGAGTAGTCCAAATCTTATTTTAGTAAAGAATCTCAAGAATGATCTATTTTTTAGTCTCATCTTTTAATTATAAATTTAAAATGAAAAAGTTCCTATCTAGGAATAGATGTTTTTCTCAAAAACACTCTTATGTAAAATATTTTCAGTCGTGAAATTTTTTTCATGTACATTACATTTAATCTATTAAATTAGGAAAACAATTATTTTTGTATCATCCTAAATATACACTTATACTGCATCCAAAACATATAAACTTCTTGTTTCATTACATGTCAATTTCAATACTCATAAAATACTGAAAAATGATTTATTCATTAATTAAACAAGCCCTTTTTACATTAGATTTTCTATAATGAAGTTCTCAAACTAAATCCACTTCCACCATCAAATCCATTAAAACTCCATGCTTCCATAAATATAACCATTGTCTGACTATAGAAACATGATATTCTTTGTAATACCCTATTCAACAATTGACCTCCATGCAATGAATGTTTCAAAACCCTATTAATAGTGTCTTAAATAAATACACTAAAAAATTTCATGTATAGTCATCAATAAATTATACATTATATTATGATTCTTTAAGAGATTGTAGTAGATCCAGTACCTACATATATGTGTGAACCAAATATAAAATCCATTACATTGGTGTTTCCCCAATGTTAAGATGGAAACCTTACACATCATTCCAAATACAAATTCCTCACATATTCTGTACTGCATGATTTTTATCTTTAGTAATCCTTTAGTAATAAGTATTTTCATATATTTCACACTAAGGTGACCAACACAGTCATTCCATAACCCTATATAATTTAACTCTCTAGAATGAAATTATCCTTAACAATGAACCCATCAGTTTTAACATAACAAATGTCACTCCTTTACAAATCATCATGTCTCTATGTGAAATATTTTATGCACCGTATGATAAAATTTTACTGAAACCCACATTATCTAGTTTCCTTAAAAAATTCAGTTTTTCACTTGATAAGGAATATATAACACATCCATAAACTCTTGTATTAATGTTTTCCTTTTTTTAATAAAACACATCATTACCCCATTGCATCAAGTTTGTTTTCATCCATGAGATTAACCTTGAAAAAAAGTAGATATCAATAATTATTCATAAATCCGCTCTAGATTAAATCATATAATGAATATTTGGTTTTAATCTCAAATTTCCCCAATGTGATAGTGGTGCATAAGAGTAAACAACTACTCTCTTAGAAGGTTACATTCATAGATCTAGTTCTAGTAGAATAATATTTGGATTTGTTCATCTATTTACATTGATATTTCATATCGAATGGATTCCTCCCATAATTCATACATTGGGGAACAAGATGCACTTAGATGCTCTAGTTTTGACCCCTACTTAATTTAACCTTTCAGTGAATCTTTTTACTAGTGGTAGAAATTATACCATCAATAATATAAATGATTCCATGAGATAAATAAATCTCTTTTTGATCACTATCCTTATTCATGATCAGGTCAGATATACATATGAACTTTGAGAAAACTATTCCATGGGAATTACTCATAGTGGTCCCTATTTCATCCCATGGAATAAGGATTAAAGATTGTTATAACAATTCCAATTATAGGGCTCCAAAAATACCCTGACTAAATCCAACTAACCTCTCATGATGTTGGATTCATTTAAGTGATAATTATAACACCACCCTTAAAAAATCTCCATTAAAAATTCATCCTCAATGGGAAATCCTTGTTAATTGATGTGAGATTCTTATACATGTCATTTATGGTATTCATTAATTATGATTCTATTATCACTACCTAAATTATGAACACCACGCTTCATGAAATAGTCATTTATATCAACCCACGTGATTTGTTATCAAGACTTTTCCATTATCCATTATTCATCACATCAGTGTGTAATCTAGTGAATTTAATATCTATATCCTTATGTAAAATAAAATCATCCATTCTCATCTCCAAAAACCTAAATTCATTTCCATAAAACTTTTCAACCAAGTTATTACCCTTACCATTATCCAATCCTCCAAAACATGCGAAATACCAATACTACTTAACATGATATGATTAAGGATCAATAAAATCATATAGATATTCACTTACAAAAGAAAAGGTAAAAATGGTGTAAGAATGAGATATAAAAAACATTAAATAGGCCCCGATCCATTATAATCAATCTAAACAATACTATTACTACAACTTTTTGGGTACATGGATAGATTATAATTAATCAATAATAATGATACTCCATAAAAAAGAATTTGGATGAAAAAATATTATATGAACCCCACACATGGTTTCCGGAACATGGATGAAACTTCACACATGTTAGCACACTACAACACACAACCTCTAAAAAATGTTTAAAAGGACTATTGAAAGAAATCATGAAAATAAGTAACATGAAAATATTGAATTTAAGTTGATTATTATTATGCGCTTATCTATGAGACAATGCTGCCTTACTTCTATTAAGGAGGTAAAACATATTAAAATAACTTGTGCTCTAATCAACATGATTTTTTTCTTCTTAAATATAGAAAAAAATATTCAACAATTTATTATCACCTCCATTAGCTCTTCCAATGTCACATTCCACCTTCATCAAGTTTTAAAGAGTATATCCATGTTGAGTAATTATTACACCAACTCTAGGGGCTCCTATGGTACATTATTTCCCATTCCAATGATTGTTTAAAGATGATAATTCATTCATGTCATTAAATTGAATAAAATTTCATGTTTGTTTATACTAAACCATATATTTATCTTCCATCTATTCCTTCATGTTGTCTTGGACTCCATTAGTGACTACTGTAATGCCCATCCAGATCATATAATTATGTCTATCTGATTATCTTCTTTTGATATACCTTACTTCATACATCCTAAAAAAGAATCTCAAAATCCCAAAATTACTTTGATCTATATTGTGTTTCACTATTCAAGAATAAAAAACATCATGAAATAACATCCATGATAAGAAGAGTACAACATGATGAAATAGGTAGGCATGATATATTGTTGAGACATAGTCACCACTCGGTGGGTGACCTCAAAAGAATAATATTTATGATAATTTCTACCCACCAACCAAATTTTCTAATTAGTTTATAATGTTGAATATTGGTTTCTTTCTGTAGTAATTTTTGTAGAGTGGTCCAAGAAGATGATGCATCGCACTAGGCTGGCACTACAATAGGGTGACACATTCACATCACTAGGTTAGTATGTTAAATGAGATATTGCTGTGTTAGCCCTAATTATTTATCTCTCTTCCATAATTTATCTCTAATATAGGGTAGAGGGGTGACCTAAATGGATTATAAAACTCAATATTAATTCAGAAATTATTAGTGGCGGTGACACAACATCCATAATAATAACATATTGTGTTGACTAGTAATAGGGGTTGAAATATATTAAGAATCGTAACATAGTATGAAAATGGATTCACTTTTAGGCCATTTTGTCATCCCCTTATAGGGCCTTGGGTCATTATTAGATCAGTCTTGATGCCATGAATAATTTAAAATCATTAGGGATTTCAAATATATATTAAAATAGGATCATTGTGTGCATGAAATTACAAGTGAGGAGGGATGAGGGTTTCCATTATAGGTTTCCAAGGTGTGTCTCTATTATTTTGGGTCCTTTAACCCTCAATAATAATAAATATAATAACAACATACTCACTTTTTACTTAATCTTTAATTGAGTTTTTATTTTTGAGATTATCAGTGCCATTTTTGTGATGATAAGTTGAATTATATTGATTCTGCAATATGATATGATAATGAACAAAACATAAGGAAAAATTTATGTGATGAATATGTAACAACAACATTTATAGTATTTTCAAGAAGAATTTGGTCATTGTCAGTGCTGATTTTTGTACTACAAATGGTCGATCCTCATCATTTATAAAATCAGTGAAGTTGAAAGACTAATTTATGAGTGCATAATATTTTAACATTGATAGTAAAATTTTATAATAATTTTTATTGATTATTAATAAATCCTTATCAATATATTTAAAATAACCCAAATTTTCCCTCACCCATTCCCCCACATATTATGCTATAGTCTTACACCATATCAATTTGGGGATGATTCCACCTATAGAATTATGTGTTTCTAATTTGAACCAAAAGTTTTAATGGTATCCTGGATAATAATGATTTTTTGGGGTTTTTTATATTTTTTTATCATGGATATATCAATATTTTCTTTGGTTTCATCCTTGTCAAATATTTTTTCTTTCCCCCAACTCTATAGATTTGTTTTTCTGTGTGTGTATAAATATTAAAGTTTATATAAATTGATTACCATAATAATTTATATATTTTTGTACACACATACACATGCGTATTATTTTATTTATTTAATCTATTATTATGTGTCTATGTGTTTCTATTTTATAATAATTCTTTTTCGAAATAATGGTATATATATTTTTCATGTCATGCATGTAAGCCCAAATTTGATGGAAGATTCTATATTTATTATTCTTTATGTTTTTTTATTTTAGTTTTAAAATGACAATGATATATGAAATAAAAAATTTTATTGACATAAAATAGATGTGGTTCAATTTTATATTTCTATCTTTTTATACCATTAAAATCTTATTCATAAAATTTAAAATGAAATCACATCATAATAATTTTTTTACAGTCAATACTATTTTAAAAGTATGTTATTGGTTTATAATAGTATAATATGTTATATTTTTTGGGTCCATGAACATATTATAATAAATTCACAAAATGAGAGAACAATGAAACTTACAAGATTGAGAAAAATGTTCTAGAATGTAAAACTATGTTGTGAAAAAAACCATTAACGAAATATAAACACATGTTTCCATGGAACAACAAAAAAACCAAGAGATCAAAGTAGAAAAATAAGAGTGAAATACAATGACATAAATAAATAAAAAAGGTTAATTTTATGGGAAGAATATGATCATTATAAGGATAAATGTTGGAATGAACATATTTGTTAGAATATTTAACGAAAATGAAAGAGAAAATTTTAAATAAAATAAAAAATCCATCTCTTTAGATTTTAACATAGAAAAACTATTCAATGTAGAGGATTAGATAACCATGTGAAAATCAATAAAATATACTAATAATCATAGGGTATAATATATATGTATATTAATGAAAATGAATATTAATCATAGTGTAGAAAAAACTATTTAAAAACAATACCATGATAATCCTTTAAACATCTTTTCAAAACAACTTGTGAAAAAACATCACCCCATGAAGATCAAATCAAATCAGGAAGTATTCTTGTTAAACCAGTTAAAATAGAATAAGACTCCCTTATATAACCTGAAATTTGGCTTCTTTCCATGAAACTTCCATTCTGTGCACCAAAAACTTTAACTGCCGCACAATATGCCACACTCCTACACCAATTTAAATACATTTATGAAGTCAAATAACCTAAAATAAAAATATGATATATATCTTTGTAATTTATCATGTTATAATAAATTACAGTTCCAATTATTTCTATGAATTAGATATAAAATGTTAAACATACTACCACAATGTATTTCTCAAGTGATAATTTGTTGAAGAAACTCTAATATCATTCAAATACATTGCAAATATATAAATCCCTAAAATCCATCAATACAATCGCATCCATGTGTTGAAAAAATATCTCCAATTAAAATCAAAATTAGAGGAACCCTATAAATTTTCCCCTTTAGACTGAAAATGAAGGATTCATGGTCCAAGAAAAATTACAACAATGAAAACCGGTTAGCATCACACAAACCAATTCCCTTTATGGAAGACAAAACATCAGCCTTTTATAACTCTTTCAAAAACTAAATCTATCCACCATAAAATATATGTCCAAACACCATAGTATTTATCATACTTGCATCTTTTCGATCATCTAGAATATTTACATATCCAAATATATCATGCACCCCCATAATAGTTATCACTACATGACTAGGATCACTCAAAGAAACAAAATTATCCCATTTCTTAATATCTTATTAGTAGTATGAAAAATTCAATTCATTATTTTTATTTTCAATTTTAATCATATATTCACTAGTGAAACCGTTTAATGAACAAAATTATCTATAAAATCTAATATTCATGAACTGTAATGCTTGAGAATCAAATCCATAATCATATTAATTGATGATTTTGACTCATATATGATTATCCTATATGAAACAAATATGAAAAAGATTTTTTAGGAACAACATTCAACAATTCATTAAAAATATTACCATAGTATTGTAAACCAAGTAAACCCATTGTAATCAAAATAATACCATAAATCTTCTAAAAAATATCACATTCTATTTTTTAAATGATATTTTGAATTTGAAATTATCAAGAACATAGATAGAAAAGAAATTATATCATATAGTTGGCATGTGTTAGAAAATACTCACTGTTGGAATAAAACCTCCATTTATAGTGACAAAAACAACACTAATTCTGATAACACAAAAAGAATATATGTTTTCCATAAATAGTCTAATAATGTAATATTCTATTTATACAGAACATAATTCTCTATTCAATATTATATGGTAAGAATCAACTAAATCAATCACCCATTAATACATAACGTGTAAGAATAAAAAATAAATGAATTTAAATAACCATCATACTTCATAATATTTATTTCATTGTCCTCATTATAATTTTCATCATTCTTATTTTCCCCCATATGACACTTTACCAAATATATTTAGTTAATCAGTACATGACCTTCCTTGTTGTAATAAAAGAATATGTAATTTTTTCATTCCCTTGAGCAGGCTCTCTAATTTCCACATTAAATTCCATAGAAAGAGTAACACTATAACATGGTGATTCACCATCAATAGTTTTGTAATTTCAATAGAGCTAATGAAGGTAATATTAAGAACAATATAGGTGAATATTTGACAATAAATAGTGATTAGTGTTTGTGAGTATGACTAAAAAATAAAATTTAAAGATGGAGTGAAAAATTAATTAAATGAAAATAAAATATGGAATTTATTTATATTCCTCAAGCCATATTTCAAAAACATTAATTAAATAGAAAAAAATTATTATGAAAATAAATCATAAGAAATATAAATATAGGAAAAATAATAGAGACAATACAGAAAAAAATGAAATGAAGATGTATGAGAATGAGTTTCATTTCACTCAATGAACCTGTGGTCAATATGAGTCTAAGGATTTAATTATAAACCACTAAAATAGATGGGATCACTCACACAACCCCACATAGACTAAAAGTAGAAAGGAACATATAGAAACACCAAAAATAAAAGAATTTTTTTTTTGCAATGGTATTCTTAAACCAATAACTCAAATATCATGATAAAGATGAAGTAGTTATTCTAGGGATGTATATCCTTGAAGAAGGATGTGTTCCAATATAAATATCATTGTGTGTGAACTCTCCAAAATGGGATAAATTGAATATGGGTGCATGGTGTTTTCAAACAAATATATTGAAGTCCCCCTCTCTCTTGAAACCTTAATTGACTCTAATCCACGATACTGAATTATGGATGCTAATGCACCTTTATGATCAGGTCAATCCCTACAACGAAACAAATAAACTATAATAAAAGGGATTTACATGGACTTGGGGTTTTGTTAGACGTGAACCAATTATGGTTCATTTTTTTGGCTGAACAAGTAAGGGATTCTCATACAGAAAACCACAAATATATATATCAATGATCTATATGGATATGTGGTAGTAATGGAGAGATAATGAAGCATGATATAATGATTTTGTGTTATTCATCAATTTAATTTGATCCCTACTAAACTAAGGTGAATCATTCCACTATGTATGGGTAGTAAATTAGTTGTATAAAGGAACGTATATCCCTATAGAATGCTTATGGGGAAGTGTGACATAAGAATCTTCTTAGCCATGGAATGTTAAGAACCATCGCTCATAAGATAATTCTAACAAACATTTATAATTAAATAATACCACTCTATATATATATAAGTATTTTTATAATAAAAAAATTATATTTTAGATGGGAAATGAAAAAATAGAAAAACAATTGATAAAAAATATAGTCAACGAAACATTTTATTATTAAAATAATGAATTATTATTTCATATAATCTTCAAATTTTCAATTTAAATAATTTTTTTTTCGTTTTTGTATCCTAACTATCATAACCTATTAGCTAGCATTAAATGTCTTCAACAAACCATAGTCACATCAGTCTACAATTGAATTTACTAGTATGAATATCACATAACATATGTCATGATGGAACATGATAAGAATATAAACTCTCAACTATAACTATTATAATACAAAACATGATTAAAAAATAAACCCAATTTAATAATACTATTTAAATATATATTATCTAAATTTAATCAAATATCATGTATGAATAATGGATCTAGAGATCAATTCTCAGAAACCTATAAATAACAACCTTCCACATTGTCTAAAGGTACTGATCATGTAACTAATGAAAATCAAATTTAAATATGTTTTGTAACACCCCAAGATTTCATAGTGTGTTATTTCTTCAAAATAATTCAATAACTTGCACTACACGCAACACTGAGTTCAATTGCACCATGACTTACCAAAAAAAAGCCATTAAAAGAGGTCATGAATAGTATTAACTAAATTTTAAACTTTATATAATCCTTATAATTTTAGAATCCATATTATGAGTTTCTTAGATATAATGCAAGAACAAATTCATTTTTAGTATTGCACTTTTATCAACTTTTAATAGTGAACCCTTTTTAAATACAATATTTTAAACTTTTTGACTAAATGGGGACATCAAAAATTTAAAATGAAACATCCCAAGCTTCCACGGTACACTTTCTTTGAATAATACAGTAGCGTGTGTTGTACGCAACCTTGAGTGTTAACACACACCACAACCAATCAAACTAGCCGTTATGAATAGTAATACCTACTTTTTAAAATTATATATATTTTATATTTTAAAATAGACTTCATCTTTGGATTCGGAATATCGAATTTAGCTTAAGGTGAAATTTTGGTACATTTCGGATAACTTTCATATTTTGATGAATAGTGAAAATTACTAAATTTTAATTAAAAACAACTTTTTTAATCAAAATAATTAATAGTGATAAATTATGAATTTTAGTGGTTTTAAAGTATATTTAGAATATATTTTTACCATTTAATATAATGTTGGTCATTGGACATAATTTTACAATTAAACCGAACATAAACAAGTGTCAATCTTTTGATAGTTATTATCTCTTAAAGACACGCTTTTTGTTTTGACAGCGGGAATTAATTTTAAATTAATTTCTGCCACTTCTGTGTTTAGAATTTAGGAAAATGGATTCCATATTTTGAATCAGGATGTTCAAATTGTGTAAATAGGTAACTTTTATTTTTAGACATTTTGAATAATTACTGCGGTAAATATTTTATTTACCATGGTTAAGGGTAAATCCGGTAAATAAGGGTTAAAAAAAATAATATTATAATAATACTAAATTACCCTAAAACGTGTCTTAACCCTATTGGTTGATACATGGTCGACCATCGGCGTCTTTGGGTCGATTTTGGGACCCCATGGATCCACTTGTAAGTGATAATGACACTTTATTTTAATTAAGTCAAAATGAATACAAAAATGACACAAGCATATATCTTTTAGAAAACCAATTGTTACAAAGGGTTATATAAGTTGGATTTTAGATTATAAATATTCATTAGAAAGATAAAAAGATTTCCTAAATAATGATATTTTATTTATAATTTTTTGACATTAAATAATTTATTTTATTTATGACAAAATGATGATGCAGTAATTACTATAATAGTGAAAAATTAAAATAATTGATATTATAAATACCCAAAAAAATATTATATGAAACTTTTAATGAATTAAAATAATTTTCTAGGATAATATGATATATTAGTATTGATTTAATTGACTTTGTTCGAAGTAATAAATCTGTTATGAGTTTCACAAAAATCAACTATTGAATAGTGTCAAAATTGACATAAAAGAGTTCTTAAAACAAATATTATATTATTAATTGATATTAAATTCCTAAAAATCTAAGGTTCGGCCAAGAGACTTATATAAGGATAGGTTCATCATTAATGGACCACTTGGGGGGTCCCTTGGATGTATATAGTAAGTTTATTAACCATATTATATAAAAATACAAAGAGACATTGTAAAAGTGAAACTAATTAACTTAGAGTTAATACTTAAAGATAAGGTTAATATAAGTACCCAAACCTGTCTAAATTCTATTGGTTGAGTGGTTTTAGACCTTTCCCCACCTTAACCTTTGAATAATCAACTTTTGAGCCATTAGAAACCGAATATGAATTTATTATAAATTAATATTTCTAGCTTTTCCAAAGGTGCCCCTCACCCCTCTTATAAAAGGGCACTCCTCCTTCCCATTTCTTCACACCTTCAAAGCCTTTTGGTTCGGCCAAACTCTGCCCAAATACTCTCCCAACATCCCTCACTACAACCTAGAGGCCTTAGTTGGATCAGAAAGCCAACCTAAGGAGCCCTTTTGATCAAATCAAAAGGAAGAACCCGAAGAAGAGGTAATGATTTCACCACCCTTCTCCAAGTTCATTTCTTCTTCCACTTCTTCTTCCTTTGTTCTAACCATTCTAAAATAATAACTCCAGTATCTCACATATTCTGTGATGTTATTATAAATATGGTACCACCATATTCAGTATTCTATCCACCCTTTGAATAACATGTCACCATACGTGCGTACGTACGGCTTACCGTCTCCACGTCGTGGTGTAATTGTTATTCAATATATTATTATGTGGATGGGTATAATAATGATGTGTAACTCATAAATATAACATGTTAATGATTCTGTATATATGATATACCATCCATTTATATATTATTTTAATATCAAAAGAATGATATTGTCGCTCGTGCGTACGTACGGACTACCGTCTCCACGAACGCGATGAGATTCATTCTCCATCGTATCCATTCAAGTATAATTATCATTTGATGATTTAAAAATGATGTTTAAGGACTAGATATAATTCTGGATATGAATAAAATACAACAACCATGGCTTATGTAACAAAACATATAAAAGAAAATGAGTAAGTTAACTCCCGAAACGACGATAATTCTAAGATATTATTAACAAATCAATGTTAAAAGATCATATATGATATAATATTATTATATATGATTCTTGTATAATTTAATAACAATTATTTCACCATAATACAGGAGGTTAACCTACCCCAACCAAGGAAAAGTACAAGGTAAGGGTTATTTCACAATCTCTTCATTATCCGAGGTTGTTTATACGTAATAATCTACTGGGATATCTTTATCATCCTCATCCATGTTTCTTAAAAATGTATTTCAAAACATTTTTACTATTTACAAGAATATGGGTTAAAGTCATTTATACCCTTTTTTTGACTTTTTATAAGAGGTTTATAAAGGAATCTTTCCGTCGTTTTCAAAACAAGGTCCTTTTTAACCTTTTCGACAGAATTGAGGTAAGAATGTTTTTTTTAACTTATACGGCGGGTGCGGTTATTTTACGCCGTTATAAAATTTTCAAAGCTTTCCTTACAAGCTTATAAGAATATTTTCAAAGAAAATGTTTTATTTTATATGGATCTTAAATGATTTCAAAATAAAAGGAGATATTTCTTTAAAAAGAATTTTGATTTCATCTACGTCAACATCCTTTGATGGATTTTAAGATTATTTGAAGTTGATTTATTATGATACAAAACTTCTATATTGTATTGAAGGTTTTGTGATATGTTGGACTATGGATGTGCTATTTTTATACCATTCATAGTTTATGGTGAAATTATTGACATTTCGTATGCTAGATTTAATACGAATGTTTATGTTATGTTTAAACCTTTTCATATGGGAATGCATTGGACTTAATAAGTGACGGGTGGAGCCCGCTATAGCTCCTCGATGCATCGGTAGGTCTCATGAGACAAACTAGTGTCTTGGCACAAGGCCTTGACAAAATCTTATTTGTAGTCTTGGCACGAGGCCTTGGCTATGTGGTTATGATAGTCTGGCATTATGCATTCCAACATTATGAAAGTGGTTATTGATTTTTGAATGTGATTATTCGATTAGTAGAATATCCATGTGAATAAGTAAATGGCATTATTTCATTTTATTTATGTCATACCATGTTGAAAGTTCATATTTAAAAGGCTTTTGTTTTAGTTATACATTGCCTTAAATGTTTATTCTTATTTATGAAAGTTTCCGCTATATTGTTATCCTTACTGGGCATTTGAGCTCACCCCTTTTCTATGTTTTATTTTTCCCAGGATGTGAAGAAGTAAGTTATGAATGACCTGCAGGGATATTATGTGGGGATATGAGTGTGGATTATGGAGACAATATGTTGTTGTAGTAGTTTTTCGTTTAATGATGTAATGTAAACCTTATGAATATATCTAGTGTTTCCAAGGCTACTAAACCAATCGGTCTTTCGAGATTTGATCTTTCTTGTGATCATGCCAATGTTATGAAGTAATGCACCGACTCTGGGTAACGGGGGTCGGGGCGTTACATGTTTAATTGTTAGAGGTCATAGAAACATAAAGTAACAAAAAAATTAAGTTGAGTGAAGAATAAATCTCAACCGGAGACTGAATTGTGTTTGTAAGTGGTGTGGATCAATCTTCCTAGAATCTTATACCATTCCACAACCTGACCATCCTTCGGTCTATAGGAGACACGATGGGATCCTTCTTATGCATGGACATCTCAACCTCTTGTCTTCTAGCTACTTTTTGTCCTCGGATTTGTATGGAGATGAATTTCGAAGTGAAGTACCCCCAAGCTTCCTGATCAGATATGGTGTTTTCAAGTGGTGTAAAAGGCTTCATTTTCAGTCTCCTCTTCACTAATGTGAGGCTTGTGGGATCCAATTTCACTCGGTGGATTTTATTCAAAGGAAGAATTTGTTGGCTTCGTTCCCTGGCAGTGATTTGGGGAAATCATATGGGCTTTGCACTGGTGGTGCCTCTTTGTCTGGGTCTTAAAATCTAGTTGGTGTGGTTCCTTCCAAACCTCATGTTTTCTCTCTGTCCGGCGGTTTCACCGATGTCCCACTGATTCTACCGATTTCAAAGTTGAACTATATTGTTGTCCTTAGTTGATCCCATTGCCAACTGATAGGTTTTATCCCCACCTTAACGATTGACTTCCCCTCTTTTTCGAAGGGTCTTGAACCTTCCCCAATAGTCACTTGTCCCTCTCTCCCATCCCACATCCAGTGAAAATCTATTATTAAAATCGTCTTAGGTTGGGTACTTGAAACTGACCCCTAGGATGGGGGTTTGGATGGAAATTCCTCAATTATGTACTTATGGGGGTTTTTGTGATACCCCTATTGGAAATTACCTTCAAAATATCCACTGGATATTCTTTTTATATTTCCACTAGAAATTACTTTGTAAATTTCCACTAGAAATTTGTGTGTAAATTTACATTGGAAATTTCTGGTCAAAATTTTCATAAAAATTTTCCTATGTAAATTTCCACATAAAATTTAAACTTCCAATTTTCACATAAAATTACAATGAATATATATTAATACATAGCTAAAAAATCAATAAAAATTATTAAATATTTGTATTAAAAATTTATGGTGTAAAATTTATGGATTCCTAAGAGTTTATAAAAACATCATTAATCATGTATAAGTAGATTATTTTATTCCCAAGATACTTATTCTGCAAATTTCTAGTGCAAACATCGAAGAGAAAATTATTGTTCAAATTCACATTATAAATTTTAAAGAATATATGTTAATACACAAATAAAAAATTTAAATTTTCATAAAATATTTACATTGAGAATTTATAGTATATTCTTTTAGTGAAAATTTCCACTGGAAACTTTTAGTGAATGGTTTGATTAAAATTTCCAATGTAAAATTTTAATGTGAAATTTTCACTAGATATATTCATTTAAAATTCAGTGAAATTTTTAACTATAAAATTCCAATAAAATTTCAACATATGATGAAATTTTCAATGCATACAAAAAATACACAAATAAACACATAAAAATACAAATATACATGCTAATATTAAATTATACATTTCATGTGAAAATTATATAGTTTAATTTTCAAGACTTATATACATACAACCAAGTTAATTTATAATAAAATTTCATGTTTTTCATTTACATCGTAAACCTCCACTGATATAAATATTTACTGAAAATATTCTACGCAAATTCACAGTATAATACATATATTAGATTTTGATATCCACTTAAATTACAAGTACAAATTGTCTAATACATAAATAAACAATGAAAATATTCCCTAGAAAATGACAGGTGGAATTTGAAAAGAAAATTTTCATCATAAACTTCAAATATGGATTTCCACATAAATTATAATTGAGAATATATCAATACACAAATAAAAATGCAAAATTCCAGTTGAAATTCCCACTACAAATTTACTATTCAAATTTATAATTAAAGTTACAATGAACATGAATTAAAATAGAAAAATTTTAAATTTTAAATGGAAAATTACATTGAAAATTTCCATTGTAAACATTTTTTGCAAATTTTCAATGGAAAATAGAAGTTCGTATTCCCATTTAAGATTACAGATAAACTTTCAAATTAATATGTACAAAAATTATACTAGAATTATAATTAAATAAATTATGAAATATATACTTGTTTTCATTTTTTGTGTACCTATATTAATACATGAATAATGTAATTTATGGTGAGAATTTTCGATACAAATTTTTGTTAGAAATTCCAAATGAAAATTTCAATAGGAAATATATAGTTCAAATTTTCTTATAAAATTAAATTGAAAATGTATTAATATATAGATAAAAGTTTAATTTTTCCTTAAAAATAAATTTAATTATTATTATATTTTCTATAAATATAATTAATAGAAATTTTTAAGGCATAATGTTTTAAAAAATTACATTATTAGTTTTCTTGTAAAATAATGAAAAAATAACTATAAATTTTAGTATCTCGATACCTTTTTTTATTTTTAAAAATTGGAAAACATTTCTCTATAAAACAATGTATATAAAACTTATATGAATTTTAGATTTTCATAGAAATTTTATACTATAAATTTTCACTATAAAATTGATTAAGAAAAATCTAATGTAAGCATTACATATATATTTATTATTATTATTAAAAAAATTAATTTTATAAAATTATAAGTGTTTTATAATAACAGATTTTATATTGACATTTAATAGTTATTTATTAAAATAGTTTACACATCAAGGGGTATTATTGTCCAACTATTGAAAATTAAACGATATGAATTTTAAAAAAACTTTTTAAATCAAAAACCATATCTATCTCCACATCACATTTTTGATAGGGGAAATTCATTTCGTGGTGTGCCTGACCCTCAGGCCCAATCACTGGACTTGAGATGATAATTTTCCTCTAATATCATACATCCCTGCTCCTATGGTTTTTGCCCCTGTGGATTCTTCCCCAATGTACTCAGCTCTGGCCTTCTGCTCTGACATGCTGTGTTCCATCCAAGGATTGTCTCCCTCTCATCATATCTAGATTACCATAGGCCCTTCGATGTCTCCCGTCAGGCTTCAATCTCTGGCGTCTATGGGAGTCGACACCTCTTCTATGCCAGAAGGTGTGAGAAAGGACATTGTTGAGGCGTGTAGATCTTCATTCAGAGCGTTCATCCTCTCCATGTTTCTAGACTATGATCTAGTAAGAGTCAAATCTACCCTTGTGGAGCTTCCAATAGGTTCTTGGTTTCGGAGAAGATTTCAGAAGCGGTAGAGGTGGTGTTTTGTTTTCAGTTCTACCTGCTCCCTCTATCCCCCAATGTTGGGATATATTTCTTCTAGGATTGTCACGTGCAACAGGGATAGAGAAGCAGCTATGTCCATGGTTATCTATAGTTCATCTCCTTCCGTTCATGGGACTAGCCCAAATTTTCTATCATGTTTTCAATCATTATCTAGAATGTGTGAGGTTTAGAAGCACATACTAAAACTATATTCATGTCCTCTGAATCCAAGAATCATCTTGTTTCTATTAAATTTATTCTTGACCCCAAGAAATAGGTTTCTCATATAAAAATGTTCAGTAAAATGATGGTATTCCCTCACCAACTTCATGTTATGCCTTCCAAATCTCACATCTATGTATTATAGAAGAAATGGGTAGAGATTGATATTGTGCATATATCAACTCAATTTATCACCACTAATGTCTCTTAGAGTAGTGTGTATATCTTATTCACCTTCATTTAGGCAAGCTATGACCCTACAAAAATACTCCTTATGTGGGAACACCTAAAAAACAATCAGCCAGCCAATAAACCTTGGTTTATCGGGGGAGACTTCAACATCATGGTAGAGGTGACTCTAAATAACGGTATAATGAAAGTATTTACTAATTCTATGTGGGACATTCAAATCTACATGCAATACAATGGTCTCATGGACATGGGGTACAATGGAAACAAATACACACTGTGTAATAATTGTAGAGGTATCCATCACCTGTGGAGACGGCTAGATAGATGCTTGTCAAATATTCTAGGTTTAGATTCTTTCGATCAAGCTTCAGTGACTAGTCTCCCTAGAATCCCCTCTGATAATTCACCCATTATAATTGTTTTCAATAGAATCTTATCAGGTTCAATGTGTTTCTTTAATTCTTCTGAATGGAATTAGAGGGAGGGGTTCCTTCCCATGTTTAAGGCCTTCTATAAATCAGAGGTCCACGGTAATGCATGGACTAACCTTTTCTACCTTTTGATACATGTCAAGAGCTATATCCAGGGTTGTCTTGTAAATAATTTAAGGGGAGACACCCACCTAGATGATATAACGGAGTAAATTGGGTAGCTAGAGGAATCCCTCTATGATGGTTTTAATGATGACATCTTTCCAGAACTCAATGCCAAATTCATCATATTGGCTGATAAAATACTATAAGTGGAGTATCATTATCATTCTAGGTCTTGCGATATGTGGATGAGGGAGGGAGATATAAACACATCCTGCTTTCATGCCTGTATGAAAGAGAAAATGAGGAGCAGACATATCAACATTAAAATGAAGGATCAATTCTTCACCTCAGACATCAATGTGGTAGGATATGCATACATGCAATAGGGAGGACAAGATCCTGAGATCCATGATTGAGTTGGTTGGAAATTCGGATAATAAAGAATTAGTGGATATACCCATAGAGAAGGAGGATAAAAAAGGCTACATTTGTCTTAGGCCAAGATAGTTCTTCGTGTCCTAACAGGTTCCCAAGGGAAATCTATATTACTGCTTGGGATATCATGAAGCCACAGGTCGTACATGCAGTCCAAGATTTCTACATGGGGGGTTCTCTAGCCTAATGGTTGTGTGCTCCTTATATTATCCTTATCCCAAAGTGCAATGATCTGACTGCCATTTCCAAATATCATTTGATATTACTTTTCTACTTCTTCTATTAAATTCTTTCCAGGTTGATATGTAGATGATTCATAAAAATTCATACAAGGTTGATGTCGATCAAGAATCATGGATTTATAAAGGGAACAAGTATTCAAGGGGCCATAATAATTTCCACAGAATTGGTGTGGGACATCAACATGAGGACGGTGTGTTCCAATTTCATCTTTTGAGTGGATTTGGGAAAAAAATACGATAGGCATAAGTGGGGATTCATCATTAGGGTGATAAGGAAACTAGTATTTTGGGAATGGTTCTATAACTTGTGCATCTGATGTTTCCCCTCACCTTGGTTTTATATCTCTTTCATTAGTATGTGTTTCAGAATCTTCAAAAGTATCAGATGTGTGTACCATGTTGATCCAATTACCCCTATCTTTTCATGTTTTCCAAAGAGGGCCACTCAAAGAATCATCACCTCAGCTCAGAGGAAAGTAGGGTCACTCTATATTCCACCATGTATGGGAGTCACCCAATTTCCAACCTTATTTTGTGGATGGTGTGTTAATTTTTACCAATGGCAGGTGGGGATCCCTTAAAAACCTCATAAACATCATTACAACCTATAATGAATGAAGTAGAAAGATTATCATTTCTATGAAGATCAAGGACATCATTTCTAATAATTGTTCAGGGATGAGATTACACATTATTCAAGATATATTGGGCATGCATATGATCCATCTCCCAATGACTTACCTGGGAGATCCCATATTGAATAGGACAATAAAAAATTTCTCTTTGATGACATTGTCAACCTCATTATAGAAAAATCTATAATTGTAAGAACACATTCCATTCCTTTGGAGGAAGGATCACCCTCAACAAAAATTTCCTTACTTTTATCCCCTTGCATGTTCTCCAAATCATCAATCCTCCAAAGGGAACCATATCAAAAATTGAGAATGTAATGTTGGACTTCTTATGGGATACAAACCAAGTTAGGCTTTTCCACTAGGACTCTTGGAAATTAATAGCGAAACATGTGGAGTAGGGTGGTGTGGGAATCTGAAATATCACCATCACCATGATTTCCATGCAGGATCAGCTGGCATGGGAGGTTATCGAAGGTTCATCCCTTTGGGTGAGGTTTATCAAAGATAGATAAGGGGTGAATTTGGAGGAATGGTTAGGAATTAGGAGAATACACTCCAACCACGTTAAATTCATGCTCTCAAATTTAACAGATCTCAAAGGACACACTCAATGGTTGATCAGAAGGGTAGATATTAATCTTTGGTAGGACAATTGGGCTGGCGATAATATCTCATTTTTGGGGTGCCCAGTGCCAACAATATCCTTTAAATAAGCTAGTATTCCCTACGATCTAATGAACGCTATCCTCAATTTATATCAAAAGAAATTTTCTCCCATATCATTCTCAATGAAGAGTTGTACCGATACAGCATCACTGGCGCACCCTCTGGAAGACAATCTATCAATAGCTATAGAGATTCTCTTTGTGGGCATGGTTAAAGGGATGTGGTAGCGTCAATCCTCTAGTGCAGGGAGGACCCCATGAAACTCTATTTCCAATTATGGTGTATTCTCAAAATGTCACTGCCAATGTACAGAAATATTTAGCATAGAGGCGTGAGTAAAGTTTCTTTTTTCTTATGTTGTATCAACCCTCAGATTTAGACCACCAAACAACTTTTTATTCATGTAGATTGGGAGAGGAGTCTCTAGGGGTACATGGGTTATTTTTTTAACATTGGATGTATTGGGGACTTTTTCTAATGGCTTGTCATGAGCTGGTTCTCCAATTACAATTCATCTGGAATGGAGAGGAAGGGTCGAGGCCTAACAGAGGCAGCTATTTTCTGGAACCTCTAGGATGCTAGGAACAAGGCACATGATTAAGTGTCTCCCTCATTCACCCTCCTCCAGGTTCAAATGAGAGAATTGGGGTCAGATTGTGGTCTCCTCATTCATGGAGGAGAAGGTTATTATACTCTCTTCTCACGAACGTCAAGAACACAACCTTCTGCAGGTCCATGTCCCAGTAGCTGGGGTAGATGGGTGAAGAAGAAACCACCATACAAGGGATAAAACTCAATGTTGATGGATACATTACTAATGGGGAGATGTGGTGTGGTAGCTTGGCTAGAAATACCATTGGGTCTATCATTTTATAATTTAGTGGTTTCTACGACAGGGGATCATATTTGGGTGAAAAGATATGAGCCATGCATACTGGCTTATCCTTGTGTGAGCACCTTAAACTCAAGGTGGAGGAAGTCAAGTCTGATGCAGCTATTTGTATCCACTTTCTCCACGGTACTAATAGACAGACATGAAATATTACCTAACTGGTAAGACAATGAAGAAGTAAAATCATTTAGGTCATGACTATCAATCACACATAGCAGGAAGGGAACCTTATAGCATGCATATTGGAATGGTAAGGAAGTGAAGATGATGAGATTGTTGTTTATAGATGTGTTCGACCATTACCAAAGAGTTGTAACTAGATCCTTCTCAATGATGTACTTGGCCTCCATCACTATAAACCTCTGTATGTTTTGGTGGGCTTCTCCTTCCTTTGTTCCTTGTTTGTGTCTTTATATAAACCTTAAAAAAATATTTTTCAATTAGTATGTTTAACAACTATATTATCTACATATATAGAAACATTACTAAATCCATTAAGATGGATATAAACCTCATATATAGGGATCATCTGAAAATTTTAAAGTACAATATTCTTTAATAGATATCCAAGAAGTGTTATATTCACATACAAATGTTTGATCATTAGCCAAGTGTCATTAGTAGAAGTTTTAATGGATAAATCATGAAATACTTTATCTATTATGGTTATAAGAAACATACTATGGGATTTCCACAATATAGTAGGATCAATATCAATATATGTGGTGTAAGACATTACTTTGGTAGATAGAGCCATAGTATATTTCCTAGGGCTAGATAAATTGACTTTTAGTTCATTTTTTTCTAGATTATATTGCATCTTAATTATCTAAATGCCAAAATAAATATTTTAATCAAAATCATTATGTAAAAACATGACTGAAGGTGTCACTAATTACTGTTAGAAACTATGATATCAATAATATGGGTTATAATGTGCCCTTTGATGATATCATTCCCCCCATCATTGGAAAATAGTAGTAATGATATACTAATGTTGGTCGATATTGATGAATAAAATCTAAAATAAAATAACATAGAAACAAAATAAAAAAAAGAAATTAAATGAATAAAATAAATGAACATAGGGTAATTATGTGCTTTAGACAACATTATTCCATCATTATTGATAATAAAACCATAAAAATAATATCAATATGTAAATAAAAAATAAAAGGTATACAAAAAATGAAGAAACAAGAGATATAACAAAAACATGGATGTAAATGATACCTATGATGGAGGAATTATCTACTAAAGGAAATCATGGTGAAACCATGTATAAAGATGGTATAATATACCTAAAAACTAGATGAACTACTCAAGTAATCCCACACATACAATAACTAAAAAGGAATACAAAAAAATGTAATGAATATTAGATTATAATGGTATTACTAGAATAATAACCTAAATAACATAATAAATACTAAGTTTTACTACCAAGGATGTACATCCATGAAAAAGGATACAATCGACGGTCACGACTTCTAGCTAAAACTATCATCTAAAAGTGATCATCTTACGATTGGTGTATGATGTTTTCAAACAAAAATGTTGTATACCTTTTCTCTTGAACTCTATCTTCTATATGAATTATGAAGAAAAAAGGATGATGATTTATTACAACTTTTTTATCATGTTGATCACCACAATGAATAAAGCAATGAGGTAATGAAATATGAGATGATATAGTAGTGTTGTATTGAGACTCAATATTACATAGGAAATGTGTATGGTCAAGAGGGTGTCATAATACCGGATGGAATCCTTGAAAAACATAAATCAATTTCCCATAAGGATGAATTATAATTGTGTAGAGGAAGGGTGGTGAGGAACAAAAATCACCCATTCAATGTCATGTTAAACCAAATCATACTATATCATGTTTGATCAAGATATTATATATGGGTTTCTCACCAACCACTAAAAGGTAAAAATATCCCCACATAAATATTACATAGAATGGTAACATTAGATATTTTCCATCTTTGAAAAGGGAAGGAGGGATCCCATATACCTGTATATATACCCCCACATAAAATTTTAAAAAATCCATCTTACAAATAATACTATTTTAATAATAAGAAAAAAATGTATTCCATTCCCCAAAAAACAAAACCAAAAATATAGTTGTCGAAAATATGGTCAAAACAAAATTGTGTTTTGAAAGAAACAAAACATGATCATAATATTAGTCTTTTACAAATTATAATTCATCCGCATCGTTGAAATCACATCATCCTAATTTAAAGTTTATTTCTAAAAACATTTGGGTGAAAATATTATAAATTGAATTTTTAAAATAAACCAAAATGAGAAAATTATTTTCTTTTTATTCCATTTCAATATGTATCATGTTGCATTTATTATCGATATTTACTTATACTAAATACATAACCATCTAATTCTTTGTTAATTCATCGTGATGGTTACCAAAATCTTTGTCATACGAAAATTTTAAATTTTAAATTTTTTTTATGAATGAATGTTTTTAGGGATTTTCATTTCTACATGATTTTATGATTCACAAATATCTCCTATAGATATATCAAATTCATCAAATCCCTCATCATATCATCTAAAATATATATATGAGTTTTTCATGTCATTATCACTCTCAAATCCTTCCAATAATAACCATTCATATTCTGTATGATTTTTTCCTTGTTTCCTTAACAATATTATTAGAATATAATAAATTTTTAACTGGTTTTAAAAGAGTAGAATTATTTTCCTAATTAAATAGTTTGATATAGGTAGAAACAATTTTCAATAGTTCATACATATTTGATCATTAAGAAAGATATAGTACCTTTATCAAATTATAGTTCTTATAGAGGAACAAGATAAGTCCGAGGATAAATATTAATGTGATATGATTTGATAAAAACAAGAACCAAAATGAATTTGAAAGATCTATATATAATAAATAAATCTACCATAGTGAATTTTACATGAAATAACACTCCAATGTGGAAGACTAATAAACCATAGGAAGACTCTAAAAAATAAAATTATAATTAAAAATTACAATATAAAATAATATTGCTAAAAATTATTTAAAATGAGAACATAAAAAAACCTCAGTGAATACCAAATTAAGATAACCTTATGTTAGCTCTATAAAAATTTCTCAAGAAAAGACAACCCTTAGATATAAAATCCAATCACATTAAATATTTATGACGTGTGTTCGGATTCTATAATATCCCTTTCACAACCATAACCACCATTGATACTAATGAAACATTCATTAGGCACACCACCATTTTTTATTCACCACCATATTATGTACTCTGTTTTCAACTTATGTGAGTGAAGGAATCCATCTCGAAAAATAAACATTTACAAATAAATCTCTTTATGATCTTAGTGAAAATAAATTTTAGATCTAATGATTTCCCAAATAAAATGTTAATTTTTAATCATAAAAAACCACATATTTTATAAGTGATGAGTTTTTGTAAAATTTATTATCTCGTTCAAATGGATATAAAATATACATCTCCTAAAAATCTGGTCATCCATCTATTACCATGTGTTGAAAAAGTATCTTCAATTAAAATCAAAATGGGATGGACCCTTATAAAACAAACAATAATATATTACATGGTTCAACAATGAATAATACTCCATAGGAGAAAATTGAACTCTCTTTAATCAAGGTAAAACATGATGATTGTGATGAATGTGTATTTAAAAAAATCCATCATATAGATATTATAATATTGAATATGGATATTATATTTTCAAATTTTAGTAAGAATTATTGAACGTATGGTACTGTATACACATGATGTGCTCAATGTCTCGCCCTGAATGGTTTTAGTGGATATAATTAATGTGATTCACCGATCCTAGATAAATATAATGGAAGGAAAACTATAGAAAAATAGGGTTATTTATCATAAATAATGGTTACAAAAATCCCCCACCCACTCACCCCTTTCTCATAATTAATTTAATTTCAATATTATGTCATAAAAACAAGATATATCCTTGCTCGAATATAATAATTGAGGATAGAACACCTAACCATCCTCTTGCTACCAAGGTGGGAGGTTCCAAGTATGACAAAGATCCCACCAAGACCTACCAATTTATGATAAATACTAGACATAAAATATAGAATCATGGATATTAGTTAATTTGATTTAGGCATTGGGGCAGCATCCACATCATAAAGAAACTAGAAATCATTGAAATATCCCACACATTTATAATGAATTACATCATTTATAAAGGACTAGTTCCACTCAAGCTACCACCTATGTTGTCATATTTGTTGGGTTATCCTTTATTTGGGTCTGTATAAGACTGGAAAACTATTGATCCATCTTCTCTCATATCTAATGATAGAGTGTATTTATTTTCATCAAAATTGAATGGCACAAAAATTTCATAATCAATTCTTAAAAACATTGATTATAACGATGAACCTTTTACTACTTCTAGCTAAATCTGAACTCTTGGAGAAATCAATTTAGCCAAAACATATCTTTAATAACCTCAAAATCAACATCATATTCTGCATTGGATATAGATAAAGTGACACACTTATGATAAATCTACCATCATGATACAAATCCATATGAAAATGTTTATAAGTATTAGAATTTGTACTTCTTGGATCTCAAACCATATAAGTTTTTATACATCCCTCTGAGGGTGAATCATCTCATTTATATCATAAAAAATCTTATATGCACCGTTACGATGCCTTGTAATCCACCTCACTCTATATCATTTATACTTTCAGATATGGGGTAGAAATCGGATCACCTTCACCAATGTATGGGAAATGTATCACCTTATACACACCAAAAAATACATCAATCTTCCAACCATGTAGAAGTTTAGTATCTTGTCAATTTCCTTAATTTATTTTTTGGATAACACACATGAGCTCTCACCTAGCTTTGGATGACTATAGAGAGGAATATTAATATTTTTTTTTATATTTTAAAATATTTCAAAACATATTCAAAACACTTCTCCTAAGATACACAAAATAGACTCATCTTTTTATTGGATTGTCTACCTCCACCAAATCATTATGCTAAACCCAATAATTTTATACCATAATATTTGTATAACTTTTTATTCAAATGGATGATAATATTATATTTTCTAAAAAACATGAAAATAACATAAAAAATGAAAGAAATGACGTTACTATCTAAATTATTTTTGAATTACACTCATCAGTATTCATGTTCATTGTTGTATCCATGAGTCATCATGAATGACTGAAACATCATGTGCCACTATCTGAGAGATTATTTCAGTCCATATAATCTCTTATTCAATTTCAAAATTAGGTTTTCTTATCCAAGGACCCTTAATATATCATCTAAATTCTAGTATATATCCTGGGTGAGGTTTCCATGATGAAGTTTTATTCATATCCATCTATTCCTGATTTAGGTGCACATTATTCACCAATGAAAAGAGTGCATAGCTCACATCTATTTTCAACATGAGTGAAAAAAATTCATAATATCCAACTCCTTTATTGTAATGGTATCTTTTAGATACTGACTATGAATTATGATTTAACTCCTTTCTACATCCATACTCCATTAGCCTAAACACAAAATTAATTGTTAGTAAATTTTTTATCTCTCAAATGTTACACAAAATAATGTGTCTAGTTTATAATCAAATAATATATATCATACTCCAATACTGTAAACCATATGAGTTATTCTTGATGGTATAATACTTGCTGAATATACGTTAGGATCCCCATAAATTTTCAACAGTAGTTTCTGTGACTCTATAAATTTTTTTGGATGAATCCTTCCACATGAATATCTCTAAGCCTTTGAAATGTTATATTATGAAGGACCCTGATTTATAAAATACTCTTATATCTTTTCAACATATGGTGGATAGGATTCAGTATACCTTTACTCAGTGTCCTCCTCCACTAAATCTTGATCAATAACACAAGAGTCCTATTTATCTTCCTCTTCTTAGGTTAATGTCGTTGTTGGTACATGTGTTGGATCATGGACAGATTCCATGGAACATTCTATTTCAGAAAATAATATAATTCGAATATCCTTGAGTTTTGGTTCTAATGGAACATGAATTCCCAATTTTTTCAACTAATTGTCTATTAATTCATAAATATTATGTGACATCAAAAATTTTTAAAAGTGTATAGACTATTTGTTTTTAGATTAGATATTTCCCCAAATGATAATTTCACCGGGAGTAATGGAGGTTATAGGGATGTTTGAGGCCTGTTCGGAGCCAAAAGCCCTGAAAATTAAATTGGTGGACTATGTAGCATGGTTAGTAGAAACTGTGCCACCCAATATTTATGGTTTCCCTAAACCATGTGGTCACTTATAGTGGAGTAGTATGAGCGACACATTTTTTTAATAATGCGCCTATAGTTGAATGATCATGCAAACTTTTAGTAATTTTCTAAAGAGGTTTTTTTGGGATGATTGGGGTATGGTTAAGTGAACCATGTTTCTATCAATGCAATGTTCCCCCATAAAGAAGTTGATTGGATCATTTTTGGAGCATTGTTTGGCCAACCATGTGGACAATCCTTGAGCCCTTCTTTTTACGGTGAATTTATCTTTTTACCTCATTAATATAATAACCAAATATCTTCCCCCACCCCTATACTTTCTATCTGGTTATTACTCCCTCTATGTGGGGATCCCTCTTCCCACCAACCTTGGGATAATGCTTCCTCTTGAATCTAACATCCATTATTCTCTTCGTTGGATGCATCATATCCAACATGGTAAGATATTTGATCATGTTCCTTATATTTAAAGTTTATATTCTTCTATATTGTGATATCTTAGAGAAAGATACTTTCCCCTATTTTCATTCAATATGATGATTTCTATAATTTCTTCCGTCCTAGCTCGAATCAAGGATATTCATTGGAATAGGGAAGATATATGATGATATGGTAGGTAGCCTATGATCATTCCTAATGTTTCATAATTTTATACATCTTCCACTATTGTGATTCATATTGGATCCTTCAGATAATAAATCTTATTTCTAAATAAATTAATTTTAGAACTTAATCGTGCTCAATAAGACCCTATCATGTAGTAAATCAATAACATGGGTCTAATGATTCATCGAATTCTACCCCATGGGTATATTATACCTTAGAGGATTATTTTATTATTATTCTAAATTATCTAACAACCCTTTATGATTAATGATTTTTAATAAATTATTTGAGCTAAATTGTGAGTTGAGTGTGGTGATAAACTATGGGTTAGACCCCTATACCACATACCCAAAATGAAATGGTTAAACTAATTGAATTGGTAAAGTGTATATGAATTACACATAATTATATAATTTCATTGTATAATTAAATACCAATGCCATTTTTTTAATAATAATATTATTTATTATTTTGTTAAATGGGTTATCTCTTATAACATAGTCATACCCTCATCTACTGCCATGGATGATAGAATTGGTTCCGAATTAAGGACCCATTGTATAGGATAAATGTGCCTTATAATTATAATTTATTAATTATTTTTTTACATGTTGGGTGGGGGAGAACTATCTATTCCTTGGAAAGGATCACTCTATGTTAGATATTTTACCTCCAGATGAGTGAAAAAGGTTCCCTTTGGGAGACCCCGTAGACGATATCAATAACATGATAATTGTAACAAGCCATGAGAAAGACTTAGGTCCCTATGTGTGATAACAAGTATGGAATCATAGTTTAATTTTTGAATTTATCACACCGTGTATAGAGTGATACTTGTGACTTAATTCTTGGGAACATTGGATAAATTCACTAGTCATTAAACAGACACCAAGCCCCACAAAGTTATACTTATAAATTATCTCCTAATTTCCATGAATACACTCAGGGTTTCTCAATATATTTAATAAATAATTATTAAATTAAATTAAAATGTAAATAAACCAATTAAATAGGGATATGATCCTTTATTCCTGGAAATATAAGGATGTTTCCTCAAATCCCTATCATAATCTTGCGGAGAACCCACTTTCATAATATAATCTCACCCTTCTTACCTTTTCAGGATCCCATCGATTAGACACACCATGTTTTGTTGAAGTAGGAATAATTAGACGAGTGTCCTACTGGAACTATGACTGGTGGTTTTTTTATTTTATTATTATGTATTGAATTTTTTCATAATTGAACACCACTTATTTATGCACAAACTAGGTTTATCTAGACATAATTTAGTGGTTCTCTACAGAGATTTTATCTCATACCATACATGTGCCACCTCAAATACCGAATCATACATTAGAGTTAAAGGTATCAATAAAGGGAAGTGGACTGCTACCTATGTTTGATTTATATTACTAGAATAGTTTATGAGGAAGAGGACCAAGAAAATTCTCTAGATACTAGTCGTAGAAGTATTTGAAATTATTTATGTTTTGATATCCCATGGTATATGCATGTTTCCTTTTTTCCCATTTCTCATTTTTGTATAGACACAAAACATAACATCACCATTAACTTGTATCTAGTTATTTATTAATCATCAAATTTTATTTCCATATTTCATGGATTATTATTATTTTTTTTTTCTATCAATCTATATCTTATTAATATTTCTGCCACTATGGGCTACTAGTCTCAGCATATAGTGTTTGTACTTCTATTTCATATACAATATATTGATTTTGTATTCTCAGGACAATGGGGTAATATTCTTTCTATGGACAAAACCTAGGCCCTCATTGTTAGTAGATAGCCTCTTCAGTTCTTGGGGGTGTGCTTGAGGTATTTTGGCCACCATCTTAGGCCACCACTATGTGGAATCAGGATCGGGATAATACAAAGTGGTATCAATGTTCTTTTGATTTATTCTTATTATTTTATATTAGAAACTACACTAGGCTATATGAATTTTTCATTAAGCATTTTATTGGGAGTATATAACAAACATACATGATAATTAAGAGGACTTAGTTGTTTCTTTTGGAATCTGAAAATCTTGTGGGAAGTTTCTTCTGCTGTAGGGTCTCCTATTAAGGTAAATAATGAAACAAAAGACTTTATATTTGGTCACATATCAAGTTTCCCAGTTGAGTTTCATCTATACCATAACTTTATTAATATTGTGTTTCTTGTGGCAGGTGCTTTTAAGAATGAACTCCCAATTCAGTATGAATGGATAATTGATTACTATGAGTCTTGTCTTTTTATTGGTCACTCGTATGATCAATGTGGAATGAACAAAAAATTGTGTTCTTTGTAAATCACTCATGCACTCTGCTGATTAGTGTAAGAGGGCACCACCAGGTTACTGGGTTGGCTGATAATAAGGTTTTTGGGAAGAAGGATACATACTCCATTGCTGATTAACTCAAACAAGGCATGACGGAGGCCCCTATTGGTGGGGATACTGTGTGCCCACTATATCACATTGATTCTATGGTCAGTAGTGGTCATGGTTTGGTGCCTCCCCAAAATGTTGCTGCTGGTTGTTTTGGGAGCTCAACTGATTCAATGAAATACAAGCCGAATTGGATGAGAATGATTCTGAATGAGAGGTAGTCATTCAAGAAAGGTTAATATTGAGATGGTTCAGGTAGTAGTGGCTTCTGCTCATTGTAAAGGGAATTTAAAATAGCTTGATACAAATGGCTTTGATCTGGTGATGTCTAGAAGACTGAGAGCTCCCTTTATTGAATAGACTAAAGGGGTGTAATTGGCCAAGGATAGTGTTGTTGGGATTTCACTAGTGAGAATTGGGCCCATTGAAGGGTTTACTAAGCCTGATTTTCAAACTGATCCACAAACGGTTTCCAAGATTAGGCCCTCTGATCCTGTTGACTAGGCTAGTGTATCTCCTCTCCATGATGAGGTGAAGCATACTGTGAAAGGTGATGTGCAACCTATTTTACAAGCTAATTTACAAGCTGATTCTTCCTCCTAGTTGCACAAATTGGATGGAGAATCCCAGGATGGAACACTGCAAACCTCCACCAAACTATCACAAGGGCTAGTTAAATCTAGTTTTTTTTTTGCAATGTCAGACTCTATTAACATGCCTGAATTTGACTTTATCAATATTGAGGGTCTTGAGAGTGTAGGTGGTAGAAATTGAAAATATTATAACTTACTATATTATATAGTTGGAGAGGTGTATCTAAAGGTATTGACCCCTGATAAAGGTGTTGGTAATGCATGAAATGAGGGTGTACTTTCTGTACAAGAGACATGGCAGAAGGAAGATGTTCAGGGTGCACAACAGGAGTTAAAGGTGGTTTCCCTTTCATAATAGATAGATTTGTCCAGAATGTACAATAGAATACTGGTGATAAGGAAGCAATCCAGGTTGCACAAGAGGAGGTTGTAGTCTAGGATTAACAGGCTGTTTAGGATGATCATGAGAAGGTAACACATGCTATGGAATCCAATGCTCAAGTGGAGGATTCCTTAGAAATGACAGACGAGGCACCATATTTGCAGCCAATGTAATGGAAAAAAGGGTTTCATTCAGTACAGGGGGGGGAGGATCTTGATGGTGGGGCTGGCCTAGAAATAGTTGATATATAATATTTTTCTGAACATTATATCTTTCTTTTAGTGTGGTTTTGTCACTTTTTTACCATTTCCTCCTTGTCCTTATGTACATCTACTTTTATTTAATAAATTTTTCCATTATGGATTGATCCATGGCAGAGTCATTTTGGTAAACGGTTTTATTGACCTAGCCTGATGATATGAGTGACTGTAAATGCATTAATCATCCTAGTAAAAGTAAGATGTAAACATCCAGGGATTATACATTTCCATATTTACCATTCATTGTGAATTTATTTTTTTCATTTTATTATTATGTGTTCCTAGATTGTTGTGATGTGTAGTGCTTTGGTGGATATATATAGAAATGTGTAAATTCATATTCCAAAACTGAAAAACATAACTAACATGTAATGATAATTCCCTAACTGAATCATGTTTTTATAAATAGATTAAATAATAAACGATAATTAGTTAGGTATGGCATGTCTATACTTGGTCCATCAAACCCATCAGATGGAATTCTTTGGGGATCAGGATAGATGGAAACCAACATCCAATTTATATGTGGTTTGGAACCTTAAAATTGGAGATGGTGATTCATCAATTTAAACAATAAAAAAGTGGATTTGACTATATAAATGAATTAAAATGAATACAAATTTTAAAATGAAGTATCCCTTTACATACGAAAAATGATACCTTTACCCTAACATGATCCCTATAGTGGTATGTAGGTTGTATATCTTATGACATCTCTATGACATTATTTTATTACCTAGAACTGGATCATAGAAAAGGCTAAGGGTTGTAGCGTAGTTATAGGATGTCTTCATACCTATCTTTCTTTATCATTGTCCAATCAGTTATGAATACTATATACGTCATGTTCTTGGAATTTGTAGAGTGATACCATCATGATGATCTCCTTTTATATGTAAAGAGAGTGTTGATGAGTGTACTCCATATGTGGTGGGCCTTAATCTATCCATGATAACTCTTGTGGTACTTCTTAAGGCCCATCCTATATACCATACACTGGGTTCTGATTCTGAATTCCATGATAGACTCTTCTGTTTCATGCAATCAATATATTGTGCTCCCTATGATTCCCCTTCCATAGATGAGCTAACCTGAGAGTTCCAACACCAGCATCCTCCCACCGTCTTGTTCTAAGGAAAAACTCAAGCAATGGATTCAGTAATCGAGGATAGGTTATTGATCATTAATCAGGTTGATATGTCTCTATAGAAGAATACATTGTTAAAAACTTACATGCTACGTGATTTCACCAAGAACTGGTGGTAAACTCTAACTCATGTTGGTTGGCACTAGTGTATAGTTTTGGTGGAATTATAGATAGCCTTATTTGGATATTTCATTCTCGAAATCTTGAGAATCTATCATTATTGGGAATTCATGCACCTTTAATGGGTTATATGTCATTGATTGAATACTCTTCTCAATTCAAAAAATTGAAACATTTTTCACCGAATCAATCTAGTCTTGAGTTGACTAATGCAAGGTGGTCTTAGTATGGGATTGCATATTCCATCCTCTTGTAGGTGAACACCATTCAGGTGACCACAATTTTAAAGATAGTGAACAATGACCTCATCATTGAGGGGATTCAGATGGAATCAGGTTATGTGAAACATGGTAGTTCATCTTCCAGGGAGAGTACTGGTTTATCCATTTGTAGGAAGAGACATTTCTAGTGAACAAATATGGGTAGTACAATATAGGTGGCCTGCATTGATAGCAATGTGTTCTATAACATTCTTGGAATGGTACTCCATAAAAAATACCCAGTTTATGAGGAATCTGACCGAGTTTTGGGCATATGGTGTGATGGGTCACCCCCATAATTTTGTCGATCCTTTTCTCCAGTGTCATGTTTAGTGGGGTTCTATTCCAACACGGCCTTCAATTGTAGGGTTAGTGAAACGACATCAGGATGGAATATAGTCCTCCACAGGAATTTTGGGTTGAGTAGTTGGTCATGGACATGGTGTTTAGTGTTCATAGTTTCAGTGATAGCATATTTGACCTTATCATAATACTCAAAATGCATATTAGGGATATCATTGAGGATATATCTATGAAAAATTTCCTTCACTAGAGGAGAAGTTTCTAGGTACCTCTATATTTAGATGTACTTTTCTATTATCTTATACTCTAGTCTCTTCCTTATTTTATAAAGATATGTCACCCTCTTTTCTATGTACTATAACTATGGAATGTATGGGCTTAGTGATAGAGTACTCAAGTGTTGTTAGGAACATTGACATGACATTTGGAGTCTGAGAAGAGGGAATGAAAGTGAAAGGAGTTCCCTGGAATATGTGGGTTCCATTTTTCATAGTGCTTCTTTATCCTTGAGATGGATGGTTTTGATGTCATTCTATGTATGGAATGCCTTGTTCCTTATCGATATCGAGTGAATTAGTATCACCACCAAGTTTCATTCACATCACCTGAGGGAAGAACACACATTCATGATGGAAAATGGGACATCTAATAATTTTTATCTAGACGCAAGTGCAATGGGCTAGTTGGAGTGACAGTAAAAATGGCCATTCACTTAATGAGTGATTAGGCGAAGCTGATTATGGAATTACCTCATATTGTGGATGGTTCTGGTATGTAATCATTGTTGATTTCTATATATTACCTCTCAATAGAGAGGTATATATCATCATATATCTTTCTCTATGTGTGACACCAGTGTCCATTCCTCATAAAAGGAAGAAAATTATTGAGTCACATAAAATCATGAATCATTTGTAAGATCAAGAGGCTAACTACTTTATTTGAAACAGCACATCTCCATGGGATTCACCGATCCTTTTTAACAAGAACGAAGTTTATATCCTTAGATTGTGCATGGATTATTGGTGACTGAATGAGCATATGGTGAAAAAATTGGTAGCCACATCTTCATTTCGACGATGTCTTAGACCAGCTCTGAGGAGTGACAAATTACCCCAAGATTAATTTTAGTTTGGTTTACCATCAGGTTCATTTGAGGCCATCATATATACCACGTACAGTGTTTTGGACCATGTATGGATTGTACGTGTATCCGGATATGTATTTTGGACTAAAAAATGTTCCTGAAGCCTTTATGCCCCTATTTGAATCAGGTTTTCCACCCATATATTGATTTCATTGTGGTTGTGTTCATAAATGACATCTTTGTTTACTTGCACACACAGGAGTACTATGAAATCCTTCTTGGGATCATACTGAGTAGACTAAGTTAGAACCATCTATATGAGAAATTCATTATATTTTACTTTTGGATTGGAATGTTTCACTTTTAGTGTCATAAAACTTTAGATATAAGAGTTCATATTAACCTAGATAAGTTAGGAGTCATGATTTCTTAGGATCAACCAAATAATGTTTTTGATATACACATATTCTTATATTTGGATGGAAATTACAGGCTCTTCATCTAGTATTTATCATGCCTAGAATCACTAATTATTTTCTTGACCATGAAGGGTGTAAAATTTGACTGGAGTAAATCTTGTTAGACGTCTTTTCAAGAGTTAATGGGGGAAACTAACATCATTGTTGATCCCAATTATATCAAATCCAAGAATAAGTAATACAGTTTACTTTTATGCTTCATGAATCCTACTTAGCGTAGTTTGGATGTAAGGATATTGATTTGTGGAATATGAGTTCTGATAGCTGAGTCATCATGTGTATAATTACCCTGCAAATGACCTTTATCTAAAATCTATGGTTCATTCTCCGAAATGATAGAGGAACATCATATTGGGTGAATTGTTATTTATTTACATGAATCACAATAGTATCAAATACATCTCTATAAAGCAATACATGAATATGAGGTTGTGGAGGTTGGTGGGATCCCTACAATTGTTCGATTTTGTGGTAGCTTACACTACTAGAAAACTAACCTTTACCAACGGTTTGGAACTAGCCTATACCAACGGTTTGGAGAACCGTAGCCAAGTAAGCCGTCGGGATAGGTCTATACCAATGGTTTTCCAAAAACCGTTGGTATAGGTAATATGAAATCTATATCAACGGTAATGGAACCGTTGGTATATAAATTCCAAAAATAAAACACCCGGTGGGATTTGATTTCAGGACCTCTAGTTTATAACTCAAAGACTTAACCACTAACCTAACATGACTTTTGTTTACATAATTCCATAAAAATATATATGTATTGTTCTAATTATTTTAAATTTTGATATATATAATTTTCTCCATAGGATGATTCCAAAAAAAACACTAGACTTTTCCCAACGGTTCTCAAAACCGTTGGGAAAGGCCTAGACCTTTCCCAACGGTTCTCAAAACCGTTGGGAAAAGTCTAGTGTTTTTTTGCAAAGTTTGGCTGTAGGTTGAATTGTGGGGGCCCTTTGCCAACGGTTTTGGCAAACCATTGGGAAAGGGTAGCCTATCCCAACAGTTTCAATTCAACCTTTCCCAACGGTTTTGGAAAACCGTTGGGAAAGGGTAGCCTATCCCAACGGTTTGCCAAAACCGTTGGGAAAGGTGGCCAAAATATGGGCTTTCCCAACGGTTTGGCCAAACCATTGGGAAAGGGTACCTATACCAATGGTTTGACAAACCGTTGGTATAGAAGCGTTGGGAAAAATCATTTTTCCAGTAGTGTTACACAGCTGGTAAGGGTAATGACATAGCTGATTCCTTGATCCCAAACTCTCAAACATAATCCAATAATATGGACATTAGTTAGTTTTATTTAATAGATATTTACTCTAAGATTTATTTTTTAGGTTTAATAACATCATCGAAAACACACTTTAGTTTATCTGTTAGTGACATCATCCCTTCTGGAGCAGGTTTAGATGCATTAGTTAAAAGATTATGAGGGCCTTTTCTTGAGGGAAAGTGTCACAAAAAAGAAAACCACTCCCTATTTTGTTATTGAAACAAATGAGGAATTATTCTTCTAAGTAATTTTGTGGATGAATTCTAATATATGGGAAGAGGTGATGAATAATCTCATACCACTTTTTGGGTAGTTATCCCTATTCTCAGTTAGATGTACCTAGACATGCATCACTGGTATTAGTGGAAATTCATGAAGATGAAGATAAAAAGATTCATTACTCAGTGACTAACTTGACAGCATGTTAAACCAGAAAACTGGTGACCATTAATACTACTACAACTTATATCCATTCCGGAGTGGAAATTTATTTATATCACTATAGATTTTTTGATGAGATTTCTGATATCCCCTCGAGAAAGTGTTTTAGTATGAGTAATCATATATTGGATGACCAATGTTGAAAACTTTCTGCTGATCTAGGAGACTATCATAGCTGATGATATTGATAGAATTTGCATATAGAGATAGTGTGCCTTCATGGTGTCCTCCATTCTATCATTTCATACCAAGATTCCCAGTTTATCTAACGGTTTGATAAAGGGTTGTAAAAGGCACTGGGTTCACAAGTAATTTTGAGTACTATATATCACCTTTAGATATACTATATTCTGAGAACATGATATAGTAATTAAATTATATTATATGGGCCTAAATCCTTGATTTTGTATGTGCATGGGAAAACCGTATACCTCTTACTGAGTATTCCTACAATAAAAGTTTTCTGGAAACTATTCATATGTCATTGAATGATTACCTTTATGGTAGGATATCTTTTTCACCTATGTACTAACTAGAGGTAGTTAAGGAATCTCTAATGGTTCCTCGTATCATTAAAGATACTTCATAACATGATTATCTAATTTAGAAGCATATCATTATAGCTTATTGTAATGTCCCGGACCCTCCTGGCCCATTACATTGACAAAAGTGAGGCTCCACCAAAACAGTGGCACCGTGATGGTGTCACCGTGAGGGCGACACCAATCACGGTAGAACCGTGAGGGCGGCACCGTGAGGGTGAGACCGTGACGGTGAGACCATGACAGTGGAACCATGACGGTGGCACCGTGATGGTGGGACCGTGACGGTGACACCATGAGGGTGACACCGTGAGGGTGACACCATGAGGGTGACACCGTGAGGGTGACACCATGAGGGTGACACTGTGACGGTGGCACCATGTCCCCTCACCGAGTACCTGACTTTTCCGCTCCCGCAAAGTAATTTTTGACGTAAATTAATTCTTTTACTCCTTTTAAAACAACTTAATTCCCGTAATTAATTCTTGAAAATCCCGAGAAACATCCCCAATCGGGGATCTTAAATAAAACCTTAATATCATCGTGTGTAACTGCCCAACCGTGTGGTAAACCCACGACCCCCGCTCATGTGGTTTCGCATTCTTATCACAACTGTATGCGGCCCTTATAAACTAAAGGGTTAGGAATGGTTTCTTCTTTGCTCGATCGCGGCATTTCACGAATAGCTTTTGATGCATCGGGTGAGCCGCATCATTATCCATAATGTTCCACGCCTGGCCTAAGCATCGATCGTCTGTCAAAAAGTAGGTAATTTATCCTTCGCCTCTCTCTTTTGTGTATCATGTGGGGTGGGAGTGCTTTTGATTCTGTAGAATTGGATAAACCAGACAAAATTAAAGATAATGAACGAATCCTATAAATAATGAAGGGGGCTGTGATCGTTGATGTTGTTATATTAAAATCATCTTTATGAGTTGTGTTGGCTTACGGATTCTGAAAATCGAGGCTGTTGGTGGTCGTTGTTTGTGCACTAATGAACCCCTCGTGATGTTTTAAATGTCTTGTTTTGTAATTTTAAACTCCTGTTGTGAAAAGTAAAATTGGTTAATCATGTATATCATGATGAATAAATTGAAAGAAACAGGATCAAACCTTCTGTGATAACTCCCTGTTAAATCACATGGAAATGAAATCATGGAGTGTGTTAAATCTTCTATATCTGAAAATACCTGCATGGGCCTGTTTTGCTTGATGGTAGTGGCTTGATTGTTATTCTTCTGTGGGCCGGTTGCTGGAGATGTGGGAGGGGATGTGATCCCCTTTTTTTACGCTATCGGCAGTTGTGAGTTTTACGGCCGGGTGGTTACTTCGTTTATATCACGAATTAGGGTGGGATCCTCTGTTGATGAAAAACCTTTTTGGGGGAGGGGACACGGGGCAGTATCTCTTGGTTTTCCCTAGGTTCTAGTACTTCAGGGGATCTCACTTTTTCCTTTGTTGTTGTGACTTTACAAGATAACCGGGTGTGGATACTTAAATTGACGTTTGGCTAGTTTCTTTCCCTTGTTTATTCTTACAGTGTTAGTTTCCCATTAGTGCATAAACTTATTGGAACGTTATTACTGAACATGAAAACAAGAATGGTACAAATGGGTTTTGTTGGTGAGAGTTGTGACTCGGACTTGAGTGTTGTTGTGATCTGTAGGATGTCTGAAGAAAAACCTAGCTTTGGGTGAGTTCTTGTTAACTATGTATATATTTGTAGTTTAGTGTTTCTTATTCGCGCCCCACCGAAGTTGAGCACTTAGTTCCTAACACCCCCATTTCATAGGGGAGAGTGTTTTTCCCAACACTATAATTAGTGGCTGGTTATTAGCTCCTTTTCTACTCCATTTACCGGATATCCCAAGTATCTTCGGGCAGGCTGTGATGGGCCGAGGTCCATTATTAGCCCCAAGAACCTTCAGGAAGGGTAGTGTAGTGGTTGGCCAGGTGTGTGCGGCAGGTGGTTACCCAAGTGTCTTCGGGATGAGGCCCAGGTGTCTTCGGGCGTGGCAGTGGATTTTCTAGCCCAGGTGTCTTGGGGCTTGGTGGTGGTTGTTCTGGCCTAGGTGTTTGCAGGTGTGGTTACATGTGATAGTTGTGGCCCAGGTGTTTGTAGGCGGGATTTGGCATTGGAACTACGTGTGGTTGTGGCCCAAGTGTGTGCGGGAGGGTGTGGCAGTGGGACTGTGGTGAGAATGGCAGGATTGGTCCGATGCGTAGGATGTCTCAATAACCAGTGGGGAAGTGGCACGGGGTACCCAAAAATCGATGTGCTCTGATTATATATATTACTTGACTTGTGTTATTTGGGGATTGTTCCTTGGTGAGGCTTGGGTGGATAATTTACCTTGATAGGTGTTTGGTTTACTCTTTTTCTCATGGGACTTTAGTACGTCCCCCCACTTGTGCAAGAGAGTCTTTGGGTTTCCCTACTGAGTGTACTTGTATGCTCAGCCAACGTATATACAACTGCTTTCAGGTTTCCAGGAGAACTTCGGGGATTGCGCAGGACCATACTAACTTGGACCTTTGGGGCAGTTGCAGTTACTACTTTTCTTCTTTGGTACTTACCTTTGTAGTCACCTTTTGTACCTTGTGGCTTTAATTTTGGAACATGCATGTGGTAATGGTTTACTTTTGCCTTAACTTTTCTTTTACCTTGGTGTTGTTGAGTATCATCATCTTATCTCCCGATCCTATAAAATAAAAATGGGTAATGCCTTCCATTTTTGAAAAATTTCTTTACCCTTGGTGTTAGTCGCCACTCCGAGACCTGTTGAAGGTGGGTCTCGGGGGGTCATTATTTCTCCTTCGACTTAAAGAAGGAAGGGCCTGAAAATCTACTGACCCTTCCCTCCTTTTGGTGAAAGCGGGTCATGACAGAATGGTATCAGAGGGAATGGTTGAGAGATAGGATGGAGACTTGAGTTAGGCACAGTGAGGATTGCATGGGATGGTAGGTCAACAGTGTTGGGTGACCTCAGTGCGTGAATTAGGCCAGGGAAGACTGGCTTAAACACGAGATTTTAGGGCCCCGCATGATCCGACGCAAGGACTGTGGACCTACCGAACGACCAAGTGATGCCACGCTGACTGTAGGGTAGAGACCCTAGGAAAATTACATGCATCATAATGACTTGTGTTCTCCTATTTCTGGGGTGTTTTGGGAATTAAGAATAAACGAAAAGTTTAAGAAGTTTTAAAGACAATAATCTGCACTACTTGGGCTTAGGCATTCCTTGTTTACCTTACAGCTATGGCACCTGGAAGGCGACCGCATGTGGTACAGGTGATCGAGGCCCCGGAGACTACCTTGGCCAATCAGCAGAGAGCTGAACGAGAAGAGGAGGACGACCAGTGGCAGAGGACTCTCTAGGCCTTCCAACGATAGACCCTCGAGAAGTATGAGGGCAGCACCTCTGACATGAAGACGGAAGGCTGGCTAGAGGAGATAGTGATAGCTTTCAGCCTGATTCGGGCCTCAACCGAGTACTGGGTTCCTCTGGCCGTCAGCCAGATGTAGGGAGCGGCGCGTCAGTGGTGGACGCTTTACCTGGTGGAGAGGAGAGAGGCTGAGGTGGCTTGGGTGGATTTCGAGAGGGAGTTCTGGGCGGAATTCCTCTCTTCGACGATGAAGGAGGAAAAGAGACAGGAGCTACTCTCCCTCTAATAGGGGAGTATGTCCATGAGGGAGCTAGGGGTAAAGTTCAAGGACCTCCTACATTTTTCTCCGGACCTCTTTCCTGATGAGGAGTCTCGGGCAAGACATTTGGAGGAGGCACTCCGACCCTCCCTCCAGTATGTTGTTACCCCCTTTACCCTGCCAACTTACATGGAGGTCCAGAAGAAGGCCGAAGTGGTAGGGAGAATGCACGCTCTAGGAGGTGTGTCACGAGAGGGGATCTAGCTGGGGCCATCGAAGGGGCAGGATATCAGCATCAGGCCTCCAGCATCAGGACCCTCCAGGTTCCGACCCGCAGGGAGCAGGCCGTAGCAGTTTCAGTTTCGATCCCCTGGTCCTCGCCCCTTTTCCTCGGGCCAGGGCCGCAGTGCTTTGTCTGTGGGAGCCCATGACATCTCCGGAGTCAGTGCCCGGACCGGGTACAGTACGGTGGTGGTGGACATCCCCAGCGCCCGCCCCAGCAGCAGCTTCCAGCCCGGCCTTTCCAGCATCAGCAGCAGGGACAACATGCTCCCGCTCCTCCGAGGGCAGACGTAGGAGGAGGAGGCCAACCTCAGGGCGCTCCTCAGGGACCTCGACCAGGGCATGGTCGGGGAGGTGGCCGACAGCCGAGGGGCATAGGATCTGGGCGTGGACAGCTACACGCCGCGAAAGCAGCAGTTCTAGCAGGGCCGGAGGTTGTTCTAGGTACGATCAGTTTGTTTAGCACTCTTTCTTATGCTTTGTTCGATACCGGAGCTTCACACTCTTTTGTTGCACCCAGTATACACGTGCCTTGGGTCTAGATGCCGAGAGACTTCTAGTGACCCTAGTGTTGAGCACACCAGTCCGAGGTCAGACCGAATTGTTGTTTGTTTGTCGAGGATGTAGACTGATGATAGGGACACATCAGTCGGTTAGGGATCTTCTTCTTCTACAGATACAGACATACGATGTCATCCTAGGCATCGACTGGCTATTCTCTTTGTTTGCTGTCATCGACTGTTTCCGAGGAAGTGTCGTGTTCTCAGACTTGGGCGGTTGGTGTGTTACCTTCACCGGTGAGCGGAGCGGTTAGAAGGGTAGCAGGCAAGAGGAACCCCTCCTCTCCTTGTTAGCCAAGCTATCAGTAGAGTCAGTAGATGATAAGATGGTGGGGGTGCCAGAGGTTATCCGTGAGTTTATGGACATCTTTCTTGAGGAGGTGACGACTCTACCCCCTCGACATGATATCGAGTTCGGAATAGACCTGCAGCCCAGCGCTCGTTCGATCTCGATGGCTCCTTAACGGATAGAACCTTCAGAGCTATGAGATTTGCGGATCCAGATTGACGATCTGATGAAGAGGGGCTATGTTCGGCCGAGTGCATCATCCTAGGGTGCTCCAGTCTTGTTCGCAAAGAAGGAAGATGATGTCCTCAGGTTGTGTATAGACTACAAAAGGCTGAATCAGGTGACGATCAAGAATCCCTACCCTCTTCTGAGGATATACGATCTTTTCGAACAGCTGAAAGGGGCAGGATGGTTCTCGAAGATCGACCTACGGTCTGGGTACCACCAGCTGAGAGTGAAGGAGAGAGACATCCCGAATATGGCCTTTAGGTGCAGATGTGGACTCTTTGAGTTCTTAGTCATACCCTTCAGTGTTACGAACACCCCGGCTGTGTTCATGGGGATTATGAACTCCATATTCCGGGAGTACCTGGATCGGTTTGTAGTTGTGTTCATCGAAGACATCCCGATCTATTCGAGATCAGAGGAGGACCATGAGGAGCACCTGAGGATGGCTTTGGAGGTCCTCCGACAGCACCATCTCTATGGTAAGTTGTCAAAATGCAAGTTCTGGACATGAGAAGTGCACTTCCTCATACACGTGGTGTCCGAGAAGGGGGTTGCAGTGGACCCATCAAAGGTTGAGGCAGTTGTATCTTGGGCAGCACCCAAGAATGTTGCAGAGGTTCGTAGTTTCCTCGGGCTGGCAGGTTACTATTGGAGGTTCGTACCCAACTTCTCCCGAGTAGCAGCCCCTTTGACATCCCTGACCACGAAAGACCAGGTTTTCGTGTGCAATGAGCAGTGCGAGTCATCCTTCAGCTATCTGAAAGAGAAGTTGGTTAGTGCCCCAGTGCTGAGACTGCCAGAAGAAGGGGCGGCTTATGAGGTGTTCTGTGATGCTTTAGGACAAGGCCTGGGATGTGTGTTGATGCAGCGACAAGGGGTGATCTCTTATGGGTCCAGGAATCTATTCCCCCATGAGCGTAATTACGCCACCCACGACCTGGAGCTTATAGTGGTCATTTTTGCGCTAATGTTATGGCAGCACTACCTCATCAGAGAACACTTTGTGGTCTTCACAGATCACAAAATCTTGAGGTATATCCTCTCCCAGCGGGACTTAAACATGCAACAACAGAGATGGGTGGAGTCCCTCCTGGATTACGGCTTTGAGATCTCTTATACTGATGGAAAGGGCAATGTAGTGGCTGATGCCTTGAGTAGGAGGACGCAGAATGATGCGGTCCGAGAGTCAGCGGACGCCTAGAAAGCAATGTAGGAGTTGGCTTCCTTACACCTGGATGCGAGGATGGATGGTGGTAGAGGTTGCCTATATCAGATGACAGTGTAGTCTTCTCTATTGCAGCAAGTGGAGGAGTATCAGTGGGGAGACCCAGAGTGCGAAGCGATGCATGACCGAGTTGACCAGGGCAATGCTCCGGAAGGATGGACAGAGGATGGTCAGAACCGGATTCTTTTCCAGGAAAGCTTGTTTGTTCCAGCAATGATGCGCGACAAGGTTCTCCGTGAGTTCCAAAACTCACCCCTGGTGGTACACCCAGGAGTTTACAAGATGTACCAGGGAATGAAGAGACAGCTTTGGTGGGGTGGAGTGAAGCTAGAAGTGGCAGAGTTTGTGGCCATGTGCTTAGTGTGTCATCAAGTGAAGGCTGAACACCGAGTTCTAGGCAGCCTACTACAGTCTCTAGATGTCCCCGAGTGGAAGTGTGATGACATCTCGATGGATTTTGTCACGGGACTTCCCAAGGTCCAAGGGGTATACGACGCCATCTGGGTGGTACTGGACCAGTTAACGAAATCGGCCCACTTTCTGGAGATCAGGAAGTCGAGTACTATGGATGCTTTGGCACGAAAGTACATGGATGAGGTGGTGTGGTTGCATGGAGTCCCGAGGTCTATATTCTCGGATAGGGATGCATGGTTTACCTTAGGGTATGGAAAGGATTGAAGCATGCTTTTGGCACACAGTTATTCCTTAGCACTGCTTTCCATCCCCAGATAGATGGACAAACAGAACGCACCATCCAAAACTTGGAGGGTATATTGCGAGTATGTGTTCTACACTCAGGAGGATCATGCGTGCGACACTTTCCCCTGGTAGAGTTCGCCTACAATAATAGCTATCACTCTACCATCGGTATGTCCCCGTTTGAAGCGTTGTATGGGAGGCCCTGCCATTCACCTATGTGTTGGGCTGATGTAGGAGAGGCAGACATCCTTGGCTCGGAGGTGGTGCAGAGCACGATAGAGAAGGTTCATCTCATACGAGAAAAAATGAAGGTGGCCCAGGACCAATAGAAGTCGTATGCCGATACCAGGAGGAGGCCCTTGGAGTTTGATGTTGGAGACCACGTGTTCTTGAAGGTCTCCCCTCGGCGTGGGAAGCGGTGGTTCGGCAAGGGGAGTAAGCTTTCTCCCAGGTTCATCGGACCCTTCGAAGTGTTGCAGCGGGTCGGCGAAGTGGATTATCAGCTAGCGTTACCACCGCCGCTACTGAGGATACGTGATTTCTTTCATGTGTCACAGCTCTGTCAGTATCTTCACAACGATTCACACGTCCTTGATTGGGGTGAGCTGGACATCGAGGATGACGTGACCTTTGTGGAGAGACAAGTGATGATCGAGGATCGCAAGGAGAAGGTGATTCTTGGGCGAACCATTCCCTTGGTTCATGTGTTGTGGATACATGGTGGGCCTGATGAGAGTACATGGGAGAGGGAAGCACAGATGCGTACCCAGTACCCTGAGTTTTTTTGAGTTTTGTTCCTTGTTGTACCTGTTGTGGTAGAACGTTTTTTCTTTTTGGCTACGAAATGTACTGGGTTTCATTCCTATGTATGTGTGTGAAAAGCCCTAGCTATGGGGGAGGAGAGAACCCGCCCCCTAATCAAGACACATTAAGGTGGATGCGATTAAACTCGTGTGGGTGAGTCAATGCCTCCCAAAGCAGATAATATCTTGACATTGGGGAGGAGACTCCCCAACCCACATGTCTGGGCAGTTTGGCATGGTATGTTGCTTGGTTCTTGTCAAGGAACTGTTTTTAGTTAGCATGGGTTCACTTCTAAGAGGTATCTTTCGAGGTGGTTGTTCGGACCCTCTCTTTCCTTCTTGGTTTGTTTTGATTCTCGAGGACGAGAATCGTTTAAGAGGTATCTAATGTAATGGTCCAGACTCCCCTGGCCCATTAAAAAGTGAGGCTCCACCAAAATAGTGGCACCGTGACGGTGGCACTGTGAGGGTGACACCGGTCACGGTGGAACTATGACGGTGGCACTGTGAGGGTGAGACCGTGATGGTGACACCGTGACAGTGGAACCGTGACGGTGGCACAGTGAGGGTGAGACCGTGACCGTGAAACTGTGATGGTGGAACCGTAATGGTCGCACTGTGAGGGTGACACCGTGACAGTGACACCATGAGGGTGACACCATGATGGTGGCACCATGTCCCCTCGCCGAGTACCTGACTTTTCCGCTCCCGCAACATAGGTTTTGATGTAAATTAATTATTTTACTCCTTATAAAACCACTTAAAGCTCGTAATTAATTCATGAAAATCATGAGAAACATCCCTGATGGGGTATATTAAATAACACCTTAATATCATCATGTGTAACTGCCCAACCGCGTGGTCAACCCATGACCCCCGCTCACGTGATTTCACGTTTTTATCTCAACCGTTTGTGGCCCTTATAAACTAAAGGGTTAGGCATGGTTTCTTCTTTCCTCTATCACAGCTTTTCACAAACAGCTTTTGGTGCATCGGGTGAGCCACATCGTTATCCGTAAAGTTCCGCGCCCGGCCTAAGCGTTGATCGTCTCTCAACAAGTAGGGAATTTCTCCTTCGCCTCTCTCTTTTGTGTATCATGCTGGGTGGCCGTGATTTTGATTCTGTAGAATTGGATAAACCAGACCTATTTAAAGATAATGAACGAATCCTGTAAAGAATGAAGGGGGGGGGGGGGCTGTGATCGTTGATGTTGTTATATTAAAATCATATTTCTGAGTTGTGCTGGCTTACGCATTCTGAAAATCGAGGCCATTGGTGGTCGTTTTCTGTGAACTAATGAACCCCTCATGATGTTTTAAATGGCTTGTTTTGTAATTGTAAACTCCTACTGCGAAAAGTAAAATTGGTTAATCACGTATACCAGGCTAAATAAATTGAAAGCACCAGGATCAACCATTCTGTGATAACTCCCAGTTAAAGCACACAGAAATGAATTCATAGAGTTTGTTAAATCATTCAATTTTGAAAATACCTGAATGGGCCTGTTTTGCTTGATGGTAGTGGCTTGATTGTTCTTCTACCACGGACCGGTTGCTGGAGATGTGGGAGGGGATGGGATCCACTGTTTTTATGCTTTCGGCGGTTGTGAGTTTTACGGTCGGGTGGTTACCTTGCTTATATCACGAATTAGGGTGGGATCCTCTGTTGATGAAAAAACTTTTGTGGGGAGGGGACACAGGGCAGTGTATCGGGGTTTTCCCTTGGTTCCAGTACATCGGGGGATCTCACTTTTTCCTTTGTTGTTGTGACTTTACAAGAGAACTGGGTGTGGATAGTTAAATTGATGTTTGGCTGGTTTCTTTCTCCTGTTTATGCTTATGGTGTTAGTTTCTCAATAGTACATAAACTTATTTGAATGTTATTACTGAACATGAAAAAAAGAATGGGACAAATGGGTTTTGTTGGCGAGAGTTGTGACTCGGACTTGAGCGCTGTTGTGATCTGTAGGCTATCTGAAGAAAAACCTAAATTTGGGTGAGTGCTTGTTACCTATGTATATATTTTTTGTTTTTTCTTTCTTATTCGCGCCCCACCCAAGTTGAGCACTTAGTGCCGAACACCCCCATTTCATAGGGGAGGGTGTTTTTCCCAACACTATTATTAGTGGCTGGTTATTAGCTCCTTTTCTGCTCCCTTTCCCCGATAGCCCAAGTATCTTTGGGAAGACTGTGATGGGATGAGGTCCATTATTAGCCCAAGAAACTTCAGGCGGGGTAGTTTAGTGGTTGGCCAGGTGTGTGCGGCAGGTGGTTTCCCAAGTTTCTTCGGGATGAGGCCCAGGTGTCTTCGGGCGTGGCAGTGGATTTTCTAGCCCAGGTGTCTTCGGGCATGGTGGTGGTTGTTCTGGACTAGGTGTTTGCAGGCGTGGTTACATGTGATAGTTGTGGCCCAGGTGTTTGCGGGCAGGATTCGATAGTGGGACTGCATGTGGGTGTGGGCCAGGTGTGGCAGTGGGACTGCAGTGAGAATGGTGGGATTGGTCTGATGCGTAGGATGTCTCAATAACCAGTGGGGAAGTGGCGTGGGGTACCCAAACATTGATGTGCTCTGATTATATATATTACTTGACTTGTGCTATTTGGGGAGTGTGACTTGGTGAGGCTTGGGTGGAAAATTTACCTTGATAGGTATTTGGTTTACTCATTTTATCACGGGACATTAGTACGTCCCCCCACTTGTGCACGGGAGTCTTTGGTTTTACCTACTGATTGTACTTTTATGCTCACCCTACGTATATAAAACTGCTTTCAGGTTTTCAGGAGGACTTCGAGGATCGTGCATGACCATACTTGCTCAGACCTTTGGGGCAGTTTCAGTTGCTGCTTTTCTTCTTTGGTACTTACCTTTGTAGTCACCTTTTGTAACGTGTGGCTTTTACTTTTGGAAAATGCATGTGGGAATGATTTACTTTTGGATTTACTTTTCTTTTACCTTGGTGTTGTTGAGTTTAATCATCTTATCTCCCGATCCTATAAAACAAAAAGGGGTAATGCCTTCCATTTTTGAGAAATTTCTAAACCCTTGGTGCTAGTCGCCACTCTGGGACCTATTGAAGGTGGGTCTCGGGGGTCATTATCTCTCCTACAACTTAAAGAAGGAATGGCCTAGAAATCTGCTGACCCTTCCCTCCTTTTGGTGAAGGCGGGTCGTGACACTTATTATATGAAAAAATTATTTTACTGATCATCACCACAGTCCTTTGCAATTTGAGGTAAGAAATTGTTTGTTTCTTCGTGGACCTCCTAGATTGTTTCATAAGAGAATATAGAGTCTGGTAATGTTATCACATTTTTATTTCGAGAATTTTGAGATGATGGGGATAGTTGGGGTGGTAGCCTATCAGTTTTCGTTACCTCAGAGGCACCATTACATGTACACGGTCATCCACATAATTCAACTTTATCATTATCGTGGTGACCGATCTCATTCATTTGACCCTAATAATAACAAGATGCATAATGATTTTTTCATCAAGTATCATCTCATATGTATCATTAATCGCAGCATGAAGGCTCTCCATTGCTATTTGGTTACATATGTATAGGATCCATGGTAGCTGGGACATGTGATGGATGAGACATGGGGGCGGTTAGGTGATGTATGTGCACATTGTATAAAATATTTCTTAGATGAGGTTCTACCATTATTAGAAGGTAAACTCATGGATGAGTTGTCTTAATGAAAGGGGTTTTTAACGTCCTAAAATTTTTAAAAGGTATTGAGAGTTTGTTATTGGTTTAGATTCTTTTTATACCTAATGATAATGCCAATCGGACTCATAGAGGTTACAGGCGTGTCTAGGGAATGTTTGGAGCCTGGATCCCTAAAAATCAGAGAGGCATAGTAGGTCGGATTTTGTGTAGAACCCTTATATCCTAGGCCACATAGTTTCCAAAAAATGTGAGGTCGCGAACATTTGACCAACAGAAGTGGCATGGTTTTTCTACAAATGTGTGACTCCAATAGCATAGCCATGTGAGTTGTCTATAATATTTATAGTGAATATTCTAATGGATGGAATAGGGTTAAGTAAACCATTATCTATGCCTTTCTAGGACCCCGCATTAATATATGGCTTAGTGCAAGTTTGACACATGTTATGGCTAATCATGTGGGAATTTCATGTGCCCTTATATTGAGAGAGGATTTATCTCTTTTCCCCTAATAAATTCGTTAACTAAATTTATTCACCATCCCCCTATCATCTCTAGTGGGTTCCTCCTCCATCCACACATGGAGCTATCTACCCTGTTTACCTAATGATAAAACCACCACCTCCATCTGGAATCCATTTCACTCACTGTTAGAAGAATAAAATATGTCTCAATATGTTCTCTAATTCTATCTCTTATATTTCATGTTTTTTTACTATATGATGATCTATATTGATTCATGTTCATTTTACCTATTTTCATGGAAATTTGTGATTTTTTTTGTTTTCTTCAAACCTAAATCATATCAATGGTTAATATGATATGAGGAAATATCTACAAGTCTAAGGTTTTTGTTCTATCTTCATTTCAAATATTTCGTTTTTATTTTATATCTTCTAATGTTGTTCCATGAAAAGTACCCTTATGACAACACATCAAAGTGTTTAGTAAATTAATTTGAGAACTAAATCATGTTCAATGAGACCACATAATGTGGTGAATCAAACCACATGGTTTGTTTCTTTACCTTATGAATCCTCCATGGGTGTATTCTACCTCAATGGCATGTTTTCACCTTGTTATAAATTTTTTAAGACCCCTTGAGGGGAAACACCTTTAAATAAATTACATAGGCTAAAAAAAGATAATTGAATAGGGTGATAAACCATGGATATAATCTTATACCCCATTCCATAAATTAAATGTATGAACTAAGTGAACTGGTCATGTGAATATGCATTACACATAATTATATAAATGGACTGTTTGTTTAAATAATATTTCCAACTTTTTTAATAATTTTATTATTGCTTATATAGTGGAACAAAATAGATTTGATAACAAAGGCAATTCCTCATCTAGTTCCATGGAAAATTCAATGGGATTCGAATTGAGGACCCATTATATAAGCTCAATTTTCCATATAGTTTGAATTTACTAACTCTTTGTTAAACCAATGGGGGTGAAACTAGCTATGCCTTATATGGGCTCACCATGAATATTCTATTTTAACTCCAGATGAGTGACATGGATTCCCTAGGGGGTACCCCTTGGATAGTCTCGATGTCACGATTGATGTACTATGCCAAGGGAGAGTATTTGTCCCCTACATGTGACACCCAACACAGACTTGGTTATTTATTGAAATTATCAAAAAATATTAGAGTAACCCTTGGGACGTCATTATTTGGTATTCATAGATGGGCCCCCTATTCATTGGACATATATCGATCCCCACGAGAGATATTTGGAAATTTTCTCTGAATTTTAATTGGTGGGATTAATATTACTCAATATATTTTATAAATAGAATTTCAATTAAATTAAAAAATAAATTATTGATTTTAGATTGGAATTGGTCATTTAGATCCAGAATCATACAGACATGTCCCCGAATCCTAATCACAATAATGGGGTTAGAAAAACATCTTATATATTATATTAGCCACCTTACCTTCTCAAGATCCCTTAGTTCAGACTCACTGGCTTAATATGAACTAGGTAGAATTAAATGGGTGACCTATTAGATTCAATTCTGGTTATTTAATTATTTAATTTTTCTTTCATGCATTTATTTTTATGGAATAATGATTATTTTCTTATACACATACTGGATTTATCTAGATATCACTGATAGTGGTGTATTGATATCGTATCTTGCAGCATTCATGGGACACCATTGGTACCCAAGAATTCATTATGGATGCAGGTATCGATAAAGGGAATAAATATACAATCAATGTTTTATTTACATCACTACAATTGAGTATGGAGTTAAGGAATGAGCCTATGATCGAGATGATTATCATAGTAATTTTTTTATCTTTGTGTATTTTGATAGCTTGTGGTATATACCTATATCCCCTGATCTGCATTCTCATCTTCTAAGGACTCATAATAAATAATCATTATTATATTATCTTTATTCATTTATTCATCTTCTATATGTATTTCCTTATTTAAGGGTATATTTTTATTTTTCTACTATTATTTGTCTTTCTCTTATTATAATCTCCACTATGGTGGGATTCTCTTCTGAACATATCATGTTTGTGTTTCTGTTTCTTATTTCATATATATTTTTGTGGTTCACTTTTATAAATAAGGTCATAGTCTTCCCACAAACACAGCCAAGACCCTCACTGCATGTCAGCATCCTCTGGCATTTGGGAAGGTACTCTTGAGGTCTTACGACCACTGTATCAGGGAATTGATATGTTTCATATGAGGAGGGATGCTACATATTGTATCGAAGCACTTCATATCTTTAAAGATCTATATTCATAGATTAGATCTCATGTATATCTTTTATGTGAACTCTTTATATACATGTGAAAATTTGGAATTTAAAAATTATTATAAATGAAATTAGGAGGGATGTTTACCAAACCATGTCTTATATGGAATCTCAAAATCCCATGGAATTGATAGTGATCACTTGACGTGGTTTCATGAAACATGATTAAATTCTCCCCATAATTTCATAAGAATCATATACAAACCCATCATACTCTTGACCTTATTAATGATGAATTTTTTATCCTTTCAATATCTCTACGATGTTGTGGAGTTTTTTTACCTCCCTATCATATTGAATTCCCTGAATCTTAAAAATTTTAACAAAATCCATGGATGTGTACTCACCTTTAATGTATAAATTAAAAAACTCTAAAATTTTTCTAATTTATCATAAAACCATGGCATGAAGAATATTGATGTAGCTAAGGACTTGTTCTAACATACATAAGAAAAAACCCCAAAAAAATTTATATGGAAAATCATTGAAGGTTATAAAATATATTTCATCTCCCGATTAATTAACCCTAATTAGATCAAATATACTGTACTTTACTATAACAAAAAACATTGATCTCCATGTTAAATTATTACTAAATGATAATCTTTGTTTATTCCCATACAAGAAGTAGTTATAAGGATCTAGTATATAATCATTTTCAATATTTATGTACTTCTTATATATCAATATGGATAATCCTCTTTCAACCATATGTAAAAATATTTTATTCCTCAGATTGGATGATGACTCTTTCAAATTTGTGTAGGTTACCTACAAATATCATCACATGTGTTTTTTATAATATACCCTGTATTTTTCAACAATAGATGATTATGTTTCCTTTATTCATCTTTCATTCAATACTACTAAAGATGTTTTCATATAATTTACTATCAAAGCATATTACTAAAAAAATTAGGTGTATGCTTCTATTAGGGTTATTTTGAATCCAATGTCCATAAAGAATTGGATATCACCCATTCCAATGATCTCTAACAAAATGGCAGCCCCTATATTGATATAACAACATATACTAAAATGAGATGTTATGAAACACTCTCGAGGAAGATTATTTGGTACAATGTTTTTGTATCAACCACCCATTATTTTCCTTGGCCAAATGTGTGAGAAAAAGTTTTTTAATCTTTTTTGGAAGAAATAATTAATTCTCCAGTGATAGTAATGTTCCTATCTCTATTTCCTCATTGCTAGTTCCTCTGATGGCCCATCAATTGTTATAATTTTTTATATTTATTCTTCATGTTTTCCACTATACCACTATGGTATAATTTGTTTTTTTCCAACTACCATCCATGGTCCTTCATATGATTTTTATTTATCCTCTACATACCTCCCCTAAAACACCTCCATATTGTCTATCTTTATTCTACAATATGATGGAATTTTTTATTATAACCCATTTCCTTCCATTTGTGATCCAAGTTGAAAAATGTATCCTTTACCCTTTCTATAATATATTTTCATATGGGAAAAAAATTGATGAGGGAGACCAATAGTGTTTCCTAACTATTGTGAAGTGTTCATATTATGTGTTTTTTCAAATCTTATTCGGTAAAAGTTTTACATATAGCCACCAATTGATCCACTAGGATTTTGAACACACTAATGTGTTAGCCTATAGAGTTAACACTCTATAATAAAATTATCATTTAATTATTTAAAAATATTAACATTTTTTTATTGGAAGTTGACATGTATATGATATCCAACTTGATCAATATATTGTTTGTGCTAGCCTATTAAGAAATGTAATGCATGTCATTGGGATTAATACATTGGTGAATATGACTGATCATTTTTAGGTTTATATTCTTCCACCTAGAATCCTTAGTTTCCTTGAGATTGAAGCAATTTTTCTTAATGATGAAAAAGATATCATTGGAAATAAGAAGTTCTTTAATTTTAGATTTCAAAATAGAGTGTTTTTTTGAATTCATCATGATCGTCCCTCCTATAGAAGGTCAAATAATTAAAATTTTATTTTTTAAAAATTAGATCATAATTTTGAAAAATAGATTGAACTATTTCATCTATAGAAGTTGAAAATTGTGGAATAATGTAATATAATTTCTAAATTAAATGTCTTTTAGTAATGATGTGATCAAACCATTATCAAAGTATGATATTTTTTGATGATATGGTGGGGAGATTAAATTGGTGTGGTAATGACATGGAAGAGTAGAACAATTACTAGAAATGTGTTGGAGAAGTCATTAATATTGAAACAATATATTATCCCATAAGAGGTTATTTAGTTTTTGACTATTAGATGTGTGTACAATATTTTTTCTAGATATATAGTTGACATTTTTTTACCATTTGATTCACCGTGACATGAACTTATAGAATCCTAGATCAAATTTATATTTTGCGAAACATGAATATTTTGATCAAAAAAAATATCAATAGATCACTAAATTTTTTCCCCAATGGTTTTGATACAACTTTATGTGATTAATTGAAAACAGAGAGAAATAATGGAAACTAAAATAAAAAAATTTAATATTTATATATCATGAATAATTTTTATAAAAATCCCCATCCCACTCATCCATTCTCCCACACATCAAACTCTCATTGTTCTCTCAATGAAATAAGCGCATTCCTAACTTAGAGATTATTATAGTGGAAGGCACTTTAGAACTCCTTTTTTATCCATAACGGGAGGTGTCTATTTTTTCATAAATACCACCAATCCCCACAAACCTCCACCAAACATTAGGCATCATTCATGGATGCACCTATATTCAACATGTTGAGAAGCCATAGTGGATTAAGCCAATGAGATGTAGGGTTGGTACACCTACGCCCTACTATTATTGTTTAAAATTCATCAATAATCCTTAACAAAATTATTTAATATAGATTTCATATTAAATTAAATATTTTAATTAAAATTTCTTGAATTTGGTAATATATGACATACATTAAATTATACAAACAAATCATCCAGTTATTGAAGAATGGGGATTGAATGATTACAGGGAATATTTATATAATCTCATGAGGTGGATTAGTGGAGACATGTTTATCCACCTAATGTACTACATTTCATTGTGATGGGATTTTCTAGGAGTAATATTCAAAATAGGATTTTTTTGGGAGATGAAACCTTCTGTATAAATTATTTTTGTTTTATTCTAATTATGTGTTGTGGGAGATTGATGAACACTTCCCTCTGCTAAGGGATCATCTATATACCTTCATAATGATACTAATACACTATGAGTACTAATGATATCACCCTTCATTGTAGAAAAAGAAGATGATTCAATCAAAATAATCAGAAAAACCATCAATTGAAATCTAAAACTAAAAAAGGATGATGATAAAAGGAAAAAAGATGAAAGGGAGAGAATACTCAAAAAGAGAAGAGTAAATATAATTGAATTTCTATAATTTTGTGAAAATTAATACAGTAGACAGATTGGTTCAAAAATTATTCTCTTTTCTTACTATAAAATTGAATAAAAGCATCAGTCAGTAATCATATCCTCAAAAAAAAGAGATGAAAACCCTCAGAAACATGGATTTTAAAGAAACCATCTATAAAAAAATAAAACTGGTAGAATATCATTATTTACTAGTTTTATGTCTCACCTAACATATTTTAAAATAATTCTCATCATAATATAAATTAGTGGAGGGTAGTGGATCCTTTCCATTTATTATTGAAATTATTATATTTGTATTTGCATTTTTTGTGAAATAAGGGATGTTATTCCATTATCATGGATTCATTAACATAATAAATCAATGAAAATTAATTTGGTTTTTAATTTTTTATAATATATTGACTGGAAGGGTTGAAATAAGTCATATTTTGGACGAAAATTTTAGATATAAGAAAAAAACAAATTTTCATATAGGGGTTTTGGTGAACTAAATACCATTATAGGTATGTTTATTCACCTAAGGGAGGGAACAGAATGATACAACACATTATTTTGAAATATTATGAAGAAAAAAATATCTCATTTAGCACAAATTTCATAAGTTTTTAAAAGAAGGAAGTGAATAATAAAGTGTATTCTTCATAATATTTCTAGAGAACACTCCTTTGTACTCATCTCTATATTCAGAATTTTTAAATCAAAGGATCCTTTTTTGGCCCCATCATTTAAAAATATTATTATTTTTTATTTTTTAATATCTATATATATGTAATTTAAAATGTATGAATAATTTTTTTTTTAAATAATTAGTTTTAATAAATTATTCCCAAAAATATTATACATCTTAAAGCAAAAAACCATCCCTCCCTTTTACATGGGAGTCCACCTATTCATCCATTCAGTTTTTTCTATTTGGGATTCATACCCCCATTTCAAACACATTAAAATAATAAGAGTTTCAATTAATAGAAACTGTATATATCCACTAGAAAAAAAATTATTGGGTGGGGTTAGATAATGGAATAATGACCCAATTTAAAAAATCAAGACCAATGAAAATCAGAAACAGATCAGTAAAGAGCCATCTCGATCAAGGAAGGACATATGAACTTTTCTTTCATCCATGCTTATCTTAAGGAAAAAATATGGATATACATTTAATAATATTTTGTTAGATTTATCATGCAGCAATGATCTGAATAATTTTGGAGTTTTGTCCATGGAGTATTATTAGGGAATCATGGTCGAGGTACACCCCCTCATGGAAGGTAGATATCAAGAAGTCCCTTCTAATATCTTTTCTTTTGTTCCCAGAGTCATGTATGAATCCAATAGAGTCCTTAGACTTAATTCCAAAGGAATTTGATGTTTTTTAATCCATTTCATCTATCAATTAGGATAACACCTTAAGATATGACGGATTTCATGACTGTTTTTGGTTCCAATGATCTTATTAAAGAGGATCTCATTGAATCTATTTAGGACTATTTTGGTAGATCCCCTTAACGAAGGTTTCGAGTGAAACTATCCTCAATATAATATTTAAGGTTAAAAATCCAATGTTTGATAAATTATTCTAAATAATCAATCTTTTGAACTTCTTATATAAGGTTTTTTCCACTATCCTCAATAAAATGATCAAACCTTATCTGCAAACATGGGTGTCAGATGATAAAAAATGTTTTATTAATGGCTAATAAGCTCATGTGGGCAATAGAATTTCATAGGATATGATCATAAATATCTACAAGAAAACTCCAGGTTCTAATTTGGAATTCCATATTGACATGGATAAGGCATATGATAGAATGGAATAGTGGTTCATTATCCATGTAATGGCTTACTTGATATTTTCTGCATGGGTTTGTAGCCTCTTCTTTAGAGGATTCAACACTTCATGTTTCTCAATTTCTTTATTTGAAAAATATATAGTTTTTAAAACCCACATTTCACCCAGGTGGGGGGATCCCCTATCTCCATGTCTTATTATTATGATTTCAGAGATGTTAAGAATAATCCTTGTTATTAAAATCAATAATGACAGTAGTCACCCGTTCAAGAGTAGTAGAAACTAAAGTTGTGTTTATCATCGCTTATATATATGAAAACATGATTTTATTCATTAATATGAGAAGTATGCCTATTATAGGTCTCAAAGGTGTTTTGTATGAATACTCTAAATGGATCATCCAATGTGATAATATGGATAAAAGTGATATATTTGTTTGTATGAACTACTCAGAACACCAGGAGGAAACATGTAAATTTTGTTGGTAATTCAAAAATAGAATATCCTCATGTATTACCTATAATCATAACTCTCTTCTGTAATATTATGGATTCATCATTTTTAATGAATAGTTTAAAATAACATAAGCTACATCACCAATAAAAAAAATTCTTCCATGCATTCAGGGGAAGAATAATCTTTGTGAACAGTGTTTTTACATCCATCTCATTTCATGTTTCATTAGTTATTGGGGTACCTAGAATGGTCAGTAGGATGATCAAAAAGGTTTTGAATACCTTTATTTGGGACTCACACAGTGAGGGTAGATGCTATTGGGCCACATGGTGGTGTTTGGTTAAGAACATTAGTAATTGTAGGATCTACAAATGCTCGATAGACGGTACCACGAATTTTTGTCAAGAAATGATGTTCTAGGTAATTCTAGAAGGGATGTCCCTATGTGTAATGTTCCTTATGAGAATATATGGAATGGATCGTGAAGTCGCTTGGCTAATCCTTTTGGTAATGGTGGGATCAACCTTCACTCAGTGGTTGGTAAAATGTGTTGCCTTCAAGAAAACATTATCTTGGAGGTTATGGAAGGATCATGTATCTATGGAATGTTCATTAAGAGAAAGTATAGAATAGATCTGGATCGTACTAGGTGGAAAGTGTCATCTCTATAGAAATCCCTCCAGGATTATTCCCCTTCCCTCACTCTAAATTCTCATTATATTTTACTTTATCCTGCAATTAGATATTGGTTTCATAATTTGGATGACAATTCTCATGGCTTAATCATGTGTCTCACTAAATGAATATCTTTCTCTAAAGAATGAGAAGATCCAATATTGATCCAAACACATCTCAATAATCTATAGTATGATTTTTTTGATCTCATTGATCTCACTTCATATTGTAAATGCCTCATCATTACAGAGTCCGCCACAGGTACTTTTACCACAAAGGATTATCAGAATTATATCCCAAATAATGTTACTATCTATGATGGGGGTTTGTTGACATGGTGTAAGATAATTCTAGAAATAATTAACTTATTCATGTGGAGTGTCTGGAATAACATCATTTCTATGGATAATTCCCTCGAATAATACTAGATCAACATTGAATTAAACTGACTGTGATGCTGTTGGATGACGAAAGTGACAAAAAAGCATCTCTTCATCATTGGGGAGTGGGAGAATATATTAAGGAATGGTTTAGCTATCTTACAGGTCTGAATCTATAGGGCATAACTAGTTCCAATTTTATTCATTACAGGTTCGGCATGCTGAATTCTAATAATAAATACCAGTTGGAGAGACACATCCTCTGGGTTGTGTGTGGTAAGATAATATGGGCTGTCAGAAACAAATTATGATTGGTGGGAAAGTAATGCTCTTTGTTGGGACTAAATGTTAATTCGAGAAATATTACAGTGGATTTGGGATCTTTGGTTAAGAAGTGTAATGAAAATGATATCATCATGAATATCATGGTTGAGAGACATGTCATTCCCCATAGTTTGGGACTCCCAAACAATAGTAGATGGGTATGATGGAACCCGCCCAATGAGGGTCTCAAACTAAATGTTGATGACCTGGTTCATTTGGCATGATTATATTAGGAGACATGGTTTGTGATCAAGGTGACTCAGTCTTGGTGGAATTCAGAAACTTCTTCAGTCATGGAAATGTATCTCTTTATAATATCAGGCGTTACTCACAAGTTTTTGAAATGTTCCTATCCCATGGTATTATTATCAAATTCATTGAAAACAACAATTCTATTATCTAAAATTCTACGAATGGAATTAAATCCACTACATGGATCATCACATTAATTATATTAAAGTTTATGGAATACAAATCCAATATCATGGTTCTTGTTCAAACTTGGTGATAGGGGAATAATGTGTGGGCATTTCTAGCTACTAGGGGTAGGGATGATAACCATCTTATAATATTTTCTAGCCTTGGATCACTTTCTCTAGATGTGACATCCTTGTCTATACTAATACTCTCAAAATTCACTACTTTAGGCACTTATAGATATCCTCTTTGTTGTGATTCCACCATTTACCCATTCCTTGTTGTACTATCACATTGTAGTCTAACAATCATCATAAATTTTTTTTGTAAAAACTAATTTTCTATGTTTTTCAAATATATCATCCTTTGAGTAATGAAATATGTTTTTTCCATCTCTTGATTAATTTTTACAGGACCATGACCACGATCACTTTTATGAAAACCACTTTACTATATTTCTCAAACTTCATCAACAAAATTTGGGTATCACTATCAGTGCCTCTGGGGTCTCCAACACGATTAATAATAAATCCATCCTCCAAACCACTATCCTCTTACCGAATAACTGATAAAAAATAAATATTATGATATACCCCTTTGTCCCCATATCTATGTCCATGTTGTATATTCTACTTTGTTTTGGGCCTTTGATTGGATTTCACATCGTCAACTAGTTATCTATTTTTGAAGGTTGAATAATCAACAAAGGAATTAATATCCAACATACCCTCTATAGTGTTCCCCTTATCATTAAAAATATTCATAAATTTCTTCTCCTTAAAATACAACTAAAATATGAAGTTGAGTCTCTATAATAGATGCCTTTATTGATCCTTCACATTGAATATACCCAACTTTATAATACTTATACTGCATATGATCATCATGTATAACACTTGAGTTAGATGTGAATATTTGAATAGATAACCAATTAGCTATAACATCATTACATACTACCTTTTCCTAAGATCCATTGAGGGTACCATCATTATTATCCTTTAGAGAAGCATGGTAAATATTTTTATTCTCTCATTTCAATGAGAATTAATAAAAGGAACTATCCCACTAATGACATCTCTTGGAAGATATAGTGTTTTGGATTGCCAAAGGGATAAAACAGCTTTTCCTTTATTCTTTCCTTATACCAATGGGATTGAACCATCCTTCAATGAGTTATAAAGATCCATATTCATATAAAGAGATGACCTACACAAACTCCATTCATTACCTTCCACTCCTATATCATAATGGATAAAACCAAATTCTTTTTAGATTAATAGTTCTTTTCAATATTTAGATTATTCTCCTGTAGTAATTGTTGATCAAAATTGTTTTGAACCTCTAATTCAAAATTATCTATTCATTCATTGAAAATTTTAATATTTGGGTCCTAATAATTATTAGTGAGAATATACTTATATGAAACCATCTTGTTATTGTTTTCCTATATAGTATACTCCTAATAAATAGACGGTCATCCAGTTTACTAAAAAATGGAATATTACTTACCATCCAATTATTTTGAAGTTTCCCAGACCCCCCAATTATACGAGATTAATATTAGTTGAGGCAGAAAACATCCTATTGTTCCTATAAGACTATTCCTTGTCCATGGCATGACCCCCACCCCATATTTTATGTCCCCATTAAATTAATATATAATATTGTATAATTGGTAATAATTAAATATAATAATTTAATAAAAATAAATAAAAATGAAATTATTGAATATGATTGATTATATTAATAACTAAATTATAACATGAAAAATAATTTAGAATAATGATGTAATTAATAATTTAATTAAACATATAACTAAAAAATATTATTAATAATATTATAAAGTAATTATTTAAAGTCATTATTATTAATAATATAATTTATAAATCGTTATAAAAATATTAACTAAAATAGTAATGTTATATATTTATTAAAAATTTGATATAAATTTCAATGTTATTATTATATATATTTAGTAGTATGATAAATATTTTTATATAATATGTTTAATAGTATTTAATAATAATAAATTAATTAATAAATAATAATTACAAAATTATTTATCAGTTATTAATAATGTAATAAATCATTATTAGGTAAAAATAAAATTATTAACAAAAAAATATAAATAATGAAATTAATAATAGTATTATAGTAAATAACCATTAATAATATAATAAATAGTAATTTAATTTTTTTAATGACATACAATATTACACTAATTTTTTATTATTAAACATTAATATTAATATATTTACTAATTGGAAGAGGGATTACAATAATCCAAACATAAACTTACCCATGCACCAAAATTGGTGAAGCCTCATCCATCACTACAAGGATAGGAAAGAAGCCAATGGAACTATGTTATTATACTATTATAACCCATGAATTCCAATTTTCATCATGTCTTAAATTCATGATTATATAATTGTACCATATCCCCTTGATGTCGATGACCTCAAGACCCATGAGTTATCCTACATTATGCCATAACATGAAACAAACATCACACCATGTTTCCTTCCATAGATATTACTAATATTCCACCAGTAAAGGATACTATATTTCCCCTATAGGGTTGTAGTGAATTTCTAGTCTGATATAAAATTGATGGGAACCCCTTTGTCCAACATTGGCATATAGGGTTTGGTCGGATGTTAGATGACAACACACCCTTCTCTCTTTCAAGTCTCCCTCCCAATGATGTATTTGCGGGGCCACACTACATCATCAACCTATTTCTCCACATCATATGAATCTTTTCACTACGAATATGACCATGTGGAAAGGCACCCATTCTCACAACATTAGATATCCTCTGATTATATATGGTTGGGCAATAAATGTCCGTAAAACTTGAATTTATTTTAGGTTACCCATTCAAACAACCCATCTTGGTACCTAGTTGTGCCACCTATCTAATGTGACAATTTATCTTCATGTTTTATCCATAACACTATCTTATATTAAATTAGTGTCCTAGTGGATTTTCATTCATGTTTAAGAGGCCCAATACCTAGAAGTCCTAAAAACCTACCTCAAATTCCACTAATGATTATTCAATCTGTTTATTACAGAAACACCACTGTATTACTAATGTAATGCTACAAAAACACTATAGCATCAGTTATTGAATCCTTGACCTTGAGGACTCCAAGAAGGTTCATGTACCACTTGGGTATTTTCTAATTGTCACAATTTCTAGTTCTATAATTAATATTGTGATTTTTTTTATTACTGTAAATGAACTAAATAATATTATTTTTTATGTATTTAATACATATTTATAATAATACAAATAATAAATAAATTAATGTTCAATGACATTTCAAGAATAAATAACACTATCCACAAATGTTTTTTAATTACAAAACTTATGTTTCATTAAAAACATTGTTTTCTGATATATATATTACATAATGATAATTATTTTTATAAAAAAATTATTATTTTAAATTATTTTTTTGTCCAGTTAGTCTATTAAATTTCATTTCGAATATATATATATATATGCTTTCAAATATCCATACATTAAATTTTTTAAAAGTTCAATTGTTAGGTTATGAAATAATTTTGTTTTCTGTTATTTAATTTTTTTGTTTATAATTTTTAAAATATTATTTTTATTTTTAATTATTATATATATATATTTAATAAAATTTTTAATTTTCATTTTAAATGTATTTATATTATTAAATTTATATGATATTAAATTCAGCTACATAAAAAATTATTTCATTTCTTATAGGAGTCATTGAAATCATAAAAAATATTTTTTCAAAATTTTATTTATATAAATTGTTTTATACATTGACTATATACATAAAATTAATTGAAAATAAAAAATAATTTCATTAAAATAATAAATTTAAAATTGAAATGACATTCAATAATGTTGATTCAAATGATAATAATAATAATATCAAAAGTATAATGTAGAAAATATTAAAATATTATATAAACATTAAATTTAAAAATATATATACAACATTTGATACATTGAATGAATAAAAAAAGCATAAAAACTAAACGATTTTCTTTAAAATAATGAAAACAAAAAATTTATATGATAAAATAAAATATTGTAAAAAAACATAATATTTTTTCTTTATCAAAAATTCATGTAGGTAAAATTGAATTCTTATAATGAATAATGTATATATATATATATGTATTTAAAAAAATTCTAAACATATAACAAATAATTGAAAATAAAAATATTTTTATATTAATAGTATACATTAATTAATTTAAATAATAAAAAAAATATTTTTAAAAAACAGAAAATCTATAAATATTTTTTTTTGCACAAACTATGCTTTTGGGCAGAAAATCCACGTTTTTCATTCAGTATCAATAGAGAGAGGATGATTCAATTCCTTCAAAAGAATTGAATTTTGTTTCCTCTATGTTACAGTTGTGTTGTGTCTAATTACAAGAAGTGGATCCATGAAAGGATAAAATTCACTGGTTTAAACCTATAAACTGTTTCCCTTGCTGATGTAAGATATTTAGCTAGGTGGAAAGTTGAAGCATGTTAATGTAATTAAAAAATTTAGGGATACAGTTTTGGTATACATGATTTTTATAGAAAATTACTATAATGTATCTTACCCCACTGATTTTACTAACTCATTGAGAGATTTCTATGATCTCTTTAGAAATTCCATAGAGGGTTAATGTGTGGAGGATGTGATGAATGACGCACTCCTATTATAGGGCATGGAAAAACAATTATTTCCTAAGTTAAAATGTAGTAATGTGGTTGAACTAGGATGTCTTTCGAAGAGGAGTGCACACAAAATGGTTTGTCACTTTAAAACGGGGGTAAAAATGTTGTGAAAGGAAATTTGAAATTCAAATGATTGAAAATCTATGAAATTAAAAGGGTGATTAGGTCGGGGTCGGTTTCCTAATTATAATGCTATCCTTGTTCAATTTAATTCAAACCTCTTCTTCTTAGTTGATTAAAGTGAGTTTCCACAATCGTTTCCTCTCACTTCCTTAGTGAAATTGTTATTGTGAGAGAAAACCTTACCAAGATCTCGGTTTGGTCAACTCTCCTTCCATGTGTAAAATAGTTGTATTGAATATCCTTAATTGAAATGGGCAATACCCGATCAGGTTTTGTTGATCCCAAACAATAATGAAAATTCACTACACCTTTTACACGTACTGACGATCGTCGAGTACTTCACCACTAATTCCAGGTTTATTCCATCGTATATAAACCAGAAATTAGTGGAGGGAGATTATGATTATTTTACCAAGGAAAAAATAAATAACAGAATTAATATTCACAAACAATCTCACTTGATTATAAAATCCGCTATAATAAATTGAAAACAACATTGAAGAAGAAAGAAATTTATTCAATTGCGTCCAAGAACTCAAGCATTACAATGTAGAAAACCAACCCTTCCTCAATCACTCCAAAAGTTTACCCCACCATGGTAAGGATAATCTAGTTGAATGGGGAAGAATAAGGCATTAAAAAATAATTAAAAAGAAAATAAATAAAATAGAAAGATGAAAAGTTCTCCTTCTTGGTGTCCAAGAAGGAATGGGTGGAGAATGGATGCTTTGAGAGGGTGGAGCTCTCCTCCTTTTATAGACAGAATGTTTCCCCCAAATGTCGACGCGTTTTATACCCATTAAATGACGTCTTCACGGGTTGAGCCCTTCTTGAATGTTGTGCATAATTCCCTTGGACGTGTCCCCTCAAAATATCAGCGGATTTGGAAATGTATTCCGAGAGTTACGGTCGTTTTACTATGAGAATGTATTCTGTCCAGTCAGACTCTCCAAAACGAAATACTCCGGATTAGGGTGTTTTAATGACCCCATAAACGGCCACTTCACTCGTTGATTCCTTCATAAAAGATTCTCCAAAACTCCGTTCGCGTCCACCCACCAAATTTCACAAGCTTTGGGCTCACAGTGCATGAGTTATGGATCCCACATAAAAACTAGGCAGAACTGAAAACAGTTTTCTTGAGCCAACTTGGGAGCTTCTTTTGAGCTTCCATATGGCCGATTCAGATTTTGGTCCAAATATATTAAATGAAGCCCTGGCTGTGTAGAATCTGGAAACTAAAGAATTGTGCAATTCGGATCAGTTTAGGTAATGTTATGTACAAACTACCTAAATAATGTAAAACTGTTAAAAATCCAAAATGGCCAATTTTTACTATTCAGCTCAAAATAACACCATTATCAAAAAAATGAAACAATTCATCTTAGAGGAAAAATTTTGTGGGTTTAAAACAATGATATTCAATATAAATTAATTGAAAATATTTTCTCTATCAATTCCCCCACACTTAGCACTTGGACTCCTGGACAAGTAAAAATCAAATCAAATCAAATCCAAAACACATATCAATGAGATCAATCAAATCAATTTCAAGAAACTAAAAGATATCATGCCTCATAAAACACTATTATTTCATGTTTTCCATTTATGATTTTAATATATTTCCACTTAATTTCTTATCCCATTCACACAAAACACCTATCTCACATGAATTTTCTCTCATCTCACAAATGTAAAGGCTGAACAAGGCTTTTCTCATCCAAACTCACACAAGAGTCACCATAAGTTTGATAAATTCCTATTTCTCCACCCGATGTGAGTCAAAGACATGTGTTTCTCATGAGGACTTTTCAGGGTTGTTCTGGGGCTTCCAGTTGGTAGGATTTAGATGTTAAAAGTTTTGAGGCCGAAAAAGGAAGGCTTGGCTCTTATTGAAGCAAAATTGCAAGATTATAGTTTTCACTCAAATATGGTCTCTTTCACTTCCACTTTGATTAAAATAGGCCCCATCATCATTCAATCATCTCAGCAGCAAACATTTCAATCTTTTCAAATGTAATTTTTTTTAAATCTCCAGATATGCACAGCTTTCTTTTTACATTGGAAGCTCCAGAAAGGCACAGCTTCTCTTATCATAAAAGCTCCAGAAAAGGAACAACTTTCAACAGAATAATTTTTCAGCATCACACACATCTCTTCCAGAATTTATTTTCCACCCAAAGTATAACCAAATGAGGTAGTACACCCCAAGACATCTTCCCCCACACTTAAGTTCAACTAGATCATGCAATTTTACTTCAAGAGCAGGTATGATAGGGAAAATTGTCTTGTAATGTGGCTAACCTAATAGGAAATTCATGGCTACTAGGGGCTACAATGACAGATAAATGTAAAGGTGGTCCATAATGAAAAGGGATATTTTGAAAAGGGGGCTTCAAACAAAATAAATTCCTCAATAATTTAAAACACACGTACCACAACCCTCATGTTTTGAATGGAATAAATGAAATTCTGGTTAAAGCAAGCATGGTCTGGTTCTCTCAAGAAATGAGGTGAATGAAAAGAATATGACAAAATTGGTTTAAAAGCCTCACAGGAAAGTTATTTCAAAGATATAGACAGTGAAATATGGCATGAGATTCAAAAATCAGTGTACTCTTCATGAATTTCCAAAAGATTTGAACTTGAAACAAAGTTATTCCAGCGTTCATTTAAGATCAGTTTCATGAAATAGACTGGTTCAATCATTGACATGGGTTTCAAAAATGGTATTGATAATCATTTCAGCTCAAAAATTTCAGAAACACACCAAAAATTGAAAAATAAACACACAAAGAATTTGAAAACACACATTTTTTTATTTTTATTTTTCATTTTTGAAAACAAACATCAAATAAAAATCTTATACTACAAAGGTTCCCTCTGCCACACTTAAATGATGCAGTGTCCTCGATGCATTTAAGTGGATTTAACATGTAAGAAGATTTCTAATTGAATCACAACAGCAAGAAAATGTGAAGGATAGGTACAACCTGATGGATCTTATTGATAAATAGGTTGGAGGAGCGTGATCTCCTCCAATGGCTCTGATGGTAGGGTCCCAAGGAATTTCTTCAACTTATGTCCATTCACAGTGAATGGATCCTGCTCTCCATCCTTCATAATCTGCACAACACCAAAAGGATATACATGAGTATCAATAAATGGACCTTCCCATCTGGAACAAAGTTTACCTGGCATCAACTTGAGTCTTGAGTTGAATAATAACACATTGTCTCCAGGAGAGAAGTCTTTTGGTAGGATTAGCTTGTCATGGGCCACTCTTGTTCTTTCTTTGTAAATCCTTGAATTTTCAAATTCTTCCCTTCTTATTTCATCCAGCTCTTACAACTTCAATCTTCTCTCCTTCCCAGCACTTTCAAGGTCCAAATTCATTTTCCTCACAACCCAATATGCCTTATGCTCCAATTCCATAGGTAGGTGGAAGCTTTTCCCATAAATCAGCCTATATAGACTCATTCCAATCGGGGTTTTGTAGGCTATCTTGTAATCCCATAAGGTATCATCCAACCTTTGGCTCCAATCCTTCCTGTTTGGATTAACGGTGTTTTCCAAAATTCTCTTGATTTCCCTGTTTGAAACATCAGCTTTCCCGTTAGTCTGTGGATGATAGGGAGTTGATGTTTTATGATGCACCCCATACTTCTTCAGCAATGTCTCCATTATCAAATTGCAGAAGTGAGTCCCTTGATCACTGATGATTACTATGGGCACTCCAAACCTACAAAATATGTTAGACCTGACAAAATCACAAACAACTTTAGCATCGTCAGTTCTGGTTGCTTTTGCTTCCACCCATTTGGAAACATAATCAACTTCAAGCAAGATATAATAATTTCCAAATGACATCGGGAAAGGTCCCATAAAATCTATCCCCCAAACGTCGAAAATGTCACAAAAATTCAATGGCATTTGGGGCATTTCTTGTCTCTTTGAAATATTTCCTGAAAACTGACATTTTTCACATATTTTGAAAAATTTATGAGCATCTTTAAAAATGGTGGGCCAATAAATTCCAGATTCTAAAACCTTCCTTGCTGTCCTCTGAGGTCCAAAGTGGCCTCCACAAGCTAAAGTGTGACAAAAATCAAAGACATATTTAACTTAACTTTCAGGTAAACATTTTCTTATTACTTGATCATTGCAAATATTCCAAAGGAATGGATCATCCCAAATGTAATATCTAGATTCAGCTTTTAGTTTTTGAATTTGGTGATAATTGAAATGAGATGGGACCTGAGATGTTAACAGAAAATTGACTATTTCAGCATACCAAGGCACTTCTCCTTCAATCAAGTACAACTGCTCTCCTGGAATTTGATCATTCAGTGGGTCTCTTTCTGGAACTTCAATTTTAGTAGTGTTTGGAAGTCTACTAAAGTGATCAGCCACTTGTTTCCCAGATCCCTTATTATCCTTGATTTCTATATTGAATTCATGCAGTAGTATCATACATCTCACTAACCTTGGTTTAGCATCAGCTTTCTTCATCAAGTACCTCAAAGCTGCATGATCAGAAAACACAGTGATTTTAGTTCCAAGAAGATATGATCTAAATCTTTCTAAAGCAAAAACAACTGCAAAGAACTATTTTTCTGTGGTTGTATAATTGAATTGGGCCGCATCTAAAGATCTCTAGGCATATTAAATTACTTGTGGTCTGCCCTCAATTCGTTGAGAAAGGACTGCTCCAACTGCTTGGTTAGAGGCATCACAAAGTAGTTCAAATGGTTCTTCCCAATTTGGATGCTGCATCACGGGTGGTGAAATCAATCTCTTCTTCAACCCATCAAAGGATTCCCCACATGCACCATTGAAATCAAAATCAGCATCTTTCAAAAGTAATCTAGAGAGAGGGAGAGAAATCTTACTAAAATCTTTGATAAACCACCTGTAGAATCCTGCATGTCCTAAAAATGATCTAACATGTTTCACACAAGTAGAGTAAGGTAATGAATTTATCACTTCAATTTTTGATTTATCCACTTCAATTCCATTTTGGGAAATGACATGACCAAGCACAATTACTCTTTGAACCATGAAATGACATTTTTCCAAATTTAAAACAAGATTTTTTTCAATGCATGTTTCCAAAACTTTTTCCATATTTTTCAAACAATGATCAAAAGAATCTCCAAAAACTGTGAAATCATCTAAGAAAACTTCCAAGAAATTTTCAATGTGATCAGAAAATATACTCACCATGCACCTCTAAAATGTACCTAGAGCATTACATAATCAAAATGGAATTATTTTATATTCAAAAGTACCAAAAGGGCATGTAAATGTCGTCTTCTCTTGATCCTCGATAGCAATGGGTACCTAGAAGTAACCTGAAAATCCATCCAAAAAGCAATAATGAGTTCTCCCTGCCAATATTTCTAACATCTGGTCAATGAAAGGAATGGGGAAATGATCTTTTCGAGTGACCTTGTTCAATTTCCTAAAATCAATGCACACTCTCCAGCTGTTTTGAATTCTCATAGAAATTATCTCATTCTTTTCATTCCTCACAGTGGTCAGGCCAGTTTTTTTTTGGAATGACATGAATAGGGCTGACCCACTGCGAATCTGAAATGGGATAGATGATCCCAGCTTCCAAGAGCTTCTCAATATCCTTCTTCACAACCTCCATCAAGGTGGGATTCAGTCTCCTTTGGGGCTGTCTAACAGGTTTTGAATCTCCCTCAACAAAAATTCTATGTGAGCATATTTTTGGGTTAATTCTTGGGATATCACCTAAGCTCCATCCTATTGCCTGGACATTCTCTCTCAAAAGCTCAATCAATGATTTTTCTTGGGTTTTAGAAAGATTATTAGCAATTATCACTGGTAGTTTCTCTCCCTCCCTAAGGTATACATATTTAAAATCAGTGGGGAGTGGTTTGAGTTCCAGGTTAGGGGGATTCTCAATGGATGAGACTAAATTGACATTTTATTCTTAAAAATTTTGGACCTCTTGCACACAAGAAACCATATCATTTTCCTCATTATTTAACAAATCATCAAAGAAATAATATTTTAACTCTTCCTCCCACATGAAGTCAGAATCTCCAACATCTTCATCATCCACATGTTCAATGATATTTTCAAGGGAAGAAGTCTCTCTTATGTCTAAGAATTCATAGAGCATACCGGATTCTTCAATTGGTTCTGCACCAACTTCATGGGAAAGAGAAAAAAAGGAGTGATCATCTGATGGATGCCTCATGGATTCAAAAATATTGAAGTGGACCGTGCGCTCTCCAAACTCTATGGTGAGTGTCCCCTCGTGGACATTGATGATGGTTTTGGCTGTCTTCAAGAAAGGTCTCCCCAAAATGATGGGTGAATGTGATGTGCTCCTATATTCTTCCATATTGAGCACGTAGAAGTCATCTAGGAATAAGAGATTTTAGACTTTCACAAGGACATCCTCCAAAACTCCTATAGGAAAAACTGTGGATCTGTTTGCAAGCTGGACCACCACTCTTGTGGGCTTCAATTCTCCCATCTGCAAAGAAGTGTATACCGAGTGAGGAAATACATTAATTGAAGCACCTAAATCACACAAAGCATTAGTGAAATTTAATGAACCAATGGTGCATGGAATGGAAAACGTACCTAGATCTTGTCATTTGGTTGGAATATGTGATGTGATAAGGGCTGAGACACTTCTTCCCAAGTTGATTCTTTCATTACCATGAAGCCTTCTCTTTTTGGTGCAAAGATATTTCAAAAATTTTGCATACCTTGGAATTTTTTTAACATCTTCAAGTAGGGGGATATTGATTTCCACTTTCTGGAAGGTGTCCAGAATTTCTTTTTGAAGTGCTTCTTCATGCAATTTCTTTGATTCGATCATCCTTGATAGAAATGGTGGGGGTAATTCTTTCTTCTCCCTTTGTTTTCTTTGCATTGGTGTTTCTTGTTTCTTATTTTGTAGCCTATCCTTCTCCTCCTTCTCTTCCTTTTCATCTTCTTGGTGGATTCTCACAAGAATTTTTGAATCATTATCCCTCAGAATAGGTGGTATTATTTCAGGTTCAGGGTTGGATGGAGGTGGGATTTCTTTTCCACTTCTTGTTATGATTGCACTGACATTCTCTTTAGGATTTGGCACTGTTTGGGATAGAAGCTTCCCTGGATTCTGGGACATTATTTAAACAATACTTCCCACTGTGTCTGCTAGCTTGTCAACCTTATCTAGTAGGCCCTCATACTTGGATTGTATCTATTCCACAGAAGGTTGTGTGCTGGTGGATGGTTGTTCATATGTCTTTCTTTGGAATGGTGGAGGCTGAAAAGATTTTTGGTGTTGGAAGGGCTGTTTATAAGATTGTTGGAAGGGAGGGGGTTTTGGTATTGCTGCTGGTGGTATGGAGGTTGACTGGGGTGCTGGTTAAATGGTCTCATCTGGTTTTGTTTGTTCACATATCCTTGTTGGGATTGCAGTTGATTTTGTTGGAATTGTCTTGGTTGAATGGTCGCAGCACAGTATTCTGTCCCCTGTATCTCAGGGCACTGGTCAGTATAATGAGTGGAAGAATAAAATAAACCACATACCTAAGCTGAAGCTTGTTTTCCATTTGCTTGTGTTACAGCCATTTGACGGACTAATCTTGCAAGTTCATCAACTTTGGTTTCAATCAATGTAGATGAATCATATGTTTTTACCTCATGTAGCCCCCTGGTTCCCATTCCTCTTAGTCCAAATTGTTGTGAGTTTTGATCAATCTTCTCAATTAGTATTCTGATATCTGTAGGAGACTTGTCAATCAGGGACCCCTCTGATGAGGCATCTAGAAGATTTCGATCATTATCCATAAGTCCTTGTTAGAAGAACACAAGGAATTGGTGTTCCTCCATTTCTTGTTGTGGGCAGCTGGAACATAGCTTCTTGAAGTGCTCCTAGTACTCGTAGAGGGTTTCTCCAGTTGATTGTCGTATGACGTAAATCTCATTCTTGATGGCAGTTCTCCTCGATGTGGGAAAGAATATTTGCATGGAAATTCTTTTTAGGTATTCCCAATCACTGATCTCCCCTGGTTGCAGGTTGTACAACCATTCTTTAGCTGTTCCTTCAAGTGAGAAGGGGAATGCCCTCCACTGAAATTGGTCTTCGGGTGCTCCTCTTGGCCTAAAGCTTGAGCAAGTGTATCTGAATTCTTGCATGTTCCGATTTGGATCTTCTCCTGCAAGACCATGAAACTTTGGAAGCACAGGAATCATATTTACAATTAATTCAAAATCATTTGGTTCAGGGGGTGCAATTAGTTGGTTATTTTGAATGGAAAATTGTGGTGCACATAGATCACGCAGGGTTTGGTTGGGATTTATAGCCATGATTTCTGGTTTAGAGTGAACACTAAGAGTTTCACTTGAATCTGAGAGATCTATTTCTTCAAATATTTCTGGTAGATTTCCTTTTCTTAGTTGGGTTAATGTTCTTTCAATTTCTGGATCAAATTCAATTAATGGTTCTTTTTAGGTGCGGGTCATTCAATTTTGTTTTTTTTTGTTGCACTGCCTCCCCAGCAACGGCGCCAAGTTTGATGCACGCCTGTCGTAGGGAGTTGCAAAACAATTATTTGATAAGTTAAAATGTAGTAATGTGGTTGACCTAGGATGTCTCCCGAAGAGGAGTGCACACAAAATGGTTTGTCACTTTAAAACGGGGGTAAAAATGTTGTGAAAGGAAATTTGAAATTCAAATGATTGAAAAACTATGAAATTAAAAGGGTGATTAGGTCAGGGTCGGTTTCCTAATTATAATTATATCCTTGTTCAATTTAATTCAGACCTCTTCTTCTTAGTTGATTAAAGTGAGTTTCCACAATCGTTTCCTCTCACTTCCTTGGTGAAATTGTTATTGTGAGAGAAAACCTTACCAAGATCTCAGTTTGGTCAACTCTCCTTCCATGTGTAAAATAGTTGTATTGAATATCCTTAATTGAAATGGGAAATACCCGATCGGGTTTTGTTTATCCCAAATAATCATTAACATTCACTACACCTTTTACACGTACTGACGATCGTCGAGTACTTCACCACTAATTCCTGGTTTATTCCATCGTATATAAACCAGAAATTAGTGGAGGGAGATTATGATTATTTTACCAAGGAAAAAATAAATAATAGAATTAATATTCAAGAACAATCGCACTTGATTATAAAATCCGCTATAATAAATTGAAAACAACTTTGAAGAAGAAATAAATTTATTCAATTGCGTCCAAAACTCAAGCATTACAATGTAGAAAACCAACCCTTCCCCAATCACTCCAAAAGTTTACCCCACCATGGTAAGGGTAATCGAGTTGAATGGGGAATAAGAAGGCATTACAAAACAATGAAAAAGAAAATAAATAAAAGATAAAGATGAAAAGTTCTCCTTCTTGGTGTCCCAGAAGGAATGGGGTGGAGAATGGATGCTTTGAGAGGGTGGAGCTCTCCTCCTTTTATAGCCAGAATGTTTCCCCCGAATGTCGACGCGTTTTAGCCCCATTAAATGACATCTTCATGCGTTGATCCCTTCATTAATGGTGTTCATAACTCCCTTGGCAATGTCCCCTCAAAATCTCAGCGGATTTTCACATGTATTCCGAGTGTTATGGCCGTTTTACTATGAGCATTTATTCTGTCCATTCAGACTCTCCAAAACGAAATCCTCCGGATTAGGGTGCTTTAATGTCCCCATAAACGGACACTGAACTCGGTGCTTCTTTAATAAAAGATGCGCCAAAACTCCTTGTGCGTCCACCCACCTAATTTCACAAGATTTGGGCTTACATTGGATGAGTTATGGATCCCACGTCAAAACTAGGAAGAACTGAAAACAGTTTTCTTGAGCCAACTTGGGAGCTTCTCTTGAGCTTCCATATGGCCGATTCAGATTTTGGTCCAAATATATTAAATGAAGCCCTGGATGTTTAGAATCTGGAAAAGAAATAAATTTTCAATTTGGATCAGTTTAGATAATGTTATGGCCAAACTACCGAAATAATGTAAAACTGTTAAAAATCCAAAATGGCCAATTTTTACTATTCAGCTCAAAATAACACCATTATCAAAAAAATGAAACAATTAATCGTAGAGGAACAATTTTGTGGGTTTAAAACAATGATATTCAATATAAATTAATTTAAAATATTTTCTCTATCAATTAACAACCCCAAAGTTTCACAATAGGAATATTTGGAGGAGATTCAAGCTCATGTGTCAATATTTCATGCACTGACTAATTTGGTGCTGAAGTCGAGATCTATTTAACAAATATAGATTCTGATATTATCAGCTAAAAATAATACCAAGAAATATTAGACTTTATATCCTTTAAAATTGAATAATATATTCCAACATTCCCATTAATTTAAATTTTAAACATATTGTGGAATTTTCATGCACTAAAACCTCAAAATAAAAATATGGTGATGAATTCCTTAAATATTGATGTTCCATAAACCCTTAAAAAAATCTTGGATGATAGTTTAACATCGATATGAATTTAAACCATGGAAAAGAGAGAGAGAATAAGAGTTTCATGAAGGATTTATGTATTGAGTTACTATCTATATGTTAAATGGATTCTTTGGGATTCTTATAAAGGCATCAATAAATTGATCTACATTGTTTTTTGTAATTTGTTATTATATTGCTTTAGTATATTATCCATGTATATATATTGCATTTTATTTTTTGTGTGTGTGTGTGAGTTTTAATAAAATATTCAATACCATGGGTTGAACTTTCAAAATCATTGTTGAGGTTGTTTCTATTAATTATTAATAATAAAAGTGTATTTCATTGTTATATCTCAGTTATTAAATTAAATTATTATTAATGTTATTATTAATGACTATTAATTATAAATATTATTATCATAGGTAGTTCCGATTATAAAAAACTGAACTAATATACACCCATGAACACCAGTAGGTCACCCACCATCCCTCTACATAAAGAATTTTAAGTACCCAACCTGACCCATATTATTAATTTAATTATTTTAAATTATATTTATTGTTATTATTTTATAAATTAATAATTTTTTATTCAGTTTCAATAATGATTTGTTATAATTTTATGATTTAGTGTATTAACTAATAATTAATTTTAATAATATATATTTTTAATTATATTATATTAAATTATTATTCATTATATTAATAATTATGTTTATAACAAATAAATAATTTTTCATTGAGTACTTATTAATTATGTTTTTATTTTTAAATATGAATTAGTTAAAGAATATTTTTTATTTATATTACATTATTAATATTCATCAAATTTTTATTATATAAATTTTGAATAGCATAATTAATTATCAATTATATTCTTAAAAATACTTATTTTCAGTAATTAATTTTTGTGTAATCGGTTAGGGAAAATCCATTTTTAGTAAAAAAAGAAAAAAAGATAAATGGAAGGAATGGGTTGGATAATAATTTTTTCCTCAATCAAGAACAACTAATAAAAATAAAAAATGACATTTTTGAATGACATAAACAAATTCAAAGAGAAGTTGGCCATGTATATATATAAATATATATTCACACAAATTCATTTCATATAGTTGATCTAGGACTATGATTAGAGACTCATATTTTGATAACCCCCCAAACCACTCACCAACTCTACATGGATGTCACCTATATCACAAGGATTAAGTCCTTTTTCAGGTTTTCTATCATCATAAGACTCTACACCCTTGAAGTGTAAATTATCAAATGTAGTAGCCTCATTCATCATCTCCTTATTTTCATACTAAGGATGAGTATTACACCGTAATTTTTTATGAATTTTTATTTTTCAAATAAATAAAAATTATTTGATGGTTTATATTGGTTGCTACACTAATTTTGGCTTTTACACATGAAACACTCTGTTTATCTTTTAGTAAACACAATATAGAGTCTCATTGATAGCTTTCATTACACACAAGACCTAGTTTTACTGAACTACAAAATACTACAATTATTATTATTATATTATTATAGTTATCACATAGCTTTAGGAATGTAATATATAATAATGATTATCTAAATTATCGAAATATGGTTTATACAAGATTATAAAATGAATCCCTTGGATTCTAATTAATTATAAATTAATATAAGAACTATTTCAAAATAATTAAATTCATTCTCTAAAAAAATAATTCTCTATGCACAAACATGTTTTGTCTCAATATATTTAAAAAAATTGATGTATTATTTTAAAATAGGTATATATTATAATTTCAATAATCTATTCAATAGTAATCTTATTTATTTTAATAAAAGAGATACGAGTAATTCCAAATTCAGTTATCAAAAGTGGTATTTTTAAAATGTGTTTTTATAGACTTTTAATGGTGCAGTTGTTTTAAAACATATAATTTAAACATATATATATTATTTAAAAAAATTAATTTCTAAAAGGATAATTTAAAAAATAATATGGGTTGATTTTTTGATTTTTTACAAAGTTTCACTTTCTAGTGAATTTTGAAAAATATTGAATTTTAATTCAAAATCCACAGTTCACCTAAATTTTTTATATTTTAAAATTATATTTTAATTTTTTAAGTAATATTAGTTCAATTATACATAAATAAATAAAATTTAGGTCATTATAATAATTTTTACAAATAAATTGGATATAAAAACATTTCAAACATTTGAACATTTTCATGTAAAAGACTTGTTGTTTCATCTCGTCTAGGAAATATTTTTCAAATAATTTCTATCACATATGTAATTTTAATTATGAAAAAAGGATTTCATATTTTTAATATGTATTATTTATAATTAAACATAAATTAAACATAAATTTTATGAAAAATTATTAGTGAAAACATGTAAAATTATTTACATTGGTTAAGAGAAAAACTAGTCTTCCAATGGACTAAACATTAAGATAAAGGCCAAAATGAAATAAGAAACAAGATAAAAAACCCATTTATTGGAAATATACTGACAATATACCGTTTATAATATATAATATTTTATTATTTTGGGAACATTAGTTAAGGGTCACCTCCCAATAGTGATTACATTGTGGTATTTACAAAAACACCACCCGTCATGTACTATAAAAGAGAACCCACACCCACGGTTCATCACATATATAATTCCATATAGATAAAACAATACCTTTAAAAATATATTCCTAGATTCCCACTCTTATCATATAATCCTCATATTTATTTTAAATCCAACCAAATATGTCTTTGAGGAAAATTAAGAGGAGTTACCTGAAGTAGAGGTAATGTTCATCAAAGTGCGTTTTGGATTTATTTCCCTCTACACCGCCTCGATTTATTCTTATATCATTATAAAATAATATAATATTTATACACAATTTAATATTATTTTATATTTTATTGTTTCTTCTTACACATATACACACATCCATCAATTTTTACACACAATCATCGTTTTTGTGTTTGATGGACTACCTCCTCATGAACCAATGTAATTTGTTCTTGAATTACAACTATTAATGGTTGGTATTAACGATGGACTTATATTTTAGATATTATATATATTTAGATTATGATACCTTTATTATTTTTCAATTATTATATAAAACATACCTTCTTATTTTAAATTTTTTTATAATTCGATAATAACGTTCGTGTGAATGGTGGACTACCGCCTCACAATGTGATGTGATTCATTCACACTTTAAATAAAATGTTAAAGAAGGTTTTAATAAAAATATGTGATATAAATATATGGTATAGTAATTCTACTAGAATAATAATATATAAATAAATATCATTTACTTTTCTTTAATTCAATAAATATATAAAATGGAAATAGTGTTCATGCATACGTACGACATATTTTCTCTATTAACGTTGTATTTCATTATTATTTATTCACTTTATATATGACTATAAAAACATATATACAGGATATGTATTATATTTATATCATATTGTAAATTATTCAATTATCTAAATAGTTATCAAGGTAATAAGACATAAAATATTATGTAAAATCATATAGGAGAAACAAGATGATATTACATGAAATGTAACTTTAACAAGAAATTTTTATTAAACGGGTAATAAAATTTCACAAAAAAATAAAATATGATATGATATAAATAAAAATGATTATTTATTAAATATATATATAATAAAATTATTTAAATTCTACATGTGGATTTAATGACTACAATAAAAGTCAATAGTTAAGGTAATGGGATTTCTAGTCTCACATTTATTTCTGTGAGACTTTTTCCATGTTCACCACTTGTTTCCTTTATGTGGTTTATATACTATCATATAAAATATTACATAATGAATTTACATTATATAAAAATATTAAAAGTTTCAATTTATGTTATTCATTCATTGGGATCACAATTCAAATGTCACTCAAAAAGTAAGGTATTTTCCTCTCACTTTTATTTTCGATGAGACAGAAGCCAGGTTCGCCACCATATTATTATATGTGGTGGGAATAAATACCATGTATTATTTTATTTATTATTAAAAATATAATTATTGGGATCTATATATCCATTTTATTATATCACTTTCATGTGTTTTAGGGTTAAAAAGAGACCAAATATTTTAAATACTTTTGTCTGAATTTTTCTTCTTTGAGATGTATGTTATGATATGCACCTATATTCATCCATGAAGTGTGTATATAGACCCATGGATATTTGATATTAATAATTAATTAATACACATGATGAATTATGTTCCATGTTATTTTAAGCCTTTAGATATCATATGATTAATGGAATCCAATGTTGTAATGACTTTTATGATATAATCTCATCATTTGTCGGGTTTTTTATAATTTCTCATTCATTGAAGAAATATTAGGATACATATATCAATACTCATCATGTATTTTCTTATCAATAGTTATTTGTGATATATTCATGTAATGTTACATTTTTTCACTCATTATATCTTATTATTATTAATAAAATATTAGTTAAAAAACTAGACTTTATCTCTCTCTTCGTTCAGAAATCTATATTCTGTCAAAATATTTTTTTATAAAAACGTTTTAAATTTTTTTAAATGATATATTATTCTCATATTCATGGAAATTTTTTAAATTTTATTATTTTTAGATGTATTTTTAAAATGGTTTTCAAATCACCATTTATATGTTTTCTAGGTTATTTTCAATGAAAATTATTTCAATAATTTCAATGATTTGTTCATATATTTTCAAAGATATTTTAAAATTAAATGGTTTTAAAATTTTATTTAATTTTAAAAAATCATTGATGAAAGGATAGTCTCCTTATAAAGTTTTTTATATTATCTTTCTATATTATTTACCATCATCAATGAAATTCCTTAGTGTTACTCATTCCTTACTGGGAATATGATTCAAGTAAAACATTCTTATTCTTTCATTTAATGGTTTTTGTTTAAGACGACATGTTGTTTATGAAAACAATTTTCTTCCATGGATTATACCATGATGAAACCCACTTATTTTCAGGGGTTTTTCTATAAGGTAAAGATTATGAAACCTATCCATTTTCCATAAGGTTTGATATTTTAAACTGTTTATAATACCAATTTTATTTCATGGGTTATGATAAGATGATTTTTTGTTGATATTGTGAAACAAATAAATATGGTTTTCATTATGTGAATGGTAGGACATATATCTCCAAAAAATTAATTAGATACTGATAAATGGTATATGGGATTATAGGGTACATGTTTTTTATTCCATGACCGAAGATAATATGGTACATATGTTGAAGCCGAAGCCCGAAAACAAGATGGTACATGGGTTATAACCCAATCCCATAAAGTAGAGGGTACATTGATTTTATCAAAAGATTGAAAACAATATTTTAAAAAGGTTGTAAACAAAGCCAAAAAATGGTGTGCATAAATTTTTTCCCAATCCCAATGTTGGTACATGGGTGATTATCCAGAGCATCACATGTTATGAAGGTCATGGTATCTAGTCTTGAAAAAAAGTATTCTTATGTGTAATACATAATGGAATAATTTATTCCTATTCCCTTTTATAATAGATTATTCTAATTATTCCCTTATGAATCATGTCTCATGAGCTACAAATCTTTATTCCATTAATCAGGATTATGATTCTTGATATACATGGTATGGTTTTTTAAAGTTATTCTCATTTTATCACACCATTATGTTACTGTTAAGCTTATTTATATACCATTTGTACCCTTGATGATAATCTTAGGTTAACCTTTTATTATTTTTCCTTTCCTTAGATAACTAATAATGGTTTTATTTTGGAGTGCATAAGTGGAATATCATTTTGGTAAATATTTAAAATGCCTCACAAAGTTATCATATTACTTATTAGTTTACAAAGACATTAAACTATCATGGGCCTCAGGAATTCACTTTTGAAATGTAATGAATATTCATCTAAAAGGATGTAATATCCATGTATTTTAGGCATTGGTATCTATAGTTGATATCAATTGGATATTTTATGTAACCTTTGAAAAATATATTGAAAAAACATTAGTGTGATCCATATGGATATTTCAAAGGATATATCTAGGTATGTCTGTAAGCATATGTCCATGGATGAGTCAATGTTTATGAAAATGTCCTAGAATTTTAATAATTTATTAAGAGAGTGAATTTCATTAAATTAAATCACATTCTAGATAATATAAGTTGTTTTGGATCTGGCCCAAATCTTCATAGTGGTAACAACACTGAAAACACCGTATTGATCTAAAATCGACTAGGAACTAGTGCGTGACCACGATCCATGATGCACACCTAGTATGATACTCCCATGGGATATTATTCGGAAATACAAAGACTATTTACAAACCATCATGAATATATTAAATAAAATAAGTATATAAAATACTTAAGATTAATCTAAGTACTGAAGAATTGTAGAATGTTCCAAAATATAGACATTCGATAAGTTATTTTTAATGAGTATGTTGTTGTCGTCTATGAAAATTATTTTTCTCACTATGCTTTCACGTTTTAATAAATGAATAGAACCCAATTAGACAATGTTAATTCATAGTTTTATATGAAATTTTAAAATGAAAAATAAAATTAAATAATGAAAAGAGAGAAGGAAGTAATGATTATTCCTAATTATTTATCATAGAACATGATTTACAATGTATGACATAACTAACTCCCAAACTCACTGAAAAAGATAATTAAAGAGTTCACTGAGTGTTTTGGTTGAGGAGACCATAGGGGGAAGAATATTAGGTTTCCTTTGTGTAGATAATCTGGGAATAAACTCCCATGTTAATCCCTTAAAGGAACCTAAAAGTTTTTTTACTTTGTAAAAAAGGACACAAATTAAGTAACAGCAAAGTGAAATTGAAATGTTCAGTTAACGCAATTGATGGGTATATATATCTCCATAATAAATTATCAATGGATCAATTATATGAATGTGTAAAGTATGGGAATTGTGAAAATGGATTTCCTAAAGAGAAATCTTATGAGTAGAATAATCATGGGGGTATGAGTAATTGTTATATTTCAGATGATGAAGAGACTACAGATGACGTGTGAAAGGAAATAAGTGTTTAATAAAAAGATGACTAAGCTTATTAATTTTTTCAGATGGATTTAAGATGAATTCCATATTTAATTATTGGAACATAAAGATTATATTATATGAATTATGAAATGTATATGTTTTTTCAAGTATATTTTTTCATTATGGATATGAATGATTATATTGAAAAAAACTAATGATATCAAAATTTGATTTAATGATGAGGTTATATTTTATTATCATGGATAGATAGCACATGAAATTTCCTAATATATGATAAAATGATATCAATCATGGATAAAAATACGATTATATAGATAAAATAAATTGGATTATATTTATAACCACAGAGCTGAAATTGATTTTTTTTCCATGGAGGTTTAGACCATCATTGATAAAGTTGACTTAATTTTTTGAATTAAGTAATGTAGAAAATAATCTCTTGAATATGGATGAATTAATGTTTTTTATAAGGATTTATGATAATTAATGTTATTAATATACATTAATAGAGTGCATGATGATGGTATTTACATGCTTTCTCTAGGAAAACGAAGTTATAATTTAACATATATGGGGGATCATGTTCAGATTATTTTGAGAAATTTAATGACAATCTTTCTCAAGTATTTTATTTTCATCTATCAAATGTGTAACAAGGTTAAAAGATAATGGAATATTTTATGTTAAACGTTGGATGACGTTTTAGAGATTAAATTATTATCTCACTATATCAAGATTTATCAAAATTGGATAACCTTTTCTAAACATTTTTTGTGATGTAAACTAAATACAAATGGAATGAATTATCATTCTATTTTGGGATCACATGATCTATCAGTGATTTCGGAATGAATCATTTACATTTGTTTCCTAGAGTATGTGTTAATGTGGGAATTTAACGAGGAACAACCAAAGGGTGAAAATGTGCATATTGGATGGAATTAATTCAGATAACTTTATGTTCTTGTAAAAATTTCATCAATAACAAGAAAATGGACTTAAAATGAAATTTTGTTCTGTTAATATGATTTAAATGATATCAATGAACTCTACACCCAAAAATATGTAATTTTTCATATGGTAATTTTTTTATCTGGATCACCCACAATATTTTGTGATTTAATTTTATTTACCTCTATAATTATTTATGCTTTTCTTTCATATCCAATTATTCACCTTCCACCTATGTTCTAATATGTGAAAACCAAGTTATGAGTTAATTTTGGTAACAATTATTTTTTTCCTCATTAAATTTTAAATGTATTTTTTAGTATTCATTTTTATAATACGGGAATATGTGAAATGGATTTTCAATTATTAAAACATTAATCACCCTGATTAATTTCAAGGGAGACATTCATTTTAAGGGTGGTGGAATGTAACACCTTGAGTTTTTATGATTTATTTTTTAAAGATAAAATAAAATTATTTGATGGATTTTATTAAAGACTACACTATTTTAGGCATGAATTACCCATATCGTTATGTTTATCCTGAGGTACATGAAATATTGAGTCCCTTAGATAACTTTCATTACATGCAAGACCTTGATTTACTAAACCAAAAAGTATTATTAATATTATTGTTAGAATATTATTATAGTTATAACATAGCCTTTTCAAAAAAAGGTTTGAAAAGGAATATTTATATTTGGATTATATTTTTTAGTCATGTTTATAAAATAATTTCCTTGGAATCGAATTAAATATAAATGAAGGAAAAAACTATTTTAAAATAATGAAATTTCTTTTCCGAGAAAATATTTCTGTATGTCCAAACCCATTTTATCTTAATAAATTAAAATAAAAACTTTTAATGAATTCTCTTTAATGAAAATGTTATATTATATTTTCAATTAAATATTCAACAATAATGTAAATTTTGTTTTCTAGAAATGACAAAATAATAAATTTAATTGTTGGCATAAAAAGCTGTATTTTTCTACAAGCTAGTTTTACTACCTATTAAGGGTAAAAATGTTTTCAAAAAATAATAAATTTATAAATTTTATTTGAAAAAATAATAATTTTTTAAACAATAATCTCATAATTATCTTATTATTATTTTTTATTATTTTTTTGAGTAGTTCAATTTTTTGATGAATAATGGAATAAACTAAATTTTATTTAAAAAATAAATATTCATCTAACATATATAGATTAATTTTATATTATTTTTATTTTAAAGTATAATTACTTTTATAATTTATCAATTAATTAAATTTAGGTCATTTGAATAAATTTATCACTGAAATTGGGTATAAAAACATTTATTTTTTTTGAATTTTTCTAATTTAAAAAACTTATTTTTTTTAAACTATTATATGAGACTATTTTAAAATTAATTTTTAGAACATATGATATTTTAATTTGTAGAAATAGATTATATATTTCATATCACAATATTTTATAATTTTTAATAAGATAAACAAATTTCTTAATAAAAATTATTATAGAAAACTGTTAAAAATAAATATAGTGATTAAGAGAAAAATGAGTTTATAAAGGGGCAAAAAAAAAACTTAAGGTGCCAAATAACATATAAACATGTAAAAACCCCATTTGATGTCCAAATTTATATAATATACCCTATTATAGAATATATTTTATTATTTTAGGAATGTTATGAAAGGGATACATCCCAATTTTTACTACCTTTTGGTTTTTACCTGAATTACACTCCTCCTCTACTATAAATGGACACTCACACTTTCACATATTCAACCCTCTAATGAAATTTTACACTAACATGAAATTTCCAAACATTTTACAAAAATACCTCCTCTCAACATATAATCTTATCATTTAGAGGAAATCAAACCATGGATTTCATTTGGATTAACCTAAAAGAAGTTCCCATAAGAAAAGGTAATGTTTATCAACATGATATTTTCTTTTTTCCCTTCCCCAATTCCGCCAATTAATCATATATAACGATTATATAATATACTAAAAATATTAAATAATATTATCTATTGTTATATTAAGGGTATTTTCTACACACTCATAGACATCCATTGATAAGGCTACACAGTCATCGTTCATGTGTACATCGGACTACCTCATCATGATCCAATGTCATTTGTTCTAACATGAAAACATTTATTGGTTGAGAATAATAATTTATTTATAGTTTATTCAGGATTAATATTTTACTTTTTATGTAATTATGCTTCAAGATGAATTATTTCACACATAACATCATGTTTTCTATTTTATGATAATATGACAATGTCGTTCGTGTGTATGGAGGACTACTGCCTTGGTAAGTGATGTGATTAGTTCAAGATTTATATAGAATTTTTCAATGATGTTTCTTATAGAAATATTTTGTATACATGAAATAATTATGATAAATCAATTATAATATATATATATATATATATATCATTTAATTTTCCTTCTTTAAATAAGTTAATAAAATAGAAACAACATTCACACGTACGTACGGACTACCATATCCATGAACAGTGTATTTAATTTCCCGTTTCAATAGTTTATATATTATTATAAATAAATATTCAATGAATATATATAAAATTTATATACTGTTTTTTGTTTTTTGAAAATGTAAATCCTTATCAAATTAAAAGGACTACAAATAAAAAGTCAAAATATGTACGAAAAAACAAAGTGGTTTTTACATAAAACGTATAATTAACAATGAATTGTCATTAAATGTGTAATAAGATGTCATAAGAAAATAATTATGATATAAATAAATAAAGTTGGAAAATATATTTATCATGAAATTATATTTATTATATAGTGGTATTGAACGAGTACAAAAGAAGTCAATTTGTAAGGTAAGGGGATTTCTAATCTCACTTTTATTTATACAAGATTTATGCCATTTTCACCACTAGTTTCATCTGTGTTATCTATATAATATCCTATTAAATGTAATAAAAATAATATAATTTAATAAATTATATTAAAATATTCTTTTGATTTTATTCCATCATTGGTATCGGGATTTAGAAGTATTTCCAGTTGTGAGGGATTTATGTCTCGCTTTTATATTTCAAGAGACATAAGCCATGTTCAACAACAATTTATTGTATGTGGTGTGAATACATCACATGGATTAATTTAATTATTATTATACTAAGTATTATTTTTATTTTCATATCATTTTATTATTTCACTTTCATGAGGATTACATTTAGATTTCTACTAAATCTGTAAAGTACATTTGTCTCAATTTTCCATCTTGGTGACAAATGAAATGATGTAAACCAACATTATATCATTACAGGTATCTATAGAAAATTTGAAATATAATATCATCAATATATCTATCCTCATTATATTTTATATTATATTTTATGTAATTTAATCGCAGAGCTTACAATTCAATATTTCTAATTTGGTAATAAAATTTATGTTATAATCTCAATGATTATTAAGACAGTTCATGATTAAACATCCATTTATGAAATATTATAATCCACCACTCAAAATTTATCATTCCATTTATTATCATTTGGTTATTCATTATATATTCATGTAATGGTACATTTTTCCACTATTTTTTACTTACAATAATAAATAAAATGTTTTATTAAAATAAAAAAATCTATCGTCGATTGGAAATCTATGTTTATGAAAATAATGTTCTCAAAAAATGTTTTCCAAATATTATAAATGGAAATTTATCCACACATTCAAGGAAAATTATTTTGAATTTTTTTGTGTGTTTTAATAAGTGTCTGAAATGACATTTAATGATTCCTATATTAGTTTTAAAAGTTATTTTTGAAGAGAATGGTTTCAAAGATTTAAAAGATTCAATTATAAGTTTTCGGTGATATTTTTAAATAAAAAAGTTTTTCAAAAGGTTTTCTTTTTTTAAAATGTAGTTTAAAAATAATAAAGCATATATTTGTCAAGAAATATTATAAATGATCTTTCAAGATCATCTTCCCTCTATGATTATATCTGTTGTTGTTACTCTTGACACACTGGGAATATGATCCAAGGAAAAAATTCACATTCGTTCTTTGGATGGTTTCTGTTTAAGATGAAAATGTTTTATGAACCCTTTTTTTCATCCACATGTTATAACATGATGAATACTACTTCATTTGATGGGTTATTATATGAATAAGTTATTATGAAACCTATCTATTTTACCTAGTTTATGATATTATAAAATGTTTATAATATAAATTTCATTTCATGGTTTGTAATAGGAATAATGTTTTATTATCTTTAGTCACACATAAATATGGATATCATTATTTGATATGTGAGACCTATATTTTCAACCATTTCATTGGGTAATGCCAAATAGTATATGGTCTTAGATGTTACACGTGTTAGTTTCTGAAGCCCAAAAATAAGAGGTTACATAGGTGGTATTTCAAGCCTGAAAAAATTGATACATGGGTTATACCCCAAGTAAAAAAACAGTATGGTGCACCATTTGTAGCCAAAGGCCCATAATAATTGGGTACATCGGTTTTTGTACCAAGCTGAAGAAAGTATACAGGTGATTATCCCAAGCCTAACATATTATGATGGTCTTGGTAGGTTTACTTGAGATAATATTTTAGGTGATTATGTGTATTACATTATTCTTTATCTTATTCATATGTAATTCTATAATGTATTTTTATTTTTATTCCCTTATGATTGTTTTCATTTAAACATCTAATATTTATTCCATCAACCAAGATTATGATATCTAATTTGTAGGTTATGGTTTTGAAATGTTATGCTCTTGTTGTTATATACTTATGTTTATTTTATATGTATATATCTCCCTCATTTACCCTTAAAGAGCATCTGAGATCACCCCATTCTTATATTTCCTTTCCCTAGGTTATTAAGAATGTTTTTAAGTAGGGGACCTAAACGGGAATAACTTTGTGTGAAACATTGAAGAAGACCCTCCATGTTAGAATATTGTGTTCCATGTCTCCAAAGACACTAAAATATTGTAGTACATGGGCATGTATTTTTTCTATACACTAAATATTCATCTAAAATGTCATAATATACATTTATGTTAATCTTGGTTCTCTATGATGAATGTATTTCGCAATGGAAGTGTTTAATGAATCAATGAATTTAAAAGATTTATCATTTTGGACTTCAGTGCACACCTATTTGGGGGGAGCCCAATCATACCTTTCTAGAATTCAGTAATGCCAGTGCATCTATCATTTCAGGAGGAGAATCATTCAGAAGCATAATAATATTTTTAGTTAAAATTTTAGGAAAATATTTAAATAATTTTTTTTATAATGCTTTGATTATTAATTGATTACTAATAAATTTAATTATAATAATCTATTACAATATTATTTAAATATTAATTATATTATTATGGTTTATTATACTTAATTACAAATAATTATATATATGTTATTTGCATTATTAATTATTTTTAATTAGATCAATTACATTATTAATAAATATTAATTATAAAAATTATATTGTTGATTTTTAATAATATAAATAATTAATTTAATTTTAGTAATTTATTATTAATAACTAATTTAATTAAATTATTAGTTTTTTTATATAATTATAAATTTTATTGAATATTATTTAAATAATAATAATTAAAATTTTACGTACTAATATTGATGAACTGTTTAAAAAAAATTGTTATTTGAATGTGATGGAAATTGAGATTGCAAATCACACCTGGAAAACCTTGATTGAATGGAAGTGAATAGTCTAGTATAAGAGGTATGATTGGGTGTGGAATCAATAGGTCTAATATTTTTAGAATAATTAATTCAATATAATGTAATTAAAAAAAGTGGAATACTATTTTAATTTTTGTTATATATTAATGTACATAAAAAACAAAACACAAACAAAGGTTCCTGAAGAAAATATCCTTTTGTGTAAAAATTATAAAGAAGGAATAAATAGGTAAAGTTCATTATTCATAAACCTATAATATAATGATATTAGTATATATTTACTTTTAATAATTACACTATGCTTGATTACGTGTAACACACACAACACATTGCTTAAACGAACAACCAAGTATTATTAAAATGTTATTTTCTAAATGTGACTATTGTAACCTATCCATTGAGTATACTGGTTTGAATAGAAATAACAAAATTATGATAAAATATGTGTGAACGTTTTATATAATGAAAATTTACTTATTAATTTATAAAAAAATATTTCACTATTTTCAATAATGTTAATTTATGCTTCGAAAATATAGTTTCTTCAAAACAAATTTTATTCCCTTTGTGGGGGGGATAATAATTAATCTATAAACTTTTATATAATTCTCATTTAAGAATATAAATATAATTATTCAATCATAATTTCATTACATCCTTTTGATGATTTTTTTTATTTTTCAGGAAATAATTAATTTTTAGTTTATTGTGAAAATTCCTGATTATTGAAAAACTCAATTTTCATTTAATTAAAAAAACAATGATAAATAATTTATTAGGTTTTTAATTTTAAATTATAATAAAATAAATATCCTTTAATTAAAAATAATTTAATTAATTACATATAAATCATCATTGTCCTTGATTTTTGTGTAATATAAATTTTGGGTATAAAAACATAATTTTTGAAAAAAAAATGTTTTTAAATAATTATTAATTTTTATATTAAAATTGATTTCTTACAGTTCTATAACTTAAATTATGAAACATTTACTCAATAATTGGAATTATTATGTTGATTTTTGGTAAATGGGATCCTTTTATTATGGTAAATTAGGAATATTAACTGTGGTAAATATTTTTCACCTAAGTAATGGTAATTAGGTAAAACAGGGTTAACCTCACAAAGTAAGGCTTTAAAATCAATCTCAAATATTAATTAAATTTTTTTGGATTTTTTTAATCATAATATATGTTAATTAATTAAAATAATGTTTTAAGAAGTTATTTTCAATTCGGGAACCTGTGATTGACTTTATGATCATAAATAATATATTACCCAAATTAAAAAGTATTTTTTGGTTTTTGCATTTAATTATATAGATAAGAAGATAAATTATATCTTTAGTGATTCAATATTTAAAAAACAAACTAAATTATTTTTAAATTAATATAAAAAATTCTTTGAAATAAAATACTTACATTATTTGTAGGTGAAATAATGTTTTCTCTAACATAAGGAATTTTCATAAAAACAAATTTTCATGTGTTTTCTATACATTAATTATAATTATTTTCTACGACCTAAACTATCTAAATATTATAAAATTTATAATGAATTATAAATAATTATTTCTATATTATTCATATGTACAGTTTTATTTTTGACCATATAACAATGTTATCATTGTAAAAATTTATGTTATCACATTTAATGTTAAACTTTAAATTGGAAGGGGTTTATTAAAGATATATGGATTAAAATAAATAAAAATATTGTCTAAATTTCATTTCATGACTTTTTATCTACCCTATAATATATTATCTATGGTTTTGGGGGGATTTGGTTCAATATGACATGATTATGATACATATTATATTTAAATATTTTATATTATTATAAGTGTGACCATTTTATCCCTTATAAAAAGAAACTATCTCTCCTCATTTATTTACAATATTTAATCCATTTAACTAAAACATTAACTTACAAAAAAAATTCTTGTATTCCTTAAATTATTTCTTGAGCTTTTGTTCATGCCCTAACCCCATCATATAAAGGGTTAATTTATAGCCAAAGCAGTTCTTTTAATGAAAAAGTAATTGTCTTACGTGAATTTTTAAAATATTACTTATTATAATTATTTTTGTAACATTTTATTATCTATCAAAAAAGAAAATAAAATTTCATAAATATTTTATTATGTTTTTTTATTATTTTCATCCCATTTTTTACCACTTTTCTATCAATTGGGAAATAAAATTTTCACTCATGCATATGTGTGGACGACCACCATCATGTAGTGATGTGATTCATTTTCTATCACTGAATCGCTTGGATAGAAATAATTACATATATATATATATAAATTATATGATATTTATGATGTAATTATAATCATATAATGATACAATATTTTATGATTGGTTTTCATTTTTCTCATTAGAAAAATGAAGTATCGTTCAGGCTTGTGTTGGGACAACCATCTCAATGATTGATATATTTCATTTCTAATATCCACTAGTTATGGATGATAATAAAATTGTATGTATTAAATATATCATATAATTATTATATTAATAAAACTCTTTAAATTTTATGTTAAGATTATACTGTGAAATATTCTTACTCATTCGGTTTTATAACAGACACTTGTTTAGGATAGTTAAAAACCCACATGGGTTTTGTTATAATGTTTATAAAATGAATAATTATGGAATGTATAATATATGTTATATTTTAATTATATGATATAAATTAAATAAATAAAATTATAGAGGTAATGAAATGACCATAAATGTGAAAGGACTAGAACTCCCAAAGAGAAAAAAACATGAACTAGAATAGTGACTTTAATAAATAATTATTATTGAAGAGATGATAATTTATTACAAGTAAACCATGTATGGTACTATCGGTATTAATATTGGTATATAATATAATTATAATAAATAATATTTTATTATATATTACATTATAGTGTTTATGATGCATGCCATACTTTAGGTAAGGGTAATTTTGTCTCATTTCCAATTCACTGAGACATGCTTTACATTATTCACGCAATTTATCTTAGATGGTTCATATAATCCCCATTTCAAAAATTTATATCATAAATCCCTTTTAATTCATGTGATTCGCTATTATTGAGTCTGGTTTAATATATAGTGTTTTTTTATTCCTAATATAATAAGGTAATAATGGATTTATACTATAATTTCATTTTATTTCTGGATTATTTATATTCAATTTTATATTTGAAATTTTTAAGGAAACTAACCTCTTAAACAACATATATTTTATTATGAACTTGTTTTGTTTTAGTTATTAATGTTTATATCCCATTTATCTATTTGTGGATCAAGAATCGTTATGTATCATACTTGTAAGATACTTTCTAAAAAACATGGCTAAGGTTTTTATCCAACTCTCTTTCATCAATGTAAAAGATAATTTAAATATTTAAATAATGTTATTTTATACCCATAAATATTTATTTTAAGTCATTTATAACCATATTTTATTTACATTAGAACTTTTTAAAATTATTATTTTTTCCATTTTCCAAACGAGTTGATTTTTTACTTTTTATTGAAATTGTAAATGTAATCTTTAATTTAATGTTTACCGTATGATGAAAATTTCCGACCATAAATGTTATTATTTTCTTTAAATTAAAATAAAAAATTATATAGAGTTATCTTGAATGAAATATTTATTTAAATATTAATTTAAATTTCATTTAAAATGTTATCTAAATAAATGATTTTTTTCAAAGGAATCAAATGAATTTTGACAACGATTTAGAACTCCAATATTATACAATGTAACAAGGAATCTATTTCTAATTTTTTCATTTAATTTTTTTTATTTATTGGTTCTATATAAAATGTTCAATTCATGATGAATTGAAAGTATTCTAATATCCTTTAATGAAAATAGATTATACCCTATTTTTTAGATCCTTATCTTTCTTATGATCATGTTTTCTATCATTATGTATAAATAATTACAATTTATTTTGGTAATTTATATTTATATATTCAATATAATGGATGAATTAAATTTTATTTTTATTGGTTTTATCATTTTTCTATATTATATCATTAATATAAATGATATCAATTGATGTAGGAAAAGTATTTCATCGACATGGAAAATATCCCTTCTTATTAATTTAATAATGATAATAGTTTATTTATAAGAAATTTTGATAAAGACATATATTGATTATTAAATACATAAGGAATCCATAGTATATACATGTTATGGGTGGGAATGGTTATAAATAGGCACTCGTTGTATTTACAAGTCTCATGAGATAAAATATATGGCCACATTATTTGGGTATTGGGTTTACAAATTCCCATTTATTATGAACAATGTCATGGTTGAGAGGAATTCATGGTAAGATCCATGATTAAATGGTTGGGGTCTTATAGTATTTTTCTCCAAGGGTGTATATAAATTCAACAATTATTTTTATTTCATGATAAAGAAATAAATCACCCTTTTATAATTCTTACAAAATGGTGATATTGGGAATGTTCATAAATGCTTGGAATTTTTAATTTCATTAATTGAGAATTTATATTTCATTGTCTATGTAATTTCTATATTGATATTATCAATTGATTTATATTATACTCACTATATTTATAATATGGAATGTGTTATCATTATCTACTCTTTAATATTGATTATTCCTAATGTACTCATGATAGCTTCCAATTAATGTGACCCTCACTAAACATATAAACTCAACATTTATTTTTATACCTTTCACATGGTATGATGAAGGATTCATTAAATAATATGAATGATACTAGAATTTTTTTCATGCAATAATTTCAATATCCAATGTAACAAAGAATTCATGTATGTATATTTTCTTCTAAGGCAACTAAACTTATTGACCATGGGTTGTACGATTCATTACATCATGTACTAATTTAATAATTAATTATTGTTTATTAGTATATTGAGTTAGCGATGTTCTATTTTTTATTATAGAATTTTTAGTTAGAACCATTAGAAATATATTTTAAATGAACATAACTAACATGAGAATTGTAGTTACCCCTAAGAGTGTTTGAGAACATTATAAGAATTCTAATTCTATGGATCAATATTCATGGTGATTTTGAGAAACATATGTTTGTTCTATTAAATATGGAACATAAAAGAAGTAAGGATTAAATAATAAGATTATATTTAATATTTAATGGTTAATTAATGATTATTAAAGTATCCATTTGTATTATTTCAAGATTTATGATTTATTGGTATTTTATTTATGTATTGATAATATTTAAGGATGATCATACGATTAAACACATTAATTCACTTTTGATTTTTTTCTATGAGTACCTTGGAGAGATTTATTAAATTTCAATTCATGTTTTATGCTCTTGTTGTATATGTAACACCTATATGTAATGGTTAATTTAGAAATCATTATTTTATATTTTATTGCATAAATGGTCAAAGGCATTGATATACTTAATGGTTAATATAACTTTTTATAATTAATGTTAATGGGGATAAAATGGTTTTTAAAATTTTGGGAACATATGTTTTATCATAAATAAACCCATGATATTGAAAAGTAATTTTGTGACTATGTAATTATATATATATTTTAAGAAACTCGTTATATTTTTGTGTTTATTATAGGAAAAAGTTGAATGGGAATATTTTTCTCTAATATGGTATTTTATGTCAAAATAGTTGATATTATTTATAGAATATAAATTGGGAATCCTTTTGGAATAATATATCATTTTTTAGTTTTATGATGATCAAGGTTATTAGGGAATATGTGGGTTAATTGTGGATAATATATGGTCATGGAATACATAATTAGGGTATATTATATTATGAGTGAATAATATTTTTTAGATAAATGTTAAATTTATCATGGAAGAATAAGTGACCAAACCATTATAATTATTGGGTTCATGATTAATCATAAATATTTGATGAGTTTTAAATTCATTTTTGGAAACTATAGATAATTTTTTGATTAAATTTTATTCATATTGGTTATTATTTTAGGTTTTTCCAACAATCTTGTAGATTTCAGGTGCATTGGAAGATCGTTGGTGGGTATAACCAGCTTTAATTTTTCTGTTCACAAAAATATATTCAAGATCCATCAGGATAAAAAATGTTGGATATTGGAAATAAAATGAAGAATTAAATAAATTTAATGTAGTCCTAGAAACATGGAGAGGATCATCATATGTTATTCATAATTAAATTAATTAAAAAGACAAAAAATTTCTTGATGGAAGTATCTCTTCGTTGATTTTTCCGGTAACGATTTGATGTGATCTGTCATTGCATCATAGAATACAATTTTAGGATTCCTCAAGTGGTATTCCACACATACTCCATGTATCTATGGATGTCTCCAAAGGGATATCTGGGTGCTAGTGTGGAAGTGCCTTTTCTTGTGATGTCCACCTTAGATCGCTTTGATCTGGTGGCGGAGGATATCACTCGTAGCTTGAGAGCATTTGTGGAAGAAAACAAATTCTCTATTGTCTTGAGATCTTTCTCTAGATCCATTGTACATAAGCCCCAAAAATGTGTAGGCTAATGTGAATTATATAATGGGTTCTGCCATGTTCTCTTACATGGAAACTCTTTTCACTTAAACTTAACCCCATTGATAGAATTCCCTCAATAGGTGATACTTTCTGAGTATGTGCTTTGTCCTTTGATGTGACCTTGGTTCTTTGGCAACAGTCAACACTAGACTATTATCACAATACAATGTGATAGGTTCTTTACTGCTGGGCACTACAACATGCTCCTGGACAATGTTTCAAATCGAGACGGCTTCCTTGGTGGCATCATAAGCCGCTATATATGCGGACTCCACTGTAGAATCAGCAAAAACCGGTTTCTTTGAACTCTTCCAACACTCAGCTCCTCTATTGAGACGAAAAACATTTCTAGATTGCGACTTTAGATTTTTCTGATATATTAAAAAACTAGCATCAGCATTACCTCTGATGAAAGGCTCCTCATCTCCTCCATACACTAGGAACATAACCTTAGTTGTTCAGATATACTTATGAATAGACTTAATAGAAGTCCAAATGCTATTTTTCTAGATCTTCATGATATCTTCCTACTATGCTCAGTTCATAGGAAACATCAATCCTGGTACATAACATGGAATACATGATGGATCATGTAGCTCAAGCTCATGGGATCTTACTCATTCTATATTTATCCCGCTGTGTCTGTGGACACATTTTCATAGAAATATGTAAGCCATGTGACACTGGAACCAATCCCCTCTTGGATTGTTCCAAACTAAATCAATTTAGTATCTGGTCAATTTATGTTTCTTGACTTAGTCCAAGCAGCCTCTTGGATCTATCATGAATGATCGAGATTTCTAGAATGTACGCTGCTTCACCCAAGTTCTTCATGGAGAAACATTTGTTCAACCATTCCTTAACTGACTATAATATTGGAACATCATTTTCAATAAGTAATATGTCATCAACATATACAACTATGATAATGACTTCATTCCCATTAAACAACATATAAACAAATGGCTCACATTCATTCTTAATGAAACCAAAATCCTTTATGGCTTCTTCAAATAGAATTTTCTATGTCCTAGATGCTTTCTTTAACCCATAAAATTGATTTTTGCAACTTGGAAGCTTGTTTGGCTTCACCTGGTGTAACAAACCCTTTTGGTTGTGTCATAAAGACATCTTCTTGAAGGTTTCTATTAAGGAATGTTTTTTGGAAATCCAACATCCATATCTTTTAGTAATGGTAAGCTGCTATGGAATTTATGATTCTTATGAATTTAAACATGGAAACTAGTGAAAAGGACTCACCATTGTAAATTACTTGATGTTGTATGAATCCTTTAACTATTATCCATTCTTTATAGGTGCTAACATGAACTTCCATGTCTAGCTTTGTCTTGAATACCCATTTTATTCCAACATGATTTACAATAATTGGATCATTGACCAGAACACAAACATGGTTTGGATACATGGAATCCATATCAGAATTCACAGCTTCTAGCAATCTTGCAGCTTCTGAACACTATAATTATTCCATATAGGAGAGAGTTTCCTCATTTTCCAAAAATAATGATTCTCCATATTCGGTTATAAGGAATCCATATCTCTCTAGTTCCCTAACTTCTCTTGAGTTCCTATGCAATACATGTGTTTCTGGAACCTCTTCCATAAAGACCTGTGGAAGTTGTTCCTATACCAACACTTGTGTATCATGACCATCAAATTTTTAGAATTAAATATTGCTCTGAATATACTTTTTTAGCATGTGATCACTCTCAAGAAAGATAGCTTGTCTAGCAACAATGATTTTATTATCTGAAGGGTTATATAGGTAATATCCTTTTATTTCCTTGGGATATTCTATAACGATACACTTCATGCCTTAGGGTGGTAGTTTGTTTCCTGAGAAGCCCTTAAAAAATGCCCTGCATCCCCATGCACATGTGTGAGACAAAATGGGTTTCCTTTCCTTCCATATCTCGAAAGGAATTCCACTTTTCGCCTTATTTGGTACTCAGTTTAATGTGTATGTTGTCATTTGTAATAAATATCCCCAAAAGGATATTGGAATATCTACATGACTCATCATCGACCTCACCATCTCCAAAAATGTGTGGTTCCTCCTTTCACTAACACAACTGCACTATGGTGTATAAGGAGGAGTGAGATGATATAGATTCCCAGACACCCATATATAATCAATGAACTCTTGGTTCATATATTCTCCACCTTGATCCAATCAATGTCTCCTTATCTTCTTACCAAGCTAATTCTCTACTTCATTCATGAATTCCATAAATTTATCTAAAGACTCTGACTTATACCTCCTTAAGTGGAAATTTCAATATCTTTTGAAATCATCAGTTAAAGTAATGATGTAATAATATCCAACTCTAGATTTAAGTAGAAATGGTCCACACACATCCATGTGCACTAATCTTAGAAGATTTTTGGCCCTTTCACCCCATCCACTAAAAGGTGGCTTGGTTATTTTACCTTGGAACATGTCTGACATCTATCAAGTGGTTCTAGCTCAGTATAGTCTAAATAATTATCTTGGCATAGCTTTGTCAAGTGCTTCTCATTTAAATGACCGATATGGTGATGTCACAACTGGGGGATGTATGAGTCATGTGATTTTGTTTGGTTATCGATTTCCAACACTTGGATTTCATAATTTAATACATATAAACCATTATTTAAATGCTCTATACCATAAAATATACTGTTCTTATAAAAGAGAGAACCCTTATTTCAAAATTTGAAAATAAATCCAATCATATACAAACACGATATAGAAATTATTTTCTTGGTATCACTAGGAACATTATAATAACTACACAAAACCAAAAGAGTTCTAGTTGTCAATGAGAGATGGTATTCTTCAATGGACAACATAGCCATCCTCGTTCCATTGGAAGCTCGAAGATACACATCTCATATGGACCTTTTTATAAATATACTTTGTTTCTAAATTTGAATATAGATGTGAGCCCCACAATCTATATCTAATACCCAATGTGTAGAAATTAGAAGATTACACTCGATAACGAATGCACCATTAGCATCCCCACAATTTTGGGTGTAGTTCCTCTTCTAGTGGCCTCGCTTACCACATGCAAAACATAACCCCTCCCATTCCTTTCCTTACCTCTGGATCTTCCCCTTCTTGGGGGAATAATTCTTTGGGTATTCATACCATTTACAAGTCAATGTCTCCTTTTCCATGTCCTTCCTTTTCTTATTAAACATAAGGACTACAGGTTTGTGACGCCCCATTTCTTATATACATGGAAAATTGAGTTCAGATGTTTTTATAGACTCTTCTAATTGTTTCTCATGTTATAGTTGACAATAAAACTAGAGAAGGTCTTTTGTAGTGATGATAGGATGAGATATGTACGCAACTCTTATAGGAACATAATCCCCTAGATGTCTAGGAATTCAAGGTATCCAATACGCTTGACTACATGAGGCCCAACTGGAGAAGACTCTCCAAACATAGTGGTATACAAAGAATTGGAGATCTCATATCTCTCCTGTCTCACCTTCTCTTGGTAGATATGTTTAATGTGAGAAGTCATGCTGTATGCATCCATGTTTTCATGTTGCTTCAAGATCTTAATAGATATGAACGATAGAATGAAACATTTGACATCTATGGAATCATACACTTATTTCATATAGAAAGACAGTTCCTTATCACTAACCTCTTTTCTAGGAAAAACTGGTATAGGCTCTTCTATTACATACAATTTCCTCTTATCGTGAAGGATGATTCATAAACGACTCTTCCATTCCTAGAAATTAGTTTGGGTGAGAAGTTTTCCTTCTCAAGTATGGTTCAAAATGATATGTTTGAAGTCATTTTTATTGAATATTTTACAAATTGAGATGAGGAATGGTTTGTTAATTTATTATGATAAAAACATAGACTAATAAATTAATTAATTTTATTAGTCTCCCATAATTTTATCGAAATCCAATAGCCCTAACTACTGACTTCACAATCTTCTGTTTCTTAAATATTATAGTGGAAAAGATCCATATTTATCTTTCTATTACACCAAATAAGGTAGGTCAAGCAACTTAAAGGGTTTTAGGTAGTAATTCCAAATTCCAACTGCATTAACTCGCAGCTCCTTGATCCATTTAGTGGACTCACCAATCCTGAAATCATTTTATTTTGGATTTTCTCAACCTGTGCCTCTTAGTCACACAAAGCACTATTGTGGAAATCAACCCTTGATGTGAACCAATTCATGTTAACCCAAAACCAAGAATTATAATTCCTTGATAATTGAAAGCACCCAAACTAGTGTTGGTCAGGCACTATGAACTATAGTTTGATTCTAAACAAGATTTTGGAATTCTATACAGACATAATATATATTTTAGGGATTTTATCCTTATACTTAAATTTACATTTTATTATCTTTGACTACATGCTTTTTAATATTAAGTGGGATTTAATTTAGTGATTATCCATGTCTACGAAAATATTTATGCATAATCTAGTCTTATTTTAGTTCCATATTTTTTTCCTTTTTAATTCATTAATTGTGTGATTGTTACAATACACACATAATAAATAAACCATTAAACTGATAGAAATAATATAAATGGTATTATCTTGAATGTTTTATATTGGTATGCTTATCTAGTGGTTGATAAATGAACCCAAGACCTATGGGAGAAACACCATGAACCTTTTGGGTTTGTGTTTACAACTTTCCACTTGTCCACCTCTTTATCTCCATGGATTGGTTTCACCTTAGATCCTAACATGAGCTGCCTCAACTATCTTGGGAGATCTATCCATTAAATATGCTTTTATCTCACATTCATGTGAGGGGTAAAATGGGGATTTTCATAAAAGAAACCTTGGGAACACATACCCCACATATTAATGAGGAGAAAGCTCGCATGCCAATAAATTTAATTTAAATAAATTAATTAAAATAAACCATTCAGAGATAAATTATTATTCTAGATCATGATCATTAATAAATGAAATGATATTTATGCATAAATAAAACCAGGTTTCAATACTTTAATTGTTGTTTTTTAAGATAACTCACGCTTGAATCAATTAATTATATTTAAATAATCAATCCTTTTATTGTAAACCCCTTTTCTGAATTTTCTTGAGATTCTCATCCATCATAATTATAAAAAAAATATTCATTTAAAATTTTCTTTGTACATAACTTGTACCTTAGAGGAAACCTGGTGAATTCTCATTCATAACTACCCAATGAGAAAAAATGAACATTACACAGATGATAAATTAAACACATATATAAAACACCTATCTCTTGTTGTGCCTCATCATTATTCCTACACTATGGTACATGTATCAAGGGTTTGTATAATATTATAATAAATTTTAATAAATTTGAAATATTTGGGTGAGTGCATGGTGTGTAGTTCAAACTAAAAAGCATTTAATTTTGTTCCATTCCATCCGATGTACACACCTGGGGGAATTGGTGTGTAGATGTACATTGAGAATCTTCAGAATACATGACGTGTTCAGTGGGACACACATCGTGTAGTATCCACATTACATGGTTTCCATCCAGAAAATCCATGTATGAGGTACACGGTTCTACCCTATCCTGAGGGGACTACACGCCATGTTCAGTGGGTCAAACAACGTGTAATCAGGAACCTGTGTGCCACATGTTTTTTGTCAACACACAGAGTCTTTAGGACTTAGATAGGATTCATTGACCCGACTTGGTACAGTGGACCATCCCTGTTCATGGAACCTATATTACACAACATGTACAGCCTAATACATGTCGTGTGTTCTAGTGTTGTAAGGCCAGAAAGCTTTGTCACATCTCGATGACATCCTCGGTTTTATTTTAATCAAAAAAAAGAAAAAAATCATTCTTTTAAGTTGAACGAGAACCTAAAGAGGGGGAATAGAACTCGAGATTCAGATTTACAGAATGATTAAATTGAATTTAAATAAATAAATTATTAAATGTGTAAATCACCAATAAAAACTAAATAATTATGATCAACATTATGACCACTCTGATACCACTCGTATGTTCCAGGCATATCAGAAGCACGTTGGTGGGTGTAACCAACTATAATTTTTCAATTAACAATGATCTATCCGAGATCCATTACGATAATAAAATTTTAGATCATTGGAATAAAACAAAAAATGAAATAACAGGAAGGGAGTCTCAAAACCATGGAGAGAATCATCATATATTGGTTATAATTATTTTAATTAAAAGGACTGTAATTATCATGATGGAATTCTCACTTCGTTGATGTTTCTGGTAACGATCAAATGTTATCCATCATTGCATCGGAAAATCCAAGTGTAGGATTCCTCTAGCGGTGATCCCCACATGCTCTACATATCTTTGGACGTCACCGAAGTGATCTCCTGGTGCTAGCGTGGATGAATGTTTACTTGTGATGTGCACCTTAGATCACCATGATTCGATAGAGGAGGATCTCTCTAATATATTGGGAGATTTCTCTAGATTCAATGTGCACAACCCCCAAAAATGGAAAGGATAATGAGAATTATATAATTTTTATTTTAATTAAATTTAATAATATAATGAATTAATTACGCTAAATCATTTATTCATTTCATTTAATTCATAGTAAGACCCCATGTCTAATAATAATTGTTGACTATTATTATTACTTGACATTCAACCTTTAAATTACACATAATATTATTTAATTAAATAAATAATATAATTTCTCACAAATTCTTAGAAAAAAATACTAGGTGCATATATTAATATACACTGCATGTACTTTTTCTTTTTCCATTCTCTTTATTTCCTCCCCCACATTTATTAGACCTTGAATAATAACTGTTTATTTCTCAAATAATTATCAGTGCATTCCTCAAAAATAAATATCTAATTTCTCCCACAATATATTCTCTCAAATAAATAGTGTCAAAATAAATGCGATCAGGCATCCTTGAAAAATTATTAAACCACAATTGGTAATAATCATTATTCAACTTGTCAAGTTATTATTTAAGTGAGATACTTGGACACAGTTAGTGTGTGACCCTCTAGGCCTCTTTATTAGTGGCATTAGACAGAGCCTACCTAATGTCCAAGTTTAGAATCTACCAACATTTCACAAAACCCATAGTGAAATATGTTAATTCCACAATGAAGTGTCACATACTATGGATGTTTACCATGTAATGCTATCCCTTTGTCTCGACATCTTGAATCAAGTGGGTTTCATGCTAGTACCATAAACCCATGTACTCGGTTATTCTTTCTTTGACTCTCTAGAATTGAAAATTCCCATTACATACCATGGAAATAGATTTATTTAGGCTATATCAATTCTATCAAAGATCCTGAGATATCTACTTCTGTTATGGAATAAATTGGACAAATCCTTTCTCGCATTATCTATTAATGCAGTATTACTCGTGACACACCAAACATATCCTACCTCACTGTGAACAGTGTGTCATCATAGTTTTCATCCATACATCTATGTTCATGAGTTGTAATACCCATTAATAATAAACTTGAAGTCTAAGGACCAATACACATGTCCGCAGATAAGAACATACAATGACACTGTGAAATGTGGATTTCCTACTAGTAAGTCTCGTTCTCATAATATCCTCCAAGATATTACCATGGGAGAACACCATGCGAAGGTACCTCAATATTTTTCAGTCCTCACACCTAATGGACTTCATAATTTTTTTCTCTCAAATAACATAATCTAGCCATAGAAAATATATTTCAGAACAGTGTTATGGCACTTATGGGTTCTTATCATAGTAGGGATCTGCTACGACCTTTTAGTGCAACAACTATCCTTAGGAAATTATCACATGAATTGTAACATAGAATATCAATCAAGATTTGACAAGTTATTTATTAATGAATAATGTACAAAGTAGTTTGTTCTAGGCCACCAACTACAACACATATTGATTCTAGATAAAATAAATAACCTGTAATACTATTGTAGATATTATTGTCGAATAAAAGTGTATTTTAGTGCTTATTTTATTGAAATATAATTTTTATAATGATTATTCACATCAATTTATGAAATCATGATTATATAATGAGAATAAATTATGTAATTAAACGTTATCTTCTTATATAACCAAATGGTAATGGAAATTCTAAAACTCAAGAAACAATAGATAATTATTCTGAGAATTTTGCATAAAGTAACAGTAAAATATTAAGGATTTTTTTAAAATAATTGGAAAGAATTAGACATATTTATGTACATACATTATAAGTTTCCTCGTCAAAATCATGAAATTATTGTACATGATAAAAATTATTTAATATTTTATGATAATGATTTCTTAATATTAAAAAAGAACCCAAATAGTAAGGGTGTAATTTCTATAATGAGGGAAAAATGTAATACAATGATATTTTAGTTTATTATTTATTTTAAAAAGAAGACCCATTTTGATAAAATATGTTACACACAATATCAACAATAATAAAATTGTGATGTACTATTAAAATATAATTATTTAAATATAACAATTATAATCTTTTAATGGGTTGATGGGTATGGATAAGAATAAAGAAATTATGAGAAAAATATGTATTAAGGTTTAATATAATTAAAATTCATTGATTAATTCATAGTAATGATCTATGTACATTTTATTAATGTAATTTTTATCATCAAAAGTATGTTTTCTTCAAAAATGATTTTAATGAATTTTAAAAGAGGACATTATAACTAATTAATAATTTTTTTATAAAATTTATCCTCATTAATAAATATTATTTATTAAATAGTCTTTTAATAATATGTTTGGGGATGATATTATGGCATTTCATTGAATATATTGATTTATAAATGAATAGTGACAAATATTTATTTTTGTTAGGCTATCATTTTTTTCATCAAATCATGTAATATATGTTCATATTTAAGCTTAGAACCACATTTTTATATAAAAATAGTTTTACAATACATTTTACACAGTAATGTTAAAAACACTATCCCACTTATAGAAATTGTACTCTAAAAAATGGATTTCCTATTTTGAATCATTATTTTAAATTTTTTTAAATTTCCCTTTTATTTTTTATTATTAATAGTAACTATAATAAAAAAATTTCTCCTCGGTAAAAGTAAAACCTATAAAATAGGGTAAAAACACTAAGGCGGGACATTAAAATATCTATAATAAAGAAATTTACCCTAAAGGATGATTGGTTTCTAACAAAATATATGCTTATGAAGTTTTTTATTGAATTTTTGTAAATTGTATCGAATTTGGGATTGATTCTTGACTTTTATGAACATATTTTATATTTGTTCCAGATTTAGAACTATTTTTGGGCCTCATTATTAATGGTATGGTTGTAAGGTGAAGCTTGTTTTTGGAATGATAAAGAATCCCAAAACCATACTTTTTTATTTATTATCAAATCAAAATCATTTAAATAATTTTCTTACTAGATTTAATGAGGAAATTTTTTTTGCATAGATCAAATATTTTTCTAAAAACTATTTCTCATGTGTTTTATATACTAATATTAAAATAAATTTCTACCTCTAGATGATTTTGAAACAGTTAAAATGGATTCCATTTTCAAAATCCAAATTTTAAATTTTTTATAAGTGACCATTGTTTAGCATATTATTAGGTTATCATTTTAAAATTTTAGTTACAAAAAATAATGTTAAATTGGGTTTAGGTATGTTTTGATTGGAATATGAAGCTTAAAATGTCTCCAACCAATTTTTATATGTGATCTTTTATGTTTTTTCCACCCTATCACATATTATCTATGAATTTGGGGTAATTTGGTTCCACATGTTATGATTATGATATATATCATATTTAAATATTTTATGTAATTTAAATTTTTCCATTTACCTTTCATATAAATAGATTTATGTTATCCTCCATTGTTCATAAATATTAATACATTTACTTCTAAAAATCCAAAAAAATACATCATATATCATTTCTATTCATTCTTGAGCTATATTTATAACCATATGAAAATCCAAATAAGGCCTAAATTTTAATCCAAATGAGGTCTATAAAAGACAATGTAATTGTCCTACACAACTCTTGGAAAGTGTACGTATTCTTCCAATTCCTCTAAATATGATTTATCCATTAAAAAATAGTCCATTATCATGTATATTATGATATTTTATTATCATTATGGAAAAACCATTTTCCATCTAATTTCATCCAAATGGGAAGTAAATGTATTTCCCATAAATATATATGAAATATCGCCTCCACATAGCGACATGATTCACATTACATCAAGGATTCTCAAGGATTGTTATGATGATGGATTTAATAAATATAATAATAATTATGATATAATAATTAATTTTTAATGATCTTATATTATCAAATTTATTTTCCCTTTACTCATTAGATAATATAAGTATTGTCCATGTATACGTATAGACAACTGAATATAAGAGAGATATATTTCATTTTTAGTATATTATTTTGATAACAGTACTAAAATTATATATTTCGAATTTATGTGATAATTATGACCAAAAAACTTTTAAAAATGTTATATTAATTTAATATAGTGGCATGTTCTTACTCATCCGGTCTTTATAACATGCTCTTATATAGGTATGTTTTACATAAATAATGTACCCATGATCAATGCTCAAGAAATATAAGATCCATACATAAACATGAAATCCCAAAAATAGTGATTTAAATAAATCATTGTTAATGTATTGGTGATAAGAAGTTATAAATAATCCATTTATGGTATTATATTTTTTTAATATTGTTTTTGAGCGAAATTTTAATTTATTTAAATTTATTATATTAGTGGATTGAACCATTTTTAATAAACTAAGACTTGAGGTAAGGGTGATTTCATCTCATTTAATATTCAATGAGTCATGTTTTACATTATACAGATAATTTATTTTACATGTTGTATATAATATCTTTTTTTATACTTTATAAAATAATAAATCATTATTAATATTATTGAATTTATTTTATTCACATTTAAAATATAGTTGTATTTATTCAAATAGATTCAAATCGGTAAGGTATTTCTATTACAATCTATTTTCATGGATTGTTTATTTTAAGACTTCCTTCAGAAAAATCATATGATCCTTACCACATAAGTCTAATATATGTTCTTCACCCATGGATAAGTCTATGTTTTACATATTCCTATTCCTTTTATTTGTTTTTTGATCAATCATCAATTATTAAGTAAGGCATAATGGAAATTCTTCTAAAAATCATATTGAACAATTTACCATAAAAATGAATTTCCTTCCATAATGACCATTATTTTCATTTAATCCTCCATTGTATATTTTAATAGATATTAGAAATGATTTTTTTTTAAATTATAGAATTTTTTATTTTATATTTTATCATAATAAAAATGGAATTATATTAATATTGGAATTAAAGGAATTTTGAATGTGATTTGTAACTTCTTTCTTATTCAAAGTTACAAGGTTGATATTTTTTTATTTTTTACTTTTAATTTTTTTTAATAACGAAGTAATTTTACTAAAAGATGTAATTTTTTAATGTATCATTATTCCTTTATCAACCTTTACTAATATTGGATTATTCTGAATCCTGAGATCATTCACTTTCTAATGATCATGTTCTCTATCAGTCTCCATTATTCCATAGATATTTATTTTCTCTTTCATGTACATATTTTAAATATCTTGTATGAATTATATATAGTTTATATTACATTGGTGATGTTTCAACCATATAAATTTTCTAGAAACAATTAATTTTGAATGAGTAATGTTATTTCAATAAATAGGGAAATATTCCATATTTCTACATTGATACAAGTAATTTTTGACTTATAACGAATTATGATAATGAGTTATATTGATCATTAAATATAAAAGGAACACATAATATATGAATATGATGGGTGTAGCCTTTCTATATATCACCCCTCCATTATTTGATAGGTGTCATTGGACAAAACATGTGGCTACATAAGTTAGTTATTATGTTTACACCTACACATTTATAAAGGATGATGTCATTGTTAAGAGGCATTGAAGGTAATATTCATGAATACATTGTTGAGGCCTTTATAGAATGTTCATGAATGTATATATTTATGAATTTTATTTATTGAGAATTATGTTTTTATTACCCATGTGATTTATATGTTGATATAATAAATGGATTGACATTGAAATCATGTTGGGTATTAGATGATATGTTTTTTCATTATCTACTCTTCCATAACGATTATGCCATATTTACTCATGATAACTTCTATTATATGTAATCGTTAATGATCTTCTGAGATTACCCATAATTTTTTCTCTTTTCCCAAGATATGAAGATGGATTCTTTTAAAAATTTCAATGATTAATGAATATTTTTCATGTTATGTTTTTAATTTCAAATGAAATATTTGTTTCATGTAAATATATAGTTTTCAATGTTTGTCAAACTAATCAGTATTGTGTTATGCAATATATTTTTTATAGTACTAATGATACATATATAATAAATATCATTTTTTCTATGGCTAGGACCATTTTATATTTTATGAATATTTTTATTTCTCATTTAACACAATCTTGATAAATGTTTTGAAGGTTTTGTTAAATGAAATTGATCATTCATCATAATTTTTTTAAGAAAGAAGTGTGTCAATGAGCACCCTCGCATAGGTTAAAATATCTCCCTATGTCTAAACCAATATATAGGGAATTCATTTCCATAGTTTTCTTATACATTATAATTTCCTCATATTTTGGATACTAACTTTTTAAGGGCCCAATAATATTTCATGTTTAATTTTTATTCCTATTATATAAATATGTTGTATTTAGTAATGTAGAATTATATAAATTAGATGAACCTCATAATAGAACCATCAAAATCATATTAAACTTTCTTAATAATTAAATTTAGATATTCAATATGGACATAAAAATTTAATTCCTTATAATGAGTCAAAAAATGAAAATAAGGAAACTATTATAAGAGAATTGTAATATATATAATCACCTTGATTGTCACAAACACTTAAACACTATTGAAATAAAATAGAATATTAGTAATGAATTATTCATTTTTAAAATGTAGATAGATAAAAAACATATAAAATAATTAATATAAATTATGATTGAATGAAATATATGGAATTTATATAAGTTAGTTTGCCCATACGCCCATTACAAATATAACCATTGTAATAGTGATCTAGCCATTGGAAATTTAATTTTACATTTATAAAAAATTACCTAGCAGTTAGAATTATAAATTCACCCATTATATTGTTAAAAAATATTTATTTATCATACAAAATTAATATATATAAAATTTATATATGAATATAAAAAATAAATGAATTAAACATGATAAATTATGTGTTTGGATTTTTATAAACACTAATATTTTATTTACATTGATATGAAAAATATAATTTTTTTAAGAAATATTGTTTTCCTAAAACACTTTTACAAAATAATATTATGTTCCATTAAATAATACAATTCTATGAGACCATAAGTAATTTATTGAAGTGTCGTAAAATTTATCATAACTTTGATATTTATATTTTTAAAATAAAGAATTATTTTATTTAAAAGTAAATTTTTCCAAAATAGGAAAATTATTTTCATAAAATGGATAAAAGTTTCGAAATATAATGTAATAATATTATTAGGTTTAATTATTGGAATTTTTCTAAAATTGAGGGGGGGGGGTTTAATAGTAAAATATGATGAAATATGATATGTAATATTCTAAGATAAATGCACAAATATGATTAATTTATTATGTTAGTGACCATTAGTTCGAAGTTACATTCACTAATTACTATATATAATCACAATATTCATCATTATTTATGGTATTTAGCTAAAATTATAAAACATCAATATTATATTCAAAAACACCCATCTCCTCACATTATAAATACCACCCCTTATCATTAGCCCTTTTATAATTTTAGATAAGACAAAACCACCCTCCCCTCTCCCTAAGCCTCCTATACATTTCCATAGTGATCTGGTCCTTCCAAAAAAAATACCAAGGATCCTTTAAGAGTGGCCTAATAAGCTACATCAGAAGGAGATTACAATATTATCGATTGATCTTTTCTATCATTGTTCTTCTCAAACCTCAAAGAAATCCATCCAACATGAGATAATAACTCTAGTATAGAAAATATATTTTAATTTTATTGTGTTAATGTAATATTCAAAATACATTCGCGATGGATTTCACTATAAAATGAAAGGTATATTTAATGTCATGGTGGTTTCACCACCTCCATGAACAATGTACTTTGTTTTTATCCACTACCTTCATAAATCATTATAAAAATAATATTATGGTTAGATAAGATGATAATAAAAATATAATAACATATTTCATGTTTAATAATTTCTTAAAACCCATTGAAATTAAGAAAAACACACTAGTTCCGGATTGTTTGTTAAACTGCCTAAATTACCATATTATTTAATTACAACATTTATACTAAATGAATCATCCTAATATAGGAAAACATATTTATATTTTGGGATATTATAAAAATTTTAAGGATATGAATATTATTTAAATTTAATTGTTTACTTATAATATCATTTGGAATGAATTTCATTAATTATAATCAAACTAATGAGGCCTTTGAACTGTGAAACAAACTCCCTCAAGTGAGGGGGAATAAACTTGATCTCTTAAAAAATTATTTTAGAAAAATATAAAGGAAACGTAATTATGAAAATTTTGATGAAATTTGTTCTTAAGTGTGTATTTAAAAACAATTAATTCATTATTCTAGATGATAGTTGATTGTATCAGGTGACTCAAGGACCTGAGGTAAGGGAACTTTTAAAGATCCCTTTAATATTTTGGATCATGAATTTACCCCCATAAAACTCACTTCAACACACTATTATTCTCATGTATTACTTTAATATTATATATATATTCCCATTAATATATACCTATATATACGTAACATTTTTTTATGAATATTTATGTTTTTAAGGATTCCTTATAATTTTCATTCATCATTAAATCTCGACTAAAGTGAATTTAAATATTTGTAACACTATTTAAAGTACCACTCCATATAATTAATTCAGTGATCCATGATTTCTAAAATTGTTCATTTATTAAATAAAATATTTCTAGATCACTACTAATGTTATGGAAATTTTTATTCTATTTTCTTTTTTTAATCTCTATATGATTTTTCATCAAACCCCACATAAGAGGTACATTTTAAAAGTAACTTTCCTACTCATGTTTCACACATTCAATTCTCATGGACATCATTTTTCATTGAATATGCATATTTTTCCCTAATTGAAGTTTTATAATGACCTAATCCCTTCTTTTGTGGATTTAAATGTGATATTCCATCTAGTTAAGATATAATATATGATTAGGAAAACCATTTCATTCCATAGGTAATTAATATGTTTATGCCTTATATTTTAATTCCTTTTGTCGAACACATATTTCTTTTAATTTTATATTGGGACCACCAAGATAAATATATAATGAATTTTATCATTATGTTATCTTATGAGATGAAGAGTATGGGATTCGAAAGTAATCCTAATCCATGATGCGACTATATCCACCATTTTATGTTGTCTTGAATGTAATCCTTAAATAATGGTCATTTCATGTTATATGATGTTTACACAAACCTATTTTTCCAAGGTATTTTTATTTTATATTATTTATTCCATGATCCCAGATGATTATTCATGATTCATTTCTTATATTAAATCATGTTATTTCTTTTGACTCATAATCAAGGCTTCTTTATCATGATTATTCACTTACTGGGTTTTATAGATTACCCATTTTATTTATGTATTTTTGATGTTTTATTATGATTATTTTTATCTCAATGGGATTTATTAGATCATTATGTACATAAAACTATTTTTTTGTTTTGCTTCAATTTTACATAATATAAACCTAATATCTTAATGTTATAATGTCTCAAGATCCTTGGGTTGTGTTTTTTTATATTTATGATAAAAATAATGTCATTTTATTTATTAATGTCATGGGTTGATATAGTTGGAATACAAGAAAGATATAGTTATTTATGGGTATTAGGAACAAAATACAATATTAAAATCTCTAGATATAAGTGTAAGAACAAATATAGAAATTTTAGAAATGTATATTTCTAGTTGTTTCCAAGAAATATAATTTTTGTTGGGATATTACAAGTCGATGTGTATTTGGAATAAATGTTCCTAGGGGTAATAAACATTGAAGTTATCATTTGGTATTAACTATACCTATACTTATTGAATGAAAAAAAAGAACTTTTATATACATTAGGATTGACATTCCTAGAGGATATACAATGGAAAATTCAAAAACTCATTACGTACCATTATGATGGTCATCCATATGTTATTAGTTTATAAAAACCTAATATGAAAATTACCTTAGATACCCTGTATTGAAACCTATAGGATCATAATTTGTCATATATGTTATATAAATTTTCTTTTTTTAGGTTCATAGTTTCCCAATTTATAATCTTATTGGATTTTGTTTTCCCATCGCTAATTTTATTTATGTTTAGATAGTAATGTGAACTAGATTGAATTATCCCAAAAACTAATATGATATGTAATGTTATGATCTTCCTAATGAGATTCCTAATCTATTCTAAGTGGGATTTGATAAATTCCTAGATTTACAATATCAACATACCTGAGTTTTGAATAATAACTAAAATCTTGTGGAACACCCTCTTTCACATATGAAGGACAAAATTTCTGTTAAGTCCTTTATTAGGAAATATCCTTGTACATTTATTGGATATATTGATCCACGCATTTGATTTGAAATGGTTTAAATCAATTGAGAATATATTCTCCATCCCCTAGTGATTTTATAAAAATAAAATCATACTGATTTTTTATTTCCATTAGGGACATAAAGAACAGTAGTGAAAGCTAATCAATAACATGAATTCCAATAATTATATTGAAACTATAGAATTAGAGGGATTAATAAAAATATTTTTCACTAAATAATTTGTCCATACTCACTATTATAATTTTTTTAGTTCCTTATACTGAAGAAGAATAAAGATGAGTAGATCAGCTCTTGTTATGAAAAATTTACAAGGCCAAAATGGTGTGCCATAAAATTTTACAGTCACAACAAAATTTAGGTTGACCACTTATCCAACAGATAAATTCAAATTCAATGAAAATATTTAGTAATTCAATATTTTAATGTCTATGGAGATATTTTGTATTATACCCATATGAAATACATAGATATTAGAGATTCTCAATATCCATGAGGGGAAAGAGAAAAATAGAGATAAATGTTGTTCAATTTTAGAGGATCAGTATAAAAATACAATGAAGAATGGAAAATAAAACTTCCAATATCTCAAAAATGTGGGAATAAGTATCCTGAAATAATTCTCAATGGAATTGGTTAATGGTTTGTGGGAGGAAAATTAATGAATAAAATTAATAAACAATGAAGTGAGATGAAGGATCCCCCTAAAAAGATAATGAAAAGGATTTTTTGGTAAAAACTAAACTTATTTCTAAATGTTTCAATAATAATGAATATTTACATTATATTTTTCAATACACAATGATAAGGGTAATTAGAGATAATAAATTAAAAAACCCCTATGTCGAAATAGAAAATAGGGGAATATGATATCACTATTGTTGGGGTGGGATATAACAATTTATAGGTGATAAATATTCTATTAATTCATCCAATAGTGGTTAATGTATTATTTGTTTCATGTTCTATATAATTTTTCATGTAATTCATGTTTTGTAAACCTAATTAAACACCACCTCAAATGTTAGAGGTTGAGTTATCTAGGAGACCATTAAATAAAGAAATAATAGAACGATAATAATATAAATCAACCCTAGTTAATATTGGTGGATAAAATCCCATATTAAATCATTTCATACATCCTTTGGGTGAAATTGATGTTATACTAAGAAAATATTTGTTTTCCTTACATAAATTTGACTTCATATGTCAAGGGAGTGAAATAACTCTCTATATCCTAAAAATTAGACTGATTTTGTTAAAGATTAAGGAGAATGATGAATCTCTATTCAAATATTCTACTCAATAATGAATATTATTTCCCTAAAATAAATAATATATTGCTCAAATGATTATAAAAAAATATTAAATCATGATCAAATACAATGACATTGTGAGGGATTTTAAATATGTACTCCTTGAAGAGTTTCGTAGTCTCACTCATGATTGATGGGTTGAGATCTTAATTGAACTTATTTAAAAATATTTTACCACATCAAATATTTCTAATAGGATGGAAATCATCAATTTGGAAGAACTAAAAAATCAGTTACAAGAGACTATATACAATAGTTTAATATTCATGTGTTCTTCACCGTGGGGAATGATAATCCCCTTTTTCAGGATGATGTATGGGACAGTGCACCTCCAACACCATTGTTTTTTTATATCATTAAATATAAAGGGAGAAATCCTACAAGAGAAAATTTAATGGGGTCTGAAATAATTATGTCCCAAAGCATCAGACTGAATAATTTTCATACTTAGAGGGGAATGGATCCAAGACTCGAGATAATAGTATGTTGGGTTTTTGAAGATTCTCCAGAAGAATTCAAATCCACCACATCATTTCCCTCCCCCTAGGTATAAAAAATTTCATCAGATTATTTATAAGATACTTTCATCCCCATGTAGTATATTCCATATACTAAGGAATATTCCCCTTAACTTACATTACATTATAGAGGGTAAACACATCTGTCTCGATATCCCTAATGGGGATGATCTTCTAATTTAAAATCGTGATACTTGAGAGCAAGGTCAAGGGTTTCTCTTTAAAAGAATCAACACACCCCAAAAACGATTAAAACATAGTCACACTTTATCATTTAGATTATTTGATAACTCCAACCACACCTCTGCACATATATACCATACAACTTAATCCATCAATGTTTATTTTATAACTTGATAAATGCAGATTCAATCAGTCCCAATTTTCTGAAGTAGAAGGAGAAGTGAAAAGGGAATCCTTCATATGGATAATAGGTTGGATGGATAGATTGTCCACTAGGTCTCTAAATAGCCTGAAATAAGACAAAATTGTTTTTTTGGTTTTGAAAAAAATGCCCTAGGTAGATGTTGGGATGCACTGGTGTCTCATGTTGTTCCTTGGGGACCAGATCAGCTAACATCCAATAATGAGCTCTACCATATCTCTCAGATTTGGTACTTTCCACTACAAGGATCCAATGTTGGAGGAAGTGTTTAGTATTGAAAACCTATTCTAACCAACCTGTTAACTTCCAAAAAAATCTCTACAAATCCTTAGACCAATAACTATTGGATAATATATGAACTGAGGATTTCATTTTTGGATCCTTGGAAAAAAAATCATTTTGAGGCCAAGGTAACGCCTCAACACTGGAAATCTTATTTAGAGGGATGGGCATTGTTCCGAACTCACCAGAACATGAAAAGGAATTTTCAAGGTATTTTATTACACCGTAATGTGTAACTCCATTATTCAAGGGAAGATGAAAGAGAATAAATTTTAGAAAATTATTTGAGAGTAAAAATACAAGTTTTAGATTTTTTGAAGACACATTTATCTTGATCATTAGAAAATGCAATAATTTAGAATAGATTCCTTTGATTTTTATCCATGGTGGATTGGAAAAGAGTTTTGTGATTTCAGTCATCCTAGATAGAGATATTTTTTGTTAGGTAGTAAGGGAAGACAAGTATTTTACTGAAATAGTTTTGATTCCAAAAGTTGATATCATATTTTCCAATAACCCACCGTAAGTGCTGCTTAAGAAGAGAGAGATGGGGGTGAATCAACATTTTTATTTTAGATTGTTTATGTCTAAATTAAAACCCTTCAAGGCTATCTGTATTTTTCATGTGATTTCCCCCAAAATTTATCCCCTCATAAACCACCCAAGAGAACTTGTCATGAAGTCCATTCATCCTCCCAGAAACACTCATTTGGTTAGTCCCCCCTTCATCAATAGGTTTTTCCAACATGGTATAGGAAGACCAGTGGAATTTATCTTGAAGATGATCGTCCCTTAAAAAGTATATCAATATGGAATCAATATTATAGATCACCATCTTTATGACCATGATAGTGGACAAGATGTGTATAGGGAGAAAAGATAAAACAGAATTAATCCAGATGATCCTCCCTCCAAAGGACAAAAAACAGTTTTCCTAATAAGAATGTGTCTAGTGATCTTATGAATAAGCATATAATTTTTTTTGAGGAGGATCTAGTAAGGCGAAATGAAGCATCCACGTAAGTAGTAGGGAAAGAACAATTGTTCATACCAATTCTGTTTTCCCACGACCTTATTCATCTTCCTATGTTTTGATTATATGTAAAGAAAATACATATCTCACAATTGAAAACATTCCCACTCCAAGAACAATATTACTCAAGGACCTCATAAATCCCATATTTTGATCATCTACTTCCATTCATAAGGAGGATATTATCATCCACAAACATAAGGTGGGAGAGACCCCCAAGGGAGTAATTGTTATGGATGGGGGAAACTATGCCCACACCAATGCCATGATTTTGATAGCTACTTAGAACACCATGATAAATGATGAAAATAGAGGGGGAGAGAGGGTACCCTTATCACTGGCCTCTAACACATTTAAAAGATATGAACTATTTACCCATGAATGTGATGGCCAACCAAGGAAACCTAACAAAATAAAAGAGAATATTAACATCCCATGTAGAAAAACCCATGCTCCCAAGAACCCTTATGATGAAAGTCTAGATAACCCTATCATATTATTTGATCATGTCAAGATGGATAGCCATATTGCTACCAATGTTTTTTTATTGGTGTCATTAAGGAATTCCTAGGATAATGCAATAGTCCCTTGAATAGATCAACCTTTCAAAAAACCATGTTATTCAGTCGAAATCCACCTCGGAAAGATGGGGCCCAATCATGAGTTTAGAATAATATCCAAGACTTTGTAGGGAACATTTCACAGGATAATAGGCTGATAATTATTAATATTTGAGGTATAATTGACCTTGGGAACTAACACAATCTTGGTAGCATAAGCCACATGGGAAAGATGAACCCCTTGGAAGAAGTCTTGAACCACACTAATCAAACTCATTTTTAATGTATACCATTTAACCTTATATAATTATGAAAGAAAGGCATCTGGACCCAAATCATTGGTAGGGATAATGGACTAAGCTACCTCCCTAATTTCATCCTCCTCTGGGATTAGTTTAAATCTTTTATTTGTTTCATCAGGCACCAAGAATGGTATAAAATCAAAAAAACTCAATAGATCTACTTTGGTATCTACCTTCTATATGGGGGATTGGATCTTCCAAGATAGAGATAAAGTGGGTATCAGCCATGTTGGTAGCAATGTCTATGTAATGGGTGTATGAACTATCCTCTAGGATCAAATTTAGCTGATAGAATCTGCATTTTCCCTTAACGTGGGCACTGATATACCTCAATATTGCTTATAATGAACTAAACAAGATCAGAATTATAAACTAATATCCCTTTACTCATATGAATGTGTTTATTAATTAGATATGTTGGTAAAATTAATTCTCTATGGTTGACCTCTGATTGGGATAACTCTAATTAAATGTGATATATGAACACATTCTCATGTCTTCATTTAAAAAAATATAAACAATATAAATTCATAGTAAATACCTTCAGACCCATTAATGGTTTAGTAATACATATGGAAAAAATGAATATAATCTTTATATATTACATTTCTATATTTTTTTAGTCTATATAGCTAAATTCTAATACACCCTAAAAGAAATAAGGATAATGAGTTGCATTTTAACACTATGTTATTGAATTTATGAAAGGGTAATTTATATTTAAATTATAGAAAATGTGAGTGTTGGATAAATGATGTACTATTATTGGTCCATGTTTTCACCACTAAAGGAATATATGTTGATCCTTCTATGTTAAATGATATTAAGAAGGGGCCCGAACCAATATCTGTGTGGAATAATCATAATTTCCATTGACTAGATAGATACTACCAATGATTTGTGAGAAATGTATTCTGGGTTTTCAACACATTGATGATTCCAACCTAGAATTTGGTGTTTTTCTTAGGTACCAATCAATGTGAAGAGATATTCAAAAAAAGTGTAATATCCCTGCAATAATACTCACATGACATATAATTGAGGAAATCTTTGATATATGAAACGTTATATCAATGAATTAATTGGTCTACATTGTATTGAAAAATAATAAAGTGATTGATGTAAAAATAAGGATATATAAACTTCATGTGAAAAAAATTCTAACAAAAGTTCTTTATTTGATAGAATTTACTTTCACATTAATGATTATTTGGCATTAACTTTATAGAGTGATGTGTGAAATATATAGAGATTATAAGTTTCTAAAGTATATATTCACACATAATGAGGTTATTATGAACCAATGAGGATTGTTAGAGCTAATAAAATATTATTATCAATCAATAAATTAATAAACTATAAAAGTAAAAATTTGTAATACTCTCTATGAATAATGAATAATGAATCTATAGGAATGATGATAACATGAAAGGATATAATTTTCATATTACTATAATAGAAGTACATGAAATTTATAAATGAAGGAATAAAATCCTACATAAATCAAATGATTATCCAAACATAAATTCTGTAGAAGATAATAGATGCTCAATCAGATTATATATAAATATAGAAGAAGGTGGATGATAATAGAAATAGGAAATACCTAAAGTTAAAAATTGATGAATATGGGGTTGTAGGATTTGGGACACAAATATTTGTTCAATTAAACCCTGATATTAAAAATTATTTATTAGATAATTCACATAGAATTGAATTCTTTATCCATCCATAAATCACAATGATGTATCAATATTTCCATTGTCTTTATTGGTGAGAAAAATGAAGTAGAAGATTGTGGAATAAACATCAAAGTTCATGGTATATCAATAAGTTAAGTCATAAAGGTAAAAGTACAACCCAATGATAGAAATATTACCCATAACTACATGAACATTTTAAAAAATAACTATTAACATCACAATTCATCCAAATAAATCTAGAATAAATACTTCCACAAGGGTTGCAGTGGATCATATTTTAATGACTACTAACTTCATTTCAATTCCAAATGACTTATCCCTCAATAAACATTCAAGGATATATATTAGGTAAGTGGTCAGGTTGTATAAGATGATAAAAAATATTATACCCAATCATGATAAAATTGTTTACTTCCATGTTCAAGAAAAGTATTAACCATCAGAACATTTTACCTCCTCTAAAATATTAACTGATCTTAGAGAACTAATTATCCAATTTTTTTGGGTTTATTTGTCGTTCAATAATATCTTTCAATAAATCATATAAATGGAACAATATGAATCTATATATTGGATGTGATAAAGAACAAACACACATTGTGGAAAAGCTGCGGGACATAAGTTGTTGGGTTCTGCAATGGTCTACAAAATTTTAGAAAAGGTTAAAAATATTTATCAGTACATTAGGAAATCATAGGGTCTAGAAATGAGATATGTTAAAAATCATTGAAGGGGGTTTGAGAATGAAATTAGGTATTACATGTTCCCACACATATCTGTAGGTATGAGAGTAATTTGATTTTGGTTTTGGGGTTGGGTAAGAATCAGATACATCAACCACATTGATATTATTGATAACATCAGAGCTATGGCCTATAAACAAGCGTTCCCACCATCCCAATCTCATGTATTTGAAATATTCCAGGTATCATTTTTAATAAATAACATATAATGTCCAAAAAATGCACTCATTATGTAGCTATTATAGTTAGAGTGTGGTTTCTCTTATGGGGAGTAGATGGTCAATATCATAGACTGCTAAGACAATGTCCTATAAAACAATACGACTCTCCAAGTTAAATTATTATGAAAAAAGATCGAATGTGTGAGGAGGATACATAGGAACAATTTTAATAGATGAAATATAATTACCCTCACTCATTTTTATCATAGTTGGTAAAATAAATACATCAAATGAAAAATCATTAAAGGGGGAAGAATGTATCAAAAAAGAATTATTTTTCAAGTGGAACTTCCATTATGATTATATAATTGTTCCATTTTTAGCAATGTAGTATTATATATATCATGTTGACCACATTATATAACAAAAATCATTTTACTAAACTAAATAATTCATTACATTAAGATAAAAAAATATTTCCATAATAATTGAATGAATTATATTCTGACCCAAAATAGACTATAAGAAATCTATTATATAAAAATTTAGATAATCATGAATGATCACACACACTAACAACACCATAGAAATGAAACAGACTATTAGTTATTAAATATACATTTTAAAAATGGAAATATATAAAACCTTCATAAAAATATAAGTGAATGAAAATGAATGACAAATGAGGTATTTATAAAATTTTGAGAAACCATATTATCTTTAAAATTATAATTTTTTGAAATATAATATGACTATAAGAATAGAAATATGAAAGTTAATAATAGTAAAATATTGATAGGAATAGTATAATCACATATATAGTTGCCAAATAATCATTATTTTTCTTATAAAATGAATGTATTAAAAAATAATATCATGAAAAAAATAAATAAATATTTTAAAAATGGAAAATAATTGTGTTGTTTTTTATAAAACACATAATTTTTATTTACATTATAACGATGATATAAAAATTTAAAAGAAATATTATTTTTCTGAAATTGGTTTATAAAATTATTTTATATTTCCTTCAAATGAAAATACAATTTTATGAGAGCATAAGTAATTTTTAAAAGTGTCTGAAAATTTACCATAATATTTATATTGGTATTATTTAAATAAATTGTAATTTTATTTTAAAAATTTATTTTCTATTATGTATTGATGAAATTTCAAAAAAAATATTTCATTCTTAGAATCTACACATAAAAAAATGTTAGGTTGGTTTTTTTTATTTTCCAAAATAGTTGAATTTGTGTTAATTTTGAAATAAATTAACATTTCATGAACCAATAACTATATATAATCATCAGAATCACCACTATTCATAGTTTAGAGCCAAAATATTAAACTATTTAATATTATCTTAAAACATTCCCCTCTTATAACCTTATAAATATCACCACTCGCAAACCCTTATAGTCACAACATTCATTTAATTAAGATATCCCAAATTAATCTCATTTATATACCCAAATATCATCATTACATAAAAGGATTTTTTGGTCTTAAAAAAAGTCCATTTCAAGGGGCCATCAGGGTTGTCCTAAGATGATACATCCAAATGAAAATATAAAACTCTTAGTTAGGAATTATATTCTTTATTCATTTATACCACCAAACCAAATTCATTCCAACATTTCATAATTACTCAAATATTATTTTAAGATGAAAATTGTTGTTCATATTCTTGTAGGTTTACCACCTCTATGAGCAATATAAATTATTATTCTCCACCACTTTCATGACTAGTTATATAAATAATATTATGTAAAAATAGAATTATAATAAATATATTTTAATTTATTTCCTTTTTAGGAATGTATTAATAATTATTTTATTATATAAAACAAATCCTTCTCATGATGATTTCTAAAATATTTAACATGAACTAACCGTATTAAAATTAAATTTACTCTTAATAAATCATTCACTTATCAATTTTTTGGTTATTTGGTTGGAATTAACTTTCAAGTAGGAAATGAATATTATTTCATTTCACTTATTTATTTTTAGTTCCGGATTATAAGAACTTCAGCATTTTTTTAAAAACAAAAGAGGGTGTGGAACAGTGGAATGAGGATCCATAAGAGAGGAAGAGTAAACATGATGTATCCAAAAAAAGATTTAAAATTGTAAAAATAATATTAATAAATACAATATATATAATAATGATTCATAAATAAGTATTTAATATATAAAATTTTATTATTTAAGACTTTATTAAACTGTATCTACCGAGTCAATGGCCCAATGCCTGAAATTATTTGAACCAACATCCATTATTTTGGATCAATAATTTTCTCCCTAAATCACAAATCATCTGTCACACCATAGAATTTAATAAATAAATTAAATAATTAAATTATAGTTTTTTCCTTAAATTATAGAGTATTTTAATTTAAATGTTATTAATTTTTGAGGTTCATTGATGTTTCCATGATTAGGCCTCAGGGTTAGTACTAACAGTACAGAGCCCATTCGAATTATTAGTAATTTCAAACAATTATTTATTAATGGTTGGTTCAAGATTAGTCAATCAATTTTCACTAATTAGGAGACTTAAAAGTGTGTCTTAGGAAGAGTACTTAGTATCCAATTCTTATATTAAGTCTTTTGACCAAACTATTTGGGATTTGAGAATATAAAAATAATAATTTAATAATAAAAAAATACTAATAATTTCAACCATGCACAACACCCCCATTCCTCCCTCCTCTCCACCATGCAATGTTGACCCCTCAAACTCAACTCCATTATCTTTATATTTTTGACATCATTCCAAATGATTTTTTTATCATTAATTAGTAAGTACTTGTGTCTTCCACATCCCATTTTTCCTACATTTATCCCACAGATTTCAAATTTCCATGAACCCCAACTGCATCCAAATCATGGATAGGGATATATCTATTTTTATAATACTAGTTTTTTGGGTTTAGAGTTCATAGGGATGTGTTCATTATTATGGTTGTGTTTTCTCTCAATTGAAATGATTTTTTATCGTTCATAGATTGATTTTATATTTATAAGGTCGGTTTCCCATAAAATTTATGATTATATCTAGAAAAAATTTTGAATATTGTTTTTAATTTATCATTATGGTATAATTTTGATAATATTATACATATTTAATGACGTTTCAATGGTAAATAGTTTATTTCATGATTTTCATTTGATTTAAAAAAATTTCCCAAATTATATGTTTTTAGAAATAAGTTTAAAATAAAAGATAGCTTACCATTCTAGTAAATTGTATGTTGATCCTTGTAAAAAGGTAATGTGAGTATAAAGGTTGTTTTAGTTCTAAATTGAAACATAAAATTACCATATGTGTGTGTGTGTTTATATATATGTATATATATTGGTTCTTTAAATTCACATTGGTATCCATATATGTATATATGTGCCAAAATTCACATGATAATTATGAATCTATGAAATGAGATATATGTGTATATATACATATGAGTACGTGTTCATTGGTAAAAAAAATACAAGAGTGCTTGTTAAACCCATTCCTCATTGTCATTGTGGTTTTCTAAAGTAATTTCAAAAGGGGGGATTTAGTATATCTAAAAATGTATTTTGATGAACTTTTTGGTATTTTGTAAATAATTTTGTTTTGACATAAGGATCATAATATATATTAGGTTTTCTATATTAAACATTATTTTTTCCCATTTTTCATTATTATGTGGGTAATATATTTTCAATTCATTGATCATGATTTAACTAGATATAGAAATTTTATTTAACATGGGAACCTCCAGAACATAATTTGATAGAATTGTACAAGTATAGTAGTTAGAGGTAGCAGGGATCTAGACTTCAGTGCCTGGAAGGATCACACTAAAAATCTAACTAAACAACCCAATAATGATAATGTTTTCATTATAATACCATTCGTAGGATCAATTATATATATTATTTGATTAACAATAGTAAGAGTATCCTAGGGCTTTACCTTAGTGACCTAGGGCCTCCTATTAATCCTGATATTTTTATTTACATTTTTTAATTTAGAAATAAATTCATTTTTTGATTTATGTAAGTGAAATTTATATTCTAAACCAATGTTTTCCTAAATTTAAAAATTAAAATATTGAATCAAAAAATATTTATAACCCTCCATGTTCTAAAAAGTCATGTCATTTTTGAAAAAAAGTGAATCATCCTTTGGGTTTTAAACTGAAATTAGAAAAATGAAAACTTTTGTCCGTTTATTTCAAAAAATCATGTAATTGATATTTTAATTAATGATTACATATAAGGTGTGGTTTACTTCTCATGGGTACTAATTTTTGAAAACATTCCTTTAATAATATTTAATATTTATGTTATGTATAGTTTATTTAATCTAATTGGAAATTGATGTATTACTTATGGACATGGACACTTATAGTCACATAGAGTTATGTTGTTCAATTTTTTAACACCTAAACCACGACCTTCTTCTTCCCTTAAATAATTGTGGGTATATATTATTTTGGGATTCTATATGGGTAATATAGTTGGATAATATTTTATGGACATGGACACGTATACTATATTATTGTTCAAATAGAGATGGTGTTACATGAATCAAAAGGTCACAACGAAATTAAATTTATCTAAAGAGAATTATATTATAAAATCATAGGGTGTTTTATTCAACCCAACATGATATGAATTTAACTCTTGAAATTATATCACTACGATATGAAAAAATGAGGAAATATATTTTTCATAATGAAATTAGGTTCGCATGATGTTTCTTCGAATCTTAGATTCCTCTAGAGAAAATTAATCGGGCGAGTAGTTTTGATCCATTGAATATTGTCTCTATGATACATGATTTATACACATTTTTCATTATTGGATAGATCACTCTCTAGAAGTATAAATATTGAGTTTAGTACATGGGAAGGCTCATCTATACACTTCTTCAACAAGGATGCATGGATTCTATCATGAACTTGATCGTCGTATTGTTGAAACATCAAGTAATAAGAATCTATTCCTATATGATCAATAATATTGAAGGGTAAAATATAAATATGACTCAAATTTCCATTATATTTGGATATCATAACATTCATCTAGGATGATATTTATATGAATAAATTCTCCCTATTTAAATGTTTCAAATTTCACTGATGATTTTCTATATAAATTATCTTCGAATATTTAGCATCCTAGATGTGAGGATGAGTTTCTCAAGTTTTATCAACCATTTCCAAAAATAAATTATGTCACTGTGGATTTTTTTCACCACCTTTATCCTAACATGATGGAAATATACAAATATTTCCATTAAGAAGTAGGTAAGGTGGCATTTATATTCTAGTGTGAAAGTGTTTTTTGATATAATACTTGAACAAAGGAAGGTGTTAATCCAAAATAACATTTAAATACATTGAAAAATATATCAACATATCCTCTAGGGATTGGATGGTTCTCCCAAAATAACCATCTATATATAGATTATAAAGAGTTCAAAATTAACATTAAATCTATGTCTATTTTAAGACATTACTAGAGCCGTGAGGTATACCTTGGATCCCAATATGTTATAATAGAATGTTATAATACCTAAAACTCCACCACTTACATAATGTATATTTTGGAATGTTTTTCATGATATAAAATAATCTATAATAGAAACAAAGTGTTTTGACTTTGAATGTATGTCAACTATAACCCAAATAACATTATTCACCTTTGATGTTTTATGGAGTTTGAAGAAAAAATCAATTATGATTTCTTCCTATTCAAATTTTTTTATTGGTAAAATTTGTAACATACATTTATATTTCTTTCTCTAAACAATTACTTTCTGATAAACCTCGAATCATGATAAATACTATAAAAAATATTTATTCATGTTTTCCCTCAAAAATACTCTTTCATGTATCTGTACATCATTGTACTTCTAGGATTAATAGAGAATGAAGAACTATGAAGACCATCCAATGAATACTTCATCATGTATGGTTTTTATGTGAAAATTACATGTTTTCATAACTATATCATTCAATCGCAGTTATGGTTGAACTCAGAATCATTTCTTACCATCTATTATAGTTTCTTTACTTTCATTGTGACTCTTTAATAATTACAAGGATAGATATTTGAATATTCATATTAGAGTGATAATATTTTTCCCTTCCTTTAATATTTTTATATCCATCCATTTATAATAAAAATGGTATCTTTTTTATCCTCATTATTTATTATCTAGAATGATTATTTTGACTGAAATTAGGGACCACTTTATTAGTTTAACCTGAGTATTAATTTATCTTGTAGTCGTTATCTATAATCAATTGAAACCATATCCTCTAGAACATATTTAGATCTATCTACGTAAATACATATTATAAAATATTATGATTAGTATATATATAACCTTTCCCCTAAATATAATTCCCCCATATCAATAATGTGAGAAGTAACACAACTCACTATAAATAAAATGTAGTGTAGTTTCACTCATTAGCAATAAATTATAATGAGGTATATTCTATAACCATATCATTAAACATGAGGACACATCCATTTACCATCATCAATGAATAACTAAGGATTATAAACCATCCTTTACTATAGAGTGGGGTAAGAACAGGTGAAATGAATAATCTTCGTATAAATTCATTTAAATTCTCCTCACATTAATCTTTCCAAAATAACATGGATCCCTCCCATGTTAACATGATGAGTGGATTAAAAATTTTCAAGGAATTATTAAAAATTTATCAATAATATACATCGAAACCATGAATCTATGAATCTCATATATCTTGGTTAGACTATAATAATATTTAATATCTTCTTTTGTTGATAGATCCTTTAATATAACCTCCTTTGAGATTATATATATCAAAATTTACACATCGTGTATCAAAATTTAACTCTTTGTAAATTTTAAATGAAAATTATCCTTATATATGGTATTTAATAAAATCCTCAAATGTTGATCATTCTCCTCCGTTCACATATAATTTATAAGAATATTATCAATAAATAGTATCATAAGATGATCAAGGTAATCCCAAAAGACTATATCATGTAAATCCATGATTATAGAGGGGGAATTATTATGACCAAAGAAAATAGCTAAAAATTTATAGTGTTTATACCCTCTATTAAATGTTAACATAGGTATAATCGTTTTCATGACCAAAAGTTTTTTATACCCAAAATGAAGTTCAGTCAAATAAATATAATCATAACTCCCTAGTTGATAAAAAATCATCATGATAGGGAAGATGATGCATATTATTGATTTTGATCTTGTTAGTTTCCCAATAGTCAATGTAGAGTCACATTAATCCATATTTATTCATAATTAAAACAATTGATTCACCCAATGGTGATACACTATGTTGAATGAATCTACTTTCACTATAATCATAGAGTTTCTTCTTCTATTCCTACAAAATAGTTGGGGATAATATATATGATTTAAATGAAAATTTTTTAGAACTTATTATTTGTTATATAGAAAACACAACATCACAGTTCATTAAAATACATAAAAAATCATCCAAAAATAAATTAACAAAACCCTACACAATTGGTATATCCTTGATGCGGACTTCTTCTCAAATAATATATGATAAACACAAATTTTTAATAGGAATCTAGACTTCCATAATTGATTTTATTTACATATTATTTCATATATATTATCACACTAATAAACTATAATTGGTTGGTTTGGGGTATCAATTGTGGCTTCCCTTCATTGATACTTTTTTCAAAAATTATATATATAAATATAATCCATGACTAAGATAACATCAAATTAAACTAGAATAGGATAAAGATATTTTTATGAATTATATTTCCAAAAAATTCAATCGAAGAAGAATCATATACTTGATGTGTGATCATTACACCATTATAAGTTTTCGATGCTAATTCAACATCTAATAGTTGAGGATATTAATTAGTATTCATCGATTTTTCAAAAATATATAATAATTCATATTAATATTCTAAAATATGGTACATTATTATTTTATAATTAAATTAACCACGTTAATAATAACATTATATCTTCACTATCTTATTAAACCCAAAATGGTTATAATGATCATTCTTAACGTTTGATTAGAGTTATCAATCCTATAAAATAATTCATTGGATATTTAAAATTTGAAACCTTATTTTTAATCTAAGACACATTAGGTTTTATCTAGGTCATCCATGATCTTAGTCTATTTAAATACAACATGATGGTTCATCATGAAAATCTAAATTAACATAATAATATCACCCATGAGTGTCAAAATAGGACTATAATAATAGAAAAATCACCGTGCATGAAATTTATATACATGTTATAATAAACCATATACTTTTATGGTTATTGACCCGTGTTTAATCAATTCCAAAAACCACATCCATTTTTATTATTAAAAACCGGTTGTTATTCTTAGATAACCACACTCCTTTCATTAATAAAAGATAGGATGTTCTCTTATACAAAGGATTATCCTAGGGGTTCCCAGAAAATATTTTTTTTATCATAGTTTCAAATGGTTACTAAAACATTCTCTAATACCAACTTTAGAGACCCATACTTATTGTAAATAAATATCACATAATATTAGATGAATACTTAATATGACAAATTAAGATCCATTCCAAAATCATAAAGGTATAGTTTCTGTTGGAACGTGGATAAAAAAACTTATTCATAATATATTTACATCTCCTCCCACAATGTTCCTTATAACTATATCCTTTCATATACCAAAAATTCTTAAAACCTTACTTCATGACCTTGGGAAAGGAATTATAAAAAGGGTTAATAATTATATATAAAAAAGTGTAAAAAACATATTGATGATCACGTTAACATATCATGAGCACATGGTTATAAAAAACTGATTATAATATTTAAATAATATACCCTCCATGTCTTATATCATTGTATTATGTCATTAAAAAGGCATGGAAGTTCATAAAATCTGAATCATAATGGAATCAAAGAACAAGATATATTATAGAACAACATTGGTATAAGATATAATTTTTCACATACAAATAATAATGGACAATAATTTCCTTAGTCAAGGCGCACTTCCATGATTATCACAGTTGTATGGTTTTAATCCTCATTCATTGTATTCTTAGTCAAAGATCACTCTTAAGACTATCGTAGTGGAAAATTTTCCTTGTCGAACCAAATTCACTTCCAATCCAAGTCCGTATTATCTCAATTTATATACATCATTAACCAATTATTTACAGAGCCATATAATTCTTGGTCCACCTATCACATAATTCAAATAAGACATATAGGATCTATATGATCCAAAGACATTATTCATGGCATAACCTATGAAATGTAAATGTTTCTAAAAAATATTTTAATAATATATAATAGCATAACCTATGGAAATGAAATTTGTTTCACATAGGTTTCATTATAAATTAATAATTCCATTTTAAACAGAAAAGTTTTATATATTTTTCTTTAAATCATCATCATTTTAGTCCATTAGATGAATGAAATTAAATGTTTTTATTCACTAATAAACCTATTAAATCATAAAAAACATCAATGGATGGAATCATAGATGAAAAATTCAATTAAATGATCACTGAAACATTTCATGAAGAAAATAGTCTTTTCTATTTTAAATAATGTATTTAAAATATTAAAGTTTTCAAATATTAAGGAATATATTTTCATTAAATGAGCAATGTAAAATTATAAAAAAAGCTTCAAAACATTGGTCATTTATGCTGGTTATAGACTCTATTCTTGTCATGTATATAAAAACAAATTTTTATTTCCCATATTTGATTAAAATTAAATACTACTACATTCATAAAAAACAACATTAAATTTGAAACAATTTTTAAAAATTAAATCATGGGTGAAAATAAAATTAAACAGTCACAGGATAAGGTTAAAAAAATTATTGAAAATTTATTTGAAAAATATGGACATTTATGAAAATGTATTCGTGATCGAAGTGAAAAAAACAAGTTAGTTGTCCTTAAAAATATTCTTTAGGTGTCTTCATTACCTAAAGAGAGTAAAATGAAAGAAATACATGTATTCTATATAAATAATCATAGGATAAAAACATTCATCAGATTATTTAGAGGAATATATTAAAATATCATCATTATAAACATGAATATAAATAGTGATGATAAATAATAATATTGTAGCATACACCCCTTAAGATAACATTGACCTACTTCAAAGGCACATTAAAATCCTATCTAATAAATTTTAATTTAAATTTAAAATAATTATATAGAAGAATTATTTATATAGTTATAATATCATATATTATCCACCTATAACATATCTAAAATAATTTACTAATCATTCCTTATTAGAATCTTTTTTTTGTTTTAAATATATTGTTTCTCTGGAGAATTTTGGTTTGATAGATTCAGTAAATTTTGAATTACTTTCTTGTTTAATAATAATGGATATCATAACATTTTTGTTTAATGTTCTACGTCCATTATTTATTCCCAATGGGTGTTCAGATATTAGGTATGGATGGTTACTTGTATAATCATGTAAAGGTATATAGGTTATTTATTTTTTTCATTTATATCATCAACCATATATTAATTTTACTTATTTTTATTGATCGAGGGTAGATATATATTTCAGATACCATTATGGAAATGTAGGGTGTAATGGTTTTCATTTAAGGGGGGGAGATTAGGGATGAGGGATTATTTCTTATTTAATATTGTTTAACTTTTTTTCTATTATGTTTCTTTTTTAGTTATTAAAACATTTTTTATTTGGAATATACATATTATATATAAATGGTTCATACTAAAATTTAATTTTTTCTATTTCATTATTTTATAATATTTTATTGGTAAAACTATTCCAATTTGGATAAATTTAATGTTTTATTGTAGTTACCATCCATTGGGGATTAAGAATGCTCATCAGGTCCTATTGTAGATTGGTTTGGCGGTTCAATAAATGGACCTGAAATATTTATTTGTGATAAAATGGTATCAATGTTGTCTTTTTTATTTGGGTAGTGAAAGTAGCCTAGAGATAAAATATTCAGAGTATATGAAGTCAGTCAGTGGTGGGTTATTGATCACCACTACCCGTGATAAAACTTGAGTAACCATGGGATATCATGATTTCAATATTGATTATGAGAGATAATTAGTTTTCCTTAGTATGATATTTGGTTCAAGTTGATTATGTATTGAATTATGATTTAATTATATGGATATCTTTATGAGTTTTGTTATTTTGAATTGTGAAACAAGAGTTGGAATAGTATAACCTAGTGAACACTCATGGAATGGAAAACCATGTGAGTCCCAAGTACAAGGATAAAAGAACTGTGTATAATAATGGGACGAATCGCACACCGATTACTAATCCATACTACCAGGTAATTCATCATGACTATTATTTTTTGAAACCATGTATTGATCATCCATTGGTACAAACTCATTAGGGATACATGTGGGTCATATTTCGATTTGTTTTAGTAAAATATTAAAATAAAATAAAAAGCTTTACAATTGTGCATCATTTTAAAAGATTATAGAAATATAGAGATTTTATAAAAAAATGGTAGTAGTTTTGGATTTTTTAAATTTAAATTCAATGTAAAAAATAGAGTCTTTGAAATAGGTATGATATTTTCATAAAATAATTGAATTGTATTTTCTAAAAAAAAATGGTAATTTTTTTTAAAATGAATTTTGGAAGTGTGAAAATTAATCAAAAGTTAGATTTCATGAATTTTGATACTAATGAGTGTGGCTATTAAAAAAATTTAGAAAAAAATAATTATATTATGTTCATTTTTATGAAATTAGTTTTTGATTGATAATAGTTCCATTTTATCATTTAATTAAATCTGGGTTTTCTTGGGGTAATTGGGGTTTTGGAAAATAGAGAATGTTTTGTGAGTGATGATATTGGGTTTTAATGCTTTACATGTAATTTTTTTCACACAGAATTATAGAATTATGAAAATATTTTCATTGAATATCTTGAAATCTAAATTTTATAATTTTAAAATTTAAAAATGTTTTATAAATAAGAAATTGTGATTATTTAGTGGTCATGGATATTTATTTGGACTTTTTTAGATTATGAAAATTTTCTATTTGTGTTGATTTGAGATTTATTTTATTGATGATGTTTTTTATTTAAATCATATTTTTGAGTCCTTCTACCAGAAATGTGTAGTGTTTCATAATTTCTAGGAGATCTTCCCAAGTGATATTTACCCATTTATGCCTTAGTGTGGTTCTAGTAAGGCAACGATATTTATTTCTTCTTTTAATTTCTTCGATGGGTTTTGGAACAATATAGTTTTCCTTATTCCCTTTTCATGTAAATGGGGTTTGGAGGGGTTTTTTACAAATAGTTATAGTTGTATTTTCATTTGTTTTTGGGGTGAAAATTGTACACTTGGGTGACATCCTTAACTGAATTGGATCGATGTAGTACTACTCGAGATCATATACTAAATAAGGTCATCTTATTTTTTTGGGATCACCGTGAGGGGTGTCTCAGGTATCTAGTCTTTTCATACCCTTTTTCTTGACCAATGAAAATAGGCCATGTGGTCTGATGAGGTATTATCAAGATTCATAACTTATCCCCTTCTCATTATAGGTTCATATGGTGTTGGGAAGTGATTTGATATACCTGGTGTTAATAATTTATTTTGAGTACTTTTAAGTTTATTTTTATTTTGGAATTCCATATATCACAAGTTCACACAGAAAGTGATTAGTTTTTCTAGGGAAATTATGAATGAATTCAGGGTTTATAGTTCTTGTTAGTGCCAATTTCATTGGGGGTTTGTATATAATCTTAGTGTTGATTTTAGAGTTCCTTTTTCAATTCAATTACCCTTGAATGACAGTTTTTTGAATTATGTGGAGCCTATCAATGGGTCATCATATCTTGATGATTTTTGATAATTTGTTGAGTTAGAGTGTGTATTGAGGTTCACAGATTATTGAGGGTTTGTAGAGTTTTAATTTGGATGGGATTATAAATTTTTTCTTTATTGGGAAAATTTCATGCACTTTTTATGTGGGAAGTCGTTTTCATAATTAGTGGTGGTAAATTCCTTATCATTTTAACACCATTATAGCTATATCCAAAAATAAATGGGATGTCAATTTTGGATCTATAGTATCTAGTTTCTCATTATGTTTGTCAGGTGTGACATGAGGGGATATGAGTCACATCAACATTGCTAGTTTTGTTTGTTATAATTCTAATTTGTTATTTTTTGGAACTATTTCTGGTTAATAAATTCTAGTTGATGGGTTATGCTAATGATACAGTTATATTTGATTTGATATCTTTATCATCCCTTAAATTTAAGGAATTTATGGTGGCAGAATTTTGTTACGGTGGGTAGATTTATCACACCCCAACATTTATTTATATATTTATATATTTATATAACATGTAATCCTTAAATTTTTTATTGTTATTGTATAAAATTTTGAAATTTATAATTTTTAATGCAAGTCTCAAGTTTATCCCATATGATTACAAAAAACAATGTTATTCCAATATGGATAAATTTTAATTTTGAAATAATGAGTTTTCAAGGTTGGAACAAGGATAGAAAAACCATTGGAATAACATTGGAGCGTTCACATGTGTCTCATGAGGGGCACTTGGTTTCCACATGGTTAATTAAACCATATGGTCAAACCGTGTGACTTATCCCGAAAACAATTTTTTAATTATATTAATATTAATAATAATAACACCAAATTCTAATACCCATCCACCATTACCATATATCACCCGAATCTCCCATTCTTCTATAGGAGAAATTCCAAGTACCCCCTCCACACCATCATTTGATGTCATCCCCTCCAATCATATTCCCTTCTCCTCCATTATCCAATTCAATTCATTATAATTTATCATGTGATCATGATGTAGTAAGATATCCTCTATTCTACATCCCAACTAACTTTCATTTCTCCCTCATATTTTCTACCTTTTATGAACAATAATCACTATAGGCCCGCTACTAGGTTTAGGGTTAGTTCTAAAATTTCATTTTGGGTGTTTAGAGACTGAAGGGATGTTTTATTTCCTGTGAATTCTTCATCATCAAATGAAATGACATTTCTTAACATTTTATCATTATTTTATCTTTTTGAGATATGTTTCCAATTAAATTTATCTTAATATTTTAGAGCCATAACTTCTGGTTTATTTAATATATTATTTTGGTATAAATTGATAATTATAAACATGTATTATGACTTTTTAAAGGAAACTCGTGTTTTTCATGATTTTTATATCTATTTAAAAGTATTTATTTATTTAATGATTTATTGTAATCTTTTTTAAATAAATTTCCTTGTTTGATAAAATTCATGAATGTCCTTTTAAATAGTGAGTGTGAGTAAAAAGATTGGTTCAGATTATAATAGATGTGTGATATTATGAAAAATTATTATGTTTATATATATAATTGTGTTTATATGTATATATTTATCATGGGTTATACACATATACATTGGTAACCATATACCTATGGGTGTGTGTTTGTGTTTGTGTGTGTGTGTCTATGTGTGCGTGTGTGTGAACAAATTCACATGATAATTGTTATTTGATGTAGTGAGATTTATGTGTCAGTATATATATATATGAGTAATCATATATGGGTAAAAAATATACTTTTCAATTTCAAAATTATATGAAATTGGCCTTTCTAAATTATTTATTTAAGTGGATTGTATTAATGTTTTGAAAAACATTTTAGAAGAACAATTTTGGGTTTTGTGAATAATGATGTTTCTATGTGGTGGTTATGATATTTATTGGATGGACTATTTTAAAATGTAAATTTTTTCCCTTTTTATTTAAAATGTTAGTTAGCTCACTGGTGTGAATTAATAATGATTGGATTGGATATGGATTTGTGATTGGACACAAAAGGGAAAATAGAGGACATGTGAACCTCAATCACTTAAGAGGGTATATTAGGAAAAGAATGCTAATAAAAGGTGGAAAGGATCTGGAATTCCATCCCTTTTATAATCATTCATTAATAAACAACAAAACAAATGATGATTATATGGATTTTTTAGTGTCTTGTGTACAATAATAGTTTTATATATTGTTCAATTAATTAGGGTTTGAGGATCATTGGTCCTGACATTAATAACATATGGATTTACATTATTGTTGATATGTTTATTTACCTTTAATTATTTATTTTAAAAATTAATATTTTTTTAAATTTCATTTAAGTGAGACATATCATTTAAATAAAATTTTAAAAAAATTTAATTTATTAAATTGGTATTTAATTAAATATTCATGGCCCTCAATATTTTAAAAAAAATACAATTAAAATAAATGTAAATATTTATTTTGTAAATAAATAATTGATAGAAAGCAACCAACTTATGTAATTTTATTTCAAACGTCCGTGTAATAAAACCTTTATTTTATGATTATACATTTGGTGTGGTAAACATGAATTGAATACTTATTTTTTTACTCCCACATATCACAATATATCAATTTCATGCCTTATATCATTTGTTTCCTCCCATGGTACATTGGGGTATTAATTATTTATGGTGACATGTTTAGTAATAGGGATGTACATTGGTCATTTATTTTATATTGATTAATTTATAACATCATCCATGTAATAGTTTTATCTCATTTTAATCATGAAATGAAACAATATATGGAATAAAATAAGAGGGAAATGAAGGTGGAAATAGTTATAAATTTAGGGGAGGGAGATATGGGATGTGGAGGGACTTCTTGTTAATTTTTACTAATTTTTCTATCTTTATATTATTATATATTATAATGTATTTTATTTTTTATGTACATCTGATGTATATAGTTGTCATCAAAAATTTCATTTTGCCCCACTAATTATATTTTTACTTCTTTATTTGTTAAAATCATTCCCACTTGATTCACTTTGATTTACATCAATTGTTTTTAGATTATGGTGATCGGGAATGCCCCTTAGATCTTTTCGATGACTGGTTTGGGCGTCTGAAGGAGGGGAAATTTGGGTTGGTTAATATGATAATAAAACATTGTTCTAAACTATTTAATTAATATTTTATAAATATTTACCACTCATATATATACATAGTTGTCATTTCTAATAATATAAATGATTTTATGGTTTCTCTCTCACTCTTATTTGTTCAGAAAACCAGACTAAAAGGAAAAAATCTTTATTTCTCGCCCCATTGGAAGTACAACTCCATAAAATGTTATGTTCCATCCATGGTTTCTAAAATTTATCAATAAATTATTGAAAAAATATATTTCATTTATAGTTTTAAAAAAATTAATATTCTATCTCCTATATATAATGATTATTTACCCTTGTCTTTAAAACATCACTTACTAGCTACATTTCTAATGTTATTTATCCACTTTTTTTCATGTATTAACTTCAATTATACATCATTTTTAATTTATTGTGCTTATTTATCACATATGGAAATCCTAAAATGATTTAATAAATTTTTATTGGAAACTGTTATAATATTTTATCTAGTTATTCCATAAGATAGGATTTGGTAATAAATTTTTTTTCATGGGTAATTCTTATATTCGTGTGTTATATTTTATTTCATTTTGTGTAACACATATGAATGTAAATATTATGATTATTCTTCCTTAATATCACACTAATTCATTATGTAATGTTAATATCTCATGTGATGGTATATATGGGATTAGTTAGTAAATTAAATCCATGATGGGACTCTGTCTACCATATTATATTATCTTATATGTGAGCCTTGACTAATGCTTATTTCATGTTTTAGGTTATTTCCACATCAATTTTGTTTCCATGATCTTATGAAGTCCTATTATTTATATTATTATCCTATATGATTATTCATGAGTCATGGATTTTTAAATTAACATTATGCCTTTTTAATCAAATGTTATGCTTCACTATCATATTTATTCTTACATAGGGATTTATAGCTCACCCCTTATCTTTATGCATTCCTAAGGTTTTATTGTACAGTTTTTAATTTTTAGTGGGATTTATGATCTTATTGAAGAGAATAAATTTACAATGTATTATTTTAATTCAATGTTGATGTAATATTAACCTTTTATTAAAAATATACAAAGTCTATAGATCATTGGGTTTTGTTTTTGTTGATAGTTTTGATAAAAATACACGAAACATCTATAAAAGGGGCTTGGGAGAATATAAATGTCTTCTTTCATAAAAAATCAATTTTCAGTAAATGTGTCTATATTTTTTAATGTATATAAATTTATTGAAAACAATACTCCATTGTTTATCATGGAATGGCAGACAGGTAAAAAAATTTATGCCTTTTTTTCATTATAATTTTTTGTGAGGATTTTATTTTTTTTTCAAATTTCAATTTGATGATTCATTTTTCAAAAAAAAAATAATTAACTTTTTAACATATCAACTATACTTAAATAAAAATACTAAAAATATTTCCAATTAATATTGAAAAATTTATAAAGGGGGAAAATATTTTTTTTATAAGATCAAATATTATCATACAAAAATAAATTTAATTTTTACTAATTGAGGGTGAAACTAAATTAAGAAAAAAAATTAATTGATAATAAATATACAATTAAACCACCATTTAATATATTTTTATTCAAATTTATTAATGAAATGGTTTTTTGATAATTGACGCACATAAACCTAATACCCATAATAACTTGATTTATTTTAAAAACATTAAATTATTAATATTCTTATTATTAAATTATTAATATTTTAATAATTTGGACTAATTTGAAAAGGTCTCTTAGGATATTCTATAGTCGATAATGTTTCAAATAATCATTATTAATTAACTAAAAATATGTTTATCAATGATGATATAATAATAAATCTCCATTATAATATTTTCATGTCATTAATTTTAAATTTAGAAAAAAAAACTTAACTCCAACTAAAATAATGTAATTATTCATATATATATGATAATAAATTTATAAATTATATTTATTTAATTTTAGATCCATAAATTATACATTTTTTTAAATATATGTAATATTTTTTATTAAATTTTAAATTTTTTTAGAATAATTCAATGAGTATTTCACTATATAATATGTAATAATTAGTTTAATGTGTTTTAATAATGATTGTTTCATAAGTCCATTAATTTTTTTAAAAACATTGTGGATTTTGATTTGTATTTGGATAACAACAATTTCATATGAACCTAATTAATTACCATAGCCATATATATTTAAGGGCCATGTTGGGATATTATCAACATTGAGAGGGATGGTGAATTAGTGTTGGGGAATTTTTCATTCTAATTAAGTCTTTTTATCCCTTCAACTATTTGATAAATAATGATCTTGATTTTATAATTATATTACATCTACATAATGGATTAACACACATATAAAGAAAATATGGGAATTATAGGGCTCTTTTTCTATTAAAAAAATTAATCCATCACAAAATCAGAAATAATCTAGGATCACTTAGGCTGCTATAATGAGATGAATATTATAGGGTGTTGTTAAGAAATAAAACTAGAACCTGATGTATTGTACCCTACCCTCATGATGGGGAAAAATATTCTTGGTTCCCTATAATATTATACCCCTAGTCAAATTGCAGTTCTTATCTAGATTTTTATACATCCTATATAGATATCCTTCGACTTTCTCATGTATTTTTAACATCAATAGAGTCATCCACTAGGTGTGAATTCTACAGAATTTCACCACACTTCTTTTCCCATTTTCTCTGTTCTTATTTTACTTGTAGAGAGGGATAAATAGAACTAATCCTTTTTTTCTCTTATATGAATCATTATAGATACACTATTCAAATCAAAAAATCTATGTTCTTCTCCTTAATCTTCTTCTTCATGTGAATGAAGAAGTACACAAAAAAAAATTTATCTTACTATTCTTCTATTATTGTTTTTGAAAAAATTATACTCACAAAACCTTTTGTTTTTCCATATTCATTATTTGGTTTAGTTGTATTTCACAATATCTTCTTCCACTAATCTCCTCTTCTTCTTTCTTTGTCAATGGAAAATATACTAAATGGATGTCTTCATAATTCTCCAAATCATATTAATTTATATTAATTATTATTGTTGGGTCTCTCTCTTTTATTATACGATACAAATAATAATAATTTTTTTGTGTATCAGATACACTATAGTATTTTTCATTGATAACATAAAATATATTGATAAAATAATAAAAATAATAATTTCTGTATTTTTTATATTCTCTTTACATTCTTAATTATTCTAGTATTTACAAAAATAAATAAATATTTGATTCCAATTACAATTTCATCCATTAATTCAAATCTTCTTGGATCCTAAGTAACATTCCTTGACTAGATCCATAATTCTTGTATTATAATTTCTTATCATAAAAAAACCAATTAACTATATCCTAACCATAAAATTATATGTATGTGAAACTCATTTAATTCATGAAATATAGAACTATCACAAACCATTTCATTTAAATCATTCTAAAAAATAATATCACTGGCTGTTGGAATCCAAATATATCAATCATATTATTCTGTTATTTAATGGTCATAATAACTACACCATTATATTTAATTTAATAAAATGATGAAGTCATATTATCATTACTGAAATTTTTATTAAAGAATAATAATAATTGTTTCTCATTACATTCACTGTTTTCGAATTTTTACTCAAATACATTCATGGATACAGTTAGATGCATCATATTTCTCCCATGGTGTATTCTCATTGAATTCCTACATAAACACAATTATTAATCAACTAGATAAAATTTCTTCCCATTTACTATTTGAATCTCATGCATTCATTTGAATCTTCATGCATGTGTTGATTTTAAAAAATTTGTACACTTGTGCCCATATTCTCTCATATAAATTATCATTTGTACATGCCTTTAGTTTTATCCCTTGATATTCATGCACCCATGTGAAAATCAACAAAGTAAATTAAACTCATTAATCCTAATTCGAAATAATATTTAATATTAATTTATTATTCACAAAAATATTTAATAATATTAGTACCTCCTTGATTTGTAGTTTGAAACCCATGCATAGCATCATTCATAAACATGAGTAATAGTATCATCACATTTAATCCTTGAATACCCAATAAAAACAACATTTTAATTAATACATTTTAGAATATAACTATCCAAAATATGAATGTACCTATTTTCATATATGTACACTATATTTGAAATTCAAATCTCATCCATAACATTAAGTGTAGACTATAAATTACATGATAGCTTCAAACTATCACAGTCGGTTGACTGCTTCACATGGAAGAAAACATTACTCATAGAAGTTCATCTATTAAAAAGGTTATGTTCATGGTCAATAACAACATAGTAGTTTATAAACATTTAAGATCAATTCCTTCTAGTCCTTAGAGAAGATTCATACTCATATAATATATTCATGTAAAATCCTCAAACACGTTGAGTATTTCATTCATCTCATGGAATATCTGTTATTGATTCATCTCTTCATCGATTTTGTAAGTTTATACTAAATAGGAAACTAATTTATATTTTTTAATTGGTTCATGAAAAATATGTGTATCATGTATTCTCACTTAAGAGAATAATATATTAACCTATGATTTATTCTATGCAATCACCATTATATGGAAAATCATCAAATATTTATCTAATACATTTTATTCTCTTTATATTCCATTGAAATAACTTTCTTATATTATATGATATATGTAAAATAACTCTGATCCAATATATTAAAATGTCTTTTGAAAATTATCACTTAATATCAAGTCACATAAATTAAGGGAACTTCTTCATCATCTAATGTGTATTCGACATCATCCAAGATACTTATTCATCATCAATATAATAAAATTACATGAAAATTATTCTTTTGAAAAAAATTAAAATAAAAAAATGTGAACTCAATAATATCTCTAATTTATATTTTAAAAATTACTTCAATTTATGTGTCAATATGTGATATCATTTTTCAAATAGTCCCCCATTCTCAACAATATTTAATTTTACTTTCTCTACCCCTATTTATAATAAACTTGGGTTTTATTGGAGAAAGGGTATCAATTAGTCATTAAAAATTGTTATATAAACCACCACACTCTATGTCAACATATTCATGATCAATGTATAAAATTAAAAGATTTTATATTGATAATAATATAATACATTTATTAATTGAACTTGATACCAAAGGAATTGAGAAAACACAAAATTATTTCATGTTCTATGCAACTATATTATTGGTTTAAGACACAAATTGTGATAAATATTATTATAGATTAAATCAACCTGAAACTATTGTACTGACTATATAAAATATTTTTCAAACTTTTAAGAAAAAAGAAGGGTTAAAGTTTTAGAAAACAAATCTATATCTTATACAAGGATTATAATAAAATCTAATTTATTTAAATCTATTTCCCCTAATTTTTGTAATTATATTATTTTATGTTACAATGGATTAAATATTTAAAAATCTATATCGTTCTAGTTACACTTCTTTAACAACCTTCCCAAATTGTTAGATTTTTATGATATACTAATTTTTTTAGTTTTATGAACATTATCAATTTTTTTAACTCGGGAAGACACTCTTTATGATATTCATGATGTTGAATCTTTTCAATAAATATATATTAGGATCTCCATGTTGTGAATAAATCAATATGGATCTTCTATCAATGGTTTTACAATTTTTAAAAAATCTATAAATATTAACATTTTTATGTCTAATTAATCAATTTTCTCATTAACTTCATCATTTGAGGGTTATTCATAACATTTTTCTCCCAAATTTAAGCTGAGGGAAAATTCCAAGTTTTATTATTCTTATTCTAAATTTAATATTATTAAAATAACCATTTGTTAAGGACTCCCTCATAGAAAATTATTCAACATTAATTTTATACATTTTAATCCCAAATACAACATAGAAAAGTTATAGGAATAAGGTGAATCTTTTTTTCATTAATGTGAATAGAGAGGTTGAGATTTTTTTCATGAATATTTCTCTCCACTATTCATAATTTCAATTTTTTTACTGTTGTCTAATTTCATTTTATGGATCATCATATCCATCAAAATTTTAATTTCCTTATTTGATAAGGATATTCATTATTTCTCAATTATTTTATATACACCAAATTATCCATTCTTCATTCTATTAATGAATTATTATTTTTGTATAAAAGTTTGTTAAAAATATTACATAGTATGTTAATTATTATTTTACCTCCCAAAAAATGAAATCTCTGTAAAACACATTATAATTTTAATCATTTTAAGAAAACATTGAAGTTTATCTTCAACTACCATTTTTATTTAACCAAAAATATCATTATCGATGTTAACACCTGAAATAATTTCCTTGATATATTCTTCATCATTTTCAACACATGTAATCATATCATATGATCCATAAAACATAGTGTTATATCATCAAATTTCTATATTAAGTATTTATATTTGTTTTTTCCTACATTTTAAAAATGATATTTTCTCTAATAGGCCACGTTTTCTTCTAACTTGTATGGAGTAATTAGTCATTAATAAAAAATAGCGTTAGAATGAAAAAATTATTTGAAAAGGTTCATGTATATGTTATTTGGAAAACATGATGAAAAATTTCCCTCGATCCTCATTATTTTTTCATAAAATTTTAATTCAACCATTTTTATACATATTCATACTATTTTATTCTGTAATATTAATATTTAAAAAAATAAATAAATTCATATAATATATAATCTTGGAACACAAAGAAGGTTATTTATAATGATTTATTTATGATATATGAGGTCATTGTTATAAGATAATAAGAGTTGAATGATGTGAATTGATTGTTTTTTAATATATTTAATTAATTATAGATTGGACAGTGTTATATCTATAATTTTTCAAAGAATATAATTAAATATTCATTTATTTCCAAACATATAGGACAAGGGATGTTTCTATAAAATTGTTATGTGGGAGTAAAATATGTTGGATGTGTTGATGTTTATTTATTTATTCAATTGGTACATGGCAGGCCTAGTGGTATTTTAGTGTAAGGATTATTAGGTTCGAAAGTTGATCTTTTGTTAGCTAATGAAAACACTGATAAGAACCAATCACATTGTCTTGAGGACCCAACATTTAGTGAAACTACTGAATCTAATTCCAATGAACTAGATGGCTTGGTTTTCATTTCTCAATCTAATGGAATACCTGAAGAAAAATCTAATTGGGGTTTCATGAAAGCTTTAAATTTTATCAATTCAAAATGATGGGATGAATCATATGTGAAAATAATGAAAAATATTTAAATATATATAATCCATAATCAAATTTTTGGAACATTTTTAAGGAGTATTAAAATTTTAAAATTAAATTAGTAATATACAATTCAATTGATGTGACTTAAATATATATATATTGTACTTTTCACTGCCAATTTTCTAATTTTTAAACAAAATGATATTAAAAATAAATAAAATTTAACAAGAAGTTTTCATATTAAAACAAAATTTATAATCCAAAATTCTTCCTCATTGATATTGGATATGAATTTATAATAACACAAATATAACATTTATTATATAAAATGGATGATGAGAAAAATGGTGATTCTGAGACTGAATTTTAAACATGAAGTAGATCATAAGAAGGGTTATTGACACAAATAATTAATTGTGATGAGTTTCATTATGATAAATACAATGGTGATGAAAATGATGAAAAATATGAAATGATGAGTTCCCGTTAGGATATGTGGATGTTCATGAAAATGAAAATAATAAAACAAATTAAGGTAATTTTTTGTGTTAATGGAATCACAGTGGAATAAATATTTGATTTTTATCCATGATGGAATAAAGGATACCCAAAACATTGATTCTTTCCCCCTCACATACGTTTGATCTAATCCCTTTTCCACAAATAATCTAAAGATACGGAAAGAGTGGGAAAAAATGGGTGAATGACACATATCGGTGGAGAAATGTCACATATGACAAGTATCCACCAACTGAACTTTCACAATACTTATAGATTCTAAGGGAAACTATGTGATAAACACATAGCATGCGATGGTGGTGTCAAATCAAGTATTCATGAATGATGTGATACAACATTCATATCCTTTGGGAAAATTAAAGGCATCTAATAAACAACTAAGAATGATGAAAGTCTGAAAGATGGATAAGAACACAAATACCCTGAGATTTGAAAGTAAACAGTCTTTTGATGGTGAGTGAGGGAGAGAATGTGGTGACGAGGGAGAGTAGAGGAGAGAGAATGTGGTAGTGAGGATGTGTGGTAGAGATGGGATTCTGCGGAAGTGTGGGAATACGATTGTGGGGGCACACAATAACGAGGGAGAGTGGTGATGAGGATTCATTTCTATGATAGTTTGAATGGAATGAGAGAATATATTGGGTTAGGGATAAATTGATAAACCAACAATGGATTTTATGAGTGATTCAAAAAAAAGGTCTGATATAGAGGGGTTTTGTCAGAGCGAAAATAATAACAGCTCATAAAAAACCACTTTATCAATGCTAAAAAAGTGTTAATAAATATTGAATAATATAATTAATATAATTAAAAAATATTTTATCATATAATTATAAAAAATATATATAATTATAAATAATTATTTATTTAATTATAATATATTTATAGTATTATAAATATGTATTAATAAATATAATTATAAATGTATTAAATGATTTATAAATATATATTAATAAATTTAACTGGAGATATATATTTTAAATTAATGCTATAATTATTTATTTATAAATATTTGAATAAAATTATAAAAATATTTATATATTTATATTTATATTCATTTAATCATATATAATTATAAATAATTAAAAATGTTTGAAATATAATTAATAAATATATTAATTTTTTTTGAAAATATAAGAATCCATTTATAATTACGTAACTATTTTTAAAAAATATATATATATTTATCTATATTAATTATAATTCAGTAATTATATAAATTTAGAAAAATTACATTTACCAATATATAAATATAAATGTAAATATAAATATACAAATCTATAAATATTTATTTATAAATATATTTTTATAAATATATTTTTAAAATTATTAATGAATCAATAATAATTAATAAAATAATGTTAAATATCAATATAAAATAAAATTAATTACAAAAAAATTGTAAAAAATTATTCTATAACATTTACAAGCATTACAGGAACATAAAAAAGGATGAAAAGTGAATAAATAGAAGATAATAATCATATGAATAACAAAATTAATAAAAATGATTTGTATTGATGATAAAAAATTATTAATAATTAAATTAAATATAAAAAATACATCAAATTATATAAAAACACATATATATTCATGATGAGTCGATTAAAATAAATATATATTAAAAATGAATAAATATTTAAAATGAATAAGTACAAAAAGTTCTAAATATATGAAGATATTAAAACAAAATGGGTAATAATAAATACATAAATAGACCTGCACACACATATACATATACACATGGCAGACATACATATGCACATATACACATCTACACACGCATATATACATACACACATAAAATTACATATATATAGTTAAACATGTTCATATATTTTAAATTATTTAATATATATATATATATATATATTATTTCATACATTATATAAATGTTCAAATAAAATATTATTATATTATATTTTTTTAAATTATATACAATTTTCAAATTAATGTATATAAATATAGTATTAATTTTTCTTTAAAAAATATGATTTATAATTTTTTATGTTACAAAATTTAAAAATAAAATTCTTTTTTTATTAAAAGACATATAAATAAAATTTATATATTCTATCTACATATAGATACTTATTGTAATATAAATATTATTTAAATATATATATATATATATATATTACACACTATGATAATTTTAGCACAAAACAAAAAATCAGTCATAAAGGTGTCACGTTTATCAGTGCTAAAAATGAATTGATAAAGAGGGGAATTTTATCAATGCTAGTAAAAAATTACAAAGGGTGCCAAATTATGAGTTCTTTTTAGTGCTAATAAATGTTAACTTCATCAGATTAATTTTATAGAACTCATAAAAGTCTCCCTTTTATCAGTTCCCTTGGTCAATCAATAATAATGGTCGGCACTGAATATCTTGTTATATGTTGTAGTGATAGAGGGGAAGCCACCACTAAGCTGCACCCTGAGGAAAATATAGGAGAAAAAACATAGTTGATTCCAGCATAACATAAACAATAAACATATAATATATCCTGAGTAAAAAAATAAAAGAATGCATTATAGCTATTAACATAATAATAATATTTCTAGGGATGGAAAAATAATTAAAATGAATAATTAGATTGATAATAATAAATTATATGATAATTATGAAATGAATAACATCATTCATCCTAACCATACTCTAGAGGATTTTTCGAATACATCATAAATAAATTGTAAGGAATCTCTATTTACCCTATTTTAGTTTAACTCATGTGACCTACTAATACATCAAGGGGTTATATAGTTTTGGGTATCACCCATCATATCATATTTTCATTTCATCCATCATTAGAAAATAAATGATAAAATTACATATCATAATATTATATAAAAAACCTTATACATAAATATGTATAATTAATTTATAAATATCTAGATAAAAAAATTTTGATATTTACACAGTCAATACTTGACATGTGAATTGAAGAATATGACTATCGAGGTGAATTTTCATTTATCACATTTAAAAAACAATACTATATTTATAGGTAAAATTAATGTATAATTATCAAGATAATGATGAAAGAGTAACATGATCATGATAATTCATTTTTTTGATATATTAGTAATAATTTTTCATTTAATAAAACAATTTTAAATATTTTTATAATAATGAAATGAAAAAAAATCCCTTCTAAAAATAGGATTATGTAGTCTTATATGTCTAAAACACATTGAGGATATATATCTTCTTTGAAACAATAACTCCCAATATACAAAAAATCAATTTCAAATGTCTACTTACAATAAAATTGAGTTTATTTCTCCATAGATTCGATAAAATCTATATTAGATTCATTTTAACCATAAATAAATAAAATCACAACCATACAATCATTACATAAAAAATAAAAATAGAAAATTACATAATTGGGGATTTTTTATAACGGATTCAATGGATATTTAAGTATTCGGAATTATAAGAGTATATGATAGTGGCATAATGAGTGTGAATGGTGATATCTCTTATTAATTACAATAATAGATTTATAAAAATGAATTGTAAAAATAATTGATGTGTAAATACAAAGGAATTGAAATAGATTACAAAATCTAAATGAATATAAAAGTAAAAGAACCCATGCCCTGATATATAACTTTCAATTGGTTTAGAAAGAAATATTTATTACATTTAAGATATTCTTGAGGGAAATATAGAAAGGGGAATAGATAGGATAACCATATACAAAATTTTTTGTAGTGAAAAGGAATGAGTGCATGATTGGATATTTGTATTAAATAGTGGAAAACTATTTAATAATTTTTAGAAATTGGATTTAGTAAAATAGGTTGTGTAAAATAGAATAATATTGGATTACCCAATTTTTAAGATCATGGTATTTAAAAGTTAAACTAATTTTTAAAAATTTTCAAATAGTCAATTTTAAATCAACTTTTTACATTATTTTTTCCATAAAAATTAATTATATTTACAAATAATTATTTTATAAACATTAAAATAAATTTTAGAAATTGAAAACATATTTATAGATTTTTAAATTTTTATTTTAATATTTTTTTAAAAAAAATTAATGGATAACATATATTTGGTCATAGAATCATTTATATTATTCATAACATCAATTTTCATCAAAATGTTGTCAAAAATTTTACTTTATATGCATATAGTTTTTTAAAATTCACACAAAAATCATCCACCTTGGTAAATTTTATAAAATTTATTATTTTCAAAATTTAAAAGAATAAAAAATAATTTAGTGTACATTTTATAAAATTAATTTTTTATACACTAGAAACCTAATTACTAAATAAAAACTATTTTAATACTTTATAATAATTTATTTAATTAAATAATCTAAAAAATTCATTTTAACAAATATTTATTATTCTAAGTCATATACTTATACACTTAATTTCATTCTCATTTATCGATTTATAAAAATTACTTATCATTCTTAATTTTTCTACCACTGTGTGATATTGTTTATTTTTCTGGTAACTTCTATGTTACAAATAATGATGACATTATTATTGAAATTTATTTGTGACTACTAAAATAATCCCTTTACTTTTTCAAAGGTTATATTTCCCACTATATATACCCTTTATTATAACTCACAAAGTCATTTATATCATTTTTCCAGTTTCCTTAAAATATCATTTCCTTTTTTAATTGTTTGATATATAATAATCTCATATCTCTTGTTCTAGTTATTATTTACATAATATGATCCTCAAAAAATTAGGATTATATTTTTTTGATATTTTTTTATATATTATAAAGAACCATTTGTCATAGTTTAATAAAATATAACGTCATAAATTTTGTTGTTACATAATGATGAAAAAAATAACTTATCCAATGTTATTTATATTATCATGGAATATTTATATAATTCTTTTATAATATTCAAACTTACTTTCTCCACTAATTAATATCTTTATCATTGAATTTTGCATCACATGCCAATTCTTAGTCAAATATGTGTAATTATTCATCAATTTTTCCTTAGCCTCCCACGACACCTCATTAAACTATTAATTCCTCCAAAGTACCATTATTAAATGATTCATCTAATTCTATAAAATATTCAATAATTAATCATGAATCTATATATGATCTTAATTATAATTTAACTTATGTTATACCTCTATTTCCTTAGTGGTGAGTACACACTTTGGTTTTTGTAATGTAATTCATTAATAATAATCCATGTAAAACGTCATATACATTAGATATCATAGTCCCAATAGACAAATGATATGAAAAAACTAATATTATCCCTAAAATATAAAAATATTATTTATATTTTTCACTAGTATTACCCGTCATGTTTAACCATATATACCTCCTCTTTGGTGATACCATCAAGAAGATGTGACAACCTACCTAAAACTTCATGTCCTTCATTTGATTATCACCATAATGTTTTTATTGATTTAGGGTTATTATAATATTGTTCTACATGGATCATACTTTTTCTATTGTCTCCTCATATAATTCTCAACCAACTAGCCTCCCTTCCCAAAATTCATCCCAGTAGTTTTGAGTATATTTTTTTACCAGATAAGGATTCATATAGATCCATTTATGTGGTTGAATAAAATCTATCATCGAATAAAAATATAACCATAGTAAGATACTAGTCCAAAGTACCCTATAAGTCACAGTGGTATGACCTAAAAAATTGAATCAATTATATGATTTCTTAAGAAATATAAAAATAATTGGAAAATTAAAATTAGTTTATAATTTTAAAACATGACCTAATCATTCAAAAAAACTACATGGAAAACATTTTTCACTAATACTTAAGAATATGATCCTACTGTATTTTATGGAATTTAAAACTAGTTGATCATAAATCTGATATCTATGATTTTAATAGTGATTTCAAGTATCATTTATTTATTTAAATTCATTATTAATTATAAAATGTGTTTGAAACAATAAAAAAAGAATAATGGTGGTTTATTATTCATGAAAATTTAAGAAAATATTTATTTTGTAATTTTTATCTTGTAAGAACAAATAACACATATATGTAAAGTGAGATGATCCCAAAATGATTGAAATTTATATTTTTGAAGAAAAATTTATTCCAATGTTTCATTGAGTAAAAAATGATAAAAACATAAAATGAATTCAATCTATCATGATCATTTATGAAAATGATCATTGATTCAGTTATGACTAACTTTAATTAAATTTGAATAAATTAGATTGTTAGGATTATAAAAATGATTGAATTTTTTTTTAATAATTATAATTCTTTTTTAACAATAATTTTTTTTGAAAGATCTACAAATTTGTAGACAATAAATTTAATTATTTTAAAAATTTAGGGATACATCTTCATTGTTCAAATAGTGTTTAGGAACGGGAATGGAAATGAATAATATCCAAAAATGTTTTTGGTATGATCGAAAAAATATGCCATTAAATTATATAAGTAAATATGGGTTCCAAAAAAACCAATGAAAGGGGATCTATGGGAAGTGGAATATAATTTTTGGTTAAATTAAACACTAAAACCAAGAAAAATTATAAATGAAAACGATTGTAAAATTTGGAATGAGTCTATATAGATGGAATCATCATCATATCCCACTGAGGGAAATGATAGAGGCATCCATTGTCAGAATGGTATTTTTGTTGAATAGATGTGGGGAAATGATTATACTATAGAGATTTTAAAGTAAAAACATTTTTTTCCTCTTAGGTTAGTAATAGAGATAAAACATTACAATTATGGGAACAAAATAAATGTGGAAATGGTTATATGTGGATTTATATGTAGATATGATATTTGGATGTTTTAGTATATAGACATTTTTCTTAAGGGTAATTTGATGACTTTTTTTGACGTATCAATGGAAATAGTGGTTATAATTTATAGATTTATGATCAATATGATTTTATTATGGGTTTGGGGGAATTTTGTTTAGTAAATAAATGGATTGTGGTGAAAATTAAATATGAAGTGGTCTATCCACATGTAAAATGACACTTGAGTGTACATTGTATTGGTTCTATAATTTCAATAATGATGTACTATGATATAGACTATGAGTAAGGATTAAATTTTTGATCTTTAAATATTCTCAAGTATATTCTATCTAATTTTACATCTATACCAAATATAAATGTTTAACCTATTTTCCTTTTTCTTTTCTCTTCATTTATTATAAAACATTGATCGTACCAATCTAATACATAGAAACATGATTATTTTTTTATTTGTGACCAATATTAATTAAATAACACATGAATCTAATTTATGCCATTCGTCAAATTATTAATAGAACCACGGATGAATAAAAAAATCATTTTAAATTTCAAATGTACATTAAACTATAAAAGATAAAAATATGACCCTTTTTAATTCAAATTTAGGACAATTTCACCAATATTATTTTCATTTTGTGTGAATTAATTATAATAAATTAGAAATTTTGGGTTATTTATGAAATTGAAAATTGTAATATATGAATTAAAAGTAACTTTTTTTCATGAAATGAGTATAAAACAATCAAAAATAATAAATTAATCATTCGGTTATTTTTTTTGTAAGGACTAACCATGTGTCAATCTAAAGTCTCACATGATAAAATTTATATAAATAATAACTAGTAAGTACAATGGAAAGCATATATCCAATAATGAAAAATGAGGAAAGGATTTCATTTAATCAAAAATAATAATAAGTTAATCCTAGATCCATTTTTAATATATAAGAACCCAGTATGAAATAATATAATTTTCAGTATATTTTAATTGATTAAAAGAACTAATTAGTTATTAAAAGTTATTTTTATGTGAAAAAAATAAAGATGGAGAGAAAAATATTTTTTAATCATGAAAAAATAATAATAGTGATTCTCATGTAATGTATTCCCTATAGAATCAAAACCCACATTAATTAAATGTTTGAGATACATAGAATAATAAAAACCATCTTTTATGGGATAATATTTATTTTTTATTATGAAATGGGTAAAAACGTTCAAAAAATACATTAATAATCATATATTATGGTGAAACTTTTAATAATAATTCTTGTTTAATTTGAGGTCTGTTTGAATAATTTACATGTGAATATGACATTTTATGTTCTCTAAATTACTTAAAACAATTTTTAGAAATTTAATTTAATTTTGTAACTCTAGAAAGGGCATAAACGATTCAAAATTTATAAAATATTATTGGTTATTATACCCATTTTGAGACATATATACCTACGTAATTTTTATATAGTAAGAAAAAACCAATAATCAACCTAATATGTGATATTCTTAGGATTCCCAAATATTAACATTTTTATGATAATTTCATAATTTTTTATTTATTTCTACTTATAAATCATTTAAAAACTAATCGGTCATCAATTAAATTTTTTAATAATATGATATTTCATTTTTTTTATAGTATATTACCCATGGATTTCATATATTATTATATTTTATAATATTTAATGGGAGAGGTATATGTATTCACTCCTTCTTTAGATTAGATATTTTTATTTTTATATATTTATTATATAATATTTTAAAAATTGATATTTTTTAATACTATCTATAGATGTGTGGAAGTGATATTGTGTAAATTTTTTAAAAATTACAACACTTTGGGCAACCAATAGGTGTAAATTGGGATATAAAAATTTCTAATTGTATTTTTATGGGATTTTAAATTTTCTAAAAATAATAACAATCATCCACAATTATAAAAAAATTGTATACTTAGTGAATTGAAAAAAATAACTTTTTCTGATTTGATGACACTAAAAAATGTATCTAAAAGTATGAATTATATACAAATTCCACTTCCACCCCTTTTGATCATGCTATAGTCCCCCTACCCTAATGTACTCATTTTACCCACCACCAATGTTACATCTAACATCATTTGAATCATCTTACCTTTATTCCCACTCAATCCAATATATATTACACTCGGTCTCACAACCCCCCATGCCCATAATCCAACCAATACATTCACCATTATACTTTCCCCAACCTGAATTTTACAAATTTCAGGACAATTACCATGATATTTTAGCTAAACTAATTTATAATTATAATCCTATAATATTTTACTTCATTTTTTTATATAATTTCATTGTATTGTAAAAAAATTTGTATTAAAATTTATCCATATTTTTTAAATATTTATATAATTTAATGATTTTTTTTCATAAAAATTAGTTTAAATTTTCATTATTTTTTGTATTTTTTTATTTTAATTAAAGACGTGATTCATATAAACAATATTTCTTTATCTTTTTCATTATAAGAAAAACTATGATATTTTTTGAATATTGTAATCTTTTCATAATGATTTTATAATTACATATGTTGAATAAATTTTGAAACAAATTTTCTTTTTTATGATGTTTATATTCTATGTTATTAAAGAGATTTATTTTCCGAAAATATATCTAATTTTAATGTTTTTTAATTTTTATTTTTACCATTAAAGTTGAAGATGTTAGATTTCATGTACCCTTAAAAATGATTATAATTTCGGCTTTTGATTAATATTAACCTTTTTTTAAAATATAACACTGATATTTAAAAAAAATAATCAAAAGTATATTGTTTATGGGTTATGATTTCTTAAAAAGAAAAATTTTATGTTCTAATTTCCATGTTCAATGACAATATTATATGATCAATAACCCTTATCATGTGATGGATCTGGTAGATATAATAATTTCATAATCTATAAAATATAATAAATATTCAAATCATTTAGAAAACTATTATAAGATGTAACAAATAAATTTATTTAATTCAATTTCATTAGGAATGGTGATTGTAAATAGATTTCATTTAAAATTCAACATGGAGAGTTACAAGTTAGGTAAAAAAATAATCTTTCAATAAATTAGAGTCCATTAGTTTATGAAATTTTATCTTTCAAATATTTATCATTAAAATAAATTATATTATATTGGAAACATTTATTTTATTTTATTATACCATTATTTATTTTAATATTAACTAATAAATGTAAATTATTGTTTTTTATAAATATAGATAGGTATAAATATTGGGTTATTTTACCAACTAAAATGACCATCAAATATTTTTTAAACATTATGTCACATAACACTTCTACTAAATGATTTAAGGTATTAATACCGATCTTCAATGTTGAAAATGTGAAATCATATATTATTTAACAGATGATTCTATAAGAGAATACTTTTTAAAATTTATTATTTAAAAAATTATGAGATTTTAATTCATCACATTAAAATGTATTTTTCCCATTATTAAATATAAAATATTTATATGGTTAATGATTTGATAATAATTTAATTGCGGATTGGAATTATTAGTTAACTTTTTTATGGGTTTACACATGGTTATATTAACATTATGGCCAATGAGGTTTGTGAGAGTAATTCCTAATCAGGTGTAGATTAAGAAGTGATAACTTTTTTTTAAATCAATGATGTTGTTAGATGGTGGTTATATCAATGATGTATAACATTTAAAAAACTATCATTTATTACCATTTGATAAATTTTTAAAACATTCAATAAATATATATTAATTTCATTCAATTTTTTCTGTATGTTATGGTGAATATTACTAAACCTTACCTCATAAATTGTTGAGCCATACTATAATGAGAACAGCTTGACCAATATATTAGGTATCACAAAAAAGACAATGAATTCAAGTCTTAATAAATTTATTTATCTTAGAAAAAATACTATCTATATTGATTCATGTATTCTCTCATAATCATTAAGGTTGAAGGGAAACTTTGTATGTTAACATCAAAAAAGTCATTTTGGTAGGGTTATGTATCATGCGATATATATTTTTACGGTGTAATTTAATTATTTTACATTAAATAAAATGATAAAATTATAATTTTAATAATAAAAAATCTATAAATTGATGCGATGGATTGTAAATAATCATAATGAAATGATAATATAATGTACTCTATAGTCTCTATAACATGGATTAATTTTCATCATTGTGGCTTGAAATATTTGTTGGAGGGTCATGATGACTATATGGGGTTAGTGGGTGAGGTTTTCGACACTTTTAAATGAATGTTTAGTGTAAATAATCGTAGTTTTTCCATTACAATTTTTTCATAAGATATTCCACTATTGCGATATATAAAACCACCATTTATTGTACTTTTCTATTTTTTTAATGAAAAAAAATTCATGGGGATAATATTGATAAATATTTTTTGGTCATCATATAATCATTTGTAGTAGAATAAAACTTTAACACATGAAAAATATATCTACAACTATCAAACACAAAAAAAATTCAAAAAATATATCATATAAAACAACATATTTGTAACTAAAAGTACAATGTGTTATCCGCCATATTATTATTGGATGGATCATGTATGATGATGTTCATAAAGATCAGAAAATAAAATATACCAACAATTGAGGTTGGATCATCATCCAATAGATCATGGTTCCTAGTTGGGGGACACATGTATTCTCGATGCAGTGTTAACACCACTAATAAGGGTAACAAATAATCATTGGTAAAAAATAATTTATTGGATATAGTTAATGATATATCATATTTTTAGATAGAAAATGATAACATCCACATATACAACCAAACATAATTCTCTTTATCGAATAAAGAGAGTTGAGCATAATGTAATGTATCAGGTTCGATTCCATGGAACCTTTATGTTATAGTTTTTTGGTTTTATTAATTGAATAAATCAATAAATGAGATGGTTCAATAATAAATGATCCATCTCAATGATAATTTCTAATGAAAAAACATATGGGATGGAATGTGGAAACCACATTCATTATACGCCTATAAGAAATGAATTAAAAAATGGACCAGAACATCACATACACCACAATAGTTGCGTGGTATTTTTTTACTTCACATCAAGAATTATCATAATTGCAAAAATAATTCAAAATAGAACATGACATATAAATTTAATACTCTTTTAATCCATCCAAAAATAGTTTTGGATATAGTTTCTTCAAAATATATTAATTTTTTAAATAAAAAACATTGTCTCAAACAAAATCCTTATTCAAGGGTCAAATATAATGACCCAGCTATAATACCTCATGTCTGGATGGGTAATAAAATTCCAGTGTGTTTGATATTTTATTTTGGTGATGGGTTTGTTTACGGAATAGAGGGTTGGATTGAAATTTATCTAAATGGATTTTTAGACATTTTTATTTCCAAATGGAAGTCCATATGTATTCTAAGGAACATTTGTATGACTTCAATGTGGTTGATAATATAAGTCAAAAAAACACTAGGACATTCCTAGCATAAATTAAATTCATGGGGTTTCTCTGGACAAGAATGTAAAAAACATGTGAATTGAAATATTTCCCTAAAAAATAACAATTTAACCATATGGTTCACACAATGAAACAAGTTGGAAATGTTTTCCTAAAAAATTTAATAGTTTACCCCCTTTCCTTAGTGGAGCACCTCACGCATGGGAGACCGATGACTGTACCTCCCCCTCTCTTATATCCCCTCAGTTTGAGGTGATTCTAGGTGAGATAAGTTACTATTTATATATATAATCTTCCATGTGATTATATTATTCTACCTTTTCTCTTCCTATATCATATTTTTAATTATTTTGGGTTCAGGATTTCATTGTGTTTACAATAGATAATAGAGAACTTTCCCACTTTTGAAGGGGATTCCATGAATCCTAGCAATAAGGCGCCCAGTGATTCCATGTTCATGTCTTCACCTTCCAATTTTATGACTTGTATCACTGCTGTGGATTTTTATACGATTTATGGTTTAAAATATTTTAAATTTTTAAATAACCTGGTGTCATGTGATTGTGTTTTTTCATATGATGGTATTAGGGGTGTCTTGTAGACCCTCCAGGTGTTGTTGGATGAGGTTTACATGATGTGATGGTGCACAATGAGTTATTTTTTGATTATAAAATTTTGATTTACATTATATAATTATTTATAATTTTATATAAATTATTTTTTATGGTGTATTAATTGAGTTATGATATTAGGTGGACCTTCACATGCTTGAAAAATCCACCTTTGTTATGTCTTGGAACCAAGGACTACAAGTAGAGTGCCTCTGCTTATATGTTGACATAAGGGACTTAGGTAGGTTAATACAATCTTATTTGACCCTACTTGGGTGCTTGATCATAGGTAAATGTTTCTTGATGTCACCTTAGAAATCAGTTTTGTGTTGTGTGTCTTCTTTAGTGGTGAGGTTTAGGGGTTTGATTAACAGGTTTGTACCCATTTATATATGTTAGGTTTTAGTGGTAATCCCAAGCTTATTTCTTTTTGATTTTATTTTTTATAATATATATTCCCTTAGTGTGGTTTTTTTATTAAATGAAATGGAAAACAACCTTATAGGATCTTATGATAAATTATAGGGTCACGAAACATGGTGTTTTTTATCTCAAGGTAATGACAGCCCAAAACCAACATACACCCTTGTAGGAATTCTTGATGAATTGGGATTCCTTAGAAATTATACAATTGTTTATTTTATTCTATTGGTGCATCTTTCATGTATATGGTGAAAACTCATTAAAGTGATCCTAGGTGGGGGATTGTGATGCCTATCATCATAGTGCAGGTCATGTAATAGGGGATGGTATCATTCTATTTTATAAGGGATCTCTATCTAATAATACATTAAAATATTGATATCTATTAGGAAAAGAATAATACAAATGTATTTCTATCCCAGTGGAGTTTCTAAAGTGGGGGCGCATGGATTGCTATCTGTCGAGTCATGGGTGGTCATTTATATCAAGGTGAGTTTAGCCTATATCAATTATCACTATATACCTAGGTATATCATACCCTAAGTTTTTATATTGGTTGGAATAGACACTGAGATGTACTCACATACATTTGAAACAATCCTGTGTAGTTATGGGTGATCTTGGATATGTTCCAAGGGATCTATTGTGGTTATTGTTCATGGTGTAGTTGGGTATCCATGGTTAAAATGAATATGCAACATTCTCAGAGACATCTAGCACTACTGAAGTAGGTATAACCATCTTTTTCTCTCTCTATAGAACCCATGGGACTACAATTATTATATATTTATTTCTAGTAGTTTATCTATTTCTAATAGCATGTCACAATCACATATCATTGAATGTAGTGGCCATGTATGAGGCCACGTTAGTGGCTCCCAACTAATTTATATACTCACAACATGTATCTGTGGATATTATACTTGGTTTCCTAAGCATCCTTAACTTTTTCCAATATATGTTTCTGTAGAGGCTATATGAAATTTATTATAGAGTGGATCAATTATTCTTCGATGATGATCAGGATGATGTATGAAATGGAATTTATATTGAACTCCACATTTTATTTCATTCATTTTTTATCTTTATATGTCATCAACCAAGTGGTCTATCATAAGTGTACACCTGTATGTCCACTTTCCATTTATTTATTTGAAATTACCCCTTATTTTTATATACATAATGGTTTATATTTTTTAAATATTTATTATAGTTGATAATTTTTATACTCTTATAAATTGGTTATTGTTTCCCCATAGTATAATAATAGACCCTCGCTGCTAGTCGAATGGCTCAAGACTATGGGGATGTGTTCCAAAATTCAAATGACCCCACTGATCATGTTATTGTTTATATTAAGTTGGGATGGAAAATTACAATGTGGTATATGAGTGTCTTTAATTGTCTTACTATTATAGATATAATTTATAGTTGATATAGGAATTCTTCAGGTCTTTTTAAGTACCTTTTGTTTGTTTATTATGACCACCATTTCTGATTGAAAATATTGGTTACCAGGGATGAAATTTAATTTCATGGACAGTTATATCATGGTTATATGATTTCACCATGTTTGACTCTCATAATGTTAAAATTTATAATTTATTATAGATTTGACACTTTGATGAAAAGGAATGAGGATCCTCATGCATCATTCTCAGAAAAAAGGATTTACATGATATGTAGGCTTTCTATTGTGGGTTTTTTAACTAGGTATGATTCTTTACTTGATTAAATTAAAAATATCAAAATATATTGTGTTTTTTCATATAATTTAATGGTTTTATTCGTCTAAGGTAGGTAGATATATATATATATATATATATCTTATTGATGTTCATGTGGATATATAGATAGATTCATTTTGATGAGGATGAAGATATAGTTCTTTGTACATGGGAGGTCTCGTGAATCAATTATGTTCATTTGGGAATTGGATTACCTTATAATAATCATAATATGGGTTGTTTTTATTTAGGATTATTTACATAAAATTTCATTAACAACCTATATGTAACTTTCTCATATAGAATGGAACAAAACACAACCTAACTGAATCATTTGACGGTGGTTCGTTGGAAATACATCACTATAAAATGATGCTAATTACATATGTATGCTTCTACAATGTGACTAGATCCACCATGGAGTAATCTAATGTGTATATTCTTAGAGAGGGTGGGTTCCTTGGGATTGTTTCGATACAAGAATATAATTCCATATCATTAGGCTTCATTTTTATTACTATCATATATGTTCTTGAACTTAATGTTTCAACGAAAACCTCTATGGTGATTCCCTTTATCACTTGTAATGTAATTATATCTAACCAAAAATTATGTTTATGATTACTTAAAATGGATAATTTATTGTGATTCTTTTCTTCTCTAAAAATAATAAAAAATGAGTTTATGATTTTCAACAGAGAAGTCCCATAGGTGGTGTATTATTTTTGAGAATCATTTCCCTACTAGGTATATTATAATGAACCTACCTTAAACATTAATTAATCTTGAATTAAATAAATAATTAACATTGAGGATATTTTAAGTTTTATAGTTTTAGAGAATTAGGCCATATCTATTACATTAAATTACAAAAAAAACAAAGTAGACACTTCTACACTGTATCCAATTTTTACATAAAATAAATACTCTCAAAAACATTTCTAGTTCTATGTTTTAGACAACATGACTTTTCCTTGATAACATCCTTGACCCTATTAATCTCTATGTCATGTGTCAAACATTTTAAAAACATGGGATGAGCCTAAAAAGCACAGTAAGTGTTATAAAATAAGGAATGAAAACATTATTCCTTCAATAAACAAAGAATAATGAACCCATACTTTTCAAACATAACATACCTTATGAAATTATAGGATTTTTGAATAACACACAAAAATCATTAATCATAAAGGTTACTTATGGAATAGATAACATACTTACATTGTAGCTTTCACAGCTACAAAGGGAGTTACATTTGGAATAACCATCATAGAATATTCCCTGAATCTCTTAGGAGAAACATTAATATTTACTTCTGTTATGTTACCCAATGCATTAGAGAGCTATCTAGGTCTCACCCACCCTAGGTTTGTCACGGAACCACTTATATATAAACAATTCACAATAACCATTATACAATCCTAACACATAACACAATAATAAATGAAATATAACATTTCCAAATTAAAATCACAATATATCATATCAATATATTGAAATAATCCATGCTTTATCAAACCATTTTCAAAACCATTAATAAAATTTAATAAATAAATTTTTGAATCAAGGTGTCCTGTAACACTTTAAATATTTTAATGGAATTAACATTTTAAAACATTAATGTCCATAAAAATAAATACTTAAACCCATTTTAAAAACATGGGAATTAATGAGAAATATTTAAAATATTAAACCATTAAAACATTAAAAATGATATTTTAATAAAAGAGATCATAACCAAATGAGAGATAGTTGAATAAAACTAATTGAGGAATAACATTAATCAAAGATTAAAATATCATGAGAATAAGTATATTTATGATATAATATGTCAAAGGGAAGAATATACACCATATAAATGTTAATTGGTGTATAACAACAAATATGTCTGAATGGGATGAAAATTGAGACAAAGTCCCTTGCAAAGATCACATCCTTAGATTAAGGATAAATCGACGACATAATTATGTGTGACAAATAAGAATACACCAAATATAATTATATATTAATTGTTATAAAATCAGAGGTCATTCATGGATATTCACAGAATGACATAATAAAGAAGTATAAGATTAACCCAAATAATTAAAATTTGGTTAAGAAGTTCCCATAGAGAAATTCCACATCCGAACAATGTCACTTTAAAATTCAGAAAATGAGTTGATGTGAGAGAAAAGGGTATCTCATCACTTGTACATAAATGTTATAGTAATAAGGATATATAAGAACATATCCAAACATAATAAGATGTAAACTAAAAGAAATAACTGAAAGAAGTCTTTTAAAAAGAGGTGGGTGAAAGGTTCCCTTACTAATTCAGTAACTTACGAAACATACAACCCATGAAAGAAGGATAATACAATGAATATTAAAATATACATAAATTAAAGTTTATTACATAAAGAATAATATCAATTCCCATACATACACCACACAAAAGGAAATAGTGTCAAATATAGAATGAATCTCACCGGAATAAAAGGTTAGATGAAAAACCCTTACCATGTTGTAATCAATCGAGCCGTATGAAAAAAAGATAATAAAAACCAAATGAATCATACAATTCCATGAATATGTAGATAATAGTGATATTATATACCAAATGGAAGTACACAATACACCACATGCAATAAATTAGAGGCGAATAATGGAAATCTCACATAACTAAAAGTGAGATAATAAACCCCATACATCATGTCCGACTTGACCCATTCATTATTTAATCTCATGAATAAAATTATAAAGTTAATTTAAACTTTTATAAGAACATTTTTCAAGTTTATTATTCCTTTTATATCAATTATATCCTTGCTATAACGATTAGTTATCTATTTGAGTTCAGATCAGACATTTTGTCGAAGTTCGGAACTAGAGTAAAAAATAAACTTCTTATAATAACAAGTTGTTCATGTGGTCAAATGTCCATTTTATTGATAATGATATTTATTATTTATATGTCATATATATCATATATATCTAGTATATATATATATATGTATTTAAAATAGTATATAACATTTGTAGATAAGAGATGAAATGCACCGTTCATAGAGACGGTAAGTCGTAAGTATGCATGAACTCTACTTTCATTTATATTTCATATTTTAATGGAGTTAAAAAATAAATATACATAGGTATATTATAATTAAAATATAATATAATATATAATTTCAGTAACTCCATCCTTTATACATTCCACATATGGCATAAACGAGTCATATCACATTGATGGGGTGGTAGTCCGCACTTCCTCAAATGAAATTGTCACCCTTACCCATAATGGAAACAATAAATTTTTTCTATAAATGAAAAATAAATAAGTAAAGAGAAAAAATAAATATAATATATATCACATATAAATATAGTTCCATAATTATGGACACCATATGGGGTGGTATGAGAAGATTGAACAATCATCGTTTTTTGTGGTAGTAGTTCGTCGTCCAGAGAAACAGTATATACCCATTAGATGGAGGTGTGTGTAAAGACCTGTAAAATTCAAGAAAACGTTTTTCTTAATTTTCTTGGGAATTTTAAAAGAACACAGTTTCTAACGGCACCTGATTCCGAGGCCTGGTGTGCCCGGAATCATTTTCCGAAGTTTGGCTCGGGTACTTTCAGTGAATGACCGAGCGGATTTTTCTAACTTTTGAACTGTTGCTCGGAATCGAATTCCGAGGGCACCGATTGAATCGCAGCACCGGTAATTTCTTATAAACACCTTTTCTGGAGTTGCGTTTTCTGGGGTTTGGTTTTTAATTTTTGGGGTTAAGTTAAGGAATAAAAATAAAAGTGGTGCGACTTTTTAATTTTACTTTACTTAAGTGGCTTAAGCTAAGTTAAGTGGATAAGGTGGGACCCACGATATCCTACCCACTTAGTAGGATATTTGTGAGGTGGGGCCCACACGAGCCCCACCGTTCCTTCCCTCTTAAGTAAAGCACCCGCGAAAACCTCTTTTTATATAAAGTCAACTCGTGCGTTTAATTAAATATTAAACGCCCTTATTAATTGAACGGTTTAAGCGTTTCAATTATTTCAATTAATTGTTGGATTATTTTTATGAATTCAAAAATGTTGGCATGGGAAATAAAATAAGACCAACACTTATTTTATTAAAGGGTTGCTTGTAGAGAGGATTGGAAGAAAGCTCTAAGGCTTGAAGATCTTCATCCTCCTTCGTTGAAGATCGCAAAGAACGCATCGTCGCTGACGAAGAACGTTGGCCTCCGACGAAGGGCGACGAAGAACGCCGAACCCTCGAAGATCGACGACGTGATTCCATGTACTGCGATGCAGACAATTCTCCTTCCGCGACGCTTCTTCCGCGACATTCCTTCCCTGCGACAATCTTCGATCAACAACCGATTGAGGTAGGGGATTGCAGTTCTTTTAATTCTTTGTGAATTATATCCTCGGCATGAATTCAAATGGTGCATTTAAATCATTGTGATTTTATACCCACGGCTTATGTCTAAAATTTTTTTGTCAGAAGACTTTTTAAAACCGCTAACATGGTGGGTGCGGACCAACGAACAAGTCCGAACCCACAGCCTCTTCGTTCTTGGTGAGCGGATTGGCGGGCGATGACAAAGCAGGCCGCACAGGCGATGTGAGGTCCTCTCAGTAAAGGACGGGCCCTGGGATGGCCTTTGGCGAAGACAACATGCATTTCCGACCACCGGAACTCGTCCGGGGGTCTGCGGAGCGGCCCGCTGGCGCGCTTCGCCGGCACGGCGGCACAGGCGACAGGTGGCGGCGGCACCCAGTGCGCCGCCGGGAGGAGCCACTGCGGCTGAAGCTGTGGCGGCAGGCCACGGTCCCGCAACCGCGCGGGACTAGAGGGAGCGGGACGTGGCAACCGGCTGCGTCCGCCGGCATGGGCGGCCCCACGCGGGGCCGCAAACTCTCCATGCGGGGGCAGCGCGCCCCACGCTTCGCTTGGCTGTAACGGCCGAGCCAACCCAAAGGCCAGCCGGCCAGCGCCAGCCGGGTCGCGCCCAGGCCGGGTCGGGTCGCGCCGGCCAGGCCGGGTTGCGCCATCCGGGTCGGTCTGGGCCTAGACCCCCCGTTTTCGGATTTCGTTCTATCTTTTGCTCATATCATGGGATACAGACCTCCGATCGACGCACCGTCAGCGGTGATGTGATCCTTGGATCAAGATGGTCATTTCGAAATATTACATTCACGGTTTTGGAGAACTTTTGGTTTGGCCGGGTTGGTTCGTACACGAAACCAACCGGGCCCTCGGAGCGGAAACGCTTATAACTTGAGCTCTGGACGTCCGATTGACGTACCATCGATTTTTTTGGATTCCTCTAAGTGATACAGATCTTTTGGATAACTCCGCTTGAGGTTTGGACGCAGGTGGAGTACAGTCAGGTTGGTTTTGACTTAAAAACCAACCGGGCCCCTGGGACGAAAAAGCCAATAACTCTCAGACCGGGCGTCTGATTGACGCGTCGTCTGTGGCGTTGAGTTCCTGTTGACGATACCGAACTTTTGGATACATCAAATCTGGTCTATGTGTCAGTTGATGTATCAGCCTCTCGGCTCATGGAGAGGACCCTCCCGAATGAGTATGCTGTGTGCGGGAAACCTAGAGTTGGTTGCGACTGCGACGACGGCGACGACTCTACAGAGATCCTCAGTGGATTCGACGGCAAAGACTACAGCGCTCTGTGATACTATGTGCATCAGTGCTACCGATCATGTGTGGGTCTGATCCTATGTGGGTCAGTGCTCAGCGGTCCTGTGTGGGCAAGTGCCTACAGATCATGTGTGGGTCCGATCCTGTGTGGGTCTTTGCGGGGGTTAGTTACCTATCGATCCTATGTGGGTCAGATCCTTTGTGGGTCATTGCGGGGGTTAGTTACTTATCGATCCTGTGTGGGTTAGATCCTTTGTGGGTCATTGCGGGGGTTAGTACCTATTGATCCTTTGTGGGTCCGACGGCATAGATGAGTCAGTGGATATATCTGATCATCTCTATCGTAATACGAAGAAGTATACATGTGTGAGCTGAATCCTGTTTTGCTTTCCTATGTGGATTGTGTTGTGCTATCCTGTGTGGATTTACGTTTTTCTTTCCTATGTATACTGGGTTGTACATGGGCTCGGAAGTTGGATCATACTGGAATTGATGACTTAGGTATATGTATTGGCATATACCTAAGCAGTGTCGAATGTTACTTCATGATTGTATCTTTCCTTTGTAGATTATCCTTTGTGGATTCTGGAAGACCTTCGGGGGTCTCAGGGTCCCTACTGAGTAGCTTATACTCACCCCTGCACGGGCTATGCCCGCACTACATTTTTTTGGTTGCAGACGACGGACAACGCTAATCTTGGTTGAGGATTGCGGAGTAGGACGGTACCTGGAGGTGGACCACTGGGCGGGACGTACTCGGAGCGGTCGGCTGGACCCGAGGAGCAGTGGACGCTATCTGTACCCACCCTTCAGGTGGGACTTCCAGTGGACGGATCGACGCTACAGCTCTACTTTACAGTTGTTGTTTTCCCTTTCCAGTTGTACTTTACATTCAGTTTGGGTTTGTATACTGGCCCACTTACTTTTCCGCACTTACTGTTGTACCCAGTTTTTACTTAGTGTTTACTTCTACTGCTTTCTTGCTCTATGGTGTTTTTTTACTTTACAAAGGCAATGCCTTCCCTTTTTACCGGGATTTACGTCTTGGTGTTAGTCTCCATCCCCTGGCCTATGGAAGGCGGGCTTGGGGTAGTCACGGCACGGGCCCTGAGGACGGGTCGTGACAAATTGGTATCAAAGGAGTTCGGTTCTACCATAGAAATTTTCAGTCTGATCTTTTTCTATGTGAAGCAATAGTGTTAAGAATATTGGGTGTGGTTATCAGTCTAGGGATTCCACTGTTGGTGCGGCGGCCGACGTATCCGTACACCAGGACCCTGACTTCTGATTTCTGACTTAATGCACGAAAACATTGATTGCATGTGTGTTTCAAGTTTTCTTTGTGATTACATTATGTCAGCTCACCAGGTATACAGTTCTGACCGTGGCGCACCTGTTTCCTTTTCAGGATGGCCCCACGACAACAGCCAGCTAGGGTTCCGAGAGTTGAGCGTGACGAAATCCAACCGAGCGACAAGGCCTCGGTACAGGGCCCTTTGACAACAGAGGCACTGGTGGTACCTCTACCCGTCGAGCCCCCGATGCTACCAGCCCCAGCCGCTGATGATGCACGTCGCCTTAGTGCACTTCATGAGTTTCAGCGCCAGCGAGCGCCCAGGTTCCGCGGGGAGAAGGACCCCCAGGCAGCATAGGATTGGCTGGAGGTAGTGGTACGAGTTTTCAGGTTAGTGAGGACACCAGAAGACCTCATGTTGATCCACGCAGCGATCCTACTGCACGCGGAAGCGGACCGATGGTGGAGCTTGATGCTCCAGGTGCACGATGAGGCATCTCTCCTCTGGATGGACTTTGAGAGCCTCTTTCGCTCAGAGTTCGTCCCAGCCACACTTCGTGCGGTGCGCATCCAGGAGCTTCTACAGCTGCGGCATGGCAGCCTGACGGTCGCCCAGTACTCGTCGATATTTACCGATCTCTCGCACTACTCGACAGACATGGTACATGACCCATTCTTCTGGGCCCAGACCTTCGAGCAGAGATTGAGGCATGAGATCAGGGCATCGCTGATCTCCCTCATCATTCTGACCCAGGCAGGGGTACTGGAGCGAGCCCTTTTTATCAAGAACTTTCTTGCTGAGCCTTCTTCAGCAATGAGACCTACCGCAGGGCAGCAGGTAGCAGAGTCTTCTACAGCAAGCATTCGACGGATGACTCATGGTTCAAGGCAGACTAGATCCTCAGGCACACGACCTCAGGACACTGGCTCAGCAGTGCGGGGCACACAGCGCGGAGCCAGTCTTTCGATAGGTAGGCAGTGCTACATATGCGGCGGGTAGGGCCACATGGCTCGTGACTGCCCGACCCGCCGTGCCGAGGAGCATCAGATGGTTGAGGGGCCACCTAGGCAGAGGCATAAGGTCGACCATGGCGGTCCACAGGGAGTAGGAGGATGAGGTAGAGGAGTTGTCCAAGCAACAGGTGGTGGGCGACGCTATGAGGCTCTACCACCACCACCACCCGCAGGTCCACCCCGACCACAAGGAGCTGGCGGGCAGAGACAGGCACAACTTCAAGAAGCAGAGACCGACGACCACGGTGCGCCAGAGATGATTCGAGGTACTATCTGTGTCTATTCCACCCTTTATGCAGTTCTTATAGACATAGGAGCGAGTCACTCTTTCAAAGCTACTGCCTTTGTTCGGAGCTCGGAGATTCCGACAGAGTCGTTGGCTCGATCCTTACGGATATAGACTCCTATGGGAGCAGACCCGACGATTACGCACTGGTGCCGGCAGTATGAGCTTACTCTAGGAGGTGAGAGCTTCAGTTGGGATCTTCTTGTAGCGGCGTCGAGGCCTTACGACATCATCTTGGGCATGGATTGGTTATCTATAGTCCATGCTCAGATCGACTGTATTAGGCACAAGGTGTGATGTGTACGCACCGACGGGAGCAGGTTCACCTTCACCGGAGAGAAGGGAGCCTTCGCAGCATAGGATGGACTTCCGCAGAGGAGAGGACAGCCCATAACTAATCATTTCACTAGCCTCATCCTAGGAGCAGTTGACGTGCGGAGTCCTAGTTTTCCTGCAGTGGTGGATCAGTATGCGGACGTTTTTCCCGACGACGTTCCAGGACTACCTCCTCGCAGAGAGGTAGACATTTATATTGATATGTACCCTGGGACAGCCCCGATATCCACTCCAGCATATCGGATTGCCCCTAGTGATCATCGAGAGATACGGGTATAGTTGGAGGACTTGCAGGGCAAGGGATTCATCCGACCCAGTGTTTCACCCTGGGCTTCCCCGATATTGTTCGCCAAGAAGGCGGACGGGAGCTTACGAATTTGTGTCGACTATCATCACCTGAACTAGATGACAGTAAGGAAAAAGTATCCGCTACTGAGGATTGATGACCTCTTCGATCATATCAAGGGAGCACGGTGGTTCTCGAAGATAGAACTCAGGACAGGCTATCATCAGCTCAGAGTTCGGGATGAGGATGTGGAGAAGACGGCCTTTAGATGTCGGATTGGCCACTATGAGTTCTTGGTTATGCCTTTCCACGTGACCAACGCTCCAGAAGTGTTCATGGGCCTCATGAACAGGATATTTCAGCAATACCTCAATCGATTTGTCGTGGTCTTCATCGAAGACATTTTGATTTACTCAACGACTGAGGAGGAGCACGCCTACCACTTGTGGGTTGTACCAGACACACTCCGAGAGCACCAGCTTTATGGAAAGATCTAGAAGTGTCAGTTTTGGATATGTGAGGTACACTTCTTAGGACACTTCATCTTTGAGGAAGGAGTTGCAGTGGATCCTGTGAAGATCGAGGCAGTGATAGCTTGGGAGCCACCCAGGAGCATGACAGAGGTGCAGAGTTTCTTGTGACTAGCTGGATACTATCAAAGATTTGTGCCAGACTTCTCCATAGTTGCAGCACCACTCTCAGCTTTGAAGAAGAAGTGGAAACCCTTTCTGTGGTCAGACAGATGTCAGCAGGGCTTCCAGGAGCTGAGACAGAGATTGACCAGCGCACCTATCTTGAGGTTACCGGAGGAGGGAGTAGGGTACGTAGTGTACTGTGATGCATCAGGGACCGGACTCGAATGTGTCCTGATGCAGGATTGGCAATTGATTGCCTATGGATCACATCAGTTGAGGCTGCATGAGTAGAACTATGCTACCCATGACCTGGAGTTAGCAGCAGTAGTCTTCGTTCTGAAGACATGGCGACAATACCTGATGGGCGAGCGCTTTACAGTCTTTTCTGACCATCAGAGTCTCAGGTACATCTTATCTCAAGAGGACCTGAACCTGAGACAGCGTCGATGGCTCGAGTTCCTCCAGGACTATGAATTTGAGATAGTCTATACTCCTAGGAAGGGGAACGTAGTAGCTGATGCTCTCAGAAGGAGGACGGGCATTCAGCTACTTGAGGAGGCGACAGAGCAGCTAGTTGCTTTGTAGATATCCTTTGTGGATAGAGATGGAGTAGCCTTCCTTCAGTCTCTCGTAGTCACTCCTCCACTACTCCAGCAGGTCAGAGAGGCACAGCGTGGGGATGCAGACAGTGAGATACGACATGCATAGATATCCTCAGGACAGGCACCTGATGGTTTCTCCTTTGGGGCAGAACATGATGTCCTTTTTAGAGTACGTACCTTGGTACCAGTTTCTTTACAAGAGGTGGTGCTGAGAGAGTTTCACACTTCTCCCTTAGCGGTACATCCTTGAGCGGCGAAGATGTACCAGGATCTTAGACGACAGCACTGGTGGCTGGGCATGAAGTAGGTTGTGGCAGAGTTCGTTTCTCGATGCCTCACCTACCAGCAGGTGAAGGCAGAGCACTAGGTACCGGCAGGCTTGGTACAGCACTTGGAGGTCCAGGAGTGGATGTAGGAAGGGATATCTATGGACATCGTGACTGGACTTCCACGCACTTCCAGAGGTCACAACTCCATTTGGGTGATTTTTGACCGACTCACCAAGTCGGCACACTTCTTACCCATCAGAGAGTAGGGCTCAGTGGAGAGCTTGGGACGTCTCTACGTTTAGGAGATTGTACGGCTTCACGATGTGCCATCATCTATTGTCTCTGATCGAGATGCTCGCTTTACTTCCCAGCTTCGGAAGGGGTTGCAGGAGGCGTTCGGGATGCAGCTACGTCTGAGCACCGCCTTTCACCCTCAGAAAGATGGTCAGACAGAGAGGACCATACATACACTCGAGGAAATGCTCCGCACATGTGTCCTAGACTTTGGTCGCAGCTGGGAGGACCACCTACCCTTGGTGGAGTTTGGGTACAACAACAGCTACCACTCCACAATCGGGATGGCACCATATGAGACATTGTACGACCAACCTTGCAGATCTCCTTTATGCTGGACAGACCCTGGGGAGTCAGCACTTGTGGGACCGGAGATGGTCCATGCCATGACAGAGAAGGTCCAGGTCATCCAAGAGCGGATGAGGACAGCTCAGAGCCGGCATAAGTCTTATGCTGACAGGAGGTGGAGGCCACTAGAGTTTGAGGATGGCGACCATGTCTTTTTTGCGTGTCTCACCTCAATGTGGATTACAGAGATTTGGTTGATGTGGCAAGTTGTCTCCACGCTTCATCGGACCATTCTAGGTCCTCAGCAGGATTGTCGAGGTGGGTTTTCGCCCGCATCTACCACCTCAGTTGCACTGGGTGCACGATGTCTTCCACGTATCTCAGCTGAGGACATACATGCATGACCTGATGCTTATCATTGACCATGGGGAGGTGGACGTTGATGATGGGGCAAATTTTGTGGAGGTCCCAGTGGAGATTGAGGATCGATAGGAGCGGGTCCTACGTGGACGATCGATCCCTCTAGTGTGCATCACATGGTAGCACAGAAACCTCCAGGAGAGCACTTGGGAGCGGGAGGCTCAGATGTGTGCTTAGTACCCACTTTTGTTTCCCTAGTTTATGATATATCTTTACGGGGACGTAAATCCCTGAGGTGGGAGTGATGTAAAGACCTGTAAAATTCAAGGATATTTTTTTCTTAATTTTCTTGATAATTTTAGAAGAACTCAGTTTTTGACGGCACCTGATTTCGAGGCCCGGTGTTCCCGGAATCATTTTCTGAAGTTTGGCTCGGGTACGTTCAGTGAAAGAACGAGCGGGTTTTTCTAACTTTTGAACCAGTGCTCGGAATCGAATTCTGAGGGAACCAATGGAATCGCAGTGCTGGTAATTTTTAAGAAAACACCTTTTCCGGAGTTGCATTTTCTCGGGTGTGGTTTTTAATTTTTGGGGTTAAGTTAAGGAATAAAAATAAAAGTGGTGCGACTTTTTATTTTTATTTTAATCAAGTGGCTTAAGCTAAGTTAAGCGGATAAGGTGGTACCCATGATATCCTACCCACTTGGTAGGATATTTATGAGGTGGGGCCCACACGAGCCCCACCGTTCCTTCCCTCCTAAGTAACTCACCCGCGAAAACCTCTTTTTAAATAAAGTCAACTTGTGCGTTTAATTAAATATTAAACGCCCCTATTAATTGAACGGTTTAAGCATTTCAATTAATAGAATTAATTGTTGGATTCTTTTTATGAATTCCAAAACATTGGCATGGGAAATAAAATAAGACCAACACTTATTTTATTGAAGGGTTTCTTGTTGAGAGGATTGGGAGAAAGCTCTAAGGCTTGAAGATCTTCATCCTCCTTCGTTGAAGAACGCGAAGAACGCATCGTCTCCGACGAAGAACGCCGGCCTCCGACAAAGGGCAGCGAAGAACGCCGAACCCTCGGAGATCGACGACACGATGTCGTGTACCGCGACGCCAATGATTCTCCTACCGCGACGCTTCTTCCACGACATTTCTTCCCCGCGACAATCTTCGATCAACAACCGATTGAAGTAGGGGATTGCGGTTCTTTTAATTCGTTGTGAATTATATCCTCAGCATGAATTGAAATGGTGCATTTAAATCATTGTGATTTTATACCCACAGATTATGTCTAAATTTTTTTTCTCGGAAGACTTTTTAAAACCGCTAACATGGTGGGTGCGGACCAACGAACAAGTCGGAACCCACCGCCTCTTCGTTCTTGGTGAGCAGATTGGCGGGCGACGACAAAGTAGGCCGCATGGGCGATGTGAGGTCCTCGCAGTGAAGGACAGACCTTGGGAGGGCCTTTGGCGAAGACGGAACACATTTCCGACCACCGGAACTCGTCCAATGGTCCGCGGAGCGGCCCGCCGGCGGCAGGTGGCGGCGGTGCCCGGCGCACCGCCGGGAGGAGCTGACGCGGCTGAAGCCGCCATGGCAGGCCACGGTCCCACGACCGCACGGGACCAGAGGGAGCGGGACACAGAAACCGGCTGCGTCCGCCGGCAAGGGCGGCCCCATGCGGGGCCGCGGTCTCTCCACACGGGGGCAGCGCGCCCCCCGCTTCGCTCGGCCGTAACGGCCAAGCCGACCCGCTGGCCACCCGGCTCGCTCCAGCCGGGTCGTGCCCAGGTCGGGCCGCGCCGCGCCGGCCGGGCTGGGTCGCACCATCCGGCTCAGACCCGGTTCGGGCCGACCCAGGGGGGGTTGGGTCGGGTCGGTCCGAGCCCAGACCCCCCGTTTACGGACCTCTTTCGGTCTTTTGACCATATCTTGGGCTACAGACCTCCGATTGACGCACCGTCAGTGGTGATGTGATCCTTGGATCGATACGGTCATTTTGAAATATTACACTCATGGTTTCCAAGAACTTTGGGTTAGGCCGGGTTGGTACGTACACGAAAACAACCGGGCCCTCGGAGCGGAAACGCTTATAAATTGAGCTCCGGACGTCCGATTGACGTACCGTCGATTTTGTTGGATTCATCTAATTTAGAAGGATCTTTTGGATTACTCTGCTCGAGGTTTGGATGCAGTTGTAGGACGGTCGGGTTGGTTTTGACTTAAAAATCAACCTGGCCCCTGGGAAGAAAAAGCCAATAACTCTCAGACCGGGCGTCCGATTGACGCGCCATCTGTGGCGTTGAGTTCCTATTGACGATACGGAACATTTGGATACATCAACTCTGGACTATGTGTCAGTTGATTATCAGCCTCTCGGATCGTGGAGCGGACCATCCCGAACGAGCTTGCTGTGTGTGGGAACCTTAGACCTGGCTGCGGCTGCGACGACGACGATGACTGTACAGAGATCCTGAGTGGATTCGACGGTGATGACTACAGCACTCAGCGATCCTACGTGGATCAGTGCTACCAATCATGTGTGGGTCTGATCCTGTGTGGGTCAGCGCTCAGCGGTCCTATGTGGGCCAGTGCCTACAGATCTTGTGTGGGTCTGATCCTGTGTGGGTCTTTGCGGGGGTTAGTTACCTATCGATCCTGTGTGGGTCAGATCCTTTGTGGGTCATTGCGGGGTTTAGTTACCTATCAATCCTGTGTGGGTCAGATTCTTTGTGGGTCATTGTGGGGGTTAGTACATATCGATCCTTTGTGGGTCCGACGGCATAGATGAATCAATGGATATATCTGATCATCTCTATCGTCATACGAAGAAGTATACCTGTGTGAGCTGAATCCTGTTTTGATTTCCTATGGAGATTGTGTTATGCTATCCTGTGTGGATTTATGTTTTTCTTTCCTATGTATACTGGGTTTTACATGGGCTCGGAAGTTGGATCATATTGGAATTGATGACTTAGGTATATGTATTGGCATATACCTAAGCAGTGTTGAATGTTACTTCATGATTGTATCTTTCCTTTGTGGATTATCCTTTGTGGATTCTGGGAGACCTTCGGGGGTCTCGGGGTCCCTACTGAGTAGCTTATACTCACCCCTGGATGGGCTATGCCGGCACTACATTGTGTTGGTTGCAGACGACGGACAACGCTGATCGTGGTTAAGGATTGCAAAGCTGGACGGTACCTGGAGGTGGACCATTGGGCGGGACGTACTCGGAGCGGTCGGGTGGACCCGAGGAGTAGTGGAGGCTATCTGTACCCACCCTTCAGGTGGGACTTCTAGTGGACGGCTCGACGTTGCGGCTCTACTTTACAGTTGTTGTTTTCCCTTTCCAGTTGTACTTTACTTTCAGTTTGGGTTTGTATACTGGCCCACTTACTTTTCCACACTTAATGTTGTACCCAATTTTTACTTAGTGTTTACTTCAACTGCTTTCTTGCTCTGTGGTGTTTGTTTACTTTAAAAAGTCAATGTCTTCCCTTTTTATTGGGATTTACACCTTGGTACTAGTCGCCAGCCCCTAGCCTATGGAAGGTGGGCTTGGGGTAGTCACGACACGGGCCCCGAGGACGGGTTGTGACAGTGTGTGTATGTGTAGATCGAATAATTATCATAATAAAAAACCCATTATATTGAAAATACGTGTGTTGTTATAAAATAAAGGAACAAAAAGATATTATGGGGTTGGAGAAGAAAATATAAAGAAAATAACTTAAGAGTTGATGTTACCTTTATATCGGGTATCTCACATTGGTTTCAACCAAATGGTTTAATTGAATTTCCTTATACCTATGGGAAGGATTATGGGAGGAGGATAGATATTTAGGGAGCTTAATTGGGAAGAGTTTGTATGATCCATGTGGCATGAGAATTATGAGGAATGGGATATAAAGGATGGTTTTTTAGAAGGGGAAGGAGAGGCTCTTTGGGAATATTTAAAAATATTATTTTATTATTTAATGTTTTTTGGTTTCTCAATTTCCAAGACATATTAAAGTCAAAGATAAGATAACTAATTTTAGAAATAAATTAATTCAATTATAATTTGACATGTTTTGTTGATTATTTTAATCTTTATAACCCTATTTATTTAAATCATTCATTAATAAGGTAAATAATGCATTATTATTGTATCATAAATAATTTTATTTATATGTTTTCTGAAAATATAAAACAAATATCATGATTTAGGAAATTTTTTTATCCTTACAATGAATTTATAGAATCTAAGAGATAAATTATAACTCCACGTAAATATTTATTTACTATAAGATATATGTTTTTGTTATTTTTATCTTTACTTTAAATAAATTAATATAAGGTGTCATTATCACTCTTATGTGCCTCCATGGGGTCCCAAAAGTGACCCTAGGATTCCCATGGTCGGACATGTATCAACCAATAGGATTAGGACACATGTTAAGGTAATTTAATATTATTCTATTAATATTTTTTACCCTTATTTTCCCGATTTACCCTCTAACCATGGTAAATAAAATATTTACTGAAGTAAATATTCATAATGTCTAAAAATAAATGTTACCTATTTACATAATTTGGACCTCCTAATTCAAAATATTGAATCTATTTTTACAAATAAAAAACAAAAAAAGTGGCTGAAATTAATTTAAAATTTATTCCAGTGGTCAAAACAAAAATCATGTTTTTAAGAAATAATAAATATCAAAAGATTTTCACTCATTTATGTCCAACTTCATAGTAAAATTACTTAAAATGACCAAAATTGGATTAAATGGTAAAAACATAATCTAATTGAACTTTAAAACCAAATAAAAATATAATCTATTAATATAAATAAATTATATTAAAAGAATGTTTTGAATTAAAATATAGTTTTTCACCATTCATAAAAATTGAATTTTATCAGAAAAAAACAAAAAATTTACACAAAGTAAATTTTGATGTCTTGATTTTAAAGAAGAATTATATTTTTTAAAATATAAAATATGAATGTGACCAAAACTATATTTAATAATGGTTCACTATAAAAAGGCAGTAAATCGTCCTTTTAATGAATATTAGAGTATTTTTTTCATAAATTAGATTCATTCAAATTTTGAGCCTCTAAATTTTATTGAATAAATGTAAAAACATTTAAAAAACATGTATAATCCTATTTTAGTTATTTCTATTCATTCATTCCAATACAACATCTAGTTGTTAACTACCATTTAAAATAATATTATATTTTTATTTTTTAGTATGACCCAACATTGTGTGCTACATAAGATTATAAAGAAACCTGTTGTGGCATATCAGGTATGCCATTGAACATTGCATACAATTTAAAGTAAAAATTCATATATACTTCAAAAATATTAATAAATATGAAAATTTTATTTTATTAATTTACATGGGATGTAACATCTTTCCCCCTTTTGGGAATTGCATCCTTGCAATTTTAATATTGGGTGCAGAAACTTCATTGAATTTCCCACATCGAAAAAAGTGTCAATAAAAATATCAGATTAATATAAAAAAAGATAAGTACAAAGGTCACCCAAGACAAAAGATACTATGATTCCATGAAAACATGGATATGGAAGAGAAAATAACTCTCATAGATCGATAGAATGTGATAGAGAACATGATCATGGAAAGTTAACCACAAAAATACCATAAGTATGTGGTTGGGTAAAATTCTAATGATAAAAGAGAGCTTGTAACATTTTTAGTTCAAGATACTTTTCATATAGTTGAAGAATTTTATTAATAACTAGACTAACATCATAAAGAAATATACTTACTTGTCATGTAGAGTTTCATCATTTAATAAAATTCTACCACAAAATCATCTTTTCTCCAAACAGTAAGTATTATAGATGACTTTTTCACATTGAAAGCGCTATAATCATCTTCTAGAGAATCACATAATCCACAAAAGAAGAGCTATATTTTTCCCATGTTTTTATACATTCACCAAAACCAAAATGGTTAGTACAAGATCAAATAATCCCCAAAAGTATAATATTTTACAAAATGAAAAACTACTCTTAATCTCTAATTTTTTTCAAACGATACCCAAAGTTAATGACAGACCATTCAATATACAATTGTCCTTAAAATTATTCAAAATAATCCAAACAAATATTTAATCCCAAAACTAAGAAGGATTTAATCAAATAGTCGTCCTCTTTAAATCTTCACATTTATCTCGAAAAACATCAACTACTCTTAAAATCTCATACTCAAGTGTAGTTAACCTAATAAAATATTATTTATGATAGGTTAATTATTTACAAAAATAACCCAAATCACCATAAAAACATTGATTCTTCCTATATAAAATTTCAACCATTAATCCACAAAAAAAGATAATTATTCCTTGAATAATATTTTCATATATCAAACTTCATGGTTACACATAATATGAAAATTCTTCCAATGTAGTCCCATCATGAAAAAATACTTAATAATTTAAAGCATTTTATCATCCTAAAATGTACCATAACTCTTGAATACCATATATGTAGACTTTTTAATCCTTCAACATTCTTCATGATCCATTATCCATTCTTTTCCAACATATTCTATAATACATCATTCCTACAAAAAAATCATTAATCATATCCTAAGATTCAATAATGTCAAAACATCAGCTAAGATGGAATAAATACCTTTCATTGGTCATTGACAGTTTCCTCATCTTCAATTGGAATGGCATTAGAAATTGGTAAACAAATATTTGTACGATCTTGCCGACCTCATTCCCGAACCATCTTCGCAAGACATATATTTGTACAATGACCACGACCACCACATTTAAAACATCAAATTGATCCTTTGGAAATAACTTCATTCCCTTTCCTAGAGTTAACTAGATTCTTCCTTTTTCCCTGGAATGTTGTGGCTTTATGGTCTTCATTACCACATCTATAGAATCTTCATATCCCTTTGAATCAATTTTATATGTGTCTCTTTCCACATCCTTGACACATAGGTTTTTGAACATATATACCTATATAATTATTACATGAACTTCCTTAGGGATTTTTTTCTCACATATATGATGCCTTATAAAAATAACCATGGTTCAGGTGGTCAATCATGACTCTAAATAGTTGGTTGAGAATAACCACAATAATTCTCATTGCAGCTCCCATTTCAATCAGTTTCTCATTCTGAAAACTGTCACAGTTTTCTTCACATCCATTGTTACTTTGGTGCCTTCTAGATCCAACCATTTACTAAATCCAAAAAGGTCAGTGTGTGTATATCATTAAAATTGTCATATAATATATTATGAGGAGGGTACATACTAATATAGATGTATTCATGTTATCTTAATATCATTCAATTTATCTAAAATAACAATGGATATTTATAATATGATAACCATTATGGTTATGTCAGTAATGCTTAAATAACACCCTCACCTCTAAAGTTATCTAAAAGTCCCTCTTATACCAACTATAAATACCCTATATTAAAAATTAAATAATCTTGAATTAAATGAATAAATTATATTGAGGATCTTTTTAGGTTTAGAGTTTTAGAGATTAGACCATATCTATTACGTTACATTTCAAAAAAAATGTAGAAATTCTACTCAGTATGCATTTTTTCATAAAATAAAAACACTAAAAAACATGTATTATTCCATGTTTTAGACATCATGACTTTTCCTTGATCCTATCCTTGACCCTATTTATCTATAAGTCCTATGGAAAAAATTTCAAAAAAATAGGATGAGCATAAAAATCTCAGTAAGGGTTATAAAATAATGAATGAAAAAATTATCCCATCAATATATAAAAAACAATGAAACCAAACTTTTTAATTATAATATACCTTATGAAATCATAATATTTATGAATAACACACAGAAATCATAGATCATAAAGTTATATTTTGGCATACATAACATACTTACACTATATCTTTCACAACTATGTAGGTAGTTACGTTTGGAATACCCATCACAATATATTCCCTGAATCACTTAAGAAAAACATTTATATTTACCTCTGTCACGTTACCCAATGAATTGGAGAGCTATCTCGGGCTCACTTGCCCTAGGTTTACCACAGAACCACCAGTATACGTAATAAATGCCCAATAACTATAACATAATCATAAAACATAACACAATCATAAAAAAATATAACATTTCCACATTAAACTCACAATATATTATATCAAGATATTGACATAATTAATTCTTTATCAAACCATTTTCAAACCATTTATAACATCTAGTAATGATATTTTTTAATCAAAGTGTCCCATACCACTTTGATGATTTTAAAGGATTAAACATTTTAAAAAATTAATATCCTTATAAAAAATCTTTAAAACCATTTTTAAAACATGGAAATTTATGAGAAATATTTAGAAGATTAAATCATTACAACATTTAAAATTATATTTTATTAAAAGAGTTCCTAACCAAATGAGAGACACATGAATAAAAATAATTGAGGAATAACATTAATAAAATATTATAATATGAAGACAATAATAAGATTCATTATATAATATGAAAAATGGAAGTATATACTCCATATTAAATTTAATTTGTGTATAAAAACAAATAATTCTCAATGGAATGTAAATTGAGACAAAGTCCCTTGAAAAGATCATATCTTTATATTAAGGATAAATCAATGACATAATTATGTGTGACAAATAAGAATATACCCCATTTATGTGGATATTAATAGTAATAAAATCAGAGGTCATTCACATTTATTCATAGAACGAAAAAATCAATAAGTATAATCTTGACCCAGAGAATTGAAATTGTTTTAAGATGTTCCCAAAAAGTAATTAGAAAGCTTAATAGCGTCACATTAAAATTCAAAAAAATAGTTGATGAGAGGGAAAAGTTGTCTCATAAAATTTACATTAAATTTACATCAATAAGGATATATAAGAATATATCCCAACATAAAAATATGTAAATTAAAAGACATAATAAAAAGAAGTCTTTTAAAAAGAGGATGGTGAAAGGTTCCTTTATTGATTTGGTAAATTACGAAACATAGACCACATGAAATAAGATTCATAAAATGAAAATGTAAATACAAATAAATTAATGTGTATTACAAAAATAATACAATCATGGGCAGTACATACACCACCAAAAGGAAATAGTTTCCAATATATCATGAATCTCACCTGAATAAAAAGTGAGATGAAAACCCCTTACCACGTTGTAATCAATTAATTCATATGACCAAAAGTAAATAAACACCAAATGAAACAAATAATAACATGAATAAAAAAATAATCAAGATATTATATATCAAATGGAATTACAAAATACACCACATGCTATAAATTAGTGGTGAACAATGGTAATCTCACAGAATTAAAAGTGAGATAAGAAACCCCATACCTCGTGTCAGACTTGACCCGTTCATTATTTTAAATCCTAAATAATAAAGTTAATTTATAATATCTTTAAAACCTTTTTAAAATTTATTATTCCTTATTTATAAATTATTACCTTGCTATAACAATTAGTCAATTATTTGAATTCATATCAAACATTTTGTCGATGTTCGGAACTTGAGTTCAAAATGAACTTATTATAATTACAAGTTATTCATGAAGTCAAAGTTCCATTATCTCCATAATTATATTCAGGATTTATATATCATATATATCATATATATCCTGTATATATATGTATTTATAATAGTACATAATATTTTAAGATAAAAGATGAAATGCACCGTTCATGGAGACGATAAGCCATACGTACGCATGAACGCTAGTTTCATTTCTATTTCGTATTTTAATGAAGTGAAAATATAATGATAAATAGGTTTATTATAATTCTAGTATAATACCATATATAATTTTAGTAACTCCATCCTTTATACGTTCTACATATGGCATGAACGAGTCATATCACTTTAATGGGGCATTAGACTGCACTTCCTCAAATGAAATTATCACTTTTACCCATAATGGAAACCATAAAGGTATTCTATAAATGAAAAATAAATAAGTAAATAGAAAAAATAAATATAATATATATCACATATAAATACAGTTTTATCATAATGGCTTCCATAATTGGTGGTAGGAGAATATTGATCCATCATCGTTTCGTGAGGTAGTAGTTCACCGTCCATTGAAACAGTATGTTCTTTACCCATTTGATAGAGGTGTGTGTAAGTGATGTTATAATACATATCATAAAAACAAACAAGTATATTTAATATACTTTTGTTGATATAAATTAAATGAATAAAAATAGTTTGGGGGGTTGGAGAATTAAAATATAAGAAAAGAACTTAAGAGAAGACATTAACTTTATATAAGGTATCTCCCTTTGGTATGAACCAAAATGATTTATTTAATTGACTTATTCCCAGGGTAAGGCTTATAGGAGGAGGAGAGGAATGTAGTTATCTTAATTGGGTAGTGTTTGGACGATTCAATGTCCTTGAGAAGTGTGAGGAATGGGTTAGAAGTGAGGGCTTTTTATAAGGGGGGGAGGGGCTCTTTAGGAATGTTTACAAATATTATTTTATTACATAATGATATTCAGTTTATAAAGTTCCAAAACTTATTAAAGTATAATATAAGATGACTCATGTTAGAAACAAAGTCATCCAATAATAATTGGTGAGTTTTTGGATATTATTTTATTATTTATAATCTTATTTATTTTAATCATTCATTAATGTGGTAAATACTCAATCATTATTGTGTCATAAATAATTTTATTTATTGGATGCCTAAAAATTATAAAAAAATATCAAAATATAGGAAATATTTTCTTATTTCTAATTTATATTTTCAGTAAAAGAGATAACTTATATAATCCCATGTAAAAATTTATTTACTAAAACATATATGTTTATCTCATTTTTTCCTTTACGTTAAATAAATTAATATAAAGTGCCTTTATCACTCTTAAGTGTTTCCATGAGGTCCCAAAATCAACCCAAGGATCCCTGTGGTCGTACATGTATCAAAAAATAATATTAGAACACATTTTTGGATAATTTAATATTATTGTAATTTATTATTTACCTTTATTTACCTGATTTACACTTTAACCATGGTAAATAAAATATTTACTGAAGTAAATATTTTTAATGTCTAAATATAAAAGTTTTTTATTTACACAATTTGGACCTCCTAATTCCAAATATATAATCCATTTTTCCAAATTAAAAAATAGAAGTTGTGGAAAATAATTTAAAATTAATTCTCGTTGTCAAAACAAATAAGTGTGTCCTTAAGAAATAATAACTATCAAAAGTTTGACACTTGTTTATATCCAATTTCAAAGTGAAATTACTTAAATTTACAAAAATTGGATTAAATGGTAAAAAAACATTCTAATTACACTTTAAAACCAATTAAAAATATAATATAACCATATAAATAAATTAGATTTAAAGGCATTTTTGAATTAAAATATAGTTTTTTTCACTATACATAAAAAATGATTTTTATCAGAAAAGTACCAAAACATACCCAAAGTAAATTTTCATGTCTTTATTATAAAAAATATTTTAATTTTGTAAAATATAACATATAAATGTGACCAAAACTATATTTATAAAGGGTTCTCCATCAAAATGCGGTAAATCATCCTTTTAATGAATATTAGAGTATTTATGATTAAAATTATATTCATTCACATTTTATGCCTCTAAATTTTATTGGATAAATTTAAAAACATTTAAAAACATATATTATCCTATTTTAGTTATTTATATTCATTCCTTCCAATACAATGGCTAGGCATTACTACTATTTAAAATAATTTTTTTTTTTAATTTTTCAGTATGACCCAATGTTGTGTACAACCTAATATTTCAATGAAACTCTTTTGTTGCGTATCAGGTATTCCATAAAACATATCATCTCTTTTAAAGTAAAATTAATATTTAATTCATAAATATTAATAAATATGAAAATGTTATATTCTATATTTACCTAGGATGCTACATAGATGACTGGGAACAGGTGCCCCAAAAATATGTTTGTTTATGAAACGTGAGTTGGAAGTTAGGAATGTTTGATGTCATGGTGAATATGATATTAGAGCATGGTTTAAATCCTGTTGACCATGGATTATGAGAGTGGTGAATTTTATACTATGTTAGAGACATAGAGTCCCATGGATTTGAATATGAATTTTGTGAATTTTTTATATGTGTTTTCCAACAGAAACTCACAAGTGGGGTTATACAAGGAATTTTAAAACCCTTAAAATGTTGTTAATAAAATATTATATTAGATTCCATAGACATCATATGAGGATGATTTTAATATTAAGGATAGTTTTTTGTGTGAATTACTAGTTGATTACCTAGCCCCTTTGAACCTGATTGTACTTTTCAGGTGTACTGGAAGGGTGTGTATATTATTTTTACATTGGTAAAAAACCATATGTGGGTTAATATTGTAGTAATTAATGAAATAGAATCTAAGCCTAATTTTAATTGGAATTTCCATTTGATCCCTGGTTTGGTGAGGTAGGAATTCCATAGAGCACAATCAATGGTCTAAGAATTGATCATTGATGTGATCACATAAGACTCACAGAGTCAACATTGTGTTTTGGTGATCATTAAATGAGAGAGTGTGAATTCCTTATATTTCAATCAGATCAAGGTAGTTCACAATGTTACATGTGATACTAATTGAAATTAAAACTGGTAATATTTTTTTATTCTATGGGATAATGGAATCTAATTGGATGTTTTATTCATGGATCAAGGTAGGTGACACGCCTTTATTTAGGAATAAACATGATGATATTGAAGTATAATAGAGGTTTATAGTTGACCATTATTATTAATGGGTTTCAACGGATGCTAAATGATAATGTTTCCATGTGTTAGAGAAAAGTAATAAATTTATGGTTTTTAGGCACATGGTTATGACAATTTTTTGTTGTTCTAGCCAAAATATTTTGTTATTGTCTTTTTTTGGTCCATAGAAAATTATTATTTGATTCTTTGGGTGATGATAATGATAATCCTATGGGGAAATTCACCATATTGATCATCAGTGGATGAAATTCATATCAGATGGGTCCGAGGGTACTAAGACAAGTCATTGTATGATCTATGTGACACTAGGTTACTATTTTCTGATAATATTTGATTTGATTTGGTTACTAAATGAATACTAGATTCAGGATTTGGATGAGTGATGGATATATTTATAGCATTTTCATCAGCCTTGGGGTAATATCAATGTGACCTGAGGGTGAGTCATGGGGTGATCTATAACACCCATAGATTTTATGAGATATATTATTTTGAATTTCTCAGATGTCTTCTATTACACACTACACCAAGATTATATTGTACTATACGCAACATCATATTATCTTGTAGTATATGCAACACTATTCTTGGCTTGAGTTACACGCAAATTCAAGTTCGTTTTGTGGAAATTATTCTACGCAACATTAAGTATAGATATTGTTTAATGTATAAATGAAATAAGTTTTGATTATGTTATACACAACACCAAATGGAGATTTCACTACACGCATCCCTGACTTGGCTTTAATTACATGCAATCAAGACCTTCTTTGATAGTGTGAGTAGTACGCAATACCGAGTTTCACTAAACTAGATATTATTATAATATTTTTATGAACCAGTCATTATGAATAGTAATACCCACTTTTTGAAATTTAATAAATTTTATCTTTCAAAATGGACTTCATTTTTTGGATTCGAATATGGAAATTAGCCTATGGTGAATTTTCGGTATTTTTCAGAAAACTTTCAATTTTTGATGAATAGTGAAAACACTGGGTTACTATTTAAAAACCGACTTTTTATTTAAATAATTATTTAAATTTATTTATGTCAAAATTGATACATAATAACTATATAAGATCAATGTAATTCATTTGAGTCATTATATAATAATTTTAGATATATAAAAATTTTATTGAACTTTTCACCGTCTTTTACCCACCTCCTAGGAGAATTTGAAAATTTACATAAAACATTATTTTACCACTTCTGTGAGTGAAATTTCAAAAATCCGCGAGACATGGTTAATATCATGAAGTAAAATGTGGTTCAATAAGATAAAAATAATTTTTGGTGAATAGTATCTTTTTTACTTTTATTTATCGCGGTTAAAAGTAAATTGGGTAATTAAGGGTAAAAATGATATTATTATTACCCTAACACATGTCCTAATTTTATTGGATAAGTTTAATTCGACCAAAAACAACCATAGGAATAAAATAATACCCTTTAGGTCCACTTGGATTAGATTAGGACACTTATTATTATTTTATTTAAAAAAATAGTTAATATAGTTAAAATCAATGTTTAATAAATAAAGAATTTTTAATATAGGGTTATACATAAGAAAAATTCGACTATAAATATTCATTAAAAAGTTAAAAAGATTTCTTACATAATTGTATTTTATTTATAATTTTTATAAATTAAATATGTTAATTTATTTATGACACAATGATGATGCAGTAATTACCTTATTAAAGAAATATTAACATAATTGATGTTATAAATACCCAAATAAATGTTATATTAGACTTTTTATGAATTAAAATAATTTTCTGTGTTAATATGACATGTTATTATTGATTTAATTAACTTTTGTTGAACTAATCCTGTTGTTATGATTTTCACAAAAATCAAGTTCCAAATAGTGTCAAAATTGACATAAAATAGTTTGTAAAAAAATTATTATATTATTAATTGTTATTTTATTCCTAATAATCTAAGGTTCGGCCAAATGACATAGATAAGGATATATATATTAATAATTAACCACTTTTGGTTCGTTTGTCTTGTTAAAGTATGTTTATTAACCATATAGTGTAATAAAAAAAGACACGGTAAAAGTTAAATTATTTAACTTAGAGTTAAATATAAATGATAAGGATAAAATAGTAACATAAACTTGTCTAAAACCCATTGGTTGAGAGTATTTCTACCCATCCTCGCCTTATCTTAGAAATAAATAAATTTGGAGCTATTAAAAACCGAATATTACTTTATTATAAAATAATATTTTGAGTTTTCCTAAGGTGCCCCTCTCCTCCCTTATAAAAAGGGCACCACTTCCCTCTTCTCTTCACACCCTTTTGAGCCTTTAAGCTCAGCCAAAACCTGACAATTACAATTCTCAACCTCTCTATTTATATCATTGAGGTTATTTTCGTCTCAAAAGACCATCCCTAGTACCCTAAGAAGAAGTTTAAAGGATGTGTGTCGAGGAAGAGGTAATCTCTTCTACCGACTCTTTCAAGTTTCTTTCTTCTTCTACTTCCTATTATTTAGTTATTTCATTATAAAGTAATAACATCAGTTTTAATTATATACTGATATGTTATTATAAAGATGAAACAACCCCATTTCACCTTCTATTCATCCTACATAAAATGAAATCACCGCGCGTACGTACGTACGGAATACCGTCTCTACGTCGTGGTGTAATCAGTTTTTCCACCACCACCTTAATTGGATGGGTATAATGGTGTAAAGAATAACTATATATGATTATTATAACATCATACTGATTCTATGATATTATATCATCCACTCAAATTCTATTCAATAATTATGGGAATGATATCATCGCTCGTGCGTACGTACGGCCTACCATCTCCATGAATGGTGTATTTCATTTCATTTATCTATATATCATATATATATATAATAAATATATATGATATATAAATAATGATTTACATTTTTAAAGTAATTAAATCATGATATAATTAATAATAATATCATGAACAACAATTCCAAACACGTACGATAAATAAAACGATTTTACCCAAAACGCTGATTTAACATGGAATTTACAAAAGAACGACTAATATAAAATCAGTAGCGAACCATATATGATATCATAAAAATGAATATGATTTTTAATAAATCAATGAAATTATTTAAATCATTATACATGAGGTTCAGATACGTACGAAGCATATCGGACCGAAGGTAAGGGATAACGTTTCCCATCTCGTTTTTATCCGAGATTGTCTATTCGTAAGTATTTACTGGGTTATATTTTTCATCCATTTCCATAAAAATTGTTTTTCATAAAGTGTTTCATATTCTCCCATGTATTTTTAAAGTCATATTTACCTCTCTTTGACTCTTACTTTGTGTTATTGAAGGAATATTTCTTTTGTTTACCATATGTGGTACTTTTTGACATTTTCGTTAAAAGTACAAAGAAAATGTTTTTTAACTTATACAGCATGAACAGATTTTTACGGTTTTATAATGCCTTATTTTCATGAATTGTACTCTAAAAGATTTAATGACTATTTAAAAAAAACATTTTTTTAAATTTCATGGAATTTTGTGAAAAGAAAATGATTTTGAATAAGAAAGGATATTTTCCTCAAGAATTCATTTGAAGTGTTTTATCAAAACCATTTTCCATATAAGATGGAATTATTTCATATGTGTATGTTTCAAGTATAATTTCTCTATGATTTACATGGTTTCACTTTTCTATTCATGAAAGGATATCCATTTTTTCTGTATGGATTATGTTATGATGGGAGGTTGTTTATGAAACCCATTTTATACTTTGGGTAATGATGAATGATTTATGTTCATGTTGTGGCACAAGTAATAAGGATTTCATTATGATATGGGTGGGGCCTATATCCCCCTCCAATGCATTGGGTAAAGATTTATATCTCATGAGATAGACATGGCTGGAACGGTAAGTTAATCTAGTTCAGTGTTACAGGACTGGAATGAGGAGTGAAAATATATTTATTTTAAAACATAAAATGGAAGATATAAAACATTTGGAAAAACATTTATTTTAAAATGAATCTTGAAAATATTTTTAAAATCCATTTCATTGAAAATTCATTGAAAACTTATACAAAAATATTTTTTAACAACAAATTGTTTTTAAAATGTTTTTTAATTTATCATGTACTTTAAATATAATTTTAAAAAAATGATAATTTTTTTTGAAAACATGGTTTTTGAAATTCAAGGCATGCATCTCAAACAATGAAAAATAACAAAAAACTACTTTACCAATCTCGTAACCTTTTAAGCATAAAGTCCTTGAAAGATAGATCATTATTGAAATTTTTATATATCATAAATTAAAGGATAAAAATCATAAAATATATTCATGGGAAGTACATACCTGACATAAATAAACAAGTGGTGAATAAGGTATGAATCTCAAGGAAATAAAAGTGAGGCTATAAATCCCCTACCTTATGTATTGTCTCTCATCGTAGTTATTCAAAAATCAAGTATAATAAATATAATATTTTTATAAATCTTACATATAACCATATTATCATATATAATACATTTTACAGATTTATATTACCAACTTATTTACACTTACATGTTATGGTTATGTTTTATATAATATCATCTTTAATTTTACATGTGTCTAAATTTGGTTTATATTTTATTATCACTTATATATCTTGATTTATAGAACCTAAAACATGACATAAATATAATTTATATTCATAATATATGTATTTATAATAATATATGAATGATATAAATATTAAATGGAATAATTCTTTATGGGTTACGGTAGGCCATACATACCGATGAATGTTGTTTCCATTTAATTATCATAATTCAAGAAAGAGAGTAAATAACATAAATTTATGAATATATATATATATATATATATTTAATAGTTCCAATAGTATTATTATTCAATATATTTCATACACATTTAACACACCCATCTTTAATGAATTCCATGTAGTTTAAGAATGAATGACATCACATTGAGGAGACAGTAGTCTATAGTTCTCTAGAGGAAATTATTGTACTTGCATAAAATAGAAAGCATGAAGAAATGATATATATAATAATTCCAGAATCATAAATAAATCATCAATATAATATATATAATATAAAAATATACTTAATAACACAATTCCTAACCATGAAAGGTGTTAAATAAAAAAACCACATCGTTTTGTGAGACAGTAATTTTCCTTACACAAAAACGTTATGTTTCTTTCCCATTTGATGGAAGTGTGTGTAATACTAGGTAAAACCATAATATAACAAAATTTTATTATAATGTAGACACTGAGGTTATTATTTCATCATTTAATAATAATAATTAATGTGTTTGATAAATAAAATAAATTTAATGATCTTGAGGAAGTATGTTACATATTCTTTGGGTAACCACTATTGGTAAGCCACAAATTTCATCCTTGGTTGGATTTATGAAAAATGGGATGATTTGAGGAGGATTTTAGGGATGTTATGTTGTTAATTTGGCTAATCTTGGAAGACCCTAAAGGGTTTGATAGCTATGAAGAAGGGGTATATTTGGTGGCATTTTATAATGGAGGGAGGGGAGACACTAGGAATTTTTTAAAAAAAGATAGGTGAAACCATTTTTTTAGGAAAAAAATTTCATCGAAAAACAAAAAAAACTATAGAATATATGTTTTATGGAAGATATATGTCTATAAAATGGGTTTCGGAAATGTTTAATGGTAATTTTTTAATTTATTTTTACGGTTAACTCTATTGTGAAGCTTATTTTTACCTAAATCGCTTTAAATAATTTTATTCACATTCACTAATATTTATGGTAATAAATTTAGTTTTAAATATATGATTATAAATATAATAATTATTAAAACCATTTATTCCCATTTTATTAAAATCAATTCACAAAATCAGAAAAAATAATATTTATGTTAATCCTATTGATGTAGTGAGAAAGTGGGGTTTTTAAGTTAGAATGTTCAAATGTTCATTATGATTTTATATCTATATTAAATATAAAAATTATTTTAATGAACTTATTTGGACTAATAAAATTATAATAGATCTATTTTTAAATTATCATAAACATAAAATATAATTTAACTGTGCCAATAAATTAAATGAACAAGCAGTTTTGAATTAAAATTCAGTATATTTTTACTATTTATCAAAAAATGATGTTTCTCAGAAAAGTCCCAAAAATTCACCATAAAATAAATATGACCTTATGAATTAAAAATTAATGTTTATTTTATCAAATTACATTTATATGCATTCCAAAAAATTTAATTTTATTATTTTTCACATAAGGACATAAAAAAGAGTTTTATTAAAAACATAGTATTATTAAACATATACAATGTTTATCCAAAAATATATATTTCATTATAAATATATTTCATTTATATAAAGATATTTTAAATAAAAATTAAAAGGTATCTATTACTGGTGATATTACTATTCTTAAGGGATATGTTATAACTATCACTTTTAAATAATTATATTAATATAGTGTTGTTTCATGTAAACTCATTGTTGTGTGTAGTGAAATCATACCATGGTGTAGCATAAAACGAAAGACTGGATTATTGTGCCATGCAACATAAGAAATAAAATAAAATTAATTTATTCAAAAAAGGATCACAAAAACATTGGGTGTTATAGTGATCTAGGTAAAAAAACTACACCCACAAGAAATAAAATAATTCACAACAAATATATATTCCATATTTCATAAAAGAATGCAAAGAGATACATTTAACAAAGGATATGTACTAATCATTCTACTAAGGGGTCTAGTGTGATTTCCATCATACATAATCACATATATCTATGAATACTTCCACAACAATATATATCATATAAATCATATATATAACTATATAATCCACTTTTCCTTGACACCAAAAAACCACTAGAAATTGAACATGTCAATATTCTATAGGCCAACTCATATATTCAGTGTTATGTAAAAAAACATACCATTCCAATGAATACATTAAAATTCATTAATCTAACATATGATTTCATTACATGCCCCTCATCCAAGTTGTTAAACACATAATATGTGACTCCTCTAATTATGGTCATGCATTTCCTTACGCAAAGTCATTTTAGGTCCCGATGTCATTACATTTCATTCGAGTGGACACATCCCATATCTATTTCACTCAAACCAATGAATTTTTTAGAAACATAACCAACAACCGCAAGGTTATATAATTTCATATTTATACTTGAATATATAGGGTATCAGTGTATGAGGGCTCTCATACTAGGTATCTATACCACCTCATTTAAGATGGATCAATAAAAACTATACACCCCCAAAGTATAATAATAAAAATATGACATTATGATGTATTTTTTTGTGGTTTAAGAAAAATTATTATGCCTATAATTATTACCCCATTAATCTATTAAATGTATCTCATATAAAGAAAATTATAATGAGTATATGTATATTTTCAATATTTCTTTATTATATCATCACAACCCATAAATTTTTTTGATGATTATCGGTTAGGTACAACCCATATTCATTCATTGAGGGTATATTACCATCATTTCATATAGGTAAAATAGATTTTTTCACATCTGAATGAATGTTAAATGTTAATTTCATTTATTATAATAACATCTTTCATTTATAATAATAAAATACAATATCTTATATTTTTTAAATATAATAGATTTTATACGACTCTCATGTTATTGATGAATTAATTATGTCATCGACAGTTCTTGTACATTCTTAGATATAGCCACAAAACATAACTTTACATCACCCGTATCAATGATATCTTATATGAGATGGAATTTTGCAGTATTTTTTTGGTCCTTTGGTTAGACCGAGGTTACCTTACCTAAGAAATAGACCCACTATTTTCCCAATATATCTCAATTTCTCCATCAATTTTAGGATCAAACCCATGTCATAAAAATGAATTCTTAAGCCAAACAAAATCATTCAATTTGTCTGATGTAGCAATACACTCTACCCCATTTTTTGATTCTTATACTGTGGTATATTTGTATCTTTTACATATGACTTTTTGACTATTTGGTTAAAACACAAATCTATATTTATATTTCATGTATTTATTTTTATATTGAAAATAATCATATTTTCTACCCTTTACATTGATTTTTTCATCTTTTACAAACACAATGAACACATCCATACTCTGTCCCTAGTACACAAAATTTTTAGTAATAGAAATAAAGTGGATTTAATATAGATTGTATTGGTATCTACTAGTCATGATAAAATCATAGGATACATTGGGTCTTGTACACAATTGGAATTAATGATAGATCTTATAGTGTGAACATAAGAAATTATATTCTCCCATCCAAACTGCTAAATGGTTCTTTAATCTACATATAATTCTCTCCATGAAATATCATTAAATACCCCTTCATAGATTTCATCATGATAAAATTCATTAGAACATTAAAAATATGTGTATTGAAAATCAGTAAAAGATGCCTCTTTAATCTATCTCTATGAAATTTATACATAATTTTTAGGTAGATTCAATCATTTATTTCATTCAAAAACATTAACCCAACCATATCTTAATCAAGTGATGTATTAGGATGTTATTTGTAATAATAATTATATCGTTAACATATAATATCAGAGGTGATATTATATCCCAACTATCATACTTATATACGTTGAAATCATTTTTCATTTTTAGGAAACTAAACTCTTTGACAACATCATTAAACATGATATTTGAGCTCTGAGAAGCTTGTTTCATTCAATAAATATACCATTGCAACATGAAAACCATATAAGACTCATTTTGAAAGTAAAAACCTTCTAGTTGTATCATATAAAAATACTCAAAAAAGCATATTAAAGAAACTTGTTTTTACAACCACCGGATATATCACATACTTAAAATGAACTGTTATAGAAAGAAAAGTATGAATGGACATTGTTGTCTTTATAGGTGAATGTATTTTAACATAGTTCATACATTTAATTTTTTTATAAACATTTTTCCACTATGAATAACTTATAGTATAAAAATAGACCATTAAAGTTAGTACATTGCCGAAAATACACTTGAAACCTATGGGTATTACCCTATCAGGTGTGTCCACAATGTTTTAAACTTGGTTAGAATATGGGGAGCCTGTCTCAAATTAGACATCTTTTAACCATTTTTTGGAATGAAAACACCATAATTATTTTTCAAAGATGTAGTTTTAAATCCTATAAACATTATATCATCATCAATTTCTACAATGAAATTATTTCTATCTATAACCAAATGAATCCTATCATCCCTTTAAGGTTATTGTGTAACTTGAGTGGGTTATTATTATATAACTCTTTTATAAACATTCTCATTTTCTATCTCAAGAACACTTACTATTATTTGGTATTATACTTCTCTAAGTTCAAATTTCCTTTCATTGATATTCATATTACATATTATTTCCCAATAAATATAACAGTTCAAGACTTAAAAAAAATTAGTAGGTTTTTAGAAATATTAACTCACAGAGTCAATCAGATAACCTACAAATAAATAATAATATTATATGCAGATAATTATATTATAGTTCAATTGTTGTATGAGTTATTGGAAACCCCAAGTTCTTGTGAATGAAAATATTGGATGTTTCAAAGTCAACAACATATATAGTGTATTGATAACATCTTTTGATAGAATAATGATTAAAAAATGATGTAGTCTTCAAATCATATCCCTATAATTGAATAAGAAGGTCATATATATGCATTATCATTCAAACAATGTATAAACATTTTTTATTCCTCATCTTAGACACACTATTCTATTATGGTGTTCCAAGAGGAGTGAGTTATGAATCGAGTACATAATCTCACTAATGTTCTTTGAATTCTTAGCTCATGTATTATTCACCCCACTCTGATAAGAGATTATTAATACAGTTACCTAGTTTATTTGGTACATTATTTTGAAACACTAGGAAATATTAAAAAGATTCATAATATTTTTTCATTAAAAACTCATATCCAAACCAACTAACATCCTTAGAAAAATATTTATGTTTATTTAACCTCCATTTTTAAATAATCAATGGTCTACATACATTTCTATGTGTGAGAACCTAATACCACTTTCACCGTTCACCAAAAATATATATTTAAATTTTTTCCAATATACAAGATTCTCATATTTCAAATTATTCATAAAAAACGTGTCCAATAATCCATTTCTATGGAGACTTTGAACATTTTCCATACTTATATATCTGAGACGATAGTGAAAACTTGCTGGTGTGATTAGGATCATCTCAACCAATTTTATTCAAAAGGATATAGAAGGGATTGTACTAATTTATAATTCATACGAAAATTATTATATTTCTAACAAAATATAAAATTACATTCATATATATAGGAAAAATATTCTTCAGAATAGTGAATGAAAATATCTTCTTGTCCAAAAACACTAATTAAATAAAAAAATTACTTATTGAGGGAATATGATAATAGTTTTAAATTATTTCATTAACAAACATATAAAAAATATATCAAATTGTGGAACTATAATGAAACAAACCATTTTATATTATGATCATAATGATATAATTCACCAATCACCAATTCCCTAATGTTTTTGAGTATATTTTGTTTCATAAAAAATGTGTGATTCTAACTAGTATCAAATACCCATGAGTCTAAATTTGTAAATTTGAATTCAATAACATTCAAATTCTGGGGAACTAATTTTTTATCATTGAGAACACATCTCTTCCCCAGATGCATGTTTTCAACTCTTTGAAAGGCTATATCTATTAATGATGTTAATATGATTTCCATAATGAATTATATAATATAAAAAAAATGAAATATTAGTTGGTGAGTATCATTTTTTTTGTTTTCATGACGTAATTTTAATTAATTTTCTCAAAAAATGACGCTTATGTGTATATTATTCTTTTAGTGTTATAGGATCAAAATATTACTATCATCTAGGGAATTTTAGTAATTATTTTGTTTCATAACTATTTAGACACGGTATCATTCTAATCATAATGGTTACGATTCATGAACATATAAGAGGAGAAATGATTATATAAATCCACTATATGGATTCACTACACTCTTTTCCTCTAGTAACCTAATCTTATGAGGGTTTCCAAACAACTATTACCGAAATAAAATTCCAAAAAAAGCTAATAAAGTGAATTCTTGTGGAATCCAACAATAGAATACCTACCATACAGGAAAACATTTTGTCAATTATTACTTTCATCTCTTATAGAATATAATCATGGTGAACCCGGATTTAGCATCGCTTACCTAGTTGGATGATTGAGGTCTTGGAAAGAGGTCTAGTTGAAGGAATCTAATAGTCAGTATTGAAGGGGTTTTAATTTTATGGTCTCATGCATTTATTATACTTAAAATGAAAATGAAATTTATTATTATTACATATTATATAATAATTATATTCTTTTTTTTTGTAATGCATACCTGTATTGACATTATTTTTGAATCATTATCCAAAATTCCAAATTAATCTTTTAAAGACACATTAATGTGTAACTCTTTATACAACCAAAAAATTTTATTACTCACCAAAAAATAGAATCCGCATATATTCATTCATAATCAAATCCATCATATTTATATGGTATATTAAATCTTCATGTAAATTCATAGATATATATCATGTTTACAATATCATTATGAGTAATCCCCAAGCGATAAATAACCAACCCCATTATCCATTACAGAAAAAACACAAACCTCATTGATTGTAGGTAGCCTAAAACTATGTCCCTATCCATGGGGAAAATTTATTCATGAGAGAATGCAATTCATGATAATTATAACACTTAATATGTGAAAATTATATTTAAAAAATACTCTCAAGCTCATATCTCTAATTATAATCCAATGTCATTATAGATGAAATATAAATTTTATAGATTCATATCTAGGATGAAATTCAAGGATACATCAACTATGATAAGTTTAAAATAAAAATAATCATACAAAAAATTAACAATATAAAAAAATTACAAATGAATGAAGAAAACAATTACATCTAAATAAATGAATATTTCAAATATATAAAAAAAGAATAATTTATAGACATTTTCATAAAATATATTCTTACAAAAATTATAATATTAGATTAATAATTTTTAATAGATCATATAAATAAATTTATAAATATTTTAAAACACCATTTATATTATTTATAATTCATTTATAAAAAAATATAATTCAATATCTAGTTGTTTTTTCTTAATAAATAAAATTTTATTAATTTATTAAAACATGTGGAAAAGTTTGAACTACATCATATATAGTTATGTCTTAAAATAGTTATGTCTTAAAACCCCATCTTCGAAATTCTAACAATTAAAATTTTTAATGATTTTATAAACCATAATTTTAATATATCATTAAAAATTAAACAAATTAAGGATCACGATGGCATATACTATGTTGTGGTCCTCAAATGGTCATAGTGTTGAATAATACCACTTCTCATAAAGGTAAATATTAGGATAAAGCCATTTCTGAACCCCTATGACATAGTCAAAAAATAATTCTTTATCATTGTATGGTTTGAAGGAAAATTAGGTATCGTATATCATGGACCAAATTGTGGTTCCAAGAGAACCCCATCGAAGAACCACCACATAAAGTTCTACGTCATGGCGATGTTTTTTGAAAAAAATGACCAAACATGTTTCCCCCATGAATTAAATATCTCAATAACATAATTAATCTATTTATATTGATTATAAAATGGTCATTGGTTTTGGAAGAAAACCTAAACACATGGATAATCTATATCCAATGACAAAATTCATAATGTATATAAAAAATAGAGTAGGTAAAAAACTATAAGTGTACCAAAAATGATAGTGTCATATACTACATATTCTTTTGGGATTAAGGATTTATAATGATGATCACAAGGATAATAAATAGAATATTTCCTATATTCAAGAGATTAAAACCAAACAATTAATGTCGGTGTATAACCAAATTACTCTTCTACACCCGAATAGGTACTGGAACCTCCAAAAAGGGTGATAAACATGCTATGTGAAGGATAATATTTTTTTATTAGGTTCACAGTATCTAAAAATACCAAATAGAAGATGATCAAATCCATCTATACAACCTTCATCCACGCTCTTCATTAAATTAATAGAAACATCCTTAATGTAAATATTTTTTAAAATGTGTAGTTTAATCTGATGCTCGGTTGTGGGGTGGGGGTGAGTGTGTTTGAATAATAATTGTTGTTTATTTTACCATTTTTTGTCTCGTATGGAAACTCACAATAGTTTCTATATCTGTATCCAATCTTGGCCCGTCATTCCAATGGAAGGAAGTCCTTTGGGGATTCAAACTGAAATATACTTAAGAACACACTTTTTTTAAGAATATTGGTGGTCAGCCTCATCACTCCATTTTTTGTGGGAATTATTTTCTATTCCTAGAATCTATTATAGATTTATTATATTAACATAAATCCATCCCAATTCATGATATTAGACTAGTTACACTTGTGTAAATGACTTCGTAAAGACCTTGTGTTTTTGTGAACAACTTCATATATCAAAAGTTTTCTTTTATTCTCTGTTATAATTATGATGCTCTAGTTTTGATTCATTCTTGGGATATAGGGAGTTTATTTCCATCTAGTGAAGTTTTTAGTGTCTTTGATATGGGATTGAACCTCCTTGTTTCATCCAAAATATCGTATGACAACAAGAATCAATACCCATATAGATCGTTCGATATAGAATATGGTTGTATAATAGGAACATTGTAATATAGAAGCATGTTGTAATAAAATAGATGATGAATTTTCAATATTCAATATTGGGATAGGGCCTTGGTGAGACATGTAATGTATCCTATGAATATAGGAATCCAATATCATATATTTCATATAATGGGCACCTATATATTAATAAAATCCAATAATAGAGGCCATGAATGCGACTTATATAGAGAAGGCTTCCCAAAACTACCTCATCAAGAATATTAACATTTGATTAAAGATGATATGTACTAGGAATACATCCCAATTAAGGTTCTCCAATAGGGGTATCCTCATCATGCTATTGGTACAATCATCACTGGTCTCTAAGACCATGAGAATCATTCATGGTTTGAGAAACTGTAAAAAGAGGAATATTGGAAACATCACATCAGAATGGAATTAATATAAGGAATACACATTACGGTTTCCATTAGATAGATATTATTATTAGTATCATGGTAAATATTAAATAGATGTCAAGATTTAGAAACATTTCCTATATATCCTATTTATAAGGGAAATCATAGTCCTTATAGCTTAATTCATCCCTAACCCACTGACGGTTTTAGGGTGGTTGAGGGATTGGTTGAGGAATATACATAAGAAGATGAAACAATATAAGCCCAATTTTAATACACTGATGGAAAGAAAAATATGATAGAATCATAGAAGAATTTCGGTCCCATGTGTTGATGTTTATGGAATATAGAGTGACTTACCCCTAGATAGATACCCATTGGAAGTTGAGTTGTAGAAAGGTGTCCAACATATCCTATTTGTAAAAAAAATAAAAATTTTCATATTTTAGGAAACACCCATCCCAGTGATGGGTTGGAATAGGTTATTATAATTGATGATATTATTCTTCTTCTTGTGGTTTGAGGAAGTTAGGGGCCTATATCAGGATGGAAACTGATGTTATGTATTCATTTTCTGTCCTCTAACAAGTAAAGTGGGATGATTACCATAGAAATACCATAAAATATGTTTGTTATTAAATGGAGGACATGTAGAAGGTATGAAATGAATAGGTTCACATGAGTGCATAACCTTAACCAATTAAAGAAACTCCCCCCGTCAAGGGTGTACTTAACCAAAGGGTCATGGTTGAGGGTTTGTATGGAATATGACTAAATGTGACTTCCTGAAAAGGTATAAACTCCTCATTGTGTCTGATTTAGGACATTTACTTGTCCATGGAGTGTTATTGGCATATCTAGGGTGACTTCCTGACATATCTATGGTGACATCATGACATGTACAAGGAGCTTCATATGATCGAAGATGATATATCCAAGGGGCGTCACCTGATCAAAAATAACATGTCTAAGTTGCATCACATGATCAAAGATGAAATGTCTAAGGTGATTCGCATTATCAAATATTACATGTCTATAGTGCTCCACATGATCAAATATGTCATGGAAAAGGAAATTCACATAATCAATGCTGATGTGACAAAGGTGAATCATGTGAGCGAATATGACATGTCTAGAGTCTTTTTTTAATCATTACTGACATGTCCATGTCATTTTTAATGATCATGGATGACATGTTTAGGTCCATTCATGTGATCAAAGTCAACATGATCTTGAAATTTTACATTATCAAGGGCAACATGTCAATTACCTCTCATATGATCAAGGAAAACTAGTCTAGAGAAATTCAAATGATCAAGGGTAAAATGTTCAGGGCCTTTCATGTGACTAAGGATAACATGTTTAGGTCCCTTCACATGATGTAATTGTTGGACTAGTGATGAGTAATGATCTAATTTGATCGTAATAGTGTCATGTGATGAGGCATTTTGATCATTTCAAGGATTTCACTCTTGAAAAATAGATCACACCAATGGGTTAAAGTGGAAATTCCATGTGGATCATGCCCTAGACAAATGGGAAATAGATTTTTTGATAAGAGGAGTGCATTCCCAATGGTTCAAGTCAATAGTGAACATCCTAGGGTTGTCATGGTAAGATGAAGTAATGACCATGACTGCTCTTGCACATATATGCCACAAAATGATGTATTTTTCATGAAATTTGTTAATGTGGTCTAATGATCCTAAGGGGATCATGGATGGGGTTACATGAACATGTCCAATGGTTTTATATAAAATCATCATGTTCACACTACTCAAATGAGGCTCCCATTAGGTAATAACATGTTTTTAATACCACTATGTGACCGCATAACCTCAAAGATAATATGTGAGGGGGTTTTGTAGTGTGGTATCACAATAGCCTAGAGGATTTATCCAAAGGAAAGAAACATTGTCTTATTCTATTCTCTTATCTCATAGATATCATTTTCTCTCTATTCCTCTCTCGTGTCCAAATTTTTTTTAATGGGATAATGTGTTTGTATGGGAAATGGTGGAATATATTTTTATACCTTTCACTAGTAAAAGAACAATGTGCACCAACAGAAGTTGGTGTATATGTTCATATGATTAGCTTCATATGATATATATTCAATCACATGAAGGATTCATATGATCACATTATTGAAAATGTGTGATACATTACATTACTTCTTTAGAGGATTCTCATGATCAATATTAGTATGATGGGATTCAAATTTTCATGTGATAGCTATCTAGAAAACTTTTTATAGATTCATAATATTTATTTAAAGGCTCTATAATATCTTGTGACATATCAACGGATATCCAATGAACAATTCTAAAATGATTCGCACATGAAGAATAAAAAATTAAATAGGAAGTAGCATCCCATGATAGAAACATATGGTATTTTTTTGTAAACCAAAATAATTTATCTAAATCTTTACACGAGCATCATATTTTGATCATGGGAGCCTTATAAGTTACAAAAATAGATTAATGGGTTCTCATGATCAAATTCATGTGATGGATAAAATCCTCAAAAAAATTGCATACATGATGTTAGGAATGACATTAGATTTTAAAATTTTCATGTGATAGGGTAGAGGACATCTATAATGGCACGAGGTTTTGGGGTCCATTACATGGTGAAAATCTGATGTTTGGGGTGTTCTGGGTGGTCTGGAAGGCCATCCCAGCTTCTCAGTGAAGCTTAAGACTCTAACGGTAGCATTGGCCAACCGGTGGCCTCAGCCTACCAGTGGCCTCAGCCTACCGGTGTCCTTGGCCTACCGCTGCCCTCGACCTACTGCTTTCCTTGGCCTACCGGTAGCTTGGCCTACCACTGGACTCTGCCTACTGGTGGCCTCGGCCTACCCGTAGTTGCGGCCTACCGGTAGCCGCGGCCTACCGGTGGCCTCGGCCTACCCGTAGCCGCGGCCTACCAGTAGCCTCGGCCTACCGATATCCCCAGCCTACCGATAGCCCCAGCCTACCGGTAGCCTCGGCCAACTGGTAGCTTGGTCTACTAGTAGACTTACCCTACCCGTGATCTCTCTACAGGTTTTCCAGTAGCGCCTCCTTTTTGCGCTAATTGGTTTTTAAACCATGTTTTGACCCCTTTTAGCTTGTTTTAAAGCCCATTAATGGTGTTTAATTAAATTATTGGTGAGGTACACTCCTTAAATGAAAAACCATGAATTTTGGTCATGCATTTAACCGTTTTTTCAGAAACGCCTCTACCGCATCCTAGGAGGATTCCTTCCTTGTTAAGGAGGTGTGTGTCGATTTTAACCGCCCTGAAGGGTGGGGACCTTTTAAGTTGGACGTGGGGGGTGGCCCAGCCACGTGGTCAACCCACGATCCCGCTTCTTCTGTGGTTTTACGTTTTTCTATATATCTTATCCATCTCGGGGATGTTGTATCTTAGCCTTTATAACCTAATGGATTCTCTTCTCAATAGGTTTCTTTTTCTCTGTCACCCTGCACTTAGAATACCATTCCTCCGGACAAGTTGTACCACTGCGAAGTTTTCCTTGATCGCATTCTATGGTGTTCCTGCTACTCGTGATTTCTAGTTTCTATGCGAGGACTTAACGTTGATCCTTAATGAATCATGTAGGGATCTTACATTTGTCTCTCCTCCTTGTGTATCATGTGGGTTGGGTGTTCTACGGTTCCCACGAGGTAGTTAATCAATTCTGTAATGAAGAAAATGACCGGTTATATAACTTATAGCATCCCACCTTTTTATAACATAAACTTTCATTACATTATACAAGACTGAGGATCTTTAAGGTTTAGTGTCTTGGAAACCAGGAACATAATACATGAAAACAACATAAAACATTATTTTTAAACACTTGAAAAGATTCTCCTTAAGTTCATCGTAGGTTCATTACTACATCTCATAACCTGGGGACATACATCAAGAGAAAGGGTGAGCAGAAGGCCCAGTAAGGGAAACAAGCGAAACATTTTATATATGAACTTGAGATACATCAATAAATTCATGAAAAGAACATTAAGGCATGAGAATGAAATCATGAGGAATATCATAATAAAAATAACATTTTTTATAACTTAAATATGTGGCTGAGACATTTAATATTGATAATAATTTCGTTTCACCATGGTCCATCCCCAAGGTGTCATTAAAAATTACCAAGGTTATTCACCAAGGTATCAGTCTAAAAAGTCATCTCTAGAGATTAAGTCTTTACCCAATGCATTGGAGCGCTATCTGGGCGCACCCTTAACATGTCTTTATTATCATGTGAGCCAAATATATCATCATCAATCATTTCATAAAAAACCCATATATCATAAAATAAATGGGTTTCATTTCATAATCATAACATTTTAAAAACTTCTTTAAAGACATGATCTTTATGTCACTTTAAACCCACGGAAAAGGGAAAGCGGGTTTCATGTATGTAAATCCCAGAATTTAAAATAGAACATTTTGATATATATGTGAATACCCCTGAAGAAATAAGATCTTTGAGTATTCACTTAATAACATAAAATAATTTTCAGATAAAGAGGGAGGCATTTTGAGACGAAAACTATGCAGCATAACGTCTATGATACATGGTTTTAGAAAACATTAAAAAAAAGGAGACATCGGTCACCCACTCAAAAATGATACATAAAAAAGTAGGGGAACAGAATATATAGTATTTAAGAACATGGTAGTGAAATTTTAATGATATAACATATGAAACGAAGAACTTGAAAGGAAGACAAAAATATGATTTCTCTTATGAGAATTCGGCAGCCTAACGGCGTCACTTAAAACTTCCAAAAATGGATTGACGAGTTCAAATAGGGTCTCTCATAATATGAACATAAATGATCAGTATGATAGATATAGAGATCATACCCCAACATAATACAAAGGAACTTGAAATACTTGACATGAAAGTAGATCTTGAAAATGAGAAGGGTGAAAGAATCCCTTAGAAATTTGGCAGCCTAACAGCGCCACTTAAACTTCAACAAAAATGAATTCATGAGATCAAATAGGGTCTCTAATAATATGAACATAAAAGATAAGTATGATATATTTAGATATAATACCCCAACATAATAAAAATAAACTTTCAAGACTTGACATGGAATTAGAACTTTGAAAAAAGAGAAAGGTGAAAGAACCACTTAAAAATTTGGCAGCCTAACGGCGCCACTTAAAACTTCAAAATACTGAATTGTAGATATCAAATGGGGTCTCTCATCATATGATCATAAAAGATCAGTATGATAAATTTAGAGATCATACCCCAACATAATAAAAAGTAACTTGAAATACTTTACATGAAAATAGATCTTGAAAAATTAGAAGGGAGAAATAATTCGTTACAAAAATTTCGGCAGCCTAACGGCACCACTTAAAACTTCATAAAACGAAATAATGAGAGTAATAGGGTATCTATCATTATATGAACATGAAAATATCAGTATGATAGATATATATATATCATAACCCAACATAATTAAAAGGAACTTGAAAGACTTGACATGAAAGTAGAGTATTGAAAAATGAGAAAGGTGAAAGAACCACTTAAAAATTCGGCAGCCTAACGGCGCCACTTAAAACATCAAAATACTGAATTGAAGAGATCAAATGGGGTATCTCATCATATTATCATAAAATATCAGTATGATAAATTTAGAGATCATACCCCAACATAATAAAAAGGAACTTGAAATACTTTACATGAAAATAGATCTTGAAAAATGAGAAGGGAGAAAGAATCTGTTACAAAAAATTTGGCAGACTAACGGCGCCACTTAAAACTTCATAAAATGAAATGATGAGAGTAAGAGGGGATCTCTCATCATATAAACATGAAAAATCGAGTAAGAGTAATATAAAATAACATCCTCCCACATAAGAACATGGAGCATAAAAGGAATGACATAAAAGAGATTACTTGAAAAGAAAGAGAGAGGTCGGATCCATTACCGTAAAACGTAACTCTTAAAACTCAAAGGTTGGGACCTTTAGGGCTTGAGGTCACCTTGGGAGGAATCCTTGGGAGGTAATGAGACCATAAATTCTTTGGGGGGGAGTGGGGAGTCTAAATGGATGAGAGGATGGCTTGGTATTTATAGGGAAGTGAGGGGACAAGGCATTAATGGCCAAGGGACACCTCAAAAGTGGTTTTCTCAAAACCATGTGCTCTCCCATGATATTTCCCATGAAGTTAGGACAAATGGGGCCCCCAATACAATAATTCATCACCTTTGGTCGGACAACCCTTAAAATATCTCATGAAATCATCATGACACAGTTATGATGTCATTAAACATACCGAAACCCTAAAACTGTATTTTTACTATTCACTGAAAATTCAACGTTCTCAGAAAAATCCCAAAATTTCACATTAACCAAATATCAATGCTCTGATTTCAAAAATGAACTCCATTTTATAAAAAAAAAATTAAATATTTTTAATTTTATTTTTAAATAAATACACTATTCACCGAAAATTCATTTTTTTCATAAAAAACCCCAAAAATCACCTTAACATAATATCGATGCTCTGAATTCAAAAATGAAATTCATTTTATAAAATTAATTTTCTAAATATTTTTAATTTAATTTTTAATTAAAAATACTATTCACCTGAAAAAACTTATACTTGAATAATAATTTATGAAACTGTTATTTAACCATTTTATTGAATCACATTACTTAATCAAGATGCCTATATTATTTTAATACTTTCTTTAAGTGAGGTTACTAATCTATTTGGTCACATTACTAATCCTAGGCATAAAATCGCTATTTATAATTTACTATTCATCAAAAATCATGTTGATCTTATTAGACTCTAAATTTCATACTGAACATAATTGTAGAAGACCATTTTTTTGAAAATCATTACACATTTTTAATTATTTAAGGTTTGCATAAACATTTTTTAAAATATCCTTTCTCTAAAATTCACTAAAATTATGCATACTATATTTATCCGGACATTTGAAAAGTCATAAACATTATCATAAGAAGAAATCACAATTTTTATGTAAAACAAAGGATTACACAAGGCAGTTACGGTCTCCTTAAATAACCCCTTATCATGCCAGCATAGGACATAAGTGTAAGGTGTGCTAAGGTGAGAGAATTTGAGGGAGACTCGACCAACATTGCAAGAGTAGTAATTTTTATCAGGTTGAACTTCTCGCGAAGGCGATTCGGTTCTAGCTTCACATGATGAAGTTCAGCTTGGGTTTGGTCCAGAGCAAAGCCTAGTGGTGCTACCTCCATCCCAAGTTCTGTTAGATGGGCTTTGATCGGTCCAAGACTACTGGGCGAGGCCATCGAATATTCTTTCTATAATAATTAACCAAGATTACTTGTTTTTAGAGACAAAAATAAAAACGTTTATTTTCCAACGGTTATATTGACCAGTGGTCATATAATAGTCAAAACCCAACGGTCTCATTTTAATTATAATCATGTTATCGAATGAAACATTTTTGTTTAGTATAAAAATAAAATAAAATAACACATAAAATTAGGAAACAAGATTTATTCAAAATTTCGGGTTGTTACAATCTTCCCCCTTAAGAAATTGCGTCCTCGCAATTTTTAAAAAATTGGGTTTTGAAATTTCATTGAAAGTCCCACATCGGAAAAAGAGTCAGTAAAACTATTACTTTAAAAGAAAGAAAGGGAAGTACAAAGGTCACCTGAGTTAACCCACACTAGGATTCTGTGTAGGAAAACATGGACATGGAGGAGAAAACAAAGGGTCAAGTTCTGAGGGAGAGTGATAGAGAACATGATTAGGAGAAAGTTAACCATAAGAAAATCCCAAACTTATGATGTGTGTAAACGGTCTTTGATTACCTAGTAGGAAATGTAAACCAACAACGTTTTTGTTTGACGTTTCTTTTCATAATTTTGAGGAATTCATTTACTACACAGAACAAAAATATAAGGAAATATACCTACCTTCATGTATAGTTTCATCCTTTAATAAGTTTCTACCAAAACTAATATTTTCTTCAAACGATGAGCATTCAAAACTACTTGGTCTCATCAAAACATAAGAATAATCTTCTAGAGAATCACGTATTCCACAAAAGAAAAAATATTTATCTTTAAACATTTATCCCAAAAATAGAAAGGGTAAGATAAAACAACTCTTCAAAAAGAAATATTCCCATAGGAAGGGAAACTGATTTTAAATCTTTAAAGATCCATGGTACTACCCAAAGTTCATCATAGACCATTCCATTAATAACTGTTCTTAAAATTCCTCAAAATAAACCAAACTAAGATTGAAACCCAAATACAAGAAGAATTTGATAACATAGTCTTCCAAAATAAACTTCATTGTTCATATCCAAAATACATCAACCACTCCTAACATCTATAACAAAAGTAGTTAACCTAAACATATTTTACCCAAGATAGGTTAATCATTTCCATAAGTAACCTAAATTACTATAATTCCACCTTAAATTCATCAATTATATATGTCAACCTTACTCCTCAATGAAAATACCATATTAATCTATTTACCTCGATCATATAGGGTCCCCAAAATAGTGAACGTATTCCAAAATAATAATCATCTTTTAATATCCTAATCATCTCTATCATATTAATACAAAAATCGTCGCATTTCCTATCACATTGGTTGTTGGGACATGTTCTTCCATTTCCCGCCATTAACTAAGAAGAGAAAGTTTAATTAGAGGCTTAAATACTTAACCAATAATCATGAAAAGGAGCTTAAAGCATATAAGGATAACTTTTAGAAGAAAAGTATACCCTAACTTTTTATCCCCTAGGTTTCAAACTAGGTTATACATGATCATATATTCTTATGTGAATCTTTATTTTGTTTTATCATTGGTCCTTTAATAATGGTTCATACTAAGATTATGAATTTACCAAAGCATATCCCCTTGGAGTGTTGTAACCAAGAGTGCAGCAAGGCCCGTTGTCATGTACCAGTTCCCGTTCGAGTCTATCTCAAAGCAGTGTTTTCAGGTTTTACCCCTATGTACATCTGTCCCAGAGCCACCTCTACCTCCTCGTATCCAGACAGGGATGTATTTTCTTGGAAACCCCTTACTCAATACGAACCAAAATACCAGAAAGATTTCCTATATTTAAACTTTTCTATAGGTTTATTCCTAGAGTTTTCAAATCCTAATTTCCACAAATAACTAAACCATCCTTTGATACCAACTATAGCATCCCACCTTTTTATAACATAAACTTTCATTACATTATACAAGACTGAGGATCTTTAAGGTTTAGTGTCTTGGAAACCAGGAACATAATACATGAAAACAACATAAAACATTCTTCTTAAACACTTTAAAGGCTTCTCCTTAAGTTCATCCTAGGTTCATTACTGCATCTCATAACCTGGGGACATACATCAAGAGAAATGGTGAGCAGAAGGCCCAGTAAGAGAAACAAGCAAAACATTTTACATATGAACTTGAGATACATCAATAAAGTCATGAAAAGAACTTTAAGGCATGAGAATGAAATCATGAGGCATATCATAATAAAAATAACCTTTTTTATAACTTAAAGATGTGGCTGCAACATTTAATATTGACAATCATTTTGTTTCACCATGGTCCATCCCCAAGGTGTCATTAAAAATTACCAAGGTTATTCACCAAGGTATCAGTCTAAAAAGTCATCTCTAGAGATTAAGTCTTTACCCAATGCATTGGATCGCTATCTAGGCGCACCCTTGACATGTATTTATTATCATGTGATCCACATATATCATCATCAATCATTTAATAAAAAACCCATATAGCATAAAATAAATGGGTTTCATTTCATAATCATAACGTTTTAAAAACTGCTTTAAAGACATGATCTTTATGTCACTTTAAACCCACGGAAAAGGGAAAGCGGGTTTCATGTATGTAAATCCCAGAATTTAAAATAGAACATTTTGATATATATGTGAATACTCCTGAAGAAATAAGAGCGTTGAGTATTCACTTAATAACATAAAATAATTTTTAGACAAAGAGGGAGGCATTTTGAGACGAAAACTATGTAGCATAACGTCTACGATACATGGTTTTAGAAAACATTAAAAAAAAGGGGGACATGGGTCACCCACTCAAAAATGATACATAAAACAGTAGGAGAATAGAACATATAGTATTTAAGAACATGGTAATGAAATTTTAATGATATACCATATGAAACGAAGAACTTGAAAGGAAGACAAAAATAAGATTTCTCTTATGAGAATTCGGCAGCCTAACGGCGTCACTTAAAACTTCCAAAAATGGATTGACGAGTTCAAATAGGGTCTCTCATCATATGAACATAAATGATCAGTATGATAGATATAGTGATCATACCCCAACATAACAAAAAGGAACTTGAAATACTTGACATGAAAGTAGATCTTGAAAATGAGAAGGGTGAAAGAATCCCTTAGAAATTCGGCAGCCTAACGGCGCAAATAAACTTCAACAAAAATGAATTGATGAGATCAAATAGGGTCTCTCATCATATGAACATAAAATATCGGTATGATAGATTTATATATCATACCCCAACATAATAAAAAGGAACTTTCAAGACTTGACATGGAATTAGAACTTTGAAAAAAGAGAAAGGTGAAAGAACCACTTAAAAATTTGGCAGCCTAACGGCGCCACTTAAAACTTGAAAACACTGAATTGAAGAGATCAAACGAGGTATCTCATCATATAGTCATAAAAGATCAGTATGATAAATTTAGAGATCATACCCCAACATAATAAAAAGGAACTTGAAATACTTTACATGAAAATAGATCTTGAAAAATGAAAAGGGAGAAAGAATTCGTTACAAAAATTTCAATAGCCTAACGGCGCCACTTAAAACTTCATAAAACGAAATAATGAGAGTAAGAGGGGATATCTCATTATATGAACATGAAAATATCAGTATGATATATATATATATCATACCCCAACATAATGAAAAGTAACTTGAAATACTTGACATGAAAGTAGAACTTTGAAAAATGAGAAAGGTGAAAGAACCACTTAAAAATTCGGCAGCCTAACGACGCCACTTAAAACATCAAAATACTGAATTGAAGAGATAAAATGGGGTCTCTCATAATATGATCATAAAATATCAGTATGATAAATTTAGATATCATACCCCAACATAATAAAAAGTAACTTCAAATACTTTACATGAAAATAGATCTTGAAAAATGAGAAGGGAGAAAGAATCTGTTACAAAAAATTTGGCAGCCTAACGGCACCACTTAAAACTTCATAAAACGGAATGATGAGAGTAATAGGGGATCTCTCATCATATAAACATGAAAGAGGCATTAAGAGGAATATAGAATAACATCCTCCCACATATTAACATGGAGTATAAAAGGAATGACATAAAAGAGATTACTTGAAAAGAAAGAGAGAGGTCAGATCCCTTACCTTAAAACGTAACCCTTAAAACTCAATGGTTGGGACCTTGAGGGATTGGGGGCACCTTGGGAGGACTCCTTGGGAGGTAATGAGACCAAAAATTAGTTGGGGGAGAGTGGGGAGTCTAAATGGATGAGAGTATGTCTTGGTATTTATAGGGAAAGTGAGGGGACAAGGCATTAATGGCCAAGGGACACCTCAAAAGTGGTTTTCTCAAAACCATGTGCTCTCCCATGATATTTCCCATGAAGTTAGGCCACATGGGGCCCCCAATACAATAATTCATTAAAATTGGTCGGCCAACCCTTAAAATATCTCATGACATCATCATGACACAGTTATGATGTCATTAAACATACCGAAACCCTAAAACTGTATTTTTACTATTCACTGAAAATTCAACTTTCTCAGAAAAATCCCAAAACTTCACATTAACCAAATATCAATGCTCTGATTTCAAAAATGAACTCCATTTTATAAAATTAATTTTCTAAATATTTTTAATTTTATTTTTAAATAAATACACTATTCACTGAAAATTCATTTTTTTTCAGAAAAAACCCCAAAAATCCCCTTAACATAATATCGATGCTCTGAGTTCAAAAATGAAATCCATTTTATAAAAATAATTTTCTAAATATTTTTAATGTAATTTTTAATTAAAAAACACTATTCACCTAAAAAAAACTAATACTTGAATAATAATTTATGAAACTGTTATTTAACCATTTTATTGAATCACAATACTTAATCATGGTGCCTAGATTATTTTAATACTTTCTTTAAGTGAGGTTCCTAATCTATTTGGTCACATTACTAATCCTAAGCATAAAATCACTATTCATAATTTACTATTCAACAAAAATCAAGTTGATCTTATTAGACTCTAAATTTTGTACTGAACATAATTGTAGAAGACCATTTTTTTGAAAATCATTACACATTTTTAATTATTTAAGGTTTACATAAACATTTTTTAAAATATCATTTCTCTAAAATTCACCAAAATTATGCATACTATATTTATCCGGACATTTGAAAAGTCATAAACATTATCATAAGAAGAAATCCCAATTTTTATTTAAAACAAAGGATTACACAAGGCAGTTACGGTCTCCTTAAATAGCCCCTTATCATGCCAACATAGGACCTAAGTGTAAGGTGTGCTAAGGTGAGATAATATGAGGGAGGCTCGGCCAACATTGCACGAGTAGTAATTTATATCAGGTTGAACTTCTCGCGAAGGCGATTCTGTTCTAGCTTCACACGATGAAGTTCAGCTTGGGTTTGGTCCAGAGAAAAGCCCAGTGGTGCTACATCCTTCCTAGGTTCTGTTAGATGGGCTTCGATCGGTCAAAGAATACTGGGCGAGGCCATCGAATCTTCTTTCTATAATAATTAACCAAGATTACTTGTATTTAGAGACAAAAATCAAAACGTTTCGTCTCCAACGGTCATATTGACCAGTGGTCATATAATAGTCAAAACCCAACAGTCTCATTTTAATTATAATCATGTTATCAAATGAAACATTTTTGTTTAGTATAAAAATAAAATAAAATAACACATAAAATTAGGAAACAAGATTTATTCAAAATTTCGGGTCGTTACATAATGAGGATGAGGAAGTTTATTAATGTTGTTACATTTTTGTACCCATGTTTTCCCTATGATGTTGTTATGAATTTAATGGGTTTAGTCCTACTGAAAATCACGACCGTTGGGGGACTTTTTTTTCTCATCTATTCTATGCTCTGTTTTACGCATCGTCTGGTGAATGCGAATCATGTATGAATCGGTTAAACACTTAAACATTGTTGTTGAATATGAATGCTCATAACCTTGTGTGATCACCCCAATTGAACTAAATAATACAACAGAATGAATTATGAACGCTGGGATGGTTCAGTTATGAAATGGGTGAAGGGGTGAATGTGTTTTTTTATGGGTGAACAGCGGTGCTGTGAATTGTGTGGTTGGAAAGGAATGAGTTGTTGTGTGGCTGTGGTGGTGTTTGGGAGCAGGGCTGCAGGTTGGGTTCTGAACATGAATAAAAGTGGAAAGTAAATAATGATCTGGGTTGAATGGTAATGAATTAATGTGGGGATAACCAATGGTTTGTTGGGTTTTTTCTTTGGTTACATTTTTTCGAGGGTTTCCACTGATCCCACTTTGATGTTATTATTTACAATAGAACCGGGTGTGAATGCTCAAATTACCTGGTGGTTTTCCTTCTTTCTTTATTCTTGTTTCTTCTGTGATTGTTCTTGTTAGTTGCCCAGTAGTGAAGGGATTAACTCATACTGAACTATTATGAAATGATAACTGGAATAGTGAAATTGGGAACTGTTTGTTGGGTTCTTGTTTTCTGAGGCAGCAGTGCTTGGGAACCTGCTTGTATATGTTTAAGATCCATAGGATGGGTTGTGTGTTGGTATATATATGTGTAACTGTATGTTTTGTGTTTATTAGCACCCCACCCGCATTGGGCAGTTAGTTTCGGACACCCCATTTCACGGGGAAGGGTGTTTCCCCCTAGTTACTCTCCTCCTGCTCCCTCCTCCCTAGGTTGTGATGGATAGAGGTGACCTTACACCCAAGGCTCTTCAGGTAGGTTTCATTTGGTGTGTTGTTATCCCGGGACTCTTTGGGCATGTTTTTTTCCCAAGAATCTTCGGGATGAGGCCCAGGTGTTTTTGGGCAGGGGTTCTGGTTACAGTTTGTTTTCCCAGATGTCTTCAAGATGAGGCCCAGGTGTATGTGTGCAGGGATGTGTGGTTGTGAGGCCTAGGTGTGTGCGGGTAGGGATGTGGATGGTTGTGAGGCCCAAGTGTGTGCGGGAAAAAAGAGCATGGTAGCGTCAGGACGTTTTCTGTTAGGTATGATCAACTAGATAGTGGGGGAGATAGTGGTGCGGGGTACCCAAATGTTTTGTTCTTTACTATTATCTTACTGCTTGTGTTATTTGGTGAGCATGGCCGGAGAGGTGGGATGGATAGATTCCATGGCAGATGATGTTTCTTCTTCTTATCATGATACTTTAGGACGTCTCCCAACTTGTGCACAAGAGCTTTAGGTTTTCCTAATAAGTATACTTTTTATGCTCACCCTACGTTTACGTTCAGGTTTCTAGGAGGGCTTCGGAGGCTATGCGGGACCTTACTAGTCTAGTCATTGGAGTTTCTTTTGGTCGTTGTTGGATTCTGCTTAGCCTTTTTCCATTCCTGTTGGGTATTGTACTTTGGAGTCCTTGTACTTTGTTCAATTTTATTATTAAAACATGCATGTAGTTTGGTTTTTTACTTTGAGTTTTCTATACTTGGTGGTGTTTGGTGTTGACTCATTCTTTCTCCCAATCACGGTTAACTAAAAAGGGTAATTCCTCTCATATTGTGAAAATTTTATACCCTTGGTGCTAGTCGCCACTCTGTGGCCTACTGGAGGTGGGACTCAGGGGGTCATTATCTCTCCTGCAACTTAAATAAGGAAGGGCATGGCAATCTATTGTCCCTTCCCTCCTTTCGGTGAAGGCGGGTCGTAAAAAAATGGTATCAAAGTGGGGTTGAGGGATAGGATGTAGTCTGGAGTTAGAAACATTGAGGATTGCATGGGATGGTAGGGCAACAATGTTAGCTAATCTTGGTTCATGAAATAGACCAGGGAGGACCAGCTAGGACACGAGATTTTAGGGCCCCCTGTGATCCAATGCAAGGACTATGAGCCTATCAAACGACCAAGTGAGACTACATTTATTGTAGGGTAGAGACCTTAGGGAAGGTACATGCTTCATACTGATTGTGTTTTTAATTTATTTGGGTCACCTTGGGGAGAAAATTTTAATAATAATAATAATAATTCAATTGCTACTCATTCTTAGGCATTCTTTGTTTACCTTGCAGTTATGGCACCCGGACGTTATCCATGATCGATTTAGATGGTTGAGGCCCAGTGGATCGAGGAATTTGACTGGAAGAGGGTTGATAGAAATGATGAGGATGACTTGTGGCAGATGACTCTCCACTCCTTCCAGCAAAAAACCCTCTAAAAGTATGAGGTAAGCGTTTCTGACTCAGTAATGGAGGGATGGCTCAAGGAACTAGCCATCACCTTATCTTTGATCTGTGCTCTAAGGGACTACTGGGTTCCGTTGGTCGTCAGTCAGCTAAGAGGAGTTGGGGATCATGTTCAAAGATCTCTTTCACTTTTCCCCGGATCTCTTTCCGGACGTGGAGTCTCGGGCAAGATGGTTAGAGGAGGCACTCTGTCCTTCTCGTCAGTATGTTGTCACTCCATTCACTCTTCTGACGTACCTAGCAGTACAAAAGAAGGCAGAGATAGTAGAGAGGATGCACTTGAAGGGAGTCACACCACGAGAGTGGAACCAGCTGAGTTCATCAAAGGGGAAGGCGGTCAGAAGCAGGTCTCTAGCGACAGGGCCTTCCAGGTTTCGACAAGCAGGGATTAGGACTCATCAGTTCTAGTCCTGAGCTTCTGGCCCTCTCCCCTTTTCCACAAGGCCAGGACTGAAGTGTTTCTCTTGCAGAGTTTTTAGGCACACCCAGAGCAGGTGTCTGACTGGAGCTCCACATGGTGGAGGTGGGGAATTTCATCACCCACCTCAGCAGCATCCATTGCCAGAAAGGCCTTTCCAGCAGTAGTAGTAGGCCCCTAGCCCTCTGAGGGACGAACTTGTGGGAGGATACCGACACCAAGGTGCTCCTTAGGGACCTCGGCCAGGGCGTGGTCAGGGCGGTGGTCGACAGCAGTGAGGTAGAGGATATGGGCATGGACAGTTGCATGCTGCAGAGTTAGTAGCTCTGGCGGGACCGGAGGTCGTTCGAGGTACAATCAGTTTTTTCAGCACTCTTGTTTCTTTCTTGTTTGATTTAGGAGCTTCGCACTCCTTTGTTATGCCCGAATTAGCCCAAGCTCTGGGTCTAGATGACGAGAGACTTTTTGTGGCCCTAGTGTTGAGAACACCAGTTGGGGGTTAGACCAGCGTATCTTACTTTTTCCAGGGATATAGACTGATGTTGGGACCGCATCAATCCAGTGGAGACCTTCTTTCATTGCAGATGCAGCAATATGATGTCATTCTAGGCATCGACTCGTTATTATGCGTGCATGCCATCATCAACTGCTATCAGAGAAGGATTGAATTCTCCAACGAGGATGGATGGCGTGTGGCTTTTTTTAGGGATCAGAGTTATCAGGTGGGGAGTCAACATGTGGAGCCACTCCTTTCTATGCTGAATAGGGTGTCAGTGGAGTCGGAGGACGCAGGAATGATGGATGTCCCAGAGGTCGTAAGATAATTCCTTAATGTCCTTCCCGATGAGGTTGTGAATCTACCCCCTCGATGTGAGTTTGAGTTTTGGATAGACTTACAACCTAGTGCCCACCCGATCTCGATGGCTCCTTATCGGATGGCACCTTCTGAGTTACGAGAGTTGCAGATTCAGATTGACGATCTGATGGAGAAGGGATTTGTTCAACCTAGCGTGTCGTCGTGGGGTGCTTCAGTTTTTTTCGTAAAGAAGGTAGATGGTAGTCTACAACTGTTCATAGACTACCAGAGGTTGAATCAGGTGACGGTCAGGAATCATTACCCCCTCCCGAGGATAGACAATCCTTTCGACCAGTTGAGGGGAGCAGGTTGGTTCTCTAAGATCGATCTGTGGTCTATATATCACCAGTTGAGAGTGAAGGAAGGTGATATCTTGAAGACATCTCTCAGGTGTAGATATGGCCACTTTGAGTTTGTGGCCATGTTGTTTGGTGTTACGAACGCACCAGCTATGTTCATGAACCTCATGAACTATGTCTTCCAAGAGTTTATGGGCCAGTTCGTTATGGTGTTCATCGACGACATCCTTATCTACTCAAGATTAGATAAAGAGCATGTTGAGAATCTTAGGTCAGTTTTGGGAGTCCTTCGACACCACCATATTTATGTGAAACTAGTTCAAGTTCTTAATGCGTGAAGTACATTTCCTTGGACGTGTAGTGTCTCATAAGGGAATAGCAGTAGACCCCTTGAGGGTTGAGGCAGTCATTTCATGGGAAGCAGCCAAGAATGTGGCGGAAGTTTGTAGTTTCCTGGGTTTGGCTGGCTATTACCATAGGTTTGTACCCTACTTCTCTCGAGTTTTATCTCCATTGACAGCTTTGACTAGAAAGGACCAGGACTTCGTGTGGAGCGACCGGTGCTAGATAGTGTTGTTTTAAGTGTTTTGTGATGCTTCTGGCCTTGGATTGGGATGTGTGCCGATGTAGCAACGAGGAGTGATCTCTTATGGGTATAGGCAATTACATCCTAATTAATGTAACTATGTCACCCACGATCTGTAGCTTTCGGCTATGGTGTTCTCATTGAAGTTGTGGTGGCATTATCTCATCGGAGAGCTCATTATGGTATTCTCAGATCACAAGAGCTTGCATTATGTCTTTTCCCAATGGGATATGAACTTGCAGCAGCAGATATGGGTTGAGTTCCTCCAAGACTATGACTTTGATATCTCTTATACTAAGGGAAAGGGTAATGTTGTGGTTGATGCCCTGAGCAAGAAATCACATAAGGAAGTAGTTCTGGAATCTACAGATGTTTGGAGAGAGATGGAAGAGTTAGCGGCCTTGTATTTGGATGCAAGGGTGGAAGGTGGAAGAGGATGTCTATTTCATATGACTGTAGTTTCCTCGTTAGTGGTGCAGGTAGAAGAGTCTTAGTGGGGGGACTCAGAGGTGGAAGTGATGTGAGATCGTGTTTATCCGGGAAATGCTCCTGAGGGATGGTCGGAGGATGGTCATCATCGGATGTTTTTTTCTTGGAAGGCTTTTTGTTCCGGAGATGATTAATAAAGGAGTTCTACATGAGTTCCATGGATCATCTTTAGTGGTACATCCTGAGGTCTCAAAGTAGTACCAAGGCCTGAGGGGACAGTTTTGGTGGCCTGGGGTAAAGCGGGCGGTGGCAGAGCTTGTGGCTAAGTTCCTAGTGTGTCCGCAAGTGAATATTGAACAACATATTCCTGGAGGGTTCTTACATCCTTTAAATGTTCCCGAGTGGAAGTGAGATGACATCTCGATGGAAATCATCATAGGGATACCCAGGGCTTAGGGAGGCTGTGATGCCATCTGGGTAGTGGTGGATCAGTTGAAAAAATTAGATCACTTCTTGGAGATTAAGGAGTCGTGCCTAGTGATCACCTTATCCTCGAGGTACGTCGATGAGGTGGTGCAGTTTCATGTGATTCTAAGATATATTGTCTCTGATCGAGACATGCAGTTTACCTCACGAGGCTGGATGGGATTACTGCATGCCTTTGGAACCCAGCTACACCTTAGCACTGCTTTCCACCCTTAGATAGATGGAAAAATAGAACGAACGAACCAGATGTTGGAAGACATGCTGCGGGCATGTGTTCTGGATTTTGGGGGATCATGGGTACAACACTTGCCTCTGGTGGAGTTTTCTTATAATAGTAGCTTCCACTCCACTATCGACATGACACCATTTGAGGATTTGTATGGAAGTCTGTGTCATTCCCCGTTTGCAGGATAGAGATTGGGGAAGCTACTAATCCTGGGCCAGAAGTAGTGCATGGAACCAATGAGAAGGTTCAGCTCGTGCGTGAGAGGATAAAGGCTCCCCAGGACTGGCAGAAGTCTTATGCCAATTGTAGGAGGAGTCCCTTGGATTTAGAGGTTGGAAATCATGTGTTCTTGAAGGTTTCCCCTCGATGTGGGTAGCGAAGGTTTGGGAAGAAGATTAAGCTCTCCCCTAGGTTCATCGGACCTTCAAGGTGTTGGGACGAGTTAGTGAGGTGGCGTATCAGCTGGCATTGCCACCTCAGTTGGAGAGAGTTCACAACATCTTTCATATCTCCCATCTTCGTCGATATCTACACGACGACTCCCGCATCATCGATTGGGGAGAGTTAGATGTCGAAAAAGATGCGACCGTCATAGAAAGACGGATCAGGATCGGGGATCGTAATGAGAAAGTGCTTCATGGATGAACCATCCCCTTGGTTCGTGTGTTGTGGAGGCATGCTGGCTTGGAGGAGAGCACTTAGGAGTGGGAGGCCCAGTTACACGTTCAGTACCCAGAGAATTTTTGACATCCTTGTTGTTTTGTTCTGAGTTTTTTTAGATGTTTCACCTTGTGCATTAATATATGAAATTCCTGTTCTGGTTGTTTTGTGTATGAATGTGTGGTGATGGGAAAACCAGACTTCTAATCAAGGCGCATTAATGTGGATGCGATTAAACCCGTGCGGGAAAGTCTATTCCGCTCAAAGCAAATAATATCCTGACATATAGGAAGGGACTCCCTGACTCAGGTTTTGGACAGTGTGATCCTTGTACTTGTTGTGGATGTTTGTGGTTGATAACTCTTGGGGGAGTATTCCTAGATGTAGGGGATTCTGTTCCATCTTTAGAACAACTCATGGGTCTTCCCCTGAGATGTATCTTTAGAGGGTGGTTTTTTGGACCCCACTTTTCTCCTTTCTGGTTTGTTCTTATATTCTCAGGGACAAGAATAGTTTGAGAAGTATCTGATGTAATTGCCCGTAGTTTTGGGGTCCATTAAATTGTGAAAATCTAATGTTTGGGGTGTTATGGGTGGTCTGGAAGGCCATCATAGCTTCTCAGTGAAGCTTAAGACTCTAACGGTAGCCTTGGCCTACCGGTGGCCTCGACCTACCAGGGGCCTCGGCCTAATGGTAGCTCGGCCTACCAGTGGCCTCGGCCTACCGTTGGCCTCGTCCTACTGGTAGAATCGGCCTACCGGTAGCTCGGCCTACTGGTGGGCTCGGCCTACTGGTGTCTAGACATATCGGTGGCCCCGGCCTACCGCTTCCCTTAGCCTACCACTCGCCTCCGCCTACCGGTCAGTCGGCCAACCGGTGGCCTCAGCCTACCAGTGGCCTCGGCCTATTAGTGGCCTCGCTCTACCGGTCGGCTCGGCCTACCGGCAACCTTGGTCTACCAGTAGCCTCTGCTTACCGGTACCTTGGCCTACTGGTGGCCTCAGCCTACCCGTGGTCTCGGCCTACCGGTGGTCTCAGCCTATCGGTGGCCTTGGCCTACCGGTGGCCTCGACCTACCGGTGGCCTCGACCTACCGGTGGCCTCGGCCTACCAGTGCCCTCTCCATGGGTTTTCCAGTAGCACCTCCTTTCTGCGTGAATTAGTTTTTAAACCATGTTTTGACCCCTTTTAGCCTGTTTTAAATCCCATTAATGGTGCTTAATTAAATGACTGGTGAGGTACCCTCCTTAAATGAAAAACCATGCATTTTGGTCATGCCTTTAACCGCATTTTCAGAAACTCCTCTACCACATCCTATGAGGAGTCTTTCCTTGTTAAGGAGGTGTGCGTCAGTTTTAACCACCCTAAAGGGTGGGGACCTTTTAAGTTGGACATGTGGGGTGGCCCAGCTGTGTGTTCAACCAATGATCCCGCTTCTTCTGCAGTTTTGAGTTTTTCTCCATATCTTAACCATCCCGTGGATGTTGTATATCAGCCTTTATAACCTAAAGGATTATCTTCTCCCTAGGTTTCTTTTTCTCTATCACCCTACGATCGGAATACCCTTCCTCCGGACAAGTTGTACCCCTGCAAAGTTTTCCTTGATCGCGTTCCGTGGAGTTCCTGCTACTCCTGATTTAGAGTTTCCATGTGAGGACTTAATGTCAATCCTTGATCAATCAGGTAGGGATCTTACCATTGTCTCTCCTCATTGTGTATCATGTAGGTTGGGTGTTCTATGGTTCCCACAAGGCAGTTACTCAATTCTATAATGAAAATAATAAACGGTTAAATAATAGGGATGAGGAAGTTTGTTAATGTTGTTACATGTTTTTTTACCCATGTTTTTCCTATGATGTTGTTATGAATTTAATTGGATTAGGCCTACTTAAAATCACAGTCGTTGGGGGCCTTTGTTTGCGCATCTATGATATGATCTGTTTTACGCATCGTCTGGTGAATGGTAATCATGTATGAATCGTTTAAGCTCCTAAACTAGGCTATTGAATATGAATGCCCATAACCTTGCGTGATCACCCCAGTTGAACTAAATAATACAACATAATGATTTATGAACACTGAGATGGTTTAGTTATGAAATGGGTGAAGGGGTGAATGTGTTTTTTTATATGGGTGAACAGCGAGGCTGTGAATGGTGTGGTTAGAATGGCATAAGTTGTTGTGTGGTTGTGGTGGTGTTTGGCAGCAGGGCTGCAGGTTGGGTTGTGAAAATGAATAAAAGTGGAAAGTATATAATGATCTGGGTTGAATGGTGATGAATTAATGTGAGGATAACCAATGGTTTTTTGGGTTTTTCTTTGGTTCTAGTTTTGGAGGGTTTCCACTGATCCCACTTTGATGTTATTATTTACAAGAGAACCGAGTGTGAATGCTCAAATTACCCGATGGTTTTCCTTTATTCTTTATTGTTGTTTCATCTAGGATTGTGCATGTTAGTTGCCTAGTATTGAAGGGATTAACTCATAATGAACTGTTATGAAATGATAACTGGAATAGGGAAACTGGGAACTGTTTGTTGTGTGCCTGTTTTCTGAGGCAGCAGTGCTTTGGCACCTTCTTTTATCTATTGAGGAGCCATAGTTTGGGTTATGTGTTGGTATATATATGTGTAACTGTATGTTTTGTGTTTATTAGAACCCCACCCTCATTGGGAACTTAGTGTTGGACACCCCATTTCATGGGGAAGGGTGTTTCCCCCTAGTTACTCTCCTTCCTGCTCCCTCTTCCCTAGGCTGTGATGGCTGGAGGTGACCTTCCACCCAAGACTCTTTAGGTAGGTTATTTTTGGTGTGTTATTAGACCGGGACTCTTTGGGTAGGTTGTTTTCCCAAGAATCTTTAGGATGAGGCCCAGGTATTTTTGGGCAGGGGCTCTGGTTACAGTTTGTTTTCCCAGGTGTCTTTGGGATGAGGCTTAGGTGTATGCGGGTAGGGATGTGTGGTTGTGAGGCCCTGGTGTGTGTGGGAAGGGATGTGGATGGTTTTGATGCCCAAGTGTGTGCGGGCTGGAAGAGCGTGGTAGCGCCAGGACATTTTCCGTTAGGGATGAGCATCTATCTAGTGGGGGAGATAGTGGTGTGGGGTACCCAAATGTTTTGTTCTTTACTATTATCTTACTGCTTGTGTATTTTGTGAGCATGGACAGTGAGGTGGGATGGATAGATTCCTTGACATATGATGTTTCCTCTACTTCTCGTGGGACTTTAGGACATATCCCCACTTGTGCATGAGAGATTTAGGTTTTCTTACTTAGTATACTTTGTATGCTCACCCTATGTTTAGTTTCAGGTTACCATGAAGACTTCGGAGGCCGTGCGGGAACTTACTAGTCTGGACTTTGGAGTTGCTGTTGGTCGATGTTGGATTCTGCTTAGCCTTTTTGCTTTCATGTTGGGTATTGTACATTGGATTCCTGGTACTTTGTTCAGTTTTATTATTAAAACATGCATGTAGTTTAGTTTTTACTTTGAGTTTTCTATACTTGGTGGTGTTTGGTGTTTACTCATTCTTTCTCCCAATCTTGGTTAACTAAAAAGGGTAATGACTCCCATATTGTGAAAATGTCATACCCTTGGTACTAGTTTCCACTCTGGGACCTACTGCAGGCGGGACTCAGGGGTCATTATCTCTCCTTTATCTTAAAGAAGGAAGGTCTTGGCAATCTGTTGTCCCTTCCCTCCTTTTGGTGAAGGTGGGTCGTGACAACATGTAAATATTAAACACATGAATACTACCAATGGATTTTTGTGACAACACATGGTCACATGATCCATAATGATACACCTGAACACTTCATAAAATAGAATATTGTCATATAATCAATAAAAAATCATTTGACAGAAGCCATTCGAGTGATGAGTGTTATTATTAGAATAATGGAATTCATGTGATATGCATACACATGCATGGAATCAATTACAATCTTGATAGCATGGGATCAATTAATGGATATGGATTTCAATGATGATATCGACCGATGGATTAAACATCAGGCGTATTTGCCTTGAACCGGTGGTGTCATTATGTGAAATCAATGGGAGGAGGTTAAAAATTCTTATGAGGTGATCAAATTACCAAGATTAATCTTATTGGATTAAATATGTTATGTATTTATGTTTTAAGGACATGTGAATAGTGTCTCACAGTATTCCAATTACATGCTATTTTTTACTAGGATGGAGAGCACATACGGATTCTTTGGTCACCAAAAGTGAGTACCAGGGTCATATCCTAATAATTTTCGACACTGACCTCTTCCAAAACACTACAAAAATTCACCATACTATAGTGTGGTTGTGCCCCACTTTTCATTCACATGTTCACACATTTGCCCATTCTAAACTGAAATGGATTGTTTTTCTAGCTCATGGTTGTGGTTAAGGTAACTCCCACATGAGCCCTGGTTGATTTGGCCTATCGGCAAGCCATGTATAGAATATTGTTTAGACGAGGACATTATTAGAATTAAAATATAAGAAACAATTGGGGAATATTGACTAAAAGACCAAAATATGTTCCCTTATAAAGAATCTTGATCAATCTCTCCCAAATTAAACATCTGTAAATTTATTTATTCAGAAAATATGATCATTTATTCATTAGATTCACACTTCTTAAAACTTTGATTTCATCTGTCTTGTGCACAATAATGGGTTCAAATAGATTTCACCACATTAGAGTGGGATTAATTTAGATCGCAATGAAATTTGTTATATTGTATATTTAGATAATATTTTCATCTACTTGAACATTTTAAGTGATTTAATATAGAACACATCGAGAGGATTATTAAAGATTGTGTTGATCTAGGGTATTTTGTTGCATTCAATTGGAGACTCTTGACCATGAGTGCTTAGCTGAATCCAATATATGTATTGTCCTTGGCTTCATGCATGGATTGAATGAAATATGAGTGTTCATAAACTCTAGGATCCAAAATGAATTATGATGGAAATTAATTTATGTCTAGATCCCAAATAAGGAACTAGGATGATGTTATGTATCCTTAAAGAATTGGAATGAATCAATACGTTGTTTTGAGAAGGACGAATCTTCTACCAATCAAACTCATTAATGTGGGACATAAGTTATTTTTTGACTAACACTTAGAATAAATAAACTAAATTGATCTAATTAATATATAGTAAGGGAAATGTTGTAAGATTTTTATGAAACCATGGGTAGGTACCCATATTTTAGTGGATATTTTTCACATATTTGGATCTCATGATGCATTTCATTGCACATAATTTAGGCCTCTCTATTCTCTTTTAGGTATTTCATGGTGTACTAAATATCATGGTGTTGTAGGTCTTGAGAGGACTAGATCCCTCATATAAGTATCGAGGAATATATATTTGATCTAATTTTCATCCTTGGTTTGTGGACCATGTTATTAGAGTATTCTTTTTTATAGGAATAGTTAATAGTCCCAATAATAATTTTTTATTCAATTTACATCCCTATCATTCCCCTAAGAAATAAAATGATAATATTATCATGTATGGGATCATTTTTTACTAGGACTCTCTTTTTGGGTTTTCATCCTTAGAAATATTATAAAATCTATTCAACCTAACTTCCCAATATCTCCTAAATCACAATGGTTTTGTGTCTAGGGATTATAAAATCAACTTTTTTCCAAGGTTCCCTTTTTTTGTTTTCATCCTATAATGAATTCTGTCTTATTCAATTGTTCGTTTGAGTTCTTAAGAACGAGACCATTTCTTTATTTTATGGGCATATATCTCAGACCCACAATATCATCAGTTTGTGTTTTTGTATATCTACACGTCTATTTATATTGATTAGAGTCTTCTATCATGGACAATTTGTCGCTATAGTTTTGGGTCTTCTTACTCAAACTATTTTTTGTCACTGTATACAACATTTTATTTTGTGGATGTGAAGATCAGGCACTACATCATGTTGTTTCTAGTCACATGATGTGGTCCATTAAAATTATTGAGAATGAAATATCACATTCTTGTATTGATAATAGTTACGATACATGGTGATGCATCATTGAGGATATTAAATCAACAAGAATAGTGTAGTTATTAGGAATGTAATTCATGGTCTAGGAATCTCCTGATCAATAAGAAATGGGGGATAGAATATACAGGTCCACCAATAGTATTGGTAGATTTCAAAATTGGAGATTTATTTGATAATATCTCATAGATTTAAGGTGTTCCTTTCCTCTATGACCAAAATACACAATAAGATAAAGGTTTGAGGTGTTGCAATAATCAACAGTGAATATTATTTGGGACCTAATAGAACATCCATTATTTGATACTAATACACTATAGGGGATAATCAAGAGAAATTCTTCAAGCCTATGGGGTTTTAAGAGAATTGTGTTTACTTAATGAATTGGTCGTGTGATCTCAGACATTAAATACATGAATCTATTTTTGAGGAAAATGTATGATTCAAGAAGGAATCGAGCACTATAAAAGTTGGGTCACTATATTAAACAAGTTCTATTTATAGTGGAAATGTGATAAATTATTTCAAAAACAATTATTGTTACAAGTGGGTTCAATGAGCCTGTAAAATATTTCACCACGGTCACAAGATAAGTCTAACAAACATTTTTATTTTTTAATTTTGATTTATCTTTTTTCTAAACTATTGTGATGAAGAGTGTAGTGAGAAGAGACTTGAATTTTTCATAGAACTCTCTTTTAGGGGTTTGATCCTAATAAGTTTTATATTTCGTTCACTATATTTTTTGGGTCTTATGATTTGTAAATTTAGAGGATATAGATTATGGTTTGAGAACACTGAACAATGTGCATACAGTTTAAGATTATAATTCATGTGTATCTAGTATCAATGGAGTGTTGCAAATTAACCTAGTTAGAATTAATAAAGTAAAAAAAATTCTCCAACTCCATTTTGAATAGATAATGAGGGTGATGTAATTCATGGTTCAATTTTCTTGAACAATGAGTGATGATATTGGATATTAAATCTAAGAATGAAAAAAATCACTCAATGGCGATGAGCTCCGCTACAATAATAGTAGGGCTCAATGGGATCAATTTTTTTTGAAAGTAAAATACACATTTTGTTGATAGTACATGAGATATTATGTAGGATATAGGGGATGAAATGAATGGTCAAATAAATGGTCCTTTGAATCCTGGTGTCCTTTTCTAATTTCCATGGAATATTTTTGGAAATCATGGACACATAATCCATGAAGTGTTTTTTTATGGACATAGGTAATCATAAATATGAAGGAAAAACCCAGAATATTAGTTGACTAGGGTCATGGTCTTTTGGTGATTTTATAAGTAGTGCTTATGGGAGATTGTCTACCTATGTTAATTTCCTGTTGTGAGAATGCATCTATCATGAATTTTAACTTCAGGTTGCAAGGATGCATTCTATAAAGTTTTTCATCATGTGGTAAGGATGTAGGAACTAACTTTAAACTTTTCAATATATCCCTAATGATACATTTCACTAGTTGGGGTCATTTGGATAAGGTAGTAATGTTTTATCCATACATAGGCATACTGGTGGGTAGCAATGTGTGGGAGAACATCCTGTACTGATCTATATTATATACATGTAATATGTATCTAGAAATTATTTATACATTGGTGAGGAGATCCTATTTTATTCCACCATCCTTATGTAATTTATGGTGTTGTATGGTGATTCAAAAGTTTAGAGGCATATGTAATTTATATGGGTGTACATCCCTAGTTTTCCCTAAATATCTTGTAAGAGTATAAATTATACCTCACATAGATCTTTTAAGTTGATCCCTCTTCATATATCTTACTCATATATAGATGGTAGTGAAATATTTTCTTTGAAAGGGATGATATCCACTACTATTTGGTTGCATGATATTTCATGGATGATGGTACCATTGAGGTGAAGGGATCTTGTATTTATAGATCCTTTCACTAATGGGGAAAATTATACAGTCTCATGAGAAATCAAGGATAGCGACATTAAATATAGATAAAAAAACATAGAATAACGTGGTAGTGGAAGACCTACTATTTGGAATAGGATAATATACTTGACTGTCATTATATATCCTGATGGATATGGAATTTTTCCCTATGTAGTTCCTAAAAAAGAGACTCTCTCTAATGATCAATCTCATATCTAGGGAGGGGGAATTTTTTTTCTTCCCTTAGAGAGACTCGACATCATAAGATGTTATGGTATCCTATACATAGATTGGGATTGTATTAATGAATGTTAATTTCCATGTCATTTTTGAGTATAAAGAAGAAACACTCATCTATAGCAAAAAATTATGGACAAGACGGTCTTCTCAACGATATTTTAGGTCTTGTATTATAGGCCTTATGCCTTCTAGTTAAATGTTGTGTCACATGGATGTTGTCATGTAGTATAGAATCATGTAAATTGGATGTCGTTCTATAGTTTACCATCATGTAGGAAGAATATATCACCATGAAGAATGACTATCTAGAATATTTGGGTCATCACTATAGGTGCATACCCCAAAAAATATGGGTAAAATATTATGATATTGTGATATTTCATTGAAAATGGTAATGGTGGATAGATGTGTAATATAAACTGTTTACAAATCAACTTAAATATTTTGTTTATAAGATGTTTACACCATAATCGAATAATATTTTATTCAATGGGTGGTGGAGACCATTGGTTATGGGTTATCCAATAGTAATGAGGGAGATCTTTTGTCCCATGTTGTTGGGAATCCAACTCTTGAATATAAGGGAGGCCACTACCCAGGGACCAAAACACACACTTTTCTCCATCTCTAAATAATTTCATTATTCTCTAGAAGATTCTAAAGGATTATTTTTTGATTAAATAATCTATATTCCCAGTTTTCTGTAGGTGATGATTAGGAATAGGGGAGCCTCTAATCCATGGGTTTCCATGAAAAGGATATCAACTTGAGGAATTGGTTGTTATCAACTCATACATCGAAGATATGATGTAATTTATGTGTAACTTATGCTTCAAGAAGGTTTATGGACCCAAAAATGTCTATTCAAGCATGTATAAATAATTTTTTAGGAAAGGTGATAACACATGTGATTCTCGAACACCCAACCATTATATGGGAAGATCCATTGAATGTGAATACATCTTATAACAAAATTTTTCATAATTTGAGAAGGAAGTTTTCATAATGTTTAAAGTATTTTGACTAGGATATGGTTTCTTATAATTTGATATAATTTATTATGATAAAACTATTTAGAGTGGCTTTCCAAGTTCCTTAATCTCACATGATGAATGCTCCTCATGAGAAAAAAAGATACAATTGCAATGTTGATTGATCCTTGCGAGAATTCATTATAGACAATATGAATGTTTATCAACATTTAAGCATCAATGGGGACACATATACAAGTTTGGTTATCAGTGATGGAAATAGTTGGCAGTGATGAGAATTCATTTATTTTTTTATATATTGGAGGATGTAGGTGTTTTTACATGTCCCATATAATTGAAATCAAGAAACACATAGTTATTATTAACAAATATCCTATGTGGGTCTAGAATGTACATGGGAAGGTTAATTGTTTTCCAATTACATCATGGATGGGTCTAGGATTAGAATTCCAGGTTCACAACATATCCTATGAGCATATGAAATAGTCAAAATTTAGTTATTCAAAAGATATTTCCCAAAATAGGTCAGGCTTATGTGTGGGAAAGGGGGACACTATTACTATTTGGAATGTGTAGCGCATGTTCCAAATTCTTCTATAATAATCTAGTTGTCATGTTCAAGATGATTCATGGCTAGTCCGGAAATTGATATTTAGAATGCACTAAGTATCTCAATTGAATGAGAATCAAGCCACTTGTAGATCTTAGATTATGATATCCCTTCACCTATTAGCCTCTTATGCAAGGAAGCGTAATTTTATCATTTCAACATCACTGGACCTAGGATTTGAGGCCTTTTGGTGACTATATATCCTTTAATAATATGAATCATGCCACATGTAGTTATTATTTAATTTTTTTTAGATTTGAGTTTTTTTGTTGAGACTTGGAATATTTTGTATTAAAACATTGATATATGCTTGAAACCTCCTAGACATAGGGAATATAGGTAAATTAAATCATGTATTTAAATTCCTATATATAGGATGATCATTTTAAGATTGGTTGGATTAGATCGAAACAATTAGAGAAATATTTAATGGGATTAATGGGGACCATTTTCCATGGACTAAAACAACCCCGAAGAACAATATCATCGATATTTATTTATTTTCATAATATTATTGTGGTGTCCCTTCAAGAACAAAAATAATCCCTTGAAACAAGATCCACAGAATTTTTTTACTCACCAGTGAATCTTAGAAGGGTTCTATTAGAAATGGTAGTCACTGTTAACCATATTATACAGGGGAGAACTAAGAGAATATGGGCTCAAGTTCCCTATAATTCTAACTGAATTAATATTAAAGGTATATATGATAAGGGGATATTGGTTTCTTATAGAGAAAAAGGTTGTTTTCAAAGGGATTTTGACGATCAAGGATGTTAGGTCATTAAAGGGGATACAAACCCTGAAATGAAAGGGTATACTAATTTGATGTTATAATCTCACATTACTATGGGTATGATAAAAAGATGAGAAAGATTGAATATAACCGAATCCTCTTGAATTGTTTGGTTATGATATGCGTAAGTCATAAGCCAATAATTTCTAGGTCAATTGAAGGTGGAGAATGGTGGTTGAAGTTCAACCATTAAAATTTGTAGGGAATAATACCTCGCACAGTTAGGAAAATAACTCCAGGATTTAAGGGGGTCATATTCTATAGGAATAAAACATGCACTAGGTTCATGATATAAAGATTTATACTATTCAGCAGTGATTCCTAGTGGTTTCTTATAGGAATAACTAGTCTATATTTCTAGTTTTCTTCTAGGAAGAACTAGGTGGAGGGAATCACAACATCCATGGGGTTTTAAGAAAATAATAACATGTTTTTTAATTGGTTTGAATTAATTTAGATAACAAAGTTATAAAGTTAATTTATGGGGAACATAAATTCATGTTTTTTTAACACACTAAAGGTTATACCAATGTTACATTTTTTGGTGGGAAGTTCATTGACATTAAAATCTTGAATACACAGTCTTCAAGGGGATGATCTTTTTTGAATGAATAAATAATGTCTTGTAGATTAACACCATGAAACTAGGACATTGACATGCTATTTAATTTCATGTAAATATTAAAATTTTCATGTAGTTTATCATCATGCGACTAAGAAATTGTCGTGAAGCTTAATATCATGTGACTAGGAAATGATTACCTATATTTCGAAGTAACAAAACTCTATCACGCTGGTCAAAGAAGCATTATATGTTCACTATGATTACATATGTCATGCTCACCATGAGAAATAAGGGACAACTAGGAAGTTTATTACACTGTGTGAGAGTCTTTGATAGGTAATATGTATGGTTGTTAATGATTTAATATGGATTGATACAACTACACTAATATAATTCATATATGGGTGTATTATTTTTATAATTCATGGTTTTTAATGAAATGGGAGATCTTGGTATCAATATATATCATGTGGTAATAGGAATCAAGACATGTATAATTCTTGAGAAATCACCCTAAACATGTCTAACCAATATGCTAGGAAGAGGGAATTTGTTCTCATATTTTTATTTTTATACTACGGATGGTCCCAGGATTTGATATCTTAGAATCACTACATATCTTATATAAAATGGAATCAAGAAACACATAGTTCCTGAATAGAAAATTACCTTCAGTTCTCATGTTCATATATAGGGAGATGGAATATTTATTCTATTATGGATAATACTATGATTTAGGATCTAGTCATCAATGTGTATCCTAGTATAATTCTAATGATTCCAAACATTGTTTTTATATGGAAATTCCAAACATAGGACATACCCATACACATGGATGGATATTTTACCATTTATATTATAGATGGGCAAAGAATTTGAGATATAAGAATCTCTACACATCCTAAAATAATATTAATCAATCCACACATAGTTCTTGAATATAAAATTTCACACACATATCTCACCCATACATAGATATGGGGATTTATCCATTTTTATTTTTTATAAATCATGGATTTTGGATCATGGCATAACTAGGTATCATATTGAAAAAGGAATCAATCCAAACATAGTTCATGAATAGAAGATACCATGTGTAGGTCTGATCCACGTATATGGGAAATAATCTATTTTAATTATGGTTGAACAAAATATTGGGGTTAAGGGGTCATTATATATCTCTTGAAAGTGAGAATTAATCCACATATACTTCTTGGGAATGTCCCATAAACAGGTTTGACCCATATTCAGGGAGGGTGTATCTATATATATATTGTGGTTGGTCTAATTTTTTGAGGTATAGGAATCACTATATATCCTATGATAATAGGATTCAATCCACTTATAGTTTTTATGAAATCTTTTATGCAGATTTTACACACACATAGGGAAAATGGTACATCATTGTTCATATACACATAGATATTTACCATGTACATTGAATCAATCATGGTGTATCAATCTCTATAAATTATAATGTCCTATAGTGAGATGATTCCAAGAATTTTAACACAGTGTGACTTGGTAATTTTTTTTCAAGCTAAATTTCATGTGACTAGTATATAATTTTACATACTCCTCCATCTATTCAGACCACCAAATTCATTTTTATGGGTTTTCAGATGAAATTGGGGAGGTTTTTCAGTGGTTTATAGGAAACTATACGTGGTTATGAATGGTATTTAGAGAACATCTCAATGTGATGTTTTGGTGAAAATGTAGGATTTCGTTATTCGAGTGAGATATTATCATGAAAACATTATCCATGATAGATGTTAAGAGTAATTTCCCTTTAATGTGTCTATGTACAACTGTGTGAAGGATTTTCAACTTATTGATAACATTTATCATAGATTTTAGAGATGAAGGACTCTTGAGGAGTTATGGATGTTCTTTTTACTACCTCAAGGACATAGATATTTAGAGGTGTTGGAATGTGCGCCTCATTTAACATCATGGATAGAATATACCAACCATCGTTCTGGGGTTGAGTAGGAATCTAAATATTTTCAGGGTTTTGTTATGGTATGTCCATCAACATCTTGATAATAAGGGAATGCAATCCCCCTACTATAAATCTACTAAAATTTTATGGTGAGATTCTATATTTTTAGTGGGGGGGTATGAGAAATGTATTTGTAGGTAATTAGGATATTTCATAGAGAATTTTTTTATGTTGGGAAATGATCCAAGTTAAAATATGAATTACCCATTAGAATATATTAATGGGCCTCTGAAATGGGAGAAGGGATATAGACCTCCTCTTGCATGGCCTCTAAAATATGATGGTGCAGTCCTTTGTTTATTGGAATGGGGTTTCGGTCCAGGTTCTATTAGTTATTACAATGTATCATCTAGCTTAACTGGTATGGATTTCATCATTTCCTATGGTATTTTCCATACAACTGTAATTGATTTTGATTATAGTGGGTGTTTGATGAAATTAAAGTGACAATGAATGATTCCATCATATTTCTGTGAAATGAATGTGTGCATGTCCTTAGGAGATTGCCAAACTAATTTTTACACCCCTATTAGAATGTGGGTATGATACCAATCATGTGCCTTACACTTTTTTTTGAAAATGTTGGTAATACTATTGGGTGGGTGAATAAATGTTAATTTTAATGATAGTATCTATCTATTCACATTGAGCATGAAGATTTAATTCTCTGGATTTTGGGATATGAAAATATTTGTGGGCTTGTATCATCATTAGAATATAATGGTTAATCTTTTGTATCGATGTGAAATTGTATTTCCAAATCATAAGGGAATGCATAGGGATGTAATTTTATGTACTCTTGATATTAATTATATGGTGGTTGATTCCATTCATTGATTTTGGGATGTGTGTAAACTCATATCCTCATCATGCAATCAGAATAGGTAGATGTTACTTTATGCATGAGGGTATAGGTATGCTCCATCCACAAGTTTTCATCTTATATATGATTGGAGACTATGTTTTAGCAAACATAGATATAATATTATTTTCTGTTTTTACTAGAATATGATAACATTAATTTTCAACAGATCCAAGTATTTGAGCCCACTTTATTTGGTTTTGTATATTTCCACATCTGGTGAGATGTCTTCGCTTCCAAGATCTTAGTTTATTAAGAGGTTATTGGCCAGCTAACTCACTTAGTTGGTGACTGAGGTGTATTGACAGTTTTTTTGATAATGTTGGGATCAAGATTGTACTATATTGGTGTTATTTTCATGGACACTATAACTTTCATATGATACTCACGATATCACCTAGAGATGGATATGTTGCATTGTTTACTAACATCTTCCCAGGACATGATTCGTGCAGTTTTAAATCATCTTGTAATGGTGTTATCGTGCATTTGAACATAATGTGACTTGGAAATTTTAATGAAGTATGACTTTATGTGTCTAGAACATTGTCCTGAAGTTTAATTCAATGAAACTAAGAAATTTTTATGCATTTTAAAATCATGTGATAAGGAATTTTTCATACAGTTTAATTCCATTCAATTAGAATATTATTATGTAGTTAACATAATAAGAATTAGGATGTTGTAATGTTGCATACATTTTGAGAATAGGAAATTGACTTTAAATTTAACATTATACAATTTAGGAAGTAATTTTGTAGTTTAATGTCATACAACTTAGTATTTTTGTAATTCATTTGAATTTCATCTATTTTAGACATTATCATTTCCAAACCGATTAGGAGGGTGACTTTTCTAATGGAGCCCATATGACTCTTATGGATTTTCTATGAGTTTCAAACTCTTCTAAATGTGACAATGATTCAATAAAATAGTATTATATGAAATTAATAAAGAAAAAATCATCAATTGGATTCCATAAGATCTAATGATATGGAAAATAATTGATGTGGCGATTCATGGATAGATTCAAGGGTCTCTTCAAACATGGGAGCTTAATAAGGTCATGTTCTTCTAAACATGTGATGTATGTGGATATATTCATAGTCTTAAAGGAATGATCACTATATCAATCTTGCACTAAGATACAGAATTCCATCAGTTAGAGATATGTGTCCCATGATCTATTACACAACATGTGTGTCAAATACATAGTTCTCACACCATTATACTTTGTATTTCAGTGTTAATGATTCCAATATCCCTTCGTCTATCTACTTATAAATTTGTTCATTAATGTCAAAGGAACACTCTATTGTATTTAAAATACTTCAATGTTAAGGGTATTTATAATCATGGTCCTTCACCTCCATATCATTCAGATTCCCCATTATTTTTAGTTCTTTCAAATCATTCTTCTGGGATTAGTCAAATTATTGGGGTACCTACTTATGTTTAATGGAATAAACATTTCTCTCTCATTCCTCAAGAGATTGGTGACCATGTTGCTTCCACCATGTGTTATGTATAAATATATTTCCTTGAAAAATGGTTGAGTATAGATCCCACGAGGTGGATCACTAGTCTTTATTAGTTTGGGGAATTAGATGATGTATTAGGGGCCTTGGATAATATAGACGCATGCCACTAATTTAAGTAAAATGACCCTCTAGGAGGATATATATAATCTATTGAGGTATGATGGTTTTTAGGGTACCCCATATAAGGGGTAAACACATGGTAATTTTCCTAGGACTATGGGATGGAGGCCTTGAAAATATGAACATGTCCCCCATCTTTTCGGCCAGTTTAAGGGGGAATGATGTCTAGACTTCAACAGATGAGGGGATGGATAATATAAAAATTTAATGACCCCTATGGGTAAGGTAACATAACTCTAAGGAGGGACACTATAGGAATTTTATGGTACAACACTACATTGAATAGTTCCTATAAGCATTACTAAAATTATTTCTCATAGATCCCCTTTATCTCAATGGATGTTGGTGATCTGATCCTTCAATGAAATTTTCTGGCCATCTTTATGTGGATGATAGATTGGGGTCCTGACAACACCATTTCCACTATTATTGTTTGGAAGATGGATGATGATGAAAGTCTCAAGATAGACCATGGTGGCTGAATTTGTATCTTCCATTGGAAATATTCTCCCTTGATACCATACTTTTTAGATTGAAAAGGGTCCATAGTTCCTTATATGGGTGCTTGAAAGATACATCTAAGCCCTTATTTTCCAGTGTCAGGGGTAGAGGGTGGGAAACATAATATGAATCTAATGACTATAGAAGGCTACACATATTCTAACTAGGATTATTCTCATCTAGATGTGTTGAAAATTGCTAATATTTAGTTTACATAATATTGACTATGACATATTTGAGATGGTGCTCAATATAAATGAAGTATCTTGAATGATTGGTCGGTGCATGATGTGTTGTTTGGTAGGATGCTTACCATTGAACCATATTTCATTTTAGAAACCATTTTACCCTATATTGGGTGGATTTTAATATTTAAGATGATAATAGGATTAAAATTGATAAATATTTCCCCTTCCATGTGGATGGGGATCTCCCCAAGATTCCATAGTCATTAAAGTAGTCATGATGCTACATAAGGTTCCCAGATAGTAATGATTTGGGATTGATTTCAAGCCACCTTTAGGATACACTAATGGTTATTAGATAAATTGTTAGTAACAAACATATAATCTTGATTTGTAATTACATTATTTGGATACCTCGAGTAGTATATCCTATTAGATCCCTTTTTGGGATGGTTGAGGTAGGAAAAACATCCTCTATTGATCCTGATGATATTTTTCTCATATGTCCATGATGATGACTTGGCTGGATATAATCCCTATTATGTATATTTTTAGTGGTGGAGTTGATATAATTATTATCCTAATAAACATCTCTAATGTATGGAAGTTATGTGTTTTTATTCTCTAGGTGTACGCTCCAAAAGTTATTGAATATGGAAATAGAGGACAACTCCACTCCTTCATCCTTTTGTAGGAATGAAAACTAGTGGGGAATAATCTTCTAGAGGATTTCATGAGATGACTAAAAATTAAGGACTTGTCCATTTTACAGATAATAATAGGATAAGAAAACTATCAACTGTATCTATAGGTGTTGATTTGATGATGTCATACAACAAGACTATGAAGTCATGGTTTCCATAGATGATGATAAATATGATTGGTTTGAATTTGGATGTCATAGTAGCTTCCAGTTCTATATAAAAATTTCCAAATTGTAAAACGAACATAGAATATGATGGAACGTTTGATGATTCCATTTTGATTATAATGAATTTGAATTGTTCTATAGATAAAAAAATCCAAGTTATTAATGAATAAACACATCTAAGGGTAGATTTATGATTAATTACATGCACAAATAAAGGATAAATAGGTGGTATATTTTTTGTGAGAGGTGTGAAACCATTAAAAAAGTCTTGTTAGGCTCACCATTTGTTCATAGAAAATGTGAAAAATGAAATGGATGGAACTAGAAAATCTGTCCTTTTATACTTTTTATTGGTTAACATAGTTAACGGATTCATATCAGTTTCACCATTTGTTTTTTAAAAATGTAAGTAGGTTTCACCCAATCTATTATTATGGGGTTAGTGTGGTTACACAATATTCTTCATCTATTTTTATTTTTTTTATCGAATGGAAACCCCAAATAGTTTTTACATTTTAATTAATCAATGAGCCATATTTCCAAAGGTAGTTGGTCATTTGGGGTTTCAAAACTAATGATTCTTAAAAATTCACATTGCTCAATAAGATGGCAGGTGAGGATCATCAAACCCATTTGTGTGGAATAATTTACTATTCAAGGCACCTATTATATAATTAATACATCTTTATGAGTAATTACCAAATACTAATATGTGATTCATTACACCCATCCCAATGACATGATTTATACTATGTGATGATTAGAATAACATCATGTATTACATGTTCTCTGTTATTCCTTTACCTATTTTATATGATCTAGTTTTTATCCAATATCAGGGTCGTTGGAGTTTATCAACATATAGGGAAGTGGTTGGGGTATTTGAAATGGGATTGAACCTCATTGAGGCATCCTACATATCATATGATAATAATAATAAAAACCCACATGGTTTTTTGTCAAATTTATTGTCTTATAATAGGACTGGACCTTTTAGTTTAATGTCATGCAGTAAGGATGCAAATGATGGAATTTGGATACTGATTATTGGGTTAGATAATGGGTGAGGCATCCGGTGTATCCTATGAAGATAAGAATAAGAGTCAAGGTATTTTGTACAATGGGGGTTTTCATCTTAAAAATATGAAACTATATTGGCCATGAGTGGAACTTATTCATATAAGGCTTTCCAAAAATTGCCTCATAGAAAGTATGACCCATTAAGTGAAGATGATATGTAATAATTCTACATCCTAATAAAGGTCCCACACTAGATGAATCGTCATAATTATATTGGTATGATCATCATCTATATCTCAGGCCATGTGAATCATGATTGGTGAGGGAAACAAGGGATAATAGAATGTTGGACACATTCCATGAGAGAAATCTTGTATTAGTATTACACATTAATGTTTTCCATACATATTAATTATTACATATATCAAGGAGAATATGGTATGGATCATAGGTCTAATGAAGGTGTATTTTGTATCCTATTTATAATTGGAATCAGATTCCTCATATTTTAGTTTTTCCCTAACACACTGATGGGCTTATGGTTCTTGGGGGCATAGTGGGGACTTACAATTTAGAGGATACCCATATATAATCTCATTTTAAATATATTGATAGAGAATTAAGGATGATATAATCATAATATAATTCATGTCACTTGAGTATTAGTTCATGAATATGGATATATTTACAACATTGTGGATGCCTATCAGAAATTAGGCCATAGGAATGAGTCCTACTTATACTATTTATAGAAATAATCGTAGTCCCCAAAGTTCGGGAAACTTATCTCCATGTAATGGTTTTGTATAGAAAATTACACTATAATAGATTATTATTATTACTAGGGTTTGGGAATGTAAGGTACCTATACCTAGATGGGGTTCCCATTTTATGTATTCATTCAATATCATACGAAAGGTAGAGAGAGATGAGTCCATAAAATTTTCCTCAAAAATATTTGGAACAACATGGATTCCATCATGATGGAATGATGTGAATAGGTTCACTATTGGAAATATATCCTATAATGATGGTTTGGAACTATTGTTATAGGTCCCCAAACTATTGGTAACGCCTATACCAATCATTTAGAGGGATGTTGGTTAATTTTTTATTTGTATAGATAATGTAAAATAAAATAGGAAGTAGAGGTTTCAACTGGTGATATCCCACTTATATATCAAATACATAACCACATGGATAAATTATCTTTGTGAATGTAATTATATATATATATATATAATTTATATACAGATTTATTTGATGAAATTTGACAAAATAATCCCTAAAATATTCTGGTGCATATACTAGTGGTTTTGAGAACTGTTAGTATAGGTACCTAAATTTATTATACCTTTACGAATGGTTTTGAAAACCCATTGGTATTGTTTTTCAATAAATAACTTGTACCAGTTTATTTTCAAAACCATTTGTTTAAGGGAAAACCTATACCAATGGTTTTGGAAAAACTGTTGTTGTAAGGTCATCAAATAGAGGTTATACCAACAGTTTTAGCCAAATTATTTGAATAAAAATCAACTATACCAATGGTTTTAGAAAAACCCATGGTATAGGGTGATATTATTGATGGTATACTGATGGATTTTCCAAAACTATTAGTATAGGGTTATTTTATGGTTCCTATAGGAAAATATTCACCAAAATCATTGTTATAGGCTCATCAGTATATGTCCAATTTTTAGTAATGGGACTCATGATTGAATAACCCTATCCCATTAAATACACTCTCCTTGTGAATGGGGTACTCAATATAGGGTTTATTTCCAGGGTTTTAAATGATACATGTGCAGGTGTTCCTCCCATACAATGCTAAAACATACCAAGGTGTCTTTTAGACAAGGATGACATGTCTAGGGAGTCTGTTTGGAAAGTATAGGGTGTACAACTAACATGCCATTAGGGATTAACATGGTCTAAGTTGAGCTTAAAAGGGTAAATCACATGACCAAAGATAACATGAATAGGGTTCATCACATGATAACTTTTTATAGGTCCACGGTGCTTCACATGATCAAATCTAACATTCCCATAGTGATTTTCATTATAAGAGCTGACATGTCCAAGGTACATTGTGTGATCAATGATAAAATGTTTAGGTTCTTTAGGGTGATCATGTGACAAATTTCTAGGGAATTTCATTTAATCTTGTTTCATATATCTTGGTACTTTTCTCTAAACATCGATGACATATCTAGGAACTTTCATGTTGCCAAGGATGATATGTACCGGGCCTTTTAGATAATCAAGTCTGACATATCCTGAGTCTTTTTCATGATCATGGCCAACATTTTCATGGAATTTTACATTATCATGGATGATGTGTATAAGTAATTTAATTTTATAGATTCACAATACCAGTGAGGCGTCAGGTGATCTCTGGTTTATAAGAGAGTCACACATGAGAATGAGAGCATGTTCAAGGGTCGAAGTTTCATGTCTAAGGGGATAATTCCATGGAAACATGGGAAAAAATGTTAATAATAGGAAGAATTCATTCATAATGGTTCATTTAGAAGGAACACATCCTATGTATTTTAGGTTATGAGGAGGTAATTTCCATCGGTCATCATGCATGTAGATGTTTCATGTCGATGTCTATTTCCACGACATGTTCGCATGTGATAGTCTAATCCTAATGGATTCCCAAAATGGTGTCATGAAAACATATATGAGGGTTTCATATCATATACTTATACACATTCTACCCAATAGAGGCTCCCATGGGGGAATCACATGATGTTCATATCGTCATGTGATAACATAACCTCAATGGAACAAAAAGAGAGGATCAAACTATATAGTATCACTAATACATGGAGTATTTATCCTAATGAAATATCTCAATATTATTTAATACATAGGTATAGTATGTCTCTTTTTCTCCATATTACTCTCATGTTCCCATAGTTTTTTAAGGGGATAAAGGGTTTTTATATTAAAAGGATACCTATATTTCTACTTATTTTCATGGGGTAGGTGTCATGTTGACCATCTTGAGGTAGTAGAATGCATTGTATGATTGACATCAAATGTTCTATAAGTGATCACATGAAGGACTATTGTGAACATATTCTTTCCATCCATCGATACTTCACATGACTCCATTAGGTTTTTTTCATGATCATAGTTTGATCATGAGATGATTGATATCATCGCAAGATGGGCTTGAAATGATCATGATTTAGGTACCTAGAAAAACAAATGGAGCATCACATGAGAAATTTAGAGGCTTCACATTCTTGTATGGAATGTTAATATAAAAACACCAGACAACCCTTGAAGGCTTCATGTGAGATTAATAAACAATAAAAAAGTATGAACCATCTCTTGATGAACAAATATGTTTTGTTTCTTGAGAACCCACATGAAGTTATTAAATATTATCATGAGCATCATCTTTTTTTGGAATTAACATCATATATTATTTATATGGCTTCATTCATCTCACATTATCACCTCAATGGGATGTCTCTATTCTTAGAAACATTTCATATATGATGTCAGACATGAATTTCGCATATCAAGATTTCATGCGACAAGGTCAGGGACAACTGAAGGTTGACACTCAATAACCAACAATGCCATTATGCAACAAAAAATGTCACATGATACAAAGTTCTTCATGATAAATAATCATTCTATTGAACATGGTAAAATATTATATAAAATATTATACGAATAAAGACATTAATGAGATCAGTGTACTTCAAATAATGGCCTTCATGCAAGATGTAGTCATATACATGGTGTTGGGAAATGATCCAGTTTACATGATATAAATCTCTTGAGATGGATGTTTTAGTGAATCATGAGTGATTTTGTAGAAATATGGTTTCTGAAGATCATGTGAGTGATGTCAGTGTGTGTCATGGATTGGTGAAGGTTGAAAAAGATCATTCATGCTAATCAGATGTTATAAATTAACTAGATCAGTTGATAATAATTAAAAACAAATGACTAAATTATGTTTGAACGTTTTTATACTTAGTTTCCTTCCCACATTGATTTTTTTAGGATGAAGATATATTAATTACTTATCATAGATCCTCTAGTTTCTAGAAGAGAGTATCGAGTTTCTCTCCTAACAGTCACCTATACTGACTCGTGCTAACACTCCCTATTGCAATGCTGACTAATGGAATTAATTTACTCCTCTCACCGATGTGCATGTGTGTGAACCCACACATGGTGACCTGTATAGGCTAGCATTAATGGCTCTGGGGAATGATCTAGGTAACTCCCACATGATTCTTGGTTGTGCATGCCTATAGGATAGAAATTTTTGGACTATTTTTTAGCAAAAGGAATAAATATAAATAAAATCCAAGGAAAATAAGATCAATAAGAACCAATATAATGAAATATGTGACCTCATAAATAATATTTATCCACCTCCTCCAAATTACACATCCACACCTATCTTGATGAAAAACATATCAATATTTTTTGTGGGATTCACACTTCTAAAAACTCTAACAATAATGTGTCTAGTTCAAAATTATAGATTCCATCCATAAAGTATTTCGTTCCATCCCAAGAAACCTAATTTTTACATTCTTTTAGTGTTCATTCCATGATCACGTCAATGAATAAGGTGATATATCCAATAATGATCCATCTCAGGGATCATAACCATTTCAAAACTATGAGGTAAGGTTTTTAGAATATATCTAATTTGTATTAATGAAAATGGTGATGTCAATAGTGGACTACAACATCCCATGCAGTACCACTCTGTGGTGGTTACCATTTTTTCTGCACTTCCAACAAAAATTAATGATTATAACAAAGTATTGATTGATGAATTCTATAATATATAGGTGAAAATTTATTAAATTTTTTCTTATAAACTATACGTTTTCATTCTATAGTGTTCATGATTATATAAAATCTATGAATTGTCTTTATAGGTCATTATATCACATTAGAGAAAAAAATAATAATTTCCATGTCCTTTTATAAAAATCAAAAATCAAAAAATCAAAAGAGATTATTAACTATAAAAAGTAAGCATAAATATATTTTAGGTAATTTCATTCATCACTTTATATCTTTAAAATTGACTATGTCTAATTTAATGGCTTTAGAGAAAAAATTCAACATCAAAAACCATGGAATGGTGTCATATATTTTGGATTATTGATCAAGATAAAATTCCAATGGTGTATAGTTTTTCCTTTTCTATATAATAATGATCCAACTATTCCTATTATAATATATATCACTACCATAATTGGAAGTTGAAAATATCTTTTTATACTTACTATACTAAAAAATAATCATTTTAATTAAAAATTTAGAAGTCATGAACAGTGAGAGAAATAGTTGATTTTAGGTGATAAGTGGAGTTAAAAATGATAATTTCAATGTATGATTTGACTTAGATGAACCAATTTTTATGAAAAACCATACAACATTTGTTTTGTGAGTGTATGAACACATAAATTTCTATTGCATAATAAATTAAAGTGTAAATAATAAAAATATGAAATTATTTCTATTTTCATATTTTTATGGTGATGATGATTTATATTCTAGTATTTCTAATTGTGTGAATATGATAAATAAATTATAATTTTCAACAATTAAATAGAATCATATAAAATATTATTATTTAATTCCAATAACAATTCAGGATTTTTTTCTTACCAATTTTTTTAACCATTAATAGATTCCAATAACCCTTTAAGGAAACAATATTAAATAAATTAATGTATGAGTTGTTTTAAAAATTTTCAAGATATTATTATACTGTCATTATTATATTTTGATAATCCTCTTAAAATGATTTTAATGATTATGATAGGTTCCCTTAATTTTACTTTTTCATTATATTTATGATTTCAATATATTTTTTAAAAAAATTACTAAATACATATAATAATTATTCATACATTATCTATGTTTTATATTTATAATATTGATATTCTAAGATACAATATTCAAATCCTCAAACTACTGGGATAGGTTTGACTTGAATCCCCATTTAAGGTTGATGATATTTATGAGTTCATTTTTATATCAAATTATTAAATAATCTAATTCATATATATTGTTTCTATGTTCCTTTTTTATTACTATTATAAAATTCTTATTTTTCATTTTATCTATAAATATTATGTGAATTTTATTATGTTGTGGGATATAAAAAGAGTTTTTTTAATAATATATCTTTTTTGGAGTGTTCACTTTTTAGTAAATTTTACATATATAAAATTAATAATATATGTTTTAATAAATGTAATTTGGTGTTATAAAATATATGTTTAGACTTATATTATACGAAAATGCCATGGATGATTGATATTAATATACAACTCTCATTCCCAAATAATGTATTATTTTATAGAACATATATTATTATTGTAATAGGGGATATTTTATTTGATTTTTAGTCTATTAGTATGACACAAACTCCCACACATATTCCCCATTATACTGTAAGAGTGGTATTCCCTCCCTTGGGAGATGGTAGATAAATTTTTTAGGGATGTTCAAAAAATACATAAATTAAACAAAATTATTCTATTTGAAATATTTTTATATTAATATAATTTATTTTAAATAAATATCATAATTTTATATAATTATCCAATGTGGTTTATTAGTGTGTATTTCCATGTGTAAAATTAAATTAAAATATGATGAGTGAAAGGTCAATATGATATATTGGGAGTTAAATATGAGTGTTTATAACATTATATAGTCAGTGTCAAATGGAATTATTCTCACAATATGATATATATTAATTTTTAATTGATCATGTTAATCAGTAATGATGTGAATACTTAATTTGATTTTAATATTCTAAGTGGTATTTAATAATTCATGTGTATAATCAATGAATTCATTAAATAATAGATTTTCCAGAAAATTATTAACATGTATTCTCTAATGAATCCCAAAAAAAATTTATAATCATATAAAATCATTACATTCATGAATGATTCCACTCAGAAAACAACATGGGCATCTAGTGATGATGAGTGTGGACCTCAAATCCAAAATCTAGTTGGACAAGGGTTGGTGAAAAGAAACAAGGCTATAAAACATTCAAAATGATATATGGAACATGTAAAATATAAAAATACCAACAAAATATATTATAAAAAATCAATATCCCATGAAACATGGATTTCATATAGAAAAACAAGTCTCTAAAATAAAATTCCCTATAATACACCTAAGACTGTGACTCCAATAAAAACTCATATCCTGAGTTAGATGGCCTCATCTGGATCACCAAATCTATCTTAGAAACCTTATAGGTAGATCGATATATATACTCATGATAATATATATAATATTACTAGGATAATTATAAATATATATCATGTAAATGATGAATACTAATACCAATTCCTTAATGAATAAAATTTAAAACATATATGAACTTAACAAGTTTACCTGAAACTATTTTAACTTGATCTATGTACAAAAATAATTTTTTTTTCCATTATATGCTTGACTAAAAATGATTACAAGGACCCCAATGGTGTTCACCCTTTGATCATAATATCATATATATTAAATTTTAATGAGAGGGGTTTAGGTCCCTTAGCTAAATGTGAGTTCACCTATTTTAAAATACCTCGCGATAATATGGATTTAACGGAAATCATGGAAAATAATTGTAATTATAACTCAATTAAAGATTTTTCAAATAAGATCCACTTTAGGATCTTCCATTAGGAAATTATAAAAAATACTAATAATTGGGTCATTTAGAAAGGCCTATTTTTAATGGATATAGATTACACATCCTCCAAACATTTTCCATCTATGATAACCTATCCCTATCATTACTTCAACATTTCTTTTGATTATGCTAAATCCAAAGAGAAAGAATGATTGATTCTATGAAGGTCCTTATTACATGGATTATTTTATGTGATTTGAATACCATCCAGGATCACTAATAGAGGAAGTTTCTTCATATTATGAATATAAATTTATAAGTTAATTCGAATATTTAATTTCTACTAAGAGTCTTCATACCGTAGGCTCTAAGTGAATCCTTATACATATTATAATAAGAAAATGTGGATATTGAGGTTTTAGATCCATATTGATAAGTTCACTGAGGGATTAAATAGTTTATAAAGGATTTCTAATACTTCTATGAAACACCTGCCTCAATATCTATTGGATCATGCTCCTCTATTGGTTAATCTGGAAGGTGTGTCCAGAGAATCACATTGTATATTATTCTATATGTTGGTGTTCTAAATAAAATTCAGCATGATAGTGGCACAAAACTCATGGGAATATTCTTAAAATATCTCACATTATGATTTACATCAATATAAACATAAACTGTTGAGGGAGGAGCTTAGTATGTTCTCAAAAAATAAGGGCAATAAAAACATTGTTATATAAACGTTGATGAAAATATCATTAATAATGATAATTTAATTCTAGATGGTTGTGATGATAATCTCTTATCTATCCATTTTTCTATGAAAAAAGGATTATTTTAGATAATATTCATGGTTATGGTATCTTTGTTATGGAAAGTGGAAGAAATTGATGGATCAAAGAGGGTGAATATAACATTTCATAACTTTATTCTTATGATAAGGAGAATAAATTCACTTGTAATCTACATATTAATTTATAAGAGTGATTTTTTATTTCTAACATCAGTATCACTTGTTTTAATTATGTGGATCAATTCTCCAAGCCCATGTCTTGATCTCATAATGACATAGGAACAAGTTGATTTCAAATGAATAGATATGATCAAATATTCCCTAAAGAAAACAATTTTGTAATTAAATTCCATAGTAATACACTCTTAAAAGTTGTAACTTAAGAGGAAAATATTATTGATACTTTGAAATACTTGAATCCATATAGTTCCTTAGGAATTGATGGATTTTATAGTGAATTCGATATTTTTAATTGGAGTGTTTTCAAGAGGGTTCAGTTTTTGTGATCCAAGAAAATTTTATTGGTTGATCTATTCATAGAGACAGTTTTTTATGAACCTAGTCCTTGTTATAAAACCACAAAACACATAATCATTCAATCATTATAATATCACAAACATTTTACACTATTCCTATAATGTCAAAAAAAATATATGAAATTTTATTTATTATAATTATGTTATATTCTATAAATTATATAAAATCACATATAGAATAAAAAACCATTATTGATGAATAATTAATGAAATTAAATAACCAATTCTAATGAAATCTTAACTTGACCATTGAAATAGTAATGTGAAAATTAGCAATACTAAACTAGCCAATTGAATAGTAAAATTTCTTATGTATATATACATAAAATTTATTTATATTAGGAAAAAATATAATGATATCATATAATAAGTAAATATTTGTTTGAAAAATAATATGTTAATTCTTAATATTTTTGTGAAACTTAAAGTTTTATTCAAAATTTCCTCATTAAAATAAATATTGAAAATAAAATTTATTGTCATGAGATATCTTCATTAAATTATACATTATTTTCTTATTATTATAAGATAAATTTATAAAACCTTATTCAATGGTTTCAAGGTTCTTTAAATTAATTATAATAATAAAATTGAATTTTTTTGAATAAATGATCATTTTAATTAAAAATTAAATATATCATTTTTACAAAAAAAATCATAAAATTGATTGAATTTTTGAATTCTACATATTGAAATATTTTTACTATAAATTTCTGTGATTTTTCTAAAATGATATATTTTTTGTGAATAATGATATGTGGAAATTTACAGTATAATACATTATAAGATAAATTCAGTATTTCATTATTTATTAATGATGTAACTACCATAATCTCTAAATATTATAATAACTATACTATATTTATTTAAGGTAAAAAATATTCTTATTCAAGAACCATAATAATAAATAATTGAATAAAATAATTAAAAAACCCCTCTCTTCCACTGTAAATACCACCCCCTCTCCTCACACCTCTAATGCCTTCATGAATTCTTATATTCTACCCAATTAATCTCCCGATCCTCTTCCACATTCCATTTTATTTCTGGTATCACCAAAATCATGTTCCAATGTTCCTCAATGAGGTTTTCAGGGAGAAGAAGTTCAAGAGGTCAAAGCCTCTTTTGTTTTCTTTTAATTTCTATTCAATTTCTTCTCTTTTATTATCCTATCCTGACCTCCCAATGCGAAAGTGTCATGATTACTACAGTATATCATATAAAATACAATTTTTATGGTAAATTTTTATCATCCATTAAATCTATTCTCATCCAGTTTTTTTTGATAAATGAAAACATCTTTCATGATATACCAATTTACCACCTTTGTGGAAGACGAGTTTTTGTTTTTCAATTCTCCCATCAATGATTGTCATAAAACCATTAAATAGATAAAAAAGTATATAATTTACATATTACAACTTATTAAATGTTATATAACTAGTTTATATACATGATATTAATTAATAAAAGAAAATATATCTATGATGATTAAAAAAATAAAAAAAAATCCAAATGATTATCATAAATGTGTCAAATAAAAAATCAATTTAATATCTATAAAAAATGATATATAAGAAAATTTAATAATATATATTTTCATTAACAACATATAATTTCAATTATAGATATCTATCCCCATTTTACATGACTTTTCATAAATGTATACAAGTGAACCAATCATGAAAACCGTGGAAATAGACACTCACAAATTGGGAAATTGAATATTATAACTCATCAAAAGGCTGTAAATGAACATGATAAAATTAAACAAAATCAAATACATGTTTAATATTTCCTGAATTATATTTTTAATAAATATAATTTAATTATCTATGAAAATATGTGAATGTGCATAACACTTTTGGACATAAGGTAAGGGATTCTCCTCGAACCTCCATTTTTCATTTGGGTTAGGCTTTATATATCTTTACCCCCAAATAAATTCTTCTTTATTTATATAATATTCTTTTATATTATGTGTATATTTTAGGAACTCATTTATTCATATCATTTAATATTTATTTTATGGGATAATATATTTTTTATATGGTTTTCTTTTCAATTCCTCCTGATAAGAAAACTTTGTTTAAGGTAACTTCCCAATTTCTTATCCATCTTCAAGTAAACTCCATAATATATTTTAATACACTGATATTTTTATAAAACCTAAATTTATATCATGAAATAATATCTTAGAATTTTACTTGTTTTATTTAAAAATTTAATCTTATTTCTTCTTTAAAGATGTATAATTTTCCTTAAACTGAACTGATGTGGCATCATTCTAATGTTTCTTAAAATATCTTTTTACATGTTTTTACCTTAGTTGGACATAATTTATGACTCAATAATAATTTCATAGTCCTTATACATTCTTTTTTAGGATATTAATAACTACTATATGATTTTATAAAAAATGAAATGATTTTTACAAAATCACTCTTCATTACAATGTAAAAGGGGTATTTCTCTTAAGAATTACATAATTATTTTATTGTAGTATTTTCATCTATTTAGACACCCTATGATGAATCTCGTGCCAATTTGGGACTAAACATTTATAATATCATATTAAATATTTTATTAAATGTTTTATGATTAGATTTACTAGGAATGCTCTATCTTGACACTATTCACCATATTAATCAGAAATGTTAGTGATTATGTTCACTGATTGAGGTAATTTATTTACATTATGTATATATATGTTGTTCATTTTCACCCCATTCATTGGATGAATTAATTGGGAATATTAAATGATTTTTGTGTCCTCTTATTTATCCTCAAGGCGTTCGTAGGTCTCATTAGACAAACCAAAATGGCATTTGGTCGAGCCTTACACATTTATTTTCAGTTGACTTTGCTGATGACTCAATGGTATGTTTTATATGTCCAAAATTATGAATTTAATATTTATGATATTATCAATTGATAATATATGTGATTATAATACTAGTACAATATACATGGTTATTTTCCATCCTCATATGATTATTTATAAGGAATTATTTAATAATATTTTATTCCTTCCATATTATTCACAAGATTATATTTTAGTTGAATGTGATTTCATTTACTCACTTCTCTGTATTGTTTATGTTTATGTATGATAGACCCTATTATATTTATTACCCTCACTGAGAATCTAAGATCACCAATTTCTTATGTTTTATTTTCCCCTGCATTAGAAGATTAATTTTATGAATGACTTGCATGAATAATCTTTGAGTTTGTGATTGTTTCTAATGGAGTTTCTATGTCTTCATTAATTTCAATGTTGTAATGTGAAAATTATGTTATTATTTGGTTTTCCAACCATACTGAACTATTCTGACATTTTTGTATTTGATCTCTTTTTCATATTACCAATGTAATAAATTAAGGAACCAACTCCATGCAACTTGGGTTGGGGTCATTACAGTTGGTATCCACGAAAGTTTTGTTGAACCCTTAGAAACTATATTTAGAAATCATATATTATGGAACATATACCTAACAATGAATTTGAGAATAATCGTAGAAGAACATCCAATAATTTTGGTAATGTAGTGATTTTGTGTAAGTTACTAGAAATACATCTATGTATAGTTAATTAATGTGGATTTCATTCTAGAAAAAATGTTCTTATAGGTACCAAGTTTGACAAGGAGTGTTGTACCTACTAAATATAACCTGCTACAGGACAACGATTCTTACTATACACCTAGATTGAAACACCTAGGGGATCTGATAAATATAATTCACTTTTTATTTACAAATCTATAATGAATTGTTTAAAATTAATTATTCCCTTATAGAAACCATATCAATGATTATGATATTAGTTATGCATAAATACCCTATTTATGTGATTTGTTTTTCTAGTTTGAAATTATTTATTATGATTTATTACCTAATATAGTGTATGAAATTGTTTAAAAATGGTGCCTAGTGAAATGAATGGAAACTATATCAATGCACATATCCCATGAATTGATTTATCTACTATATAATATAATGATGTTGGAGAGGTAGCTACAACTAGATTCAATAAAATTATAAATATATTGGAATAAATGACTCAAATTATGCATAATATCCTTATTTTCATGGAGTGTCCTTTCCTACAACGCGGTGTAGCAAGGTTAGACCACTTCATGAAACAAAATTCTCAATTATTTAATGGGATTAAAAATTTTATTTTTATTAGGGAATGGATAAGTTATATAGAGAGGATATTCCCCCCTTTGGGATATAATAAATGAGAATGGGATATTGTGGAAGTTTATAATATCTTAATAGATTCTAATGAATGGATGTCACTAATTAAAAACACAAAGGATGAGGAATAATTTGAAAATATATAATGGAATTATTTTTAGGAAAATTTCATGGAAAAATATTTCCCTCAGGAAGAGAGAGAATATATAGAGAAGTAATTCATGAGTCTAAGACAAAAAGGGTATGAAAATGTTCCCAATTATGAATCCAATATTACAAAGATGGAAAGGAACACTATATATTTAACTTATGTACTCTAAATATAATGATTGATCAATTTTTTGATGGTTTAAAACAATACCTCTAAATTGAACTGGTCTCCCAATAATTCTCATAATTCAAATATATAGTCTCATGTGTTGTCAAGATATAGAATGAATTTTCTAGGTCTTATGACTTTATGGTAAAATAATATAAGAAGATGGTGTGGAGAAAATAATGGATAAAGGGAAGAATAAAAATTTTAATTTTCCAATATACAGTGCTTGTAGAAGGAAACATATTTGTGACTACATATATTGAAAAAGATTTTTCTTCAAGAACGGTAATAAAGGCCATAAAGCTCAATATTTCTATGGAATGAAAGAAGATAAAAATTTTCAATTCTACAATTATAGGGATATGGGACACTATGAAATTTATTTTCTAATGTGTTGCAGAATCTTTCCTAAAAAAAGGACATGTGAGCAAATACATGCTTCTGTGATCACAATAGCTAAGGTTGAAGTTCATAATGATGTGGTGTAATGTACATTAATAATATCTTCACATTTATCAAATTCACAATTTTATTTTAGATCATCACACTATTTTATATCTACCAATCTTCATAAGAAAATTAGAGATTTCAATTTTTATTTAATAATGTACTTTTCAGTAAAAACTCTTAAGGGTGGTCATATAGAAACAAAATGTGTTATTCAATCCTGTTTATAACATATAAACAAGAATTAGTTGCTGACAATATCATCATACTTATTTTTGACATTGATATAATTCCTGGTGTGGACTGGATTTCGAAATATGATGTGAATAATTACTGGAAGATAAAGGAAATTAGGATTGGTCATAAATATGTAGAATACATAATCTTTAGAGATGAAACCTCATCATCTAATTCTTATATAGATATACCATTAGTAGATCTATTAATTGAAATTATTGTTGAGTAAGGTGAAACATCTTCTATGGGTGAGGAAAAAAATATTCAAATTGAGGATCTATTTATTATACTAGAATAAACTTATGTAATTATTAAGGAATTACTTTAAAGCATACAGGGCATGAATGTGAGTTTTCTATTGATTCAATGACTGAAACAAGGCCAATATCAATGAATCCCTATAGAATTTCCACTGTGGAATTATTAGAGATGAAGAAAAACCAGATGTGTTTGGGTAATAAAGGATTTATTCTCTCTGATGTTTCTCCTTGGGGATCCCTAGTTATCTTTGTTTGGAAGATAGATGGATCCATGAGGTTTGGAATTTAATATAGATAAATCAATGATATTACAATAAAGAAAAGGTCTCATCTACCACACATTTAGGATTTATTTGATCAAATTCATAGTGATCTATATTTTTCAAATATTGACCTTCATTCTAGATATCATAAATTTCATTTACAGAAGGAAGAAATTTGAAAGAAAACATTTCCAACTATGTATAGACATTATGATTTAGAAGTAATTTTATTTTTAATGATAAATATACCCTATGTTTTTATTGATCTAATGAATGAAGTATTCATGGAATATCTTGATGAATTTTTTGTGGCATTTATTAATGATATCTTGTTATACTCCTAAATCTATGAGGACTATGAGAAACACTTGACGATTGTTTTGAAGACTCTTAAAGGAAAAGAGTTATATGGTATGTTTATAAATTGTAAATTTTGGATTCAAATAGTTTTCCATGTTTTCTTAATAGATGGAATAATAGTTGATCCTATGAAGACGAAGTACATTCATGAATGTCCTACACTAACGAACATAATGGAGGTATGAAATTTCATTGGTTTAGTTGGGTACTATTTCTATTTTTTCAGAATATTTCTTAATTAAATAACCCATTAACTAGTCTTATTCATAATGGGGTTACCTTTATTTGGTAAAAGGATTGTGAATAATTCTTTGAAGAATTGATGAGGTTATTAGTGAATTATCATATCTTTAGTCTACCACTAGGAAATGGTAGATTTTTTGTTTATAGTGACCCATCAAATAAAGGACGTGGATGTATTCTTATACAGAATGATAGAGATATTTCCCATGCATCAAGGGAGATAAAATGCATGAATATAACTCTCCAACTCATGTCCTTGATTTAGCAACCATAATATTTTCTATGAAGATATGGAGACACCATCTCTATGGTGAAAGAAGTGATATGTAAACATATCACAAGAGCTTGAAATATATATTATCACATAAAGAACTCAACATGAGGAAAAGACAATGGATTAAGTGACTCAAGGATTATGTCTGCTAAATACACTACCACAATGTTATGGAAAAGAAGGGAGCATATGCATTGAGCAACAAGGATTATGGAGTTCTGAAAAAAAAAATGAGTATTGATAAGGATCTTATGTACAATGATCTAGAAAATATGGATATGGGAATTATTAATGGAGTTGAAACATCCCTTTTTTCAAAAAATTTCCAATCTATAATTATTGGAAATTATTAAAAGGTCATAGTTTTATGAAAAAAAATTCAAAAGAAAATTAAAGCTATTAATGATGGGAAATTGGTTGGCTTCATATATAAAGACGGAATATTTAAATTCTGAAAGATGTTGTGTGTTCCCTCTATACCTGAGCTAAAAAATAGTATTTATTGGATGATTCCCATTGATATAATTTCTATATACACCTATGAATCACTAATAGTTATAGGGATTTGAAGGAACATTTTTGGTGGGATAATATGAAGTAGGAAATTACTATTATGTATATTTTTTCATAGTTTTTCAATAGGTAAAGGATAAAAGACAACATTCTAGAGGAGTCATGTAACCTATTACTATTCCTATATTGAAATGGTATAAAATTATTATGTATTTTAACATTTTATTACCAAATAATCTATGAAATAATGATGCAATATGAATAATTGGGGATCAAAATACCATATCATCCCATTTCCTCACTATAAGGTAAGATTCTGCACTACATAAACTTAAAAGAATCGATGTTATTAATATTTTAAACTTCATAGAGCACCTATTTCAATTATTTCTAATCATGATCTAATATTTAAATAAAAATTATGGAAATTGTATCATAAATATTTGGAAACTGAGCATCATTTGAGTATTACTTATCACCCTCAAACTGATGGACAGTCTGAAAGGATGATTCAAACATTAAAATACTTGTTGAGATCATGATCACATGACATTAAAGTTATTTAATATCTTTCTATTCCTTTTTTAAAGTTTCAATATAACAATATTTTCCCTTCATGGATTCATATGGCACCTTATGAAGCATTATATCGAAAGAGATGTCGTACACTAACTTGTTGGAATAATGTTGGTGGAATGATCTTGTCATCCCAGAACTTATAGAGGAAACAATAGAAAAGGTTATGACTATTAAAATCAATATCATATGATCTGAATGTATTAAAAAGAGTTTTGACAATAACTAGAGAAAGGATATAGAGTTCCAGGTGGGATATCATGTCTTCTTGAGGGAATCTCCATGGAAGGGTTTCATAAGGTTAGGTAAGAATGGGAAACTGAGCAATAGGTACATTAATCCTTTAGAAATTTTGTAAAGAATTTGAGTTATGTCTTATCTTTTAGAAATTCTTCATTTCTTTTCTAATTTCCATGATGTTTTCCACATCTCATTACTAGGGAATTATATTCCATAAACAACACATGTTCTCTCTTTTAAAGATAAATATTTAGAACAAGATATATCAGAGTGTGAAGTTTTTATCCTAATTATATAGACTAGAGAATATATAGTTAGGAATTGGAAGACAAATCTAGTAAACGTACATTGGAAAAATCATAAAACAGAAGAGTCGGTGTGGGAGCCCGAGAAAATTATGATAACGTACTACACAAATCTTTTAATGAGGTGACATTCAGGAAATTTCAAGGATGAAATATTTTATATGGGTATAATGTAATGAACCATAATATCATCAATAAAATTTTCATTCTTATAATTATTTTAAATAGTACATTTCACAGTAAATCACATATATAACACAATACAATATTTATAAATGAATAAGGAATGAAATTAATGAACTAATAATGATGGAATAGAAACATGACTTTTGGAATGGTAATTTGACCAACAGAAATAAAAAAACTACAAAATAGAATAGTTACCTAACCTATGAATGATTACATAAAATTTAGTTACATTATAATTGAAAAAGTAATATATATTTTAAATATAATATGTAAATAAATGTTTTAAAAGTAATAAATTAAGTATTGGTATTGTTGGGAAACCAAAATGTGTATTCACAATTTTAAAATTAAAATATTTGTGTAAAAGAAAAATTATTTTAATTTTTGTCTTATGATTATCGGATAATTTTATGAGAACGTGATTAATTTTAAAATGTGTCATTAAATATGTTATAATGTTGAAATTTTTATTTTTAGAAATAAATGATGATTTTAATTAAAAATTAAATGCCTCATATTTAAAAAATTATTTTCATCAAATTCAGGTCATTTTTTAATTCTACAATTTTGAAAAATGGATAGGGTTATTTTTTTCATATTTTCCCAAAATAGTTTGATTTTTTGTTAATAGTGAAATACAATATCTAGCGGTTTATAACATTATAAGTTAAATTAATTATTTCTTGATCCTGGGATGATATAAGACCCATATTATAGAACTATTCATATTTCATTACTTTATTTATTCATGGGAATCAATACTATTCATTTCCCTAAGGAAAAATAAGAATAAAATGAATAAAATAATAAAAAAAACACCCCCTCCTCTAATATATATACCCCCCTCACCACCCCTTCACCTCAAACCTGTAAAGACTTGTGGAATTCTTACACTCATCCCAATTCCCCTCCCAAAATTCTTCTATATGTCATAGATTTGTTGGTATCCCCAACGAACCATTCCCATGAGTATTAAGGGGGTTATCACAAAGAATAAGTTCAATAGGTAAAATCCTTTATCATTTTCTTTTAATTTTATTTCAATTTCCTTTATTTTCATATCATATTATCACATACCTATAACGAAGTTCAAAAATAAAACAAATATTTTTTAAATAATATAATTTTATTATTATAATGGAATATCTACCTTCAATTCTATTCTCTTTCCCTTTTATTCTAAAAATGAAAACATTATCCGTGAGATGCTGATTTACAGCCTTCATGGATGAGGAGTTTTCAATTTTCAATTTGGACTTCAAGACTCATCTTAAAACTTTCTGTATGGTTAATCTATAATATAATGTATGTAATTAAATATATTTAATTGTATATAATAGGTATATATACATATAATTAATTAATAAAACAGAATGAGTCTGTGGAAATCGAAAAAACACTAAATTAATCTAAATGATTATCATTAATGTTTTGTCTAATGAATCATCATAATATCAAAAAAAATGATATAAAATACCATTTAATAATATTTAATTTCAATAATAAAATATAATTTAAATTCTGGATAACTATCCCCATTTTACATTCTCTTTCATACATGTATAAAAAGTGAAACAATCATGAAAACTAAGAAAACAGTCAATCCCAAATGATGAAATTGAATTTTATAACACATCACAAGTCCATAAATGAACTTAATAAAATAATTATAAATAAAATACATGTTTAATAAATTTTAAATTAATTTTATAATGAATATAATTTCATTATCCAAGACATTTAATTCAAGTGAAGAACACTTTTGGACATAATGGAAGGGAATCCCCCCAAACCTCCATTTTTCATTTGGGTTAGGCTTTATCTCTCTTTAACCCAACATAATTCTTAATTATCTTTATATAAATCTTAATGATTCTATTTATATTTTCTATATATATATATATATATATATATTAATTCATATTTTTACGATGGGAGAATGTATGTTTTATAAGGTATAATTTTTAATTTCTCTAAAAAAGAAATCCCGATGAAATGGTAGTTACAAATTTTACACCCATTTACAAGTGCCCAACAGAATCTATCTCAAGTCACAAATATTTTTCTAAAATAACACGTTTTATAATAAAAAAAACTATATTAACTTTTTACTGGGTTTATATAAAAAAATAATACTTTTCCGCACTAAAGACTCTTATATTTTATTTAATACTGCACTGAATTGGCCCATTTATAATATTTCTTAAAAACACTTTTTACAGGTTTTCACAAAATTTAGAAATAATTTATTCCTCAAAAAACATTTAATTTTTCTTACCTTTTATTGTCTCAGATTTTTATATTTATTATATAATTTTATAAAATGATCAAATGATTTTTCCAAAAGAACTATTCTTTGAAAAGTAAAATTTGTATTTATCTCATGAATTACATGATGATTTTATTAGTGTATTTTCACCTATTTTAACACCCTTGGATGAATCTTATGCTTAATTGGGTTTGATATTTTTATTATATAATTTTCCATATTTAATTATATTTTTTAAAATTAGTTTGACTATGGATGTGGTATCTTGATACAATTAACTATATTACTCAGAATTTATAATGATTTTGTTAAGTGATTGGGGAATTTTATTTACACTTTGTATGTATATATTGTATATGATTCTCCCCATTTATTTGAGGAATGCATTAGACATTGTATATAATTGGTGTGTCCCACTATATCCCATCGATTTGTTAGTAGGTCTCATCAGAAAATCAAGATTGGTATTTGGCTGAGGACTAACCCATTTATTTTTAGTTATATTGTTCAAGGACTTGATTTTATATTTTAGATGCCCAATAGTGTGCATTCAATCGTTATGATATTTTTAATTGATAATACATTTTATTATTTTTATAGTATAATATTAATGGTTATGTTTCATTATCATATAATTATTTATATACAATTAATTAATAAATATTTATTCCTATCATATAATGATAAATATTATGTTTTAATACTATGTGTTTTTAGTTATTCACCTTTCCTTATTGTTTATTTTTATTTTTGACAGCTTCTGTTGTAATTAGTACCCTTACATAGCATCTGAGCTCACCCTTCCTTTTTTTACTCTAGATGAGAAGATGTATATTATGAATGACTTGTTGGGATAATATGAGTGGTTATGGGTCTTTCCAAAGGATGTTTTATATTTTTCTGTTTCAATGTTGTAATGTAAAAATTATGTTCCTATCTATTTTTTCAAATCCACTATACTATTTAGTCCTTTGGAATGTAATTTATTGTTCATAGTTCCAATATATCAATGTAAGGAACGAATCCAGGCTACTTGGGTAGGGATCATTACAATACTTTTATGATTTTTGAAAATATCACTAATTATTAGAATTGTCCTTTTCTTCATCAATTAGTAGATGATGAAAATCTTAAAATTTTCAAAGGTAATATTATTTACGGTTTGAACATAGTTTCCAATGTGATGATTAGTTATTTAAATAAAAATTATCCTATCATGAAGAATATTGTCATAGAGAAATATTATGATTGGTTGTAATCAAGCTTCATCATTAATCATATGCATTTCTCTAGATTCATTTAATAGTTCTATGAAAAATACTTTAATTTTTTCTGTTATCCCTATGTCTCCATCTATATAATATGGAGAATGTTCATCATTCTCAATCAAATAGATGGATTTTAAAATTTGGCATGATTTCCCAAATATTATTTGTTCTTTATCAAGATGTGTATATAAGGTTATTTCATAGAACTTTAAACACCAGTCTCATTTCACCTTTTTAGTGTGAATATTGAATGCTAGTTATTTCACACGGATTATTTTCAGATTGGATGAATTTTTTTCTAAATGGTAGTCTCAAGATTAGTTTTCCCCTAACAGACATAATTAATACATATTTATATTTTAGTGGAAAACATGTCATCTTGAATAATAATTCTTTTTTACATTCTCAATATATTTCTAGTAAGGATACCTATGAAGTATGAATTGTTTCATGGATTCTATAGAGGTGGGTTCCTTTTTTGTAACTTGAATCTACCTTTTAATTTATGAGAATCAATATCTATCACTTTTATTCTTTTGTTAATAGGATAATTGTGTTTATAAATAACTTGAAAACTAGGGAATTTCATTAGCCTCCACAATTATATCATTTATGGGGATTTCAATAGCCTCCACAATTTTATAAATATTTTTTCATTCTCTATAGTTGTTTACATTAAATATCATAGACTATTTTTATCCGCAAAACCAAGGAATATTTCACCCAATATCAGAATAGATCACTTTCCCAATAACATATCCAATTATTAGACCAAAATATCAAAACAATATATCATGAACTCATAATAAATTAAATTTCCCGCTATTTTTTTCTCTAACAACCGAATGACATGTGTCATTTTTCAAAATAAATTCTATATTCATATATTAGTATAACCATATACCATATCCATACCATCATCATGAAATATGAAATATATCCACTACCACATACTATATTCCAATTACATTTTACATTCCATCACTATGGGTATCTTGAATATGAATTACATCAACCTTATTTCATCCTCTTACCATGACTAACCCACGCTATGTTTCATCATATCAATACCAAGTGTCGACTTAACAATAGGTTACTGGGAATAAGAAGGAAATCAGCTTCATGAAATTCTTATAAGAGGTATAACCTCCACCATTAACCATTTTATTGTATATTGTATACTATAACATTATGCAATTATATCCTGTAAGATTATACCTACATTTATCCAACACAACTTGTAACATCCCTTATCAGCCCATTGTCTTAGGATAGGTTGGAGGTTCTACTAACCATAAGTGACATCTCAAAGACACCAATGGTTGGAACCAAATTCCAAGGCATTAGATTATAACTGGGGGATGAATTTCACTTTTTAGAATAAACAAAACTAGAAATAAAAAAACTAAAACATCCAAACCCAAATATTATGAATGAAGTGTAAATAATATTACTGAAAAGTTTAAAAAATAAACAATGCTATATTATAAACATAAGAAAACAAACCCTAGAAAACAATATACCAAAATAAAGCAAGACTCCACCTTAAGGTGGTACCGGTCAACACTCCATATACATGACCACCTCCAAAGATCTAACCACATATGGTCAAATCCAAAAGGAATACAATAGAAATATGGGACCATTTGTTTCAGTATTTTATGAAGAATAGATTATATTTACACACTGATGTTTATATGTAGAGTTTTATTAAACATTCGTTGTAGTAAATCTAGTAAAATCATTACACACACACCACTAATATAAGAACACTAAGCCCAATGTTTTAAAAAATATTTTAAACAAATAGTGGAATGAGGAAGTAGTTTATCAATATAATATATATCAAATAAGAAAACAAACCATTTATTAAATCATTATTTATATGTTCATTCCTCTTGGAATACCTATATCCAATCCATTAATCACACACAAATGCCTGATAGGTGACAGTCCCATACTAATGAGAGTTTACTCACAGATCCACCAAACCATCACTATGTGACCTAAATCTAGGAGCCTCTAGTCAAGATCCAATCCCCTTATCTAGGGTCACATACAATGAAAATGAACTAACACCAACCATGTATTCCATGATCTCACAAAAATGTAATTAATATAAAATAATTTTCACCTTTAAAATATATTTATACCAATTTATTTCATTAATAATACAATAATTTTAAAACCATACACCAAAGAGTTTTTAAATAAACTATTTAATTTCATAATTCTTATATTATCAAGAAAAATTGTTTACATTAAAAATATTATTATAATTCCATTGAAATTTGAAAAAATTAATTAAAATATGAAATCATTCTAGCTTTAAAATAAGTGGAATAGAGTGAGAATCCACCTACCTCAAAATGAGAGATAGAATAAAAAAACATTATGAATCTTCATGATTCAAGATCATGAATAATTTTCATCAATAGATCCATCCCTAATATCATCAAATCACATTATAGATCATAAATAAATCCATAAAATTTATATCTAATGAGAAGTGTCTGAGGAGATGAGGAGATCATGGATAAATATAGAAAATTGATAATTATTGAACATTACCATGATCTAACACACGTAGACCCCAAAAATTTAGCTTCCAAATAAATTTTAATTTACATGGATAATTAGGTTTGGAGAGGTTTTTTATATTATTATAAGGAGGTAAAAAAATGAGTGTTTCAGAGATAAAAATATAGTTAAAATCTTATTTTCATTGCATTAAAAGAACATCATATAGTTAGGCCCCATAGGTTAGGAAATCATGTGATAATCATGTGAATGATACTATCTTTATACCACTCATGGTTTGAAACACTTTTCACCATCCATTTTTTCCTTATATCTCTACATTAATGGTTTCTTCTATGTACCTACTCCATTTGGAAAAAATATTTACTAACTTTGTCAACCAACCAATAATTATATGACAATCGCACGGTTTCTTGGTGTAAAACACATTGTTTCCACTAACCATTCTCAAACATTGTTCCATTAAAAACAATTACAAAAGATAGGGAAACTATATAGAATCCACTTTTACTCAAACCAATTATTGTATAACTTTAAAATACATAATAAAATGGTATATTAAAAATAGGTATTGTTAAATTTACCCCACAATTATGTGTTTCATCCCCTAAATGATGAATATTTATTGTGGTTTGTAAAATTTGAGGATATTGTTATAGAATAATTTATTATCATTCTCATCCCTCATTCAAAACTAGTTATTCTTCAATAAAAATAACACAAAATAGATATTATTTCCAAGTAATGTTTTCTATTTTATATCCACAATATGTATCAAAATGTATATAAAAGTAAAATCAATTATAAGATCAACATGATCCCATCACATAATATGGTTAGGATCAGGGTGGTACTTCTTTAAATAAGATACATTAAATACATTGTGTATAAAGCTGAATCATTGAGGTAAATCCAGCTGATATTCCAGATCACCAATATATTCATGTAATTCAAATGGGTTTTTATACCAAGGATAAAATTTACTTTTCTTACACAAAAATATATTCTATAGCCACAAAAATACTCTCTAGAACTCATGACTTTTCAGATCAAATGATAATAGTTGAGGATGATGATTAGCTTATGTTTTGGAATTTTCCATTGTCATTAACTACCTTTTTCTGATCATCTAAATTTTATCAGTCATCTCCAAAATAGGGCTAGGCCCCAAAAATGAATATTATCTAATCTCTACCCAACAAAGTGATCGGAAATATGTATGAACACAAAATTATTCAAAATGATACATATTTATCAAGGTATAATAAAATTTTTTGTATGATAACTCCACTAGTGGTATATGATCTTCTAATGAGATAGAAAATCCATAACAGAAGCTATAATCATGTATTCTAATTATTGAATCATTCATCATAACTACCCATATATTTGAAAATTACAAGTCATGATCACATTTAACTGAGTACCAATATATTTTTTAAATATCGATAAATTTTAGAGCTAAATTAAGGATCCTGATCAGAGATTATCAAAACTAGGATTCCATTAAAAATTAAGAATTATTGAAAATAAATTTTTCAAAGTATTCCAGTATATTAGATTGATGAATAAAGATGGTGTCAGATGATTTTGTGAGAAAATACCAAATCACTTATATGAAACCCTAATTTCAAAAAAAATCTATAATATTGTGAGAAAATATATAACTATGTCATCCCATTAGTATAAAATTATTTGTAAATATTTCAGTATACTAGATGGTCATTGGTTACAAGTATTAAATTAATGATAATTGAGGCATCTTGAGATGTACTCTACCAAATTCATTTTCTGGACAGCCCACCAAAAAGGTGTTCTCAATGCCCTATACATATTTTCAATTAGTGTATTAACAACCTATTTTGTTTGGTGATATGGATAATGTAGTTATTCTTGATAAGTTAGTCAAACTACTATGTGACCTCAAAAAGGAAAAATAGAAATCCTATCTTATTTCTATTTTTCAATGGCCTCCCCACTATTATGTATGGAAATGATGACAAGGAAATCTAGATATGATCATTGGGTATCCTTAAATTGATTTATAAAATTATGTATGTGAGTCACATGATAGAAAACTAGGTCTTCATTTTTCCTAGTGTAATATAAATATTTATTGATAATAATGACCATTAAATTCCACTAACCACGATCCTCTATATAAAATTGATTATATTACTCTTATATCAAATCACATTCCCTATACTTCAATATTACATATTTTTAAAACAATGAAAGTATTAAAATTTTGTGTTATTTCATACATCATATTTTTCTCATTTTTGAATGCATTAGGGAAAATATATATTTCAAACTTCTATATTCTATGAATTTTGTTAATTTCTCACTAAAGATATATTAAATAAATGTTTTCAACGTATGTCATATCATAGCTAATTGGTAATCATGAGTTAGATAATTATTTTCTTGAATTCAATCCTATTATTATACATAATCTAACACGTGATCTCCTTGCATGAGAACACAATTAAGACAAGATCCATATGCATCGCAAAATATAACATATCTATTCCCTTATTCTAATAAAATATTGGTGAAGAAGTGAGGGATTAGTTAAGCTCAAAAAGGGTTTTTTGAATCCTCAACCAATTGGAATTATTTTTCCTTTTTCCAGATCACTATGATAGGATATACAAGTTATGATATGTATTGAACAAAATAAGGGTAATAACTTGCTAAGACTATTAAGCTGTGTATCTCAAAGATATTATTTTCCAGTTCCAAGAGATAACAGCTTATATCATTATAGGGTTTACTAAAATTCATTTTTGACAAATAAAATGTCTAGTTAATTAAACCTATTATTTCTAGAAAATTTATTTATAGAATTTTTCATATAACATATAAATCCAAAACATGTTCGACATAATCATTAAAAGTTATTCATGCTCATTATGAGTTCAAGAATACATAATTATTTCCTCCAAAAAATACAATATATAAAATGTATAATTACTTTAATGAAACATGATTCAAAAATGTTGTGAATACCATTGGTGAATTTTTAGGACCAATGGGAATGACCACATATTCTTAATGGTTGTAATGGAAACTAAATGAAATCATTGTTCTGTCATCTTTTCTAAAATAATATTGGTGATGCCAAAAGTATAGAAAACAATTTATAGATCCATTAGTATCCAATTAATTGATCAAAAATTCCATCAATCATAGGTATTGGATATAAATTCATTATCATAACCTGATTCAACTTAAAATAATCAACACATTGTAAGAACAAATCATCTCCCTTTTTGAAAAAAATGAACTAAAGAATCCAATTTTTATATACGTGGTCTTATAAATCCTTTTCCTTACAATTATTAAAATTGTATTTTTAACTCCTTAAATTATAGAGGTCCCATTATTTATTATGGAGGTGAAATATGATTTTTACCTAAAATGAGGCCAATAAAAATTCCACTTCCAATTCAGGAGAAACAAATAAAAGTTTCTAAAAAACCATAAAGATAGTGATCCAAAATTGTTAGTAATTTTATAGTAAAAATTTTTAAATTTGTACCCTAATAGAAAACTACCAATTGATAATAAATAGTTTTCCAAATTGGATCTGATGGTCCAATATTTCCATTCGTCACTTTACATTCATATCTGAAAATATAAACTAGTTTACCATGAGATATTGACATTACACATAGTTTATAAAAATCAATATGGGTTGTTAATGAAAGTAACCAATCTATTACCATAATTAATTCCATTGAATCTATATCCAAAAATATAAAATTTCCACTAAAAAAAGATTTAATCCATGTTTATAGAAAAATATACACATTTAAATCCCATGAACTCTCACTACCTGAGACGTGTCTAGATACTCATCACATGTTGACTCATGTTGATATAAAATCAATTTTTCAATGGAAAATAATTTAATAAAAAATGGGAAACACTAATAAAATAAAAAACCTACATGAGAGTTAATTAAATATTAAGGGTACCTCATATAGTTGAAGTACATTATAGTTCTTTCTTGATTATATAGTCCACAACTTATAAATTCTTTCAAACTCCCCATTGTTCCTTGATTCCATGTGGTTGTTTTGTTACTTAGGGAATTGGATTATTATTTTAATAACCCTAATTTGATATATTTTAAGGATTATAATTGTTCTAATGAGATCATAGATTTAAATGATAGTATTTATCAAATTCATTAAAAGTTTTTCTAGTAACCGTGTTTGTAGAACTACAAATATAATGCTGGTGAAGTAACATTTATTTATAGTTGTGGCATGTGTTGGGTTTTCCATAATATCATACATCAAATGCTTTAATGAACTACATTGGTAACAGCTATTCAAGATTTTGGATGATGGAATAAAATTAAAATATTCTGGGGTTTGATTATGAGATTATCAACCACCATGGATGTAGGCATCACTCTAATTCTTATTATTTCCCTTACAGTTCCCACATGTTCTAATAGAGACAGACAGAAATCCTCTATATAGATTTCTAGAGATATCCCTTTCGACCATTGTCTCAATATTAACAATCTAAATATAATTGGTAGTACATAGAACAATGGTCTTATAATCAATATCCAGTCATTATCCATAATATAATATATATTCCTTCGAGGATATTGTAATAGATACTTATTTGGAAAATAATCAATTTTTATAAACATAGTTGTGTAATCAATATTACTAATGGATTTCTTTTATTTAGTATGTATAAATATGTCATTATAGTAATATTGAAGGTGTGAGGATATATTTTTTGTTGAAAAAATAATAAAAATTATCTTATTTAATGCATTGATTGACTTTGTCTTGGACACTTAAATCACATAATTGACATGAAAGAACCTTATATATGTATAAAAATAACATGACCTTTAGAGGAGATGATTTCCCACAAAAATTGAGTATTTGATTCATTTTTATATTCCAAAAATCTAAATTTGTATGTTTGGGATCCCCAAGAAATGTTAGTGGATTCTATATATAAAACATTAAAGAATGATTCTTTTTTCATGGTTCATCATCTTGATTTCCCATATCAATATATTAAAAATGTTGAATGATTTTATGCACTAGTATTTAGTCGACCTGGGGTTCAAGTGAAACCATGTTCTCAACTTACGTGTCTGATTGGTTTATATGTCACCTAATTGGTTCCATATCTCTATAGAAAGAACAAAAAAAATCACATAGTCCTCACTCATTTAAAATTGAAGGTTTATAATATTCCAAATCATCAAAAGTTTCAATAATTATCAACCATATCTATAAAAATATCAATCATAATATAAAAAATTAAGTCCAGTTATGATGTACCAGTACTAGTGGAAGAGATGTCAGAATCATTATCCAAACCCATGCTGATTAGATGAAAATATAACTATAGGATTTAAAAACTCCTTCTGTACCCTGACCATCATTGTAACTTAATGTAAAAAATAAATAAATTAGAAGAATAATTTTATTCAATAAATTTCATTTTTTGAAATTTCCTATTTTTTATTACCTTCCAATATGTTGGAATGGCCATAAATGATAAAATTTATATGATCTCAACCTAACCCCATAGACTGGGCTGGTTGAGACATGCCTCTAATGTTATGTGATGTCTCTATTACACCAATGGTAAGAAATAAATTCCAAGGGATTACCTAAACATTGGGGGATGATTTTCCATTTTTACATTAAAATTTACTGGGTATGATACATCTATAATAACTATACCCAAATATGATACATGAAATCTAAATAATACAAAAAAAAATATTTACCAATAAACAAAATTATCAATCTAATAGTAGAAACAATAACTAGGAAAATAAGATACATAACTAAAGAATGACTTGGAACCACGGTTAAAACAATCTAGAATCCAAGGAAATGACCACCTCAAATACACAAAATCCATATAGTGACATGAAGAAGAACCAATATAGAAACAATATAACTTTACATTATCCATTTCGTGAAGAACAACATCTACATATGCATCAAATTGAATTTTAAGGGGATGTGTAAACATACCCATTATGCAATTAACCAAAACCATCCCATGCACACCACCAAGAAAATAACAATTCATTTCATAGTTTAAAAAAACTAAAACAAAGATTGTAATATGTAAATAGTATATCATTTTAAAAAAATCAAATTAAAAGAAAAATTAATTTATTAAATCGTCATTTATCATTTCATTTCACTTTACATACCCCAATCGAATACACTAAACTCACACATGAATTACTGGTGACAATATTTTAATAATGAGTTGTATCACACTGATTCACCATGTAATCCCCAGGTGGCCAATCCTAAAATGCCTTTAAACTGTAACCACACCCCTTATTCAGGGCTATGACAAATTCAAATTAACAAACACAAACCATGTATTAAATGTTGTCAAAAAAATTCAATTAACATAAAACAATTATCCCCTTTATAAATTTAGCCGAAAATATATCTTTCATTAACCCAAAACCAAAAAAATATAGGTTTTACAAAAACCATTCAATTTCTATGATTCCTGAATAATCAAGAAAAAGTTTTTCAAAAAATTATTCATCAAATGTTTCCATTGACTAAATAATAATTTAATTTAAATATAAAATCCTTATACTTTTATATCAATTAGGTAAGATGGGAATTCCACCTACCATATAATGTGTGAAGAAAACAAAAAAAACAAACATCAAGAAAACATTATATTGGAGATTGGGACCCCTTTCATTTAATAGTTCTAACCCAAATCTAATCAAAACACATCATATATCATACATATATTCCTAAATTATTATATTTTAGAATCATTATGATGGGATATTGGTATATCAAAAGAGAAATATTGAAAACAGAGACTTACCAGTGATTATATAGATTTAATGCACTTAGATATCTCAAAACTATCATTCAAACTAAAAAAGATGCTAATAATTCTTAAAAGATAAGAGGAGTTTGAGAGCCTGATAATAGAGGTAAAAAATGATGGTTTCATGAATATAAATGATATAAAATACATTATTAGGTTCATTAAAAACATATTTTATAGGTATGATACACTATTTGGGAAATAGTGTGCAAACCATGCACATTATAATATCTCCAAACCACTATATCAAATTGTTTTAAAAAATGTGTGCCAAAATTATTTTTTCATATCTCTCCATATTAATTGTTTATATTGGTAACTAACACAGTTTCTAAAAACCATATGCTATAAATTTTCACCCTCATGTCTTCCATAGTTTATCGTATGGTTTCCTAGAGAAAATTTTATGGTGTTTCTTAACCACGTTCATCCTGTGTATCCATAAAATCATTTTCAAAACATTCAAAAACCATTCTGATGCTCCCTAAACATAACCAATGTTTTATATAACCTCAAAATACATATTATAATGGTAATGTACCAATAATTTTGGGTTTTACAAAAATCTTACTAATTATTAAAGGAGATCAGGGAAGAGGGTGTAGGCAACCATACTCTCCCTCTCTAATATAGAAGTTAGGGAAAATTTCCAGAACCAAAACATTGGGTCATTGAAAAGGTTATCCAAATTGGGTCTTGTTTGTAATGAATCAAATCAAAAAAAAAACATATTCATATCATTAAAACACACTTAAATTGAATCCCAAATAATAATACAAAAAATAATATTAATACATATCAAAACTCTTAGATATCACTTCCAAAACCATAAAAATACTACCATCTCAACAACACAAACCATACCTAAATATTAACATTAGACAACCATATAAACATAAAAATTTAACATTTATACATATCATTATACAATTTATATGTAATCCATTTTAACAGGCACATTACATTCTTTATTTTTACCATTTATAATTATTAAAAGTCAACCCATTCATTATCCATCAACAATGTTTGGGAAAACCATTACCAATTTATTTGTAGAATTATTAATTACTAACCATGACACCAAGAAACTAAAATGAAACCCACAAAAACCATACAACCAAATCATCAACTCCCGTATGAGTTGAATTTAATTTCCAATACAAATTTTCAATACAACAACCATAACACCCCTTTCACCTCATTCCAAATAAATCATAACAAACTATTAACCATAACATTATCACATTTCAATAAAAACATCCCTATCCAAATATCATCATCACTAGTTTCCATATTTCAAAAAAATTATTATCATCCTTACATTATTTAACTAATTATAATTATTAAAATAATATTAATTGTTTCTTTTAATTCAGTCACTATAGTACCCCAAAACCAATAGCAAGTGAAACTAAAAAATAAATAGTCATGAACCAAATCAAACTAAAAGAAAACTATAACACTAAATAATCCTTTAACCAATCTCCATCATATAAATTTATTGTGGCCTTAATAAAAAATATTTCAATTATTCCATATCCTCATGAAACCATTTCATTACTACATTTTAATTTTTATACAATTATGAGAGGCAATTTCCATAATTTAGAAACCAAAATCGCATGTATCTTAGTAGAAAACAACTCTTAGCAACCATAATAAGTAGCTAACAATTATACTTTATAACAAAAGATAATAATAAGATCATGTGATCTCCTTTAACAAGAATTTTTATTTACTCTAATTAATTATATTCATTAGGTTAATTCATATTATCCACCCAAGGGAGAAAATTGAAAGATCATTCTAAAAATTAAAATGAATTAAAATGGAGAAATATTTAATCCCCTTATTTGATATAAATCTCTAAGGGAACCCTACATAAATATTGGACAAGTAAGGATCAACCACTCCCAAACCCTAAACAGTTCACCTAATGTCCTAACCAAGATGACCCATCCTCAAACCATACTTTTCAATGACATTAAATAGAGAAACCACACCTATATAACATCAAAGGGAAAATTTAGAAAGAGTGAACAACCTAGAGAGTACAGGATATAATAGAATACCTCCAATAATTATATAACAATCCAAATTAATAAACTATTTTAAAATATTTATAGAAATGAATATAATTCAGTAATAATGGCCTGGGGTTATCTAGGGTTTGAAGTAATATAGTAAAATCCTCACCAATTATTTAGGGCTCCTATTTAAATAAAAAAATAGTATGGAACATCAATACAGCTTGTAGAATACAACTATGACTGTGGTGTCTCTTATCTAAGCTTAATATATAAATATATCCCAAAAAATAAAAATATATCCCTATAACTCGATGGATATTTTGGACAAAAATAATAATATTTTACCAACACCATGGGGTTTTGGTACCTAACACATCTATGAAGACCACCACCATGGCTTTCCAGAATGATCCACTATGTTGTGCGGAAATTTCCCTTATTTTTTCAGAGAGATAACAACTTGTTTTTTGGAATAAATAGACCATCTTATCTATGTACATATACATGAAAAATATTTCCATAAATTGACTCAATTCTTCCATGACCAATAAAATGACTATTTCAAATTTCCTTATTTACTATTGGGATATTTCCAATACACCATGCTTAAGATGACCACTTCCATGGAATGTTATACCTCATAATGTTTTACAAATTTTCTTCATCATTACCTTCCAAGGCACACATTACTCTAAAATTAGATCCATCGTGATATAGAAAACCACCATAGCAATGTTACTAACCAAAAATTTTGTTCAGAAACATAGACTAACCAGCTATCCAAAACAACTAAACCACTATGGTTGCAACATTAAAATTGTATCCACTATGGAATAAAACCAAATATTTTTGGACCCTTGTGGAACAATCTTCACCCCTTTTCTTCTATAACATCCTCAAATCTCTTATTTACATCATGGTTACCACCAAGCACTCCATAGTCTCACTTATCATTTGTGAAAATAAAAAATAATGGATTGAGAAAATCTAGTCACTTATAATTATACATGATTGTCCCTTACAACTTATAAAACACAACTTCTCCAAAACATAATGATTTTGTATAATTTTAAATTATCTATATAAAATTATTATTTTTTAATATATATTCCGTATTTTATGTAATCTCATCAAAATAATAACCTTCCAAGGAATATCATATATAATATTTTTAGTTATTATCTTAGTAATGAAAACATATGACATGGATGATATAAGATGCTTAGTAAAGGGTCAAACACTACATAGATCAATATAATCAACATGTGAAATCATAAAAAATAATATACAGGAGTTGTCATAAAATGAACATATATACATGATAATGTTAACATAAAATCATACCTTAGATCGTAACATGGATCATGACATAAATTCAAGGATTATCATAGAACACATAATGATATAAAAATGTAGCATATGTATATATATATTCATATAAAATCATATCTTTTATTGAAGATCACAACCAAAACATCATCACATAGTAGATAAACATGTCTAATAACATAGTGGAATAGGATAACCTCTTGTGTCCAAACGTCATATGAGATATAATAATCACTAAATGTATTTTAGGGCCATATAATTCTAGGTCAACCCATTAAATAATGATAATCCATACATATATGTGCCATATGATCATGAAACTATTCATAAATTTATCAAAACCTTATTAAACCCTGCCAATGAAATTAGTTTCATAAAAAAATTCATTGTCTTAAAAAATCATATAAATAAGTAATATATATGATTCCATTAAGACATATTCCAATGAAATAAAAAACAATAAATAATATTAAAATATATGAAAAGCCTTTTCAAAGAAGACAAAAACATTTTTCAGAAAATAAGAATAAATTTCTTTTGAATTTTTAAAAAAATTTCGTAATGATACTTTAAAATAAAAGTTTTTAAATGATTGATAATGTGAATAAAAATTACATTATTTAACCCTGAAATCTTGAAAAAGGAATATTAATAATGAAAAATAATGAAAATGGATATAGAAAGAAAATGAGTTTGAAATAAAATTGATGATATAAAAAATATTCCTCTCACACAATTTTACATAAGTCATAATTAATAGAATGTAAATATGAGAAATAATAGTTCTACAGAAAATTATAGCCATAAAATCATATAAATATCAATGTAAAGAAGATAAAGATTTAAAATTTTAATGGAAAAGATAAATAAAATTCCTCTAAAAAATTTTATAATCAGTGAAGTATGAATTAATGAGTGGGGAATTAGAAAAATAAATATAAAACCCCAATATAATAGGATGAAATAAATTAAGTACCTTATAAAAATTCTATATGAATTCCTTCCATGTATGTTTTGTTTTTGATAATATCAAAAAAGTAGAGTTATTGGGAGAGAAAAAATTTCCTTTGCTCCTGACTTCTATAAACACACTCTAACATTAAGGACCCATAATTATATCAACAAAATTCCCTTAATATAATTGAGTCAAATTTAGTGATGTATCATAAATAGAAAGCACCACATGGAAGAACCAACAACATTTTATTGTAATAATTTGAATGTTACATTTAAAAAATGTACAAGGAGATAATAATTGAAAGTATTATAATGTGAAAAAATATAAATTAAGGTAATAATAGCATTAAAATTTGGATATTCTAAATACCCCACAATAATCCCACTCGTGATCAACATTGTAAAAATTATAATAATATATGTAATTCCATATTAATTTTGAAAATGAAAATATATAACATTGAGGGAAAGTATAATTGAATGGATAATGAATGAAATATGAGGGTTTTATTGAAATTTGGGTATAATATTACCTTTTCCAATTTTACCGTCAAAGTAGTAATTCAAATGTTGAAATAGTAAACTTATCGTTGGAATATTTTTTTAATGTTACTAATAGTAACCTTTCCATTAGAATATTAACCTCACTTTTAGAAATTTAATATAATATTTATGCATCCTATAAAATAAAAATATGATATATTTAAACCATTTAAAAGTAAATAACTATTTAGAACATGATAAATTTGATGGAATTGTGGCTCTCAATGGATGATTATGAGTAGATTATTTAAACTTTTTATCACTGGATTGACATAACTTCATTATTTTCAGTGATGTACAGCCCAGTATAAAACATGAGGATCTCACCTGAATAATATAATCCAAAAAATTAAATTACTATTTATCTTCATCAACCTAGAGGTTTGTTTGGATACCAAATATCGTTAGTTCCTGTTTCACAATGGAACCAATGTTAGATCTCTTAAGATCATCTACACATGCATCAAAAATCTAGGGGAACTTTGATAATTTATACATAGGTGCCAAATTGGATATTAGATGAGGCCATTGATGTCCCAAAAATCACCATTACATTGAACCTTGAAACTGTGAAGGTGAACATGGGTTGGTTTTTCAAATTGATAGTTTCTCTATCAAGGATGTACAGGAGATGTGAGATAGGATATCAAATATTTCTAATCAATATTAACTGAAATAATATACTCATATAACATATTGTTGGCATTAGAAAAAACACCCATGTAACTCACTGAATGCGTCCATATATAATCCCAGAGCATAGCTCGTTCTTCAAGCTTCTATTTGACTGACTGTGGAGACCAAACGGAGTAAAAGATAAGATGTTATGGTCGTTCGAAGTTAGGCTACTGGAAATAACAATCCAGGGAAATTTTGTGGCAATGTATGGAGTTGAGTTCAATAGATAGAATCTTGCACGAAAAAATTTTATCTTGCACGAAAAAAGGAATATTGCATGTTAGAAAAGGATATTGCATGTAATAAAGTAATTTTTCACGCAACCCCACACGCAAACTCATTCTGTGCCAAATACGACATCAAACACCCCTTCGTGCGTGCGGCCTCTACAGGTCACATATAAAAACATTTTCATGCCTGGAATTTTACGGGCACCACCTGGCGTGGAAAACCACTTGCGGATGCGGAATCTTATGTGCACCGCCTTGCACAGAAAACCACATGGGCGTGCGGAATATTACATGCGCTACATAGAATAGAAACCCACTTGCCCGTGTAGAATTTTACGTGCATCGCCTCACGCGGAAAACCTCTTGCGCGTGTACAATTTTACATGCCCCACCTTGCATGGAAAACCTCTTGGGAAGGAGGAATTTTACGCACACCACCTCACACGGAAAACCTCTTGAGCACGCGGAATATTCCACCCATCACCTCCCTTAGTTTCACCTATAAATACAAGTTCACCTCCTTCTTTCGAGTGGCACCTAGAATTCGGCTGCCACTCTAATGCGTGTAAGTCCACATTTTTTATGCCTGCTTATAAAACCCCCCATCTTGTGTGCAAAACATCAAATTTGAACGTAAAGGAGGTAACCCACCCAATTTTGTGTGAAAAACATTATTTTTTCATGCATGAGTGCGATGTTGCCAAATTTTTTGTGCACCAATGTTTAACCTATCCAATTACGCGCACACCCCCCCTATTGAGTGCAATTCATTCCCTATTGTGTGTGCAACCATCTATTGCACACACATCTCCCATATTGCGCGCACACCACCCATATTTCACGCAATTCCATACCTATTTCATGCATGTCCCTATATTGCGCGCACATCTCTCATATTGCATGGACACCTTCCCTATTGCATGCAATCCTTCTCTATTGCATGCCAACCTTCCCTATTATGCACAACAGTGCCACGATGCCCAATCATTCATGCACCTGTTCTGCACAGTACAATATTCCGTGCTACCTATCTGGTATGTAGCACATTTTACATGAAAAAGTACACAGGCCTGCACTCGCTGGTCCATACCACGGGGGCTATGCCACTACAACCCCACTCTAGGTGACCCCTAGTCCCTTCGCTTTCGTAACTCACCCCTATGAAATATGGAGAGCCGCACCGCAAATTTTTATCCCGAGATGTCAATATTTTCCATTTCATCCTTATGCGCACCCACCTTTCACCTATGGAATTCCAGTATTTGAGATACTCCTCTATACACCATGAAAAACTTTGAGTCAATATATTCTTCTTCGTTCATTTCTCATGTCGTGAGTTGAGATTCTCCTCATCAATTCCCCGAGTACCTTGAGTCGAACCATTACTCAAGCAACTCATCCAAACCCAATCACCTAAATCCTATGTCAGGATCCATTAGAAAGGTCCTCCCTTGCGTAAGACCCAACAAAAACCATTTCTAGGCGCCTTATGCCTTATATTCCTCTATACATAATTGTAAACTGTAATACACCCTATGTGACAAACATAGGATAACTCTTTCTCCAAACAAGAGATGCATTATTCTCTATGAATAAGATACCAACAGTCTTATCTATATGACAATAAATTGTAGTACACCTTATTATTCAATAATAGGATGCATCATGTTCCAAATAAGAGATGACTTGTGCGCCAATATTAAGATTCTAATAGTCATATCTACATGACTATAAACTGTATTACTCCTTATCTGACAAATAATAGGATTCCTCTTGCTCCAAACAAGAGATTCCTTATTCTCCAAGCAAAAGATGCCTATTGTCCTATCTACATGACTATAAACTGTAGTACACCCTATTTTCCAAAGATAGGATACCTCTTGCTCCAATCAAGAGATGCCTTATTCTCCAAGAATAATATTCCAACAGTCCTATCTATATGAAAATAAAATGTAGTACAACTTCTTATTCAATAATAGGATGCATCTTGTTCTAAATAAGGGATCCCTTATACACCAATCATAAGATTCCAATAGTCCTATCTATATTATTATAAACTATATTACTCCATATCTGAAAAATAATAGGATAACTATTGCTCAAAACAAGATATGCCTTTGCTCCAAGCATAAGAGACCAATAGTCCTATCTACATGAATATAAACTATAGTACACCAAATGTGCCAAACATAGGATGCCTATTTCTACAAACAAGAGATGCCTTATGATCCAAGCATAAGAATCGTAATGCCAAGATTACAGTGTGTAATTTCAAGAGTGCTGGAATGCGTTTAAACATTCCATCACTCCACCTCATGTTTTGCATTTCCTTAATTCAGATCTTCATCCACATCCATGTCTAAAGGCACCCCCTAACGACCTGGTCCCAAACTACATCGGCCCACCTACAGTATTTGGACAACGCCTCGTAAGACTTTGGACAACGATTCGAGTTAGGACTTATTATTTGAACACGGTCAGATGTCGACCCTCATTTTCTTGTCTCCATTTCAGGCTAACGTGATATGGATGATGTATTTCGAACATGGTCAATAGTTATCCTCCATTTCCACACCACCCTCATTGTGTTTTGAATGTCGGGCATGTGATTCACACTTTTCATCTCCCTTTGTTCGGACTTATTCCAACCCCCTTGGCATTATCCCTCTTGTTCACTAGCGCAAAGGAGAAGGCCTCAACCCACCAGTGGGTTGGGATGCCCTCATATCCATACATGAGAAAGGGAAGATTTCTTTTGTAAGCCCCATTCATTATTTCTTCTCCATAGTAGCACCCAGACAACATCCTCACGTAAGCCCCATCTACCATTTCCACTCCATAGAAGCACCCGAGCAGCTTCCTTGTGTAAGCCTCATTCACCATTTCCACTCCATAATGGCACCTAGACAGCTTCCTTGCATAAGCCTCATTCACAATTTCCTCTCCAAAGAAGCACCCTAGAAGCTCCCATGCATAAGCCCCATCCACCATTGTCGCACCATAGCGGCACCCAAGAAGCTTCCTTGCATAAACCCCATTCACCACCCTTCATGGATGCACCTTTACATTGTGATATTCAGGTCCTTGCTGCCTCTTTTTTCTCACACCGAGCACAACTCACATGGGCTTAGAGTAGTATGCATTGACCATGAAATCCTCTGTGGGAATCCTATAGTATAACCCCACACCCAACCTGAACTACATGGTCTTTGATCCTTGCCAAAGCGAGGTAGGTAGAAAGACTCCCAGAGGTTCAATCCCAACACCCGATTGGTTCTAACCACCTTCATATTGGTTCCCACCCCCTAAACCACGTGGTCTTTGATCCTGGCCAAGGCGAGGTACATAGGAAGCCTCCCTGAGGATAAAGACCACCATCCATTAGTCCCGACCATCCTCAAATCGGTTCACCAACCCCATCGGAACTACATGGTCTTTGATCCTTTCCATGACAAGGTACGTAGGAATCCTCCCTAATGTTCAAGACCAACACCCCATTGGTTCCGACCACCTTAATTTCAGTTCACCCAAACCCTTTCTGAACTATGTGGACTTTGATCCATACCAAGGAAACATATGTGAGATGCCTCCCTGAGGTTCAATCCCACCATTTATCTGAGGCCCAGGACTTCTTTCACATCGGTTCACCCCCATCCTACATGACGTTAAATTGTGGACCTCAATCTATAGTAAGCCACTATGCCCCCATTCAGCAGTAAGTCGTTGTCAACCTCATTAGGTGGTAAGATGTTGAAGTCCCCAATCAACGGTAAGTCATCATCAGATGAACTACAGAGACTTTGATTCCCTTCCATGAGGATACGTAGGAAGCCTCAATGAGGTTCAAGCTCAGCACCTATGTCTCATCCTTATTTTTCCCCTGATCCCATGTGTTTCAGGAAAATAATGCCCCAAACCGGAGGTTCTACTTCTTCTGGGTATCACCCATGCGTCCATTCTCATGGGCCACCTCCTTAGGTGTCCCATCATCCCACCAAAATACACAGACATTGATTCCCTGCCACGTGGATACGTAGGAATTCTCTTCGAGGCTCAAGACCAACATTACTATCACCATCATAGCGATCCCATATAATTCCCCCTAAACTCTACACAACTCTCCAGCATCCATCCTGATTCTCACCTGGGCCACCACATCCCAGTGGGATCATGTCATCCACATCCTCACTACTCCTAGTAGTACTTGGGCTGCAATTCACGCGTAAGCCCTAGCATGTCTCCGGGTCATTGTCCTTTTTGTACACCCTGATTCATCACCCCTTCAAACTATGTGGGTTTTTATCCCTATCGTCTACATAGGGTACGTAGGAAACCTCCATGTGGTTCAATCCCAGTGAAAGGTAAACCTTAGTGTTCCCCCATTCTCAGGTGCACACTCCTTGATCTTCCCTTAGTGGTGTCCAGATCAGCCTTTATGGTGTGACATCTACCCTTTATGGGATACACCATCTTAGGTCTAATCTTATTGAGTGTTTTGATCCATCCACCAGGTAAACATTACATGTGTTCCCTCCTAGGGATATACCAATCTGATCCGTCTATATGGGACGTTCTGATCACCCTCAATCCATCTCTGCAAGATGTTAAACTCATGGCCTACCTCGTGATAAACATGAGTTGCCTGAAGAAAACCTCAGAAGACACGCCATTGGTATAACCTTCTCTGCTAGATGATAAACTTGTGGCATACCCTGTGTTAAGCATTGTAAGCTAAGGAAAACTTCAGATACATTCCTTTGACATATGATTCCCTATATTCAACATGGGATGCATCAGGTTCTACACCCTTGAGATTCCCTCTTATGAAGAAGAATACAGGTTCCTCAATGTCCACGCATCCAGAGATGCCCCGACATACCTGATGTTGTCATCTACTCCGACCGAAGGTTGCAACCATGTCAAGACCCCATGGAATGTTCTGATGGAAGTAGGGTAATTAATAGGTGTCCAAAAATATATGGCATATGGCATGAGATTCATGAACCATGATATAATCTTTAAGGGAGACCTAGACTAGGTGATGAGTTATGAGGAGGAATCCACATAAGGAAGAACCGACATCCCATCGTCCTATTTCAATCATGGAACAAACATCCCTAAACAAGGAACGGATGCCACCCGCCTTTGGAAAGTGGGAATGTGGGGAAATAAACAGCACCTTCGTCCTTGAACCAGACGAATGCACGAGCCCTGATGAAAGAGTTAGAAACACATATATAGTTACGTTTAAAAATCAAGACATTGATCATGATCAAAAGATATTCAATACTAACTAAATAATTCATAAATAAAATGTGATGACCAACTAATTATTTCATAAATATCATTTATATTTTTATCACTTACATGTAATATAATAATTTTACAATATATGATAAAATATATCCATTTATCTCAATTAGTATTTCCCAATAATATTAAACAATACTTTAATATTAAAATAGTATTCACTAATATAACATTTTAATTTTATACACATTAATATTTATAAATTAATTAAGTAAATAAATTCAACTCCATTTATTCTATACATGAATAATAAAGAATTTATTTATTTTTTGGTGACCATTCAAACACAGACATTAAACCGGATCTTGTTGTAGAGTCCACAATTTCCAAAAATACTATACATTAGAATAGTTTAGTGTTTTTAATATGATTAGTTTATGATCCACTGGGAATTTACCTCGATTGTAGTGAATATAATTCATTGACCAGGTGTATAGTCTAGTGACTCATCAAGATCAATAAAAGGATATAGAGTATTTATAACAATGAAAACCTCCCCTATGAACAGTAAAAATGATATATTATCTCTTTGCCTCATGATATCTGATATAGATGGAGGAATAAATGATTTCAACTTCCATTTTGACATCATTATTTATTGAAATTACTTTATGGGCTTACATTTTTACACCACATCTATGGATTTAGTGAAGGTAACATCATCGTGATAAACTAGGCATGAGTTATCACTTCCTTTTAGAAATGATAAGTTTTTTTCTTGAATATTCAATATATTACATACCACTAATGATGTAACCAATATAATCTACCCCACCATGAAATAAATTTCATGGTTTTATTCATTTATCAATGTTTGTGATCAAATAGTATTTATTTATAATATTCTCATAGTAGGAGACTACTTTATGTGATCAGAGATATAAGCTACCAATGACACCAAAAACATGTTGTCTTCATATTGGTATGTCATTCCTTATTTTTTTCATCTACTCGAGATAACCATGTGTAAACTTTATAAAAATAACACTTAATGCTTACAAGCTCCCAACAATAGATAGTTACATGTCATCTATGTCTTATCATCATTGTGTTTCTAGGCTATATGAAATATGTTTAAGAATATAGTCATGGTAAATCTAGGTTCCAAATACAGTGAGAGAACTTCATTAACATTTTGAAACAAAAAATAAACTTTCTAAATTTCCCTAAAAATGGTGGTCACATAAATATCAACCTTATTATAGGAAGTGTACATCATTACAAAATCATTTTACGCATGATAATGTAATGGAAAAGTAATACTCATGTTTTGTTAAGGGTTCAATATTTTACAACACTCCCACATTTAGTAGAAACAAATTTATTAATTTCCCTATTAGATCAGTCATGATAAGATCATGATGTTGATGAGTTATGGATGTTGTAATTGGGCCTACTTGGTCTCTATTATGTGGTTATTCAATTATTTATGAATTAATATACTTGGGAAAGACTCCTCAAGATATGACATCGTTATGTATATTCCATTTATCATCTTTCTAATCTTGACATATTATCTAGTACAAATATAGTAAGAATATCATGATTTATGTAATGACAATAACTTATAAACTAGGTGTGATTCAAATAATAGGAACAAATCAATAAAAATTTTATACACCTTCTTTAACTATATCAGTGGGCGAAACACACTCATAATTTATAGATATATATACCACTATATATAACGATCTTATCATTCATATTACCATAACATTAATTTAATATTAGATCATATTGATCCAAACAAATAATAGTCTATGTTCCCTTATAACTTGTGTCCCTTCCTCTCTATGTTTCAGATAAATATCCCTTGTTCTCTCCCATGTACAATTGAATTGTTTTGAATACATACCATGAATACATATTGAATTTTAGTGATATTAACCTTTCAATATATATATATATATTCAATATCATATCTTTTTCATTGAATTACATTTCTGATGGACCCCTTGTTGGAGATTATATAATTATACTAACAGGTTCAATCACCTCTTATTTATCATACATAATTTCATAGAGAGATTAATGTTGTGTGAAAGTTGTATCAATTATCTCTTGAATTGTAAAATGTTTTATTTTTCAATAAATTTTTATTATATGTAATTTTTCTTTTTTTTAAGAAACTCATTAAATCAACCTTAGGAAATATTTATACATTATGTCAATGTTTGTATAGTTACATTAATCCTTGTATTATCTAACTGTATAGATAAATAATTATATTACAAATGTTATAAACAGGTTTTATTTAGAAAATATAGGCTCCCCAACCAACCACTTATAGACACATGGTGAAAATTTAGGCCAAATGAATAGTCATTGATCATGTAGAATAGTTATTTCTTAAAATGGATTTTAATAATTTTTACCCCTTATTGAAAATATTATAGTGCCACCAAATATTTTTCATTGTATCATATAGACACATTCCAATAAAGGTGGTATTGATATCTATTTTAAAAATCAATACCAAAGAAAGTATATAAGAGAAGTATAATTATAATGGATTTATGCATGATTAATTTATATAAAAAATAGATCCTTATTGGTATAACATTTTTATCACCAATGTATATTTTCTCTTTAATACTCACCAACAAAATTTTATCAAATGAATAAACTACAAAAATTCATATTTGATTTTGGTACATGGAATCTATTATTGAATATGAATGAACATATCAATATTAGCTAATTTCCAATTATTAAATTCTTATAGGATTTAATATGGTTATAGAATAATATATCACCCTCCATGGGGAAAATAGAACCACTACTATAGTTTTAATATTCATACAAAGTATGTGTCTCTAGAAAAATATTTTTCTATAAGATCTTGGGGAAATTATTACAATTCTAAATAGTTTTTCATATTCAACCTTGGATTAAACCAAGTCAATATTTCTCCTACATTTTCTAAAATATATTTGATCCCTTTTTGTTGAAATACAGTAAATGATTCAGCTATAACTTTTTCTATCCTAGGGGTTTCTATAATAACATTAGAAGCCTATAGGATACTTACTATAAATTAACATTATGATTTTTAGGATCCATGTTTTTTATATCCTTAAAAATATCTCTACATCTACACAAGTGTTATTATGTCATTATAGATTTATTTCATATTATAACACATATGATATCCATTTTTTAAAAAAAATTAAATTTTTATCAGAAAATATTATTATTTTTGAAGCATGTCTCAAAAAATAATTGATGTTTCTACAATTCATATGAATCTCAACATCAATTAACTTTTTACATAAAGTAATCATTGATGTGTATAAGGTATTTTTGTTTTCTAATTACTCTATGACAAATATTATAGATAAATTTTATTATTTCATACTCATAATTTAGTTTACTTACTAACAAAATATAATTTATTTCTATAAGTAAAAGTGAGTTTATAAAAATAATCTAGTCAATATTTCCTGACCAATGAATGGTGGTCCATGATATTCGCAGGCACATGAGCCCAAAGAAACACATATATTCTAAAATTTAATAATAGGTATTTCATATATACATTACATAAAACTCAAAAATTAATCTCATGGAGTATATAAATTTTCCTCTAACTTCTTCTTATAATATTTAAAATTCTCTAACTGAAATAATTTTGAATGATATGTGGCCTACAATTACTTGTAATGTTTTACTTGTCCAAAATAATATATGTAAATTTTTCTATATTAAATAATTCCAATGACTAAAATGATTCTAAAACCATACTCAGTGTATCCTTGAAGAAAAATTAGTTTTATAAGACAAATTATATTCATTCGATAACTAGTTATAATAGAAACGTTCATTTTATATTCCCTTGTTATTGTCAATGATAAAATCATTAATGAAATATTTGTTTATTATTAGACCCCACAAGAAAAATTCATTCCAAAATTTAATTATTTATCCTTGTGTATAATGGAAACATGAGATAAATATTTTGGCAATGCACTATGTTTTTTTAACTAGATCCATTAAAACTAATAATTAATAGTTATGTATTTATCACTGAGGACTAAGAAATCTCCCTTTCTCAGATTCTTGGATAATAAAGTTTAAAATATATAAAATTTATATAAAAACATGGTTACTACAATTGGATACAAATTCATGAATCAAATTAGGTTTATAATATCTGAAATATAAAATTAAGAAATCACATACAATTGATTAATATTATTTAAGAAGAACTGATTACATGATTCTTTAAATCAATGCGTAGAATTTAATTTCCCATAGACTTATCTCATGACATGTGATGAAAATTTAATCCTATATTGTGATATACCTTTTTTATTTTTAATTATGTTATGAATTTTCCATTAGAAGAACAATTTCTATTGGCCTTTTTCTCCTTGATTCTAACCATGTTCACCATAAAAACCATGAATTAAGTTTTCATTAGGTTCTTATTTTCATGGGGAACCTTTCCTAAAAGTTAATTAATTGTTTTACCTATACTATTAAATTTTTAATAATACATTAATCTAAATTAATAGGATAAAAATTATATAATAATGGTATGTTCTTAGCAATTATGATCCATCTTTCAACTTACACATATTTATTGTAGTCATCCTTTCATTTATTTCAGGATTCACATTATCCATGTAAGCTTCTTAAAGATGAAGAAATATATGAAATCATACATTTTATAATTTAAATAACAAAAATAATGAGTCATTGATGATAACATTGTGATGTAGAAAAAAAATACTTTTTAAATGGTACTTTGATATGTATCATTCAGTCCCTCACTTCAAGAGGTGGCTCAACAGGTAGTGGGGACTCCAACAATTAGAATTTCCCATATCATAGTACTTCACACAAACACCAATACTACAAAGGGATAATGGTTCTAGATTAGACATTTTATTTTGTTAAATCTAATAATAGTGATCCAATTTGAATACATTAAATTTTTATACAAAATATAATTTTAGAAAATAAGTACATTTTCATGATTAATAATTTGAAATCACTAATTTATTAAACAATTATATGCCTTAGACTATTTTATCAAACCCTAGTATCAATAGTTTCTAGATTATAACCCCAATAACTTGAGTTATCTAGGTTACTTGTTCCACAAAACCTCTTCTCATGGTCCCCGATGTAGCTATAACACTAACCAAATAGATTTTATATAATCATTAGAAAATCCAATAACAAAAAACCTAAACTCCTTGAACTACTCAGTAATTCTTCGCCTTCTATAAATCATAAATTTTATTTGATAAACCCTTTACCCCTTGATTGGTAATAAGATATGTATGGAATCTTATTTTCTTCTAATATTAATTAAATCTACTAAAAAATCTTATATGAACTCCCTAGTAGTAGGATTCACCCTCAACTATTGATGACAGGAACCACGTATAACCAGTTTTGGTTAAATTTATGTGACCGTAGGTAATATGAATTAATATTATTTTGATATATTATGTAATTTTCCAATAAATGTAATAATATTTTTATATATAAATGTATAATTTGATCACAATCATAATTTCTTCATATAGTAAATAAAAAAAATTCATCTCACCTAAATTATTTTCAAACTTAGAATTTTGGATTATTATTTTATTTGATGACATTAATATGCATATAAAAAAATAAACCATCCATGAAATAAATAAATAAAAATAATGAACTTGTGCTTCTATAATTTGATGATCCATTTTTACTTGATGGATCAACCGTGACCATGGTGGTAAAATACATAAGTTCTATATCACTTGAATCACATCTCACACCCATACCCAATGTATTTACCTCTCTTTTGGATTACCTTCTCCTCTCAGTGTGGTTTCCATTTAATAACCTCCCTATGAGTATATATATACTCATGGGAAACTAAAAAATAAAAATAGAATAATATATTAGGATACACAGATGCTTATACATATAAATAAATGAATGAAAAAAATTAAAACCTAAAGAACACACTAATTATTACATAAATCACAAGTAATTGAATGATTTAATTAAACAAATTTAATTCTTTAAATACATTGGTTGGTTAATGCTCAATATTATTCGTTATGAAATATATACATGATATAAAATAAATTTTCAAATTAAATCTAATTAAGGAAAATTAAATGAATGAAATTGATTTTTTTTCTAATTTTAATTCATTAATTCTTTGTTGCACTATACTGAAAAATGTAACATTTAATGAAAATTATGAAATTTTAATATAATGACTAAATTTTTTGGGCCCTTGGATTATGATGAAATCTATAAAGTAGTATTTTGGGATATATCTAGTCTCAAAAGGGGACAGGTGGGTCAGTCATGGCCCAACCCAGTCAGGTCAATGGACTTGAAAGTGTATGAGCCCATGTGTGCTATGTGGGAAAGGAGGAATGGTGAGGGGAAGAAATTTTTTCCTTAGCAAATAACGAAAAATATCCTCTATAAACCAACTTAGGTGGGAAACTTAAATAAATTTTCACTCTAACTCAGAAAATAGGGGGACCACGTAATTCAGGGGGTGGATTTTCCACCAAAATTAATCCCTTTTTCTATTGTTAGACAATTCCACCCCATATCACATTTTCAATTTTTTATGTTGCTTGACCAGCAACAGTGCCCCCCCACACATAAATTTACATCATCATCATCATCACCATCCTCAACATCGTTATTATTATTATTGTTTTCACTGTTGTTGTTGCTGTTGTTGTTATTTCATTTATAACTTTCCATACTAGACTCACCCACCCAATTTTTCAATTTTACTTTAGATCCTTCCCTCTTTAGGTTTATAAATAATAATATAATATTTACCCATTATATTTTAAATTTATTGGATTGAAAATAATATTTTTCCATCTGAAACTTAGATGGAACTTAGGGGCTCACCAGAAACAGGTGTTTCAGTAGGAAAATCCCAATGGGTAGATTCTTGGTAAACCAACACAAACAAACAAAGAAACACACAAACAAAGTGACCAAAACATTTATTCTTCATTTTAAAACAACTAAAATTACAACGTAAATCAAAATTAAAAATTTAGATGACTATATCATAGTTATATAGGAATATATCAAAACCTAATTCATTTTAGTGGAATCATTACAATGTTCAGAACATAAATTTAATAAATATTTAATTTCCCAAAGGCATAACCCATCACACATCCCTCTAAAATAAATTAATGGTACTAGGGCATGTAGTGGAATATGATGGTCCATATATTTAATTTTTTTATCACTAAATTGATGTAATAACATAATCTCTAGTTATGTTCATCTTGGTATAAAAATTGAGGATCTCATGTGAATAATTTAAGCATGAATATTTTAATTAGATAACACCTTGATAAATATAATGTTGTTTTTTAAAATCTCTCATTACAACTGATCATTTTTAAAAATAATTGATTTTTTACCCCTCTAGATAATTTATACATACTTAGAAAGTATGCAGGAACATTGGTCATTAATATCCAAGTTGTAGAATAGAGATTCTACGAATCCTTCAACATCCTTATGATTATCTCTACATAAATCATTCGAATCATTATCAATAACTTATATCAATTTATTAGAGAAACATATTCTATATTTAAGACATGGGAGTTATGATATGGAGGATCTCATGTTTATACAGTGAATAGTTCAACTAAGGGGAGAATTATCTTACTTATACTTGAGGTTTAAAATACCTAGAAAAGGCTCTCTTGAACCTCGATATGAATTACCCACTAAATAGTTCACAATAAAAAATTTACATATAAATAACTATTTCATAAAAATAATCATTATTTTTATCACATAAATGTAATTTAATAAATATTTATTACATAATAAAAGTGTTCTAATTAACTCAACTCATTATTCCCACAAATATTAAACAGACTATGTATTTTAAAATAGTATTTAATTGTATAATATTTTTTCATGTATTCATATTAATAATCATATATAAATTAAATATAAATGTTTGACTCCAATTAATATATAATCAAATAATCATGAATTTATTTATTTTATGCTGATCGTTCAAACATATACATTAAATTATACCCAATAGTGGGGTCCACCAAATCCTAAAATCTTATTAATTGGAATTCGTTGGATATTTAAATACACTTAGTATTTTACTCTCTAGATCATTATCATGATAGAATTGAATAATGTTCGTAGACCATGAGTGGATTCTAGTAACCCATCAAGGTCCATTTGAAGATATGAAACATTCAAATATATGAAAACAATTCCTATGAACACATGTCATATAATATAATATCTAAATCTCATGATATCTTATAAATCAAGTTTCATACATGTTGTCACCTTCCTTTCTAGATTTATTAATCATTTTAATGACTAGAAATACATAAATTAGCATACCATGGACATGGATTTAGTGAAGTTATTATCATTATGAACAACTATGACTGAGATATCACCTGCTTTTAGAATAAAAAATTATATCTTGGTTATTAAATTAATTTCATACCACCTATGGGTCACCCAATAGAAGCTACCCCAAATTAATATAAATGTGATTGTTTTAAACTTGAATCAATGTATATAATCAAATTTTATACACTAATAATAATCTCATATCACAAGACTGTTACAAAAGATCACATTTAAGAACTTCCATTGAAACCTGAATCATGTGGCGTTCCTATTAGAGGTTTTGTCCTCATGATCTCATATACTCTAGATCACCGAATGTAAACATAAAAAGAAGAATTGTAAATTATTTTAATACCTCAACACCTAACAATCACACACTATCTATATCTAATTAGTGTGGTTCTTTTGAACCATATGACATATTTTTTGATTACTATCGTGATATCTCTAGTTTCTCATTATAAATTGGGTACTATGATTACAATTTGATACAAAAAGTAATCTACAAACATTTGATTATAAATAGTGGAAGTAGAGATATAAAAAATGTTATATTAAGTTTATATTATTCATAAATCCTTATACACATGGCATGCTAATCAAAAAGAATATTTGAATTTTCTTTTTGGGTTCCCACTTTTATAAAAAATATGTGTTTGTATTTTTGTAAACTAAAAATGATTAAACTATACATTTATAATAAATATAATAACATAAAACTAATTTTATTTTCATAAAATGGATTTATTTATTAGTATTATCTTGTATTATAATGATTTGATATATTTATAATATCGTAATTAATTTTTTAAAGGGTCAGAAAAGTATTATAATATTAAAAATGATATTTTTCAAATAAATGAAAATTTTATTTACAAATTAAATTTCTCATGTTTTAAAAATTAGTTTTATAAAATAAATATTATTTTTGGAGTCTAAATATAACAACTTTTTAGGTTTATATTTTTTTATACTTCAAAAATAGTTAAAGTTCTGGTTAATAGTGAAATAAGGTAAGATGAAGTATTTAGTAGTATAATCTAATACATGAATTTTTTATACATTGATGATGTAAGAACACATTATTTTAAAATCACATGCACTATTTACCAAATATGGTCATAATAATAAATACTCTTGGTATTGCTGATGAAAAATATTCAAATAATAAATATAATGATAAAAAAGGCCCCACTCTACCCCTTATACATACCATCCCCCACAATACCTTCTCTACACCCCTTCAATTCAAATTATTTACCATTTTTTTAAAACGTTTATTCAAATCCTCTAACCCACATCCTATTTCTTTTTTCCCCACAAAAGACCAATTCCATGTTCCTTAATTATTTTTTCAAGGAGACACCATTCGAGTTGAAATTTTGTCAAACTACCTTATTTTTATTACTTTATTTGTTTACCTTAATCGTGCCTCCCTCATAAAACGTGACATATAACTATAGTATTATAAATATACTGGTATATTATTATTTTAATTTAATATCCATCTTATACCCTCCCTTCATTCAATTCTAAATTGAAAACATTTTTTACAATTTTATTATTTCACCACCTCTATGAACAATGTGGTACTTTTTTGTCCACTTTTTCATAGATATTTATAAAAACCATTTTGTTGTTAAATATGATTATATTAAGTATATTTTAAGTTATTTAACGTTTTTTATTTCCTGAATAATTATTTATTAAAATAAAATAATTCATGTTCGAAACAGTTTGTAAAAAGGACTAAATGAACTAACTATTTAACATAACTATTTTTAATAAATGCATTACCCCTATGTCGGTACACAAATGGGTATTTGGAATGATTTAAATTTAAGTATGTAAATGAATACCATTTCATTTCACTTACAGAGATAAATTTACATTTGACATCAAATTCAATAATTATACAGAGGTTATCTGAGCATGGATCCGTTAAATGAAGGCCCGTAGAAAAGAGATACAAAACCTTATATATCATTCAAATAGTAATAAATTAACAAAATAAAATTATATTAAATCTAATATAGATGTTAAAGTTTTCTTAATTATTTAATTTTTTGATTTAAATTGATTATCCTTGTCATTAAGTGAAAGTGTTTAAAAATTATGTAACCTATAGTTAGGGATTTCTCTAAACCAGCCTTTCTCTTTATGTTAGGACTTTTGACTTAGTAACTCACGTTATATATCTTTAATGTTATGTAATGATTCGAAATTACATAAATATATAGATATATCCATTACATAAATTTCTAGATTACTCACCCTTACTTTGATGTGCTAATACATGCCTTAGGTTAATTTCAAAAGTAACTCCCATTTCATTTTGTGGGTAATTATCATGTTTATGGATTATGGTTTATTTTATTATATGGAATACATAAGAATGTATGTGTGATGATTGGTGAATCAGTATAATGCTCCTATATATTGGTTAATTATTTTTTTCTTATGAGATTGTATGGATGGGATTAGGGAGTGATCATAATCTATGATGGGTCGTTGTTCACCATGTGATGTTGTCATGAATGTTAGCTTGGATATATTATTTTTCATTATTAGTACTTCATCCACATTCATATATTTCTATGATAATTTGAAATAATATTCATTATATTATTTTCTCATTTAATTATTAATGATCTTCATATTTTATGATATCATGTTATGTTTTTTGGATCTCTTATTATGCTTTTTTATCATGTTTATTCAACTATTAGTCTTTTATCTCACCCCATTATCAATGTATTCCCCAGTTTAACCTATGTTGTTTTAGGATATCAAATAATATAAATATAAATTTTTTTATATTAAAATAAATTATATTTATTTTAGTTTCATGATTTTTTAGGTACCTTGTAATCCAAAGACAAAAGTCCATTATATCCTTTAGTTGTATTAATTGGGTATTTCTGTTAAAAATATTTCAATATTTTGTATGAAAGGATTCATTTGAAATAGTTTTCACTAGAAGAGAGGTCTAATTATTTTGAAGTATTATGACCTGAATAATTTTGTGATAACCCTATGGATAAGTCCATTATAGGAAAATATCCTGGAATTTTTGTAAGGTATATAGTGAGTGGCTTTAATAAAATTACATCCCTCTATGGATATTACAAGTTGATATGGATCTGGAATAGTTGTATAGAGGTGTAATGAACCTAATAATGGAAATTGGGTATTAATTTATCACCAACTATTTCATGAAAAAGAAGCACTGATACACACTTGGTTTGCCACTCCAGTGGGATATGCTTTTTGAAAATTCAAAAACTCATTATGAACTGTTATGGAGGACTTGAATAGATTTTTCAATTTCAGAACTTAATTGAGAAATTTAAATATATAAATGAGATTAAAAATTATAGAATCATAATTTATAATTTTTATTCCATTTAAAATTTACTCCCCTATGTTCATAGTTTCCCTTTTATAGAGTTTCTCTTTTTTATGTATGTTTTGAATTTTTTAAATGAGCCTAGGTTAAAAAAAATTAAAAATGCATTGGAAATAAAGTAGGTCCCCAACCACATATTTGTTAACATGAAACGTGACAGAGGTCCTACCACCTTTCAGTAAAAATAATAAAATATTGCATCCCATATACCACCTTTCTACCAAATAAATTACGTATTTTAAATATAGATTTTATTTTGAAAATTTTTATTTTTATTTTTATTTTTTAACTATTTTATATATATATATATATATATATTTATTTCATTATAATTAATTTACGATTTAATACCCATTATAACTTCTATTAAAGTTTTCTGAAATTCTAACATAAATCTACAAATAGAGCTCCATTTTATAAGAAGGTTTGATCGGGATATCATTATGCATTTTTGATGTGGGAATCAGGTTCTCCTTTCCTCCTTAGAATTATTAATATTTTATTATTAATCATTTTTAATCAATTAATAAATATTATTAATTAGTATTTAATAATATTATGAAATAGCTAACTAATTTAAAAATAGTTAATAATAGAAAATAGCTTTTAATTAATTAGAAATTATGTAATATATAATTAATAGAAAATAATATTAACAAAAACCCAATATTAAATAATAAATATATAATTATTATTATTATTATTATTAATTAGTAATTAATGAATAAGATTAAATATTTTTTTTAATTAATTTTTATTGGAAAATTGTGTTTTTAAATAGAAAAAAATACCATTTAATTAATATTACTAAGTAATTAATATTAATTACATAAAATTATATAATTACATATTAATAATTTACTAAACATTAAAATTTTAAATAATTTATCATTATTCATTATATTTAGTAACTAAATAATATTTTTCAAATACTTATTAGTAATTGTATAATAATAATAATTAATTATTATTAATTAATAAATATTGAATTAATTATTTCTTACTTAATATTATTTGTAAGTAATAACATTTTTTTTACTACAAATTAATTGATAATAAATAATTATATTTCTATTTTTAATAATTTTTTACTAACTTATAAATTTAAATATATATTTGTAATTAACATTTTTTTGTAATTAATATTTATTATAAATTATTATTACTAAATATTAAATCATATTTTTAATTAATATTTATTATTAGTTATTATTTATTTTAAAAATTTTAGTTATTTAATTAATAATGATATAATAATAATTAATGAACCATTAGTAATTTAATAAATTATCATCATTATTTATTTTTAGTAACTAAATGATAATTTTAAATATTTACTAGTAATTAGAAAATATTTATTATTATTAATTATTAATAAATTATTGATTAATTAATAATTAACTAGTTAATTAGTAAGTACCATATTAAATAATTAATTAAATAATGCTTAATTACTAATTAATTAATATTTAATAATTATATTATTATTTTAATAATTAAAATAAAAACATTAAATATATATTATTAATTATTATTTACTAGTAATTATTATTTATTAGAAATTAATATTATTAAATTGTAAATCATACCATTTAATTAATTTCTTATTAATTGTTAGTCAGTTAATATTTTTAGTTAATTATTATTTATTTACACTTATTTAATTAAATAATTTATGGTAATTAATATTAATATCTTCATAATAGTAATTAAATATTATAATTTACTTATTAAAATATAAATTTCTAATAAAAATTATTTACAAATAAACATTTAAAGTCATTCTTTAGTCACTAATTAATAATTGTTATTATTATTATACATTATATATTATTTATTTATTATGATGATTATTTTTTTTAATTATATAATAATTATTTTCTAATTGTTTAGAAGCTATTATTTATAATCAACTATTTATAGTTTAATAAGAGGTTTAGTAATATTATTAAATAATAACTAATATTATTAATTAATTGATGGAAAATTATTAATAATAATATTTTAATAACTCCGCACAACATATGGAGAACCTGAATCCCACATCAAAAATGCAGAATGATTTCTTGGGAAATTCTTCTTATAAAAGGGGGCCCGGATTGAGGGTTTCTTTCAGAATAAAGAAATGATTTAATGGAAGAAATTATACATATAAAACAACACATAAATTTTTCTATTTTTTGTTTTGGAAACTTATAAACAAATCAAAATAAAAGAAATATAAAAAATTTAAATATAAAATTTGTATATTTAGAAATATATTATTTTCATTGGGGAAAAGGTGGTCGGGGTCTTACCGCATCTTCCCTAAATTTGTAGAAAAAGGCTGTCTGGGCCTTGATCCCTTTGGCCTAAGTGAATGAAACCCAAAGGTGATAGAGACTCAAATGACTTTGGGGCATATTTTTCAAAAAAAATAAACCTTGATTAATTTTAAAAATAATCTAAAAACATATAATAACTCCAGTTTTATATTCCTATTAGTTTATGTTTTCTCATTCCTAATTAAACTCTAATTCAGTTAATGATGGAAAATATGATAAACTATTCAAATAACCAATGTAATAAGAAATTATATGATTTTATTAATGACATGCCTAACCTTATTTGAGTGGGATCTATGAACGTCATGGAAGTAATGAATCATCTAACCCGGGATATGAATAATAATATGAATCATGTGGAACACTCTCCATATCACATGAAAGATAATTTTTTTATTGTTTCCTTAATGTGACCATGTCCACCAACGTTTAGTAGAAATTGTTATCCCCTAAACAAAAAAATAGATAAACTACATTTAAAAGATATTCTTTATCCTTCAATTCTTAAATAATGAGAATTTTGTTCTATATGTCATTAATCTTGAAGTGGAAGAAGATAAGTGGTCTAAATTAATCAAAAACACCAACTCCTAATAAGAAATCAATTTCATGGATGGGGAAGGATTCATGATAATATTTTTCAACAAATTATTTCCTTAAACAGTCTTTCATAAAATAGAGAGGGTTTTCCTTAGAATAAAGGAAATTGGAGATGATTTTATCAGATCATATGATGAAAACAACACACTGCTTGCACTACATGCTTCCAGATTCATTCTCATCACTGAGTGTAATTTTGACTATTTCTTTCATGGGTTAAATCCATGTCTAATTAAATAAATTTTTATTCAAGATATTGAAATTGATATAGCGATTTTTAATTATTCCCTCATGGACTAGATGGATAATGGAGACTCCCAATGATATAGTGGTAATGGAGAATAAAGTGTCATATATATTTTTCTTAAAGAGGATCTATGAATAAATATGTTGATTGAATGAAAAAAAAATCATAGCTGTTAAATTTATTGAAATAAGCTCCAAAAAATGCCTCAAATTAACCAATAGACATGTTATGTTTGGAAAAGGGGGGAATCAGGCTAATCAATGGAATATTGATATGAATAATACCACTAGTGAAATAGTGTGAAATATTATTTAGATGAACACTCAACTTGTAGTCTAGTGTTTTATCTATAATGAAAAAAGGAATTATATAAACCAATTCATTATTCCATGTGTTAATAGTGAAATTAAATAGAAACAACCATTTAGGAATAGAGAGTAATGATTTGCATATTCCATCACTACTGTTAAGGTTTATCTTGGGAGTTATGTGGTCATAGATACACTGGTTCTTCTTTCAAGAATAGTGAAAATATGATTTCACTATAATACTACATTTTATTTTATATCTTATATGTTTAGTAGAAATTTTCAAACACCATGTCAAAACATGGTGGTTGAGCTATCTGTGAGAATAGAAAACAAATAAATCATTTCATCACATGTTTACAATACCTCCTTGATAAACTTTTATGGACAGAACCACCCGTAAAATATTTTCTTACTTCCTTTGGTTGAGTTTGATGCTATATTGGGCATGGATTGTCCATTCTTATATAAATATAACAACAATTTCCATGGGATGAAGATCACTCTTATATCCCAAACCATCCTCCTATTATGTACAAGTGTAAGTAAAATTATGAATATATATTGAAATATTCATCTCAAGTGTGGATATTATTGACTTATGTGCAAGAATATCAAATAAAAATGAATGAGACAAAATAAAAAATCATGCTTCCAAACATTCCCATTGTGAGGGACTACAAGGATCGATTCCTTAAATGGTTTTTTGGCTTACCTCATGACCAAAAGGTTGAGTTTTCAATTGATCGTATAAATGGATGTCTTCATATATTCAATACATTGTAGATAATGGAAACCATTGAGTTGGAAGAATTGAAGAATAAATTAGAAGTGAATTTAGACAAGGATTTAATATTCCCATGTGATATACAGTGGGGTGCACTGATCCTATTCTTCAATAATAATGATTGGTCAATGTGCATCTAAAATTATTATTTTGACATCAAAAAATTATGATAAAGTACAAGTACCCCCTAAAATAGATTTTTAACAAGTTTAATCAACTACATATGTCCTATTATTTCTCAAAAGTGTATCTCTTATTAGGGTATCACTAATTAAGGGTGAAGAAGAAAGATATATATCCTCACAGATACCATTCGAACAATGTATATATTTTATGAGTTCATAAGTATTCCCTTCAAACTCATAATTGTTCTAGAGATATTTATCGGCATAATGAATATATAATTTAGAGATTAACAAGATAATTTTATGTAATATTTTATAGATAGTATTATGATATACTATAAATTTGGGGAGGTGAATGATAAATACATTAGAAAATGACAATCTATATGAAGAGGACAGTAAATCTGAGTTCTTTATGGAGGAAGTATCATTTTTGGGGCATGTTATCACAATTGAAAGAATATATTTAGACCCATGAAATATATAATAAATTAAGGTGTACCCTATAGTAGTATCTATAATTAATATCCAAAGTTTCATTAAACAATTTGTTCATTATTGATGATTTGTGATAAATATTTAATGATTTTTAAACCCTCTATCCATGATGAAATGGAAAGGGAGAGATGTTTTACTAGACTAGCGAATGCTAAGAGAGTTTTATGTAATTGAAAAAGAGGATTGTAACTGTAGTAGAACACACACTTCTCTCTAGTGATGGATTTTTTTTTTGTATACAATGATGATTTAAAGAAAATTTTAGTTTTTTTACTGATGAAAAATGAAAATGTAATAGCCTACGCATTAAGTTAATTGAATATTTGTGAACATAACTATCCAACGCAAAATCTAGAGTTAGTAGTTCTATTTTTTTCCATAAAATTATATATTCATTATCTCTATGGGGATAAGTGTGAAATATATACCAATTATAAGATCATCATGTATATATTCATATTGTGGGAGATTAATATGTGACAAAAAATATAGTTTGAATGAATTGAGTTCAATGAATACATAATCTAATACTTTTCTCAGAAATAAAATAAAATATAATTGTCCCTATAAATAAAAGGATCATAAAAAAATCACTGATGATAAGTTATAATGTTCTAATCTTTTTATAATTACATAAGATGAAATTGTGATTCATAAATAAGGGTAAATAATCATTACCTACTCAAATGATTTCAAAACCATCACTTCCAGAGAAGATAAAGGATTATCAAATTGATGGTTTTGAAATACATAAGAAGGTTGAAGCTATAAGAAAATGGAAATCCACAGATTTGAAAATTGACTAAGAATTTATATTATGATTTCGGTCATGAATATGTGTACTATCAAATCATGAGACAAAGAAAGAGTTATTGAATAATTCTCATAGAAAACTCATTTTTATCTACTGAGGGAGAATTAATATGTATCAAGATAATTGAGAGAACTATTAGTAGAGAAATATGATAAATAAGATCATGAAGTATACATCAAAATATCTGATATATCAATAGGTAAAGAATTAAATGAAAAATTCCATGTGGATGATGTAACCATTTCTCATACCTATATGGAAATGGGAAAAAATAACATATGTTTTCACTGGTCATCCTAATATATATATATGGAAAATATTTCTATATGGTTATGGTGGTTCTCCTAACAAATAATGATAAATTAATTTCTATTCTAGTTGATTTCACACTCAAATAAACATGTAATGATATACATCATAGAAGTGGTGAGACTATATGGAACACCACTATAAATTTTATTAGATATAGGTTTGATATTCATCTCTATATTTTGGAAGTATCTCTAATACTATTTAAATAAGGAGTTTACTTTTAGTATATATTATCACCCACAAACTAATTTCCAATCTAAGTGGACTATCCAAAAACTTGAGGAAATGTGGAAATCATGATTTATGAAAAAAAGGAGGACAAGATCAATATCCTTGGTAGAGTTATCATAAAATAATAAAATTCAATCAATAATTAAAATGGCTACAGATGAAGACTGTTATTGGAATATATATAGAAAACCTGTATGTTGGAATGAAATTTGTGAACTCAAGATTTTGGCACATGAATTGTTGAGGAAGTGGAATAAGAGGTCATGAACGTTCATTAACACATCAAGAAAACATTGATATGAAATATGATATATGCTGACAATTTTTAATGAGGCATAGAGTTTGAGGTTGGAGATAATGTGTTCCTTAGGATATCTCATTGGAAGAGAGTTGTGATATTTTGAGAGAATGGTAATATAAGTCTCAAGTACATGTTCTACTTTGATATTGACATTCGCATTGGAGTTTTGGAATATCAACTACAAATCACACCAAATGTATCTCAATCACTTTAAATTTTTAACATATCACTCTTGGGGAATTATATATCAAATCCCTCAGATGTAATTAATTAATAGGTGACACATTTGGAAAATGATCAATCATATGAGGATCATCTGATAAAGATGTTGGACCATATATGTGGAGTTATTTCCAATATGAAAACTCACATAGTCAAAGTAATATGATGAAACTATAACTATATGAATGTGACATGGGATCCAAAAAAAGAAATAACATATAATTACCTTCACCTGTTTTTAAAATAGTTTGTAAAATGAATTTTAGAGGGAAAAATTCTTTACGTGGGGAAGAATGTAACAACAAGGAATTTTTTCAAAGTAATTTCCCATTAATAAATATTTCATATTTAGTAATGTAGCATAAATAAAACATAATACATGATATAACCAATAACCTATCATTTTAATAATTTAAACATTAAATATAGAGAATCAATATGTCCATAAGTGTTGAAAGTATTATAATGTGACAAATAAAAAGAAAAAAGATAATAATAATTTGAAAATATTGATATGCTCAAACCACCAAAATAATAACACCATTGAGAAACACTATAGAAATGAAGTATAATTTCAATAATTTAATATTAATTATGAAAATAATGGTATATAAACATGAGATAAAATATAATTAAATGATGAATGAATGAAATAAAATTTATTTATATAATTTCAAGAACAAATATGACCATTACAAATTTGACCATTGGATTAGTAATCTGACCATCAGATTAGTAATCATATCATTAAGAATAATAACCTGACCCTTAGAATAGTAACTTCACATATGGGAGAATAAAATAATTTTTATTTATCCTCTAAAATAAAAATATGTAATAGTAAAACCATGGTATAAGTAAATAAATATATTAAAAAGGAAAAATTAAATCTTTATATTTTTAAAAAACATGAATGTTTTAATTTCAATTTTATAATAAATATAATTATTTAATATAAAGTTTAATTTAATAAAATGTACTAATAAATTAATTTTAACATTTATTATAATGATAATCTAATTTAATGAGTCCAAAATTAATTTTTGAATGGGTCATCTAATAGATCATAATTTCAAAGTTGATATTTTAAAAATAAATTTTATTTTTATTTTAAAATTAAATTTTTCATTTATAGGAATTAATTTTAACAAAATGTATTTCAATTTTAGAAACCATATTATTAAAAATAATTTGCATTAATTTTTTGTGTTTTACTAAAATAGTAAAAAATATTATGAATTTTGAGATATAGTAAAATGTGATATTTAACATTATAAGTTAAATACATACATTTAATAGTAATAGATTATGTAATATCCCATTAGGTTGATCTATCACAGTAATGTTAATGTATACAGTCAAAAAAATAAGTACTTTATGGTATCTTGATCCAAATAATAAAATAATGAATATATTAACCAAAAACACCCATTTCCTCCCCTTTTAAATACCACCCCTCAAAACTGCTTCTACTCACACCTTTATGCCATGTAATATACCATGTTTCTTCCAAATTTTCTTCCCAATAATGTAAGCATCACATTAGGGATTATTTTCAGACTAAAATAAAAATTCCATGTGACATATGTTATTTTTCAAGTAGAAACATTCCTTAAATAATTTTCTCAAACTACTCTTTTAAATTCATTTATTATTCTACTGTCTTAAAAAATCCCTCATCCACCATGAAATAATTATTCTCAAGTATTATAAATATAGTATAATATTATTATTTAAATATAGTATCCATCTTCTACCATCACATAATTCCATTCTAAAATTATAGCATTGATTAAATTATAGTTGGTCCATCGACTCCACGGACAACATACTTCCTTTTATTCCACTGCCTTCATGGTTGTTTGTAAAAACAATATTATTGTATTATATGGTTATAATATTTGTATTATATCTAATTTAATTATATTAAATGTATTCCTAATAATTTAATTAAATAAAGCATATATTGTTTATGATGGTCTGTAAAACAACCTAGATGTACTAAACATTTAAGATTAACATTTTTACTAAATGAATTATCCCTCTCTCAAAATAAAAATTGGTATTTGGGCCCATTTAATTTAATGTATTTACATGAATACCATTTCATTTAACTTATGTATTTTTATTCCCATTTTACAAGAATATCATTAATTATACAAAAGTGATTCAACCTTCGAACCATGAAATGAATGCCCATAAAAAGGGAATGATAAATATATTTTTCATTGAAATATTTTAAATGAACATAATAAAATTACAATTAATTAATTATAGAAATTAAATTTTATTAAATAAGTTATTTATTAATTTTATTTTATTATAAAAGATGTTAAGTTCTAGAGAAGAACAATTATTGAACCTTTTTTAAGGGATATCTCTAAACCACACTTTTCCTTTGGGTTATTACCATTCACATTCTAGCTCAGATTCTATAAAACATTTATTTTATGTATTGATTATAAATTATTTATGTAATTATATTACATATATTTATCTTATTTTACTATCCTATTATAGCATAATATATTTCAAAAATTTCTTTCTCATTTGCAACCCATTTCATTCCATGTGGTATTATAATGATTATCCCAAAAGATTGATTTTGTTTTGTGGAACTCATACGAACAAAAACATTATTTTTTGTGTAACCATATTTCTATCAAATTCATTGGGTCTTTTTTTATCATGATACATTAATAATGGATTTAGAGAGTGAACCTGACCCACGACGGGACTATGTCCACCATGATATTTAGTCTTGGTGGCCAACCTTGACTTATTATTATGTTATGATTTCTTTTTCTTCCAATTAAATATGTTTCTATGATCATATGATATAATGTTCATTATGTTATGCTCCCATGTGATTTCTCATTAGCCTTCTATTATAAGATATTATGATTTTTCATTTGACATTCATGTTCTGATGCGTTATAATTTTTATTCCCTTACTAGGATTATTGTCTCATCAATGTTGTCTATATATTTCATATGTTATCACATGTGGTTTTATGATCTCATTGTAGAGATTAAAATAAGGATTTTTTATTTTAGGGTTATATATTTTTTATGTGTACATAGTCTTCTAAACACATTAGGCCTCTTGATCATTTGGTTGTATATATTGGATATTTATTTTAAAAATCATGTCATGATATGTATACATGGATTATGTCGCTACAATAAAATCCTATATAACCAATAAAATATATTTAATATAATATTTATTAATGTTTATTTATTTAATACCTCTTATATTAATAATTAATAGTCATTTAATATATACATGTTAGTTATTTTTATTTTATTTTCATCGTTGAATGTTATTAGTTTAAATTATATGATTATTGTTTGAGTATGATTGTTTCCCTCAAATTTCTATGTTATTAAGTTCATAATTCAAATATTAGGAATGTTAATGGATTAATAATTTTATAATGGTTTGTAAATTCCTGGTTTCATTTTTAGAAGATATGGGTACATTTTGAAGTAAATAAATCTAAAGCATGTATGTTTCTTGTAACATTACAAATAATAATATGTGTCTTTTTAAGGATCATATTTTGAGGTGGAAACATTAAAAAACCCCTAATAATAAAACAAAAACCCTCAAGGTATGACATAATAAAACAACAACCCCTTTGGATCTTATTTTTTTGTTAAAAAAATACTCATATCTCTATTTTTCATAGAAAATTATAAACAAAATTGTAATCATGTAAAAGACATAGTAATTTTCTTTGATTCGTCCTCGCTAGGCTACGTCCAAGGAGTATAAAATGATGATGTGTAGATGTACCAAATCTAAAAAGCCTCACATCCAGATTAAAATGATTGGGCTAGAACACTTTTATGCCTGGGATCACTACGTTTACATATTTTTCATACATCTCAATTCTTTCCAGTGGGTCATTCCCTAAGTCTCTTTCTCTAGCTCACTACTAGTGGAAAGGATCACCTTCTTCCATTTCCTTTGCTCACAGCTCTTGAACGGATTCACCCCTAATCTATGGACATGTATGTCCCTTAATTTTCATGACTGGTCGCATTCTCAATTTTATGTACAAAATCTATAAATTTACCTCTTTCCAACATACTGTTAGTATTCAAATATTTCTTTCACAAAAATTTTTAGTCTCTCCATGAACTATCCAGAATCCTCCACAAACTACCTTGAATCCACTGTGAACTATCTTGCATCATGTGGAGTGAGGGATACACACACCACTTGTTCTTCTGTGTACTACCACCTCATTAGAAGACTGTATATTCTTATGCGTACACTTTTTCTTTGTGATCATCAAATCGCTGAATGTCCCTTTCATGGATTGATCTCATGAACTACTTCACCCTACACAGAATCCACCCTCACAAAATCATTCAGTCTTCATAAAATTCCTCCCTAAGAGATTATCATTTCTAATTGAATTATCTACTTATAATGTTTTGATTAATGTTGATTTTATAGAAAAATAGATATGCCAATCTGGTTAATCTGATTTTTTAAAAACATCAATGTAGTACAGCCTTCCCCCATGGACTTTGTAATGCAGTCCGCATAGTGTCTTTACCAGTTTTCGATGTCCGATCTATTCCACAAAAAAAATCATCACTCATCAACTGCAAATGGTGATATTCCCATGAACATCAATACTTCCATAAACGGTAATCCTCGTAGTAAAATATTTCTTAATGTATTCTATGTAGTGTGCTTCATCATCTATAAAGTGATGATATGCTGAAATCCAGCCTTTGTGGATTTTCCTCCTTTGTTCTGCATACCTCTTTTGTGATCTATGAACTATGCTTCATAGTCCATGTATTGAGCACTCCTTTGTAGGAATCCTTCCTTTTTTATAAATCAAACTCCAAATTTCATGTCCTAAAATTTGGAAAACATAGGGAAATTGAGTCACTATAAACACCTAGTTTGAAAAACACCAACCATACTGATTCACGGTCATTTTTCTTTGTTAACAAACACATTCACCTCAAAACACTGAGAGGGTTCATTGAGGGATTTTTCCCAAAAATATCCTCATTTGTGTTGGTTGAAAACTCTTTACATTTTTATACCTCATTGAAGCTTCTACCATCTTCTTCCAATAATCACTTCTTTCAATTAAGATAGAGACGAATTATTTTTTTAGCATATACTTTATTTTCACATGTGCCATGCTCGGTGTGAGAAATAAGAGTAGCATATAATGTTCATCAATGAATCACATTATTCTCATACCACTAAAATGTTTTAATTATGAACCATATCAGTTAGGATATATAACCATTGATCGATCACCATTAACGTTGTCATATTTAAAACTCCCCTATGTCAATGCTCCCCTATTATCTTCTCCCCTTATCTTAATTAAAAAATGTATCCCCTTTAATAGCCACAATTCCCCCCTGTTAACGAACCCTAAGATCAATCCTTTGAGGACTGTAATAGGGTACAAAATAGAGACCAACACATTAGGGAAAAAACACCATACCTTGAGGAGAGGGGGTCCTATATCCACAATTTTCATGTGTGTGGAGTCGACCAATCAGCCCGGTCTAGTTGATTCCATTCAAAACCTTATTTGGGTAGGATTTTTTCAAAATGTTCACAACCTATAGTTCTATAGGCACATACTCCAACTTCAAAATCCCTTTCTCCACCTTCTCCATAATAAAATTATAATTGATTTTTATGTGATTTTTCCTTGAGTGATGGACTGGATTTTAGATAAGATTTATAGAACCTAAATTATCACAATGGATTCTGATTAGAGACTTCACTTCCACTCTCATATCATCAAGATGATGCTTTATCCACAATAATTGTGTGCATGTTTGAGTGGCCAAAATATACTCATCTTTTATGGTGCTCAAAGAAATGTAATCTTGTTTATTTATTAGACAATAAATAAATAATTCCCCAATATAGAATTCTACTCCATATGTTGATTTTCTTTCATCAGATGATTTAGATCAACTTCTATCTATACATCCCAACAACTCATACTGAGATTCATCATTGTACATAAAAATTGAAATCCACCATGCCCTTAATATATTGATATATTATTATAACTTAAATAAATAGCTTTACTGGGGATTTAATTTATATCATGCTACTTGGAAGGTAGAAAAAACAATATCAGGTCTTGTCTTTGTCATGTACAATAGACTACCAATGATTTTCCTATATTCTAGGGAATTAACTTCATTTCTTTCATCATCCCATGGTAGTTACATTTAGGTGGATAATAGATTCATAAAATCCTTTGAATTATACATTCCACATATTTTCAAAACCTCCTTGTCATATTTCAATTGAGAAATTAATTTTCTATTTTATCCTTGTATCACTGGTAAACCATGGAAAAATGTGAGTTCACATATCAATAAAATTTCAAATTATAATTTCATGAGTTACATGAAATGATTTTAGTGCACTTCATCTAATCCAAAAAATATTATTTCATAGAAATATACCAGCACCACCATCCTTTTATTACTATCATTATTAACATACTGATTGTAATTAACTCCATCACTGTATAAATTGAGCTTCTTCAAAATATGATCTAGTCATGAATACTATGATCTTGGTTCTTTTTTCAACCCATAGATTGCCTTAATTATAAAACAAACTATATTTTCATCTTCTAATATAAGAAAACCTTCTTCTTAGATTATATAACCATATTCTTCTAAAACCCCATTCAAAAATTCTGACTTGACATCCATCTGGAAAAAATTGAAAATTATTTTCACTACTGTGGAAAATAATAATTTGATTTCTTCTAGCATTAGAACTGGTGCAAATGTTTCAACAACATCGTTACACACTATCTGGGAGTACCATTTTTATACTAGTCATTATTTTTTTTGAATCATTGTTCATATTCATTCATCTGGTTTTGAAAACCCCATGTAACCCAATGGAATTATTATCTATTGGCCTTGAAATAATCTTCTATGTCTCATTATTCTTCATTTGTATAAGCAATTTATTCATATCCAAAAACCAATTGTCATCTCTAGATACTTACTCAAAACATTTAGGCTCTTCCTATGATAAGTATGATTCTTACTATAGATTATTCATCCTTCGTGTTCACACTAGTGTTTCTTGATGACCAATTTTATTTTTTCTATCAATTTAATTTCTTCTATTTCATCTTTGTATAGATTTTGATTGTGAATAATCCTTCAGATATCTTAATCTTCCTATAAAGCATCCTCTATAACTGAAACAACCCCTAATATACTTATCTCTTCATCACTATCCTCTTGAGACTGATAATGACTTTTATAAAAAGTATGCTCTTATCTACTATAGTAACATTATTTCTCTAATGTTGTTTCCTAGAAAATTATTGAATTATTTATATTCTTTTAATTTCCTTGAGTTTCTAGGAAATATTTTTTTGTCTCCACATGAATCAAACATCCTATTTTTCTCTTTATTGATAATAAAACACTTACTCCCAAATACTCAAAAGAAATTCAATAATGGATTCTTTCCATACCACAGCTTATATGGAGTCTTCTCTTCGTTTGGACAAAATGACGCTCTATTTTATGTGTAGACTGATGTCATCACTATGTCTTTTCAAAACTATTTTGGAAGGTCTTTCTTAATGATCATTGTTGAAGACATATTTTATATAATTCAATTTCATATCTCAACTACTACATTCTACTATGGTGTTCATACTACTAAAACATGGTGTCTTATCCCATATTTCTCAAGATAAAACTCTAGATGGATACTTGTGTGCTCGGTTCCATTATCCATTCAGATGGTTTGGATTGTTTGACCCAGAATCTTCCCATTTTCCCTTTGAAAATTTTTTATTCAAATGAGAACCTCATATTTGAGTGATTACTGAAACCCATGTTGTTTTTATAAAATCATCAATGAAGATAACCTATTATCTCCTCCCATCAATAGCTCTTTGTGAAATTGGTCTTCACACATCAATATGAACCAACTCAAGCAATTTTGTTGACCTTTTCTCTTTCGCCTTATAAGTATGTTGAATGATATTCCCCTATTTATAAGAATCACATGTATGATTATGATCACATTATTAAATAGGGAGGTCTCGGTAATAATCACATTTCTCCAGATATTCCAACAGAGTTTATCTTAGGGGTACAAGATATTTATTTGATAACATGTTTTCATCTTTCTGGGATAGAAATCACATATATTATTCTCAGTTTAGAAGGTATAGATTTCCATTTGTATGTTTTCCTGAAAAAAAATACTACACCATTTTTTTCATAAAAATATGTTATTTCATTTAAACATTTATGTAATATCCTGAGTAACATAAATAAATAAAACTTAGTAATCTATGACAGAGACCCTCAATAGCAAATACATTTACACATCTCATGTTATTTTTCAAAAAAATGGATTTTCCCAAGCCAACAATCATCAAGAATTCATCATTACCAAATAGTATGATACCATCCTTATGATACTAAATTCTGATCACCAGATCATAATTTCAAATCATCTGAGAAGTTCATCCACTATCAATAATCCATATTAAAATCTGATCTGATTTATTAAAATCAAACTATGAAATAATTTCCTACACAACTCATTTCTTTTTGATCTATGATTTTTACTCCAAACCTAGTATGGATTGAAAATATTTATCCTCCTTGGTGTTTTATATACCATATTTATCTTATGGATATACAAATCAGTTTTTCATCTCTATCTCACTTGATGGTTCGTTTAGCTACTTTGTGCAACCAATTTGGTTCTGCTTTGGAAAATTTCACTGCATGGTTAATGTAATGTATCTTGTCTATGTGTCCAAATCCTCCACATCAAAAACAATGACCCTCAATAGATATTATAAGGTATTGGTCCCTATTTGGATTCTATTTTTGTTCTTATAACCATTAGTATCTTTTGAATAAAGTATACACATTTTGTGAGTATCCCATCATTCCACAACAATAACACCAGATGTGAGGTGCATTCTCATGTTTCACATCTACACCACTGGTTTTACCTTAGGTTCACCGAATATTATAACTCTTATTAATACCCAAATCAATCATAAATTTTGGATTGGGTGCTTGTGATACATCATTAATCAACACACCTCTTTGTTTTTGATCTACACTCATACCAGCCTCATCATTTTGATTTGACTATTTCTTTGGTTCAGATTGACCTTCATGCTCCACCTGTATCTTCTCAGCTTCCTAAATGATATTATTTTCCAATGTCATATTTAGATTTACTAGTTTTTACTAATAATTGACACCATTTTGAAGGCAGAAAACTATCTCTTAAATTTTTCAATATGGTTAATTTTATCTTTTCCATTATTATTAAAATAATAAATTTCTCTTTTTTGTACATAAATCATGAGATTGAACTCAAAAAAAAATTCTGATATCTATGGTTTTGAATTCATCATTTTTTAATTTCTTCATTCAACTAGAATTCTCTTCTTTTTACTACTACATATAATGTTTGGAATCATTAACCACTTTATTGTATTTCTTTATTTAAACTCTCCAAACACTTATTTCCTTAAGAGATGATTCTAATTCAACTTGAATGTAAAATCTTCCCTTAGATTCTCCTTATTAATTATCACCTTATTCCATTATTTTGGAATTTATAAAAACCACCACCATAGAATTAGCTTCATGATCATTATATCCTTTTAATTCTTCTACCTTAGATTCTTCTAAACAATCATATTTTTTTGAAAGAAGACACTTATTTCTAAATAAATTCTTCTTAAACATTTCTTTTCTTTTACATATGCTTAAGACTTCTTCATGGGAATTTCAACTTCATCCTCTCTATCTTCATGAATTTTCTTATGGATCATCACTGAAAGATGTCCATCCATTCCACATCAAAAGCATGAAATAGGTAGTTACCCATTAAAATAGTGTTTTCTTATTTTTATATTTGAGGAAAGGAATGACATCACATAATCTGTATTTTCATATTTCAAACAATAATAAATGGTGAGATACTTCAAGCACATAATAAAACTTATTTGTAATTAATTTTTCCACAGACTTTTTATCACTATATATCATCTAGTATGCAACAAGATTATTGTAAAATCAATCCAGTGTCATCTCTTTTGGTTATTTATCATTCAATATAGAATCATTTGGATTAAAACAAGGTAGAAGATTACTCAAGATACACTTAAAAGTATTTATATCATTAATAATTTATCCAAGACCATGAATGTATTCCAAAATAATAATTACCTGGTCAAAGAATGTATTAATAGGCTAATTATGGTGAATTATGATATCCTTATACTTTTTTCATAGATCCTATGATTTTCAACTCTGAATTTTCATTTTTTCTCATAAATATTTATACAATTTTACCATATAGCATTTTATTACATACATTAGATCTCCTTTGTATATATTACATTTGAAAGGGATCCCCTTAAAATATTAATTCCTTTAGCATCATCATCCAATTCCCTTTGGATAACTTCTTATAAAGAACCACTATAGATATTTTCTGAAATTACATATATCCCTATAGTAAAGACATCCATTCTAAATGATCAGAAGTAACAGTGCATCTGATTCTTCAATAATTGAAAATTTTTTCCATCGATGGTCAGAATCCATTTTTGATTAACAACATCTATTTTTTCTACTGACAGAGACCCACTAACTTTCAACCATTGGATCTAATATGAAATGAAATCCCAATTATTTTAAACACCATAATGGGGGTAAATTAAGATATGAATGACTAAAAAAAATTCCCTTTCCGATATTTTTATATTGTTAAAAAAATATACTTCTCTCTCCTTCCTATAGAAATGTATGGTCATAATAGAAATCATGCATGATACACCACAATTTTACATGGTTCACCCTCATTGGGGTACATCTAAGGAGAATACAACGGTGATGTGATAATGTACCAAATATAATAAGGCTCCCTGCCAAATTACATGGTTCGGGTTGGATCACTTCCATGCCTAGGATCACTACCATTACAATGTTTGGGGTCATATAACTAGTCTCCAAAAGGTTACTCCTTATTTATCTTTCTCTGGATCTCTTCTAGTGTAATGGATCCCCTTATTCCTCTTCTTTTTCTCACTTATCAAGAAGGTTTCCACCATTATTTTATGGACTTGGAGGCCGCTTAATTTACATGAATGAACACATCCTAAATTATAAGAAGATTCTCTATAAAAGTATTAATTTTCCGCATACTATAAGTTTTTATAAATTGAATTTATGAATAGTTTTAGTCTCTTCATGAACTATCCTACATCTTCCATGAACTACCTTCAATCCTCCATGAAATGTCTTGAACTATATAAAGTGATTGCTTCATGGACCACTTCATATTCCAAAAACTACCTCTGCTTTCATAGATAGACTCTTCATCTATGAACCCCTTTCCTTTATGAGCTGTGGAGACCCACAAATCTATTTCATGGATTGTTCCCATGAACAACATCACCCTTCATGGAATCCTCCTTCACAAAATCTTTCAGACTTCACTAAATTCTTTACAGAGTGATGATATAATATAATGGGATTCAATATTTATAATGACCAGATTAGTGTACCTTATGCTTAAAAATATAACCACAAAACCCTCTAATATTATTTACACAAAAATTCAATGTAGTGCAACCTTCACTGCAGAGTGTGATATGTGGTCCACATAGCACCATTCTCCATTTTCAATATCCAATCTCTTCCAAAAATAAATTATCGACTCTGAACCATAAATGATGAAAATACCATTAATGTCTAGCCTCTCTTGAACTGTGAGCCAAACGAGAACAAATTTTGCAATGTGGTCCTCATAATGTGCTTCTTCGTTCACATAACACTACTAGGTAGAAATCCTACCTTTGAAAATATTATTTCACTATTTAGTGTAACTCTTTTATAGTACTAAATCTATGAATCACGGTCTTTATGTAGTGAAATCCTTTGTAGAAATCCTTCCTTGGCCATAAATAAAACTACTTATTTAAGGGCCAAACATTTTGAAGAAAAAAAAGGGAAACTAAGCTACATAAAACACTTGCTTCAAAAATCACCAACCATGCTGATTCACAATAATCTAGATTTTCAACAAACACAATAACATCTAAAAACAAAGGGGAATCCTTTATAAATTTTCCCAATACATACATTGATGTAATCACTATTTCTAATTATAACATCCCTTGTAATGAATAATTTAGGACTCAATATTTGGATCAAAAGCTATCCAACCTGATACGTGACACTGGGGGATTATTTTTTGGTTTGTAATCAAGAGAAATATAATTTTTATAAGATTAATGGGATGAGTATAAGAGGGATTGGTTTATAGATGATTCTGCATGGTATATTTTAATGTTTATATCCTATAATTGTTATTAAACCTCAATATATTTTGAAATGTGGCCCACAAATTTGAAAAAAATGGTTGATATTACCACTCGTATCAATATGTATCTATAATTTTATTTTATTTTTGTTTTATTTTTATTTTTATTTTGAAAATTTTATAGTTTATCAACATATTTCTCTATTCGCCCCGATAAATTATTTTTTCTCTAAAATTTAAATGGACCACTTACAAAATTTCAATAGAATTTTTTAAAAAATAAGAACCATTTAATTTAATTTAATATCTCTATATGTTAGGTTTTATTTTTATATATAAACACATAATACATTGAACAAATAAGTTTTCATTAATAAAAAAATTATGAAATGATTGATTCGGTTTTAGTTTTCCTCACACAATATTTATTTTATAGATTTAAAATATTTATTATAATTATCAAATATACAATATGTAATAAAATATTCTTTACTAAAAGTGAATTTTACTCAAACTATAATATTTTCAATATAGACATTGGTTATATGAAATCCTAATCATTATATATTTTTCTAATATTTATATAATGGTCACATTACCCATTTTTTATTTTATATATAATTGTCCATAATTCTATAAAATTAATTCATCATACTCTTAAATTCAGTTCTAAAAATTTATATTATATTTTTATTATTATTCTTTTCTCCTTGGTTATAATTTATTTTATGTTTTTTAAGGAAATAATTACATAAAAAATTAGATTTTATATTATTTTTATTTACCACATGTTTAATTCATAATATAATTTTCCTAATGATTTTTTATGTTAGTTTTTTATAATTTAATAAGATTAGTTTTTTTTAATATTATTACCTAATGAAATCGGTTGTTGGCCATTTTTTTCTTCTAAAATATTTTTTTTCAACAATGTTATGGAATAAAGATATAGGTTGTCACATTATAACCCACCTAAAAAATTATGCCTCAGATTGTCATTAATCAAATGAAAAAATGAGGTTACATTTTTTGGGTTGTATATTCAAGTCCCCATGTTTCTTTATCAAACATATAATTACTCCAATGAACATTGTATAGGTGAGTTGTCCTGTTTTATATAACTTTATCTATGTGATCCATGATCACCAATGATTATTACTCATAAATAAGATCATGATCTAATAATATAACCTGTATATAAAGTACATATTGTGGTTATTTTATATACTTGTTCAAAATAAATATATTTATTGTGTCATCCACATTGTGGAAGTTTATGAATATTTATCAAGGATATGCAACAGTCCCCTATAGAATAAAGGATCCTGAATGGGATAATTTACATATACATCAACTTTAACTTCATGATGAATCTTATAACACTATTCCATTTTGATATTTTAAATACCAATTTTCCCTATCCTTGAACAATATATCTCATTAAAAATTATATGTGTGTCACTTTTATCATATTTCATTAATATGTTATTAAATAGTATTAATCTTATCAATCATATTTTGAGAAATATCTAGTCTCAACAACAATCACTCTATGACATTATCCCAAAAAGATTGAGTTAATCACATATTCCAATAAAAATTAACATACTATTTCATTTAAATTATAGAGTGGAATCATTTGTTTTATGAAAAAACCACTAGTAGAATGTGTTTTCCCAACAACCATGAAAATAAATCAAGAAGGATATGTGCACGCCATCTGTAGTTTAAATGAAAAATTCATATTTACCACATATTTGAGGATGATGATATATGTTTTAGATCAAATATATGTCATATTATTTATAAATTATCCAAAAGCAATATTGTGGATAATCATTCATCTTAATAAAATAAAATTTAATGTGTAAAACATTGGAAACTTAACACTTTCTTTTTATAAATCATATAAAATTTATCAGCTGGAATATACTATTATTATATGTAAAATACACTGAATTTATAATTCAATATTCGAAGATATTGATAGAATTATATACTATAATGGACTTGGGGAATCCATTTTTATGATGATATCATTCTTTGGAACATTGATTTCAAAACAACACTTTTGGAAATGGGACTTGAATTTTCTAAAAAAGTAAATACACATAAAATGGTGTGTCCAATTGAAGAATATTCACACCCCAGCAATGCCTTAGAATGAACTATTTGAACACCTAAATCCAAATGAATCATAAAATGGAATGAATCACTTGCGCCCATAAATATTGAAACACCATAGATTAACATGGTTAGTAATAATTCATATTTCAATAGAAACGCAACATAAAATATTTTTAAAAATAAAACAAGAGAAATTATCACTGGTATATAAGTACACTATATATTGGAATGGTATTTACAAGAGTTAAAATATTACAACATTATAATGAAACCATAAATTACTTATATAAGTTAACCGCCCATCTCTTTATTTATAATTTTCTTAACAATGAATATATTACATTGTTTTGCAACTATTTAATCATTAAGGAATATTGTTTCTCAATCAAGTCAATCATTAACAGACTACTAAATGACACAAAATAAAATAATGCTTCAAGTGAGTTTTATATTCTTCTAAAACATATTCATTCATGCCAAATTGAATTTGGTAATCGCTGAATCCAAACCTCTTGTATTGGTAAATCGTTTCATCTGATTCTAAAATCAAGTCCTAAATTTCCTCCTTTTGACCTCTAGAACAAAACTAAAAAATAATTTCTTATAAAATCATTGAAAATCCTCCACTCTAGGTATTATTTCATGGTTTCAAGAAATTCTATGGTCACATTTCAAAAAATCCCCTTAATTATTCTTTTTATCAAATGTAAGCTTCCATCATCTTAAAATTACCCATCACCCAAGTCTCACTAAGTAATAATGATATCATGGACATTCCATTCCCATAACCATGGTCAAAATGTCTGTTTTACTCCTTAATCCATCAATTAGACACATCTCTAGCAACCCATCATCTAAAATATTATACATTAAGTTATATTTTATCTAATGTGTCTCATTTGTGAGTGAAATACCATATTATTTAAAAGATAAATAACAAAATGAATATCACATAACAATATTCCATTTTTGTATGTAATTAAGAGTTTAACCAATAAAACACTCAACCAAATTAGGTCATTATATATATATATAATGGCTACATACTCGGCATTTTTTGTTAACAATTTTATAATATATTGATGTTGAGACATCCAAATCATAGAAATTAATTTAAAATTAAACTCAAATATAGTGGTTCTCTTTGATGAATACATTACTCCTCTAATGCTTCCATCAACATATCCAAGTATTGAATAGTCCATTATAAAACATAATGATATTATTTCATTTCCTTTGATGTAATAAATATTCCACTTAACAAGTTACCTATGTTTCTTGCACTGACTTCCCTTAATCACGACGACTACTTGCACTACATGCATAATGTCAATCCATATGCAATCCATATCACACGTCAATATTCTTATTTCTAATGCATATGAAACCTCAACCAAGTATATATAATTTTCATCTACTTATAATGAATTATCCTAGGATAAATTAAAACTTCTAGGAAAAAATTTCAAAATAGGTTTAGATTCAATCATTTGGAATATTTACCAAATCACTCAGAAGTATCTTTATTATGGTAATCATAATGTTTTATATTTACTACCCCTTCTTATTATTATCTCTAATATCCTATTTATATCCCAAAAATACTTCAAATTAGAAATTATAAAATAATCATCCTTATATTTTTTCAGTCATTACTTCATCGGTATATCTAAGAGAATATCATCCACATAGATAATAACGATGGTGAAACTCCGTTATTTAAACACATTTCACTTGTACTAATAATCTATATTTCACTTAGTGGAATCTCATTATTCCATAAATTAATCAATATTTCAATTCTATTTTTATGTGTACTTTATTTACCACATACATACTCCATTTGAACCTACAATGCAAAACATCCATTTATAATATGCCTAAACACCACCAGGAAACCCTATGAGACAATGAAAACACCATCTAAAAAGGTTTTACTGAACACTATACCATACATCTTTCCAATAAAAAATTTCTACATCTTTTTTCTCAGTATGTAATGAGTTAATCAAAACATTAGAATGTATTTCATCATTGACTGAATGTTTACATCACTTCTTCTAAAAATACCTTATTCTTCTAAATTTAAAAGATAAACATTTTTGAAGAATATTTTCATAAATAATCTCATGCTCTACATTCTGACTGTGAGTGAAATGATGCTTTAGTGTAATGAATACTTGAATATATAGAACATGATTTATTTAATAAAAAAATTTCATCACTATATTCTATATATTTTTTAGAATAAGTGGAATCTTCCCATATAGAAATAAACCATTGTTCCTTATAATGTTTAGTTATATTAACTTTCCTTCAGTAGTAAAAATATAAAAAATAAACCAACTTTTTTTATTTCTATCAGTTCATTTCTCTTGGTACTTCATTCATATTCAAATTATCTTTTGAGTTAAATGAACCCCACCATCTTCATTAAGTGTCATTCTAGTAGAACCATGGACTTAAATCGATTATTTTATTTTATTTTGAATCACATATTTGATCTCCTAAATTCTAAATCAATACTAATCATAGAATTTCATACTTTAGTAACAATTAAAGTGAATGATTCTGAATGTGATGGCATAAGTATCAATTACTAAACAACTCTAGTGAATTTAACCATAGATTACTCAAACTGACTCTTGAACATGTGAAATTCATTCAAATGATTAAAAACTGGCCTTCTTTACAAAATACTCATTTCAAAAATTCATATCATTCGATACACATTGTTCATTGTAGAGGGATACTTGTATATTTTCATATGTATATAAATAAATCTATCAGTTGAGTTCTCATCACAGATGTTGATGGCTACATTATGGGACAACATCATTTAAATCATACTTATAACCATAAATTAGATTATTTTTCAATCTCCATTCTTGATTCAATAAGACATTAATCATATCAAAACAATAAATAGATTTTTTTTGGAGCATAAAATCATCTTCTTATTTCCTATAAAATTTTAAATTTGACCAAAAATACTTATTTAGTAAAACCATGGTGTCTTCTATCATAATACTTTGAAAAAAATTCATCCATAGAATGAGAAAATACAAAGTGAAAGAACTCTATTTCTAAAAGTTACCAATTGTGATTTTAAATCCTAAAAAACGAAATCTATTATAGATTTTTGTAATAGAAAAATATAATTATTAAATATATCTTTAAAATCACTATTTGCAATTGAGTTCTTTTATGTTTTGATATATAAAACATCTGGAATTTTTTCCATGTTTAGAAGCTTCAAACCTTATCCATGAACTGTTGCCCACCCTCTGAACTCTCAAAAAAAATTATAAAAAATAAAATAATCACTCAAACCCACACATAATGAATCACTAGTGGTTAACATGGATTGGAATAGGTCTTAATCCATGGAAAACTATAAAGTACTTATTGAAGAATAGAACAATGAAATTACCTAATAATTAAAAAGTAACAAACATACAAGATACTACTTATATGTATCAGATAATTACTAAAAAATAGTGAAATCATCAGGTCCCCAGACAATTTGTCTCATACATATATTTATACATTATTTACACAGTAATTTTTTATTTTTATCCATTCCACTACTATCAAATATTTACATTTGAATATCACATGATCATGATTGTCATCAATAGACCAATAAACACTACCAAATCAACTTATTCTTTGATTAAATATATTATGTTCCTAAATCACAAAGTATCATAAAACTTTTGAATTTAGTTAAAATTTTGCCATGACCAATAGGATTAATTATCCATTACATTCAGTTTTGAAACATTGTTTTGGAGTCCCTCTTTATATAATTTTGAAACCAAATTTAAAAAAATATTTTCTCACAGAAGCCTAATAATCACTGAAAAAAATCCACAGTGTTGTTCTCACATTTCATTATGGGTATGGGTAATGGTTTCATGATCCCTTTAGTATTCTGATTTTTATACATAACATACCATAAGTCTAAGCATCAATATTTATTCATTACAGGACAATGATCTTGTACCCAAGTGGTACAGGCTCGGGCATGGCATCCAAAAGACCCAGGATCAGATCCGGGCAGGGATGATATTCCAGGGTACTGTATTAGTACTATAGCAGTAATGTAGTAGTGGTGGGACTATAGCAGCGGTGGCACTACAGCGGAAGAGGCACTATAGTAGGACTCTAGTGGTGGAAGTACTGTAGTAGGTACTGTATCAGTAGGGGTACTGTACCGGTACTTCTCACTGAGGTGTCCTTTGGGACAAAAAAATATGCTTTCATGCCTTATAATCAAGCCACATGTCCTTGGGCCTTTTTGTATGTGTAATGGGTCCCCCTCTACCCAAACTAAAATAAGTCTTTTCATTAATAATAAATTGAGGCTTCGGCCCCAACCTTTAAAAAAATTATATATTACAATCTCTTTCATCATGTTATACCAACAAAACTTCCCTATGATGTCAATTAACAACTTTGTTCATCCTGGGTGAATAAATAATGTAGATCCTTGTGAATTATCTATAAATTACATATTTAGTTCTAATAAAGAAAGGACACATATTTATTTCACTGAATCTTATAATTCCATTATTTTCAATGTGAGTCCTTGTAATTTTTCCCATTTTTCTTTATAGCCCCATATCATCCTTATCTTCCTTTTTAGAATTCATATGGATGCATGGTTTCATAATAATCTTAGAAAAGTATGATTATTATAATTACATTTTTATTTACATGTCTATAATATACAAATAAATTATTATTGTGTCTCATTAAACACCCATCATGCATAATTTGGAATAATGTTTTCACCTCTGAGACACAGCCTCCTTTTTGGATTATATATGTGGTAATGTCTTGAGAAATTATAGTTTTTTATAAACTGTAACCATCTATTATAGAATATTTTCAACTCCATATATGTGAGTAAAAAGTTTAAGCATTTATAATAAATATATATATATATTATACATTTCTCCCTGGAGATAATACCTCCAAATCCTTAATAAAATAATTGTCACTACAAACTCAAAATATTTCATTAAATATTTTTTCTCAAGGACCATTAGTTGATGGGAGTCATAAGAAACCACCCTGTTATTTTGAATAAATATACTACCTAATCCAATTTTTTGTATATTTATTATTGTAAGAAAACATTGCCCATTTTAGGTTAGTGTGATTATAAGTGTATTGAGCAGCCTCCTCTTAATCTCATTGAAGATATATTTACATTCTTCAATCCATTGGAACATAAATCCATTAAAACTTTACATGGATAATGTATACTAAAAAATTAAAATTTCTTTTAAATTACCAATTGTATCCATCTAATCTATGAAAAGAATGTATATCAATTATAGTTATTGGTGTATGTTATTTTTTTAATTACCAATATCTTATAAGATTCCAAATACATAACCTAAATTTTGATTACTATTCCCAAGAAGGATAATTTTTGTTGATAAAATTTAGTCACACATAATTCGGTATAAAGTTTCTCATTTATTAAGTACCAAACAAAAAAATTTAAAATTAACTTTATGGTCTTCTATACTCATTAATTATATGATAATACCATCTATTAATATTAAGAATAATTCATTATAGTAATAACTAAAGACTCTATTTATCAAATCTATGTTGTATACGGGGTAATTTTTATGTCCAAATTGACTAATTATAAATTCATAGTGAATGTAACTTGTATAAAAGGAAGTTTTAGTAATGTTATTCATTTTAACCCTTATATGATGATAAATAGATCAAAGGATCACCTTTTAAAAGTATCATGTGACCTAAAGTTGATCAAAATAGTCCTTAATGTAAGGAAGATGTTATTTTTTTAGGAAACATATCTTGTTATTTTTCTAAAAATAAATGAGTAAATTCATTTATGCATATTCCATCTTAATAAAGAGTATTGGTTCAACCAATAGTGAAGCACTTTGGTCTATAAGAACGGTGAATATATTATATTCTAACTACTTATTCAATTCCTCCAATTCAATATTTGTTATTCTATTAGGACACTTTGATATATGAATAGAAAAAAAATCTAATTTAAATTAGAAAATAAACAACAAAAATTTGAGGAAGTAAAGGAAAATTTTCAGGAAATACATCTAAAAAGTACTTGGACAATTAGAATATAATAAATTTTGAGTTTCTCCCTATTCATTTGATCCATGTATCCCTCATTATAGGGTATTAAGACAAAAAAACTGGGTAATAATTTTCATAGCTAGTTCAAAATCATAAATTAATTTATATGTCATCATGGGATAACATGAGATATGAAGTGTCATATCTTAATTAGGGAAATTAATATGGGATACATGTATAGAGAGTCAATCCATTCCCAATATAATACCAAATTCTACGACGAGGTGTCTTGGGATCTTCTATTGATGCAAGGATTAAAGTTATATGTTGGTAATTTACACGATGTATAATTGTAGCAAAGAATATATCATGAAATGGGTTTTTAATGTAAAGTGATTGCACACTGTGAAACTAGTTCATGTTCAGTAATGTTTGATAAGGATTCTTTTAACCTGAGGCAACACGTTTTTCAACACAACTCATAATTTGGTAAATACATGATGTGAAAGAATTAAAATCAATGTATTTATTGTGATAAATAATTTTAAAGCCTCCCCATACATATGATTCATTATTAATTTTAATTAATCCCTCTCTCGATCCATAGGCAATTTGTAGGTGATTTTTTAGTTCCTTCATCCATTTTAGAGATCTCGATCAACTGTCTGATTCCCGATAAGGTGTTATTATTTATTATTATGATATACTCTATTTCTCCCTTCTATAATGGATAAATATATTGATTGTGGTTGTTTTTGGGGTTGATATTTACCTCGTGTGGTTGAGGTGTCTCTTGAGATCTTCTCTACATTCATCCTTTATTGGCATTAAATGTTAGAAGTGTTCTTTGATCTCCAGATAAATGTTGGTGGTCTAAAAACAAACCCTAGTATTTGTTTCTCATGTTTATGTATCTAAAATATTGTGTTTTTTCACCGATTTAACATTCACATTTATTAATTGAATAAGGGGTGATGATAAATCATTTTTTTGGATTATACGTTGGATCCCATTGGATGCAATTGTGTTGAGACTTTGATTGGGGCTACCAGTTGATAGAGACAACCTTGAATAATGATTAACTGGGTAAAGAATTAAAGTAATTTTTAGCATGACAAGAGACCTTAGGTATTTTATGGTGATATATTCACCTTGAATAATGGCCTACATGATTATTGAATGAATTGGATTTTGAATGAAAGTGGTAATTATCATAATTAACCATTTTGACTTATGATTCAATTTTATGATATTATTGTTGTAATGATTTTTGTGGTTATAGATAATTAGATTCTTATTTAGAGGGCTTGCCCGATTTTTATATGTTTCTTATATATAGGTCTTGGCCATGGATGTTGAAATGACTATATTGACGGATTTTCCTAGGATGCTGGAATGATTATTTAAAGGGATTTTCATGGATACTGAGCTTATAATACTGAGGGATCTTTTCAGTTATGTGATTATACAATAGACTAGTGGTTATGGTCAGCATATTTTCACTACATGATCAGATATATTCTGACAAGGTTCCGAAGTATATTTGTTTTTGTATTGTTAGAAATTTATTAATTAACACACTTGTTTGTGTATTCATTGAATGAACTTATTATCATATGGGTTTTTAGACATATTGGTTTCAACCTATTTAATTTCATACACATCCTAATCGGGCCACTGTTTGGCACCTGAGTTGATTCGATGGATGTAGGTTAGGAAAATGGAAAGGTTCCTTGTTGTAGATTTTTTCATGTTGGTTGGGTTGGATATTGGAGGCAGTAATGACATGAGGTTTGAGACCAAGATCATTGAGTTATATGAATGTTATTTTATAAATTTTTCTACAATCAGTTCAATTAGTTACATTTCATCATGACATTACATGGTTCACTATTGATTGTTTTATTGGTTTTCCCTTTACATTCTAGTTGTATATTTAAATTTTTTCCCTCATTTAATGACTCTGATATTTATATGATTATTATTTATGTATTTTAACTTTTTAACATGGATTATAGTCATTTCAATTTATTTATTAAACCTCCGCTTCTAGTCAAGAGCCTCTACCATATTGGGAGGTGCAATTGAGGTCCTATTACCAACATAATTTGGCTACATGGGAGTGTGACATATCATGCGACATTACAATATGGTATCAGTGGGTCAAGTTTCTCTTTTCTGTTTCCTTAATATTTGGTGAAAGGTCGAAATGGTAATAGTAACATTTAGGACAAGGTAATGAACTTGTTCATGGGAATGGCTTACCAATATATGGGGGGAAATCTGAGTGCCAGGTGATGGGATTATTGTTCATTATGTTCGCCTTCTATATTTGATGTTATTTCACCATGGTTGATTCACATTTTGTGTGATGTAACACCCCAAGATTTGATGAAACACTTCTTCTTTAATAATACAATAGCTTGTGCAGTACACAACTTTGAGTTCTAGCACACCATGACCAATCAAAATAGCCATTATGAATAGTAATATCCACTTTTTGAAATTTTATAAGTTTTATTTTTCAAAATGGACTTTATTTTTAGATTCAGAATATCAAAATTAGCTTAGGGTGAATTGTTTCTATTTTTCTGAAAACATTCTATTTTTGAGGAATAGTGAAAAGCACTACGTTAATGTTTAAAAACAACTTTTTATTTAAATAATTATTTATTATATTTAAATTTATTTTAAGTAAAAAAAGTTACATAATACCTATATAAGTTTACTATAATTAATTGAAGTCATTTTATAATAAAATTAGAGGTATAAATTTTATTGAATTTTTTAACGTGTTTTACCCATCTTCAATGCACATTTTTAAAATGTGCATAAAAGTTAATTTATCTACTTCTATGAATTTAATTTCAGAATTATGAAAGAAACAGTTTACATCAATAAGTAAAATGTTGTTTCGTATGATGAAAATATTTTTTTAGTGAATAGTAACTTTTGAATTATATTTCTCGCGGTAAAAAGTAAATAGGGCAATTAAAAGTAAAAATGATATTATAATTGCCCTAAAACATGTCCTAATTCTATTATATAAGTTTTTTTGAACAAAATAAACCTTAGGTATAAAATATGATCCTCTTTTATCCACATGGATTAGATTAGGAAATTTATTATTATTTTAATTAAAAAATAGTTAAAAGTGTTAAATTCAAATTGTAAAAACTAAACCATTTTTAATATAGTGTTATACATAGGATAAATTCAACTGTAAATATTAATTAGAAAGGTAAAATTATTTCCTATATAATGGTATTCTATTTATAATTTTTATTCACTAAATAATTAAATTTATGTATGAAACAATGATGATGCAGTAATTAACTTATTAATGAATGACTATAATAATTGATATTATAAATATCAATATAAATATAAATTGAGAATTTTGATAAATTATACTAATTTTATAGGTTAATATGACATGTTAATGTTCATTTATTGTATTTTTTTGATGAAATCACGTTTTTTTACTTTCACAAAAACCAAATTCCAAATAGTGTCAAAATTGACATAAATGTGTTTTTAAAAAAGATATTTTATTATTAAATGATATAATATTAATAAAAATATAAGGTTCAGCCAAAAGGATTATTTGATTATAGATATGTCATTAAATTACCATTTTGGGCTCTCTTTGTATCTTATAGTAAGTTTCTTAACCATGTAATATAAAAATAAAAGAAAACATTGTAAAAGGTAAATTATTTAACTAAGAGTTAAATATAAAAGATAAGGTAAATATGTTGAAATAAACATGTATAAAACAAATTGGCTAAAATGATTTCAACCCCTACCCACCTTATCATATAAATAAATTAATATTTATCAATTATATACCGAATATTAATTTTTAATAATATAATATTTCAAGATTTTCCTAAAGTGACCCTCACCTCTCTAGTAAAAGGGTGCTTCCCGTTCATTCAAAATCACACCTCCAAATCCATTTTTCTCAGACAAACTATGCTCAAATATCATCCCAACTACACTAAATTCTACCTAGAAGCCATAAATTGATCAGAAATCCAACCAAAGAAGCCCTTTTGATCAAATCAAATGGAATCACCCAAAGAAGAGGTAATAATTTCACCACCTGTTTCAATGTTCTTTTCTTCTTCCACTTCCTCTTTCTTTGTTGTTTCAATAACAAAATAATAAATACATTACCTTCTACATTCTGTAATGTTACTATAAATATGTTACAACCATATTCATTATTCTATCTATCCTATTAATTAAAATGTCACCATACATGCATATTTATGGCTTACCGTCTCCACGTCATGGTGTAGTTTGTTATTCAACAATTCATTATTTGGATGGGTATAATAATGATTATAATTGATATAAATAATAAATATAAAATGTTAATTATTCTTTATATATTATATACCATCCAATTACATATGATTTCACTATCAGTATAATGATATTGTCGCTCATGCATATGTACAGATTACCATCTCCACAAACGCAATGAGATTCATTTCCCATCATAACAATTCAAGAATAATTTTTATTTCATGATTTAAAATAATTTTTAAGAACATAATATCATTCTGGATATGAATCAAATACATCCTATCAATAAACAACATGACTTACGTCACAAATCATATATGATATCATATTTATCTATGGGGTTATTGTATAATTTAAAAAAATTATTTAACTATTATACAGGATTTTAACATACCCTTGGCTAAGGAAAACAAAAAGGTAAGAGTTAATTTTACAATCTCTTTATTTATCTAAGGTTGTTTATACGTAATTATCTACTGGGAATCTTTTATCATCCACATTCGTGTTTCTTAAAAATGTATATCAAAACTTTTTTACTATTTCATATAATATGGATTAAAGTCATTTATACCCTTGTTTTATTTTTTATAAATTTTTTAAATGAATCCTTCTGTCTTTTTCTAAACAAGGTACTTTCTATAGTTTTCAACAAATTAAGGTAAGAATTATTTTAACTTATATAGCGTGTATGGCTTTTTTCCTCCATTATAACACCTTCAAATCTTCCCTTAAAAGATTATATGAATATTTTCAAAATTAATTTTTTCTTTTATTATTATGTCACTTTTAAATCAATACATATTATAAAGATATATATTTCACTCAAATTGTTTTTGGATTGATTTCATATATTTCAACATCCTTCATTTGATTTTATGTTTGTTTGAAGTTGATTTATTATGATAAAATCTTCCATATTTTATTTAAGGTTTTTTTATATGTTAGACTGTGGATGTGCTATTTTTATACCATTAATAGTTTATGTTTAAAATATTGACATTTCGTATGCTATTTTTAATACAAATGTTTATATTATGTTTCAACCTTTTCAAATGAGGAATGCATTGGACTTAGTAAGTGACGAGCGGGTCTTGTTATAGCCCCTTTATGCATAAGTAGGTCTCATGAGACTAACTAGTGTATTGGCACAATGCCTTGAAAAAGTCTTAATTGTAATCTTGGCACAAGGCCTTGACTATGTGGTTATAAAGTCCGACATTATTCATTCCATCATTATGAAATTATCTATTGATATTACATGTGATTATTCGGCTAGTAGAATATCTATGTGAATAAGTAAATGGAATTATTTGATTTATTTTCCCCATATTATGCTGAAGTTTATGTTTAAAGTACTTGTGTTTTAGTCTTATACATTTCCTTAAATGTTTATAATTATTTATGAGAGTTTCTGCTATATTTATATCTTTACAGATCATCTAAGATCACCTCTATCAATTGTTTTTTTTTACCACGATGTGAAGAAGAATGTTATGATTGATATGAAGGTATAGGATAAGGTATATGAGTGTGTTCAAAGAGGACATAATTTTGTTGTTTTTTTATTTCATGATTTAATGTAAAACTTATATGTGTATGTACTACTTCTAAATCTACTAAATTAATCAGTCCTTCCAGGCATGATCTCTTGTGATCATGCCAATTTTATGCAATAATGCATTGAATCTGGGTAACTAGGGTTGGGGCATTACATGTGATGTTATTGTTTCTTGAGGTTTTTACTTAGGGTTTGGTGTGGCTTATATGATTATGCATTCATCGTGATAGGTACATAGCAATATATTTTGATTTTCATTTTTCATTATAGGAAAATATTCATTACATGAGATTTATTTTACTCAATTAAATAAGAAATAAGATACATGATATATCTGATAAATGAAATGAGAGAACCATTATGTCATCCTAAAACATATATAAGCCATGTTTAGTGTGACGATGATATAATGTTTCTCTTTTTTGGAACATGTCGATGTTGAATTTTTGTAATCAAGTGTTCTATGGAGTGTATTTTTATTGAAGAAAAAGTCCATCATCATCGTCTACACGTTGAGCATCAAGAGAGTGGAAATCAGAACACTCCTATCACAAATGAACCAGATATTTCGGCATCTCCTAAGGATCAGATAAATATTCTATTTTATACAACTTCTTAATGGTGATGTGATCCCTAGAAAATGATATTGTTTGCATGATGCCTTTAATGTCTGATCTAATAAGGGGGTTTCTACTCCAACTTCTTCTTAGGTTCACTAGGAAGGGAGGCCCTAAGGAATTCGAGTTCTGGATTGATTCAATCTAGATGATCATCAAGAACAATGAGACACCCATATATAATATGGAAAATCTTTCTGTATACATGTTTCATGGACTTGCCAAGAATTGGTGGGACAAACTAGAGAAAGATGGGAAACAATAGAAGTTGTACTAGAATTATTTCAAGGAAATTGTTTCGAGTCACTTATATCTAGATATGTTGAGGTTAGAGATGGATCATGAGTTCATGCATCTATCATAGGAGGAAAATTGAACGATGGAAGAAGTTATACATTTCTCCAATATGTAGTTATTCAATCAATCTTTAGCAGCTCGTGAGATCATCAAGGTGAGATGTTTTTTGGATGGTATTTTCAATGAGGTCATGTCAGAAGTGAATGTTTTTCTCTTGATTGTACTTTCATATGTGATGAATCATGTACTCATCAAGGAATTTAATCTATTATATTCTTCGAGTAGCGGTTAGGCTATTTCAGAATGAAAAATTGGGATCTCTTCATGGGTTGGATAGAAGTGTTGACATGACTGGTTTTACCAATGCAGTAGTGGGAAGAGCATCCAAGTTCACTACTTTGGGCCATATGTTTCCTCAGTTTATATACCTTTCTTAGGAGTGATATTATTATGGTAATATGGATCACCTGTTGAGGTTCTGTATAGGAATGCAGCAGTAGAGAAGTGGCATTGGAACAAGACAGGTTCCAAATTCATGGAAAGACATAGCTACCCCTCAAAAAATTAGTAGTTGGAGTTCAACTGGATGTCTAGGTTGAGGAAGGGTACATGGTACCCTTGTGCAATAGTGGTATTACTAAGAATATATAATATCCTAGGGGAGACAGACTAAAGCCTAGGGAATAGGGTAACCTACACATTATGTAGTCTACCCTGGCTAGCTTGGATGCATGACCTTATACCATTTGAGGCACTATTCCTTTATCATCTACCCTTTCATGTAATTTTTTTTGAATTAGGGAATCACATTACTTTTTTACCTTCATTATTTCAATCGTTTTTGGCTTTTAAGTAGAAATATTGTAAGATTTATTGACCATCGATAGACCATTATGAGTTTAGAAAATCAATATCAAATGTTTCGAGGTGTATTCTAAAGAAATTGGTGGTTACCATTTATTTTGGGATCTTTTATGCTAGAAATGACAGCATTACAATTGATTCTTAGTTTGGGATGTCTTGTTCTACATCTGGCATATATAAAATATTACTGATATATGGTTTCTTTTATATCTCCATTAGGAGGTTGTTATATTCACAATGGTGAGTGCGATATTCAATATGGTCATTAAATACCAATTTAATGAAAATTGGATTACCTCACAGCACAAAATTCAATACTTATTATTAATTATGGTGGAATGTATTAGGATAATATTCCCTAGTGGTAGACTATTTTTTGGATATCATTCTTGACATATTCTATGGCTTACAACATGATCGAGATATCGAGTTCATGATTGATTTGGTGTAGGGAGAAGAGCCAATTTTTATTCCACTAAATAGAATTCCACCAAAACAGATCCATGATATGAAATTATAGTTGTCAGATATGGTGGAAAAGGTTTCATATTGCCTAGTACATCTCCATGGGGTTCTTCATTCCCTTTATCCAAGAATTCTGATGGGACCTTGTGCTTATGTATGGATAATCATAGATTTAACTAGATGATGATCAATAACTGGTATCCCCTTCCATGTATCAATGATCTTGTTTATTAGTTAGAGTTTTTAATATCTTATATAAAATTGATTTGAGATAAATATACAACCAGTTGATGGTGAAACCATCAAACATACCTCATACTATTTTTAGGAGCGAGTATGAATTGTATGAGTTCGTAGTGATGGTCTTTGTTTTGACAAATTCCATGGTGGTATTCATGGAATAATTGAATCAAATCATTCATCTTTTTCAAGAATATTTTGAGGTATTTTTTTCAATGTAATCTTTTTGTACTCCTAGTCAATGGATGATTATGCCCAATATCATAACATTGTATTGATTACATTGAGATAGCATCATCTTTAAGCCAAGAAATCAAAATGTATTTTTTGGATTGAAAAACTACACTTCTTGGGTAAGTTCATCTCAGAGGCTATAATATTAGTAGACCCAAAAATTGTTGAATCCATGGTATCTAGGGAGAAAACCAAGGAAAACTTTTAAGTATGGATAAGTATGATTTTAGTTGGTTATTGTTGATATTTTATCCAAGACTTATCCCATTAGGAAGCACGGATGTATCGATTAACAACGAATGGGGTGAAGTTTATTTTGTCAGATTCTTGGGAGATATCCTTTCACGAGGTGAATAAAAGGATTCCCTCAAAACCAATCCTCACTTTACCTAGGTCAGTTAAATATAATATTGTTTTTAATGATGAATTATGAGCTATACATGGAGTGGTTCTGATGTAAAAGGATTGTGTGGTTGCATATAGCTATAAAAATATGAGAATACATGAGAAGAATTACCCATCCCATGATCTAGAGTTAGCTTAAGTGGTACATTCCCTGAGATTCTCGATATACTATAATTTAGGTGAGAAGTTTTTGGTTTGAATGAACTATTAGTGACTTGGGTGCATATTTCTTAGTCAGACATAAACCTTCAGTGGAGGAGGGGGTTGAGTATCTATAGTAATTTGATTTCGAGTTGGATAATACACTAGGAAAGGGAAACTTTTTTGCGGACATATTGACCTCAAAGAAGAAGATGGAGGTAGGGTGGGAGTCTTGTGATGATTAGTAGATGATGAAACACTTATTAGACATGAATCTAGATAGTCTTGAGTCCTAGGGACTAGTGCATCTGACTTCGATGTCGGTTACTCCCATTATTTTTAAATCTATATCAAGAATGAGTACCTATCAGATCTGAAGACATTAGTTTTGAGGGATAGATTATATTATGGGGATACACCATCTATATGTCCTACTATAAGTGGTAATTATCTTAGTTCATATGGGAAATTATGGGTTCTTAATATCTTACACATAGAGCTGATAAGATATTTTCATGCTTCTATTAGGGGGGTAAATCCTATATTGAAAATGATATATTATGACTTAAATAGATTTTATTGGTGGATAGTAATGTATAAGAAGATAGTGGGGATTTTACACTTGCGAGGAGGTGAAATCTGAGCATCACAGGCTTTTCTGGCTATTTCATTCTATACCTATTCAGGAATGGAAATGGGATGATGTTAATATAGTTTTTTATAAGATTACACAAAACACCATATAAGAAAAATGTAGTATGGTTGATCATGGATCGACTAACAGAGGTATCCCACTTTATTCAAATTAGGGAGACCATTAATATTGATGATTTGGGTAGTCATTACATGTGAGAGAAAAATTGGTTACATGGTGTTTTAAGGAGTACTATTTCTAATAGAGAACCTTGTTTCACGTCTTGGTTTTAGAAGGTCGTTAAAAAGTCTCTAGGATCCCAGGTTTATATAATCTTAACCTATCATCCATATATTGATGTTCAATCTGAGTTAATGATTCAGATTTTGGAGGTTATGTTACAAGCTTGTGTTTTTGACTTCAAGGGATTATGGGAGTATCATATAGAACTCATAGAGTTTTCATATAGTAATAACTTCATGGAATCATTCCAAATGGATCCTTTAAAGTATTTTTATGGAAATCCATGGAATTATCCTATTTTTTTGTTGGATGAAAGTGAGTCAGTATTAGTCAGACATAGTCTTCTACATGAGATATATGTGCAGGTTTAGCTGATTAGGAGTCAGTTGGTGATCACGCAGATCGGGTATATTTCAGACACTAATAATCAGATATGACCTATAGAGTTTTATTTTGGTCATTTGTTCCCATTAGTTGGGGACTAGGTTGGGAAAAAATCGTATTTTGAAATAGGGAAATCTAGAACCCAATTTTTTCCATTTGAGATAGTGGAATGGGTTAGTCTAATGGAATACCACCCTTCCACAATGTTATAGTTCCATGTATTGTGTAATTATTGTGTTGTATCTTTGGATATATCATAGTTTCCCTTATAATGTAATATAAATTGAATACATTTATCTTGACGTATATTCTTCCTTTTTAGATCATTTGATACAAATTTTGGACCATAGGGAGATCTATCTCTAAGTAAACACTATACCTCTACATTGAGTGAAGTGGAAGCATGGGTGTGTTTAGGAGGAGACCAGTAAGAGGGAATCAGTTCTACAAGTACAGTAGCCATAATTTTTCACTAAAATCAATAATGATTCTTATAGGATCTCAGGGATAGGATATTATATAGTGGTGAGGTTATAATATTCTCTCTCTTTTTAATTTCTTCCCTCTCTGAGTTTTACGTTGATCCTATTTTTGTTTGGGGATTTATTCTTCTTTGAAACATTGTGGTCAAGTCCCTTTTTAGTATATAGATAATTTTATGAGGGAAATGGATTAATGTGTGGGGATGAATATTTGTTTAAATTTATGGATTTCAGTTGTAAATGTGTTAAAAGGGATTATGAGGGTTCAGTAGGAGTTTGGAAGCCTTCAGAGGTTGTTCAAGATGTTATACAGAATATGGGGTTAAATATGTATGCATGAAATTTATGAACTATGTATATAATAAATGAAATTCATATTTCACTAGGAAGATTCCATGAAATGGGTTCCTGACATGAAATGAACATAGCTCGTGAAATTGGTTCATGTACTTTATTGTTCGATCATAATTACATTAAACTAAGACGATGTGTTTTTCGAAATAGCTCATAATTTTCTAAATACATGACATGTAAGTATTACATACTATTCATTTCTTGGGATTAGTAGTTTTAAATCCTTTCCATGAATATGATTATTTCTTTATTCACATGAGGCCTTCCTATCTTGATCCCTAGGAGGTTTCCAGGTGATTTTGGAGTGCCACCTTCCATTCTAAACATCCCGATCAAGCGACATGTCCCACATTAGTTGTTTTCCCTTAGTTTTTACCTCTCTTTTATTGATCTTCATTGTAGTTATGGAATCACTTGATATGGGTTGTTTTTTGCTGATTATTTTCTCATGTGATCTATATTTCTCTTGTGATATTCTTCTTCTTCTTACTTTATTATTGTTACCTATAGGAGACGTTTTTCGATCTACCGATAAAGATATGTTGTAAAAAACTAAACCCTAAGGTCTGTTTCAATTGTTTATGTATTTAATATATTATGTGGTTTCACCGACATGACAAGAACAATAATTAATTAAATAATGGGTGAGGATATATCATGTGTTGGATTGTTCATTATATCCCTCTTGATTAAGTGGTTTTGAGACCTATCTTTCAGCTACGTTAATAGATATCGGACCTTGAATAATTATGAATTGGATAGTGGCTTAACATAAGTTTTATCACGACCTGAGACATGAGGTGTTTTTCTGAAATAGATTCACCATGTATAGTGGATTACATGGTTAATGATTGAATGGTTAATTGGAATAAAAATGGTAATTGGTAGAATTAACCATTGTGGATTATGATATAGTTTTGTGATGTTCTTTCTATTATGATTTTTTTTGTGATGGATTTTTAATTATTATATAGAGGGCATGGCCCAGGAAATTAAAATTCTTATATAGAGGGCTTGAATCGGGATGTTGGGATTTATATATATAGAGGTCCTGTAATGAATGATGAAATGCTTATACATAGGGATTTTCTCGGTTATGTGATTATACCATTGTCTCGTGGTTTTGGTTTGCTTGGTTGGGCTATATGCTCAAAGATATTATGGAATGGTTCCAATGAATGGTGATCGATGTATTATAATAAATTGATTAATTAATATGCATTTTTATTTCTTTACTACATGAACATATTACCAGATTAGATTTGTTAGATATAGTGGTGCCAACCTACTGAGTTTTACTCATACCCTATTCATGACACCATTTGGTACCCAAGTAGATTACATTGATTCTAATTTGGAATAGGGAAACTGACCTTCTAGTTGATTGTTTCTTTCAGGATGGGTTTCAGCATGAAGATAGCACTCATTTGGGGTTTGGTATTGTGGCCTTCGAGTTATTCATGTAGGCCTGTTCTTTTATTCTTTTGACTTCTAGCAAGTCATTTAGATAAATTTCAGACTAACATTATATGGTTCACAATTATTTGGTTTATTGGTTCTTCCTTTACCTTCTAGTTTTATGTGGTATGATATTCTCTCATTCCTTTACTATGATATTTATTTTGTTTTTTCTGTTTTATTATAACATGGAATCAAGGGTATAGTCTCACCACTATATTCTTTATACCCCCATGACTAGTTTATGGCCTATGGAATATTGGGAGGCACACATGAGGTCCTATAACTGACCTATTTTGGGCAAGTGAGAGAGTAACAGATCAAGGGACGTTACAAATTCATACCATACAAGTAACACAACTATAAAATTCTCATTGATAATGAAATCCAAATATGTATACAAGAATCACCACTACTACAAATCTATGAATTTCTATAAATAGTTAAAAATGTAGGTTTTAAATTATATTAAATTATAAAATAGTATTTTTGAGATGTGATAGATTTTTTATTATAAAAAATTGAAAATAAATTGTACTCAGGTATGGTTTATAATGATATAGTTACAAAGAATGAAAATGTTATAATAAATAATTGCAATGTTGGATGAAAAAATTTCTAAAAATATAGTTAAAATTTAATCTAAGTGGTACAAAAATATCAGACATAACTTTTTTATTTTTTTGTGGAACATGCTAATAGTATATTTATTATGATATTACATAGAATAATTGAATAGGTGATCATGTCACACCCTAACCCTAGATACTCCTTTATTTGATCTGTTTATTAGTCACAGATCTTTTGGTTGATGTTTGGGTTTGATTCTTGGTTATAATTTTTGATATTTTTTATTTTTTGGAGGGTTTTAGACTTGCGCACGGGCACCACAAAATTAGTAGAAATCGTGTGGTTAGACCGAGTTCCCATGCGGCTAGTCTAGGATGTTGGTAGAAGCTACCACATGGTTTTTTCATGGTCACACAAACCATGAGGCCTAGTCATATGGTCGGTACCCCCTTAGGTAGTGGATACCACATAGTTGGCACCTATTTTATTAAAACATATATCCAAACTATGTGGTCATTCTAGGTCACTAAAATCTTAAAATCCCATTTTCTATCACCCTCTCTTTTTCCAAAATTCAGGATTCCTCCTCCCATCTCTAATTTAGTTCCCTACGGTGTCTTGAAACCCAATATCCCTTGTCTCTCCTCCCTCCATGGTCTGATATACATGATTATAAGGTATGATTTAAGGTTTTAGGGTTTTTTTTATCCTTTTTCTCCCCTACTCTCCCTATTTGTTGGTTTTCTTTTGGGGTTTTCTTATTTAGCTGAACCCTAGTAGTTAGGTTTTACATGTAACTTGATTTTATTTTGTTTTTAGGATTTTTTTGTTCTTGGGGGGAATATAAATCCTCCTTTAAGAGTCTATTCGTGATCGCTCACCAGCGAGGTATGTGTTTCCATCTCTTTCTTTTTCATCACAACCCATTATTTCTGGAATATTTTTAATTAATTTTTAAAATTGATTCAAGCCTCAATAATACTAATGGAGATATCATTGTTTTTATTTTTTGTTGGTATAAATTATTAAAAATAGGTTTTTAAAGAGATTCATGTATTATTTCTATGTTCATTGCACCTAGGTTGTTTGTTAAATGTCCTTGTGTTCTATTAAAATGAAATTGGGTGTTTTGAGAAAATTTTTATCCTTATTATTATTATGGTTGTATTCTTGGATTATGAATTTGGTATTTTTTGTACAATTTGGTAATTTTATAGCTTGATAATGGTATTAAAATGTTTTGGAAAGGATCTTATGGGTTTTAAAGTGATTTTCACTGTTTTCCAAATAATGTAGAATTGTTGGATTTTCTTTAAAAAAATGTTTGAGTTTTAAAAAGAGTTTCGTGTTCTCCATGGAATTTTATAATGTTCCTTGAGATGTGGGAACATCAATGGGTGCATGAAGTTCATGGATGGATGTTCCCTTAATTGAATATTGCACTTTGAAATGGTTTTCCTCCCAAAACCTTGGATACTTGAATGTTTGTTTGGTTTCTAAATATTTTTGATTCACTTATGTGATTTGTAAAATTCATTTTAAATGAAATCATAAAAATTTATTCTTGATAGTAATTTTTTATAAGATTGTGTGTTTTCCCCAGATTTCATAAAGGATTTTATGAAAACTAGTTTTAAATTTTCAACCTAAGGGCTCATTTAGAACTTTAAACCTAAAAGTGGTGTTTGAAGTTGTTTTGGGAAAATCTTGTATTATTTTATTTGTAAATAAATTTGGGTGTGTTGAACTAAAGGACTGTTTGGCATGTTTAATATTTTTAATGAAAGGGTTTAATTCTTAAGTAATGGGGTTTAGCGGTTGAAAACATAATGATTTGATATATATATATATATATATATATATATATATATATATATATATATATTGGGCACCTCTATTAGAGGGGATTCTAGTTATGGGTTGTCATATAGTGGTGTATGTGGTTTGGGTAGGAATGTACGGTGATGGCCGGTAAGGTGAGTCACACATGAGATGACCTCCCACTTATATAGTATATTACTACCATGGGTTCTTGGGACTTTTTTAGGATCGAGTGACAATATCTTGAATCCCTGATTAGATTGATTTGTACCCTCCTATATATTCAATTAGGTATGGAGTGTTGTGCCATTGTATCATTCAGTTGAAGGTGACCAGTTGGTTAATGACTTAGTAACATCACCATATGATGACAGGTAGTTCCAAACTAAGTACATCCAAGGGTCACTCTAGGGATGTTTAGTATCACCCATGGATATTATTTATATTTTCTTATTTACATTCTAATGCATTTCATTTCTAGCTTGAACTATTAGTTTAATTATATTCACAACAACCCTGGTATTACATGGATTGGGATTTGGATATAAAATGTTCATCTATTTAGAATATAGAATGTGGCATGTGTTTTTTTAAATGTAAATCCTATGTTTGTTAATTACAATTATTAGAATCTATTTTATACATGTATTTAAAAATATTTTTAATGGAATGTTTTTTGGGGAAGGAAACATATGTATTCTATAGTTATTTCTTGCTAACATGTGTAGATCACGCCCTACTTGTACCCCTCAGTGTCGGTACACCCAAGCTATTAATCAGGTTCTCCTTTCAGCCAAGGTTATCCTGGTTCAGGCGCTTGTTATTGGAGTTGGGTTGGTATTGGGGTTGGTGATGACCAAGAGGTAACCTGGAGATCTCATGGCAGTGGTTTAGTATCTATTATCTATGTTTTCAGTTGTGTATATAGTTTTCAGTATGTTTAGTTATATCATGTAGTTGATTTAGTTTTTGTATTCATTTGAGATTCAGTTATGGTTAGTATTTCTTCTATATTGGGTTGGTTTATGTGATCTTGGTTTTTGGGATAAAATTGTTCACTATTGTATAACTTTGATGCCCGACACTAGTTTCCAGTCCATGGTGATTGGGAAAGCCCTTTGGGCCTTTATGTGGATAGTTTCAGGTGTCTGGGATGGATGAAATCCTGGACTGTATCATGAAAAAATGGTATCAAAGCAGGCCCTTATTATTTGGGATGTCTGGAAGTTGGATATTATGAATGTTGGGAATTGTTATGTTGGTTTGGGAATGGCTTCATGAACCCTTTTTCATTCTAATACCCAAGTATCTATGGGTAGTCTGAGATTTGAACCTTTGGCCTTTATTTTGGATTGAGGGATGACAATGGTGGGGGGACGGTGTTATGTCGTGCCCTCACATGGAGTACTGACCCATGTGAGGTCCTAATATACAATTCGAACACCTCTAATTTTTTTATGCTTACTTGGCCCATGGACCACTATCATGTCTCCTGGTTAGATGCTAGTTCATCCTTCCAGTAGTTTTGTGTATGTGTGATTTTTAAAATGAAAGTGTTTGAAATTATAATTCTTTTTTTCCAATGACATTAAATTGGTAAGATAGGTTTTAAATTTATTTTTTTTGGTTTTAAATTTTTTTAGATGTTTGGGTTTGAAAAGTATATGGTTTGGGTGTCCCTTTTTTTATTCCTTATGAATGTTTTCACATGTAAGGTTATGTGTGTGTAAGGTACATGTTGGCTCATATGGTTGGAAATTGGAGAACATAATTGTGAAAATTCATGGGATTCCATGGGTGGATAATTGAAATTATAGGCTTGGACTAGTTTTTTTAAGGTTAATTTGAAGAAGAAAATGGTTTCATAAATAGGTTTTCATTAAAAGAATGTGGGTTTGACTATGAAATGTGGCCTTGGAAGAAGCTAATTTTGAAATTAAAATGAAAAAGGGGAATTTTGAATGTAATTTTTTTGGTTGTGGTTGTATTTGTGTGAATCTTGAGACAATTGTTTTTGGATTCAAGATGTCTTTTTTTCTCCAATTTGATGTTGGTTTTGGTTTTTATTTGTTGCGTTGTTCATAAAATACCGCCATGAAAGCTACCCAAAACCTCAAGCGAGTCATGCCCTATGTCTTGGTCTTCTTAGTTGTTGCCTATTTATCATGTTGATCGAGGTCCGTTGGAGGCGTCTATGTGGATTGAAAAAGTATATAGTGTCTTCAAATCATTGGGAAATCCTGAGGTTGTCAGTTTTTGTTGTGTTCTATCATTTCTTCAAGTTAAATCTTTGGATTAATGGTATTTTTCCATCTAGCCATAATTGCAATTTGGGAGGATGTGTGAAGTGTTTAATTCCATCTTCATCTAATAGTTTATACCCATGGAGGTTAATATTAATAAAAGGGAATAGTTCGTATGTATTTAATAGGGCTAGTGGATGGTGAAGGCATATGTTGACCATTTCAAGGAGCTGGTTTTCATTTCTCTAGAGGTGGAATCACAAGATCTGTTGAAGGACTTTATCTTTATTGGTGGTCTTCATCCAGAGGCCAATGAGTGGGTCCCCTCTAGTAAGGACCATTATTTTGAGAATCTGGTGGATTAATTGTTCCTAACTGAGTTGGTTTCTAGAAAATAGGTGCACTGAAATCCGGTGTCTCTCATGGTTCATGACAGTTCCCCATTGGGTGAGGAGTACATTTTGGAGGAACCTATCTCTACAGATTCATCCTAATTATTTCTATCATACAGTTTGTTAGATCTCTTTTCAGGGTTATATAAGTGGGGATAGTTCGGGCATTCAATTTCATTTTATCACATCCCTCCAAATATTATTCATCATTGTGTCCATTTGGGTCATATAAGGAAGTATTGCAGGAAGAGTCACTAGAATATGACGTTGTGATTGGAGGATACTAGTTCCTTACTAAGAGGAAGGAGATGCTTAATCCATCAAAGCCCCAGCCAGAGGTCTCAGGGTAAATCTCATGCACAGTCTGGAGTTTCTGGGGGTGTGTGAAGCCTCAGTCTAGTTTTTATTTTCCTTGATTTGAAAGAGATATCTATAGTTCACCTGAACATGTTTCCTACTATATTAGTTTTTTTTCATTGTAAGTTCATCTTTTCATTTTGAAGGTATGATTCAATTTTTCTGTTATAATCTAATCAGTTTTTATTATTTGGATATGTCCTTTGTCAGTTTTTTCTTTCATAATGTGTGTTTGGCCTTTGGGTGAGTAGTTTATCTTTTTTTTTAATCATTTATAAGTTTTTGATTCGTGTGGAAAAAAATATATTGTACATTTGGTTTTGGTTTGAGTTCACTTTGTGGGTTCCCTAAGTGTAGTGTGCATGACCTAGCATGTGAAAATATTGGGTACTAGTGGTGGTGATGTTCTGATCGTGCTAAGGTGTCTAGTTTAGTGGTTCTAGGATTTCAAAGTCACAGTGGGGGTGTTTCTATGTTAATGTGGAGAAGTTTGGGTTACCTCATTACTGTTCTCATGTTGGCACTCGTTCAGTCTTTGTGATGGGGAGAACCCCTTCATGTACTCCCATTAACATTCATTCCTTAGTTTTCTCTGGAATTGGTTAGGTGTGACATGTGTAGAATATATTCTCTTAGATTTTCATATTTTTTTCTTGGTTTTAATCGAGCAAGGATTCAATTTTTGTTTAAATTTATGCTTGGTGTAATTCTAGGTGGAGAAAGTGTTTCTGGTGGGGAGAATTGTCATAACCTGACCCCAAATACTTTTTTATTTTATCCTTTTCATGGTCTCAAATATTCTGGTCAATGTTTCGGTTTTCTTAATGATTTTAATTTTTAGATTTTTGTATGTTTTGGTGGGTTTTAGGCATATTCAAATGCATTGTACGATTAGTAGAAACCATGTGGTCAGGCCAGGTACCAATGTGGATAGTCTAGGAAGTGGACAAAAACTACCACACAGTTTGCGCATGGTCACAAAAACTGTTTGTCCTAGTCATGAGATCAGTTTCTGCTTAATAAATTCCAACTATATAGTTGGCGCACTATTTGGTAAACTATGTGGTCGTTCTAGGTCCTTAAAATCTTAAAATCCCATTTTCTCACTCCCTCCAATTATTCCCAAAATTGGGATTCCTGCTCCCCTCTAAGTTTTAGAGAACTAAGGGGTCTATAAACCCCTTTTCTATTGGCTCTCATCCCACCATGATCTGATATTCAGTTTTCTAAGGAATGATTTAGGGTTTTGGGGTTGGTTTTCTCCTCTTTCTCTCATTCTCTCCATATTTCTTAGTTTTCTTCAGGGGTTTCTTATTTGGTCAATCCATAAGAGTTAGGGTTTACGTGTAACTTTAATTTCATTAGGTTTTAGAGTGTGTGTTTTTTCCTTGAGGGATTATTATTCCACCTTTGAGATTCTTTTCATGATCACATGCTAATGTGGTAGGAATTTATATCTTTTTCTTTTCTGGCAGAACTCGTTGATGCTTTTATGTTTCTAGTTAATTTTTAATTGTGATTATCACGTCTATAATATTCATGAATAAATCATTTTGGTAATTTAATATTGGTATAATTTATTAAAAATATGTTTTTATATGGATTCTTGTATTATGCCAAGGTTCATAGAACCTAAAGTGTTTGTTGAAAGATCTTTTGTTCTTTTAAATGAAATTGGGTGTTTTGAGAAAATGATTATCCTTATTCATGTTATAGTGGTATTTTTGGATTGTGAATTTCATTTTCTATGTACACTTTGGAAATTTTATAGCTATATAGTTTTACTAAAATATTTTGGAAATACTCTTATAGGTTTTAAATATTTTTCATATGTTTTCTAACTTATGTAAAATTGTTGGGTTTGGATTAAAAAGAAACGAGGAATACTTAAAACGTTTTTTGGGAACTTCATGGATGTTTATAATGTTACATTAGATTTTTTTCACATCCATGGGTGCACAATGTGGACACATGGATGTTCCATCAACAGAATATGGCACATTGAAATGGTGTTCCTCCTTAAACCTTGCTTCCATGTATGATTCTTGGTTTCAAAATAAAGTTCCTTCCCTTGTGTGATTTCTAAACATGTTTTTTAATGAAATCTTAAAAAGATATGCCCTTTCAGAATATTTTATAATATTGTGCGTTTTTACCAATGTCTAGAAAAGATTTTAAGAAAAAATATTTGAAATTTTGAACCTGAGTTCTCATTTAGAACATCAAACATAAAAGTGGTGTTTGATTATTTTTTGGAAAAATAATGTATATTGTATCTAGTAAATACATATGGGTGGGCAGATCTAAATGCCATTTTGGAAAGTTTCATGTTTTAAAAGAAATGGTTGAAAGCTTAAGTGATGTGGAAGCTTGGTTGGCATCTTAATGATTTTACATACATATATATATATATATAGTGGGTACCTCTATATGAGGGATTTTCCATTATGGTTTGTCGTATAGTAGTGTATGTGGATGAAAAAGAAAAGTGTGGTGATAATAGTTAAGGCGAGTCATGGGTGTGAGGGGCTCGTACATCAATAGTATATTACTTCCATGGGTTCCTGAAAATATTTTAGAGGATTGAGTGACGGTTTCTTTCCAACCCAGAATAGACAAGTTGGTACCCTATTGAATTTTTTGGTATGCCAAGATGGTTGTTCTATAGAATTGGTTTGTTGAGGTTGTCCAGTTGGTTAAATAAATAGGATCTTTACCATGCACTGATATGTGGTTACAAACTGAGTATGTCCAAGGGTCACTCTAGGTATGTCCAGGATCAACCATGGATATTATCTAAAATTTTTGTTTATTTTATGATGCATTTCACTTACATCTTGCACTATAAATTTTTTTATTTTCAGCACATCCCAATTATTACTTATTTGGGTTTTTTTATAAAATGGTAATCATTTTTAAAAATTGAATTTGGCCTCTGATGGTTTTTTAATGGAAATTCTAGGGTTTTTTAATAAAATATGGAAAAAAATATATAATAAATGTTTTTAAAACAAGTTCTAATGGATTTGTTTCAAAAATAGAAACATGTGGATTCTATTATCCTTTCCTTCTGAGCTATGTAGCTCACACCCTACTGGTACCCCTCAGTGTCAGTAGACCTGATCTATTTTACAGGTTCTGTATTTTTTTCAGGTTCTCCTACTTCAGGTGCTCGTTATTTGATCAAGTTTTGTCTTTGTGTTGGTGGAGACTAAGAGGTCACATAGAGATCACATGGCAGTGATTTAGCTTTTCTAGTTTAAGCTGTCATTTTCTATGTAGTATTTTATTTATTTTGTTATATCTTGTAACTGAATCAGTTTGTGTAATCATTTGAGATTTAGTTGTGGTTAGTATTTCTGTTTGTTGAATTTAGTTTATGTGATCCTGGTTTTTGGGATAAAATTAGAAACTCTTGTATTTTTTTGATCAGAGCACTAGTTTCAAACCCATGGGTAATAGGGACTCCCGTTGGGAAATGTCATGGACTGAGTTGGGTGTCTAGGGTGGATGACATCTCGGGCTAGTTTGTGACTGGTCAAATTCATCAAACATAATTAGTTGGGAAATTGGAAATATGAATCTTCTCATAAAAAAATTCAAAATATGAAAGAATATACTTGTTGGATAAAATAGAATTTTTTAATAACAAATTATTTCTATAAAAAATTCAAGGAAAATGGATTCAAAAATTCATTTCAAAATAACATTATTTGGGTGAAATATTGAAATGAATACTAAAACATGGGTTGAATAAATATGTCATTTTTTATTAGAAAAAATGGAAAAATAATCAATACCTTCTCTATTTCCAACGCATGGTAATTTAAATTAATGTATTTTTGAAAATTATTAAAATAATATACACAAATATTTTTTTAAAACATATGTTTTAATAAAATAGTTTACAAAAATGTTTGGAATCTTGTTTAGGATGTATTATTCTGCATATTTTATCTGATATTTTAAACTATGATATAATAATAAGGTATAGGAAATCAACTGCGAAATATCACTCAAGTATTGTAGAGGAAAATTTAATGAAAAAAATAAATAAACCATTTTAATGTGTTCCAAAACCTTCATTATAGAACATCGAATGTTGATGTATTTGATAAAATCAATAGTAAATCTCTAATTGTGATGATAGATAGTACAAAAAAATATTATTACTCAATTCACACATCTCATTATATAAATCTTCATGATATAATATGAAATAAAACCTTTTATGTAACAATAAGGTTTCACAACAATACTAAACAATACCAAATCCTCAAACCTATAATCGATCAATTCCATCTGAAACTAGAGATCTTAGTTTTCATCTTTCTAGTGATTTTGGAATAATTTCCTGAAAAAATAAAACAATGAAATGAACCAGGGATACTTTATAAGGAATAAAAATTAAATTAAATCACAACATTAGTAAATAAATATATATATTCAATTTTAGAAAGGTGATCTTTCAAAAATCTAGTGTTTTAGAAACAACATGATAGAGAGAGTGATAAGATGCATACCAGAGAATATATTTGATTAGTAAGTAAATAATTTAGTATAATAGTAACGTAATAATTATATAAAAGGATAAATATAAAAATGTGTGAAATTTTATACTCAATTATATATATTTAAAAAATAAAATTAACTTTACTTTATTTCATAAACACCATTCACAAGCTAAAAAATTTAGAATCCATCGATCTGATTGTATCATGAATAACCTTGAAACAAAAATTGTTAATTTAGAAGGAAATGAAAAATATATAATTTAAAAACAAATGAAAATAACTATGTATAAAAATTAAGTATATAAATTTGAGGAATAACATAAAACAAAAATAATGTGTATAAAGGTGACTATACATTTCATCAATAGATATGGATAATTTGTTAAATAAAAAAACCCAACACATCACCATGATTCAACAAGAATTGTAATTCACTGACCCCAGAAGCTCGAAGTCAGTGCATTACTATATTACATTGGCATAGATAAAAAATTCAAATCCTAGAGTACAAAACAATTTAGTTAATTCAATCCATAATTATCATAATAACTCTTCAGTATTAGGATTAACCATCAACTATGGGTGACCGAGCACCCTGAACACCTGGATGTGTTCAAATTCAAATGATAGATGATGTTTGTGACTTAATATTTATTTGATGGTTTTTGTTTAATATTTTTCAAGATGAATGTAATCTATTTCTATTAATCTTTTTCAATCTATGATGTTTCACTTAAAAATTGACATTAATAGAAAAAAAGTTGCTTCTTTATTCATTTTAATATTTATTATTTTATTTATTTCCCTACTGTAAATAAATGTATAAAATAATAAATAAATGCATAATGGAAAGAAATTACCCAACTAGTCTTGAAAAACTAAAACTAGTTGTTCCATTTAAACTCAATGGACTAACTACTACCTAGGGGAAACATATATGAGTCATATCATGACTAATGATATAGATCGTCCACATCCATCATGTCCACTACTCGTCAAGATTTTGCATCATCTAGGCAGGGTCCATGTCATACATCATCTTCATCAAAAAGAAAATCTTCTCAAATGCATGTTAGGGGAACTGGGATGTAATATACAACAAATACATTTAGATGCGATGAACCATATATATTTTGACTAAAAATAAGACAATGCATATACAATAAAAATTAATTTATTATTTACAGTCATCACATGCAGTTAAATAATAAATTAAATAAAAAACATGCAATGGTCGGTGTGCAACACCAATCAGTAGGAAAAAGTAAAGTGTGATAATATTACATTGAAATAAATTAATGTATGATAGTAAATATTTTAAATAAATGAATTAATTAAATTCAAATAATAAAATTCTATTGGGTCTTCTAATTAATATAATTTTAATTTAATTAATTAATTAATTAATTACTTTAATTCCAAAATTAAATTAATTTTGTATCTAGTATTAAGTAAATATTATGTTAAACCAAATTTAAAATTTTAATTAATTTAATTTAATTCAAAAATTAAATTAATTATTTAAATTAATTTTGGTTACACCATATTTTGATAACCCCCGCTAGTGCCAATGCTGCTTTGGACGAACCCACACTAACCCATTTCAGGCCATATAAACCTCGTTCATGGATGTTATGGGTCAGGAAGGCCCAACCAGACCCATTTTGGGTTGGGTCGCCCTACCCCAACCCACTACAGGGTAAGTAGCATAAAACATTACTCATGATAGGGTTTACCTTTCAGCAAGGGAGTCATCAGGATTGACATCAGATGAAGGTGGTGGAGCAAGGAAAGATGTGTAGTGGGAATACATGGTAGTAGCACATATAGACAATATTGGCTAGACTATCCTTGGTCAGAAGAAAATCTAAGAAGAGGAACCAGTGGCGCTACAACATCGTAGGGGCGGCATGAGGTGGGTGCACTCCAGAGTGGGGAGGCCTCATATTTGTTGCACGATGGATCCATGTTGGACAACTGTTTTTTTGGGAGGTGCTTCAGAATCTTGGTACAAAAGTGGAGGAATCTTAACTATTACCTTGCATTATGGTGGTGCTCTAGGAAGAATGGGTTGGTGGTGTTTTGGGATCCATCCCAAGGCGGTGGCAGCAGTACTCGACATGGAGGTGTTTTATCTAACAGGGTTGAGTCATGTGTACACTGTCAAGGGGGGAGTTGTTAGAAAATATGTAGGAAGAATGAGAATATAGATAGGAAATTGGTCCATTAATTGAAATCACTATCCAAAAGGTTTTTATCCACCCCCACGCTGATGGTGTAGGGATCTCAGTGGAAGTATCACTCGAAAACTTCACTATGGTTTTGGTAAAATCGAACACCAAATTTTAATTTCCTCACTACACCGATGTTGGGAGAACTCTGAATAATTACATGGGTTGAAAAATTAATTAACCCATAAGGAATATCATCATCACTTATTTATAAATCGAAATCGATGCGAATTGTACTGATTCAGTCAAAGAACACATTATTTCGATTGAAACAAGACAACTCTTGGTGAGGAACACATTGGTCCGGTCTGAGCATTTTGGTCAAATAACACATCGGTTCACCCAAAATGACACAACTCTTGGAGAGGGACACACCAACTCAATTTTGAAAAAACACTCAATTTATTTTAATAAATAATTTGAATAAAATTATTACAATAAAATATTTTGAATAAAATTATAACAATCCCACACTTTTATTCATATATATTAATTCTCCAAACCACAAGTGACTCCTTATACATAATAAAGTTATCTTTAGATTTAAAACTTTACATAGTATCAATATCTCAAATTTTATCATATTTATAAGATTTAGAAACATTAAAATTATTAAACTTTATGATAAACAAGAGATATCATACATACAATAAAAATTTAATCCAACATCTCATTTCGTAGAACTTTTATGGCCATGTGCTTATATCCTTTTCATGAAATCTCAAATGAGTAAGCCCATGAAAAATTGTAAGATGTGGCACCACATTTAAGTTCACATTGGAATAATATTTCAATGTTTTTTTATTAGAGAACACAACTCATTGAGACTTGATATTTTGTTAAGAGTTTATAACTCAACCTATAATCATAATGGATGATATTGAGAACAAAAATTTGGGCCTATATTTTTCAATATCAAAAATTATCTTCATAACTTTTTTTACCTATTAAAAACTTTTATTAGGATCTACCTAAAATAAGTGTTGGTTTACATTACTAAAATGACTTACTCATTGGTTTTTAACACTATCTAATTATTAGTTTCATGAATAATCTCCCTAGGTAGAGATTTTGTAAACGGATCCACATGTTTTTTACATGATCTCATATAAACTATTGTTATGGTACCATCATGAAACAATTGTCTCACATAATCATGTCTCAAAACCTATACATAAAGATTAATATTGTACATGAAACTAGATTCCCTTGATAATGCTTCTTCTCTATCAAAACTAATAGAGATAAGAGGAATTGGACTAGGCCGTAATCAAATATCTGATAATAGATCCATAATCCATTTATCATCATTCCCACATGTTGCTTGGTAGATAAACTTTGAATCCATGGGAAAATGTGTAATACATGTCTGTATCTTACTCTCCCAAGAAACAACACAACCCCCACGAGTAAAAAACTATCTAGAAGTGGATTGGTTATCACCAATATTGGTAATCCATTTTGCATCGGTATACCCTTCTATTAAAGTTGGCTAATAATTATAGAATGAACATAAATATTTGGCCTCTCATAAGTATACAAAAATTCTGGTTACACAACTCTAGTTATCCACGCTAGGGTTTCTAGTATATCTACCAATTTTACATACTAAAAAAGAAATATCAGGTCAAGTGAAATGCATCACATACATAATAGAACAAATTACACTAGAATACTCAAGTTGTGCTACAAATCTCCCCGTGTTTATAAATATTTTAACACAAGAATTAATAGTAATACTGGCATATTAGAAACCAAGATAATACAATTTCTTTAACATTTTTTCTTTGTAATAATACTTATGTAAATAATAAACCTCACTATGTTTTCTAACCTTAATACCTAGAATAGTCTCAAATATTCCAAGGTCCTTCATTTTAAACATAAAACTTGAGTAATTCTTTGTCTGAATTATACAAATCATATTGGTTTAAAAAATTAACATATCATCCACATATATACACACAATAAATCTATATTCTTTTTAAACTTTGAAAAAACACATTTATCATCATTATTATTATGATATCCAATAGATAAAATAATATAATCAAATTTATCATACCATTGCATCGGAACTTGTCTAAAACCATATAGAGATTTAACTATTTCACATACTTTTTTTCATTACCTGTTTAAAAAACCTTCTGGTTGTTTGATGTAAATATCTTTATTTAATTATCCATTTAATAAATAAATTTTCACATACATTTGATCAACAAACAAATTATTAATAAAAACTAAAATAATTATATCCTTATTGAAGTAATTCGAGATATAGGGGCATAAGTATCAAGAAGTTCAATCCCTTATTTTTGTCTGAAACCTTTGGAAACCAATATAGATTTTAAAGATTAAATATTACAATTGGAATCATTTTTATTCCTAAAAACCCATTTACTACCAATAGGTTTTGATCATCTTGGTAAATCCAAAATGAACCAAGTATTATTCTCGAAAATGGAATCAATTTCATCATTAACTTCATCTTACAGAAAGTAATATGTCTAGAAGACATAGCCCATTTATAAGTCTTATATTCATATTCTATAGTTAATATCATAGTATTCTTATTCAGAAGATTATTATTTTTATCTATTTCAAAAAGGAAAAATATGGAATCAGGAGAAATAAAATCTGGAAGTAGATGTTTCTCTTTCTTAATTCTTATACTCCTTTGAGGTTAAACTCGAGAATCTGCAATATTCTCTACTATTATATTTGAACTAGATGTAATACATGAGTTAGGGGTATGAGGAATATCTTCCTCCACATCATCTTTATAAAACTTATTTTAAAAAAACGCTACATCCCTTGTTTCAACAATTATATTTGCTACCAAATCCATAATTCTATAAGATTTTCTATTTTCTGCATATCCAACAAAAACAAAATTAATTTATCTAGGACTAATTTTTTGTTCTTTTAGAATCAGGAACTATAAAATATGATAAACACCCCACACTTTGAATGAACTAAAAATTAGGTCTTCTACTTCTCAAAATTTTATAAGCACATAGCATAGTTTTCTTAGAGTCAATCCTATTATGAATATAACATGCAGTCAATAAATATTCCCCCCATAAATTTAATGGTAATTTAGTTTTTTTAAAAAAATAATTTATCATTTATACCAAAGATTAATTTTTTCATTTCAGCTATTCCATTTTTATGAGGTGTGAATGGATAAGTTTTGTGGTGAATTATAGCATTTTCTCCATAGAGTTTATTAAACTCATTCATAAAGTATTCACCACCTCTATTTGAGAATAAAACATTAATATTTATTAAATTGGTTTTCAACTTCTACTTTATACTTCTAAAGCACAATAAAGGCTTTATCCTTTGTTTTAATATGATACGCAGGTAAATATCTTCTACATTAATCAACAAAAGTAATAAAATATATTTTTCCTCCATGAGTTAACAAGACATTTAATTCAAAAATATCATAATTCACTAACTCTAATATATCTATATTTCATTCAATACTATTAAAATAATTTCTAACTATTTTAGATTCTATACATGTTTCACATTTATTTTAATCATTTCCAAAAATAATCAAGTTTAAATTCATTATTACATTTCATGAATTATAACTAATATGTGATAAATAATCATGCCACAAATTTGAAGATTTAGTCAAGTAAGTATAAGATTTAATAATATTATTAATAGAAATTTGATACATGCCATCATTAGAGTACCCTTTCCCTAAAAACATACCTCCCTTTGACAAGATAACCTTCTCAGATTTGAATGAAACCTGAAGTCCCTCCCTACACAGAAGATCGATAGAAACTCAGTTATTTATAATTTCAGGAACATAAAACACACATAGACGTGTCATCTTCTTCCCTGAAGTAATTTTTATCTCCATTATTCCTTGTCTATTAACATCGATGCATGCATCATTTTCAAGTTGTACTTATTTAGTGATAGTACAATCATCAAATTTTTTTAACATCGAATTATCCTTGCACACACGCACCATTGATCTAGAATCTATCCACCATCCCATATTCATCAAAGTCATATTGACTTTGGATATCATTACTACTAGATTTTCCTCAGTCAACATATTTTTAGTGGGTTTTCCAACGTTCTTTTGATAGAAACATTCCCTTTCAAAATGTCATGGTTTTCCACAGACAAAGCATTGTCATTTGTTCTTGAAATGATTGTTTTCTTCTTGAATTATTGACTTTTATTCTTGAAATGTAAGTTGGAGTTTGGTTGTGTATTTCCCTCAACGATATTTACCATGGTATCAAATTGTGAATCCATATTCACATCTCTCATCATGTATTATTCTTCAATACGAAGAAGCTTTTACCATTTCACTAAGGAAATATCATCACTCTTTTTGATGAGTGATTTAACAAAATCATTCCAAATTGGTGGAAATTTAGCAAAAATTGCACCAACTTGAAATATTTCTGGTATGTTAATTTTAAGAAACCAATAAAATCTTTTTATCAACCATCTTATAATAAATATACATTTAAATTAGAAACTTATTGGTACCTTCTTACTCTTCCTTGTCATTGAATTTTAGTGCACCCCAAATCTCTTGATCAGTCCCCATTTGGAGAAAATAGTCATAAAGACGATTAGATAATGTGTTAAGGATATGTCCTGGACATAAAACATCATCGTCTTCTCGTTTCTTCATCTTTTCTCGAACTGCATGAAGAAACATCATCTTTTCCTATCATCGGTAGAAGTTGTTTCCATCGAAATGGTCAAGTTTGACCATGTCTTTGATCATGACTTTGAGAGATTCAGAATCCATCATCTAGGTTCTACCTTTGGTATCAAACCCTTTTAATTGTAAGAAAATATATTGGTAGAAGGATAAGACAGATAGAACCTTGATGTGTAAATTGAATTCACTGTCCAAAAGGTTTTTATCCACCCCCATGTTGATGGGGTAGAGTTCTCAGTGGAAGTATCCCTTGAAGATTTCACCATGGTTTGGGGAAAATTAAACACCAATTTCTGATTTCCCCACTACACTGATGTTGGGAGAACTCTATAGAATTACATGGATTGAAAAAGTAATTAACCCATAAGCGATCTCAGTATCACTTATTTATAAATCATAATTAGTAATAATTGCACAGGTTCAGTCAAAGAACACAATGGTTCGGCTGAAACAAAGCAACTCTTTCTGAGGGATACATCAGTTTGATCTAACCATTTTAGTCAAAGAACGCATTAGTCCATCCAAAATGAAAAAACTCTTCGGGAGGAACACACTAGTTCAATTTTTAAAAAACACTATATTTATTTTAATAAATAATTTGAATAAAATTATAATTATAAAATATTTTGAATAAAATTATAACAAGAGTTATGCCGACATTGGTTCTTGGTGAGCAGGATGTAGCCTCAGATCTGAAAAGGGGAGGAACTTTTATGGTAGTGGAAAGAACCTATGGTAGCGTTTATCTTGTGAGAAGCGCTCAATTGATGGGTTTTTAGTGGTGCGTGTGGTGAAAAGTCTCGATGAGTTTTAGAAGTAGTGGAGAATGGTCACTAGAGATAGGGGTTTCTCACCCAGTGGCTTCATATAGGATATGGTCTCCCTTCCATAGTGTAAACAGAGGGTGACAAGGAATGGGCCACCCTTTTCATGTTACCTGGAAAAGCCTATTTTTATTACAATTTCCTTGGCTGGAATAGTCACTCTTCCAGCAATTCATTTTTTACAGGTGTGGAATTCCACACGCTGTATGAACCCCCTTTTTTGATTTTAAAAAAAAACAACATCTTCTCACTTTTCAAAATCATTTTATTTTTATTTTTTCAAAAAATTCTATTATCATATTATAATTATTATAAAATTATATAAATATAATTATTATATATTACAATAATAATGAAAATTTTCCTGGATGGAACCAGACATCTAGAAAACACTACTTTGGCCATGGTTTTCCATCAAGAACAGAAGGCTTGACATAAATATAATTTCACCGATGCAAAATGGATAAAAATAACATTTATTTAAAAACATGTTCGTTGAATTTTAATGCCTCTAAAACAATAAAATCTTGGTATTAAAACTTTCATATAACCATAATAAGAGCATTCAAAATTAGATCAACATGTGTTTTACTTTGTTGGGATAGAGAATAAACCCTCTGCATAAATTTAAAGAAAATTAAATTTTTATAGCTCATAAAATTCACAAAATCCCTTTTATACCATTATATTTACCGAGGATATAGTATAACTCAATGGAAGGTGATTTAAAAAAATTCATCATCGATATGATGATACTAGTCTTCTCAGACAATATGTGCCTCGGAACGGTATGAGGATCTAGCTTAAATTAAATAGAGAGTATAAATTAAAATTAAATGTTTACCTCATTGAAATTAAGGTGCTCTTGTTTATAGTTCTTATTCGAAAACTGTTTCTCAGAGGATATAAATAATAATCCCTCATGATCATCCATACATGCTTCAAAAACATACAGGAGAATTATTCATTGAATTTTAAATTGTAGTGTTGTGATATGATGAAAATATAAGAATATTGGTGATCACTTCATCGATATGCCTTTAGTGAAAGGAGATGAGTTATATCTGATCATTTATATTGAGAGGTTCTCTCTCTAAAAAATGGTAGAGGGGAGGGTGGCTCTCAAAATCTTATAGTGAATAGTTTTTGTCTAAGATCCACTCAATTCTATTTATAGTAGATGCTCAAATACACGGATTGGGTTCCCCAACCCCCTAATATTTAACATCCACTATATAAATAATAAATTATTTTGAAATAATCTATTTCAAAAATATTATTTATTATTTTCTCACATACATGAAATTTATATAAGTTATATTAAATGATAAACCTAATTCATTAACTAGAATCGTATATCCCTCTTAATTTTAAACGAACCTGGAATATTAAATTAAAAATAATATGAATAATATTATTTCTCATATTTACTAAATTCCTTATAAATAGTTTCAATTTAAAAATTCAATCCAATTATTATTTATTTGAATAATAATGAATATATTTATTTATCGATGACTGATAACTTGGACCACACTCTAACCCTGGGTGGGTTCCACGATATCCAATATACATATTCATTAGAATATAGTGGATTCTTGAAAACTCTATAATGGGGGACCCTCTATGTACGTATCTTAATAGTAGTGAATAGAATCCATAGACCAAAATCAGAGTCTGGAAACCCATCAAGGACCCTAAAGAGAAAATTAATAGTCGTAGATATGAAAACAAACCTATGAACACACACAATTAAATATAACAAATTTTTCTTTGGATAACTCATATATATGGACTCACACTTATGTGATCGTCTATTATTGTTTTATTGTTTGTTGATATATCATGATGAATTTCTCTTTTGACTACTTTGGACAAGGATTTATAAATGTACTACAGTTCTAATCAACCAATCCCTTTATATATTATATCCTCAAATCGGAAACCAAAACTCTTATATTGATCATTCAATCAATTCCATACCACCAATGATGCACCCAAAACAAGCTACCACGCCATGATTTCATTATCATGGTTTTTTCTGTGAATGAAAGTACATGATAATACGAAACACAATGATAATTATCTCATGTCATGAGACCAATAAAAAAGTTCATCGATAGGAACTACCAATGTCACCTGAAACATGTGGTGTTCCGATTAACAAATATATAATATTAAAATAATAATCATTCGAATAATATTATTTCTCCTATTCACTATGTACATTTTCAATAAATTTAAAAAATAAATTCAATGTAATTACTCTTTACTTGAATAATAATGAATCTATTTATTTAGCGGTGATCAAAAACATGGAAAACACTTAGTCCCTATGGTGGGTCCCACTATGTCCTATATACATATTCATCAAAATATGGAGAATTCTTGAATATTCTATTGTGTGTGACCCTCTGGCCCTATTTCTCGATATTAGTGAATAGAATCTACAAACTAGGATCATAGTCTAGAAACCCATTAAGGCCCATAAATAGATAAGAAATAGTCATAGAAATGAAAACTAACCTACGAACATACATTGTGTAATATAATCTCTTTGAATTTATATATCTCATAAAGCAGGACACACACTTGGTTCATAGTCCCTTCATGCATTATTATTTTTTTGATCTCAATGGATGGATTTACCTGTTGACGACTATGGAGATGTTTTTATGAAGGTACTATTGTCTTGATAAACAAGGCCCAAGATATATCACTTCCTCAACTCTCAAGTAAAAAATCCATTCCTAATCATTCAAACAATTCCATTCCATTAATGGAACACCCAACACAAGCAACCTCAGAATGATTTCATTATCATGGTTTTTTCCTTGCATCAAAGTACACATTCAAATGGTTCACATTGATAATGATCTCAAGTTGGCAGACCAATACACATGTCATTATTTTGGAAAAACCAATGAAACTTAAGAAAAGTGGTGTTCCTTTAGTAGTTATATCCTCATGATATCGATGATTAGAGATCACCATGTGAAAACTTCATGGAAGAAGTTTAAATGGGAATGATCCCCTAACACTTTATAGTGAAACATCGACTTTTTCAATTAGTATGATGTATCTCGACTGTAGGACATATATTTAAGATTAATATCCCAATATCACGAGGTTCTCAATATAGCCTGGGTTAAACTATAACATTTTGATATGACAATAAATATATTGACATTTCAATTAATTAGTTGAGATAGAAATATCTATACTCTAATGGTAAGTATAAATCATGTATATCTAGCTATACACACGATATGGGGATCTAAATGTACTGTATATTTGGTTATAGTGTACCCACTATTTCAACCGGTAATAAAAGGTAGAGGGTAATGACATAGAGGCATAGACGATATTCATAATGTGAAACTAATGGGCTGGGGTGGGGTGGAAAAAAAACCAATAGGGTATTGGATTGTTCGGGATAGATATCATAAAAGACAGCATTTTAAACAAGCAGATTTATTAAGCCTGTCCTACCCCACAACAAATGTGGGAAGCCTTAGGGAAACCCCCAATATTTATTATTATTATTATATTTTTAATTATTAATATAATGAAAATGTTATGATAAATTAATATATATATATATAATAAAAATATATGATAAATAAAAAAACATGGGGGTGTAGGAAACAAAGGGGGATACGCACACACACACATGTATATATATATATATATATAAAAATATATATTTACAATAAAAATTAAAAAAAAGTAATAAAAAATAACAAATTAATATGGGTGGTAGCCGATGGAGTGGGAGAAAGGGAGAGAGATGGTGTTGGTATTGAGAGAGGGGATGTATGGGAGGACAAAAGTGTGGGGGTAGGTGGAGGAGTGCAACAGGGATAGTCATCATTGGGGGAGTCATAGGGGGGGTGATGGGATTGGTTTGGCATTGGGAGAGGCAGAGGTGAATGACATCGTGGGTGGAGACAGAGGTAGGAGATGGGGTTGGATCAACGTGGGGTGAGTGGGAGGTGGGGTGTGGATGTCATGTTGTGGGTAGAGGTGAATGAAGGGTCTTCTCAGCGTCAGGGGAGGAAGAGATGTGTGATGGCATGGGGGAGGTGGAGGTGGAAGACAACATATGGAAGACAGAGATGGGAAATGTGGTTGGTTCCACATAAGAAGAGGTGAAGGTGGGGGACAAGGATGGTCCTTTATGGGAGAAGGTTGAGGCATGTGATGAAGAGCCTTAAGGGGGGAGGTATAGTTGGATGATGGATTATTGGGAGTGGTGATGAACATTCTTACGATGTGGGGAGGTAGAGATGGGATGAATTAATGGAAATTTATAGCTTTATTCCTTCGTGTGATGATCATAAAAAACCACCCAAAAATGATGTGTCAGTGCATGCACCGACCACCCTACATGTCTAATTAATCCTCAACCATCTGACAACTCATTGGTTTCTTCACATCATGGAATTAGTATCGTAAGTGGTGTCTTCAACCAAGATGTTTGGAATTCCACTCATTTCATTGTGGCTACCACATCGGGTTATCCTTCATTGAAACATGAATCCACATAAGTTTCCATATGCAACATAAGGTATTTAGGCCTCATGGCATTCCAAGATGCATTCATTTATTGTACGACATTGTCATGTTCATCACCATGCCAGTGCACCTCTCTCGGTAAGCATGTGATTTAAAATAGAAATAATATTTGATATTATAATATATATATATATATAAACACATGAAAAATATTAATAATTTAAAACATCTAATTTGTTAATAAAAAATAATGTATTGTAAAAAATTAATTTTTAGTTTTAAAATTGGGACCACGGGTAAGAAAGAACTCATGTATTCTCAACCCACATAGGCTCGTACCCATGCGGGCTTCACCATCCTTGACTATCACATTTAAAATTCTAAATATTTAAGCCCAACCCACCCCACTTCTTGTCTATATCCTCAGAGAAAGTGGTCCACATTCCCATTTTCATTACAAGAGGTAATTACTGAGGTCGTGATGGGTGTCATGATTATTTTATTTCTTGTTGTTTTAATTTATTTAGGATCTTATGAGGAGGGAAATCACTGGCTTGTTAAATCCCAATCCTCATTTCCTTTTTTGCACTTATTTTTTAATTTTTAATTAAAGGGATGTTCTCTCAATTCTAATCGTTGACCTATTTTTAATGATTAAGCATGTATAAAAGGATATTATTTTTAATTTGAAAAAATAATTACTCTAAAAAAATATATAATATTTTTAAAAGTATGAATAAATCTCATTAGATGAAATAAAAATATATTTATAATATTCTTTACTATATTTTAAATGAATTAAATTTACAATAAATTATTAGTTATTTATATAATAATAATTTTTTTGTTAATTAAATTTCTAATAATTACTACTAACAAAATTTATAAAAACAATAATTATATATATATATAATATTATAAATTTATAGGTATAAAAAAATACAAATTATATTTTGGAAAACATAATTACATTCAAAATAAATAAATAAATATATACATTTAAATTTAATTAACTATATTTAAATATACATATAAATATAAATAATATAATTTATTATATTTAAATTTAATTAAATTTAGACTATATTATTAATTATATATATAAGTAATAACATTCTCATTAATTAAATTTAAAAATTTATTATTTCATATTTAAATGAATTATTTGATATATATATATATTATAGTTGTTAACAAAAAAATTATTATTTTAATTTATATAATATCATTTATTCCAGAAATACATGGTAATATATTTAATGTTACATAAAAATATCATTACTATATATTTATTGTACGTAGAAATTATGAACTATCCTTAAAAACCATGGTAAGGGGTTGATTGATGAATTATTTTTAAATGGATGATCAATGAATGATTGGAATTTTTTGTTATTTTTTTGTATTTGGATACATTATTTGTAATAATTAATTTATTTTCTTCATTGATATCCTACGTGTGAACCCAATCCCTATGAATGTAAGTCCATGTGGGTCCACATAATTTTTTATGTATTTAAATCCTCTCTCTCCCTTAATTGTCCATGTATCACCCCTTTACCTTATTTTAGATATTCCTTAACACTTGTTTGGATCTCCTTTTAGTAGGTTACTATTTAGGGGGAATTATTATTTTTGTAATTATTTCATAGTTGGTTACATAATTTTAATAATTCCATTTATTATCTTCATTGATGACCTATGTGTGATTCCTCTCCCTTATAATGTAAGGGACTGTATTCCCACATAATTTTTTATGTATTTAAATCCCCTTTCCTCCCTCAAATGTATATGAAACTTCCTTTTACCTTCTTTCTGGTATTCTTTGACCCATGTTTTGATCTATTTTAATTCATGTCTTATTTTTTGTTCGTTTCTAGAGAATTTGGGAAATTTTGGAATCTAAAGTGTTTTTTCATGGTTTATACACTATTAGGGAAAACCATGTGATTTGGCCTCACAAACGATCTACCTTATTGTGAGCTACTAGAAGTTGGTCCACTATTTGTTTAAATTATTTAGCTAACCCCTCCAAACCATGAAAAATAATATTATTTTTATTTAAATAATATTATTATTTACAAAACATTATGAATATATATATATTTATTTATTTATATTTAATAATATTATTAAAATATATTTGACTTTTGTAGAAATTAATAGATGTCCTGAAAAACATTGGTAAAAGAGATTGATTCATGAATAATCTTGAAATGGTTGATCAATGTATGATTGGAATTGTTTTTTGTTATTAATTTTCATTTGGTTTTATAATTTTAAATAATATCATTTATTTTCTCTAACTATGATCCCTATCCCTATTAATGTAAGTCCCTATATGTCCAAATTATTTTTTATGTATTTAAAAAACCTTTCCCATCACACTAGCATGTGTAACATCATTTTGCCTTCTATTAGGTATTCTTTTTCCTGTTTTTGATCTATTTTAATTTGGTTATTATTTTGGGGTCATTCCAGGATAATTTGGAAAATATTGGAAGCCTATGGGGATGTTCATGGTTGAAACACAATTAAAGATAACCCCATGGTTTGGCCTAGTAAACTATGTAGCTTATTGTGAACCACTGGAAGGAGGCACATTATTTTTACAAATTTTATGATCGATGCCTCCAAACCAGTAAACCTCTATTAGCGAGGGTTTTCATGGTTGGAACATAGTTTGAGGAATTGTGCACCAACCTTGGAGAAACGAAGCTCCCTACCAATAGGGTATCATGGTTAAGGAGCACGATTACTCATAACTATACGGTCCCTCCAGAAAATCATGAGAGAAGGTTTTTAATTCATAGAAAATTTAGTTAAATATTTTAAACCTCCCTTTTTAAGATTCCTAATCCCCCAATTAGAAATCAACATAAATGTTTTGGTTATAAAGGATCCTTGGAGGCAATTTTGGTTTCTCAAACACCTTTTTGTAGTGAATTAACGAATCATTGATATCATCTGATCTTATTCACATAAGTGGACATCCTCTCATTTAATTTCTTCCAACCTCTCTTTCCCTCTCCATAAATTTATGGATCATCATGTTTTTTATCGGTCTAAAAGGTTTTTTAAAGGATATTGATTCTAGGTCAGGTTTGTTAATCTCTTACACATATTTATTAATTGGAGATCCTCTTGGTGGTGATTTCTTTGGCTATGTGATAAAAGGTAGGTTGTTCCATAATTCATTTCTCTATGATTCAAAACCTAAAATTTCATGATTAAACTGAAATGAGTTTTTAATATAATTAAAAACCTGGATTGAAATGTGTTGATTTGATATAGAAAAGGAATTTAAATTTATGATAAAACCTCAATTTTAATGGAAATGAAATATGGGTAGGATTTTTTGAAAATGATGGATTAATTTTGAAATTAATTAGATAAATTTATTTCGCTGTTGAAACATGGAAAAAATTTCTTAAAGTGAATGTTGATTTGAAATGGAATTAATTGATAAAACAAATTTGTTTTTAAATGAGAAATCCTTATTGAAGACTTAAAATTAAAATATTGGGATTCGATTTGATTTAAAGTGATGAATTTTCCCATTTTTAATTAATTTTTTATTTGAGGAACATATTATATAGAGTAGTTAGTGATAATTTTTCCAAGAAATCTATGACCTTCAGGTTCTATAAAAACCTGAGTGGTTGCCTTATGGAGTAGTGTGGTACTCCTCCAAGATTCATGGGAGTTGTGGGGGTGGAGTAACACTATATGACCCTTGTATTGCAACGTACCATGGTGTAACATAAAATGAGGAGGGGTATACCTACCAACATGCAATTACTTGGGGATTTTATAGAGTTCAAGATCTGTATAAATAATTTCGAGTATGTTTTTTCCATCCTCCCGTGTATGTATTGAGTGGAATAGGTGAAAATATGGCGTCTCATCATGATGAGACAATGCATTGTCTATCGAGTTCTCCTTGAACAACTTATATTTTATTTTAAATTTATATCCTAATAACTATTCTATCCATCATTATTGATTATCCATAGTTATATGTGATTGAAGGATAAATTTATGTCTTTTCTAATCAGAGTAAACAAAAAAGCGTTGACATAGTGTATATGGGCACCAATGTTGAATGGCCAATACATGGGCCATAATTTCTTTTTCTAACATAGAATTTTTTTAGTTGTCAATAGATAATGTTTTAAAAAATTAGTTTAATGGTTGGTAGTGTTTCGTAAGTACCATTATAATTCCACAACCAGAGGTTTCACATGCTAATGAGTGAAATCTGAAAAATGTAGGACATTATCATGAGTTAGGACCATCTTGAGTATGTAAAATGTTTCCTGAGTAGCTGGTGGCTAGTAAAATATGTATTTCCTAGTGAGGATTGTGATGGTTTGAGCTATATCATCCTATACCTTGATGAAGTGTTGATAATACCCCATAAGGTAGGGAAATCCACAGACCCCTTTGAAATTTTTTGGAACTATCCAAACAAGGATGGATTGAAATTGTTTTGGGGTCCATCATTGCACCAGCTAAGGAAATGTAATCCCCTAAAAACACTTCTTTGAGTTGGGTGAAATGGAATTTGAATTTATTGGAATGTAATTGGTTGTCCTAAAGAATCTGAAATGTGGTAGAGATTTGGTAAAATTGGTGTACAAAATCCAAGATGTAAACTTGTATATCATCAAAAAATATTAAGAAAAACATGTGAATCAATGGATGATTTAAATCATCCATGCTGGATTGAAATGTATATGTATTATTGTACCTGAAATGTATGACTAAATACTCGTATTGACCAATATGGGTAAGGGAAATCCATCTTTTTTACAACTTCTTCACACATCCTAATATGACGACATTTGGAGGTGAGATCAATCTTGTAAAAAACATATAGCCCAATTTAATTCCTCATATATTTCAACAACCATTGGTATTTGGAATTTGTTGGTAAATGTTCATTTATTTAGAGACTTGTAATCAATGCAAATATTCCACGATCCATCCTTTTTTTACACTTAAAAATGGGATGGAATACACATTGCCACATGGACAGATTATGTCAGCGCACAACATTCTTACTCTGGGTGTTCGACTTAAGTCTGGGAAATGTGAGTACCTATATGTTCAAACTCATATGGGTGTATTAGGAGGATCTTGGTAGATATCATGGTCCCATTTACATGGAGTATTGAGTCATATAGGACCCCAAAATACTATGTCATAGTTTTTTAACAACTAAATGATTTTGATTTTTGGTGTGGAATCAATGAATAAGTATAATTAATATTATTTCCAACCGACATGTATTGATAACATCACTTAATAGTGGGTCAAATTATGTGTCTTGTCGAAGATAAAACTATGTGAGGTGTGGAGGGGAGTACCCAAAATACAGTAGGTGTATCCATGGATAATGAAACACATGAACATGGATTTCAATTACTATTCACTTCCACTGATGTATGAAATAAGGAAACACCCTAAATTAAGTCAAGGTAGCCAATGTCTAGAACATGGATTTCAACAGTGAAACAATATTCCCCTTTAGAGAGAGATAACTGAGGATAAAAACCTTGGGTACATAATGTATTTCCATTAGTCAAATCTATGAACATAATTTTAGAATTTATTTCAAAGAATAAGATGAATAAAATTATCATATGAGATATTAAACTATGAGTTTCACCACTATAAATGAGGATGAGGTTAGAATTTGATTAATAGATCCCTCGATATTCATAGACCTCGGGCTACCCCATTCCTAATTAGACAAAAAAAAAGTCAAGGTACCGGTACTCTACCATGTGACAAGAAATTTTAGGTAACTGATCAGGGTGGGGGGAATAGGTTGAAAAGGTTCATTCCAATCCTTATAATATTCCTCTTTCTAAATACTAAGGAGCTGTAGTTTTGGGTCGGCACACAGGTGGGTGAAGGTAAACGTCAATGAACAAATGAAATAGAGCCCCTTTCAATGATGTTCTTCCCACTCATGGGTGGATATTCGGATAATGGTTTGAGAAGGATTTTGTGACTATCTTGAAAATATATGGGTGTATTAAATCTTATAGGGTCACATTGGTGTTAATAGAAAGTAGGACCACTTTTCCATAGTAAAATCTGATTTGGATTAGATGGTATGGTAAAAATGAGGAAGATTTATTGTGTAATCACCATTGTGCCCACTACCTAAAGAATACACACAAACACCACATATTGACACGCTAGTATATCTACATAGAGAACGATCAAAAATATTGGCCAAATTCATAGCTTTGAATAGGGATGCAGGGTTGTGGATGTAAACCCAAGACCTGATCTCTTCACACAAGACATATATAAAATAACCCACATATTTTTGTTAAGATTGATGGGTTAAGAGAGATGATAAATATTCATAATGTTTAATATAATCCTACATCAATGATTATTATTTAATGTATACAATCTATTCATATGATTTTTTAATATCAAGACCACTAAATGGATCAAGTGATTCAAATTTAAGGAGAACCAAATATAATTCTTGATGTATTTATATCAAGATAATTAATGAATGGATAAAAATACCTTCTATATTGAGTTGTATGAGGTGAATTATCAAGGTGTCTAGAGTATGATGAATGTGGGATTACACCTTAGCATGGGTGAGCCAGTCTTAGGGATCAGATCCTTCAAAATCAGTTAGTTCAACGTGTCAGCTGATAGGATATGATTAAAAATAGACAAATGAATCATCCAAACAAAGATATTTATTGGTAATGTATGGATTATGGGGAAATAAACTGAGGACCTTGAGATAGTTGATTTTAGAGGTTACTAAATTTTAGTGTGAAGAGGTTTCTACTCTTGTTTATGAAACATGAATTTATGAAATTTAAAATGGGATACCGTTTTTATATCTCACAAGTGATAAAATTTCAACATATCATGGAAATAATGTTGGAGGTTGATGATAAAAGATAGAAAATGATACAGGGTGGTCTCAACATTTCCCAAATTAAGCTCAAGAGCCTCAATGTTGGATTGAGTTCAGGTCTCCATGAAGCGACTGGTTAGGAGAATGATAGAGGAAACAACAGGTCTGAAAAAGTGATAAGAATCCTCCATTAGTGAGTATGTATATTAATTGATTAGGAAAGACAAAATTATAATAGATCATGGGGAATATAGGTAAAAAGGGGGAAATAGACACTCAAGATCACGATTCAGGTCTCCCACCCATGAATAAATGACTGAATCACTAGAAAACAAAATGACAATGCATTCCCACACTACTAAACATGACTTATTATAGAACAGGTCCCACACCCATAAATCCTAAATACCATAATATTTTTGGACCATATTTTCCCTTCTAAAATAAACGTTCTACTTCCAAGGGAGGATCATAACTATATTATGCATAAAAACACAAAATCAATAATAAAGATAGTGGATAGAAGACAAAATTCAATATTTGAAATGAACTTTTTTATTCTCAAAGGGAAAAATGAAAATCAGAAATTAACACTACTTGTTAACTTCAATGAAATATCTATCCATCTATTTTTTGGATGTGTTTATAAATGTATGACCACATTTCTAGAACAAAATTATAATTTTGATATGCATTTTATATTTTATATATATAAATTATATTTTTTTTAAATAATGGTGTTGAGAATCTAGGAAAGCATCAAATTATAATATTAAAACCAGAATATTTATAAAAAAATAATTGTCAGTTGAATATAGAATTAAACATTTGTGTTATTAGGGTTATAAATAGAAATTTCAATAAAATAGAAAACGAATGATTTAATAATGGTTAGAATCAGTCACCAATTTTTCGGTTGAACAATCAAAACATTAAATATGATTTGTAAGATTACTCAATCTGTTCATTTTATGTGAATGATGCAAAATATTAGTAATGTATTGACTTAAATCATATTAAAACAATTGAAAAATATATCGCTCCTAATTCATATATTTTATTAAAATTGTTTTCAATGTGATGAATATAAAATTTTATATGGAGTATAAAAATTTCCCAAAAAAACTTCAAAACAAATATACATAGAAACAAAATTGCAAAATATATTCCTAGGATCACAATCTTTAAAACTAAATTTTTAAACATAACCAACCAATTTTTATATTAAATAATAAAGTTTGACAAAAATTAATAGAATGTAAAAATAATAATATGAAGAGAAATTCTAATACTCATATAAGATTTTAATTTTTGTGACTAAATACATAATCCATGAATTCAAATAAGTTCCACCATCCAATATGTCAGATAACATAATAAAACAATTTACATAATGATGATACTATAAATGTAAACTAATAAAACAATCTTCAAAAACAACTTCAATAACATAAAAGAAAATAAAATTAACTAAAAAAGGGAAATAAAAATAGATTTTAAAGAATTAACTAATACATATTGTGACAAAAAATCAAAATATTTGGTTCTTTTATGTCCCTCCTTAAGAAAAATTTTTAACTATTATCCATATTTACTCATAAAATTCATATTTTGTTTCTCCTTAATTCATATTTATCACTTTTACCCCTTCTCCTCTTCCATTACCTTTTAAAATAATTTTTATTATAAAAGAGACTCTAAATAAACACTTATATCTCATAATTCTACTAAATCACATTGAGAAACCAAGTCAATTACTTTTTATAAATTTCATAAAATGATATAAAAAATAAATACATCAAAATAGAAAGTTTAAAATCCTAATAAATATACTAAAAATTCACATAATTAATTCATAGTAATCCATATTATACAAAAGAACATTTTTATAACTATGAAATTAAGAATCAAATACAATATATATGCCCCTAATTTCATAAAATGTTAACAAAAAACAAACCTCAAAATAACAATGTTAAACTCTTAGTACATGTGCTCAAATTCACATTGATAATGTGAAATAATTAATTCTATACAAATCCAAACATTAATAAAATACACACTAATAAATAAATCAAAATAGACATGCTTGATGTATGATTTCTACAAATGCATTAATATTTTTTAAAAAATTTATAAAAATGAACATTACAAATTCAACAACGTTATAAAATACAATTTTTTAGATGTGACATGTTTTTTATTGAAAAAAAAATTATTTAATTCATGTGTGTATTATATAGATATAGTTACAAACAATGAAATTGCTAAAATAAAAACTGAAGCATTGGTAAAAAAATATTTAAAAATATTGTTAACATTTTTTTTAGTGGTCAAAATATATAAAACAAAACATTGCTTTTTGGAACATGATAACAGTAAATTTATTAAGATATTTTTATGAATCATTGAATATGTCTCCAAATTCATGAAATATTGATTATATAAATATGATAGTTTTTATTAGAAAGAATGGAAAAATTAGCAATATCTTCTCTACAACCAAAACATGATAATCACAAATAATGAATTTTTGACAAAAATAATATGAAAGGAAATTTTTGTAAAAAAATATGTTTTAATAAAATAGTTTACAAAAATATTTTGAATTTTAACTAGGATTTATCGTTATGCATGTTTTATATGAAATATTAAACTATGATATAATATGAATGTATAGTCAATCATAATCCAAAAAACACTAAAATTTTGTATTGAATAAATGTATGAAGAAATGAAATAAACCATTTTTTCATGTTCCAAAACATTTATTGAAAGCACTATATAATTAATATGGTTTATAACATCAATAGTAAACCTCTAATCGATGATAGAGTACCAAAATTATTATAACCTAATACACACAGTTCCACATATCACTCTTCATGACATACTATGAATGAACTCCATTATAGTACAACAAAAAAGTTGCACAAATATACATAAACAAGACCAAATCCTCAAAAATCTAATCGAAAAATTCCACATGAATATTAAGAACCTAGGTTTCACATTTCTATTAATTGTGGATTGATATATATAATGAAATCAATAATGAAATGAATCAGGGTGACATTAGAAGCCAATAAAACAAGGTAAATCACAATGTTAATAAAAAAATAATTATATTAAATTTTAGAAAGTTGATATTCCATGTATATAGTTCTTTCAAAATCAACAGGTCAGTAATAATGATAAGACTCATATTGAATTATATATTAGTTGAGTAAGTAAATATTTTAGATTAATAGTAACAAAACAATGATATAAAATGATAAAATTAAAAAGGTGTGACATGGTATTTTCAATTAAATATATTTACGAAAATAAATTGAATATATTGTATTTTATAAACACCATTCACATGACTAAAAACATGGAATCCATGTATCAGATTACATCATGTTTAAAATAAAAATAAAAAAAGTTAATTTAGAGGTAAATTAAAAATAAATAATTTAATAAAAATTTAAAATAAATATGGATAGAAAGTTAGTATATAATCTTGAGGACTAACTGGAAATAAAAACAATGGGTATAATGAAGACTGTAAATTTCATAAAAAATCGTGATAATTTTGTAAATAAAAAATCAATTGCACATCACCATGATTCTTTAAGATGAAAAACGATTTTGGTGATTTCAAATCGGTTCTTGGGGGCATATCTATTTATACATGTTACTACAAGAAATGGAATAGACCCTTGATCCAATCCTTGGCCTGTTTTGAATGACTATGTATCCAATGAAATTATTTATATTTTGAAAAAAAATTACTTTCAAATTATATATATATATATATATATATATATTAATTTTTGAAAAAATGAAAAAACTATATTTCAATATATATATATAAGAGTCTTTCCTATATTTTAAAGTAATTAAATTTATATTATATTATTTTTTATTTATATAAATAATTTTATTTTTGATATCTAAATTTATAATAATTACTAATATTTTTATTATTAAAAATAATAATTATATACATATATATATAAGTTTTTATGTAATTATGTATAAAATAATATTAAATATATTTTTTAAAATATAATTTCATACAAAACACACACCCACAAATATAAATTTAGTTAATTATATTTGAATATACAATATAAAATTTAATATATTTAAATTTAATTAAAATTAAATAAAAATATTCATTATATATATAAGTAATAACATTTTTTATTACTTATAAAAAACAAATTATTTCTTATTTAAATGATAAATTCTATATATTTATTATAATTTTTAATATTAAAAAATGTTATTATTTCAATTTAAATTATATCATTAATTATATAACTATATATTATTATATATAATTGCATTTAAAACTATTATTGCTATATATTTATTGTATGTAGAAATTAAGAATTATTCTAGAAAACCATGGAAATGGGATTTATTGATTAAATATTTTGAGTCGATCAAGCATTATATGATTGAAATTTTTTGTTTGTTATTATTTGGCATTTTGTAACATATTTTTTTAAAAAATTATTTTTTTATGACACACATGTGATCCCTATCTCTAAAAATGTAAGGGAATGTGTGTCTATGCAATTTTTTACATGTTTGAAACCCCTTTCTCACCACACAGGCATGTGAGTTACATTGTAATCAATAGAGCCTTCAGGGAAAGGGTTGATGTTCAATTCCAAAGGTTTACACTCTGATTGAAAGTAGATTGATGAATTTTGAAATTAGATGTGGTTTCCCCTATGTTTCAATTTTTTTATCAATCTATGATAATCCAATTAAAAGAAGAAGTCTCATAACCAAGTCATATTAATATTTATAGTATATATTAGTTTCTACTAATATTTATTAAAAAATAGTAATTAAATATAAATAATATTATGATTAATTATGACTGAATTGATTTTTTTTTATATTTAAGAAAATATAATTACATACATGAATATATATATAATTTTTTTAATAATAAAATTCTCTTTATTGTTTAGGTGAATCATTAATAAGATATATTTATTTTTATTAATATGAAAAATGTTATTATCTTCATGTAAATAAAATAATTAATTACACAACTTTATTGTAAATTATATAATTATGATTAAAATGAAGGATGGAGGAGCGGGAGGCGAAACGAAAGGCGGAGCGGGAGGCGCTGCTCTCCAGACATGGCAGCTGCTAGGGTTCTCGGGTTCTTTGGAAATGGATATCCCTCACTACTTCGGATTCAATATTCTCCCTTATTCAGGTCATGTCGTGCAGTTGTCTCGTCCGAAATCCCCACCTTCACTGATTCTTGCTTCGGACGTCGCTTTGGCTCTGAGGAAATCTGAGGTCGGCGGATTGAAGGAAGAATCTTTGATAGTGGCACCGGTTCTGGGAGCCAAGTCAGTTGTTGTAGCGGCATTTGATGCGATGCGGGTTTCAAACCCCGGATCTGCTGATGCGGCTGGGTGCGATGCGTCGAAGGGTATGTTCCCCAAATCTGAGTTTTCAACAGGTTTGGGATTTTTTTCCACTTCAACTCATCGCGGGCATTTGTTCTCTGATGCGTGAAAAGCGGAGAATACTTTGAAGAATTCTGCTGATGATGGTTCGCAGTGGGCGTCGCTGAAGGGGCTTCAGGGTGATGTTCCATTTGGTTCACGTTCATTTGTTGATGTGATGAAGGATCCAATTTCAGGGAAGAAAAAGAATGAGGCTTGTTCGCTGCCTTCTTCCAAGGAATCTCGTCATGGAAGAATTCTTCACAAGGGCTCATCTTCTCATGTATAGGCCAACATCGCTGCTCTTGCTGAGAGATTGTAGATGGGAAAACATTCTTTAATTGCTCGCATTGTTTTACCCAAAGTTGTGAAACCTTCGAAACATGAGGACTTGGTCAGTAGAATTTCGATGCTATGGGGTTTTTCTAGCTGGAAATGTATCTCACTTGGTCGAGGATTTTTTCATTGCTTGTTTCCATCAGATGACTTAAAGCTTCATGCTTGGAGCTTTGGTTCTCTATTTCTAAAACCTGGGTGGCTTCATCTGCATGAGTGGTCTTTGGATTTTAATGTCTTTCAAGCCAAAAATTCTTTTTCTCAAGTCTGGATTCATCTACATGGACTAAATTGGATCCTTTGGCATCCAAGGATTTTGCATGACATTGGCACGACAATAGGGCCCCCCATCCGGCTTGATAAGGAAACTGAAGATGTCAGATATCGGTACTTCTCCAGGATTTTGGTTGAAGTTGATCTCATCTCCACTCTTATTGAAAAGGTAACACTCTCCACTCCCTCAGATAACATTTTAATTGATGTTCAATATGAGAAAAAGCCTCTCTACTGCACTGAATGTATGACTGTTGGATACTATTTGGAGCTGTGTCGAAAGAACGCTGCTTGTAAGGAGTGTGGGATGAGAGGCCACCCCTCCAACCTTTGCTGAAGAAAGGAAACTCCAAAGACTCATCTGTTTCCAAGTCTTCTGACAAGGACAGTGACTGACTGAAAGAGCCAACACATTTTGTTGCTGATGCTTTGACTTCAGAGAATCATGTATCTCAAGTGTCTTTTAAAGGAAAAGAGATCAAACCTTCAGCACCGATTCATGTGCCTACTTTGGTGGATGACACTAAACAAAATGATGTGAAACAAAATGTTGATTATCAACAGGAAGTCCAGAAGCTTTTGCAATCTTCCCCTGGTAAATGGGGAAATGTTTCTAATGATGAAGGGGGAAAGGCTAGATTCACTAGTCTGGGCAGTGGTGGATCTATCTCTTTCAAGGATGTTGTCCAAAGTGGTGAGTCATGAATGACTGATGGAGAAGATATTTCCTATGTTCCTTCAAAGAGGAGACCCCGCAAGGACTACTCTCAGACTCCTAGGAACGTGTCTACTAGAGCGTATTCAAATATGCCAAGAAAGGTTGAAGAAAACTACCTTAAGACTTTTAATTCAGAAAAGTTCCAATCTGAGTGGGAAGCTGGAGAATCTGATTATGGTAATGATATGTCATATTATGATTTCTAGTTTTGATGAATGAGGGCATTTATGGTTGTATGACCCTGTTTTCTGTTTCTTGTACTTTCTTTCACTCTTTTAATAAACGGTCAGAAGCTTTGCTTCTGACTAAACCTCTTTAAAAAAATATAAAATTAGGATTACAAAATCTTGTACTATATATTTAATGTATGTAAAAAATAATAAATTTCCAAAAAAATACATAGTAACAGAATTAATTGATGTCTAATCTGGACAACACTGACCAATGTTTGATTATAATTATTTACGTGTAATTTTTTTGTATTTTGTTACATAGTTTGTAATAATTTAATACATTTTCTTCATTGATGACCTATGGGTTATCCCTATATCTAATATTGAAAGTACATTCATGTCCATTTAATTTTTTATGTATCTCGAACCCCTTGACACCCTCACTTTCATGCAAGTAACATTTTAATAACAAGAGATTCTATATTAGGTGTTGATGTTCAATGCTGGTAATTAACTCCATCACTGAAATGTAAATTATGATTGTTGAAATAAGAGACAATAAAGTCTTAATTAGTTTCCCCAATGTTTCTATTATTTTATTTATTAACGATAAACTAATTAATAAATAAATCTCAAAATCAAGTTATATTTAATTAATCCCAATAAATAAAAATTGGTAAGTATCTTATGATTCACAATAAATATATGTAATGTTTTACTTAATTTCTACTATATGCAATCATATATGAATCTATATATTTTATTGGATAATTATATTATAATGTTCAAGTACTGAACTATAGTTTACCACTTATTAGAGTTGATAATATTACTAATTGTATGACATTGGATAAGGTTTGTATAAAGAATAATACTCACTTAAAATAGAGGGTTGGTCAAGTAATTACATCAATTGAATATTGAAATATTTAATATGTTTATAATCTATGTCACACTAGGTATGCTCTACAAGATTATTAGGATTGGGTGGAAGCATCGTTCTCATTTATAAATCATTACAGTAATAGATTGATGGGATTGTATGTGGAAATTTTTTTACAGTGATGACGTGCGACCTGTTATCACTAAACCTTGTTCTGGGGGATTTATTGAACTATTCCCTTCACAAAATTTTTAATCAATTCCCTATCACCTTTCTCTAGTAATATAAATTAATTATGAACATGATTATTAAAATATAATGAAAACAATATGATACATCCTTAATGATACTACAAATTTAATGATATATTACATTCTCTAATGATGAAGAATATGATGATTCTACATGAGATGATGTGAGGAAAATATTTGGAATGAACCTTCCAAGGATCCTTTGACTGACATGAATGGACTAAAAATTGGAATCCATAATCTATTTTTGTCTTCCTTGATTGAGGGAGTATAACATGCACATCAGTTTTATTGGGACACCACTACAAAAATTAATTAATTCTCAGGTGTTATAGGTAACACATATTCCTCAAATGATAATCCATTACATGTTGGAATCTAGTTTGAAACTAACACTATAATGAGAAATATGGTTATTAAATACCACATAGAGAAACATTTTTCATTTTTGGGTTGTGATTAAAACAAAAGAAAATACCTCATTCTCTGTGAAAAATATTGGAAAAAATATAAATTTCACATGAGGGAAATATGTTATAAGTTTTTTAAATTTTATAATATATCAAATTTGGAAGGCCCAAACACAAGTGTGCAATATTTCATTTCACAAGTTCATTTTACACTAGATATAGAGTTGAAATAGACTATTATTTTTTAGATGACATTAACATGTCACGACATTCATGTATCCATTATCTAGGAATGTGTACATCAGTTTTTCAAATATAGGATATCATATACCAAGCGTGGATGGGATTATAAAAGGGTATTTTGAACGTTTATAATTATTAGGATAAATAATATAACGTGGTTTCATAGTTAATGTGATTGTTTCCCCTCAACAACTAAGTCATTTATCATCCTTAAACCATTGAATATGAATCTCAAGATAATTAGGTCGTTCGAACAGAAGAAAAATTCCATTGTGTATTCTAGAAAATCAAGCAATATATAGACGTATTTATTTACTAAAAAAATATTTGTGTTTATGGTACTATTCTTTATTGAAATTATAAAGTTTTATTATTCATTACAGCCATATAGGATGGTAATTATGCTCGAGGCCCTCTTTCATTCACCGTTGTAGATAATGAGAACTTGAACTCAATGAGTTGGTGCGTCAATAGTATCTTCATCCATGTTAGACAATGCCAAGGATTTTTTATGATATCCTATCATTAATGGGGGGGTTTTTTCGATTTTATTATTGATGGATTTTTATTGTAAAAACCATGTTCTTATCATCATTATTTCATCAAAAATATTTTCACTAAACTCCATAAAAAGGTAATGGTGAAGTAATAAAAAAATGTTACCATCAGGTTTCGTATGTTTACATAAAATATAATTTATTTAAATATTTATATTATCATTTTAAATATAATGGAATATTTCATTTTTATCATACGATCTGGAACAAGGAAAATTTTAGGATGGACTTAAAGGAATTCAAATGGCTAATCAAGTTGTGTATGATTACATGATGAGGATTTTAAAAGAGTGATAGTCATTTAAATTGATGGCGGTAGTAGATAAGACCATATAACCACTAATATTTTGCAGTATATATATGGAGTATTAAATAATGTTCATAAACTACCAGTCATGGTGTTAGTACATGAAAATTGTTTATCTACCTATGATGTACTTTGTCAAACGTTCCCAACAGTCTTATCATGGAATGAAAAATAGTTTCACATTATCCACAACATCCAAATATATAATGATAATATATTACATGAAACATTAAGATTTTATGTTTGAAGCTTTGACGAGTTAGGGATCTACTTTGAGGTTACATAGTTCCATAACCCAATCATAGGAAACAATGATTTTTTTCTAGTGGTCTTACTAGAGAAAAAATATTATGATTGTGATTTTTTTCTTGGCATTGAGGTATTCCTACACACATTTCATTAAAACTTGTTCATTAAGTAACATTTATTTTAAACCCATTCTCAATTTATTATATATCTTGACTGTTAATGTTGATTATTAATGTGTTCCTTGGATTTCTTATGGGGGTTTTTTCTATTTTTACATTCTTATTGATTAGTCTAATTTGGTTTGTGATATTACATGGATGTGACCTTAGGGAAGACCAAGGTCTAATTTTATTCGAAATGAGATGGATTGGCCTTGAAAATAGATAGTATGACTATGATATAACTTATCTATCATCAATGATCAAACTCATAAAAATTTTACCATCTTGGTAAGAAGGATCTCCACTTCACATCTTCATAAACTACCTCTTTATATTTTATCACTATTGACTAACAATATAATTATACTGTAACTTGTTTTGATTTATCTTATAAATGGAAACTATGAACCTCATTATTAAGATTATTTTTATTAAAAATTTATTTTACATAATGTATTTATTTAACTATATATAGTAATTATTATATGATATATCGATATGGGGGATGTTTCTTTTCTCAACATCCAAGACAGACATGTTTCTGGCCAATTCATATAGGGTCATCATATTAAATAATTGATTGTATCAATGTAACACCACTTACATAATATTTCACCTCCTCTTAATATTTTTCGTCATCATTGAGATGTAGGGTTCTATAGTGTAGTGATGTGTAATTCCACTTTTGATTATCATTCATTCATTACAGCCTTTGTAGAGTGATGGTGGACAAGGACACGTGATTTTTATGAACCCAAGGGATAGATGATAATTACACTTATGGATATGTCCTCATAATAGGCCTCCGTATAGAGTGTGTAATTTGACAGGATAATTTTCTTATGATTAGCTTGATTTAGTTTTCATTATACTAGACATTGAGGTCCATGATGATAACATGTATGTCATTGGAAATTGGATACACATTCCATGTATAGATAAACACTTTACACATTTATCCATTGATGTTGATGATATTACTATCCTGGTATTTGTGAAAACATATATTCTCAAACATATTGGTGGTGCAATCCTCATTGATCATTATAATATTTTTATTATTTAGATGAATTTAAAATTTCTTGAGGACCAAGAGAATACATAGAGTTATAGTCAGGGGTCGTTAAGTCTACCTTATCCAAACAAATTGTTATCAAATACATGTCATATCTCTAAGATGAAAATTATAGGATGTATTATTCTTCTTCATATATTTTTATGAGAGAAAATCCATCGATTCAATTCACATTTTAGCTCACCATTTCCTACTAATATTTTATTAGACGCCTCGTGTGAAGGATTGTATTTTTATCCATATTTATTATATGAATTTCAAATATATAAATTATGATTATGAAACTGTAGTTAATAACATTTTATCATTAGGTGGATTCTACCCTGTCGATTTTCAAATACTATTTGGCATGATGTCCATATTTATAGTCTTATGCTAGATAGTTTTTGGTTGCATGATGTATGTGATATTTAATTATAAAAATAAATTATTATTATTATTATAATATTTCATTTATTAAATATGTGTTTAATTATTTATATTTCATGTATCAAATTTTCCATATGATGGATATATTCTATAGAGTCTCTCACTTTACTATGCGACATTTATTATTATGAACACATGTTTCATAACTCTAATTTTTTTTACACTTCTAAGTGGAACCATGTTGACCAAGTTATAAAGTAGTTTAGGTTCCATTGGCCCATTCCCACACCATCCAATCAGCTATATTCACTTCATTTCTTGAAGATCTTAGGGAATCATGTCTTCAAATACAAGTGATATAGTGCATGTTATAATAAGAAGTGGGATAGATATCAACTTTTCTTGATTATGGGGGGAAGGTACAACACACATGCATCAATAGGGAAATCATATTATGCAGCCTTCATAATTACAAAAAATAAATTTCCCATTGAGGTTTAATGTCATTTATTTATATAACCAATATTAAATCCCTTTGGATGTGAATTTTACCATATTCTATTTAAAAAAACTAAAATTATGGTAAATAAGAGTTTTAACATCTATTATTCATATAACAGATGTTAAAAATAAAAAATTACATCTTGTACTAGGGAAACATTAATTTTCAAGGAATGTGCATTTTGACATCTAAAATCCTCCCTAAAAATTATTAGTCCACACAACACATTTTTTAAGAACACTATATATTCTTTCAACCTCTATTTTCACCATTTTAGATATTATCATCCATTAATCCGTAACATCCTTCCACTAGTTCTTTATTCAATGACTCCCCTATTTTATTAATAATCATTCCCTCATTATTTAATTTATTTATGATTAGATTTTATAAATGATATAAATTATGATGATTTTTTTATGATTAATATTTATTCTTTCAATTTATTTAAAAATTTGAAATTTCATACTGATATGTGTCATTCCTAGTTTAAAATTCCTCCCCAACTGCAATTGAGGTTGTCATGTGAGATATTTCATTAATGTAAAGTAATTATTGATATTTCCATAATCATGGAATTGAAGTTGATGCTTTAAGATTTAGTGTATTGTTTACATCTGTTTTCACACATTTCTATATTATCTATTTTATATTATCTTCTGAGAGATTAATATTTTTTGAAATATTAAAAAATTTAATATTTCAACATCAATTATTTTTATAACCAACATTGAAAATGGATTATAACAACTTTATTTGATAACCTACACTATAATAAATATTCAAAATCAGATATACAAATAACTGATGATGAAAGTCCTTAGCTTTCCATTGAAAAAATAATTTTGAAATCATTTACTGAAAACCAATGTTAAAGATATATTTACTAAATCACATGAAATTAAATCCATTAAAAATTGATGATAAATAAAGAAAAATACAATTTAAAGAAACCTTATTTTCTACTAGTTCCATTTCATCATGACCTCATTAATGTATATTATGTGATGTGGATAGGGTTAATTTGTAATAAATCCTACCCTATATTTTTAAAACTTATTTTGTTAAATGTAGTTAACTATATATATTTTTTTAGTTTTTTCATATGAGACAAATTATACATGACTTTAATACCACTGAGGAAGATTCATTTGACTAGAATATTTTAATGGTTTTGTCAATGTTATTCTATAAAATGAAGGATATTTTTCATGAGATTTTATTTGATATACCAGATGATTCTAAGACCCATGTTGGTTCCCCGGATGTTATTAGGCCCCAATGTGATGTGGAAAGTAGGATTTATGAAAAAAAAAATTAAATTATATTCACAAAAAATATATAAAACCCTATAAAAAATAAAATATACTAACTTAATGTAATTAAATACCCTATAAAAACAATATACCAACATAAACAAGAAAAAAATTGACAAAATAATCATTTTTTAACATTAATTAAGAGTCATATTTAAAACATTTAAAATCTAATTAAAATAGAATAGACTAAATTATGTCAGAAAATTATTCTCTAAATACTCATCATTTTAACTTTAATTAAAATGACATAATTGATAATTTAAAATTTAATAATAATTAACAAATTGTTTGAAAAAATATTTAAATATGGGTAATATATTTATTTGAACATGACACGACATCATTTAAAATCTCTAATAATAATACATGTTATTAGATTATGAAATAAAATATTTTGATGTAAAACCTAAATCGAATGATACTGTTGAAGAAAAATATAAAAAGAAAAATTTCATGGAAGTGAATGTAAAATAATAAGTATGATGAGATTTTTTAAAAAAGGTATTCAAAAAATAACATTTAATAAAAATGAATCAACATTACTTGTGTTGTTATTTCATGGAGTTTAGTGATTACTTAGTTGTGGTGTGTCTTTTTATGGATTCTTTGGTTATGGAATATTATCTAACAATATATAGGGGATTTTTAGTTTTCCTTGAATGATTTGTTGTAGATCATTAGGTTGATACATATTTCTAATGAATAAGTTAGGGGTCTCAAATAATTGGTTGATTTTATAGGCCACACCTGGGACATGCCTGTATATTATTTAACAAAATGAATGATAAAAATAAATCATTATTTTAAGAAATATTAATGGATGGTTTCTAAATATATTTTGATATATCTAGAAAATTTACTTTCAAAGAGTTTTTATATAAATTATTTGATATTTTTAAATTATCTTTTGTTTCTTTAAAAACTTATTTTTTTATGTGAAAATTTAATTTATGAAAATATCATCAATTCAAATTTATAGTTAGTATAATGTGTGGTACGATTGGCATGCATTTTAGTTTTTTATATCAATAACATTATAAATTATTATATTTTTAGCATTCAAATAATTATTGTAGAGATAAGTTTTTCTATGTTCAATTTTTTAGGTTGGTTGTTATGTCTATATTTTTATATAATGATAAATATATAAGTTATATTGATTTTTTCTATAGATACTTGACATAAATGATTTAAATGTTTCAATGAGTCGTTTATTTTCTCTCTCTCACATGAGTACATGGTTTGGTTACTAATATACTTTGGTATTCAGGATATATCATTCAAAATTAAGGCCTTGTGCATTGTAGATACTATTTTATAAATCAACAATCATTTATACAACATAGAACATACCTATAAAAACAAACAAAATACAACAACTTAAAGTAGAAAATGATTGACTAATTAATCATTTTTTAAACAATAATTAAGAGGGTCATACTTGATAATTAAAAAAAATACTTAACAAATAATTTAAAAACCAACTTCAAAGATGGGTAAGGACTTTATTAATTTACGACTCAATGTAATTGAAAATATTCAATAAAAATGAATGTTATGAAATAAAAAATTATAATATTTTTATGTGAAACATAAAATAATTTATATAATTAACCTTACTAAATTAAGTCATGGAATTAGTCATGATTATCTAAAAACATGAATCTTAAAACATAATAACCACATTAAACCATTATTTTTTGATGACATCATTGTCGTTATAAATCATTTACATGAAAATAAACACCTATATATATATCAAAAAAATATTATCTAATGTATAATATAATTATAATTAATTTCACGCATTGTATTTTATTTGGATCCTTTATTGACAAGCGATCTTTATTAAACTTTCTCCATGACCTTTATTTTCATATATATCAACTAAAAAAACATTTATAAAAAAATAATAATTAAAAATTAATTTGATGAACTCAACCCAGAAAACCCATCAAACCAGTACCCAACCTAAACCATCACATACCGGAAGGAAATTCTCGATCCCCACAGGCTGACGAATATCACCTCGGCAGCAACAGCAACTAGAGGGAGTTATTTTTTCCAGCCTGTAGAAAAAAAATTACATATATATACAAATTATGGGATGAAACTGTTGATGAGTAAAATAAAAAATATATTTCAAATTAAAAAGAAAAAAATAGAAGTGATGTAATTAAAAAGTATCTAAAAATCTACAAGGGAACAAGTCCAATATAATAGGAACACTAAATCTAAAACAGCTACTCCTTGTGATATCAAGATAAAACTCCCACCAACTCCCCACCAGATACCCAGAAAAAACTGAGAGAAACCTCACTAACTCATTGTTTCACCTTTCCCTCCCCTAAGTAGAAATACATAACGATGACTATGCACAACTGAATGAGTGCGCTTAGTGTGAGACAAAAAATCTTAGTATGATCCTACCTAGGTGTTCCATATCAAGTATTTGTATAAAAATACAAACATGATATACATTAAAGAAAAAAATCATGACAATTAGTTAAATAGTTTTTTTAACTAAATGGTAAAATGTTTTTTCCTTTTTCCACAGTTCCAAATAATCCAATTAAAATAGTTTTGAATGCATTAATATATATAAAAGGAGTAAAATCAAATCACATATCAGATATCACATAATATTCAATATAGACCAAAGGTATAGGTAACATCACACTACAGATCACAATAGTTTAGTCTATCTAGGACACACATACCCATAAATAGTCAGTTTCGTGCATCAAGTCTCCAGATATATGAATCATATCTAGAGAGCAGAGAAACATCCCATCAAGAGAACCTCCTAACAGGTCTAATAGGTCCCTGTAACAATATGCCTAGGGAGTAGTGGAATGAACCATAATTGAACCCCCTAATAGTATCAGCTAACAATGGATATTACTACACCTTCCACCTAAGTACTGAAGGCATCCCATGTTCTAAATTTCCTAAACCATTTCATAAAAACCATGATTTGAAAACCATATCATAAAATCATTAAAAACACTTCACAAATAAATTTTATTTTACCAATATAACGGGAACCCCATATTTTAACAAAAACCCATTTCCACACACAAAATTCAATCATACCAACTCATTTATAAATTAATTTACAAAACAATAGTAATGAAGTACATCCATCATAGTCTAGAGTTGAAACAACCAACCTAAAACTCAATTCACACATTCCCACAATGAGATCAGTAGAAAAGAAAGAATACAAGGGAAACAACAGGGGTTATACAATCAATCATTACTTACCAGAATTAATTCAACATGAAAAGAGTTAAGAAGAGGGTATATATCATAAAATACCACAAATAACACACACACCATACCACAACAATTCTGAGGTCCAACCTGTGGAATGATATCACATAAAATATCTAGAAAGGATCACTAATACTATCATAATAGATAAATATATACATAAACATAACACAAAAATGATATCGTGATCAATTAAAATAATTAATTAGAAGGATCACTTACCCAGAGAGGCACACTGTAACAACCACTATGATTAATCATCAAAATAATGGTCTTGAAGGAGTAGATATCCTCCAAAATCTCCAAAGAGAGATCCTAGGTCTCAAGAGATAAGCTACACATCGAATGAAAAATTAATCACCTTAATAGCACCCTAAAAATAAATATTGTCAAATAATTCATGACATGAAACCATTTCACAATGTGTATTTGTTAATTAATAAAATATTATAAAAAATATATTTTCTCAGATTAAAAATCTGACATTGACCATTTCATTATGTGAACCAGATTCATGGAATATAAAGCATTAACTCCATGAAACAATTCATGAAATCTATATAGAATCCATTACATGACATTTAACCATTCATGACTTAAAAATTCACTACAGATTATGAACAAACCATACACTAAAGAAAGAACCCAAATCATCCCTAGTGTTCTCCAAACATGGGGAGAACCCAACGAAGCCTTTATGATATTTTTGTTAGGGAATTATTAATTCCAACAATCATATGTCCCAAAAAATAAGGTAAGTTTCTCCATAAAATGATTAAAATCCAAGAAAGCCCCAAAATGAACCCAAATAATGGGGATAATGAAAAAAAAGAGATGAGAAATACCTAAAATAAAGTAATGATATATTACAAACTCCCCGTCATAAGAATTTTCATCCCTAGGAAGTCATGTGGAATAATGGTTTCCACAATGTGGTGAGGCCATTTCTCCCTCAATAATGAATCATTCTCTCATGTTTCATGAGAATACATATTCTTACATAATATTATAACCAAAAAATTGACTTTCCATGAATTACATTCATCTAGGAGACAATGGTCTCTGCTAGAATCTTCACAATAGAAATTTATAGATATAAATTATTCTACTCCCATCTCAAAATATGATAGAGATAAGGAAGGTACATCCTAATATATGATATGTTCTAAAAACATTAATTTTCATCAAATAAACTAGGATGAATTATATCCCATAATATTTGAATAGAATGCTCAATCTGACCAACGCTCTACTGATGGTAAGTTGTACTCAACCTAACCAGATTCCCTTTTGCCTCATGTAGACTCTTCCAAACCCATGATCTTAAACATGGATCCCTATCAAAAACAATTTCATAAAGAACTCAATGAAACCTAACAAACTCTTATATATACTACATTACCATGTCTTCAGCTTTAGTGGTTTCCCGGATCTAAATAAAGTAAGAAAAGTTTTTCAATTGATATATCACCACCCAAATAGAATTTCTACCTCTGGGAGTCCATGGTAATCCAACAAAAATTTACATAGAAAACTTTTCTCATTTCCAAAATTTCACCAAAAGAGGTTGGAGAAACCCATAAAGTTATGTATCCTCTAACATTATCTATTGGAAAGTGTAATAGGGAGAAACAAAATTTTCAATGCCACCCTCCATACTCATATAGAAGAATCGCCATCTCTTTTCAAAATACATATTCATAGTTCCCATATTAATGAAACATGAATAAATATGAGTGTCACACCAAACTATTCTCCTTATAGATACTGAGATGAAAATCTTATCCCAAAAATTGATAATACTATCTAAAGGGAGATACACACATAAAATGATCTCCCCACCGTGTATTTTTTCTTAAATTTATCTAAAATCATCATATAGCTAATAAACCTATAGAATAGACTTAAATATTGATAATGATAACTGAACACTGGTCATAACCATACCTAAAACATCCTCTGGAGTTTCCCTGTGCAATTGAGTTTACAGTCCTACAATTTTGTACTCTTCCACCGATTCTAGAACTTGTTGTAATGGTAATTTACTATTAAGAGAGTCTATAATGACATTTCTCTTTCCCATGGTGTAGCATATATCGATGTGAAATGTCTAAAAGTATTATACCCACCATCTCTATCATAAATTCATGTATTTATGAGAAACTATATAGCATTGACTCTTATGGTAATAAAATACGGTGCACCAATCCCTAAAAATATAGTGTTGGAGAAATTTAAGCACATGCATAACTATAAAATGATCTAAATAATGAGTGTGGTAATTTTTCTTAAAAATTAAAAGATTGTGAGAACCATAATCCAGCACAGGATCATCATACATAATCACACAACCCAAACTAATACTGGAAGTGTCACAGAAAACTATATATCCTTTATTAGACTCCAGTAAGATTATAATTGGATATAATTTTAGAATTAATTTCATCTCATCAAATGAAGAATGAGACTTTTCATCTCATATTAATTTCAATATTTTCTTGGTAATATCAATGAACTGTAACAAAATATTTTATAAATCCATGATGAACCATCAGTAGAATTTAGCATGTACAAGGAAGCTCTGAATCCCAAAAAAAAATTAATAGCTCTTCCCATGACAAGAAAACCTCACCTTTTTAGGATCAAATGATAATATATTTTGTAAATCAGATGTCCTATGATTCTTACTTCTTGGATCGATAATTACATTTATAAATATTTCCACATAATTTGTAACTCCATAGGATTTCTAGTACCAAACTAATATGCTTCTTTTTCTCATGATCAAATCTCAAATAAACCAAAATATCATCCATGGATACTACCACAAATGTCAAGATATACTCATGGAATATTATGTTCATCCAATCCATGAAAACTAAAGAAGTATTAGTTATACCAAAAAACATCACAAGATATTTTTAATGTTCATACCTTCTCCTAAAATACATCTACGCTATATAAAACACTCAAATTGTGAGATAATGATAACCTGACTAAATATTGATCATCAAAAACCATCTTCCCCCATTAACCGGTCAAATAGATCATCCACAGGGTGAAAAGTATACTTATTTTTAACCATTTACTAGGTTAACCTCCAGTAGTAGACACAAAATCAATGTGAACTATCTTTAATCGTGGAAAAGAGAAATAGGGATACCTATAAAAAATATAAGGGTAAATACATTTTTTGATAAAATAATCCAACTAAATATAGATCTCTTTCAGCTCTGTGGTACAATACACTATGAAGGTATCAATATTGGATGTGTATTTGGAAATAGATCAACCATAAACTCTACCTCCCTCTCTTTAGGATGACCAGAGAAATCATCTAGTAAAAATCAATAAATTATTAAAACATATAAGGAAGATCAGCATTGGAAGAAACACTATTGGGTGAAACAGCTACCATCAATAGCAAACTCTTGAGATATGGGTGGGAAGTTCCCATATGACCAGACCTTGTATATCACTCTTACTTAAAAATATGAGAGATCCCATTAAAAGAAAAGGAAAAAATGTGTATGATAATAATCAATCTCATCACGATGAAATATAATCCAATCCATCCTCATGATGAAGTCAAATAAATCTGAATCCAGAGTAATGAAATTACATACTAACTCTATATCATCTACTAAAAGTGAAAAATAAGGAAACCAAACCCCTCATATTTATTCATTACAAGAGTTATCAATAACTCCATATAAAAGTACATAACATACATTCAATGTTGAATAATATCAAAAAATTACTAGATATTAATGAGTGGGTAACACCTATATGTAATAAAGTAGTCACTATGAAAGATAGAATAATGATGTTAACACTCCCTATTACTGGAGCCATGTCCACCTCCTCTGGAAACGCACTCACTACATGAAGTTGATTTACTACCAAGGCATGTGGTTTGATCCTTGTAGTATTTTAAGTATCTACATGCACCATAGAATCTTTTGGAGTTGAATATCATTGACTGTAATGATTCTTAAACATAAACTGAATGAAACTCTATAAAAGACCATAACATCCACAAATGTTTCACTTCTTTGTTGGTGTGGAAAAAGGATGTTGATTGTGACCAACCTTCCCACAAAAATATAATTTCATGGGAACACTACTGGATGCAACTAATGGTTTACAGGAGGTCCACTTCTGAGAACCACCCCCACCACTACAATTATAATCATGTCAATTCCTCTTATTTAATTAGGCTCCACCAAATCTACCACTGGGTGGAAGATAAGGTGAAAAATAAACAACCACCCTTTATATATCCATTTCCACCATCATCTTCCTATCTATTATCACTAAAATGTCAAAAGTTTTAACATAAATACATGGGATCTGATATCCATTCACAAACCATGTAGGTACTTTGGAGCTTTATTCTACTCATTATTTACTACATTTAAACGAAAATTAATCAGCTCTATGAATTTATTAGTGTATTATGAAGTAGAATTCTATACATACTATAAAGAGAGGAACTATAGAGAATTCAATAACATTAGTGCCTCTATACAAAATTTCTTAACAAAGAGAATCTTGAAACCCTTCCATTCAAATCCCACATGTCTATCTTCGTGAACATGGAATCTCACCATTGCTTGTTGGGATCCTCAATTATGAATGTCTTAGACTTTGGCTCAATATTCTCAGGTATATCTAATATGTTAATGATGTGATTAATCTTTTCTATCATTTCCTCCACCTCTTGAGGTTTATTGATTCCTAAAAAGGATGGCGTCTTATAATGTAGGAAATCCTATGGTCGATCCCTCCCCCCTATATCTTCTAACTACACCTCAACAACATCATTTTTTACTTACAATACATTTTGGTCGATGAAAAAAAATTCCCACATGATATCCTTGATAAGATGCTTAGTTAAATTTGGATTCCCTTGAGGAATATCTGATTTACGCTCCTGAGGAACTCATGGAATAAATCTCAAAGAATTTCACTACACAAAAAAATTGATAAAATGATAAAACAAAAAGGTAATATAATATAAAACCTTATAACCATATGAAAAAAATAATATCAAGATCAATAACTCAAATCATGAGACACCCATCCCTACCTCCAAATGTGACTCAAGTATCATCACAAAAAGAGTTGGCCAGACACACAATATAACCTACCACTCAAGTCCTAAAAACCCTATCTTTAGTCTACCAACTTTATAAAATCAATCACAAATTACACTTTGATACAAAATAATGATGAACCCAACCTTAATACCCATTCAAACTAGTACATGACCCAAACCTTCACATACTCGAAGGGAGTTCTTAAACCACACTGGCTGGGGGCTAGCACCAGGGTGCTAACAACAACCATAGGAAATGAATTCATCTAACCCAAAGGAAAAAACATGATATATATATATATATATATATTATAACAAGAAACAGTGGAACCATAAACTATTAAATATGTTTCATGTAAAAAAGTAAACAATAGAAGTTATACAACTCAAAAGTAGCCAACCAATATCCACGGATACTAGTCCAACTCTAGGGGACGACAAAAACTAAAACAACTACTCAAAGTGATAGCATGAGAAAAATCCCATCATATAACCACAAGATACCCAGAAACTTATAAGAAAAACCTCACCTCCTTATTATGGTTCATTTCCTTTCTTTAATGTGAAATACATAACAACGTTTCTACACCACTGATGGGAATGAAAGGTTGTGAGATAAATATGCTCTATAGAATCCCACCCAAGTATTCTATATCAAGTCTCTATATATGAATTTTAACATTATAAAAATTAAAAAAAGGATTGATAATTAGTTAAAAATATTATATCAAAATCATAGTAAAACATTTTCCTCTTTTTCCACAGTTCCAAATAATCAAGGTAAAATAGTTTCAAACCATTTCATACACATCATAGGAGTAAAATATAATTATATATCATAAGTCATATAAAATTCAATAATATCAAAAAAAACATGGGTAACATCACACAATGGATCAAAAAAATTTATTCTAGCTAGGACACTCATACCCAAACATATATAATCGTGTGCATTAAGTCTCTAGATATTTGCATCAAATCTAGACAGTATAGGAAACGCTAGTATGTGAGCCTCCCAATAGGTATAACAAGTACCTATAAAAGTATACATAATAAGAATAGAAGCACCCCATGATTGAAACCCTTGATAGTATCAATAAACAAGTCATATTACTACACAATCCACCTAAGTACCCAAGGATTTCCATGTGCTATATTTTCCAAAACCGTGCATTGAAAATAAATAAATCCATTTCATAATTCATTGAAAATGAATTTTATTTTTCTAAAATATGGGGATACCCATATTTTCTCAACAACCCATTTCCACACACACAATTCAATCGTGATAATTTGTTTATAAAACAATTTATAAAATCATAGAAATATATTCCATCTATTATAGTCTAAAGACGATTCCACCTACCTCGAACTTGGACCACACACACCCACAATAGGATCCACCAACATGAAAGAACACAATGAAAACTATAGAGCTACTAGATTAAATCTAAACATATAAAAATCAATTAAACAATTAATGAGGCCTATGGAGGGGATAGATCACAACATACCTCAAACAATGCACATGCTGCACTATAACCAACAACATGGTCAACATTTAGAAGAACACACAATAGATCTATAAAGGATCATGAATATTATCATCAAAGATCATTGTATCCATTAATTATAATACAACTGGGATTCCATGATCAATGACAACAAAGATGAAGAAGGACATCTTACCTAGAGAGATGCACTATAACAACCATGATGTTCAATCGCTGAATAAATAGTCTGGTTGGAGCGAAGATCACCAAAATTTCATGGGAGAGAACCTATGCCTCAAAAGAGAATTTTAATATTGAATGAATAATTAATCGCCTATAAAACTACCTAAAATCATTAATGTTGAAACTTTCATGATGTGAAAAAATTTCAGGATGTGAATTTCTGAATTAAAATAAGACACTAAAAAATCATCAACTCAGATTACAAATTCTGACTTCAACCATTTGGGAAAATGAACCTGATTCATGGTGTGTAAACCATTATCACCTTAAAACTTTTTGTGATATCTTCCTATAAACTAGTACATTACTTGTAACCATTCAGGATGTGAAAATTCATTGTAGGTAGTCAATGGTCTGGACTCTAAATAAATAAATTATACCAACTCTAGTGTTCTCTAAACATAGGTAGAACCCCACAAATTGTCTTCAAAATTTGTTTATAGACTCAATTAATTCCAAAAAAAACTTACTTATTTGATCATTAAGTCAATTTACCAAGAAAGGAATATACATTCTTGGAATCTTGAAAATGCACCCAAACAAAGAGAGAAATAAAAAGAGAGATGAGAATTGACTAAAATAAGGTAACAGAATATTATAATAAAGAACATGTAGAAAAGAATAAAATTTAATAATTAATAACTAGCTTAAAATTTTATTAAAACCACCTAATAAAGTGAAAAACCAATATAATTTTCATTCATGTGGGAAGAATATTCCATACATCTAATGACCAAAACAATATAATATGTTCACAGTTTATAATGAATATTAGTTCATAATTATCTTAGTCATATTATCCATCAGTGATTGTAAAAAAATAGAACCCAATATCAATATTTACTAATCTTTCAAATACACACACACACACGCACACACACACACACAAACATATATGTATATATATATATAATACTTTCATCATGATCATGACATTTCACATGTGGTGAAATTTATTCTAGATAAATATGACCATAAACCCCATTTGTTTCATTTTGAATGTAAAGAATGTGTATATACCTAATTAAATAAATAATATATTAATTCATTGATTTTATCTTTACTTAAAGTAAAATAATGAAATATAAATTTATATAAATGAAAAAAAATATAGTACAAACACGATGAGATCATAAAAATAACAACATGTATGATATCTTTTTTGAATATTCTTAATGGACTGTTTCTTACATATATATCAGACATCATTAAAAACTCATAAATTTTATCCAATGAAGAAGGAACCTGGGATAATATTTTTTCCCATAAAAATTAACATATATATCTAATGTTGTCAGTTCCTGAAACTTTTGTTGATTTAATATTAATTATTTTGATATTATATACTAATATGTAAATTAAATGTAAGAAAACATGATAAGTAATTTTTAAACAAATGTAAATAATATTTAAAAAACAATGTATAACTCATATGTCAGATGATGATGAAGGCTAGTCAACCATATTAAAAAATGACCCATATAATCTCTATATTTGGTGACCCCCTTTATATGAAATGATAGTAGAGTATTTGGATCAATAATATCATTTATCGAAATGCTTAACTGACCAAATTGAATAGGCCAGTGATGTGTAGAATCCCTAAAAATGTATTAAAAAAATTACTATGCAATTTTTACATTGGGATCTCTATCACAAAACACGCAATATAAGTTCAGGTCTTAATGTGGAAGAGGAGAATCTATGTAGGCAGGTTGTACAAGCTTTATAGGTTGGATAGGTTGTGAAGGTTTCACACGTTGTATAGAATATGATTGTCTCATTAATTATTCAATAATTTCTTGAAAAAACATTTTTAATTTGATCACCTATATGTTGTATAAGGTTTTTAAACCATCTTTTCATGAATCTATTTTTGGGTCTCTTGATTTTCTAATTTTGTGACTAAAAACTATCCTAATATGGTCACTCACCTCATATCATTTTATAAGGATGGGGTGTTTTGGATTTTTGGAAGCAATAGCATGGATTTCCATCCTACCCTCAGGGATAAAAGTCCCCTATGTCACTTTCTCCTGAAGGTCATCCAGAAATAAAAAATTATAATGGTATATTAGTATTAATAATTTTAAATATTAAAATACTCATGGAAAATGAAAATTTATTTCATACATTTTATTTAGCTACTACCTTAGATAAATGATTCTATTAATTTTTTTCATTATTTCACTATTCAATTATTCATGTAATGTGATGGTAGATAAAGGTCTGAACTAGGCCTCTTTTAAATCATTAATCTATTTAAATCATAATGCATCAAACATTTTTGAAATAATTTTATCCTCCTGTAAATAATACCCTTCACATTATAACGTATGTGGGTATACATTTTACAACTGGATCTCTAGATAACATCTCTAGGAGCCCTATTAAATAAAAACAATGTTATAATTAATTAGGTAATATACAAAAAATTACCATATAAAATAATTATCATCCCAAAAATGTCACATCATTTCTACTGGAGACAAATTTATTCAATGTATTTGCATCTGAAAACCCATGAAAAATTCATGGGTTTTCATTATGTATCATCCCAAAAACATAGGTTTTTTTCAATTTTTTTAAATATCTCCATCAAACCTCCACTAAAGATAGAAATATTTTCTAAATTTATTTAATTTCATGAATGTTTAATGTTATCCGTAATTGAATGTATTAAATATTATATAGTTAAAATAAACCAACTGAGATATATTACCATTATAGACTTCCACAGCTTTAAATTCACCATATTTTTTGAATAAAATCCTATAAGGATATAAAATAATAATCCTACAATGGCTCTGGCTGGTGATAAAACTCATAAATTATGATTCATTTATACTAGTTGGGTTATTATTATCTTCAAATTTTATAAGTGTTATCTGGTATCTATGATCAAGTGAATGTTTCGATAAACATGTAAACCCATAACTAAAAACTCTAGAAATCATTTTCCCTATTTAATGAGAATAATACTCAGCTGTATTAGATGCAGAAGTTGTCTTTCATTTTTTTTGAATTAAAATGTTTCTATCATTAGACATTTTTATTATTGAATATTTAATATTATGAAAAGATCTTACATATACCTTGATAAATGTTCCTCCACCCATGTGTCTGTCATTTAAGTAAACAAATATAATTATATATTGTGTACCTTCATGTTAAAATAAATGTGAATATATAAAAACAATTATTAAAAAAATATATAATTAAACAAATAGTTTTAGCCATGTTTAAGATTAAAAAATAAATAATGGTGTCATGATTCATAACAAAAATTATCATGTTAAATATTTTAATATAAAAATTAATTCTAGAATGATATAAATGATCCATATTTATAAATTTATGAATCACCATTACAAAAAATTATGAATAAATTTAACTAAAACATAATGATATTTGTCTATTTTTTTAATAAAAAATATTTAACCATAATTATTGAATATAAAATTTAATATAAATATCATATAAATAATATATAAATATATAATTCAATATCCAAAATTAAAAAATAGAGTTTTTAAACATGTAAATTTAAAAAAAATTAAATATTTACTTGAATAACTCAGACTATAATTAAGTGTTTCACTATATCACTTCAACAGGATAATTTCATACATCATGAACCATTCCATCATTATAATCATTATTATCATGTTGAAATCAAATAAAAAATAAGAAAATGTAACATGAATCCATTAATTAATTCTCATCCTCATCAACAAAATTAATACTTTTCCCTTGAAAAGTAATGGCCCACTGATAAATTTTTGGACCCAAGACATAAAATATTTTCTTTTCATGTGTCTCAATGATTATTGGTTTCCCTTTGCAACTAAATATCTTCCAATAAACCAGTGTAAAACCATAACCATAATGTTTCAAAACAATTTTATTTTCAACCTATTTAAAATTAAACATCATCACTCAACATTTAGTATAATCAATTTTTCGTATATCCTCAACAACTCCATAATATTCCAATAGTGTAGAAATTGAGTTTTTAACTTTTTCACTAAAAAATGAAATGATTTAGCAAAAACCCTTACCCCAACATTTTGAATAGTACTATTTTTATGCCAATGATTTTAGTAAAACGTATACCCATTAATATCAAAAATATACCATGTGATCACATTAAGATATGCCCCCCTATAAATCATTTCAAAGTTTCTAATGTAAATATATCAATGTTGAATTTTTCATTAAACCATGAAACAAATGTCTTTTTATGCTAAATAATCAATAAATTTTCATTTTTTAGATATCATACATTTAATTCATCAATATGTGATGACGTATATGATTGAACCTAATTCATGTTGTTCAAAATGTATAAATGTGTATTTATCACTTCATCAAATGGAATGAAAATTACCTTTAATCCATGAATCACTCTACCGTCACTATCAACTATCAAATTATGAGATATAGGGAGACCAATATGCTCCACTTTGTAAAAATAATCAGTATAAGACACAATCAACTCTTATGATTTTTTTTTTCATAATAGAGGTCTCTGGTAGATGAGTATTTTTAACATATCCCCTAAAATTTTTCATATATCCTTAAAAAGGATACATCAAACATCAATAAAAAATACCACATTGTTTATCTCTTGCACCAAATAAATCCCCAGATAAACCATCATATCAAAAATGTATTGGTGGGAAATAAATTCCTATTTTAGAAAGTGTGAGCACATATTAATTTTCTAACACATATAACAAATTAATAATTACAACTATTATACAAATGAAATTGAAAAAAATAACATAACAAGATGATAGTTTTTCTGATATGTATTAGAAACATACTACACTGTACGACTAGAAGAAGTTGTTTCATAAATACGTATCAGTATTAAGATTTCATTCCCATTAATTTATAATATTACAATGACAATAAATTATTCGTATTTTATGAATTTACATGGGGTACTTTAATACCATTAAGACATTGAAAAAATAGTCTTCTAATTATTGATTAGTGTGTTACAATCCTAAGGTAAATATGTTCTATTTATATTAATTTTGGGAGATAATTACAAACAAATTTCCATGGATATGAAATCCAATCTAGTGTGATATACACATTTTATGTTTCCTTTTATTTCTAAAAAAGTCCCAATAAAAATTTCACATGTATTTTTTTAACATGCATAACATAAATTTTATTTTTATATGTAAAAATATCTAATAAGGTAGTTAGAATAAGATATAATTTTTCTTGTAGATATTTTATTGATTCCCAAAACATCCTTTCTTTTTAAATGCGAAATAAATATTTATTCCTTATTGTAATATTCCTCATCTGAAAATGGTTTTTGTGGGATATTATATTCCTTTAGGCCTTTAAATTTATTTTTCAATCTCTTATATGAATAATTAATTTTTAAAACTTTTATATGTCCCATGGAATTTTTCATTCATAAATACTTATATTGAAAATATGAAGTCTCATATTTACAAATTTGACAAGATTTATGTCCCTTAACACTATATCCTGATAAGTTTCAATATGCAAGAAATTCATTTATAGTGAAAATTATTGCAACACACCAATTAAAATACCCATTATTGTATGCATCTAAAATTATATCACATGTCACCCATAAAATTATAAAATCATTAATTAATTATGAAAGATAAAAAAAATATTTTTTCAAAATTTGTTTTTTCTATAAATCATCAATATCTTCATAACATATTTTTAATTCATACATATTGGTGTGGAAAATTTTAAACTACTAAAAAATTGTTTATGAACATCATTGGCTACTAAGGATTTGATATGGATTAATTCCATCTATACACAGTCCCTTTTTAAGATTTCTAGATGCACTTCCAAATTCAATATTTTTTTATCAAAGTTCTTCAACCATGAGGAATTGATATGGTGATATAAGATTCCATCAGAGATGCGCTCATCTATATTCTATATTAAATTTTTTGAATAATTTGTATATGAAAATAGATGCTTCAAATGAGTAATTATATGATGGTACCAAATTGATGTAGTAGGGTGTGTTATTTTGATACCAAAGAATTAATTATAGTTGACTTTTTCATCTATATTATATCATGATGTCTAACATTTAGGACATTTTGATAAACATTCATATTCCTCTCTGTGCTATGAAAAATAATTGAGGTAATCATGTTACTTTTTATACCCTAATCTTATTAGAAATAACATTATATTTTGCATCATAATTGAAATCTAGAAGCCAATTTCCTTTTATAAGTAGTTTTTATTAAATGTTCACGAAATATAGAGAAACATTCATCACTCCACCTATTTTTGGATTTCAAATTAACTAATTTTAAATATACTAATAGCACTTTAAATATATTAAAACATGAGAATATTAGTTTATTAGAATCACCATACAATTTTTCAATAGTTTTTAGTTTATTGATGGTTTCAATGCCAACATCATGAATTAATTTATTAATCTGATCATCTGTATTATTTTGAATATTTTCTCCAACATAAATGTTGAATTTTCTATTATTTCACCTTACTAGATCCAACGAGCATAATTTTAGATAAAAATAAAAAAGATTATATTATCCTTGATTCAAATGGATTTTAACATTCTCATAATCAAAAACTTCACGCATGGACAAAAAAACATATCTTATTTTGAAGATTCCAGTTAGAAAATTCATAGAAATCATTAAATACTTTTTCTTATTCATATTTGGTTCTTCAACAATTTATCCAATTATGATCCATTAATTATATAATATCACAATATAAAATACGGATATACTAATACATATAATCATTTAAAAAATATATAAACAGATAAATTTTAATCATAAAAAATATAATCAAAACAATTAATTATTGATAAATATTTTATCATAACAAAAAATTATATTTAATGATTCAAAATATAATTGAAAAATTAAAATAAAATTTATTAATATTATAATAATAGATAATTTAAACATGAATACTTTTTTTCTAATTTTTTGTATTAAAAACAATTTAAAAAATAAAATCTCATTACAATAAAAAAGTAATCAAAATTCATTATATTGAGAAAACAATTAAATGAAAAACAAATAATGAAGTGAAAAAAAATTATTTCAACCAAAATCAATTTATAAAGATAAAAAATTATAAATACAAAAAATTATAAAAATAAACAGTTATATTATCCCTTAAATAGTGAAAATACATGTTGTCATGGTAAGAGTTAAAGTGTTTAAACAAGGGTTAAAACCAAAATATAAGAGTAATAATGTGACATAAACATTTATAAAAAATATTGTTTGAGATTATTTATACCCATACTAATCTAATATTTTAAATAAATTACTTTGGTTCTATTTTAAATTAGAAATTAAACTATATTAATTTAATTTTTGGGAGATTCCAAAAGTGTCCCTCAACTCAATTATAATAGGGCACTTCCTCCCTCCTTTCTTCACACAACTTTAAGCCTTATTTCTTGATAAAAATATACCAATATTCATCCGAGATTCATTATCCATGTTTTGGAGGTCTTGGTCATCTAAAAATATTAGCTCTAGATACTTAAAGAATATATTTAATGGATGTTAATTGAAGAAGAGTTTATTACTTCACTAACTCATTCAAGTTCATTTCTTCTTCTACTTATGCTTCTTGATTTTTTGAAAATAATGTAAGAAATATTGTATCATATATATGTTGATATGTTATTATGGTTTTGGGATAACCATATTACACCTTATATCAATGCTATGAAAAACAAAATCTTCAAGAGTTTGTCTGTATGAATTACTGTCTCCACACTATGGGGTAATTTTTTTCATCACCACATTATTTTGATGGGTATAATGATGTATTTAATGGATATAAATAACAAAAATGACATGATATTTATTTTTTATAATTGATATACCATCCAATTTTTTACCCTTTCACCATTAAGTTAATGATATTGTTGCTCATTCGTATGTTCGGCCTACCATCTCCACGACATGATGTGATTATTTTTTATGTTAACCATTCAAGAATGATTATAAATATATATATAATTACTATATATAATATCTATAAATATAATATTATTTCAGAGATGAACTAAATATATCCTACAGATAAGAAACATGACTTACATGAAAAAAAATGAATAAGAAACGAAGCAATTTACACCATAAACAGTGGGTAATGATGAATTTTTTTTTAACAAAATGGTATAAGAATAACATATATTATATCATAAATATATATGGTTATGTTATAAATTAATAACATGTTTTAAACCATTATAAAAGAGGTTAAATAACATTCATGTAAAATAATGTACAAGGTAAGAGATTATTTCACAATATCATTATTATTCTGGATTCTTTATACTTATCTGCTAGGGAATATTTATCATCCATGAAAATGATTCATAAAAATATTTTCTAAAAATATTTTCACTATTATCCTAGAAATTTTAAATTATTTTTACCCATGTTATAATTTTTATTAAACTATTTCAAATTAATCTTTTTTTATTTTCGAAACGATATATATTATGACTTTTTCAGCAAAAATACAAAAGGAATGTGTTTTTGAATTATACAACATGAGCGTATTTTTTTATCATCATGATACCTTAATGTATTGTGTATTTATTTACATGTTTATATGATTATTTTCAATAATAATTGTTTCTATTAAAATTGTGTGTCCTTTTAAATAAATTATTCCAATGTAAAGTGGGGTATTTGTCTCAAGATATTTCTAGTGATTTTATTATATTATTTTCATCTATGTTAACATACTTATTAAATCGTATGTTTTATTGAGGATTATATCCTATGATACCATATACCGTATTTTATTAAAGGTTTAATGATCATTCTTACTATGGATGTTCTATTTTGATACCATTAATGGTTTATGCATAAAGTATTCACATTTTGTATGCTAGTTTTTCAATACAAATGATTAAGATTTTTTTGTTTCACCCTTTTCATATGAGTAATGCATTATAATCAGTGAGTTATGGGTAGGGCCTATTATATCCACTTGATGCATTGGTAGGTCTCAGGAGACAAACTAGTTTGGTTATTGGCTGAGGCCTTACCCATTTATGTATAATGTCTCGGTCGAACCCTTGACCGTATTTTTATGATGTCTGACATTATGAATTACCTCATTATGAGAGTAGTTATATATATTCCATGAGATTACAAAATTAGTAGAATATCCATTTCATTATTTATTGGAATTATTTTATTTTCATTTATTCTTCTTATATTATGCCTAATATTATGATTAAATGGATTTTCTTTTAGTTATATACATTACCATAATTTTTATGCTTATTTATTAATAATATATTCTATAATACGCTTACAATCATTGAGTATTTGAGCTCACTCCTTTATTATGTTTTATTTTTCCTTAAATTCCAAGATGTATATTATGATTAATATAGAGGGTTATGCTATGAGAATATTGGTGCTCTCAAACGATTGACTACGATGTTTTTATAGTTTCAATTGTAATTTCTATTTCATATATGTAATATTGCTTCTAAAATTGTAAAAAAATTCAGTCTTTTGGGATTCAAGTCTTGTATCTAAGACAGTGTAATAAAGTATTTTTTTCATGTTCGAGATATAGGGATTATGGTTTTTACACATTGGGTGTGTGATTTACCATAATTTATTTAACAATGAGTGTTAAAACCATTAGAGTTAAGATTATTCATGTTGGTTATTCATATAAACTATATTAAATGTAATAAATTACATCATGTACTAGAGACATTTTAATTTTTTAATAATGTTCTGTTCAATATATAAAGTCCCACCAAAAACTTATTAGGCCACAAAAACACATTTTTGAGAACTCTATAAAATTTTTCATCATCTCTTTTCACCACATTCAATCTAACCATACATAGATCCATAACATCCTCTAACTAGATCTTATTTAGTGATTTCACCATTTTATTAATATTTTTTTCTCCCATTATTATTTTTTATTAATAGATTTTATAAATGATAACGTTTTGAAGAAATGCTCTTTTATCTTTAATAATTAATATTTTGATCCATTTAAAATATAAAATTCTGTATTATATTTATCATTTGTGGGATAAAATTCCTCCCTTACAACAAATGTGGATGAATTATGAGTAATTTACTCAAAGGAAAATGATGATGGACATCACCAAAATCACGGAATTGAAGTTGAATATTTAACATTCAGTTTCATATTTTCAATTTGTTTCACACTTGTTTATAATATTTGTCTTACAATAACTTCCAAGGGATTAATATGTGTTTAAATATTAAAAAAATTGTAATATTCAGGTGTTATTTTTTTTATAAAAAACATAAAAAAATGGATTATAAATTTTTTTATAACTATCATTATAATAAACTTTCAATGTTAGTTATATAACTAAAAAATGATTAATGTATTTAGTTTTATTGTAAAAAAATAATTTGGGTGTTTGTTGCTAAAAACCAATTTTATATATATTTACTACATCACTTGAAATTACACCCCTTAAAAATCCAATGTTAAAAGGACAAACAAATCATTTTAAAACATTTTTTTGTACCAGTTCTAGTACTACAAGACCACATTGCTATATGATATGTAATATGGATGAAGAAATCATTAATAGGTAAAAAATCCTCCCTCTCATTTTCAATATCACTTTTGTTAACTATAGTTATCTATATGTTTTTTATATGTTTATTATATAAGATATATTATACATGTCTTGATAGATCCAAGGGAGGTGCATTTGATGGGAATATTTTCATAGAATAGTGACAATGCTACACTATAACACAGATGAGATTTATTATTAGATTTTCATTAATTTGTCAAAATATTCTCATACTCAATTCGATGCTCTAGATGATATTGAGCCCCAAGAAAATGTTATATTGGGAGATGATCCTCATAGAGATGTTTAATAAGTTGAAGAGTATAATGTTGTGTAACATAACGAGGATTTGAAAAATGATCATAAATATACACTTACACTTACTATCACATATGAGACATAACCACATCCTATGCCTAGATAGTTCTATGATGCTCCTACTTTTGATTCTTCTTAGATATCTTGTTCACTAACAGATTATGTTTTACTACTATCTAGTGAATGAAGTATTTTTATGTCTCTAATTTTCCCTTGATATGAGGCACCCAAAGTTAAAACCAATGTCGAAACTCTTATAATTCATATTCAATGACATTTTCTAAAAACATTGATATGGAAAGATAGATTTTTTAAAGATATATTAAATTACATTCACAAAAAAAATCTAAAACGAGGTAAAAATATATACCAATTTGAAGTAAAGAAAAATCCTATTAAATAACCAAATATACCTAGTTAAAGCTTAAGTAAATTATATAAATACTCATTTTTATAATAATTAAAAGAGACATATCTGAAACATTTAAAACCCAAAAAATCATATTTAATATACTAAATTAAATCAAAAAGTGATTTTCTAAATACTCATTTTTTATGTTTCATAAAAATAGATGCTTGGTAATTTAAATTTCAGTCTTACTTAACAAATTTTTAGAAAACAAACATCAAATACAGGTAAGTTAATTATTTGAATACAACTCAACATAATTGAAATCCACACTAACAATGAATGTTTTGAGATTAAAAAATAGAATATTTTGGTATAAGTTATAAATAAAAAGTTAAATTTGAAAATAAAAAGTAAAAGAAAAATATCAAATTAGTTTGAGTGAAATAAAATACATGATTTGTTTTATCATAATAATTGATTCAAAAAAATCATTTTATAAAAATGGATTGATAATAATTTTTTTGTTTTTCTTTGAGGTAAATGATTCAATAATTATGTTTTCTCTTACCTTAGATTCTTTGGTTCTGAAATATTTTCTAACGGTATATAGGGTCTAGTTGGTTGTCCCCGAGGAATTCATTATAGATCATTATGTTGATAAAACTCTCCATTGAATATAGTAGGAGTCTCAAAAATTTAAGTGAATTTAAAGGCTATCTATGGGACATGCTTTTCGGTTGTATACCCAAATTAATGATAAAAATAAAACATTAGTTTCATAATAATTAATGGATATATTATAAATCTATTTTGATATATCTAGTAAACTGATTTTAAATGAGTTTTTATATAATGTTTGTAATATTTTTTATTTATATTTCACTTTCTTAAAAACTTATTGTTTATGGTTCTATGAAAATTTAAATTAGGAAAATATTTTCAATTCAACATAATAATTATTATAAAGTAAGATATAGTTTGCATTTTTTGAGTTTGTTTATATTGATAGATTTATACCTTATTATTTGTTTAATCTACAATATAATTTTGGTAGAGATATGTTTGTTTATGTTTATTTTTTTTATTTTGGTTTTTATGTCTTGATTTTTCTATAATGGTATGCATGTACGTTATGATGATTTTTTATAGTTATATAACATAAAAGATTTACATGATTCCTTGAATCATTAATTTTCTTGCATGTATTTGAGTTCATGGTTTGGTTAATCATTTCCATTGGAATTCAAGATGTATATTTCTAAATTAAAGGCTTTTATTGTGTGAAAATTTTATTATAAATCCATAAACATTTATATAATAGAGATAGAAACAAAAAATACATAATATAAAAACTTAAAAAACAAAATATTTTTCTAAATAATCTTTGTTTAAAATTTTATTCAAAGAGACATACTTGATAATTTACTATTAAATCACACATAACAAATAGTTTTCAAACCAACTTCAAATATGGGTAAGATATTCATTCGCATAATACTCGACATCATTTAATATATATAATAACAATGAATGTTATATGAATAAAAAAATTTATATAAAAAATAATTAATTAAACAAATGTTATAAAATTTATTCATCAATATAGTTTTGATTATTTCAATCATGAATTTTAAAACATAATAACCATATTCCACCCTTTTATTTTAACAATGACTCTATGGTTATAAAACATTAAATTGAAAATAAAAATAAATATATATATATATAGAAAAAAACCAATATTATCTAATATTAAATATATTTAACATTAATTCAATGTATGAGATTTTATTTGGCTCATGTATCTACAAGTGATATTGGTTAAAATTTCTCCACGACTTGTATTTTAATATATATCAACTAAAAAAAATGTATGAACAATAAAAATTCAAAAAAATAGATCTTATAAAAAATAATAAACATTACATAATTTAAAACATTATAAAAAATTTATGGACACCACATAATAAATATAAAAACCAATATAATGTGCATTCATGTGTGTGGAATACGCCTAACATCCAATGAACTCTACAATAAAAAATGTTCAAAATTAATTAAAACAAAATGAATAATAGTTCATAATTATATTAGTACTGATTCCCTTCATGGAATGGAATAAACCATCACCCACTCTCTATATTAGTTAATTTTACACATATATATATGTGTGTGTGATTCTAGCATTATTATCCAGAGATTGCACAGGGGTGGAAATCTATTCTAGTTTTGTAAGAATGTAAACACTAGTGGTATCATTTTGAATGAAAATTGTTTGTATATACCTAATTAAACAATTAATATATTAAATAATTTAAAGTAATCATTATTTTATGAAAAGAAACATAAATTTATTTACATGGGAAAAAATGAAACATTGGTACACTATTCTCATAAAAAATAACCAGATTCATGATATAATTTGTAACTATTATCTATCGATATTTTCATCCATATATATAAGATGTAATTTAAACCTCATAAATATTATCATAGGAAGACGAAACCTAAGATAATATTTTTTTCAAATTATAAATATTAGAACTATATGAATTTGTTGGTTCCTGAACCATTGGTTTCTTTTATACTAATTCTTTTGGTTTCAGATACTCTTATAGAAATTAAATATAAGAATATAATATATCTAATTTTAAACAAAATTAAATAACAATTAAAAATAGATCATACCTTGTATGTCAATGGATAAATAAGGTTAAATGATAAAAGTAAAAGATTTACCCACCCAATATCTAACTCTAGTAACCTCATCTATAGGTAATGATAGTAGAGTGTTTGGATAAATAATATCATGTACCAATACTATTACCAGACCCAACTACATAGGTTGGTGATGTGAAGAATCTCCAAAAATATGTATGAATCAATAACTTTCAATACATACATTGGGATTTATAGAATACCACTAATAGCATAAGGTCAGGTCTGAATTAGGATATGGGGAATCTAAGTTGGCTGGATCTATTGGTTGTAAAGGTTTTGCAGGTCATGCAAGCATTAAATATTGTGACTATCTCACCAATTGTTAAAACATTTCTTGAATAATTGATTGAATTTGATCACCGCTGGACTATTTTAGGTCTATTAACTAAATAATTTATGATTTTATTAATGGTTCTCTTGATTTCATACTTTGATGAACAAAAAAAATCTTAATATTGACACCCACCTCATATCCACTTATGTGGCCCAGGTGTTCTAGAATTTTTAATGTAGTAGCTAGGATATCCATCCTACCCTCTCAGATAGAAATCCACTGCAGCACTTTTTCCAAAAGGTCATCGTGAAATGAAAATTTAAATTGTATATTTGTATTATTAATATAATAAATACAATTATTAATGGAACATAAAAAATAATTTACTAAAATTGAATCAGTTACTTCCCTAGATATCTATGTAAGATACTATTCATTTTTTAGTTCTCTCCCATTTACTTTTTTTATGTAATTTGGGGGATATGGAGGACCAAATTGGACCAATTAAAAACTAATAATAGATTTAGAACATAATGTATTAAAAATTTCTGTAATCACTTTCTCGTCCAGTAAATGATACACTCTACATTATAAAGTATGAGGGTATACATCATTCAATTGGATCTCTTGATGATATATCCTCTAGGTCGGTTACATAAAAATAAACTAATAATTAATGTTGTAATATACAAGAAATTTCACCAAAGAAATTTAATTATCTTTCCATAAATGCTTAATCTTGTTAGCTAATGTAAAATTTACTCCATGTATCTAAATATAGAAGGTCATACATTAGGAATGAGTTTTAATTCTTTAACTTCCCAAAAAATATTTTTTTTCAATTCTATTTTAAAATATATCCATCAAACTACCACTAAATATAAATATCTTTTCATAATTTATTTCATTTAATGAAAGTTGAGTGTCATATTTAATTTAATATATTAAATAATATTAATGTAAAATGTAAACTAATTGAGATATATTATCGTTACAGACTCCCACAGCTACTCGTTCATGATATTGCAAAAGGACTTCCAATCATGATGTAAAATTTTAATCCTACAAAAAATATGCATGAAAAAATCTCTCGGAAACTCTGTTTCATTTGGGCCAGTTTGGTTATTATTATCATCAAATTTAATATGTATTGTTAAGTCTCTATAGGCAAGTGAAATGTTTGGTAAATGTGTAATCCCATGTCTACCAACTCTAGGAATCATTTTCTCTATAAAAGAAGAAGAGGGTTCCTCTATCATAGGATCATTAGTAGTCCTACAATTATGTACTGTAAATAAAACATTTTATATCATTAAATAATGTTATTATGGAATACTTAATATTACAAAAAAAATATGCATATACCTTAGTAAATACTCATATGTATCTATGTTTGTTACTGAAATAGAAAAATGTAATATTATTCTGTGTACCTTCATTTTATTATAAAATTTAATATTTAATAACATTGATTACAAAAATATGTAGGTAAACAAATAATTCCACACTTATGTAAGATTCAAATAAATAAGGATTTAAAGATTCATAAATAAAAAATATGAATTTTAAACCATTAAATATGAAAATAAATTCTAAAATAATAAAAATGATAAATAATTATAAATTTAAATATCATAGTAAAAAAGTATTGTTTAAATATTTGTTAATTTAACAAAAATATTATGATATATGTTAAGTTCCTCAAAAAGAAAATATTTATCCATGACTGTTTTATATAAAATTTAACATAAAATTAATATAAATAATTTATACATAATCAAACCTCCAAATTAAAAAATTGACTTTTTATAAATGTTAATTTCAAAAAAGAAATTTAATATAAATATTTAATTAAATAATTAGGACTATAATTTAGAATTTTCATATATACCTTCAACATGATCATGTCATATAGCATGGATAATCCCTATATTACAGTCATTGTTATCATTTGAAAATCATGTAATAGATGATGAAACCTTAAATAAATCCATAACGTCTCTATCATCCTCAACAACCAAATAAATTCATTTCCCATAAAAAATGATAGACCATTGATCATTATATGGATCTAATCTATAAAATATATTCTTAGTACATGTCTACATGATAAATGGTTTCTACTTTCAACTAAATCTTTTCAAATCAAGAGGTGTAAACCCATATTCATCATTTTCTACTACATGATTACTATCAAACAAATTACACATAAACACTATTACTCAATATTTTTTATAATCAAGTTCCCATATCTCCTGAAAAACTCCAAAATATCCCAATGATTTAGAAATTGAGTGTTTATCTTTTTCACTCAAAAAAATGAAGTGATTTTTCTATGACCATTACGCTGCCATTTTGGACCATATACATTTCATCCTAAATTTTTATGTAAAATGTGTACTCATTAATATAAAAATTAGGCCTTGTAATATTATTAAATAAAGGTACCCATAACAACTATTTCAATGTTTTTGATAAAGATATATTTTTTACTGAATTTCTCATTAAACAATGAAAAAAAACTATGAACAATATTCAATAACCTTTAATTTAATTTTTAGATATAATTCCTTTATTTTAGTAATATATGATGATATATATGGTTGAACATCATTTATTTTGTTCAAAATTTATAAATGTGTCCTCATCACTTCATTGCATCAGATAATCATTACTTTAATCCATGAATCCCTCTTCCTTCACTATCACTATCAAATGTCCAGATATAGGGTTGAAAATGTATCTACATTATACAAATGATTATTATATAATTCAATCAACTCATTCGATATACATTTTTGAATAATGGAGGCCTTTGTTCAGTGATGAGTTTTAACATGTCCCTTTAAAATTTTCATATAACTTTCAAAAGGATATATAAAACAAAAATAAATAGGCCCACATATTCTAATCTAACGTACCTAATAAATCACTAGATAAACCATTATATCAAAATAGTAGGTGGGATGTACATATATAGTTGATAAAGTATGATCACATCTTTAGTATCCAACACATCTATCAAATTTGATTTATAAAATTTCTACAAATGTTTTTGAATAAGTAACATAATTCAATGATGGTCTTTCTGATAGGTGTTTGCAATATACAATATAGTGTGACTTATAGTAATTATTTCATCAATACATGATAGTCAAGTGATTTTGTTCCTATTAATTTTCAATCCTTCAATTACCCAAATTCATTATATTTATAGAATATCCACAAGTTACATTAATACAATATAGGCACTAAAAAAATCAACTTCTTACTCTTTCTTAACGTGTGAAAAGAAAAAGCTGAATTTGTATTATTCTTTAATAGTGGGACCTAAGTCCAAATGTATTCCCATGGATATCAAGTCCAATATATCATGAAATCCATCTTTTATCATTATTTTTTTGTCTATAAAGGTTCTAATAAAACTATCACATATGTTTTTCTAAACATTCATAACATCAATGTTATGTTTCATCAATAAAAAACTCTAATAAGGTAGATCAAATAAGTTAGATGTTTTTATGAGTATTTTTTTTATGACCAAAACATAATTTTATTTCCAAATGGGAAATAAATATTCTTCACCTTGCTATAAAATTATTTAACTATTAATGGTTGTGGGAGATTTTATATTCTTTTAAATGGTTAAATTTTTTTCCAATCTTTGATAAGAATAATTAATTTGAAAAAATGTCTGATGCCCCATGTAAACTTTATTTTTCCATTATGAAATTTATAATATATAATATCATTGTCATAAATTATACATGATTTATATCCCTTAACATTTTATCAATATACGTTTCTATATGTAGGAATATTATTTATGGTGAACATTATCATAACACAGAAAATAAATTACCCTTTCTTGTATGCATAAAAAATTATAATACTTATATCAAATAGAAGTTTCAAATAATCAATAAATTGTAGAAGATATACTAAAATTTCCTTTCATAAATTTTCTTTGTTCAGGAATTGTTAATATCATCATAAAGAATTTTTTCTATATACATATGTGTGGGTACAATTTATGAACTACAAAAAAAAACCATGAACTATGTTGGCTATTAGGTCACCGGTATTTATTCATTCCATCTACGAATAATCCCAATATGATATTTCTAGATTCACTTCCATATTCTCTAATTCATTATGAAATAAATTTTGTTTTAGGGAATAACCATAGTGGTTTAATATTCTATCAGAGTTTCTTTCATCTATATTCCATTTTAAATTTTTTGAATTATTTTAATCTTCAAATAGATTCTTCATGTGAGGAATTATGTGAATATAAAAAAATTATAGTGGGAGGTTTGATATTGTTACCAAAAAATGAATCAGAGTTGAAATTCTCATCCATATTATATCATGACATCCCATATTTAATTTTTTTTACAAATATTAATATTCATTCTTATACAACAAAAAATAATTAGGGAAATCTTGTATATTTTTTTATCCCAATAACATTGGGAAAATATTTTCTTTATGTGATAATTTGAATATAGAATCTTGTTTCCTTCTAGATGTAACTCTTTTATAATTTCAATAAATTCATATAAAATTTTATTTCTCCATCTATTTATGGATTCTAAGTTAACTATTATCATAACTTCTAGTAGAGATGTAAATTTAATACAGCCTGAAAATAGTGGTCTCTCAGAATCTACATATAATTATTCAATAGTTTTTGTTTTTCTGATAGTTTCAATGCATCTATAATGAATTGATTCTACAATATGATTATCTATCTCATTCTGAATGTTTTCATCAGCATTAGAGGTATATTTTTCTATTATTTCACCTTTCTCGATCCAATATTTAAAATTATGTTTAAACCAATAGTAAATGAGATAATCCTTGATTTCTTAAGAATTTAACTTTCACATATTCCAAAACAACATCAATGAAAAAATCTTCATTTTGGAAATTTCATTTATGAAATTCCTACAAATCATCAACTGATTTTTTAAATTTATTAGATGTTATTTTTAAATTTATCAAATTATGATTCATCAATTACCTAAGATCAAAATATAAAAGATTAATATATTAAAATGTATAAATATTTAAAATTATATATAAATAGATAAATTTTAAACATGAAAACATAAAATAAAAACAATAAATTATTGATAAATATATGATTATAAAAAATATTATTAACAATGACCAAAACATATAATTTAAAATTTTAAAAAAAAAGAGATTAATAATATATAAAAACATATAATTTAATCATATATAAATAATTAAAAAATATTTTTTCTTAGAAAAATATTAATGTGAAAACTTGTTTCAATATAAAAAATTATTCAAAATCATTATACCAAAAAAACAATTTATAAATAAAAAAAATAAATTAGAAAAAAATGTTTTAAAAAACAAAATATTTATAATTATAAAAAATTATAAAAACAAACTATTATAAGTAAAAATAGTTCTAGAAATAAATTACTGTGGGATATAATTGATAATAATAAAAAAATAACATTAAACAAATTTTTACAAAAGAAATTATACTTTTAATAATATTCATTCAAAAAACATAATGAATCAAATTTACAACTGATATATAGTATGTTTATATTAAAAATTAAAAAAAATAACTTACAAAATTAGGAGGTCAATAGTGAAAAAATAGCTCCTAAATGTTGACAAACTCAATATAATCTTTTATAAATATGTCGAATGTTTCGATCTTGATGAAAATTATTTTCAAATAAAAAGTAAGAAAAATAACCAAAAAAACCTTGGACTATGGTCATTGTTCGATCATTATAGTTTTTCATTAAGCTAAATAATATTAAAGGTCATTAAAAGTGACGAAGGATAGAAGATTGAGGAATGAGTACATCATTTTTTTATATTATACGATGTCATATACCAAGGATTATATGGAATAACATAAATCAATTATGAAATTTTATGGTAATTATGAGAAATCATATAATGTTTTTTCACAGCTAATTTGACTATTGTCTCTCAAAAATAAATTAATTTATTCCATTAACACCATTGAGTATGTATCTCATGATAATCAGGTTTATCAAAACAATTGAAATTCTATAGGGTATTCCTTTCATTTAGATCTTTTATAAACATATTTCATTATTTTAGAAAATCCATTTAGGTTGATGGGAATTTTCTTTCTAGAAATTCTACAAGTGTATTACTCATTACGGCCTCACATTATGGTAATTTTGTTCTAGTCCCTCTTACATTCATCATTATAGAGAAGGAGAAATTTAGATAAAGGAGTTGGTTAATGGATTGTATCTTCATCCATGTTATACAATTACAAATAGTGTTCTTGATATCATTTCATCAATGATAAATTTTATTCACTATCAATAGTGATGAATTTTCTTTTTGAGAACCTCATGATTATCATCATTAATTCATCAAATATATTTCCAATAATGTCCATAATAAATTTAGAGATAATGTAATAAAAAAATATGATCATAATGTTGGGCATGTTTCCGTAAATTTATATTTATTTAAATATTTTTAATATCACTTTAAATATAATGGTATGTTCTATTTTCAGCATAGGATCCACAAAAGTTAAAATTCTAGGAGGGTCTCAAAGGAATTAAAAGGGCTAATCAGGTTTTGTATGATTACATAATGAGTATTTTTAAGGATCTATAGTCATGAACATATGATTTTGGTAGGATATATAGCTATATCACCATAATATTTTGGACATAACAAATATCGACCTTGAGGTTGTTCATATACTACCAATCACAAGGATAGGAAATTAAATTTTTTATATATTTATGATGTACCATGTCGAACATTCCCAACAGGATTATCACGGATTATAATAGGGATGCACATTGGCCAAAATATATAAAGAAAAAATGATATGATATTAAAAATAAAATCATCATTTTATACTCAATTAATTGACCATGTGTGGATTTTCTTTGAGGTAACATATTTCCAAGATCCAATAATAGGAAACAATGGTTTTATGGAAGTGGTTTTACTAGAGAAAAATTATTGTAATTGTGGATTTTTACATGCATTGAGGTATCTATATTCATATGTAATTGTCTCTTTTTCAATAATGATCATATCCTAGAGACCCAATGTCGATGAAATATATCTCTTCAGTACCAACTTTTAATACTATTGTTTTCTGTGGATGCCTTTTTTGATTTTTACTATTTAAGTAGCCTCTTAATCAGTCAAATTTAGTGCCTGATATTACTAGGATATACCATTGGGGAAGACCAAAATCTACTCATAATTGAAATTATATGGATTTGCCTCAAGAATATAAAGTGGTAATAATATATAGATTATTTCTCACTGAATTTCATACTCAAAAAAATATTCCCAACTTGGAAGGATGGTGCTCCACTTCGCTACATCATTGATTGTACCTATTTATTTTACCATATGTGTGAAAAGAAATTATTTTGATCTGGATTATTTCAAGTTTCATTGTGAATGGAAACCGTATCCCTCATTTTTTTATAACAATTATTAAAACATTTACCTAATTTATTATATTAACTATATATGGTAACGATGATATGATGGAAGTACCTTTTCTTATCTTAGAGGATTGACATGTTTCATATAATTTCAAAGAGATTTATCCTATCCCATCCCTAATTGTATCATGGTCACAAAAATTCAATCATATTTCACATCATGTTACCATAATCCCTTATCTTCTACATACATGGTTCTATGGTATAGCGATGTTTGATTTCACTTTTGTTGACCTTCATCTCATTAAAAAAAATTAGATAGATAGAGGCTTGAGACACGTGATTTTCATGATCCAGATGGAGAGATAATGATTACCCTTATGGATGTTTCCCTTATGTGAAGCCTCCTTGTTGAAGTAGTGACTATGATAGATGAGTTTTTGGTGATTGGTTTGATTTAGTTCACATGCTACTTGCGTTGAGGTCTAGGATGATAGTAGGTTCTTTATTGGAAATTGGATACACATTCCATGGATAGATAAAATTTTTTCACATTTAACCATTAATTGTGACAATAATACTATCATGATATTTTAACAAACATATATTCATAGAATAATTGGGGACACAATGTTTATTGATCATTCTAGTATATTTATTGAATTTATGCATTTACCATTTATTGAAGACTAATTGCATATATAGAGTTATAGATGGGGGGTCTCCATGTCTAGATTAAACATAAAAAGTGTTATGCTATCCATTTCATATCTATAAGATGAAATTTTTTTGATGTTTTATCCTTATTCATATGTTTGTATGAGAGTGTATACATTTATTAACTCCACATATTCACATACCATTGCATACTAATATTTTAATAGATTACCCATGTATATAATGGAATGTTTATCTATAATTCTTATATGAAAATAATATATATATATATTATTAACAAACTATAGATATTAAAATTTTATCTATATGAGGATTCAAACCCATCGACATTCATATACGTTCAGGTATAACGTCCAGGAATATTGATTAATTCTAGATAGATTTCAGTCAGATGATGATTGTAATTTTTAATTATCCACTTACATAATTATATTCTACTATAAATGTTTTCACTTAATAATAATTTATTAAAGTTTTGATATTTAATTTCTCAAAGATTTCATATGTTGGGTATATTCCTTATAGTATCATGATTTACTATATAATGATTATTTATATGAAAACATATGTCATTCCTCTAATTTATTTTTACATTGTTGAGTGGAACCATGATGAGTGAGTTATGAGCAAGTTCAGGTTCCATCAGCCCAATTCTACATCACCCAATCAGTTAGATTCAAATCATTTTATAAAGACTCAAGGAAGAAAGAATTCATTTGGAACTGATGTAATGCTCTTTAATTAAAGATGTGAGACTGATGTCAAGGGTCCTTGTTATGGGGGGTATCCATAGTACACATGAATCTATTAAAGAAATCAAATTACTCACCCTGAACTAGTATAACAAATATCATTCGCATCATCTTTTAAATGTCACTTATTTATATAAATGATGTTGAATCCATTTGGGTGTGGTTTTTACCATCAAATATTTAAAAAATGGATTTAAAAACATTAGGGATACAAGTTTTAATATCATTTATTCACAAAAGTTTGGTTAAAAGTAAAAATTTCATCATGCGCCATTGATGTTTTAATTTTTTTTGTAAAATTACTTTCATAATTTAAAATCATACATAAAATTTATTAGTCCATAGAACATATTTTCAATTACTCTATTTAATTTTATTCCCCTTTTGTCACTATTTTTTATCTTCAAATCATTTTACCCATAACATCATTTCACCAGTTTATCGTCTAATGGTTTAACCATTGTATTAATAAATATTATCTCATTGTTTTTTTATGTTTTTATTTTATAAATGATATAAATATTTAAGATTTGTAATTTTTTTGATGAAGTATAATTTTTTGATTTATTTTAAAATATAAAATTTCTATATAATATTTATCATTTATAGTTTAAAATGTTTCCCCGGCCATAATTGACATTACCTAATGCATTATTTCTTTATTGGAAATGATATAGGACATCTCCAAAATCATGGAATGGAAGCTGAAGCTTTAAGCTTCGTTTTCTTCTTTTCATTTTGTTTTAAAAAAAATTATATTATCCTTCATACATTATCTTAAAAGTTATTAATATCTATTTAAAAATTTAAAATATTAATGGAAACATCTGATGTTAGTAATTTTTATAACCACTATAAAAAATTGATTAAAACATATTTTTCTAATAATTGAAATTATAAGAAACATTCAATGGTGGTTATAAAAATAACTAATTGTGATCAAATTTAGTTGTTTTATAAAATAATTAATTTTTACATCATATACTAACATCCAATGTTAAATGTATATGTACTAAATCTCTTGCAATTACATACCTTACAAAACTAACATTAAAAACACCAAAATAAATCAACATAAATAGCATGTATTTGTACTTGTTCCAGTAACCCCTAATTTCATTATTTTCTCTTATGTGGTGTGGATGAGGTAATTTTGGTTTCATAATAAATCATCCCTACCCTTTATAATAGCTCTTTTGTTAACTATAGTTAACTATATATATTTTTACTAATTTTTTATTTATGTCACATTATACATGTCTCTGATACCACCAAGGGAGGGGAATTTGACATGTATATTTTCATGGAGTAGTATCATGGATTTCCTATATGATGGATGAGATTTATTATTTGATTTTATTTGATGTTCTAGATTATTATCACAACCAGGTTGAAAAATGAGATGAAATTGAGCCCCAAGACGATGAACTAGAGGGTGATGAGCCTCATAAAAATGTGTTATAGGATGATGATACACATGATGATGTGGAAAAAAGTAGGATGTGAAACATGATCAGCTATATACTCATCCAGTTTCTATCACAGATGAGCCACAACAACAACCTATTCTAATCGAGGACTATGATGATCCATCTAGAAATTTTTCTTTATTATCACTTTCACTATCAGATTATGCTAAACTGTTCTCTAGTGAATGAAGTATTTTTATGTCTCTATTTTACCCTGATTGAAGATACCCATCACAAAATATCCAGAATCTTCCCATGTGAGAGATAGTTCTAGTAATCTACCACTATTTTTTAGGGAAATATAATGTAAATCCAATGAGACTTTGGAAATATACCACTTTTCACACAAGATGATCTAGATATATGTATAAAAATTCAGAATAGAATTAATCAGTCTTAATAAATCTTACTAGAACATGAAAAATGATCAAAATACATTACCTCAATATCTCTATGATTGAAATATGTTATCTTGTTAAATAAACTGGTGTTAATAACTAATATCAATGTATTACATTCACCAAAGAAGCTACTATATCCTCTTGATCTTCCTTCAATATGTTTGATAACAATCATATAAGTTGAAAACAAAATCATCCCACCTCAATAGTTATTGAAGATCTAATATTAATCATCAATAACATAGATGGGATTCACCATTTATCCATGGTATGATAGTACCTCTAATGCCAAAGATAAATATATTGAGAGCTTTAGGACCTAATGTTGTTCATCCCTGAATCATGTAAGTAGATACATGCATGAAATCCCATTATATAGAAGTAGTTTATAAATAATTTTGAAGATGTTATTCAACTGACACTATATCTACTCATGACTTAATAATGCAAGAGTAAATTCTATGGGAAAAATTTCACTCATAATATGAATGAAACTCCTTGATATCTATTTCATCGCATGAAATGGTTCTTTAAATGATATTTAGCGGGGAGATTATTTTAATGATAACTATTTTTTATTTGGATTCCAAAACTATTTTCATAAGTAATATAAAATTATATACCATATTATGCACAAGAATCATAATTTTAATGAAACCCATAAAATATATATTATATATATATGGCTTTATGTCTTGTCTCCTTCGATATATCAATTGCACTAAATCTTATAATGACTTTGTTCCATTTCACCTTATATTTTATTGTATACAATATTTTATGAAATCATTTCTAATTTTTTTTGGATATCATCCAAAATACTTTTTGAAAGCGATCATTCATTTCAATTGGTATCACATCATATTAAATACCTTGCGAATAATGGTCAAAAACACATTTGGATTAACTATAAAATATTTTTATAGTATCACATTTTTGTTAAAATTAATCTCCATTTAGTCAACCATAAAGTATTACCCCATCGGTAGTAATAGAATAGATAGAAAATATAAATCACTAGATTTTTAAATGTATGAAAATAGTGTCCTCTAGAAAATAATTTGTGCTAATAAAGCTATAAAGAGATATAAAATAATATATTTTAAAAACATGTTTATATATAAATATTTCCACCAACCTATATCCTATGAAACCCACATCCTCATTTTTTCCCTTTTTTAAAGACATTGACTGACCATGGGACAAAGAGTATTTAAATCCTATGTAGTCTAATCACCACTTCTTGAATATTAGAGTATAGACTGACTTGGTTGATGAATAGATTACATGTCATTAATTATTTTGGATATGTATGTTACATGTCCCTTATCTGGATTAATATACAATATCTAATTTTCGCTGCACATTCCCACAATATTTCTCAATTGAGGGCCCATATTTCATACTCATCACATGAGAGGAAAAATATCATATCTAGTTGAGATCAAACTAACGACATGAACAAAAACATACCGAAACAACCAATAATTAGATAATTCAACATGATGACTTTAGTAATTTTGGTATCAAAGTATGAATGTTTTCATGCTAGGTATCTCACCAAACTCAAGTTGTGGGGAATAAAATATGACCCATGGACCCCTAGTATACCAAAGAAATCTGTATAACACTCCCTATGGTATACATAGTGGGCCATCCAAAATAAAAAAAACACTTTTTATATAACATGATAAATTCCATATCTTTATGTGATAATTATACACATAATAACATTAACATCTATTTATAGCCTATAATACTACATTAAAACGTCAGATAAGGATAACTAAAATTTTTTACATTGAGAGTTCAATTATCATTTCAATTTATGATATATCTATATTTATTTATTTATTTGGCCAAAAATAATGAATTAAATATTGGATACTTCCATCAAATATAGTATATTTTATATCCTTAAAAAGCGTTTAAGAATATTTAAAAAACCCAACATAACCTCATGTTTATAATATCATATATGATAAATTTCCAGATCAATATTATGTATGTTTCAATTTTAGGGGTTTTATTATCCCATTACATCACATGTAATTTAAATCACATATTTATTTTATCATATGATAAATTCTCTCACTAAAATATTTTGTGAGAAAAATCTATAAATTTTACCAATTTGAATAATAGAGATATTTACTAGTCCTATTATTAAAATATAATAACTTGAGCATATATAGAGTCCATAAATTCATGACAAAAAATTTTATAATGAAAACATATATATTATACATATAACTCTTTCTATGTTCATCATCATCATCCTTAAAACCCCTTCAATACTACCTTTTCTGTGAAATATAAATGAAACCATTTAATTTACTTATTTACCAAAACATCCTAAACCTTTTTTCTGACATTGTGACATTTATTTTATTATATAAACTAATTTATTATTTATATTTGTCTTTATCATCATACCCTAAACTCTTGTAGGATAAAAATTGTAATTCACTTTTTAATTTTTCTGGTAAAACTCTTAAGGAAATATTTATTTTTTATTTCATTGAAGACAAATAAATATAACACATTATATTAATCTTTATTTCCAAACAGATTAGGATAGTAAGTAGATATTTACATTAATATTAGAATATTATAATCAATTATTCATTAACATTGGACTTATATGAGTCTAAATATACTACCAATAGATTCATAGATATTATAATCTTCTCGGAATATATTTTTTAAGATGTAACAAAACCTACATTCAATTTAAAAAATAACACTTTTTACTTTTACTAGGAATATGAAAAAAAAATTGCATATAATATATGGTATTCTATGTGTTTTGGAGTGTTATCCTTGAAAATATGTTTTATTCACCAAATTACACCACTAATGTGTGGAAATATCATTCTTCATATTTATATAATTAATTAGATGAACAAATTAGCCTACATAAAACATTTTTATATATATCATCCTCTCAAAATATGTCATAGAATTTCATGATTCATAAACCATGTGTTTATATATGATCTCCCCATGTTGTTCATAATAACTTTTATTATCATATATTGTAAGTAAATAAAGATACACATAGCTTACTTAGATTCATCCATGCATGATATATTCTATTACATTAAAAATTACATATGATAATTTTTCTATTCTATACACAAATATAAACTAAAATATCTATAAATTGTTCATTTCATTTTGAATTCATATATATTTACACCACTTATATAATATACATTTGATTTCCTATACCATTAAAAATAAATGAATACAATTCTAAAATCATTAATTACTAGATTGGACATTCTATGGATTTTTACAAACCACTTCCAGTATTTATCTGGTTAGAACATTTACCCATTATCACTGGTTACATAGAACTAGTATCTGGTCATTATATAAAAATATTTTACTATCCTAAACACTCTAATACTCATATATAGAAAAATTAAATTCATTTACTAATGAAACCCTTTCGTTAAATAATAATATGATGAATCCCATAATAAAAACAATCCATTTTTAGTCTCACTAAAATGATGTTATATAATTGAAAAAATCATAAACTCTGTGTAACAAAAACATTGATCACATTTTATTTTAAAAAAAATTATAATCTATTCTCTAGAGATAAATGAGATAAATTATACACATAATATTCCATCTTCATCTAATCTTGACGGTTCTAAGATTTCAATATTGTAACTCATTTTCTAGATTACTTGAAAACAAACTTCATGAGTTTAGTTTTCAATTATTTCTTTATCATATCTTATCATGTACCTTTACCACCTTTTAAAAAGAAATAGTTTGTTTTATATAACTATTATAATAATTAAATTGTATTCTATTACAATTATATCTTTTTTTGAATCTTTAATGGGATTCAAATAACTCCTTAAATATTCTAGATAATCCAATAATATGGAATTTATATTATTACTACTTTATTTTACCTTTAGGATTCATTGAAATTAATGGGATATTTGTAGAAAAAATGTCAAACTCTTCAACCAAATTTTCTTCTTACAGTTTGAACTTTTATAAACTTGTACTGTCAATATAGTACTTGAATTTAGGCATATATGACTAGTTAATTTATTATCAATACATTGAGAATACCATGTAAACATTCTCAAATTCATTATTCTTGTTATAAAATTTTCATAGACGAAAAAAAAAATATTTAACCTAAATAATCCTCAATAAAACACTTGATATCTCCTTGTCATGATCATAATTAATCCTATCAAATATCATCGATGTATCTAATCACATTAAATAGATAAGATTAAAGTTACTTAGGTCAATATGAACATAATGCATTTGAAATCTAAACAGGATCCTTATATTCCTAATAAGTATATAGATTCATTTGATAAACATTTAAACTATTGGATAATTAGGAAAGAACTATTCTAGCACATATAATCTTACATTACTTAAGAACCATTCTTAATATTCTAGTCCTAAGAGTATCTGGAATTATACTTCTTGTAACACCACTATTTTTAACAAAAAGAATAGTTTTTTAGCATTTTTAAGGAAATTTTTAATTAATTTAATACAAAATGATTAAATAAATATTAAATTTACTAATTACGAAAATGAAAAATTAATGAAAAATTTTTAATTTATTAATTAACAATTTATTAGTTAATTAAAATACTCGACAAAGTTAAGAGCTAAGATATGTTAAGTATCAATAATTATTAATAATATTTTGTTTATAGAACATTTGTTAAAGGAATTTCAATTCAAAACTGAGAATAAAATTTTGAATAATTATAAGTACTCAAATTTATTCATGTCACATTTTATTATGTAACATTAGAAGATATTTTAATCCAACATTTACAATTTTTATTAATATTTTATACCTATTGATAAAGTGATATTAAAAACATGTAAAATTATTATTATATAAGATTAATTATGTGGTAACTTCATTAATGTAAATGATCTTAATATAACTATAAAAAATATATATGTGAGTTTATATATATAATTTACTTAAAAAACAAAATTATAATTCATTGTAAATAATTTACATTTAAAATTTTATATTGAAAATTATATATAATTTCATTATAAGTGAATTTATAAGATAATAATTATTATTATATACAATTAGTTTAAAAAATGATGATAATTGAAATTAAAAAAAATGTATTTGAAAACATAAAATCAGGATGGAGGGTTCGTCATGAGAAGGGTTTATATTTAGGCTGATCTGTTTCAATCTAGTGTCGAGGGATGGGTGAAGTCGAAGCTCATATGATACTCGAAGTCGGGAGGCATGCATGATATGGAGTCAACACCAATGGAGGACCAAGCATGGTCGCAAGAGAGGAGTGTTGAAAACTAGTTCATATTCAGATTAGATGTCAAATTCAAAGGAGGTGAGTTGAGCTCTATTAGATGGTTTGGCTACTAGATCTCGGTCTGAGTTCGAAGAAGGGTTGTAGGCTATTCAAGTCATGGTTATGGATAGATCTTTCATTTTATCTTTTTTTTTTTGCGGTCCAGATCATAGGGATAGATCTATAATCATTTAATTATGTGTTATTTAATTTAAATATGTTTTCTAGATTCTTTTTTGGTGTATTAATTTCCATCCTTGTTAGTATTCATCCACTTTCTTCTTCCGTCAATGTCGGCTCATCTCCAATTTCTTGAACTGGTTTTTTGTTTTTGTTCTAGATATGGATTCCCTTCAATTATTTCTATTTAAATTTTTTTATTGATTTACATGAGTATGGTTTTGTCAAAAATGCTATTTTGAATTGTTTAATATGTGGTTTTTAATCGATGCATAATATAGAGGTATGTGTTTCGGCAATCAATAACTTCTCGTGTATCTGTATTTTTTTGCACTTTTTGTTTCTTATAATGCATGAATTAATTTTCTAGATTTTTTTATATACAAATAATTTCATTTGGACAAATATTTGGTTCGAATTTGATCCAAAACCTTATCTCTTATTTTTATTTTCCATTCATTCGATTCAATCTATCTTCTACTTTGAGTTTGATATAGATAGAAGCATAAAAGAAAATCAAATACACTTAATTTTCATTTTTATCTATCAATTTCAGCAAATTTAGTGTGATACTCTGGTCTACCAATCATTTCAATTTTTTCAACCTCCATACTATTAGTATAATAATATAATTATAGACAATGTGTTTATAAATAATAGTCATTCACCCTTTCATTTTTTAGCACTCAGTGTATGAAGAAGTGGTCACACGAGTCTTTCTTACATAGTAGAGGGTCATAGCCCTTGTGTTTTTTCAGATTAGGTATCAAATTCCTTTCAAAATAGTTTTCTTCTATGGGATGGATTAAATAACAAATAAATGTATGGGAACATTTATTCTACTCTAAATATATATTTTATACTGAAAAAAATTACATTTATTTTGAATTATACTTTTTCATAACAGAGAAATAGTTTTTCAAGTCAATGATTAATTGACCTCTTATATTTGCGGGGGATCATTTTATTAGAATGATTTTTGTTTTATAATATGAAATACAATTATATTAGTTTAGAATTTAGCATTTAATTATTCTCATTTTTTATTTTTTATTTTGTGTAAGGTATTATTTATTTTCGGATACATTCTTTACACTAGAAATTTGATTTTATTTTTTGGTTTGGGATATTTATTTTTAAAATAATTTTATATTTAATTATATATATATATATGTTAAAAAGGTGATTTAATCATACTAAAAACATATATAAATTGTTTTTGTTAAATTTTGAAGTTGTTGTTTTATTTTAGAAAGTTAAATTTTTTTTAAAAAATCCTTTTATTTAGAAGTAATGCATACTAGAGAAATGACCATATTTAATAATTTCATATGCCAACTAAGAAATTTATTAATTTTGATTGTATACTTATTCTTGCTTGTTTTATACTAGCATGTAATCCAAGTCCATGTTTGTAGTTCATTAATTGAATATTTGTGTTTTTTGTTTAAATTTATATGTTCATGCTGTAAATATATATATGTATGTATATTGAGAGTTATATTTTTTACACTTCGAATAAAACATATAAATATATAACATGGGTATAAAATGCATGGGTACATATTAATCAAATACAAAAAAAATATTTATTCAACATTCAAGATCATTACCCTCTAACTTCACTTATATGATTTCTTATATATATAAGTTTATATATGTTCTTATTAAATATAGTTCCTTCAAAACACACACACACACACACATATATATATATAACTTCATGAAATAGTGAATGCGTATGAAATGCTACTGAAAATTTCATGTGCAACATATATATTGCTTGTGATTATTATTGTTGTTATTATATACATTCAGGTCATTATTTCATACATAAATATAATTAAATAAATATGTATTGGGAAATTTTTATTCAATATTGAGTTCTAAAAATTGTTGAATCTATAACAATATGAAATCCTTTATTTCATAACTAGTTTGGGTACATGGATTTTTACGAAAGGTCTATGTGACAAATTTTTTGGTTAGAACCAAACATGAAAGTTAAATACAATGTAAGTTCATATATTTATATATATACATACTCACATATATATATATATATATATATTATATTTATACATATTCATATATAAAAATATAAGTGTAATGGGTGTTTTAATGAAGTGGAATGTTTTCAAAATTAAAATATCCAATGAAAGTATATAAACGTAAATCATGCTTCAAATTTTTTTATAAAAATCGATCCATGAACATTGTAAAAATGGTAGGGAACTTGGGAGTGAACCCAATCCATCAGAAAGTGATTAGGCCTAATATTTATTTCAATGTTTCAAGTTGCTACAAACCACAATGTTTTGTTTTCAAGAGATTGTGTAGTGTTTTTTTTAAAAAAATAACTACATTACTTTTCAATCATTTTTTTTACGTACATAAATTAAAAAGTTGTATATTATTTTCTACGTAATTAAATTCAATTCTATTTTAAAATGGTATTTAGAAAAGTATATTTGTTTTTATCCAAAGATCCTTTTTGAGTTTTATTTTCATGTAATGGATTTCTAAAACGTATTTTAACAATTTTTAATCCCCTTAATGGGAATTTGAATGCTAACCCCTTTGATTTTAAATGTTTTTCATAGGAATCATAAAATTTCTAAACTGGACATCTAAGATTTTGGTTTTAGCGTGTGCAGAAGGATGGTGTCCAGTTGTTTTATATTTGTTAAACTCTGATAAATTTAAGGTGTTGTCTAATCCTCTATAACCTAGATCGGTAAAAGGTCCTCATTTTTGTTTAAAGTGTTGTGTAATTGTTTAGTTCCTTTTAATAAAATAACTACATAGAATTTTTAAGCACTAAGTCCAAAAGAGCGGTCTTAGGCTATTATAATTGGTATCAGAGGGAGGTTCTAGAAAACATTGTAGATTAGATGTGTTCTTTTCAGAAAAAAAAAATCTACGCAATAAAATTTTCTTTAGTTATTTATGTCCCAAAAGAAATTCTTTAATTATGAAGATGGAAATTTAGAATTTCTTCAAGTCCATTGAATTAATTTCAATGGCGTAATTTTTTTAAGGGGGGAGAATGTAACACTGCAAGTTTTAATAAAAAATAATAGTTTATTTTTATAATTTTTAATTAATCGTTAAATTAATGTAAAAAAAATTTACAAATATTAAATTTTCTAATTAAGAAAATGAATAATTAATGAAAAAGTTATAATTTATTAAATAATTTTTTATTATTTAATTGGAATACTCAATAAGTTAACAGCTCATATGTGTTATGTATCAGTAATTATTAATAATATTTTTTATAGAACATTTTTAAAAAGAATTTAAATTCAACACTTAAAATAATATTTTAAAGAATTATAAGTACTCAAATTTATACATGTCGCATTTTATTAAGTAACTTTAGAAGATAGTTTAATCCAACATTTTTAATTTTTATTAATATTTTATACCTATTGGTAATTTTATGTTGAAAACATGAAAAAATAATGATTGTACAATATTAATTATATAGTAACTTCATTAATGTAAATAATATTAAGATAACTATAGAAAAAATATGTGTGTGTTTATATATATATATAATTTATTTAAAGACAAATTTATAATTCATAGAAAATAGTGTACATTTTAAATTTTATCATGACAATAATATATAATAGAATTATAAATGATTTTATAAGATAATGATAATAATAATATATGATTACTTTAGAAAAATGATGATAAATCAAATTAAAAAAACGTAAATAAAAACCAAAAATTAGAATTTAGGGTTCGTGAAGAGAAAGGTTTAGCTTTAGGTAGATCTTTTTGAATCATGTGTTGAGGGAAGGGCGAAGTCGAATCTCATATGAGACGCGAAGTCAGCAGGCATGCTCGATCGGGGTCGAGACCGATGACAATCTGAGCTTGGTTGCGAGAGAGGAGTGTCAAGCGCTGGTTAATTTTCAGATTAGAAGTTGAATCCAAAGGAGGTGAGTTGAGAACTATTAGATGGTTGAGTTGTTGGATCTCAGTCCAAACTTGAAGAAAGGATATAGACGATTTGAGTCATGGTTAGGGTTTGATCATTCGTTTATCTTGTTTTTGTGGTCCATATCTAAGGGATAGATCTCACATCTTGTAATTAGGTTTTATTTAATCTGAATAGGTTTTATAGATTCTTTTTTGGTGTATTAATTTCCATTATTGTCAATATTCATCTACTTTCTTCTTCTTTCAATGTCGGTTCATTTCCAATTTCTTGAATTGGATGTCCGTATTTGTTCCAGATATAGATTCTCTTCAATCATTTTTGTTTAAATTTTTTTATTCATTGTTGTGGGTATGTTTTTTGTCAACAATTCTATTTTTAATTGTTTAATATGTGGTTGTGAATCGACGTGTAATAGAGAAGCATGTGTTTCGGCTATTAATATCTTCTCACACATTTGTATTTTGTCAAACTTTTGGATTTTTATATTGAATTAATTAATTTTCTAGTATTTTTTTATATATTATTTTTTTTTTTTGACAAATCTTCAGTCTGAATCTCATCTGAAACCATATCTTTTATTTGAATTTTTTATTCATTTGATTCAATCTATCTTCTTCTTTTAGTTTGATATACACATAAGTGTGAAATAAAATCACATACACTTTATTTTTATTTTTATATGTCAATTTCTACAAATCTATTGTGACACTCTGGTCTACCAATCTCTTCAATTTTTCAAACCTCTATAATGTTAGTGTAATAATATAATTATAGTTATTTAATTTATAAATAATAGCCCTACACCCTTTTGTTTTGCGGCACTTAGTGATTGGAGAAGTAGTCAGGTGAGTCTTTCTTGCATAGTAGAGGGTCGTAGCCCTTCTGTTTTTTTAGATCAGGTATAAAAGTCATTGAAAACGAATTTTCGTCTACGGTATGGAGTACATAACAAATAAATGTAAGGGAACATTTATTTTACTCTAAATTTATATTTTCTTTTAAGAAAAAAATTACATTTATTATGATTTCTTGTTCTACGTAACAGAGAAATATTTAGTATCAAGACTATTTTTAATTGAGCTCTTATATCTGCAGGGGATCATTTTATTAGAATGACATGTATTTTATGATATGAAATCAAATTATATTATTTTATAATTCAGCTTTTAATTATTCTCAAGTTTTAATTTTAAGTTTGTGTAAAGGATTATTTATTTTCAGATACATTCTTTACACTTTCAATTCAATTTATTTTTTAGTAATTTATATTTGTTTTAAAAGTTATTTTAGTTTTAATTTAAATATATATATGTGTGTGTGTGTGTTTTCATGTGTTAAATGGTGATTTAATCATACTAAAATCATATATAAATTGTTATTGTTAAATTTTGAAGCCAATTTTATTTTAGAAAGTTGAATTTATTAAAACATCATATTGTTTTTATGTCATGAATATTAGAGGAATGAACATATCTGATAATTACATATGTCGTCTAAGAAATTTATTAATTTTTAGAATATTCTTATACTTGCTTGTTTTATACAGGTAAAAAATACAAGTCCATATTTGTAGTTCATTAATTGAATATACGTTATTTTTGTCTAAATTTATATGTTCATTCTATATATATATATACATATTGAGAGTTATTTTTTTACACTTCTAATAAATCATATAAATATATGACATGGGTATAAAACACATTGGTATATATAAATCAAACACACAAAAAAATTATTTATTTGATGTTCGAGATCATTAACATCTAACATCACTTCAATAATTTCGTATATATATAAGTTTATATAAGTTCTTATTAATGTTAGGTCCTATATAAGATATATATATATATATATATATATATATATATATATCTTCATGAAATAGTTAATTCATATGAAATGGTACTGAAAATTTCATTTGAGATATATAAATAGCATGTGATTATTATTGATGTTACTCTATATATTCATGTCATTATTTCATGCATAAAAGTATTTAAACAAATATTTCATTGGAATTTTTTGTTCAAGATTGAGTTCTAAAATTTTTTGATGTTATAACAATATTAAATCATGTATTTCATAACAAGTTTGTGTACATGGATTTTTATTAAAGGTCTATATGAGAAATGTTTTGTTCAGAACCAAACGTTGAAGTGAAATGAAATGGAACTTTATATATTTTTATATATACATACTCATATATATATATATATATATATATATATATATATTATACATACTCTTATATTTTTATATAAATATAAGTTTAATATGTATTTTAATGTAGTGACATGTTTTTAAAATTAAAATATCCAGTGAAAGTATATATATGTAAAGCAAGCTTAAATGTTTTTTATAAAAATTGATTCTTAAACATCATAAATATGGTAGGGAACTAGGGATTGAACCTTATCCCTCAACAAGTGGGTTATCAAAAGATAGCCTTCGATGTTTCGAGTTTTTACAATATATAATGTTTGGTTTTCAAGAGCTTACGTAGTGTTTTCAAGAAAATCACTAAATTACTTTTAAAGAAATGTTTTATGTAATTAAATTAAAAAGTGTTATATTATTTTCTATGTAAGTAATTTTAATTATTTTTTCAAAGGTTATTTTGAAAATTATTCTATGTTATTATCCAGAGATCCTTTTTGGATGTTATTTTCAAGGAATGGATATCTAAAAACAATTTCAACAATTTTCAAAACCTTTACTGGGAAATTGAATGCTCACACCTTTGTTTAAAAATGTTTTTCATAGGAATAATATAAGTTCAAAACTAGACATCGATGCTTTTAGACTTAGCACGCATGAAAGCATATGTCTAGTTGTTATATTTTTGTTCAACTCTGATAATTGTAAGGTGTTTTCTAATCCTCCAGAAACTTGGCCAGTAAAAGGTCCTCATTTTTTTTAAATTGTTCTGTAATTTTTCAGTTCCATTTTATAAAAAAAATTACATAGAATTTTTAAGCACTAAGTCTGGAAGTGTGGGCTTGGGCTGTTATACTTCTCCTTCCAAGGAAGAATCTCAATCTTTTGTTTTTTTATTATGATTTTTTTCCTCTATAATAGAATTTTTTATTTTATCAGTATCAAGTTTTATTAACCATTTAATAAGTAATTTTACTAAATGGTATCCCAATAAAATGATTCCCCCCTTTTCAAATATCATATCCATTAGAGGAATAAGTTCCATATTTTACAAAGATATGAGTCCTATATGGAATTAATCTCACCCATTAGCTACTTAGGTAGATAATCATCCCAAAAATAATATATTTGACTCATATATAGTAAAGAATATAACTCTTTATTTAATCCATCGTAGAAACAAACTAATCATTATTCCTCTAGTAAAATTTCTAAGGGATTCCATGAAAAGATTAACCTAAAGGGAACACTGATAAAATACTAGAAAAAAGATATACCAAATGAACCATACTTTTGAAGTACATGCTCTAGGATAATCTAGTGTTATATATTACCTACTCAACTTACACTAGATAATTTTGGGGAACCCTGTTAGGGTAGAACCTACACTGTTAAATGATCAATATCTTTTCATGTGAATATTTTCAAGGAATCACACACGTAGTATTTAAATTTTATTTAATCACACCATCTAATATAATGTTATTCTCTTTTATTCATGTATGCTTCTGGTGATTCAGTTTATAATATTTTTCCTTCAGCAAAATAAATATTTTTAAATCATATTGACGTGTAGCTTTTTGTACAACCAACATGTCTGTGTCAAAAACGAAAAAATAAAATAAAAACATATTTACACAAATAAAAATAAATCATAAGAATAAGTTATATGAACACTTCTTGTAAATGATTATAGTTATATTAAATTAAAAAAACTCCACATCAATATGTACAAAGTGACAGATTACTGACCCCATTCAACTTCCTGAATAAGTCATCAGCCTCTAGGTAGTTATGTAGGTAGTTTGAACCCAAGTCACTCTACCTAGGGATACATTACCAAATATACAGTTCAATTCAAGATATATACGACACCTGACATGTAAAAACTATATTTAATAATTAAATTCAGGTTAATAATAAGTATTATAAATTAATTCCATGGTAGATTATAAAATAAATTCATTTTAATAACTATCATATAATATAAGAATCTATCCAGATGTATTTTCATATTTATCCTAAATAATTCACTATATTAATATCTCATAAAAAATTTAATGAACATGAATATAGAAGGGAATAAATTGTAAATAAATGAAAACTTCAAATATTTAAACATGATATAAATAATTTCTCAATAAATCATAAATAAAACCTAATTATAAACATTTTATAAATTTGAAAAACATTATATACATTTCATAATGTATAAATTTTATTTTTATTTTTATATGATTCACATTGATCATTATATGAAATTTACTATTTAAATGTATGATATTTAATGAATTATAAACAATTTTATAAATTAATTTCTACTCTGTAATAGTTTATATAATATAAATATCAAATAATTTAAATATAATTTAAACCATGATTATATCATTCATCACAACACTTTTTCTGTAGCTTAGATAATATCCAAATAATTCCCCATTAATTTGAATAATTCAATTAATTATTTAAGAATGATTCCTAATTTAAATATAAACATTTTTATATTTTGGATTTATTTTCACAAACACTTTATTAATTATTCATATTATTTCTAAATATAGACATTTATTTATAGTCCATAAGATAAAAATTTATAGAACATCAAATACATTAAAATGTTAAAAAAAATTAATAATTTTTAAAGTCATTTTGTTTACCATTATGAAAAATCTATATTGTTGTTAAGTAAAAGCTTATTCTGAACTCACATAGACCCTCTACATAATGGTTTTTAATCATGACATTTAAACAGAATACACTATGTAAGGGTACTAAGGACATTACTTTTAAATAGATAACTTATATAAAGGTAAGTATGTCACCACTATTACATTGATCATTTGGGAAAAGGTAACATAGAGTTTAATTTTACACAAATCCCCATGTAAAAGTTATACCTATACTTATCTTATATGAAAAAGGGTAAATCATATCTACTCTTACATAGATCCTATGATGTAAATATTACATAGATAAAATTGAATGACCCTTACATAAACAACTCTAAGATAAATAATTTCTAACCATAATGTAGACCATTATTTTTAAGGGTAAAATATGTAAAAGAAAACATGTAAGGACATTTATGCAGACTCAGGTTTCAATATAAATCTAGTCATTTTAAATATATTCTCAAAAACAAAAAAAAATATTGATCTATTTTTCATTTTTTCATAATTTCATTGAATGATTTCATATATCAAAGAATGGGAATCTCATTTAATACCACTAAAATGGGTTAAAATATCTTAATAAAAATTATTAAAACATAAGGAAGTGAGAAAATTCCTTTAACTGAGGATGGTCATGCATGGAATATAAAAAATATAAAAATAAATTGAAATGAATAACTGTTGTAAATGCATACCATTCAATGAAGAAGTATTTGAAAACACTTGATATTAATTTGATATGTTTGATTGCAATCAAAGAACTAGAAAACAAAAGTATACAACCTTTATAGTTATCCATGAGATTATATGAATCATCCATTATATGGGTGGGTTTCATTATTTCTCGAATGTATTATAGCCCCTCAAATGAGAAAGAGGAAGTCGAAGAGAGCATTAGGACCCCGTGAGGTTGGGCCAAGCATTGTGTAAGAACACACACACCCACTTCTATTATTTCATAATAGTTTATAATGAATGTTTAACAAACTCTTCATTAACTAGTTCATTTACGCATGTGTCTATAACACATCAGTAATTGTGATGGCCATTAAATGCATTCATCGTACTTATGAAACACCTCTTCATCTGTTTCATCACATGAAATAGTTCTTTAAGTGATAGCTATCATGGAGATTATTTTAATGATAACTATTTATCAGTCATCTTCCAAAAAAAATATCATGGAAAATATAAAATGATATTCCATATTAAGTTAGCTATGTTTAATTTTCAAGTAAACCATAATATATATATATATAAGTAGTGCATATCTCCTTCAAATGATTTTTGAAGGTGCATACACTAGAGCATAAACATCATCAGAAATAGTGTGAATGATTTATGTTTATAAAAATTTATGGCACATAGAATCCTTTGTGACAACAACATAGACTAGAGTGATATATTTCACAGTGTTAATAAATTTTTCACTTGTGATTTATGTTATATTTTAATTGGATTTTTAATTGAACATTATTTAAAAAATAATTATATATTTACTTAATAAAATTAAAATGTAACAATAATAATAATAATAATAATAATAATTAATCACTTAAATTAAATGTTCATAATATAATTAATAATTGATTAAAAAATAAACTTAAACAATTCAAAATAACTAGTATATTAAATTTTGAAACATGATACAAATAAATTGGTATAATTAGTAATTAATAAGTATAAATAAAACTAGAAATAATTTTTAATATTATTAACAATATTTCTAACATTAATAATTATTATTATATAATTATAATAATATTTATTATATTATTAAACATTTTATAAATAATTATTATTCATATTATTTATCTTATTATATAATAATTATATTACTGATAAAATTAATTTTATTAATATTATGATATGTTAATTTTTAATTATTTAAACCAATATATTAATTAATAAAATTAAATTTTTAAGATGTTATTTATTTAAATTAGTTACATATGAATTATGGAAATTTTTTTATTAATTAAAAATATGTTATAGTACATAAAATAATAACAAATAAATATTGGATTATATTTTCCAAATAAATTACTATACAAATTTATATAATCAATTATATTTGTAATAAATATTTGATAATTATATTAATAATTGTTAATTTTATAGAAAAAATTGTTAATATTAATTGATCATATTATTATTGGATAATTTTAATAATTCCATAATGATTTCTATTTATAATATGACTAATTGATCATTAGTTTTTTTTATTGTAATTAATTGATTAACTTATTTAATTTTTTTATTTTTAATTTATTAAATAATAATTAATTATAAGGTTTATTATCATAATCAACTTAATACTTATATTAAATAATTGTTCATTAAGTATAGAATTGATTATAATTAATACTAAATTAAAAAAACTATAATATTAATCTTCTAATCTCTTGATAACATTTTTTTAATCGTTGATTTCATAATAAATTATAATCATTATTTACATTCATTATATTCATTATATTATATGTTATTAATTTTCATGACTGAAAACACCAGGACCAACCTGGTCAGCGGTAAGCCATGTGTGACACCCTAATCCCACCTCCAACATGTCATTTACTGACACCATGCATTGAGTAGGTATAACACTAACAAGGGAGTCCATATCCTAAACTATCTATAAACACACACAACAATCTCCATGAAACAATGAAGAAATATAATAAATGAATTATCATCTAGATTGTAAACCATTCATGACTCATCATCTAAGAAATCATCAATGTAAAAAATAATAGTACAAAATGTATCAAGGGGAAAAATACACAACCACCCAAAAATGAGGCTCCACCCCAACAACAACTAGAAAATGGGAAATATATAATAGAGCATATGTCATAATCTCCATGTCTATCCAAAAAACCCAATCTACACCAACAATTTTTATGCTCCATAGAATTCAATGTTGATTTACCTATTATACCAATAAGACACTATGCATGTGGTCCAAGATCATGTGTGGGTGAGTATATACATACCCAATATGATACCCTAAATACCATTAATGGGGAAATAGAAAGAGAAAAAAGTAAATCAGTTTAAACCATAAGTAGAAGGGTAAAGAGAAAATCTAATGAATATGCTGATAAAGAAAACCAAACAAGAGATAAAGGGGATCTGTATCTCCATAAAAATCTATGAATGATGATTTATCTTGCATCTCCCAAATATCCTTCACTGATGCCCAGTACCACTTGTAACCGCACAAGAATCCCTATGGAGGGCCCACACCACACCATTGTGCTCCCCATTTTATGGTGAACTATCTCCAGTGGAGAACCCATGCACTCTATACATATGAGAACCAATCCATAGATAAAGGGACCACACACTAATCTGATAGGGGGTTCCAACTCTACCTATTTAAAGAGTATGGGGACTCGTTCCCTAGTGAAATAGGGGGTACTAACCACCACATATTTTTAATGGTCAAACCAGATCACATTCATTGGAAACGTATCACTGAAAGAAGCATAACACTCATGACACCATGTGATGTATCTTTGATTCCAAAATAAAAGCTAACATTGCACTTACATGGAAAACCCTTGAGGATAAGTTACTCACAGGCTGAAATTCGCATCCCAAATAAGGAGACACACAAGGTAGAAATAACATAAAAAAGTATACAAAATGTGTAGAGTATACACAATGTTTCTTGGATAGCCTAGGTATATCTGTGTCTTTTGATCATGCCCATGTACTATAGACTATGCTCGTGCACTCTTCTGGTGCTTTTGTACCTGGCCATGTACTGGTAGTTTGTCCTTGTCTGTGCCCAGGAACTAGTACATGCATGTGTTCATGGTCATGAATCACTTATAAAATCTATATAATGGTAGATAATCAAGAACATTACAAAACATAAACTATGTAGGGGTACTATGGAAATTACATTTACTCAACTCATGTAAAGAATTGAAACTAAGACACTACCTTTAAAATTATTATTTGTGTATAGGTGACATAGATTTTACCCTTACAAAAATCCTCATGTAAAGGTAATACCATCACATAGGTTACGTGAATAAGTGTAAATCATATTTTCTATTACTTATATCCCACTTTATAATGATAAAAATGGATAAAATCTAATGACCCTTATTTAAACCACTCATCATAAGGGTAATTCTAGCTTACCCTTCTGTAGACTATTCTATGTAAGGGTAAAATACATAAAGGTAACTTGAAATGACTTTTATGAAGACTCAACTCTCTACAGAAAGATAATAATTTTATATTGATTTTCAAAAATTAAAAAATGGTACTCTATTTTTTATTCTTATTCATTTCATTGAATGATTTCATAAATATAAATATGGGAATCTCTTTGATGCCATCAAAAGTAATTAAACGACCAAAATAACACTTATTAGAACATACGAAAATTATCGAAATACCTTACCTAAGGATCTCCATGCATGGAATATAAAAACTATATAAATAAAATTAAATAAATAAATACTGTAAATGTATACTGTCAATTGAAGAAGCTACTAAAACCTCTTGATATTCCTTCAATATGATTGATATCAATCAAAAAACTGTAAAATAAATGCGTCCCACCACTATATATATCCAATAACTAATATGAATCATCCATAATATGGATGATATTCATAAATTATCTACATAATTATATTATATATAATTTGAAAGAGAAATATGAAGAGCACATTAGGATCCTAGGAGCTTCATCCAAGCATTGTCTAAGCACACACACCTACTACAATTCTATCGAAGTAGTTTATAAATCATGTTTACGATTATTTTCAACAGCTATAGAATTTACTCATGTGTTAATAACACATGAGTAAATGTTATGGACAATAAATGAATTTTTCATATAAATGAAACTCCTCATCATTTGTTTCATCATATTAATTATTTTGTTAAATCATTTCTAGTATGGAGATTATTTGAATGATAACTATTTATCATTTTTGTTCTAAAACAATTATCGTAGGTAACATAAAATGATAGACCATATTATGTATGAAAAACATAATTTTCAAGTAAATCATAAAACACACTAATATATATATAAGAATTTTGTGAATATCTCTTTCAGTTTCTACATTGAAGGCACATACGCTAGAATATACACATCAACAGACCGAGTGTGGAATCTTTATCTATATACCAGGTTGTGGGATAGAGGATCATACATGATAGTAAAACCAACTAGAGTGATATATTTTCTAATACTTATAAATTTTTAATTGAAATTTATATTATATGTTAATTGAATTTTTAATATAATATTATTTTGGAAAAATGTTTTTTATAAATCTATAGTCGAGTCCCCTTTATTAAAATTAAAACAATGCAACACGGATGTAGTTAGACAAAGAAAATCTTCCCTTATTAGAGATAGACCAATCACATACCTTGTTTTTTCATAATATCATTAGGAGCCTCATGACTCTAAAAATGAAGATCTATCCTGGTTAATTCAACCATTCCCACAACCTCAACCTCTTGGGATTCAACATCATCTATTATTCTTTACATGCTTCCAAATTCTATAAGGGTATCTTGAACTCTCAGAGTCACACTCAACCACATCAGCCTGAAAATCTTCACTCATTGAGTGGTCATCAATTGAAGCATGATTTCTTCCAATATCCTTCGTCAAAGAGGTATTATAATAATTATAATGATGCTTTTACTCATCTTTAATAGAGTAAATGATGATCATTATGAATATCTGACACTTTAAAGATATTGGAAGTAGGAACCAATGTCTTACTAAGGCTTTCAGGTTTTGATACCTAATCACTCTATGTGACTATTGTCACATGCGCATTTAGAAATGTACAAACAACTAGAAAAAATTTCAATACTGACGTCATATAGATCTCATGTTTTTGATACAATTCCGGGTCCATAAGAGCTTCACGTACTAGAACAACTTTCATGAGAACACTGAGGGTTCAATATGTATCTACCCCAACCTGATTTTTCAAGCAACCTGAATCATCTTCTAATGCACTCGTTAGGTCAACAAGATGTTTCAATGACATATCCACAATATAATCCCCCTTCATTAGTATTCTAGGATGAACTATGGGTTTTCCAATAGGTAGACTTTCCTAATATTCCTCCTTCTTATAGGAGACATGTGTAACTATGGGACTTAACAACATATCTTACTCCATAGCCTATGGTGCTGATGTCTGATCATTCATAGAGTTGTAACCCTTAACTGAAAAAAAAAATCACTTTCATCTTACACTTATGTCCCATAGATGTTACCAATATTTTTTCAAGCCGTAACTGTTGATCCATCAGAGATTTCACTTCACACTAAATTTATTATTGTACATCAACAGATTTAACCTTCCTTTTATCAACCAAGGCATGGACAAGAACATCAATAAATGAAATATACTAATTCTTCTAACCTGATATGTTATCAATATATTTTTTTGGGTTTTCTAGTCTACTTCATAGTCCATGTTCTCAAAGAGTATGATGGGAACCATAAACCTTTTCTTAAAAAAACACCATTATATAATTATGTAAAAAAATTAAAAACAAACATTATTAAAAATAATAAGAATTAAATAATCAAATTACATGTTAATAATACAATTAATAATTAATTACAAAATAAATTAAAAAAAAATCATATCAAATAATATATTAAATTATAAACCACGAAACAAATCAATTGATACAATTAAAACTTAATTAATATAAATAAAACTATTAAAAATTGTTAATAAGAAAAGACCCTGACCCTAGTAGCCCAAGGTTAGTGATTACTTTGTTTCATTGGAATAAGATACAAGGAATTATATCTTGATATAAGGACCCGCACTTATTTCATACATAATCATGAATTTATTCAAGAAAACACTTTAGTTTACATTGAGGATCTTTTCAAGTTTAGAGCTTTAGGTAATTAAGAAAAAACATTTATATTATTACACATTGTTACATAGTGGATACCATAAAATCAGTTTCCATTTTCCTCAGAAAATAAAACATTAAAACATAAAACAAGACTCCTTGACAATTCTTCAACATTTAACATGTCTTCCTTCCTTTTATTACTCATCCATTAACCTGTGAAAAGTCATTTAAAAACATGGGATGAGAACAAAGGCTCAGTAAGGTATGAAAAAGAAGGAAATATCACATTAGTCCATGAATACGCATGACGTAAGAAAACATTTTCAAAATATATGATTTACACCCATAAAATCTTACTTTGTGTAACATGAGATTTAAACAAGATCCACAAAAACATAATTATAATCATAGAGGTATATTGGGGCATTACTTACATAATCTTGTAACCATCTTGGCTACCTTAAAATTTGTAACCCTCACGGCTACCTTACTTAGTGTAACCATCACAATTACAGTTGGAGTAACCATACGGTCGACCTCCAACTTACTCATACCCAATGAATTGGAGGGGAATATAGGTACCACCCTTCATCATAAACAATGCCCAATAAGCAAAACATAATCATACAACATAAACAATATCATAAAAACATTGCCGTTGAATCTTATAAAAACAGAATTTTAAAAGAGGATTTTAGAAGAAAAGTCTTTTATAAACATCATACACTTGAAGTGAGGCTTAATAGAGTGGATGTAATATGTATATACTCTATAAATACACATAATGAAACATAGTATAAACAAAACCCATGACACAAACAATTTAAATAGCACATAAATTATAAAGTAGAATGTTAACCCAAAGAATGGAAATCGGGTTAAGAATTCCCTTACCTTGGGCTTGTCTTACTTCAAAATTGTTTAAAACTTCTGTATAATGGTTAAAAGAGTGTTATTAGTATTTTACAGAAACATTTTCATTTTTATAAGATCTTATATGGTCATTTCATATCCTCACTTCACCCCTTATTTGTTAGTATTTTGTTCCTTGCATTATTTTGGGTGAGTTCTTTTGTGATTTTCACGATCGGTTCAGGATGAATCGTTCTTGTTGATTGGAAGTGAAACTCCAGAATTGGAATGGAGTAGTATATACATATTTCCAGTACCATAATTTATACCATTATCACTTTGATTATTTATATGATGATGATTAATAAGTTAAAACATTAATTATGTTTTTTTAGATCATTTAAGTGGTTCTTTGATAATTACAACTTCATTTAGTCTTATAAATTTGAATCATGAGTAAAAAATAATTACAGAACCTTATATGAGTCATAAAACATATCTTATAACCTGTTTCAACCATATAAATGGTTTCACAACCAGACTTGAAAGAAATAATGGAAATTGAAAATACATCGTCCACGATATCGGTAATTCGACACAAATGGACAATGTTTTTTTTTATTCTTTAAATAAGTGAGATAGGAGAGGAATAATGATTTTTAATTTTCCATAAACATGAAAACATCCATAATATACATTATTCTGGAGATTTCATGCCTCTTGGATAAGAGGGGGTGAAGAAAGAAGAGAAAGGAATCATGAAATGAAGAAAACATGAGAAATTTCTTACAAAAATTCGGCAGCCTAACGGCGTCTCTTAAAATTTCATAAAAACAAGATTGATGAGAGGAATGGAATATCTCATCATCATACAAACTTTGGACAGTAAGGGGAAACATTTAATGAAATATCCCAACAAAAAACAAAGGGAAAGGAAGAGAATAACATAAAATGGAAGAAAAGAATGAAAATGAAAGAGGATGTTTACCTCTTGATCTCTTCTCCTTGAGATCCTCCTTAAGGGCTTTGGTATTGGTCTTTTGGTGAGACAAGCAGCTCTAGGAAGTGGGGAAGAAGATTGGAGAGGGAATTTGGAAGAATTTAGACAATGCTCAAAGCTTGAGAGGTGTGGGAGGAAGAGGGGAGTGAGGGTGGTATTTATAGTGGAAGAGGGGAGGTTTTTTTTAGATTATTTTAATCATTATTATAATATTTTTATCAAGACTATGAATAATCTCAAATAAAGTGGCCTTAATTAGTGAACATATCAAGTGAGTTCGAAGCAAGTGGCCTTGCATCACTTATGATGTCATAAATAGTGCATTTTTACTGATAAATTGATTATACGGTATTTTATCGTATTTCACTATTCACTGAAAATTCAAGAGTTTCAGAAAAATACCAAAAATTTACCCCTACCATTTTTCGACGTGTATAATTCAAAAATGAACTCCATTTTTCAAAAATAATTTTCTAAATATTATTAATTTAATTTTTAAATAAGGTCACAGTTAATTCGAAAAATAACAATATTTAAGTGCAACTAGTTTCATGTGACATTGGAAAATTAATTATGATCCCATTATCCTATTGCCATGGAAAAATAAAATAATATTATTATTTACTATTCATGAGGTCATATTACTATTCATATTACTATTCATAAGGGCGTGTTACTATTCACCAAAGAACAAGTTTGTTTTATCAGACTCTAAATAACATACTGAACCCAATTGTAGATGACAGTTTCTTGAAATTCAAATCATAGAAGAAATAAAATTATGTTTAAAGGATACTTATAAATATATACCTTAAACAAAATTTCAAGAATTTTCAATTTATTTTTAGAAAACCTTGGGATGTTACATTATCCCCACCTTCTTGAAATTGCGTCCTCGCAATTTTATTTACTAATTAAACAAGTGAGGGTACCTTGATCAAGGTGTCCACTCGGTTTCATCGTCATCTTGTTCACGTAGGTAGAAGTCCCATGCATTACAACAACGATTTAGATATCCTTCAAAATCATTTGCTTCCTCCATCCAAATACACCTCGTACAACATGGGTCATATGGGTGTTCACAGAAAAACAGTTTTGGAAAATAATCATGTATGACATATAATTCCAAAACATCTGATAAAACATGATTTCTATAAAATAGTCGGACCGAAATTGAGTTGAAACTTTATATTATTGGTCCTTTTAAAATAACATAAGTATGTGATGTGAGACTATATTTTGAAAGCAAATATAAATAGGTTGCATAAGGGTCTCCTTCCTCAGCACCATTTTTAAAATCATAATATGCTTCAAATTCTTGTGATAAGGTAAAATATTTGAAAATAACTTGATAATATTTACCTTTCTTGAAATTATGTGAATATTGTGAAAATAGTATTTTTCTAAAAACAACCCATGATCCACGATGATAACGAGGTATAGAGGAGGTGTTTGATATCTCAAAAAACTGCTTCCAAGTGAGTTGTATGCTAGAAAAAGTTTCACAATCATCCGAAGATGACTTTGCAATAATTATTGCAAGCATGTCATCAGGAAGAGATAGGAATATCATTTGAGATCCTTCTCCTTCCATTTGTAACCAACTTTACTTGACCTGAAAAAAAAGTTATAAAACAAGGATTTAACTGAAATAATAGATATAGGGACTAATCACGTGTCTCACAAGAACTCCTAATCCCTAAAGTTGTCTAAACTGACCTCTGATACCAACTATAAGGACCCGCACTTATTTCATACATAATCTTGAATTTATTCAAAAAAACACTTCAGTTTACATTGAGGAACTTTTCAAGTTTAGAGCTTTAGGGAATTAAGACAAAACATTCATATTATTACACATTGTTACATAGTGGATACCATAAAATCAGTTTCCATTTTCCTCAGAAAATAAAACATTAAAACATAAAATAAGACTCCTTGACAATTATTCAACATTTAACATGTCTTCCTTCCTTGTATTAATCATCCATTAACCTTTGAAAAATCATTTAAAAACTTGGGATGAGCACAAAGGCTCAGTAAGCTATGAAAAAGAAGGAAATATCACATTAGTCCATGAATACGCATGACGTAAGAAAACATTTTCAAAATACATGATTTACACCCATAAAATCTTACTTTGTGTAACATGAGATTTACACAATATCCACACAAACATAATTATAATCATATAGGTATATTGGGGCATTACTTACATAATCTTGTAACCATCTTGGCTACCTTAAAATTTGTAACCCTCACGGCTACCTTACTTAGTGTAACCATCACAATTACACTTGGAGTAACCATACGGCTGACCTCCAACTTACTCATACCCAATGAATTGGAGGGGAATATAGGTACCACCCTTCATCATAAACAATTCCTAATAACCAAAACATAATCATACAACATAAACAATAGCATAAAAACATTGCCTTTGAATCTTATAAAAACAGAATTTTAAAAGAGGATTTTAGAAGAAAAGTCCCTTATAAACATCATACACTTGAAGTGAGGCTTAATAGAGTGGATTTAATATGTATATACTCTTTAAATACACATAATGAAACATAATATAAACAAAACCCATCACAAAAACAATTTAAATAGCACATAAATTATAAAGTAGAATGTTAACCCAAAGAATGGAAATCGGGTTAAGAATTCTCTTACCTTGGGCTTGTCTTACTTCAAAATTGTTTAAACCTCCTGTATAATGGTTAAAAGAGTGTTATTAGTATTTTAAAGAAACATTTTCATGTTTATAACATCTTATATGGTCATTTCATAACCTCATTTCACCCCTTATTTGTTAGTATTTTGTTCCTTGCATTATTTTGGGTGAGTTCTTTTGTGATTTTCACGATCGGTTCAGGATGAATCGTTCTTGTTGATTGGAAGTGAAACTACATAATTGGAATGGAGTAGTATATACATATTTCCAGTACCATAATTTATACCATTATCACTTTTATGCTTTATATGATCATGATTAATAAGTTAAAACATTAATTATGTTTGTTTAGATCATTTAAGTGGTTCTTTGATAATTACAACTTCATTTAGTCTTATAAATTTGAATCATGAGTACAAAAGAATTACAGAACCTTATATGATTCATAAAACATATCTTATAACCTATTTCAACCATATAAATGGTTTCACAACCATACTTGAAAGAAATAATGGAAATTGAAAATACATCGTCCACGATATCGGTAATTCGACACAAATGGACAATGTTTTTTTTTTTGATTCTTTAAATAAGTGAGAGAGGAGAGGAATAATGATTTGTAATTTTCCATAAACATGAAAACATCCAGAATATAGATGATTCTGGAGATTTCATTCCTCTTGGATAAGATGGGGTGAAGAAATAAGAGAAAGGAATCATGAAATGAAGAAAACATGAGAAATTTCTTACAAAAATTCGGCAGCCTAACGGCGTCTCTTAAAATTTCATAAAAACAAGATTTATGAGAGGAATGGAATATCTCATCATCATACAAACTTTGTACAGTAAGGGGAAACATTTAATGAAATATCCCAACAAAAAACAAAGGGAAAGGAAGAGAATAACATAAAATGGAAGAAAAGAATGAAAATGAAAGAGGATGTTTACCTCTTGATCTCTTCTCCTTGAGATCCTCCTTAAGGTCTTTGGTCTTGGTCTTTTGGTGAGACCAGAAGCTCTAGGACGTGGGGAAGAATATTGGGGAGGGAATTTGGCAGAATTTATACAATGCTCAAGGCTTGAGAGGTGTGGGAGGAAGAGGGGAGTGAGGGTGGTATTTATAGTGGAGGAGGGGAGGTTTTTTTTAGATTATTTTAATCATTATTATAATATTTTTATCAAGACTATGAATAATCTCAAATAAAGTGGCCTTAATTAGTGAAAATATCAATTGATTTCTAAGAAAGTGGCTTTTCATCACTTATGATGTCATAAATAGTGCATTTTTACTGATAAATTGATTATACGGTATTTTATCGTATTTCACTATTCACTGAAAATTCAAGAGTTTCAGAAAAATACCAAAAATTTACCCCTACCATTTTATGACGTGTAGAATTCAAAAATGAACTCCATTTTTCAAAAATAATTTTCTAAATATTATTAATTTAATTTTTAAATAAGGTCACAATTAATTCGAAAAATAACAATATTTAAGTGCAACTAGTTTCATGTGACATTGGAAAATTAATTATGATCCCATTATCCTATTGCCATGGAAAAATAAAATAATATTATTATTTACTATTCATGAGGTCATATTACTATTCATATTACTATTCATAAGGGCATGTTACTATTCACCAAAGAACAAGTTTGTTTCATCAGACTCTAAATAACATATTGAACCCAATTGTAGATGACAGTTTCTTGAAATTCAAATCATAGAAGAAATAAAATTATGTTTAAAGGATACTTATAAATATATACCTTAAACAAAATTTCAAGAATTTTCAATTTATTTTTAGAAAACCTTGGGATGTTACACTTGAAGTACTGAATGGTTTGTTTGTCTTATTAAACTATATATATACTTGAATCTCACATTATAATTGAAAATAAAAAATACACATGTGCTTTATTTATGAACAGTAATATTCCCTTAGCATATACCTGTATATCAATCAAAAAATACATCTTGCTGTAATGGGAAAAATAAAACATGATAAATGGGAGAGCTCAAATTCTTAGTGTGGGTAATCATATAGCAGAATCAATCAAGAATAAATAATACATAACCAATATGGTATGGTTAATAACTGAAAGACATGGCATTTAATCAGTAAACTGAGAATGAAATGCATCCAGAGATAATATCATCCTGAAAATATTATGGATAATAATAATAAATAAATTCTTAATTAGGGAATGCATAATGTTTGAAAAAATTAAATTCATAATGAGGGAATGCATACTCCAAAAAAATCACTTTGTAAGAAATAATTAAGAGTAATTTAATGTTTCATTATTTTATTGTTTAGTAAAATAAATGAATGTTATCATAATTTTATCATAATCTATTCCAAAATCACTATCTTAAATGTGGGAATAAAATGGTACCATAAAGCTACATCAATAAACATGCGCTATCAAGTGATGAGCCCAATGAAACTACTGAACATATCCTTGTTGGGATTAATAGGCTATATGTGTTCATTCCATCTAACCTCAAATTTAATACCTTTTCTTTTCATCTTTATAATTTTTTCTAACACTATCAGGCTATAGAACTCCTATTTTTTCTGTAAAATATTCTCTTCTTCACCTACCATTTTATCAGGTTCAACATCACTAATATCTTGTTTCTTTAGAATGGTAGTATCTGCATGTGCATAAGGTTGTTGTTTCTCTGCAATAGTAGAAGAATCAGGTTGATAAACTTGTTGTTCCTCATGACTGGGAGAATTAACACATGCAGAATACATTATCTACAAATGTGATCCAATATTTAATTAAATTATTTCAATAATGTAGTGAATAGATAATAACAAGATATAATACAATTTATATTAAAAACTCTAGCCTGGTTATTGAACTCTATTTTTTATAATATTGAAGGGATTTGAAATCTTTATAGAGTATTTGAATCCTTTTGGTGTGGTCTCTTATGACATTCAAATCTCATTCTAAATTGGGACCACTATGAAATTATTGAAAAGACTAAATGATAGGTTTATCCTCTATACAATTTTCATTTAATCCATCCACGGTTTTGGTTGATTAGAGAATAATCAAACACATCTGATTTGCAGGTTTTGGAACAAAATATACTTATACTGTATGTGATGCCATTATTAAGGGGTTTTTTTGTAACCATCCTTACTAAAAAAACCTTTCACGAATCCCAATTAATATATTTTAATAATACCCCTTTTATAAACCCACTTTCATTAAAAAAACGACACATGGAATGAGGTATAATCCAATCCCCTTATTTTATTGATGATTCCAATGTGTGACATAATTGTATAAATTGGATTTCTTCCTTGGTACTAGATACATGAATCAATTTAGCCACAAGTGTGACTCCATCATTTTTCATGGTACTACATTCATCATGTTCACTTGTATTGAATGTTTAACCATTAATTAAATAACCATTATAAGATAATACATGCACATTTGGTCCTTTAGATATCCATAGAATTCATTCTAATATTGAATCTAAATTTCAATTTGAATACAAAAAATATGTTCTTGAAAAAATCCTACAAACATTTCATTATATGTATTTGATAACCATATTTCATCCCTTGATTAATTTACATAACTAAGAATGTTTTTTTATTCCAATATATGGGTAAACCTTAAAATTATTATGAAAAATATAAAAATGGTCCTACTCCTAATCTATAATATATATTGGGAAAACAAATATTCCTAAAGTTTCATCAACAATAAGCCACCTAGTGTGATGAGATTTTGGTAGACCAATTCTTTCCCCACCGGACTCGTATTCAGTAAAAAATTCAATGGCATACCCAAAAATATATCACTTAGTAATACAACCCTCTAGCCGAATTAGATTTTTTACATACCCTTTTAAAATCTTCATATACCATTCAATGGTGTGCATCCATTTATAATTTATATGAAAACAAATTCAAATCACTCACACCAACTGAACCATCAAGTGAACCATAGTATCAATTAATGCTCTTGGGAGGAACATTTTTAATTCACAGGATATGATGTCCATTTTATTTTCCATAGTTGAAAATTTCACCAGTTATAGAACTTTTCTATATATAGCTTTGAAAAATAGTCAGAGATGGGTTAATGAATGATATACATTCTTGGTAAAATGAAACATAAAGCTATTTTCATTTGATCATGCATTAAAACCTGACAGTCATGTTATTTCATAACATTCAATTTTAATTCATTCATTTACATGATATAATATTCACTAATTACACATCTCGAAAATTTATCTAAATCAAGAAGTTACAAACTGATATCTATCTTGGCTGAAAAGAGTGTAAGTAGTTGGAGGAAGAAACATATGTTTTTCACCATTCATTGGAACCAAATCTTCATGTATTCTTGTTTCAATGATATCCCACACAACATGAATTCTATCCATTATTTGTATAAGTGAATATATAAATGTGATAATGGAACTATCATCTACATTTTTTCAACACGTGTAACATTAAGAAAATTTCTGACATACAGACAATTACAACATGGTAATGAAAAATAAACTAATCTCTTTTTCCAACAGGTTATCAAAATGGTTTTTGAAAATGTTTTATCAAAATTATATCCCATATATTTTGTATTCTCAAATAGTTTATCATTGATTATTGGAGATAGTGATTTATGTTTTTATGAACTCCCATCAAATGATGTCGTCCAAGGTCAGTACATATGTTGTCAGTGTAGAAATCTATGATGTCCTAGAAAAATATTATATGAAGAATGTTTCAACCTAATTGGTTGTGTACAATGTTCACAAATAGGAAACCCTTTAGTTCATTTAATTCTATATCCTAAAATTTTTCCATAAGTAGGAAAGTCATTTATCATCCTATATAACATGAATATTAACATTAAATACTCATTTCTATAAGCATCATACAACATAACACCTAAATCCAACAATAATTTCAAATATTTGATAAATGGAGAAAAATAAACATAAATATAATTAACCAGTGGCTCGGGTCCAGATATAATCATAGAAAACATAATATTTTCATTTTATGATATTAACCTTGGTGGAAAGTTATTATTTACCTATATAAATGGACATGTAATTTCATTGTTTCTTTGAAAACCAAAAGGATTCACTTCATCTATAGATGCCATAAAACGAAGGTTTCTCGGATCATTTCCAAATTCAAGATACTCGTTATCAATTCTCTTCCACTGATGAGATTCTTCTCTGTGAAGAAGTTTCCCATATATATTTCTTGTGTCTATATCACACATAAATTTCCTTATTGTATCAAAACTTCTATATAGGTTCTTAAACTAAAGAATTATTGGAAGATACCATACGAATTTTGTAGGACCTGATTCATCTTTCTTGAATCAACAAGAACCACACTTTGGGCATTCATTAATTTATTTTTGGTCCTTGTAAAATAGTATTTATTAATTATGATAGAAATGTATTATTTCAAAGATCATAATCATTAAACATATCATTTCTTTATTTCCCTATGTTTGGCTAGTAAGCTCATTATCTTTGAGTATAATATCATTCAAGATAAAAATTAGTTTAGTAAAACTGGGAGAATTCCATATTTTTCCATATTTTAAATTATACAACTTTTGTACAGATGACAATGATGTATATTTAGTTAAAACAATATACAATAGTGTCTTTTCTAAACTCTTTAACATCTTAAAAAAATTGATAATCCAAAAGATCATCTTCAAAAATAATTTTCATTTCATTAATACAATCTTCATCATCATTCACACCTATAATCATATCCTTGATATGGTCATCTTTATAGTCCATACTTCTAATCATATCATATGATCCATAAAATGATGGTTTATCCCAGTCAGTACCTACATTCACTTTATCACCATGTTTGTTCTAATATTTATAACATTGATCTTTTCTATGACTGATCATGTGTTAGTATAACTCCTATGGTCTAATTAGTCTTGAATCACAATATCATAAACATGGGAAAATGGTTTATAAAGGGTTATATTCATGGTATTCTACAAAATTTATGAACTTTTTCACCTCATCTTCATACTCATTTGTCATACGAATTCTATAAATAAATTCTCTATTTTTATCCATCCAATTTGATTCAATTATATTTGTATTTAAAAATAATAATAAATACACTAAAGGGGCCTTTAAACTAATGGGAACCCAACATTTTAATGTTTCAAAGAATTTTATTATCCCTTGAATAAAATTGGTAATTGAATTTAAGAGAAGAATTTCTCCACTGGTGGTATGAGTTACCCTCTAAATTCATCCACAATATTCATTAGTACCAAGTATGTGATGACTACTTCTCAAATTAGTTCAATCAAAATAAGTTCATGTCCAGAAGAGATGAAGGATGAGTCTAAAGTAAAAAAATGAAATAATAAATTTTTGGGAGATGAAACTGATGAGGATGATATTTATTATTGAATTTTGTTTCCTAAGACTCATCAACTTAGAATCTAACATCAAATCATAGAGAATGTTTTTTTATGGATGACTTCCCAAATTTAATCCATGCAGGTGATGTTGGATGAAAAGTAAGTGTGGGAGTTTCTTTGGGGTTAAACATTAATTCTCCTTTTATGGGAGTGAGGTCATGATGGATATCTTATAGGGTGAATAGAGTTAGTGAAATTCCCTTTTCATGGTGTTATTATCAATCTTTATTAAGTAGGAGGTGATATTATGTGTATCTAGGAGGACTCTGTAAGTTAATATGGTCATATAAATATAGATTTCACCCTTTTTCCTTATACGTGTTTGCATTTATAAATATAGATATCACTCATATCGTTAATAAATCATACAACATTATAAATAAAGTGAGGAATCTATTCACTCAAATTTCAATTAAAAAACACTATTTTAATGTTAACGGGAAATTTAAAAGATCATTTATTTTTGTTTTCATTGAAATCAAAAATATCATCCTTATCCTGAAAAATAATCGAAATTCAATTTATTAACATTAAAACATATCATTTACCCCTATAATCATATTTACATTAAAAAAACATATGATGAAAATATATGTTTTGAATGTAATAATTGAAATAAGAAATCTAAATCTATATTATTTGAGAACCATTTTTATAATATAAAATATAGTTATTGAATATAATAATAGTTTCACAAATAAAAAAATAAATTTTATAAATTTTATATCTTTTTCACATATTTAGATATTTAAAATTATCTTGGGGGATTATTGTTTTCCAGGGTTGTGGATAAAAATTATGGGAAAATTTATTCTAAGTGGTTAATGTGATTCCTTAATGATTTCAAAGATGATGAAGGCTAATATGAGTGAAGATAGTGCTAGGTGGAGGATAATATTTCTAGTATTGGGTTATGGCCACCCTTCATAGATCATTTAAACAAGAGATTTTCATATGTAAGATGAATCATGAGGAATGATAACAGCTTCCTAGTTTTTATAATGTTTTATGAGTTCTAGGATTATAGATAATCAAGTAAAACATATTTTATATAACTAATAGAGAATGTTTATTATGCTATAAATGATTGTTGGTGTATTATAATGTATAGAATTTGACTATAGTTTCAAACTAGAAAGAGTGGAAGGATGAAAATAGAATAAAAAATGGAATTTAGAATTCTATAATTTAAATAATTTTAAATAATAAAAGATACTAAGAAATAAAGTAGGGTCCAGTTGGAAGAAGTTGAAAATCCACTTTATGATGGACTAAAATTGGATACACATTCTTGCTTTTTTTTCACAGATTCAATGCTAGTGCACATGGTAGTAGTGGAATATTAGGAATTTTATTAGATTTCAGATAGTGGGTTTGATTTAGTGGCGGTTTCTTTAATGTGAGGATTTGACCAATTGACACCAACTCATTCCTCACACTAATTGGGGCCCGACTGATCAGGGTTGTGAATAACCATAGAGTATAGGTGTTAGATCTAAGAATCAAGAGTTGTTATTGATGAAGATAGAATGATAGAGATGTATGGGGAGATTCATATTTGAAGTCTTTAAAATAATTCATTCTACCATATCTCAATTTTTTTTTGTATTTATGTTCCATTTTATCATGTTGTTCTTTTCATCTATAAACATTTTTTATAATCAAAATCTGTAATGGGGATATGTTTTTTATTGTTTATTAAAAAAATTATGTTCTTTATTTATTTCTTCAAGATTTTTTTCATTATTATTGGGTATTTTATTTTCAATTCCATTATTGTTTTTGGTTTATGTATCAACTGAAGAAAACAAATCTCAATAATTTTTTGATCATTTTTAACAAATACAATTAATTGATATATCATTTTTTGTTACTAGATTCATAGACAGTCATAGGTAGATTAAAATTTATCTTTAAATGACATCAAATGGAATTATTTTGGAACCTATTCACATGAACGTCATTTATTCAAATAAATACTTCAATTGTACTTCCCTCTCAATAATATTTTTTCATGTGTTCTACCAATAACATTATGTTTTAACTCTCCTAAAACAATTTACTCACCATCTCCTTTCAATTATACACTCTCTATTCATTCTACCAATACTTCCACTATTTGTTTCTAATATTATAGTTTCAATATATCCCTTTTAACATTAACCAACCTTTCCCTAAAAACAAAACTATTATAAAACTATAAAAGGATGTTGTTGGTCTATAAATAAATAATTTTTTAGTCCAATGACCTATCAGTCATTTAAATTTTAAATGTTTATGATGGAAATTATAATGATATCAGAAGATAATTTTGAGTATGCATCTAAACGTGAAATGGGGTGGTTAACTTGGAATATAAATTTTATGGAAACATGAGATGATGATAGAAATTAGTAATAGTATTTATCTCAAGAAAAATTTATTAGAGTGATTTTCAAAACATTTATGGTCAAGTAAATGGTAATTTAATAATATACAATTGAAACAGATATTATTTATCCTTATGTGTAAACAATACGAGAATATTTTAATTCAATGCTTACAAACTACAATGATAATTTTTTGTCATGTGTTATCAATTTTAAACCCCCTATCTCATCCTTAAACAACCATTTATTAAACTAAAACATATTTGATTGAGTTTACATTTTTTATATGGAAATGTTTAGGTTTTTCTATCATTATTCATTGATTTTATCTCATTAAATATTCAGATAAATATACATGAGATTGATGGTAATAAATTCAATATATCCATTATTCATTTACATCACTCGTATTTTATAAAACTACATAATAGTATATATATGTTATAAAATATACATAATTTATAGAAGTATATAGTTTTACAAAATTATAAAAGTATAAAATTTTAACATATAAATGTAATATTAATGAATGTTTAAATGTATAATAATTTATAAAAAATTAAACTATAATTGTATATTAATTTAACAATCTATAAACTGATAAAATTATAAATAATTAATAAATTTTTTTATTTAAACTATATATGTAAATATGATATACTATAAAATTTATAAAATTATATAAATTTTTAAATGAATAAAACTATAAAAGTATAAATATTTAACAAAAAATTATCAGTAAAATATATTCGTATAATATGATATACTATAACATTTATAAAAGTATAAAAAATTTTAAATCATTAAAGACTGTGGAATTATACATTCAAGGGATTTTTAATATGATAAAATTCATTTTCCTACCATGAATTTTTTATTCCAAACTAATATTTAATCACCTTATCAATACTTTTAATTTCATGTATTAATTGAAATTCAAAGTAAACATTAAGAACTAACTAAAAATTGTTTTTGAAGACCAGAACACCTTTTTAAATTACACACATTCTTCATAATGGTTATTCAATAAATTTCACAAACACATGGTTCATAATACAATTGAAAATAAATTTAAAAAATATATTATTTTAATATAAAAAATTTAACATTAATGGGAAACTAAGAGAAACCATTTCTTTCATCCTATTGATTCGACAACAATAATTGATACTATTATTAGAAGTCTAAAACATGATTCAATAATTCAAGAAAACAAAAAATAAAATATTAAATATATAATCATGGTTAAAACCTAGTTAAAACTCACTAATTTCAATAAGGGGGGAAAACTCTACCCTAACCGAGTCTAAGAAACCTGGAAGAGAGATCACAGTTGATAGTCCCATGAAAATATGAAAAGTGAGTATCCCTACACCCTGGATTTTAGAAAATAGCATGAATAGAAAGGGGAAGAAAATAGAATGATAGGATGTACAATTATGAGGACAAGATACTCTAACTCATAATATATTATAAAGAAATGGATTTTCTAGGGGCTATTTGTTTTGTTCATCAAGAAAATGTTAAGATACACATTTCAGCAAGATGAGACTAAAGGAATAGTTTGGTTGGTGTAACACCCCAAGGTTTTGAAAATAAATATAGAATGCAATTATATAATCTATCCATTAAACACAACTCTGCCTCTTTTATGTTTAGAATTTCAAAAAATGGTCATCTAGAGTTGTGTTCAGTAAGTCATTTGGTATCTGATAGAACAAACTTGATTTTTAGTGAATAGTTACATAACCTTGTGAATAGTAATATGAATAGTAATATGACCCTTATGAATAGTAAAAAATATTATTATTTTATTTTCTTAAGGTAATGAGATAATGAGATCTTAATTAATTTTTCAATGTCACATAAAACTAATTGCACTTCAAGATTGTTATATTTTGAATTAACTATGACCTTATTTAAAAATTAAATTAATAATATTTATAAAATTATTTTTGAAAAATGGATTTCGCTTTTGAATTCTACACAACGAAAAAAGGTAGGGGCGAATTTCTGGATTTTTCTAAAGTACATGAATTTTTCATGAATAGTAAAAATACAGTTTTGAGTTTTCTGTAGACTAATGACATCATAATGATGTAATAATTAAATTTAAAATTATGTTCAACTTTTTTATAGTAACATATGACATGAGGTGTACCAACTGTCTAAAACCATGGGAAAATATCATGGGAAAGCCCGTGGTTTGGCAAAAACCACTAATGAGGTGTCACTTTGAACTTATTAAAAAATTACCTCTCTTTTTCTATAAATACCCACTCATACATTCGTTTTCATTCATTACAAATACCTCATCCTCGATGATCTGGTGGTATTACCTCTCTAGGAGTCCTCCCAAGGTGTCCCTAAGCCCCAAAGGTCTCATCCTTCAAGATCTAGGTGTTATTCTACAAGGTAATGGAATCCTTCATTCTCTTCTTTAAGTCGATACTTCCTTTATGGTGTCTATTTGAAATTCCATTCTCATATATTGAGGTTTTATTTAATTAATTCTTCTTACTGTACTTTTTATTTCAATATGATGAGATACCCTTTTGTTTTCATCATTTTATTTTAGGAAATTTTAATGTGACGTCGTTAGGCTGCCGAATTTTCATAAGGGATCTTTAAACTTTTTTTTTCAAGTTCATCTCTTTTATTTTTCTCTCCTCACCTCCTCTGTCCAAATGATAATGATAACTCCAGTAACATAAATATACTGTATTTATGTCATGTGAATGGAAGACCCATAATAAATATTCTTACTCCCTCCCTTTTATTTTTATAAACGAAATTAACGTCCATGAGGTTCCAATTTATAGCCTTCGTGGATGATGAAGTTTCGTTCTTTAATTTCATCTTCATTACTGGTCATGAAACCAAATTTATGGTTGAAACATACTATAATATATGTATTATAACATAATTAATATTCATGAACCAGAATATGTACATATAATTAAGTTATATGACAAAACTAGTTCTTAATAATCGAAATACCACCAAATAATCGAAGTGGTTCTCATATAATGATTCATGCTCATTCCATATAACCAAATGATAGAAATGACAATTACCAATTATTTATGTTCATAAACAGTATATAATTCTAATCCTAGATATTTATAACCATTCCACATGAACTCCATTACTTAAAAACAATTGAACCGATTATGAAAATAAAGAAAATTAACACCCCGGAACAATGAAATTCAATATAATAACTTAGCAATAAGGGTATAAATGAACTAAACAGAATTATGATAAACAAAATACATGTCTAATAGGTTTTTAAATAATTTATTAATAAGTATAATTTCATATTCCCTGAGTTTAAGTTCGAGAGAAGAACACGTTTGGAGTTAAGGTAAGGGGTTTTCCACCTGAATTTCCATTTTCATTCGGGATACTTTCATTGTATAATTACCTTGATGTAATTCTAATGTATTGTTATGTACTCATAATATGTTCTATGTGAGTATCATATATATGTTTACAAACCAAAATCCTTCCTTATTTTATGGATAGTTACACGTTTTAAAACGAAATTTCAAATTGTTTAAAAAATACAAGCTCGATTCAAGGGAATTTCTCAAATTCTTACCTATTTTCAAGGGAACTCTATAATCTATTTTTGGAAACCATTATATTTATTAAATCACTCATTTTATTATGAAAATACTATCTTACTTTACTTTTGGTTTTATACAAAGATTTTTCCAAAAGAACTCTTCTTTTCAAAATAAATGAGTATTTATCTCAAGAATTCCTTAATGATTTTATAAGAGTGTTTTCATCTAATTCAACACTCTTGTTGATTCCATGGTATTATTGGGTTTAATAATTTATGAAGTCATCAAACATATTTTATTTAATGGTTTATGACTAACTCTATTGTGGATGATCTATTTTAAAACCATTCACCATATTATTCCGAATGGTTAGTGTTTTATGTTTAATGATTGGGGAAAGTTACTTACATTTCATATGATAGTTTCAATATGAATGTATATGTTGTTTATGTTGATCCCTGCTCATATAAGGAATGAATTGGACTTATTATGTGATGGTAGGGCCCCTCTATAGCCCCTCGATGCATCAGTAGGTTTCATGAGACCAACTATGGTCTTAGCATGACTCCTTAACAAAATGATTATTTTATGGTCCTCGCACGAGGCTTGGATGATATGGTTATGATGTCCGGCATATGCACTTCCCCAATTATAAAACTAGTAATTGAGTGTTCATGTGGTTATTAGACTAGTATAATATCTGTTATTATGTTTTATTATGGAATTATTTACTCATCTCATATTCCTACCATAATTTGTTTCATGTTTATTATTAAAGTCATGTGTTTTCTATTATTCACTATGTCTAATGTTCATATTATCTTCTAATATATTTCTTACTCTTACTGATAATTTGAGCTCACCCCTTTCTGATGTATCATTTTCTCAGGACATGAAGAATTAATTTATGAATGACGTGCAATCATAATCTAGGAGACATGATGTTTCTAGTGGAATAAAATAGTGTTTTCATTCCCTTCATGTTGTAATGATAAACTTATGTATATAAATTGTTTCCAATAATACTAAACTACTCGGTCTTTCGAGATTCGTATTCCTTGTATGTATGCCAACGTAATCAAATAAGGCACTGGCTCTGGGCAACTGGGGTCAGGTCCTTACAGTTGGTATCAGGGCAAGTTTAGTAGAATACTTGGAAACTAGATTTAGAAAATGTAGAATTAGGGAAGAGTCCCTAAGTTAGTCTTTGAGGAAATACATACAATAACGTCCTGGTATTCTGGTAAGGAATATATTATGTGTATCTTTCAAGTAATAAATCAATGTCTGGATACGTGCAGGTAGAGGCGGCTCTAGCATAGATGTATCTAGGTGTAAAACCCGAAAACACCACTTTGAGCTAGACTCGAACGGGAACTGGTGCATGGCAACGAGCCTTGCTACACTCTTGGTTATGAAACTCATGGGGAATATGCATAGGATAATTCAAATTTTCTTTACAGTCCATTATGAAGGATTGAAATGTTTAATATTCCTCAAAGAAACCATTTTTTGTTAATATGGGATTAGCCATCCATAGGATCTCAATTTTTTTGAGTATTATTAAGTTAAGATTATACATTATGATTCATTACATAATATATTGTATGCCATTATAATGATATGGATCCTAGTGGGCGGAATGGAAATCTCACAAATGCACGTGTCCCCTGTAGGGATTTTCCTCCGACGTAAGATAATGATGTTGGATTTGGTGTTGTGACTGGTGCTGAGCAACTCATAACTATACTGGGACAACTTACTTAGGTTATGAATAATAATCTTAACCATATGGAGCATCCGGATCCACCACATGGAGGATCCATGCTAGATCACTTTATGCGACAACATCCTCCATCATTCAATGGGACTACAAACCCGTTTGTAGTAGAGCATTGGATATGTTCCCTTGAGAAGATATTTCATGCTTTGGGATGCAATGAAAGAGAGAAGGTTGTCATGGAATTATATCATCTATCAGGAGATGCGGATCAGTGGTGGTTATTAATCCAAAACACAAAGGAGGAGGAAGAGACATAAGAGATGGAATGGAGGGATTTTAAGGAAATATTATTGGAAAAATATTTCCCTCGTGAGCAGCGAGCAGATATGGAGAGACAATTCTTCAATCTGAGGCATAAGGAAGATGATAATTTTGCAATGTAGAAATCTAACTTCCCAATATTATCAAGACATGTTGTAGAATACATACGAAAGACATGGAGAAAAATTGATCGATTCTTTGATGGCCTAAAGTCATTCCATCGGCAGGCACTGGTATCCCAAATTTTTTCATCATATGAGGATATAGTTTCATGTCCCATCAAGACAGAAAAATAATTCTCTAAGTCATATGAATTTAAGGGAAAGAAAGAAAATAAGAGGGATGCTGAAAACCCTAGGAAAGGAAATACGGAAATTGAGAATAAGTGAAGAGTTGAGTTTCCACCATGTGACAATTGTGGAAAGAAACACCCTGGTGCTTGCTTAAAAGGAAAAGGTGTATGCTACAAATGTGGTCAGAAAGGCCATCTTGCTGGTGTCTGCAAAGGAAAGAAGGAATCCAATGATGATCAATGCTATAGTTGTCGAGATATGGGAAACTGTGCTAATGATTGACCAAAATGTCAAGGAAATATGCAACAGAGAAGGCCAAGGGATTAGGGAAAAGCTTATGCAATCACAACTGCAGAGGTTGAAGTTCCTAATGACATAGTGGCAGGTAATTTAATTGTTTCCTCAAGTTTATCCATTTTTTTATTTGATTCTGGATCATCGCATTATTTCGTATCTTCCCAGTTTGTTAAGAAAATTAGATATTTCCAATTTGAATTAACAAGGGAGTTGTCTGTCAAAACTCCTAAGGGAAGTATCATTGCAACAAAGTTTTTTGAATCAGTTCCCTATCAGGGCATATAAATGTTATTTATCTATAGATCTCATCATCATACCCACGATTCAATTAGATATAATCCTCGGTATGGATTGGCTTTCAGACCATGATGAAAAATTTTATTGTAAGAAGAAGTAGGTTACTATTTTTGATGACGATGATAAAGAACACCTTATCTTTATAGAAAAATCATCACCAGCTGATTCTTATCTCGATCCACCCCCAGTTTCCCAACTAAATTCAATTATTGTAGAGGAAGAGAATGAAATAACTGTGTGTGAGGAAATGAATGTTCAAATAGAGGATGTACCTATTGTGAGAGAATATGTTTATGTGTTTCTAGAAGATTTACCTGGACATCCTCCAGAATGATAAATTGAGTTTTCCATTGATTTAATTCCAGGTTCAAGGGCCATATCGAAGACCCCTTATATAATGGACACTGTGGAATTATTGGAACTAAAGAAACAACTAGAGGAATTGAGTAATAAGGGATTTATTCTCCCTAGTGTTTCTCCATGGGGAGCCTCTGTCCTTTTTGTTAAAAAGAATGATGGATCTATGAGGTTATGTATTGACTACAGGGAGATCAATGCTATAACGATAAAGATCAAGTATCCCCTACCTCATATTGATGATTTATTTGACCAACTGTATGAAGCTCAATACTTTTCAAAGATTGAACTTTGATATGGATATCATCAGTTGAGTGTGAAGAAGGAATACATTCCGAAAACAGCGTTTCAAACTAGGTACGGGCATTGCGAGTTTACAGTTTTGCCTTTTGGATTGACTAATGCACCCTCTATCTTCATGGATCTAATGAACAGAGTTTTCAAGGAATACCTCGATGACATTGTAGTGGTATTTATTGACGATATCTTGGTATACTCCAAAAGCTACGAAGATCATGAAAATCACTTGCGCATTATCCGGAAGACTCTTAGAAGACATGAATTATATGGGAAGTTTAGCAAGTGTGAATTCTGGATTCAGGAGATTTCTTTTCTTGTCCATATTGTCTCTAAGGATGGAATCCTAGTTGATCTTGCAAAGACAATGGCAATCCAAGATTGGCCCACACCAACAAACACAACTGAGGTACGTAGTTTTATTTTCTTAGCAAGTTATTATCGGCGTTTTGTGTCTAATTTTTCCCGACTAGCTAACCCACTAATGAAGATTACATGTAAAGGGGTTAAATTTGTCTGGAAAAAAGATTGTGAAGAATTTTTCAATGAACTGAAGAGAAGATAGTCAATGCACTTATATTGACTCTACCATCGGGGAATGACTATTTTGTTATTTATAGTGATGCTTCAAAGAAAGGACTTGGTTGTTTCCTTATGCAAAATGATAGGGTTATTTCTTATGCATCACGACAGCTAAAAATTCATGAGTGAAACTATCCTACTCATGATCTGGATTTAGCTATTGTAAGCTTTTCTTTGAAGATACGGAGACATTATCTCTATGGTGAAAAAAAGTGAAATTTATACTGATCACAGGAGTTTGAATTATATTTTCTCATAGAAAGAACTCAACATGAGGCAAAATAGATGGCTTGAACTACTCAAGTATTATGATTTCACGATACACTACCACCCGGGGAAGGCAAATAAGGTGGAAGATGCATTGATCATAAAGGATAATGGAATTTTGAAGTATATGAGAGTTGAAAGGGATACTATTTTCATAGATCTAGTAAAAATGGATATGGGAATAACCATGGAAGGTGAAACATCAATGCTTTTTCCAATGGTTGCCAAACCATATTTACTAGAAAGGATAAAATATTCTCAGGCTGATGATGGGGGGTTTCAATAGAAGATTAAAGATATGAATGATTAGAGATTGAGTGACTTTGTATATGAAGATGGAATTTTTAAATTTTAGAAGAGACTTTGTGTTCTCGATATACCTGATCTAAAAAGGGAATTTTTGGATGATGCCCATAGTTCCAATTTCCCTATACACCATGTAAGCATTAAGATGTATAGAGATTTGAAGAAACATTTTTGGTGGGACAACATGAAGACAGAGATTGCTTATTTTGGGTCAAGATGTATGGTTTTTCAACAAGTGAAAGCTAGAAGGCAACAGCCAGGAAGAGTATTGCAACCTCTTTCCATACCTGAGTGGAAATGGGATAATATCATGATGGACTTTGTCATGGGACTACCAAAGACTCCAATATGGAACGATGCAATATAGTTCATTATTTATCGTCTTACCATGTAATCATATTTTCTTTCAATAAGAGAAGATATACCACTTGAACGTCTATAAATACTATATATTAATGAAGTTGTGAGACATCATGGAGTACCCCTATCGATTGTTTCTGATCATGATTCACGTTTTACATCAAGATTCTGGAAAAGTCTTCAGAAGGCCCTAGATACTGGTCTTTGTTTGAGCACTGCCTACCAACCACAAACTAATAGACAATTAGAACGGACTATTCAAACATTGGAAGACATGTTGAGGTCTTGTTCACTTGATTTTCAAGTCAGGTGGGATCTGTATTTACCTCTCGTAGAATTTTCCTACAAAAATAGCTTCCATTAAAGTATTCAGATGGCACCCTATGAAGCATGATGTGGGAGTAGATGTCATACACCAACTTGCTAGGATGATGTTGGTGAAAGAAAGCTCGTGGGCCTAGAACTTGTTGAAGAAACAATGGAGAAGGTGAAGATTATCCAGAACCATATCAAAATAGCTCAAAGAAGGAAAAAGAGCTATGCTGGTAAATGAAGGGAATATTTGGAGTTTAAATAAGGTGATCATGCTTTCTTAAAGGTATCTCCATGGAAGGGTATTATAAGATTCGATAAGAAGGGAAAATTAAGTCCCAGGTACATCAGACCTTTTGAAATTCAGGACCGAATTGGAGTCGTAGCTTACCATTTGGCAATACCGTGAAGTTTCTCCAGGGTTCACAATGTGTTCCACGTGTCAATGTTAAGAAAGTACATGCCAGACCCAACACATGTACTCACTTATGAAGAAGTGTAACTTGAGCCTGATTTATCTTACTGTGAAGAGCCTATCAAGATTCTTGATACTAGAGAACAATTATTGAGAAATCGGACGAATTGTCTAGTGAAGGTTCTATGGAGGAACCATAAGATGGAGGAAGCAACATGGGAGCCTGAGGAGATTATGTTAAAGACATACCGGAATCTTTTTAGGTAATATTTTGTGAATTTTGAGGATGAAATTTTTGTAAGGAGGGGAGAATGTAACACCCCAAGGTTTTGAAAATAAATATAGAATGAAATTTTATAATATATCCAATAAACACAACTTTTCCTATTCTATGTTTTGAATTCTAAAAAATGGTCATATAGAGTTGTGTCCAGTAAGTCATTTGGAGTCTGATAGAACAAACTTGATTTTTGGTAAATAGTAACATACCCTTATGAATAGTAATATGAATAGTAATATGGATAGTAATATGACCCTTATGAATATTTAATAATATTATTATTTTATTTTCTTAAGGAAATATGATAATGAGATCTTAATTAATCTTTCAATGTCACATTAAACTAATTGCACTTCAAGATTGTTATATTTTGAATTAACTATGAACTTATTTAAAAATTAAATTAATAATATTTAGAAAATTATTTTTGAAAAATTGATTTCAATTTATAATTCTACACATAAAAAATGGTAAGGGTGAATTTTTGGGATTTTTCTAAAATATATGAATTTTCCATGAATAGTAAAAATACAGTTTTGAGTTTTCGGTAGTTTAATGACATCATAATGATGTAATAATTAAATATAAAAGTATGGTAGACTTTTATATAGTAACGTATGACATGAGGTGTCCCATGTGGCTAAAACCATGGGAAAGTACCATGGGCAAGCCCATGGTTTGGCAAAAATCACTAATGAGGTGTCCCTTTGAAATTATTAAAAAAATACATCTCTTTTTCTATAAATAACCACTCATACAATCGTTTTATTTCATTCCAAATCCATAATACTAGAATATATGGTGGTTTTAACTCTCTAGGAGTCCTCCCAAGGTGTCCCTAATCCCCCAATGTTCCATCCTTCAAGATCTAGGAGTTATTCTACAAGGTAAGGGAATCCTTCATTCTCTTCTTTAAGTCAATACTTCTTTTATGTTATCTATTTGAAATTACTTTCTCATATTTTGAGGTTTGATTTTATTCATTCTTATTACTTTCCATTTTATTTCAATATGATTAGATACCCTTTTGTTCTCATCATTTTATTTTAGTAAATTTTAAGTGACGCTGTTATGATATTGAATTTTCATAAGGGGTCTTTTAACGGTTCGTTTATTTTCAAGTTCGTATCTTTTATTTTTCTCTCCTCACCTCCTCTGTCAAAATGATCATGATAACTCCAGTAACATATATATACTATATTTATGTCATGTAAATGGAAGACCCATCATAAATATTCTTACTCCCTCCCTTTTATTTTTATAAACGAAATCAACATCCATGAGGTTCCAATTTATAGCATTCGTGGATGACGAAGTTTCATTCTTCAATTTCCTCTTCATTACTAGTCATGAAACCATATTTATGGTTGAAACAGACTATAATATATGTATTATAACAGAATTAATATTAAAGAACTAGAATATGTGCATATAATTAAGTTATATGACAAAACTAGTTCATAATAAACCAAATACAGCCAAATAATCGAAGTGGTTCTCATCTAAGGATTCATCCTCATTCCATATAACCAAATGATAGAAATTACCATTACCAATTCTTTATGTCAATAAATAATATATAATTCCAATTCTGGAGGTTTATAACCATTCCACATGAATTCCATTACTTAAAAACAAGTGAACTGATTATGAAAATAAAGAAAATTAACACCCTAGAACAACAAAATTCAATATAATAACTTAGAAATAAGGGTATAAATGAACTAAACAGAATTATGATAAACTAAATACATGTCTAATATGTTTTTAAATAAGTTATTAATAGTTATAATTTCATATTCTAGGAGATTAAGTTTGAGAGAATAACACGTTTGGAGTTAAGGTAAGGGTTTTTCCACCCGAATTTCCATTTTCATTCAGGATACTTTCATTGTCTAATTACCTCGATGTAATTATTATGTATTGTTATGTACAAATCATATGTTATGTCTGAGTATCATATATATGTTTAAAAACCAGAATCCTTCTTTATTTTACGGATAGCTACATGTTTTAAAAGTAACTTTCAAATTATTTCAAAAATACAAGCCTGATTCAAGGGAATTTCTCAAATTTTTACCCATTTTCAAGGGCACTCTATAATCTGTTTTTGGAAACCATTATATTTTTTAAATCACTAATTTTATTATGAAAATACTATATTACTTCACTTATGGTTTTATAAAAATATTTTTCCAAAATAACTCTTCTTTTCAAAATAAATGAGTATTTATCTCAATAATTGCTTAATGATTTTATAAGAGTGTTTTCTTCTAATTCAATACTCTTGTTGATTCCATGGTATTATTGGGTTTAATAATTTATGAATTCATATACCATATTTTATTTAATGGTTTATTACTAAATCTATTGTGGATGATCTATCCTAAAACCATTCACCATATTATTCCGAATGGTTAGTGTTTTATGTTTAATGATTGGGGAAAGTTACTTACATTTCATATGATATTTTCAATATGAATGTATATGTTGTTTATGTTGATCCCGCTCATATGAGGAATGAATTTGACTTATTATGTGATGTTAGGGGCCCTCTATAGCCCCTCGATGCATCAGTAGGTCTCATGAGACAAACTATGGTCTTAGCATGAGGCCTTGACAAAATGATTATTTTATGGTCCTAGCACGAGGTTTGGACGATATGGATATGATGTGTGGAATATTCACTTCCCTCATTATGAAGCTAGTAATTTAAATTTCATGTGTTTATTTGACTAGTATAATACCCATGATTATGTTTTATTATGGAATTATTTACTTGGCTTATATTCCTTCCATAATGTGTTTCAAGTTTATTTTAAATGGAAAGGGTTTTCAATTATTCACCATGTCTAATGTTTATATTATCTTCAGCTGTATTGCTTACTCTTACTGAGCATTTGATCTCACCCCTTTCTTATGTTTAATTTTCTTAGGAAATGAAGAAGTAATTTATGAATGACGTGCAAGCATAATCTAGGATACGTGATGTTTCTAGTGGAATAAAATAGTGTTTTGATTCCCATCATGTTGTAATGATAAACTTATGTATGAAACTTCTTTCCAATAGTACTAAACTACTCAGTCTTTTAGTATTCTTATTCCTTGTATGTATTCCAACATAATCAAATAAGGCACCGGCTCTAGGCAACTAGGGTCGGGTCCTTACAGTTGGAGGCACTAACTAGATAAATCGGGCACATAACATAGATTTAGTGAGAGATCGATTGATCGGTAATATTGAACGATGGAAGAAATAGGGTCCAACAATAACATTAGTAGAAGTGGTAGGGATTTGGTTTCACAAAATATTGAAGGTGCGAGATAAGTTATTACACCACAATTCACTACTTTATTTCACCCTTACACAACTATTTTAAACTGGGTTTTTATTCAAAATTTCAAATTTAAAAATAAATTTCACTTAACATTTTATTCAATTATTTAATTTTTATCACTTTCAAAAAGGTAAATTATACTTGTTTTAGTAATTTTATTGTAGGAAGAGGTGGTTTGGAGGGACGTAGATGATGCAGAAGTAAAATGGGTCAAACTGTAAGGAATCACATAAATACATGCACACTATTTAGCATGTTTCGAGAAATCCATGAATCAAAATAGTATAAAATTTTATGAACATATCCAAAGAACTATGGGATACAACTTAACTCAAGAAACCCAATCCTAATTCTTCCATCTGGTGGCCCGTCTAAACTGATTTGTCCCAGGGACCAAATTTTCTAAAATTCAAAAGTTTGGTTATGTATATTGACAATATCACCCAATACAGATATCCAATGGAATCCCAATTTGATATGAATATAGTAAGAGGTTGTCCAACAACTCTAATATTTTTTATATGTAATGATATGGTCGTTTACTAGTCCAAACCTAATATACAAGTGGTAAAACCAAAAATGGGATCCCAAAACTACTTCCCATGTTGGCTATAAAAGAGGATCATGGGAACCTCATTTGGATGTTTGACCCAAAGGCAAGGATCTTCTATTTTGGTGTCCTCAAGGAGTCCCCTAATACCTTTTGAGTTTCTAGTGCTCCATATCCTCAGAGGGAGATCTGAAATGAAGAAGGACATCTAACCGAGCTTCCTCCTCATCCCGATGTCGACATAAATAGTGGGTGATCATTGTGAGGGGGCTACATAGTAGAATATGGGGGATTCAAAACTTAATTATATATATTTTTTTTTATATCATGGTTTTTTATTGTTATTTTAGATTTATCTTAACTTTTTTTATGCATATAATTGAAACAATTTTTTTACTAACCGATCGGTGTGTAATTTTAAGTGTCTGACTTGTGCTGTGTCGATTATACTACCTAAGAATCCTATTATATCCCAAAAATTTGATATTTTTTTGTTCATTTAATTTCCTTAAATAATTATATGGAACTATAACTTTACTACACAATATTTATTTTAAGTTTTAGTGTTATTTTTATAATTTTAAGATGCTTACTGGTTCCAAAAATCTTGATTAAACCTAAAAAAATTATTACACCAATAACTAATAATAGATTTAGAATAAGGAACTCTTAAAGTGGTGTAGTAACATATAAATGATCACATAATTATCATATATTTTTTAAAATTGACTTTTTTTCAATTATTAAACTCTTAAATTAATTCATTCAATTTTTAATTTTTTTTAAAACCACCCACTACTATAGTTATTTTTATTAAAAATACATACTTTAAACGTAAAATTATCTTTGATTGAGGACCTAGGTTCTTCCCTAAACTATAAATAAATGTTAAAAAAATAATTAATTTTACATGTTATGATAGTGCTATCAAATTTTCGCATTATTTTCCTGTAGCGCTTTTGTTTTTAGTGCATTTTTTTAATATTTTTTAAAATTTTGTGAATATAATTTTTTTTTATATTCTACCTTTACAGATGAATTTTCATTTAGATTTATTTATTATGTATTTTCAGTACATGATGCATTCTACAAATTGATATTTACAACCATTTGAACCTAAACCGGAGAGGATCAAACGTCAATGACACCAAGACACACATGAGGTTAATCCTTCTTCTTATTATGTAACCCATTTTAAAAATGAAATGAACATATATAATATGGATGAAATTTACCAGAAATTAAATTAACTAACCTCTCTAGATGTAGATATCCAACCCACATACATTCAAATACAAGGTGAAGCACCTAATTTTAAATTAAAATATATATTAATTCAATTATTGCCAATATTTCATAGACAAATGCGATAATTTTCACATAATAACATATATGAATTTTATATTGTGCTGATTCAATAAATATTTCCTTATGACTTTTCCATTATTTCATTCAAAGGGGAGTTGTTAAGTCATTAAGGCTTTCTTTATGACTTTACCATTCCTCTTATTTTGAAAATCACAAATACCTTATCTCAAGGAAAATCTATTTTTACCCCTGTTTTACTTCTCTAATAAAAATTTCATTCCCCAAGGAAATATACCTTACCATGTTTTCATTGTCCATATAAAAATTTTTATAAGTATAAAATTCAGATTGAGACCAAAACCTCAGAATTCAAAAAATACCTAGATATTAAGTATTCTGTTCTTGGATCTGAATTCTCCTAATTCTAGTTATGAACTCTCATGAAGTTAAACTCCAAATTCTGGATACGAACTTTATGAAGTTCAAATATGAATTCTGGACATGAACTTTTATTAAGTTCGACTCCGAATTCTGATTATGAACTTATGTGAAGTTCGACTCCAAATTCTGATTATGAACTTGTGCGAAGTTCGACTATGAATTATGATTACGAATTCTGAATATGAACTTTCTATGTTCTAACTCCGAATTCTGAATATGAATTCTCGTTACAAAATTTTCTATAGTTCTGACTCTGAGTTCTCTGTATTCGGGCTCCGAACTCCTATGAGTTCTGACTTCGAATTCTTATGAACTCTGACTCCGAACCTTGTAAGTTCTAGTTCTAAATTCTTGTGAATTCAGACTCCGAATTTCCATGAAATTCAGACTCTAGAATTCTATGGAATTCAGGTTCTGAATTCATAGAAAAACAGAATCCAAATATCCTTGTATTAATAGACTCTAAATTCATTTTTGGTTAGACTCCGAACATTAATATTTACATTCATTCCGAATATCAATTTTTGGAAATGCTTACACTTATTTTGTTACAAAATGATGTTGTGCTTTCAGTTATCAACTAACTGTTGATTGAGTTACACATGTATAGGTCCCTCCAAAATTCAAGGAAAAATATGACCGTTGGAGGAGGGAGTCGACCATTGAAGCAATGCCTATAAATAGGGGCTCATTTGAAAGAGCTCACACTAACTTTTTTGAGACTTTTGGAAAAGTGTTGTTGAAGTGATTTCTAGAGAGAGAGACTCTTATAAACTCTCAGGCATCATGTAGAAATTTTTGAACCACTCATTAAAACTTTGCTTCAAGTAGATTTGCTTAGTGCAGATGTTAGATTTCCTGGAAATCAGAGACTTTGGGTTGTGAAGTCAGAGGTTCTGATTTCCTTAAAAATTGAGGGCTTGCAGGGATAGCAAGACAGATACCAATCTTCGGATTGAGGGCTTACCTGGTATTTGGTAGGACATACTTTCTTGAAAGTATAAATCAAGGGACCTCTTATCCAGGGTTGTTGGATACCCTCCTTTTTAGGTTAAAAGAGTTTCTAATTGTTACATGTATTTTTATTACTTTTTTTTTCACTGTGAATTTGTATTGTTAAAGAAAGTATAACTTTCTTATAAATTCTTATACATGTACTCTAATTTAGTTATATTCTATACATTTAAGGTAGAATCTTATTTGTTGTAAACATTTGTTTAGTTTCATTTCCGAAATCACTCTTCCATAATCAATCAAGTTATTAGAACTTAGAGGTTTTCTTAATTTTGGTTCTACATAATTTCCTTACATATTTTTTAAAAGAATACAATTCACCCCCCCCCCCTCTGGTATTTGTATCTCATTTTACATATTTGATCCTACATTTGTAATTATAGAGTATATCATACTCAGACATACCATTCTAACAATTGGTATCAGAGGGTTGGTTACTCCTGAATTAATCTCACGATTATATTCCGAAATGAATTCTTGGAATTGATTTTACAGAATCATATTTTCCAGATTGATACATTTTCGGTTTCATAAATTCAGACTCATATAGTTCAGATTCACTTTTTGCTTAGAGATACTCTTGTTTTATATTTTACTTGCTTAGTAATATTTTCCTTGTTTACGAACATATTATTTTAACAAGTTTTGTGTGGAAAGTATTTTCTTAATGATGGTAGGAATCAATTTTGGTTATATAAATAATCTCAATCCAGCAAGACCACCTATCTTTGGTGGAAATGACTATGAATATTGGGGAGATTGAATGAAGAATTTCATTATCAATACTGGTGTTGATAACTTTTTTATGATTACTGGAGGATACAAAATCCCTGACAAGGAAGTTAGTACCTTTACTAATCAAGAAAAGCATGAATATCAACTGAATTATAAGGTATGCAACACGTTACTTTGTTCCCTGACTAGAAATATATATATCCAAATTTCATCTTGTTAAGAAGCAAATTCTATATGGAAGAAACACAAAGTTACTCACTATGGAACATCCAAAGTCATTGAAACAAGAAGAGTTATGCTTAGAGTTGAATATCATGGTTTTAATTTTCCTTATAGAGAACCCATTTGTAAGGTGCAACAAAGTTTTATGACTATCGTGAATTGATTACAATCTATGGGAGATGAAGGTTTGGATGATGAGGGTCATGTATAAAAATCATATAAATCATTCCAAATGAATGGGAGTCCAAGAGGACAGCTATTGATGAGAACATAAAAGTCACTCAGATTTCCTTAGATGAGTTGTTTGGAACTCTTCTTCAGCATGAAACCAGAATGAAGAGAGATGTTGAAAATTTTAAGAAGAAGAATGGGAATGGATGAGTTTCTTTTACAACCACTTCTAAAAATATGAAATCCAAGACCCCAGAAAGAGTAACTAGATCAAAGATAAATAAATTCATTATTCAGTCATAATCTAGTGATTCAGAAAAGTCTGAGAATGAATTAGCTAATCTTGCTCAGAGAATGAACAAGATTGTTTCTTATAAGAACCATCGGAATAAGTACAAGATGAAATACTACAGATACAAGAAATATGGAGAAGTTACATGTTATGAATATAGAATAATAATTCATATCTGGCCTGATTGTCCCTTGTTGAAAAAGAAGGTTGAGAAGGAAAGGAATTCAGAAAAGAACAAGAAGAAATTCTATCGATCAAAGCACAATAAAAGTCTTAAAGCTAATGATACTTGGAGTGCTAGCTGTGGAGACTCTTTAGAAAGTGAATATTCTGAATATGATTCATCATCACCGAAGAATATGGGATTCATTGCTAATACTTATTTCCCCAATACATGTCTTATGGCCAAGGTACGCTCTACTGAGGCTTTAACAAATTTATCTCTTGATAAGAATTACTATTCTGAAAAAAATACTTTTAATGAATATAATTCATCTTTAGAAAATGAAGAACCTTCATATGAAGAAGTATCTATATTTTCCGAGTTACTTGAAGCAAAAAATTGTAAAATTTCTATGAAATTAGACAATGAAAATACTAGGGAATAAATTCTTACAAAAGAGATTTCAGATCTTTCTAGAGATCCTAGAGATAAATAAGATCTTAAAGAAAAACTTTCTAAAGACCTTGAGAAAGAAAATTCTGCCAAGAAAGAACTTTCTAAAGATCTTAATAATGATATTTTAGAGATAAATGTTTCTGAGGAAAAATTTAACTCTAAGGAAATTATTCTTGAGGATAGGAATTTAGTCATCAGATTGAAATCTAAAATATTTTCTCTTAAAAAACTTCTTGCAAAATATACCTCTGGGAAGGAAAATTCTGACAAGATGTATTCTCAAATTAAACCTCAAGGAAACACTACTAGATTAATTTATACTCATCAAAAACCGGTTTTCAAAAAAAACTATTTTATTCCTTCTAAAGACCCTTTTTGTACTAAATGTCAAAGTGGTGGACATTTGAAAAAAAATTGTTCCTTGAATAAAGTTCAATCTCTTGGGTTTTATACAGCTTATTTTTTTAAACAAATTTGGATACCCAAAATTTTGTTGTCTAACAATTCCGGATCCAAGAATGTTTGGATTTCGAAAACCTAAATTTTTCTTATTTTCAAGAAAATAGAAAAGGTACCAATAGAAATATGTGGTACATGGATAGTGGATTTTCCCAGCATATGACTGGTAACAAAATCTATTTTGAAAATATTATCAAGACGGAAGGAGGAAAAGTAAATTTCAGAGATAATGCTCAAGGAGAAATTATTGGTATAGGTAACATCATTATTCTTGGAAAAACTTTGATTTCAAATGTTTTATTTGTTATAGTTCTTAAGCACAACCTCATTAGCATATGTCAATTTTGTGATAATGTCTACCTTGTGAATTTTAGGAATGAAAATTTCTTAGTACACAATTCCAAGGAATATTTTATTCTTTCTTCCCATAGGCAAGAGAATATATACACACTAAACTTAGAAGACCTTAGGAGCCAAGACTTACCTAGCCTTAGTCCAATTAAAGATAATTATTGGTTATGGCATTGAAGTCTAGGACACTTTATCCTTAGGAACTTATGCAAACTTTCTAAGAAAGGACTAGTTAAGGATCTGCTGAAGCTTACATTTAATACTTCAAAAGTTTTTTATCCTTGTAAATATAGAAAGCAACATAAATAATGTTTTAAATCAGTCGGTGAAGTCACAACTATTGATGCATTACATCTAGTGTATATGGATCTCTTTGGTCCAACACAAAATGGAAGCATTGGGGGCAAGTTTTATGTATTTTACTTGGTTTATGGTTACACTAGATTTACATGGGTCAACTTTCTAGAAAAGAAATATGAAGCCTTCTCGTATTTCAAAAGTTTTAGAGACCAAGTTAAAAATGATAAAATCCTTCCATTGAAAAATATTCATAGTGATCATGGAGGAGAATTTAAAAAATTTAATTATGAAACTTTTTGTTGTAGAAAAGGCATTACTCATAACTTCTCAGCACCCAAAACACCTCAAAAAAATGGTGTTGTTGAAAGAAGAAATAGAATTCTTCAAGAGATAACTAGAACCATGTTGAGTGAGTATTCTGTAGCCAAACATTTTTGGGCTGAATCTGTAAGTACTTATTTTTATACTATAAATCGTGTTTTGATTAGACCTTTTCTTAATAAAACTCCTTATGAGTTATGGAATGGTAGAAAACTTAGACTTTCTTACTTTAAGGTTTTTGGTTTCAAGGTAATCATTCTGAATACTAAAGATAATATTCATATATTCGCACCAAAATTTGATGAAGGAATTTTCTTAGGATACTCCACAACTTCCAAGGATTATAGAGTTTTCAATATAAACACTTGTACTGTTGAAGAGATAGTACATGTTAAATTTGATGAAACTGGTCCTTTTGTTTTTAAAAAACCCCAACCTACATATTTGGATTTATTTTCGTAAACTGATTATCAACCTTTGATAAAAGATCCTTCTGATATGGAAAATGTTCAATAAGATACTTCTGAAACATTTACCCCGGAATATTTCCTACCTTACGTTGATAAACAGGATTTACAAAACCCAAATCAGTCATTTCTAAGGAATCATCCCAATGATAATATCATTAGTGATGTAAATAAACCTATAAGGACTAGAAGTTCCTTAAGAAATGAAGTAGAACATCTATCATTCCTTTCCCTATTAGAACCAAAACGCACTAATGAAGCTTTAAGTGGTGATGATTGGATTTAATCCATGCAAGATGAACTAAATGAATTCGAATGGAATAAAGTCTGGACCTTAGTTGAAAGACCTAAGGAAACTTCTGTTATGGGAGTAAAATGGGTTTTCATAAATAAGTGTGATGAAAATGGAGTCATTGTAAGAAATAAAGCCAGATTAGTTGATAAAGGCTATAATCAACAAGAAGAAATAGACTATGAAGAATCCTATGATCCAGTAGCTAGACTTGAATCTTTTCTTATTTTACTTTCCTTTGCAGCATTCCTCAATTTCAAACTTTTTTATATGGATGTGAAATGTGATTTCCTTAATGATTATGTTCAAGAGGAAGTTTTTATTAAACAACCTCCTGGATTTTAAGATACAAAACATCATGATCATGTTTTTAGACTTACCAAAGCTTCGTATGGTCTTAAACAAGCCCCTCGATCATGGTATGATAGACTTACATGATTTTTGATTCAAAATAACTATGTCAAGGGAAATGTAGATCCAACTCTTTTTATAAAAAAAGAAAAGAAAAATGTTTTGATTGTTCAAATTTGTGTTGATGACATTATATTTGGTTCAACTTAAGAATCTTTAACTGATTGCTTTTCAGATTTAATGAAATTTGAATTCGAAAGGAGTATGATGGGTGAGTTAACATTTTTCCTTGGTATTCAAATTTCTCAAAAACCAGAAGTAATCTATATATCCCAACATAAGTATATTAAAGATCATCTTAAAAAGTATGGATATGACAACACTAAGAGTATAAGTACTCCCATTGGTACCTCAAACACACTTGATCTTTATGAACCTGGGAAACCAATAGATCAAACAACTTTTAGAGGTATGATAGGAAGTATACTTTACTTGATAGCTATTCATCCAAACTTAATGTTTTCAGTATGCTTATGTGCCAGATATCAATCCAATCCTAAGTAATCTCATTTAAAATTAGTGGAAATAACTTTCCACTACTTAAAGGGAACCATATATTTAGGACTCTTTTATACTTCTAAAATGATTTTGTTTTAAAAAAAATTTAAGATGGTGACTTTTGTGGATGTAGAATGTATATAAAGAGTACATATGGAACTTGTCATTTCTTATGAGATTCATTAGTTTCTTGGTCTTTCAAGAAGAAACACTCAGTAGCACTTTCCACTACTGAAGCTGAATATATAGCAGCTGGAAGTTGTTGTGCTCAAGTGTTGTGGATGCAACACCCACTCACATACTATGGTATGTGTTTTACCAAAACACAAATTCTATGTGATAATACAAGTGCCATTACCCATAGTAAAAACCCTACACATAACTCTCGTGAAAAGAAAATAGATATTAGACATCACTTTCTTAGGGATCACACACAAAAAGGAGATATCATTCTTCAATTTATCGGGATGTAAGATCAACTTGCTGATATTCTCACAAAATATTTACCCTCCAATAGATTTGAATACATTAAACAGAAGTTAAGAATGATAACCGTAAGGTAATCCTCCTCAATTAACTTCCTGTGAAACCAATATCCTTAGAGTAATAAACTCCTTTTCATAGGGTTAGTAAATTTGGTGTAAAGTATTTAAAATTTATTATAATGAAAATTTTTGTAGTTGGCTTTTTAAATTTTTTGTAATAAATTTTTTTTTCATTGTCTGTCTCTGATGTTTTTGTAATAAAAATCTTCAGACCTGGAATTTTCGTACTGAAAATCCTCAGACCTGAAGTTTTCATTATGAAAATCCCCAAACCTGAAGTTTTCATAATGTAATCTTCGGACCTAAAATTTATGTAATGGACTTTTCAGATTGGAAATTTTCATAGTGAATATTTTTTTTGTATTCAAGTTTTTTGGAATCCAAAGTTCTTCAATAAGAATATTCCTTAGTATGAATAATCTTCCTAGCAATCTGAAAGGTATGATTCTTTCTTGAGGTTTGCGTAATTACTTTTTACTTTTTGTTTGTTTCTTTTGTTTTTAAAATATCTCGGATTGAAGTTTCCTTAAATCTGAATGTTTCTTTTTAAAACCTCAAAAGATCAGATTCAATAAAAATTTTCCATGCGGCTATCTTTTCAACCGTCAGATCAGATCTGAAGAATTATCAACCATTAGATTGGACTTGGATGATGAAAGGTTACATCCATCACCTATATAAAGGGGACCCCCGATGGTTGTCCCACATTTGTTTTTCATTATCCCGCGTGCTTAAGCTCTGCCTCTCTACAAAATCTCATTCTGAATTCATCAGAAGTGCTCAAGTACGAATGTCTGCAGAAGTTCCCTCTCAAGATATGTCTACTATCAAGCTGATTCCGAAATGGAAAATATACAGGGAGAAATTAGTTCATCCAAACTTCATTAATAAGTACGAATCAATAATTTCCAAGAACATCAAGCTTAATGGATGGTAAATTATAGCTATTTCAAAGACAGGCGCTCAAGATGTGGTCTTTCTAGATTTACTCATATAATTCTATTAATTAGTTTGCTTCTTTAAGGAAGATGGTAGGGAAAGGTTCTCTTTTCAAAGTTATGGAAAAACTTACAAACTCTCTTACACCAAGGATGCAAGCTTGGTGGGGCTCTCGTTTGAAGGAGAAGCCAAATTTTGATCTCACAAATAGCTAAAGGTTCATGAAAGCTTCGTTAAGGTGAAGGTTATGGAATGCCTTGGGCTTACTGATGTCAAAACTGCAAAAATTTCCCATCTGTCTACCAACAATTGTATCCTACAGCTATGGATTCAAGGTCTCATTGTACCGAGAAGGGTTATAAGGACACCATTAAGAAAAGTGACATGTATATCCTGGAATTTTTATTAAACCTAAGTAAGGTTAATCTCATGAGACACATTCTCATTACAATTGAGAATATCAACTGTGGGAATCTGAGTGCTCAGATTATCATTAATTCAGCCTTACATTCCAAGCTAATAGTTCGGTGGCTAAAATCCTTCAAGATACCCTACAACTCCAAGCTGAGGAATTGCAAGTTGATGCTGATAATTGATGACACTATGAAGAGGATGAAAGTAGGTTTTTTGAAGGAGTCATGTGAGTTTTATGAATTACCTGAGGATGAGGCAGAGGTTGTTCTGAAGATTGCTGATGAAGCCGAACCTTTAAAGAAAGCTGGGAAGAAAATAAAGCTGAAGGATGTGGAAGCAGAAGACAAAACCCCTACGTCTAAGGAAGTTCAATTTGCACATCCTAAAACTAAGAAGAAAAAATCTTACCCGGATGAGGTGGTAGCAAAGTAGAGGGAGGATAAGAAGAGTAGAAAATCAGGGGAGCCACAGTTTGGTTTGGATCCTACTGATGCTAAGTCCTTGAAGGAGAATGTAGCTGATGAGCTAGAAAATAAGGCTAAAGAGAAAATGATAAAAAAATAAGATGTCATAGGGTGAAAATTTTCAATACCTTTTGAGGGATACATAAATTTCATCCGATAATATCCTCATTCCGAAATTTTTCCTTGTAGAACCATTTCCAGAGACTTCGTGTAAGTGGACTCCGGAAAATCCCAAAGATAAGGAATTTGAGAAGGAAGTTGTGGAGGAAATTCAGCAAGCTCAAAGAACTGAAGAGATAGCCTATTTGTTAAATCATGTAGAAGAATTCCATGAAAAGGAGAGTGATTTTGAGAAGTTGTCAATCCAGACTTCTCAAGCCGGATCATCAAAACTTGTTACTCCTAGAGCATATGAGAAAGGAGAAGAAGAAGAAGTGAATAAGTTGTCAGAGGAAGATAGTCATAATCATGAATTCATTCTTCCTGAATATGTTGAGGTTTCTACTAAGAAAAAAAAATTATGAAGACAAGATTGTCCAATTATATGTGAGTGAGCATGGGTCTCCAAATGAGGAAGCCTTACAGAAAATCAATAAGGGTATGCAAGTGCTTGTTGATACTCCAACAAAAGATATTTTGAGAAAGAAAGAAGATGGAGGAACCTCTGAGAGGAAGCTGTTAGAGATAGAGGAAGAACTATCTCAAAGCAAAATGTCTGATTCAGAGTCATCTTCCTTGGGACATGACTTTGTGGTTCAGTCCCTGAAGAAGCTGGTGGAAACCATTCCGATTTTTCCAGCAATTGAATCCAGATGCCAGATGCTTCAGCACAGTATGAATCAAAAAATAGACTATGTATCCATGGTTATGGATAGATGTGTTAAGATAGAGGCTGATCACAAAAATTTTCTGATCAACTATGAAGCCCATAGGAAATCTTTCAAGCATATGACCAGATGGTCTTAGAAAATTGTTGAATATATGGAAGAGCCTGATCAGTTCCAAGAAGATGTCAAGAAAGCATTTGGTACTAAATATGCCAAAATCAAAAATCTTACAGATAGCTTTCAGGAAAAGCTAAATCTTGAACAAAATACTCGGATTTAAGAAGTGCAAGATCTGAATGGGAAGCTGAGTTATTTTGTCCAAAGCTGGAAAACGGAAAAGGATCTTCAGATTGAGATGGAAGAAAAGCTTGTAAAGAAATATGACTTGCTAAAGGCTCAGGAAGAGTCCATGAAGGCTCAAGAAGACAGGATCACAACCTTAGAAAAGCATGCTGAGGAAGATCACAAAGAGCTGAATAAGTTGAAGACAATTGTGAAGAAGCTCATGCCTAACGAAAAAGAAACAAAATACACCACTCTGATCTTTTTTTGTATTTTTTTCCCTGTATCAATTCTTCCAAACTCAATGAAATTATGGTTTCTTGTTTTTTTTGGATGTCTATACTAATATTTCAGGTACCATATTTTTATTCCATTCCCTCAAACTCTTTTTGAAAATCATAAAGGGGGAGAAGGAAAAATAATTCTAAAGGGGAGAAATAAAATTATTTCTAAGTAAAGAAGAACTATCCCTAAGTAAGGTGGAGTTTATCTAAGGGGGAGTTCTCATTACAAATATTTCCACATTCAAATGAAAATCATCATTCCAGAAATCTAGAATATGATCCTTAGATTTCCAAAGCCTAAGGGGGGGTTATTCGTATTCACTGTTGTCCATATGTAAAGGGTAATAAGTTTTATTTGAAAATTCTGGAAAAAATTTCTAAGTCCTTGTATTCTTTTTCGTAAGGATGTTTATGCTTTCCAAAAAGGTAGAGATTGTTGAGTCAATAAGGTTTTCCTTATGAATTTTCCATTCATCCATTGAAGGGGGAGATTGTTAAGTCATTAAGTCTTTCCTTATGACTTTACCATTCCTTTTGTTTTGAAAATCACAAACACCTTATCTCAAAAAAAATCTACTTTTACCCCTGTTTTACTTCTCTAAGGAAAATTTCCTTCACCAAGGAAATATACCTTTCCTTGTTTTTATTGTCCATATCATAATTTTTCTATGTATGAAATTTGGATTGAGACCAAAACCTTGAAATTCAATAAATACCAAGATATGAAGCATTCTGTTCTAGGATCCAAATTCTCATAATTCTAGTTACGAACTCTCATTAAGTTCATTTCCAAATTCTGGATACGAACGTTATGAAGTTCAAATCAAAATTATGGATACGAACTCTCATGAATTTCGACTCCGAATTCTGATTACGAACTTATGTGAAGTTCGAATCCAAATTCTGATTACTAACTTGTGTAAAGTTTGACTACGAATTATGATTACAAATTCTGAATATGAACTTTCTATGTTTTAACTCTAAATTCCGAATACGAATTCTGGTTACGAAATTTTCTAAAGTTCTGACTCTAAGTTCTCTATATTCAGACTCTGAACTCTTATGAGTTATGACTCCAAATTCTTATGAACTTTGACTTCGAACTTTGTAAGTTCATGTTTCGAATTCTTGTGAATTCAGACTCCAAATTTCCTTAAAATTCAAACTCAAGAATTCTATGTAATTCAGGTTCCAAATTCCTAAAAAAACAGAATCCAAATATCCTTGTATTAATAGACTCTGAATTAATTTTTGGTTAGACTCTGAACATAAATATTTACATTCATTCCAAATATCTGTTTTTGGTTATGATTACACTTATTTTTTTTACAAAACGATGGTGTGCTTTCAGTTATGAACTAATTGTTGTTTGAGTGAAAAAAGTACAGGTCCCTCCGAAATTCAAGGAAAAATATGACCATTGGAGGAGGGAGCTGACCGCTGAAGACATGCCTATAAATAGGGTCTCATTTGAAAGAGCTCACACCAACTATTTTGAGACTTTTGACAAAGTGTGGTTGAAGTGATTTCTAGAGAGAGAGACTCTTATAAACTCTAAGGCTTCATGCAGAAATTTTGGAACTGCTCATTCAAACTTTGCTTTGTTCATATTTTCTTAGTGTTGTGGTTTCATTTCCTAGAAATCAGAGACTTCGGGTTGTGAAGTCATAGGTACCGATTTCTTTACAAATCGAGGGCTTGCGGGGATAGCAAGACATATACCAATCTTCGGATTGAGGGCTTACCTAGGTTTGGGTAAGATAGACTTTCTTGAATGTATAAATCAAGGGACCTCTTATCCAGGGTTTTTGGATACCCTACTCTTTGGGTTAAAAGAGTTTCTACTTGTTACGTGTAGTTTTACTACTTTTTTATTCTTCTGTGCATTTGTATTGTTAATGAAAGTATAACTTTATTATACTTTCTTATACTTGTACTTTTATTTAGTTAGATTCTATACGCTTTAAGGTAGAATCTTATTTGTTGTAAACTTTTGTTAAGTTTCATTTCTAGAATCAAGCAAGTTATTAGAACTTAGAGGTGTTGTGAGTTTTGGTTATAAATAATTTCCTTAAGGATTTTTTTAAAAAATACAATTCACCCCCACCCCCCTCTTGTATTTGTATCTCATTTTACATATTCGATCCTACATTTGGTATTATAGAGTATATCATACTCAGACATACCATTCTAACATATTGTGTGTTCAATATTAAATCATTTTAATATTTATGAAGAATAAGTAAACCTTAGGTAATTACTTTTTCATTTGAAGTCACTTCATAAGATTGGATTTATTTAGTTAATTCCCCTATTAAAGGTTGGGTAGTCATGAAGCACCTTTTTCTTGAAAAATAGTTCTAAACAACTCAAACTGCAACAATAAGGGAAAAAATTTGGAATAAGGAAATCACAAGGGGAAACAATACATGAATATTAGGAACGATTTAAAAGGTTGTGTTCAAGCTACCCACGCCACCAAATAAGTGATCAACTTTTAATACATAATTTTTATGAATTTTTAATTCCAATGGTTTGAAATCAGATTGATGCTTCTGTATTTTGTGACCTAATTGATAAAAACACAATCGATGTTGTCACACACCGACTCCTTAAATTATATTATTATTATTATTATTGGTTTCTGTTAGCCTCGCCAAGGTGTGGGGAAAGATTGGGATAATATGTTTAACATTTAATATTTTTTTTTGGGTTACAAACTGGTGCACGGGAACCGCACGGTCGGTGGTAGCCTCGCGGTCGGCCCACACACTTCTGTGCAGTTATCTAATGTTTAAAATAAATAATGTATTATAACAATAAAATGGGTAAACATTTTTCACCATAATAATAAAAATATTAATTTTTTGTGTAGATGATAATATAATTATTAATAGAGTATTGATAATAATATTATTATTAGTATTAAAATTTTATTGATGTTGTTAAAATTAAAAGGGAAATGAATAATATTGTGATTATAATAATAAAAGAAATGTTTTATTAATGATCTATAATTACAAAAAAATAATTATTTAATAATGATAATGTTTTAAAAATGTATTATTATTATTATTATTATATATATTATTGATATGATATTTATAACATTAATTATGTTTTTATTTGTTTTATTTTGTCTTCATTTTGTTTTATATTGTTTTTAGTTGTTTTTTTAAGAAACCATAGGGGGCGCTGAACACCCCCCCCCCCCTCCTTCCTCCCGATTGAGGCCCAGCCACACCCCCCAAGGGTTTCTCCAGTCGTGGCGGCCTCCACTGCTCCCTATCTCACGTGGTTCTCCCTCCCCTGCTGGTTTCCAGGAGTGACGACCTCCTTGACCAGCCTCCTCCTATAACGCCAGCGACCCCGCCTCCCGCTACTACGCTTTGTCCGCTATGGCCTCCGCCTTGTGCAGCCTCCCATCCCCTGCCGACCCTGCACCTCATGTACCTCATCCACCCCATTGCCTAGCACCTTCCCCCCTGATGCCTTCTCCCCACCACCTCACCCGCGTCCTAGCCCGGCAACAACCCCCGTGGCCACCGATGCCTCACCGCATCCCAGCCTCTGCACCCCACGCTCCGGACCACGCTACCTCCATGTTTGGCTTCCACCTCCGCCCTCCTGCACTGTCGGCCGACCCTCTATGCCCCTCACCCTCTACACTCCGCCTTAGCCATTCACCCTCGATCCCCTTAGCTGGCCGCCCTCCAAGACCCCTATCTGCCCCTTATTCCTTGTCTGCCTTTGCCACACCAGCCTCTCCCCCTTCCGGTTTGTGCATCCCCATCTCGGGTCCTCCTTTCACTCACCAGCTAGCCTCCCTCCCTGCACGCCTTGTTCCCGTTGACCCGCTGCACCGGCCTGTGCGTGAAGACTTAACCCCTGGCTCCCTGACCTCCAGCCTTGACCTCCCCCTCCAATGCCCTCCTTAACGCGCAACTCACTTTTGAGTAGGCGAAGACCTCCTTGGGTCTTATTCTGTCTTTTTCCAACATCTTCCACCAAAGGCGTGGCCGTTTCGTTTCGCTTTGGTTCGTTGTCTTCATCCAAGGTAAGAGTTCTATTTTTTCTATCACGCGCTCGTCTATTTTAGTATTTGAATTGTGTATTGATGTCCTGGTATTTTAACTATAGTACGGCTGATTATTTTGGATGAAACCTCAGCTTGCCGCGCGTATTCGTGGTTGCACCACCGTCCGTGGTAATGTTCTTTATCCGTTGTCTTGTCATGCACTTTATTTTTATTTTGGGTTGTGTTTATGTATGTGAGTCCCTGGATTTTTTTTTTTGTACGAGGGTCTTTTCTGCACTAATTTTTAGTGTTAGAAGTTGTTGCAGGGAGTCGAGATCATTTCCAAGTGTGTCCACTTTTGTCGAAGTGCGTGCACTTGATCAGGGTGTGGTTTGAGTTAGAAAGCTTGACGTGACCATTATTGGAGGTAGTCGTTTCAATATTTTCTCTCATCAGGTGTTTTCTATATGAACTTGCATTATTTTCATGTAATTTATAAAATTTTTTCACACCTTTATAAGCATAATATTTTATTCATTGCAGTGTTTTTTTATGATGGTTAAAAGTGTTAAAAATAGCTTTGAAATAGTTCTTTCATTACATGTAGGTGTTTCCATTCCCTTGCTCCCATTTTTAATCCATTTAATGTTTGTGTTTTCTTAACTAAATCTTGGATTTCGGTTCACACCTCGATTTTGTTCACAGTTAACTTATGCTAGTGTTTTCCTGGTGAAATATTTGAAAAAAAAAATGAATTTTTTGATGCTCCTCTATTTATGAACATGATTATACCATGCCAACTTGGTTGGAACTAATTGCCTTTATCTGAAAATTGTATTGTTGAACGTTTTGAGTGGCGTTTTCTTGTAGAAATATTTTATGGAACTTGTTTGTCTTGGGTTGGTATGTTTTATGGAACTTAGTGTTTTTTTAGAAATGTTTTCGTGTCTCTTTGAATTGGTATTTTTCTCGAATCCTTGGTTTTATAAGAGGTTCTTGTTTTCTAAATGATGTGGGTCTCTTCAGGTGGTTCATTAAATTGGTTTGAAAATAAATCAATGCATATATGACCGTTTTTCTTTTGGTGTATATATTTTGTTGAGTGTATGGGGTAAAGCAACACTTGGTTTGTTTTTAAAAAATTTATCAACGTATCACTAAAGACTTTTATGGAAATGCTTTGAAACATGGAACCTATGGCCCCATTTGGCTTTTTAAATACAAAAGTGGGGTTTAGAGTTGTTTTATAAGAGATTGTGCAATGTTTTTATAAAGGCACTGATTATGTAAAACTAGATGCCCAATTTACAACTCCAGGTGTTTAGTAAAGTTGTTTTGATAACTGAATGATGTGACGGCATAGTTGGCACTTTGTAAGCTTGACATGTATGTATATATATAAGTGTATGGGGTGCTTCTATCTATGTTAACCCTTTGTGGGTCAATTCATAAGAAGCGTCCATGTTTGGGGTAGGCAAGAGAGGTGAAATGAGTCATTTGTGTGAGGGCCTTACAAATTACACAACATTATTATAATTACCATGGGTTCTTGGTCGTCTTTTAGATGATCGAGTGATGGTTGTTGGCCAACCTCGATTAGACGGGTTGGTACCCCCTGGATTTGTTGTTAGGCCAGGCTGGCTTTTCCACTAGATAGGTAGGTTAGGGCGGCCAGTTGGTTATATGCTTAGGAGCTCCACCATACGCCGGAAGGTGCTTCCGAAACCGAGTATGTCCAGGGGTCTTCTAGGGATGTTTAGGATCACCCATGGTTACTGGATTATTTACATTTCTTCTTTAATTTCTGTTTCACCAGTTTATTTTTAGTTTTCACTTTACTTTACATCCCTACTAAGCATCTCGGTGCTCACGCCTATTATATCATTCCAGTTGCAGGTTCAGTTTCTTGTTCACAAAGGATCACAAAGAGGTGTGTAAATTTATTTTGTTTCCGCTGCTAGTTATATTTTCATATCGTCAGTCTTTACTTGTTTGTTTATCTTTTTTTCATGGTCCAGATTGTTCCCAATGGTTAAGTCTTGATGCCTGGCAGTATTTGTCAGCCCATGGAGATTGAGAAAGCCTCTCGGGCCATGACGTGGGTCGGCTCGGGTGACCGGTTCATGGTCCACCTAGGTTGGTTCGTGACAAAATGGTATCAGATAAGGTCATTGTTATTTGGGGTGTCTAGTAGAAGGAGATTAGGATTGTCAGGGCTCAGGAAGTAGGTCTCGGGTCGGTGCCCGATCACCACCGCTCACAATGAGACCTGAGTTACTAGGTGTAGTCCGGGATTTGAGTCTTTTTTATTTGGTTTTTTTGGATTGAGGGATGACAATGGGGGATAATCGGTTCATGTTGTGACCTCACATGGGGTGGTGACTCATGTGGAGTTCAAGTTCCCAGTTTAAGGTCCTCTTAGTGTTATTCTTTACTTTGGGCATGGCTCACCACCATGTCGACGTGTTTGGCATAGACAGTAGTTACTCTTTTCGATGGTTTATAGTTGGTTTGGATTCATTTTGAACTCTATCGATGTGAGTGTGTGTTGAAAATTAAAGTGATTTCAAAATGAAAAAAAAAAGTTTTTATCCAAATTGTTTTTGAAATTAGAAAAGTGGGTTTTTAAAGAGAAAGTGTATCGGTTTGGAGAAATATGGTATGTGATTGGATTTAGTAAGTAAAAGAAGTGTTTGAACCTTGGCACTCCTAATGGAGGGTCACACATGCATGAGTATGTACGGAGAGTGTGTGGAGGCACATTTTTGCAGTTGATGTGAGTGAGATTTAATGAACGCACATGTGACGGTTCATAAGGTTCCACAGGTGAGTTTTAAAATTTTTAAAGAAATGATGGTTTTGGAAAAATTATTTTTTTCTTGTGTTTGTGAATGTTTTGCTTATGGGCCTGTTTTCCCTTTGATTGTGTTGTTTCTTTTATTGAGGTTTGTCTTGATGTTGGTTTCGATGGTGTATTTCATGTTGTAATGAGTATGCTGCCCATAAATCTTCCAAAAGTCGTTAACGAGTTATGCCCAGTTTCCAGTTCTTTGGTGTGTTGCCTGATTATTGAGGTGATTGACGTCTGTTAAAGAGAGTTGTATAGTTCGGAAAGATAGCATGTCTTCAGGTTTTTGGGAACTCCCAGGGTAATTAAGGTTCATATTGTCCCAGAGTTATTTGAGAGTTCAGTTTTGGACAAGTAAAGATGAGATGCCTCGTCATCATTATAGTTTTGGGTGTGATTAATGGTAGTCGACTTTTGCGAAGGTTCCCCTTTTGGAAATAAGTGTGGGCTAGTGGAGCATGTCTCCAAGAAACCATCCTCATATTTACCGACTACCAATTTGTTGGACTGTTCTCTTGCATGCCACTACTGTGGCCAGTTCAGGAATTCTAGGCTGCCTTGTCGCATCCCTCTTATGTCTTTCTATCATGAGACTGTTCAAGCCACCAGGGAGAGTTCTGAAAGAAGTGTCATTTCAGAGAAAGGATTCTAGGACCGGAGGATGCAAATGCTTGATTGTGATGTAGGAGATCTTTTAGCCATCAGGGCCCCAACCAAAGGTCTCGGGGGGAAGCTCAAGCATAGTTAGAAGTTTTTGAGGATGTGTGGAGCCTTGTTCCAGATAAATTTTCAGCTTTGGGATGGAAATATACAAAATTTCTAGGTCCTATTCTCGCAACTGTCATAAAATCATCCTTGTTGTGGTGGTGTGATGAGCTCGTTGTACTTAAATCCAAGTGGCATCATCCGCTGTAAATGTGGATTATATGTTATTTGTATTCTTTCATGGGTGTTGGGCCTGTGAATAAGAGGACCTGTTCTGATTCTTAGTTTGGTCTTAGTTGCATTTGTCAGGGGAATGATTGGTTTTTTGAATTTATGGGTGGTGTTTCTAGGCCCCTTCTTAGTTCGGGCACCTCTCCATGTGTTTTCCTTTAGAGTGTTTCAATTTTGTAGGGGATTCCTCTATCATAGTTCCCCAGTGTGTTCGTTTGCCTCATAATGGTTTAAATCAAAATAGTGGTGTTTTTCTGTTAGCGTTGAGGAGGTGGGATGAGTTTGGTTTGGGAGTTCCCGCATTCCCCCCCCCCCCCCCCCCCCGTGGTGGTTTGTTTGGGTTTCGAGGGCTTCATTTCTAGTGAATTCTCGTGGTGGGGAGAACTCTCCCTTGTTCCCCCATCGATATCAGGTTACAGACCTCTTTGAATTGGTCAGGTGTGACGTTTATTGGGAATGGTCTCCATGAGGCAATCGTTCCCTTTAGTTTTGTCTGGACATGGAATGAAGTTGCATTAACTGTTGGTTTGGTGACATTCTGGGGCCAGAAAGTTTTGTGGTAGGGAGAATTGTCACACCCTGACTACCTAAATTATATTATTATAATTATTATTATTTTATTGGTTTTAGTTAGCCTCGCCAAGGTGCGGGGCAAGCTCGGGTCTAATATTTTTAACGTTTAATGTTTTTGTTGGGTTTCGTACCGGTGCGTCGGAACCGCACGGTTGGTGGTAGCCGTGCAGTCGGCCCACACACTTGTGTCAAGTTATCTAGTGTTTAAAATAAATATAGTTTTATAAAAATAAATGGGTTAAATTATTTCACCATAATAGTAAAAATATTTTTTTTGTAGATGATAAAATAATTATTAATAGATTATTGATAATACTATTATTATTAGTATTAAAAAATTTATTGATGTTGCTATAATTAAGAGGAAAATGAATAATATTGTGATTATAATAATAATAGAAATGTTTTATTAATGATCTATAATTACATAAAAAAGAATGATTTAATAATGATAATGTTTTAAAAATGTAATATTATTATTGTTATTGATATTATTGATATGATATTTAAAATTTTATTGTGTTTTTATTTGTTTTAATTTTGTCTTCATTTTGTTTTATATTGTTTTTAGTTTTTTTTAATAAACCCTAGGGGGCGCCGAACACCCCCCCCCCCCTCCCTCTCGATTGAGGCCCAGCCGCACCCACCATGGGTTTCTCCAAGCACGGTGGCCTCCACTTCTCCCCCTCCCACGTGGTTCTCCCTCCCCTACTGGTTTCCAGGCGTGATGACCTCCCTTCTCACCCACCTCCCGTAGCACCAGTGACCCCGCCTCCCGCCACTACACTTCATCAGGCATGACCTTCGCCTTGCGCGACCTCCCCTCCAATGCGGACCTTGTCCCCTGCGTTCCCCCAGCCACCCCGTCGCCCAGCACCTCACCCCCTTCCTACCTTCTCCCCTCCACCTCACCCACGTCCCAGCCTACCAACAACCCCAACAGCCACTATTGCCTCGCCGTGTCCCAACCTCCACACCCCGCCCTCCCAACCTCGTTGCCTCCATGTCCGGCATCCGCCGAGTTTTTTTTTAATATACATTTTTTCAAAAAAAATAATTTGAAAATACATCTAGGTTAAAAAAATTTATTTTTTTACCCCCCAAAGGCGGCACCTGGTGTGCCGCCTTTGGGGAATTTTCCGCCCAGGGCAAGGCGGCACATGGTGTGCCGCCTTTGCCCAAAAATAACCGCAAAGGCGGCACACCAGGTGCCGCCTTTGCCTAAATATTTTTTTTTAAATTTTTATTTTTATTTTTTGTTTTGTTTTGTTTTATATATATATATATATATATATATCTATATATATATAAAACAAAACTTTTTAGCAGAATTTTTCTGCTATTTAATATCCAGCGGTTCTGCCATTACAGCAGTCTGGATTCTGACTGATACCCTCACCCAAGACTCCCTTTTATAAGGGGGTTTGCCCTGAAAACAATACTGCATTTCCGATGTGGGATTCTGGTTCTCCTTTTCCTGCACAGTACATTCTGCGTTTCCGATGTGTGATTCTGTTTCAAGTACGCGACTTTGAAAGACTATAAAAGTTAAACTATAAGACCAATACAAATGAAACTTTAAACACTGAGTAAACATATAAGAAATAGTTGAAAACAAAAATAATTTCATAAAAAATGTTGATACAGATTAATTTATAAGCTTTCAAAACCACCTACTTGAAACTTAAACATATTTGAAGTACGTGACTTTGAAAGCTTATAAAAGATAAATTATAAGACCAATACAAATGAAACTTTAAACATTGATTAAAAATATAATAAATAGTTGAAAACAAAAATAATTTCATAAAAAATGTTCACCAAAAACAATTTATAAGCTTTCAAAACCATCAACATGAAACTTAAAAATGTTTCAAGTTCCCGACTTTGAAAGACTATAAAACATAAACTATAAGACCAATATAAATGAAACATTAAACATTGATTAAACATATAAGAAATAGTTGAAAACAACAAAAACATCCTAAAAAATGTCCATAAAAATTAATTTATAATCTTTCAAAACAGTCTACTTGAAACTTAAAAATGTTTCAAGTACGCGAATTTCAAAGACTATAAATTGGCAAGAATAACATATTGGATGACACTAGAGAACCCATAAATGTTCCCATGGTTGGGAAGATTCAACCAGGAAATCTAATCATAATATTCAGTATGTTCTACCTAACTAGGTTGGAACTTTATTCATGTACATGTCCACTTCCATGTAAGTTCATAGAGAAGAAAAAAATCCATAAATCCCCAGACCATAGATATGATATAATACTAAACTAGAAAGAAATTTTTCACTAATATAGGTAGACTATAAGCTCCCCAGACCTAAAAAACACTATCCAACTAATAGAAGATTTCATTATATAATTCTCAGAATTGATGCCAAATCTAATAATATCCCAAATGACTCCTCTCACATCTAGAACGTGAATAGAAATGACCAATAAAATCCAATTCAGAGGCCACAAAGACATGATTTGAGAAAACTAAAACCCATCACCATTTTAATTGAAACCAGTACTATCCCTATAGGGGTGAAAATAATAGGGCACCCAAAATAGTTTTCAGAACCACATAAATAACATAAAAACCAATACAGTTCTACTCTACCACATGTAAAAATCCTTAATTCAAGACCATATAAATAGGACCTCATCCATCCTCTTGGAATAAAACCTATATCCAATCAATACCTCACACATTATAATATACTAAAAGGTCCATCAGACCTAATTAAAACTTTACTTAATAGAACTCATTTGTTCTTGACATCCCCATAGGGTCACCATATCATAATGTCTATAAAAAAACTAAACTTTGAGAAACTGACTAATAAAACACAACCATGAGACTACACTATCCTTAATTATAGAAAAAATCAAAGAGCATAAAAAAATACACCATGGTAATTCTAAGTCATTCCAAGAAGAAATCCTATAGCCCCCACCTGGACCTCACACCACACTTCCTTTAATAGGATTCTAAAATAAAAACCATGAAGGGGTCCTCCAAAAACCATTGTAAAAACCAAATATAAATATATAATATATCAATAATTTCCTCATATCACCACTTCATCCTCACACCTAAAATTCATAAGAAGTAAATGGTGTGTTCATCATGTATATAGAATGTTCCTCCTCAATCCTTACCTTCTCATAAAACTCTTCCCAACCTAACATGTACATCCAAATTATATGGAATGTCTCCCTTATACATAGCGTGCATATCAAATGGGGTACCTTACCATGTACCAAAATTTAATCTTTCCATGTTCCAACATGGAATCCTTCCATGTTCCAACATGGAATCTTTCAATGTTCCAACATGGAATCTTTCCATATTCCAACATGGAATCTTTCCATGTAACACATATAACTACTTTCTACATATAATAAATGGGATATGGTGATGTTACTTACATGTCAATATTCCCCCACATAGGGTATCCAAAAAACTAAAAATCCACACCCATATCTACTCTAAATTGAATTTCCCAAAAAAGAAAATAGTGTATCCACAAACCATTATTCACACGATTAATCAATAACATGTGTTGATAAATGCCAATGAGAGTCAAAGTTGAGGTAGATCAATGAGAAATCCCTATAATTTCAATCCATCGAAACAAGGATCCAATCCATCAGCAGCATATGAATTTTTCACTCTCAAAGATAGAGAGTAGAGAATAATGGTGGATTCCACAACAATAAGAGATATCCACATCGAAGGAAGAATAATAACATCCATTGTTACTTTGGTCTAAGAATATTACGGGTTAGAGTGGTCAAAATAATCTACTGAGAGCCTAAAAAAACCAAAGGTTCAAATTAGAGTTGATTAGGAGGAGTTAGTGTAACATCATATCATGGGTGCCATAAAACCAGTGCCTCGGTTAGGAAAGGCCTTCAGTGGAAGCACTAAAGTGAGAAGGAAAGAGGCATTGTAGGTGTGCATGAATTATAAAATATTTTCATGAAAATTAAATAACACTTACATAAAATTATCATGGAATATTTTATATTTGTCTTTTTTAAATAAAATTTAATTGATATTCCATTAATTTTATATACATAAATATTGAGACCGATCTAGGTAGTGTTTCAGAAGATATATACCCATGTTATGAGTTTTTTGAGATTAGTCCAGGAAATTTTATGTTCAATGGATAGTGATAAAGATAAGGTCATTGAAAAACAGTTGCCTAACTTCATTAATATTGTACATGGGTAGATCAGGTGCTTTGGTTTGTTTTTTGAGAAAGACTATATACGAAGGTTGTCCAGAAATATAAAAATTTGATAGATATATTTAGGAAAAAGTTCATATATTGTGTGATTTAGGAATTTTGAAGTCTTTTTTGGGACTCAGATGTAGAAGAGGTCACCAGTGGGACTCTCGAGTAGGCTTATGAGATTTTAGAATCACCATGGATATAGTATAAAGATCCACCTATGGGAGTTAAGAGTTGTTAGTGAAGGTGGGAGCTTGTAATTTATAGTGGGACTCTAGATATGAAGCACTATTGGACTTATTTTTTATGGGAATACAACTTTCCCATGTTGTAACCGACTAAAAAAAGTGAATAACCTTTATCAAGGTGTAATAAATGGTTATAGTAAGGAGTAGGCCTTTGTAATGAACCTAATAGAATCCCTGTGTTTTTCATTGATTTTATTTTTTCATTCAGGCGGATTTTCAGAATTTAAGATAAGGGATAGATAGTTTAATCAGTCATAGATTTTAGATTACAGAATAGTGAATTTTTAAAACAATGTACTATGGATTCACCCCCCCCCCCCTCATTAGAACTCAACTGATCCTTGGTTAAATCAAATGGTATCATAAAAAGATCCCCTCTCATGATAAGAAAACATTATGAGAAATGAAGGATCATAATTCAGTGATAAACCATGGAATGCCTAATTTTAGGGAAATAACTACCATACATAGAGGAATATTATACTCTTTTCCTTCAATCGCTTTTCTTATAAATGAAAGACGTATCAACCATTAGATTACCACCTATTATTAAGTATTATTATTGTACTAAATCTAAAATGATAAATCTTGAAGTTGATGGAAAATATCATAATTATACCCTAATGGATTTATCAAAAATGTTATACACTAAAGCGATGGGTGTTGAAACTACCAAGGATATTTTAGACAAACTAGGAAGTACTTATGAAGGAAATATTAATGTTAAGAGAGATAATATGAAAATACTAAGAATAAAGTTTGAGAATATTAAAATGGTCGATGATGAAATCATTGATGACTATTTCATTAGGTTCAATGAGATGGTATGTAATATCTATGGATTTGGTTAGAAGATATAAGATTCAAAAATTTTGAAAACACTTTTGATAAATTTCCCTATATGATTTGATGCCATGGTTTTAGACATGGAAGATAGGGAATATATTTCATTAGAGGAGTTATATTTTATTCTCATAGATTATGAAATGATAAAGGAAATGAGTTTCAAAAAGAAGATATAGATTATATATCCTTTGAGGCTATAAGAAAAAATAAGTTCAAATAATTGGAAATTGGGGAATCAATTGATTCTGATGATGATGAATTTGATGAATACATTAATGAAATTTATTCACCTATTTAAAGATGGATTATATAGGGTAAATGAATTTAAAACTAAATAAACCACTATGGTGATGAATATATAATTTCATTGGAATCTTTTCCATGAATTTTATAATGAAAATGGATAATTTATAATTTGATAAAAAAAGTGAGAATCCTCTAAAATAGAAAAACGATATGAAGAAGACATATCATTCTAGTAATAGACATAATAATTTGATAAGAAATTATTTAAAAGATAATTCATCAACTAGTAGTTCTTAAAAATATGAATTTAGTTTCATTAATCAAGTTGAGAAATTTTCAATTTATTCATATAGTAATGATAATGGTAAAGCTAGAAAATACAATAAATGGATATTAAAAGATGAGTTGGAATATTCTCTTGAGAAAACCACACAATGTTGTATCATTATGCCTATAATTTTTATTAGGGTCATAAGAATATTATTCTAATAGATAAGTTAAAAGTGGGAATATTTTAGTATTAAAAAATGTAGTTTAAAAGAAATAAACTAAAAAATAAAAAACTCTTACATTTTTTATTGGACATGGTTCTCAGTCCAATCAAATTATCATAAATAAAAACAATTTGATTAAATCAGAATGTAAAAGATCAGAGTCTATATGAATCCGAGTAATCAGAGTACAAGAATCATAATCATGATAGATTTTATTAATTCAAAAGTTTTGTTATTATCAAAATCATATTAATATGGATAAAATCATAATAAAAATACTAATATGATGTTTTGAATTCAATTATATGTGTGGTGGAAATATAAAAACTTTTTACAAAAAAGAAATACAATTTCATACAAAACAAATAATGACTTTCAAAGCCATTAAAAGAATAATGTCTTTTAACCTTAAGAGAATCGTATTCTATAACCAAAAAATAAAGGTGTCCCTTATTTTATAATTATAATAAAGTCTATATTCTCTTAAAAAAGAAATACCTCGATATAATGAATGAAATGAATCTATCTTCCTATCCAAAAAATCCATAGATACAATGATCCGATTATCTATCTACCTAGCCCTGGTATCCCTCAAACTGATGGATCAGATTCCCTATTCAAGTAAATTGTTCTGAAATATTATATATTAATTTTTATGGAAATTTTTTAAAAAGTTTTTGTTGTTTTCAACTATTTCTTATATGTTTAATCAATGTTTAATGTTTCATTTATATTGGTCTTATAGTTTATGTTTTATAGTCTTTCAAAGTCGGGAACTTGAAACATTTTTAAGTTTCATGTTGATGGTTTTGAAAGCTTATAAATTGTTTTTGGTGAACATTTTTTATGAAATTATTTTTGTTTTCAACTATTTATTATATGTTTAATCAATGTTTAAAGTTTCATTTGTATTGGTCTTATAATTTATCTTTTATAAGCTTTCAAAGTCACGTACTTCAAATATGTTTAAGTTTCAAGTAGGTGGTTTTGAAAGCTTATAAATTAATCTGTATCAACATTTTTTATGAAATTATTTTTGTTTTCAACTATTTCTTATATGTTTAATCAGTGTTTAAAGTTTCATTTGTATTGGTCTTATAGTTTAACTTTTATAGTCATTCAAAGTCGCGTACTTGAAACAGAATTACACATCGGAAACGCAGAATGTACTGTGCAGGAAAAGGAGAACCAGAATCCCACATCGAAAATGCAGTATTTTTTTCAGAGCAAACCCCCTTATAAAAGGGAGTCCTGGGTGAGGATATCAGTCAGAATCCAGACTGCTGTAATGGCAGAACCGCTGGATATTAAATAGCAGAAAAATTCTGCTGAAAAGTTTTGTTTTATATATATATATATATATATATAAAACAAAACAAAACAAAAAATAAAAATAAAAATTTTAAAAAAAATTATTTAGGCAAAGGCGGCACTTGGTGTGCCGCCTTTGCGGTTATTTTTTGGGCAAAGGCGGCACACCCGGTGCCGCCTTGCCCTGGCCGGAAACTTCCCCAAAGGCGGCACACCAGGTGCCGCCTTTAGGATGTAAAAAAAAAATATTTTAAACCTGGTGGTATTTTTAAGAATTTTTTTTTGAAAAAATGTAAAAAAAAAAATAACCCGCATCCGCCTCCACCCTCCTGCACCGCCGTCCGACCCGCTATTCCCTCGCCCTCTGCACTTCTCCATGGCTCTTCGCCCTCGAGCCCCTACGTCGGCCGCCCTCCAGGACCCCCATCAGCCCCGCCTTCCATGTCTGCCTTCACCCCTCCAGCCTCTCCCCCTTCTTCCTATTTGCGCAGCCCCAGCCCGAGTCCTCCTTTCGCTCGCCGGCTAGCCTCCGTCCTAGCGCACCCTGTTTCCCGTCGATCTACTGCTCCGGCCTATGCCCGACGACTTCACCCCAGCTCCATGACCTTCAGTCATGACCTCCCCCGCCAATACCCTCCTTGGTGAGCAACTCACTTTTGAGTAGGTGAAGACCACCTTGGGTCTTGTTCTGGCTTTTTCCGACATCTGCCACCAAAGGCGAGTCGGTTTTCCTTTGCTTCGGTGTGTTGTTGTCATCAAAGGTAAGAGTTCTCTTTTTTTATTGCGTGCTCATTTATTTTTAGTGTCTTAATTGTGTTTTTATGTCCTGGTATTTAAACTATACTGCAGATAATTATTTTGGATGCAGCATCGGCTTGCCGCGCATTTTCAAGGTTGCACCACCGTCTGAGGTAATGTTCTTCATTCATCGTCTTGTTGCACACTTTATTTTTTTTTGGTTGCGTTTATGTTTGTGCGTCCTTGGAATTTTTTTGGATGTGTGAGGGTCTTCGCCACACTAATTTTTGGTGTCAGAAGTTCTTGCAGGGAGTCGAGATCGTTTCCTAATGCGTGCGCTTTTTTCAAAGTGCGTGCACGTGAGCAGGGTGTTGTTTGAGTTAGAAAGCTTAGCGTGACCATTGTTCGAGGTAGTATTTTCTATATATTTTTTAATCCAGTGTTTTCCTTATACACATGCATTATTGTCATTTATTTTATAAATGTTTTTTTCTCCTTTTCAAGTGTAATATTTTACTTATTGTAGTGATTTTTTATGATGGTTAAAAGTGTTAAAGATAGCTTCGAAATAGTTCCTTGGTTACATGTAGGTGTTTCCATGCCCTTGCTCCCAGTTTTAATTCATTTAATGTTCTTTTTCTTAACTAAATCTTGGATTTTGTTTCGCACCTCTATTTTGTTCATAGTTAACATATGGTGGTGTTTTCCTGCTGAAAGATTTGAAAACAAAATGGATTTTTGAACTCTCCTCTATTTACGAACATGCTTATACCTTTCCAACTTGGTTGGAACTAACTGACTTTATCTGAAAATTGTATTGTTGAACATCTTCAATGGTGTTTTCTTATAGAAACATTTTATTGAACTTGTTTGTCCTGCATTGGTTAGTTTTATGGAACTTAGTTTTTTTGTAGAAATGTTTGTGCATCTCTTTAAATTGGTATTTTTCCCGAATCCTTGTTTTTATAAGTGGTACTTGTTTTATAAATGATGTGGGTATCTTCATGCGGTTCTTTAAATTGGTTTGAAAATAAATGCATGCATATATTACCGTTTGGCTTTTGGTGTATATATTTTGTTGAGAGTGTGGTGTAAAGAAACACTTGGTTCGTTTTTAAAAAATTGAGCATAGTATCAGTAAATAATTTTATGCCAATTCTTTGAAAAATAGAACCTAAGGGCATGTTTGTATTTTTAAATACAAATGTGGCGTTTAGAGTTGTTTTAGAAGGGATTGTGCAATGTTTTTATAAATGCATTGATTATCTAAAACTAGAGGCCCGATTTACAACTCCAAGTGTTTAATAAAGTGGTTTTTATAACTGAGTGATGTGACGGCCCGATTGTCACTTTGTATGTTTGACATGTATGCCTATGGATACGTGTATGGGGTGCTCCAATATAGGGTAAACCTTTATGGGTGAAATTATAGGAAGCATCCGTGTTTGGGCTAGGCAAGTGCAGTGAAATGAGTCACGCGTGCGAGAGTCTTCCTACATACACAGCATTATTATAACCACCATGGGTCCCAGGGCGTCTTTTAGATGATCGAGTGACGGTTACTGACCAACCCAATTAGACAGGTTGGTACCCCCTTGATTTTTTGTTAGACCAAACGGGCTTTGCCATTGGATTGGTCGGTTAGGGTGGCTAGTTTGTTATAGACTTTGGATCTTCACCATACACCGTCAGGTGGTTCTGAAACTGAGTACGTCCATGGGTCTTCTAGGGATTTTTAGGATCACCCATGGTTACTGGATTATTTACATTGCATTTTTACGTTCCATTTTAATAGTTTATTTTTAGTTTATACTTGTTACTTGTTTTAATCTAGCACATCTTCAGTATTTTTGGTTTCGGTTTTTATTTGTAAAATGTCAAATTGTTTTGGGAATGGTATGTAGCATGTGTTGGGGTTTTAAATGGGAAAAACATGTTTCTTATTTTAAAATGTGAAAACCATAATTTTATATCTGTATTTTAAACTTGTGTTAGTGGACTGTTTTGGAAAGAGAATTGTTGGATTCAGTTGTTTATTCTTGGAATCCCTATTGAGCATCTCAGTGCTCATGCCTATTATATCTCTCTAGTTTCAGGTTCAGTTTCTTGTTTTGGTTTAAGGTTCAACTGCTCAATGTTGGAGTAGACATGGTTCTAAGTTGGGTGGTGACCCGAAGGGTCACAAGGAGGTATGTAAATTTATTTTCTTTCTGCTGATAGTCTTATTTTCCTATCATCAGTCTTTATTTGTTTGTTTATCTTTTGTTCATGGGACAAAACATATCCAATGGTTAATTGTTGATTCCCGACACTAGTTGTCAGCCAATGGGGATCGGGAATGCAACTCGAACCATACTGCGGGCTGGCTTGGGTGGCCAGTTCAGGGTCGACCCATGTTGGTTCATGACAAAATGGCATCAGAGGAGGTCCTTGTTATTTGGGGTGTCTCGTAGTAGGAGATTTGGACTGTCAGGGATCAGTAATTAGGTTGCGGGTTAGTGCATGTTCACCACCACTTGCAACGAGACCTAAGTTACTAGGGGTAGTCTGGGATTTGTGTTTTTTGCCTTTGGTTGATTTGGATTGAGGGATGACAATGGGGGCGAATCAGTTCATGTTGGGGAATCACATGGGGTGGTGACCCATGTGGTGTCCAAGTGCCCAGTTTAAGGCCCTCTTAGTGTTATTCCTTACTTGGGGCATGACTCACCACTATGTCGCTGGGTTAGGCATAGACACTAGTTCCTCTTTCTGATGGTTTATAGTTGGTTTTGTTTCATTTTGAACTCTGTCGTTGTGAGTGTTTGTTGAAAATGAAAGTGATTTCGAAATGAAAAAAAAAAGGATGTCTTCCCAATTTTATTTGAAATTAGAAAAAAGTGGTTTTTTAAAGAGAACGTGTATGAGTTCAGAAAAAATATGTTATGTGTTTTGATTTAGTAAGGAAAATAAGTGTTTGAACCTTGGAACTCCTTATGAAGGGTCACACATGTGTGGGTATGTACGGAGAGTGTGTGGAGGCACTTTTCACAGATGATGTGAGCAAAATTGAATGAACTCACATGTGACAATTCATAAGGAGCCGTAAGTGAGTTTTTAAATTTTTAAAGAAATGATGGTTTTGGAAAAATGATTTTTTCTTGTGTTTGTGAATTTTTGGCTTATGGTCCTATTTTCCCTTGGATTGTGTTGTTCCTTTGTTTGAGTTTTGGATTGATGCCGGTTTCTATGGTGTATTTCATGTTGTTATGAGTATTCCACCAAGAAATCTTCCAAAAGTCGTTAACAAGTTATGCCCAGTTCCAATTTATTTTGTGTGTTGCCTACTTATCGAGGTGATTGAAGTTTGTTAAGGACAATTGTATAGTTCAGAAAGATAGCGTGTATTCAGGTTGTTGGGAACATCCATGGTAATTAAGGTTCGTAATCTCCCAGAGTTATTTGAGGGTTTAGTTCTGGACTATTAAAGATGAGATGTGTCATCGTCATTAGAGTTTTGAGTGTGATTAATGGTAGTCGACTTTCACAAAGGTTCCCCTTTTGGAAAGAAGTGTGGGCCAGTGAAACCTGTCTTCAAGAAACCATCCCCGTCTGTACTGAATCCCAGTTTGTTGGACCGTTCACTTACATGCCACTAGTGTGGCATGTAAATTCATTCTAATCCACCTTGTCACATCCCTCCGAAGTCTTGTTACCATGTGAATATTCGAGCCACCGGGGAGAGTTTTGAAGGAAGTGTCATTTGGAAAGAAGGATTCAGGGACCAGAAGATGAAAATTCTTGACTGTGAGGCAAGAGATGCTTCAGCCATGAGGGCCCCAGCCACATGTCTCGGGGTGAAGCTCGCGCACAGTTAGGATTGGCCGAGGGTGTGTGAATCCTCAGTCCGGATAACGTTTTCAGCTTTAGGATAGAAATATACAAAATATTCTTGTCATATTCTCACCGATATCGTAAACTCATCATTGTTTTGGTGGTGTGTTGAGCTCGTTGTACCATAATCCAAGCTACCTCATCTTCTCTAAATGTGGCTTTTATATTATTTGTATTCCTTCATGGGTGTTGGGCTTGGGAATAGGCGGACTAGTTCTAATTCTGAGTTTGGTCTTAGTTTCATTTGTCAAGGGAATGTTTGGTTTCATGAAATTATAGGTGGTGTTTCTAGGCCCCTTAGTTCAGGCAACTCTCCAGGTGTTTTTCTTTAGTGTGTTTCGATTTAGTTGGGGATTCCACTGTCCTAGTGCCCCAGTGTGTTCGTTTTCCCTATTATGGTTTTAATCCTAATTGTGGAGTTTTTCTGTTAGCATTGAGAAGGTGGGATGAGTTTGGTTGGGAAGTTCCCACGTTTCCCCCCCAGGGGTGGTTTGTTTGGGATTTTAGGGCTTCTGTGCTAGTGAATTCTCATGGTGGGGAGAACCCCCCCCCCCCCCCTTGTTCCATCATCGATATCTGGTTGTGGTCCTCGTTGAATTGGTACGGTGTGAAGTTTATTGGGAATTGTCACCCTTAGGCTCTTGTTCCCTTTGGGTTTGTCTAGACATGGACTTGAGTTCCATTAACTGTTGGCTTGGTGAATTTCTGGTGGAAGAGAGTTTTTTGGTAGGGAGAATTTTCACACCCCGAATCCTTAAATTATATTATTATTATTATTATTATTATTATTATTATTTTGGTTTCGTTTAGCCTCAATAAGGTGTAGGTCAAGTGCAGGTCTAATACTTTTATCATTAAATGTTTTTGTTGGGATTCAGACTGGTGCATGGGAACCGCACGGTCAGCGGTAGCCGCGCGGTCGGCCCATACACTTCTGTGCAGTTATCTAGTGTTTAAAATAAATAATGTCTCATAAAAATAAAATGGGTAAAATATTTTCACCATAATAATATAAATATTTTTTGTAGGTGATAATATAATTATTAATAGAGTATTGAAGATACTATTATTATTAGTATTAAAATTTTTATTGATGTTGTTATAATTAAGAGGAAAATAAATAATATTTTGATTATAATAATAATTGAAATGTTTTATTAAAGATCTATAATTACAAAAAAATGAATGATTTTGTAATGATAATGTTTTAAAAATGTATTATTATTATTGATATTGATATTATTGATATGATATTTATAACTTTTATTATGTTTTTATTTGTTTTCATTTTGTCTTCATTTTTTTTGTATTGTTTTTAGTTTTTTTAAGAAACCCTAGGGGATGCCGAACACCCCCTCTCCTTCCTCCCGATTGAGGCACTTTCGCACACCCCATGGGTTTCTCTAGGCACGGCGGCCTCCACTGCTCTCTCTCTCACGTGGTTCTCCCTCCCCAACTAGTTTCTTTTCACGAAGACCTCCCTTCTCACCCTCCTCATATAGCTCTAGCGACCCCGCCTCCTTCCATTACGCTTCATCCGGCATGGCCTACAACTTGCGCGGCCTCCCCTCGCCTACCGACCATGCGCCCTGCATTCGCGTAGCCACCCCATCGCCCAACACCTCACCCCCCCTTCTGCCTTCTCCCCTTTTACTCACCCACGTCCCAGCCTACCGACAGCCCCAGCGGCCACCACTGCCTCTCTGTGTCCCGGCCTCCACACCCCGCACTTCCGACCTAATTGCCTCCCCGTCTGGATTCTGCTTCTGCCCTTCTGCACCGCTGGCTGACCCGCTATTCCCTCGCCCTCTCCACTCCGCCTTGGTCCTTCACCCTCAATCCCATGCATCGGCCGCCCTCTAGGACCACTTCATCCCCACCTTCCCTATCCACCTTCACCCTGCCAGCCTCTCCCCCTTCTTCTTGTTTGCACATCCCCATCTCGGGTCCTCCTTTCGCTTGTGGGCTAGCCTCCCTCATGGCGCACCCTGATCCCGTCAACCCGCTGCTCCAGCCTGTGCACGATGACTTCACCCCAAATCCATGACCCCAAGCTATGACCTCCCCTGCCAATTCCCTCCTTGGCATGCAACTCACTTTTGAGTAGGTGATGACCTACTTGGGACTTGTTCTGTATTTTTCTAACATCCACTGCCGAAGGCGAGGCTGTTTCACTTCGCTTCAATTCGTTGTCATCATCCAAGGTAAAAGTTCTATTTCTTTTATCTCCCACTCGATTATTTTTAGTGTCTGAATTGTGTTTTGATGTCGTAGTGTTTTAACTATAGTGCGGAAGATTATTTTGGATGCAACCTCAGCTTGTCGGGCATTTTCAAGGTTGCACCACCGTCTGAGGTAATGTTATTCATCCTTCATCTTGATTCACACTTTATCTTTTTTGGGTCATGTTTATGATTGTGAGTCCCTATAATTTTTTTGGATGTGAGAGGGTCTTTTCCACACTAATTTTGGGTGTCAGAAGTTGTTGTAGGGAGTTGAGATCGTTTCCAAATGTATGCGCTTTTGTCAAAGTGCGTGCATGTGAGCATGGTGTGATATGAGCTTGAAATATTGGTGTGAAAATTGTTCAAGGTAGGAGATTCCATCTTTTCTATCATCCAAATTTTTCCATATGCACTTGAATAAATTTATTTTAATTAATAAATGTTTTTTCACCTTTATAAGCGTAATATTTTATTCATTGAAATGTTTTTTATGATGGTTAAGAGTGTTAAAGATAACTTTGAAATAGTTCCTTGGTTACATGTAGGTGTTTCCATGCCCTTGCTCCCAGTTTTAATCCATTAATATTTAGTTTTTCTTAACTAAATCTTGTATTTTGTTTTTCCCCTCTATTTTGTTCAAAGTTAACTTACGACAGTGTTTTCCTATTGAAAGATTTGAAAAAAATGGATTTTTGGATGCTCCTCTATTTATGCACATGCTTATACCTTGCCAATATGGTTGGAACTAACTGCCTTTATCTTCCAATTGTAATGTTGAACATCTTGAGTGGTTTTTTTTTGTAGAAACATTTTATGGAACTTGTTTTCCCTGCGTTGGTTAGTTTTATGGAACATAGTGTTTTTGTAGAAATATTTTCGCGTCTCTTTGAATTGGTATTTTTCTTGAATCCTTGATTTTATAAGCGGTTATTATTTTCTAAATGATGTGGGTCTCTTTGGGGGTTCTCTAAATTGGTTTGAAAATAAATCTGTGCGTATATGCCCATTTGGCTTTTGGTGTATATATTTTGTTGGGTGTGTGGTTTAAAGCAACACATGGTTTGTTTTTACAAAATTGATCATAGTATCACTAAATACTTTTATGGAAATTTTTTAAAACATAGAGCCTAAAGGCCCATTTGGATTTTTAAATACAGAATTGGTGTATAGAGATGTTTTAGGAGAGATTGTGCAATGTTTTTATAAAGGCATTAATTATGTCAAACTAGAGGCCTGATTTACAACTCCAAGTGTTTAATAAATTGGTTTTATTAACCGAATGATGTGATGTACTGGTTGGAACTTTGTATGTTTGACATGTATGCATATATATAAGTGTATGGGGCACTCTTATATAGGGAAACCCTTTATGGGTCAACGCATAGGAAGCATATGTCTTTGGGGTAGGCAGGTGTGGTAAAATGAGTCATGTGTGCGAGGGACTTCCTACTAACACAACATTATTATAATCACCATGGGTTACTGGGTGACTTTAAGATGATTGAGTGATGGTTACTGACCAACCCCTATTAAACAGGTTGGTACCCCCTGTATTTTTTGTTAGGCCAGGTAGGATTTTCCACTGGATTGGTTAGCTAGAGTAGCCAGTTGGTTATAGACTTAGGAGCATCACCATACCCTGACAGGTGGTTCCGAAACCCAGTACATCCAGGGGCCTTCTAGGGATTTTTAGGATCATACATGGTTACTGGATTATTTGGATTTCTTTTTTACATTCAATTTCACTAGTTTATTTTTAGTTTTCACTTTTTACTTGTTTTACTCTAGCACAAATTCAGTATTTTATGTTTCGTTTTTTATTTATAAAAGGATAAATGATTTTGCGAATGGTATGTAGTGTGTGTTGGGTTTTTAAATGGGAACAAAATGTTGCTTATTTTAAAATGTGAAAACCCTACTTTTATATCTGTATTTCAAACTTGTGTTAGTGGACTGTTCTGGAAAATAGAATTGTTGGATTCAGTGGTTTATTCTTGGCATCCCTATTGAGCATCTCGGTGCTCACACCTTTTATATCATTCCAGTTGTAGGTTCAGTTTCTTGTTCAGGTTCATGGTTTAGCTGCTCATTGTTAGAGCAGACTTGGTTTTAAGTTGGGTGGTGACCCGATGGGTCAAAAGGAGGTATGTAAATATATTTTCTTTCCCCTAGTAGTATCATTTTCCTATCATAAGTCTTTATTTGTTTTTTTATCTTTTTTTCATGGGATAAATCATTCCCAATGGTTATGTGTTGATTTCGAGCACTAGTTGACATCCCGTGGGGATCAAGAACGCCTCTTGGTCTATGACATGGGCTGGCTCGGTTGACCGGTTCAGGGTCAACCCAGGTTGGTTCATGACAAATGCACTGACCCTCTATTAGAACATGTCACAGAACAATCAAAAATTATGTTCAAGGTCTAGTGTACACATTCACGAGGTCCATGTGGGGAAAAGTACAAAGTTCAAGAAGAAGGTGGACATAGAGTTTGAAGAGGTAATTACCCTTGTCTATAACATTATCTTTCCCATGGGAAGTCTAAATATTATCCTTCCATCGATTGTGGTATATGTTCTTCTAACACCCACTATTCAGACTAATGCCCTCAATTAAGGGAAACATCTGAGAGTTTTGAGGAAATATTCTCATTCCCCCTATAACCAACCCATTAGGTGAGAACTGTACTATCCTTCCAACCCTATGTGGAAAGACAACCAAGACTATATGAAATTTGATATTAAAACTGACAACCATGGAACCAATTTGGGAAGAGTACTCATGCACCACCAGCACCCAGAAATACCCAACCACTATAAAGGTTATTCCTACCACCACTTATAAAACCCTAGCCTAAAAAATAGGAAATGAGGAAAAATATGGATTATATTAACCTCCAATTCCATGAAACCACTCTAGAATCCATAAAGGACATAAAACCCTAATTAGAACAAATTTCTGAATCGATGGGAGAAAATCTAAAGTCATGGGTCGGGTAAACTACCCTCTCAACCACTAATAAACCCTAGGGATGATGTAAACTTCAGTGTAATCACCCTTCAAAGATAAAACTCAAATTAAAATCAAACTGACCCCCTCAATAGAGACATCTTCTCTTGAGAAAACTTTTATTCCCACCATCTCAAATGACCCAAATAAAAAAAATCCTCATCTAGAAAAAAAAATCCACTAATGGAAAGTGTTTTTCTGTCGATGAGGATCCTAGGAAAATAATTTATCTTAAATATCCCTAATTTTCATCAATAAAAGATAAAAAGAAATTTAAATTGATAATTATATCTAGGAAAACTTCCAAAAAGTTCATGTTAACATCCCCTTGATTGATGTTGTGAAAAAAATCTATTATATTCAATTTTTCAGAAGAAAATGTGTACACATTGAAGGTGACTTCGAGGTGATGATATGGTGAGCTTAGAGAGGATTGTCTCAGTATTGATAGATCCATAAATTCCTAAAAAATGTAATGATCATGGAACATTCTCGATTCCATGCACCATAAGGAAGTATTTCATTAACAATTATAAGCTTGATTTGGGTGCTTCTATAAATGTTATGCCTCACTCAATTTTATCTTTAATGTTAGTTGGTAAAATAAATACATCTATAATTTATGTGTCACTAGAAAATCGATGTAAGACACACTCCTCTGGTGTGTTAGAAGACATTATAATGAGGGTAAAAATTTAATTTTCCCTACTTATTTGTATGTGCTTAAAATGGTAGATGATAGGATGAATGGACACTCTCCTATTATATTGGGGATACCTTTTATAGAAACCACTAAAAAAATTAATGTCCACAATGGTAAATTATCTATGGAATTTAGTGGTGAAAGTTTCAACTTCACCATCCTTAATACCATGAAGAACCCCTCAGTAGAGCATTCTTCACTTTCAGTTAATTCAATTAATGTACTCTATTCTCTTGAATATTATTCTTTTCTTTCCCCAAATCCATATTCTTCATTATCATCATTGATAGTCATTCTAGGAAATGAACCATGTATAAAATGTTGTATTAGGTTAGAAAAATTTCATGAATGTTTATTATACTACATAAGAATCCTCTTATTTCCAAAAAAATTGATATTTTGCTCTTCCTTGAATAACCTTAAAGAATTATATGGAGCTATAACTTGACTAAACAATTGTTATGTCAAGGTTTAGTGTTATTTTAATTGTATTAAGAGGATTAATGGTTCCAAAAATCTTACTTAACCATAAAAAAATTATTACACCATAAACTAATAATAAATTTTGAAAATGGAACTTTTCAAGTGGTGTAGTAACCTTGAAATGATCACATAACTTACATATATTTTTTTAAAATTGAATTGTTTTTCAACTATTAAACTCTAAAATTAATTCATTCTATTTTTAATTTTTTTTAAAACCACCCACTCTTATAGTTATTTTTTTTAAAAAAAAATTCTTTAAACATACAATTCTCTTTGATAGAGGACCTAGGTTCTTCCCTAAAATATAAATAAATGTTAAAAAATAATTAATTTTGCATGTTATTACAATGCTATCAAATGTTTACACTATTTTTAGGGAGCGATTTTGTTTTTAGTGCATGTTTTTATAATATTTTTTAAAATTTTATGAATATTAATTTGTTTTATCTTCTACCATTGCATATATGTTTTTATTCAGATTTATTTATTATGTAGATTTAGTACATGAGGCATTCTACTCCTTGAGATTTACAACCTTTTGAACCTAAACCAGATAGGACCATACATTAATGAAACTGAGACACACATGAGGTTGATCCTTCTTATTTTTTAACCCATTTTTAAAATGAAATGAACATACATAATATGGACAAAAATTACCAGAAATTAAATTAACTAACCTCTCTAGATGTGGATATCCAACCCACAGACATTCAAGTACATTGTGAAGCACCTAATTTTGATTTAAAATATATATTAATTCAATTATTACCAATATTTCTTATACACCTGGGATAATTTCCACATAGTAACATATATGACTTTTATATTGTGTGTTCCACATTAAATCATTTTAATATTTATGAAGAATAAGTAAACATTAGGTAATTACATTTTTCATTTGAAGTCACTTCATAAGATTGGCTTTATTTAGTAAATTCCTCTATTAAAGGCTGGGTAGTCATGAAACACGTTTTTCTTGAAAAATATTTCCAAGCCTCTCAAACTTCAACTATAAGGGAAAAATTTGGAATAAGGAAATCACAAGGTGAAACACTACATCAATATTAAGAATGATTTAAAATGTTGTGTTCCAGCTACCCACACCACCAAATAAGTGATTAACTTTTAATACATAATTTTTATGAATTTTTTTTTCTAATTGATGGAAACCAGATTGATGCTTCTGTATTTTGTGACCTAGTTGAGAAAAACAAAATCGATGCTATAACACCCCTACCCCTTAAATTATATTATTATTATTATTATTGGTTTTGGTTAGCCTCTCCAAGGTGTGGGGAAATCACAGGTCTAATATTTTTAACGTTTAATGTTTTTTTTTGGTTTCAGACTGGTGCGCAGGAACCTCACGGTCGGTGGTAGTCGCGCGGTCGTCCCACACACTTGTGTGCAGTTATCTAATGTTTAAAATAAATAATGTTTTATAAAAATAAAATGGGTTAAATGTTTTCACCAAAATAATTCAAATATTAATTTTTTTGTGTTGATGATAATATAATTATTAATTGAGTATTGATAATACTATTATTATTAGTATTAAAATTTTTATTGATGTTGTTATAATTAAAAGGGAAATGAATAATATTGTTATAATAATAATAATAGAAATATTTTATTAATGATCTATAATTACAAAAAAAAGGAATGATTTAATAATGATAATATTTTAAAAATGTATTATTATTGTTGTTATTGATATTATTGATATGATATTTATAAATTTAATTATGTATTATTGGTTTTTATTTTGTGTTCATTTTGTTTTATATTGTTTTTTGTTTTTTTTAAGAAACCCTAGGGGGCGCTGAACACCCCCCCTCCTTCCTCCCGATTGAGGCCCAGTCGCACCCCCCATGGGTTTCTCCAGTCACGGAGGCCTCCACTGCTCCCTCTCTCACGCGGTTCTCCCTCCCCAGTTGGTTTCCAGGTGTGACAACCTCCCGGATCACCCTCCTCCTACAGTGCCAACGACCCTGCCTTTCACTACTATGCTTCATCCACCACAGCCTCCGCCTAGCATGACCTCCCCCCCTTGCCGGCCCTGCGCCCCGTGTCCCCCAGCTACCCCATCGCCCAGCACCTCGCCCCCCTTCTCCTACCTTCTTCCCTCTCCCTCGCCCGCATCCCGGCCTACCGACAACCCCAGCGGCCACCACTTCCTCGCTGCACCCCGACCTCCACACCCCACGCTCCCGACCTCGCTGCCTCCCTGTCCGGCTTCTACCTCTTCCCTCCTGCACCGCTGACCGACCGGCTATGCCCCTCACTCTCTACACTCCGCCTTGGCCCATCGCCCTCGATCCCCTATGTCGGCTGCCCTTCGGGACCCATGCCGGCCCATCCTTTCCTATCCACCTTTGCAATGCCAGCCTCTGCCCCTTCTTTCGGATTTTTTAAGGTTTTTTTTTAAAAAAAATTTCCAGAAAACGCTTAGGCCAATTTTTTTTTTAAAAAATGCACCTCAAAGGCGGCATCCCGGATGCCGCCTTTGCATTTCGGGGGCAAGGCGGCATCTGCGATGCCGCCTTTGCGCCGCGGGTGAAAGGCGACATCCGCGATGCCGCCTTTCTCCTAAAAAAACTGTATTTTGAAAATTTTTATTTTATTATTATTGTTTTTTGTTTTGTTTATATATATATATATAACAAAAAATTTCAGCAGAATTTCTCTGCTGTTAAAGATCCAGCATTACATCCATTACAGCAGTCTGGATTCTGACAAAAACTCTTACCCAGGCCTCCCTTTTATAAGAGGGCTTACCCTGAAAATCATTCTGCATTTTTGATGTGGGATTCAGGTTCTACCTTTACTGTGCAGTACATTCTGCATTTCCGATGTGGGATTCTGTTTCAAGTACGTGACTTTAAAATACAATAAAATATAAACTATAAAGCTAATATAAATGAAATTTTAAACATTGATTAAACATATAATAAATAGTTGAAAACAAAAAGAATTTCCTTAAAAATGTTGATGAAAAATAATCTATAACCTTTCAAAACCACCTTCTTGAAACTTAAAAATGTTTCAAATATGTGAATTTGAAAGACTGTAAAATTTAAACTATAAAACGAATATAATTGAAACTTTAAACATTGATTAAGCATATAATAAATAGTTGAAAACAAAAGAAATTTCCAAAAAAATGTTTATGAAAAGTAATTTATAAACTTTCAAAACCGCATACTTGAAACTTAAATTTTTTCAAGTGTGTGAATTGGAAAGACCATAAAACATAAAATAGAAGACCAATATAAATGAAACGTTAAACATTGATTAAAAATATAAGAAATAGTTGAAAACAATAAAAATTTCCAAAAAAATGTTAATGAAAAATAATTTATAAGATTTCAAAACCGCCTACTTGAAACTTAAAAATGTTTCAAGTACGTAATTTTGAAAGCTTATAAAATATAAATTATATGACCAATATAAATGAAACTTAATACATGAATTAAATATAAAACAAATATTTTAAAATAAACATAATTTCGTAAAAAATATTGATGAAATATAATTTATAAGATTTCAAAACGACCAACATGAAACTTAAAAATGTTTCAAGCACGTGACTTTGAAATCCTATAAAATATAAACTATAAGACTGATATAAATGAAACATAAAACACAGATTAATCATATAACAAATAGTCGAAAATAAAAAGAATTTTGTAAAAAATGTTCATGAAAAATAATTTATAAGCTTTCAAAACCACCTACTTGAAACTTAAAATGATTAAAGTATGCGGTTTTGAAAGACTAAAATATAAACTATAAGACCGATATAATTTAAAGTTAAAACATGGATTAAATATATAATAATTTATTAAACTATTAAATAAATATTATTAATAATTAATTATATAATAGTTAATTAGTAATATAATTATTCATTATAATTATTCATTAGTAATTATTAAAAATTATTATATAATCAATAAGTAGTTAATTAGTAATATATTTATTCATTATAATTATTCATTATAACTATTAATTATTATTTATTATTTATATAATACTTAATTAGTAATATAATGATTAATTATATAATTATTAACTATTTAATAAATAATTTTTTAATTAGTAATATCTTTATTAATTATATAATAATTAATTAGTTAATTATAAATAAGATAATTAATTATAATAAGTAATTATAATTACTAATTAGTAATTATTAATAGATAATTATGTAAAAATTAATTAGTTAATTAGTAATATTATTATTAATTATATAATAATTAATTAGTAAATTTGTAATATGATTTTTAATTATAATTATTCATTATAATAATTAATTAGTAAATTTGTAATATGATTTTTAATTATAATTATTCATTATAATTATTAATTAGTAATTAATAATAATTAATTATATAAAAATTAGTTAGTTAATTTGTAATATTATTATTAATTATATAATAATAAATTACTAAAATAGTAATATATTTTTTAATTACATTTATTCATTATAATTATTAATTATTAATTATTAATTATTAATTAGTAATTATTAATTATTAATTATTAATTAGTTAATTAGTAATATAAATATTAATTATAATTAGTCATTATAATTATTAATTATTAATTATTAATAATTAATTATATAATAGTTAGTTAGTTCATTAGTTATATAATTATTAATTCTATAACAATTAATTAGTAAATTAGTAATATAATTTTTAATTAAATTTATTCATTATAATTTTTAATTATTAATTAGTAATTATTAATAATTATATATGTCATAATTAATTAGTTAATTAGTAATATTATCATTAATTATATAATAATTAATTAGTAATATAATTATTACATATATAATAAATATTTAGTTAATTAGAAAAACAATTAATAATTATAACTAATTAATTAGTAATTATTAATTAGTAATTATTAATTAGTTAATTAGTAATATAAATATTTATTATAATTATTCATTATAATTAGTAATTAGTAATTAATAATTATTAATAAGTGATTAGTAATTATTAATTAGTTAATTAGTAATATAAATATTAATTATTACTATTCAATAAATTATTAATTATTAATTATTACTTATATAATAATTAATTAGTTAATTATTAATATGACTATTAATTATATAATAATTAATTAGTTAATTAGTAATATAATTATAATCTTTCAAAGTCACGTACTTGAAACATTTTTAAGTTTCAAGTAGGTGGTTTTGAAAGCTTATAAATTATTTTTCAATAACATTTTTTTGGAAATTTCTTTTTTTTCAACTATTTCTTATATGTTTAATCAATTTTTAACGTTTCATTTATATTGGTCTTCTATTTTATGTTTTATGGTCTGTCTAATTCACACACTTGAAAAATTTTAAGTTTCAAGTATGCGGTTTTGAAAGTTTATAAATTACTTTTCATCTACATTTTTTTGGAAATTTCTTTTGTTTTCAACTATTTATTATATGTTTAATCAATGTTTAAATTTTCAATTATATTCGTTTTATAGTTTATATTTTACAGTCATTCAAATTCACGTATTTGAAACATTTTTAAGTTTCAAGTAGGCGGTTTTTAAAGGTTATATATTATTTTTCATCAACATTTTTGAGTAAATTCTTTTTGTTTTCAACTATTTATTATATTTTTAATCAATTTTTAAAATTTCATTTATATTGGCCTTATAGTTTATATTTTATTTTATTTCAAAGTCACGTACTTGAAACAGAATCCCACATCGGAAATGCAGAATGTACTGCACAGTAAAGGTAGAACCTGAATCCCACATCGAAAATACAAAATGATTTTCAGGGCAAGCCCTCTTATAATAGGGAGGCATGGGTAAGAGTTTCTGTCAGAATCCAGACTGTTGTAATGGCTGTAGTGCTAGATCTTTAACAACAGATAAATTCTGCTGAAATTTTTTGTTTTGTTTATATATATATAAACAAAACAAAACAAAACAAATAAAAATAAAAATAAAAATAAAAATTTTCAAAAAAAAGATTTTTTAGGAGAAAGGCGGCATCGCGGATGCTGCCTTTCACCCACAGCGTAAAGGCGGCATCGCAGATGCCGCCTTGCCCCCGAAATGCAAAGGCGGCATCCGGGATACCTCCTTTGAGGTGCATTTTAAATTTTTTTTCCCTAATCGTTTTCTGGAAAATATTTTTTTAAAAAAATGTAATAAAAAAAATCCCCCTGCTTTCTGTTTGCGCAGCCCCATCCCGGGTCCTCCTTTCACTCGCTGACTAGCCTCCCTCCAAGCGCACCCTATTCCCGTCGACCCGCTGCTTAGGCCTATGTGCGACGACATCACCCCGGCATCCTGACCTCCGACCGTGACCTCACCCACCAATTCCCTCCTTGACGCGCAGCTCACTTTTGAGTAGGTGAAGACCTCCTTGGGTCTTGTTCTGTTTTTTCCAACATCCGCCGCTGAAGGCAAGGCAGTTTTGCTTCGCTTCAGTTCATTGTCATCATCCAAGGTTAGAGTTCTCTTTTTTTTATCGTGCATACTCTTTGAATTCTATTTTGATGTCCTGGTATTTTAACTATAGTACGGATGATTATTTTGCATGAAACCTCAACTTGCCGCGCGTTTTCGTGGTTTCACCACCGTCTGCGGTAATGTTCTTCATCCATTGTCTTGTGACACACATTATTTATTTGGGCTGCATTTATGTCTGTGAGTCCCTGGAATTTTGTTTGATGTGTGAGGGTCTTTTTCACACTAATTTTGGGTGTCAGAAGTTGGTGCAGGGAGTCGAGATCATTTCCAAGTGCGTCCACTTGTGTCGAAGTACGTGCATGTGAGTAGAGTGTGGTTTAAGTTAGAAAGCTTGGCGTGACCATTATTCGAGGTAGGCATTTCCATATTTTCTATCATCAGGAGTTTTCCATATGCACTTGAATTATTTTCATTTAATTTATAAATGTTTTTCGCACCGTTATAAGCGTAATATTTTATTCATTGCAGTGTTTTTTTATGATGGTTAAAAGTGTTAAAGATATCTTTGAAATAGTTCCTTGGTTACATGTAGGTGATTCCATTCCCTTGCTCCCAGTTTTAATCCATTTAATGTTTGTGCTTTCTTATCTAAATATCGGATTTTGGTTTTCACCTCTATTTTGTTCATAGTTAACTTATTGTAGTGTTTTCCTAGTGAATGTTTTGAAAAAATATGAATTTTTGGATGCTCCTCTATTTATGAACTTGCTTATACCATGCCAACTTGGTTGGAATGAACTGCCTTTATCTTCAAATTGTGTTGTTGAACGTCTTGAGTGTTGTTTGCTTGAAGAAAAATTTTATGAAGCTTGTTTGTCCTATGTTGGTTAGTTTTATGGAACATAGTGTTTTAGTAGAAATTTTATCACGTCACTTTGAATTGGTATTTTTCTCGAATCCTTTGTTTTATAAGAGGTCCTTGTTTTCTAAATGATGTGGGTCTCTTCAGGAGGTTATTCAAATTGTTCTGAAGATATATCCATGCGTATATGTCCGTTTGGCTTTTGGTGTATATATTTTGTTGAGTTTATGGTGTAAAGAAACACTTGGTTTGTTTTTACAAATTTGATCATAGTATCACTAAATACTTTTATGGAAATACTTTGAAACATGGATCCTAAGGGCCCATTTGGATTTTTAAATAAAAAAGTGGTGTTTAGAGTTATTTTAGAAGAGATTGTGCAATGTTTTTATAAAGTCATTGATTATGTTAAACTAGAGGTCCAATTTACAACTCCATGTGTTTAATAAAGTGGTTTTGATAACCGATTGATGTGACGGACTATTTGACACTTTGTGTGCTTGACATGTATGCATATATATAAGTGTATGGGGCGCTCATATCTAGAGTAACCCTTTATGGGTCAACACATATGAAGCGTCCGTGTTTGGGGTAGGCAAGTGCGGTGAAACGAGTTATGCGTGCAAGGGCCTTCCAACTTACACAAAATTATTATAACCACCATGAGGTCCTGGGCATCTTTTAGATGATCGAGTGATGGTTGCTGGCCAACCCCGATTAGATGGGTTGGTACCCCCTAGATTTTTTGTTAGGCCAGGCAGGCATCTCCACTGGATTGGTATGTTAGGGCGGCCAGTTGGTTATAAACTTAGGGGCTCCACCATACGTCGATAGGTGGTTCCGAAACTGAGTATGTTCAGGGGTCTTTTAGGGATGTTTAGGATCACCCATGGTTACTGGATTATTTACATTGCTTTTTTACATTCCATTTCACTATTTTATTTTTAGTTTTGGGTTTTTACTTGTTTTACTATAGCACATCTTCAGTATTTTTTGTTTTGGTTTTTATTTATAAAAGAAGAAATGATTTTGGGAATGGTATGTAGCGTGTGATGGGTTTTTAAATGGGAAAAACATGTTGCTTATTTTAAAATGTGAAAACACTACTTTTATATCTGTATTTCAAAAAAAAATTGGTGAACTATTTTCGAAAATAGAATTGTTGGATTCAGTGGTTTATTCATGGCATCCCTACTGAGCATCTCGGTGCTCACGCCTATTATATCTTTCTATTTGCAGGTTCAGTTTCTTGTTCAGGTTCATGGTTCAGCTGACCAGTGTTGGAGAATACTTGGTTCTATGTTGGGTGGTGACACAAAGGGTCACAAGGAGGTATGTAAATTTTTTTCCACTGTTAGTTTTATTTACCTATCGTCAGTATTTATTTATTTGTTTATCTTTTGTTCATGGGCCAAATTGTTCCCAACAGTTAAGTGTTGATGCCCGCCACTCGTTGTTAGCCCGTGGGGATCGAGAAAGCCTCTCGGGCCATGTCGCGGGCCGGCTCGGGTGACCGGTTCATGGTCGACCCAGGTTGGTTCATGACAAAATTGTATCAGATGAGATCATTTTTATTTGGGGTGTCTGGTAGAAAGAGAGTAGAACTATCAGGGCTCAGGAAGTAGTTTGAGGTTCGGTGCCTGATCACCACCGCTCGTAATGAGACCTCAATTACTAGGGGTATTCCGAGATTTGATTCTTTTGTCTTTGGTTTTTTTGTATTGAGGGATGACAATGGGGGAGAATCAGTTCACGTTGCGGCCTCACATGGGGTGGTGACCCATGTAGAGTATAAGTGCCCAGTTTAAGGCCCTCTTAATGTTCTTCTTTACATGGGGCATGGCTCACCACCATGTCTCTAGGTTAGGCATAGAAACTATTTCCTCTTTCCAATGGTTTATAATTGGTTTTGTTTTGTTTTGAACTCTATCGATGTGAGTGTGTGTTGAAAATGAAAGTGATTTAAAAATGAAAAAAGGGGTTTCTTCAAAATTGTTTTTGAAATTAGGAAAAGTGGGATTTTAAACAGAAAGTGTATCGTTTTGAAAAAATATGGTATGTGTTTGGATTTAGTTAGGAAATGGAGTTTTTGAACCTTGGCACTCTTAATTGAGGGTTACACATGCGTGGGTATGTACGGATAGTGTGTGGAGGCAATTTTTTGCAGATGATGTGAGCGAGATTGAATGAATGCACATGTGATGGTTCATAAGGTTCCATAGATGAGTTTCATAATTATCAAAGAAATGATGGTTTTAGAAAAATGGTTTTTTTGTTGTGTTTGTGAATGTTTGGATTATGGGCATGTTTTCATTTGGATTGTGTTGTTTCTTTGATTGAGATTTGGCTTGATTCCAGTTTCGATGGTGTATTTCATGTTGTAATGAGTATGTTGCCCAGAAATCTTCCAATAGTCATTAACAAGTTATGCCCAATTCCCAGTTCTTTTGTGTGTTGCCTGATTATCGAGGTGATCGAAGACTTGTTAAAGACAGTTGTATAGTTCGGAAAGATAGTGTGTCTTCTGGTTGTTGGGAACTCCCAGGGTAATTAAGGTTCATACTGAACTAGAGTTATTGGAGGTTTCAGTTTTGGACAAGTAAAGGTGATATCCTTCATCTTCATTAGAGTTTTGGGTGTGATTAATGGTAGTCGACATTCACGAAGTTTCCCCTTCTTGAAAGAAGTGCAGGCCAGTGGAACCAGTCTCCAAGAAAGCATCCTCATCTTTACCGACTACCAGTTTGTTGGACCATTCTCTTGCATGCCACTAGTGTGGCGAGTTCAGGAATTCTAGGCCGCCTTGTCACATCCCTCTGAAGTATTTCTATCGTGCGACTGTTCAGGCCACCGAGGAGAGTTCTGAAAGAAGTGTCATTTGGGAAGAAGGAGTCAGGGACCAGAGGATGCAAATGATTGACTGTGATGCAGGAGATGCTTCAGCCATCAGGGCCCTAGCCACAGGTCTTGGGGTGAAGCTCACACATAGTTAGAAGTTTCTGAGGGTGTGTGGAACCTCGGTCCGAATAAATTTTCAGATTTGGGATGGAAATATCCAAAATTACCAGGTCCTATTCTCGCAGATTTCGTAAACTCATCCTTATTGTGGTGGTGTGATGAGCTTGTTGTACCAGAATCCAAGCGGCCTCATCCACTCTAAATGTGGACTTTAAATTATTTTTATTTTCTCAGGGGTGTTGGGCCTGTGAATAAGTGGACCCATTCTGATTATGAGTTTAGTATTGTTTCATTTGTCAGGGGAATGTTTGGTTTCATGAATTTATGGGTGGTGTTTCTAGGCCCCTTATTAGGTCAACCACCTCTCCATGTGTTTTCCTTTAGTGTGTTTCGGTTTTGTAGGGTATTCCTCTGTCCTAATGCCTCGGTGTGTTCATTTTCCCCATAATGGTTTTAATTCTAATGGTGGAGTTTTTCTGTTAGCGTTGACAAGGTGGGATGAGTTTGGTCTGGGAGTTTCTGCGTTGCACCCCCTGGGTGGTTTATTTGGGTTTTGAGGGATTCTTTGTTAGTGAATTCTCGTGGTGGGAGAACCCTCCCTTGTTCCCCCCTTGATATCGAGTTGTTGTCCTCTTTGAATTGGTCAGGTGTGACGTTTATTATGAATGGTCACCCTGAGGCTATCGTTCCCTTTGGTTTTGTCTGGACATGGACTCAAGTTGCATTAACTGTTGTCTTGGTGACTTTTTGGGGGCATAAAGTTTTGTGGTAGGGATAATTGTCACACCCCGACTCCTTAAATTATATTATTATTATTATTATTATTATTATTATTATTATTATTATTATTATTATTATTATTATTATTTTATTGGTTTCGGTTAGCCTCGCCAAGGTGCGGGGCAAGCACGGGTCTAATATTTTTAACGTTTAATGTTTTCGTTGGGTTTCAAACTAGTGCGCAGGAACCGCACGTTTGGTGGTAGCCGTGCGGTCGGCCCACACACTTGAGTGTAGTTATCTAGTATTTAAAATAAATTCAGTTTTATAAAAATTAATGGGTAAAATGATTTCACCATAATACTAAAAAAAATTGTGTAGATGATAATATAATTATTAATAGAGTATTGATAATACATTTATTTTTAGTATCAAAATTTTTATTGATGTTGTTATAATTAAGAGGAAAATGAATAATATTGTGATTATAATAATAATAGAAATGTTTTATTACTGATCTATAATTACAAAAAAAAAATGATTTAGTATTGATAATGTTTTAAAAATGTATTATTATTATTGTTATTGATATTATTGATATGATATTTATAACTTTTATTATGTTTTTATTTGGTTTTATTTCGTCTTCATTTTGTTTTATATTATTTTTAGTTTTTTTTATAAACCCTAGGGGGGCGCCGAACACCCCCCCCTCCTTCCTCCCGATTGAGGCCCAGCCGCACCCGCCATGGGTTTCTCCAACCGCGGCGGCCTCCACTACTCCCTCTCTCACGTGGTTCTCCTGCCCCTACTAGTTTCCAAGCGTGATGACCTCCCTGCTCACCCACATCCTGTAGCAACGACGACCCCACCTCCCGCCACTACACTTCGTCTGACAAAACCTCCACCTAGTGTGGCCTCCCCTCCAATGCCGACCTTGTACCCCGCGTTCCGCCAGCCACCCTGTCACCCAGCACCTCGCCCCCTCCGGGCTTCTCCCCACCAAATTTCCCGTGTCCCGGCCTGTCGATAGCCCCAACAGCCACCGCTGCCTCGCCGCGTCCCAGCCTCCACACCCCGCGCTCCCAACCACGCTGCCTCCGTATCCGGCTTCCGCCTCCCCCCCCCCCCCCCCCCCCCCGCACCGCCGTTCGACCCGCTATGCCGCTCACCCTCTACACTCTGCCTTGGCCCTTCTCCCTCGAGCCCCTACGTCGGCCGCCCTCTAGGACTCCCGTCGTCCCCACCTTCCCTGTCTGCCTTCACCCCGCCAGACTCTCCCCCTTCTTCCTATTTGCGCAGCCCCAGCCCGAGTCCTCCTTTATCTCACCAGCTATCCTTTCTCTAGGCGTGCCCTGTTTCCCATCGACCTTCTGCTCCGACCTGTGCACGACAACTTCACTCCAGATCCCTGACCTCCAGCTGTGACCTCCCCCTCCAATGCCCTCCTTAGCGCACAACTCACGTTTGAGTAGGCAAAGTCTTCCTTGGGTTTTGTTCTGGCTTTTTCCGACATCCGCCACCGAAGGTGAGGCGGTCTCACTTCGTTTCGGTTCGTTTTCCTCTTCCAAGGTAAGAGTTCTCTTTTTTTATCGCGTGCTCATTTATTTTTAGTGTCTGAATTGTGTTTTGAGGTCCTGGTATTTAAAATTTAGTGTGGATAATTATTTTGGATGTAACCTAGTCTTTCCGTGCATTCTCAAGGTTGCACCACCGTCCGAGGTAATGTTATTCACTCGTCATCTTATGGCACACTTTATTTTTGTTTTGGATGCGTTTAGGTTTGTGAGTCCCTGTTGTTTTGTTCTATGTGTGAGGGTCTTCACTACACTAATTATGGGTGCAGAAGTTGTTGCAGGGAGTCAAGATCATTTCCTAGTGCATGCACTTTTGTCAATGTGCGTGCACGTGAGCAGGGTGTTGTTTGTGTTAGAAATCTTAGCGTGACCATTGTTCGAGGTAGGCGTTACCATATATTATCTAATATGGAATTTTCTATATGCACTAGGATTATTTTCATTTAATTTATAAATGTTTTTCACACCTTTATAAACGTAATATTTTATTCATTGCATTGTTTTTTATGATGATCAAAAGTGTTAATGATAGCTTTGAAATAGTTCCTTGGTTATATGTAGGTGTATCTATGCCCTTGTTCCCAGTTTTGATTCATTTAATGTTTGTGTTTTCTTAACTAAATCTTGGATTTTGTTTCGCACCTATATTTTTTTTCATAGTTAACATATGGTGGAGTTTTCCTGCTAAAAGATTTGAAAAAATGGATATTTGGATGCTCTTCTATTTATGAACATGCTTATACCTTTCCAAATTTGTTGGAACTAACTTCCTTTATCTAAAATTTTTATTGTTGAACTTTTTGAGAGGTGTTTTATTATAGAAACATTTTATAGAACTTTTTTTCCTACATTGGGTAGTTTTGTGGAACATAGTTTTTTTTGTAGAAATGTTTTCTCATCTCTTTGAATTGGAATTTTTTTCGAATCCTTGTTTTTATAAGTTGTAATGACCCAATGTTTTTAATGGAGATCCCCTTCTTATAAATATTCCATAAAATCACATAATAATGAACTACTAAGTGATAAGTGACCTTTAAACATAAGTTTGTCACTTCTGTGTTTGGAATTTCGAAAATCCGGCATACACGGTTGTGTTCAAGATGTTTTTTGGAGTCTAATAAAAAATAATAATTTTTGGTGAATAGTAACCTACCCTAATGAATAGTAACATACCCTTATGAATAGTGATATACCCTAATTAATAGTAACCTTACCTTTGGTGGTATAAAAATAATACTCATGTTGGAAGTTTGATATACCAATAGTTTAGAATGAGTTAATGAATGCTTTGAAGCCAGTTTTGATAATAAATTATTATTTTATTTAAATATTAAAATAATCATATCTGGAAAATTATTTTTGAAAAACGGACTTCATTTTTGGATTCTACACGTTGAAAAATGGTTGGGGTAAATTTTTGGGATTTTTCAAAAATACTTGAATTTTTGATGAATAGTAAAATACCGTAATTTACAAAAATAAGATAAATAAGCTATTTATTGTCATGTGTGATGTTCTGCTGATGTAAGCCCACTTGGTTCGGCATTACATTATAAAATTAATATAATTGGTCATGCAAGACTCACTATTCCTTGTCTTGTGGGGAAATAATAAACTGATGAGTTTTATATTAAGGAAACTCCTCTCTCCTCCACTATAAATACCTTATCTCCTTACCTCTTTCCCTCACACCTCTCAAGCCTTGTGCCTAGCCAAATTTCTGGCCAAATACCCTCCAAAGCTCCTTCCCCATGTTTAAGGCTTGCTGTTCTTTCCAAAAAAAAAACCAATGCCCCTAAGAGGAGTCTCAAAGAGAGGAGATCAAAGGGTAAGAACCCTCTTTTGTTTTCAAGTGTTTTGTTTTCATTTTCTTTCTTTCCTCACCTCCCGTCACCATAATAGTATGGTAAATACAGTAACATACAAGTACTGGAATTTCTTCATGATGGTGTTTTATTTCATTATCTTTCCTCCTTTCTCCACCCCTTTTATTTGGAAGAAATGAAAGCACCGTTTGAGATGTGCTAATTTGGCACAATCAAGGACAACCGTTTATCAATTTCTATGATTATCTTTAATTCTGGTCATGAAACCATTTGTGTTATGGTTGAACCAGATTATTATATATATATATATATGTCCTATTTAAGGTTCTGTAATCCTCATACACTCATGATATAAAATAATAATACAAAACAAGTCAATTATGGGCAAAATCGTTAAAATTAATTCAAGTGTTTATCATTAATGTTTAATGTAAAGGTTCTCTTTAACTCTAATTAACCAAATGAATTTTGTAACCATTTAACCTACTGGATTTCCACTAATGTTATAAATTCAATTCTGGACAACCACTTTCATCTTACAATTTATTTGAACCTAAATACAATTGAACCGATCATTAAAACATATGAAACAAACGGACCCGAACAATGAAATTGAACCTCGTAATCAACCAAGATGGGTATAAATGAACTTAAAAAGGTTATAATTAATCATTTAGATTTAGATATGGTTCTGGAACTATTGATTAATAAACCTAATTTGACTATTCAGGTCATTAATATCAAGTGCAGAACACCAACGGGCCTAAGGTAAGGGATCCTCTCAATTTCACTCTTATTCAAGATTGTTCACTATGTTAAGACTTGTTGTGTGTAATTATTAATTATGGGGTATGATTTTGAACCTCCCGCATAATTCCCTCTTTATGTATAAGTGATGAGAATTCCCTTTCCTCTCTCACTAAGCCCCCTCAAGTACTCTCGATACCATGCCGATAATCCGTAATGAATTCTACCCGAACTTCTTTTATTCCTTTGGGTTGTATTATCTACCTTTCTACCAAAATTATGTTATCTTATCTTTTATTATGCATACTATAAATTTTGTGTACATGTTCCAAGTCTATTTATCAAGACTCTTTCATCACGTTCTTTCGGGGATATGCATGCTTTTAAGTGATTCTCTCCTCATTACTTCCCGATAAGTGAACCTGTTTTAAGGGAAATTCCCGAATTATTTCCTATTACCAAGTGTACTATATCCTATGTTTTAAGTCACCTTTGTACATATAAAATCAGACTTTATATTATTAAAACACTCCTAGTTTACTTTTAGTTTTATTTAAAAAATATTACGCCGCTTTTCATTTTAAGATATATTCGATGTTTTCTTAAACCGCCCTAAAATGTTTTGACTCAAAGATTCCTAAAAACTATTTTTACATGTTATCACTTCAGTTTGTTATATCTTGTCATGATTTATGCCTTTATATGTTATTAATTTCTATTTATGATTTAATTCCTTCCTTTCATGGACACTTGTATGTTACACCCCTTTTTATTATGCTTCATGACGTGATTGTGTGCCCATTTCTTTCCTTGGGTACTCTTATGTTTATGTATGATTGAGGTTATTTATATGGAAATAATATACATGAATAAGATTAGATGGGTGCACCCAGATAGCGCTCCAATGCATTGGGTAAAGTTAATGTCTCATGAGAAGATTATGGGAAAACATTACGGGCAGTTAGCCTTGGCTTGTGCTACTATGGGAAACAAGATTGGCGGTTAGCCTTGACTCATACTAAAGACATGTTTAAAGTTGCGGCCACCTCTTTATGAAACTATGCTTATATAATCTCTTGCTTATATGATCCCATGATTATTTTATTCCATGTTTTTATGATCCCATGTTTATATGTTATGATTCCATATGTTCCATGCCTCCAATATCATTATGTCAAGCCTCCTAACTCACGTGCTTAAAGTTTATTCTTATTTTCTTTCCCTTACTAGGATTTTTAGCTCATCCCTTTGTTCATGTGTTCCCCAGGGTACCCTATGCAGATGTAAGGGCTCAAAGGAAGTTAGGAGCTCATTTTGAAGATTAAATAAAGAAATGTTTTTTAGCCCATGTTTTATGTTATATGTACCTAGTCTTCCAAGACACTAGACTTAACGGTCCTTGGCTTGTACTATGATGATGAATTATGTTTAAAATAATGAAATGTTATGTGTAGAAGGCTAGGGTTGATATAGTTGGTATCAGAGGGAGGTTCTATTTATTTTTGGAGATTAGGAATAAAGCACCTTAGTGAGAACCTTAAGGATGAGACTAAGTATTAGAAAACATTCCCAAATTTTTGTGAGTATTGAGTTAGTGGTTTATAAAGAAAATACATCCCTGTCTGGATACGAGCAGGTAGAGGTGGCTCTGGCATAGATGTATCCTAGGCGTAAAACCCAAAAACACCGCTTTGAGCTAGACTCGAGCGGGAACTGGTGCATGACAATGGGCCTTGTTGCACTCTTGGTTACGAAACTCCTGAGGGATATGATTTGTTATATTCACGAGCTTAGTAAAAACCATTATTAAGGGGAAAAGATCATAAGAATATAAGTTAAGAAATAGATTGAGGATAAACTACATATAAACCTAAGGAATCACAAGTTAGGATGTACTTATTCTTTATAAGTTTATCCTTTAATGTTCAAAGTTTCCTTTCTATGCTCAATATCTAAGTATTCAATACCTCTAATTATATGTTATTTCTCTTAGTTAATGGTGGGAAATAGAAGAACACGTACCAACATCCAACGTGATAGGTAATGTGATGATTTCCCTAATGATATTCCTGAGGAGATGGAATCGAGTGCTCAAAACTTCATGGCAGTACTTGCTCAGCTGGCTCAAGTTATTAATAATAACTTGAATCAGGTGGAACGTCCTCCTCCTCCAAGGAAAGTTCAAGTGGCCGTAGAATCCTTCATGCGGAAAAGGCCACCCATGTTTAGAGGATCTTCTGATCCCCTCCTCGCAGAACAATGGATTAACTCCATTGAAAAGATATTCACTGTCCTCCAGTGTTCGGAAGAAGAGAAGGTGGTACTGGAAGTCTATCATTTTGACGGGGAAGATGATCAGTGGTGGAAACTGATCAAGAATAAAAAGTCCCAAAAGGAAATCAATTCCATAGATTGGGAGGAATTCAAGAGGATGTTTTTCAACAAATATTTTCCTCGAACCCTCCGTCTCAATATGGAAAGAGAATTCCTCGGACTCAAGCAGAAGGAAGATGAGTCCATCGGGGCGTATGAATAAAACTTTACCAGGCTTGCAAGGTACACCTCGGGCTTTGTCATGAACACAAAAAGCAAGGTGGATCACTTCTTTAGCGGACTAAAGCCGATTCTACGAAAATTGTTGGCGATTCGAGGCTTCGACAGCTATGAGGAGATTGTCTACTGTGCCCTCAAGGTTGAAATGGAGATTGAAGACTCTCAGTGGTCTCATGGTCCCAATGTCAAGAAGTGGAAGATAGAAAATAACATGGGTGGTCCATCAAACAAATCCCATGATGGGAAGAGTCCCAACTTTCCCCTTTTCAAAAATTGTGGGAAGAAGCATCCTGGTAACTGTCTGAAGGGAACCAAGAATTGCTTCAAATGAGGAAAGTTTGGTCATCTAGCCAAGAACTACCGGAGGGATATGAAAAATCATGCTAATGCTGAAGAAGAAAGGAAGGTTTAGATCAACACTCAGCCTGTAGTGTATTGTTATAACTACAGGGGCTTGGGAATTATGCGAACAATTGCCCTAAGCCGAGGGTTGTTGGTGGAAATCAACAACAACCTCCAAGGCAACAAGAAAGGGCTTATTCTATCACTACTGCTGAGGTGGAGCTGGAAAACGATGTGGTGACTGGTACTCTTGTTATTCATTCATGAATAGCAAATGTACTATTTGATTATGGTTCTACTCATTATTTTATATCTTGCAAGTTTAGTAGAACTATTCAAACACCACCTCAAAATTTGAAGGAAAAGTTATCTGTGAGAACAGCGAATGGGTAAATTATTGCATCCATGGTTTATAACTCCTCCCCGGTTGATGTTTGTGGAATGAAACTCCTAGAAAATATTATCATACTTCCTTTAGTGGAATTTGATGCTATCTTGGGCATGGATTGGCTATCTTTGTACAAGGCCAACATCAACTACCGGGAAAGGGAGATTACTCTCCACATCCTGAAGCATCCTCATATTCTTTACAAGTGCAAGTAGGAAGATGAATCTCCTTTCGAATCTTCGTCTCAAGTGTGGATATTTCTTCTTTATGAGCATTCATACCTAGATCAAATGATTGAGACAAAGGATAGAATCATGCTCAAAGACATGCCCATTGTGAGGGATTACACTGATTTATTCCCCGAAGAGTTGCCTGGTCTTCTCCCTGACCGAGAGGTTGAGTTCTCAATTGAACTTATCCCTAGATCTCTGCCAATCTCAAAGACACCTTACAGAATGGCCACTGTAGAGCTATAAGAGCTGAAGAAGTAGTTACAGGAGAATATGGAGAAGGTTTTTATACGCCCGAGTGCTTCATCGTGGGGTGCTCCAGTCCTCTTCATCAAGAAGAAGGATGGATCAATGAGCCTATGTATTGATTATTGTGAGATCAATAAAATTACGATAAAGAACATGTATCCCCTTCCACAAATAGATGACTTGTTTGATCAGCTACGAGGGCCCAGTTATTTCTCTAAGGTGGACCTTCGGTCGAGATATCACCAACTAAAGGTGAGGAAGGAAGATATTCCCAAGACTGACTTTCGAATGAGGTATGGACACTATGATTTCATAGTGATGCCCTTCGAACTCACTAATTCTCCAGCAATTTTTATGGATTTAATGAATAGAGTCTTTAGAGATTACCTCAACAAAGTTGTGGTAGTCTTTATTGATGATATTATGATATACTCCAAGAGAAAGGAGGAACATGAAGAGCATTTAAAAGATGTGTTAAATACTTTGAGAAGGGATAAGTTGTATACAAAGTACAATAAATGTGAGTTCTGGATGGAGGAAGTGTCATTCCTGGGGCATGTTATCCCTAGCAAAGGGATATCTGTGGACCCTTCCAAGACAAAGGCAACTGAAGAGTGGCCCAGACCAACTTCTGTAATGGAGATCCGCAGCTTTTTGGGTCTAGCGAGGTATTATCGACGATTTGTGAAGAACTTTTCATGACTGTCAAACCCAATGACCAAGCTGACACGGAAGGGAGTAAAGTTTGTCTAGACACATGAGTGTGAAGACTATTTCAAGGAGTTGAAAAAGAGGCTTATCACTGCGCCAGTACTCACACTCCCTACCAGTGGGGAACTCTTTGTGGTGTATAGTGATTCTTCTAAGAAGGGATTAGGCTGTGTGTTGATGAAAAATGATAAAGTGATAGACTATGACTCAAGGCAGCTGAAAATCCATGAGAAAAACTATCCAACGCATGATCTGGAGTTAGCAGATGTGATATTTGCCTTGAAAATCTGGCAGCATTATCTCTACGGGGAGAAATGTCAGATATATACTGACCACAAGAGTGTCAAGTATATATTCACACAGAAAGATATTAATATACACCAACGAATATGGATAGAGCTCATCAAGGATTATGACTGCTCAATCCACTACCATCCCGGTAAGGCAAACAAGGTGGCGGATGCTCTAAGTAGAAAGGATCCTTCATCTTTATCAATGATGAGAATTAAAAAAGATCTGATCTTCTTATATTGGAAAAGGATGTACATGGGAATCATTAAGGGAGGAACATCATCAATACTTTCTCAAATGATTGCTCAACCATCCCTCTTGGTGAAAATAAAGGTTGCTCAAAGAAAGGATGTGGAAATTCAGAAAAGGGTGGAAGCTGTTAAAAATGGGAAATCCATTGATTTCAAAATTGATGAGGAAGGAGTTGTAAGAGTGGGGACACAGTTATGTGTACCATCAGATCTAGAGATAAATAAAGATCTATTGAATGATGCACATATCTCGACCTTCTCTATCCATCATGGGAGTACCAAAATGTACCGTGATCTCCAAGAACACTTCTGGTGGGATAACATGAAGAGGGAGATAGTAAAATATATATCAAGATGCTTGGTATGTCAACAAGTAAAAGCTGAGAAACAAAAGTCCAAAGGTATGATGCAACCATTGCCTATACCCATGTGGAAATGGGAAAATGTTACTATGGACTTTGTCACGGGTCTCCCGAAGACGTCGAAGGGAAATAATGCAATATGGGTTGTGGTTGACCGACTGACCAAGATATCCCATTTCATCGCTATTAGGGAAGATCTCTCGCTTGAACAACTTGCAAAGATATATGTGAAGAAAGTGGTGAGACTGCACGGTGTTCCACTCTCAATTTTCTCTGACCGCGATCCAAGGTTCACATCTAAATTCTGGAAGAGTCTTCAACATGCTTTGGGTACAGAATTAAATTTCAGCACGGACTATCACCCCCAAACGGATGTCCAATCTGAAAAGACTATTTAGACGCTTGAAGATATGCTGAGAGCATGCTCTTTAGAATTAAAAGGTGGATGGGATCAGCATCTCCCATTGGCTGAGTTCTCATACAACAATAGATTCCACTCGAGTATTTAGATGGCTCTATATGAATCTCTGTATGGAAAGCGATGTAGAACTCCAACTAGTTGGGATGAAGTTGGAGAAATAAAGCTACTTGGACCCGATATTGTTCAAGAGATGACAGAGAAGGTACAAGTCATCCAGAAACACATCAAAGCTTCTCAAAGTCGGCAAAAGAGCCATGCTGACAACCGTCAAAGGGATTTGGAGTTCGACGTTGGAGATAAAGTCTTCCTTCGAATATCTCCATGGAAGAGAGTCTTGCGATTCGGAAAGAATGGGAATCTAAGCCCAAGGTATATTGGCCCCATTGAGATCCTTGACCGCATAGGAGCCATCGCCTATCGTCTTGCACTCCCACCGAATATGGCTCGAGTTCATGATGTTTTTCATGTATCACTCTTGAGGAAGTACATACCTGATCCATCACATGTACTAAACTCAGAGGTGGTGCAGCTGGAAGATGATCTATCCTATGAGGATCGGCTAGTAAAGATTCTGGATTGGAGAGATAAGGTTCTACGCAACAAGAAAACTCATCTAGTCAAAGTGTTGTGGAGGAACCATAAGTTTGAGGAAGCAACATGGGAGATGGAGGAATCAATGACGGAAAAGTACCCACATCTATTTTTGGCCTAGAATGTAAAATGAAATTTCGAGGGAGAAATTTCTTAAGGGGGGAAGAATGTAATGACCCAATGCTTTTAATGGAAATCCCCTTCTTATAAATATTCCATAAAATCACATAATAATGAACTACTAATTTATAAGTGACCTTTAAACATAAGTTTGTCACTTATGTGTTTAGAATTTCGAAAATCCGGCATACATGGTTGTGTTCAAGAGGTTTTTTGGAGTCTAATAAAAAAATAATATTTTTTTGGTGAATAATAACATACCCTAATGAATAGTAACATACCCTTATGAATAGTGATATACCCTAATGAATAGTAACCTTACCTTTGGTGGTATAAAAATAATACTCATGTTGGAAGTTTGATATACCTATAGTTTAGAATGAGTTAATGAATGCTTTAAAGCTAGTTTTGATAATAAATTATTATTTTATTTAAATATTAAAATAATCATATTTAGAATATTATTTTTGAAAAATGGAATTCATTTTTGGAATCTACACGTCGAAAAATGGTTGGGGTAAATTTTTTGGATTTTTCTGAAATACTTGAATTTTTGATGAATAGTAAAATACGGTAATTTACAAAAATAAGATAAATAAGCTATTTATAGAGTCATGTGTGATGTTATGCTGATGTAAGCCCACTTGGTTTGGGATTACATTATAAAATTAAAATAATTGGTCATTCAAGACTCACTATTCATTGTCTTGTAGGGAAATAATAAACTAATGAGTTTTATATTAAGGAAACCCCTCTCTCCTCCACTATAAATACCCTATCTCCTTACCTCATTCCCTCACACCTCTCAAGCCTTGTGCCTAGCCAAATTTCTTCCCAAATACCCTCCCAATCTTCTTCCCCACGTCCAAGGCTTTCTGGTCTTTCCAAAAACCAAAACCAAAGCCCCTAAGAGGAGTCTCAACGAGAGGAGATCAAAGGGTAAGAACCCTCTTTTGTTTTCAAGTGTTTTGTTTTTATTTTCATTCATTCCTCACCTCCCATCACCATTATAGTATGGTAAATCTAGTAACATAAAAGTACTAGAATGTCTTCATTCTGGTGGTTTATTTCATTATCTTTCCTCCTTTCCCCACACCTTTTATTTGGAAGAAATGAAAGCACCGTTTGAGATGTGCTAATTTAGCACATTCAAGGACAACCGTTTATCAATTTCTATGATTATCTTTAATTCTGGTCATGAAACCATTTGTGTTATGGTTGAACCATATTATTATATATATATATGTCCTATTTAAGGTTCTTTAATCCTCATACACTCATGATATAAAACAATAATACAAAACAAGTCAATTATGGGAAAAATCGTTAAAATTAATTCAAGTGTTTATCATTAATGTTTAATGTAAAGGTTCTATTTAACTCTAATTAACCAAATGAAATTTGTAACCATTTAACCTACAAGATTTCCACTAATTTTATAACTTCAATTCTGGACAAACACTTTCATCTTACAATTTATTTGAACCTAAATACAATTGAACTGATCATTAAAACATATGAAACAAACAGACCCGAACAATGAAATTGAACCTCGTAATCAACCAAGATTGGTATAAATGAAATTCAAAAGGTTATAATGAATATTTTAAATTTAGATATTTTTATGGAACTATTTATTAATAAACCTAATTTGAATATTCAGGTCATTAATATCAAGTGCAGAACACCAACGGGCCTAAGGTAAGGGATCTTCTCAATTTCACTCTTATTCAAGATTGTTCACTGTGTTAAGACTTGTTTTTTGTAATTATTAATTATGGGGTATGATTTAAAACCTCCCCCATACTTACCTCTTTATGTTTAAGTGATGATAATTCCATTTCCTCTCTCACTAATCCCCCTCAAGTACTCCCGATACCATGCCGATAATCCGTAAAGAATTCTACCCGAACTTCTTTTATTCCTTCGGGTTGTCTTATCTACCTTTCTACCAAAATGATGTAATCTTATCTTTTCTTGTGCATAATATAAATTTTTTGGACATGTTCTAAGTCTATTTATAAAGACTCTTTCATCACTTTCTTTCGGGGATATGCATGCTTTTAAGTGATTCTCTTCTCATTACTTCCCGATAAGTGAACCCGTTTTAAGGGAAATTCCCGAATTCTTTCCTATTACCAAGTGTACCATATCCTATGTTTTAAGTCACCTTTGTCCTTATAAAATCATCCTTTATATTATGAAAACCCTTCTTGTTTAATTCTGGTTTTATTTAAAAAATATTATGCCGCTTTTCATTTTAAGAGATATTCGATGTTTTCTTAAACCGCACTAAAATGTTTTGACTGAAAGATTCCTAAAAACTATTTTTACATGTTATCACTTCAGTTTGTTATATATTGTCATGATTTATGCCTTTATATGTTATTAATGTCTATTTATTATTTAATTCCTTCCTTTCATGGACACTTGTATGTTAAGCCCCTTTTAATTACGCTTCATGACATGATTGTGTGCCCATTTCTTTCCTTGGGTACTCTTATGTTTATGTATGATTGAGGTTATTTATGTGGCAAGCATATACATGAATAAGCTTATATGGGTGCACCTAGATAGAGCTCCAATGCATTGGGTAATGTTAATGTCTCATGAGAAGATTATGGGAAAACAGTCCGGGCAGTTAGCCTTGGCTTGTGCTACTATGGGAAACGAGATTGGCGGTTAGCCTTGAATCATACTAAAGACATGTTTAAAGTTCCAGCCACCTCTTTATGAAACTATGATTATATAATCTCATGCTTATATGATCTCATGATTATTTTATTCCATGTTTTTATGATCCCATGTTTATATGTTATGATTCCATATGTTCCATGCTTCCAATATCATTATGTCAAGCCTCCTAACTCATGTGCTTAAAGATGATTCTTACGTTCTTTCCCTTACTGGGATTTTTAGCTCATCCCTTTGTTCATGTGTTCCCCAGTGTACCCTATGAATATGTAAGGGATCAAAGGAATTTAGGAGCTCATTATGAAGATTAAATAAAGAAATGTTTTTTTAGCCCATGTTTTATGTTATATGTACCTAGTCTTCCAAGACACTAGACTTAATGGTCCTTGGCTTGTACTATGATGATGAATTATGTTTAAAATCATGAAATGTTATGTGTAAAAGGATAGGGTCTCTATATAAGTGGTTCTTGTTTTCTAAATGATGTGGGTCTCTTTGGGCGGTTCTTTAATTTGGTTTGAAAATAAATCCATGCACATATGCCCGTTTGGCTTTTGGTGTATATATTTTGTTGAGTGTCTGGTGTAAAGAAACACTTGGTTTGTTTTTAAAAAATTGTTCATAGTATCACTAAAGACTTTTATGGAAATGCTTTGAAACATAGAACCTAAGGTCCATTTTTGATTTTTAAATAAAATGTGGTCTTTAGAGTTGTTTTAGAAGATATTGTGTACTGTTTTTATAAAGGCATTGATTATATAAAACCAGAGGCCCGATTTACAACTCCAGGTGTTTAATAAAGTGGTTTTGATAACCGATTGATGTCATAGACCCATTGGAACTTCTTATGTTTGAAATGTATGCATATCTATAAGTTTATGGGGAGCTCCTATCTTGGGTAACCCTTTATGGGTGAATTCATAAGAAGCATCTGTGTCTGGGGATGGAAAGTGTTGTGAAATGAGTCATGTGTGTGAGAGCCTTAATAATTACACCACATTATTATAACCACCATGGTTTCCTGGGTTTCTTTTAGATGATCATGTGAAGGTTGTTGAGAAACCCTGATTAGATGGGTTGGTACCCCTTAGATTTGTTGTTAGGCCAGGCGAGCTTTGCCATTGGATTTGTCAGTTAGGGTGGCCAGTTGGTTATAGATTTAGGAGCTTCACCATACACCGGATGGTGGTTCCGAAACTGAGTATGTCCAGGGGTCTTTGAGGGATGTTTAGGATCACCCATGGTTACTGGATTATTTATATTTCTTGTTTACTTTCCGCTTCACTAGTTTATTTTTAGTTTACACTTGTTACTTGTTTTTCTCTAGTACAACTTCAGAAATTTTTGTTTTGGTTTTTATTTATAAAATGAAAAAAGATTTTGGGAATGGTATGTAGCATGTGTTGAGTTTTTAAATGGGAAAAAAATGTTGCATATTTTAAATTGTGAAAACCCTAATTTTATATCTGTATTTCAAACTTGTGTTACATGACTTTTTTGGAAAACAGAATTGTCAGATTCAATGGTTTATTCTTGGCATTCCTACTGAGCATCTCGGTGCTGAAACCTATTATATCTTTCCAGTTTCAAGTTCATTTTCTTGTTCATGTTCATGGTTTAGCTACTCAATGTTGGATCATACTTGGTTCTCAGTTGGGGGGTGACCCGAAGGGTCACAAGGAGGTATGAAGTTTTTTTTCTTTTTGCTGCTAGTCTTATTTTTCTATCTTTAGTCTTTATTTGTTTGTTTATCTTTTGTTCATGGGACATTTCATTCCCAATGGTTATGTGTTGATGCACAAAACTATTTTCCACCACGTGGGGATCGGTAATGCATCTCGGGCCATGTGGCGGGCCGACTCTATTGACCGGTTCAGGGTCGACCATGTTGGTTCGTGACAAAATGGTATCAGAGGAGGCCGTTGTTATTTGGGGTGTCTGGTAGATGGATATTAGGACTGTCGGGGATCAGGAAGTAGGTTGTGGGTCGGTTCCTAATCACCACCGATTGCAACGAGACCTGAGTTACCAGGGGTAGTCTGGGATTTGTGTTTTTTTTATCTTTGGTTGTTTTGGATTGAGGGATGATAATGGAGTTAAATAAGTTCACGTTGTAGCCTCACATGGGGTGGTGACCCATGTGGCGTCCAAGTGCCCATTTTATGGCCCTATTAGTGTTATTCATTAATTGGGGCATGGCCTACCACTATGTCGTTGGGTTAGGAACATACACTAGATCCTATTTCTGGTGGTTTATAGGTGGTTTTGATTCATTATGAACTCTGTCTATGTTAGTGTGTGTTGAAAATGAAAGTGATTTCGAAATGAAAAAAATGATTTATTCCAAATTGTTTTTGAAATTAAAAAAAGAGGGTTTTTAAAGAGAAGGTGTATCAATTCGGAAAAATATGTTATGTGTTTTGATTTAGTAAAGAAAAGAAGTGTTTGAACCTTGGAACTCCTTATGGAGGGTCACACTTGCAAGGGTATGTACAGAGAGTGTGTGGAGGCAATTTTTCATAGGTGATGTGAGCAAGATTGAATGAACGCACATGTGACAGTTCATAAGGAGCCGTAAGTGAGTTTTAATTTTTTTTAAAGAAATGATGGTTTTGGAAAAATGATTTTTTCTTGTGTTTGTGAATGTTTGGATTATGGGACTGTTTTCCCATAGATTGTTTTGTTTATTTGATTGAGTTTTGGCTTGATGCTAGTTTCGATGGTGCACTTCATGTCTTTATGAGTATGCCACCAAGAAAGCTTCCAAAAGACATTAACGAGATATGCCCAGTGCCCTGTTCTTTTGTATGTTTCCTACTTATCGAGGTGATCGAAGTCTGTTAAGGACAGTTGTATAGTTCATAAAGATAGTGAGTCTTCGAGTTGTTGGGAACTCCTAGGAAAATTAAGGTTCGTATTCTCTAAGAGTTATCTTAGGGTTCAGTTCTGGACTATTAAAGATGAGATGTGTCATCATCATTATAGTTTTTGGTGTGATTAATGGTAGTCAACTTTCGCGAAGGTTCCCCTTCTGGAAAGAAGTGCGGGCCAGTGGAACCAGTCTCCAAGAAACTATCCTCGTTTGTACTGACTCCCAGTTTGTTGGACCGTTCTCTTGCATTCCACCAGTGTGGCCAGTAAAGGCATTATAATATGCCTTGTCACATCCCTCTAAAGACTTGCTACCGTGCGACTGTTCGAGCCACTGAGGAGAGTTCTGAAAGAAGTTTCATTTGGAAGGAAGGAGTCAGGGACCGTAGGATGAAAATTATTGACTGTGAGGCAAGAGAAGCTTTAGCCAACAATTCCCCAACCATAGGTCTCGGGGTGAAGCTCGCGCACAGTCAGGAGTTTCCGAGGGTGTGTGGAACCTCAGTCCGGATAATGTGTTCATCTTTAGGATGAAAATATCCAAAATTTCCTGGTCCTATTCTCGCCTCTGTCATAACTCATCCTTGTTGTGGTGGTGTGATGAGCTCATTGTACTGTAATCCAAGCGGCCTCATCCACTATAAATGTGCCTTTTAAATTATTTGTATTCATTCAGAGGTGTTGGGCCTATGAATAATCCATCCCATTCTGATTCTGATTTTGGTCTTAGTTGCATTATTCAGGGGAATGTTTGGTTTCATGAATTTATAGGTGGTGTTTCTAGGCCCCTTCTTATTTCGGGCACCTCTCCATTTTTTTCCTTTTTTGTGTTATGGTTTTTAGGGGATTCATTTGTCCTGGTGCCCTGGTGTTTTCGTTTTCCCTGTAATGGTTTTAATCATAATGGTGGAGTTGTTATGTTAGAATTTAGAAGGTGGGATGAGTTTGGTTTGGGAGTTCCCACGTTTCCCCCTTGGGGGAAGATTGTTTGGGTTTTAAGGGCTTCTGTGCTAGTGAATTATCATGGTGGGGAGAACCCCCTTGTTCCTACCTCTATATCAGGTTGCGGTCCTCATTGAGTTGGTCAGGGGTGATGTTTATTGGGAATTGTCACCCTTAGGCTCTCATTCCCTTTGGTTTTGTCTAGACATGGACTCGAGTTGCATTAACTGTTGGCTTGGTGCATTTTTGGGGGAAGAATGTTTTGTGGTGGGGAGAATTGTCACACCCCGACTCCTTAAATTATATTATTATTATTATAATGATTATTTTTTGGTTTCAGTTAGCCTCTCCATGGTGCGGGTCAAGCGCATGTCTAATATTTTTAACGTTTAATTTTTTTGTTAGGATTCGGACTCGTGCGCGGGAAATGAACGGTCGGCGGTAGCCGCGCGGTCGGTGCACACAATTGTGTCCAGTTATCCAGTTTTTCAAATAAATAAAGTTTTATAAAAATAAAATGGGTAAAATGATTTCTCCATAATAACAAAAATATTTTTTGTAGATGATAATATAATTATTGATAGATTATTGATAATACTATTATTATTAGTATTAAAATTTTTATTGATGTTGTCATAATTAAGTGGAAAATAAATAATATTGTGATTATAATAATAATTGAAATGTTTTATTAATGATCTATAATTACAAAAAAATGAATTATTTAATAATGACAATGTTTTAAAAATGTATTATTATTATTATTGTTATAGATATTATTGATATGATATTTATAACTTTTATTATGTTTTTATTTGTTTTTATTTTGTCTTCATTTTGTTTTTTTATTGTTTTTAGTTTTTTTAAGAAACCCTAGGGGGCGCCAAACACCCCCCTCTCCTTCCTCCCAATTGTGGCCCAGTCGCACCCACATGGGTTTCTCTAGGAACAACGACCTACAATGATACCTCTCTCACGTGGTTCCGTCTCCCCTACTGGTTTCTAGGCACGACGAACTCCCTACTCACCCTCCTCCTATAGCTCGAGCGGCCCCACCTCTTGCCGTTACGCTTCGTCTGGCAGGGCCTCCGCCTAGCGCGACCTCCCCTCCCCTACCGAACCTGCGCCCTTCGTTCACCTAGAAACCATGTCTCCTAGAACCTCACCCCCCTCCTGCCTTCTTCCCTCTGCCTCGCCCGCATCCCGGCCCGGCGAAAGCCCATGTGGCCACCGCTGCCTCTCTGTGTCCCGGACTCGACACCCCGTTCTCCTGACCTCATTGCCTCCATGTCCAGCTTCCACCTCTTCCCTCCTGCACCGTTGGCCGACCCGCTATAGCCCTCACCCCCTACACTCTGCCTTTTCTCTTCACCCTAGATCCCATGCATTAACCACCCTCCAGGACACCCATCATCCCCTCCTTCCCTATCTACCTTCACCCCGCTAGCCTCCCCCCCTTCTTCCTATTTTCACAGCCCCAGACCGGGTCCTCCTTTCGCTCATGGGCTAGCCTCCATCGTGGCATGCCCTGTTCCCGTCGACCCGCTGCTCCAGCCTGTGCACGACGACTTCACCCCTGCTCCTTGAACTCTGGCTATGACCTCCCATGACAATGCCCTCCTTGGAGTGCAACTCACTTTTGAGTAGGCGAAGACCTCCTTGTGTCTTGTACTGGATTTTTCTGATATACACTACCGAAGGCGAGGAGGTTTCAGTTCGCTTCAGTTCATTGTCGTCATCCAAGGTAAAAGTTCTCTTTTTTTATCGCACGCTCATTTATTTTTAGTGTCTAAATTGTGTTTCGATGTCCTAGTATTTTAACTGTAGTGCGGATGATTATTTTGGATGCAACCTCATCTTGTGACGCATTTTCAAGGTTGCACCACCGTCTGAGGTAATGTTCTTCCTCTATCATCATGTTACACACTTTATTTTTTGGAGTTGTGTTTATGTCTGTGAGTCCCTAGAATTTTTTTGGATGTGTGAGTGTCTTTTCCACAATAATTTTGGGTGTCAGAAGTTGTTGCGGGGAGTTGAGATCGTTTCCAAGTGCGTGTGGTTTTGTCGAAGTGCGTGCATGTGAGAGAGTGTGGTTTGAGTTAGAAATCTTGTCGTGACCATTGTTCGAGGTAGGAATTTCCATCTTTTCTTTCATAAATATTTTTCCATATGAACTTGCATTATTTTAATTTTATTTATAAATGTTTTTCACTCCTTTATAAGTGTAATATTTTATTCATTGCAATGTTTTTTTATGGTTAAAATTGTTAAAGATAGCTTTGAAATAGTTCATTGGTTATGTATAGGTGTTTCCATGCCATTTCTCCCATTTTTAATCCATTTAATGTTTATGTTTTCATAACTAAATCTTGTATTTTTTTCGAACCTCTATTTTGTTCATAGTTAACTTATGGTAGTGTTTTCCTGGTGAGGGATTTGAAATAAAATGGATTTTTGGATGCTCCTCTATTTATGCCCATGCTTATACCTTGACAAATTGGTTGGAACTAACTACCGTTATCTGAAAATTGTACTATTTAACATCTTGAGTGGTGTTTGTTTGTAGAAACATTATATGGAACATGTTTTTCCTGCTTTAGTTAGTTTTATGGAACTTAGTGTTTTTGTAGAAATATTTTCGTGTCTCTTTGAATTTGTATTTTTCTCAAATCCTTGCTTTTATAAGTGGTTCCTATTTTCTAAATGATGTGGGTATCTTAGGGAGGTTCTCTAAATTGGGATGAAAATAAATCCATGCATATAGGCCCGTTTGGATTTTGGTGTATATATTTTGTTGAGTGTGTGGTGTAAAGAAACACATGGTTTATTTTTACAAAATTGATCATAATATCACTAAATACTTTTATGGAAATGCTTTGAAACATGGAGACTAAGGGCCCATTTGGCTTTTTAAATACAAAAGTGGTGTTTAGAGTTGTTTTATAAGATATTGTTCAATGTGTTTATAAATGCATTGATTATGTCAAACTAGAGGCCCGATTTACAATTCCAAGTGCATAATAAAGTGGTTTTGATAACCAAATGATGTGATGGCCCGATTGGCACTTTGTATGTTTGACGTGTATGCATATATATAAGTGTATGTGGTGATCTTATCTTGGGAAAACCTTTATGGGGAAACTCATAGGAAGCGTCCGTGTTTGGGGTAGGCAAGTGTGGTGAAATGAGTCATGTGTGTGAGGGACTTCCTACTTACAAAACATTATTATAATCACCATGGTTTCTTGGGCGTCTTTTATATGATCAAGTGATGGTTACTAACCAACTTCGATTAGATGGGTTGGTACCCCCTGGATTTGTTGTTAGGCTAGGCAGGCTTTGCTAATGGATTGGTTAGTTAGGGCAGCCAGTTGGTTATAGACTTAGGAGCTTCAACATACGCCATTAGGTGGTTCCGAAACCGAATACGTCCAGGGGTCTTCTAGGGATTTTTAGGATCACACATGGTTACTAGATTATTTACATTTCTTGTTTAATTTCCATTTCACGAGTTTATTTTTAGTTTTCACTTTTTACTAGTTTTACTCTAGCACAGCTTCAATATTTTATGTTTCAGTTTTAATTTATAAAATTATCAATGATTTTTGGAATGGTATGTAGCATGTGTTGGGTTTTTAAATTGGAACAACATGTTACTTATTTTAAAATGTGAAAACCCTACTTTTATATCTTTATTTCAAAATTTTGTTAGTGGACTGTTTTGGAAAAGAGAATTGTTGGATTAAGTGGTTTATTCTTGGCATCCCTACTGAGCATCTCAGTGCTCAAACCTATTATATATTTACAGTTGTAGGTTCAGTTTCATGTCCAGGTTCATGGTTCAGCTACTCAGTGTTGGAGCAGACCTGGTTCTATGTTGGGTGGTGACCTGAAGTATGACAACCCTGCTTTTATTACAAATATAAACATGATTTATTACATAAACTATTCACATGATACAACATGGAAGATCTAGAGGTCTAGTATCTTTGGGTCTTAGGATCATTACATAACAACTTAAAACATGAAATACTACATCTTTATTGAAAACTTCCTTTACATGACCACTACATTCCCTCGTACTTACCATTTCATGGGATAACCTGAGGACATGCATAAGAAAAGGGTGAGCTTTAAAGCCCAGAAAGGGAATAAACATGGAATAAATGAGGAGTAAAATACATGTTAGACAATAGGCATATCAATAGAGCACAATAGAAACATGGACATAAAGGCATGATAAAGCATGATAATCATAACATGAAAATGTGGCTACAACACTTACCATGGAATTAGCATGAGCCAAGGCCCATTGTACATGAAGCACGAGTAAATCATCATTGCACATGAAGCACGAGTAAACCCTTGTTTCACTTGAATTAGCACGAGTAAAAACTCATTGCACATGATTTATCATGATACTATACTTTACCCAATGCATTGGAGCGCTATAAGGGCACACCCTTCTTAAACATTTCATTTCATGCATTAGTGTGCCACATTGATCATAAAACATGGACTCATAAAACACAATCATTTATTCCATGATAAATGAATGTGTAATGAAACTTTATAATTAATAATTAAATGTTCATGAAGGTGAATACCCTTTATGGAGAAATTGGCATGGTATTCACTACACAATGGCATTGGCTTAGAAAATTGGTGCAATTTCGGCAGTGTAACAGCGTGATATAAGAATTCATAAAAATGGTTGATGAGAGAGAAAGGGGTGTCTCATCATATCTACATGAAATGGACAGTAATGGGGTCATATAGATACATGTCCCAACAATTGTAATGTAATTTATATTCATGATTCAAAAGTATTGGTTGAATGTAAATGAGGAGAAAGAAGTTCCTTTCGGAATTTTGGCATAGTAACGAGTGTACATGGGAGGCATTTAGTGAGAGATAAAGGGGTCTCCCATTATTCAAACAATAATATGGAAGTATGGGGGAGCTTCTAAACTATACTCCAGCATTTATATTTGAAATTTAAAGGGCATAACAATATTAAGAAAATTGGACAAAAAAGTGAAAGGAATAAAAACCCTTACTTGGAAGTGTGCTTCCAAAGGCTTGAGAGAGGCTTGAGAGAGTCTTCTTGGGAGCTTGGGGCAATCTAGGAGGATTCTAGAGAGAGTAGGGAAGAGGTTGGATGAACTCTGAAGGCTTTGAGTGAGGAGGAAGTGGGAGCATGGGTGGGTTTATATAGGAAAGGTGAGTGAATTCTTTATTATTTAGGTTTTGGACCCCTTACATTAAACTTATCCAAAACACAAATCGGCTCATGGTTTTTGCCCATGGTTTTTGGAAATGGTAAGAGGAAAAAACATTTTATAATTCCAAATTCCGAACTTCTTAAAATAATGGGGTTGCTTATGTAGAGGTGAGTCACACTCCCATGGAAAATAATTTAAAAAGACAAGATGTTTAGTAAGTCTTGAGGGGTCCATTAATGCTTTGTAAAATAAGTGAAAAAACCCCCAAAATCACATTATTTTAATGGTAAAACATATATTGGCCGAATATAAATCTTATAGTATTTTATTACATCACTATTGGGTCATTATGATGTCATAAAACACATTATATATTTAAACAGTATTTAATTTTTACCCAAAACATTGACGGTCTTAGAAAATTTTGAAAAATTCACCATTGGATAATTTTGATGTCCTAATTCCATAAATAAAATTTATTTTATCTAAATAATTTTCTACATATGTTAATTTCCACTTTTAAAATAAAAACCTACATTTATCGAAAATTCACGGGTTTTGACAAAAATGGCTTTCAATCCTTTATAAAAATTACAATTTCATTCATAAAATTTTAAGATCATTTATATTTAATAAAAATTAATTTAATAATAATAGTATTTTATTAAAATATTATTTAATTCAAAAATCCATTAATTCATCAAAATAGATTCCATATATGAATATTAACTAAAAAAAATTCTATTTATGCTTAAAAAAAACTATTTACAAAGTGTCAATAATCAAAAGAAGGTATATTCATTATCATATATAAAAAATAATATACATGATCATAGTACTAGCGATTTGTAACATAACCCCTACAAACTGCCGCATAAGACCTAAGGGTAAGGTGTGTGATGGTGACAGACTATTGGGGTGGCTCAGATAACATCGCTCAAGTGGTAATCTATATCAACTTTAAATTTTCACGTAGACGGTCCCATTCGAGCTTGACATGATGAAGCTCATCTTGGGCTTGGTCAAGAGCGAAACCCAAGGACGCCACCTCTTTTCTACGCTTCGATAAATGGGATTCGTATGGAGTAATTCTACTGGATGAGACCATCGCTTCTTTTTTCTGAGTAAAATGGATTCGTTAAAGCCTTATATTTATACTAATCATGTGATCACTGTTCAACGACTATAAAAGTAATGGCCATAATTCTTAACATAAAACCAATGAAGTTGACATTTTATATAAACGTTTTATATAAAGAGACATTTAATTAGATAAAGTGTGATTTCCATTAATGAAACTTTGGGTCATTACAATATTTCCCCCTTAAGATATTTCACCCTCGAAATTTCCTTTTCCCACACTAAAACAGATGTGGGTAACTCAGCTTCATCATTTCCTCCGATTCCCAAGTCACTTCTTCAAACTTGTGGTTTATCCACAACACCTTGACGAGTGGAATTGTCTTATTTTGTAGAACTTTTTCTCTACGATCTAAGAACTTCACTGGTTTCTCCTCATAAGAAAGATCATTCTCCAACTGTACCACCTTAGAAGAGAGTACATGTGAAGGGTCCGGTATGTACTTTTTTAAGAGGGATACATGAAAGACATCATGTACTTTGGCCATGGGAGGTGGAAGTGCTAGTTGATATGCCACATCCCCGACACGATCATGAATCTCAAAGGGGCCGATGTACCTTGGACTTAACTTCCCTTTCTTTCCAAACCTCATGACCTTCTTCCAAGGAGATATGTGTAGAGAAACCATGTCTCCAACTTTAAACTCAAGGTCTCATCGACGGTGATCCGCATAACTCTTTTGTCGACTGTGGGCTGCCTTGATATGCTATTGAATGGTTTTCACCTTCTCCACCATTTAATAGACCATTACTGGTCCAAGAAGATTTCGTTCACTGACCTCATCCCAACATGTCAGTGTTCTTCACCTTTTCCCATACAGGGCTTTATAAGGTGTCATTTGGATGCTCGAGTGGAAACTATTATTATAAGAGAACTCAACAAGAGGAAGATGTTGATCCCATCCTCCTTTAAAGTCCATTGATCATGCTCTCAACATGTCCTCAAGTGTTTGGATAGTCCGCTCGGATTGGACATTAGTTTGAGGATGATACGCCGTACTGAAGTTCAGTTCAGTATCCAGAGCATTTTGAAGACTCTTATAAAACATAGAGGTGAATCATGGATCTCAGTCAGACATAATAGATAGTGATACTCCATGAAGCCTCACTTCCATGATATATATCTGTGCTAGTTGATCCAATGAGAAATTCTCCCAAATAGCAATGAAGTATGCAGACTTTTTAAGACTATCCACCACAACCTAGATTTCATTGTTGCCTTTTTATGTCCTCAAATGTCCAGTGACAAAGTCCATGGTGATGTTCTCTCATTTCCATTCTGGTATGGGAAATGGTTGCATCATACCCTTAGACTTATTCCTCTCTTCCTTCACTTGCTGGAACAGTAGGAACTTTGATGTATATACAACAATATCCTTATTCATATTATCCCACCAAAATTTTTCTTGGAGATCTCGATACATCTTTGTGCTCCCTGGGTGAATAGAGAAATTTGAACTATGTGCATCATCCAAAAGTTCGTTCTTCAGCTCCGGACTTGATGGAACACATAGTCTTTTGTCAAATCGCACAATTCCTTCTTCATTAACATTAAACTCCAAGGATTTCCCTTTTTCGATAGCTTCCACTTTTTCCTAAATTCCCACATCATCCTTTTGAGCATCCTTTACCCTTTCCAAAAGGGATGGTTGACCAATAATTTGTGAAATGATTGATGATGTTCCCTTCTTTATGATTCCCATGTCCATCTTCATCATGTCTAAGAATATTGGATCCTTCTCAATTCTCATCATTGATAGAATTGCTGGGTACTTTCTACTTAGGGAATCTTCCACATTGTTTGCTTTCCCAGGGTGGTAATGTATTGAACAATCATAATCCTTAATGAGATCTATCCATATTCTCTGGTGCATATTAAGCTCTTTCTATGTGAATATATATTTAAGAATCATGTGGTCATTATATATCTCACATTTATCCCCATAGGGATAATGCTGCCAGATTTTCAAGGTAAAGATCACTGCCGCCAACTCCATATCATGCATTGGATAGTTTCGATCATGGATTTTCAACTGCCTTGAGGCATATGATATCACTTTATCATTATGCATCAGCACACAACCTAATCCCTTCTTCGAAGAATCACTGAATACCAAAAAAAATTCCCCACTTGTGGGTAAATTGAGCATGGGCACAGTGATAAGACTCCTTTTCAACTTCTTGAAGCTTTATTCGCATTCATCACTCCAAGAAAACTTTACTCCCTTTCGAGTTATCTTGGTAAGAGGGTTGGACAATCATGAGAAATTCCTCACAAATTGTAGATAATATCCAGCTAACCCCAAGAATCTATGAATATCTGTTACCGATGTTGGCCTCGACCATCTCTCAATTGCATCTGTTTTGGAGGGATCCACAGATATCCCATTGCTTGTGATGATATGGCCCAAGAATGAGACCTCCTTTAACCAGAACTCACACTTTTTGTACTTTTCATAGATCTTCACTTTGCGCAAAGTCTCTAGTATAGTTCTTAAATGCTCCTCATGATACTCCTTGGTTTTGGAGTATATTAGATTATCATCTATAATGACTACCACAAATTTGTCAAGGTAATCTATAAAGACTCTATTCATTAATTCCATGAATATTGATGGAGAATTAGTGAGTCTAAAAGGAATTATTATGAATTCATAGTGCCCTTATCTTGTATGAAAAGTAGTCTTGGGGATATCTTCCTTCTTCACCCTTACTTGATAATATTTCGACCGCAAGTCCACCTTGGAGAAGTATTGTGCTCCACGCAGCTGATCGAACAAGTCATCAATTCATGGGAGAGGATACTTGTTCTTTATCATTATTTTTTTGAGCTCACGATAATCGATGCAAAGGCTCATTGACCCATCCTTCTTCTTGACGAAGAGGACTGGTGCACCCCATGGTGAAGCACTTGGGCGTATAAACCCTTTATCTAGATTCTCCTATAGTTGTTTCTTCAGCTCTTCAAGCTCCAAAAAAGACATTCTATATGAAGTCTTAGATATTGGCAGAGCCCCTGGTATAAGTTCAATTGAGAATTCAACATCTCTTCTAGGAGGAAGACTAGGTAGTTCCTTGGAAAACACTTCAGCGAATTCCCTCACAATAGGCATTTCTTCATGGATGGTTTCTTCCTTGGACTCAATCATCTAAGCCAGATACGTGTTCCCATAGGGAAGTAATATCCATGCTTGAGATGATGGATCTAAAAGAGATTCATCTTCTTCCTTACACTTGTAAAGAATCAGGGGTCGATTATCCATATGGAGTGTGATTTACCTTTCCCAACAATTTATGTTGGCTCTATATAAGGAAATCCAATCCATTCCATGAATTGCATCAAATTCTACCAGAGGGAGTATGAAGAGGTTCTCCGGGAAATTCAATCCACAGATTATAACAGGGGAGGACTTATATTCATGGGATGCAATAATTTCCCCATTTTCCGTACTCACCGACATCTTCACTTCCATGATTTGTGGTGGTGCTGGGATTGTTATACTAAACTTTCAAGATATAAAAGAATATGTAGAACCTAAATCAAAAAGTATGTTTTCTATTCTTGAATGAATAACTAGCGTACCTGTCACCACTTCGTTGTTGGGGTTCACTTTGGCAAAAGTGATGGCAAAATCTCTTACATACTATCTTGGAGGTTGTTGGTTGCCTCCGAAACCCTTGGATTAGGGCACTAATTTGCAAAATTCCCCGGTTCTTTGCAGTTGTATCAATGAACAATGCGTTGAGGTTCAAATAGATCCTTCCTCTCCTCTGTCGCAGCCACGGGTCTTTTTTGCCGACAGTTAATAGCTAGGTTCCCTTCTCTTCCACACCTAAAGCATTTCTTCATCCCCTTGAGGCAATTTCTAGGGAGCTTCTTTCCGCACTTTTGGAAAGTGGGGTGCTGGATCTCCTTATCACCATTGGATTTATCCATTAGACTTCCAGTTTTGAAGTCTACCTTATGCTTCTTGTCCCCATGATACCCCTATGATTCCCCGATATCCATTTCGACCTTAAGGGCACATCAGACAATTTCCTCATAGCTGTCGAAGTCACAGATTGCTAATGCTTTCTATAGGATAGGCTTTATCGCACCAAAAAAGCGGTCAACCATGCATTCGGGGGTAATGACAAAGACAGAAGCGTATCGTGCAAGTATTTTGATGTTTTCCTCATACGCTCCAACAGATTCTTCTTCTTTTTGCTTGAGGGAAAGGAAGTACCTTTCCATCTTAAGCTAGAGGGTGTGCGGAAAATATTTATTAAAAAACATCTTACGGAAATCCTTCCATTCCAATTCCTTGATCTCATCCTCAGGCTTCATATTTTTGATCAATGTCCACCATGGATTAGCTTCACCCTCCATACGATAAGCCTCCATGAGAACCTTCTCTTGTTCAAAACATTGAAGTATGGAGAAGATCTTTTCAATGGAGTTGATCCATTGTTCAGCGATCGTGGGATCAGATGATCCACTAAAAGTAGGATGCCTTTGTCTCATGAAGCTCTCGATAGAGACTTGTTCCATCTTAGGGGGTTTGGACATTCCTCTTGACCCGTGTTTCTATTCAAATCTTGAGTTAGCTAAGAGAGAAGCGTGACAAAGATCGCGATTCCCACTCCCATTGGATTGGGCATCTCATTAGTACAGTCATCACACTGATCTTCACATCGGTTGTTAGCCCGAGTCCTCCTATTACTGACCATTGGCTGGAATAAAAGTAAAGTTAGGGGGTAACACATAAAGGGTAATCCAAAGACAAAAGATGATGAATTATAAATAAACTTTTATTTCCTTAACTCATGAGTCTATAGGCTTCAATCTAGGCTTTTCATTATCTACTCTCTAACATATACTCTTAGGGTTTTTTTATTCCCTTAATAAGGGTTCATACTAAGCTTGTGAATTTACCAAATCATATCCCTAGGGAGTATCGTAACCAAGAGTGCAGCAAGGCCCATTGTCGTGCACCAGTTCCCGTTCGAGTCTAGCTCAAATCAGTGTTTTCGGGTTTAACCCCTAGGATACATATGTGCCAGATCCGCCTCTACCTGCTCGTATCCAGACAAAGATGTATTTTCTTGATAACCCACTTAATAAATACACACCAAAACATAGTGATGTTTTTATTGTACACAGTCTTGTATCTGAGGCTTTACTAGGGTTTTCTAATCCTAATCCAAAAAATAACTAAACCTATCATTTGATACCAACTATGACAACCCTGCTTTTATTACAAACATAAACATGATTTATTACATAAACTATTCACTTTATACAACATGGAAGATCGAGCGGTCTAGTGTCTTTGGGGATTAGGATCATTACACAACAACTTAAAACATGAAATACAACATCTTTATTGAAAACATCCTTTACATGACCACTACATTCCCTCGTACTTAGCATTGCATGGGATAACCTCAGGAAATGCATAAGAAAAGGGTGAGCTATAAAGCCCAGTAAGGCAATTAACATGGAATACATGAGTAGTACAATACATGTTAGACAATAGGAATATCAATAGAGAACAATAGAAACATGTACATAAAGGCATGATAGAGCATGATAATCATAACATGGAAATGTGGCAACAACACTTAACATGGAATTAGCATGAACCAAGGCCCATTGCACATGAAGCATGAGTAAATCTTCATTGCACATGAAGCACAAGTAAATCGTCGTTGCACTTGAATTATCATGATTCAACACTCATTACACATGATTTATCATGATACTATACTTTACCCAATGCACTGGAGCGCTATAAGGGCACACCCTTCTTAAACATTTCATTTCATGCATAAGTGTGCCACATGGATCATAAAACATGGATTCATAAAACATAATAATTTATTCCATGACAAAGGAATGTGGAATGAAACTTTATAATTAATAAGTAAATGTGCATGATGGTGAATACCCTTTATGGAGAAATGGGCATGGTATTCACTACACAATGGCGTTGGCTTAAAAAATTGGTGCAATTTCGGCAGCGTAACAGCATGATATAATAATTAATAAAAATGGTTGATGATGGATAAAGGGGTGTATCATCATATCTACATGAAATGGATAGTAAGGGGGTCATATAGATACATGTACCAACAATTTTAATGTAATTTATATTCATGGTACAAAAGTATTTCTTGAATGTAAATGATGAGAGAGATGTTCCATTCAGAATTTTGGCATAGTAATGGGTGTACATGGGAGGAATTTAATGAGAGAGAAATGGGTCTCCCATCATTCAAACAATAATATGGAAGTATGGGGGTGGTGCGAAACCATACCCCATCATTTATAATTGAAATTAAAAAGGAATAACAATATTATGAAAATTGGACAAAAAAGTGAAAGGAAGAAAAACCCTTACTTGGAAGTGTGCTTCCAAAGGCTTGAGAGAGGCTTGAGAGAGGCTTCTTGGGAGCTTGGGGTACCTTGGGAGGATTATAGATAGATTAGGGAAGAGTTTGGATGAACTCCAAAGGCTTTGAGTGAGGAGGAAGTGGGAGCTTGGGTGGGTTTATATAGGAAAGGTGAGTGAATTCTTTATTATTTAGGTTTGGGACCCCTTACATTAAACTAATCCAAACCAAAAATCAGATCATGGTTTTTGCCCATGGTATTTGGCAAAAGGAAGAGGGAAAAAAATATTTTATAAGGCTAAAGTCCAAACATCTTAAAATAATGGGGTTGCTTATGTAGAGGTGAGTCACACTCCCATGGAAAATAATTTAAAAAGACAAGATGTTTAATAAGTCTTAAGGGGTCCATTAATGCTTTGTAAAATAAGTCAAACTAACCCAAAATCACATTATTTTAATGTTAAAACATATATTGGACGAACATAAATCTTATAGTATTTTATTACATCACTATTGGGTCATTATGATGTCATAAAACACATTATATATTTAAACAGTGTTTAATTTTTACCAAAAAATTTGAATGTCTCAGTTTATTATGAAAAATTCACTGTTGGATAATTTCGACATCCTGATTCCAAGAAATAACATTTATTTTATCTAAATAATTTTCTAAATATGCTAATTTTCAATTTTAAAATAAAAACTGACATTTATCGAAAATTCACAGGTTTTGACAAAAATGGATTTCAAACCTTAATAAAAATTACAATTGCATTCATATAATTATAAGAGAATTTATATTTAATAAAAATTAATTTAATAATAATAATAATATTTTATTAAAATATTATTTAATTTAAAAATCCATTAATTCATCAAAATATATTTCTTATCTGAATATTAACTAAAAAAATACTACTTGTGCATTAAAAAAACTATTTAAAAAGTGTCAATAATGAAAAGAAGGTATATTCATTATTATATACAAAAAAATAATATACATGAACATAGTACTAGAGATTTGTTACATAATCCCTACAAGCTTCCGTATAAGACCTAAGGGTAAGGTGTGCGATTGTGACAGACTCTTGGGGTGGCTCAGATAACATCGCTCGAGTGGTAATCTCTATCAACATCCACTTTTCCCGTAGATAGTCCCGTTTGAGCTTGACATGATGAAACTCAGCTTGAGCTTGGTCAAGAGTGAAACCCAAGGATGCCACCTCTTTTCTAAGATATGAAAAATGGGCTTTGTATGAAGTAATTCTACTGGATGAGGCCATCACTTCTTTTGTCTGAGTAAAATGGGTTCGTTAAAGCCTTATATTTATACTAATCTTGTGATCACTATTCAACGGCTATAAAAGTAACAGTCACAATTCTTAACATAAAACCAAAGAAGTTGAAATTTTATATAAACATTTTACATAAAGAGACATTTAATTAGATCAAGTGGGATTTCCATTAATGAAACTTTGGGTCGTTACACGAAGGGTCACAAGGAGGTATGTACATTTATTTTCTATCCCCTGCTAGTCTTATTTTCTTATCATCAGTCTTTATTTGTTTTTTTATCTTTTGTTCAAGGGCCAAATCATTCCCAATGGTTAAGTGTTGATGTCGGGCACTAGTTTCCAGCCCGTGGGGATCAGGAACGCCTCTTGGGACATGCCATGGGCTGGCTCGGGTGATCGGTTAAGGGTCGACCTTGGTTGATTCGTGACAAATGCAATTACCCTTTATCAGAACATGTCACAGAACACTCAAAAATTCCGTTCAAGGTCCAGTGTACACATTCAAGGGGTCCGTGTGGTGAAATGTACAAAGTTCAAGATGAAGGTGGACATAGAGTTTGAAGAGGTAATTACCCTTTTCCAATAACATTATATTTCCCAAGGGAAGTCTAAATATTCCCCTCCCATCCATTATGTAATATGTTCTTCTAACACCCACTATTCTGACTAATGTCCTCAATTAATGGAAACATCTGAGTGTTTTGAGGCACTATTCCCATTCCCCTTATAACCAACCCATTAGGTGAGAGTTGTATTATCCATCCAACCCTATGTGGAAAGACAACCAAGCCTATATGCAATTTGATATTAAAACTGACAACCATGGATCCAATTGGGGAAAAGTACTCATGCACAACCAGCACCCAGAAATACCCAACCACCATAAATGTCATTCATACCACCTCTTATAATACACTAGCCTTGATTATAGGAAATGAAGAAATAAATGGATTATATTAAACTCCAATTCCATCAAACCACTCTAGAATCCATAAAAGACATACACCACCAATTAGAACAACTTTCCGAATCGATGGGAGAAAATCCGAAGTCATGGGTCGGGTAAACTACCCTGTCAACCACTAGTAATCCCTAGGGAAATGGTAAATGTTAGTGCAATCACCCTTCAAAGTGGAACTCAAATTAAAATCCAACCGACCCCTCCAATAAAGATAGACCCTCTTGAGAAAACTTCTATTCCAACCATCTCAAATGAACCAATTAAAAAAAATACTTATCTAGGGAAAAAATCCACTAATGGAAAGTGTTTTTCTATAGATGAGTATTCTAGCCCTATAATTTTTCTTAAATGTCCCCAATGTACACCAATACAAAAAAACTTGATAATGATATCATGGAGACCTTCAAAAAAGTTCATGTTAACATCCCCTTGATTGATGTTGTGAAAACAATTTATGATATTCAATTTTTATGAAGGAAATGTGTACACATTGAAGGTGACTTTATGGCGATGATAAGGTGATCATAGAGAGTATTGTCTCAGTATTGATAGATCCAACAATTCCTAACAAATGTAATGATCATGGAACATTCTAAATTCCATTCACCATAAAGAAGTATTCCGTTCCCAATTATAATCTTGAATAGGGTGCTTCTATAAATGTTATGCCTCACTCAATTTTATCTTTAATGTTGGTTGTTCAACTAAATAAAACTATAATTTATGTTTCACTAGAAAATTGATGTAAAACACACCCCTGTGGTGTGTTAGAGGACATTATAATGAGGGTAAAATTTAATTTTTCTTACTGATTTTTATGTGCTTAAAATGGTAGATTATAGGATGAATGGACACTCCCCTATTATATTGGGGATACCTTTCATAAAAAAAACTAATAAAATTAATGTCCACAATGGTAAATTATCTATGGAATTTAGTGGTGAAATTTTCCACTTCAACATCCTTAATACCATGAAGAACCCATCAGTAGAGCATTCTTCACTTTCAGTTAATTCAATTAATGTACTCCATTCTCCTGAATATTCCTCTTTTCTTTCCCCAAATCCATATTCCGCATTACCATCATTGATAGACATTCTTGGAAATAAATCATGAATAAAATGTTGTATTGGCTTAGAAAAATGTCATGCATGTATATTAATTGATGATTTCATGAACACAAAGGATCCCATGACCATTGATGATACCACTCTGATTGTAAATGCTCATTCCTTATCTAAGGATGTAACCATTGAGTAGTTGGATGAGATTATTGAACTTTCACTTACACATTCACTCCCGTCAATCCAAATTCCACTATAAATGGATCTTAAAACACTTCCTTAGGATTTAAACTAATTCTATCTTGAGAATGGAAAAAATAAACTTATCATCATTACAGGTTCACTCCCTCCAGAGCATTAATTTCAACTCCTTGAACTTTTTAGGGAGTATAAGGAAGCTTTGGGATGGAAACTTACTAACATTCCCGGTATTATACATCAATTTTCACACATGATATATTGTTAAATGATGAGGCTAAACCTGTTAGGTAAGAAAAACATTGACTAAACCCAAACCTCATAAATTTTGTTAAAAATAAGGTAACCAAATTAATGGTCGTTGGAATCATTTACCCCATCTAGGATAGACAATGGGCCAGTAGAATGAAATTTGTTCCTAAAAACCCATTCTTATGTTAATTAAAAATTAAAGTAATTCTTTGGTTCCAACCCATTTATAGAATAGTTTGTGTTTCTGCAAATACTATTGTCACTTATACTGACACACTAAGAAATACTATTTCCAATTACCATTCATTGACTAGATTCTAGAGAGGATAAAATAGGAACTCCTATTACTCTTTTCTTTATCAGTATTTAGGATAATTTCAAATCCATATTTCCCCCAACGATCAGGAAAAGACTACCTTTACTTTCCCCTTTAGGAAATTTTCTAATAAGAGGATGTTATTTGGTCTGTGAAATGCTTCGAGTACTTTCCAATGATTCATGGTTAGTATTTTTCAGTTTTATTGTAGAATTACATGGAAGCATTAATGGATGGTTTCACTATATATGTCCCCTATTTTAATGAATTTTTGAGTAGTCTTGGTTCTATCCAACATCACTATATTGATAATAATCATGTATTAAATTATAAGAAATTCCATTTCAGGGTGTGAAAAGGTATAGTACTTGGGAATTTCATTTCTAGGGATGTGATCAGAGTAGATAAATAAAAAATGGATGTTATTTCTTCCCTATCATTCACAAAAAATGTACAAGATGCACGGTAATTCATAGGTAATGCTATATTTTATCCTCATTTCATTCATTAATTTAGTAAGATTTCACTCCCCCTCTCCTGATTACTCCAAAAAGAAGAAGGTCTTATTTTCAATAAATAATTCGAAGAATATTTTAATAAATTGAAATTGAGTATCACATCACCTCTGGTAATCCAACCACCTAGGTGGGATTTACCATTTGAGCTCATGTGTGATGCCTTTAACTATGCAGTTGGGGCTATCTTATCACAACAGATTGAGCAAGATCCCCATGTCATTTCCTCTGCCTCATGCACACTGTTCCCTTCCTAAGTAAAATACACCACAATATAAAATGAATTCTTTATCAATGTGTATTACTTGGATAAATTTGGTTCAAAACATTTAGGTTCCAAATTCATTTTGTTCTCATATCATGAATCCCTCTGGCATCTCTTAATGAAACTAGATGACACACCACATATCATTCATTGGATTACTTCAAGAATATAATCTTGAAATTTCAGATAAAAATGGGGCAGAAAATATGGTTGCTGACTATATAAGTAGGATCCACCCATCCTCATGCATTGACTCATCCCCTTGTATTCCCATAAATGAAATGTTTTCTGATGATTAATTGTACTGTGTGTAAGATTTTATTCCATAGAATGCTGAAATTATAAATTATTTTGGTAGCATCTTCCATTCCGGCTAATTTGAACAAAAAACAAGATGATCATATAAACCATGAGTCTTATGGATATATTTGTGATGACCATAACCTTTGGCACACATGCAGTGATTAATTTTTTAGGATTTGTGTTCTTGATTGCGATTTTCATTTGGTCCTTCGGTTCTGCCACTCTTTTTCTTGTGAGGGATACTTTGGTCCCCAACAGACTGCTCGTAAGGTTTTCAATTCTAGTCTATTTTGACCAACACTATTTCAGGATGCCCATGGTTTATGTAAATATTGTTCTTTCTGTAAATTAATGGGGAATTTTTCTAAAAGAAATGAAATACCACAAAAACCCTTTATCTTCCATGAAAGTTGTGATCTTTGGGGAGTTGACAATATGAGTCAATTTCATAATTCCATTGGAGACTTCTATATTATTTTAGAATTTGATTAGGGGTAAAAATGGGTAGAGGAATGATCCATGAGGATAGATTCTCTATACTATATTAGATAATCAAGGAATGTTTATAACTTCAATGAAACATAAATTTGAAGATTATATCTACTCTCTTTGATATATAATCCTAATAATTCTATATTTTTTTGCATCCAAACTATCATTATTTCTGATATCATAGTAGAACATTACATAAAGATGTGTAATTAATATAACACATCTTTTTTTGGGTGTACATCCCAAAATCTTATTCTCAATTATTTTTTTGATACTTAATTCTAAAGTTATACTAATAATTATGTTTTTAAGAGCTTCATGAAAATGTGGGATCACCATTACTTATGCTTATCCAGCATGCATATTTTCCTGTGCTCCCACTAATAATGTATTAGGGAAATTTTCTAATATGTCATCCACTAATGCAACTAGGACCGGTAGATCTTGTAATTTTCTGATGAGAGGATCTACTCCAGTCTATATTATTCTAAGATGCAGATACATATCACTTTTATAGAAAAGTATAATAACCCATTCATTTTATAGAAAATTAAATGTATATAATTCTCTCTATTTTATATACTTTAGTTGTATCTTTGTCTTCAAATATCTTTATCATTTCTTCATTAGGAACCCAATAAATTTGGTATACATCATACCAATAAACGCTAGGAATCCTTATTTCTTTAAAATATCTTCCTTATAGAGGTATTTCATTTTATAAAGAATGCACTGGGATACATTTCCCCTCTTATATATTTACTATCTATAAAGATTCATCTAGTGAACTAGCCATAATACGTATCATTGATATTATATGATTGATTAAAATCGATAGGCTCAAACAATACCTATAATGTATCTTCCCCAAATATTTCATTTATACTGCCTATTATTTTATCTATATATGGGAAAATTCTAGCTCAATGACCATTCTTCTTAAATAACCAACAACAATCACAACTGTATAGATGATTTCCTTTAGTGAATCTTGGTTACTTCCAATATTTTTCCTTAATGTTTTCACTCACAATATTATGGAGTCTATTTAGTCCAACATATCTCTAATATTTTTATTTATTAATACCCTAAAATATAAATGAATATATACTTTTACCAAATATATTCTAGACTTTCTTGTTTTCTTTCATTCATTCACACTATCTATTCTAACACTGTGTTCTAAAGAATATTTACTGGGTTTTTTCAAGCTCCATCTTAGTTAAACCACACTCATGACATCGTAAAACTTCCTCAACCCTTGTAAAATAATAAAAACTAATATATGACATATTTCATATATTATAAAAGACATTACTCAACATAAAAACATATTATAATATGACTTATTTTTTTTCTATAACTCTAATAGTATCATAAACATATACACATTGTGAACGATGAGTCATCAAGGCTTGTTGGAATACTTTAGGACAATTGTTTAGAGGATTTTGAATAATTCTACATAGAACATATGCATGAAATAATAGTAGATAAAGATAATATAAATACTAAAAAACATAAATTTATTTTTTTTAAATAGCACATGTCACATAATTGGATCATAGTTAAAGTTGATCTAGATTTTTATACTAATTATGTATCCTAATCGACCTGTGAATTTCATACAAATTCTTATTTGAGGAAATTTTCTACAATTTTTATAACCATCATTGGGAATGTGACATATTTATAAATAGTTGTTCTCACTTCTGAATATATTAACAGAATATCCCCAAATCTCCCTTCATTACCTATCATAGTAGCTCCTTTGAAATTGAGTTCAATATCTATAATCCACAGCTGGAAACCAACTGATAGCATATAAAATCAATGTTCTAGATCCCATTAATAGGTGGATGCACCAGGATCCTATTCACAATCTTACCTAAGGATTACACATTGATGTGGTACACCTTTGGGATGTGTCTTCCACAACCTATAATATTCCTAAATGTAATTTTAATATGGGTTATTGAATTCTCTATTGATCTTTAAAAAAATAATTAAATGAACCTTTTTATCATTCCTATGGTATTAGTTTCTAGGATAATTCCTAACATAATAGCTTACCCTCTCATGGTTTTACACTAATCCCTTCAGTGATAGATGACTTTTTTTGTAACGACCCGATACTTTATCAATGGAAGTTTTCTTCATAAAATCATGTTATATAATCACATGAAATCACAACACAATGAAATAATAAGAACTATGTGATCTTTAAACATAATATTATCACTTTTGTGATATGAATTTCCAAAATATGAAATATACGGTTGTGATCAGTATGGTGTTTGTATTTAGATAAGAAAAAAATTAGTTTTTTTTGTAAATATTAACCTACCCTTATGAACAGTAATATAATCCTTATGAATACAAAATCATAAAAAATAATAGTAACCTCATGCATAAATGTATAAATAAAATTAAGGGATCTTATAAGTGATAATATGACCATGGTAAATGTATTGGTATTTTGTAAGTAATAAACAATTAATTACAATTAATTAATTTGTTTAAAAGAATGTGTATTTTCCTAAAAGGTGTTTGTAAATTAACAATTTTATTTCTTCTAGTTTTATGATAATTTTATAGGACCTTATGTAATTTTTGAAAGCATTCTAAAATCAGTCATAGTTTTAAAATCAGTATTTTTCAGGTAAATACTGATTTTAATTAAAAATTAAATTAATCATATTTAGAAAATTATTTTTGAAAAACGGATTTCAATTTCAGATTCTAAACATCAAAAAATGGATATGGTGAATATTTGGGATTTTTCTGAAATACTTGAATTTTTTGTGAATAGTAAAATATATTAATTTGCTGTATAAATACATTATAATTTAAATACACTATTCCCGACATCATGAGTGATGTAAGCACCCAAATCTCGAAGTCACGTGCACATATTACTATTTTTTTTCAGGGAATCTTCACTATTTCTTGTCTAATGAAAAAATAATTAACTAATGATTAAAATATTAAGAAAACCCTCCTCCCCTCCACTATAAAACCCACCCACACTCTCCTCTTCCCTTCACTCTTCTCAAGCCTGGTTCCTTACCTAAATTCTAGCCAAATCCCTCCCCAAGATCCTCCCCCAAGTCTAGCAGTCTTTGGTCTCCCCAAAAGACCAAATCCACTTCCCTTAAGAGGATCTCAATGAAGATTGAATCAAGCGGTAAATTCCTCCTTTCCTTTCATTCATTTTCTTTTCATGTTCCTTTGTTATCTTTTATTTCCTAACCTATATTTTTCCAAATTGTATGACAAATCTAGTACCATACATGTACTAGAATGTATTTATGATAATTATATAATTCATTATCATCTCTCATTCCCCCTCCTTTTATAGTAAAGAAATGAAAACATCATTCGAGGTGTGTTAATTTATCACATTCATGGATGATGAGTTGTCAATTTCTATTAGAATCTTCAATTATGGTCATGAAACCATATCTATGGTTGAACCATAATATTAAATATATGTTTTATTTTATGTGTGGTTATATAATCCCTTTTCACAAATGATGTAAAATAATACAACAAAAAAAGTTAATTATGAGAAAAATCGGCAAATTGACCCAAGTGTTTATCATTAATATTTTATATAATGGTTAACTATTATTCAAAATATCCAAATGAATTTTATAACCATGTATTATTTTTTTTAATAATGTATTATAACTTCAATTATGGACAACCACTCTCATCATACATGTGTATCCAAATATAAATATAAGGGAAGAGATCATTAAAACCAAGGAAGCAAACAAAACCGAATGTTGAAATTGATTCTCTTAACCCATCAGAAAAGAAATTAATTAACATAATAAGGTTATAATAAATCATTAAAATTTAGTGTAGGTTGTTTAATTATTAATTAATGAACCAATTTTTTTTATTTAGTTCATTAATATCAAGTGGAGAACACCACCAGAAATAAGGTAAAGGATCCTCTCTTTATCATATTTATTCAAGAATCACCACTTTGTTATGTACTTTTATGTGTAATTACTAATGATGGGGTATGATTTTCACATCCCCCATACCTCCCTAATGGTCTTTAAAATATCAGAAACCCCTTTCTCTCCCATCAAGCCCTCCTAAGTACACCTGATTCCATACTGAAAATCCGTAAGGGATTCCACCCAAACCTCATTTGTTCCTTCGGGTTCATTATCTTCATTTTACCAAAATGAAGTTATGTTATCATTTTATGTGAATCTTATAAATTTTGTGTACATTTACTAAATTTATTTATCAAGACCCTTACATCATTATTTTTCAGGGATATAAATGTTTTTTACGTGATTCCCTCCTCAATACTTCCCGATAAGCAATCCTATTTTGAGGGAACTTCTCGAATTCTTACCCGATTTCAAGTGCACTCTATATTCTATTTTAAGCCACCATTCTCTTTAAATATACAAGTAATTTTATTAATACTTTCTTGGTTCACCTTTTCTTTTATATAATGGATGTCTCCCTTTTCTATTTTAAATGATCTATAGTATTTTCTTTAAAACTGCACAAAAAAGTTTTTATGATAATTTTTTTTAAATACTTTTCCAACACGTTTTCACTTTTACATGCCATCACTTAATATGACACATGCCTATTTTACCTTATATGTAACACCTGAGATTTTATGAGAAATATTTTGTTTTTATGTTATATACATCACCAAAGGAATCTTTGACTACACACAACACTTTCTTGGCTTGCATTACACGCGAGAGCAACCTTCCTTGATAGCTTGCGTTGTACGCAATACCGAGTTTCGCTAAACAACGATATGTTATTAAAATATTATTAAAACTAGCAGTTATGAATAGTAATACCCACTTTTTGAAATTTTATAAATTTTATCTTTCAAAATGGACTTCATTTTTGGATTCGGAATATCAAAATTAGCCTACGGTGAATTTTTGGTATTTTTCTAAAATCATTCAATTTTGGATGAATAGTGAAAAACAATGAGTTATAGTTTAAAACTGAATTTTTATTTAAATAATTATTTATTTTATTTAAATTTATTTTAGGTCAAAATAGATACATAATACCTATATAAGTTCAATGTAATTTATTGGAGTCATTCTATAATAATATAGATATATAAAAAAATTTATTGAACTTTTTGACCGTCTTTTACCCACCTCCTAGGAGCATTTGTAATTGTACATAAAACTTAATTTTACGGCTTCTTTGAGTTGAATTTAGAAAATTCGATAGAAAAAGTTAATATCAAGGAGTAAAATGTGGTTCAATAAGATAAAAATAATTTTTGTGAATAGTATCTTTTTTACTTTTATTTACCACGATTAAAAGTAAATAGGGTAATTAAGGGTAAAAATGATATTATTATTACCCTAACACATGTGATAATTCTGTTGGATAAGTTTAATTTGACCAAAAACAACCTTAGGGATAAAATATAACCCTTTAGGTCCACTTGGATTAGATTAGGATATTTATTATTATTTTATTTAAAGAAGAGTTAAAAGAGTTAAAATCAAAGTTTAATAACTAAGACATTTTTAATATAGGGTTATACACAAGAGAAATTAGACTATAAATATTAATTAGAAATATAAAGATATTTCCTATATAACAGTATTTAATTTTTAATTTTTAGACATTAAATAAGTTAATTTATTTATGACACAATAATGATACAGTAATTACCTTATTAATGAAATATTAACATAATTGATATTATAAATACCCAAATAAATGTATTTTGAGACTTTTTGTGAATTAAAATAATTTTATAGGTTAATATGACATGTTAGTATTGATTTAATAAACTTTTTTCTAACTAATCATTCTGTTATGATTTTCACAAAAATCAATTACCAAATAGTGTCAAAATTTACATAAAATAGTTTTTAAAACAAATATTATATTATTAATTGTTATTATATTCCTAAAAATCTAAGGTTCTGACAAATGAATTAAATAAGGTTATATATATTAATAATTAACCACTTGGGGTTCGTTTGGCTTGTTATAGTAAGTTTATTAACCATATACTGTAAGAAAACAAGAAGACACGGTATAAGATAAATTATTTAACTTAGAGTTAAATCTAAATGATAAGGTTAAAATAGTAAACTAAACTTTTATAAAAGCTATTTTTTAGAAGATTTCTACCCATCCCCACTTTAGCTTCTAAATAAATAAATTTTGAACTATTATAAACCGAATATGACTTTATTATAAAATAATATTTTAAGTTTTTTCTAAGGTGCCCCTCTCCTCTGTTATAAAAGGGCACCTCATCCCTCTCCTCTTTACACAACTTTGAGCCTTCAATCTCAGACACACCCTGACCATTACTCTTCTCAACTTCCCTAGTAACATTATAGAGGTTCTTGTCTCCTCAAAAGACCAACTCTAGTGCCTTAAGAGGAAGCTTAAAAGATGTGCGTCGAAGAAGAGGTAATCTCTTCTACCGATTATTTCAAGTTTCTTTCTTCTTAAACTTCTTCTTATTTAGTTGTTTAATTATAAAGTAATAACATAAGTATCAATAATATACTGATATGTTATTATAAATATGAAACAATCTCATTTCACCTTCTATCCATCCTACGTAAAATGAAATCACCACGCGTGCGTACGTACAGAATACCGTCTCCACGCGGTGGTGTAATCTGTTTTCCACCACCACCTTACTTGGATGGGTATAATGGTGTAAATAATATCTATATATGATTATTTTAAAGTTATATTGATTCTAAAATAGTATACATACACTTAAATACAATTCCACGATCATGGGAACAATATCATCACTCGTGCGTACGTACGACCTACCGTCTCCACGATGTGATGCGACTTGTTCTACATGATCTTCATTGAATAATGATTATATAAATGAATTTAATGAATAAATATGATATATATTACAATAATATCATAATGTTAATTAGTTATCTATAACCTAAAAATAATAATAAGAATTTATTCGATAAAACATGCATAAGAACATAAAGTAATGAACACACGAATAACAAGTAGCAATGAAATATTACTAATAAGAAGATAAGAATATAACCATATATGATATCATAACAATTAATATGATTCTATAATAAGTAAATGAAATTATTTAAATCATTATACAGGAGGTTCAGATACGTATGAATCATATCAGACCTAAGGTAAGGGAAAATCTCATAATATCATTTTTATCCGAGATTGTTTATACTTCAGAATTTACTGGGAAATATTTATCATCTACATACATGTTTCATAAATATGTAATATTATTTCTATCCTCCTACAATTTTTTAAATCTAATTTTACCCTTTGGTGAGTAAAATATATGAAAGGAATCTTTTTTCGTTTTTAGTACAAGGTACTTTTTGACTTTTCCAGCCAATGTATGAGAAAAATGTTTTTTTAACTTGTACGACATGAATGGATTTTTATGATGTCATAGAACATTATTTCCATGAATCTTCCTTTAAAATTTTTAATGTTTATTTTTAATCAACTTCTTTTAGTTTAAAATTGTATGACATGTTAAGAAAGGAAAAATGTTTTTGAAGTAGAAATGATATTTTCTTCAAGAATGGAGTTCAAGCATTTTATCAAAATTATTTTCCATCTAAGATAATATAGTGTTCTATTTATATCCCTATTTTTACATTGATTTGATTATGTTATTATGGATTTATTTTTATGATGTCCTTTTATTTTATATGGATTATGTTATAATGGAATGATGTTTAAGAATCCCATTTTTATTACATGGGTTATGCTATGATGTATGATTTGTGATCTTGTTTCACACATAATAATGGTATCATTATGATATGGGTGGGACCTATATCTATCTCCAATGAATTGGGTAAAGATTTATATCTCATGAGATAGACATGGATGGAACAGCAGGTTAATCTGGTTCAGTGATACAAGACTGAAATGAGAAGTGAACTCAGTTCAGAAATGGACTTTGTCTGCTATGATAGTCTTGGCAATGAGTCTTGACTACTAAGAAATGATTATCTATTATTATGTGTGTATGCCAAAAAGTTTCATGTTTTAAGTTATGATTATTGGGATTACATTTCACTATCATGATTTATCCCATGTTATGATATTATGATCTCTTTTGGAGGTTAATATTTTCAAAATGTTATGTTCTTATGAATATGATATGATTGATATTTCCTTTGTTTACCCTTACTAAGAATTTTATCTCACCCTTTTGTATGTTTTATTTTCCCCAGGCCAGTAATAAGTGTATTATGTAAGTTATTCCAAAAGGCACTCTAAATATGATGAAATAAATGGGATACAATGTAGATGCTTTATGAAACAGATGTTTATGTTTCCCAGTTTCTAAAGACACTATACCTATACAGTCCTTTCATGGTTTTGATATATGTTGTAATAAGTATAATTTAATTCTGATGTAATAACAATGTATGTAATGTATCAGTCATTATATTATAAATGTCCATATATATTTTGGTTCATTTCTTTCATGGGCACTTTTATGATATGACCATTTTTATGCTTTATGACATGTTTGTGGTACCGAATTCTTTCCATAGATAACCCTTATATTAATGTAATATTAATTATGTATGATTATCTATATGTAAAACATATTCATTAAATTTTAAGATGGTTTCACCCAAATGTCACTCCAATTCATTGGGTAAATTTGAGTCCCATGAGAGGTTATGTGGGAAGGTTGTGATGGTTATCCTTGGATTTTACTCTGATGTAAATTTATGCTTAATATCATGTAATTTTATTTTTAAAGGATAGGGTTTATATAGTTGGCATCAGAGGATTGTCTAGTTATTTTTGGAGATTAGGAATAAAGTACTTTATTAAGAACCTTAAGGATGATACTAAGAATAATAAAACTCCCCTAAATTTTGGTAATTATAGAGTAAGTGGTTTATCAAGAAAATACACACCTTTTTGGATAAAAATAGGTATAGGTGACTCTATAAAAGATGTATCTTGGAGTAAAACCCCAAAACACCACTTTGAGCTAGACTTAAATGAGAACTGGTGCAAGACAACGAGTATTTCTACACTCTTGGTTTGACTCTCTTGGGGGATATTATTTGTTAAATTCGTAATATTGGTACCAATCATTATTTATGGAATAAAAAAAATAATCCCACAAGAATATAAGTTAATAAATAGATCATGGATATCATAGATTGAAACATAGGTAATCACAAGTTAGGATATAGTTCTCCATTACAAGTTTATCCCATTATGTTCAAATTTTCCTTTTTTATGCTCAATAGCTATGTATTAAAGTGCTATAATTGTATTATCTTTTTCTTAGTTAATGGTAGGGAATAGAAGAAAAGATGAAAAAAATCAATGTGATAGGGAATGTGAAGATTTACCTAATGAAGTTTTTTATATAATGGGAATGGGTTCTCAAAAATAGTAGGACAATACTTGCTCAGCTGGCTCAAGTTAAGAATAATAAATTGAATCATATGGAACACCCTCCCTCTCCAAGGAAATGGCAAGTTTCTGTTGAATCCATCATGAAAAAACGACCTCTCATGTTTAGTGGATCTTCTAATACCCTCCTCACGAAACAGTGGATTAACTCAAATGAAAAGATATTCTCTATCCTATAGTGCTCAGAATAAGATAAATTCATATTGGGGGTCTATCGTTTTTATGGGGAAGCTAATCAGTGGTGGTCAATAAACAATAATACGATTCCATAGGAGGAAATTGATTACATGGAATATGAGGAATTTAAAAAAAAAATCAATAAATATTTTCCCCTAACCCTCCATCTCAAGATGGAAAGAGAGTTCCTCAGACTCATATATAAGGAAGATGATTACATCGAGGTGTATGAAGTAAACTTCATAAGGCTTAAAAGATAAGCCTCTATATTTTTATTGAACACAAAATGTAAGGTGGATCACTTCTTTAGTGTACTAAAGAAAAGTCTATGAAATGTGTAGGCAATTCAAGACTTTGACAATTATGAGTAGATTTTTAGTTGTGACCTCAAGGTTGAAATGCAGATTAGAGATTCTTAGTTGTATCATGGGCCTGGTGACAAGAAGTGTAAAGTGGAATCTAATGTGGATGGTTCTGAAAATAAATTCCATGATGGAAAGAAGCTCAATCTTCCCATGTGTAAACAATTTTGGAAGAAGAATCTTGGTAACTATATAATGGAATCTAGGAATTGCTTCAAATATGGAAAGTTAGGACATCTGGCTAAAAACTTCTGATGAGATATGAAGAATCTCACTAATTTGGAAAAATAAAGGAAGGTTCATACCTACACTCAACTTTTAGTGTGGTGTTATAACTCCAAGGAGCGTGGGAATTATGTGAAAAATCTCCCTAAGAAAAGGTTTTTCAGAGGCAATCTACAACAATCTCTAAGGCAACAAGGAAAGGGTTATGTTATCACTACTATTGAGGTGGATTCGTACAAAGATGTGGTTATAGGTATGCTAGTTATTTTTTCAATAATTGTGAACATAGTATTTGATTATGGTTTTATTCAATTTTTCATATCTTGCATGTTTAGTAGAACTATTCAAATACCACTTTAAAATTGGGAAAATAAGTTATCTGTGAGACTTTTGAATGTGGAAATTATTGTGACCATGTGTTATAACTCCTTCCTAGTTAACATTTGTTGACTGAACCTCTCAAAAAAACTCATCATACTTCATTTAGTGGATTTATATGCACTCTTGGGAATATATTGTCTATATTTATATAAATTCAACATCAATTTTTTGGGAAAGGAAGATCACTTTTTACATCCGAAGCATCCTCAAATTCATTACAACTGTAAGGAGGAAGATGAATCCCCTTTAGAATCATTATATCATGTCTGGATATTAATTCTTTATAAGAAATCATGTCTAGATCAAATAAATGAGACAACGGAGAGAATCATGCTTGAACACATGCCCATCGTGAGGGATTACACTAATGCAATCCTTGAAGAGTAATCTGGTCTTCCTTATAATTGAGAGGTTGATTTCCCAATTGAACTTATTCCAATATCTCTTCCTATATCAAAGTCACCTTATAAAATGGCCACTATAGAGATGGAAGAGCTGAAGAAGTAGTGACAGGAGAATTTGGAGAAGGGTTTTATTTTACCAAGTGCTTCACCATGGGGTGCGCTAGTCCTCTTTGTCAAGAAGAAAAATGGATCAATGTTCCTCTACATTTATTTTCATGAGCTCAATAAAATCAGGATAAAGAACAAGTATCCCCTTCCATAGATAGATGACTTGTTTGATCAGCTTCGTGGGGCTAGTTGTTTCTCTAAGTTTGACGTTCGTTTAGGATATCACCAATTAAAGGCGATGAAGGAAGATATTCCCAAGACTGCCTTTCAAACGAGGTATGGAAACTATGAGTTCATATTGATTCCCTTAGGACTCACTAATTCTCCAAAAAAAATCAAGGATTTAATGAATAGCCTTTAGCGATTACCTCAATAAATTTTTGGTTCTCTATATCGAAAATAATATGTTATACTACAAGAGTAGGGAGGAACATGAGGTGTATTTGAATACTTTGATGAAGAATTTGCGAAGGGAGAAGCTATATGAAAATTACAGTAAATGTGAGTTCTGGATGGAGGATGTATCATTATTGGGGAATGTTATCACCAGAAAAGGGATATCTATGTACCCTTCTAAGAAAAAGGTGATCTAAGAGTAGCACAAGACAATATCTACAATAGAGATACGCATATGTTTCAGTATATCCGTGTACTATCGAGGATTTTTGAAGAACTTTTCATGATTTTAAAACCCAATAAACAAGCTGACATTGAAGGGATTAATGTTTTCGTGGACTAAGGAATGTGAAGACTACTTTAAAAAGTTAAAAAAGAGGCTAATCCCTGCATTAGTACTCACACTCCCAACAAGTGGAGAACTCTTTGTGGTATATAGTGATGAATCAATGAAGGGATTAGGTTGTATGTTGTTGAAAAATGATAAAGTGATATCCTACACCTCAAGGCGGATGAAAATCCATGAGTAAAACTATCCTATGCATGATCTGGATTTGGTGGTTGCTATATTTGTAATATAATGATGGAGACATAATCTCTACAGGGAGAAGTGTGAGATATATAGTGAGCTCAAGAATCTCAAATATATATTTTCACGAAATGAGATTAATATATGCCAGAAAATATGGATAGAGATGTAAGAACCAAGTTTTTTCTATGAAACACTTTGGAATATTCTTGATGTTATTCCAGAGCAGTGCCTTCAGACGGCGTGCGATTCCGAGCCTCGGTGTGGCCGGAATTAAATTTTCAGTGCTTTCACATTGGAAACACCAAATAAATGTGATAACTCCTAAACAGTGATCCATATCAGAGATCTGAGTGTACGGATGGGTCTAGAATGGGGTTTTTACCCTAGGAATTACATAAGGTATATCGGTGCGGGGCGTTTGGACCCCTCGCTCACTTTCAGAACGTTAAACAGATAAGTTAATTAATTAATTTATTCGTTTAATGGTTAAACACTAGAATCTACTAAACGGTGGCTCGGATTGGAAAACTAAGGGCAACATTTAGTTCAGAATGTGTCTTTTACCCTAAGAGGGGTATAATTTTTTTGGGCGCGGGCCGTCTGTGAAAAATGGCCCCAGGGGCGTTTTCGTAATTTGGCGGCTTTGGGCGTTCAGCATTATAACTTTTAAACGGAATTTCGAAATCAAATTCCGAGCCCACAATTGTGCTTTGGGGGTGGTGTTTACCCTAGGGAAGGCTTAACCTCAGCCCCGTCGAGTGTTTCGGAGGTGGGTCCTTTCGTGAGTAATTAATAAAAATTAATTAAATTAATTTTTATTTTCTACTTAAACCAAACCCTCCCCTCTCCCTCATTTCCACCCCTGGAAAAACCCATCCTCTCCCTCTCCTCCTCCACTACGGCGAGACAACTCCGGTGAGGCTCGGCTCCGACGGATCATGGCAAAGCTTCCGGCGAAGCCCATCGAGGTAGGATTTGTCGTTTTTGTTTTATCCTCCCCGACCCTACTTTGAGCCCAGTTAATCATGTCTAATTGCTATCGGATTTTCGAAAAACACATATGAACGAATAGTATATTTTATTCCCTTTCCAACACTTGTCTCGGATTTGAAATCCGAGTTCAGAGGAGCCCGCAGCGGTTTGCCGAAGGTTGCGGGAATTGGGGGTTTTTTGGGTGTTTTCCGACGACCTGGGGCGGTCCAGCGAAGTTCCAAGGCGGCGGCGCGCGAGCTCCAGGAGACGGAGGCTTCCAGCGGAGGCAGCGACATCGCGGTCGGGCGATGGCAGTAGGTCGGCCAGGGGCATGCGCCGCTGGCGGGTTTGCTGGGCGTCGACGCGAGGCGACGCTCACCGGAGCGCGACGGAGAACCGGGGTCGCGGCGCGCGACCCCACAGAGGAGACACGACCCGCAGCGTGCGGGTCATCGCACGATGATTGACCTCAGCCGGTCGGCTGAGTGGTGGACCGGGTCCACCGCCGGCCTGTGCGGCCAAGCCGTGGGCCAGGCCATGCGAGCCGGGCCGACCAGCGTGGGCCGGCCCAGGCCGGGCGGACCGGCCGGTCCAACCCAAGGGGCTATGCCCCTCAGTTTTCGGACGCCCGTATTTTCCGCTATGGGTGTGCGTTTTGAGTGAAGTCTATGGAAGTGGAACCATATCAACGATATGGACCTTTTGAGATGGTTTCATGAATTTATAATTCTCGAAACGAGGGGCCTCGGAGGCGCGACGCGTCTTTAAGTGTTTTGACGTTTTTCCGGGGGATCTTGTTTTGGACGGCACGGACGCATATGACGTCCGTTTTGAACGCCGTCAGCGACATTGGGACCTTGGCTCCAGGGAAAATCTTTCAAGGGTGATTTCAGGCATTTGGGCTGATGTTGGTGTGGGCCCCACGAGGGCCGTTTGGGAATTGACGGTGATTTTACATCTTTATCACCAGGTGTCCATTTTGGAGAAGTGATTAGTCCATCTCGTGTGATTTTTAGAGAGGATCGCAATGGTTCAATCCGTCTGTTGAGTTTCGGGACCAGGATGAGGGTCCCACGAAGCGCCTCTCATGTGCGGTGCGCCGGAATGCATCTTTTTCCACGAATATCTGTTGTGCTCAAGTGAATATTCTTTTTGACGTGTTCTCCCGAGGGGATCAAAATGGTGCGATGCGCCCGAATGTTTTCGGGGCCGAGGCTCGGGACCACGGGACGCCGTTCAAGCATAAGGTGGTATTGGAGACTTTTATGTCAGATACCCGTCTAGGGTGATTAAATAGTTGATCTCACATGTTTTTCCGTGAGGATTACAATGGTGCGATCCATTTTGTTGTGCAGAGCCTTTTGCGTGATCTTGTTAAATGTGGAATAAAAGGTGCTCCAGTGGTGGTTCGTCCTACCATGTTTGTAGCGGACCCTTGGTGTGTGATCAACCACTCTTGGGAGAGTGATATAAATGATTCACAAGATGTGGTTGGTCGTGCCTGGGACTTTGAGGTGGAGTTGTTATGTTCACGAATTCACGTTGACGTTGGGTGTCGGGTGCACGTTAGCCTTTGGGCTGGAGACGAGGTATACTCTGGGAGTATACGGGAGTGCTTGGAGGTACATGTGGTTGTACCTAAGAAAGTTTGTGCGCTCGGTTTGGGTTGACTTGGGGCCACACGTTGTGTGGGCCCCATGTGAGTGTCGTGCTATGCTTTATGTTCTTTTGACCTCTCACGATGCAGAGGGTCCCTTTATTCTCATTTGTTGACCAGCAGGGTTGAGTTTTCCCCTGGTCCTCTTCTCGATGGTTTTGACCAGCAGGGTTGAGTGGTCTCCCCCTGGTTTCTTTCTCGATGGTTTGGCCGGCAAAGATGGTTTGTTCCTCTGTTTCTTCGGCTGTTAGGGGTTCCAGTACCGTGACCTTTCACCGGACTACGACATTAGTTGCGACTATGGGTGTTTGTACAGTGTGGGTGTTTTCCCCACATTCTGGGATGAGTTGTCTCGGTCCGCTTCGACAGTGACTCGGCAGATTAGAGCGTGATCACCTTGAGAGGCCTGGGGAGTTTCTCCCGTTGCTTTGTGTTCCCTGGTAGAGTTCCTCTGGATTTGGTGTGACCAACAATTTACGTGAGCACCGATCCTCTACCCAGGAGGTTGTTACCAACAGGGCTGAGGTTGTTTCCAGCAGGGCTGAGGTTGTTACCAGTAGGGCTGAGGTTGTTTCCAGCAGGGCTTAGGTTGTTTCCAACAGGGCTGAGGTTGTTTCGAGCAGGGCTCACTAGTGGGTTACAATCCAGCAGGGATGGCCAGTACAATGGTGTTCACCGAGCAGTACCATCCAGTAGGGATGGCCAGAGCAGTTTTGGGTTTACCTCCAGCGGGGCTGGGCAGTGGTCCCCGATGTCGGGCATACCTGCAGCAGGGCTGGGCAGTGGTCCCCGATGCTGGTCTTATCTCCAGCTGGGCTGGGCAGTGGTCCTCGATGCTGAGAATACCTCTAGCTGGGCTGGGCAGTGGTCCCCAATGATGGGTTACCTCCAGTTGGGCTGGGTAGTGGTCCTGTCGCCGAATTTAGCCGGGTCACCCTCCAGTGGATTACCCTATTACGGGACTGGGAAGTGTGGCACCCGTCGACTTTCCAGGTCTCCTTGTTGTGGGAACCCTTCGACTTCCTGGGACCCTCCAGCGGAGCTGGGTAGGGGGTCTCCTGTCGACTTTGAGCAGACCTCTCGACTGTGGGGCAGTGACGAGTTGTGGTTTGACGTTCCCCCAAGACTCTCAAGTATGAGGAGAACTTTCTCCACCGAGACGCGTCCTTGTGACGTGACCTAAAACTGTGCGGGTGAGTCTGTTCCGCCTAAAGCGGATAGTGTCGAGGTGTGGTGAATGAGCCCTTGACTTGTAGTTTGGGGCAGATGTGTGGGATGTTGGGCATCTATGGTGTTACTTATGGGACTGTTGGTGACTCACTTTTCTTGGGCTGAGCTACGGGATGGAGATCCCCTTACGACCTTTTTCGGGCTTCTTATTGAGTATATGTATTTGTATATACCTTGTTCTAGTACCCACTTCTTGGGTTTGGTTACTCTTCTTCCAGGAGAGGCGAAGACGCGCGGGGTATGCCACATGATTTCCGTGTCTAGCTTCTCATGGTTGGACGAGTCTACTCTCCTGCTATAGGTAGCGAAGACTCGACGGGAAGTTTATCTTTCCACCGTTTCTAACTCCTTGTGTCTAGACGAGTCTACCTTCTTCCTTCTTGTTGGGTTGAGCTAGACTCTTTACTGCACTCTCGGTTGTGCTCTTTTACTTTTCCCTATTTGCTCTACTGCTCACCCTTCGGTACCTCCTTTGTTGCTCCATCAAGCCTTCGGGGTATCCTACTGAGTATTTGTATACTCACCCCTACTTGGGCTTTGCCCGCACTTGGTGTGACCTTGCAGACGACTGACAGGTTGGACGTGACATCAGAGGAGATTAGGAGTCATGAGCGTGGACCTTGTGCAGTGGTCGGAGTCGGGTTCCAGGTTGGGGACCCTTCCTGCTGTTTTCCTTTTTGTTTAACTGTTGTCGGGTTGTGGCACTTTTCTGGTTGGGCGCGTGTTTTTCCCCTTTTCTTTTCAGTTTACCTTCAGCACTTTTTTTTTACTTTTAGAGGTTGATGCACATTGTGGTTTTTTTATAGTATTTTCCCTTTGATTTTATTTTTTACTCTGCACTTTTTCATTGAGTGTGCTGCGTGTGTGTGTATAGGTACTTTGGAAAAGGCCTCCCCGAGTTATTGTGCCTTCGGCGCTGGACGCCAGCCCCTTGGCCTATGGAGGCGGGCTTGGGGTAGTTGCGGCTCGAGCCCGGGTAGGGTCGGGTCGTGACAAAGTGGTATCAGAGGGAGGTTCGTTCCTTGGGACGTTGTGTGGACATCCCTAAAAGAGGAATTGGTTGGGATATAGGGCAATAGTGTTGATGTGTCTCGAGAGTGGCTCTCAGGCCAGGGAGTCCAGTGATGGTGCGACGGCCAACGTATCCATTCACCAGGACCTTGATAACCCGCTTTTTGACTCGGCATGCTGAGACACTTGTTGTAGGGAAAATTTGGTTTGTGCATCACATAGGAATGAGTCTTTGACTGTACTTCTTGAGTTAGCTCCCCATCGCTGTTTTTGTTGGTTTATACACATATGCTCATCTGACTGCGGCACTCCTTGATAATATTCAGGATGTCTCCACGAAGACAACCAGCCAGGATACCAGCTTTAGTTCATGATGAAGACCCTGTGAGTTATGAGGCCACAGTCCAGAAACCATCATACAGGCCCCTTTCTCTGGGTGGGCCTGTTGCAGCACCCCCACCTTTTGAGCAGCAGACAGCTTCAGCAGAGTAGACGGGGCTTGAGCGCAGGTTAAGCGCACTCCGCGAGTTCCAGCGGTAGGGACCACTGAGGTTCAGTAGTGAGCTAGACCCTCAGGCAGCAGAGGTTTTCCTAGAGACAGTGGTTTGCCTTTTCAGGCTTGTGCAGACACCGACATATCTTATGGCGGCTTTGGGAGTCGACCTTTTTCGTGGAGCAGCTTGGCGTTTGTGTAGTTTGGTGACTCAGTTTTTTGACTATTTGTCACTTTTTTGGGGTGACTTTTAGTTGTTGTTCCATGAGGAGTTTTTAACCTCCTGCTTGCGCTCCGTTCGGATTCAGGAGCTCCTGTAGTTTCAGTAGAGAGGGATAACGGTGGCTGAGTACATGACTAGTTTCACAGACCGTGCACACTATTAGCCGGACTTGGTCAATGACGATTACCTTTGAGCACGGATGTTTGATTAGGGTCTCCATCGAGAGATTCATGCTGTCATAGTATCCTTGAGAATTTCCACATATACCGGGGTGCTAGAGCAGGCATTGGTGACAGAGATCTTCCTGTAACATTCTGGAGTTGGTGGTGGCAGCAGGAACGTTGGAGCCGAGACGTCTGCCGAAGCTAGTGGGAGTCGGCAAGAAGAACCTCGACGCATGTGACTTTATGACAACTAGACTCAGGGGAGTTTTCGTACACCACAGTGGCGCCGGAGGGCACCAGTTCAGCCCAGAGAGAGTCGGTGCTATGCTTGCGATGGGCGAGGTCACCTGGCACGGGACTGCCCGACCAGGCATGCAGAGAGCTTCGGGCAGGCAGCATGTGCACCACCACGATGGAGGCAGCGCCATGATCGGAGTAGTACCTAGGGAGGTGGTTCTTGCAGAGGAGCGGGAGGAACTGGTAGTGGAGGACGATTTTACGAGGTCTTCCCATCACCACTAGCTTCAGGCCCTGAGAGCTGACAGTTGGGACCACATGGCTATCTATGATCCTGCGGAGCATGAGGTGGTAAGAGGTACGCTCTACATCTCTTCTACTTTTTGTAGTAGAATTGTTAGAATCTGTGTGTGAAATTATTTTCTCCCTGCTCCTTACTTGGGTTGTTACCAGGGTGGTACGGGGCGTCAGTGTAACCATGTGTTGGTAAGTTAAAAAGGCGTGATCCCTTTTCCTCTAGTTGATGGTGTCGAATCTTTGCTTTCCGAGCATGTAAGAGAGTCTGGGTTGTGGGACATCGACTGTGAAACCTTGCGTGACCATATATCCTTGGGTGTTTTACCATATGGATATCCTGAAGGAGGGAATCACCAGGCCTTGTTTCAGGTGCGAGCAGTGATTCCAGTCGTGACATGCGACATAGAGGTTTGGTCGGGGAGGTAAGCTACCCCCGAGAGCCTTCGGGCAGTTTGAGACCATTCAAAGGGATGAGAAGGTTCCCTACCGCCTTGCCCTAAACCCCAAAGTATTGAGTGGGTGCATAGTGTCTTCCGTGTGGTTTACCTGAAGTGAAGTGTGCGTGATTCTATGCACGACATAGGCAAGGGCCCGACCTCATGTGAACGGATCAATCCTTTGGTCTGTGTGTGGTGATGCAGACCTGTGCGAGAGTTCTTCTGGGTATGGGAGAGACAAGTGTGGGCTTAGTACCCTGAGTTTTTCCCTGGTTTTACTTTTTGGGGATGAAAAACTTGAAGGAGGGAATGATGTAAGAACACAGTTTTTTCTGTGAAACACTTTCGAATATTCTTGATGTTATTCCAGAGTAGCGCCTTCAAACGGCGTGCGATTCCGAGCCTCGGTGTGGCTGTAATTAAATTTTCAGTAAGTTCACATTGGAAATTCCAAATAAATGTTATAATTCCTAAACGGTGATCCAGATCAGAGATAATAGTGTACATATGGGTCCAGAATGGGGTTTTTACCCTAGTAACGACATAAGGTATGTCGGCGCGGGGCGTTTGGACCCCTCGCTCGCTTTTGGAACGTTGAACTGATAAATTAATTAATTAATTTATTTGTTTAATGGTGAAACGCTAGTATCTCATAAACGGTGGCTCATATTGGAAAACCAAGGGCACCATTTAGTTCAGAATGTGCCGTTTACCCTAGGAGGGGTATAAGTTTTGCGGGCGCGGGCCATCTGTGAAAAATGGCCCATGTGCGTTTTCGTAATTTGGCGGCTTTGGGCGTTCAGCTTTATAACTTTTAAACGGAAGCTCAGAATCAAATTCTGAGACCACCTTCGTGCTCGGGGGGTGGTGTTTACCCTAGGGGATGCTTAACCTCAACCTCGTCGAGTGTTTCGTAGGTGGGTCCTTTCGTGAGTAATTAATAAAAATTAATTAAATTAATTTTTATTTTCTACTTAAACAAAACCCTCCCCTCTCCCTCATTTCCACCCCCTGGAGAAACCCCTCCTCTACCTCTCCTCCTCCACTCCAGTGATACAGCTCCGACGAGGCGTGGCTGTAACACCCCGAGCTTCCACGATACGCTTCTCTTTCAATAATGCAATAGATTGCGTTGTACGGAAGTTAGAGATTCTAACACACCGCGACCAATCAAAATAGCCATTATGTATAATAATACCCAATTTTTGAAATTATATATATTTTACATTTCAAAATGGACTTCATTTTTGGATTCAGAATATCGAAATTATCCTAATTTGAATTTTTGGTATTTTTCTGAGAACTTCCAATTTTTATGAATAGTGAAAAATACTTAAAAACCACTTTTTTAATCAAAATAATTTATAGTGATAAATTATAATATTGAGTGGTTTTAAAGTATAATTATAATATATTTTTATCATTTTATCCGATGGTGTTCATTATAAATAATTTCACTTTGAAATTGGACATAAACAATTATCAATCTTTTGATATATATTGTTTCTTAAAAACACGCTATTTGTTGTGACAGCGGGAATTAATTATAAAATTAATTAATGCAACTTATATGTTTGGAATTTTTTAAAATATACGTCATTTTTGAATTTGGAATATCAATTATATCTTAGGGTGAAATTTTGGCATTGTTTTGAAAAACTTCAATTTTTGATGAATAGTGAAACCACTAAGTGGTAGTTAAAAAACTGATTTTTCATTTAAATGAAACATTACCACTTCTATGATTTGATTTTAAAAAATCAAACATACATGGTTTTCATTAGGAAGTAAAATGTGGTTCAATGAGATTAAAATAAATTTTTGGTGAATAGTAACTTTTAAGTTTAATTAATCACGATTAAAGGTAATTAGTGAAATTTAAGGTAAAAATGATATTATAAAAATATGAAATTACTTTTACACTTGTCCTACATTTATTGGATGAGTCATGGCCAACCAAAAAAATCCATGGGTCAACTAGGGGACCCCCATGGAGCCACTTGGGTAAGAAAATGACATTAATAACTTTTTATTTAAAGTAAAAATAAAATTGTCACAAACATGTGTTGTTTTAAAGAAAAAACTATTACATAGGGTTATATAAGTTAAATTTTTTTACTATAAATATTCATTGGAAAGATAAAAAGATTTCTCACATCATGGTAATTTTTTTATAATTTTAGACATTAAATATATTAAATTTTTTATGACACAATAATGATGCAACGATTACCTCATTAATTAACGATTTAAATAAAATGAAAAGATAATGTAAAATTATAAGGCTTAAACTTGTTAAAAACCTATTGGATGAGAATATTTAGAACTCCTATCACCTTATACTCAAAATATATCATTGTGGGACCTTTATAATCCGAAAAATCATTTCATAATAAAGTAACATTTCAATCTTTCCAAGAGTGCCCCTCCTCTTCTCTTATAAAAGGCCCCACCACTACCACCTTATTCACACCATCAAAGACATTTGGCTCTGCCAAAATCTGCCAAAATACTCTCTTAAATTTCCTCTGTTACTCCTATAAGCCTTACTTTGGGCAGAGTCTTCCCAAGGAAGCCTTTGGCTCAAATCAAAAAGAGTTACCTGATTTTAATGTAATGTCTTCTCTTGTGTTCTTTTGTTTTATTTTGCTTCTCCGACCCCCTAAAATCTTTTTATTACTTTATTTTGTAACAATACAAGTATACTCAATATTATTGGATGTTTTTATGAAATGGATTTTATTTAAACTTACACACACCTTCGTCTAATGGTTAAAGAACATAATGTTTCTGTGGGTGGCGAATTACTACCTCACGAAATGATGATTGTTCAATATTATTTTAACACCTCTCATGGTGGCCATTATGATGAAACTATTTTTATATATGATATATATTATGTTTTTTTTCCTTATGATTCTGTATTTTTCATTTATGGCATACCTTTATGATTTCCATTATGGGTAAACGCGATAATTTCATTTTAGGAAGTGCGGACTACCGCCCCCTCAAAGTGATTTGAATCGTTAATGCCATATGTGGGATGTATAAAGGATGGAGTAAATGGTATTATACATTATATTATACTGGAGTTATATTATACCATTATATAATTATAATTTCATTCCATTAAATACAAAATAGAAATGAAAGTAGCGTTCATGCGTACGTACAGCTTACCGTCTCCATGAACAGTGCATTTCATTTCTTACCTCTAAATGTTATGTAATATTATAAATAAATATATATACTGGATATATATGATATATATGATATATAAATCATGAATATAATTCTAGATATAATGGATATTTCACCACATGAACGACTTGTAATTATAAGAAGTGTATTTTTGACTCAAGTACCAAAGATCGAAAAAATGACCGTTATTAACTTAAATAATTACATAATATTCATAACATGGTAATAAGTGATATAAAAGGGAATAATTAAAATGAAAAAGGTACTTAATCAAATAGAAATTAACTCTAGTTTATTATTCATGAGATTAAAGAATTATTGAGTCAAGTCGGACACGAGGTAATGGAACTTATTACCCAATTTCCATTCATTGGGTTAATCTCTTACTTTCAAATTATATCATGATATTATTATGTCCTATCTTGTAATTGTACTTTATGTATGTGTAATTATAGTGAATACACATAATATATATATTTTAATTAAAAAAATAATGATTTTTGTAAGGGACTTCGTCTCAATCTCCTTTCATTGAGGCATATTTTTTTTATACACAACTTTCTTTTATACGGTGTATAAACCCCTTTGACTTTTACGTTTTTTTGAAAGGAATATTTTTATATGAAGCATTTTACTAAAAGAAAAAAAGTAATGTTTTTCTTGTCGTACGTATGCGGAGACAATTACTTCTCCGCCACCATGACCATTATTTGAGTTTCGGATTCCTCTACAAGCCATAACTATTTTTTTTAAATGAAAAATAAATAAAAAGTTTTAATTTTCTTTTATTTTGCTATTGAAAATGGTTTTGATAATGTTTTTATTATATCAATTTGTTGTATTGATATCTTGTGATTGAAATGTGGAAATGTTATGTTTCCTTTATGCATGTTTTATGTGATATGATTATGTTATTGTTTATGATATGTTTAAACCTGTTCATATAAGGAATGAATTGGACTTAATAAGTGATGGGTGGAGCCCACTATAGCTCCTCAATGCATCGGCAGGTCTCATGAGACAAACTAGTGTCTTGGCACGAGGCCTTGACAAAATCTTATTTGTAGTCTTGGCACGAGGCCTTCACTACTGGAATGGAGATCTATACCAACACTTTGGTGCCAACGGTTTTAGAAAACTGTTGGCATATGTGGATTACAAACCTCTTTCCCAACAGTTTCATTAAACCGTTGGGATATCTCACAATTGGACCACTTTTACCAACGGTTTACATAAACCGTTGGTAAAACATACACTTTTCCCAAAGGTTCAATGAAACCGTTGGGAAAACTTGAGAATCAACCACATTTTCCCAACGGTTCAATGAAAACATTGGGAAAACTTCATATTCAATCACCTTTACCAACGGTTTCAATGAACTGTTGGTAAACAATAGTTTTCCCAACGGTTTTTAAAAACCATTGGGAAAAATTCCCTCCAAATACAGAGATCCCCCAATTCCCTCTTCACGCGAGTGTAGCCCTAAAATTGATTCTTTCCCGACGCCCCCAATTATCTCTTCACGCGACTGCAACCCTAAAATTGATTCTTTCCCGATGCTCTCTCTGTTCCAGTATGAAACTCTATCCATCCTCTTCGATCAAACAATTTTTCTGTTCTATACTTCAAATCTGTAAGTCCTACCTTAGTTCTAATGTTCTTCATCTATTTTTTTATTTTATATTTTTATTTGACCTAAACGTGAGGGATCTCTCTATACCCAGATTGAGAAACTAGTTCCACTTGATAGATCCATCTTAAATCAAATAATTTTGTAGTTCTACACTCTAAATCTGTAAGTACTACCTTTGTTTAAATGTTTTGCATCTATTATTTTTGTTTTCTGTTTTAATTTGGTATAAACTATTTTGTGATATTTATGGAATCGAATACCCAACAAGTGCACTTTGATTTTTTTTGTTTTTCTTCAATACTTATGTTTCATGATTGTATGGATCAACATTATTTCAAGTCTACATAGCCAATCCTTCCGTGTATTTAGTGAACCATATTAACCAATGGAGGTGCTGGTGAGATGTATCCCCACTCAAAGATGATAAAGAGTTTTTTTAGTCATATTGTCTCGAGGTAGGTAATGGATATAAGGATGTTCCATGTGATGTGATTGTGGACGGTTGGGGTAGTGGAATAGGTGGTTTTCCATTTTTTAGTGGGGTGATATGGTAGTTTCTATGGACTTTAGTTTAGTTCAAAAAATGGATATGTGTTTTGTATTTATAGTTTTTGTTCAAGGAATAATGGGAAGGTTGTTAATATTGAGGATGAATTGGATGTTGGTTAGGTGATGGATTGGAATTGTGATGTTGTTTGGATTAGGTTTAGATAATTTTCAAAGAATTATATGGGGATTTCTTCTCTTTAAAAAAGCCCCCCTCCTCCTGGACCATGGACACCCCCCTCTTGGACCCTAGACACCCCCCTCCTGGAACTTGGATAGCCCACCCCCTCTTTCCTGAAACCTGGATAGCCCCCCCCCCCTCCTGGACCCTGGACAACCCCCTCCACCCTCCACCTAAGACCTTGTATAGTCCCTCCCCCACCCTCCACCTAGGACCTTGTATAACCCCTCCACCCTCCTCCATGGTCCCCGGAAAGCCCCTCGGACACCCCCCAGATTGCCCCCCACCCTCTTCCTTGGACACCAGACAGCCCCCCCGGACATCCCCCCACGCTCCTCCTCGGTCCCTGAACAGTCCCCCGGACAGCCCCCTGTACATCCACCCCACCCTCCTCCCTGGACCACGGACAGCCCCCCAAACACCCCTTGAATAGCCCACTGGACTGCCCCCAGACAGCCCCCACCCTTCTCCTTGGTCCCTAGATAGCCCCCGAACAGCCCCCCCACCCTCCTCCTTGGTCCCCGAACAGCCCCCCGGACAGCCCCCCCCGTCCTCCTTGGTCCTCGGACAACCCCCCTCCTCCTTGGTCCCCGGACAACCCCCCAGACAGCCCCCACCCTCCTCCCTGGACCCCGGACAGCCCCCCCACCCTCCTCCCTAGACCCCTAATAACCCCCCAGACAGCCCCCACCCTCCTCCTTGGTCCTTGGACAGCCCCTCAGACTGCCCCTCGCCCCCCCTGGACCCCAGATAGCTCCCCGGATAGCCCCCACCCTCCTCTTTGGACCCCGGACAGCCCCCAGACATGAATAACATTTTCCTTTTGTACCACTGTGTATGCAAGTAAATGAGACTCATATGCCTTATGTATAATTCTATTACAAGTTGATTAAATGTTATACCTCATGGATGATATGTAATTGTAGGCATGTTGATTTCACATGCCTTTTTTTATTTCTATGATCATGCAATGTTATTTAGGATTATTCCATTTTTTTTGTGTCTTGAAATATATGAATTTATTGGTAAGCTTATTATCTCATGCTCATCAAATGCATGTGATGATATTCTTTAATTTCAATACAAATCCTTGTTGTACATTATCCATGTTATGTGAATTATGCCTTGTTTGATTTGGTTTACTTGTTAATTGTTAGGATAAGACATGGGTTACAAGTTAAGGAATCATGGATGGACTCGTCATGCTTAGGAAGAATGATCCATGAGTCATATGTGATGTGTATGAGTCAAACCCCGCCTCAATCCAAAGTGTGGTGTGGCCGACACCACTCAAAGTGTCTCTCATTTGTTTTAAATGGACTTCATTTTAAGTGAAAACAATAGTTGGCATATGGAAAACCGACCAAATTCATTCAGATTCTATTGAAACTTTAGAAAACGATCCATGGGTAATATGTGATGTATAGGAGTAATCCTCACCTAAATCCAAGCCGCGGTGTGGTCGGGATCACTCAAACTGTCTCTCTTTTGTTTAAAATGGACAACATTTTAAGTACATACAGAAAACCAACCAAATGGATTCTGATTGTGTTGATACTTTAGCACAATGATACATAGTTCATATGTGACGTGTACGAGTCAACTCTGCCTCAATCCAAGGCGTGGTGTGGTCGAAACCACTCAAAGTGTCTCTTTTTTTTCAAAAGGTCATCATTTTAAGTGAAAACAACACATGGAATACAGAGAACCAACCAAACGCATTCAGATTCTGTTGAAACATTAGGTAAACGATCCATGAGTCATACGTGATATGTATGAGTCAAACCTGCCTCAATACAAGGTGCGGTGTGGCCGTCACCCCTTGAAGTGTCTCTCTATAGTTTAAAATGGACTTCATTTTAAGTGAAAACAACACGTGGCATACGAAAAAATGACCAAAAAGATTCTTATTGTGTTGATAATTTAGAACCATGATCCATGGAACATATGTGACATGTACAAGTCATCCATACCTCAATCTGAGGTGCAGTTTGGCCAACACCACTCAAAGTGTCTCTCTTTTGTTTAAAATGGATTTAATTTTAAGTGAAAACAACAAATGACATACGGAAAACCGACCAAACACATTTGGAATGTGTTTTTTATTTAGTAAAACGACCCATGAGTCATATGTGACATGTATGAGTCAAATTCGCCTCAATCCTAGGCCCATTGTGGCGGAAACCAATCAAAGTGTCTCTCTTTTGTTTGAAAAGGATATCATTTTAAGTGAAAAAACAACTGACATATGGAAAGCTAACCAAACGCATTCAGATTTTGTTGAGACTTTAGGGAAACTATCCATGAGTCATATGTGACATGTACGAGTCAATCCAGCCTCAATCCAAGGCATGGTGTGGTCGACACCACTCGAAGTGTCTCTCTATAGTTTAAAATGGACTTCATTTTAAGTGAAAACAATAACTGACATACGGAAAACCAACCAAACACATTCGTATTTTGTTGAAACTTTCGGAAAACTTTCCATGAGTCATTCTTGATGTGTATGAGTCATACCATCCTCAATCTGAGGCCCAGTGTGGCTGACACCACTCAAAGTGTCTCAGGCTTATTTGAAATGGACAACATTAACTACTGGAAATCACATTTTTCCCAACACTTATATACCAACGGTTCCTTGAAATCTGACCAAACGCCTTAGGATTCTATTGAAACGTTGTAAAACGATCCATGGGTTATATGTGATGTGTACGAGTCAACCCCGCCTTAATCCGAGCCGCGGTGTGTCCGGGACCACTCAAACTGTCTCTCTTTTGTTCAAAATGGACTAAATTGTAAGTGATATCAACAACTGACATACAGGAAACTGACCAAACACCTTTGGATTCTGTTTAAACTTTAGGAAAACGATCCATGGGTCATATGTGACGTGTAAAAGTAAACCCTGCCTCAATCCGAGGCACTGTGGGGCCGGGACCACCCAAACTGACTCTCTTTTGTTCCAAATGGACAATATTTTACGTACATACGCCAAACCGATCAAATAGATTATGATTGTGTTGAAAATTTTGGAAAATATTCCATGGCCCATATGTGACGTGTATGAGTCAACTCTGACTCAATACGAGGCCTGGTGTGGCCGACACCACTCAAAGTGCCTCTCTTTTGTTTAAAATGGACTTAATTTTAAGTGAAAACAACAACTGACATAATCCAAACTAACCAAACGCCATCAGATTCTATTGAAACTTTATGAAAACAATCCATGGGTCATATGTGACGTGTACGAGTCAACCTCGACTGAATCCGAGCCGTTGTGTCACTGGGATCACTCAAACTGTCTCTCTTTTGTTGAAAATGTACTAAATTGTAACTGAAATTAACAACTGTCATACGGGAAACCGACCAAACGCCTTTGAATTCTGTTGAAACTTTAGGACAACGATCCATGGGTTATATGTGATGTGTAAGAGTAAATCCTACCTCAATCTGAGGTGCGGTGCGGCCGATACCACCCAAACTGTCTCTCTTATGTTAAAAATGGACAATATTTTACGTACATACGCCAAACCGATCAAATGGATTCTGATTATGTTGAAACATTCGGAAAACGATCCATGGCTCATATGTGACGTGTAAGAGTCAACCCTGCCTCAATCTGAGGCCCGATGTGGCCGACACCACTCAAAGTGTCTCTCTTTTGTTTAAAATGGACTTAATTTTAAGTGAAAACAACAACTGACATACACCAAGCCAACCAAACGCCTTCGGATTCTGTTGAAACTTTAGGAAAACGATCCATGGGTCATATGTGACGTGTACGAGTAAACCTCGCCTCAATCTGAGCCGTGGTGTGCCCGAGACCACTCAAACTGTCTCTCTTTTGTTTAAAATGGGCATAATTTTAAGTGAAAACAACTGACATACACCAAACCAACCAAAAGTCTTCTGATTCTATTGAAACTTTAGGAAAATGATCCATGGGTCATATGTAACGTGTATGAGTCAACCCTGCCTCAATCCGAGCCATGGTGTGACTGGGACCACTGAAACTGTCTCCCTTTTGTTCAAAATGGACTAAATTGTAAGTGAAATCAACAACTATCATACGGGACACTGACCAAACGCCTTAGGATTCTATTGACACTTTAGGAAAACGATCCATGGGTCATATGTGATGTGTACGAGTCAATACCACCTCAATATGAGCCACGGTATGGCCGGAACCACTCAAACTATCTCTCTTTTGTTTAAAATGGACATAATTTTAAGTGAAAACAATAACTGACATACGCCAAACCAACCAAACGACTTCTGATTCTATTGAAACGTTATAAAAACGATCCATGGGTCATATGTGACGTGTACAAGTCAACCCCGCCTCAATTCGAGCCACGGTGTGACCGGGACCACTCAAACTGTCTCTCTTTTGTTCAAAATGGACTAAATTGTAAGTGATATCAACAACTAACATACGGGAAACTGAAGAAACACCTTCCGATTCTGTTGAAACTTTATGAAAACGATCCACAGGTCATATGTGACGAATAAAAGTCAACCCCGCCTCAATCCGAGGCACCGTGGGGCCGGGACCACCCAAACTGCCTCTCTTTTGTTCCAAATGGACAATATTTTATGTACATACTCCAAACCGATCAAACAGATTCTGATTGTGTTGAAACATTAGGTAAATGATTCATGACTCATATGTGATGTGTATGAGTCAACCCCGACTCAATCTGAGGCCTGGTGTGGCCGACACCACTGAAAGTGCCTCTTTTTTTTTAAATGTACATAATTTTAAGTGAAAACAAAAACTTACATACGGAAAACCGACCAAACGCCTACATATTCTGTTGAAACATTAGGAAAACGATCCATGGGTCATATGTGACATGTACGAGTCAACCCCCGCCTCAATCCGAGCCGCGGTGTGGCTGGGACCACTAAAACTGTCTCTCTTTTGTTGAAAATGGACTAAATTGTAAGTGAAATCAACAAATGTCATACGGGAAACTGAGCAAACACCTTCAGATTCTATTGAAACATTAGGAAAACGATCCATGGGTCATATGTGATATGTAAGAGTCAATACCGCCTCAATCCGAGGTGTGGTGAGGCCGACACCACCCAAACTTTCTGTCTTTTGTTAAAAATGGACAATATTTTACATACATATGCCAAACTAATCAAACGGATTCTGATTGTGTTGAAACATTAGGAAAAAGATCCATGGCTCATATGTGACGTGTATGAGTCAACCCCGCCTCAATCTGAGGCCCGGTGTGGCCGACACCACTCAAAGTGTCTCTCTTTTGTTTAAAATGGACTTAATTTTAAGTGAAAACAACAGTTGACATACGCCAAACCAACCAAACGCCTTCAGATTCTGTTGAAACTTTAGGAAAACGATCCATGGGTCATATTTGACGTGTATGAGTCAACCCCTCCTCAATCCGAGCCACAGTGTGGCCAGGACCACTCAAACTGTCTCTCTTTTCTTCAAAATGGACTAAATTGTAAGTGATATCAACAACTGACATACGAGAAACAGACCAAATGACTTTGGATCCTGTTGAAACTTTAGGAAAACGATACATGGGTCATATGTGACATTTAAGAGTAAAACCCGCCTCAATCCGAGTCACCATGAGGAGGGGACCACCCAAACTGCCTCTCTTTTGTTCAAAATGGATAATATTTTACGTACATATGCCAAACCTATCAAACAGATTCTGATTGTGTTGAAACTTTAGTACAATGATCCATGGATCATATGTGACGTGTACCAGTCAACCCATCCTCAATTAGAGACCCGGTGTGGCACTTATGGAGTCACAAGTGATGAGAATCCTATGAAAATACCTTTTCACCATATATTATAAAAGTGGTTGTCATATGAAGATTGAAATGGGTGTAAATAATATTTGATTTATTGAAACTTTGATTCAACTATATTGGATGATTGTTGTCATATAAAGATTCAAATGGGGAATTATTCACCATGTCTCTAATCAAAGAGGTGGTGTTCTTTTTTGTTGTTTTAAGTATTTCAGTGTTTTTAGTGGTGTTTTTTATACAGGTGTATGCACTGGAGGGGCTGTTATGCAACAATTCTAGAAATACAGAATACCAACGTTTGTAAACCGTTAGTATACTTTGAGAAATAATTATACCAACAGTTCAGTAAACTGTTGGTAAAAAACTATACTTAAACATATTCCAACAGTTTCATTGAAACCGTTGGGAAAAAAGCTATACCAACGGTTTACAACCGTTGGTATAAGATCAAAATCATTGAATTCCCAACGGTTTTAATAAAACCGTTGGTATAAGATCAAAATTATAGAATTACCAATGGTTCTAAACCATTGGTAAACCTATACCAATGGTTCTTGTTGAACCGTTGGGAAATCAATACATATAGTGGGATATCCCAACGGTTTACTTCAAATAGTTGGTATAGATCTTTCCCCATGCCTTACTTCCCTACGGTTTGGAAAAACGTTGGTATAGAATATACCAACAGTTTTCCAGCCTATACCAACGGTTTAGAACCTTTGGTATATCCTCTATTTCCAGTAGTTCTTGGCTACGTGGTTATGATAGTCTGGAGTTATGCATTCCATCATTATGAAAGTGGTTATTGATATTGCATGTGATTATTCGACCAATAGAATATCCATGTGAATAAGTAAATGGAATTATCTCATTTTACTTTTTCCATATTATGTTTATGTTCAAGTTTAAAAGGATTTTCTTTTAGTTATACATTACCTTAAATGTTTATATTTATTTATAAAAGCTTCCGCTAAATTATTATCCTTATTGAGCATCTGAGCTCACCCCTTTCAATGTTTTATTTTTCTCAGGATGTGAAGAAATATTTTATGACTGACCTATAGGGATAGTCTAAAAGGGGATATGTGTGTGGACTATGGAGACTTTGTTATTGTAGTTTTTCACTTTATAATGTAATGTAACATTTATGAATGTATCTAGTGTTACCAAGGCCACTAAACTAGTCGGTATTTAGAGACTTGATATTTTGTGATCATTCCAATGTTACACAATAATGCACCGAATCTTGGTAACTGGGGTTGGGGCATTACAGCAGCTCCGAAGGATCGTGGAAAAGCATCAGGCGAAGCCCATTGAGGTAGGATTTGTCGTTTTTGTTTCATCCTCCCCAACCCTACTTTGATCCTGGTTAATCATGTCTAATTGCTGTCGGATTTTCGAACAGATCCTATGAACGCGTAGTAGATTTTATTCTCTTTCCAACACTTGTCTCAGATTTGAAATCTGAGTTCATAGGAGTCCGAAGTGGTTCACCAAAGGTTGCGGGAATTGGGGGTTTTTTTGGTCTTTTCCGACGACCTGGGGCAGTTCGGTGAGGTTCCAAGGCGGTGGCGCGCGAGCTCCGGGCGGCGGTGGCTTCCCGAGGAGGCGGCGACGTCGCAGTCGAGTGGCGGAAGAAGGTCGGCCAGGGGCATGCGGCACTGGTGGGTTTGTTGGGCGTCAGCGCGAGGCGGCGCTCACCGGAGCGCGATGGAGAACCGGGGTCGCGGCGCGCAACCCTGCAGAGGAGACACGACCCGCGTCGTGCGGGTCGTCGCGCGACGACCGGCCTCAGCCGGTTGGCCGATCGGTGGACCAGGTCCACCACCGGCCCGCATGGCTAAGCCGCGGGCCAGGCCATGCGAGCCGGGCCAGCCAGTGCGGGCCAGCCCAGGCCGGGCGAACCGGCCGGTCCAGGCCGGTCTAGCCCAATGGGCTATGCCCCTCAGTTTTCGGACGCCCGTATATTCCGCTACGGGCGTCCGTTTTGAGTGTCGTCTACGGCAGTGGAACCATATCGACGAGATGAACCTTTTGAGATGGTTTTGGTAATTTTTAATTCCCGAAATTAGGGGCCTCAGAGGCACGGCACGTCTTTAAGTGTTTTGACGTTTTTCAGGGGGATCTTGTTTTGGACGGCATGGACGCGTATAACGTCCGTTTTGAACGCCGTCATCGGCGTTGGGACCCTGGCACTGGGGCGAAGCATTCCAAGGTGGTTTCGAGCGTTGTGGCTGAAGTAGGGGCGCAGGACCCATGGCCCGTCTTTTGAGCTGCGTGCAGCATTTCACGAATTTTTCATCGGACATCCATTTGGGGCGTGCGAGCAGTAGTTTTTGGGTGTTTTTCTGAGGGAATCGTGTTGGCGCAGTCTGCCCGCTATAATTATGCACGATGGTGTGGGCCCCATGAGGACGTTTGGCCATTGATGGCGATTTTACATCTTTATCATTGGGTCTCCGTTTTGGACAAGAGATTAGTCCATCTCGTGTGCTTTTTCAAGAGGATCGCAATGGTGCGATCTGTCCGTTGTGTTTCGGGACCGGGATGTGGGTCCAACGAAGCGCCACTCGTGTGCGGTGCGTCGAAATGCATCTTTTTCCCTGGATATCTGTTGCACTCAAGTGAGTAGTCTTTTTGATGTGTTCTCCTGAGGGGATCGAAATGGTGCGATGCGCCCGACTGTTTTCAGGGCCGATGCTCGAGTCCACGGGACGCCGTTTGGGCGTAAGGCGGTATTGGTGACTTTTACGCCGGATACCCTTTTGGAACGAGTAAATAGTCAATCTCGCATTTTTTTCTGCGAGGATTACAATGGTGCGATCCGTTTGGTTGTGCGGAGCCTCTTGCGTGATCTTGTTAAATGTGGAATAAAAGGTTCTTTGGTGGTGGTTCGTCCTACCATGTTTGTAGCGGACGCTTGGTGTGTGATCACGCACTATTGGGAGAGTGATATAAATGATTCACAAGATTTGGTTGGCCGTGCCTGGGACTTTGAGGTGGAGTTGTTATGTTCACACCTTCACGTTGACGTTGGGTGCTGGGTGCACGTTAGACTTTGGGCTGGAGACGAGGTATACTCTGGGAGTATACGAGAGAACTTGGAGGTACATGTGGTTGTACCTGAAAATGTTTGTGTGCTCGGTTTGGGTTGACTTGGGGCCACATGTCGTGTGGGACCCATGTGCGTTCCATGCTCTTCTTTACATACTTTTGACCTCTCGTGATGCAGAGGGTCCCTTTGTTCTCATTTGTTTACCAGCAGGGTTGAGTTTTCCCCTGGTCCTCTTCTCGATGGTTTTGACCAGTAGGGTTGAGTGGTCTCCCCCAGGTTTCGTTCTCGATGGTTTGTCCAGCAGAGATGGTTTGTTCCTCTGTTTCTTCAGCTGTGAGGGGTTCCAGTACCATGCCCTTTCACAGGACTACGACACCGGTTGCAACTACGGGTGTTCTTACAGTGTGGGTGTTTTCCCCACTTTCTGGGATGAGTTGTCTTGGTCCGATTTGACAGTGACTCAGCGGATTGAAGCGTGATCGCCTTGAGAGGCCTGGTGAGTTTCTCCCGTTTCTTTGTGTTCCCTGGTAGAGTTCCTATGGATTCGGTGTGACCAACACTTTACGGGGGCACTGATCCTCTACCCAGGAGGTTGTTACCAGTAGGGCTGAGGTTGTTTCTAGCAGGGCTGAGGTTGTTACCAGAAGGGCTGAGGTTGTTTCCAGCAGGGCTGAGGTTGTTTCTAGCAGGGCTGAGGTTGTTTTGAGCAGGGCTCGCTAGTGGGTTACCATCCAATAGGGATGGCCAGTACAGCGGTGTTCACCAAGCAGTACCATCCAGCAGGGATGGCCAGAGTAGTTCCGGGTTTACCTCCAGTGGGGCTGGGTAGTGGTCCCCAATGCCGGGCTTACCTCTAGCAGGGATGGGCAGTGGTCCCCGATGCCGGGTTTACCTCCAGCTGGGAAGGGCAGGGGTCCTCGATGCCAGGATTACCTACAGCTGGGCTGGGCAGTGGTCCCCGATGCCGGGTTACCTCTAGCTGGGCTGGGTAGTGATCCCATCACCTACTTTAGCCGGGTTTCCCTCCAGTGGATTACCCTGTTACAGGACTGGGCGGTGTGGAACCCGTCGACTTTCCAGGTCTCCCTGTAGTGGGAACCCGTCGACTTCCAGGGACCCTCCAGTGGGGCTGGGTAGGGGGTCGCCTGTCGACATTGAGCAGACCTCTCGAATGTGGGGCTGTGATGAGTTGTGGTTTGACTTTTCCCCATAACTCTCAAGTACGAGGAGCGCCTTCCCCAATGAGATGCGTCCTTGTGACACGACCTAAAACCGTGCGGGCGAGTCAGTACCGCCCAAAGCGGATAGTGTCGAGGTGCGGTGATTGAGCCCCTGACTTGTAGTTCGAGGAAGATGTGTGGGATGCTGGGCATCAATGGTGTTACTTCTCGGACTGTTGGTGACTCACTTTTATTGGGATGAGCTACGGGATGGAGATACCCTTAGGACCTTGTTCGGGCTTCTTATTGAGCATATATATTTATATATACCTTGTTCCAGTACCCACTTCTTGGTTTTGGTTACTCTCCTTCCAGGAGAGGCGAAGACGTGCGGGGTATGCCACATGCTTTCTGTGTCTAACTTCTTGTTATTGGACGAGTCTACTCTCCTACTATAGGTAGCGAAGACTCGACGAAAAGTTCATCTTCCCACCGATTCCAGCTCCTTGTGTCTGGACAAGTCTACCTTCTTCCTTCTTGTTGGGTTGAGCTGGACTCTTTACTGCACTCTCGGTTGTACTCCTTTAATTTTGCCTATTCGGTCTACTGCTCACCCTTTGGTACCTCCTTTGTTGCTCCCTCGAGCCTTCGGGGTATCATACTGAGTATTTTTATACTCACCCCTACTTGGGATTTGCCCGCACTTGGTGTGCCCTTGCAGATGACGCAAATGTTGGATGTGACGTCAGAGGAGATTAGGAGTCAGGAGCATGGACCGCGTGTGGTGGTCGGAGTCGGGTTCCAGGTGGGGGACCCTTCCAGCTATTTTCCTTTTTGTTTACCTGTTGCCGGTTTGTGACACTTTTCTGGTTGGGCGCGTGTTTTTCCCCTTTTCTTTTTAGTTTACCTTCAGCACTTTCTTTGTACTTTTAGAGGTCGATGCACATTGTGGGTTATTTATAGCAGTTTCCCTTTGCTTTTATTTTTACTCAACACTTTTTCATTGAGTGTGCTGCGTGTGTGTGTACAGGTACTTAGGCAAAGGCCTCTTCGAGTTATTGTGCCTTCGGTGCTGGTCGCCAGCCCCTGGCCTATGGAGGCGGGCTTGGGGTAGTTGCGGCTTGAGCCCGGGTAGGGTCGGGTCGTGACAAGAGATCATTAAAGATTATGACTGGTTAATCCACTACCATCTCTTTAACACAAACAAGGTGGAGAATTCTCTATGTAGAAAGGATCCTGCATCTTTATCAACAACGAGTATTGAAAAGTATCCAATCTTCATATATTTTCATAGGATGGACATGGGAATCATTAATGGATGAACATCATTAATCCTTTATCAAATGATTTCTCAACCATCCCTCATGGACAAAATAAAGGATTTTAAAAGAAAAATGTTGAAATTTAGAAAAGGGTTGAAGCCATTAGAAATGGGAAATCCTCTGAGTTAATGATTGATGAGGAAGGAGTTGTATGTTTTGGGTCACGATTATTTGTACCATCCAATCCAGAGATAAATAAGGATCTCATGAATGATGAACATAGCTCAAACTTCTCTATTCACCCAGGGAGAACAAAGATGTATCGAGATCTCTAAGAGAAATTTTGGTGGGGAAGTATAAAGGAGATCGTTGAGTATATATAAAAGTTCCTCATATGTCAACAAATGAAGGCTGAAGGATAGAATTCTAAGTGGATGATGTAACCACTAACCAACCAACACTGAAAGTGATAGAACATCACAAAGGAAATTGTTACTGGACATCCAAAGACATCCAGATGAAACTATACTATATGGGTCATTGTGTATCATCTTATAAAGACATATCACTATATTTAAATTTGAGAGGACTTCTCATTGGATCAACTATCATGGATATATATCAAAGAGGTTTCAAGGCTACATGGAGTACCAATATCTATTGTATATGTTTGATATATGAGATTCACCTTGAAGTTATAGAAAATTCTCCAACATGCTCTATGCACTGAACGAAACTTTAGTATAGCCTGTCATCCTCAAATGGATGGCCAATATAAGAAAACTAATTATACACTAGAATATATGTTGAGAGCATGTTATATGGAATTCAAGGGAGGATGGGACAAACATCTTCCACTGGTTTTATTCTCCTACAACAATATTTTACACATGAGCATTTTAATATCACCATAGGAAGCCCTTTAGGAGAAAAGTTGCAGAACACCAGCGTGTTAGGATGATGTTGGTGAACGTAATATGATAGGACCATAAATGGACAATGAAATGGTGGAGAAGGTGAAAACCATCCAGCTTCACATCAAGGCATCCCAATGTCGATAGAAGTGTTTTGTGGACAATCATCGATGAGACCTTGAGTTCAAAGGTAGAGGCATGGTATTTCTCCACCTCTCTATGAAATTATTTCATTATATTTGGGATGAAAGAAAAACTAAGTCCCAGGTACATCATCCCCTTAAAAATCCTTGATCGAGTCAGAGATGTGGCCTATCTACTGGCACTTCCACCAACCATGTCTAATGTATACGTTTCCATCCACATATACCTCTTAAAGAAGTGCATACCATATCCTTCACATGTACTATCATCTTAGGTGGTACAGTTGTAGGATGATATTTCTTATGATGAGCATCCAGTGAAGATATTAGATCATAGAGATGATGTTCTATGTAACTAGACTCTCACCTAGTCAAATTACTATGGTTGAACCATAAGTATGATGGGGCAATATGGGAACTGGAGGAGGTAATGAAGGAGAAGTACATTCACCTATTTATGGAATTGAATGTAAAACCAAATTTCGAGAGTGAAATTTCATAAGGGGGAATAATTTAACAACCTAATGTTTTATAAATGGAATTTTTCTTCTTATAATTTATGTCATATAATCACATGTAATAATAACACAATGAACTAACAAGAGCAATGTGACCTTTAATCATAATATTTTCACTTCTGTAATTTAAATTTTTAAAATTTTAAATACAAGGTTGTGATTAGTAAGATGTTTGGTGTCCAATAAGACAAATATAATTTTTTTGAAAAGTATCCCACCCTTTTGAATAGTAACCTACCCTTGTGAATAATAATATGATCATTATGAATAGTAAATCATTCAAAAGAATAGTATCTTCACCCATGAATGCGTAAATAAAATTTAGGTATTTTATAAGTGAAAATATGACCACGATAAAAGTAATGGTATTTTTGTAAGTCATAAAAAATTAATTACAATAAATTAATTAATTTAAAACAAAATGTACTTTCCTAAAAGGTGGTCATAAATTAACAATTTTATGTCTTGTATTTTTAATATAATTTTATAAGACCTTATGTAATTTTTGAAAGTATTATAAAATCAGTCATAGTTTTAAAATCTGTATTTTTCAAGAAAATTATTATTTTAATTAATAATTAAATTAATCATATTTAGAAAATTATTTTTGAAAATGTATTTTAATTTTCGATTCTACGCGTCAATAAATTTTTTGGGTGAATTTTTGGAAGTTTTCAGAAATAGTTGATTTTTTGGTAAATAGTAAAATACATTAATTTACCATATAAATACGTTATAATTTAAATCCACCACTCCTGATATCATGAGTGATATAAGAACTCAAATCTCAAAATCAAATGCACTTATTACTATTTTTTTCACGGAATTATCACTATTTCTTGTCATATGTAAAAATAATAAACTAATGATTAAAATATTATGAAAACCCTCCTCCCCTCCACTTTAAAACCCACCCACACTCTCATTTTCTCTTCGCTCCTCTGAAGCCATGTGCCTTTCCTAAATTCTGCCCAAATATCTCCCCAATATCCTCCCCCACTTAAAAAATCCCTTTTTCTTCTCAAAATATTAAATCCTCTCCCCAAAAGAGGCTCTGAAAAAAGATTGAATCCATAGGTAAATTACTCTTTTCTTTTCATTCATTTTCTTTTAATGTTCCATTGTTCTCTTTTCTTTCCAAACATTCCCTCTATTTATAATAATGAAATGAAAGAACTGTCCATGATGTGTGAATTTATGACATTCAAGGATGACAAGTTTTCAATTTCTGTTACCATCTTCAATTATGATCACGAAACCATTTTTATGGTTGAACTACACTATTAAATTTTTATTTAATATTTTATGTTTTTATAGAATCATTTTTCATACTTGATATAAAATAATTATACAAAACAAGTTAATTATGAGAAAAATCGCCAAATTAACCCTTGTGTTTATCATTAAAGTTTTATTTAATGATTCACATAGATGATTTTGTCATTATATATCGTGTAAAATCATGTAATTACTATACATTGCTAAATGAATAATTAAAATGATTAGTGAAAAATATTTCAAAAAATGTGCATGCCTAATAAATTATAATCCCAAATGGAATTATTTAAATAGTATGCCAAATTGAAATTATTTAATAATAGAAAAATATAATGAAAAACAAATTTATAAACTTTGATAAACTATATAACAAAATGGGATGCTTAATAATGATTTAAACTATATAACAAATTACATAAATTCTATAACACAACAATGAGAGGTTTAAAATTAACACAAAATGGGAAAAAAATTAAAAAATGGATATACCATTTCTATAACACTACATGGATTATTACTTATTTAATGATGAAGAAATTTATTCCATGAATGCATATGAAATTAAATATGGAACATGAATAAAAATTATAAGTGGGGAAATAAATTATATGGAGGTGAATCTTGTATGTGGAAGATGCTGAAATTAGTATAGTTAGAAATAAGATGGTAAGTAGTTGATAAGTACATAAAAAATATTATATGATGGGAAACCCATACATTGTGGAATAAAATTTGTCAAAACATTATATATCACATGTCTTCCTAACAGTATATGGTTAATTGAAGGTCAATTTCATGAAAATTGGCTAAAACATACACACGTGTTTAAAGTTATTCTTGAAAACATAGTATATAAAGAGTATACATTATAATTATGTCAAACTAAACTATGTGAATTGAACTAAATATTTTTATTTACCTGATGGAGTAGATGACTTGAATTTTATAGTATCATTTTCAATTAAACAATTTCAGTTAGAAGAGGAATGGATGAGAAGTAATTATGGAGAGAATGAGGGAAACATATGGAAGTGGTTTCAAACCAATAAGAGTAAAAGGAACATCGACTATTAAAATTGGTAAAACACTTTGAAAACATAAAAAAATAATTGTTGATTAATAAAAAATATATTTAATATAATTCAATGTTATTATTAGGGTCCTAAAACATTAAAATAGTTTATGTTTTTATTTTTTACACGAATAAAGATGAAATAGTTTTAAAGTAAAAACATTCTTAAAAATTGAAGGAACATTCTGTAACATGATAAAATTCCCTTATTTTTGTTTTGTTAGCCTATCAGTTATTGTGGAAAAATTTTAAGGTTGGTGAATCCCTATTAATTTATAGAATTTATAGTATGAGGAATTTATGTTCATAGTGATATATTAAAAAACACATAAATACTTTAAAGGGGAAATAAGAGTGACAAAACCATTCTTTGATATATATGATAATCTAAATTATGTTACTCTTTTTGAACTATCATTGTATTCTATTATACCAGTTATACTAATAGATGATATTACATTATGTGAAATCAAGGAAATTTTAATAGAGGTAAAACATGTATTATTCACAGTAAAATAAGAGAATGAAATTAAATATACCTAACCATTTGAACAAAAGGTAAATTCCAATTTGACCACCTCTTTTCTTTTTTAGCCTTACAAATATCCTACAATACCTTTCTTCTCTAGAAATTTATGGGGAATGGAAATTAACATGTGATGTATTTTTAATGTATTTTTGTAGAGTTAAACTAAATCATGGTATAAACCGATATGTGAATAAAAAATTTCATAAAACATATAATTACATTTAGAAATATAAATATGCATGTAATCTGGTACATTTAAATGAAATATAAAGAGATAATATATAAAGAAAAAAAGATAAATGAATAAAATTTTCAATAACCACTAAAATAAATTTTCAATTTTTTTTAGAAGTTGAACAATATGGGGATCAATATAGATCTCAAAATAGTTTTATATAAAGTATATTTATATTTATTTCATCAAGGCTTCACTCAATACATATATAGAAATTAAAAATATTTCATACCTAGTTAGATAATTATTTCCATTTAGTTTCCCATTATAATAGAAGTATAACTACATCTCAATTTATTGAAATCTTTGGGCTTCATTAAGGTATAAAATCAAAAATATATTTATGATGACATTCATGAATCTAATGTCAATATAAAAAAGGATTAAAAATTACATGGTAGACCCATGTGAAGGAAATTACTTTTTCCATTAATCCATCTCCCAAGATGAGAAATATTTCTTATTAAGTGGAATAACTACTATATATACATTAAAACAATGTTTAATCTCACTATTACATTCAATTTCTAATGATGATAGTACATTGATAATGAGGTGACATGTCATAAGATATTTGATTATTCAATGAGAGTTAATAGATAAAGATGTTCCATGGATGTGATTGGTTAAAACTAAGGAAATAAAAGAATAAAAAAATAGTCAAATCAAATATAAATTAGAAAATAATTCAACATTTATACCTAGAGTAAAAGAGAAATTTAATATAAAAAATATTATCTAGGGCAATAACCTACTGTCATCTAAATTCTAATTTGAAGAACATAATATATAATTTTATGTAGTTCAAGTTTTAATGACTTGATATATATATAATTTATTAAAAATCCCATTTTTTCTATTTTATATAGCTCATGGTTTAATCACCTCAATGCATTCCCATACTATGAATGAAAATTACCTATCATGTTGTGCAATGTTATGAATGTCATTGTAATGGTTTTCAATTTTTATGGTGGGGTGTAGTTTTCTAAAAAATCCTCCCCTATAATTTTTTTTTGAGTTAATAATATATAGGAAATTTTAATATATTATTTCTTATGATGAAAGGATAGAATCCAATATATAGGTGTAGAATAAAATAATCCATCTTATGGTTATTGTACCAATTCAGGTTTGATCCATGACAAATATCTAGTCGCATCAGTCTTGTGCATAGAATAGGGAAAATACCTAGGTTGAATGTTTGAATAAAATATCATGAAAAAAATAAAAATAAAAAGTATAATAATATAAAAATTATCAAAACATGACATATTTTTATTTTATTAATTAAAAAAATTCAAAAAATAAAGAAGGATTAAATGGAAAAAATGAAAAACAAGAAATTAAAAAAAATGAATAATAAAATTCCAAAAGATGAAATGTTGATCAAAATCAGTTAAAATATAACATTATTGTACCAATTATATTTTGGATTGAGAATAAAATCACTAAAAACCATGAGATAAGAAAGATTGACTTAGAAAGCATTCACGCATTAGAGGATTAGATATCAGGGATCATTTTTCAAAAGAAAAACAGCCTTGAATCAATTTTCATTCTACAATCTACCATAAATTCTTCAAATTTACGTATAATTAATTTAAAACATAGAAGATGTGTTTGATGTTTTTTATTAAATATATAAATGTAACAATCATAGTGTAAATAATTAATCAAAACTATTTAATTTTATTTAATTTTCCTCTCATTATTTTCTTATGATTTATATTTTATTATAAAAAATGAACGTATAAATTAAAATCTTATAATAATATTTTTTCATGTTAAATAACTTGAATCTAGTGAATCACTTGCATAAATCAATATTTACCATTGAGTTCTATTTAATTATTGAATAATATATTTTTAAAAAAATGTAAGAACAAAAATTTTCAATGATAAAATACAAAAAAAACACTTCATTATATTATGAAAATAATACATAGAGATCTATAAATCCATTTTCTATTTTATAATGAATATTTGCCTACTATTTTGTAGAAAAAAGGTACTTAATTGGATAGAAAGTTAACTCAGTGGATGCACATTCCCATCGAGGAAAACAAGACCTTGGGATAATAATTAATAATATAAAATGGACATCAAATATCATAATAAATATTAGAATTTAATTATAAATAAACTATATTTTAAATGAAAATATTTTTTCATTCTAGAAGGCAAAATTAAAAATATGACATTAAAATTGAATGTTTACATCGAAGAAATATCCATAAATCTATTTTTTAATGTGTTTAAAAACTTTTGAACACATTATTGGAATAAAAATTTAATTTTGATCCCCACTTAAAATTTTATATTTAAATGCTGTGATTTTTTAAGTTTAGGATTTGAGATTCTAAGAAATTATCAAATTATATTATGAAAAACTGAATATTTATCCAAAAAAACTATAATGTTAATTTGAATATAGAATTTTAAAATTAAATTTTGAGAGAAGAAAAGAAATAACAGTTTGAATTAAATTGAAAAATGCATCTTTTTTTAGTTGTAAACTCAAAATAATCAATATGATTTAGAATATTTATAATCTTATTAATTATATACATTGGATTCAAAAACATTAGCACTCTAGTGAATTAATGTGTATTAATACTATATAAAAATATATCGATCCAAAATTTTAACTTTTATTATAATTTTTTTAGAAAAAAATTATAGAATTTTAGAGTATGAAAGTAAAATGTTTCCCAAAAAAACAATATAAATTCTATAAATCATAAAATAAATTCCAAATGATATTATTATGATCATAATACTCATAATTCAAATTCTAAACATAATATAACACTAATTCCATTATTAAACAATCCATTTTCATAGAAATTATTGGAATGTATGAACAATGAAATAAATAAAAATTATAAAAGTTATAAAAGATTTTATTTGGTGTGACCAGATGACTTAATTTACAACATAAAATAAGGTCAATATTCTTGTATGTCAATTAAGATAAAAATATTTAAATAATTATGTAAATATCATTGTAATTTGAAAAAATCAACATCACATCCAACTTCATTATCTCAAAACACTTATGGGTAAATAAATTGAACAAAAAAATTTCTTTTAAAGAATGAACTAATATAGACAGTGATTGATAGTAAACAAATATGGTTATTTTAAATCCCTCCCTATTAAAAATTTTAACCTATTATTCTTCCTGACTCCTATAATTAATATTTTGTATATTTATTTTTAGATTCCTCACTACAACCCCTAATAATATGTTTTCTTTTAATGATTTACCCTTCAACCATATTTTTATTATTCAATATACCCCTAAAAATGATTACATATCATAATGAAACAAATTCACACTGATAATGTAACCCAAATACATATTTTACAAAAATAAAATTCTATAAATGCATTAATTATTTATATAAATTTCTAAAAATACACATTCTATATTAGGAAACATTTTAAAAAACAATTTTTGAGATGTTATAAATTGTATTATTAAAAAATTTAAAATTAATTGAATCTCAAGTATGGTTTGTAAAAATGCAGTTTCAAATAAAAAATTTCTAAAATAAAAAAGGTAGTGTTGGTAGAAATAATATAGGAAAAAAATTAAAATTTAATATGAGTATTAAAAAACAATATTGAACATAACTTTATTAAATTTCAAATGGGTAAAATATGGTGAGATGAGGTAATATGTCAAAGGACATGTGATTATTACATGAGAGTAAATGGATAAATATAGTCCATGAATATGATCAGATAAAACTAAGATAATAATAGAATAGATTGCTGTCAACATAGTTATAAATTAGGAAATAATTCATCCTTTATACCTAATGGAAAAAAGAAATTAAACACTAGTTATATTTTTTAGTGTAATAACTTACATCCATCTCAGCACTAAATTATAAAACATAATACCTTATTTTATATAACTAAATGTTTAATGACTTTCTATATATAAAACAACTTAATTGGACCATTGTTTCATATTTTTTTAGATCACGCTTAAATTTCCTTAAATAATTCCCATAATATAAAGTTAATTTATATATCATGTTTTGTGTTGATATGAGTATCATTATAGAGAGTTTTGTTTTTTATGGTGGGATGTACTTTAGAAAAAATTCCTCACATTCAATGAACAATTTTGGGTAAAAAAAGATATATAAAATTTGAATATTTTGGCTATATAGGTGCAATGATAGAATAAAATATATGGGTAGAGAAGAAAATGTTTTAGTTGTTGTACCTATCTAGGTCTTAGCCTTACTGAATATCAGGTTGTGGCGGGCTCGTTGCATGGAAGAGGAATATTTCCAATGTTTAATGATTGAATAAACTATTATGAGAAAATTTATATGAAATAATAGAATAAAAAGAAAATTTCAAAAAAAAGTTATATTTTATCTTATATATTTTAAAATAATGTGAAAAATATATAATGAATGTAAAAGTGAAAAATAAAAATAAGAAAACTTGTGGAAAACGGAACAAAAGAATTAAAAAAAGGAAATTTGGTCCAACATCACAGTCAGAACTAAACAATCTTTCACCAAATTGATAAAATTCTAAGAATATATTGAATAAAAATAAATAGAGAAGAAACTATGAGTTGGGGACATACTCACATTAGAGGAATAGATATCAGGGGAAATTTTACATAAGTAACAAAAACCTTGTATCTATTTTGATTCTAAAATCAATCATTGATTCTATGAATTAAATTATAATCATTCTACAACACAAACAACATTTTTTAAAATAAGAAATACATGTTCTAAATGATAGACAATGTATAAATGAAATGATCAATGTGGCTAAAAAAATAATCATAACCAGTGATTTTAATTTGAATTTTCAATCATCATTTCATATTATTTTTTATGATTGAAATATCGGGTCCAAATCCACCATACATCAAGAAATTTTGAGTGATTTTTTTCTTCATAGTAAATATATTGAATCAATTAAATGTCATATCTAAATAATAATTTATCTCTAAATACCATTTCATCAATGAATATAGTGTATGAAAAAAAACAATTAGAACACAAATTTTCAAAAATAAAACAAAAAATAGATACTTGATTAGATAAAGAAAATCACATGAAAATGAGATATAAATCCATTTTTTTGTGTTATATATAAATTGTTCCTATTGTTTAGGTAAGTGATAGGTGAAAAAATATATTGTTAAGAAAAAACACACAAAATGAAGAAAATAGATAATATAATTTAAAATAATTGATTTCCTTTTCAAAACTTCTAACTCCATGGATATATATTTTGAAAACAAGATTCTTTGAGTGGGGTCACCGTTTACTGTCTTCTTTATTTAATATACACCATATGATATGATATGGATATTTAGTTTCAGAGCCTTCTAGGATTAAAAAATTGTATCTTTCTATTAATTTTAAGGGGTTGGAAATGTTAGTACAATATGATTTGAGTATGGAAACCAATTTTTGTACAAAAAAATTTGCTAGTAATGATTTAGGGATCCAAAAATGTTATATTTTTAATTATTTGATGAAATATGGATAGATTTAAGTCATCCTTATCTATCATTTTTACAACCATATTCATAGAAAATATTCTCATATTTAAGATAATATTGGAAAATTATAATTTAAGAAAAAACTTCCACAAAAGTACCGGTTTTTGAATAACAGGCATGATATTTAAGAAACCAAAACCATGATTCGTTTTTTTAACGCAATGAGAACCAAGGATCATATAAATATTTTTTCCACCTTGGGTAAATTTTATACGAGTGATTTTGATATCCTTAATTTTGGTTATGAAAACATCATCATTGGGTTGATTTTTATTATAAAATCAAATCATCATTTTCTATTAAAAGAAGATCCATTCCATTTAAAACATTCTCATGTTTCTCATTAAGATTTTTTTTAATTCAGAATTAAAAATTATTTAACCTTTTAATGAATAAATTAATATAGTTGGCCATTTATATTAAAAAAATATTTTTCTTTTAAATCCATCATTATAACAACTTTTTATTTAATTATTCATATTTACTGTTAAAATATTTATTTTGTTTCCCTCTATTTCATATTTCTTAGTACATCCCCTTCCCATATGCCTCCTTTTAATGATTACCCCTGTAACAATACTTTTTTTATACATGAAACTCTAAAAAAATTATTATATCTCACAATTATATAAATTAACACTGAGAAAGATCATTAATTACATATTCTAAAAAAATGCATAAAATGATAATAATAAAAAATACCTCAAAATAACTATTTCAAACTCCAAATTCATATGCAAAGAATTCACGCGAATAATTCATAGTTATTTATGTAATAAAAACACATACTATTATTAATTACACACTAAGAATAAAATCCAAATATATATGCTCCCAATTGTATATGGTGTTAATAAAAAAACATAACTCAAAATATCAATTTTGAATACTTAATGAATATGATAAATTTGACACTCATAAGGTGTGGTAATTAATATCATATAAAGGAATATATAAATAAAATTAACATTGAGAATAAAATTGAAAATATGTATGATATAAATACTCACTGCTACAAATGCATTAATTATTTTTATAAACTGATGAAAATGTTCATTCAAAATTAAGAAACTTTCTGTAATATAATTTATGTGATGTGAAAAAGAATATTATAAATTTTTTAAAATTCATTTAAATTATAGTGTGTTTTATACTAATGCATTTACAAACAATGAAATTGTTAAAATAAAAAATGGAAGTTTCTTTCAAAACAATTTGGAAAAATAGTAAAAAAAATTATCTGAGTAGTAAAAAAAATTAACATAAGTTTTTTTCTTTTTTAAAGAACATGATCAAATTAATTTATTTTAATATTTAGAAGAATAATTTTAATTTCTAATAAATTAAAGAAACAAATTAGTTGGTAACATGTATTATTCTTACTAAAAATTATGGCTCCCAAGCTACATGTTAGTCTCTCTACTACCTGTTTTCATGTCAAATTTCCCATACCTATTAACACACATTAACTATTGGTCATCATTCCACACACCACTTAATATCATTTTCTCATAGTCTCCCATTCAACATCTTCTCCTTTTTTCATCACCTACTCTTCCTCACCATACCAACCTCCACTATACCTCCCTCCTCCAATTCGTATCCCCATATTCACCATAACTGATGATTACCATGAATTTCATCATCAACCTTCCTCAAATAATCCTCACTATATTATCCTCTATATTACCACCTATTTCCCCTCGCCATCGCTAAATCCAATATTCATTCCCCCTTCGATTCAATCCCCACATGAAATGTGACTGTCAATGCCCATAATTTACATCATATCCCTTTAATCATATATCAGAACCCTAAATGTTTATAATCTCCTCACAAGCTAATACATATTATACCATTACCCATCTATTAGACCTCACAATTCCTTGTTCCATATTTTATAATCCATCAGTACTATATAAGTTCTCATAGGGTGGATCATCATGTCCAACTATTCACCACATCACCAAAAATTGGTCTTCTTCATCAACTATGAAACTCAACCACCTAGATACTCTAGTACGGTTACAATATCATTCATATTTTTTTATCATATAACCTCCAAAAACACTTTATCCAACATCTCTTCTCCATTTTGGTTAAAAATTTTACATTTTCTATTATTGTATCTTAGTATTTTCATAAATGACAACATTTAGAGACCTCATGTTTCATCATAGGTGCATTTATTGAGGATATGAAACTACAACTATAGTTGGTTTATCAATATTGATTTTTCATTATTTCATTATTTGTTATGGTATAAACGTAATAAACCAAAATTTATTTATTATATATGTTGGTACATATTTTTTCATATTCTTTCGAAATTGATTCATATTATAATTCATTATCCATATTTGTTCCTATCTGTTTATAATATATTTAGAATATTAATTATTATCCAAACAGTGGGATATTAATTTTCTATGTCATGTTCTGTACTTTCTCAAATAGCATTTTCAGTATGTTATTTCATTTTGGTTCTTCGTGTTTATAAATTTATATTTTCCTTTACATGTGTAATTTTTGATGATTTTGGATAATGGGAAAAAAATAAACATGTGACACTCATGGAATGCAAACCGTTTTTGTTTTTCTGAGATTAATTCGTATTTCTATTTATAATCTACTTTAATTTTAATTCTTTTACAATCATTAGGTTCTTAATTTTCAGAGTTGTGATATGCACTTTATTTATATATTTTTTTGTTATTTTTTAAACTTTTTCATTAATTTTAATCACTATATAGGAGTTTATTGAAGGATTGATTCCTTTATTGTCCATGATTTCCTAAAAAATTGTCATTTATTTAATTCCAACCCATGAATGATTTTTATTTGTTTAATTCATCATGTTCACTTAAAACTCAAAATTATGAGAATGTTAATGAAAAATTGAAACTATATTAGCTACACTATTATTATAATATATGTGATTAGAACATTTTTTATTCATAAATATCAATTTATAGTTGTTATTAGAGTATTTAGTATCTTGGTTGGGTTTTAAGTCACTACTAGCATTATATATTTAGTGTTACTATTATGTATCCATTCATTCATACACCCCTAATTCAAGAGTTGGGTGCTCATAGGGGCCTTAAATAGTAGAGTCAAAGAAAATATAATTTACAAAAATGTTGGAATCATTAGGAAAATAAAAAAAACTATTGTAAAGGGCGTGTGAATCATTGGTTTCCCCTTTACAAGATAGGATTCCTGCTTCCATATGTCCCTCCCTCCATGTGTGATAGACTTTGGTACCATGATCGATAAGGAGCCAACATTTCCTGATATAATGGGAGAAACACCATGTATCAATAATCTTTATCCTAAGGGTACCCATGATAATTTTATATTCTTGTTCCCCTTACCCAATGAATATGTTGAACAATATGCATAGGGAGAGGTCGCTATTTGGAGATATCGCTTCAACCTCTATGGAGGTTCCTTCCCCATAATAAGTGCTGAAACCGATAATCATTGATCCCCTTTCGTCAGAAACTAGACCATCTCCTTGAATCTCACCTTGAATGCATGACCCATCAATATTGAGTTTGTACCCCATGTAGAGTGTGATCCATTTGATCCATCTTTCTTGTCCAGCTTGTCTATTAACATCCTCTGATTCTTATTACATCTAGATAATATGTAATTAATTGTTGGTGTGTTGTATTCACATTAAACTTATTTTCATACAATATTCATATGTTGAGTCAATATATATATATATATAATATGTTTTTAAGTATGGACTTGCAAACATATTTCCCACGCCTTTTTAACATTCATATAGTATGAAAACACATAATTCATACATATCATATTTTTTCCCTCTACCATTATGGATATTGTATGAATACATTCTATAAATTCCTGAAATTATAGTATACATAAAATGATGACATATTAAAATAACACGGAATTTACACACACTTGTACAACATACAGATGAAATGTTGGAATACCATTGAGTAATACATTTCATGCATTACATTGATAATTATATAGAACATCCCAGTTGATCGAACATTATTATTTTAACTACACCAAGATATTATACAACATCATGTTACAAACATATGTAGATGAAAATAGTTTATTCAAAATATATTAAATAATATTCCATCACAATTATATCTAATTTTTATGTTGTATATCATGATGTTGTACAATACTATGATCTATTTTATTTGTTATATATTTTTAGGAGAACATATGACATTCAACACACAAATATATGTGAAATTCCTTAAATCTATAGTATTAGTATGATTTTTTTCATTTTATAAGAGTGTATGATCACATATGAAAAATCATATATATATTATTTTAAAAATCTTATTGTATTGTGTACATGTTTCCATTCACTATGTATGTTATTTTTATAGTGTTAGTGTGCTATTATAAGAAAAGTAGAACATATATAGATATCACGCAATTATATGAAAAATATTTTACATAATATTAATACAACATTGGTATAATTTGAATTCTTCCATAATTTTATGACACAGTATGCATAAAAAATTTCATTAATGTGTAGTTTTCTCCATTTTTGCTTTTATATTCCCTTCGTTTTCATCATTTGAGTTCAATTTTATTTTTTCTTCCATATGTTTTATAAATGAACAATGATGCTTTCATGCTATACAATTTAGTGGTAAAGTGGTCTTTAAGTCCCCCCCTCGAATGGTCCAAAGGCCTTCTTTTTTTACTTTATTATGGATAATCTTCCTTTTAACGGTTGAAGGGGAACCTGTACATGACCCGTAGGCCCAAGGCCCAAGGCCCAACATGACATGCAATAAATGAACCATAGTCCCAAGGTAAAAGGCCCGACATGACTTGCAATACATGACCCGAAGGCCCAGAGGCATACCATGCCCAATACACGTCCCTTAGGCCCAATCCACTAGAACTGCCCTCTCTGCAGCTTCTGCATAAAGTGGTATTTAATGCATTTAGATACATGAATACTTTCATATCCTTTCATTAGTGTGGTGTTCTAACATTTTTTATTAATATATTATTTATCTAATTTTTCTTTCATTCCCCCAAAATATTACTTTTTATTAGAGATATTTTACTTTTGATAATTAAATGTTTTTTGCACAATAGTAATGTGTTGGTCATTTTAAGAAAAAAAATTACATTTTACATGTCTTATTTGAATATAATTTTATAATTTGTTGACATATATTACATATTAGTCACTATAAATTGGTTTAAAGTCCTTTTTTTAAATTTTATTTTTCTATTTTTTTTTTCATTTTATGAATAAGTTGTTATAATAATTCGATATTATGAGTGTGTTATTTTTAATTTATAGTTAAATAATTATGTTTTTATATCATTATTTTATCTCTATTTTTTCTAAAATTATCATTTAGTAAATCATTATACAAATAATTGGAATTTATTTATGGATTTTATTGACCAAAGGTGTAATCGAGGGATGCAGTGCTTTGGGGTTCTAGTTAACATTTATAAGTTTGAAGATAGTGATGTGGTTATCTCTGTGTATTGTAATGGAAATATTACTATCCAGTTAATTATTTCTCCGTGATTCCATTACATTTTATCGGCCCCATTACATTTTAATTCTAATTTAATTTTTTACGTGACATAATCTTCCTATTTATTATTATTGTTAATTTTTAATTCTAAACATTGTCATTATTCAATGATTTATTTTGCTTCTGGAACACCAATGGGTTAATGTCAAAGGGAACATGAAGGATACACAAGCAAAAGTGGAACCTTTACCATACATTTAATACAATAGAAAACATCAAATTATCTATATTTAATTATCAAACACCTATGAGTTTGTATTTTTCAATATTTTCATCCTCATAAGAATAAGTTGATAGACGTTTTTTATTTTAAATAAGTGTTATTTTTAATTGTTCAATACATCCACAAATTTATGTACTTTTGAAGAAAAAGATAAATATACTATTATAAAACAGGCATAAATTCAATGTTGTAGAGATAGAATCATGAAACATGAAGAAAATTGTTTTTAGTATTTTTTGAAAAATTTATAAACATAACATAAATGTAACAAAAAACAATCAATTAATATAATTGGAGATTTTATGATGTTGGAAAATTTTAAATGGCTTGACTGAAGATATATTTGATTATTAAAGATATCCTTTTCTAATTAGATAAACACAATTAGTTTTGTTATGTTTTTATTTTTAATATAAATTTCATTATCGCCTTAATTAAAAATTTTCATCAAAATACGTTTTCATAATTTTTATATTAACATTAATAACAATTTCAATTAATCATTTTTCCCTCAAATATTCATTTCATTAATCATTTTTGAAAATTTTGTTTGATATTTTGCGTTACAATCAGACTAAATTTTAAGAATCCAATATTATATGATGGATTTATGAATTATGTGTAATGAATTTATTTTATAATGTATTTAATCTATAATCCCTTATGGAAAATTATTTTTCATAATATGGAATGTTGTGCTCACTAAATTAAATTAAAATATGGAATATTTTTTAAAATATTGATATATACTTTTATGTAAATAAACATGTTGAAATATTCTTATGAAGCGGATGCCACTAAAACTAGAAATAAAATCATTCATTTGTATTTTCCTAGCTTATGAAGGGATGATATTCAATATCCAGTTTCATTCACTTTCATTAAAGGGAAAATAATGTTCAAATAAATGTTAAAACATATCTTCTTCCAGGTGTGACATATATATCTTTATTAATTATATACCAATGATTTATAAAATAGTATTCCATCATTTTATAGTAGTTATTTAGGATTAATATCAATAAATTAACCATTTGAATTATTATATAGTGGATATTTATAATTTATATTTGAACAATATCACCTTTGGAATTATTTTTTTGCAATCATTTTCCCACAGATAGATTTGTTTATGATATTCTGATTTTTTATAAAATAATTATGATTAGGTCTATTCCCATTCCTTTACTTGTACAATTAATGAAATGAAATACATAACCATTTCTAATTTGATAGTGAATATGTTTATGCTTATTCTTAATTATATGATAATGTTAATTATTATAGTAATAATTATAAAAATAATTTAATACATACATAGCTTGAAATATATTATTATTTTAGATTATTCATATACAAAACCATGTTACTTAAATATAGATATAAATGCATAATTTTAAACTTATTGGCGTAAAAGATTATTATGATTTTTATGTTTATAGATACGCTGTAATACATTTAAATTTTCATGATTATAGTTCTTATGTCCATTATTATGCTTTTCTTATTCATATTCTTATTATTATGCTTCTACAAATAAAATATTACACACATTTTACCTCACACCCAATATTTTTCTTTACTCAGGTCCTCTGTACCTTCCATTCAACCATATGATGTTGAATGATTTTAACTCACCTATTTCATTCATACTAATTGTTTTCATAATAGTTATATATTTTTTAATTAAGATCCCCCAACTTTATATTATTGTTTCATAACTCATTTTTCAAGTGTTTTATCAGTGTTCAAACAATATCCCATGTTTCAATCCACCTTATTTTTTTAAATTTTCAATTCCCAATCAACAAATTATTTTTAAAAATAAAAATACATGACAAATTTCATGAAAATTTCATGGGGGAAATACTATTTTGATGGAATAAATAGCTTGTATAGAATTAAAAATTTTAATAGAATAAACCTAGGGGATATAACAGATGTCTGTAAAAATAGATAATTCATATAAAAATTTCAAGTAAGAATGGATTCCTAAATGAATTGTAAAATAAATATATATTTTGAAACATTGAAATGAGCATTGAATCATTATTTTCATAAATATAAATTTTTTATATGGAAATAAGAAAAAAAATTCAATCATATTATCCATTTTATGTTGGAATGGTGTATCTTGATCAATTTGGATGAAGTTCGGTTGACTGTTAGCTATCTAGACTGTACACCAAACTGAAACTCTCACAATTATACTTCTATAGTGACATTAATTAGGGTTGTTGGGGGCAGTTCCACCCTAATATAGTGGTCTAGGGGTCGAAGGTCCCTATGCTAATGTTTGGGAGCTATATAAATAGTGAATCACTATAGTAGTACTAATATACAACATTGAAAAGGAAATATATATAGTCTGGACTTCGATATGGAACTATAAAATAATAGACTAGGAGACACCAATAGGGCACCGTCACATTGAAGAATTATTTACACTGACATTGTATCCTCTTGGACATGGGTGGATGATCTACTATAGTAGTAAAGATCTTAGTGGCTATGGCACTGTATCTTAATGGACTTATTGTTCAGTTGGTGGAATAGTGCATCGTCCTCTATTAGAATATTCTAAATACTATTTCTATGAGTGAAACTATGATGATCACCCCTTTAATTTTTCTCCCAAATTAATGATGTGATTTTACCTCTTTATGGACCTAGGCATTTTTCCTAAACCACATATATTGATGTGCCCCATGTTCCCATTAATCTTATTCTTTTGTGATGACTTTTCTTAATCGACAAACCTTTCTTTCAATGTGACTCCCAATGTTTCAAAGACATTTTTAGTACATGGTAATTAAAAATAATGTAGTTTTTATGATAAAGATAAATATTCAAGGAATTTTTTTAATACACATGTTAATAAAACAATGAATTTTATTTGCATCAAATTTATGATGTATTATTCTATATCTTTTATATGAAATTTTAAACTATGATATAATATGTATGTATTGGAAATGAACCCCCAAAAAAACTAAAATATTGAAGTGTAAAAAATGATTTATAAAAAGAAATAAACCACTTGTTCTTAAGATAATAAATTCTATTCAAAATGGAGATCTTTATTATGGTTTATGAAATCATTAGTAAACCTTCATTTTTTATGATACACAATACCAAAAGTATTATAACCTTATTCACACAGCTTCAAAAGGTCTTCATTATTAATAATATAATAAGAACGAATACTTTTTTGATGAAAAAATGGATAAATATATTATGAATCAATCGAAGAATAATTATTAATAGAATTATTAAAATTAAAAAGCCAAAAATGGTCACCTTACTCTTTTCTAAAGAAATCAGAACAATGGTCTACTTGATTTCATCCTCTATTAGAGAACCTACACAAGGATAAATCATCTGATAATAGTCAAATAATCCTTTGAATAAGTCCATAAGTTTGGAAATCCTCTCTATTTTTATAAATAGTGTTAATAACAAAAATGAAATCACATTCAACAGTCACTTTATTTCACCTTTTGGAAAGAGCTAGGAGAATTCCATGATGATTTTTTATGCTTCCTCTATAGAGGAATCCCAATAATCCTAAAGAGAAAAATGTAGATCTTCCACAATATGCCTATTATTTTATTGACCAATGATCCCAATACCCATCCTAGAACCTATGTAAACAACATCATCTATGATGAAAATGTGAAAAACTTATGGGGGAGGATCCCAAATACAGATTGCATTCTGAATATTCTCACCAGTTGAAATAGATCCACTTGAAATCCAAGGATTCATCTATTCCAAGGAACTATCTTACCATATATGATATTGGGTAGAATTATCATGGAAACCCAATTCAAATTTCTCTTTTATGCACCAAACATTTGATGGTACAAATTAGTCCCACCATCGCTGCTCTCATACCTGCATTTTTTGAGAACAAAATTTAGATTGATAAGATTTATTTTACTCATATCATTTGAAACTATGGTATTAGATCCTCTAGTTCAGAGATATGGTTTTTACTCCTTATAGATTATTTTTGTGTGTGTAAGAATAATATATTCTAATCACTATCCCTAATATGATATTCTATAGTCCTCATAAACCATTAGATCTCCTTCATCCTTAAAGCCTCATTTATTTTGTTATAAAAAATTGAGATCATTCTGCGAACAGAATTGCTACATGGAAGAGAGAGTCCTAAAAAATAAAATATTTTTATTTTAGAAGAGATTTTAGGCAAAACGCGAGAAAACAACTAAATACTGAATACAAGTGAATTTAATCCTCATAAGAAACTATCAAACAATTCCAAAAAAATTAAAGAGGTTAGAATCTTCTTCCTTAAATAGATGAAATACAATGGAGGTTACATCCATTTCCAGATTCTCCTTAATGAGATCCTTGAAGTGAAAAGAAATTTTATCACTTTTCTGCAATTCTCCTCTAGGTTTGTTTTCCATTAGTTGAAACCACATATCAGAATCCTATTCTGTTTGTAAATCCATGAGGACTGTTTGTAATTTATATCAACACATAGTGGTCTTTCAATCATTCTATTTGCATCATTCTCTTCTATATTGTTATGGAAATACTCCTCTAAAATTTCATTATTAGAGTGCATGGGGAGCTCACGAGTGTTGTTAAATTCAACATCCTCCATTTCATAAATCTTTGGATATGTGAGAATTAGCTCCTCTATTTGTGTTGTAGTTGTCACATTAGCTACTTTATTCACATTCATAATTTAAACCTTATTGTACTCTTTTTATTGTCCACCGTAGCATTCAAACTCTTTTGGGGGAGTTTACCATTGCTTCAAGACCATGTAATAGGAGTACTATGCAAACATGAGTAGTCATTCCATCTCAATGGCCTCTACATATAGTGTATAATACCATTTGAATCCATAAGGGTGTTATTTAATTTGTTGAAGAGGATCAAATATAATTTCTTTATTTCCTTCACCCCCATCTATCTCTTCTTCAAATAGGGGTAACTCCTTGTCTGAAACACCACAAAATGGTTCTGAGAGCCAAAACCAAAAGTGACTGCTTTTCCTTTTCCAGTAATATCAAGAGGCTTTATGGCCTCCCCCAAAACCTTTTTGAATTCAGGGGCCCTTACTAGGCATTCTTTACTCAATATTTTTAACCCATCTCTCTATCCCGCACTAACCCCCTACCCAGCATATTCCTGACTATTGCCACCGGATGAGCCACTCACAAAATCAGCATATGAGGGATATTTCCTTGGATATTTTCTCGGAGCTGCACACACCCCCTCATCCTTCCCTGGGCCACCTTGAACCAACCATGTAAAAGAATAAGAACTAAGATCTCACCTTAATTAAGAAAAAATATCCCTTATCAGTTGCTCAGAATACCTAAACCTCACCTACTTTTGGGAGAATTTAAAAAGCCCCAACTTCTTAGTCCCCTGTATATCCAACTCTGGAGATTTGCACGAAACACCATCATTCAAACTTTTTATTCCAACCATCCTTGCATCTTTCATGTGATGGTAATCTACCACGTATGGAGGGACCTCTCTAAAATTGAGAAACACTCCATATTGACATCTACTAATGTCATGACCATGATTTCTACATACCCAAGAGAAGGAAACTCATGATTCAAAACAAACCTGCTGATACCAACACAGATTGCCTTCAACCACAATTCAGATGAAGTCTAATGGTTTCTTAGGGACATTGACTTCAATATTGATCCTTTGGGAAACTGGGTGACAAATGTCTTGTGTGCTAAGAACTGAGAATAAAAACACCCAATTATATTTCTTATCAAACGTAGAATCATGGGGTTTTGAAAGGGTATGAAATACCATGAAGAGAAACCCAAATTTCCATTATAGGATGGTCACGCTTCAAGATAAAATCAAATTGACCACTAAAATAGGGAAAAATGGAACCCTAAAAAAACTCACTGAGAATTTGATAAAGAAGAGATAAATTATTCTTTATTCATTAACATAATAAAAATATGCCTTGAATCCAAAATCCCAAAAAACTTCTGTTCTTATTACGTCAAATAAGATGAAACAAACCTATCAAAATCATCCATTTAGGGTCGATGATTCTAGAAAAATTAAATATATGAAAGATCAAGCATTATAGAAGCTCGAGTGAACTCCATGGAAGAAAGGGGAACCAAAAGAACACCATTCTAGAGTGATTGTACTTGATAAAAAATGTATATTGGGGGAAACGCAGGGAGGGTTGGTTGGTCAATGAGAGGGGAAAAAATTGGAACACCTGGAGATGACAAGGGTGGAAGGGAATCCTCCTCCCTACTGAACAAGAGGGGTCAAATATGAGAGGCGTCGACTCTACCACGGCCTAACCCATCGCTGCTAATATAGAGTAGTGAGAGAGATGATCCAAATATGCTTACCTCCATGGAAAAGATTGATATTTCATCAAATGGTTCTCTGCTATGTTGATACACCTTTCAATATCCCCAAACCTCAAATCACTCCACCTCTAAATATTGGATACCACATTTTTTATTTTAGAAGTTAATACATGGCTTTGAACAACCCAGGAAGATTGAACAATCCCTTCACATCTGCAATCTTGAAGCCACGAACATTTAAATCATAAAGCCTTCCTAGGTTTCCCATACTACACTTCAGAAATAATTGAAATAATAATTGGTAAGTGAGAAGAGATTGGGAAATGTGAGCAATCGATAATGATTGAAAAAGATATTTCCAATCATTAGATTTCACAAATCAATCTATGCGTTCAGTAATATGGCCATCAACTGATCTTCCTCTAAATCATGTAAACAGGATTTCTGAAAAAATGATATCACGTTAACAATTCACTAGATGAGAGTCCCAAAATGAGTCCACCGATAAATAGATTCTACCATTTCCACCATATTTTTTACGACAGAAGAGAAATTCATTATACTCTAATGACTAGATGCCTATGGAGGGAATATTGAAAAAATTCAAGAGGATCCAAGACTTGGTTTTTTCATAATTTCCAAGAAAACCATAAATCCTTTCAATGTTCTTGGGTGGGCACCCCATAACTGTAATCGAAGCTGCAATATGATTACAAGTGTAGCTAAAAACCTTGACATCCATCTCCGCATTCTATAATTGAAAAATACATCCAGTATACCCATACCTTACAACTAGAAAGACATTCCTAAATCCAATTTATGAACCCAGAGTGCGGGAATCCTTATTTACCAACATATTTTCAGATTCAAAAACATTGTCAGGGTGACATATTGATCTACAAAAATAGAGTGCATAAACTATTTGGTGATTTACAAGCCCATGACAGTTCAAGTAACTGATGAGATTGCTGATCCATAAAACACCATTCAAACTATCCACTATTCTGGAAATCCACTACTCTAGAAATCGATGTATAAAAATAAACAATCCACAATTACCAGAAAAAGTGACGAAACCAATAATATAAATTAAATTGAATAAAAACAAACCAATGGTACAATGATACAAAGATTAAAGCATCATAAAACAATCTGAAAATTCAATTTCAAACAGGGGAAATTTGGAAGACAATATAATGGGGGACATATAAGAGAAACCCTAGACAAACTCTTATAGAGAGGATATAAAATTCTTATGGAGATGGGACGATATTTAGAAAGAATATTTTTTATGAAATAATAAAGTTCTAAAAAAATACTAAAACATAACCAAATTATAAGAACAACAATTTCACAATGTCGTATGAAACTTAAGATCCTAGGTTTCCAAGTTCTAGAAGCTTGAGATTGATGTTTATAAATAATGGAAAATTTAAATGAATTGTTGTCACATACGAAGGAAATAGAGAAAATAGAATCAAAATCCTAATAAATAAATAAATATATTCAATTTTACAAAATCATTCTTCCATGAAACTACTACTTTCAGAAATAATATGTTTGTTGGAGTGAGAATATACATACAGAATAATAGATTAGTTGAGTAAATATTTTAATGTAGTCACCTTAAGTCAATAATTGTGTTTAATAGAAACCAAATAATGAAATAAAATGATAAATTCATGATTTTGCGGCATGGTAATTTGTGTTATAGACATTTAAGAAAATAAATTGAATATGTTCTATTTCATAAACACCTCCAATGGGATTAAAAATGTAGAATACATGGTTGTTATTATATTATTTATATCCTGAAAACCAAAAAAAAATATAGTTTAAAAGGAAATTAAAACTACAAAATTTTATAACAAATAGAAAGAAGTGTGGATAAATACTTGGCATATGTAGTTGGGGCATAATCAGATTACAAAGTAATGATAGCGGATAATTTAATAATTAAATTAACTGCAATACATCACCATCCTAATTTTTAGGTAATTACAAATCTATACTTGGGATATATGGATTTAATCATGTTTCTAGATGAATCAATTCATTGGGTTTTCCCTTTAAAAATAGGGTAAATCGATTATGGTCTCTCTATATAGTCTAGTTAACATTTAAAGGGACCCAGCCAAACAATGCATATGGAAACTTGGAAAAGTGTAGAAAAGGGATTTGAAGATAATAAATAATGTGGATGTAGAAGGGAAAGGTGGGGAGGTGGATATGGGTAGATGATCATTCTCGATATTGAGTGGTGGCATTGTAGAAAAAGAAGAATGTGGGGATCCATATGTGGTGACTGAGGAAAGAAGGCAAACCAAAAACAAAAAATTTAAATCTAAAATCAACCTAATGGAATCTATGGTTGAAACAGGATAATCGATTAGGTATTAGAATTAATATATCTTATACAGTAAAGTTAAGGTGGTGAGATAGAAAAATGAACGAGACAGTGTGAAGAAGTTATGTGTCAGCATGTTTTCATTTGATGGGCAGTGGCTGGCCCTTCTCTTTGTCAATGGGGCTGGAAGTTGGGTAGGTGTTTGGTGGCCACCCCACCAAACCTCCAGCGGGAGAAGGAAATGGGGGGGGGGGGAGAAGATCCATCCTATAAAATTCTGTAGATTCCTTGAGTTTTATTCATAACCTTTACCCTTTTTCATCACCACCAGCAGATATTTACAAGGGTGTTCTCCTCATAATAGTGAGGGAGTGTGTACCCACATTTACCTAAAGTGATCCTTCTATTTGTCTGTGGTTTTTTACCCTTCCCATTTGGGCTTTTTTTCCACATTAAATCTAGTGTCCATTTTTTTTTATCATTTTTCAATTTATTTTATCTCGTGATTAGAATTGCATCGGTGGACCAATTTGTTTCTCTCCCAACAAGTGGTATTAGAGGGTAGGTTTTGGCTAGGTGTTGTTCACATTTTCAGGTATTATTAATTCTTATAAATTTTGAGTATGCTTTGTGATTGTGACTCAGTTTGATATTTCATATCAGAAAAAATTATTGAGATTATTAAATATGCCATTGAGAAATGGAGGAGGTTCTAGACTGACGATGTGTCCTGATGATGACAAAATTTGATATCAAGAAATTCAATGAGAATAATTTTTCATTGGGGAAAATGAAGATGCAGGTAGTGCTGTAGAAAGATAATTGTCTACTAGAAATTGGTAAAAATATGGTGGGTGTGACAGAGGAGAAATAGAACAACATGGATGGGAATGCTATTGCCAACATCCATTTGGTTTGATTATAAGTTTTCCTATCAATCATTTCATAGAAAAAGGTAGCGAAAGAAATATGGGATACTTTAACAAAACAATACGAGACCAAGTCACTGCGCAATAAAATTTTCCTAAAGGGAAAACTGTACTATCTTCTAATTGAGGAGTCATAATCATTGAACGAACTCATCAACAACCTCAATAACATGTTTTCTTAGCTTAAAACGTTGGGATATAAAATTGTGGACACTTAATGTGCAGAGATTATTTTCTAGAGTTTTCCAGATTCTTATGACCAACTAATCATCAACATCACCAATAATATCCTAACGAATATGCTATCAATAAATAGTGTTGAAGTAGAATCTATTAAAGAAGAATGGTGGATTAAGAACAAGGAGGACATATAGAAAACTTCGTACCATCCAAAGGCTTTGTCAATGGAGGGAGGAAGGATGATCGAGATTGGTTCCAGTGGGATCCAAAATCTTGGCAGGTCCAAATCACGGATTAAGAAGAAGAATGTCACATGATTCAATTGATGTAAGAAGGGGAATGTCAAGAAGGATTGTTGGAATAAGAAGAGTGGTGAAAATATCTCTTAGTGGAATTTGGTGAGTACTTCTATAAATGTATATATACTAGTAAGTGAAGCAGTGACAACTACAGGAAGCAGACAACATCTCAACGATTCATGGATTATAAACTCAAGAGCAACATGGAACATGACATATCGATGAGAATGGTTTTACCAATATTAATCCATCCTAGAAGTACTTTTTTACATGTAGAATGATCACATTCTAAAGATCATTGGATTCGGTACCATCAAACTGAAGATGGATGATGGAATTGTTTGAAGCATCAAAGGAGTGAACCATGAGGAGGGCCTGAAGAAGAACATATTGTCTTTGGGAAAATTTGGTGATATCCTATGCATGACTCACACTAATAATGGAGTTATGAGAGTTGTTAAGGGATAAATCGTGGTAATGAAGGAAGAGAAGGTCACAAAGAACATGTACGTTCTTATGGGTGAAACGTACAAGGAGGTGAGTATAGTTGTTTCAACAACTTGCTCGATGGAAGCATTGACGATATTATGGAATCAGAAGCTTGGCCATATGTCAGAATGAGGCCTGAAGATTCTTGTGGATTAAAAGTTGCTACATGGCCTAACAAATTATTTTTACCTTATTGTGAGAATTTTGTATTTAGAAAGCAACACAGTTTAAAGTTTAGGATGTCAACAACAAGAAGCAAAGAGATCATAGATTTGATCCATTCTAACATTTGTAAAACACTTGTTATATACCTGGGATGAGTTATGTATTTTTTTATCATTAATTGATGATTATTTCAGGATATTTTGGTTCTACCCAATCAAGAATAAGGTACATGTTTTTAATGTTTTCAAAACATTTAAAGTGCAGAAGGAACTTGAATGTGGAAATAAGATCAAGTGTCTGAGGACTGAAAATGGTGAAGAATATACAAGCAAGGAATTTGATAATTTTTTTCAATAGGAATGAATCAAGATATTGTTCATGGGGCTATACACTCTACATCAGAATGGAGTGGAAAAGAGAATGACCATAACCCTATTTGATAGAACAAGGGTAATGTTGAAGACTGTAGGAATTTCCAAAACATTTTTGGGTAGAAGCAGTGAACACCTCTTGTTATGTGATCAACATATCTCCTTGAATGATGATTGATTAGAATACACCAATAGAGACGTGGATTGATAAAATTGCTAACTATTCTTAGTTACATACTTTTGGAAGTCCTGTATATGCATTGTTTAATTACCAGGAAAGATCGAAGTAGGACTAAATATTCAAGAAATTTATCTTCTTGGTGTATGTTGATGGTGTAAAGTGGTATCATTTGGTGGAACCCATTGTCGGAAAATGATTCATCAGTAGAGATGTCATTTTTGCAGAAGACAAGGTGAAAATGATAACTGATCAAGACATGGGGAAAGATAATATAGAAACTAAAATTTTCAAAGTAGAGGAAAAATATAAGGAAGAACCAATTTTATTTTGAGGGATTACCAGAGCATAAAGATCATGTACCGGTTGAGTCTAGACCACGATGGTCAACTTGGGGGAAAAGAGAACCAGTATTGAACTCTTACCATGTCACTGAGAGAAATATTTCATATTAATTATTTATTTAGGATTAAGATCCATCATCTTTTGTGGAGGTGACCTAGAGTCCAGATGTATCCTCATGGATAACAGCCATACAAGGAGAACATTAGCTCTGTATAAGGATAAGACATGGGATTTTGTTTCATTACCTCATGGAAGGAAGGCTATCATAAAAAATGGGTATTTAAGATCATGTGGGATGGAAATGTCATGGTGGAAAGATATCATGAAAGACTGGTGGTCAAAGTCTTTTCTTAGAAGGAAAATATTGATTTCAAAAAAATATTCTACCCTATTGTTAGACTGACAAATGTTTGGATATTTTTGGAGATGTGTTCTATATATATTTTACATCTAGAGTAGTTCAATGCGATGAATTCATTTCTCCACAATGATCTTGACTAAGAGATCTATATGCTCCAACTGAAAGGTTTTTTAGAATAAGGAAAAGCGAACTTGGTTTGCAGGTTGAAAAATTTATGTACGATCTCAAGCAGACGTTGAGTTGTTGGTATAAGAGATTTGATTCCTATATCATAAGCCTTGGATACAAAAGACTTCATTCATATCCTTGTGCCTATTTATTGGGTTTGGATGGTAATGATTTCATAATTCTTATGTTGTGTGTGGATGACATGTTGGTTGTAGGACCCAACAATGATCGGATCAAATAGAAAAAGGAAAATTTGGCAAGGGAGTATGATATGAAATACTTGAGACTAGTAAACAAGATTCTTGGGATGCATATATACCAAGATAGAAATAATGGGAGGATTTTTCTATAAAAGAATAATTACTTATAGAGAGTCTTGAAATGCTTCAACATGCAATAATGTAAGCCAATATCTACCCATATTCCTATTAATTTCAAGTTATCATCCACGATGAGTCCTAGCTGTGAAGTAGAGAGGATGGAGATTTCTCAAGTACCGTATGGATCAGCAGTGGGAAGTCTGATGTACGCTATGGTTTTTACTAGAGAATACATTGCACATCCAGTGGAAGATGATAGTCAACACATGGTTAATCTAGGATGGGATAATTTGTTTGAACCAAGGCTATTCATTGCTGAAAAAGAAGCATGGTTTGTGTTTTTTGTTAATCCTATCATGGATGATCTGGGAGACTGAAAAGAAAAGGGTTATACCCTTAATTTCATAATTAGTTGGGAAGGTGATATCATTTCTATGTGTTTGCCAAATTTTTGGGGTCCAAAATTTGGGGAATGGAAAGCATTGATAAAAGTGGTTTTTTCATGAAGGTCTCAGAAAAATATGGCAAAGTCATGAGTTTTGTAAATATAGGCTTTATGAAATGTGTTTCTCAAAGATATGAAGATTGTGATGGAGTGATCTGTGATTGAGAGACTTGATTTGCGAGTGGTTCTTTGTGGTTTTTCTATGTGGTAGTGTGAAGGGTTTTGATGGAGAGCTATGTGGTTAAGATGAGAATTGAGAAGTGAGAGATGCACCACAAAGACATTTTTGGCCGATCCAGATTTCACGCCTCATGAAGTAGAACTCTATGTTTGACTGTGCCTATAAATAATAGGCCACCCCTCTTCATTTTACATGATTTGAAGAGAGAAAATTTGGGATTAGTTTGACTTTTTGAATCAAGGGGTTCTCCATAAAGAAAGATTGTTCTATGTGATCTTGAGCATTGCGAAGAGACTTTTAATATCATGAATGATGACAATTCTTCAAAGTCATATGAGATTCGTGAAGATGGGGTGTTCTATGTTGCCTTAGCAAGCTTTGTAAAGTAGGTTTCTCTGTGAGGCAAAGAGCTCCACGAAGGGTTATGCTATGTGAGGCAGGGAGCTCCCTACAGGGTTGTACTTTACAAGGAAGAGATCTCCATGAAGGGTTATGATATATGAGGTGGTGTGCTTTTTGAAGGTTTGTTCTTTGCGAAGGGGATTTGTGAAGAGTGGTTTTCAGTACCAGTGTTGAGTGGGTAGGGATTTCCTTGAGAATCTACTCTGGTCTTTGATGCAAGTAGTGTCTCATACTGGACAAAGAAAATTAATTTAATGCGAATCCATTAAAGTGACATTCATGTTGAGAAATTGTGCAAGACTTCTTTCATAGGAGTGAGATAGGGAGAGTTTATGGAAGTATTCTGAGGGAAGCAGTGAGTCGTCCCTAACCTTTTGTAAGGGATGTGTGCCTGGAATAGAGTGATTGTGACCAAACTCTTATATTTCACAACTGGTGAAGATTAATGGATTTTTGTACGACTGGAAAATTATCGGCATATGATCCATGGACATATCGCTTTGTGGTAAACCACGTAAAAGTGTTGTGGAATATACTTACATTCATTAGAATGAAAATTTTAACAAGTTACTACCAATGTGGGAACAATATCCAAAACTTTAAAAAGAAAAATTTCACACCATAATTAACCCCTCTCCTCTTAGGGTGTTTTGGGGTCCTTTAATTAGTATCATAGGGAGGTTGATTGTGTTTGATCTATCTTATACCGTTATAGAGAATTCAACTAATGTTTGGGAGTCCCCCTCTTTGAGGGAAGTAATTTTTAGATTTGTAATAACAGAATGAGATCTCATCTAAGTCCTCTTGGAATGGAAGTATTATTTACTATTATGAAAGGAATACAAGTTACTAATCAAATAGGGTTGGCTATGACTGATGCAGATAGGAAAATTCATAATGCAGATGATAAAGTGCGTAATGCTTTCACCACAACCCTTTATAATCAAGTCTATTTAAAGGTGATGAGTTTCACATTAGAAAAGTCCATGTGGGATAAAGTTGAAAATATTTATAAAGGAGACATCAAAGTGAAGGAGGTGTAACTACAAGTTCTACACAATAGGTTCGACGATCTGAAGATACATCCTGATGAGAATGAAGACTCCATCTTTAAACAAATTACTGAAGTGTTTGGAGAAATTTGAGGTCTAGGTGAAGAAATTAAAGAAATTAATATTTAAAAGAAAATATTGAGAATACTACCACCCCTATAAAATGAAAGGTTTTTAGCCCTTGAGGAAATAGATCTTTCCAAACTTACTCTTGATGATCTGTTGAGCAGCCTAGTGGAATTTGAAATGAGAGTCAAGACAAAAGATTCTACGAATTGATTGATTAAGTAAATGGCATTCAATACCATGGAAAAAATAAAAATTTAAAAATATTGTAGTGATAAAAATGATGCAGAAAAATAAATTATTTCTCTCATTACCAAGAAGTTCCAGAAGGGAAAAGAGAAATTTAAAAGGGAAGTTACCTATGGCTTGCTTTCATTGCAGCAAAGTTGGAAACATTTCCTCTCAGTGCTCAATAAATTTTGAAGATGAAGAAAGTAAAGCTAAAAACAATGAGAAGACTTAGAAGAGGTTTTTCAAAACGGTAGGCTTCAAATATAGATAGAAAGTATATAAGAAAATTTTTGTCTGGGAAGAGGAAGATGATGACAATTAATCTTGTGAATAAGAAGAACCATAATTTAAAAATAGAAACGAGGCTTCCATGATGGCTACCATTGAAAAGTCAAAACCATCAAAAGATAAAGATAGAGATAACCAGTTGACAACTAATGCTGATCCCATGTTACAATTTAAGGATTATTTTCGTAAGCATGAGAATAAGTGTAATAAATGGCATACGTGGAATGAAATGGTTGAAGAATCATCAGGATATGTTGATCTTCTGGAACCTAAAATTGAATTATTGGAAAAACTAGTGAATGTATAGTCATTACTCATTGAAAGGGATGATGATGTAGTGTAAATAAAGATTATACTCTAAGAACAATAAATGATCATCAATGACCCTACCTTGAGACTGGAGGAGAAGTCCAAAACTATTAGGGGACTCGAAGAAGAATCTGTGGCTCTTATGAGTGTTCTCAAAAGTGAATCAAGTTCAAAGGAAGCAAAGAAAAAAAATACCATTTGGTAGGTTCTAAGATGTTGAGCTAATGGAGAGAGAAGAATGATGATCTGATGGAGTTGAAAAGATTTTGAGTGATCAAAGACCTGCACACATGGGTAACAATTGAATCAGTTGTGATTCCAAAACATCAAATGATAAAAATAAAGTGGGACAAAATAAAGGGAAGATTAAAGTTGATCATGTCAAAAAATCCCCAGTAGTGCTGAAAAAAAAAAGACTCTTAAATCAAAATACAAGGGGAAAAAAAGACTATCCTTGAGTATCTAGGAGTGAAAGGTAATCAATAATTTTTCCCAAGGAATAATGCATGAGGAAAAATAGATGTGAGAAGACATTTCCTCTCCTAAATTTTCAGTTCTATTGATATCTAGGTCATATTATTTCAAATTTCGAAGAGGAATTGAGCTATCTGAATGGGGGGGGAGGTATAGGAGTTCAATAGAGGAGAAAAAACATAAATCCTATTACTTATAGAAGAAACACTTTCTATGGATATTGTTTTCACTGTTCTTAATTTTTCCATAAATCCATTTATTGCAGGTAGAAGAGTGACATGGACACCCCATAATAAAGTCTGAGACAAGTCATATCTCATCAACAAGACAATGTTTCTCTTTAAAATATTTTTTCTCATCTGGAAGATGATTTTGACATTAAATAACCCATAACATAAAAGAGATAATTTAAAGGCCATCAGTGTCCTACACTCAATCGAATTTCTCATGGAAAGAAAAGAAGAAAATTGAGAAATCCAACCTTGTATAGGTATCCCTTAAAGCTACAAAAAATCAATATCACCTAGATTCTTGATAGTGGTTGTTTATCTCATATGAAAGATAATGAATACTTTTTAACGAATGTCAAGAGGATGGATGATTGGACAATACAGTTTGGGGATGATGGAGTTATGAAAATTAAAGGGAGTTGAAGTACTAAACTAGATAATGGAGAGAAAGAAAACTGATGTCCTTTATGTGGATGGACTACGTCATAATCTCTTCAGTGTGAGTAAACTCTATGACACAAGACTTATAGATAATTTTAATCAGAAAGGATACACTATAAAAGAAAATATATTAAATTCACTTATGAAAGGATGTAGAACAGAAGGTAACTTGTATCATGTTAATAGTAAAGAGAACATTTGATACATAACTGTTGAAGAAGAAAATAAACTGTGGCATCAGATATTGGGGCACAACAATCAAAAATACATGGATAAGATATTAAAATAGATAATTTTCATAGATATTCCCACCCTGATGTGTGAATGTGAAAAGTCTTGTGATGCTTGCATTCGGGGGAAGTTGTTCTGTAGTTTATATCATCCAAAGAATAAATTGGAATATCATCTTCTTGATCTTATTCATACAGATGTATGTGGCCCGATAACTATTTCCAGAACTCATACAATAAGATAATTAGTGCTTTTTTAGATGATTATAGAATAATGATATATGTAATGGTTATACATAGGAAATATCAAGTGATTGACTTCTTGAAAACATATTATTGAATAATTGAGAATGATACTGGATGGAAAATCAAAGTGTTGTGATCTAACAATGGAGGGGAATACACATCCATTGAATTTAAAAATTACCTATATAATCATTTGATATAACATGAGGTGGCTACTGTAAGAACTAAACATCAAAATAGAGTTTTCGAGTGCAGAAATTGACAGGTGAACAACATGGAAAGAACTATGCTGATTGAGAGTCGTATTCCTCAACATTACTAGAAAGATTTCATTCAATATGCAATGTATATTCAAAATCGAATAGGGATTTATATGGGTGAGATGAAGACATCATATGAATTTTGGAATGGGAGGAATACCTCTTTGAGATAATTTCTTGTTTTTGGAAGTAAATGATTCATCAGAAACAAAAAAATAAATTAAGGAAAGTTTGGTGACAATGAAGATGAAAGAATTTTCATTGGATACTCAATGAACAAATAATCCTATAAGTGTTTCAACCATCACTTGGGAAGGATTATGGAAAGTAGCGAGGTTATGATCATTTAAGAGAAAACCACAAATGCTTCAAGGAATTCATATGATAATGTGATAGAAGATAAGAAAGAAAGTGAACATGGAAATAATGAAAATATAGAAATAGAAGATGGTGTACCAAATTCTTAGGAGCCACATAATGATTTTGACTCAGAAGAATAATCTGAAGAAGAAACCATGGCTAGATAGAATTAAGTTGAATCTCAAAGGAGTAATTGAAGAGAAGAAATTGATCAATCCAACATTATTAGGGATTAGACTGCACTCACACAGATGTGGTGAATGAGGAACAATACATGATCTTAATTACTATCAGCTGTGGAACCAATCTCATTTGAATAATCTATAAAGGATGAATCATGGGTGAAATCCATGAATGAATAGTTAGATCAGATTGACAAAAATAAAACATGAGAACTAGTCTGGAGACCTGAAGGTCACAATGTGATTGGTACAAAGTGGATATTCAAGAACAAAATTCATGAGCATGAAAATGTGCTCAGAAACAAGTCATGCTTAATTTGTAAAGGATACTCACAAATTGAAGGTATTGATGTTGAAGATACATTTTCTCCATTAGCAAGAAAAAATTCAATCAGGTCATATCTTAATCTGGATATCCAAATAGGTTATAAAGTTTATCAAATGGATGTCAAGAAAACATTCTTAAATAGAGTTTTCGAATAAGAATCCTACATCGAACAACCCATGGGGTTAATGCTTGCAAATAATGAACTCATGGTTTGAAAATTAAAGAAATCTCTCTATGGCCTGATATAATAACCACAGGTGTGGTAATCTAGGTTGGACTCTTATTCGAGATAGCTTGAGTTTAAAAGAGGAGTAAGGGATCCCAATCTCTATGTGAAGAATTATCAAAAGGACCAGTTCATGGTATTTTTATATGTGGATTATATTATATTCAGTGGAAGCAGGAAGGGATCAATGGATGAATTTTCCAATCACATGAATTCATAATTTGAAATGTCCATGATTGGTGAACTCACGTACTTTTTAGGGTTGTAGGTGATTCATAAGAAGGCTTAAAATTTCAATTCTCAAGAAAAGTATGCAAGAGGGATATTGAAGAAATTCAATATGCATGATTCCATACCAATGTCAAACCTGATTGCGGTTAGAACAAATCTTGGGAAGCATGAGGAAGGGACTTTTGTGGATACCACCATATACAAAAGAATCATTGGAATCCTCCTGTACAAAATAGTGACATGACCATATATTTTCTTTGCAACATGACTTGTGGACCACATTAAGAGTAATCTAAAAGTAGAATATATGGGGGTAGTGAAAATAATCATGTGGTACATTCAAGGTACTAATAATTAAGGATTATACGTTGTTGTAGGAATAGAGAGTAAACTATCAGCATTTTATGATGCTGACTGGGCTGGATATGTTGTGGAAAGAATGTCTACTAGTGGTGGAGCATTTTATATTGGGAAGAAATGTGTGGGGTAGATAATAAAGAAATAATAAATTACTTATCTTAGTACTGTAGAAGCGGAATATACATCTGCTACCAAGGCGCGCACTCAGTTACATTGGATGAAGAAGAAACTAACTGACATAAGTGATGAGGTGAAAAAAAACCAATGGTAATTTATTATGATTAAAAAGTTTAGTTGATCTTACGAAGAATTATGTTAAACATTCTCATACAAAACATATTGAAATCAGATATCACTTAATCAAGGAGAAAGTTTAATACGCCATGATCAAAATGGACCATGTGGGAACTGATGAACATGTGGCTGATATTATGACTAATCCACTATCAGAAGCTATGTTTGAGAATCATTGGGTGGACCTCAGTGTTCAGCCACATCCTAGTGCATAAGGAGGTTACAGAATTCCCCTCTCCTAAATTTTTTTCACTGTGTTAATCTGTTTGTGGAAGTGATGCAGGTTTATGGGAGAGATACGATCTAGGGGGAGAATGTTTTTTATCTCTTCAAGTCAAGATTCATTTCATTGGGTTTATTTCCCATGGGGGAGAATTGATACATTAAATGTAGAGTGATCTGTTTTTTTGGATACAAGAAAGATGAAGAATAGAAAAAACTAGAATAAAAACTTTGGGGAGAAAAGAAAATAATGAGCACTTAATTTATGACAACCCTGCTTTTTATTACAACTTAAACATGCTTTATTACATAAAACATCACTTGATACAACAAATAAGATCTAGAGGTTTAGTGTCTTTGGGGATTAGGATCATTACCTAAAAACTTTAAACTTGAAATACATCATCTTTATTGAAAACTTCCTTTACATGACCACTACATTCCTTCGTACTTAGCATTGCATGGGATAACCTGAGGACATGCATAAGAAAAGGGTGAGATATAAAGCCCAGTAAGGGAGTACACACTGAATAAAATGAGGAGTACAATACATGTTAGGAAATAGGAACATCAATAGAGCATTATAGTAACATGAACATAAAGGCATGATAAAGCATGATAACCATAACATGGAAATGTGGCAACAACACTTAACATTGAATTAGCATGAGCCAAGGCTCATTGCACATGGAGCATGAGTAAACCCTCATTGCACTTGAAGCACGAGTAAACCCTCGTTTCACTTGAATTAGCATGATTCAACACTCATTGCACATGACGTATCATGATACTATACTTTACCCAATGCATTGGAGCGCTATAAAGGGCGCACCCTTCTTAAACATTTCATTTCATGCATAAGTGTGCCACATGGATCATAAAACATGGATTCATAAAACATAATCATTTATTCCACGATAAAGGAATGTGGAATTCATACATGAAACTTTATAATCAATAAGTAAATGTTCATAAAGGTGAATACCCTTGATGGAGAAAAGGGCATGGTATTCACTACACGATGATATTGGCTTAGAAAATCGGTGTGATTTCGGCAGCGTAACGGTGTGACATAAGAATTCATAAAAAAGGTTGATGAGAGAGAAAGGGGTTCCTCATCATATTTACATGTAATGGGCAGTAAGGAGGTCATATAGATACATGTCCCAACAATTGAGAAGGAATTTAGATTCATGATACAAAAGTATTGCTTGAATATAAAAGAGGAGAAAAAGGTTTCTTTCGGAATTTCGGCATAGTAACGGGTGTACATGGGAGGCTTTTAATGAGAGAGAAAGGGGTCTCCCATTATTCAAACAATAAGAGGGAAGTATGGGAGAGGTGCGAAACCATACCCCAACATTCATAACTGAAATTAAAAGGGCAATACAACTTAAAGAAAATTGACAAAAACGAGAAAGGAAGAAAACCCCTTACTTGGAAGTGTGCTTTCGAAGGGTAGAGAGAGGCTTGTGAGAGGCTTATTGGGAGCTTGGGGCACCTTGGGAGGATTCTAGAGAGAGTAGGGAAGAGGTTGGACGAACTCCAAGGGATTTTAGTGAGGAGGAAGTGGGAGATTGGGTGGGTTTATATAGGAAAGGTGAGAGAATTATTTATTATTTAGGTTTGGGACCCCTTATATTAAAATAATCCAAACCACAAACCATCCCATGGTATTTGCCCATGGTTTCTGGAAAAGTAAAGAGGAAAACAATATTTTACAAGGCCAAGGTCCGAACTTATTAAAAAATTAGGTTTGATTATGTGGAGGTGAGTCACACTCCCAAGGAAATTAATTTAAAAAGGCAAAGTGTTGAATAAGTCTTGAGGGCTCCATTAATGCTTTGAAAAGTAAGTCAAACAAACCCAAAACCTCATTATTTTAATGATAAAAAACATATTGGCCGAACATAAGGATTATGTTATTTTATTACATCACCATTGGGTCATTATGATGTCATAAAACACATTATATAATTAAATGGTATTTAATTTTTACCCAAACATTTGACTGTCTCAGAAAATTATGAAAAATTCACTGTTGGATAATTTCGACGTCCTAATTCCAAAAATAATATTTATTTTATCTAAATAATTTTCTAAATATGTGAATTTTCACTTTTAAAATAAAAACTGACATTTATAAAAAAATTCACGGGTTTTGACAGAAATGGCTTTCAAATCTTAATAAAAATTTTAATTGCATTCATAAAATTATAAGATCATTTATACTTAATAAAATAATTAATTTAATATTAATAATAATATTTTATTAAAATATTATTTAATTCAAAAATCCTTTAATTTAATAAAATATAATTCTTAATTAAATAATAACAAAAAACACCATTTGTACTTTAAAAACTAATTATAATGTATCAAAAATGACTAGAAATTATATTCATTATTATATACAAAAATAATGTACATGAACATAGTGCTACTTATTTGTTACATAACCCCTTAAAATAGCCGCATAAGACCTAAGGGTAAGGTGTGCGATGGTGAAAGACTCTTGGGGCGGCTCGGATAACATCGCTCGAGTGGTAATTTCAATCAACTTACACTTTTATCGTAGACGATCACGTTCGAGCTTGACTTGATGAAGCTCAGCTTGGGCTTGGTCAAGGGAAAAGCCCAAAGACGCCACCTCTTTTCCGAGCTCTGACAAATGGGCTTCGTAAGGGGCAATTATACTAGATGAGGCCATCACTTCCTTTGTCTGAGTAGAAATGGGTTCGTTAAAGCCTTATATTTATACTACTCAGGATCACTGTTCAACGACTATAAAAGTAACGGTCACAAATCTTAACGTAAAACTAAATAAGTTGACATCTTATAAAAATATTTTTCATAAAGAAACATTTAACTGGATTAAGAGGGATTTTTTGTTAATAAAACTTTGGGTCGTTACAATATTCCCCCCTTAAGAAATTTCGCCCTCAAAATTTTCCTTTTCCCACACTAAAACAAATGTGGGTAACTTAGCTTAATCATATCCTCCGACTCCCAAGTTGCTTCTTCAAACTTGTGGTTTCTCCACAACACCTTGACGAGGGGCATTGTCTTATTTCGTAGAACTTTTTCTCTACGATCTAAGATCTTCACTGGTTGCTCCTCATAAGAAAGATCGTCTTCTAATTATACCACCTCGGAAGAGAGTACATGTGAAGGGTCTGGTATATACTTCCTTAAGAGGGATACATGGAAGACATCATGCACCTTGTCCATAGTAGGTGGAAGTTCTAGTCGATAGTCCATAGCCCCAACACGATCAAGAATCTCAAAGGGGCCGATGTACCTTGGACTTAACTTCCCTTTCTTTCCAAACCTCATGACCTTCTACCACGGAGATATGCGTAAAAACACCATGTATCCGACTTTAAACTCAAGGTCTCGTCGACGATTATCTGCATAACGCTTCTGTCGACTTTGGGCTGCCTTGATATGCTGCTGAATGGTTTTCACCTTCTCCACCATTTCTTCTACCATTTCTGGTCCAAGCAGCTTACGTTCACCGACCTCATCCCAACATGCTGCTGTTCTACACCTTTTCCCATTCAGGGCTTCATATGGTGCCATTTGGATGCTCGAGTGGAAACTATTATTATAAGAGAACTCAACTAGAAGAATATGTTGATCCCATCCTCTTTTAAAGTCCATTGAGCACACTCTCAACATATCCTCAGGTGTTTGGATAGTCCACTCGGATTGGCCATCAGTTTGAGGATGATAGGCCGTACTAAAGTTCAGTTCAGTATTCAGAGCTTGTTGAAGACTCTACCAAAACTTAGAGGGGAATCTTGGATCTCAGTCAGAAACAATATTTAGTGGTACCACATCCCTGATATATATCCGTGCCAGTTGATCCAAAGTGAAATCCTCTCGAATAGCAATGAAGTTTGCAGTCTTTGTAAGATGATCCACAACAACCCTGATTGCATTGTTGCCTTTGGATGTCCTTGGAAGTCCAGTGACAAAGTCCATGGTGATGTTCTCCCATTTCCATTCTGGTATGGGCAATGGTTGCATCATCCCCTTAGACTTCTACCTCTCTGCCTTCACTTGCTGACACACCAGGCACTTTGATGTATATTCAGCGATATCCTTCTTCATATTATCCCACCAAAAGTTTTCTCGGAGATCTCGATATATCTTTGTGCTCCCTGGGTGAATAGAGAAATTTGAACTATGTGAATCATCCAAAAGTTCCTTCTTCATCTCCGAACTTGATGGAACACATAGTCTTTTCCCCAACCGCACAATTCCTTCTTCATTAACATTAAACTCTGAGGATTTTCCCTTTTTGATAGCTTCCACTTTTTCTTGGATTCCCGCATCATCCTTTTGAGCATCCTTTAACCTTTCCAAAAGAGATGGTTGAGCAATAATTTGTGAAAGGATTGATGATATTCCCTTCTTTATGATTCCCACGTCCATCTTCATCAAGTTTAAGAAGATTGGATCCTTTTCAATTCTCATCATTGATAGAATCGCTGGGTCCTTTCTACTTAGGGCATCCGCCACCTTGGTTACCTTCCCAGGGTGGTAATGTATTGAACAGCCATAATCCTTGATGAACTCTATCCATCTTCTATGGTTCATATTAAGCTCTTTCTATGTGAATATATATTTAAGACTCTTGTGGTCAGTATATATCTCACATTTCTCTCCATAGAGATAATGCCGCCAGATTTTCAAGGCAAAGATCACCGCCGCCAACTCAAGATCATGCGTTGGATAGTTTCACTCATGGATTTTCAACTGCCTTGAGGCATAGGATATCACTTTATCATTCTGCATCAGCACACATCCTAATCCCTTCTTCGAAGCATCACTGAATACCAAAAAAATATCCCCACTTGTGGGTAAAGTGAGCACGAGTGCAGTGATAAGCCTCCTTTTCAACTCCTTGAATCTTTTTCGCATTCATCACTCCAAGAAAACTTTACTCCCTTTCGAGTTAGCTTGGTAAGAGGGTTGCACAATCGTGAGAAATTTCTCACAAATCGTCGATAATATCCAGCTAACCCCAAGAAGCTACGGATATCAGTTACCGATGTTGGCCTCGACCATCCCTCAATTGCATCTATTTTGGAGGGGTCCACAGATATCCCATTGCGTGTGATGATATGGCCCAAGAATGAGACTTCCTTCAACCAAAACTCACACTTGTTGTACTTTGCATAGAGATTCTCCTTGCGTAAAGTCTCTAGTACAGTTTTTAAATGCTCCTCATGGTCCTCCTTGGTTTTGGAGTATATTAGAATATCATCTATAAAGACTACCAAAAATTTGTTAAGGTAATCTCTAAAGACTCTATTCATCAAGTCCATGAATATTTCTGGAGCATTGGTGAGTCCAAAAGGCATTACTATGAATTCATAGTGCCCGTACCTTGTACGAAAAGCAGTCTTGGGGATATCTTCCTTCTTCACCCTTACTTGATAATATCCCGACCGCAAGTCCACTTTGGAGAAGTATTGTGCTCCACGAAGCTGATCAAACAAGTCATCGATTCTTGGGAGAGGATACTTTTTATTTATCGTTATTTTGTTAAGTTCAAGATAATCGATGCAAAGCTGCATTGACCCATCCTTCTTCTTGACGAAGAGGACTGGTGCACCCCATGGTGATGCACTTGGGCGTATAAACCCTTTATCCAGATTCTCCTATAGTTGTTTCTTCATCTCTTCAAGCTCAACAACATCCATTCTATATGGAGTCTTGGATATTGGTAGCGACCCAGGTATAAGTTCAATTGAGAACTCAACATATCTTCTTGGAGGAGGACCAGGAAGTTCCTCGGGAAATACTTCAGCGAATTCCCTCACAATAGGCATTTCTTCAAGGGTGGTTTCTTCCTTGGACTCAATCATCTAAGCCAGATATTCATGCTCATAAGGCAGTAATATCCATGCTTGAGATTATGGAGCTAAATGAGATTCATCTTCCTCCTGACACTTGTAAAGAATCGGGGGTCGATTCTCCATATGGAGTGTGATTTCCCTCTCCCAACAATTTATGTTGGCTCTATATAAGGAATGCCAATCCATGCCAAGAATTGCATCAAATTCCACCAAAGGGAGTATGACGAGGTTCGCCGGGAAATTCAATCCACAGAAGAAGGACTTATATTCATGGGATGCAATGATTTCCCCATTTTCCGTACTCACCGACATCTTTACTTCCAGGATTTGTGGTGGTGCTGGGATTGTTTTACTAAACATTCAAGATATAAAAGAATGCGTAGAACCTGAATCAAAAAGTATGTTCGCTATTCTTGAATGAATAACTAGCGTACCTGTCACCACTTCGTTGTCGGGGTTCACTTCGGAAGAAGTGATGGAAAAAGATCTTCCTTGCTGTCTTGGAGGTTGTTGGTTGCCTCCGATAACCCTTGGATTAGGGCACTGATTCGCAAAATGACCCGGTTCTTTGCATTTGTAGCATTGAACAACACGTTGAGGTTCGAACGGAGCGTTCCTCTCCTCTGTCGCAGCCGCGGGTCCTTCTTGCCGATAGTTAATAGCTAGGTTCCCTTCTCTTCCACACCTAAAGCATTTTCTCGTCCCCCTAAGGCAATTTATAGGGTGCTTCTTTCCGCACTTTTGGAAAGTGGGGTGATGGAACTTCTTAGCACCATTGGATTTATCCATCGGACCACCAAAATTGAAGTACACCTTCCGCTTCTTGTCCCCATGATACCCCTGCGATTCTACGATCTCCATTTCAACCTTGAGGGAACATCGGACAATTTCCTCATAGCTGTCGAAGTCACGGATCGCTAATGCTTTTCGCAAGCTAGGCTTCAGACCACCAAAGAAGCGGTCAACCTTGCATTCGGGGGTAACGACAAAGCCGAAAGCGTATCGTGCAAGCCTTGTGAAGTTTTCCTTGTACGCTCCCATAGATTCTTCATCTTTCTGCTTGAGGTAAAGGAAGTCCCTTTCCATCTTAAGACGGAGGGTGCGTGGAAAATATTTATCGAAAAACATCTTCCAGAATTCCTTCCATTCCAAAGCCTCGATCTCCTCCTCAGGCTTCATATTTTTGATCAACGTCCACCATTGATCAGCTTCACCCTCCATACGATAAGCCTCTAGGAGAACCTTATCTTGTTCAGAACATTGAAGGATATAGAAGATCTTTTCAATGGAGTTGATCCATTTCTCAGTGATCGTGGGATCAGATGATCCACTAAAAGTAGGAGGCCTTTGTCTCATGAAGCTCTCGATAGCGACTTGTTCTTTCTTAGGGTGGGTTGAATGTTCCTCTTGATCCGTGTTTCTATTCAAAACTTGAGTTAGCTGAGAGAGAAGTGTGACAAAGTTCGCAATTCCCGCTCCCATTGGATTGGGCATCTCATTAGTACAATCATCACACTGATCTTCACAACGATTGTTAGCCCGAGTTCTCCTATTACCGGCCATTGGCTGGAATAAAAGGAAAGTTAGGGGTAACACATAAAGGGTAATCCAAAGACAAAAGTTGATGACTTATAAATAAACTTTAATCTCTTTAACTCATGAGTCTATAGGATTCAATCCAGGCTTTTCATGATCTTCCTTCTAACATATATTCTTAGGGGAATTTTTCCCTTAATAAGGGTTCATACTAAGATTGTGAATTTATCAAAACATATCCCCCAGGAGTGTCGTAACCAAAAGTGCAGCAAGACCAGTTTTCGTGCACCAGTTCCTGTTCGAGTCTAGCTCAAAGCGGTGTTTTCGGGTTTTACCCCTAGGATACATCTGTGCCAGAGCCGCCTCTACCTGCTCGTATCCAGACAGGGATGTATTTGTTTGATAAACCACTTACTTAGTATTTACCAAAACTTAGGGATGTTTTTATTATGCTTAGTCTTGTATCTAAGGCTTTACTAGGGTTTCCTAATCCCAAAAATAACTAAACCTATCCTCTGATACCAACTATGACAACCCTGCTTTTTATTACAACTTAAACATGCTTTATTACATAAAACGTCACTTGATACAACAAAGAAGATCGAGAGGTTTAGTGTCTTTGGGGATTAGGATCATTACATAAAAACTTTAAACTTGAAATACATCATCTTTATTGAAAACATCATTTACATGACCACTACATTCCTTCGTACTTAGCATTGCATGGGATAACCTGAGGACATTCATAAGAAAAGGGTGAGCTATAAAGCCCAGTAAGGGAGTACACACTGAATAAAATGAGGAGTACAATACATGTTAGGAAATAGGAACATCAATAGAGCATTATAGTAACATGAACATAAAGGCATGATAAAGCATGATAACCATAACATGGAAATGTGGCAACAACACTTAACATTGAATTAGCATGAGCCAAGGCTCATTGCACATGGAGCATAAGTAAACCCTCATTGCACTTGAAGCACGAGTAAACCCTTGTTGCACTTGAATTAGCATGAGTCAACACTCATTGCACATGACGTATCATGATACTATACTTTACCCAATGCATTGGAGCGCTATAAAGGGAACACCCTTCTTAAACATTTCATTTCATGCATAAGTGTGCCACATGGATCATAAAACATGGATTCATAAAACATAATCATTTATTCCATGATAAAGGAATGTGGAATTCATACATGAAACTTTATAATCAATAAGTAAATGTGCATAAAGGTGAATAACCTTGATGGAGAAATGGGCATGGTATTCACTACACGATGATATTGGCTTAGAAAATCGGTGTGATTTCGGCAGCGTAACAGCGTGACATAAGAATTCATAAAAAAGGTTGATGAGAGAGAAGGGGGTTCCTCATCATATTTACATGTAATGGAAAGTAAGGAGGTCATATAGATACATGTACCAACAATTCAAAAGTAATTTAGATTCATGATACAAAAGTATTGCTTGAATATAAAAGAGGAGAAAAAGGTTTCTTTCAGAATTTTGGCATAGTAACGGGTGTACATGAGAGGATTTTAATGAGAGAGAAAGGGGTCTCCCATCATTAAAACAATAATAGGGAAGTATGGGAGAAGTGAGAAACCATACCCTAACATTCATAATTGAAATTAAAAGGGCAATAAAACTTAAAGAAAATTGACAAAAACGAGAAAGGAAGAAAACCCCTTACTTGGAAGTGTGCTTCCAAAGGCTAGAGAGAGGCTTGTGAGAGGCTTCTTGGGAGCTTGGGGCACCTTGGGAGGATTCTAGAGAGAGTAGGTCAGAGGTTGGACGAACTCCAAGGGATTTTAGTGAGGAGGAAGTGGGATCTTGGGTGGGTTTATATAGGAAAGGTGAGAGAATTCTTTATTATTTAGGTTTGAGACCCCTTATATTAAAATAATCCAAACCACAAACCATACCATGGTATTTGACCATGGTTTCTGGAAAAGGAAAGAGGAAAAAAATATTTTACAAGGCCAAGGTCCGAACTTATTAAAAAATTAGGTTTGCTTATGTGGAGGTGAGTCACACTCCCATGGAAATTAATTTAAAAAGGAAAAGTGTTGAATAAGTCTTGAGGGCTCCATTAATGCTTTGAAAAGTAAGTCAAACAAACCCAAAACCTCATTATTTTAATGATAAAACACATATTGGCCGAACATAAGGATTATTTTATTTTATTACATCACCATTGGGTCATTATGATGTCATAAAACACATTATATAATTAAATGGTATTTTATTTTTACCCAACAATTTGACTGTCTCAGAAAATTATGAAAAAGTCACCGTTGGATAATTTAGACGTCCTGATTCCAAAAATAATATTTATTTTATCTAAATAATTTTCTAAATATGTGAATTTTCACTTTTAAAATAAAAACCGACATTTATAAAAAAATTCACGGGTTTTGACAGAAATGGATTTCAAACCTTAATAAAAATTTTAATTGCATTCATAAAATTATAAGATCATTTATACTTAATAAAAAAATTATTTTAATATTAATAATAAAATTTTATTAAAATATTATTTAATTCAAAAATCCTTTAATTTAATAAAATATAATTCTTAATTAAATAATAACTAAAAACACCATTTGTACTTTAAACACTAATTACAATGTATCAAAAATGACTAGAAATTATATTCATTATTATATACAAAAATAATGTACATGAACATAGTGCTACTTATTTGTTACATAACCCCTCAAAATAGCCGCATAAGACCTAAGGGTAAGGTGTGCGATGGTGACAGACTCTTGGGGCGGCTCGGATAACATCGCTCGAGTGGTAATTTCAATCAACTTCCACTTTTCCCATAGACGATCACGTTCGAGCTTGACTTGATGAAACTCAGCTTGGGCTTGGTCAAGGGAAAAGCCCAAAGACGCCACCTCTTTTCCGATCTCTGACAAATGGGCTTCGTAAGGGGCAATTCTACTGGATGAGGCCATTGCTTCCTTTGTCTGAGTAGAAATGGGTTCGTTAAAGCCTTATATTTATACTACTCAGAATCACTGTTCAATGGCTATAAAAGTAACGGTCACAAATCTTAACATAAAACTAAAGAAGTTGACATCTTATAAAAACATTTTTCATAAAGAAACATTTAACTGGATCAAGAGGGATTTTCTATTAATGAAACTTTGGCTCGTTACATAATTCATGTCCAATCTATTGTTTTCTAAACTGATCATATCTCATGTAGACATATAGTGATGGTTAAGTTGTTTATGGAAGGTTAATGTTTTGATTGTGGCTGACATTTTAGTGAATTTATCTAGAGATTGACAACAAACCCAAGGGGGGGATTATTGGAACCAAGGTAATTCAACACTGAAAAAAGATCATGATTGGTGTTTGTTGTCAATCTTATCATGGATGACGAGGAATAATAAAAGGAAATGGATCATATAGTTCAAGTCATATTTCATTTTGAAGGTGACATAGTTTCTCATTGATTTCCAAGTTTTTGGTGTCCAAAGTTTGGGGAATGAAAAGAATTGAGAAAATTTGTTTTTCTTGAAGGTCTCATGAAAATATAGAAAAGGAATGAGTCTTTTTGTGATGTAATTCATGAAGTGTGTTTCATGAAGACATAAAGATTATGATGGTATGTTATGAGATTACAAGACTTGCTTTTTGAGTTGTGCTTTACAATGGTGCTTTCCAGCGGTGCAAAGGGTTTTGATGGAGAGGTCTATGGTTATGACAATAATTATGAATTTATAGATGTGCCGCAAAGATGTTTTTGGCAAATCTACATTTCACGCCTAATAAAGTGGAGCTCCTCATTCAACCATACATATAAATTAGAATCCAACCCTCTTCATTTTACATGATTTGAAGAGAGAAAGTCCAGGATCACATAGAATTTGCATAGAAAGGGGTGCTCTATAAAGTAGATTGTTCTATGTGAGCTTGATATTCGTGAAGTGACTTTTAAAGTCATTAGTGATTCAAATTTTTCTAAGTCATATGAGATTAACAAAGATGGGGTGTTCTATGTTGGCTCAGTGAGATTTGTGAAGTAGGTTTCTTTGTTTGGTAGATAACTCCATGAAGGGTTGTGCTCTACAAGGCATAGAGCTCCATGAAGTGTTATTCTTTGCGATGTGGTGTGCTCTGTGAAGGGTTTTCTTTGAAAAGGGTCTTTGCAAAGGGTTTTTCTTTTCATAGGGTATTTTCAAATGGATGTTTTGAGTATCGTATTTGAGTGGTCAGGGCTTTCAGTGATCATTTACTCGGGTCTTTGATGATAGTAGTGTCTCATGATGTACATAGACAATGATTTCCATACCAATATATTGAAGAAACCTTCATGTTGAGAAACTATGTCAGAAATCTCTCACATCAGTGATCTAGGGAGAGTTTATGGAAGTATTCAGAGGGAAGAAGTGAGCCATCCCTAAACTTTAATAAGGCCAGCGTTCCTGGCACAATGTGATTGTGACCAAACTCTTGTAATCCACACCTCGTGAAGATTAGTGGATTTTTGGTATGACTGACACACAATAGGTGTATGATACTTAGACTTACCCATTTGCATTGAACCAAGTAAATATGTTGTGTTATATCCTTTCTTTAATTTGACTAAATTTTTTAAAAATTTCCTACCAATTTGGGAATAATATCCACAACTTTAAAAAGAAAAAGTTGACACCCTGATTCACCCCTCCCCTCTCAAGGTGTGTAGGGGTCCTTCAGCATTTGAGTACAATGAAGAGGATCCTAATATACATTAATAAGACCTAAAATGCTGCATTATGTTATGGAGGATTATATTTCACTATTAGTAGATATGTTCATTTAGATTTTCTAAGAAATTATGACCGGAGGAAATCGTACACTGGTTATGTGTCTATTCTTATAAGAGGATATGTGAGCTGGATTTCAAAGTTATAGTTAGTTTTGGTGTTATCCATGATAAAGGCAGAGTAAATAGTATCTTCACAATCTTGAAAAGAGGTGATTTGGATGAGAAGGTTGTTGGAGGATCCCAGGCATAGACAAGAGAAGATTTGATTGTTTTTTTGATAGTCAAACTGCCTTGCACATTGCAAGGAACCAATATTTTCATTCTAGGAAGAAGTACATTTGGGTAAAATATCACTTTTTCTGAGATGTGGTGGAGGAAGAAAGTGAGGATATGTAGAAAATACACACTAAAGAAAATCTTATATATTTCCTGACAAATTAAATTGACTCTAATAAATTCTGATGGTGCATATACTCAAGAAGCCTTAGAGAGACATGAGTAGCTAGTTTAGTAGATAAAAAGGTTGTACGTAGATGTTATTGGTTCTCAATAAAATATCCAAAATGTTTAATCAAAACTTCAGATGGTGGCTACCCCAACTCTTTATCAAGGGGTATGGCGTCTAGATAGGTGTTTGGTGGCCACCCCACTAAACCTCCAGTGGGAGAAGTAAATGGGAGGGAGGAGATCGAGCCTATAAAAGGTAGTGGATTCCTTGTGTTTTATTCATCACCTTCATCCATTCTCATCACCACCAACAGATCCCATTTTGGTGTGGTATTTTTTATTTTTTTCCCCTTTATTCAGGATAGATATTTGTAAGGGTGTTCTCCTTATAATAGTTATGGAGTGTGTACCCACATTTACCCATAGAAATCCTTCTATTTTGACCGTGGTTTTTACCCCTTTCGTTTGGGGGGTTTTCCATGTTACATCTGGTGTCCTTTTTTTCACATTTTGCACTTATTTTTTTCTCGTGATTATCTCTACATCGGTGGTCTAATCATTTTCAGTCCCAATAGTATGGAGGATCGGGAGGTAGAGGCATGTAGGTTTCTATTGAGGTGTGGATTCTAGGAAGTGAGTAACCAGAGGAAGAAGTATGGAGGTGGAACTTAGGATGCTTATTTGACAATGAACTCAGTACATGTCTTGAGCATAGGACAATGCTGCTAGCAGGTGATCTTCACCATAGCATTGTGATGCATATGCTTCACAATAGTAACCCAATGCACCTTGGGCCTTCAATGAACATATTGGTGGAAACATTAAGGTGTTGGGCCATAGGCCCAAATCAATGGACCCTTTGGGACTTTTTTACATTGGTTAGTTCCATGGACCCTAAAAAAGTTCCATGAGGACTACAATTTCATGGATGGGGATACAAATTTCATCGGGTTGTTTCCACTTTTATGTTAAGTGGTACTTTCTATGCTGTATGTTTTGAGTTGGTGTATTTTTGTGTTCTTAATAAATTTTAGGACCGAGCACGCTCCTCTCATGAAATGTTCTGTTATAAAATAAGAATATTTGTATTTTCAAAAATATAATTACATGTAAGAATGTATAAATATAAATAATATCATTATAATTTATCAAATTTTTAAATTTTACTATTAATAATATTTTAAAAAAATAATTATATATATATATTATGAGTATGTATGTGTTAAATAAGATTATTTATATTTTTCAAATATAATCACTTTAAAATTTATATATATAATATTTCTAAAAATATGAAATATTATCATTAAATATTATATATGTATATATATATATATAATTTTTTATTATATTTTTAATTTATTAAATTTATAATATATTATTATTTGTTTATATAAAATATTATTTTTGATAATTAAATTTCTATTAATTTTTACAAATAACATTATTTAAAAAATAATTATATATATATATATATTATAAGTAGTTTTGTATAAAATAATAATAATAATAATTTGAAAAATATAATTAATTCAATATATATATATATATAACTGCATTAGAATATACTTATGAATATATTATTAGAGACAGTTGAGATTACAACAAACCAAACACACACACACACGTTAACAAACCCACTATTCATATATCATCCCTCCCTACAAAGAACAACTAGAACACAACTAGAATAATATTATTACATAGTCATGGATATGATGGAATATGATTATTTTTGATGGCCTATAGGCCCTACAAGAATGGGCCAATGGCCCATGAATTAGATGGCCTATACAACTAACTGAGTAGCTATGCTTCACATAATGATCCCAACCTTCTCACCACATTATCATGTTGTCCCATTATAAATATAAATTATGTATATTTTTATATTTAAATTTAACTAAAGATAGATTACAATATTAATTATATGAATATATGTAAGAAATAAAATTTTTTATTGAGTAATACTCAAAAATGACTTATTTCTTATTTAAATTGTTAATTAGATATGTTTATTATGATTTTTATCATGAAGAACATTATTATTTTCATTTAAATTATATCATTAATTACAATAATATATGTACATATATAATTATATTTAAAAATATTATTAATATATATATATATATATATATATATATATATATATATAAAATGAATAAATTAAGAATTGTATTGAAAAATCATGGTAACAGAATTGATCGATGACTTTCATTGATATTAAAGAGCATTGTATGATAAAAATTGATTGTTTTTAATTATTTTTCATTTTCTTTATAATTTTTAATAATTTATTATATTTTTTCCCTTGAGGAAATTTGGGTCATCCCTCCCACTATAAATGTAATGACTCTTGCATGTGTGTAATTTTTTATGTATCTCAAATCCATTGACCTTGCATGTGAGTAACATGGTAATCAACGGTGTTTTCATGGGAGGCGTTGATGTTCAATGATGGATGATTATACCAAGACTAAAAGGAGGGTGACAATTAATATAATCTAAGGTACTTTCCCCTTGGGTTTGATTGGTTTATCGATTAATGAAAAACCAATTCATCAAATAAGTCTCAATATTACATAATCATTAAATATAAATCATATATTACATTCAAATAAATTTTAAATATAAAATATTAATTAAATAAAAATAATATTATGAGTAATTATAAATAAAAAGATAAAATTTTTATTTTTTAAAATATATTTCTTTATAAAAAATTATATATATGATATATTTTAAAATTAAAATATTTCTTTTCTTTATTTAAATCATTAAATATATATATTTATTATTATTTTTATAAAACATTATGTTATTTTAATTTAAATAATATAATTAATTACAGAACTGTATGGAAATATATATAATTATACTAATAAATATCAGTACTCAATATTTACTATATGAATAAAATAAGAACCATCCTTAAAAATTATGGTAGGAAAATTGATTAATGATTAATCAAGAGGGGAAAAACTAATGTTTTATTTGAATTGTTTCTTTTAAATTATTTTATATTTAATTAGTTAATTTCTAATAATTGCATTTACTTTTTTCATTGATAAATGATGAGTCATCCCCCTCTCTATGATTGTAGGGACCTTCCAGTTTGTGTAATTTAATATATATCTCAAACACATTGACCTCCTCACTTTCGTGGGAGTAACATTATAATAAATGGAGGTTATATGTGGGTTTTTAATGATAGATGTTGGTGTTTTATAACACAAGAAAATGGATATTGGAAGTTTTTCAAATTAGAGACAATAAAGGCTCAGGCACTTTCCCTTATGTTTTGATTAGCTTCTTGATTAATGATAAACCAATCTATTTAAAAGGACTCTAGATCAAGTCATAATTAATTAATCACAGCATATAAAAATTTTTAAGCATCGTATGATAAAGTATGAATATATATAATATTTAATTTAATTTAATTATTAACCAATCATGTCTATATCCAGATGTCTAAATAGGGAATTAATTTAAAATGATATGGGTTTTTTCTATAGTTTACCTCCTACAATAGTTTCTAATCTTCATGATCAAATGACATTATAAGTGGATTGTATAAATATTCATACTTACTTAAAATTGAGGTTTAATAAAATAATTACGTCAATAACATATCATCGTCTCCAACATTATAATTATCTATGGAACATTGGGTATTCTCTACTTTATGATAATGATTTGGTGGACGTTTCATCTATGTTTATGTAAAATTACATTAAGGGTTTGATGGAATTGTATATGGATATTTCTATTATTGATGAGGTGAAACCTACTACCACTGAACCATGTTAGGGGATATAATATAGTATATCCTTCACAAAAAAAAAATTGATATCCTATCATATGAATCTAAAAATATAGATCAATTAAGAACATGATGATTAAAATATCAAGAGAATTATAGGATAAATCCCTAAAAACACTCTGTACATAATGAGTGAAACATTATTTAATGATGGAGAATTTTATAATGCTACAAGATATGATTTAGGTGAGGAAGACATGTGTGATGAACCTTTTGTGGCTCCTATGACACCAAGGCATTTATGATAAAGTGGTAACCATCACCTATTATAGACTTCCTTGGTGGAGGTAATGTCACAATCAAAATAATTTGATTCAGATATCATTACATCAATTTAGGAATTCCCAAGTGTTGTAGGTAAAACATATTCCTCAACTGATAAATTATTACATGTAAATTATTTAAAAAGTAAATATGCATTGAAATGTATGGTTATGAAATACCACATATAATGTAAATTTCTATTCATGGTTGATGATTCAAAAAAATAAAAATACAACATCCACTATTAAAAATATAGAAAAAAATGTAAATTTCACATGAGGGAAATAAATGATAATTTTTTTATATAATGGAATATATCAAACGTGGATGGCCCACATAAATGTGTACACTATCCCACAATCATTCTACATTGGATAAAAAATTTCTATATAATATTATTTTTGAAATTATATAAATGTGTGAGGATATTCATGTATGAATTTTATTAGAATGAATATAACCATTGTTCAAATACAAGATATCATATTCCAAATCATGGATGGGAAAAATGAAAGAAATTATTAAACTATATGGAGATTGGTATGAATAGTATAAAGTATTTCAATATCTAATGGGATGTTTTCAGAAAAAATAACACTATTTTAATCTTGAAACCATTGATTAAATCTCTCTAGATAACCAACTTTATAAAACAAATAAAACGTTATATAGGATATTTTTTGCATTTGGGTAGTGTAACATCATATTTCCTTATTGAAAAAATTAATTCAGGTTGATAGTAATTTTCTTTATGAAATGTATACAAGTTTATTACTCACTGATTCCACAAATGATGGTAATCGTGTTCCAATCCCACTCACATTTTCTATTGTAGAGAAGGCACACTTTGAATCAAGGGGTTGGTTTTTGTCCCGTATAAACATACATATTATGAAAATCCAAGGAGTATTAGTGATATTTTTTGATCATCAAGTGATTTTAGAGGTCATTAACAATGAATAATTTTTATTATGAAAACCTAATAATTATCTTCATTATTTCATAAAAAATATTAATAGTAATTTCCATAATAAATTTAAATAAGAATCAATAAAAAATGATATCGTCAATTTGTGCATGTTTACTTAATATTATATTTATTTTATTATCTTTTACTATCCTTTTAAATAAATTTTTGTATTCCTTTTTTAGAATAAAATCCACACAAAAAAATTACATGAGCGGCTTGAGGTAATTCGATGTTCTATTAAGGTCATGTATAATTTCATGATGATGATAAAAAATAAATGACGGTCATTAACATAGGATTTTGTTAAGAGATATAACTATATAAACAAAAATATTTTGGAGAGAATAAATGCATTCTTCATTGGTGTTAATAAAATACAAATCATGGATTTAGTATAGGAATCATTTTATCAATTTTTTAAGTAATTTGTTACATGTTCCCAATATGAATATGCAAAAATTCAATAGGGGATGCACTTTGTGTTGGTCATAGGCTGACTTCACTAAGACTAACAAGAGGGTTTAATTATGTTATTGAAATTTTATTCACTTAGAAAACCACCCTATTTAAAGATATGATTATCTATGATATTTTATTCAAAAAATCATACAAGAAATATAAAAATAAAATCATAATGAAGAGAGATAATATATAGGATATTTATAGTGGTACAAGGAACAAAAATACCCCATTCTGTGACACAAACACTCAACTGTAAGAGCTTGGTATTTATCAATAGACTAGACTTTTTACTAGGGGCCAATAGCCCTTTTTCGAAGGACTTACTAAATAAGTTCATCTAGGCGAATCATGGTGCAATTTTAGGAACTTTCAACTAAAAACTAATAAGTCTTTACAAAAAATAGTATTAAAGTTTATTTTATAAGGAACCTACACTGATAGAGGGAGAAAAATAGAGAGACTATATAGGAGGTGCACATTTGTAAGATATAATTAAAATAATAGAAGGAAACTCCTAGAGGGAATATAAGAAATAAAAGTAACTCAAAGAGGGTCTTATAAAAATACAACAATGATGGTATTTATATCTCATCTATAGATAATGAATCATCTTATTATTTTTGAATAAAATATAGCATCACAAGTAATAATTGAGAGAGTTGATAAATGATTGGGTAAGAGTCTCAATTATTTTGTATGTTCTCTTTTCCACTACTCATAAAAATGAATGAAAGCATTTTCAATAAATCACCCAATATCATACACATAAAATATAATATTTTAACTAAATTTCATATGTCATTTTCTTAGAAATAACTCTACAACAATACAAACCATTAAAATAACCTTGAAATTATTTCCTTATTCATTACACTGAAATTTTTATAAATTTTTTCACCATAATAAGTTAATATACTATTCAATTCCCGAAAAAACATTAATTTCAACTAAAATTACACCAAAAAATAAATGGAAAGTTTCTGAATGATTTAGTCAATTTTAATTCATGTATTTGAATTGATCAATGTTTCCATTATTCACATAGTGGATTTATCCATGTAACCGATTTTGTGAAGTCTTTCTTCAAGAAGCTAGTTTCCTCCATACATCTAATTTACATCACATAGATGATTTAATTCACATATATATATATTTTAATATAGCTAAATTAATTTCATATCCAGCTAAAACCCTATTGTTTATTTCACCAGGTATCCAAATTATGTCTTTGTTTTTTTTATGTATCTTACTACTCACATTGGTGATTCATCTATATAAGTGACTTTCAAATAGTTGTTTTATATAGATTATTCCATTATAAAACCATTTTATAAATATAATTTATATATGTAGCCATTTTTATGTGTAACTGAATGCCTCACATATCTATTTTTCCATACATAGGAAAATACAATCATAAACTTCCAAACATTCATATTTCAACAAAATGAAATTAAATAAACATAAAAACCTATTGAATACACTTAAAAACAAGACCATTAGTAATATATTAAGGGTGTTTGATATCAAAAAAACATAAATTATAGGGTATATATTGGATAAATGGTAAGAGTTCAACAATCCCTCCCTTTTAATGATTAGAAAACCCATTAAACATTAAATATAGAATTTTACAAAGTTAAAGATTTTTTCATAAAATATATGTAATATATATATATATATATCTTTTATTTTTTTTGTTTATCATTTCTTCCCCCATTACTAGAAATTTATCAAACTTGGTTAAACTTTTCCCCATTTTTTCATTGAAAAGTAAGGTTAATGACATTGAAAAGAAAAATTAATTTAACACTTGGAGTGATGAAAAATGTATGATTAGAGAAAAAAATGAACAAGAATTCACAAGACTAAAATTTAGTAAAATTGAAAATTAAAATTAAATTTTATAAATAAAAAAAAAAATTTATAACAAAAAATCAATAACAAACACATAAGAAATAAATAAAGAAGGATTTAATTAATTATCAATTTTCATAAAAAATTATATCCAAGAAACACCCATAAAAAATAGATATATGAACTACGAGTTAAAAAAACAAAGATTATTGATTGGTTGAAACAAACAAATAGGTTTAGTTAGAGGAATCTTAAAAGTTTTAGAGGTCCAAGAGGTTGTTGTAGGGTCCATCACTGTAAGAAACATCAACTTCCTCGGAAGTCACTCTCTCAGTAGGTGATTCATCCCTAGGTGGTGAGGTATGAGATACCTCCCCATGACCTACAATTTCATGTCCAATAGGTTTTATGGAATTTGATGTTACATCCCATTAGAAACCATTTATCTTTATTAGATTTTCTAAAATAACATTACTCTTATAGAACTTTACAACCTCTACCTCATTTATACCCACATAATTTTTTATCACCAAAGAGATGATCCTTCTATAAATATAATAATTTATCTTTCATTTACCTTTAAAATACTGATGCATAATGTGAATCATATAGGTTGTAAGATATATTTCAACAGTGTTAATCAAGACATATGGTAATTATATATCCTGAAATAACATATTTTCCATTTCTCCATATCCTTGAGAAAACCCAGTATGGCTAAACTTCCAAATAACATTCCATTTAGTTTCTATGTCCATTACAAAATTCTCCATGAAATTAGAGGTTTCAGCATGAAACTGAAAATCTCAGTTTGTCTCACTACACTCAATACATACAGAGTCTAGATAATACTGAACACCACTTCATGGGGAAATGAAATACAATAACCATTTATAATAAAGAAATCAAAATGGGGTTTTATTCAACATTGGATGATATGATATCCTCTTTTTCACCAAACTAGAACTCTAAATTCCTTATAAACTCATTCAGTTATCCCACAAAACGAAGTCATAAAATTTTCCCCTCCAAAACCAACTACCATCCTTGAAACCAAAAATAATTTCTTTTTAAACTTTTCATTACTTTTTATCTAACTCATATCGATAGCTTTATCAATGAGAACTCTATGCGGCGCATAACCTAACCTACCTTTCTTGGATGAACCAAATCTTTCATCAGCTCCACGCTTGAAAATTCCCAATACCAAGTCTCAGTATGAGGTAAATAGATATAAAGAAGCAATTCATATGAGAGAAACATGGGTGACAGTTTGGATTTTCATAGAATAGACTTAGACAAAGATGGAAAAGGGTTGAGGATCTATTTATAACTTTTACTTTACCAGCAAAAATTATGAAAGGGATATATAGCTTATTTGTAATTTTGGGTTGATTCGAACTTAAAATAAAATAAATACTAAAATAATGAAACTTATTTTTAGAAAGAAAATAATTATTAAACCAAAAAAAAAAGATAAGAATAAAAATTTCAAATTACCAAAAATAAGTTAAATTATATTAATTATAATAAATGAATAAAAAAATACACTAATAAAATAATGATTAAATTAAAGACCAATTAAATATAAAAAATTCAATACATTTAAATTAAAATAACACTAAATCTATTTTAATAAAATTTAAATACTCACAGGTAAGGGGATTAGTAAAAATATCTCTTAATTGATTATCATTAAAGATAAATTCAATAGAAATATCACATTTTGGGTGTGGCCTATATAATGATGATTCCTTAAAACAATATTTTTCTTATATAATGAATTATTGGATTCATTTAAATGTTCATAAAATATTGTTTTATCACATTTGATTGAGACATGACTATAATTGAATCCAAAATACGACAAGGTGTGTTTATCCACAACACATATGTATAAAATCATCATGCATCTATATATTCTAATTTTGTAGTAGATAATGAAAGAAATTATTGTTTATTACTAGATTAGGATACCTGATATTTACCTAGAAAATTCCAGTTCTATGAAGTACAATTCTTATCCAGTATTTAACAACTAATGATTGCATCATAATATGAAGAAGAATTAAAATCATATGTTTTTCAAAAACATAATAAAAGAGAAGTTGTTCATTTTAAATTATGTAAAATAATTTTCAAATATTTTGAATGATATTATTTGGGATTTTCTATGAATATTTACCATAAACATATCTTAAAAATATTATCTAGTATACTAGAAGTAAAATACAGTAGACTCATAATTTTTCCTCTAATATCTTGTTTCCAATAGGTTTCCCATCTTCATATAAGCCATGTTTTTCATTAGAATTAATATGAGTTGTATATATATTACCATTTTTGAGTAAAAACCTTTTAATTAAGTCATATATTTTTTTTCCTTCATTTAACACATTTCAATTTTTTTTATAAATCTAAAAACCTAGATACTAATTTAACCCACCCATCTTGCACATTTAAAATTCTTTTTGCACGATTTTTTAATATTTATTATACAAATTTTAATTTGGTAAGCCAAAAATCATATCATAATAATATATATGGACTGAAAATATATCTTTAGATGACGTTTTCTAAAAAATATGAGGATTTTACACTCCTACTGAAATTATATATAATAAACTAAAAGAACATAAACGTTCATAGATTGATCTAGGTTCTTGTTTATGGCCATAAATAGGATTAATTTGTTTGAACATTTTAATTTGGAAAATTAGGATTTTCAAAACTATGAGGGTGTTTATCATAAACTTCCTCCATAATAAATCAATTTTAAAAAAAATTACATCCTTAGGATATAATTTGAAATTCATATACGATGCACTGTCTAGGATAATCCTAATGGATTCTAATCTGGATATAAGATTAAATATATCTTCAAAATCTACACCTTCATATTAGTTATAGACTTTAACTTATAGTAAAGAATTGTTCCTAGTGATCACACCATGATCATCCAATTTATGCTTGAAATCCATTTTTCCTATTACATGATAGTCATAGGGTCTATCAACTAATTTTTATACCTTGTTCTTATTGAATTGGTTTAATTCATGTTGCATTGATAAAACCTAACTCTCATTTACTATGTCTTCTTCTATAGTTATATTTTCATGATGATATATGAAGATATAAATTTTCAAAATACATTATATATTTCTTATAGTAATAATACCTTTATCTAAACTTCATATAAATGTTTCTAAGGGATGATCCTTAAGGTTTTCGGGTATTCTGAGAAGTTTACTTTCTAGTTCACTAGTATCAATCCTTTCATGATTTGGTTTAACAAAATAATGTTCAAATTCACCAACCTTATTTTTGATAAAGAAAATTTTAGGTTTCATGTTTGAAAAATAATATGTTATATTATCAACTTGAGTCATTTTGTGATCAAAATAACAACATTCCTTAAATTTTATATGAGTTGATTTTCAAAAATCATTGACCATTTGCTGAAAAATATATATTCTTTAAAAGTAATAGAATAACCATGTAATAACACTTCATAAGTATTTGGGTAAAATTTACCAAGATTATCCTTGGTGTTTGGAATATAAACAGTGATAGAAAAAAACATTATGTATCCAACTTTGTGTTTTCACAAATTCCATAGAACATATGTGTTTTCTTCAAAAAAGATCTAATTAGAACTATTTTTAGAAAATAAAACTATTTATGCACATCATTAACTAAAAAATGAGTGGGAAACTTATATTCACACAACATTTTCCAAGATATTTCTCATAACATCCTTTTCGTCCTCTAAATAACACCATTATGTTGAGGTATCATGGGTGCAGAAAAATTATGCTTCATAGCTTGTTTTAAACAATATGAATTAAAATATTGGTTTTCAAATTATCATCCATGGTCACTTCTAAAAGCAATAATATTGGAATATTTCTCTTTTTGAACCAATATAATTCTTTTTTATTAAGTGAGAACTTTCATATATTTTAACATTCAAAGAGAAATACAATTTAAATCTAGAAACATCATAAAATAATATATATATACAATTCTCTCTTCATAAGCTTCCAATTAAATATGGTCCAAACATGACCATGTGAATAAATTCTAGGGATCTAGAAGTTGAAACCTCTTTAAATAGTTTACATTATTATTATTTTTCTTTCCCATTTGGTAATAATCCCATAGTTTTTTTTATTGAATTTAAGTTTAGGTAAATTAGAAAGTAAATTTATTTTTGAAAATTTTCTAAATAAGTAAGAATTTAAATTTCTAAGACTTATATAGGAAATAAAAGAATAATTTTCCAACATTTAAATAGTTTGATTTTTTTTAATTAATGGTTTTTGATCTAGAGTATATAAATTCTATATTCTATATACCTTAAATTTAATAATTTTATCGTTGAAAATATATTTGGCTTTGTTAGAAAAATATGAAAACAAACCATCTGCATAAAGATATCAAATAATTATTAGATTGTTCTATAATACTTTTAAATGAAGAACTATATTGAGGAGTAACAAATTTGGATAACCAAAAGATCCAACTCCCATAATATTTCCATTAGCATTATCACCAAAGGTGACATAACCTCTATCTACTTTTTATAAGGTGTGGGAATTATAGAAATATCAACTCATATTTATTTAGAAATTTATATAGATATAACATTTCTAAAAAATGAACTTGGTCATTTTCTCCTACAGAGGCAAATCAAGTAAGAAATTATTTTAGAAACTATATTTTCTTGGGTCCAAAAATGTTACCAACTAAAGATATGTGAAACCAAATATTTTTTTATGTCCATAAATTCAATCATTGAAATCTGATTTTTTTGAATAAAAATCATGTCTAACTACAAAAAAGATGTGTTTCTCAAACTAATATTATTAGAATAGTTTCCTAATTCTCCATAGTGAAAATAAGTAACATTATATAGGTATTTGTTCATTGAACTAGGAACAAAATATTTTTTGTAAATCTTTGGGTTTTCAATATAGATTCCTATTTAAAACATGTTTTCCTAAAATTTATTGTTTATAGGAATTTGTTTATGTAATTTTATCCATTTTTGAAAAAACATACAAGATACTTAATATTTTTAACATCTTTTTGAATGAATTTATATTTTTTATCATGTTTCAAAGAGGAAAAAATATAATTTTCCTACATTGTTTTCAAATATAAAACTTGTTTATTTATGTCCTATTTTTTATTAACAATGAAAATTTTAAATTTTATAAAAGTTTTATTTTTCATTTTCAAAGAATAATTTGTGGTTTCAAGCATGTTACAATATTAATTTAATTATTCATAATAGAAATATTTATTTTCATATTCAAATTCACGATGACAAGAATAATATTAATATTCCTTATTAGATTGTTCCATAAAAAGCATGTTGGCCCTCTAATTAAAAATTTAATCTTCTGAAGTTGATGATATATCATTAAAAGACTTTTAAAAACTACACTATTTTGATTTCATGTATTTCATGGATTTCTTATTAAATACAATCATCCTGAAATTCTCTTTCTATGATATCTTATTGACTAACAACAGATTGTAATGTGGGTTGATAGGTCTAAGATTCATACAATAATATCATCAAACTTATTAAGAATTTCCATCATGATAATTATATTGATTATAGAGTTTCTAAAACATCTTCTCTTGTTATATAAATTATTTAACTTCCTTGTAATCTTTTTAAGTTCACCATTCAATCAATAATATATTAAGGTATCCTCTTATATAGACGATTCATAAATTTTTACACATTTGTACTTCTTTTCATCATTAGAAGTAGACACATTCAATTCAATATTCTTTATTTTATCAAATATATGGTCTCTATTTTCAACTACAATCTCATCCTCATACATTATGAGAGTTATAAATAAATATTTTATTTTAATGTTTTTTAATACTATATATTTAATAATGGAATATAAGATTACACCCCATCTAGATTGTAAAATTCCAAGGATTTTAAAAGCATGATCTCATTTAGGAATTTGTGTTTATAAAGAAGATATATTTTTAAAACCATATTAAGTCCTCTATTTAGAGAATTGATTCACTCTCCATCCATCATTCTAGACGTATCAAACATTATTTTGGAAGTATTATATCCAAGAGATTGCCTGTTTTTTGTTCTTTCATAAGCAACGGATTTGGTATTCCACATTCTTTAGGATATTTTATAATATAAAACATTATTAAAATTATCATGACCTAGTAAATAGATTATATAATTCATATATTTATGGTTTAAAACATAACTAGCTTCAGTATTAGTATCCCATGTTTCTGGTTCTATCTTGGTTATCACATAATGCTTCATATATTTTAACAGAAACATTAGACCAAGGTTCTAGAAATAAATTACCATATAAACATTCTAGTAACCATAATTCTCTCTATTCAAGTAAATATATTTGACCATTTACATAACTTCTATATATATTTTCATTGAAACCATTTTAATGAAGATATTATGACATCAACCTTTGAAATCTGAAAAATCATAATTCACTACATCTAATTCCTATTTTTGGTTAGAGACTGACCTCCTTATGACTCAAGAGGGGCTTAATTATGTTCTTTAAATTTTCATAAATTAGAAGAAAACCCTATTACATGATATGGTTATATCTGATATTTTCCTCAAAATCATGCATGCATCGGAAAAGTTAAATCATAAATAAGAGATATGAGACACCAAATATTTATAGTGGTTCTAAGAACATAAATCATCTATTACACTCTACCAATTCTCAACTACAATGGAATAGTGATCTTCATTAGAAAATCCCTTTTATCACGGACTGACCATCATTTTTCCAACCACTACATGAATTATTTTTAGTATCCTACACATGGAAAATTTTTATTAGATTTTAATTAGGATATAAGAAGGCTTTAAAAACATCATCCATTAAAGTTATTTTTCTAGGAACCATCCCAGATAGAGAGAGAAAATAAGATTTATTTCAAAGGATACAAATTTTATTAACACAACTGAAAGAATAGAAGAAATCTCCAAGAGGAAAGATAAGATATAAAATCACCACATTCATATTCTTGTAAAAATAAAAAATATTATCTTTATAGTTCAGTTATAGATCTTATATCTTCTTCTTCTTATGTATAATAGATAAACCCAAATATATTTTTTAGAGAGTTTATGGATGATAGGGGATGTACCTATATTCTTCTATATGTTTTCTTCACTACAAATCCTGAAAAATCATGAAAAGATTATATTTTAATCATATAACTTCAGATCCATAAAATCCATTCTTTTAAATAAATTCCTCAGTTTTTTCTAATAAATACCATATAAACTATAATAACTATAAAAAACCTTGTAATTATTTCATTTATCAACTATCTCAACTGTTTATAAGAATTTTTACTATAAAGAGGTAATTCAACATTCAATGCACACATTACAACGTTAACTTCCATTGAAATTACACCAATGGTTAGAAATGGAATGTTTCATAATGACGTAGAAGATTCTGGATCACCACATCCAAATTCAACATATTTAAATTCATATAGTTCATTTTATCCACGTAGTCATTCTTCATTTATTTGATTTACCAATCTAGTTGATATTACATAGGCCATTTTAATATAACTAATTTTTAGGTAGTTGATTTTATTTACAAAGATAATTTGATTCATATAGCTAAATTTTAATATAACTGAATCAATTACGTATACATTTGAATCCATTTAGCTAATTTCACTATCTATCCAAATTATATAGTTATTTGATTGATGTATCCATTTTCTCCCTTGGTTGATTCATTGAGTCATGTGATTTCAACATATCGAATTCCCCAATGTAGTTGTTTTACATAGGTTATTCCTTCATGTATATAATTGATTTAGATTTTTTTTCCACGTAGATGGATTCCTCATGTATCTATTTTTCCATACTTTTTAAATTTCACTAAAAACATAAAAAATTGCATATTTCAATATAATTACATTAAATAAAGATAAAAAAATGATGAACCCGTATAGAAATAATATCATTTGTAATATATGAATGGTGTTTGAGAACATCAAAACATAATGTACATGGGATATGATGGATCAACATTAATATTCCAAAACATTGGTTACAAAATCTATAGAGACATTGATATGATATTTTAGGATGCATCCTCATTTAATTTTTAATTTTTTGTCCAGGTTTGGAGACTCATTGTTGTAATAGAGTTGCACGACACTTTCACATGAAAAAATGGCCATCCTATATTATACATACTAGAGAACTGGTATAATGATTGTGGTTTTGTCAAGGAATTAATATATCCTAGTTTTCTTGAGGCATTAAGGTATCATTATGAATGCATCATTCTTTCTAATGCATTAGTAAACATATCATAGAAACCCCATGTAGATGTAGTATAACACTTGGGTACACTAATTAACTACTACAGTGTGCCTTATATCCTTGTTGGTGATTTTCATTATTTTACCTTGCCTATTGACCAATTGAATTTAGTGTCTGATGTTTACAAGATGCACCCTTGGGGAACGTAAAAGTAAATTTTTATTATAAATGTGTTAGATTTTCCTTGAGAATGAAGAGTGCGATTGTGATATAGTGCATATCATTCTAAAGGTTAAACTCTGAAAAATTGTCCCTATATAGCAGAATTGATCTCCACATTACATCATAATTTATAATGTCTATATATTTTTTCTTTTTAGTGTGACAATATTATCATACTATATCCTGAATCTAGTTTCATTATGAAAGGTAACAATATCCCTTATTTTGGTGATTAAATTTATTGAAAAGGTATTTTTTATTATATATCATATAAACTATAAATAGTAATGATTTTATGATATGTGGATATAGTGGAAGTGAATTTTATAATCTTTTAGGATAGGAATGATTCTCTCCTCATTGTGGTTCATCCTTTTCTATCTCTGAGTGTGTGATAGTCACTCCACTTCCATCCTATTGAACCTCCTCCTTCCATTAACAATCATCTTCAACATATAGGGTTATCATACAACATGATGTGTGATTTCACTTTTGTAGATCACTTTCTCATTACATCCGTTATAGAGAGATGTAGGATTGGGACACATACTTTTCATCCTCTAATGGGAAAGATTATGATTACTCTGGTTGATGTGTCCCTCATGTTTTCCCTCCATATTGTTGGTGTCACTATGAAAAATCATGTTATTGATGATTGATTTGATTTAGTTCACAAGATATTAAGCATTTTGTTTATAGAATATGATAGTTTTGTTTCCTTTAGGTGGTGAAAAATTCAAAATAATGATGATCTATTTAAACATTTATCTTCCAACACTAGTGAAATTACTATCCTGATATTTTCATGAAAAAATATTCTCCGAAATATTGGCAGTACGTTCTCTATTAACCATTATACTAAATTTATTCATATGATAAATTTTAAATTTCATTATGAATTGAAGTGAATAGGATGTTATAGTAGGGGGTTTCCATGTAGATATTACTCATAAAGTTCATTATATCGTGCATTTCATATCTATAAAATACATATTACAAGATGTTTTATTAATATTTAGATATGTGTATGAGAGAACATCTCTCACTTTTATCCACATTTCTACAAACCATTAAATGATGATATTTTATTGGATTCCACACATTGATGATGTTATGTTTATCACTAATTCTTATGTAAAAATAAAATATATAAATTTGTATTACAAACCAATAAAAATTAAAATGTTCTTTTAATGTGGAGTTGGACCAACCAATATTTACATACTACCAAATATAATGGCCATGTGTATATACTTATGTCGGACAATCTTTAGTTGGATGGTGTATGTGATTTTTAATTATATACTAAAATTATTATTATGTGTTGTATAAGATTTTCTTTATTAATTGTGTATTTAATTTTTGATATTTTAGGTATCATGGATGTCATATGTTGGATTGGTTCTCTATAGTCTCCCACCACAATAGATGATAATTCTTGGTGTGGGAACTAGTATCATAGAACTTATTAATTTTCACATTAATATGCAGCACCATGAGGTCTATGTTATGAGGTAGTTGGTTTTTATCATCCCATTCATGCACCACCCTGTTAGTTTCCTTCACATCATTCCATGAAGGTGTCATAGAAGAGATAATTTGACTAAAAGTGATATCATGAACACTATATTATGAATTGGGACAGATATAATTAATCATTATTATGAGGGGTAGACATAGTAAACATGAATCTATCATAGTAATTAGTTTATATACCCCAGTAAAACATGACCTCATTGTTATATCTTACTTGATACAGAAGACGAAATCATGACATGGTAATAACCCCTATCTAGCCTTCTCAATATAACTTTGTTAAAAATGGATAACTATATATATATATATATATATATATCAATTTTATAGGTTTCTCATATTAGAAACCATATACATGTCAGTGATATCTTAGGGTGAGGAACATTTGACCAGGAATATTTTTAGAGAGTTGTGTCAAAAGTACGCTATCCCATGAATAATAATTTTTCTGGGATTTACTTCAATATACTAAATGATTCTCAAACCCAGTTAAATGTATCAGCTATTACTAAGACCTAGGTCAATGAGATTTAGGGTGATAAGACTAATATAGATGTATCAAGTGTGAAAAGAATCTAATGATGTGGTAAAAATGGAGGATGTACAACATGATCAACCAAATTATCTTCTACTTCATATTGTAAATGTGCCACAACTTAATCATATGCCTACTGAGGTCCATGAATCTCTTACTAGTCATCCTACTTTATAGCCCCTTTCACTATTAGGTTATACCACACTACCATCTTACAACTATATTATTGTTTAGTCTATATTATCCCCCTAATATGAAATACCCACTATTGTGATTTTGATATAAAATAAGAATATTTTTAAATTTAAGGGTGGGAAATTGATGCCTATAATTTTCACATACAAATATATTAATAAAATATATTGATTTTAAATGTTTAATTCCCATATTTAATTAAGATATATTTTTTGGTTATTGATATTTTAAATATCATTTTTGGAAAAAAAGAAAACAAATACATGTTTTTATATTAATTTTAATTACCAAATACAAATTTTATATATGAAGAATTTTTAAGTAATTGATTTTTAATTTCACATTTGTAAAAACATGGTATTTTCTACCCTACCTGTGAAACTGAGAGAAATGTAATGAAGGAATCATCATGAGATAAAAAGAGAAAATGGTGAATTGGTTTTACAATATGTTGGAATAGGGGTGTAATTGGTGGGCCAAGGCCCACTAGTTCTATGTTGGATAACACAGGTATTTAAAGAAGATTGTGTGAATATATAGGGGGGCCATTCCTAGAGTAAGATTATATGTTTATGGGGATGTCTCCTCATATTTTAAGTGAAGTATTCTGATAGAAAAAAATATATGAGATGTAGAGGTATCAAGACACTGTTCAGAAGGTATAAATGACATCATCCCTAGTGAAGTCGTGCACCCCCAACTCAGAAATTTATACAGTTCCACTACCTCACACACACTCCATCAGACCATTTCATTTACCTTGAATACCATTAGGTTTTTATAAGATCCTATTTAATCCTATTTTGGAGAGAATAAATACCTTTTTGGAAAAAGTCTCAAATAATTGATCCAACATCATATTGAGGTCCTACCATAGTGAAAAGAAGAATGAAAAATGAAAATGAAATTTTAAATGGGTTATTAGATTTATTGTCTTTCATGGATAATGAAAAATGGGTTTAATGTTTTCTCTATGATACAAGTAGCCTAGTTGTGTTGGACAGGAAGACACCAAGATTAAACATATTTTAAATGGGATTTGAGTCATGTCCCATGTGCTGTTCTAGATGAAATGATGTTAGATTTTTTAAGCAGTGTGTTTGAAGTTGTGGTTGACATGAATGAATGAAATTGAGGTGAATAAATGTGATTGAATCATAAAAATAGTCCTGGGTAACCCATGGAGAGAGAACCCATGGTCGATGGGAGGGTGTTACAAATTAAATAACCATAGAACCACATTGATTAATGTGATTCATCTTATCATAAAAAAATTAGTTTGGGTTGTAATACTTCTATGGATGTAACATTTTATTTATTTTGGAATATTTGACGGATAGTTATCTATGTGGATACATGTAATATGTAATAGTTATTAAAAACATGGATAAAAGATAAATATTTATATATTTAAAGTTAAATTAGATGACAAAAGGAGAATACATAGACTGGTTTAAAAATATGAAAAATACGAGTGTGGTATGAAAAAAATCTAAAGACAAAAAAATACATATAATTAAAAAGGGTGGACCTTGGAAGATTTATTTTACCTATAAATATAGAGAAAGATTTTATGAAAAAGAGAATCAAAACTAGAATTAGGTTCTAACTTTAGTTATTCTCTAATTTATATTTAGTTTTATTTTATTTATGAAACTCAACTGTATATTATTAATTAAATAGTTTCTTCATTCTATCCCCCCCCCTCATTCTCTCTAAGTCTCTCATGTCATCCCCTTTATCACTATGATCACTTTTATTCATTATTATGAGAAACTAATCCAAGGATTATATCAGGGTAGTAATCTAGTTTTCAAAACAATGTCTATGATTTATATATAATTTATGTAAATTTTAGGATAATATGTTGTGAGAGTAATCCTCACTGCACTTATCTAAGGGTTAACTTATCCTTTTACATCCATTTTCAATCAATCAAAGAGGTTTATGTGCAGTATACTCATAGATCATGAGTTCAATATATATCTTTAACTATGGTAGAAAAATATATTCATAGATATGTTGGGATGTGTTCATTAAGTTAGTTTTTAAAAAGACAATGAAGGTTCTCTCCAAATGACTCCCTCACGAGAAATTCGATTCTCTACTAACCTATATTCATTATATCTGCATTTGTATATGCATAATTCATTTTCAATTTTTATACCAGCATTGTCACACCCATTTTTATTTGTTTTTATAAAATAATAACAAAAAAAATTAATTAATGAATTATGAATTATGTGAGATCGACAGCAGAGATCCTCAGGATAGATGGCACTGGTTAGTCACAATTCTGCACTGATAAATTAATTTTATCATTTTACCCACCCTATGTTGGGATAATCAAAGGATAAAATTATTTTCTTATTATAGAATGACGATAGACTAGATTCATCCCACATAGAGAGATCTGTAGTTGATCAAACACTACTAAAAATACACTTATTATATTTTTGTGTTATTAATATATTATGAATATAAAGGAAAATTGATGTTAGAATGTGGATTTAAAAAATATAAAATAGAATATACATTTTCTGATGTTGATAGAATGAATGTTGGTTTGATAAGAAAGGAAATTATCCTGCGAGAGTCATCTGGAGATAACTCACATTTTCTTATTCAATATTCACTTAATGAACACACTCTATAGTATGTGTGTGAATGTTATTCTACCACAATTATGAACATACATTGAAGTAAAAAATCTCTATTTATACTACATATACACCTACTCAATCAACGTATAATGACCATAGAAGAAGCATCTAACCACTATATAATCTTATCAAGGATTTTACTCACAAAATATCATCTTAATATTAACCTAAAGAAGATATTAAGTAAAGAACTAGGTTAAAACACTAGAATACTCCACTTGTGTATTCCTCATGTTAATTTCTCATATTAATGATTTAATGTGGCCAAATTAGAGAATGAGTGATAGAGAAAATAAAGAAAAAATTAATTAAAAATATGCATATGAGTTACCAAAATGAAGGAGAACTTAATCAATATCAGAAAAGAACTAATGCAGTTGCCTCCTCTCAGTTTTGATTCTCTATTTCATACCCACATGCTATGTATTTATCTGAAAATTTAATCCTCCTAGGTTTATCCAATTTAATTATTTTTATTTATAAATCTTAAAATGTGTTCATATTATTTTATAATTTTCTTCTTTTAAACTAGTTAATGTCTTATCATTGTATCTTATAACTTCCAATTTTAATCTCTTAATTTGTATATTCTATCTAGGTTTTTAATCCATTTTAAATATTTCATGTATAGACATACAAAATTATCCATATAATTTTCCAATATAAATCAAATAATTCTTCCATATAAGTATCCAAAAATAACTCATATCTGTTTTAAGACAGTGTGACTAAAGCATTTACTATGTTCATTAGGGTGTTTCCATGGTCATTTTTTGATTTTATCCTTTCGAACACATGTTTTGTCTCTACCGGGTACCATCAACCATTTTCTATTATCAAAATACTTCATTATACTCTTTTACAAGATTCATATTGACCATTATATTTAACATATCATTTAGAAAAATACGAGGAAGTTTCATCCTTGAAAATAGAATGGCACATGATTCACATCCCATTTCTATAATTGTTCTGATCTTGGAGTCCCCATGTTCAACACAAACGGGCTTCCTAAAATTTATTGACAATATAAACCATTTTTTTATCATAGAAGACATAAAAAATGGTTAAAACCCCTTTTAAAATGTTGTTTTAGATTTTTATTTCTCTCACGCACCATAGAAGAAACTCCCTATGATGTTTGCAAGACTGTTTTATCCATCTTCTTGAGCATAGATGTTTTATCATTAGAAACGGGATTCTAGTAAAAATTTAGAACTCAAAATGGTATTTAAAGGTGATACCAACCAAACAGTGGATCATTATCTTGGTATAGATCCCCAATGGTATCCATAAATGAAATTAGTGAGTACATGTGGTAGTAAGATGGAGTTTGAGCATTGAAGTGGTAGCCCAAAAATATATATTGGTAGGGGTTCATGACCTAACTAGGCTTGAAATAGTGTCTTTGAGTGTAATAATGGATTGATAACCCCACATCCAATGTTAATATTTGATTCTGGAAGCCTTCTCTTAAAATATGTGTCTGTATCTCAAGAAAATTTGAAGCTTACTCTAGGGATGGACTCTCGATGCACTCACACACTCCTCATCCCATACGGACCCATTAGGACCTATCCCAACCTAGCATCTCTTTGTATTGACGCTATTCTACCAATATACACATGGATCTTTGTTTACTCATGCAGGTTCGTTCATTGGTTTTTTACATGTTCCTTAGGTCATGTAGAAAAGACCATATTTTTACCATATAGTTCATTTTTAAAATTTGGTTTAGGACAGGTCTTTATCTTTCATTTTTCTAAAAATTTTATTTAAAATATAAATACCAAAAATGATATATCAATGATTTAAAATTTAAATTCCAAAAAAATGATATATCCATTAATAAATGGGAATTACACATTTAAAATTAATTTATTTTATTGATATAGTTTCATGTGAATATTATGGGCATAAAATACACACGCACATGAACGCATGCATTTCATCATTCATTGAATATCAACTTAGAATCTCAAAGGGATCCCATGTTACAACAATTTAAATTTCAATGTAATAAAATAAAAAAATTATCAAAGGAATAACCAATGTTTAAAAATTTACTTGAAATACCAATTCAACCTCACACTTTTCAAAGAAACAAATTAAATCATGAATTTTAATTTTTATCATTGCAAATTTGAGAATATTCCCCTTTAATTTATTCACATATCATAATATTTTACTACTAGTCATGTCAAATAATGATCTACCTAACTTTTGTTTTTTTTCTCATCACTCATGTTAGAAATTTGATGTAGAGTTATGCGCTTTCCTTAAATACATGTACCTTTATAAAATGTGGTAAAGGACCTACATTATCTTATTTATAATGAATAAAATCACATATAATCATGATAAAATTTCAATTATTTTTCTAATGACTCTAAGACTTCTAGTTGGTCGGTAATGATGCTTGAACCATCTATTCTCAAAGCTGAGGTATATCTCTAAAGTATAATGAATGAAATTAAATTATAAGATATCAATGATTTTCTTACATATTAATGTTACAATTCCCTATTCCCAAGATAAAAGTAATTTACATGAAACAATTATAACATAAGGAATGATGCATACCCTCATGAATTTTTCTACACCTTTTCAATTTTTTTCTTTTTAAGAATACTTTTTGTGAATTTTTTTGTGGAAATTTCTTCTTGGAAAAAACATCACATCAACCATTGAAACCCATATGATAAAATCATTAGTTTGGTAATGGGTATTTTATATTCTACCAAGACAGAAATTTCTTTCTTATTTTTTAATAAATTTTTCATTTTTCACAAGTATGTTAGAAATGAAATACCATTAATCGAAGGAAACATTCCAAATAACCAAAATGGAACCCCCTCACATATTACTTTCAATGTAATACAACCCTTCCCCTTGACTTCCCTCACCCCCACACTTTAACTATAAAATATCATTGAAAATAAATAGTGTATTGTATGAAAGTGAAATATTATATTGTAATGTGGCTTATTTTTAATAGGTCATCAATGGATTGTTAAGTCTAAAAAAGTATTAAAATAATATGTGGTCTCAGGAATATGGGATAAATTTAAAAAATTCCTCAATCATATTAAATGTGACTTGAATAATCATAGATTTAACCAGTTTCGATGTAAGTTCTAGTAGGTGATATAACCTAATATTTCTCAAGATATATGCTCATCATATAATAGAAAATATTTGGTCTAGATGTCTCTTTGGAATTAAAAACATATGAAATCAAAGAATCACTAATAGAATACAATAGTAATAAAAAAATCAATCTTCTTGAATATTAGAAATTCAATCTACGAAAATGGTAGGCAAATTTCATATACATAAATTAACTAGATTATTTAAATCATGATTAATCCAATCAATACCTATGAATAACTCTAATAATTCAATTTTACATCATACTAATTCAATTTAATTATATTTGATATTTAAAATATGAAATCATAGGATTCCTATGAAATCCCTTATGTCTCAAATATTAATAATTACAACAAATAAATATATTTTTACATGAATTTTTTCCTTTAATTATAAAAATAGTTTTTTTAAATGAGGCAATCAAAAAATAAATAATAAATTACCAAGGGAATTCCCATTCCCATTTGAAGCATTATACCTCCTCCTTTTTTCTTCTTGGGGAGGTTTATTCATTTCTCCATCATCTTCATGGACTTAAAAAAGAAAAACGATCATTAATATTTAAGGAAAATTTCATTAATTTTAAAAAGTATAAGGGAATTGGGAAGCATCCTAATATATTTCTAAACTATATACATGAAACTAAAAAAATAAGGATAGATCTTGGTTTGAACACCCATATGGGAAATAGGTTTTTTATACCTCTAGATTGGTAGTGTCAACTATTATCCATAGTCTAATGGTGGGTAAAGATTCTTTTAATTTAACCACAAACACTTATTCCTTCCAGTTTTCTTTCAATTTTTTATTTTTGATGACTCTTTGAATATAGTACACCAAATACATCCCCTTTTTAATGAGATAAATATTTCGCGATGGGGGTAAGATAAATAACATGTACTCATTCTTTTTTGTCTACTTATTAAAAAATTCTTATTAATCTTCAAATACTTTCTTAATATATTATTAATCGATGGAATAATAAAAGTTAAAGATATTGTGTAATTTTTTTGAATAAAATTAAACCCTAAAAAATCAATATCAAAATATTCCCCTTTTATGTAAGTAGATTGTATATCTATTTCATCTTGAAGACCCTCATGGATATAATAATATCACCCCTCAAATAAATGTTCAAATGTTTAGGGATCATATTTTTTTACACATCAGGTGTACCTTCTTTTTTATCATCTTCATACAAGGAATGAAAAGAGATAAACGATTATAAAAATTCAACACAATGAAAATTGGCCCTAAATTAAGTTTTAATAATATTAGTTGTTAATAATCTCAATATAATATAATATTCACATGTTTGTTCAGATATAACTTCTTTTTCATTGTAAATACCCTCTTGGAGTAGAGTGATAGTATACGGGGGAAGTTTTCTAGGATCCTCCATTCGTTCCTTGAACTCCACCACATGGGTTGTTTCATATACATCCAAACGTGGAGAGATAAAATGTTGTGGATTATTCATATTTAAATATGGAGAGATCACGTTCCATTTAAAGACATTATTATTAATCAAAAAAATCATCCAAATATTATTGATCCACAATATGTAAATCAACCAAAAAATATTCCTCATAAATATCCTCATGAAATGGTTGAGAGATATGGAATGGATCTTTCTATTGTTTATTCTTGGATAACATAGTTTCTTAGATTTTAAAAATGAGTGGAAAATATCTTCCATAACCGGCCCATGTTTTTATTAAGTGTTAGGATTTGGTTTCTCTTGATACAAACAAAATATTTTTTCCATTTTTATCACCATGTTCTACATTGCACCACTAATCCATTGTAACTGCGATTTTATTTCATGGTGAACCATTTTTTCTAGTTTTTTTACCTATAAGTAATCAGTCCATAATGAATAATTGTTTTTTGAATTCATCATTGAAAATGATTTTTTTAGAAAACATTTAAACCTATTTATAAAATGTGAACAAAAATAGTGAGAGAAATAATTCTTGGTTCCCTACCAACAATGCCATGTTTTGACATTCCCATTGTTGGGTCTTGCAAATCCTATAATTAATTTCATACTGAAATGCATTGATTGTCTAGGAAACCTCACTTTATAATCTTTACCCTTGGTCACACACAATTCAAAATTAACATATGAAATTTTATTTATTTATTTTATGAAATGAAATAAAAATGAGAGTGTGAATTTGTAATGAAAAATTATAAAATAAAATATGTTGATGTAGATTCAGGTAGATTGATTGAATGTTAGATAAAAAAGAAGATTCTCCTGAGAGATTCATCAAGAGATAAACTTCATTATTTTTGACATTATTAAATTAATGAACAAACATCATCATATTTTTTAATGTAATATTATAGCCCCATTATGAATATATTGTACATTCAATGATTAGAAAGTATACTGCACATCCACCTCCTTGGTCGAGGGTGAATGGTTGTAGCAGAAGAAGATAATTGTTAGATAACCACTACCAGTATTAAAATCACAATAGAACATCATTATATTATACTAATGTGGATATAAATTATATACATGAGTTCAAACATTGTACTAATTCCCTATTATATTCTTTGGGTTAGTTATAGATTATCATGAGTAATTAATATCTCAGTGAGGAATAAGTGAGAGAAACATGATGAAGAGTTTTTTAATAAAAAATATACATATGGGTTATATAAATGAAAAAAATAAACCTACAATAAAAAAGAACTAAAAATAATTCTCCTCCTATTTTTAATTCCCCTTTTCACTATAGAATAATCTCTATATATATGTAAAATAAATCCTCCAATGTCTACCATTTTCAAGTCAATGTATTTTTTAATAATAAAATCCATTTATATCTTTTTCAAAATTTAAAACCTTTTAAACTAGTCAAATCATTCTAATTATAATTTCTAACATCAGATTTGAATCTCTCTATCTTTATCATTTATCCATTTTCTGAATCCTTCATAATGATTGGATGTATCCACATAGATATTTATCCTTTAAATTTTCAAAATGAAATCACATAATACATACATGGATGTATTCCAACCAAAACATACATACATATATATAAATATAGATACAATAACCATGTAATGCACTATGTACATCAGGGAATTTCCAGGTATGATTCATTTATGAAGCCTTCCGTTCAACCATGGGTTCAGTCTCCACGGGGTACCCTAAACCATTCCATTATTTCAATATCCTTCATTATCCTAAATTACATGAATTCATGTCAACCATTTCCACAAAAAAATCATTTAGAAAATAAAAAGGTCCTTTTATCCTCAACCATCACATGAAACATGGCTCAAATCCCATTTTTGAATCCATTAGGATTTCAGAGTCTCACTTTCCAACACAATTAGGCTTTCTATGATGTAATTAAAATATGGGGACATTTTACATTGGCCAAAACATATAACATGAACAATAACCTATTTCAAATTTCGTTTTAACTTTGGAATTATACTTTTAACCATGTGAGCACCTCACTAAAACATTAAAACACCAATTTTATCCATATTATTAAAGAGGGATTAATTCTCATGAAAATGGACTTGTATAGGCTCTTCCAAACTCTCAATGATATTACATGGTTATCCCACCCTCACAGTGGATCATTGGATCATGTTCAATAATAAAATATTGTATCCATGGAGGATTTTATTGAGTATAAGTAGTGGTCTGGTGGAATATGAAGATAGTTGATGTGGCATGTAAATGTCTAAGGTGGGGGTATACAATTTCCACAGGGACAACGTCCTTTATCCAAGTTGAATAGAGGATTGATGACACCATGTCCCACATTGGTATTTTTCATGGGAATACTCCTATTTAATCATGTGGTTGCATCCCAGAACCTCAATATCCCACTCCAAGATGGGTTCCTAGTGCACTCACACACTCCTATTACAAACTATGATACCAACACATCCATGGACCTTGGATAGATTTTGGGTGTTACTTAATGGATTTTCTACTAGTTCTTTAATAAATATTTTAACTAAGTAAAATAAATACCCTTAGTAAAAAATTCATCATATGTAAAATAAAAACACTTCAAAAAAAATTAATCATATAAAATATTATTATTTTATAATTAAAATTATATTAAATTTTTTCTATTACCCCTTTTTCGAAAAAAACGATAATTAATATTGTAATTACCAAAAGTGATATATTACTTAATATATATGAATCAAATATTAAAAATCCATATACTTTATTAATATTTTTTTCATTTCACAGTTATGGGAATCAGACACATTACATGAAATATGTAATGTTGGACCACATTAAATAAAATGTTGAATATCTTGACCAAAATTTTTGGAGTTGATATTGAATGAAACCTATAAAAGGAGATTCCATATAATTTTTAGGAGAAGAAATGCATAGATGTAGTTGCCAAGTCGAGAAAATTAAGGGGATCCACAGTTTTGGTTTCCTTTGTTTTGAAGAAGGTGTGTTAAAAATGATGAATGAATCATTGATTATGGCATGAAATTAGATCCATGATGGTTCCATGTATCTAAATTCGTCCTGATATTACTAGGTTGGCGGGGAATCCTAGAAAAAATGATCAATGATACACATGATGGGTGGTGATGGAGTGCGATGAGATTAAGATTCACGATAGTTAAATGTATCAAAAGAATTTATGTTACTAATATTTGGTGGTTGGTACCAACTATGAGTATCATCGGTATAGAAGTTTAATTATAATCATGGTAAAAATATGGTAATCCATTGTATCCAATATTGAAATAAATAAACAATTTCGATACGTTCCAAAATGGAGTAGTTATTTTGAATAAACCACATAAAATTTATGTGCTTGTTTTATTTTCTCCATTAATATGGGTTTGAGTCTATGTAATATGGATTTGCGCAAAAAAAAAACTATTATCAGTTCTTGGTTTGAATAACTAAGGAATAAATTATATCTCATTTTTGGAATTTATTCCATTTTCAATTTCTCTGAGTTCATACCAAATATTTTTTATTTCTCTGCAATTACTTTTCAAAATCTATAAAAGGAATATATAATGGGTATAAATATTTGAAGATGGTGGAGTCAATAACAATTAATTCAACAATTACCTAACATTCATATTTAATTTCATGGTTGATAATGTTGGGATTTTGAAATAAATTATTAAAGTTTTGAAATTTAATTGGGGGAAACATTAATTTAAACATTTAATTGTGGGAAAAATTAAACTAAATGTTCAATATTTTAACAATATTTATTAGATAGATGTTTCCATGAAACCTATAAATGGAGATTCCAATGATTTTTCAAGTGGAGTAGAGTGAAGATGTATCCACCAAGTGAAGATAGGGAAGGGGCTATACCATTGTAGTTTCATAATTTTTGTAGATCTATGATGATGAATGAAGCATAGATGATGTAATGGAGTGAGTTCCCTGGTGATTTTTTGTATCAAAAGTCATCCTGTTAATAGTATTCAGCAAGCATGTACCAATAATGGAGATCAATGATACACAAGATTACTGTCAATTTGGGTCAAAATATGTAATTTGTTCTCTAAATTTGATAATAAGATACTAATATACCTTTCCCTATGGATTATTTCATCCATCATAACCATTGAAAAAATTTATATTTTATTTATTTCCTACCCACATGCGTGTGTGAGTTATAGAGAGACTGATTTGTGAAAACAAATTGACATCAACACATATCTTGTGTACCATTGATATTCATTATTGGGACATGGTGCTTGATTAATAATATCCTGAATACATTTGATACAAGGAACACTCATTGATCTACATTTTAATAAAAAATGAGTTTTATTTGAATTTTGGATTACATTCTAGTTATTTTTTCATGAATCAATCTCACTAAAACTCATACACACATCAAAGGATAAAGGGAAAAATCATTCCAAATTTATGATTTTAGTTGTATGACCTAATCCATTAGAAAAGGTGGTGAAATTATTTCTTTATTAAAATGGGGATACAATAGTTCTCTATATTTTACCATGATTAACACCCATATTGTGTACCATTGAACATCATAACTTAGACCTGCTTATTGATATCAATATCAGGATGAATTTTGACACATTACACCACCATTGATCTTGATAGTTTTCACGTTCTATCAATACACATCTTGTATATTTCCAATATTCATTATTGGGACATGAAATGTGACTAATATCTTGGATATTATTTCATTCCATGATCAATGCTTCATCTTTAATTATAAATATTCCATCTTCAAAATGTGGTAAACCGCAACAGTGATACCCTATTCCACATCCTCACTTGGAAAATATTTCTTTGTACTAATATACTTGAAAATATTTTTAATATTTAATTATAAGATTGATAATATATTCCCATTAATCAATTTGGTAAACACATTCAACATTTCAATTAACGTGGTCGACTATTAAACATTTAACATAATTTTCCCCACCATTAAATGTCAAAACCATTATATTTTATGTTAAATCCCCAAAATACCCATCATGACTTTATATTTTAATGTAAAATAAAAATGTAATCCACCATCAATGGTTGTGCATCAGTATTAGATCATCCATGTTGTTTTCTTAATTATCCATTTCACCCGTGATGTGTTTAATAGCTATAAATATATGAAGAACACATTGGTGAGACACTATCTCTCCTTCTTGGTCATCATAGGTTAGAACCTCCTTCTGATCATAGTTTATTTCATGTTAATACCTCTCTCATAAACTCTAAAAAACATTAATGTAGAAAATAAAATAAGAACAAAATTATTGAATAGAGTGGTCAAATGACGTACTCCATTAGGGTGGTAAGCGAAATACATTTTTATCATATGTGGAGACCTGATTACCTATTTTTTCCATGATTAGTAGACATCAAGTGCACTAAAAATATTTATTAATGGATACAATATCCAAATTATAATATTAATAATACTTTTTACACTTGTAACCATTGAAGATATTATTTCATACCATCTTAGATGCTTTATTCATTATCAGAAACACACCATATTAAAAACATTGAAAAATTAAAAGGAATCACCCACTCACTTGTTCTCACTAAAGAGCTACATATATTCTCTAATCCAATTTAAAAATCATTTAAATATTAATTTATAAGAATCATATAATTTTATCTTCAGTAAATTTGGAAAAAATATTAAACATTTTGATTAATGTGGTCCACCATTATGTGTTTCAAACAATGTTTCCCACCGTTAAATGTCAAAAAATAATTATTTTATATTAATATACCTATAAACACAAAACAAATCATCGTCCTCCCATGTAATATAGATTAATAGTTAGTATTCACTATCCTTTTAGGTAAGATAGGGTATGGACGAGGCATGTTTAGATCTACCACCAATCACAGATGGTGATCCAGAGAAGATATAGTAGATTGTACACAGAAAGATTATATGCTACATCAGACACATTGAAAAAAATATTGCGTATTCATTATCAAAACATAGGGTTCCATAATGAAGGAGCATCCATGATTGTGATGCAGATTATGGTGATACATTTTATATTAAATTTAAAATTTGAACTGATTTTATTGTTATATGTTAATTTTCTTTTTAATTGAATGTCATTTAAAAGATTATATTGTATAATGTATTAATAAATTTAGATAGTAAAAATATTATTTTTAATAATAATTACTTAATTTAATTATATTTTAACAATATAATTACAAAACAAGCTTAGCCTAGAGAATCTTTATTATGAAAAAACAAAACCAGATAGGATGACATCAGATATGGAATAATTGCCCATATAATTAGAAAACCCCTAGAAGAATCTAAATGTGTGATCATTATCCTATATGACATAGATGGTTAACCATACCATGAATATTATGAATATGAATCAGTGTCCTTACATTATTCAATGGTTCTTATTCCTTTGATAGCGATGTAGCCAACTAATCACATTCACCTATATCAATGATCCACGGTCCATTTTTCTATGAATCGTCCTGAAAATATAACTCTGTATTATATAAAATTTTATCCTCTATGTTAATTGTAAAAATCTTGAAAACATCAAAATAATTCTTTAGGCATAAATTCCTCAGCTCCATCATTGCAAATATACCCTCAACCTGCAAGTCAAACCATTCTTCCAAAACAACAGTAACACCTTGAGGTGATATTTCTAACTCAAGATCTTATGGGAGGAATTTAAATTTTTTTAATCTTCTTTGATTCCTCACATTATTTAATCATGGAATTTCTGAAACTATCACAAATAGATTTCACACTGCACTTGAAATGAGGGGGATATGATATTTCCATCATATTACCTTAAACATCTGTAATTGATGAATTGAGAGGACCTATTTTATACTTTTTATCAGGTATATAATCTCTTCTAACATCAGTTACCTGTTCAAAATAGTTATAAGACTCTACTATAGAGTCCAATGAAATTGTGTTACTTGAATCATCATTCAAACTCATCACCCTTTGATCCACTCCCACAAGGACCAAATTTACCTTTATTGTGCGTAATTTATCCCCCATGGAGGAATTTTGAGGTGTCCTATCACATACATGACTCCCTAAAAAACAAATGGAAATGAAGAACTTCAGTTTTGAATGAATACCTCCAACATGACTTTTAAAATCTTCATTCCCATATTTGATGAATCATTTCCTTCCACTATTTTTTGTTTTCCCAATAGGGAACCCTTAAATGATGACGTGGCATCCATCCTTCGTTTACCTTTATGAACAATATATGCTATCAAATTATCCTCCAATATTTATTATTCATCAAATATCCTCCTAAACATCCAATTCCAATGAATCATGGTCATTTTCATTATAAACATAAGATGCTTCATAATCAACATCAGTACAATCATTTTACACCCTTTCAAAAAACCAAGTCCAATATAGATTTCCTCAATGATTAAGAATCATCTAAAACAATTAACGGCCTCTGGACCTCGTGATACACATATATCCCAAATCTTACTTTAAACTATGGTATATTTGATTTTATGCTAGTAGGAACTCTATATCATAATTGTAAGACAACTACAAATTAAACATGTTTTTGAGATGAAAAAATCATAGGTTGAATGACATATTCCATATATTCAATATCACTTGATCCTTTCTAGAGGCCATCATTACCTGATAAAGAAATAAGAATACCTTGGGATACAAAACCTTCAAGTTTCCATAGCCCTCTTCTAGAGATGACAACATTGGCCTAAAAAAACACTGAACTTCCATGAGTTTTTTCATAATCAACCTCACCAGGACTCATCATTTAGGCAGAGGCCTTCCCTTTTATAGAAACATTATTGTCAGATGTTGGAGCTTCAATAATAAAAATATTCTTCTTTCTAATTTTTTTATCTTTTCCATAACTAATGGAAGATATAGATTCAATCTCATTTTGATTAGTATCAACAACATCATCACATTAGTCAAACATAGGAATTATTGTTTTATAAATAGAGGTTAAAAATATTACCTGAATTAGAACCATGAAGAGATGAAATTTTTTTTGAGTCACATAATTTCTACCTTTATTATCATTTTATGAGACCTCTTCTCTTGATGATTCTCTTGTAAGAATAATCCAAGATAGTGATGTATTTTTTCAAGAGGATATTTTTTTATTAGAATCCTTTCCAGATGAGATCTCAACCCCATGTGTCCCACCGACCGATTTGGTTCCTGCCAAGTCATCCTTAGCTTGCATCATAGGTGGATGTTTCTTATAAATGATCATATTGAAAGATAAATGTTTCTACAATTACATCAAAATGAAAAATCCATATTCACCATATTCATCATCACTGAGAATCTCTAGAGACTATATCCTCCTCCCCATGAAATATATAAATTTTCATACAAGTTAACAATATAATTAATAATTCATGATATAATCAATTAAAATAAATTATAACATCAAATATAATAAAGTCTGAATCATTAAACAAATAAATTAGTAAAATTACTAATTTAAAATATATATGTAAAACTAGAAATAATTGTAAATATTGTTAAATATTCTATTAATATTAAGTATTATTATTTAATAATAATATTAATGATTCTTATTATTATTAACTAAATTATAAATAATTACTAATTTTATTATTTATATTATTAATTTATACATATATTACTAAGGAAATTATTATTATTTACATTATTATTTTTAATTTTTAATTATTTAATTTATACCATTAATTAGTAAAAATTATTTTCATGATAAGATTTATTTTAATTATTTATTTATACATTATAATTTATCTTATTAACTAAACAATATATTAACCAGTATAAAATAATAAAAAATTATTTGGTAGTATTTTCAATATTTAATATTATAACCATTCATATAATTAATCATATTAGTAATAATTATTTGAAAATTATATCAATGATTTTAGATATCATAAAAAATATTATAAATATTTAATAATCATATTACTAGTGGATAATTATATTTATACCATTATTATTATTTACATTATGGTTAATTAATTATTAATTCTTTAATTCATATAGATACATAATTTAATTTTTTTTTTAAATTATTAAATTAAAATTAATTATATTAATAGACATATAAATTCTAATAAATAATTATTTATTATGTATAAAATCGATTATAATTATTACTTAAATATAAAAAACCATAATATTAATCTTTTAATTTATTAATAGATTTAATTTTAATTATTGATTACATTATAAATTATAATAATTAATTATATTAATTATATTAGTTTTATTATATTGTTTAATTATATTAATTATTATATTATATGTTTATAAATATATAAAAAACATGTGCGAACCCAATTCATGGATCCTTTGTAAAGTACAACAAGCCTGAGTGAATGGGGTCATTACTTCCTCTCAAGAACCTAAAGAAGCATGATTTACATTCATGATTCTTCACCAACAAAAAATTGTGAAAAAGTTTTATGCATTTTGAGTCCTATTTTAAAAAAATTACTCATAACCCTAACCTCTTTAATAAAATACATTTTATGTAAAACAAACTGAAAAAAAAATCCATGAATTATCTTGTTTTCTCAGTTCATTCTCATAAGATTCTATTTTTGATCTTGTGGAGAATATTATATTTTGTATAATTTTTCATGTTTCATATTATTTAAAAATCCATCTTCCATTTTTTAGTTTTAGTTACTAGTTGATTTTACTCATTTTTTAATCCATTTAATGAAATCTTATTACATGTCCATGATGAAGGGTGATTAGATCAGTTCCCTAAGATTGTCAGACACCTTTTGGTGGTTTTTAATTATACCCATATCATATGGATGTGATCATCCTTCTCCCATAAAACCTACATTGAGTAATTGATGATATTTCTTATGATGATTTTTTCCAATATACCCATGAACAAAAACAAATTTCTGATCTATATTCTTGTGAAAAAAATTCCCAATCTATTGATGGGTGGGGATAGGTTTCTGCTGAAGCATGAGATACTTATATGAAACCTACTAATTTTATAATTATTTAAAATAGGATCTTATTAATAAAGTGACTTTTAAATTATTTTTTTGTTAAAGTCTCTTTCTAATAAAGCGCATTCTTTAACAAAATGGTTAAGAAGGAATATAATATGAAGGTGCCTTCTTTAGATTCATTTCAAAGATAGAACTTTAACATAATGTGTCATCATTAATATAATTCTTAAAAGGAGGTTCTTTAAAAAATATCATCCTAGAAGAATTATTAAAGAAGAATCATTTTCGTGAAAGTGACCAACCTTCTTTATAATAGTTAAAAAATATTATAATTTTTTTAATATTTGTAAATATAATTTTATATTTAAATAAGACATACATAAATTCATATATATAATCTTTAATAAATTATATATATATAAATATATTTTTAATATTTTTATACATATATTATTATGTATATATTATTATACAAATATTATTATAATATATCATATTATACATTATAATTATTTTTTGATTTAAAAATGAATTGTTTGAATTTATTTTCGTAATATTTTAATGTTAGTATTATAATATATATTATTATATATATCAATATAATAGATGTAAATATATATTATTATATATAAGTTAAAATATTATGTTGATATTATTATATATATAATATTAATAAATGTTTACATATATCAATATATTTAACATGTACGAGCAAAAAACATGTCAATCTGACATGCACTATACTCGAACTGACTAAACAAGGAGTTGTTAGAGAACAAAAGTCTTTATAATCATTTTCCAAATAATCAAAACCAACAAAATGAGATTTGATTTCTATGAAATCAATGTACAACAATCAAAGATTTTTTTTTGAATTTAAGATTTGAAGGAGCATCAATATGAGATTCAATTTTTCCATGATGACCAAAAATATTTTTTTTATTCATTTAAAACATTAAAACATGTATTTAATGGTTTAAACCATAAAAAACGACATCCATGCCTTCAACCAAACCACTAGGGATTTCATAGATGGCGCTGATCCAATTCTTGAGGACCACAGTCGAGCCACTATAGTATTTGGGATGGACAATAGAAATAAAGTGTCATAACTAAAATGGGATGCCTTTACCAAATGTACATATACACGAACACCCAATATTTACCTGAAATAGTGAATAATAAAATTAAAAAGGGAATGATAATAATATCTTTGGTAGAATATGCATGCATAAGACCTCTTGGAAATACAATAGGGTATGAAAACATATATATGAAATGTAAAGGGAAAAAATACATTCCCATCCAGAAATGAAGTACTAAGCTAACTACAAATGAAAAAAAGAAAAGATAAAGAGATACTAGTGAATGATCTCTAAATATGATTATCATACATGGTCAATGAACCAAATTTGTAAGAACCCGGTTTTTGCTATAAAAGACTTTGGAATATTCTTGATGTTATTCCAGAGCAGCGCCTTTAGACGACGTGCGATTCCGAGCCTCGGTGTGGCCGGAATTAAATTTTCAGTTTGTTCAAACTGGGCATGCCAAATAAATGAGATAACTCCTAAAAGGTAATCCAAATCAAAAATCCGAGTGTACAGATGGTTTCGGAATGAGGTGTTTACCCTAGGAACGACATAAGGCATGTCGGTGCGGGATGTTTGGACCCCTCTCCCATTAGCAGAATGTTAAACAGATAAATAAATAAATTAATCTATTCATTTAAGGGTTAAACTGAGGTGTCTATTAAACGGTGGCTCAGATTGGAAAACGGAGAGCTCCATTGAGTTCGAATCATGCCGTTTACCCTAGGAGAGGCGCAAGTTTCACGAGTGCGGGCCGTCAGTGGAAAATGACCCCGGTGGCGTTTTCGTAATTTGGCGGCCTCGGGCGTTGAGTTTAATAACTTTTGAACGGAAGCTCAGAATCAAATTCTGAGACCTCCGTTGAACTTGTGAGGTGGTTTTTACTCTATGGGAGGTTTAATCTTGACCGTGTTGGGAGTTTTGGACACAGTTGTTTTTAGGGGTCGAGTTTTAATTAAAGAGTTTATTTATTTAAACTCTTCTCTCCCTCTCCACCCCACTCTCATTCCACCCCCTAGAGAAACCCCCTCACCCACAACCTCTCCTCTCCTTCTCCTCCTCCTGCCTCCCAAGAAAGGGGGAAATGACAACGACAAGGTGCGGATCGTCGCAAAGCGTCGGGCTTCACCCACGAGGTAGGATCTCTTCGTGTTCATTTTAAATTCTAAACCTCCTTTGAATCCATAATTATGTGTCGAATTGTTCATTGATCTTCGAACAAATCCCATGGTCATGTATTACAAATTCTGATCATTCCAGCGCATCTTTCAGATTTAAAATCTGAGTTCCAAGGAGCTCGTAAACGTCCGCCGATGATTGCGGGTTAAAGGGTGTTTTCCGGCGGATTTGGGTTCTCCGAGGAACTGGGACGGCGGTCCGGGGTGGGTTCACGGTGCAGGCGAGCGGCCAGGACAGAGGGTGTCGGTGCGAGGTGGCAACTGTCTTAGGCGAAGCGGCCACGATGAGCTGGGGCGACGACGAGGCGGTGCTGGCCGGGGCGAGGAGGCAGCTCCAGGAGGCGAGGCCGAGCCGCCTGGGCGCGATGGCAGCGGGGTCCGGCGCGTGACCCCCGCATGGCAATAGAGACCCAGGCACGCCGGGTCTCCGCGGAAGACCAAGAACGGCCCTCCTGGTTGGTTAGTGCAAGCGTGGACCGAGGGTCCATGGTCGGCCGGTCTAGCCCAAGGGGAATCATCCCCACTGTTTTCGGACACCCGTATCTTTCACTACGGGTGTCCTCTTCACTTTCTGTCTGCGGCAGTGTACTGCAGTCGTCGAGACGAAGATATTGAGATGGTTTTGAGGGGTTTTTAACTCCCAAAATGAGGGGTTTGGGGGCACGACACGACATTAAGTGGACAGGAGTTTTTCTCAGGGGTTCTTATTTTGGACGGCGCTGACACATCCGATGTCCGAATTGAGCGCCATCATTAGCATTGCGACCTTGGAATTGAACCAGAGTTTTCCATTGTGGTTTTGGGCATTGAAACCGAAGTTGAGACATGATCCCCACGGACCATCTTTTAGGCTGTGAGCAGCGTTTAACAACTTTTTCATCGGACATCCGTTCGGGGCGTGCGAGTGGTCGATTCTGAGTGTTTTTCTAAGGGTATTGCAATGGCGCAATCCGCCTGCTTTAATTCTGCATGACGGTGTGGGCCCCTTGAGGGCCGTTTTGGGAGTTGATGGTGATTTCCAGATTTATCACCAGGTGTCCATTTTGGACAAGTGAATAGTCCATTTTGTGTACTTTTTCGAGAGGATCGAAATGGTACGATCCGTTCATTCTACTTCGGGACCGGGATGCGGGTCCCACGAAGCACCGCTCGTGTGCGGTGCGACAAAATACATCTTTTTCTCTGGGTATCTGTTGCACTCAAGTGAACAGTCCTTTTAACGTGTTTTCCCGAGGGGATCACAATGATGCGATGCGCCCGACTCTTTTCATGGCCGAGGCTCGGGATCACGGGACGTCGTTCGGGCGTAAAGCAGTGTTGGCGACTTTTATGTTAGATATCCATTGGAGGCAAGTTAGTATTCTATCTCTCATGTTTTTCCATGAGGATTACAATGGTACGATCCGTTTGGAAGAATAGAGACTCCTTCAAGATCTCATTTAAATGTGGAAGCATGAAAGGTGTACCAGTGGAGGTTCATCATGCGGTGTTTGCAGAGAACCCTCGGCGTGTGATCACGTGAACTCATGTGTGAGTGAAGTGAATGTTTGAAGAGATGTAGTTGGCCGTGCCTAGGCCGATGAGGTGGAATGTTGGATTTGTTACATTTACGCCTTCACGTTGACGTTGGGTGCCGTGTGCACGATAGCCTTTGGTCTAGAAACGTTATATAATTTGGGAGTATATGGGAACACTTAGAGGTACATGTGGTTGTTTGTAGCTGAGGGAATTTGTGGGCTTGTTTGGAGTTGACTTGGGGCCACACGTCATGTAGGCCCCATGTGCGTGCCGTGTTCTGCTTTGCATACCCTTGACCTCTGACAACATAGAGGGTCCTTCTGTAATCGTTTGTTTGGCCAGTATGGTTGAGTTTCCCCCTGGTTCTGTTCTCGTTTGTTTGACCAGCAGGGTTGAGTTTCCCCCTTGTTCTATTTCCATTTGTTTGAGCAGCAGGGTTGATTTTCCTCTGGTTCTGTTCACATTTTTTTGACCAGCAAGGTTGAGTGGGTTTCCCCCTAGTCCTGTTCATGATGGTTTCGACCAGCAGGGTGAGTTGTTTTCCCCTTGTTCTGTTCTCGATGGTTTGGCTGGTAGATTTTCTTCGTGTTCCCTAGTAGAGTTCTTGTGGATTCGGTGTGACCAACACATTACGCGGGCACCGATCCTCTACCCAGGAGGTTGTTTCTAGCAGTTCTGACCTATAAGGTACCATCTAGCAGGGATGGCCAGTGGGGTACCATCCAGCAGGGATGGCCAGTGTGGTACCATCTAGTAGGCATGGCCAGTGGGTTACCATCCAGTAGGGATGTCCAGTACAACTGTGTTCACCGAGCAGTACCATCCAGCAGGGATGGACAGAGCGGTTCCGGGTTTACCTCCAGTGGGGCTGGGAAGTGGTCCCTGATGCTGGGTTTACCTCCAGCTGGGCTGGGAAGTGGTCCCCGATGTCGGGTTTACCTCCAACTGGGATGGGAAGTGGTCCCCAATGACGGTTCCAAACCTCCCTCTAGTGGAGTTCCCTTTTACGAGAATGGGCATTGGGACTCCTCGACGACTTTAACCGGGTCTCCCTCCAGTGGTTTACCCTTTTACGAGACTGGGCAGTGTGGCACCCGTCGACTTTTTCCGGGTCTCCCTCCAGTGGGAACACGTTGACTTCCAGGGATTACCCTCCAGTAGGGCTGGACAGGGGGTCGCCTGTTGACTTTGAGGATACCTCTCGACTGTGGGGCAGTGACGGGGTGTGGTTTGGCTTTCCCCAGAACTCTCAAGTACGAGTGGCACTTACCCCACTGTGATGCGTCCTTGTGACGTGACCTAAAACTGTACGGGCAATTCAGTGCCTCCCAAAGCGAATAATGTCATGGTGCGGTGATTTGAGCCCCTTGACTTGCAGTTCGGGGCTGACGTGTGGGATGCTGGGCATCGATGGTGTTTACTTCTGGGACTGTTGGATACTCACTTTCTTAGGTTTAGCTACATGATGGAGATCCCCTTATGATCTTGTTTGGGCTTCTTGATTGAGAATATGGATATGTATATACCTTGTTCCAATAACCACTTCCAGGGATTGGTTACTCTCCCTCCAAAAGAGGCGAAGATGCGTGGGGTATGCCACGTGGTTTCCGTGTCTATCTTCTCGTGGTTAGATGAGTCTACTCTCCGACAATAGGTAGTGAAGAATTGACAAGAAGTTCATCTTCTCACTGTTTCCAGATCCTTGTGTCTGGACGAGTCTACTTGCTTCCTCTTGTTGGGTCGAGCTGTACTCTTTACTACACTCTCTGTTGTACTCATTTAATATTCTCTATTCGATCTACTTCTCACCTCTTCAGTACCTGCTTTGCTACTCTCTCGATCCTTCAAGGCATCCTACTAAGTATTTTTATACTCACCCCTTCTTAGACTTTTCCCGCACTTAGTGTTCCCTTGCAGACGACAGACATGTTGGTCGTGACTTCAACAGAGATTAGGATTTCAGGAGCTTGGACCACTTATGGTGGTTGTAATCGGGTTCTAAGTGTGTGAATCTCCCATCTATTTTACTTCTGTTTACCTGTTGCTGGGTTGTGGCACTTTTTTGGTTTGGCACGTGTTTTTCCCTTTTTATTTTCAGTTTACCTTCATCTTTTAATTTGTACTGTTTAGAGGTCAATGCACTTTGTGGTTTACTTATAGCATTTTCTACTTTACATTCACTTTTACTCTTCACTTTTGCATTCAGTGGGCTGCGTGTGTGTGTATAGGTACTTAGGCAAAGGCCTCCCAGAGTTTTTTAGCCTTCGGCACTAGTCACCAACCCCTAGCCTATGGAGGCGGTCTTGGGGTAGTTGCGGCTCGAGCCCGGGTAGGGTCGGGTCATGAAAAAGTGGTATCATAGGTGGTTCGTTCCTTGGGACGTTGTGAGGACGTACCTAAAAAGGAATTGGTTGGGATTTAGGTAAATAGTGTCAACGTGTCTCGAGAGCGGCTCTCATGCCAGGCAGTCCAGTGATAGTGTAGCGGCCGACGTATCCATTCACCAGGACCCTGATAACCCACTTGTCGACTCGGAATGCTGAGACACTCATTGCAGGGAATTGGTTTGTGCATCACCTAGGATTGTGTGTTTGACTCTCCTTCTTGAGTCAGCTCCCCATTTTTGTTGTTGTTGAGATATACATATATGCTCATTTGATTGCGGCACCCCTTAATAATATTCAAGATGTCTCCATGAAGACAACCATCCAGGATACCATCTTTGGTTCATGAAGACAACCCTATGAGCTACGAGGCCATAGTCCAAGATCCATCATGTGAGCCCCTTTCTCTAGATGGGCCGGTAGAAGCACCCCCAACTGGTGAGCAGCAGATAGCTCCAGTAGAGCAAACTGAGCTTGAGCGCAGGTTGAGTGTGCTCTGTGAGTTCCTGCGACAGAGACCGCTGAGGTTCAGTGGTGATCCAGACCCTCAGGCAGCATAGGTTTGGCTAGATACAGTGGTTTGCCTCTTTAGGCTTGCACAGACGTCGACAGATCTTATGGTGGCTTTGGACGCCAACCTTTTTAGCGGAGTAGCTTGGCATTGGTGGAGTCTGGTGACTAAGTTTCTTGACGAGTCGTTGCTTTCGTGGGGTGACTTTCAGTTGTTGTTTCATGAGAGTTTTTCTCCTCCTGATTACACTCCGTTCGGATTTAGGAGCTCCTGCAGTTTTAGTAGGGAGGGATGATAGTGGCTGAGTACGCAACTAGTTTCGCAGACCGTGCATTCTTTTACCCAGACTTGTTCCATGATGGAAAATTCCAAGCATGAGAGTTTGAGAAGGGTCTCTGCCGAGAGATTCGTGCTGTCATAGTACCCTTGGGCATTTCCACATATGCCGGGGTGCTAGAGTACTCACTGGTGACAGAGAGCATCTTATCACAATCTATATTTGGTGGTGGCAGTAGGCACGATGGAGCTGAGATGTCTGCCATAGCTAGCGGGCGTCGGCAAGCAGAACCTCGATGCATGTGGATTTCTGAAAACAAGACTCAGGGGCATGGTCATAAACCACAGTGGCGCCGGAGGGCACCAGTGCATCCTAGAGAGAGTCAGTGCTATGCTTGCAACGGGCGAGGTCACCTGGTGCAGGACTGCCCGACCAGGCATGCTGAGAATATCGGGCAGGCAGCAGGTGCACCACCGCGACTGAGGCAGCTCCATGATCGGAGTAGCGCCCAGAGAGGTGGTGCTAGAAGAGGAGTGGGAGGAGCTGGTTGTGGGGGATGAATTTATGAGATCTTCCCATCACCACTAGGCGATCCACGTCAGGCTCCCGGAGATGATGGTTGGGGCCGCGGACAACCGCGTGCTATGGATGTCTATGATCCTGTAGAGCCTAAAGTGGTAGGAGGTATGCTCTACAGCTCTTCTACTTCTTTCAGTAGAATTATTAGACTCTGTGAGTGAAATTATTTTCTCCCTCCTCCTTATTTGTGTTGTTACCAGGGTGGCGTGGGGCGTTGGTGTAACCCTGTGTTATTAAGGTAAAAGGTATGGGACCTTTTTCTTTAGTCGATGGTGTCGACTCCTTCGCTTTCCGAGTGTGTAAGAGAGTCTTGGTTGTGAGACAATGACTATGAAATCTTTCATGACCAGATATCCATGGACGTTTCACTATATGGATATTCTGAAGGTGGGAATCACCGAGCCTTGTTATAGGTGCAGGCAGTGATTCCAGTCGCGGCGTGCGACATAGAGGTTCGATCGGGGAGGTGAGCTACCCCGGAGGGACTTCGGGTCACTTGAGACCGTGCAAAGGGATGGAGAGGTTCCCTACCGCCTTTCCCTAACCCCAAAGTCCTGAGTGGGTGCATGAAATCTCCACGTGACTTACCTGAGAAGATGCGTGCATGATCCAATGCACGTTATCGGCAATGGAAGACCTCGCGTGAGCAGATCAAATATTTTGGTCTGTGTGCGGTGACGAGGGGTTGTGCAAGGGTTCTTCTGGGTACGGAGGAGTGAGGTGTGGGATTTATACCCTGAGTTGTTCCCTGGTTTTTCATTTTGGGGATGAAAATCTTGAAGGAGGGAATGATGTAAGAACCCAGTTTTTGCTATAAAAAACTTTGGAATATTCTTGATGTTATTACAGAGTAGTGCCTTCAGATGGTGTGCGATTCTGAGCCTCGGTGTGGCTAGAATTAAATTTTCAGTGCGTTCACACTGGGCACACCAAATAAATGGGATAACTCTTAAATAGTTATTCGGATCAGAAATATGAGTGTACATATAGGTCTGAAATGGGGTGTTTACCCTAGGAACAACATAAGGCATGTCGGCGTGGGATGTTTGGACCCCTTGCCCGTTAGCGGAATGTTAAATGGATAAATAAATAAATAAATTTATTCTTTTAATGTTTAAACTCAAGTATCTCTCAAACGGTGGCTCGGATTGGAAAATTGAGGGCACGGTTGAGTTCGTCATGTGCATTTTACCCTAAGAGAGGTGTAAGTTTCGTGGGCGCGAGCCGTCAGTGAAAAATGGCCCCAGGGGTGTTTTCGTAATTTGGAGACCTCAGGCGTTGCGTTTAATAACTTTTGAAAGAAAGCTAGAAATCAAATTCTGAGACCTCCATTGAGCTCAGGAAGTGGTGTTTAATATAGGGGAGGTTTAATCTTGACCGCGTCAGGGGTTTTGGATGCAGGTGTTTTCAGGGGTCGAGTTTTAATTAAAGAGTTTATTTATTTAAACTCTTCTCTCCCTCCCGCCCCCACTCTCATTCCACCCCTGGAAAAAAACCCTCACCCACAACCTTTCCTCTCCTTCTCCTCCACATCCTCCCTCCCATGAAATGCGGAAACGACAAAGACAAGGTTCAGATCGTCGCGAAGCGTCGGGCTTCGCCCACAAGGTAGGATCTCTTCGTGTTCATTTTAAATTCTGCACCTCCTTTGAATCCATAATTAGGCGTCGAATTGTTGTTTGATCTTTGAACAAATCCCATGGTCGTTTAGTATAAATTATGATCATTCCAACACATCTTTATGATTTAAAATCCAAGTTCCAAGGAGCTCGTAAACGTCCACCGAAGATTGTGGGTTTAAGGGTGTTTTCTGGCGGATTTGGGTTCTCCGGCGAGCTGGGACGGCGGTCCGGCGTGGTTTCATGGCACAGGTGAGCGACTAGGGCATAGGGCATCGGCGCAAGGTGATAGAAGGCTGAGGAGGAGTAGCCGCGACGAGCTGGGGTGAGGCGAGGCGGTGCTGGCCGGAGCGAGGAGGCAGCTCCAGGCGGTGAGGCCGAGCCGCCGGGGCGCGATGGCAACTGGGTCGCGGCGCGCGACCCCCGCGCGGTGACAGAGACCCGCGCTCTGCGGGTCTCCGTGGAAGACCAAGACTGGCCCTCCTGGCTGGTCGGTGCAAGCGTGGACCGAGGTTCCACGGCCGGCCCACGCGGCAGAGCCACGGGACGACACTGCGAGCTGGGCCGACCGGCCTAGAACGGGCGGACCGGCTGGCCCATGCCGGTCCTGCCCAAGGGGAATCATCCCCACTCTTTTTTGACACCCGTATCTTTCACTATGGTTGTCTGTTTTTCTTGTTTCTTACGGAAGTGTACTCCATGCATCGAGACAATGCTTTTGAGATGGTTTTAGGGGTTTTTAACTCCCGAAACGAGGGGCTTGGGGTGCGACACGACATTAAGTGGATGAGCGTTTTTCTCAGGGGTTCTTGTTTTAGACAGAACAGACACATCCGATGTCCAAATTGAGCGCCGTCAATGGAGTTTCAACCTTGGTGTTGAGCCCGAGTTTTCTAATGTGGTTTCGGGCATTGAAAATAGAGTTGAGGCATGGGCCCCACGACCCGTCTTTTAGGCTGTGAGCAGCGTTTAGCAACTTTTTAATCAGATGTCCGTTCAGGGTATGTGAGTAGTTAATTCTGAGTGTTTTTCTGAGGTCATTGCAATGGTGAAATCCGTTCTCTTTATTTATGCATGATAGTGCGGGCCCCATGAGAGCCGTTTTGGGAGTTGGCGGTGATTTATAGCTTTATCCCCGGGTGTCCGTTTTGGACAAGTGAATAGTCCATCTTGTGTAGTTTTTAGAGAGGATCACAATAGTGCGATCCGTTCATTGTTCTTCAGGACCAGGATGCGGGTACCACGAAGCACCGCTCGTGTGTGGTGCGACAAAATACGTCTTTTTCTCTGGGATCTGTTGCACTCAAGTGAACAATTATTTGGCTTGTTTTCCCGAGGGGATTGCAATGGTGCGATGCACCTGACTGTTTTCGGGGCTGAGGCTCGGGATCTTGGGATGTCGTTCGGGCGTAAAGTGGTGTTGGAGACTTTTATGTCGGATATCCATTGGAGGCGAGTAAGTAGTCGATCTCGCATGTTTTTCTGCGAGGATTACAATGGTATGATCCATTTGGATGAACGAAGACTCCTTCGAGATCTCATTTAAATGTGGAAGCATGAAAGGTGTACCGGTGGATGTTCTTCCTATGGTGTTTGCAGAGAACCCTTGGAGTGTGATCACGTGCACTCTCGTGTGAGTGAAGTGAATGTTTAAATATATGTAGTTGGCCATGACTGGGCCGATGAGGTGGTATGTTGTAGTTGTTACGTTTAAACCTTCGCGTTGATGTTGGGTGTCATGTGCGCGATAGCCTTTGGGCTGGAAATGTGATATACTTTGGGAGTATATGGGAAATCTTGGACGTACAGGTGGTTGTTTGTACCTAAGGATGTTTGTGCACTTGGTTGGAGTTGACTTGAGGCCACACGTTGTGTGGGCCCCACGTGCATTTTGTGTTCTGCTTTGCGTACCCTTGACCTGTCACGATGTAGAGGGTCCTTCTGTACTCGTTTGTTTGACCAGTAGGGTTGTGTTTCCCCCTAGTTATGTTCGCGTTTTTTTGACCAGTAGGGTTGAGTTTCCCCCTGGTTCTATTCCCATTTGTTTGACCTTCAGGGTTGAGTTTCCTCTGGTTCTTCTCGCGTTTGTTTGACCAGCAGGGTTTTGTGGGTTTCCCCTGGTCCTGTTCACGATGGTTTTGACCAGCAGGGTGAGTGGTTTTTCCCTGGTTTTGTTCTCAATGGTTTGGCTGGCAGAGTTGCTTCGTGTTCCCTGGTAGAGTTCTTGTGGATTCGGTGTGACCAACACATTACGCAGGCACCGATCCTCTACCCAGGAGGTTGTTTCCTGGAGAGCTGACCGATGAGGTACCATCCAGTAGGGATGGCCAGTGGGGTACCATCCAACAGGGATGACTAGTGTGGTACCATCTAGAAGGGATGGCTAGTGGGTTACCATCCATCAGGGATAGCCAGTACAATGGTGTTCATTGAGCAGTACCATCCAGCAGAGATCACCAGAGCGGTTCCGGGTTTACGTCCAATGGGGCTGGGAAGTGGTCCCCGATGCCGAGTTTACCTCCAGTTGTGCTGGGAAGTGGTCCCCGATGCTGGGTATACCTCTAGATGTGTTGGGAAGTGGTCCCCGATGACGGTTCCGAGATTCCCTCAAGTGGAGTACCCTTTTACGAGATTGGGCTTTGGGACTCATTGACAACTTTAACCGGGTCTCCTTCCAGTTGTTTAACCTTTTACAGGACTGGGCAGTGTGGCACCCGTCGACCATTGGCGGGTCTCCCTCCAGTGGGAACCCGTCGACTTCCAGGGACTACCCTCTAGCGGGGCTGGGCAGGGGGTCTCCTGTCGACTTTGAGGAGACCACTCGACTGTGGGGCAGTTAGGAGATGTGGTTTGGATTTCCCTAGAACTCTCAAGTACGAGGGGCACTTTCCCCACCGATATGCGTCCTTGTGACATGACCTAAAACCGTGCGGGCGAGTCAGTGCCGCCCAAAGTGGATAGTGTCAAGGTGCGGTGATTTCAGCCCCTTGACTTGAATTTCGGGGCAGACGTGCGAGATGCTGGGAATTGATGGTGTTTACTTCTAGGAATGTTGGCTAATCACTTTCATGGGCTGAGCTACGGGATGGAGATTCTCTTACGATCTTGTTCGGGCTTCTTGATTGAGCATATGGATATGTATATACCTTGTTCCAGTACCCACTTCTTGGGCTTGGTTACTCTCCCTCCAGGAAAGGCGAAGACGTGCAGGGTATGCCACCTGATTTCCGTGTCTAGATTCTCGTGGTTGGACGAGTATACTCTCTTTCTATAGGTATCTAAGACTTGGCGAGAAGTTCATCTTCTCACCGTTTCTAGCTCCTTGTGTCTGGACGAGTCTACTTTCTTCCTCTTGTTGGGTTGAGCTGTACTCTTTACTGCACTCTCTATTGTACTCCTTTACTATTCACTATTAGATCTACTGCTCACCTATTCAGTACCTCCTTTGAAGCTCCCACGAGCCTTCGGGGAATCCTAATAAGTATTTTTATACTCACCCATACTTGGGCTTTTCCCGCACTTGGTGTGCCCTTGCAGACAACAGACAGGTTGGTCGTGACTTCAGCAGAGCTTAAGAGTTCGGGAGCTTGGACCGCGTACGGTGGTCGTAGTCGGGTTCCAGGTGTGGGAATCTCCCAGCGATTTTACTTCTCTTTACCTATTGCCGGGTTGTGGCACTTTTCTGGTTGGCCGTGTGTTTTGACCTTTTTCTTTTCAGTTTACCTTCAGCTTTTACTTTGTACTGTTTAGAGGTCGATGCACTTTGTGGTTTATTTATTGCAGTTGCTACTTTACCTTCTCTTTTACTCTGCACTTCTGCATTTAGTGGGCTGCGTGTGTGTGTACAGGTACTTAGGCAAAGGCCTCCCCGAGTTGTTTAGCCTTCAACGCTAGTCACCAGCCCCTGGCCTATGGAGGCGGGCTTGGGGTAGTTGCGGCTTGAGCCCGGGTGGGGTCGGGTCATGACAAAAGTACAACTATGGTCTTATATAGTCACTGTTTATGTATATGTTGTCAAAATAAAATACATCACACATTTGAGAAGCCTATACATGGGTGATTATAAATATACTCAGTAGGTCGCCCCGCAAATAGAGAGGGGTTCCATAGGAAAATAAAAAAAATGGTCATTTTATCCTAAAGTAAGAGGGAAATGGAACCAATATATACATTTATACTTATGAATATAAATAAATATAGTAGATAGAGAAAATGGATCTCCATATAATAACCAAACCAAAGTTGATGAGTCTACATATAACTCCAAAAGTATCTCTATGATGAACAACATGAAACTTAACCTCACTAGAATCTATGTGGAGGGGCCTAATCCTCTCTACTATGATCCATATCTGAGGTATCACTCACTACCATAGAAGAACCATAACCTACTAGATATCGAGTATGAGGGAGTATTATTTCAGAGATAGAGTACCCACACCTTGAATGATGGTGTACTATCTTTAATTTTATAATGAATATGGGTAACATGCGCCTTGGTGCGATAGGGTAGTACCAAATCTTATATCTCTATGATGACCATGACCAATATCTATTACTGTCAAGCATCACCTAAAAAAGATTCATACTCAGAATACCTCGTATTATATTTCAATAGATACTATGAAGGATACCATCATGTTCTATAGAGAAAAAAACTATTGATAGTTGAATAATATGCCAAAATCTGAATCTAAATGAATAAGATATGAGATAAAAATTACTAGGTGAATACATGGTGTGTATGGTGGTCCACATGTCATGTGTCCCTGACTCTTCACTTGGATGTGTTATCCTCTGGACATGGACTAAAATCCATGTCATCATATAGGGATTGTACAGGCGGTACATAGTGTCTTCAACCACATAAGGCTTAACCTTTTCCATTCAGACTGTTCCCATGTACCTTTACCAATCATCACGTATAATAACTCTATACCTAGCCATGTTTAGGTACTGATGCATTCCCATGTACCTCTGGGTATGATTGTATAATGATAGGGAACATGTTGTTCCATCCAAAATGGGGTATGGGGCATGTGTCATATGGAACATGGATTGGCCACCCGGAGAGGGTCATACCGCTTTTGGACCCAACCAAATGGTGTGTTATCATTAACTCATCTAAAAATTCTAGCCACCATAATGACTGAATAACACACCACACGTTATATTACAATACATGGTGTGTAGTCCTGATTTTCACACAATCATTAGATTCTTTTTAAGGAATTACAATAAAATTAAATCAATAAAAATATCACCATTTGACTACCCAATATGGATGGGGGGGATCCTCTATCTATCAATTACCTACCTTTAGTTGATGGAAATATGAAATTTTGTACTCACATTATTCATCAAACAGAGTCCATCAAGACTGTCACCACTTTTCAGGGTTCCAAAACCCACACCCATCACCCAAATATCTCATTACCAACATAAAACATCCCTTATTCACCAAGAAATATTTTATTTTCATTATCATCACGTATCTGGGGGTTCGATCTCTCTCTAACCCAACCCAAAAATTCAAAGCGCAACCACGTGATCCAATGATGAATGACATGAAGAAAAATTTGGTTGAAGCACACAATCAAAGGTGATGAAAATAATTTTCCAATGTGATCCCAACCAACAATAAAATAATATGGGATCATGGTGATTAGTATGTAATGAACAAAATTAAATGGAATAAAATAATATATTTCAGATATGGGGCTCAAGCAATGAATGTCAAAATAGAAATAAAAAATAAATAGATATAAATCCATGATTTAATAATTTAATCAAGATGGAGAGAACTATAACTATTGTATCTTACATTGATTTAGATTTTATAATTGTTTAAGAACATATTTTCTAGTGATGGATAAGTCACAATTAATTTGATACCCCTCAATCCACCTTGATTAGATCTCCCGTTGTCCTCTAATGCATTCTAGCAAAGATGAAATCTTAGAGCTCCGCTCTAATACTCCAAGGGTTATGTGACTAACCATGTAGATATTTTTGTAATTGGTTACATATAGTGGTTTCTATAGGATATTTCATTTAATAAAATAAATAAATTTAATTTTTTATTTAAATTAAATGCACTGCTAATGGATGCCTCAACTGGATGTATGGTTCTGACTATCCTTAGATCATAACTAGGGTAGACCCCATATTTCAAAATCAACAATGGTTCCAGATTTCTTATCAAATATTATTTCATGGAGTTTTTACACTATATCAGAAAAAATATGTGCCCTTGATAATAATATATTCAATATTTTTATAGTATCAATACCAGGATCATCAGGCCTTGGAATATAACAAAATCTCAGTGCTTCGCTCTAAAAATTATTCCTTAATATATTCCAAAGTATTATAAGAGAAAAACATATTAACTACATTCTCCCCTCCTTCAAGAACATTTTCTCCAATAATCATAATCTAAAAAATAATGAGTCATTATTAAGCCTCCATATGGCTCCATCACACCTAGGATCTCTCATGCACTCTCCCATACGACTACAACACATGTAACAAGGGAATGGTCCATCCCCATAGGTTTATCTCCCGTTGATCTTTGATCACATTTGGGTACTCCATAAAGTTGGATCCATCCTTAATGTTTAGATATCCGTAGTAAATGAAGTTCATATGGTCATGCACATATCTCTATAGCTGTGACACGTGTATTACATCATGTTCTTGATCAAACTGTGGGGGAAAGGTTTGGCTGTATGCAACCTCATGAACACACCCTATAATCTTGAACAGACTGACGAACCTTGAGGATAGATAACCTCCTTGACTATGATCAGTAATCGTTGTCATGGGAAGACTCTAAGAGATACATGACCTCCCTATTCGAACTACAATGGCCTATAATATCAATCTATGTAAAAATTATGTCAGCTATGGGCTTGTCCTCATACGATCACAGATCACCTAAACCATCTCCACAGTTTCCTCTACCATATATGGCCTAACTAGAGATGTCTCACCCATCTCCATCTAGCATGATGTGGACCTGAAGGGTCTCCTGTACAGGTACTAAAAAGGTATTATGATGATAATATATTTATCATCATTATTATAAGTAATAATTATCAATGTAATGTGATCCTATCATATCTGACCAAAGTCAAACAATAAATCTCTAAATATATCCTCAAATAAGTAGATGGTACCCTCTTTTTTAATGTAATTATAGGGGTGGAACATTGTACTCATCCTAAACTAGGTCATGAATTCCTCCTATAGGATTTTATACAATTGTGAAGTGAACCAAAAATCACTATCAAATACAATCACTTTGGATACCCATGAATCCATACAATCTCCCATGCATAGAACCATCTCAAACTCCCCACTCAAAACTTACCCTTATTGGAAAGAAGTGTGAAAACTTGGTAAGTTAGTTAACTGTATCCAAATGGAATTTTGGCCTCTAACAATTGAAAAAATCTCTATCACAATGTCTATAAATATTCAATCCCACTTCTATTCTAGAATATTAAGAGGCTATGTCAAACATGTCAGAACCTGATGTTCATCCTTCACCTGTTGACATATGAGACACTGAGAGGCAAACTCAGCCGACTATTTCTTAATGATATCCCACCAAACCCTCCCATGAAGTTCCCTTTACATCTATTACACATAGGGATGTACTTATAAGGGGGATTTTTGAATCTCCATCATCTCTTCCTCCATCAATGCCACTAGAACCTCAACATGTCTCTAGAAAAGGATGACACTTTCCCCTACATTAAAGAACCCATATGGTGCATACCTTGAGGATATCTCGTAATGAGGAGCCTAATAGTAAATATAAACCAAATGATACTCCCTCACACATTGATGGTGTGTAGGAGTTAACCCCATTTATAGAAGAAAAAAATGGAACCCATATCCTCTACCAGGTTCAACTACAAAGAAGACAACTGCTCATATGCATCTTCCACCAAGAAATAATGAGTCTTTAATATATGGTTTTAGCCCCCATGTTTCCTTTACCATGATTAAAAAATATATCAATTTTAAAGGATTACATGAACTCCAACTAGAACCACTATCTCATATTAATATATCTATGATAGAAGATGTACCTATGAATCTACTGGCCTGAGTAAACAATAAAATTCTCTCCATGAAGAGAGATCATCCGCACCATTAGTGAGAAGAATACCACTACCAAAACTATGTCATGAGTCATGTAGTTATTATCATGGGGTCCCAAAATCCACAAAACATATTCAACCATTGACTTCCTCTACATCAACATGCATCTAAGACCATCTCTAGGGGAATCAAAAACCAAAATGTTCTACACACTCTCCTACGATATTCTTAATATAGTAGAACCAGTCATACACAACCTCAACTTTATGGAGGATCACTAAGACTACTCAATATAGGTAAATTGATTCCCTTTCCATGTTAGGCTGGTCAAAAGTGCTGAAATTCTAGAGAATTATTCCAAAAACCTTATGTAATACCATGTAAATCCAATGAATATCTACACATAGATCATGATCTTGGGTGGTTCCCATGATATCAATGCATCAATATACACTCGTTCTACAGCTAAAAAATACACAGATGTGACATACCCAAAAAAATTGAACCTCAAGAATCAGGGACTAGGACTTGATGAGCATACCATGAAGTTGGTACTCCTAGAGTAAGTTAGTGACCCTACTCAAGTTATCTACATGTTCCTCCATATAAATATATTAAATGAGTATTCCATCAATGAATATAACCATGAAGAGGTCAAATAATTAATGGAAAATATGGTACATTTGATCCATGAAAAAATAAGTGGTGTTCATCACTATGAACTCCAACTTTAGAAAATAATATTGTATGTTACAACATTATAATGCTATCTTAGAATCATTAGTCTCATGAAACCTCAAGTGATGGATTCTAGAAAATATTTTGAACTTTAAGAACCAACTCACACCTTAAAATAGATTTTTGTGGTCATAAATAATCATAAAGGGGTACTTATTCTTTATCACTACCTAGTTCAGGAAATGATAATCAACATAATACCTCAAGCTCCCATCCTCTTTTTTCACAAACAAAACATGATCTACCCAGTGGGACACACTGGGTATGAACTTTACCTTCTCTTAAAGTTCCTCCAATAAAAACTATATCTCCATAAGCTCGATAGGGGCCATTCAATATACCAAGTAAGATATTAGTTACATCCTAGGGTTTAAATAAATAAATAATTCCATATAACTCATTGTATTTAGTCATGTAATGTTCATGGGAAAGATATCCTTATAATCCCCCAGGAATCAAGGAATCTAGATACCTGAAAATCAATCTTCACCATGTTCTAAAACCACCTACAATTGTTTAATGAGTTGTAGCTTCTTGGTCACAATAATCACTCACCCAAAAATGATATACCTCTCACAAATAAATTAGAATATATCCCATATATTAGAAGTCTTAAAAGTAATATAAAAAGATAGTCAACCTAGGCCAGAACTGTGAAAAACTAGTCAATACCCCAGATGATGTAATAGGGTTTTATTGTGATTTACTAGAGGTCCAACATAAAAATTCCTCCACCAATTAATATCTCACACTTCCATGAGATATGTGATAAATAATAAGCACTACTTGTAGGTACCTATATCCATAAATACGAGGCTAAAGTATCAACTCAAAGATCTATATCTTATTCTAAGAAAAAGGAGACGAAGGAAGGAATCTCACATATGTATTAATTACTAAGAATATTGTACCAAATATAATCTCATGTATAGCCTTGTCATAACTTTCTATGGCCTACAAATATGCATGAACCCAAATACTAGATCCTTAATCCAGATTTAGGCTACCTCATAGTGGTGGTGGAAGTAGATCATAGAATCATCCTTAAAAAACTACCCTCCCATAATAGCTTCTCATTTTTTATCTTCTAGAATAGCCTCCCAAGCTACATATAAGAGATCCATGATCATAGTTTTTCCTCAATCATTGACTTCCATCCAATTCCTACCTATCCTTATCAACAATATGGGTTAGGAAATCATGTTGCATTTACCTCACCCATATAATGAATAAAATCACCTATCCTTAGGCTAACTGGATCCTCTATAAAATCCATGAGCTACTAATCCATGCATATGTGTCTGGGAATGAGTATCCATCCTCTACCAATACTTCTATTTATGACATCTATTAGATGTTGTACATGATTCTGCCACATGATGACCATTGTCGACTCCAAATTCCTGGTGTTCCTCAGCTAGGAAATTCCCCATCACCAGACCCCACTCAATACATCTACAATAGGTTGGTATATACAATAAAAATAAACTCTAGTAGATATATTTATAGAGCCCCTAATCAAAAAATAATTTCTAAAAGAACCCATCATACACTTTATTAAGGGATTACTGCGTGAAGTTGGTGAAACTCATGATATAATTAGGAATTGACATACTACCTTGATTTATCTCAAGAAGCTCCTATATCTGACCCAAGCGTAAGAATTAAGGTTAGAACTCCCCATTAAATATATTCTAGATTTTTTCAATGATATAATGATCTAATTATGATTTTTCATAACCGGAATCCACCAGTGCCATGCTGGACCCTGCAAAATACTAGCTAACAGCACAACCATACGATCTTTCAGGGTCCAAATGATCATGAAGAATCAGATCACCAACTCAAGAAAATATTATAATACATAAGGATCTGGATCACCATAGAGCCTTATAGGCCTCTGGTTCTTGAACTCATGTAGTGCACTAATCCAGTATGCATCTTCAGTATACTCTATTGGTAGTATATGTTTCTCGATAAGTAGGGGTGTTTCTCCTTGAATTCATGGAGGATACAACTTGTGAGATAGACCTTGATTTAAGGAATCACCATTCATAATATAATTGTAATTATCCAAAACTAGTAACCTGGTTGGCTCTCTTTATAGAGGAATCATATAATTGATAAAGAAATGACATTGTATGATGAGAATATATATATGGTGAGATAACTCAATAAGGTAATATAAATGAATAAATCTTATATGATGCATGTAAAACTATTCCTTTCAACCAATGTCTCACTATTTCTAGTCGATAAGTAGATAGTATTAGTCCTAGTGAATGGATACGTCAGCCAAATAAAAAACACTTAGTTCTCAAACTTGAATTAAACAATAAAAACACATTTACATAATTGCTTTAAGTCCCAAAAAGTTCCTCATAATATGAAAAATCCAAACAATTTTCTATGCAATAAACTTCCTTGACAACAGTCTATCATGACTCGAAACAATGGGGCCCACATGGTTGTCAATAAACTGAGATGTGATGACCCCATACCCATATACATAGCCTAAGGGATGGAGACTAGTGCAGAGAAGGAATAACTAAAATGGTAGTCCATTAACTGATGTTTTGAGACACACACACACACACTTAACATCTACATACAATAATGCAGATTAATAATTAAATGGGAATGAGTATAATATCTTGGGCGAACCATGAAAAAATAAATCCTCTAGTAAATACAATAGTGTATGAAAATATATCACTAAAATGTAATGTGAAAAAATAAACACCCAAAAAAAATTAATTCTCAACTTGAATACAACATCAGAAAAGAAATGTTGAAGAGATCCCATCACCAAATCTCTATGTTTGACCACCGAACGTGGTCAATGAACCAAGGTACCACTATTCTAGCATATAGTAACCATAAATTTTCACGTTTTCTTCATCATAGACAACATGTGTGGACATATCCCATGTCGGTTTGAGTATTCACAAACTCAGTTAGACGCCCCAAAAGTAGAGAAGGGGTCCATGGAAAGATACAACAAAAGTTCATATCAACCAAAACTAAGAGGGAAATGTAACCCAATAGATATATATACATATTCTCATAATGAAACAGAGTAGAGAGATAATGGGGATCTTAGTCTCAAAGATGATCCAATGTTGAGAAGTCTTTATACATCTTCAAAATTCCATATCTAACTACCCAAATCAAAAGAAACCTCACCAGAATCTCTGTGGAGGGGACCACTACTCACCACTATTCTCTTTAGTTGATGTAGCACTAAATATCATGGAATAATAGCACCCAAATAGATCATGATTACTAGGAACAATCACTTTGTTGATATATGACCCGTAATATAATTAGGGGAGTTCGTTCTCTAAATGTATAAATTTTACAGGGAACTCTCACCTTAGTGTGAAAAGTGAGTATCATCCTCAAAAACACTCTTATGATGATGTATGATCTCTACCATCATCTAACATCTCTAAATGAATAATCAAACTTGGAACACCTAACATCTTATCTCAAAAGAAACTATAAATTCTACCATCATGTTTTATATGAAAAAACACTAAAGATATGCTACTCATGGGCCAAAATATTAGTCCAAACAATAGATATAAGAGTGGAATTTTTAGGGGTAATATGTTGTGTGTATTGGGGTCCACACGACATGTGACACCACATTAGCTACTGATACTATTCTCCTTTGGACATGGATAAAAATCCATGACATGATACATAGTGTGTATAGGCTATACATGGCGTGTTCATTCACCTAGGTCTAACCATGCCCATTTTTCCTTTTCACATGTACATAATATTATTCCCATTTATACTCACTGGGTACTTAGACCTACTCAATTACCAAGGCTTGAATATTTACTCCCTAAGTACACAACGTGTCCTCATGAATGAGGCCATAGGTATGTGCTAGATGAAAAATGACTTGGCCGAGTGGAGAGGGTAAAATTTTGTGTGTCCCTACACAAATGCTGTGTAAACCTTAATTCATATAAAAACTAGATCCATAATGAAAACCAAATAACACATCATGTGATCATCTACACTACATGGCACATAATATAATTATTGGCAAATCATCTGATTCATCATGCAGTTTTCTGATCCACTTCCACCACCAAAAATATCACTATGTAACCGATGAAGATTGAAGGAGGAATCCTTCTTCCATTGATTACTAACATAAGGTGTATGAATATCTGAAATTAATCAATTACAAGAATCCTGAAACAACATCCATTGTTCTTAACCAGGAAGTTTAGAGTTCTAAAACACATAAACATCACTCAAAAACCTCGATCCATTCTTGATCAATCCATTATTCAGAAAACCATCCATTTTACACATCAACCTCAACCATCTGTGGGTTTGATCATGCTAGAACCCAACATAGAAATTATAACTATAGCCACACAAGAAAATGGTCAATAATTCAAATATAATGGGGCGAAAAGAATATAAATAGAGTTGGTGACCATCATTGGCCCTAGTGATCTTCACCAATAATCACATACTATGGGATCAAGGTGATTAATTTATAATAACTAGATTAAATTGAATTAAAAAATTTAAATCATATATGAGGCTCATGTGAAGAATTCGGAATTTCCAATCAAAAATAAAGAAGATATAAATCCATGATTAAAAAATGTAATCAATAAGAATGAAACCACAGTTGACAATTCCTACCATTATTTAGGATTGATATTTGGTGTTTAATTCATTATCCCGCAATGGAGAAGTCTTGTTGTGTTCAATACCTATTGATTCACCAAGATCTGATCTCCCATCATCCTCTAATGTGTTCCACCAAGGGAGAATGTTCAGAGCTCATCTCAAATACTCCTAGGGTTATGTGGATAACCCTGATGATTTTTTATACGTGGGTACGTATATAGGATTCACAAGGATAGTTCATTTAATAAAATTAATAAAATTTATTTATTTATTTTAATTAAAAAAACTTCCAAAAACTTTCTCAACCATACGTATAGTGCTGATCAACCATAGGTCACGCCTATGGTGATACCCACATTTTGGAATCAACCGTGGTCTGAGATTTCAGAGAAAAAACTTCTATAATGTGTTATTCATCAATTTTAAAAAATTATGTGAGTGTTATATTAAAATATTTGATATTTTCATAATATATAAAATGATCTCACCATTCTTTATAATCTCACACCAAATCAAAATCTGGCTCAAAAAATATTCCAAAAAATATTCCAAATTCTTATAAAGAAAAATAGCGCCAGTAAACATAAATTTATAGGGAATAATTTAAATATTGTGCTATATTTTTTTTGGATTTTTAGGAATTGATAGCTCTAAAATAAATTATTTTTCAATTTAGAAATACTAAATAAAGAACTATCAATGAATGAAAATACTTAGAAATCAGAGACCGAGATTTAAAACCCACAAAATGAGATTTTATTGCTGTGAAAACACCTAACTAGAACCAAATAATGATTTCGGAATCCATGGAACTGATGTCAAGTCAATTTGAGTGGTCATTAGTCTGAGCTGACAAAAAACACATTAATAGTAATTTAAAACTCTAAAACATGCATCTAATGATTAAAACCATATGAAATGATCCCCAATTTATGGGAAATATTATGAAACCTATCTTGTAATTTATTTTTTTGTATAAGAGTAAATTATTCATCATTAAAACTTGTGTTGTGCTCAAATTGAATAAATAAAGAGTTCATAAAGAATGACAGTCTATAAAAACATGTTTCATTAAGTTAAAACTAATCAAATGAGCTCAGATTACTACAAAATTTCAAAGAAACAACCAAATACCTCTTTTTGATTTTGTGAGAACTTATAGGAGATCATTCTACACTATCTTTTTTTGGAGATGACTGGAAATTAATTTTCAGTAATTTTAAAAACTAAAAAATACAATAAATAGTTAAAACCATATAAAAAGATTTCAAATTTATGTGAAATTAAATGAAAACACACTTGTAATTTTTTTGACATGTACATATATGGAATGTTTCACTCAGACATGTGGAGTTCTTGACATGACTAAGTAAAGAGTTGTTAAATTAGAAAAGTCGTTAAAAACATGAACCAGAAAGACAAAATAGACTAAATGTACTTCAATTGATGTGATATCATAGGAAAAAACCATATATTGGTTTATGATATATAGTAATTAGAGTCATGAAAATCATAGCATTCATTTTCTTAATATGATTAAAAATACATTTTTAGTAATTTAAGACACAAAAAATGGATTCAATGTTTAAAAAAAAATAAAACATTCACCAACAGACATGAAAAAATATGAAACTTCTCTCATAATTATTTTTGATATGTATGATTAGACAACATATTAATCCCACATGCATTGTTCTTATACTAACTAAATAAAGAGTTATTAATTAATAGAAATCTCTAAAAAACTATGTGACATTGTTAAAAATCACTAAATGAGCTCTAATTTCTATTAAAAAAATAGGACATCAACCATATACAGATTTATGAAATATAGAAATTGGAGGCACATAAATTTGAGTTATCGTTTTCCCAAGATGCCTAATTTTTTTTCGTAATTTAAAACACTAAAACATGAATTAAAATTTAAAACCATAAAAAGATTATAAAATTGAATTTAAATCTATTGAAACCAATTTGAGAACTATTTTTGATGTGTATTGGTTGGAATGACATCAATACAACATGTGTTGTGGCTGAAAAAACTAAATAATGTGTTATTAAAGAATGGAAATCTTAAAAATTCAGTTCATAGAGTTAAAACCAATAAATGAACTCTAATTGCTGTTAAAAAAATAGGAAAACTACAATATATTGATTTTTTAGAAATATAGGTATTGGAGGCACATCAATTAGATCAATCATTGGCTCGGGATAACCCAAAACACATTTTTAGTAATTCAAAATGATGAAAAAAATGTGTCTACTGGTGAAAAATATATAAAATTATCTGTAATTGTTGTGAAATCATAAAACTCCTATATTGAATCTTTTTGATGTGTATGAGTAGATGACACATCAATCTGACATGCAGATGTGCTCAGTGTAAGAACCCGGTTTTTCAATGAGTTAAAAATACCTTGTTGTCTATCAATTTTTATTTTAATTGTTTATTTATAGATTATTATGAATTCCATTTGAAGTAATTGATGTATTTGGGGGTTTTTATGGCTCATTCAAAGTCCCGAACCCAGCTTTTGGGAAGAAAATGGCCTGGTTCATGGTTAGTGAAAACAGTGTAGGTCATGTCGCATGGTTTAACAAACCATGCAAGGCTTGGGAATAGGGAAGAATGAGGCCCCACGGTTAGGCCAAATGATGGGAGATGGGGTTCTCTTACATGAATCATGTTTTTTGGTTTTAATATATGATATTCTCACAGGTATTACATGGGCAGTCAAACCATGCGAGAAAACATTTCTGGTGCTCTTCTCCTACAACAAACCATATTCCTAAACCATACAACCCATTAATTTTTGGTAATTTTAAAATTATAAATAAAAATAAAATCTACTTTTAACCTATGTTATTCTTTCACTCAACAAATAGAAAGGGATCCATTTTGAATCTCTCAATGGTGGCTATTCCTAGAATTGGTACCTCTCCTCCATCTGGTGTCTAATTTAAGAATAGTCTATCTCATTAGATCTGTATTAGTTTGTTCTCAATTACTTTTCACAAATTATTAATTCTTGTAGATATGAGTTTCACTATTTTTGTGCAAGAAAATATAACCTATTATTAGGTTCTTTGTTCGTTATTCAATTTTCTCTTGATCTGAGACAAATCTGTAGCGGATACTGGAGAGGCTATGAACCACATAACTAAGTTAGGTGGTATCATGCCTTTTGCTTAAATTTGATATGTTTATATATTTTAGGGTGTCACGCGCCCCATTTCAGATCTTCAACTTGATTTTATAGGCACTGACTATGCAATTAAAGAGGCATGTTGATGGGTTTTATAGGTTTCTTACTTTAAAACTAAATCACCCCACTGGGTGTGTTGATAATTGGACTTGACCAATGTGGTTTTTTCCTTGTAAACTGATACATTTGAGGTGTTCCCTTGACATAACATGAGTTTTAAATGGATAAATTGGAACTTATAAATCAATTAATGAATTTAATTGTGTTATAAATTGTAAATTTATTGATGTTATCAATTTCAAATGAAGTGTATTAAATGTAAGGGGTGGTTTTTGACCTTGATATGTTTCCCTTGTTATGTAGTTTCTAGACAAAACATGAATTTACCTTTTATTTGATATTCCCTTTTGATTTACATAGATTTTATGCCTAGTATAGATTTTTTAATCTTGAAACACCTGTAATGATGAATTTCCAAAGGGATTAAATTATGGGAAACCCTTCTAATCTTATCAAAATTACTTAAGTCACTTTTTATGTGAGTTGTAAATGATTTTTTCTTGTTTTTCCTTGACTTTTTAAATAATATTTTTATATTGAATTGATAAATTGTCCAATATTAGTTATATTCTTATTAGGAATGCGTGAAACATGGATTCACAAGAGAATTCCATGGATGTTATCATTTAAAAATTGACTTTTATGCCCCAATGATACTTGGTTTAAAAGGGAAGGATTCCTAGGGGCTTTGTGTATTATATGATGAGGGACATAAAATACAAAGGTATTTCCAAGGTTGAAATAATTGGGAATTGAAATTATCTTCCATGGGTGATTCTTGGGATCCATTAGTGGACTACCAATGATCGACTTCAATTGTATTGATGTTATACCACACCTTGAGAGATACCTAGGTTCATGTGAGGTTTTCCATGGTTGAGCTCATAGGATGCTGGTTCAAATTACAATTGGATTGAGACTTGAATTCCAAATAAGGAATGATATGGATGAAATCATGTTCTAAATGGATTATTGAATGAAATTAATTATGATTCATATTCAAAGACAAATCCAAAGCTTGGAATTGGTCTTGACTTATACCTTTCAGATGGCCTGTTTAGGCATCTGTTATGCTTATGGTTACATAGGGGACATTGAGCTTTCACTGATTCTTGAGACTTATACATTCAATATAAATTAATTATTAGATGAATTATTCCTTAAAGTGAGAAATTAAAATTATAGGAATGATTAATTTTTAGTACTTTTTTATATTCTTATTATCATTACCTTTACACTCTATTATTTATATTCAATGACTAATTAGAACCTATCCTTGGGTGGTTTCCAACTAGGATGATGTGTCACACCCTGTTTGGAAACCATTGAGTACCCGAATAGAATATATAATTATAAGTGTTGATAATGGCAAGCACTTGAATATAGGTTGTTGATTGATACATTAGATGAGGGGAGCATGGAACAAAGATTAGAATCATGATTTAAGCTGGGATTATTTTTTTCCATTGGTAGTTTTGTTTTATGTATTGTATATATACCCTTTATACTTGTTTTGGATTATTTATTAGTGAAATATATCATGTATAGTCATTTTTATATATGAGATGACTTCTGGATTGTTTATCTTATCTTTCTTCCCTTGTTATTTTTGTCTGTATATTAATACTGCTTCCGCTACTTGTTTGTTATTGGTTACACTAATTTAAAATCTAGTGTTCAGGGTATACTATCCCAATAGACTAACCTAGGCCCTCTATACTAGTTGTAATCCTTTGGAGTTTGGGTAGATATGCATGAGTCCATGTGGCCAATCGGGCTTAGGGAATTGTTATGTGGAATATAGGTCTAGGAAGTTATAGTCGAACATAATAATTAAGGGGTTCTTAAAGAATGAAAGTCATTAAAAACATGTTATATATAGTCCAAATTGACTAAATGAGCTAAAATTTATATGAAATCATTGGAAAACAAACCTATATATAATTTTGAAATACAAGAACTGATAAAACATCAACCCAAGCTGTCATTTTCCCAAGATGACTGAAAATGAATTTTTAGTAATTTAAGACACTAAAACATGTGGTTAATGGTTAAAACCATTAATAATGATTTAAAATTGACATGGAATCATATGAATCCTTTATTTTAATTAATTTTGATGTTTATGAGTATAAAAATGTCAATATGGCATGTGGTTTTATCAAAGTAGTTCTTACAGAAAGAAAGAGTTTAAAAACATGTGCCATTGAGTCATAACCAACCAAATGAGCTCAAAATAATATAATATCATTGGAAACAAATAAAAATATTTATTTTTTAAATATATGAAATTATGGTTCATCAATCTGAGATGTCATTTTCTAGAGATCACTGAAAATGTATTTTTCATAATTTAATACAATAAAACATCTGTTAAATGGTTAAAACCATATAAAATGATCTAAAATTGATGTTAAATCATATGATACCTATATATGAAATAATATTTTTGTTTAAAATTAGACATAATTTTTATCCAACATGTGTTGTGCTTGAAGTGACTACATATGGTGTTCTTAATGAATGATAGTCAATGGATTGATTTTTGAAATAATAAATAGAACCAATGAATATTGATTAATATATATTAATATAAATAATTAAAATTTTGAAGATGAAATGTAAAATCAACACATCATACATGTCTAAGGGTATGTAATTGTCCTCAAGTCCCACACCTTATCTCTCTTATAGTACAACCATATTGACTAGTCCATTTAGTAGGTTCTGGAGTGTGCCTAGTTCTAGGTCCACATGTGATGTCCCAATCTACAAGTCCATGTGTAAATTCTCTTATAGTGGCCCTAAAAATTGAAAAAGAACTAGCATCCCATGAACTTGAGTGTTTTATAGGAACATAGAATGTAGTTTGATTAGGGGGATGAAAACCACAAAGTGGAATCCCCCAACTGGAGGCCAAATCCGTGGAATGTGGTTCTATATTGGCTGTAGATGGGATATGGGTCACAATTTCATACCCATTTCCCCAAACAGTGGTGCTCTAGTATAGATAAGTCTATATGAGGAATATTTTATATTATTCCATATATGATGGGGAATGTCTAACCGGTGGTTGTGTATTGTTATCTAGAGCTATCTGGGAAGAAGAATGACGTGGATGATGTCGACATGACTAATGGTCCTCATCGATTTATGATTGATTTAGTGAATCTTGAGATGGATTAGGTTGATGGAGAGAGTCTTGATATGACTATAGATATATGATATCAGCAGTGTGTATCACACTACCATTAATTGTAGAACATAACCCTACTCATCAAAACAGAATGTATCTCATGTATTGGGTGTTATAATGTTAGGAACATGATATAACTAATCATAGTGAATAATATATTATATAGTTGATTGAAAAATTAATAATAATGAACAAGAAGTGAGAAAAATGTAAATTTACAAGGTATAATATGACCATCCAATATGAGTGAGAAATATTTGAGTCACTCACATATAATAGATCATGCACTCAGTGATGGGACCTTGATGAAGATTTCCTCCAATATATCTAGTGACACCGAAATGATCATGTGAATCCCACATAGAGATCTATGGCTTGTATATAATATTATAATCTAGATCCAGTTTTTTATATCAAATACCAAAAACCATTTCAACCTGCCGTAGTGGAACTAGAATAGGCTATCGATATTAAAACTACCAATTGACCATATCAGGTTGGTTAAACATAACAATATGAAAATGGATCAATGGAACCTTGGTTGTAGAATGATCCACTAACACAATAAAATAATCTGAATGATTACCCAAAAGATCACCTTTACATGGTATCTAATAAATCTAAACAGAGAGAAAAAAACTGATATATCACTAAAAAAAGAACATACAATTATATCAACAGTGATTTGTGCTTACCTCGTCAATGGATAGATGACCAAAAAGTATAATATAATATGAAATGGATTTTATTGGGATATATATATAAGTCATAAATTAGATCCACCTATGAATTAAAGGTAATATAATTTTATAAATAATATAATTAGCTGTTGATATTATAATTAAAGTGTGTATTAAACATGAAATTTACCTTCAAGTAAAAGGATCCATACACAATGCATAAAATGTAAAGTCTGAAAAAATCCATGGTGAATGTGTATGTATTCATATTTTACATCTATAAAAATAAACAATAACGACTTATCTCATCTAACTCCTTGTGTGATTCTCAGCACATAACTCTATATAGATGTGCAAGACATGTTGAACCCCAACTATACTGCCCAAAACGATCAAAATCCCCATGATATAATTGGTGCATCATATTAAAATATGATCCAATGTGATATAAAAATAAAATAACTCATGTAAATCCCAAAATGAATGCTCTTTCATATCTCTATATTGTCAAATCATCTGTATATGGATCAATGAGGTAAAAATGGCTACCTAGTCAGGGCCTCCGTAACCAACCACCTCTAAGGGTCCATGAAACATCTGGTAACTATATGTATAAATATATATGTAAAATGTAATCCCAGCTGTACAACATTGGACCAGTAACAGCATCCACATCCATTGGAATACCTAATAATATAAAGACATCATGTAATGTAATCTCCATCTCCCCCTGAGACATAAGAAATTTATGTGTCTCCGGTCTCCATTTCTCAACCAATGTGGAAATTAGATAATATTCAATAGGTATATACCCACACATGCTCAGCCCATAGAACTCGAACTGATGAAAGTAAGGGATGATAGTCTCTAGTGGGATATAATGGTGAATATGATGGGTCATTTGTACGTTCATTGTCCTCTCTTCACCATTATCCCATAAATGTTGTGATATGTTATCACTATGTTTGGTAAGAAGATATAGATCCTCGGGGCATAGAAATTGTTGTTCCGATTGCATAAATATAAATTGATAATGAAATTTAAAACTTATAAATATATTATAATATATTATAATATATATGTATATATATTGCTGATCAAAAAATATGATAATTAAATTCTTCATTCAATAAACCATTATAAATAGAAAATAAAAAATTACAATAATCAGCCCATAGTAAGAAAATCATACAGGGTATGATGATAAACCCCGCATGATATAATTCTAAGTAATGTGTTTGTGATTACAAGACACTTCCTGATACCATTCCTAAGATTTTCATATAAATTTATCTCACAGACATCCTATTTAATTTCCAATGCATGTATATTTCAGACAACCTCTTCCACAAAACCATGATGGATTCATAAAAACAATTGGAAGATATATATGGGTATTTAATATTAATACATCCCTTATTAGTCTATACTCTACACATCAACAATTCCACAATGTTTTGATTCTATAAAAGGTATCAACATAACATTCCAATGAGAGGTGAAGATGTGAACTTGTTCTGAGTACATGTGACCAAAGATTCCTGTAAGCTTGGATGTGACCACATTCACAAGATCAAATCTCTATTAAAATGTTCATCACTAAAAAAAACACCGATCATTGGATCATACCCCTCTTCAACATTAAGTTTAATTCTCATCTTATGAAAGAGACACATTTGGTATGAATTAGCATGAGTTTGATTAACCTAAATCTCTTTTCTAAAATGTTTGGAGTATCAAAGACCCTATAGTATTTCATTATCCTCATCCCCTATTCTATCAACAATGTATTTGACATGTTAATAATATGTTTGTGAAATAATTCCCATGTTTTAAATTTTTTATATCCCTCAAATACATCATTGATGCATTAAATAATGTCTATATTAATGTTATGATATCTATTCACATCATCACATTCCAACATCAACTTCTTATATCTGATATGAATCATGTACATATAGACATCCTCTTTATTCAGATTATTTATACTAGCAATTTAATGAAAATAGTTTTTCTTGGTTTGTAGACTTTAAAGTTATGAAAAAAATTAATCATGTTTCAACTAATATAAAATATGTATAAGTACATAATTTGAAAAAAAGTGTTCCAATACCTAATATGATTATTTTTTTCTCACTTTTTCATCATGGAACATTGTTCATACATTTCTAGCAATATGTATCACATAGTGATGATAGTAGGGATTTAGGGATATCCAAAGTGTATCCTAAAAATTCACAGCTTTATTGATAGCATGATGATGATCATAAATAAGGCTTATCCCATGAATTTCAGTGACATAAACAAACAAAAAATATAGAAACTGACTCCATGATTTCTGATTATCTTTATCTATTATTAAAAATAATAAGGGAACATGATATCTATTTATGTATTCAGTGGTAGAAATCAAGAGAACTCCATTATAAATCCCACATAAAAAAGTGTCATCCACAAGTATGAATTGTTTTTATTAATGGAATGTTGCAATGCATGGATGGAATGCCCAAAATATCAAATTAAATTGGACTTTGTTGGTAGAGAAGCGATTGTTCCCCACATGTTCCAATGTTTCAAATTGATCAATAAATAGACTAGTTTGAACTAATTGCATGATCAAAAATATTATTAACATACTAATTAATATAAATTCTTAATAAATCAATATTATTTTAATTAAAAAATTACTTAAAAATTGACAAAGAATATATTTTACAAAATGAAATAACACACACACACAAACACATATATATATTAAAATTTATTAATTGAAATGTAATTATATATTAAAAATGTATTTATTACAATGTAATAATATGTTAATAGATTAATTACAAATCAATAACATTTTACTTACAATATAATGATATATTAATATATATATATATATAATAATTTATATACAATTTAATAATATATATATATATATATAATATACAATGAAATAATAAATAAATTGAAGTTATGTATAAATATCAAAAGTACTAATTAATATTTAAATTAAATTAAATTTTCATTTTTTAGAACAATATTAATAATGTTATCAATTATCCAATTTATTTATTTGAACTACTGTTTTTATCAAATAAAATTTATTATAAAAATTTTACTTTAACTAACTGAACATATTAAAAAAGTATAAAAAACTAAATAATATATATTTTTTAACAATTCAATAATATTTTTATTAAAAAATAAAAAGTTAATTAAAAAATATTATATTTTATATAATGTAATAATATATATACTAATTGTAATATAATGATATATTAATAATATATTAATCAATTTTTTTGATAATTATTCTTGCTAAATTACAATACTATGATATATTAATATATTTTTATAATAATATGTTATCATATATTACTTCATTAATTACAATGGAAATATATATTAATATATATTTAAATTATAAATTTCATTAAAATATTATTTACAAAACCACTAATTAATAATGTAATATATTTTATACAATTATCTATAAATACATAATATTGTTTTTAATTATTTTGGTAGTAAAAATACAAAAACAATATTGTAATTTTATAAATATTTACTCAAATAGATAAAAAATACCTATGTTTGGTGAATAATAGTTTTAGATCGGGGAGTTCCACAAATGGGGCTTTGCAGACCAGTTAGAGATAATGGTGTTATAGAGAACCCATAACCTTCATGATTATAATCTTTAGAGAAGATGGTATGCATTGTGGATGGCCCATAACCTATGAAGAAAACATGATTCATGGAAATAATCATGACCATTGAAAGATCTATGAATCATTGAATGTAAGTATCGATTTGGGGAGTGGAAATAGTGGCAAGATGAAAGGAGAGTTAAATTAGGGTTGGATTTCATGTCACTGTAAGGAGGAATGAGTAGATGATGTGAGAGGATGTGTCAAGCGAGGCTTTGTTAGGGGATCAGAGGAAGGGTCTGTTTAATTGATCTCCTTTTTTCCTAAACGTTTTTAGTAAGGGACATTCCTAGAGGAATTTTTTTTATGTTTTATGTATTTTTTTAAAGGTGTAGGTTTTTTTAGAAAATGAGTACTAAAGGGGATAGTGGGGCTGCCGCCTTTAAGATTCTGGTGAAAGGTGGAAACTATGCTGTCATTTTTCAAGTTAATACAAAAGGCAGAAACCCCATTGGCTCTATTCCTTTAAAATAAATAAAAATAAAATTTATATTTAATATTTTTTTGTATTTTAAGATTTTTCATTTTGTTTTTTGTTTTTTTGTTTAGACACACACACACACACACATATTTCAACAGAATTTATTTCTTATTTAATATCCAGCAGTACTACCATTACAACAGTCTGGATTCTAATAGAATCTCTCAACTAGAGCTCCCTTTTATTAGAGAGCTTTCCCTGAAAATCATTCTGTATTTTCGATATGGGATTTTGATTCTCCCATTCCTGCGCAGAATATTCAGTATTTTCAATATGTGATTCAAAACTGTTTCATGTTTTTAGATATTAAATAACATTAAATATAAACTATAAGACCAATATTAATGAAATTAAAAACATGGATTAAACATATAATAAATAGTTGAAAATATAAATAAATTCATAACAAATGTTGATGAAAAATAATTTATAAACTTTCAAAGGCACCAACTTAAAACGTAAAAATGTTTCAAGTATGTTACTTTGAAAGAATATAATATAAAAACTATAATAACAATATATATTAAACATTAAACATGGATTAAAAATATAATAAATAGTTAAAACCAAAAAAAATTTCTTAAAAAATGGTGATAAAAAATAATTTATAAGCTTTCAAATCGTCCAACATGAAACTTAAAAATGTTTCAAGTATGTGACATTGAGAGGTTATAAAATATAAAATATAAGACCAATATAAATGAAAATTAAAACATAGATTAATCATATAATAAATAGTTTAAAATAAAAATAATTTGATAAAAAATGTTGAAGAAAAATAATTTATAAGCTTTCAAAACCACCCATTTGAAACATAAAAATATTTCAAATATGTGGATTTGAAAGAATATAAAATAAAAACTATAATAAAAATATAAAGGAAACATAAAACATATATTAAAAATATAATAAAAAGTTTAAAATAAAAATATTTACATAAAAATGTTGATGAAAAATAATTTATAAGGTTTCAAAACAACCTACATGAAACTAAACAATGTTTAATGTATATTGCTGTGAAAAACTATAAAATATAAACTATAAGACAAACATAAATGAAACTTAAAACAAAGATTAAACATATAAGAAATTATAGATAATTAATTAGTTAATTAGGAATATTATTACGAAATATATAATTAATAAGTATATGACAATTAATTAGGTAATTAGTAACAAACTTATTAATTATTAATTATTAATTATATAATTAATTAGTTAATCTGTAATATCATTATTAATTATAGAAAAATTAATTAGTAATATAATTATTAATTTTATAATAATTAATTATTTAATTAGTAATATTATCATTAGTTATATAATAGTTAATAAGTTAATTAGTAATATAATTATTTATTATAATTATTCAATATAACTCATAATTATTAATAATTAATAATTAATTATATAATAATTAATTAGTCAATTAGTCTTCTAATTATTAATTATATAATAATTAGTTATTCAATAAATTCAAGAGTCAAGAGATCCTGATCCAAGAAATTTATTAAAAAAGTAAATATGATAGAGAAATAAAGGATGAAAGGGGTCAAATAAGGAGGCAAGCCCTCATCCAAAAAGTAAAAACAACACGATCAACAATGATCAGAACCATCACAATTATCAGCAGATTCCCACTTTGACTGAGAGCTTGTTTATTTGAAAAGCACAGAATATTTCTCCCTAAGCTCTTTTTGCTCCAATGAAAGCCGACTCTCGGTACCCGCAGTAGCCCAATGGTGATTAATAATTAATTTGTTAATTATTAATATAATATTTATTTACAATTTTTAAATTTTAATTATATAATTAATAATAATATTACTAAATAACTAATTAATTATTATATAATTAACAATTAATAATTATATTAATAATGAACTAATTAATAATTATATTACAAAATAACTAATTATTATATAGTTAATAGTTATATTTCTTATTAACTAGTTAAATATAAATTATTATAAATATAAATTATACTAGTAAATAACTAATTACTTATTATATAATTAATAATTACATTACTAATTAACTAATTATTTATCAAATAAATAATTATTAATAGTTAATAATAAATAATTATAGTAAATAATTATAATTAATAATTATATTACAAATTAACGAAGTAATTATTATATAATAAATAATTATTTTACTAATTAACTAATTAATTATTATATAATTAATAATTATATTACTAATTAAATAATTAATTATTATATAACTAATAATTATATAATTAATAATGATATTACTAATAACAAGGTAATTATATAATTATATAATTAATAATTAATAATTAACTATTATATTATCGATTAACTAATTAATTGTTATATAATTAATAATTATATAATTAACAATTATAATACTAATTAACTAATTAATTTTCAACTATTTTTATATGTTTAATCCATTTTTTATGTTTTATTTATAATCATCTTATAGTTTATATTTTATAGTCATCCAAAGCCACTTGTTTGAAACATTTTTATGTTTCAAATATGTGGTTTTGAAAGATTATAAATTATTTTTCCTCAATATTTTATAGCAAATTAATTTTATTTTAAAATATTTCTTATATTTTTAATCCATGTTTTAATTTTCATTTATATCTGTTTTAAGTCTATATTATATAGGCTTTCAAAGTCACATACTTGAAACATGTTTAAGTTTCTAGTTGGTGTCTTTGAAAGCTTAAAATTATTATTCATCAAAGTTTGTTATGATATTATTTTTATTTTCAACAATTTATTATATTTTTAATCCATGTATTGAGTTTTATTTATAGTGGTCTTATAGTTTATATTTTATAGTCTTTCAAAGTCTCATATTTGAATCATTCTTACGTTTCAAGTAGGGGCCTTTGAAAGCTTATAAATTATTTTTCATATACATTTGTAATGAAATTATTTTTTATATTAAAATATTTATTATATTTTTAATCCATGATTTATGTTTAATTTATATTGGTCTTATAGTATATATTTTATAGTCTTTCAAAGCCACGTACTTGATACTGTTTTAAATCCCCTATTGGAAATGCAGAATGTTTAGCGCAGGAAAGGGAGGACAAGGATCCCACATCATAAATATAGAATGATTTTCTAGAAAATCCCTATTATAAAAGGGAGCCTTGGTTGAGAGCTTCTGCCAGAATCTACAGAGCAGTAATGACATCAATGTTAGATATGAAATAGTAATTAAATTTGGCTAAATTTTCTTATTATATATATACATATAAAACCAAACAAAATAAAACAAATAAAAAAATTATATATTTTTTTTCTTTTAGAGGAACGGTGGTTGTGCCATTTCCACCTTTCACCCGAAACCCAATGGCAGTAGCCCCACTACCTCCTTTAGCACACATTTTTTAAATTTTTTAACCAACCATTTAATTTTTTTTTACAGCTAACATATAAAAAAACTCTTCCCATAGAGTTCCTTCCTCACTTTAATATCAATGAAGGTGCATTATTAAAGGCGACTTATTCGAAATATTTAGTAATAATGTTCCCTTATATTCCTATAATCCTTGTAAGGTTCTTTCCTAAAAATCAATGTAAAATTCATACATTCCTTGATGAAACATTAAAGGGTAAAATCTTCCACCGGATAGTGACCAAATAACGGATCATAGATTAGGAATTAATTTCCTATATAATGGTTTTATGGAATTTCATCATCATCATCATCATCATCATCATTATTATTATATATTGGAAAATTTTGAATTTCCACACTAGGTTCCGTCTCCTTGAAGTTAACCTACATTGAAGCTCACTTCTAGTAACTCACCTCATAGTGTAAGGAGGCACTATAGAGGGAGGCCTATGCAGCCACTGTTCATCCCTATGAAGAGATGGAAATATTCCCTTTTATATGCCACACCTGAAACTCCTCATTAAATTGGGAATTTGTCAGTCATGTATAATGTATCACATATGTTACCTCTTGATTGAAATATACATTGGACACATTAAATGAAAATAAAAGTCATATTAAACCCTTTCATAATGGATTATAACCCATCAAGACTATATAGGAATATATCAAATGTACGCAATATCGTAAGTGATTCAACCTTTACATCCATACAATATTATACTACCCATATACTATATTATAATATCCAACTCACAAATATTTTTAAGCTTACATACAATGCTATCACCCTTTATTACCTTGAATAAATAGAGTACAGTGTTCCCCACATTGAGTAGATTGAAAGTTTGAATGCCTTAATATTGTGTCATTCTTGTACCTTTGTTTCCCTTTGAATGTTTTCTTTTAATAGTTCTTATTTTTTCTCATCTTGAGGTTTTGTGTTTCAATGTCTTTTCTTATGCGCGACATTCTTTCTTTGTTCCAATAATCCCAACATAGGCTCAAATTAAGGATATTTATCCTCTACCCGGAATGTTTTTGTGGTTTTATGAGATGATTGTCGGGGACCCAACAAATATAAAATAAACATTTTATTAAAATTTTAAAAAACATAATTTTAAAAAATATTGAATATAAAATAATTATTATGATGTAATTTTATATTATATTTTAAAGATAATTTTTTCAATGTATGAAATGTTAGAAATAAAATTTGATCCACACACATCATATCTTGGGGATACCTTTTTCTCTCTCACAAATCGAGATGATTGTAATAAAAAAATTTAAAAATATTAAGTAATTGATAAATATAAAAGTTTCCAAAAATTTGGAACTACATGCATAAAATGAAAATATATATTACATTAGTTCCTATAAAGTTCTATTACATGTTTGATAATCACATATACACACATATAAAAATAGATTAATCATAGGAAAATTTATGAGTTTGTGTGTACCCAAATATATAAAATTATATGGGAATATATTTATATGCATGAACATGTCCACACACATGCACACAAAAAAAACACACACACATATAGTAGGAAAATAGAAACAAAATTTAAAAAGGATGATAGGCTCGTGAATATTTACTTATACATGAATAAATATCTTAAATTTCCCCAAAACACATCATGATCATATGATGTATCATTAAAAAATATGTTTCAAATTTTAAACATTAAATTTATATAAGTGGAATCATATAAAAAACAAGTTTTGGGAGGGGGAATACAATGACTTCTATGAGGGATTAAACAACAAGGTAAATGGGAGACATAGTTTGGGTACTATTAATAATATTGTAACAAATTTATCAATACTTACTAAACACACTTATAAGATACTTTTATCAATGCTATAATTACAAGAACTCATATATTAATGTTTTATCTTCATTACTCTCAAATATAAAAATGATCTATCATTAATAGTGCTGAAATTATCAATGATAATTACTAGATTCGCCATATGAAGCTTCAGAAAGTTATACATACTATTATAAAAACATAAATTTAATCTTATGAAATAGGTTTTATCAGTGTTATTTGTATGGTCGACATAGGTATATTTATCTTCACTAGAGTTAGTGTCGATAGATATCAATGATAAAAAATCAACTCAAGATTAACTAAAATATTTATATATTATTAATTATATATAAATAATAATAGTTAACAATTTCATTTCAATTTGACTAATTTTATTTAAAAATTATATTTAATTATGAAAATGTGTTAATATTTTTGTTTATTTACTATTCATTACATAAATGTATAACAAAGTAAGAAAAAATTAAAAATCATATATAAAATCAAAATATTCTTAATAAATTACTAATTATATTAATTCATATAATAGTAATGGAGTGAACTTATATAATATTATGAATACTAATTTCAAAAAATATTATTTATTAACATATATAATCATACATTAATTATATAAAGTATAAATATTTAATAATATATAAAAATGTATAATAATAAAAATATTTCAGTTTATATTGCTTTTTTCAATATATTAAAAATTAAATATAAATACTAAATTTATTATAAACTACATTTAAATTAATAATAATTTTCTTTATAAAAAAAATATAAATTCAAGATTTAATAAAATAATATTTTTTATCAATTTCATGAACAATATAAATGTAAAAATGTTGATCACAATATATTATAAATTATAAAATGTAAAATTGAAACTAAATAATTTAATAATTATATTTAAAAAATATATTGTTTTCAGTATATAGATTTTTGTGTGTTTTTATATTATTTATATATAAATATATATAATTGATAAATTTTTAAAATCATTATTTATAAATTATATTTTACAATTATTAATTATATATATATAATAATATTAAATGCACAAATTAATTAATATTTTCGAATATAAATAAATAAATAATTATATCATTGTATGATTAAATATAATAATTTTAATAATTTCCTACAAAAAAATATTTATAGTAATTACTCAATATAAATATGTATATATAACGACCCTTCCTTTTCATAAATTACTATTACATCATTATCAAGATAAAAAACTTAATAATATTAAACTATGAGGATCTAGAGGTTTAGTGTCTTGGGAAAACTAGAACCAAACATAACATTTACAACATCCAACAATAAAATTTATTTAATTCTTTATTCTCTAGCTTCTTATTGGTACTTGACCTCTCCTCAGTAAATGTAGTCACCTGAGGATATACATAAAAAATGGGTGATCTAAAATCACAGTAAGAGGATAAATATGAATAATATAAAAATGGGTGGGCATAAACATAACATAGGTAATGGATCATGAACATGAGAGGAATCATTAATAAAAGACGTGAAATGTGGCAATGCATAAAACATGAAACATCATGTCTTATTTATTAAATACCACACATACTTGTGAAAAAAGCTAGCAACTTGTTCACACATCATTTCATTTTAACTCAGGAGATTCATCACTTCACCCAATGCAACAGATCATTGTATAATTTCGGGCTCCCCAGTCACATTCAAACATTCATATTGCGCTATATAATTCCATGCGGACCCATCACATCATAAAATTATCATTATCATTCATGCCACATATAACATATATAAAAAATGAAAATAACTAACCCATGTAAGGAAATTGGTTTCATCACATAAAAAAACATTCATAAACATTGTATTCCCAAAATAAACATGGAATAACATACTTGATACGAGAACCATCAACCTTGAGTGAGATGTAAAAGATTTGATTTTGAAAGAAGTGATCTTTTGGAAAATATTTATATGAAATAAAATCTAGTGGAAAACATGAATATCCTAGAAAAGGTAATATAATTATGAAAAAATGATTTTTATGGAGCGACCATACTGAAAAATGGAGTGAAAGAGGGAGAACCTGAAGAAAGAATGTTGGGTTTGAAAATTTCCCCTTACATTGTATCTGATTACTCTATTCACATTAAAGTCCTGTATAACCACATTATATTCATTAATTTACAATTAAAGAAACATGTTTAAATAAAAATTGTTTACCATGGTTCATTAATTTATTTTATGGGCCTTCGGATGATTTATAGGGCTTAAATTCATTGTTCGGGAGTGTAAATTTTCATAGCATTTATGAATGGTCAACTTGTATTCAAGAATGGTAATTTGTTTAGAACATGGGTAAAAATCCAGAATAGATATTACATGTTATTAATGATATTAAAGGATATTAAATGACCTTACAATGAATTATGTTATATAACATGTGGATGAATCATTAGTTAAAATTTAATGACGATTGTTTGGCTTAATTCGTTCGATTTCTCGACCACGATAAACTTGTTTAGTGTAATCATTTAGTAATATGTACATAAGTTAGTTACATAACATGAAATCATATATAATACATATAATATAATATGGTTTAACCATAAAAATTGTTTCATGACCAGATATGAAGGAAATAAAGGAAAAATGAAAACATGTCGTTCTTGGAGGAAATAAATTAACACCACACGAACAACATTATCCTTTCAAAAATAAAAAGAAGAGGATAAGAGGGTTGGATTATATAATTTCTAATTAGTATAATAAAATTATAGTATATTTATAATAATGGAGCTACCATACCATTTTTATTAATATAGGTGGGTATAGAATAAGAAATGAACTAGAAATTGAACAGAATTTAAATGAAAGAGCGAGAGAGGAATTACCTATTGAATCCTCCTCTTGAGATCCTCCGTAAGGATGATATGCTCAATCTATTGATGAGACCAGAAGATCTCGGACGTGAGAGAAGGGATATGGATGATTCATGGGAAGAGTTTAGACTATTTTTGAATCTTAGAGGTGTGGTTTTTCAAGGGGAGGGAGAGGGGTTATTTATACATGAGAAGGGATTGTTTTTAGAATAAAATATTAAATAAAATAATATATAAAATGTTAGACTTGAACTAGTATTTTTTTAAAATAATAAATCATATATTAATATAATATAATTAATTTCAGACTTTAAATCATCTTTATAATTCTAATTCAATAATTTATTAAAAGGAAAGTGAACGAAAGAGAAAAAGACACTTTAAGAAATTACCTTTTGACTTTATGTTTTGGAAAGTTCTTTTTAGGTTTGGAAATTGATTTTATTGTATATTAAGTAAAAATTTATGAAATTAAATATAAAATGGCAGAATATAAAGTTCTAGAATTTATATTTTATTATTACATCATGAATGATTAATTTTAAGTTACACTAGTTATGTGAAAAAACTGTATTTTTACTATTCACTCAAAAATTTAAGTATTTCAAAAAATCCCCAAAACATTAACCTAACCATTTCATGACATGTAGAATCCAAAAATTAATTCCATTTTTCAGAATTAATTTTAGAAATATAATTAACTTAATATTTAATTAAAATCATAATTTACTTGAAAAATACAATTTTAAAAACTAAAACTGATTTTATAAAGATTTCATGAATTACATAAGGTATTATAAAATTATCTTAAAACTCTAAGAAATAGAATATTTAATTTATGAATAAATTTTAGGAAAATATGTTTTCTTTTAAATTAATTAATAATTATAATTAATTACTTATAACGTAAAAACATACCCGTATTTTTACTAAGGTCAAATTGTCACTTATAAGATACCTAAAGTTTATTTAATCTTTCAAGTGTAAGGTTATTATTACTTTTGATGATTTAATATTCATAAGGGTCATATTACTATTCATAAGGGTAGGTTAATATTCATTAGGGTATGTTACTATTCACCAAAAATTTTGTTTGTTCTATTATACTCCAAAAATCATCCTGATCACAATCGTGTATGTCATATTTTCAAAATTCAAAACATAGAAGTGGAAAAATTATGTTTAATGGTCACATAATATTTTGTATCATTATATTTCATTGTTCTTCCTAATGTGATTATACCATATGGCATAATTATAAGTAGGGGATTCCATGGATAAAACATTGGTTCGTTACATTTTCCCCCTTCTGAAATTTCGCACTTGAAATTTCATTTTACACAAACAGGTTAGGGTACTTATCTTTCATCACCTATTAGGGTTCCCAAGTATCTTCTTAAAACATATGGTTCCTCCAACACACTTTTATATGGTGGGTTGTCTTGTTGCGTAGAACATTGTCTCTCCTGTCCATAATCTCTATTGGTTGTTCCTCATAGGAGAAATCATCTTCCAGCTGCACCACCTATGAGATTAGTACATGTGAGGGATCTATTATGAACTTCCATAGGACTGATACATGAAGCACATCATGAAAATGAACCATATTCAGTGGAAGTGCAAGCTGATAGGCCACAGCTCCTTTGCGGTCAAGGATCCAAAAGGGGCCAATGTACTTTGGTTTTAGCTTCCCTTTATTTCTAAACTTCATGGCTCACTTCCATGGTGATATTCGTAGGATGGATTTATCTCCAATGTCAAACTCCAAGTCCCTTTAACTATTGTCCGCAAAGATATTTTTCTAACATTGAGCAGATTTGATGAGTTTTTGGAAGACTTGAAGCTTCTCTGTCATCTCTTCCACATGATCGAGTCTGGGTAGCTTTTTTTCTACAACTTCATCCCAATAGGTTAGAGTTATACATCGCTTTCCATAATGAGCTTCATATAGATCCATATGAATACTTGAGTGGAAGCTATTGTTGTACGAGAACTCAACCAATGGGTGATACTGATCCCACCCACCATTGAATTCTAGAGATCAGGCTCTTATCATATCTTCAAGCGTCTAAATAGTTGTTTCAGATTGGACATCAGTTTGGGGGTGATAAGCAGTGATGAAATTTAATTTAGTACTCAAATAATATTGAAGACTTCTCCATAATTTAGATGTGAACCATGGATCATGGTCAGATACAATTGAGAGTGGAACACTATAACACCCCGACTTCAGAAGCCTAGAGTCAGTGCATTATATTAATACATTTTCATGATTTTAAGGAACCAAGCCCTGAAAGACCGACCAGTTTAGCAATCCTAGAAAAATAGATTACATGCACGAATGATACCTTACACATTAGAAAATAAAACACAACATAAATGACCATTTTATAATTCTATTAATCCCATAGCTTAACATTGCTTATCAGTCATAATACACCTCTTGGAATCATAGGAAAATAAAACATAAAAAGGTGTGAGCTCAAACCCTCAGTAAGGATAACAATATAGAAGAAACTTTCATAAATAAGCATGAACATTTAAGAAAATGTATAAATCTAAAAAAAATAATTTTAAACAAAAACTTCTCCATAATATAGAAAATATAAATCAAATAATCCCATTTACTCATTCACATGAATATTCTACTAGTCGAATAATCACATGAAATATCAATAGACACTTTCCTAATGATGGAATGCATAATGCCGGACTTCATAACCACATAGTCATGGCCTTGTTCCAATACTACAAATAAGATTTTTTCAAGTCCTTGTCCCAAGACACTATTTTGTCTAATGAGACCTACCGATTCATCGAGGAGCTATAGCGGGATCCAATTTTCACTTACTAAGTTTAGTTCATTCCTCATATGGAAAGGTTTAATCATAACATAAACAATCATATTAAAACTAGCATACAAAATGTCAATAATTTATCCATAAACCATTAATGGTATAAAAATAACACATCCACAGTCAAATATATTACAAAAACTTCAATACAATATAGAAGATTTTTATCTTAATAAATAAACTTCAAACAAGTTTAAAATTCATCAAAGGATTTTGAAATAGATGAAAATGATATTTTAAAACTCTATGACAGAAATACCCCTTTTCATGAAAACATTTAAAATTCACACAATTTAGAAAGGAATACACATAAATACATTTTTTAATCAATTTATACCATACCACTTTGAATCTTTTTAATGAAATTAACATTTTAAAAACATTCTTGTCCAAATAAATAAATCCTTAAAAAACATTTTGGAAACATAGACATTATGAGAATGTTTTAGAAGAATAAATATTTAAAACATTTAAAATGATATTTTAATAAAAGAGTCCCTAAAAAATAATCCCTTTGAAAAATATTTTATGAAACATGGACATGGATAATATATATGTCCCATTAGATACTTACGTAAAAACAACCTTGGATAATAAAGTGATTGTGGAAGTGACCTATACCTTGAACATTCATTTGGTCTAGGGTATGTGTAACATTTTTTTTAATGACCATAGTATGTTATTAAATTATACCAGAACCAAATTCATATTTCTTATATCATAAATGATTCATTTATGACTTTTTACTACCTATTTAATAATTATTTCCATGTCAAATTAACATTTCGGGAAATAATTGATTTCTTTATTATACGTGTTTTAACTTGTTATTCTTGATCGTATCATTTCGATCATGATTTACATACTTCTAGAATATAAAACATGATTTATATATCATATATAGTTTGTATATGAATATTTATATCGATAGATATATGAAATGGAAAACTCCGTTTATGGAGACGGTAGGTCGTACGTACGCATAAACTCTATTTCCGTTTTCAAATCGTATTGAATGGAAGTATGTGAATAAGATATATGTAAGTACTTAAATACATATATATATATATATATATATATATCTATTTAGTATCATTATTATGTAATATAATAAATACATATTAATAATATATTTTTTATAATCTTTGTTGAATGGAGAATGTGGAAATGAATCTCATCGCGACGTGGATATGGTAAGCCGTATGTATACATGGGCGACGTTGTAATTTCATTAATGATTAAAAGGTATGGAATTAGATGGTATATAAATTTTACGGAGAAATTATAATTTTTTTTTGTTATTTATATACATGTTACTCATCATAATGTCTATCCTAATATCATAGTGTTGAATAACAATTTACACCACAGCGTGGAGACGGTAAGCCGTACGTACGCACACATGGTGAAATTATCATTCACAGGATGGATAGAATAATGAATATGGTTGTACCATATTTATAATAAAATTAAAATATGTAGAAGTTACTTGAGTTATTATTTTTTTATTGAAGAAACATATAAAGAGGAAGTGGAAGAAGTAAAGAACTAGAATGAGGGTTGTGAAATTATTACCTCTTCTTCGGGTGTTTCATTTTGATTTGATCAAAAGGGATCCTTAAGATGGTTTTCTGATGAATGTAAGGACTCTAGGATTATTTTAGTGAAGTTGGGAGGATATTTGGGTAGGGTTTGGCTGATCCAAATGGCATTGAAGGTGTGATTTTGAGAGAAGGGGAAGTGCCCTAATATAAGAGGGATGGGGGTCACTTTAAGAAAAGATTAAAATATTAATTTATTATACAATAATATTCGGTTTATAATGGATTAAAATTAAATTTATTTCTAGTCTTGTGGGGTTATGGGTAAAAATCCTTTCAACCAATAGGTTTTTGACAAGTTTAGGTTACCATTTTAACCTTATCTTTTAGATTTAACTATTAGTTGAATAGTTTGTCTTTTATCGTGTCTTCTTGTATTCTAACACTATATAGTTAATAAACATACTATAAACTTCCAATATAACCTAAAGTGGTTCATTACTGACATATATAATATTTTTTAATCCCTTTGGACGAAACTTATATTTTTAGGAATATTATATCAACCAATAATAATGTATTTGTTTTAAAAATTAATTTATGTCAATTTTGACACTATTTGGTATTTCGTTTTTGTGGAAGTCATAAAAACCTTATCACAACGAAAAAAATTTATCTCATAAACACTAACATGTCATGTTAGCCTATAAAATTATTTTAATTCATCATAAGTCTCAATTTAAATTTATCTAGATATTTATAATATCAATTATTTTAATATTTTATTAATAAGGTAATTACATCATCATCATTGAGTCATAAATAAATTAATTTATTTAATGACTAAAAATTATAAATAAAATACCATTATGTAGGAAATATTTTTAGATTAATAATTAATATTTATAGTAGAATTTATATTGTGTGTAACACTATATTAAAAATGGTTTAGTTATTAAACTTGGAATTTGACACTTTTAACTCTTCTTCAAATAAAATAATAATAAATGTCCAAATCTAATCCAAGTGGACCAAATAGGATAATATTTTTTATAAGGTTGTTATTTGTCTAATTAAACTTATCAAATAGAATGAGGACATGTTTTAGGGTAATTATAATATCATTTTGACCCTTAATCACCCTATTTAATTTTTACCGTGGTAAATAAAAATAAAAAGTTACTATTCACCAAAAAAATATTTTCATCTTATTGAACCAAATTTTAATTAATCATGTCAACCGTGTATCTAATAGTTTTGAAACTCAACTCATAGAAGCGGTAAAATTATGTTTTATGCAAATTTTTAAATGCTTCTAGAAGGTGGGTAAAAAACGTTTAAAAGTTCAATAAAATATTATACATCTAATTTTATTATAAAATGAATCCAATGATTTAAATTTAAAATATTTAGGTATTATATATCTATTTTTAATTAAAATAAATTTAAATAAAATAAATAATTATTTAAATAAAAAGTCGGTTTTAAATAATAACACAGTGTTTTTCACTATTCATCAAAAATTGTAAGTTTTCAGAAAAATACCAAAAATTCACCCTAATATAATTTTGATATTATGAATTAAAAAATGAAGTCTATTTTACCAAATTCAAAACATAAAAATTTCATTTATTAATTTAAAATTAATTCTCGCTATCAAAATCAAAAGGCGGGTTTTTAAAAAGTAAAAACTATCAAAAGATTGACATGTGTTTATGTAAAATTTAAATGTGAAATTACATATAATGACCTATATTGTATTAAATGATAAAAATATAATCTAATTATACTTAAAAACAATTCAATTTTATAATTTAATACTATAAATTATTTTGATTAAAAAATTGTTTTCAATTAAAATTTAGTATTTTTCAATATTCACCAAAATATGAAAGTTATCAGAAAAACCCCAAAAATTTATCGAAACTAAATTTTTTATGTCTTGATTTTAAAGAAGTAGTTTATTTTATCATATTTAATATTTAAAATTGTCAAATATTGGATTTAAAAAAGGGGTTTCCATTAAAAGGCGGTTAAATTGCATTTTTTTTAAATACTTCCTTTATCTGAAAAAATGAATTTGTTCTTATATTGTGTCTAAGAAACACATAATATGGATTTTAAAATTTACATGGAATACATAAAATTAAAAATTCAGATAAAATTATTCATAATTTATTTTTAACAGCTTGTTTGGTAAGTTATGGTGTGCTCGAACTCGGTGTTGTGTGTAGTGCATGTTATTGAATTACATCGAAAAAATAACTTACTATGAAATATTGGGGTGTTACATTCTACCATCCTTAAATAAATTTCATCCTTACAATTTGAAATTATTCTTAAAAAATAAAAGGTAAAAAATATAAATCTACCTTTGTGGAAAACCCTTATAGGAAATTGGGTTAATAAAATTTATTCTTAATAATAGGGAAAGGGAAATAAAAAAGTCACCCCCAAATTATGATCTCGATTAGGAGAACATTGGTGGAAATTAGAGACACATAATTGAATAAAAAATGTAAATATTTATTGGGAGTTACTGAGCTCATCAATCATAAATAAGGGTAAAATTGAGGGACTAAAAGCCATCAATCTATGACGATTTAAAATAACACTGGTTCAACCAAACATAAAGTATTAGGATTACACAATTTTGGTTTTAAGATACTTTCCCTAAAGTTTAATAATTAATTTATTAGTAGCATAAGAGGAAAAAAATATACTTGAAAAGTATTGTTTTATCATTCAACTAATTCCTACCACAAACTCATCTTTCACTTCAAAATATAATAGAATTCAAAAATATTATATCTATCCTAATCGTATAGAGTTAGAAAATGAATTTATAATTCATTTGTTAGAATATTTAAAAAAACTAAATTATACAAACCAAGACATCATGTAGGCCCGTGGTAGGTGATGCACCCTTGTCGCCCTTCGGTTGTGGGTTCATGTCTCATGGCCTTGCCAGACGTGACAGGTTGTCGTCCAACCATCGGGTTATCCTTTTTATTACAATCAAAAAATAATCTCAAGAAATAATTTAACCCTAACAATAGTATCCAATTTCAAAGTTAATCGATTCCAACCATCATACTTATCCAAAATACTTCTATCCAAACACACAGTCTAAAATTTATAAGGTAGGTAAACACAATGAAGATCATTTTATCCATGTAATAACATGTGAATACATTAATCGTGTATTATTTTAAAAGAATGTAATAGCATGAATTACCATAAAACCTTGTTGATTACATTCATGATCCCTTATTGCTTAAATAATACTAGATATTCTCCTTCTATCCAAAAATTTTTTAAACTCTAACAATGATGGAATATAGAAATAATTAATAAGTTTCAAGGTTTGTAAGAATATCCAATATAATTTATCCAAATCAATCATTTATTATTTCAATATGACTACCTCAGTATCAGAACCGTATTATGGTTTATCTTTCTCCCAAACATATATTTTCTATAACATTTAACCTGCTATTGAGTTGCTTTTCTAGGTTCCACACAATCTCAAATCCTTAATGAAATAGTACTGCAGTACAATCCATATATACTATATAATTATTATAACATGTACATCATTTATACAATACTCAAATGAAAAAAATACTTTAATAACAACAAAATAAATCTAATCATTCCTATTCATATTTGGTAGTATCATAACTTTATTATTATATAATAGCTTCATTTGGGGTATACTCTGATGATTTAGACATTTATTTTCATAGTGTCCCAACTCCTTGCAAATGAAGCATTGTACATTTGAATCCTTTTTCATACCCTTGCAATCACATGCTTTGTGTCCTTTTTATTTATACTTATAACAAACTATAATTCCCTTCAAGAATTTAACAAGGTGATTATTTCCCCATTTATAATATATGGGAAAATCATTCTTTCCCCACTTTACTTTATCCATCTTTCTCTCTTCCATCATTTTCTTCTCATGCTTCCTTTCAAACCCTTAAGACTCAGAGAATTCTTTACATTTCTTATTAACACATGAAACTAGTTCTTCATGTGATGACAATACATGGGAGGCTATTTAATTTTAAAATTTTGTCTTAATACCATGAAAGATATGATCCTTATCAATCTTTCAATCATGTGTATTGATGGAATTCTCATTCCGTCTACTAGGTTCCATTTCTAAACAATGGCATACATTAGGTTAGTTTATGAATTGCAATGCATAATTTCAAACTTGTAAAGCACCTAATGTAAATTGAAAATATTATGCATATAATATATAATCATAAAATGTTTTTTTAGGAAGTATTTACTCTAAATCATTCATAATGGCTTGTATTGAAAATGTGAATTATCCTAACCATATCCCCTGGGAGTGTCGTAACTAGGAGTGCATAAAGGCCCGTTGTCATGTACCAGGATACCCCGGGTCAAGCCCAAAACTCCTTTTCAGAGTTTACAATAATAGGTAAATCTATCTCAAAGCCATCTCCACCTTCTCGTATCCAGAAAGAAATGTATTGCTTGGAAAATACACCAAATATCTACATTACCAAAATTCGATGAAGTTATTCTATACTAATCCTCAAAGTCTATCTTTGGGAAATTTTATCTAATCAGAGTTTATCTAAATCTATTTCCAAGGTTGTTTCTAAACCTTATCTAATACCAATGGTGACACCCCGACCCAAAATCCCAGAGTCGGTGCATTATATTAATACACTAGCATCATTACAAGGAATCATGTCCCAAAAGACTGATCAGTTTAGATGTTTTGGAAAATACATTACATGCATGAACGTTACATTACACATTAGAAAATATAACACAACATAAATTATACTTTGAGAAAACTATTAATCCCCTAGCATAACCCTGCTTATCAATCATAATACACTTTTTTGGAATCCTAGGAAAAAAACATAAGAAAAGGGTGATCTCAAATGCTAAGTAAGGATAAAAATATAGCTCAAACTATCATAAATAAGAATAAACATTTAAGGTAATGTATAAAACTAAATCAAAATCCTTTTAAACATGAACTTTTGTATAATATAGACAATATAAATAAAATAATTCTATTTACTTATTCACATGGATATTCTACTAGTCGAATAATCACATGAAATATCAATAGCCACTTTCATAATGATTGAATGCATAATACCTGATTTCATAACAACATAGTAAAGGCCTTGTTCCAAGACTAAAAATAATATTTTTTCAAGGCCTTATGAAAAGAAACTAGTTTGTATCATGAGACCTACCGATGCATCGGGGATCTATTGTGGGCTCCACCCGTCACTTACTAGGTCCAATGCATTCCTCATATGAAAATTTTTAAACATAACATAAACATTTATATTAAAACTAGCATATGAAATGTCAATAATTATCAATAAACAATGAATGATATAAAAATAAAACATCCACTGTCAAACACATTACAAAACCATCAATATAATATGGATGATTTCTATCATATTAAATCAACTTCAAACAAGTTTAAAATCCATTAATGGATGTTGAAATCGAGGAAAATGATTTGTAAAAATCGTTGAGAGAAATATCCCTTTTTAATGAAAATATTTAAAAGTCACACAATTTATAAAGGAATACATTTTAATACATTTTTGAATCAAAGTTTTCCATTCCAATTTGAAACTTTTGAATGGAATTATCATTTTAAAACCATTCATGACTATATTAATAAATCCTTAATTTTTTTTGAAAAAATGGACATTAATGAGAATGATTTAGAAGTATAAATATTTAAGACATCTAAAATGATATTTTAATGAAATAATCCCATTTAAAACTCTTTTATGAAACATGGAAATGGATAATAAAAATGTATCAATAGATACTTACGTAAAAACAAGCCCGGATAATAAAAAGATTGTGAAATTAACCCTTAACTTGCACTTTCCATTGGTCGATGATACATTTAACCTCTTGTATAATGACCATAGTATGTTATTAAATTATAATAGAACCATATTAATTTTTATTATATCATAAATTATTCATTCATGACTTTATACTAACCATTTAATAACAATTTCCATGTTAAATTTACATTTTGGGTAATAATCGCTTTCTTTATCGTACGTGTTTTAACTTGTTATTCTTGATCATATCATTTAGATTATGATTTATGTACATCCAAAATAAAAAAAATGATCTATATATCATATATAATTTGAATATGAAAATGTATAGTAGATAGATATATGAAATGGAAAACATAGTTTATAGAGACGGTAGGTCGTACGTACGCATAAACACTATTTCCGTTTTCATATCGTATTGAATGGAAGTAAGTGAATAAGATATATGTAAGTACACACATACATAATTATACATATATATATATATTAAGTGGAATATTATTTCATATATTACATACTTATTAATACCTTATATTTTTATAATCATCATTGATTGGTGAATGTGGAAATGAATCTCATCGCATCGTGGAGACGGTAAGCCGTACGTACACATGGGCGACGATATAATTTTCTTAATGATTAAAAGGTGTGGAATTTATTGGTATATTAATTTTACAAAGACATTATCACATTATTTTCATTATTTATATACATATTACTCATCATTATGTCCATCCAAATAACATTGTATTGAATAACAAATTACAACACGATGTGGAGATGGTAAGCCGTTCGTATGCACGCATGATGACATTATCATTCAAAGGATGTATAAAATAATGAATATGGTTTAACAATATCTATTATAACATAACAGTATATTTATTATTTCGGTATAGAAACAACAAAGAAAGAGGAAGTGGAAGAAGAAAAGAACTTGAAAGAGGGTGGTGAAATTCTTACCTCTTCTTCAGGTGTTTCCTTTTTGAGTTTATCAAAATGGATACTTAGGATAGATTTAGGATCAAATTAAGGACTCTAGGTTTATTTAAGGAAAGTTGAGAGGATATTTGGGCTGGGGTTGGCCGAGGAAAATGGATTTTTAGGTGGGATTTTGAGAGAAGGGGAAGTCCCCTTTTATAAAAGGTGTGAGGGTCACTTTAGGAAAAGATTAAAATATTAATTTATTATACAATCATATTCTATTTATAATGGCTCCAAATGAATTTATTTATATAATTAGGTGGTTATGGGTCATCATCCTCTCATCCAATAGGTTTTAGACAAGTTTATGTTACAATTTTAACTTTATCTTTTAGATTTTACTCTTAGTTAAATAGTTTAACATTTATCGTTTGTTGTTGTATTCTTAAACTATATAGTTAATAAACATACTATAAAAATCCAAGAGAACAAAAATTGCTTCATTAATGACATATATATTATTATTTAAGCACTTTGGAAGATCCTTAGATTTTTATGAATATTATATCAACCAATAATAAAGTATTTGTTTTAAAAATCAATTTCTGTCAAATTTGACAGTATCTGGTATTTTGTTTTTGTGAAAGTCATAAAAACCTTATCACATCAACAAAATCTAATAAACCCTAAAATTTTATTTTAACCTATAAAATTAGTGTAATTCATCCGAAGCCTCAAATTAAAATTTATTTGGATATTTATAATATAAATTATTTACTATTTCATTAATAAGGTAATTACTGCATCATCATTGTGTCATAAAAAATAAAATTATTTAATGTATAGAATTTATAAATAAAATACCATTATGTAGAAAATATTTTTATCTTTATAATGAATATTTATAGTGAAATTTATATTTTGTGTAACCCTGTACTAAAAATGGTATAGTTATTAAACTTTGAATTTAACACTTTTAACTCTACTTCAAATAAAATAATAATAAATGTCCAAATCCAATCAATGTGGACTAAAGAGGATCATATTTTATTTATAAGGTTTTTCTGGTCTAAATACACTTATCCAATAGAATTAGGACATGTGTTAGGGTAATTATAATATCATTTTTACCCTTAATTACCATATTTACTTTTAATTGTGGTAAATAAAAGTCAAAAGTTACTATTCACCAGAAATTATTTTTATCTTATTGAACCACATTTTACATAATGATTTCAAACATGTCTCTCATATTTTTTAAATTCAACTCACTGAAGCGGTAAAATTATATTTTATGTAAATTTGCAAATGCACCTAGAAGGTGGGTAAACAACGTTAAGAAGTTCAATAAAATTTTATACATATAATTTTATTATAAAATGACTCCAATGAATTAAATTGAAATTATATATTTATTATATATCTATTTATATTTAAAATAAATCTAAATAAATTAAATAATTATTTAAATAAAAATTCGGTTTTAAATAATAATGCAGCGGTTTTCACCATTCAACAAAAATTGAAAGTTTTCATAAAAATACCAAAAATTCACCTTAAGCCAATTTTTATATTATAAACTAAAAAAATGAAGTCTATTTTACAAAATTCAAAAAATATAAGTTTCATTTATTAATTTAATATCAATTTCTATTTTCAACACCAAAAGGTGGGTTTTTAAAATGTAGAAACTATCAAAAGATTGACATGTGTTTATGTCAAATTTAAATGTGAAATTACTTATAATGACCTACATTGTATTAAATAATGAAAATATAATCTAATTAAACTTATAAACCATTCAAATTTATAAGTGAACACTATAAATTATTTTTATCAAAAAAGTTTTTCTCAATGAAAATTTATTATTTTTCATTAATTACCCAAATATTAAAGTTATCAGAAAAACACCAAAAATTTATCGAAACTAAAATTTTAATGTCCCAATTCTAAAGAATAAATTTATTTTGTCTAATTTAATATATAAAAGTGTCAAATATGGTATTTTAAAAGGGTTGGCCTTTAAAAGGCTATAAAATTTCATATTCTGAAAAATACTTCCTATATATGAAAAAATGTATATGTTTTTATATTATATCTATGAAACAGATAATATGGATGTTAAAATTTATATGAAATATATAAAATTCAAAATGAATATAATAATATTCATAAATACTTTTGAATATATATTTTTGTAAGTCGTGGTGTGCTCGAACTTAATGTTTCATGTAACACATGTTATTGAATTACTTCCAAAAATATCATAGTATGAAATATTGGGGGGTTACGGACACCATTCTATGATGACCCTGCTTTTTATTACACAATTAAACATAATTTTTTAAATAAACATAACTTGATACAACATAAAAGATGGAGAGGTATAGTCTCTTTTAGGCTTGGGATCATTACATAACAACTTAAAACATGAAATCAATATCTTTATTGAAAACTTCTTTTACACGACCACTAAATTCCATCGTACTTAGAATTGCATGAGATTACCTGAGGACATGCATAAGAAAATGGTGAGTTATAAAGCCCAGTAAGAAAATAATCATATAATAAAATGAGTAATACAATACATGTAATACAATAGGCATATCAATAGATCACGAGAAAGCATACACATAAAGGCATGATAAAGCATGATAATCATCACATGGAAATGTGGCAACAACACTTAACAAGGAATTAGCATGAGCCAGGGCTCATTAAAAATGAAGCATGAGTAAACCCTCATTGCACATGAAGCACGAGTAAACCCTCTTTTCACTTGAATTAGAATGAGTAAAAACCCATTTCACATGACGTATCATGATACTATACTTTACCCAATGCATTGGATCTCTATTAGGGAACACCCTTCATAAAAATTTCATTTCATGCATAAGTGTGCCACATTGATCATAAAAAATTGAATCATTCAAAATAATATTTTATTCAATGATAAATGAATGTGTAATACACAAATGAGGCTTTTTAAACAATAAGTAAATGTGCATAAAGGTGAATACCCTTTATAGAGAAATGTTCATGGTATTAACTACACAATGACTTTGTCTTGGAAAAACGTGGTGCAATTTAGGCATCATTACAACCTGACACAGGAACTAATAAAAATTGTTGATGAGAGGGAAAGGGGTGTCTAATAATATTTACATGAAATGTATAGTAATATGTTCATATAGATACATGTCCAAACAAATTTAATGGAATTTAGATTCATGATACAAAAGAATTGCTTGAATGTAAATGAGGAGAGAGAAATTCCTTTCGGAATTTCAGCATAGTAACAGGTGTACATGGGAGGTATTTATTAAGAGTGAAATGGGCATTCCATCATTAAAAAAATAAAAAAGGCAGTATGAGGGAGGTGTGAAACCATACCCAAACATTTATAAATGAAATTAAATGGTAATAACAATTTAAAGAATATTAGACAAAAATGATAAATGAATAAGAACACTTACTTGGAAGTGTGCTTCCAAAGGCTTGAGAGAGGCTTGAGAGTGGCTACTTGGGATCTTGGGGAACCTTAGGAGGATTATAGATAGAGTAGGGCAGAGGTTGGATGAACTTCAAAGGATTTGAGTGAGGAGGAAGTGGTAGCTTGGGTGGGTTTATATTGAAAAGGTGAGAGAATTATTTATTATTTAGGTTTGGGACACCTCACATTTAACTAATCCAAACCAAAAACCAACCCATGGTTTTTCCCATGGATTTTGGAAAAGGGAAGTTGAAAAAAATATTTTATAATTCCAAAGTCCGAAATTCTTAAAAAATGGGGTGGCTTATGTGGAGGTGAGTCACACTCCCAAGTAAAACAATTTAAAAAGACAAAATGTTCAATAAGTCTTGAATGGTCCACTAAAGATTTTTAAAATAAATCAAACAAACCCAAAATCAAATTATATTAATGGTAAAACATATATTGTCTGAAAAAAAGTTTATAGTATTTTATTATGTCACTATTGTTTTGTTATGATGTCATAAAAAACATTATATATCCAAATAGTATTTAATTTTTACCCAAAAATTTGACTGTCTCAGAAAATTATGAAAAATTCACTGTTGGATAATATCAACGTCCAAATTCTAGAAATAATATTCATTTTATCAAAATAATGTTTTAAATATGTTTATTTTCAATTTTAAAATAAAAATTGACATTTATTTAAAATTAAGGGGTTTTGAAATAAAATGGCTTTCAAACCTTAATAAAAATTACAATTGCTTTCATAAAATTATAACATAGTTTATATTTAATAAATTTTTTTAATAATAATAATATTTTATTAAAATAATATTTTATTCAAAAATACATTAATTAATCAAAATATATTTCTTAGTTGAACTTTAACTAAAAATACTATTTATTCTTTAAAAAATATTTACAAGGTAAAAATAATAAAATGAAAGTATATTCATCATTATATACAAAAATAATGTACATAAACATAGTACTAGGGTCTTGTAACATATCCCCTTATAACACCCACATAAGACCAAAGAGTAAGATGTGCGATGGTGACAGACTATTGGGGTGTCTCAGATAACATTGCTCGGGTGGTAGTCTCTTTCAACATCCACTTATATCGTAGGCGGTCCTGCTCGAGCATAACATATTCAAGCTCATCTTGGGCTTGGTCAAGAGAGAATCCCAATGACGAAACCTCCTTTCTGAGCTCTGACAAATGGGATTCGTATGGGGCACGTCTACTGGATGAGGCCATCACTTCTTTTGTCTGAGTAAATTGGATTTGTTAAATCCCTATATTTATACTAATCATGTGATCACTGTTCAATGGATATATTAGAAATGGTCACAATTCATAATGGTATTCTAAAATAAAAAATCATAAAACCAAAAAAGTTGAAATTTTATATAAATATTTAACATAAAGATACATTTAATTAGAACAAGTAGGATTCCCATTAATGGAAGTTAGGGTAATTACAATATTTTCCCCTTAAGAAATTTCCCCCTTGAAATTTCCTTTTCCTACACTAAAATAGATGTGGGTAACTCTACTTCATCATTTCCTCTGATTCCCACATCGCTTCTTCAAACTTTTGGTTTCTCCAAAACACCTTGACGAGGGGCATTGTCTTATTTCGTAGAACTTTTTCTCTATGATCTAACATCATCACTAGTTTCTCTTCATAAGAAAGGTCATCCTCTAATAGTACCACCCCTGATGAGAGTACATGTGAAGGGTCTGGTATGTACTTCCTTAATAGGGATACATGAAAGACATCATGTACTTTGTCTATGGTAGGTGGAAGTGGTAGTGGATAGGCCACAACCCCAAAACGATCAAGAATCTCAAAGGGGCCGATGTACCTTGGACTAAACTTACCTTTATTTCCAAACCTCATGAACTTCTTCCACGGTGATATGCATAGAAATACCATGTCTCCAACATTAAAATCAAGGTATCATCAAAGGTTATCTGTATAACTCTTCTGTCGACTCTAGGATGCCTTATTATACTACTGAATGGGTTTCACCTTCTCCACCATTTCTTCGACCATTTCTGGTCCAAGCAGCTTATGCTCACCGACCTCATCCCAACACATCAGTATTTTTCACCTTCTCCCATAAAGGGATTCATATAGTTCCATTTGGATGCTCGAGTGGAAACTATTATTATAAGGTCACTCAATCGGAGGAATATGTTGATCTCATCCTACTTTAAAGTCCATTGATCACACTCTCAACATGTCCTCAAGTGTTTGGATAGTCTTCTTGGATTGGCCATCAGTTTTAGGATGATAGGCTATACTAAAGTTCAGTTAAGTATTCCGAGCATGTTGAAAACTCTTCCAAAACATAGAGGTGTATCTTGGATCTCAATCAGACACAATAGATAGTGGTACTCCATGAAGCATTACCAATTTCCTGATATATATCAGTTCCAGTTGATCCAATGAGAAATCCTCCTGAGTAGAAATGATGTGTGCAACCTTTGTAAGACGATCCACAACAACCCAGATTTCCTTATTGCCTTTGGATGTCTTTTGAAGTCTGGTCACAAATTCCATGGTGATGTTCTCTCATTTCCATTCTAGTATGGGAAATGGTTTCATCATCTCTTTAGAATTTTTCCTCTCTTCCTTCACTTGCGGACACACCAGGAACTTTGATATATATTCAATGATATCCTTCTTCATATTATCCCACCAATAATTCCCTAATATATCTCGATACATTATTTTGTTTCCTAGGTGAATAGACAAATTTGAAATATGTGCATCATTCAAAAGTTCCTTCTTCAGCTCCGAACTTGAAGGAACACATAGTCTTTTCCAAAATATCACAACTCCTTCTTCATTAACATTAAACTCTGAGGATTTTACTTTTCTGATAACTTCCACTTTTTTCTGAATTCCCACATCATCATTTTGATCATCACTTAATTTTTACAAAAGTGATGGTTGAGAAATAATTTGAGAAAGTATTGAGGATGTTCTCTTCTTTATGATTCCTATCTCCATATTAATCAAATATAAGAAGATTGAATCCTTTTCAATTCTCATCACTTATAGAATCGATGGGTCCTTTAAAATTAGGTAATTCTCCACCATGTTATCTTTACTATGGTGGTAATGGATTGATCAGTCATAGTCTTTGATCAGCTCTAACCATCTTCATTGTCACATGTTCAACTCTTTCTGTGTGAATATGTACTCGAGGCTTTTGTGGTCCGTATATATTTCACAATTCTCCCCAAAGAGATAATGCCGCCATATTTTCAAAGTGAATATCACTATAGAAAACTCGAGGTCATGTGTTGGATAGTTCGGTTCATGAAATTTCAATTTCCTTGAAGCATAGTAAATGACTTTGTTCTTTTGCGTCAACACACTTCCCAGGCCTTTCTTCGAAGCATCACTGAATACCACAAACAGTTCTCCACTTTTGGGTAAAGTGAGCACGAGCACAACACTAATCCTCCTTTTAGACTCCTTTAAGCTTTTTTTGCATTCATCAATCCAAGAAAACTTTACTCCCTTCCGAGTTAGCTTGGTAAGAGGTTTGGATAGGCATGAGAAATTTCTCAAAAATCGTCAATAATATCCAGCTAACCCCAAGAATCTACAGATAACTGTTACCTATGTTGGCCTCGGCCATCCCTCAATTGAATCTATTTTGAAGGGATCCACATATATCATATTTCTTGTGATGATATGGCCCAATAATGAGTCCTCATTCAACAATAACTCACACTAATTGTACTTTTCAAAGACCTTCTCCTTCTATACGGTCTCTAGTACAATTCTAAGATTCTCCTCCTGACCCTCCTTAGTTTTGGAGTTTATTATAATATCATCTATAAAGACTACCAAAAGTTTGTCGAGGTAATCTCTAAAGACACTATTCATCATTTCCATGAATATTTCTGGAGCATTAGTGAGTCTGAAAGGAATTACTATGCATTCATAGTTCTCGTATGTTGTACGAAAAGCAGCCTTGGGGATATCTTCCTTCTTCACCCTTACATGATAATACCTCGACCACAACTCCACCTTGGAGAAGTATTTTTCTCCATGTAGCTAATAGAACAAGTCACCAACTTGTTGGACAGGATACTTTTTCTTTATTGTGATTTTTCTAAGATCACTATAATCGATGCAAAGGCTCATTGACCCATTCTTATTCTTGATGAAGAGGAATGGTGCACCCCATGGTGAAGCACATGGGAATACAAACCCTTTATCCAGATCCTCCAGTAGTCCTTTCTTCAACTCTTCAAGCTCCACAACAACCATTATATACATTGTCTTGGATATTAGCAACACCCCAGGTATAAGATCAATTGATAATTAAACATCTCTTCTATGAGGATGACCAGACAATTCCTCGAGAAACACTTCAGCAAATTCCCTCACAATAGGCATGTCTTCTAGGATGGTTGCCTCCATAGGCTCAATCATCTGAGCCAGATACACATGCTTATCAGGTAGTAATATCCATTCTTGAGATGATTGATCTAAATAAGGTTTATTTACTCCTTTCACTTGTAATGAATCGAGGGTCGATTCTCCACATGGATAGTGATTTCCCTCTCATGGAAAATTATATTGGATCTATATAAGGAAAGCCAATTCATGCCAATAATTTCTTCAAATTCCACTAGAGGGAGTATGATGAGGTTCACCAAGATGTTTCATCCATAGATTATGACTGGGGAGGAGTTATATTCAGGGGATTCAATGATTGCCCCATTTTTTGTACTCACTAACATCTTTAGTACCATAATTTGGTGTGGTGCTGGGATTGTTCTACTAAACTTTAGAGATATAATATAATTCGTATGACCTAAATCAAAAAGTATTTTCACTATTCTTGAATGAATTGCTAGTGTACCTGTCACCACATCGTTGTCAGAGTTAACTTCAGCAGTAGTGATGAAAAAAGCTCACCCTTGATGCCTTGGAGGTTGTTGGTTGCCTATAAAAACCCTTGGCATAGGGAATTGATTTACATGATGCCCTGTTTCTTTGAAGTTGCAGCAATGAACCACACATTGAGGTTCGAACGGAGCGTTACTCACCTCTGTTGTATTCGCCCATCATTCTTGCCGATAGTTAATAGCCAGGTGCCCTTATCTTCCACACCTAAAGCATTTCCTTGTCCCCTTCAAGAAGTTTCTAGGGTGCTTCTTTCTCCACCTTTGGAAAGTGGGGTGCTAGATCTTCATAGCACCATTGGATTTATCCATCCGAACTACAACATTGAATACCACCTTAAGATTCTTATCCCCATGATACCTTTGAGATTATTCAATCTCCATTTCTTCCTTGAGGGAACATCAGACAATTTCCTCATAGCTGTTGAAGTCCCAGATCACCAGCGCTTTCTGTAGGCTAGGTTTCAGCCCCCCCAAATAAGCAGTCACCCTTGTATTCTTGGGTAACGAAAAATCCGAAGGCCTATCACAGAAGCCTTGTGATATTTCCCTCGTACGCCCTAACTAATTCTTCGTCTTTTTTCTCGAGGGAAAAGAAGTCCCTTTTAAACTTAAGTCGAAGGGTGAGCAAAAAATATTTATCGAAAAACATCTTCCAGAAATCCTTCCTTTACAAAGCCTCAATCTACTCCTCAAGCTTCGTATTTTTTGATCAATGTTCAGAACTGATCAGCTTCACCCCCATATGATAAGCATCCATGAGAACCATCTCTTATTCAGAACATTGAAGGATGGAGAAGATATTTTCAATGGAGTTGATCCATTGTTCAACGATTGAGGGATCAGATGATCCATTGAAAGTAGGAGGATTTGTCTCATGAATCTCTCATTAGAGACTTTTTCTTTCTTAGGAAGGGTTGAACATTCTTATTGACCCATGTTTCTATTCAAATCTTTAGTTATCTAAGATAGAAGCATGAAATTTTTTTCAATTCCCATTCCCATTGGATTGGGCATCTCATTGGTATAGTCATCACATTGATCTTCACATCGGTTCTTAGCCAGAGTCCTATTACCGGCTATTGGATGGAATAAAAGTAATGTTAAGGGTTACAAATAAATGGTAATCCAAGTACAAAACTGATGACTTATGAATAAATTTTATTTCATTAACATAAGAATCTATTTGCTTCAGTATAGGTTATCCATGATCTACTTTCTAACATATATTCTTAGGGAATTTTTTTTTTGTCCCTTAATAATGGTTCATACTAAGCTTGTGAATTTACCAAAACATATCCCCCATGAGTGTTGTAACCAAAAGTGCTGCAAGGCCCACTGTCATGCACCAGTTCTCGTTTAAGTCTAGCTCAAAGTGGTGTTTTTGGGTTTTACCCCTAGGATACATCTATGCCAAAGCTACCTCTACCTGCTCGTATCAAGACTGGGATGTATTTTCTTGATAATCCACTTAATAAATACTCAACATAACTTAGGGATGTTTTTATTATACTTAGTTTTGTCTCTAGGGAATTACTAGGGTTTTCTAATCCTAATCCCAAAAATAACTAAACCTATTCTCTAATACCAACGATGACAACCCTAATTTTTATTACACAATTAAACATAAATTATTATATAAACTTCACTTGATACAACATAGAAGATCAATAGGTATAGTGTATTTAGGGAATAGTATCATTACATAACAACTTAAATCATTGAATACAACATCTTTATTGAAAACATCCTTTACATTACCACTACATTCCCTCGTACTTAGAATTACATGGGATAACCTAAGGACATGCAAAAGAAAAGGGTGATTTATAAAGCCCAGTAAGGGAATAATCATGGAATAACATGAGGAATACAATACAAGATAGACAATAGGAATATCAATAGATCTCAAGAGAAGCATAAACATAAATCCATGATAAAACATGATAATCATAAAATGGAAATGTGGAAACAACACTTAACATGGAATTTGCAAGAGCCAAGGCTCCATGCACATGGTGCATGAGTAAACCCTCATTGCACATGTAGCATGTGTAAACACTCATTTCACTTGAATTAGAATGAGTAAATCCATATTTCACATGACATATCATGATACTGTACTTTACCCAATAAATTGGAGCGCTATCATGGTGCACCCTTCTTAAACATTTCATTTCATGCATATGTGTTCCACATGGATCATAAAACATTGAATCATTCAGCACATTCTTTTATTCTATGATAAAAGAATGAGGAATACATACATGAAACTCTTTAGAGAATAATAAAGTGTGCATAAAGGTAAATACCCTTCATAGAGAAGTGGGCATGGTATTCACTACACAATGACTTTGGCTTGGAAAAGCGCGGTGCAATTTTGGTAGCATAACGGCGTGACATAAGAACTTATAAAAATGGTTGACGAGAGAGAAAGGGGTGTCTCATCATATTTAAATTAAATGGACAGTAATGTGTTTATATAGATACATGTCCCAAAAAATGTAATGGAATTTATATATATGATATAAAATAATTGCTTGAATGTAAATGGGGGAGAGAGATTCCTTTCCGAATTTCAGCATAGTAACAGGTGTACATGGGAGGAATTTAATGAGAGAGAAAGGGATTTACCATCATTAAAATATAAAAAGGGCAGTATGGGGGAGGTGAAAAACCATACCCCAACATTTATAAATGAAATTAAAAGGGCATAACAATTTAAATAATATTGGTCAAAAATGATAAAGGAAGAAAAACCCTTACTTGGAAGTGTTCTTCCATAGGATTGAGAGAGGCTTGAGAGAGGCTTATTGGGAGCTTGGGGAACCTTGGGAGGACTCTAGAGTGAGGAGGGAATAGGTTGGACAAACTATAAATACTTTTAATGAGGAGGAAGTGTGAGCTTGGGTGGGTTTATATAAGAAAGGTTATGGAATTCTTTATTATTTAGGTTTGGGACACCTCACATTAAACTAATCCAAACCACAAACCATCCCATGTTTTTTTCCAATGGTTTTTGGAAAATGGAATTGGAAAACAATATTTTATAAGTCCAAAGTCCTAACTTCTTAAAATAATGGGGTTTCTTATGTTGAGGTGAGTGACACTCCCAAGGAAAACAATTTAAAAAGAAAAAATGATTAATAAGTATAGAAAGGTCCACTAATGATTTGTAAAATAAATCAAACAAACAAAAAATCACATTATCTTAATGGTAAAACATATATTGGATGAACAAAAAGTTTATATTATTTTATTACATCACTATTGGGTCATTATAATGTCATAAAACACATTATATATTTAAACGGAATTTAATTTTAACCCAAAAATTTGACTCTCCGAAAATTATGAAAAATTCACTATTGGATAATTTAGATGTCTTGATTCCAAAAATAATATTCATTTTATCTAAATAATTTTTTAAATATTTTTATTTTTACTTTTATAATAAAAACCGACAATTATCGAAAATTAATGGGTTTTGACAAAAATGGCTTTCAAACCTTAATAAAAATTACAACTGCATTCATAAAATTATACGATCATTAATATTTAATAAAAATTAATTTAATAATAATAATATTTTATTACAAAATTATTTAATTCAAAAATCCATTAATTCGTCAAAATAGATTTCTTAGTTGAACATTAACTAAAAATACTATTTGTGCTTTGAAAACTATTTTCAAGGTAACAATAATAAAATGAAAGTATATTCTTTATTATATACAAAAATTATGTACGTAACCAAAGTAATAGGGTCTTATTACATAACCCCTCAAAACACCATCATAAGACCAAAGAGTAAGGTGTTCGATTGTGAGAGACTCTTGGGGCGGCTCAGATAACATTTCTCGGGTGGAAATATCTATCAAATTCTACTTCTCTCTTAGGCAGTCCCAATAAAGCTTAACATATTCGAGATCGGCTTGGGCTTGGTCAAGAGTGAAGCCCAAAGATACAACCTCCTTTATAATCTCTGAAAAATGGGATTCGTATGGGGCATGTCTACTAGATGAGGCCATCACTTTCTTAGTCTAAGTAAATTCGATTTTGTAAAGCCCTATATTTATACTAATCATGTGATCACTGGTCAATGACAATATTAGAAAAAATCACAATTATTAACACTATATTAAAATCCAAAAACAAAAAACCAAAGAAGTTTACATTTTATATAAACATTTTACATAAAGAGACATTTAATTAGATCTAGAGAGATTTCCATTAATGAAAGTTTGGGTCGTTACAATCTTCCCCACTTAAGAAATTTCACCCTCGTAATTTCCTTTTCCCACACTAAAATAGATTTCGGTAACTCTGCTTCATCATTTCCTATGATTCCCACGTTGCTTCTTCAAACTTGTGGTTTCTCCACAACACCTTAATGAAGGGAATTTCCTTATTTTGTATAACTTTTTCTCTACAATCTATGATCTTCACTAGTTTCTCCTTATAAGAAAGATCATCCACTAATAGTACCACCTCTGAAGAGAGTACATGTGAAGGGTCCAATATGTACTTCCTTAAAAGGGATACACGAAAGAGATTTGGTAATATGGACATGGTAGGTAGAAGTAATAGTCGATAGGCCGCAACCCCTACATGATCAAGAATATCGAAGGGGCCTATGTACCTTGGACATAAATTACCTTTATTTCCAAACCTCATGACCTTCTTCTATAGAGATATGCGTAGAAATACCATGTCTCCAACTTTAAACTCAAGGTCTCGTCGACGGGTATATGCATAACTCTTCTGTCGACTCTGGGCTGCCTTGATATGCTGCTGAATGGTTTTCACCTTCTCCACCATTTCTTAGATAATTTCTGGTCCAAGAATATTACACTCACTGACTTCATCCCAACATGCCGGTGTTATGTACCTTTTCCCATAAAGGGCTTTATATGGTGTCATTTGGATGCTCGAGTGGAAACTGTAATTATAAGAGAACTCAACCAGAGGAAGATGCTAATCCCATCCTCCCTTAAAGTCCATTGAGCATGCTCTCAACATATCCCCAAGTGTTAGGATAGTCTTCTTTGATTGACCATCAGTTTGAGGATGATAGGTCGTAGTGAAGTTCAGTTCAGTATTCAGATCATGTTGAAGACTCTTCCAAAATATAGACGTGATTCTTGGATCTCGATCGGAAACATTAGATAGTGGTACTCTATGAAGCCTTACCACATCCCTGATATACATCCATGCCAGTTTATCCAAGGAGAAATCCTATTGAATAGCATTGAATTGTGCAGACTTTATAAGACGATCCACAACAACCCAAATTGTATTGGTGCTTTTGGATGTCTTCAGATGTTCGGTGACAAAGTCCATTGTAATGATCACCCTTTTCCATTCTGGTATGGGCAATGGTTGCATCATCCCCTTAGACTTCTGCCTCTCTGCCTTCATTTTCCTACACACTAGGAACTTTGATGTATATTCAGTGATCTCCATGATCATATTATCCCAACAATAATGAGCTTGGAGATCTCGATACATCCTTGTGTTTTCTAGGTGAATGGAGAAATTTTAACTATGTGAATCATCCAAAAGTCCCTTATTCAATGTCAGACTTGATGGAACACATAATATTTTCCCAAATCTCACAATTCATTCTTTATTGGCATTAAAATACGAGGATTTCCCTTTTCCGATAGCTTACACTTTTTTTCTGAATTCCCACATCATAATTTTGAGCATCCTTTAACCTTTCCAAAAGTGATGGTTGAAAAATAATTTGTGAATGGATTTATGATTTTCCATTATTTAGGATTCCCATGTCCTTGTTCCTCAAATATAAAAATATTGGTTCTTTTTCAATTCTCATCAATGATAGAATCACTGGGTCCTTTCTACTTATGGCATCCACCAACTTGTTCACTTTCCTATGGTGGTAATGGATTGAGCAGTCGTAGTATTTGATCAGCTCTAACCATCTTCATTGGTGCATGTTCAAATCTTTTTGTGTGAATATATACATGAGGCTTTTTTGGTCCGTATATATTTCACACTTCTCCACAAAGAGATAATGTTGCCAAATTTTTAAAGAGAAGATCACTACATCCAACTTGAGGTCATGTGTTGGATAGTTCTATTCATGAACATTTAATTTCCTTGAATCATAGGCAATGACTTTGTCATTTTTCATCAACACACATCCCATTCCCTTCTTTTAAGCATCACTGATTACCACAAAAAGTTCTCCACTTGTGGGTAAAGTGAGGATGGGCACAGTGACAAGCCTCATTTCCAAATCATTGGAGCTTTCTTAACATTCCCCACTCCAAGAAAACATTACTCCCTTCCAATTTAGCTTCATAAGAGGGTTGTAAAGTTGTGAGAAGTTTCTAAAAAATTGTCGATAATATCCAGCTAACCCCAATAAGCTATGGATATTCCTTACCGATATTGGACTTGGCCATCCCTCAATTGCATTTGTTTTGGAGAGATCCATAGATATTCCATTGCTTGTGATGATATGGCCCAAGAATGAGATCTCCACCAAACAGAATTCACACATGATGTACTTTTAAAAGAGCTTCTCCTTCCGTAAGGTCTCTAGTATAATTCTTAAATTCTTCTCATGATCCTCTTTGGTTTTGGAGTATATAAAAATATAATCTATAAAGACTACCAAAAATTTGTCCATGTAATCTCTAAAGACTGTATTAATGATTTCCATGAAGACTACTAGAGAATTAGTGAGTCTGAAAGGCATTACTATGAATTCATAGTGCCTGTATCTTGTACGAAAAGCTATCTTGGGGATATCTTCTTTCTTCACCTTTACTTGATAATATACTGACTTCAAATCCATCATGGAGAAGTATTGTGCTCCATGTAGCAGATCGAACAATTCATCAATTCACGGGGGATGATACATGTTCTTTATCATGATTTTTTTAGGCTCGTGATAATTGATGCAAAGGTGAATTGACCCTTCATTCTTCTTGATGAAGAGGATTGGTGCACCCCATGGTGAAGCACTTGGGAGTATAAAACCTTTATCCATACTCTCCTGTAGTTGTTTCTTCAGCTCCTCAATCTCTACAACATCCATTCTATATGGAGTCTTGAATATAGGAAACACCACAGGTATAAGATCAATTGAGAATTCATCATCTCTTCTAAGAGGAGGACCAGGAAATTCCTCTGGAAACACATCAGTGAATTCCCTCATAATATGCATGTATTCTAGGATATTTTCCTCCTTAGAATCAATCATCTGAGATAGATACGCATTCTCCTAGGGAAGTAGTATCCACACCTGAGATGATGGTGCTAAAGACTGTTCATCTTCCTCATGGTAATTGTAAAGAATCGGGGGTTGATTCTCAACAAGGAGAGTGGTTTCCCTCTCAAGGAAATTTATGTTGACTCTATATAAGGAAATACAATACATTACAAGAATTTCATCAAAATACACCAGAGGGAGTATGTAGGGGTTCTCTAGGAAATTCAATCCACATATTATGACAGGGGAGGAGTTATATTCATGGGATGCAATGATTACCACATTTTCCGTACTCACCAGCATCTTCACTTCCATGATTTGCAGTGGTTCTAGGATTGTTCTACTAAACTTTTGAGATATAAAATAATGCTTAGAACATGAATAAAATATTAAGTTATCTATTCTTGAATGAATAACTAGCGTACCTTTCACCCCTTTGTTTTTGGGGTTCACTTCGGCTGTAGTGATGGAAAAAGCTCTCCCTTGCTACCTTGGAGGTTGTTGGTTGCCTCCGAAAACCCTTGGATTAGGGCACTAATTTTCATGATGACCTGGTTATTTGAAGTTGTAGCAATGAACCACGCGTTGAGGTTCAAACATAGTTTTCCTCTCCTCTGTCACAACTTTGGGTCTTTCTTACCAATATTTAATAGCCATGTTCTATTCTCTTCCACACCTAAACCATTTTATCATCCCCTTCAGGTAGTTTCCGGGGTGAATTTTTCTGCACCTTTGGTAAGTGGGTTGATGGATCTTCTTAGCACCGTTGAATTTATCCATCGGACTACTGATATTGAAGTCCACCTTACGTTTTATTATCCCTAAGATAACTATGAGATTATCTGATCTCCATTGGGTCCTTGAGGGAATATCAGATAATTTCCCTATAGCTATCAAAGTCACGGATCGCCAGCGCTTTCCGTAGGCTAGGTTTCAGCCCACCAAAAAAGCATTCAACCTTGTATTCAGGGGTAACGACAAAGCTAGAGATGTATCATGAAATCCTTGTGATGTTTTCCTCATACTCTTTGACATATTCTTTGTCTTTTTTATTAAGGGAAAGGAAGTCCCTTTATATCTTAATCCAGAGGCTACACGGAAAATATTTATAAAAAAATATATTCTAGAAATCCTTCCATTCTAATGCCTCAATCTCCTCCTCAGGATATGTATTTTTGATCAACACCCACCATTGATCATCTTCACCCTCCATACGATAAGCATCCAGGATAACCCTCTCTTATTCCAAACATTGAAGGATGGAGAATATATATTCAATGGAGTTGATCCATTTTTCAGTGATAGAGGGATCATATGATCCATTAAAAGTAGGATTCCTTTGTCTCATGATGCTCTTGATAGCGACTTGTTCTTTATGGGGGGGGGGGTTGGTTTAACATTACTCTTAACCAATGATTCTATTAAAAAATTGAGTTATCTGAGAGAGATGTGTGACAATGTTCGTGATTTCCACTCCCATTGGATTGGTGATCTCATTAGTAAATTCACCACATTGATCTTTACATCGGTTGATAGCCCGCTTCCCCCTATTACTGGCCATTGGCTGGAATAAAAGGAAAGTTAGTGGTAACACATAATGGATAATCCAAGCACAAAACTGATGACTTATAAATAAATTTTATTTCCTTAACATTTGAATCTATTGGCTTCAGTCTATGTTGTCCTTAATCTACTTTCTAACATATATTCTTAGGTAATTTTTTTGTCCCTTAATAATTGTTCATACTAAGCATATGAATTTACCAAAGAATATACCTCCAGAGTGTCGTAACCAGGTGTGCAGCAAGGCTCATTGTCGTGCACCTTTTCTCGTTTGATTCTACCTCAAAGCGGTGTTTTCAGGTTTTACCCCTAGGATACATCTGTGCGAGAGCCGCCTCTACCTTCTCGTATCCAGACATGGATATATTTGATTGATAAACCACATAATCAATACACACCAAAACTTAGGGATGTTTTCATTATAATTAGTCTTGTCTCTAAGGATTTACCAGGGTTTTGTAATCTAAATCCCAAAAAAACTAAACCTATCCTCTGATACCTATTATAACAACCCTGATATTTATTACACAATTAAACATAATTTATTATATAAACTTTACATGATAAAACATATATGATCGAGAGTACTAGTGCCTTTGTGGATTAGGATCATTACATGACAACTTAAAACATGAAATACATCATCTTTATTGAAAACTTCTTTTACATGACCACTACATTCTCTCGTACTTAGCATTGCATGGAATAGCCCGAGGACATGCATAAGAAAAGGGTGTGCTATAAATCCCAGTAAGGGAATAATGATGTAACAACATGAGAAATACATTACATGTTAGAAAATATAAATATCAATAGAGCACAAGAGAATCATAAAAATAAAGGCACGATAAATCATGATAATCATAACATGGAAATGTGGCAACAACACTTAACCTAGAATTAGCATGAGCCAAGGCTCATTGAACCTGGAGAATGAGTAAACCCTCATTGTAAATGAATAATGGGTAAACCATAGTTGCACTTAAGTTATATTGAGTAAACACCCATTTCACATGACGTATCATGATACTATACATTACCCAATGCATTTGAGCACTATCAGGGCACACCATTCTTGAACATTTAATTTCATACATAAGTGTGCCACATGGATCATAAAACATTGAATCATTCAACATAATATTTTATTATATGATAAAATCATGTGGAATAAATATAAGAAACTATTTAAACAATATTTAAATATGTATAAAGGTGAATACCCTTGATAGAGAAATTGGAATGGTATTCACTACACAATGATTTTGGCATGAAAAAGTGCGGTGCAATTTCGGTAGCATAACGGCGTGTCATAAGAACTCATAAAAATGGTTGATTGGAGATAAAGGGGTGTCTCATAAAATTTAAATGAAATGGAATGTAAGGGGGTAATATAGATACATGTCTCAACAAATGTAATGGAATTTTGATTCATGATACAAAATAATTTCTTGAATGTTAATGAGGAGAGAGAAATTCCTTTCCGAATTTCGGCATAGTAACGGGTGTACATGGGAGGAATTTAATGAGAGAGAAATGGTTCTCCCATAATTAAAACATAAAAATCGTAGTATGTGGGAGGAGAGAAACAATACACTAACATTTATAAATGAAATTAAATCGGAATAACAATTAAAATAATATTGGACAAAAATGAGGAAGGAAGAAAAACCCTTACTTGGAAGTGTGATTGGAAAGGCTTGAAAGAGGTTTGAGAGAAGATTATAGGGAGCTTGGGGAACCTTGGGAGGATTCTGGAGAGAGGATGGAAGGGTTTGGACGAAATCTAAATGATTTGAGTGAGGAGTAAGTGGGAGCTTGAGTGGGTTTATATAGGAAAACAGAGGGAATTCTTTATTATTTAGTTTTGGGACACCTCACATTAAACTAATCCATAAAACAAACCATCACATGGTTTTTGACCATGTTTTATGGAAAAGGGAATTGGAAAACAATATATTCTATGTCCAAAGTCCTAACTTCTTAAAATAATGGGATTGCTTATGTGGAGGTGAGTCACACTCCCAATGAAAACAATTTAAAAAGACAAAATGATTAATATGTCTTGAAAGGTATACTAAAGCTTTGTAAAATAAATAAAACAAACCTAAAATCACATTATTTTCATGTTAAAACATATTTTGGCAGAAATTATAGTTTATATCAATTTATAACATCACCTTTTTGTTATTAGAATGTCATAAAACACATTAAATATTTAAACGGTATTTAATTTTTACGCAAAAATTTGACTATCTCAAAAAATTATGAAAATTTCACCGTTAATTAATTTTAATGTCCTAATTCCAGAAATTATATTCATTTTATATAAATAATTTTCTAAATATGTTAATTTTCACTTTTAAAATTAAAATCGAACTTTTTTGAAAATTAATGGCTTTTGACATAAATGGATTTCAAACATTAATAAAAATTACAATTGCATTCATAAAATTATAAGATCATTTATATTTAATAAAAATTAACTTAATAATAATAATATTCTAATAAAATATTATTTAATTCAAAAATCCATTAATTTATCAAAAATAGATTTCTTAGTTGAACATTAACTATAAATACTATTTGTTCTTTAAAAACTATTTTCAAGGTAACAATAATAAAATGAAATTATATTAATTATTATATAAAAAACAATAATTTACATAACCATAGTATGAGGGTATTATTACATAACCCCTTATAACACCCTCATAAGACTGAAGAGTAAGGCGTGCAATGGTGACATACTCTTGGGTTGGCTCAGATAACATTGCTTGAGTGAGAATCTATATCAACTTACACTTCTCTCATAGGAGGTACCACTCGAGCTTAACATATTCAATCTCATATTGGGCTTGGTCAAGGGAAAAGCCCAAAGATGCAACCTCCTTTCTGAGCTCTGAAAAAAGTGCTTCGTATGGGGCACGTCTACTAAATGAGGCCATCACTTCCTTTTTCTGAGTAAATTGGATTTGTTAAAACCCTATATTTATACTAATCTTGTGATTAGTGTTCAACAACTATATTAGCAACTATCACAATTCATAACGATATTTTAAAATCCAAAAACATAAAACCCAAGATGTTGACATTTTATATAAACGTTTTACATAAAGATACATTTAATTAGATCAAGATGGATTTCCATTAATGAAATTTTGGGTCATTACACCTGCAGTCCTACCACTTCCTTCACATATAATAATGAAATTTGTTCAAGTGAGAGGTCTTACTGAATAACCATAAAATGGGAAATATTGGTGAGTCATTCAACCACAACCCATATCACATTACTTTCCTTATATATATTTGGGAGACTCATGAAAAATTCAATAGTGAAATTCTCCAATTTACACATGGGTATAGACAATGGTTTCATATTCCCTTTGGGAATTTGCCGCTCTGATTTAACTTTATGTCATACCAAGAACCTTTAGATATATTATACAATCTACTTCTTCATGTTATCCCACTAGAATTGTTCACAGAGATCTCAGTACATCTTGGTGCTACCAGGATTGATAGAGAAAGTTGAGCTATGTGCATTGTCCAATAGCTCCTTCTTTATCTTTGGTGACAAAGGCACACAAAGTCGCTTTCCAAATCGAATCACACCATCATCATCAATATATAACTCTTACAACTTCCCTTTATTTAATACATTATACCTCTTTTGTAACTCCATATTATCTATTTTTCCGCCTTAATCATCTCTTTGATAGATGGTTGAGCAATAATTTGGGAATGGTGTGATATCATTTATCATGAGTACACAGCCCAATAAATTATTTGAATCATCAATGTATATCACAAAAATTTCTCCAATTTTTGGTAGTATGAGTACAAGTATAATGATCAAACTTCTATTTAGCTCCTGGAAGCTTCCCTCAAATTCTTCTATACAGATAAATTTACACCTTTACTTGTTAACATTGTTAGCGGGATTGACAATCGTGAGAAAGTTTCCAAAAAAAGTCATTAGTACCCAACTAATCCAAGAAAACTATGGATTTTCGTGACACTAGAGGTCATGGGACATTCCTAAATAACCTTTGTTTTAGAAAGGTCCACCAAAATTCCACCACTTGTGATCACATGTCCCAAGAATGTGAGTTTCTTCATCCAAAGGTCACACTTTCTAAACTTGGTGTACAACTTATCCTTTCTCAATGTTAGTATTAGAAGTCTTATATTTTCTTCATGTTGCTCCTTACAATTGGCGTATATGAGAATACCATCTATAAAAACTACCACAAATTTGTGGAGGTAATTTCTAAAGACTCTATTCATCAAATCCATGGAGATCACTAGGGAATTAGTATGTCCTAAGGGCATAACCAGAAACTCATAGTGCACATACCTTGTACAGAAGCTATTCTTCTGAATATCTTTCCACTTCAACTTAAGTTGATGATATCCAGAAGGAAGATCCACCTTTTTCAAGTATTGAGCTCCTCTTAACTGATCATACAAGTCGTCAGTCCTTATAAGATGATACTTGTTATTTATGGTGATCTTGTTTAGTTCCCAATAATAGATACACAACCACAATATTCAATCCTTCTTCTTCAAAAATAGCACTGGTGCACCCCAATGTGATGAACCATGGAATATTAACCCTTTTTCTCAATGCTCTTGAAGATTCTTCTTTAACTCCACCAGTTCAATAGGAGCTATCTTATAGGGAAACTATGACATAGGGGTATCTCTAGGTATGAGTTATATTGGGAAATCTAACTCACAATCAGGGGGATTTCTGGGTAACTCTTTGAGAAAAACATCACCATATTCCCTCACATTGGGTGTTTCAATAAGGCTGACACTTTCCTTTGGCCCAACCATTTGTGAGAGGTATGCTTCTTCACAAGGAATCCACACCCACACAGTTGAAGGATTTTTCAAAAGAGATTTATGATTTTACTTGTATTTTTATAGGATAATGGTATGGTTCTAAATATTAAAAGTTATTTCTTTTTCTAGACAGTTGATATGTGCTATATATAACAAGAACCAATCCATCCCCATTATAGTGTCGAATTCCACCATCAGAATTATTTCAAGATTCTCTTGAAGAATATTCCCACATACGCCAATAAGAGAAGAGTCAAAAACTTGGGTTGCATTGATTACACAACTTGGTGTTTTTACATATGTCTCCGCTTCAAGTTTTTAGGGATTCAACTCTATAGTTATAGAAAAGTTTCATGATATAAATGAATGGGTAAAACTAGAAAAAATAATACTTTTTTCATTTTTGAGTGAATTGGAAGTGTACCTTGTACGACTTCTTTATCATGATTCAATTTTACAATAGTGATTTAATAAGACTTCCCTTGTTCATTTAGATTTGATGGATGATGATGCTGATTACCCTCAAGGACTCAAGGTTTAGTGCACTGGCTTTCATAGTGACCTTACTGCCTACAGTTGTAGCATTAAACCATGGGTGGTTCTCTCCTTTCTTCTAATGCATTTTTCTTCCTTATCATGTCTTCTCTACACACTTGATCATGGTGTCATTATTTATCTCACTTGAAGAATTTCACCTTCCCTTTGAGCCAATTCCAATGATGTAACTTCTCCAATTTTTGGCATGTGGGTGTTGGGTTTTCCTTTAACCTTTATCATTATATCCTCTAACTTGAAACTCAATATTTATTTTCTTATCACCATATCCACATGACCATTATCCAAAATCCATATCCTCTTTGAGAGAACATTGAACAACTTCTTCATAACTCCCAAATTATCGAATTTCAATAGCCTTTCGAAGGTGTGGTTTTAATTCACTAATGAATCTATCAGTTTTTCTATCATTGTTTATAAAAAAACCTAAAGCGTAAATTGAAAGCCTTGTAAAATTATCTTTCTATGTCATAAGGGATTATCCTTTCTTTTTCTTGAGCTCTATGAATTCTCTCTCCATCTTTGTATGAAACGTTTGTGAGAAATACTTATTAGGAAACAAGATCTTAATGTTTTACCATTTTATCTCTTCAATTTCTTCACATGGTTTGGTATTCTTAATAAAATCTCCCCATTGATCATCATCTCCATCTAGACAATAAAAGAATAGAGTCACAATCGTTATCTCATAACTACGGAGCAGAGAAAATATCTTTACCATAGAGTTGACCTACAATTCTGCAACTAGTGGATCAGAAGATCCACTGAATGTTGGTGGTCGTTTCTGCATAAAACACTCGATAGATAGTTTCTCCCTCTTTGGTGAATGAGGACGTTCCCCATTATTTTGGTTATTGTTTATAACCTATGATATTTGTGTAAGAATTTCCATAATGTTTTGAACTTCACCTCCCAATGCATTGGGGATGTCATTCAAGAAATTGTTGCCTTGGCCCTGAAGCAGGTTGTTGGCCCGGTTTCTCTTGGTTCCCACCATTCTCTAAAATAGAAAAGGTTAGATCAAAACAAAAGTAAAAAATTCATGAATAACTTATAAATTTTTTTAATTTACACTAAAACCATAACTTATGAGATCCCTATGTAAAGCTTCTTTTGTGTATATTTGTACTTAGTCTCAATCTAGAGGTTTTCTCTAGGGTTCACTAATCTTAATATCCAAATTAACCAAACCATTCATATAATACCAACTATAGTGATATTTACTTTTCTTAAATTACTATTAAATTATTATAATGATAACAAAATATTATTCCACCATGAGGATCCAAAGGTTTAGTGTCTTGGGAAAACTAGGACCAAACATAACATTTAAAACATCAAACATAAACATTTATTTCATTCCTTCTTCTCTAGATTTTTATTGTCACTTGACCTACCCTTAGTACATATAGTCACTTAAGGATATACATAAAAAATGGTTGAGACGAAATCCTAGTAAGAGGATATATATGAACATTATAACAATTTGTGAGCATAATCATAACATAGGCAATTAATCATGAACATGAGAGGAATCATTAATAAAAGACATGAAATGTGGAAATGCATAAATAATAAAACATCATGTCTTAGTGGTTAACTACCCCACATACTTTTCACCAAATATAACATCTAGTTCACACATCATTTCAATTTAACTCATTATATTTATCACTTTTCTCGATGCATTGAAGCGCTGTATAATTCTGGGTGCACCCCTCACATCATAACATTATCATTATCAAGAATGCCACATATAACATATATAAAAAATTAACATAAATAAACCATGGAAAGGAATGGGTTTCATCACATAAGAAAAATTCATAAACTTTGGATTCCCAAAAGAAAGAGGGAATAACATACTTGACACAAGAACCATAAACCTTGACTGAGAAGTAAAAGGTGTGATTTTGAAAGAAGAGTTCTTTTGGAAAACTTTTTTGTGACATAAACTCTAGTGTAAAACACGTATATCCTATAAAATGTATGATAAGGATGAAAAAATTATTTTTAAGGAACGAACATTCAAAAAAATGTAGTGAAAGAGGGAGAACCCATAGAAATAATGTTGGGTTTGAGAATTTCCCCTCATCGGGTATCCCAATGCATTATTCACTTTAATGTCTTATATAACCACGTTCGATTCATTAATTAAAAATTATAAAACATTTTTTACATAAAAGTGGTTTAATATGGTTTCATTAAGTTCTTTTATTTTTCTTTGGATGAGTTATATATCATAAATTCATTGTTCGTGAGTGTTAATTTTCATAGATTTTATGAATGTTTCACTTATATTCGTGAATGGTAGTTCACGTAGAAAATGGGTAAAAATATAGAACTGATATTACATGTTATTAATGATATTACAGAATTTTAACTGATATTACAATGAATTATGTTTTATAACATGTGGATGAATCATTAGTTAAAATTTAATAATGATCGTTGGGGTTAATTTGGGCGATTTCTCGACCACAATGAAGTTGTTTTGCTTAATCATTTAGTAATATGTACATAAGTTAGTTCTAGAACATGAAATATTATATAATAAATATAATATAATTTGGTTCGACCATAAAAATAGTTTCATGACCTAATCTTAATGAGTTAAAGGAAAAAAAGAAAACATGTCGTTCTTGGAGGTGATAAATTAACACCACGCGAACAACGTTTTCCTTCCAAAAATAAAAAGAAGAGGTGAAGGGGGTCAGATGATATAATTTACCATTAGTATTATAAAATTATATTATATTTATAATAATAGATTTACCATACCATTTATATGAATATTGTTTGGGATAGAATAGAAAACTAACTTGAAATTGAATGGAATTTAAAGGGAGAGAGAGAGAGAGGAATTACCTATTGAATCCTCCTCTTGATATCCTCCTTAAAGAAGCTCGGATTAGACTATTGATAAGACCAGAATATCAGGGACGTGGGATAGGGGCTAGGGATGATTCTTGGGTAGAGTTTAGAAAATTCTTGAAGCTTGAGAGGTGTGGATTGGGAAAAGGATGGAGAGGGGTTATTTATACATTAAGAGGAGGTGTTTTTAGAATAAAATTTTAAATTAAATAATATATGAAATGTTTGACTTGTGATAGTAGTTTATTGACAAAATAAATAATATATTAATATAATATAATTTTTTATACTTTAAATCATCTTTATAATTTGAATTCATTAATTTATTAAAAGGAATGATAAAGAAGGAGAAAAAGATACTTTAAGAACCACCTTTTGACTTTAGGCTTTGGAAATATTTTTTAGGATGATAAATTGAGTTTATTATATTTTAGGGAATAAATTATGAAATTAAATATAACATGGATGAATATAAAGTTCTATAAAGTATATGTCTTTATTACATCATTAATGATGCAATTTAAGATACACTGGTTTTCTGAAAAACTGTATTTTTACTATTCACCTGAAAATTGAATTATTTCGGAAAAATTCCAATAATTTAACCAAATTTTTTTTTCAAGGTATATAATCAAGAAATGTAGTCCATTTTTTCGATATAATTTTATAAATATGATTAATTTAATATTTACTTAAAATAATAATTTACTTGGAAATTATAGTTTTCTAAATTAAAACTGATTTCATAATCCTTTCAAAAACTACATAAGGTCTTATAAAATTATTTAAAAACCAGAAGACATAGAATTTTTAATTTATGAACACATTTTAAGAAAATAAATTTTCTTTTAAATTAATTGATTAATTATAATTATTTATTTATGAATTAGAAAATTTCCAATATTTCTTCTTACGTCAAATTTTCACTTATAAGATGCCTAAAGTTTATTAAATCATTCAAGGGTAATGTTACAATTACTTTTGATGGTTTAATATTCATAAGGCTCATATTACTATTCATAAGGGTAGGTTACTATTCATGAGGGTATGATACTATTCACCAAAATTTATTTTTGTTCTATTAGACTCCAAAAATCATCCTGAACACAATTGCGTATGTCAAAATTTTGAAATTCAAAACATAGAAGTGGAAAATTTTGTTTAATGGTCACATAATATTTAGTATAATTATATGTCATTGTGCTTCCTAATGTGATTATATTATAAGACATAATTATAATAAGGGGATTTTATTGATAAAACATTAGGGCATTACAGTATATATTATTAATTATCTATTAAATTAAAATTAATTATTGAATACATTGAAAAATAATTAATTATGTTTTAAAAAATTATTTATTTATCTTAATAAATATTTTTTAAAATATAAAATCATTTATATGAAAGTAAACTTATATTCAAATACTAGATTCTACAATTTATGTCACCCATTTATGTGGGGATGTATCCTTATCTCATGCACAATGACAAGTGCACATATAGTGCAAGGGAGGAAGTGGCCTCTATGAGTAGGGTGTAATGGAACTAGGTGGTGACATCCACTAGAAAATGGTGGAAAAAGGAATCAGACTATAGAATGCAACAATAGGGAGTTTTCTGTATTGGCGTATGTGGGTGGTGACCTTTGGAAAGTGACAATGACACATACAAGGTGGGGAAGATGCTTGTGAAGCAATCTAGTGTAGGTGGGCCATGCGGGTTAGGGCCTTTCAATCAGTTCACATGCTAAGGATCTGGGGCCATTAAGGCCATCTTCTAGATATAGATTCCATAATCCCTTTAGACCATGAATATTCCTTCGACCCATGCCCTTAGGCATTCATATCTTTGGCCAATGGTCCATGTAATGGGTCTCCCTATACCCAGAAGGAAAGGGGTATTTCTTAGTTTAATAATAAAATAGGATTCAACCATAACATTAAAAAATATTTATTATTAATTATTATTTATATTTTATTTAATATTTATAGTTTACTAAGTTTTTAAATTACATGAGTAAGAAAAAATATTATTATATTTATATTAATAAAATGTCATATTTTAAAAACATGACACTAATTTCATATGCTATGATACATATATAATATTAATTATGATATAATTTATATACAAAATAATATTAATTACATTTGAATAATATATAAATTTTTTAACTATGAATGTTTCTAAATTCAAAATATAATTTCATTTAATATTTCTTTTTAATTTATTTGAATTTTTAATTACTAATTTACATGTTTGAGCATACGTCTTCAATATATTAATACATGTGTGTGCGTGTTTCTAGTACACAATAACATGTGTGTGTGTTTAATAGGTGAATTAATACAAAAGTATGCATACCAAACTATAATAAATGAAAAAGTATCATCTTAATACGAGTTTCTATATCATTTCAGTTGGAGCTTCATCTAGTTATTCTATTTGTTTTGTAAATTGGTGCCTTGAGAAATCAATGGCTTGACTAGAATGAAATTTATTTAATTGGTTCTCTTTGACCATTAGTGTTCTCCGAACCTATTTTCTATTTTGGTTTCTTCTTATTTCTTTCATTTTTTCCTATTCGCTGGACTTTATTTGAATATTTGGTTACCTGTATCTAGTGAATCATTGGTTTCTTTGTAATTATTAGATTTATTATTCATCATCAAACACATTCATAGAATATTTTGATGACCTATAAAGCACTGGACATGGAAATTTTCAGGTTTTACAAAAATCTATGGATGGTTTATGGGTGTTTATATTTTTTTAGACCTGTAGATTAGTTTTCTATTTCTGATATTAATCTTTAAATGCTTTATTCAAATCCGTGGGTCACATCCAGATATGTGGTTCTTTTGTGGATTATCAGACTTTTTTTGTAGGCCTTCTTCATTTGTTTTTCTTTCTGCTGTTTGGTCACTACTAGGGTTTAGGTAGTGGTTCTATCTGTTTCTATGGTTCAATAAAGGGTGAAAATTTTGGGTTATCGTGGAAGAGATATATTTCTAGGACTATGATCAGGTATCTATAATTAATAACCTTTCTTAATCTTTGTGATTGGATCTTTGTGCATTTAGTTTCATTTGGATTTTTTTATCCATTAGAATATTATTCTGTAACTATTTTTGTCTTAGAAACCAATACTAATTTTAGACGATTGAAAATTTATGCACTTAACTTCACACTGATATGATTTTTCTATCCAAAACAATATTCTAAAGTATTAAAAGGGATTTAATTGAAAAAAATGGGTTTCATGAATACACCTCAGTTTCTCTATTTGGCCACTTTGGTGGTCTTTGACTTCTCCAGAGGTATGAACTAGATATTAGTGTGATGTATTCTTACCCTAACCATGTTTCTACCTATATCCATCAATATAACTAATCATTTTAAAATTTCATTGGCTTATATGGTTTTACCTCTCTTAGGGAAAAATATAAATCATAGAATCTACTCAAGAATCTTTATGTGGTACTACTTGGTCTGATCCATGTTGGTGAGGATTTCAATGATAATTTTTTCAAAAATGAAAATATAGGTGGATATATTTATAATCTACACACCGATTATATACATTAATAATGTTCTTAAGAGGGTAGATCTTATTGATATTGGGTATTTAGGAAACACATTCATATGGTTCCATGGGAATTCATAAAATAATTATATTGGGGAACATTTGGATAGAGTTATGTGGAATTTCTAATAGACTAACCTGTTTGGCCTTTTATAGGTGACCCATATGACTCCTTCAACTTCTAACTGTATACCAATTATAATCAATTATACTCATGGTTAAATAAAATCATTTAATAAAAAATACTTTTGTATTTGAAAGATTCTTGAAAAACCATTGGGAATATGAATATGTAATCCACACTTTATATAAGGTGTATGATCACTATATGGAAATAATATTCACACAGTTTTAGTTGACATGAAAAAATGAAGCTGCACAAAATTCAAATATCTAGATCACCACTGTGAAAATATTTATTATATAATGAAGAATTTTTTTCTCACAATCCAACTGATATGGTGATTATTAACATTTAAAATATTGAAAAATAAGTATAGGTTGTAACCACTCAAATCATGTGGTGCGGAAAATTTGATTTTTTATTCCCTTTTAATCCAATTAAATTTGTAGTTAGCAGAAGTTGCGGTTGATACCACATGGAAAATGGGGAAGCAGTTTCTAGTGAAATTTAAAGTTTGATTTGATTATCTAGACAAATCTGTGAAGGGAATATATAACTAAGTGAATAAATATGAAAAAATAAATTAATATACAAGAAACTTACAAAATAACCAGAAAAGAACTTGTCAGGGTTGCAATTGTATTTGGTTTCATTATAATGTTCATTCAGTATTATAATTGTTTTACCATGTATATTAAAATAAATTATTTTTTATTGGTCTGAAAATAAAAAATTACATATTTAAAGGTTAATTACTTGGTCTAGTAGTTAACTAGTAAAAATATGTTTAAGTTCTTCACCCCCAAAAGTAGTGGCAATAGGTTCATCTAATGGTCATACATTCACCCTCGTAAATCTTTTAGTATTCAAAGTTGGTGTTGTTATCGGTAAGACACAATAGAAACAATAAATATGTAATTAAATCAATAATGAATAATAAAAAATAATTATCAATAAAATTTACACTTAATAATGTAAATTACAAAGTACATAAAAACTTTATAACAAACCCATCACATGGACATTACCCTCTTATGACCATGGTCACAGTGTGTGTATTAAGAAGAAGCTTAATACCTACTATGGATACAAGAGGATACAAAGAAAATAAATAATTTAACTAAAATAGAAATTAAATATTGTGAATAAAAAACTCAAAATTCATTCATGGGGTATCAATTGACAGAGCGGAAACACCTCCCCCTGGAGTGTCCAACCTCAAACATAGATGAAATCCCTCTTGTTTGTATATATTTTTACTATACGGTTTTTACCCTAATTTACATGACATGTACTTGAGTTAACTCTTTCTTCATCAGTTTCTCTGTCGGTAGGTGGCCAACTGTTCCACCTAATGACTTTCAATGCACTTTTGGTCAGTCGGTGGAGTACACAATGTGTAGCGCCACCCCACATGGATTTTAGAGTATATTTCATCAACGAAACACTTATGAAATTTTATATAAAACGTGTGAACATAGATTACACAATGTGTTCTCTTTGTTCTGATACATGGGTGTGTACTCGGTTAGGAAGATCCATGTCTAGGAAAAGGTACATGGTGCGTGTTTATAACATACAATCCATTTATATCTTAATTTTTAGTTTGATCACTACCTATTTGTGACTAGGCTATAATATAATGAAAATTCATCAATAACACAAAAATAAAGAATTTTTCTCATAAATGAATGTGTATCAATTAAAAATGTGTCTTTATTCTCAATAATATCAACAAACATGTATATATAAATCAAGCACATCAGGTGGGGCTTAAAATTAAGGGGATATTTTTAGGATTACATGAATGTGAAATCCATATAAAAAGGTTGATTAAAAAACATTTTATTTTCACTATATAAAATCTTTTATAATATGAAAAAATATTATCTCCAACCTAAAAAATGAATAATGGTGTAATGTGGAAAATGAATAGGGAATTCTTGTTGTTATCTTTCATTTTTTCTAAGATCATGATAGAGAATGGAATCTTGAATTTATTTTGATATGGCCTCCTGTTTTGTGTCAGTTGGAACTGTTACTATGAATCATCAGGTAAAGAATGATTTTTCTAATGATGAAATAATTTTTTCCAATTAATAGATCAATCCAACTAAAGCACGTGAAATGAATCAAATTCTTGACTTATTTGTCAAAAAATATTGGAACATTGTTAGGAAGGATATTATGGTCCTCATTAGAGAAAATTTGGCGGGGAAGGACAAATTCTATGAATGAAATCAGAATATAATGACTCGTATTCCTAAATTAAAAAAAGATCCTTGGTAATGAATTTCAGGCCTATTAGTTTAAAAAATGAGATCTATAAAAAATTATACAAGGTTCCGATCAATCACCCATTCCCCTATATTCCCTTCAATATTATTGAATATCCAAGTTCTTTCTTCTGTAAAGGGATCATATCAGATAATTACATTTTCCAATGATTTTTTCACTCTATGAAAACACAATATTTGTCAAAAAGTGTAATTGGGGAGTGGAAACGTGATATGAAGAAAGTGTATAATAGGATAGAGTGTCCCTTTCTCATATTTGTTTTATATAAAATGGGTTTATTCCTTGAATGGATAGAGATAATCATGAATTTTATCTATTCTATCTCCTTTAGGATCAATATCAATGAAAATATTTCTCAAGGTTTCACCCATACTAGGGGCTTCAATAGAAGGACCCACTTCCCCACATCCTTTTTATCATGGTGGATAATGTTGTTTATAATTTAGTTTTTATGGTATCTAAGGACAATATCTTTCATTGGGAAAAGGTATAAAGATGAAGTCTATATATTTTCATTTTTCCCTATTGCTGATAACATTATTTTTTAATGTAAAATCATGAAGAATGCATATCTATTTTTTTAAAATTATACAATGATATGAAAAATAATATAGAAAATCAGTTAATTAGCCTAAATGTGATTTTTTTTATCTTAGGGGTGACTGCTAGCATAAATGATGATATTTGTAGAACCGAGTTTTTCAAGTGGTTGATAATCATAATAATTTTTTAGAATCCCTATGGTTTTAGGGTGATCTAAAAGAAATGTTTTCTCAGTTTGATGGAATGGTTTGAAAAAAATTGGGCTAGAATTTTAAGATGGTATCTAAATTAGAAAAATAAACACTAATAAAGGACATCTCTAAATCAATTTTGAACTATATTATGTACTTATATAAGAAACCTAATTTTTTGATTAGCCAAAATCATCTATCCTTTACAAGTTCTAGTGGGACTTTAATGACATTAAAAAAGTTCAATTACTGGATTGCGATAAACTGTGCAACCCTAAAGCTTGTAGTGGTATGGGATTTTGAGACATGTTCCAGCTTAATTTTTCTATTTTGGGAAAAAAATTATAGAATAATATTCATAACCATAGTTCCCTATGCACTCCGATTATCAAATCCAAATATCAATATCATATATAATTTCACAGTCTAGACTACGACCCCCTACTAATATTTTTTTTAGATAAGACATTAGGGTTCATGTGATCTTATTCGAAATAGAATTTTTTAGATGATTACTTATAGAGCCACCATCATGATCTCGAGGGACCCATGGATGATATATAAATATATTATGATGAAAAAATCCTTGGTGGTTCTTGATTTGGATGATGGCACCGTTTTATCCCCTTTTAATAATGATGGTAAGGATTTATATTCGGATAAACCAGATGAATGACTCAAAAACATGAGATAAGAGGGTAATTATATGAATTCCTTGAAAACAATATATAGTCCAAGAAACAATTTGTCAGAATAATTAATGTTCAGGATGAGTCATGTTAAAATATAGGGTATAGTCTATCCCTTGGAATGTAGATCATATAGAATGATAATTTCCTAAAATTCCTATTTCTCCTAATAGTTCCATCTAAGGTCTGATCCTTTTAGTAGAAAGTCTAAAGATGAATCCAACATTCAATGTTTTTCCTAAGAGTAAATTATATTAAAAATGATCTTTAGTGTCCCTTCTGCATAGGTGAAGAGGAAAATACAATTCATTCAATCTTCTAATATCAAAGGGCCAGGGATATCTGGCATGTATGGATCAAAAATTCTAATAAGATTTCATAGTTGATGAATGGTTTCATTTATATATTCTTTAAATGGTATTATTACATCCCCATAGAGATGGTGCAGTCTCTCGGTACCATGGATTATTTTATTTGGGTGAGAATAAATGACCTTGTTTTTTACTAGATTTTAAAAAGTAGACTCCTTCTGGATCCAGAAGGCGGTATCATGGATGGTTATTTTTATGCATAATGATATTAATGTTGGTAAACAATTATCTTCCTATATATTTTTTTTGTGGATACCCCTCCATCCAATGTGTTTGAAATTAATGTTTATGTTACTATATCTGTAATAGGATCTGTTGGCACGAGTTTTATGGTTGTTGGTCGTGTTGTTCGCAATATCGCAACTTTCCAGATTTTATCCCATTCTTTCTGGGATCCAACAGTGGATGATTCACATGAATTATTCATTATTTTTATGTTTTCCTTTGTGTATGTAAAAATGTCTTCATTGAATTAGGCTATATTATCATTGTTAATGTTATTGATGCTCTAGAGTGTGGTCTCCAACCCTTTGGCTTAATGGTTATCAAGATTCAATAACTTTACCTCCAATTTCCCACATGTTCATTCATCTAAATTTAAAGATTTGGTAATAGGTAAGATTATTTTATTTCATCTCATGGTCTCTATAGAGATTATCTTGTTTGGTTGGAGTAATTACCTACTTGGTTGATGTCTCGTGTAATTTATGATCTATAATCAATTATTAAAGTTCCCTTATTTTTTCAAAATAATACTGGAAAAGCATATAATATTAATTATATTATAATTTTTATATATGATAATACTGATTGTATTATATTTATATTAATTATTTTTATAGGAAGCTTGGATTGCAATAAACCAAACAGACCCCCGCCCATGCACCAGAGCTGGTCATTCCCCATTCATCCCAACATGGATCAACGACCACCCAAATGGATCTATTTTATTACATACTAATAGCCCAAAATGACATTGATTTTTTATTTTCTAGAGGACATGTTGGAATGAACTGATGGCCCCAGAAGGAGTTAACCTGATGGTTGAAGCTGAATAGCCAAGCTTCACATCATAACCCGTGTCTTCTCATTGAGATGCCCTATCATACCAATAATTGTTTCATCATGATACCTCACCACAAATAAAGCCATATTAAATGCCTCTTTAACAACACTTCATTAAAATACCCAATAGATAGTATCTTTTATCACTACAAAAAATATGGGTTGATAAAGTTACCCCTATATCAATAAATTTTATTAGCGCATATAAAGGGGACCCTTTATGAGCACTAAATCCTTTTTTACTGTGATAAAAGGTAAACATAACTAAATAATAATTCAATTATTATTAAGAATCATATTTTAATATATAAATATAAATATAATACATTTGATTAAATATGGTTTATATGATATTAAATATGTATTAGCACTTAATTCATAATATACATAATGATAAATGTTTTATAAAACAATTAATATTAATATTTATTAAATCTTTTCTATTTAGTAGTGAGTAAAATAAATTTATTAAAAATTTAATGATAGGGAAAAATAATTAATTATTTAATATCCTAAGATAATATAAAAATATGAAACTAAAAAAACATAAATCTACATTCTAATGCATGTTAGGGTTCCATGAGAAGTTAAATAAAATATTACAAATATATATATGATATTTAGAATGAGGTTTTTCTCATACATTGTTTTCATTAGTCAAAAAAGCCTGATGGCCTCCAAAACAACTATTTTTACTCGAGATAATATAATTTTTGAACATTTTATTTAATTTCATCTTCATTTGAGAGGGAATTATTTCCTTTTTCACCGGTGTCAAATTTTTTCTCTAGGATTACATTTGTATGAATAGTATGATGTTAAAATTTTACCATTTTTATATTATATAATTTTCAATATATATTTATATTAATATAATTATTTATATATACATAATCTATCATATTTACAAAAAAAATATTATTTTATAAAAAAATATTTAAATTTATTATACAAATTATTATTATAAAAATTATAAAATATATTAAAATAAAATTTTAATATAACACCCCATATATTTATGGAATGTTAAATTGTGTGTTATTGGTGTTGGAGGGGATCAGAGGAGTTTTATGAACAGAAGGATAAATTTGATGTTGAAATGTTAGTAGCAATAAAAATTCATGACATGGAAATTTTTTTCATGGTATGAATGGTCTTTTTTGGGTGATTCATGGAATGAGAGAGATTCGCAGTAAGGAGACTCAGGATGTATTTATGGTTTAAATATTAGTTCATCATATGTTGGTTTTAAGAAAGTCTTTAATGGTTATTCCCCATTTAAATTCATGGAATAATCCTATTATTCATTGTGTGAAAACAATCTATATTGGTGGGATCTTTTAACATATTTTTGATCAGATTTTTGACTCGATGGATTCACAATGTCAAATCTAGCATCACACCGTAAATGGGTTATTTTATAGATCCTCTATAAATCTACTAATCCCTCCAATATTATTTAATTTTCCATTATTCCTATCTATTAAAGTGTAATTTATTGGATATTTTGTGATGACTTGAAGACTACCATTATTATCTTGGAACCATGGATTATGGATATTCATAATTGGATAATTGTGGCGAGTTATTCTATTTCCACTTATTCTTTTTCTCAGTTTCATTCTCATTCATCTCTTTTAAATCCACAATGAATATGAAAAATCTATTTAGATTGTTTTGGGATATTATTTTGATTGAGTATCATTATGATCTAGTTTTATTTAGGGTTTCCTTTGAATTTATTTTTTTGCGATCACCTTCTTTATATTTAGTTTTTATTTAGAAAACTATCCAGAAAGGTCTAATTTTTTTAGAGGATCCAACGATTCTCCACTTTATCATATACGACTATGATCTTAGAATAATTTTATATTACCTAGGGTAGATAGATTGGATTAAACTAAAAAGATAATAAGTGAGATTAAATAAATCACTTGGACATTGGAATATCATGTGAATCCCATAAGTTTACTTGTCGTAATGTTATTTATGTTATAATTCTTCGTAAACAATGATTTTGTTTTTATAAACATGTTATGTTGTTATTCCTCACTAAGATTTTATACTTTAAACACCGGGAAAAAAAGTAATAGTATATAAATATTTTAATTTAATAATTTGTTTGGAAAACTTCATAATTAAATTAGTTTTGATTCTAGATATATTGTATTGTCCTAAAAGTATGTAATAGTTGTTAAATTATGATGTTTATACTTATTCTCTAAACATTAAGATTATCCATTGTTATGGTTGATTAATAAAACAATTTAAAATTAGTTGATGTTTTTTTTTGTTATGATTTTGTAGTTTATAGGATCTGTAGGGGCTATTAAGGCTGAAAGAATGGTGAAATTTTGTTAGATAACTCTTTTTTTAAATTGATTTGTGTGGGAAAGAATTATAATATTGAAACTTGAAATTAATGTGGTGGTTTATGGTAAATTAACACGGTATGTATATGTAATAGTTAAATTGTTCTAATATGGTAATAATTTCAGGAATGGTTGAACATGATATGAACATACCAGAATAAAATAGATATAGTTGTTAATAAACCTGCTATATTATAGAAACAATTTATCATCATCATGTAATTAATGGATTAATCAACCAAAATTGGTTTGTAAATATTATATTAGGAATTTATGAGTTATGTGACTAAATATGGGTAATAAGGGCCATGTGGTGGAAATTTTTGTTTCATTTAAAACCTAGTTGAATTATATTAGTTTCATAGATAATGCCATGGTAGTGGCAGTGTTTTAGTTATAATTATTCCTTTTTGGTGGTGATAATACTTGACACATAGTTTAGAGATAGTATTTTATCTATTTTATATATGTAATTATTTATTATTTTAATTCCAACATCTATCATGTTGAGTACTTTATAGTGAAAAATAGATGTTTTAGTGGGTGTTTTCAAAATATCTATGTAAGATAGGGAATGAATGGCTATCTACCCCCTCTTATATAATCCTCCTTAATACATAATATGAGATATGATTAATTTTGGTGGGTGGTATCAAAAAATATATGTTTGGAATGTGTTGTGTCAGAAATTGTGGTGATGATGTGGGATGAGTATGTGGTGGGGGCATGCATGGTAGGATGTGACAATGAGGTTTATATCCTTCACATTTATGATACCCATCTACTCTAAACTCATGATATATTTTTGATAATATAGTGGAATCTGCGGATGTTTGGTTGATTGTGTGGATATCGTATAGAGTGGTATATGGGTTTCTTAATTGAAAGGGGTGGAATCATATGACATTAGAATTTGGAGTGTGAGAGGTGAAATATCATTGGGGAAGTGGTTACTGAGAACCTTAATTTATATAATTCTAATATTATTAAATCACAAATGGATGAGTTATTTATTGAGCTGGACATGATGAGGATAATACAACTTAGTTGACCACTTAGTTTCTTGTTGGATCTAATGCCTAATCACCAGGGTGTTAGTATTCTCTTTTCACACTATCATGATAGAATTTAGGTATAGTATTACTAAGTATACAAGTCATTATGTACCCTATATATATTTAGAAAATTTTAGGATATCAATAGGGATTTTTAGATTGATCTATAAATTACTAGATTGAATATGAGAGATGTTCAATCGATGACATAGATTTATTTGGTAGTGTGGAAATTTTTGAGATGTTTTTATATTATTACAACATGAAATGTGGGATTTTTAGTTATTTAATATATACCGATACACTGATTGGTGGTCTATATTATATTACTATGATTATTATGGGTAATTTCTCCCATTTTTTGGAATTATACCCTCATTTCTAGTCACCAACCCGAGTCCTTTTAGTGGTGGAATTTGGGGGGCCACTCTCATATTTATAGTCATAATTTGAGGGGATTCTATTGGTGGGAAATGTCATGATATAGATCCATTAGAGAAATTGGTTGAGGGTTAGGATGGATATTGGAGTTAAAAACTAGTGATAAAATCATGGGTTATTAAAAAAATTATCTTAACTTAGTCTATGACATCACCATGAGAGATCAGTTAGAACATAAGATTTTAGGTCCCCATATGATATATTACACAGAACATAGATATCTGAACTTACTAAGTTGAGTGATGTTGATTATGAGGTAGATACCTAGAAGATACAAATACATAATAATTACTTGACTATTGATCGAATGGGGTGGTTAAGGGAAATGAAAATTTAATTTAATTAAAATAATTTATTGAAAGTATCCTGAAACAAGGATTTGGGATTTTCTTGTGCACCTAATGTAAGTTATTTCATCAATCATATAAAGATGGGATAACTTCCTCCATAAAGAAAAATTATTTACACAAATTACATCAAAGTCATGTAGGTGAGCTAGGTCCCACCAAACTAGATAATATCAAGGTGCAATGGATTGGTTCCCTTAATTTATGTTCATACAGAATCCTTATTTATTCCAATATAGGTTCTGTATTGATTGAGAATAAAATTTATTGTCGAAAAAATAATCTTATAAGTAATTAAATCAACATAATATATATTGAAAATTTAATCCTTGACTCCCAAGTGATTACTTTTGTATTATTTTTATAATTTATCTTATGATAATAACCTGGAGGAACTTTAAACCTAAATAAATTGAATAATAGGATTAAACCTATTTAGGTGAGAATGAATTATTTTTTAAAACCAGTTTTATCCTAAGCATACAAATTTTAATGATTAATCCTTATTGTGTAGTGGTCTGTGTTGTAGTGTTTAGTGATTACTTGTCTAAACATCATAAGGAATCAATACACTTTTTTAAAGGAATGATATATTCTCTTTTAATAGGATTCAACTATATGGAAATGGTTTGAGGTATTTTCTAAATGTTATTATTTTAAATTTCTCCTTTCATTATTTTCCTTTTCTCCACCCGACGTAAAGTAAGGTATTTATAAGAATCCTTTTATAAATAGTTTTAAAAATTGTGGAATGACCTCATTGAATAACAATTTTTTAAATGTGTACCTCAAGGAAACACTTTTACATTTCAAAAAAAATGTTTCCTTTTAAGTATCTATCATGAATGATGATTTTTAAAACCCTTATTGTTGTGTAGTAAAGTGTGTAGTTTTTCTAAAATAAATAATAATTATGTTAAAAACATAATTTAAATTATTAGTAACATGATTTCATAAGTAAATGGTGAAATTTTCCATTTTGAATAATTTTTACTTGGTTCCTTTATTTAAATAAATATCAATAGGCTTCTTGTTTGAGATGGTTTCAACATACGTAAAAGGTTTTTATTGATTTTAAATGATTTAAATGTGTCTTTTTTAAGAAAAATGGATGTCCATGTATTTGATTAATGAAATGGATATAGGTTCATTCAATTTTGTTTTAGGTGATTGAAATTATATAAAAGGATTTTTCTATTATGAAGGGATATTTTTAGAGTGATTTATTATATGTGGATGAATTTATATGTTCTTTTTAGTTTTAGTTTCACTAAATGAATTAATGATTAGTTACATGAAATGACCTTGTTTTTTTAATCTTGGTTGAAGATATGATAATTGAGAAATGTAAGGGTGTTATAATCCGAAAGAAAAGGGAGTCATGTGATGGGGTGCTAAATAGAATCTAATAGGAGAGAGTACCTATGTTCCTTGGAATTGTGATGAGTTGTAGGGACTTGTAATATCTTCATAGGAGGGTAGGTGTGAGTGGGGGTGAATCATGGTTTAGTCAATTTTATAATTTTCTATATAGTCCCTTATTCCCTTCAAATTTTATCCTCTATCTATAAAGATCAAAATTAAAACTCTAATTCAATATTCACATACAACCACATAGATCTGGAAATGTAAATTATTTATAGAAAATGATTTACCATGGTTATATCACACTATTAAACCTTTAAAAAGAATAAACTAAACATTATTTTAGTTTAGTAAATCCACTATATCTCATTTTTTCTATGAATATAATATTTAAGTAAGGTCACTCCCCACCTAGTATCATTAACTTTTTGTATTAATTATAACTTACAATAAGAGGGTTACAAGTTTATAGAAAATATCAATATATCCTTTGGATCAATTACTCTACTTCTTACATGTGCAATACATTATTGAAGGTGTTTATTTATTGACTTATAGGATTGGATTTTAATTTATTTATATGATGTTCATTTCATAATCAATATATAGAAATAATATGTACTATTTCCTCATCTTATAAATAGATACTATTATGATTACAAAGTGATATTAAAAACATCTCTTATGATATGATTATCTCTCTATCTTGACACAAAAATTACACTCTATAGATAATGATTCCAACAATGTGAATACTATTCATTTAATTCAATCTTATTAAATAAATTGACTCAATGTTTTAATGATAATCAATAGGTATTATCTATACAAATCTACATAAAGACTTTATTTTATCTTCTCTTCAATTTCACACAACATTCTATCTCATCCTATTGTACATGCGCAAAACACACTTCTTCAAAAATAATTGATATTAAATGTAATAAAACTTTTCATGAAATTTATTCACTTCAAAAACCTATGATTAATGAATCCCATATTACATTCTACCATTTTATTATCTTGGAACAGACAATCCATTTTTTAATATTTATGTTTCATCTTTTTTATGTTGTGCATACATCATAAAATTTTCACAACAGATCTATACACCCAATGAATTTGAACCTCAAATTTTAAAAACATATCTACCTTTAATATTCCATGATTTAAAACTTCATTTCAAACAATTTGATTAAATAAATTTTATTAAAATTATAATCGGTAGTTCTATAATTCAATAATAACTAGCAAGACACCCTAAAAACCCCACATAATCAATTTTTATCAAATCTCTTAGATAATATGTTTAACAACAAGAGAATAGGATTCACATTGTGGGTGATAGTTTTCTTCCATTGACTACTAAACTGATCGAACCTTTTAAAGAATCTAAATTGATTTAATCATGATTTGAATTTCCATGATTGGTATTATAATAGAATTAATCACCATATCAATAATGAGTTCAAGGAATATTGTTACCCATATAATTTTTATAAAAACAACTTCATCTTGAATCCTATACCCAAGTAATTTCATATTCTATTTTATTCATGTGAATCATGATTCTTCCATTCAGAATCACAATATACTTCCAGGATTAATTTATAATAATCTTCTATGAATCATAATGTTTCTTAATGCATGATATATAATTATTAATATCATTTTATGTTAATTTATCATCGTAACATTTCCAATCAGTCTTTCATACACATTGTCAAGAAATCTAACATATCCAAAGGTTCCAACACTCTCTCCCCTTGATTTTATTGAGAATACCTAAACCAAACTCATCAAAAAATATTTGTCTACCAGTTTTAAATAAGAAATTAATTGTTTTCTTAATTTATATTTAACTATGAATTGTCTCCTCTTTTTGGTTTTCTCTGATATACATCCTTTGATATAAAAAAATCAAGGGGCCTTCTTAATTCTGGTTTTCCTTTTTCTATTAAAAATTTAATTTTATTCATTAATCATTTATAGTTGTACTATAAATTAGGTATCGGGGTTTTTTATATAGAGTTTGAAAATATACATGGGTTACAACTATATTTTCACTCTCCCTTAATCAAAATTCTTCTTGAACTAGATTTTCCAAGAGAAATCAGCAATTTATCAGTCCTCTATGGATTAAAAAATAAGATAGACTATTCTCCCCACTAAAAATCCAACACATTCCATGTATATTAAATTCTTCAAAATTTCCTCATTAGAATTGAATAAAACATTAATATTTAAAAATTATTTCACATGGAAACTATATTCTTTCATCATCAAATCTTTATTTAAAAACCAGGAATGATGACAAGTGTACACCGAGAGTGACTGGCCTAGGGGGGCCGAAGTAATGGAGACCAAGGGAAACCCCTATAATAAGTTTAACCCCCTTTGTATCCAAATTTTTAATGTTATAGAATCATGATGTACCTAGAACATGCAATGCAAGATTCTAAGTATGATCATCCACCTTATTACAATCACAACGTTTGTGACTCAAATGTATTGCATTGGAGAGAAGATCATGACTCTTCCTGATGGGATACATGATTGATCATGGAACATGGATGATGCCCAGAAGCGCATTGAAAAGAATATGAGAGATAGTTTGTGCTTCCACAATATCTATAATGCCTTGAATAGAGAGAGTAAGAACTGATATAAAGGAAAGGGACTCTGTTTGCGGGTATAAACCACTTCCAAGGTACATCGAGAAATCTAACAAGAAGGTTCCACTAGACTTGTGGATCAACCCACCTCCCTGCATAACACCCACAATACAAGATTTCTGAATATTAAGTTTCAGTCCGGAGTGAGATGGTTTCCATCTAATCCATTGGCTTTGGGAAATAGGGGAGCCAGATTAACCAGGGTCTCCCTTTTCAAGAGTTGGAGGGAGGGATCATCCCTTTGAAACTATATTCCTTATGGTCAAATTCAAATGACTAAATTACTACTTTGTAATGAATTGTCAAAAAATCCTCAAATACTAAAAAGTCATAAATCTGTGTAGGAAAGAATAATTTTCATCAATGATATCAATGTTTCCAATAATTCCACCATGAATTTAAAGATCCATTGAAACATGAATCAATACCATTATTCACAATATATAATTCCATGTGATCTCAAACACTCTTACATAAAATCTTCAGTACATATATTGTTTATAATAATTGTTTGAAAAATACCATGTGTAAAATAAATAAATACCACTTTAGATAATATCAATTGGTACCAATTGATATCTATTATCTTCATTTTTCTTTATAGGAATCTTAATCCTATTTTAGTATCCCCTTGATTTCATCAAATTTGGAATGATATAACATCATCAAAAAAATTCCCATACAGGGAAACAATTTTGATTAACTAAATATTTTCCCAAATGAATTTAGGTATTCAGAAACACATTCAAATGATCCCCAAAATGTTTTTTTAAAAAAATATATAACATATAATCCCTCATAATTGTGACTTCTTTCATCAATGAAGTTGTCCATCAACCTCTCCATATTCCATTAACAATTAACTAGCCATGATATCCACATGGAAGAATATAAAATATTAAATAATCTTTAATAATTACTATTCATCAACCTTCCATTAATCTCACATGGATTACAATAGGAATAAACACATTTACAATCAATTTATCATTTAAAATACTTATTATTATTCTTGATATCTCTAGTAGATATTATTCAACACTATTTGTAGAATATGATAATTTTTAAAAATTCAATCAGTTATTTATCACTTCATATATCTAAAAATTTTAGTATAATTATTTTTTCAAAAAATCATTACCCACATTTAGTTTTCACCTTTATCACAATTTCCATTGATTAAACCAATCATATGTGATACCTCTTGTATAAAATGACACTGAATTAGTAATTTTGTTCTATTCTTCTTGAAAATCACACACGATGAAATATCAATATCAGTAAATGTAAATTAAGTGAATATACATCCTAATTTAGTGAACACATATTGTATATTCCCATTATATTATATGTCCCCTTTAATTTTTGCATCCCCTCCAAAAAAAATTTAGTAATAATAAAAATCAAGGGGAGAGGGGCGAACTCCAATATTGTCAATTTGAGGAATGTTGATGTCCATGAAATCCATACCCACTTTTTCTATTCTTTTTTGAAATCCTTCTCAATGTAATACCATTTAAGAAAACCCCTTTTCTAATTTTTTAATTTAAATTCTTCTCCTGGTATATCATTTTATTCAACTTATTTGTTAAAGTAATATTTTTACAATATGTTTGCATCTTTATTACATCATCTATACTTTCCTTTTCAAACATATATTTCCAATCAATAGAATATCCATTAATCATCAACTCATGAATTTTTTTGGTATGAATAAAACCAAATAAATGAATATAGTTATTTTCTAATATATCTAATTGATAAAATTATTCATTATTATTTTCTCTCTAGGATAATTTCATTTATTTCCGTGAAGATTTTTTTGAATAATCCATAATAGATGTTTTAGGAATTATATTTTTTCATTATCATGTCATAATCATTAAACACCATAAGTCAATTAATTAATGTAATATATATTATTTTCAACAAATATTTATTTTTACTAATCACTCAACCATTTTTATTCATTATCATTTCTTCTTTAAATTTCTTACAATAAATCCTTATAATATTTCCCTTATAACCATATTAATATTGTCTTATTTTAGGATTACCATTCTAGTATCTTATCTTTCATTAATTGAATCCCATTAATGTAATTATACACTTACTCATCATTTTTACTTATTTTCCATAATAATAAAAATGCATTTAAAACATTATGATGAATATTTTTTATAAGAAATATCCTTATTTAAAATTTGAATATCTTATCCACTCTTCTAATAATTTTTTCATAAGTATAGTAATCAAATATATGTGGATTAAAACATACTTCCCATGGAACATAAATCTATAATCTTCCTCTTAGTTCAGAATCTGATATCATCCGAATGGAATATTCAAAAAAAGATAACATGTGACTAGGAATACCACTATAATAGAATATATTGTAATATATATCCATTTAAACCCATATTTTTTATTTATAAAATTTATTTATTTTATTAATTTCATTCAATATTTCATCTATGTGAGCTCCACTTATATATTTTTTGTAGTTCATTATAATATTATTAATTTCATTTGAAGATGATGCTCAAAATCAAATTCCCACATTACTCATGTTAGTTTAACTTCGATATTATTATAACACCACAAACATTCCTTGTGGTTTAGTAAATTTGTATAAATTATCATTAAATTTTCACCATTTATTCATTATTTCTCAACATTATTTCCAATATAAATAAATACATGTTATTTTAAACACATTTATCAAAAAATTACCCCACTTTGTATTTACATACCTTTTGTTGTATCATTACATGAACTTCATTATTTTATTAAAAATTTATTAACAAAATCTAAATTTATTTCATTATTTGTTACTTTTACTTATAACTAAGAAATTATAACATTAATTTAATATTTTAATGATCCTTATAATGATTTAAAGTTTTTTCCAATACAATTAAGTGAAAATCTATTTTCATGTTTTTTTATTTTTAGGAATTAAATGATAAGTAACCATATTTCTTCATTTTATTTCTAAATACGATCCTCAGATAGTCCTATATAATTCATAGATTTTTTTCATTAGGTTCAACATATATTTTATTTTCTTATAATGATATTCATTGATTATCTTTACTATAAACTTGGGTAACTCTTCATAATTAGTTCTATAATCATAATTATTTGGCCTATAATCACAATTACTTCTGCAAAAATGAATTAATTTAAAAAAATAATCTTCTAATGGTTCCTCAAAATTTTAAATTTTAAATAATATATTTTCCTCTTTACATAAAATAGTTTTCTCATTTCTCCCTTATATAGAGAAACTACAATATTATATCATCTTTTACATTCTCAATATCATTCTGACTCAAATTAGTATTTATTTTCTAGACCCCATGAATAGAATCTGGAGTTTCACTTACTTGTTTATCCCTATTAATTTTATCCTCAATTCATTGAGTATATTCATATCCCTCAGTAAATAATCTTCTAATATCCAATTTCATTATCTTTTAAATATTTAACTCTTCTAGAGTACCCTCAAGAAATACTTTAAATGCCAAAACTCTCTCTATTTCACCGTGATATATAAGAGAATTGACATCCAAAAACAGAAATTCATCAAATTCCATATTTTTTTGGTTGAACTCAAATTGATTTTGTAGATATGATACATCTTATAGGGAAATGGAACAACCTTAGAGGTGGGGGTAGAGAATTTGGGTATATATATTTTTAAACATTTATTATAGTCCCATCCTTCCTTGGGATATCATTCCCCTATTAGAGGGAACAAAATTAAACCTATGATTAATTCATCACAAACAACCACACATATGAAAAAATGTACAAAAAATGTACATATAGATTTTTATTGGTTTACCCACATTGAGATACATCAATGTAGGATGAACTCAACATTGTTCTAGTGTACCAAATACATTATAACTCACTATTTTTTGGATACAATATTTATGTAAGGTCACTCATCACTAAATTCCATTACATATTTCCCTATTATACTCATTTATTTTAAAATTGTTATATGTTTATGGAATATATCACTACCTACCAAGTCTCACCACCTGTATTTATCCTCTACAGGCTACTTTAGTGAAGGTTTCACTTTATGAACATATAGGTCTCTTTCACAGTTTATTGACGTGGTGGTTACATCAACATCAATAAATGGAACTTATATGCAATGAATTCTCATCTTTAAAATATTTTATCTAATGATTTAAATTTATTGTTACAAAATCATCTTAGAAATATGATATTTTATATATATTAGTAATATAACAATCAAATATTTAGATAATTATTTTATTAAGGGATTTATTCATTTATTAATTTTTTCTTATTCACCTCAATTTGAAAAATGTTTTAATAATAAATACTAGATATAATCTACCCAGTTATGCACAAAAATTATCTTTTATATTTTCATCACCTTCTAAAAGAAACTTTTTTCATTTTCTTATATATGAAAAAACATACATATACTTTAATAACAGATCTTCAATAAAATAAAACTCTTCAAAAATTTTATGCTATTCTAAAATATATTTTTATTGAATCTTATATTGATATATACTAATATATTTTATAAAAACCCACAATTACTTTTTCACTATTTCAATATCTCATTTCCTTTGTTCTATATATATCTTAAAATCTTCCCAACATATCTGTATATCCATTGATTTTGAAATTCAAATTGAAAACCCAAAAATAACTTTAATCTATTGAGTTTTCCCACTTCATTCTGAACCATTGGATGGAGTATCCACTATTAAAATTCAAATTCATATTTATAGAATAATATAATAAATACAAACAATCATTTATAATTCTACATAATCAATTCTTCCAAATACAATATGATTCATGGAATGAGAATATGATTTATATTTCCAGTGGTTGGTTTAATCCATTAACTAATAAAATAATCGAACCTTTTGCAGTGTGTAAAAGGATTTCATAGGGTGAATAAAAGATATCTAAAAACTATTCTTTAAATCTATATTTCTTTATATAATGATGTATGAGTTGTGGTTTACGTGTCTTGAATAACCCAAATCCATAAAATACTTTCATATGTGTTTTAAATCTTGATTCTTTGTTCATGTTGAAAATACCATGATTCTAGATATAGTACATTCGGTTCACGAACTTTTTGAAATATGAAATAGAGTTCACATTGTGGTCATATCCATTATTGAAACATTATACATCTGTAAATCAATTTTCAAAGCGTGATATGTAATTCATAACGTGAATGACAACTATATATATTTCAAGATTCCATAATGTTCATTCATCCATGTTGTGACATTACTTTCACAAAATGAATATAGTTTTCATGATTCAAAATTATTATAAACTTTTAAATCCTTCCCGACATATCTCAAACAAACCAAAATTTTCATGATCCAGTATTTATAATAAAAAATTTGGAAAAGACTAGAAAATGTTTATATATATAAATATTCTATATTAAGGTCATATCATTCTATTTCAATGATTTTTATTCTCTCATAGTGCATGACCATTTAATTAATGACATAAATGACTATTTCTCCTTGGGTAATTTCTATAAAAACCATCTTCAATATATTCATCATGAATACTATATGAAATAAATGAATCAATCCATTATTTCCATTTACAGCATGACTTATTCCATAAAAGACCCCAACATCCTTCAAGGATTTAATTACAACAATCCTCTATGAATCACTATGATTCTCCTTGTATGAAATATAATCCCTGATTTCAATTCATTTCACTTATTCACTATGATAGTTCCATTCATTATTTAGTTAATATTTTCAAAAAACTAAAAATATCGAAAGTTTCTAACATGGGTATCATAAGTGAGGAGTGGTTAAATGAGTTTTAGGTTTATTTAAATTGGATGAGGAATCAAAATTAGAACTAGGATTCCATTAAAATAGGTATTCTTTGAGGGGTGTCTCATGCATAGTGGAAGATAATCATCACTAAAAAAGGGTCTTCCAAGAACAGATTCATCATCATGGTTAGGATAGATTTAACTACATAGTTAGTGAGGGTTGAATTGAAAGAGGATCCGTTGATACTCTAATAAAAAGATATTTTGATGTGTGATCTCAAAATTTGATCCTTCTCCAGGATATTTCATTTCTTGGAAATTGTAGAAGTTTATGAAATTTAGGCGTGGCACTTTGGATTAGCCTTAAGGTTGGTTGTATCATAGAAGTTAGTGTTTTTTCAATTAATGTCTTCACTAGATTTTGGAATTATTTTTGATGTGACTGAGAGGAGTCTACTATGGGAAGAAGGGGTTGTTAGAGATAGTGCCTCTGGTAACAGGTCCTGTAGTTGAAATAAGTAGTGAGTGGGTCAGTCTTCCAGGGTAAGAGTGCTGCTATGAGCCCCGAGGTTAAGTAACTCAAAGGAACAAATGACTATAGAATTAATTTCCATTGGTTTTAAATGTTTGGCTAATTGAAATTATGAGTATCTAATGACTCATTTTATTTATGGATCTCATTGAAGTGGTTGGGTAATATTTAAAAATATATGGTTTTTATGGGTGGTAGATTAGGTGGAGTGTGTTTTGTTTAGGGGATTAAAAGTGTTTTTTTTGAGTTAGTGACCATATTTATTTCATTATAAACATTCATTGATGGGTTTTAGGAAATAAATTTAATTTTTTTCCATGGGATATTATCTTTTTATTTACTTTAATGTGTTTTTGAAAATTTTAACTTAGTTAATTAAATTATAATGTTAACTTAAATTGAATGATTTCATATTTAAGGATGGAAAATAATTTTGGATTACATAAATGAAGATACTTTTGCAAAAACTAAATGTTGTTGTTAGAAAATTATATATTGATTTTATAACTAGTGAATAAAATTATTCCGCCATTATGAAGGTATTGATGGTTAGTTAAGGATGGTTGGTATTTGTGTTAGAGAGATTGGTGCTTCTTATTTTATCTTTCATGGAACATTCCATGATGGAAGGGATTTTATTTAAGGGTTTATTTATAATGTTATTGGTTTCTAGGTTTTATCTTATTGGATGTGAGTCGGGTCCACTACTCAAAATCTTCTTTAATATGTAAAGAATATATATATATATATGTTTTTTGAGATTTATATTATATTATTAATATGTGTTATTTAATGTTTTCCTATTAGAGTGAGAATTAAGGTTATAGTGACCTTTTTTGGGCCAATGATGGTAATATGATAGTGTATGTTTTTCCTTGATTTTAGAAGTATCTATTGTTGTTAATGTGGAATATCATTTGGTTCTTCATCTATCGATATAATGGGTTCAATAAGTTTTACATGTGTATCACTTCATTGGAATCTTCACGATGACTCCCTTTTTAATGAATGGGGATAGTTTGATATTCATGATTTTATGAAATTCTTGGTGATATCAGAAATGATTAAGGAATTATAATATATGGTTCTATAAGTGAATTGTATCTCTTTATTTTGGGGTTTTAGGGGAATTCTAATTGAGTGAAAAATAACTAGTATTGGGAGTCAGATATTCATGACCAATATTCAAGGCTGATTGATTTTTTATTTTTTGGGTGATGTATTAGTTGAATTTATGTTTGTATTATTTAATGATTATTTGTAACATACTGTTATGTTTTATAAGATAAATTCACCATTGCTCGGTAAGAAGAACCAATTTGAATGATTAATGTTTTTAGAGATTGATATTTCACTTTTGATTTGTTTTGGATTCTCAAGGACAAGAATCATTTGGGTGGTATATAATGTTACGACCAAGACCAATCCATCCTAATAAATTTTGTGTGTTTTGTGCAGGATGGTATTTATAAAGTTTAATGAAGAGAATAATGAAGATAAGATATAAATTCAAGATATAATGTTATGAAAGGTTTTTTGGGCACTTTATGACATGAGAGAGTTTCACAGTGGGAAGAATATGAATGTATTTACTATTTGAATACAAGTCCACATTGAGAAGATTTTGATATGGTGTTTTAGTGGTTCTAACCTAGATATATTTATAGTGTGATTACCCTAGTTCACATAATGATAACTCTATGAATTTTTATGATATAGAGATGTGTTATTTTGTTGAATTTTTATATGAAATATTCACAATAAGAAATATTATATCACACCATGAAGGGGGTTTCTCTATATCTTCTATAAATTTTCATTGTCCTCCAATACGCTACATTATTCTATTATTCCACTCATTTATAAGTAATTTTCTATGAAATTTTGTGAGGTATTATTGTCCCTATTTTTTTGAACTCTTAATTTCAAAGATCGATTATTTGTGAATTGAAGTACGCTATTATTTTTTTCACATGTTTTTATTATTGGTTTTTAAAATATTATTCTCTTGGGAATTCTAAAAAACTATTACAGAATTATTATTATTATTATTATTTTTTATGATTTTTATTGAGGATCACAATGATCTATATGATTTGGCACTTCATTTACATGGATTGGTTGTGAACATCTTCTAATTTGACTTATCATCACACAATGATTTTGAAAGATCCGATTTAGGTAGGGGATCAAATATTTTCCACCTTATTGTTTAAAATAATGATTTTATTATATTTCTATTTTTCTTTGGGTAAATTTAAATTATTGCGTTAAAGAATATAATAAACTATATTAAATAAATTATTGGAAGTAGGTAATATTATGTAAATGAAATGTGTTTACTTGTCTTGATGTTATTTCTTCAAGATATTTTCTTGAACATTGATATTGTTATGATAAAACTATTTGGTTATTGTGCCTCATAATGATTCTATTCCTAAAACAACATAAATAAAATGGATAATCCCATAATATCGGTAATAGATTCATTTTTTGGGAATGTTATTGATTTAATTTTTATACATTCTATATATATCGTGTTACCTTGACATCATGTTTTAATTGAGATTTTATTATGTTCTTCCAAATTTCTAAGACATGAAAATGAAAATTTTCTAGGTAAATCCATTAGAAATTGGTAATTCATATCATTATGGTAAAGAAATATTTGGTTAATAACTGTGAAATTGTGATTATATGTGCGTTTCCCCTCCCATGTGGATTGAGGGTAAACGGAATGGTCATTTATTGGACTAGTATATGTTTTTTGTTTTTATGATTTTATAATATTTTTGATTTATGAGGGGGGATATTAAAAGTTATAGAATCTAAAAAAATATGGTTATATCACATGGGTTGGAAATTAATAAACGTGGGATAGAATTTTAATGTTAAATCTTGAAATTAAGAAGCCAAAATATGATAAATAAATTTCAGATGTATTGGAAATGGTAAAATTGAATAAATATGACTAAAATTGGGTGAGTGGTTGAATATGAAATGAACTCACTTGAATATAATAGAAATATTAGTTAATAAACAAGGGATACATTTTGAACAATTTATAATTAAATGTTTAATTAATGGAATAATGAACATGACTTGGTTAGAGAAACTCATATAAATAATTGATGAGTGATGCAAAACTCAGAAATTACATGTAATTTTTTTAATTATATGGGAATTTTATTAGTCCGTGAAAATTGACAGCGTGTGATTCTGAGGCCCGGTGTGCTGGGAATGAATTTATGAACTTTATTTTCTGGTACGTTTAGTAAACGTGCGATCATGTTTTTTTATCTTTTGAACTGGTACTTGTAATTGAAATCCGAGAACACCATTGAACTCGCAGCACCAATATTCACTTAAGGATACCTTTACCTTGACCGCAGTAGGTTGAGGGTGTAAGATTGTTTTTCACTTTTTGTGAAAGAATAAAATAATATAAAAATGTATGATATTTTTATTTTTATTTGAAACCTCTCTACAAGGGGTAAGATGGTGGGGACCACTCATACCAGAAAACCCACAATTTGAAATAAAATTGGGGGGACCACCCAACTCGTAAAATCTTCTCCTTGAATGGGAGATAACTCTTGAAATTTCTCCTGTTATTTAATTATGCCAACGCGGGCCAATTTATTGTTCCAAAAATTAATTGTGCCAACAATTAAATTGATAAACAAAATTTAATTTAGTTTTCTCCTCATTTATCCTTGGGAGAAAACATTGGCGAAGGTATAATCTTAGGATAACATTGGAGGAACTCATTCTTAAACAATGAACGCTTCATCAAAGAAGAACGTGCCACCTCCAACGTGCGATGTCTTCAACTACAACAAACTGAAGTCCCTCCTTCCCTCATCTACGACTTCAACAAACCTTTGACGTAAGAGTTTTTTTATTCTTCATTTTTTACATCGAATTAATCATCTTGATCTACCTACTACCGAACTAATGCAGAGGAAGCAGGCCAAACGAACACGGCCTGAGCCCTCTGCCATTCTTCATGGATGGTGTGTTATTCAAGATGGAGGAGGATGGAAACTGACACCAGAGGGGCACGATAACAAAGGACAAATGCACGACCGGCCGCGACAAAGGTGATGGTGCGACCGTGCCTCCTGAAAAAAGAGAACGACAGTGGATAGAGAAGGGAGGCCGGCATGCTGCCAGCTACTGGGGAAGGCGCAGCGCGTGACCGTGCCACGCAGAGAGAACAATAGGCCATTCGGCCAGTCGTGAAGGGCCGCCACACTTTGGCCGCCGCACCACACAGCCGCACTGTGGGCCGCCAGGCATGGCCTTCCAGTGTGGGTCGGACCAACCAGTGCGGGCCGGAGCAACCAGCGTGGGCCGGACCGCCCAAAACGGGCCGGGCCAAACCCTGCGGGTTGGTATGTGTCAAACCAAATCGGGTCGGCCTAGTGGGTTGCGCCGGGTCAGTCTGACGGGGTCAGACCGGACCCAGACCAGTTTTGACCCATTCCATACATTTGGCCATAACATTGGCACTGGGCATCCGTTTTATGAACCATCTGCAGCACTAGAAACCTTGGAGAGAGATGGTCCCTTTGGTATACCCCACTAGATATTTGGATAAAGTTGGGGTACGGTCGGGTTGGATTGAGCATGTATCCAGCCGAGTCCTCAAAACTAAAAGGCTAATAACATACAGATCGGGCGTCCGATTGATGCACCGTCTATTGTGTTGAGATCCCTATGACATGGTGATACTTTGGGATTCTTCTTTGTGGGAATTAGTGATAGTTGGAGTATTGACCAATGGCTTGAAGAGAGGACCCTCGCGAAGACAAGCGAGCTTAGTTTGGGAACCCTGTAGCCAGATCTGACAATGTACTGACAATATATTAGGATATTGTCTGTGTCAGAAGAAAATATGATGATGTAATAGGATCCTATGTGGGTCTGAAAATGTACTGATCTAGGATCCTATGTGGGTATGACGACGTACTGACGATTTACTAGTATCATGTGTGGGTCTGAAGATGTACTGACGATGTAATTGGATCCTGTGTGGGTCTGACAATGTACTGACGATGTACCGATGATGTACTAACGATGTACTAGGATTCTATGTCGGTATGACGATGTACTGACAATGTACTAGGATCATATGTGGGTCTGATTATTTACTAACGATGTACTGATGATGTATTGATGATGTACTAGGATCATGTGGGGTTATGACGATGTAGTGTTGATGTACTAGGATCCTGTCTGAGTCTGACGATGTACAAACGATGTACTAGGATCCCATGTGGGTCTGATGATGTACTAACGATGTTCTATGATCCTGTGTTGGTCTGCAATTTGGGATCCATCATGGGTATGCCTCTTAACAGATTAATATGATTTAGTAGTTACATATAATCATCTCTACTGTTGTACCTAAGATATACCTGGTGTGAGCTGAGTTCGTACCTGTGTGGTACTTTCCTTCATGGTAATACCTTGGTGGTATTATTCTCTGTGGAATACCTATATGGTACTTACCTTCGTGGTATTCTTTCCTTTGTGAAACATTCGAGCTTTGGGCAATTGGGGTAGACCATGTGTTTCCTCATGATTGAGTTGGGTATACTTGATAACTTAGGTATATGTATGGGCATATACCTAAGTATAGTTGTCACTAGTTTACGTGATTTGTGATTTATACTTTATGGTTTTTGTGAGACCATAAGGGTCTCGGGGTCCTTACTGAGTATTGTAATACTCACCCCTGAATAGGCTTCTCTCACACCTTGTTGTGTTTGAGCAGACGATGGACAACGCTGATCGAGGCTAAGGATACCAGGACTAGACAGTGCCCCGAGGTGGACCATATGACATGTCGGTACGTATAGGAGACGGGTGGATGTGGAGTGCTAAGGAGGTGATATGTACCTACTATTCAGGTAGGGACCTCATAGGAAGACCCAATAGATGTCTTTCTCTTTCATCAGATGTATGTTATTTTCATTTTTACTTGTGCCTTTACTGTTGGGCCTGTATTCCGGCCCCTCTTACTTTAAACAAAATTTTTGGTTATACAGTTTACTTGTGTTCGTATCATGCAGTGTAGTTGGTTGAGTGTGTTTTCAAGATATAAATGGAATTCCTTCCCAGTTTTATGGGATATGCATTTCGGTGCTAGTCACTGGCTCGTGGTCTATAGAAGGCGGGCTTGGGGTAGTCATGGCATGGGCCCTGGGGAATGGGTCGTGACAAGTGATGTGAAAAAATATTGGTAATCTGATCTATTTTTTGGATTCATGTTTCATATTTTTTGGATGGTTATATTGTATTAGTGATAGTCATAGTTTCAAGTTCGTAGTGGTGTTCTGATGATGATTATAGTCTTATGGTGGTGATAATGTGTGACCCTTATATCATGTATTGTTTGATATATTTTATATTCATGTATGTCACTATGATTTTTTTCATTCCCCACTTGGGACATGTACAACATACCAAAACTCATATGTTATGTGGGTGTTTTCACCAACACCCAGATTGGTGAAGGAATGGATGGCTTGATACCTCTATTTCTAACTCCAACTTTATTTTTTTAGTAGATTATGATATCTTGAGGTGGTATGATCATGAACAATGTTAGTGTCAAAAAGGTTTACAAGTTATTTTGGTGTTGACTAGAAAATGGATATATGTTTGGGGTTATGCATGGTAGGAATAAGGAATAAGGTTGATGTATTTTATGTTTATGATACAACATTGCTTTGAACTTATGATATGGAAGTGATGATGTTGTTTGTTGTGATATTATGTGGTTGATGATGTGGATATGGAATGATATTGTATTAAATTATGTGTTATGGAAGGGGTGGAACCATATAGAGTTAAAAATTGGGGTGTGTTAGGTGGAAAGTTAGTTGGGAAGGGGTTTCAGGGATCCTTAATTAATATTCTTATGATAATATTTTATTAAAGATAAATTATTTATTTTATGATGTGGCCTTGGATAGGATGGAAAATTTTTGTTATCCTATTAGCTACATGTTGGTTCGGTTGTTTCTATAGTGTTGATTTTAGATACAATTTTCACATTTACATTAAGGACATGGAGTATGATCCTACTGATTATATATTAATTTTTTTAGATTATCAATAGGTATTTAGAGGCCATGTTTTAAATTAATAACTTGGATATGAGACATGTTGATTAACCTCCATAACTCATTTTAGAAACATTTATATTTGATTTACTTACAAGTATTATTGGATGGTTAATTATTTAATTTATATTTGGAAATTTATTGGTGGTCTATATTATGTTTTTGGGTTTATTGATGGTAATACCTCCCATTTTGTGGTATTATACCCTTAGTTCTAGTCTCCAACTAGAGGATATTGGAGGTGGGTTTCATGGCTTACTATAGTCATTCTATATAACCTAAAATGGGTTTCATGAGGTGGAGGTTCATGATATTTATAATTATTTATATTTAATATAAAAATTTATCCACATAATTTATCTTAAAAAATATAAATATTAATATATATACCTATAAAATTGTATATATGATGTTTATATATAAATATATGTGTGTGTGTGTGACTTTTTTTGTGTTTATATATATTAATATTTATATATACAGTAATAGATTTAAATTAATATTGATATATATAAACATTCACTAACATAATAAAATAGTATAATATATATATGTTTCCAATATATAACAATAAAATGTTTTGGGATAGTTGAATGGTTTATTGTTGAGAATGTTATATGTGGAAGTTAAAATCGTAACCACCTTAGAATTAATTCTAGACTTAATAAACTGAGGCATGTGCATGGTGGGTGGACTTGATGGGAGTGGGGTACATGTGAGCATTCCTGGTCATCCCTTGGGGGTTTCATGTGTTAGTAATTATGAAAAAATTTAGAAAAAAATAAATAAAATATTCATGAACCTTTTACTAGTTCTAGAAACTAGATTTGATAAAAAAAACTCTTCTCAATGATAGTTTCTAGTGCCAATAAAAGGTGTTTTTATTTCTTAGAAACAGATTATCAATGCTTTTTCTAATGATAATAAATGTTATTATTTATCATTGATAAAGACAAAAACATGTGGTAGTGAAAAATGAAATATATGTATATATAATATTTTTAGTAATTATAAATACTTCATATAAATATTATTCGAATGTTATTTAATACATTTACAAATTGAAGTTACATATTAATCATTATAATCAAATAATATATATATTTCACATTAAAAAATTTCAACAGCACTATTTATATCATTCAAAAAATTCTATTATCATCACTAAATTAAGCACTGGTAAAAGTGAGGTCTTTTTTAGCAATAAAATAAGTATTCGTAGATGTCATATATTATCAATCCGAAAATAAACATTTATATAAGATCGATTTCAATTCTTATTTTTAATGCTGATCAAAGTATTATTTTTTCTACCTTTAGACTTGTGTATGTTTTCTTTCTTTTTTAAAAAAGGGATCTTTCTTTTTAGGGAAAGGTCTCAATTTGATTTAAAAAAATATTATTTTCTATTATATTCAATAAAATAATTTTAACCAACAAGAATATAAATTTTATTTGCTAGATGAAAAATGATGAGATCATTAATTAATTTTGTCATTTAATATTCAACAATTATTCAAAATGATATAAAATTTATTAAAAAAATACTTTTGCTTATTAATAAAAATATTAAACAAGATTTCATGATCAGTACCCTATAAATATTTATAATTAATCTATTTTAATGGTTCTTGTTATTATTTTTTCAATATTTTATATAAATTTAAGGAAAATAATTTATTGAATGGTGATTGGGAAAAATTAAAAATTAAAAAGTAAAAAATTTAATTATCTATGAATTATTGATAATTGAAATATAAATTATTTTTTATCATTCACATGATATTTCTTTAGCACCTTCAAATAAATTATATAAATTCCTAAAATGAAATATCATGATAAATGAAATGAGTAATATAATTTTTTTAATATATGTTATTTCTTATCAATATTATAGATATTAAGATTATTTTGGTGAATTTTGTTTTAATATAAATGATTAAATAATAATTATATATTTCATAATAATTTATAATTTATAAAAATTTCATTTTATTTATCATCCACTGACTATATTGTTTAGTCGACTATGCATGATTTGTATATGTTTTCAAGGAATGGTTGTGAAGACATGTCGATATTTCTATGAAGAAGAAGTATCTCAGATAATGGGGAATCTAAGATTATTGAAAAAGAAGTTCCCAATACTTATGTGACGTGATATTAAACGATAATATACAAAACAAATCTATATATACTCATTTAATATTCATTGTCACATATCATATGAAAGAAGATAGTTCCTTCTTTTGAAGATTTATGGATGGAAAAAGTTATGTTGGATTACTTGTAAAGATATAGTGATTGTGAAGTTGAAATTATATGGAAAATAGATTCTATGGAATTTTTCTTCCATGTAATTAAACTCCTATGAAGAAGTACTTTTGTGATGTGAGAGTCTGTGAAATAATTATTTGGCATGAAAAACTTTAATACCTTCCATGAAGATGAGGATACATTATGAGTACAAGATCAAAAATTCCTTGAATATTTGAATCAATAATAGATATTTCAGGGGATAATATAAATATTCAATGTGGTTGAGGTTGTTTTATAAGAATAGATCATCCATGTGGAATTGAAAACAACAATCATCCATGCATATGATCATCTCTGTGATCATCCGCCATGGAAAAAACATCTATGATATATGCGATTTAGTGAGTAATGATTATTTTCACATGATTAAGGTAGTATAACATTAGAAATTCATGATACCCGGTTATTTATTTTCTACTCTTGAAATCAAAGAAAATATTTACTTGAAAATTTGAGTTTCTGATTATGAGTGAATATATTATCTTCATCCAGTGAGGTATGTATTGCACTGTATTAACTCATATGATAATTTTTCAAGTTTTTGATGGATAATATGTCATGATATTGATTTCCAGGATTCAATAAGGAAGATTTGTGTATTATTCAAACAATAAAGAAAAGAGATACTCCTCTTTATAAATATTCATGTGAATGATACATGAGTGCTAAACTTACTATCGAAATAGGATGGGTGAGTTTGACATACATTCATTCAACTTTATGTCCATTCATGATTAAAAAATGACAAAAGGAATGTTTGATTATAAATATCCTTTATATGCGAGTGAATGAGCATCAAATAATGAATTTTTGAAGTTTAATACATTCATACATTTTCACAATCATGCATGTGATTAGTATGGTAAACTGGAAGATGATGCATCTAGTTGGGTTGAGATTGTTTTATCTGTGAAAGTTATAGGCATGAAAATTTAGGTAAATATGATCCATGATACATTATTCATGAAAATAGGTCATAAAGATTATTTAAATTAGAATCCATGATTATATTAATTTATTAACAATGTGATAGACTGTAATAAGAGATGATTATTTTAGATATTTATGTGTGATGATAAAGTTAAGATAAGAAACCAACAATAGAGTTTCATGGTAGATGTACTGTGATTCATTTAGTTTGTGAAGCGGTTTTATGAAATTATTAAAATTAAAGGTGTGAGATAATTTCATATATCTTGAAATAAAGAAAGATAAAAACCATAAATTTTTATTATTATTTATTGTTTAATGAGATGGTTTTTATATGAATATAATGGGGATAGAGATTTGTGGATCTAGTTAAAGGAATTTACCAATGACCCAAGAGGATTTGAATTATAGTAAGACCTTATAATTAGAATCATGTATTTACATGGTTTCATAAATACTATAATGAAGAAGATATATAGGATAATATAACCAATGATATAGTAACTATAATTATTAATATTGAAAATGTATTGAATCAATATTTGTGTTAATTTCTTTATTTTGATGCCCACAAATTCCCACATTAATTTTAATAATTATTTTTTTAAATCCAATTTTAGTAAAATAATATTCATTATAATAAATATTCCAGAAATATATTCACGTCATTGATCCAGGAGAAATATTTTTTGAAATATTCTATACATGTTTAAATTTATTCTTGAAGAACTATTCATACCATACACATAATTTATGGAATACACCCTACATTTCTAATTGTGATATAAGGAAGAAACCCAATTTTTAGAATAACATGTATAGATCATAATCCCTACCTTTGAAAAACATCCTACGACTAAGGAATGTGATGTATGGTATGCAAATCCTACTCTTTTTATCAACTATAAGTTTTCAACTCATTATTTGAAGTTTTCATCATATCATGAAGGAACCCAATGTTAGAATATTCAAAGATGGACTTTTAAATCTACGATATTATAGGATATTTTTGAAATGGTTTCAATGGATTTAAAGATCTATTTGTTGATATTTTATGATAGATTCAAAATCTCATTATTATTAATTTAGCAGGAGGTAATGAATTAATAAATCGTTTATATTATGATGGGTTTTTATGTCTCTTTTTAATGATTATGAATTAAAATATTCATGATTTATTTTCCAATATTTCTAGAGATTGTTGGACCTAAACCTACTTGACCTATAGTATAAATATCGAGATAATCATTATTGAAAAAAGGAGAGATGATATACATAAGTAAAATGCATGTTTGATAACAACAAGTGTCTTATTGACTTCATATATATACTTTGGAGACATATATTTTTTGATCTATCAAATAAAATCACTACTATTGCTGTTGAGACTAGTACGTTTTATTGTTACATAATAAATAGCAAGATCGATAAAGCATTTTTGTTGATACACTTTGGAGATATATATGTTCAAACATCTATCTGGTGTTTTCTTTATTATTGTTTGATGAAATCATATACAATATTGAAGATCTATTTACTATTGTCTATTATTAATGATCAATTATATCCATCATTTTATACTTCTACCATGAAGTTTAACCTTGGTTCTCAAATCCATATATATTGGTTTATTGTATTTTCAATGGATTATACTCATTTGTGGTAAACTGTCATCTTCTAATACTAAGGTTTGTAATTTTGGTTCCTTGTAAAAGAACTATAAGGCCTTATAAAAGATTGTATGGTATCAAAGGACTATACTCAGCTGTAGAGGTATCTGGATCAAAGGACCTACTAGTGAAAATCACCATGGTGATGGATTAAAGTGTTGGTGTAGTACAATAGAGAATCATTGTTCCTTGAAAAACTATGCATCATTGTGTTCTTTTTTCATTTATTTATTTGCACTTCTAAATCTTCTTTAATAGAGTTGGAGTGGTTCACTACAAAAAAAAGAGATGCGTTCAAAATCTATCAAATTTTTGGAGTAGACCTTTCACACCATATTGTGTCTTTGTCTTCATCATCACCATTATAACCCAATAATAAATATTAGGGGAATGGATTAGTATAATATATACTGGTTCTAACAAGACTAAGTTAAATATTTGGTTGATGATATCTTGAAATGACTGATTCTAGGAAAGCTGTGTTAATAATTCATGATACTTACATTAATTGTCATAATTAGGGATGATGGATTTCTCGTATGATTATTTATTTAAAAAATCATAGAATAAGAGTTTATTTAAAGGTTGTTAAGAATTACGAGATTCATAAGGAATATTTGGAATATTTTAATGATGATATACAGAGATAATATTATATAAATTAAAAATCCATGATTTATATTGTATATGGTTTAGGAACTGATTAGATCAATTGTGTATCTCTATTTCCTAATTCATCTGAGATGCAATAGACTATTTTTGTTACCTATGACGGAACCTAAATAACATACAATTAAGATACACAACTGTATGAATTTTTTTGACAGATTCATGATGTATGATGATGAAAAAATAAATTAAATGAATAGAAGATTTAAAGATATTTCAATAATGTTTCTTAATTAGGAAATCCAATTTCATAAAAAGTTCTAGATTATGGGTACCAAAAAGAATAGTTAAACATGAATATAAGATCATTATAAAGGAATCCTCAGTACTAAAATAACTGATCTGGGAAGTAATTATTTTTTATATATCTATATGCTTCTAGTAAATTTAAACATTTATATATGAGGATATTGATATATCTTAAAATTTAATAAATACTCTTATTTACTCATGGAATAATTTTTTAGCTAATTTTTATTTCATAGTTGATTTACTAAAATATTTAAATATTGCATTTTTTAATCCTTAGATACATATAGTATTTGAAATTGTTTATATTTTCTATCTTAAAACCTATTGAAATATATATATATATATATATATATATATATATATTTGGAAATTTCACTTTTTTATGTAACTGAAACTACTTTCTTAAAAAATATTTCATTCCAAAAATTTAAAATATATAATTAATATTATATATTTGTTAACTAATGAATATCTAATGGCATCTAAAATATTTAGAACAAAATTCATCATCATCTCCTTAAAACATTTTATTTATAAATATTATTTGAAATATCTTATTCATAGGCTTAAAAAAACAACTCAATTATTGATGAAGTGGTAATGTAATTCGTGATTAAGAGAAAATAATTTTCATCAAAGGAAAAAAATATAATCCTTTTTATCTTTTATATAAATATTCAATTTCGTATGTTGAATATTTAATTGAATATTTTTTGAAAGAAATATGGAATTTCATAGTCCTAGAGAACTGGAGGTCCCTTCATATAAAATGTCTTATGAAAGGATTATATTCAAATTACTCACCTTAAATGAAAAAAAATTATGATTCAAGCTGATCTAGATTTGTCTAGAAATTCATTTGTAGAACAATAGAAGGAATCTATATCCAAAATAGTTTTTTATTTGTATAATAAGGAATATCTTATTAGGAAAGATATTTTGATTTTAAAATAAAATATTAATGATTATTAAAATTGAAGTACCAATTAATATGTATTAACTCATAAGATAAATTCTTACCAAGGGAGATCTAGATAAAATGAAACTGTTCTTGGTTGAATAGTATTTATCTTATTCATATCAAATTACAATAGATGTTCAAAATAGATTAGAATAATTATCAACAGTTTTATATACTTTATGTGAAGATGTAGAATGTTTGTAAATTTATAATGAACCATCTATTCATTTATAAAACTCTTATTTTATTATCTAAAGTCAATGTTATATGTACTATTTTTAATATATTATTTCCTAATAAAAATATGTGATATAAGTTGTTTCATAATTTATATTTAATATTTTTTTAAGTTATCCTACATTAATATGAACATAATATTTCATTATCTCATAAATAATAGTATTAATGTGAGTAAAATTAAATAATTAAAATAATAGTTTTTTTAAATAATAATTATGATAATTTTTTTAAAGTTTTATATCATTGAATATATTGTATACTCTGATTTAGGGGGAGTATTTAAGAAATGATAATTAAATTCCATAAATAAACAATAATTATTTACTAATTTATATCTTATTAAAGTATTAATCTAGAGGGATTATATTTCAAATACACTTTAATATTATCTTATTTATTTCACAAAATGGGTGAGAAGTTTATACATTTAGTCTATATGATTATCATCATGTTGGAGAAAATTATCCTTAATATAATTAAAACAGGGGAGTTGTTTTGATCCTTATAACGGGGGAGCGGTTTTTTGTAATAAAAATTATTTAAATGAGTAAAGGGGTAGAAATTTATATGGTAAATGTTTGATAAAAGAAAAATATGTTTGTATTTTATTCATGGTTATGATTTTTTTTTTAATTTTATGTATTACTATTATTGGTTTTCTAATCATCAATAAGTGGTATATTTTTTTAGCATGTATCAATTCAAATATTTTGATATTATTTTGGTTTTGAATATAAAAAGGAACCAAATTTATGTTAATAATGATTTTTTTCCTTGAATTTCATGAAAATAATTTTCATCAAAATATTCATTCATGAAATAGTTTAATGTCATTGATCCGTGGGATTTTTTTTGAAATATTCTAGACATGTTTAAATGTATTTTGGAAACATTTATCATAACATACACATAATTTATGGAATGAAACCTATGTTTGTAAGTTTAAAATAAAGAAGAAACCCTATGTTTGGAATAGAATGTATAGATTATAAACCCTATGTTTCAGAGAATCCCTACACCCTAGGAATATAAATTATGGAACATAAATACTATTTTTGTAATCAACCATACATTGTCAACCCTACGTTTGGTGTTTTTTTAATATCATGAAGGAACCCTACCTTTTAATATTCAATGATGGAGTTTAAAATGTCCATTATTTTCCAAGATTTATGATACATGTTTGATGGAAGTAAAAATCTATTAAAATCTGTTTTCGACTGATTCAAAGGCTTTTGTGATTGATTTAAAGGCTCGTATTCAACAGAGTGAAATATTACAATTTCTATGGGATGTTATGAATCTCATGAATGATTTTGAATTAAAATATTCATGTTTTATTTTGTGATATTATGGAGCTATTTTGACCTTCAGTTTTCCAACCGAATGTATAAATATAAAGATGAAATTTAATGAAAATAGTCGAGGAGATGTAGATAAGTAAAACATTTGTTTTACAATAACATGTTTTTCATTTCATTTAAAGCTACAAATCAGATAAATACATGTTTTGACCTATCATATTGAATCACTATTTTTTTCATTGATAATAAATTTTATTTTTACATATTCTTCTACAATATTGATGAATCATTGGTCAGAGATAATATTTGGAGACATTAATTTTTAAACATCTGTCTTTTGTTTTCATTTATGTTATTTGAAGACAACTAGTGAATTTTTGAAGATCAATTTTCTACTATGTGTTATCGAAGGTCAATCACATTTTTTAGTTTATATATTAAAATTTGAGTTTAACCTATGTTATTAAATCAATAAATTTTATTTTATTGGAGTTTTTATAGCTCGTACTCAATTGTGGTAAAGTTTCAGCTTCTTTCCCTAAGATGTGAATTTTTAGTTCATTGTAAATGATACAGAAGGCCCTGTAAAATACTTTTAAGGTATAAAATACATTTAATCAGTTCTATAGGTCTATGTATAAGAGGACATACTATTGAAAATCACCATGATTATAGAGTTGAGATATGGTGGAGTGGACTGGTGGATCTTTTTTGACCTGAATGACCATACACCATTATGTTCTTTTCCTTTATGTATTTATAACTTCTCAATTTTCTTTATTATAGAAGGAAATGTTTGCTTCATAACATGAGAGGTGTTATAAATTTAGAATGTTTTTAAGGAACACAATTCATCCCCTGTCTTGTGTCTTTTTTTCCTCATCTCCATCTGGACATAATAATTAAATCTATATATTGTAGGTTATAAAAGATGAATAATTTAAAATATATGGTTAAAAAAAGGAAACATTTTATTGGTATCAAATGATAAAATATATATATCTAACTCTAATCATTAATATATATCATAAAGAATCCATTAATTGAGAAAAGGTATTGGGCAGTGTGTTTTTAACTGAAGAAGAATGAATAAGTGATTAAGGGAATAATATCCGGTTCAATTAAAGAGAACTATAGAATAATGATGAGGGATGAAGAAATGTTATTGTTCAAATTAATTTAATATAAATAAGAAGGTGATAATGCGAATAAGAAAATAAAAGAATGTGTTTTGAATATGTATTGTCATTGGAAGAAAATGAGGAATGATAAATGGTTGGACTTGTTTATGTAAAGAGTGTGTACACTACTATGTATAAAAAATAAGTAGAAGAGAAGTTTCATAAATGCTACTATTGAAGTAAAATAAAATGGAAGATAAGAACAATGTTGCATTGCAAAATTCAACAGAAGTTGGAACTGGTGGAGGATTATCTTGATGTTTTAAAAGGATTTAACTCAAAGACTCTCTATATAAGAAGTATAAAGATCCAACAATGATCTATGATTGGATAATTCTAACATTGTTCTAGGGACTCATTATTATTTTCAATCAACCCCTTTATTATAAAGTTATACACAATAGGTTCATGATTATTTTTTAAGAAAATACATTGTATTAGGAATATCATTATAGTGGTATGTGTGATCAGTGATTATTTCCTAGTTACAACAATGACTAACCTTTATTATTGAATATTGAATCTTGTAAATAATTAGTACCATTTATTTTTTGTATAATTATCAGAATAAAGTTAATATAATGGGAAAATCAAGATCTTAATCAGTGTTAGAGGAAAAGGTAGAAAAATAACAATTTTGAATAAACATTACCCAATGTTAATTCACCCATCTTATAGATTTTATCATATCTATATATGGTCCAATAAAATTGGTATCAATGGAAGGTTCCCATCTATTTTATTATCAATATAGAATTTTATATCTTATTAAAATATTAGTCTATTTCTTATACATATAATGATGTTAATTTTTGTTGAAGATATTATTTAATATATAGTGTAATTTCGTTTTTCCTAAGACTATATTGAATTAGAGGATATAGAAGAAATAGAGGTTGAATTACTTATCCCTCTTTCGTAAAGAAGAGAGAAATTCATTTTATCCATAATTTTTTTTTTTAATTCTGCATGTTTGTATAGGACTGAAAATTTTGAATGAAATTTGAATTTTACATTTTGGTGGATGGTCCATTTTGAGAAATCAGATTAAGAATCGAGAGATAAATGTTATAATACCTTAAATAAGTGTTTTTGGTTGATATTTTACATTTAGTAGCCATCATGGGTACTCATGATGGCCCCGGGTGGGACTAGAGTGGTTTAAATAGTCAAGACTATATAAACATATCATCCTACTAGTGGTTATAGGTAGTAATCCAGTTGGAATATATAACCACTAATAATACGGTGGTCTATCACCATCTATCCAGTGGACATGTACCAATTAGCCGATGGCTGTAAAAAGGAGAAAAATTACAATTCTTCGTCATTAAATTTTAAAAGGGGTCATTCCCCTCATATAATTTTCTATGGCTAGAGGTAGAAGTTTTATACCCCCTATTCCTCCTCTATTATCTTCATATATCTTCAACACCCTAATATTTTTTTTAAATTGATTTAATTTGTTTTATATCTTTCATTACACACAACACAGATTTCTAACTAAACGTTATATACAATTAATATTTTTATATAAACATGATCATTATAACTTAGTTGCTAAAAATTGTTTTGTAAATAAGAATAAATTTTTTATAAATTAATTATTGTGGTTTTATATAAATAAAAAATATTTTAAATTAATATATAATTTTTTATAAATCCTTCAAATACTTTAAATATACAATGTTATGAAAAAAATCATTTATTATTATGAAAAAATAAAAAAAATTATTTCCAACATTATAAAATGTATTTGAAATATTAAACTTCATTTATGAAATCGTCATGTAAAAATTTTCTCCGGGTTTATTTTTGGAAATTTTTTAAAAATATTTATTATTTATGAATAATGAAAAATTGGTTTTTAATGAAAACCGACTTTTCATGTAAAGAATTTAAAATAATAAATTCTTTTTAAAAAAGGTTTTTAAATAAAAAGTATTGAATTTCTTTAATTAATTAATTTTAGTTTATTGTAATCAATTTTATGTTGATTTTTGATATAAACACCTTTTATTATTTGGAAAGATTTTTTTGTAGAAAACTGTTTTTTCACATCTGTAGATTTCACATTAAATTAAATAACACCAATTATTTGGTGTAAATTTCAAAAAAAAATTCTATATTATAAATATTTTTTTATATATTTTATAATATTTCTAACTTAATTTATTTTCATAATCGACAGTAAAAATAGTAAAAAAAAATTACCATGGTTAATGTTTAAATAGGTTTACCAGAGGGTGGGTTAAACTAAAATGATTAGGGTTAAAATGGAAAAAAAACATGTAAAATCATTATTATAAGGAACTATATTCACCATATCACATCCAAGGTTTTATATTAATCCATTTGGGATCCTTTTATTTGGTGAATAATGTGAGTAAATTTTTTTCATTTATTAAATTCCAAGTGTATCCTATCCCCCTATTATAAAAGGTCACCCCCACTAATATACCCTTCAAATATTCATTTAACATTGGATAGGCCAATAAATATCAAAATATAATCATTAATTCCCTCTCCATATATTATATTCCATATTTTAATTATTAATCTCTCAAAATAAGGGTTAGGTATAAACCTAAAGAGGCTATCCAAATAAGAAATAAAATTCCTAACCATGCATTCTGTTTTATTTCTTCTTCCATATCATTAAAATATTATTCAAATATGATGATATTTTGTTATATTTATCCCCCATATATGAATATTTTATTATGTTAGTGTATTTAAATGAATCCATACCCTTTTCCATCAAATGAGAAACGAAACCCTCAATAATGTATACTATGGACTACCACATCGCGAATTGATATAATTCGTTTTCCATCACCTCTTATCACAAATGTATATAATGATAAAATTAAATTATATATATTATATTGATAGAAATATTATATTTTAATAATTTTAATAGCACATATTTCATCCTATATTCCATTCTGTAGGAATATGACTATGTCGATCATGTGTACGATAGATTACCACCTCATGAAGGGATGTGATTCATTTTCCAATTAACCTTTAACTGGAAGGTAATAAAGATAAATTTCAAAAATATATGGGAAATATATGAAAATATAATGACTCTATAAATGTGATATGTTATTTAACTTCCTTTCATTCCATTCGTAGAGAAATTGGAAACAACGTCCTTGTGTACGTACGATGTACAATAACAATGAAGAGTGAAATTAATTTTATATATCTGAATTTAATGAGTTAATATAAATACATATATAATTAATATATATTCTATTAATATATTTTATTAAATTATTGGGATTATGGAACAATTATTCATGTAAACTGGATGAAACTACCAAACCAAAAAACACATGAAAAACAAAGTATTTGTTACACAAAACATGATATTAATAATGAATTGTTAACAAAATAGAAATAAAAGGTCATAAGAAAGTCATATATGGTTATAAATATATAGTTATTGTTCTAGAATATATTTATAACAATCCTATATTTATTAAAATTTGGATTATAATAAGTATGAATAAATATGAGACTTCAAGTAAGGGATTTTCTTATCACTTTTATTTATGTGGGGAACATGCCATATTCAAAAGTTGTTTTTTTTTGTAGTGTTTATAATATCCATACATATATTTTATTATTTTTCTAATGATAATATGGGATATACATATACATTTAATTTTCCCTGTCTCATGGGGCTTATGATTCAAAATATACCATATTGGTGAATGTTTTATGTTTCGACCTCATAGTTTATCTGGTTTAGTTATGATTTACTTTATTAAAAATAAAATCTTATTCTATATCTCTAATTTTTTTTTTTAATTTTATTACCCACTATTTTTTCTTGAAATTAAATGTTTTCATCTCTATTTACTACCCTTATTTTCTTTAGAGTCTAAAAGATTTTTGTAAAGAATACAAACATTATTTCTCTCTTCAGTTGAAAAAACTTTTTTTCCCATATCCATGATTTATAAAAATGTTTTAAAAAATGTTATTAATATTATTATATTAATATTTAAATTTATTTTTACTATTATTTAATATTTTATAAAATAGTTAAATATAATCTTTCTATGATTTTCTAAATGAGGTACTTTTTGGACTTCTCACTAAAGTGTTAATGCAATGATTTCTTATAACATGTATGGAATAAATGGGATTCCACCATCATGACCATTATTTTATTTGAGGATTCCTTTATAAGTTTAAATTTTGTTATTCAATAAAGATTATTTATAAAATATTTTGGGAACTTTTAGTTTTAATAAGATTAATTTCAAATTGAAATGGTTATTTTCCCTAAGAATGTTTTAATGAATCTATTTATGGAATTTATGGTCAATAATGGCAACAAACATTGGTGTTGATTATGTTTTACTAGGGATATGAACTAATGGTATTATCCTTATTCTTTATTTAATGTTTTATCATCCTAATGATGAGATTTTTTGTAACCCATTGACTTTCCATGGGTTATGCTATGATTTATTAATGAAATGTTTATGAAGCATATTTTCTTTTCAAAAGTTATAAAGTTATAATGAAATAAGTGTTTAATGATATGAGTAAAAAATATATATGATTTTTATTAAGTGGTGTTTTTGACTTATATCTTCATCAAATAAATTAGGTAATATTTTATATGTCATGGGATAATGATAGGAAATAAAATGATCTGCTTTAACCTCTGTGATAAACATACAAATGTTCTTGATCCACTATAAGAAATAAGTGATGATGTATGATACATTATGAAATAAGGAAAAATGTTTTTTTCAAAATACTTTATGATTTTATGCTATTATATTTTAATCCTAACATATGAAATGGTTTCTATACTTATGAAGGTTCCACACTTATAAGGCCTTAACATAAGGTTCGTGATTTATTTTTTGCAGATTTATCACTTTTATAGTTCATGTAATTTGATATGATAATGTTTTATTCTGGAATCATATTTATGATCCATGATAGATTGGGTATTAACATTTTAAGTAAAATTCACAATCCCAAACCCTTATGCTTAACTTATTATTATATATGATCATCGATTGATATATTTCATGTTTAACAATACTGAGAAAATTTTCTCACCATTTAATATGTTTCCCTTCCACATGTTATGATTCACAGTTTTTTTAGGGTATACATATGAAGATTAATGAATATGAAGATACATGTGAAATTTTTTTATGCTCATTTATTAAATAAGAAGACTGGGTAAATATTCTAAAAATTAAATAATCATTCCTGGTACTTGGGCATGTATCTGTAAAATGTATTTAATATTCATATAAAAATATGTAATATATATATATATAACCTAGAAAATTATACTTAGTATCATTTATATGTTATTAATTGGAAACAAAATTCTGAAAACTTATGTAATAACCCTTAGGATATTACTATGTATAGGAGAAATTCCTTTTTTATGGAAAATAATGGAGTGTAGTTTTCCTAAAAAAATCAATGTATAAATACTGAAATTGGATCTGGATCTAGAACAATTATAAATTGGGGTAATAACCCAAAAAATGAAACATTGAGCTGGTCTAAATTGTCATCTAGTGGATGAAAATGGGACATTTTGTACACATGGTTTTACATTTACATGGGATATGCTTTGGAAATTCACAAAATCATTAAGAAAAATAATAAATGAATTTTAATATACAATGATCATGAAGAACCTTTGTAATGTATCATATATAGAAAATAAGATTTCATTATTTAGAAATCCCATTAATGATTGATCACACTAAAAAAAGATACATGCCATACATTCTAGTAATTTTTGTTTTACTAAGTGGTTGAAGATAGCATGACAAAATTGAAGTTGTAACATGTATAATAAAATTATATGTTTCTTATTTGATCTTAGTTATATAAATTTCATTTAATCATTAAAATTATCTAAATATGATAATTCCTATCCCAACCAATATATATTGAATTAGTAATTAAAACCCATAATGGAATGATGATCACATCTCATATCTTTGATTCTTCTGCAGTTGAAGTTTGTTGGAACCTACTTCTTGTAAATACAATTATTCGACCTCTCATTGAATTAGAAATAATCGTATACATGGATTACATTTATCTATATAAACCCAACATCAATTTCTAAGGATTATAAGTCTCATTTTTATATTCCAAAAAAACCTATAATCATCTATAAATGTGATGATATATATGAACATAAATTGGAAATCACATCCATTTATGTGAAACGATTATTACTAAAAATGGATATATATATCATATGATTATGGAGAAACTCAATATCAATGATATGAATATTTTTTGGAAGTTTCATTATATTTTCCATAATAATTAGATAGTCTTCAACAAAATCATGAATTTGATTTCTCAATATAACTTATACTTAGTGTCTCACAAATTTAAATGACTCGCGGTAGATGTCCTCGATCGAGTTACAAGAATTGAAGAAGCAGCTCTAGGAGAACATTGTAAAGGGATTTATTTTTTCATGTGTGTCAACATGGGATACATCAGTTCTTTTCATAAGAATAAATATGGATAAATTCATCTCTACATTGATTATCAAGATCTTTACAAGATCACAATGATGAAAAAGTATCCTCTACATATTATATATAAATTGTTTGATCAGTTTCGTGGAGATAAATACATTCCCAAGATTGACCTTAGTTTTGGATATCATCAATTGAGGGTCTAGAAAGATTATATACTTAACATAACATTCCATTCAAGGTATAGATACAATTAGTTTATAGTGTTGTGATTTGGTTTTACTAACGCCCCATCCATATTCAGGTATTTATTGAATAGAGTCCTCAAATATTTACTTGATTAGTGTGTGATGGTATTTATATAATATATTATTATCTTTATGAATAAAAAGTAAATGTAAAAAAGATAAATTGTGAATTGTGCTGAAAAAACTATGAAAGGTGAAAATATATCTAAAGTTTTGAATTTTAGATAAAACAGGTTTCATTTTTGATTAATTTAATCAAAAAAATGGGTATATCAATGGATTCATCAAAGATGAAGGCTATAGAATGTATTCTCAGAACAACCATAGTGATTGAGATCTATATTTTTAATTGTGTTTTGGAAGATTATAAACATTTTTTTGATAATTTCCTGTGACTATATAATCCATTTACCAAGTGAACTCATAATGGATCCATGTTCCTCTAGATTGAAGAAACTAATAGAAATTTCAAAGAACTGAAGATAAGAATAGAGAGGGAACTAATAAATACAATAAAATATTGTAAAAAAGTGATTTTAATCTATAATGACATTTCAACGAAGGGATTGAGATGCATTCTCAGGATGAATGACATGGTTATAACCTTTTACTCGTGAGATTAATGTTTCAAGTTGAAAACTTCCCAACACATGATTTAGATGTTGTGACAATAATTTTTTCATTATAGATATAGAGGAACAATCTTTATAGATAATGGTGTTATATATATACACATCATAAATGTTTAACGCAACAATTCATCTAGAAGGAGTTGAATATACACCATATAAGATGGTTGGAGCTTATTAAAGATTATGGCTTATCAAAACATTAATTCATTGGGAATGAGAATAAGGAGGAGGAGGATTTAAATCTAAAGAAACATGAAATATTATATATGATGAGGAGAAAATAGATCCAATATTTATTGATTTACAAAGGATGAATTTGGAAACAATAAAGGGGATAAATATTATCTTTTTCAAATGAGTGTTCAACCATATATCCAAGTGAATATTAAAGGGACAAAAAAGCATGAATACATATTATTGAAGAATGTATGAAATGTTATTGAGTTAAATAATTATTATTTTGGAATGATAAGGATGAATAATCGTGTATGTTTTCCTTCCATACTAAAATTGATGAAAGATATGTTAGATGAGGCTCTTAGTTTTGCATTCTCTATTCATCCTTGAATTACAGTGATGTATAAGGATTTGAAATAGTTCTTATAGGGGTATGGAAAAGAGATATATATTTCAGAGTTTTTATATTGATGTATGGTATCTTAGAATATTAAATCTGAGATAAAAATTATAAGGGGTTGTTACAACCAATACCGCTACCAAAAATAAAATTGGAAAACATCGTAATGGATTTTTCCATTAGACTCCCCAAAAAGTGTTAAGGGAACAATGATTTATGGGTTATAGTCGATCACATTATTAAGTTATCAAAATAAATATCTATTATAGAATATTACTCTTTGGTTAAGATTTCCAGGATATACATTATGGGTGTGCCATTGTTTTTATGGAGAACCGCATTTCATTATAGTAGTTTGGAACCCATTGATTACCTCAAACTTTTGGAGATAACTTCATTAATCTCTTGATATAGAGTTGAGTTTAATTAATGTGTATCTTCCTAAAAAATATGTTTAATCATATAGAAAAATTAAAACACTATAGGATATGTTGATATTGTGTTCTATGTATATTAACGGTGGTTGAGATTAACACCTTTCTCTAGTTGAGTTTTATTACAATAATAGCTTTCACTTGAGTATTCAGATGGACCATTATGAATCACTCTATGGGAATAAATGTAAAAATACAATGAATTTAGATGATGATGGAACAAAAAATCTATTGGGACTATATTTGGATTCATAAAAGATAAGTAAGGATTTATCTATTCAGCATGGAATAATAAATTCGACAGAAATGTTTTGCAGAAAATCACCGACATGCTCTAGAATATAAAATTGATGAGATGATGTTTTTGGGAATTTATCTATTAAATAAGGATACAAGATTTATAAATAAGAGATATCTAGGACAAATTTATATTTACCCATTTGAAATTATTCATTTATTCATGACTTTTTCTTATTATTTTCATATTCCAGTGAACCTACCTCAAGTTAATGATGTGTTATATGTATGTCTCATGGGGAAGTTCATACGAACTTTCACATGTACTAAACTAATAGGTTGACCTATTGGATCATGTTTTTTCATAGGAATATCAATTTATATATATATATATTTATTTATATTATCTTAGAGATAATTTTCTATGAAACAATATCACTTAACTTGTCAATGTTTATGGTAAAAATACCAATTTGAGGAAGCTATGTCAGAGCTTGAGGATGTCATTACGAAGATGTATCCTCTATTCTTTTGATAAATGTCATGAAATGTTGATGGTGAAATTAATTTTAAGGCGTTATAATGTAACATTATTATATTTTAGAAAATATATTTATTTTTAATCGAAATTTAATTTCTTTGAAGGCTTGTGGTATACACAATATTGAGTTTTAACATACCCTGATACACTATTAATATTATTATTTAAACAAGACCAGTATAACGTAACCTTTAAACATGGTTTTTTTAATATGAATAACGAAATTTTTAAAATTAATTATAATTATTTTATATAAATAGAACATATTGATGTATAATTACTTAATTTTTAGTAAATAATTTATATACTTCGAAAGCAACATTTTCTAAAAAAAATGTTTTTATTACTTTTTATGAAAAAAATAAAACAATTAATTTTTTATAATTTTAGAAAATTTAATTGAAAAAATAATAATCATTTTTGAAATCACAATGTCAAAATTTTCTTAAGGTGATTCTTTGGGAATATTTCAAAAACATTAATTTTTCAATGAATAGTGGAAAATACTAGTTTTTATTGAGAATTACCTTTTAGTTTAAAGAATTTATTAGGTTCAATTTTGTTTCAAAATATGATTAAAATTAAAATTAGATCAATTATAATTAATTATTTAAATTTTGGTTATTTTAATCAATTCCACAATGATTTTTGATATGTTTATTTAATAATTGTGAATGTTTTTTCTTTAGAAAACATTTTTTCCATTCCATCTGTGGGTTTGATCTAAAATTCAATTATTCCAATTATATTGTTTGAATTTGAAAAATTGGATTAAATATTTTAAATAATTATAATTAATTTTATATAATAATTTCAACTTATTTTTTGTTTATAATGAAGAGTGGGGATAATAATAATTATTTACAATGATTTATGTTCAAATGGGTTTACTAGGGGTTAAAATAATAAGATAAGGATTAAAATTACCTGAAAACATATCCAATTATTATTTTATGTCCATATTTTGATTTATCACACGTTTGTATTTATAATTATCCATCTTAGAGCATTTTAAAATGTGAAACATTTGTGTATACCTTTTCTCCAAATGTTCCATTCGTGACCTCTCCCCCAATTATAAGAGGCCACCCTAGTCCTATTTTCATCACACATCCAAAGAACATTTTTCATCTCATACATACCCAAATAAATTCTATAATTCCATAAATATGTCTTCAATTCATTTTATATTAGTAAATTCTTTTATGAGGGATTTTGGTATAAACCAAAAGAGGCTCCCCGAGTAAGAGGTAAAATACCTAACAATGCATTTTGGTTTATTTACTCATCCACCACAAAAAAATATACTTAAAAAATGATAATATAATAACATCAATGTATCCTATATAAAAATATGTTATTATTTCATTTGAATAACCTATTTCTATATCCTTTTCAATTAAATGTGAAATAAAATTGTCACTCATGTGTACGGAGGACTACCGCCTCTTGAACTGATGTAATTTATAACCCTTCACAATCTATAAAAAGTGATATAATGATGGATATAAATTATATATATATATATATATATATATATATATTAAATTTACCATTTTTGATGTGTCCTTTACTCTTCCTTTGGAGAGGAAATTCTAAGATGTTGTTTGCGTGTCACCATAGGTTGATTTGATGAAGTTACATCATACCATGAATTATATATGAATTTTTAGTGAAATTTAATTAAATTTTTAGTTTTATTAGATTTCGGTGTTGATTTTTTGACTTGTTAGTTATAGAGTGTGTTAGGGATAGATGACACCCCATTTCTCAAAGAACCTATGATTTTTGGAATCCTTCTGAGTTTTCTGCATTTATTATAGTCTCGAATAAATGTTATAATTTATTATAATTGGTTACAATTAATTTTTATATTTGTTTTTCATTAGTTAGGTTATCATGATTGTGAGATCTGGCTGGTGGTTCTAGGGTGACCATGGTCTTTCTTGGGTGACCATAGGCGAGCATCACTATGCTATAAAGAAAATTAGAAATATTCTAATTTTTTGGTCCAACATACTAGGCCTATTTCATAATGTATATTCATTATAAATAATTTGAGGAATTAATTTACCCATCGAGTGTTTATTCCTTTTAGTGATTGAATTATTTAATTAAAAATTACTAATTAAGTGAAGTAAAAGAACAAATTATAGGAACACCCTTGGAACACATGAAGAGATATGGGTCTGAGAGACAAATGGTAATTAGACCCTATTTCCTCATTCACTTATGGTTGAGGAAATAATAAATTAGTGGTGATTTATTACAATAATACACTACATGGGTGTTCCTTAAATGTAACAAGGAAGGTATTATTTTTCGGCCCTTTTGTATGAGTCCTTAGAATCCTCCAAGATGAGGTGTGAGTGATCCAATGCTGTTTTTCTAGAGTGGGTTAGGTTAAACCCTTTTGAAACCTTTTAGATTATGGTCTCATTTTGATTGACCTAGGTGAAGTGATCTTGCCCATGTGAGGTTAATAGGACTCATTCGGTTGAGCTTATGCAGATTTGAGAGGGGTTGGGTGACTCGACTGACGGACCATGACTCTAGAATTAGGGACATGATGTGATTCATATCTCACAAGATTTATACCATTAGGACATACCCCTGGGACCTTTGAGAGATGAGAACTGACCCAAGATTCTAATATGTGATCGAACATACCAACTAAGATTCCTCGACATTATACTATCCCATGTAACCCAAGTAGTTGTACCTTTGATATAATTTCCTTGAGAGGGTGTATATATATGGGTAGTGATAGTTTCAGGTTTCACCCAAAACCCAAACGACATGTGATCCCAAAGAGGATGGAATGATAGGGATGGATTTGGGAATTTTTATGATTCTTGGGAAGAATTATTTTATTTCTTTTTCGGATATGTGGATTGGAATGGATTACTTGGAATTTTTCATTAATCCTAGAACTATTTTTTATTTTTTGGGATTCTTAAGAATCATCAATGGATAAGGATAATACATTGGGATTCATGTAATATCTAGGATGTGGTATTATTAGGGGAGATTCCTAGTCTGAATAGAATACCGTGCATACGATCAATATAATATTGGATTCCTGGAAGTAGATCATAGGAGCCACAATTTGAGATAATTATGGTGTGTATATGGTAATTCTCATGTTTCCTTAGACTTATTTGATATTGTGATACCATTGTGACTACCTGAGATTCTAAAGATTTGATTGGATATAAAAATATTAAATTGTGAATTCCTAGGATCATTGATATTGGGATATATTAGGAGGGATTATATCTCTATGAATGAATATTAGAAACCCTCAAGGTGGTGTTGGATCCCCTCATTTCATTCATAGGATCTCACATATGATCAAGTGGGTGGATAAGTTATGGTATGGATAAGAAAGCACATGTTTTGGATGACTAAAATATGGACCATGTGATCTTGAAGGGTTATCCATTTTATTTCCTTGTTCACAAAAATACTTCATTCATCGACATATAATATTGGCTAGAACCTCTCCCTCATATGAATCAAATGTGACCCGAAAATGAGAACACCAAGTTACTGCCATGGGTTTTATCATAAGGGATTGAGTGCCCTTGTGTCCACCTCTCATCATGGTGCAGGTGCGATCCTAGGATCCCAATGGTTTGAGAAAAGGTCCCCCTAAAGTGATTCCGATGCTCGGAGAATTTCCATCACATATCTATGTATCTATAGTTTATCGTGGCCCTGAACCTAGGTATCACTGTAGGATGATATTTGTATTTTTACACTATAGAAGATCATTTATTCATTTATATAATGTAACATGAACATATCACATAATTACTATCATATTATGGGACCACATTGGGAGATGCCTACAATGATAGGTATTCTCATCCTACTCAGCCCTCCATTTCACTTTGGTGTTTGAGAAAACTATACATAGTTGTAGGTACAAGTTGGAATGAGGCCCGAGTTTTACTTGATCGAGTATGATATGTCAAATGGGATTGGATATTGGGATGAGGTGAGGATTAGTGATCTAGTATATCCCCATATTGATTAATCATATTAATATAAATTATTTGTATATGTGATCATACTAATGGGTGATCAATATTGAATGACTATATACTTACACATAATATTCTTACGGATATTTTTTATTTTTTTATTCTTCACTATAGGAAATAATCTCATTTGATTATTTCTACTCTTATGGACACTATGATTCATGGGTTATGATCTCCAAAAATAACTTCTTATACCTCATATGGTAATTGATAGACTATGCCATATAGGGGGGAATGCATGAGATGTTTTGGTGATCTAGTTTGATTACTATTCATAGTGATCTATGCTAAGGTGTTACAAAGTGGTATTAGAGTTATATTTTTATTTTTAATTAATATTTATGATATGGTATCCAGGATACATTTAAATGTTTCAAAGACAATTATAGATACCTGGTTTGTGAATCATGTGAACCTATTTAGTTAATAGGTATAAGTTACTTAGGGCTCAAGATTACTGTTCATCATTATCATTATTCTAGTTGTTCACGATTTCACCTCATGTGGTGAACCTATTGTTTAGATTTATTATTGTGATTTAATATTTATTTTTTACCATGTTATAGTTGAATGTGGCATCACATTCAAGATTTATTATGATCACATAAGATTCAGATGACATATACAAGAATTCTAGTGAGTGATTTATGTCACTGATGAGAGGTTAAACTATTAAATGTGGTAACAACTGGCTATATATAATTTTCACAAATAATCACATAGTGAAATTATACTCAACTAGACCAATAAGTACATACTTATTTTGGATGGTATGTCATGTGGATCCTATTTCATGCTTATTGATTGTAGTGGTGGTGATATTGTCCCTTAGTATTGGGGACTTATTGTGGACCTAGTAGGTAGGTTTGGGAATTCATTTCCATGATGATAAAACCCTTGTGGTTGATTGTTTTATTGGATTAGTTATTTAACATTCTAGTAACAAACTATATAGTATTTTCCTATGTATACTGTAATGTTAATCTACATAACTGAATTATGTGATGATTTTTTTCCCGAAAAATAGATTCATTAGGAGATTCCAAATATATTTGTCTACTTGTGTGATATGAACAAATACTCTAGGGACTAGTTTGATGTGAAGTTTTTTGGAGAAGAAAGACACCCTAGGATCTGTTATTTTAACTGTTAGTAACAACATTTATGGTGTTTTACCATATATATTAGAATGAAATTGTATTTTATTAAACCTTATGTTTATGGTTCATTGACAAAAATAATTTAGTGAGATGTCATTATCATAAAAATAATGACTAATGAGATTGTGATTCTCGATGGAGAAGTCCATCATGGGGATGACCAATGGTAATTAGTGCTCTAATAGGATAATGACACGACACAATGTTCATTATTTTTAAGAAAATGAGATCTTGAAGTGGGTTTAATGGAATTCTAGATGCGTTGAGATATATTATATTGGAACCAAGATATGTTTCCAAGAAATTATGAGCTACATGATATATGAACTATCTTTAGGGCATGAAGATTCCTTGGGGATGATCATATGGGTAGGGTATAAATAGTTGAAGTGGTTTCAATTATGAATAGGGGTTCCTAGAATATGTAAATACCATTAGAAATAATTTAGGATGGTCATGAAGAATGCCTTACTCATTGGGAATGTTAAACACTTAATGAGATAGTTCATGGTATTGAAACAAGAGTTCGAGGTAACTACTATTTGAGTACATGGACCCATTAATTATGGATGTTATTTATATGTTCATGATGATCATGGAAAAGACACTTTATTTTGTAAACAACATTGTTTGGTCGGTGGTCATGTGATAGACCTTGGTAAAAGTGGAGTTCTTTTTTAACGTGGATTGTCATGGGTATTCCTGATTCAATTAGACTAACCTTTGTATGGTCATGATTATTGTTTTAGGTATGAGAGACATGTTTTTATGTGGTGTAACTAATGGAATAATGAGTCATGTTTATGCTTTTTAATTTTACCAGAGTGTATTCCAATTCACTATCAGATGAGATTGAGGTAAAACCCACTATTACATGTGGGACCCATTGAAATTTAAATCAGTGATAGCCATGTGTGAGATGAGGGATGATAGGTTATGTGATATTCTTTCATTCATGGGTTTATGAGGATTCATAATGGTGGTAAATGGCCCCCATGGTAGAGGATATGTTAGAAATGAACCATGTGTAATGGGACGATTGACTCAATGATGGGGCCTAAAATGTATCTTCAGGGAGATGTGGTGTTAAGGATTTATAATATATGACTTGTTTGGAATGAGTGACACACATTTGACCATGATAAAACCTGATGAAAATGTTTCATATAATGGTTCGAAGGAGTGACCCTCACTATCAATGGATCTTTGGAAGATCCCATGGATGAAGATTCCGTAAATCAGTAATAGGTGGAATTTACTTTTCCTGTTAGCACTAAAGCCTTAGTCTATGGGACACATCCACATATCTCAATTGAAAATTGATGATGTAAAGGTTGTAATGATTGATAATTAAATTTAATGAACCAATTATATTGATGATCTTACGGTGGGGAGAATGATTTTGATAATGGATACATGAGACCATTCATTAAATGGTTGCTATAAAATTTGATGAATGTGGTTAAATGGATATGGGTTCATTCATATTAAAATGTGAATTTCTGATATAAACTAATATATGACATTAGATACATTATAAGGATTGGTTATTGGATTGAGACGAAAAAGGGATGGTCCAAGGGTGTTTTGGATTAGGATTACGCCAGTTCTTATAGTACAATATGATGAAAATTTTTATTAGATGGAAATCCAACCATTGAATTATGTCCTGAGTTGGTCATTGACTTTTTTTATCATGATTTTATAATCATATGATGAATTCGATAATAATGGAATCATTATCGAGTAATTTTTATATCACATCATCAATATAAATAGATCTTCTTTGAGAAAATTCACCAGGAGGAGGTTCGATCTGCAATATTTTATGTAATTGGAAGTGACACATTTGAAACGTCATTAGTCACATAATATTATATATGATGGTAGTTTTTAAAGGTTTTATTAGGGATTCCAAGGAAAGGTAAATGTATTTATATCAGTGAATTGATGGGGGACTTATCTATTTTGTTTTTTTTGAGTATGAGGCTCTACTAACGATTGATAAGATTTTCATATACAAATCTACGTGGTAAATCCGAAACTACTCAAGGTGTTTCATGATGATAGTTAAATTATATTTTGATAAAAAATAATCTTGGTGGGGGGGGGGGGAACCATACATAGGATTTATCTAGTGATCTAGGTCTTATGGTTTAGAGAACCATTTGTCAGATGAACAATTGGATAAAGACATAGTGGTTTCTTAGTGTAAACATTTTTTGGTAAGCACCATCATAGTGTTTTGGTGATGAATTTGTGAAATAGAATTTGTTTCAGTGGTTTGAGAACATTATGTGGGACTTTAACATTGGATGTATATTTGTATTCAATGATGTAATGAAAAATTAAATAAGTTAATTTAAATCCCAAATAGGCCAAGGAAGATGATAGGATGATTGCTGTGACTTCTCAAAGATGAGAATTGTTATAACAGTGAGTTTTTAATTCCCAATGTTTATATATCTATGAAAATTTTAAATGGAATTTGAATTTTTCATTTTGTTTGATAGAGCATTTTGAGTACCAAGATTTGGAATCAGTAGATGAAGGTTAGAATACCTAAAATAATAGTTCTTGCGTTAGGTTTGATATTCAAGAGATGTATTGAGGGGTCAAGAGGGCCTTAAGAGGAGACAAGATGTCTACTTCTATAGCATCCCGCCATTTTATTACATAACATTTCATTACATTTTACAAACCGAGGATCTTTAAAGACAAGTGTCTTGGAAATCAGTAACATAAAACATGAGAACAACATAAAACATTATTCTAAACCACTTGTAAGGCTTCATAATAGGTTCATCCTATGTACATTTACTGCATCTCATATTCTGGAGAAAGACATCAAAGGAAAGGGTGAGCAGAAGGACCAGTAAGGGAAAATAATGGAGTTAATATACTTGTGATATCAATAAGAACTTGAATAAAAACACGAAGACATAAGAAATTGAAGAATAAGAATATCATAAAGAAAATAACTTGAATAATAACTTGAACATGTGGCTACAATATTTCCTTTAGACATTCATGAACATATCACCAAGGTCCATCCCCAAGGTGTCATAAAAATTACCAAGGTTATTCACCAAGGTATCGTGAAACTTGTTATCTTTAGAGATTAAATCTTTACCCAAGGAATTGGAGTGCTATCAAGGTGAACCATTAAAATGTATTTACTTTAATGTTAACCACATAGATCATAATCAAACATTTCATAAATAACCCAAATGGAATCAAAGAAATGGGTTTCATGTCAAAATCGTGACGTTTAAAAAGAGATTAAAAATAAGATCATTATCTCATTTGTAACCCATGGAAAGGGAGTGAGGGTTATATGTATGTCAATTCCAGAATAAAATATATCATCTTTAAATATTTATGAACACCCATGGAAACGAAATAAGTCTGGGTAATCACATAAATAAACAATATAATTTCTTGAGATAAAGAGATAGAAATTCTGAGACGAAATTTCTGCAGCATAATGACTATATAACATGGTTTTTGAAAACATTGAAATGAAAGGGGAAAAGGTTCAACCACTCATAAATAACTCGTAATAGAGTATGGGTACTAAATAAAATCATGGTATGGATATTTTCATTACAAACCACATGAAAATGAATCATGAAAGAAAAGAGAAGATGCAATTTATTTTAAGAGAAATTTGGCAGCCTAACAGCGTCACATAAAAATTCAGAAAACAAATTGATGAGAGAAGAAAGGGTCTCTCATAATTTTAACATGAAATGGGAAGTAATAATAACATAAAATAACATACCCTCAACATAATGAGATGGAAAATATAAGACAAAAGATAAAGGAAATCATGACTTAAAAGAAGAGGGTGAAAGAATCCCTCACCTTGAAGAGTAACATTGAAAACCTGAAGATCGGGACCCTGGGAGGCTTGAGGGTTCCCTGGGGGGGCTTCATGGAAGGTAAAGAGACCATAACTTCGTTGGGGAGGTTTTGGAAAAGAAATTAATGAGGGAAAGTCTTGTTATTTACAGGAGAAGTGAAGGGACAAAGCATTAATTGACAAGGGACACCTCATCGGTGGTATTGGAAAAACCATGGGCTTGCCTATGGTATTTACCCATGGTATTGTCCACTTGGGACATCTCATACCTTATATTACTATTCATAAGTCGACCAGAATTATTTCATAATTATTACATCCTTAATGATGTCATTAAACACCCGAAACACAAAAACTGTATTTTCACTATTCATAGAAAATTCAACATTCTCAGAAAAATCCCAAAATTTCACCATCACCAAATATCGATGCTTGGATTTCAAAAATGAACTCAATTTTATGAAAATAATTTTCTAAATATTTTTAATTTAATTTTTAAATAAAAATACTATTCACTAAAAATTCAACTTTCTCTGAAAAATCCAAAAAAAATCACCTTAACCAAATATCGATGCTCTGATGTCAAATATGAACTCCTTTTTATGAAAATAATTTTTTAAATAATTTTAATTTAATTTTCAAATAAAAAATACTATTCACCTGAAAAAATCTAATACTTAACCAATAATTTCTAAAGTAGTTATTTACCTATTTTATTTAATCACATTATATAATCAAAGTGCCTATATTATATTAATACTTTCTTAAGTGAAGTTACATAATCCATTTGGTCACATTACTAATCATAATAATAAAATCACTATTCAAAATTTAATATTCACCAAAAATTAAGATGATCTTATTAGATTCTAAATTTAATACGGAACACAGTTGTAGACGAACACTTTTTGAAAATAATTACACATTATTAATTATTTAAGGTTTACATAAATATTTTAAAATATCTTTTTTCTAGAATTCATCAATAATTTGCATACAATATTTATCAGGACATTTGAAAATTCACAATCTTCACTATAAGAAGACATCAAAAATTTTATTTAAATAAAAGGATTAGACAAGGCTGTTGCATTCTCATTACATAACCCCTTATAACACCAACATAAGACCTAAGAGTAAGGTGTTCTTGGGTGATAGAATCTTGGGGCGGCATAGCCAACATTGCTCGAGTAGTGATTTCTATCATCTTGAACTTCTCTCAAAGGCAAGTCCATTCCAACTTCACACGATGATATTCGGCCGTGGTTTGGTCCAGAGCAAAGCCCAAAGGTGCTACCTCCTTCCCGAGTTCCGTCAGATGGGCTTTGATCGGCCCAAGACTACTGGATGGGGCCATCAAATTTTTTTTCTATATTAATTAATCAATATCACTGGTATTTATATACAATAATCGTAACATTTAGTTTCCAACGGTGATATTGACCAACGATCATATAACAGTTGATCCCCGATGGTCTTATTTTAATTATAATCATTTTATTAAATGAAATAGTTTTGTTGAGTATAAAATAAAACAACAAACAATGATAGGAAAAAAAATTATTCAAAATTTCGGGTCGTTACAATCTTCCCCCCTTAAGAAACTGCGTCCTCGCAATTTTAAAATTGGGCTTGGAAATTTCGTTGAATGTCCCACATCGGAAAAAGAATCAGTAAAACTATTACTTTAAAAGAAAGAATGGGAAGTACAAAGGTCACCCAAGTTAACCCATACTAGGATTCCATGTAGGAAAACAAGGATATGGAAGAGAATAAAAAGGGTCATGTTCTGATGGAGAGTGATAGAAAACATGAGTAAGAGAAATTTAACCATAAGAAGATCACAAACATATGATCTGTTAAACGATCTTTGATTACCCAGTAGGAAACGTAAAACAACAATGTTTTTGTTTTACATTCCTTTTCATAATTTGGAGGAACTAATTTACTACATAGAATAAAAAACATAAGGAAATATACTTACCTTCAAGTAGAGTTTCATCCCTTAATACGATTCCAACAAGTATAATATTTTCTCTAAACAATGAGCATTCAAAAAGACTTGGTCTCATAAAAATCTCAAGAAACATCTTATAGAGAATCACATAATCCAAAAAAGAATAACTATATTTTTCCCTTGTATTTAGTCATCAACTAAAGCTGAAAAGGTTAGTACAAGATCAAATAATCCCCAAAATGGATAATCCTTTATAAAAATAAATATTTATATTAATCTCCAAAATTCATCAAAAATACCCAAAGTTCCAGAAATACCATTCAATATACAACCATCCTTAAAATTATTCCGAATAATCCAAACTAAGATTGGAAGAAATACTCAGAAGGATTTAATCACATAGTCTTCCCTAATAAATCTTAAAATTTATCTCCAAATAATATAGACTACTATTAAAGTCTCATACTAAAGTGTAATTAACCTATTCACATATTCTCTATCCTAGGATCATAATTTTCCATAAATAACCCAAATCACCATATGTCTACAATAAATACATAAATTCGTTTAAAAAAAATCAACCATTCCTCTTCAATTTAAATCATGTAGTATTTTATTTCCCTTAGGCATATAGTACTCCAAAAGAGAAAACATCATCCAAAATAACCATTATCATTTAATCACCAAATCATTTTCTTATACAAAGGATATCCATTTGATAAAACATAAGTTACCAAAATCAGCTTATTATTGATCTATAAAAATATTAGGTGCATTAGTTAGTCCTAAGGGAATAATAATAAACTCATAATTCCCATATCTTGATCGGAAGGTAGTTTTTAGAATATCATCATTCTTCACCCTCTATTGATGATAACGAAAATGAAGTTAAATCATAGAGAAGAGTTGAGACCCATGAAGTTGGTCAAATAAGTCATCAATTCTTGGAACAAGGTATTTTTTCTTCACTGTGATCCCATTCAGTTCTCTATAATCAATGCATAGACACATCGATCCATCCTTCTTCTTTACAAAGAAAACCGGTGCTCCCCAAGGAGAAACACTTAGTTGGATAAACCCATTATCCAAAAGATCTTGGAGTTGTTTCCTTAATTCTTCTAACTCCAAATTTTCCATCTTATAGGGGGTCTTTGACATCGGATGCGATCCAGGTATGAGTTGAAAAGAGAACTCTAACTCTCTTTCTGGGGGAGGTCCGGGTAACTCCTCAAGAAATACATCAACGTATTCCTAGATGATGGGGAAATTTTCTAAAACAATAAATCCTTTGTGAGAATCTTATTTCATTTATGAATCTTTTAACTAAAATGGATTTTATTTCTTAAAACATCATCTTAGAAAATTTACATTAATCTATAATTCCTTCATAATGATCCATAAAAATCTTGTGATTAACCAAACATATTCCCCGGGAGTGTCGTAACCAAGAGTTCAGCAAGGCCTGTTGTCGTGTACCAGTTCTCGTTCGAGTCTAGCTCAAAGCAGTGTTTTTGGGTTTTACCCCTATGTACATCTGTACCAGAGCCACCTGTACCTGCTCGTATCCTGACAGGGATGCATTTTCTTTATAAACCACTTACTCAATACTCACCAAAATACCATGGAGATTTATTATATTTAAACTTTTCTATAGGGTTCTCCCTAAATTTTCGATATCCTAATTTTCAAAAAAAAACTAAAATATCCTTTGATACCAACTATAGCATCCCACCTTTTTATTTCATAACATTTCATTACATTTTACAAACAGAGGATCATTAAAGTCCGGTGTCTTTAAAATTAGGAACATAAATCATGAGAAAAACATAAAACATTCTTCTAAACCACTTGTAAGGCTTCATCATAGGTTCATCCTATGTACATTTACTACATCTCATATCTTGGAGACCGAAATCAAAGGAAAGGGTGAGAAGAAGATCCAGTAAGGGTAAACAAGGGAGTCAATGTACTTGTGATATCAATAAGAACATGAATAAAAACATAAAGACATGAGAAATGGAAGAATAGGCATATCATAAAGAAAATAACATGAATCATTACTTGAATATGTGGCTAAAACATTTCATTTAGACATTCATGAACATATCACCAAGTTCCATCCCCAAGGTGTCATTAGAATTACCAAGGTTATTGATGACCATGGTATCGTGAAACTTGTCATCTATAGTGATTAATTCTTTACCCAATAAATTAGAGAACTATTAGGGTTCAACCTTAATATGTTATTAATTTCATGTGATCCACATAGATCATAATCAAACATTTCATAAATACCCAAATGGAATCAAAGAAATGGGTTTCAGGTCAAAATCGTGACGTTTAAAAATAGCATAAAAATAATATCATTATCTCATTTATAACCCATGGAAAGGGAGTGAGGGTTATATGTATGTCAATTACAGAATAAAATATATCATCATTAAATGTTTATGAACACCCATGAAAATGAAATAATTCTGGGTATTCACATAAATAAACAATAGAATTTCTTGATATAAAGAGATAGAAATTCTGAGACGAAATTTCTGCAGCATAACGGCTATATAAAATGGTTATAGAAAACATTTAAATGAGAGGGTAGAATGGTCAGCCACTCATAAATTACTAAAATACAGTTGTTTCGGTGCGGATTTGCGTCGGGTTTCTGTTCCGACGCTGTTCCGCCAGGACGCGTTCGCGTGTGTGCCCGTCGACCCGAGGGGATGGGAGCGCGGCTTGTGGCCCCGTAGTCCTTCTTTACAAAGGCGGGCGGCATCCGTCCCTTATTCAGGGATGTCTGCTCCTTGATCGAAACCGGGATGATGGGATGTCGACTCCTCCTTCTGTGGACGTCTCCTCGGAACTCGTCGCCTAATCCGGGTCTCCCTCATAGATTTAAGAATGTTCGTGAATCTCGTTCCCGGGGCCATATCTTCATGGACACCGGTTAATTATGCTGCTTCCGCCCAGACGCTCCAAGGAGTCTGGTCGGGGCAGCAACCTGCGGTGAGGAGACCGGGTAGCTCTGGGTGTTGGGGGCATGTCTTAACACTGCGGCTCTGCATGTCTGCCTTCCGTCCCTAATAGGGTTTCTCGAAGGCGTGATGGCCTGAGGCATCCTGCGCTGGGTGCGGGGAACTGCGTTACCTGAGGTTTTCCTCAGCTTTCCATGTTTAACACGGGGTATGCCGCAAGTTTAACGTCCAGCGGGGACGGCATCGGACTGATCAACAAGAGGAGTGGATCAGATGACAGAACCCCTTGTGGGGAACCTCCGACGCTGGGGCCAGCACATGGGCGGCTTCCTAAGTGAAGTGGAGTGGAATGAAATGGTGTGACCCCACCGGGATGTGGCGGCCCAGGTAAGGATCAGGATGGATGATGGAGTGAAGAGCTTGGACCCCGTAGAGGCTTCCTACGTACCGCGCGTTAGCGCGGATCAAAGTCAACGTAGTTTGGATATGCAGTTTAACGTCATGCTAGACGATGGCAAGCTGACTCACGAGGAGGTCGAGGCTGCCGGGCGGAGGATTGAACCGAACCACCTCGCATAGAGGGGGATGGAACGGCCGGGTGGATCACAGTTTCACGTCATGCTGGACGCTGGTGTTTGGGGCTTACACTCTAAGGATGCCCATATGCGGCAAAGCTCAGTTGGAGAGGGAATTGGGCCGAAGGTGACAGACCTCGATCCCTATCACGTCCTCTACTGGCTTTGGTAGTGAGGAAGCGAAATGGAGATACACATGTGCAGTCCCCCACAAGGGTGGATTCATAGGTGAATCGAAGCGAATGTGAACCTGGGAGGGGTCCACTGATGGACGAACCGACGTGAATACGACCGGGACGACCAGGTGGTGAGCTTGAACCTCAGGGAGGCTTCCTACGTACCTTATTTGGGAGACATGGATCAAAGTCCACGTAGTTCATTCTGTCAGGACTTACACACTAAGGCAACCTGAGTGCGGCAAAGCTCAGTTGAAGAGGTACTTGGGCCGAAGGTGAGAGACCTCGATCCCTGTCACGCCCTCTACTGGCTTCGGCAGTGGGGAAGCACAATGGAGATACACATGTGCAGTCCCCCACAAGAAACTAGGGGTTTGTAATACCCTACCCCCGTGGGCGAAGGCCACTCCAATAAATCGTCCCTAAAGAGGGGAAATCCCGAAATCCCTGCAGAGACGAGCGGGTGGGGGCCACATCCAAACCGGGGGGGACCCTGCGTGCGAGGCACGAGATCGGGTGATGCGGACGGTTTAACGTCTTGCCGGACGAAGTACAGTTTAACGTCGTGTGTTGAGGACGAAGCGGACGGTTTAACGTCTTGCCAGACGAAGTACAGTTTAACGTCGTGCGGGACGAATGCAGTTTAACGTCATGCGGGACGAATGGTTGCCGCCGATGGGTCCGTGTCACTTCGCGCGAGCCTGGAGGGCCGCACGGGAAGACAACGCACGGTGCGGGCACCCGGGATGAAGATCATCGGGCGCTACGCAGGCGGGTACCCTCAGGGGTCAAAGGGGGTGACCCCGGCGGTTTGCGCACAAAAGGGGAGGTTGGCGCGCAATACCGCGGGTCGGCGCGCAATTGGGCCAGCTCTTTGCGTGCGGAAGATGGAGATTGCGCGCACCGGGCCTCTGATAGCGCGCGGGGGAAACGGCCCATTCTTTAACGAATGGACACTTAGTAAGAGGGGTGCGCGCAATCGGGCTGGATTGCACGCACCCGGGGGGCAATTGCGCGCAAGAGGTTGCTTTTGCGCGCGAAGGCCTTCGGGTGAGGAATTGGTCAACGGAAAGAAGCCAAAGGGGTTGCGCGCGAAGGCGAACCCTGAGGCTTGCTTGCGCGAAATAAAGGAGGTTACCTGAAGATCGGCATTGCGCGCGAAGCGGGTGGAATTGCGCGCACGAGCGACCCTTCGAATTCTGGCAACCTTCAAAATGTCGGGGGTCGGCTTGTATTTATAGGCAACCTCGGGCGCGTAATTCGGTTCGTGGGCCCGCAATTCGGCGCGCGGGCGCGCAATTCGTCTCGGGCGCGGAATAGGGGCCCGGCGCGCAAGAGGGTCGCGCCTGGGCGTCGGGCGCGGAAAATTACGTGCCGACTCGGCCCATTGCATGAATCCCGGAAGGATTGCGCTCGCCTAGCCAATATTGTGCGCGGGCCTCCGACATTTCGCGCAAGGCCGTCGGGTCTTCTGACACATGCTTCTGACGCCGAATATGACCTCGCTTTCCTCATCCGGAACTTCGTTGGAGGAGCAACGGACTTTTCCGGCGTCTACAAAAGCCCCCCCTCGGAATCTGATCGGCGAGAGGTCGCAACGATCGGGTTCCGAGGGAGACGCCGGAATGCCGATGTCCTGGGTGGCGCGGGACTTGGGCGCACAAAAAGGGCGTCGGGCGCGAAATTCGCTACCTGGGTCGCGCAAAGCGCTTTCCGCGCGGCGTGGACACCTGGCCTCGCCTATAAATAGGGGTCCTGGGTTCCGCGTTCCGTACACAGGCTTTCCGCGCGATAAGCTTCCCCGCTCTCATGTGCGAAATTGCCTTTGACGGCGTGAAATTCGCCCGTTCGGCGCGCAAACCCATCCAGATTTCGGCTTGATTTTGCGCGAACACCCGGGGTTTTACGCGACAGACTTCCCAATTGCGCGCTGTCCACTAGGATTGCGCGCCAACTCCCAAATTTCTCTACCAGCCTCCTCCGATTCCGCACGCCTCATCCCTTAACCAACACGACTTCCGAAGCTTCTGAGATGGCCGCGAATCAAGTGAATAAGGGGGATGCCGCCATTCGCAGAGCTGAGATGGCGGAAAACGAGGAGGTCTACGGAGCCAAGGAGATTGTTTCCAACAATCAATCCTTGTTCGATTTGCTGACGCCGGCCCATAAGACGTATCCGCTGTCGGAAAACCTGCCACTCTGGAACTACGGCATCCTGGATGAGGTTCCAGTGCCAGGGTTCGAGGTTGATGCGCCATGGACCTGGGTGACTCGGGAGGACGAGCTTCTCCGCTATAACATCACCAATAATGGGCATCCTGCTAGGGAGACCAGGCACTTAGATGTCTATGTCCTGAACCCGAGGACGCGAACCATCACCGGGAGTGAGCCTACTACGGAGAACTCTCCAGCCCTATACTCGAGCATGTATCGCCAGAGTGTCACCGACGACACCAAGGGCTGGCTGAAGGACTGGGACTTGCGTTCTGGGGGCAATTTCACCAGTGAGTGGGCCTGGGCGTTCTGGGTACGCCACACCTGCGATCACTTTGCGGAGGAACTGCGGTACATCGGCCTTTTTGAGGCGGTGTGGACGTCGCAGTTCCACTTCTACCAGCAGTCTGAGCTCGGGCCGGAGCTGTTCACCCGCTGGTCCCCGGATACCAACACCTTCCATCTTCATCATGGAGAGGTCAGCATCGGTCTCTGGGACATCCACTGCATCGGAGGTATCCCGTTGGAGGGTTACCAATACGATGAGTTCCTTCCTCCGAGGAACACTTGGGGAGACAGGTCACGAACTCCCATCCTGACATGGCATCTACTGGACCTGGCTACGCAGCGGCTCGGGGTCAAGGACTTCCGCAAGGACATAGCCTACAAGGAGTGGTTCAGCCAGTTCTTGGAGCATGACCCAACAGTCAAGATTCCAGGAAGGGGGAAGCGGTGCCCGACTACGGCTCAGAGGAGCCGGAATGGTTCGTACTGGCGGGTCCTGGAGACGGGAGACTACCGGTCATGGGGGTACCGCGTCATCGAGGCTCGGGACCCAAATGTCCGGTATGCGGAGTTCCTGGCCGCCTTTCTGAGTGGGTGGCTCCTGCCAGTGCGGGATGCAAGGATGGGCGTCCGCCCAGCGACACTGGTGATGGCGGGCGCCATGGCCGCCAACAAAAGATACAACCTCGGGGTCCCGGTGCTGGCTAAGCTGTACGCCATCCTGGGATGAATCTCGCGAGGGGGGTCACCACGAAGGGTCTGTGGGCCCTTTCAATTCTTCCACGGCTGGGTGGCTGCTCACCTTGGTGGGTACACATTTCCAAACGCCGTCATTCCTCTGGGCAACGGCCTGCGACCCTCCCTGCTGAACATCGCGAGGGTCGCTCCGATGACCCTTAATGAGGAGGGCGTGAGGATTCGGATTGGCAATCACGCCAATTTCAACTTCAGCCCGTTCTCCACTCCCGTTGGCCAGATGATCGACAATGGGCAGGGTCTGCTGGAGCAGCATGAATACTTCCTGAGCATGCGGGGCGGGGTGCTCGTGGCTCGGATCGACGGGAAGGTGATCTGCGAGCCCTACGTGCCAACCCGGTTTTCCAGGCAGTTCGGGTGCCTTCAACGGATGCCGAAGAGGGCATTCGATGCTGTCCGGGAGGAGAAAAACCCTTGCGTCCTTCCCAGATGTGGTTAATGTTCGCCGCTTTCGGCTCTGGCGATGTCATCACTCTCCCTCCTACCGGGGTCGACGTAGGCTTGGCAACCGAGTACACCGAACACTGGGCCATCGCGTACCCTGAGGGGCTTCTACGGAAGCCAGTTCGGCGGCTCGAGGTCACCCGTGCGGAGACCAGGCGTCAAGGAAGGAGGCGAGGCGCCGTTACGCGGGGGAGAACGGAGGCGCGCCAAGCAGCGGAGCCGGCGCGGGCAGGGACTTCGGCGGCGGGCACATCGCAGGCTGCCGCCACGACTTCAGCGCCCAGAGAGGGGGCACATGCGGTGGTCGGGGAGCGGCCCGGGAAGCAGATAAGGCGTCTGCTCGAACCCTCCCATGATGCAGTCTTCCCAGCGCTGTGGTCGGCCTGGATGACCCTACGGCAGTCGCTGGGGACCGAAATCATCTGGCAGAAGATAACCAGAGAAGAGATCCATCTGCCAGAGGTCGGGCGCCTTCAGGTCGCCGACAGGGTGAACTTACACCGGCGATATTCGTATCTGACGGCCATGGACGAGTACGCGCGCTAATGTGGTCAGCGTGCGGAGCCGTCCCTTCTGGTGAAGGTGATGCTCGGTCTAGAGCCTGCTCTAGAACAGATGCCGCCAGAGGAAGGTGATAGTAACGATGAATCCGAGGAAGAGGAGGAGACGGGGGAGGATGAAGGCTCTGAGGGAAGGTCCCATCCGGGGAGTCCACGGGAGAGCGGCGAGGTGGCCGGCTCTGACAATATCTATATCACTGAGCTCCTCGAGGTCCGCTTCTATCCCTACTCAACCTGCTTCGTCCATTCTCTTATGCAGCTTCTAACCCATTTCTTCATCTTCCTCAGGAGTGCACGGATGTTGGTCAGGCATCCTCAGCAGGAGTAGGAGAGGCACCAGCAGGACAGGGCGGGGGCCAGACACCTATCATTGAATTGACAAGCGCTTAGGGGTCCCCTGCTGCAATTGCTCCTGCGGCGGCCGGGACAGCGGGAGATGATGCTCTGGACTCCCGTAAGTCTCCTTACTTTACTGCTGGTGCTTGCCGTTGACGATCCATGATTAACCGCGGCATTCCTTGCGCAGTGATCTCAATACTGGAGGCTCGTCGGGCTGTCGAACCCGGGCCATCCACGAGTGGACCAGCGTCAGACATACCGCCTTCTCCGGAACAGACTTCTCACACCGAGCCGGCCCCACCAACTGCTGATCAGGGGGCAGCGGACGCCGGTGGTGCTGCCATCGGAGAGAGGTCGGGGGCTGACGAGGGTGTCGACGCCACTGGGGCGAGAGAAGAAGGTCGCCCAGATGTTGGGGAACCTATCCCCCGTGAGGACATCCCAGGGGCGGACCCTGAAGCAGACCTGCTGGCTGCCTTCCCTGCCTACCGGCCTGCCGAACCTGAGGAGATGGACGACTCGGACGCGGAGGCGGTCGAGGAGAGCCGGATAATGCGCCGCAGGTGGTGGAAGTGCATCCAGCGCTTCCTCAAGAGACCCTCATCGGAGTGGCTGGGGCGCATGGGATCGCTTCAAACCTGGCTGCGCTTCCTGTGTGCTGGGGGAGCTGATGCTCGATGCCTCCATCTGACGGTCTATGATTTCATGGCCGAAAAGATGCGCGAGAGCCGCCGGCGTGCTTACGTCGTACAATGTCGGGACATGTCGGAGAACATGCGGGCGTTTCTTGCGGCAGAGCAGGAAGTCTGGCGCCTCAAAGAGCAGGCGGCATAGAAGGAGGCCTTCATCGCAGCGTGCACTGAGCTTGTGGAGCAACTGACGGCCCAGCTGGATGACGCCCAGGTACAGCTGACGGAGGCGGGCCACCAGATGGTCACACTTCAAGTCGAGCGGGAGCGTGCACAGGTCAGGATCGGCGAGCTGCGCGCTGCGACCGCCGACGAAGAGAGGGCATGCAGAGAGAGAGAAGCAGCTCTGGAGGCCGCCAGCCAAAGGGTAGCGGCGTTGGAAAGATCCATTCTGTAACACCCCAAGCTTCTATGGTACGCTTCTCTTTGAATAATGTGATAGCGTGTGTTGTACGCAACACTGAGTTCTAACACACCATAACTAATCAAACTAGCCGTTATGAATAGTAATACCTACTTTTTGAAATTATATATATTTTATATTTGAAAATGGACTTCATTTTTGGATTCGGAATATCGAATTTAGCCTAGGGTGAAATTTTGGTACATTTCGGATAACTTTCATATTTTGATGAATAGTGAAAATTACTAAATTTTAATTAAAAACAACTTTTTTAATCAAATTAATTACTAGTGATAAATTATGAATTTGAGTGGTTTTAAAGTATATTTAGAATATATTTTTACCATTTAATATAATTTTGGTCATTGGACATAATTTTACAATTAAACCGAACATAAACAAGTGTCAATCTTTTGATAGTTATTATCTCTTAAAAACACGCTTTTTGTTTTAACAGCGGGAATTAATTTTAAATTAATTTCTGCCACTTCTGTGTTTTGAATTTAGGAAAATGGATTCCATATTTGGAATCAGGATGTTTAAATTGTGTAAATAGGTAACTTTTATTTTTAGACATTTTGAATAGTTACTGTGGTAAATATTTTATTTACCATGGTTAAAGGGTAAATCCGGTAAATAAGGGTTAAAAAAATAATATTATAATAATACAAAATTACCCTAAAATGTGTCCTAACCTTATTGGTGGACACATACCCGACCATGGGCATCCTTGGGTCAATTTGGGGACCCCTTGGAGCCACTTGTATGTGGTAGGGACACTTTATATTAATAAAGTTAAAATAAAAATAAAAATGGCATAAGCTTACATCTTTTAGAAGAACAATTTTTACATAGGGTTATACATGTTGGATTTTCGATTATAAATATTCATTAGAAAGCTAAAAAGATTTCCTACATAATGATATTTTACTTATAATTTTTAGACATTAAATAATTTATTTTATTTATGACACAATGATGATGCAGTAATTACTATAATAGTGAAAAATTAAAATAAGTGATATTATAAATACCCAAATAAATATAATATGAAACTTTTAATGAATTAAACTAATTTTCTAGGATAATATGATATATTAGGATTGATTTAATTGACTTTGTTCGAAGTAATAAATCTGTTATGAGTTTCACAAAAATCAACTAATGAATAGTGTCAAAATTGACATAAAAGAATTCTTAAAACAAATATTATATTATTAATTGATATTAAATTCCTAAAAATATAAGGTTCGGCCAAGAGACTTATATCATGATAGGTTAATCATTAATGGACCACTTGGGGGTCTCTTGGATGTATATAGTAAGTTTATTAACCATAATATATAAAATACAAAGAGACATTGTAAAAGTGAAACTAATTAACTTAGAGTTAATACTTAAAGATAAGGTTAATATAAGTACCCAAACCTGTCTAAATTCTATTGGATGAGTTGCTTTCGACCTATCCCCACCTCATAATTTGAATAGTCAACTTTGGAGCCTTTAGAAACCGAATATGAATTTATTATAAATTAATATTTCTAGCTTTTCCAAAGGTGCCCCTCACCCCTCTTATAAAAGGGCACTCCTACTTCTCATTTCTTCACACCTTCAAAGCCTTTTGGTTCGGCCAAACTCTACCCAAATACTCTCCCAACATCCCTCAATACAACCTAGAGGCCTTAGTTTGATCAGAAAGCCAACCTAAGGAGCCCTTTTGATCAAATCAAAAGGAAGAACCCGAAGAAGAGGTAATGATTTCACCACCCTTTTCTAAGTTCATTTCTTCTTCCACTTCTTCTTCCTTTGTTCTTACCATTCTGAAATAATAACTCCAGTATCTCACATATACTGTGATGTTATTATAAATATGGTACAATCATATTCAGTATTCTATCCACCCTTTGAATAACATGTCACCATACGTGCGTACGTACGGCTTACCGTCTCCACGTCGTGGTGTAATTGTTATTCAATATAATATTATTTGGATGGGTATAATAATGATGTGTAACTCATGTAAATAATAAATATAACATGTTAATGATTCTGTATATATGATATACCATCCATTTATATATTATTTTAATATCAAAAGAATGATATTGTCGCTCGTGCGTACGTACGGACTACCGTCTCCACGAACGCGATGAGATTCATTCTCCATCGTAACCATTAAAGCGTAATTATCATTTTATGATTTAAAAATGATGTTTAAGGACTTGATATCATTCTGGATATGAATAATATACAACCTATCCTTTACAAACATGTCTTACGTAAAAAAACATATGAAAGAAAACAAGTAAGTTAACACCCGAAACAACGATAATACTAAGATATTATTATCAAATCAATATTAAAAGATCATATATGATATCATATTAATGTATATGATTCTTGTATAATTTAATAACAATTATTTCACCATTATACAGGAGGTTAACCTACCACAACCAAGGAAAAGTACAAGGTAAGGGTTATTTCACAATCTCTTCATTATCCGAGGTTGTATTATACGTAATAATCTACTGGGATCTCTTTATCATCCACATCCATGTTTCTTCGAAATGTATTTCAAAACATTTTTACTATTTACAAGAATATGGGTTAAAGTCATTTATACCCTTGTTTGACTTTTTATAAGAGGTTTATAAAGGAATCTTTCCGTCGTTTTCAAAACAAGGTCCTTTTTAACCTTTTCGACAGAATTGAGGTAAGAATGTTTTTTTTAACTTATACGGCGGGTGCGGTTATTTTCCGCCGTTATAAAATCGTCGAAGCTTCCCATACAAGATTATAAGAATATTTTCAAAGAAAATGTTTTATTTTATATGGATCTTAAATGATTTCAAAATAAAAGGAGATATTTCTTTAAAAAGAATTTTGATTTCATCTATGTCAACATCCTTTGATGGATTTTAAGATTATTTGAAGTTGATTTATTATGATACAAAACTTCTATATTGTATTGAAGGTTTTGTGATATGTTTGACTGTGGATGTGCTATTTTTATACCATTCATAGTTTATTGTGAAAGTATTGACATTTCGTATGCTAGTTTTAATACGAATGTTTATGTTATGTTTAAACCTTTTCATATGGGAATGCATTGGACTTAATAAGTGACGGGTGGAGCCCGCTATATCTCCTCGATGCATCGGTAGGTCTCATGAGACAAACTAGTGTCTTGGCACAAGGACTTGACAAAATCTTATTTGTAGTCTTGGCACGAGGCCTTGGCTATGTGGTTATGATAGTCTGGCATTATGCATTCCAACATTATGAAAGTGGTTATTGATATTGCATGTGATTATTCGATTAGTAGAATATCCATGTGAATAAGTAAATGGCATTATTTCATTTTACTTTTGCCATACTATGTTGAAGTTCAATTTTAAAAGGCTTTTGTTTTAGTTATACACTGCCTTAAATGTTTATGATTATTTTGAATGTTCCGCTATATTGTTATCCTTACTGGGCATTTGAGCTCACCCCTTTTCTATGTTTTATTTTTCCCAGGTAGTGAAGAATTAAATTATGAATGACTTGCAGGGATATTATGAGGGGTTAATAGTGTGGATATGAAGACTTTGTTGTTGTTGTAGTTTTTCACTTTGAAATGTAATGTAAAACTTTATGATTATATCTAGTGTTTCCAAGGCTACTAAACCAATCGGTCTTTCGAGATTTGATCTTTCTTGTGATCATGCCAATGTTATGTAATTAATGCACCGACTCTGGGTAGCTGGGGTCGGGGCGTTACAGTTGGTATCAGAGGAAGTTGAGTACAAACCTTGGAAGCTAGATTTAGATAAACTCTGATTAGAGAACGTAGACCTAAGATGAACTTTGAGGATTAGTATAGAAGAACTTCCTAGAATTTTGGTATTGTAGAGATTTTGTGAGTTTTCCGAGCAATACATCCCTGTTTGGATACGAGCAGGTAGAGGAGGCTCTGGCACAGATGTACCTAGGGGTAAAACCCGAAAACAACGCTTTGAGCTAGACTCGAACGGGAACTGGTGCACGACAACGGGCCTTGCTGCACTCTTGGTTACGACACTCCCGGGGGATATGCTTAGGATAACTCTCATTATATTTACAAATCATTATGAAGGGTTTATGAGTATATACTTCCTCAAAGAAAAACATTTTTATGATTATGGATTATATCCATAAATAGTTCAATTTATGTTAAGTGTTTTATAAGTATGGGATTATGTATTTTGATTCATAAACTGATCTAGTTTATGCCATTGTTTAGAAATGGCGCCTAGTGGAAGAAATGGAAACCGTATCAATGCGCGCACTCCATGTAGGGATTTCCCTCCTGCTCAAGATAATTATAGTGGGGCTGGTGATGCAACTGGTGCCGATCAGCTAATCACCATACTGGGACAACTTACTCAGGTTATGAATAATAACCTTACCCGTATGGAGCACCCTGATCCGCAGCGTGGAGGATCAATGTTAGATCGATTCATGAGACAACAACCACCAACGTTCAATGGGAGTACAAATCCCTTAGTAGCTGAGCAATGGATATTTTCCCTAGAGAAAATATTTCAGGCTTTGGGGAGTAGTGAAAGGGAAAAAGTTACCATGGCAGTTTACCGCCTCACTGGAGATGCTGATCAATGGTGGTCATTGATTCAAAACATGAAGGAAGATGATGAAGTATCAAACATGGAATGGAGGGAGTTCAAAGATCTGTTTTTAGAAAAATACTTTCCTCGCGACCATCGAGTAGATATGGAAAGGCAATTTCTGAGTCTGAGACAAAAGGAGGATGATAATGTCACAAAGTATGAGGATAACTTTACAAGGTTAGCGAGGTACGCTGGTGATTATATTCGCAACCCAAGAAGTAAGATTGATCGTTTCTTTGATGGGTTAAAACCATTTCTCCGTCGAGCATTAGTCTCACAATCCTTTTCATCGTACGAAGACATTGTCTCATGTGCTATCAAGACCGAAAAAGAATTCTCTAAGTCTTATGACTTTAAAGCAAAGCAAGAGAAGAAGAGACCTGATGATCAATCTGGGAATGGAAATAAGGGGAAGAAGGGAAAGGTTGAATATCCATCCTGTGGTAAGTGCGGGAAGAAACACCCCGGTGCTTGCCTGAAGGGAATGGGAGTCTGTTACAAGTGTGGTGAAAAAGGCCACCAAGCTCATGATTGCAAGGGGAAGAAGGAAGCTACCAATGTTCAGTGCTACAATTGCAGGGAGATGGGGCATTATGCAAATGCATGTCCTAAGCGTCAGGAGAACTTACCTCAGAAAAGGCCAAGGGATCAAGGCCAGGCTTATGCTATCACTACTGCTGAGGTAGAAACTCCGAAAGACGTGGTGGCAGGTAATTTAATGGTTTCCTCAAGTTTAGCAAATGCATTATTTGATTCTGGATCATCGCATTGTTTCATATCTTCCCAGTTTGCTAAGAAAATTAGATATTTCCAATTTGATTTAATAAGGGAGTTGTCAGTTAAAACTCCTAAGGGAAGTATCGTTGCAACAAAGTTTTGTGAATCAGTCCCCATTAGAGCACATAAATTTTCTTTATCTGCTGATTTCATCGTCATACCTATGATTGAGTTTGATATAATCCTCGGTATGGACTGGCTTTCGGACTATGATGCGAAGATTTATTGTAAGAAAAAAGAGGTTACGATTCATGATGATAATGATAAGGAGCACCTTATTTTTAGAGCAGAATCGTCACCACCTAATTCTTATTTAGACCCACCCCCAGTAGCTCAACTTAATTCAATTATTGGGGAGGAAGAGAATGAAGTAACTATCGGTGAGGAAAGGAATGTTCAAATAGAGGATGTACCTGTTGTGAAATAATTTGTAGATGTATTTCCGGAAGATTTACCTGGACATCCTCCAGAACGAGAAGTTGAGTTTTCTATTGATTTGATTCCTGGATCAAGGCCTATATCGAAGACCCCTTATAGAATGGCCACTGTAGAGTTAGTCGAACTAAAGAAACAACTAGAGGAATTGAGTAATAAGGGATTTATTCGCTCTAGTGTTTCTCCATGGGGAGCCCCTGTTCTTTTTGTTAAAAAGAAAGATGGATCTATGAGGTTATGTATTGACTACAGGGAGATCAATGCTATAACGATAAAGAACAAGTATCCCCTACCTCGTATTGATGATTTATTTGACCAACTGCATGGAGCTCAATACTTTTCAAAGATTGACCTTCGATCTGGATACCATCAGTTGTGTGTGAAGAAGGAAGACATTCCGAAAACAGCATTTCGAACCAGGTACGGGCATTACGAGTTTACTGTAATGCCGTTTGGATTGACCAATGCACCCTCTGTATTCATGGATCTGATGAATAGAGTTTTCAAGGAGTATCTCGATGAATTTGTGGTAGTATTTATTGATGATATATTGGTATACTCCAAAACCTACGAAGATCATGAAAATCACTTGCGCATTATCTTGAAGACTCTGAGGAGGCATGAATTATATGGAAAGTTTAGCAAGTGTGAATTCTGGCTTCAGGAGATTTCTTTTCTTGGCCATATTGTCTCTAAAGATGGAATCTCTGTTGATCCTTCTAAGACCAAGGCAATCCAAGAATGGCCAGCACCTACGAGTATAACTGAGGTACGTAGTTTTATTGGTTTGGCAGGTTATTATCGACGTTTCGTCCAGAATTTTGCCCGATTGGCAAACCCATTAACGAAGCTCACACGTAAAGGGGTTAAATTTGTTTGGACAAAAGAGTGTGAAGAATGTTTCGAAGAACTGAAGAGAAGATTAGTCAATGCTCCTATATTGACTCTACCATCGGGGAATGATGGGTTCGTTATTTATAGTGATGCATCAAAGAAAGGACTTGGCTGTGTCCTTATGCAGAATGATAGAGTTATTGCCTATGCATCACGACAGTTGAAAATTCATGAACAAAACTATCCTACTCATGATCTTGAGTTAGCAGCTGTGATCTTTGCTTTGAAGATATGGAGGCACTACCTCTATGGTGAAAAATGTGAGATTTATACTGATCACAAGAGTTTGAAGTATATTTTCTCACAAAAAGAACTCAACATGAGGCAAAGGAGATGGCTTGAATTACTCAAGGATTATGATTGCACGATACACTACCACCCGGGGAAAGCAAACAAAGTAGCAGATGCTTTGAGCAGAAAAGACCATGGAGTTCTGAACATGATGAGAATTGAAAGGGACCCAATTTTCATGGATCTAGAGAAGATGGACATGGGAATAACCAGGGAAGGTGAAACATCAATGCTTTTTCAAATGGTTGCCAAACCATCTTTACTAGAAATGATTAAGAGTTCTCAGACCAATGATGAAGAATTCCAAAAGAAGATTAAAGCTGTGAATGATGGGAGATTGAGAGACTTTGTGTATGAAGATGGAATTTTGAAATTCGGGAAGAGACTTTGTGTTCCCGATTTACCTGATCTGAAAAGGGAATTGTTGGATGATGCTCATAGTTCCAATTTCTCTATACACCCTGGGAGCACCAAAATGTATAGAGATTTGAAGGAACATTTTTGGTGGGACAACATGAAGAGGGAGATTGCTGATTTTGTGTCAAGATGTATGGTTTGTCAACAAGTGAAAGCTGGAAGGCAACAGCCTGGAGGAGTCATGCAACCTCTTCCCATACCGGAGTGGAAATGGGACAATATTACGATGGACTTTGTCATGGGGCTACCAAAGACTCTTAGAAGGAACGATGCAATATGGGTGATTGTTGATCGTCTTACCAAGTCAGCACATTTTCTTGCTATAAGAGAAGATCTACCCCTGGAACGTCTCGCAAGACTATACATTAATGAAGTTGTGAGACTTCATGGAGTACCCCTATCGATTGTTTCTGATCGTGACCCCCGTTTTACTTCAAGATTTTGGAAAAGTCTTCAGAAATCCCTGGATACTGAACTTCATTTGAGCACTGCTTACCACCCTCAGACAGATGGACAATCAGAACGGACTATTCAGACCTTAGAAGACATGTTGAGATCTTGCTCACTTGATTTTCAGGGTATGTGGGATCAATATTTACCACTAGTAGAATTTTCCTATAACAATATCTTCCATTCGAGTATTCAGATGGCACCATATGAAGCGTTATACGGAAAGAGATGTCGTACACCAACCTGTTGGGATGACGTTGGTGAAAGAAAACTTGTAGGCCCAGAACTGGTGGAGGAAATGGTGGAAAAGGTGAAGGTAATCCAAAATCACATCAAAGCAGCTCAAAGTAGGCAGAAGAGCTATGCCGATAATCGAAGGAAGGATTTGGAATTTCAAGTCGGTGATCATGTTTTCCTGAAGGTATCTCCGTGGAAGGGAGTCATACGTTTTGGTAAGAAAGGTAAATTGAGTCCCAGGTACATCGGACCTTTCGAAATTCTAGAACGAATTGGGGCTGTAGCTTACCGATTGGCAATGCCGCCAAGTCTCTCCAAAGTTCACGATGTGTTCCACGTATCTCTGTTGAGAAAATACATGCCTGACCCAACGCATGTACTCACCTATGAGGAATTAGAACTGGAACCGGATCTGTCTTATTGTGAAGAGCCCGTCAGGATTCTTGATACAAGAGAACAAGTACTGAGAAACCGGACGACGCGTCTGGTAAAAGTTTTGTGGAGAAATCATAAGATGGAAGAGGCAACGTGGGAACCCGAGGAACTTATGATGAAGAACCACCCGAGTCTTTTTATGCAGTAATACCCTAGAAATTGCGAGGACGCAATTATTTGAAGGAGGGGAGAATGTAACACCCCAAGCTTCTATGGTACGCTTCTCTTTGAATAATGTGATAGCGTGTGTTGTACGCAACACCGAGTTCTAACACACCATAACTAATCAAACTAGCCGTTATGAATAGTAATACCTACTTTTTGAAATTATATATATTTTATATTTCAAAATGGACTTCATTTTTGGATTCGGAATATCGAATTTAGCCTAGGGTGAAATTTTGGTACATTTCGGATAACTTTCATATTTTGATGAATAGTGAAAATTACTAAATTTTAATTAAAAACAACTTTTTTAATCAAATTAATTACTAGTGATAAATTATGAATTTGAGTGGTTTTAAAGTATATTTAGAATATATTTTTACCATTTAATATAATTTTGGTCATTGGACATAATTTTACAATTAAACCGAACATAAACAAGTGTCAATCTTTTGATAGTTATTATCTCTTAAAAACACGCTTTTTGTTTTAACAGCGGGAATTAATTTTAAATTAATTTCTGCCACTTCTGTGTTTTGAATTTAGGAAAATGGATTCCATATTTGGAATCAGGATGTTAAAATTGTGTAAATAGGTAACTTTTATTTTTAGACATTTTGAATAGTTACTGTGGTAAATATTTTATTTACCATGGTTAAAGGGTAAATCCGGTAAATAAGGGTTAAAAAAATAATATTATAATAATACAAAATTACCCTAAAACGTGTCCTAACCTTATTGGTGGACACATACCCGACCATGGGCATCCTTGGGTCAATTTGGGGACCCCTTGGAGCCACTTGTATGTGGTAGGGACACTTTATATTAATAAAGTTAAAATAAAAATAAAAATGGCATAAGCTTACATCTTTTAGAAGAACAATTTTTACATAGGGTTATACATGTTTGATTTTCGATTATAAATATTCATTAGAAAGCTAAAAAGAGTTCCTACATAATGATATTTTACTTATAATTTTTAGACATTAAATAATTTATTTTATTTATGACACAATGATGATGCAGTAATTACTATAATAGTGAAAAATTAAAATAAGTGATATTATAAATACCCAAATAAATATAATATTAAACTTTTAATGAATTAAACTAATTTTCTAGGATAATATGATATATTAGGATTGATTTAATTGACTTTGTTCGAAGTAATAAATCTGTTATGAGTTTCACAAAAATCAACTAATGAATAGTGTCAAAATTGACATAAAAGAATTCTTAAAACAAATATTATATTATTAATTGATATTAAATTCCTAAAAATCTAAGGTTCGGCCAAGAGACTTATATCATGATAGGTTAATCATTAATGGAACACTTGGGGGTCTCTTGGATGTATATAGTAAGTTTATTAACCATAATATATAAAATACAAAGAGACATTGTAAAAGTGAAACTAATTAACTTAGAGTTAATACTTAAAGATAAGGTTAATATAAGTACCCAAACCCGTCTAAATTCTATTGGATGAGTTTATTTCGACCTATACCCACCTCATCATTTGAATAGTCAACTTTGGAGCCTTTAGAAACCGAATATGAATTTATTATAAATTAATATTTCTAGCTTTTCCAAAGGTGCCCCTCACCCCTCTTATAAAAGGGTACTCCTCCTTCTCATTTCTTCACACCTTCAAAGCCTTTTGGTTCGGCCAAACTCTGCCCAAATACTCTCCCAACATCCCTCAATACAACCTAGAGGCCTTAGTTTGATCAGAAAGCCAACCTAAGGAGCCCTTTTGATCAAATCAAAAGGAAGAACCCGAAGAAGAGGTAATGATTTCACCACCCTTTTCTAAGTTCATTTCTTCTTCCACTTCTTCTTCCTTTGTTCTTACCATTCTGAAATAATAACTCCAGTATCTCACATATACTGTGATGTTATTATAAATATGGTACAATCATATTCAGTATTCTATCCACCCTTTGAATAACATGTCACCATACGTGCGTACGTACGGCTTACCGTCTCCACGTCGTGGTGTAATTGTTATTCAATATAATATTATTTGGATGGGTATAATAATGATGTGTAACTCATGTAAATAATAAATATAACATGTTAATGATTCTGTATATATGATATACCATCCATTTATATATTATTTTAATATCAAAAGAATGATATTGTCGCTCGTGCGTACGTACGGACTACCGTCTCCACGAACGCGATGAGATTCATTCTCCATCGTAACCATTAAAGCGTAATTATCATTTTATGATTTAAAAATGATGTTTAAGGACTTGATATCATTCTGGATATGAATAATATACAACCTATCCTTTACAAACATGTCTTACGTAACAAAACATATGGAAGAAAACAAGTAAGTTAACACCCGAAACAACGATAATACTAAGATATTATTATCAAATCAATATTAAAAGATCATATATGATATCATATTAATGTATATGATTCTTGTATAATTTAATAACAATTATTTCACCATTATACAGGAGGTTAACCTACCACAACCAAGGAAAAGTACAAGGTAAGGGTTATTTCACAATCTCTTCATTATCCGAGGTTGTATTATACGTAATAATCTACTGGGATCTCTTTATCATCCACATCCATGTTTCTTCGAAATGTATTTCAAAACATTTTTACTATTTACAAGAATATGGGTTAAAGTCATTTATACCCTTGTTTGACTTTTTATAAGAGGTTTATAAAGGAATCTTTCCGTCGTTTTCAAAACAAGGTCCTTTTTAACCTTTTCGACAGAATTGAGGTAAGAATGTTTTTTTTAACTTATACGGCGGGTGCGGTTATTTTCCGCCGTTATAAAATCGTCGAAGCTTCCCATACAAGCTTATAAGAATATTTTCAAAGAAAATGTTTTATTTTATATGGATCTTAAATGATTTCAAAATAAAAGGAGATATTTCTTTAAAAAGAATTTTGATTTCATCTATGTCAACATCCTTTGATGGATTTTAAGATTATTTGAAGTTGATTTATTATGATACAAAACTTCTATATTGTATTGAAGGTTTTGTGATATGTTTGACTGTGGATGTGCTATTTTTATACCATTCATAGTTTATTGTGAAAGTATTGACATTTCGTATGCTAGTTTTAATACGAATGTTTATGTTATGTTTAAACCTTTTCATATGGGAATGCATTGGACTTAATAAGTGACGGGTGGAGCCCGCTATAGCTCCTCGATGCATCGGTAGGTCTCATGAGACAAACTAGTGTCTTGGCACAAGGCCTTGACAAAATCTTATTTGTAGTCTTGGCACGAGGCCTTGGCTATGTGGTTATGATAGTCTGGCATTATGCATTCCAACATTATGAAAGTGGTTATTGATATTGCATGTGATTATTCGATTAGTAGAATATCCATGTGAATAAGTAAATGGCATTATTTCATTTTACTTTTGCCATACTATGTTGAAGTTCAATTTTAAAAGGCTTTTGTTTTAGTTATACACTGCCTTAAATGTTTATGATTATTTTGAATGTTCCGCTATATTGTTATCCTTACTGGGCATTTGAGCTCACCCCTTTTCTATGTTTTATTTTTCCCAGGTAGTGAAGAATTAAATTATGAATGACTTGCAGGGATATTATGAGGGGTTAATAGTGTGGATATGAAGACTTTGTTGTTGTTGTAGTTTTTCACTTTGAAATGTAATGTAAAACTTTATGATTATATCTAGTGTTTCCAAGGCTACTAAACCAATCGGTCTTTCGAGATTTGATCTTTCTTGTGATCATGCCAATGTTATGTAATTAATGCACCGACTCTGGGTAGCTGGGGTCGGGGCGTTACACATTCAGCACGCTAATCCCTAGGGGCTTTGTTTTTGCCATTCCCAGAACATTTTGATTCCGCTACTCAATACTTCGATCCATTTGTATGAACCAACATATTTATCTGCATCTTTTGGCTTAACGTGCTCAACCACAATCCATTATCTTGCGAGAGCGTTAACCAAGCTTCAGGCATCCACAATTGGGCCTGGATTTCTAAGGAAGAGAGGGAGGTCATTCCTAGGAAGGGAGACCTCAGACCTAATCAATGTACCATCCCCCCAACTTGTTCCGACACACGAGCGGGACAACGCTAGGGGCGTTGAGGTTTTATCCAAACATAAGGAAATGAGAAAGGGTGAATCGCGTGTCCCGAATTCAGAAATCCACGACGGTCGGCCTTCCAGGAAATGCCCAAGACGGCAAGCGGACAATGGATCAATCGACCATACTACTGCAATAGATGGACCGAAGGTCATCATTCATGTTGCAGGAGGCGGATCACATGTCATCATCAATACCGCTTTGGGGGTTCCTTCAGATGCAAGGGTGGAAATCCGGATCAAAAGAGCATGCGAAGCATGGGGCGAAGTGATGATTTGTTCGGACAGAATCTAACGCTCCCAAAATTGCGCCACCGTGGGGAAAGCGTATTAGGCGGATGCACTAATCTGGCTGTGAATCACCCCAATTCTCAGACAGAACCTCTTTGACGAGGAAACTGTCGCCTCCCATCATTGCAATGGGGCATCCCGAGCTGAATCAGGGAGAATATCACAACCGCACCACTCTACCAGAAGCCAGGCCAAACGGCTGACGACGAGGAGGGGCGGGACTTAGTGATCCCAGAGGCTGGACCCGAGTCGAGATACCCGGGCGTTCCTACGTACTCCATCAGGGTGGAGATCAAGCCACACGTAGTTCTGAGAGTGTAGTTTTAACGTCATGCGGGACGTAGAACCCTGATTAGGGAGATCTTAGTTTAAGGTCGTAGAGCTCGGACCATAGGGGAAGATCTTAGTTTAAGGTCTTAGAGTTCGGACCATAGGGACCTCAAAGTACGCCACATCGTGGTCCTATCCCCTGGATATGCGAAGATGCACTGAGGGATAGTGTGAAGAGTGCCGAGATTTTGCCTGGTCAGAATGGGGGGTGGAAAACGTAATGTGAATCATGCGGCCATTCACTCAAGGACTAGGGGCACCAACATAACGATATGGGAGTACTGCCGACCGTGGCGGAAAAGCAGAATCAATATCGCACTGACCGTTGATGGAATGAGGCAGCACACGAGCATCAACCGCTCAAGCGCAGGATTCATATCGACTTGCCACCCAAGGCCCTTGGGGGCACCATCCCGGATCGGTGGGAGAGCACTGAGGCATTGTATCCAGACCGCTCACGGGGGTTCCACCCAGGGCGTAGGCGATGGGTCCGAATGAAGGGGAGCATGAAGCCTGAAAAGTGGAAGGAACCTGCCCAAGCTGAACCTGACCCTCCTGGAAATAGACCAGAGTACTCTTGACACCGGTGGACCAGTGCAAGGGGTCAAGGGACACGCCTTGAGGGTGACCCGAAGGCGGCGGATTCCCAAGAGAAGGGGGAATCTTTAAGAGGTGGGGGGCTGGACCCGAAGTTTCAAACATCCGGGCGTTCCTACGTATCCCATAAGGATGGGAATCAAGCCACACGTAGTTCTTGAAGCGCGGCGCGACACAATCGGGCACCAGCGCGGGGAGGGGTGCGGGTCTGGCCATCGCACCCAAAAGAAGCGGTATTTGATATTTCTTGTTTGTCCTTAAAGGTGGATGGTTTTTCTTTGTGCAGCGACATGCCTATGATTAAGAAATCCCTGGCGTCGCCACAATAATCAAGCCATGAAAGGCATTTATAAATGGCGTGGTTATTAACCAGCGCCCAACGTGAGTGTCCCCTGAGGAGAACATCACGATGCAGTGCCGTTTCTCGTCGGGCGGCCAAGACGATCACAGTTTACGGTCGTATGGTAAGACCAAGAAACACAGTTTAAGGTCGTGTGGCTCGGACCATGGAGGAATCTGCTTATTGCGGTACGACGGACACAGCGGAGGTGGGGACAAATCCCAGCCCTGCGGTCACGCACAATTCCAGGAGAAGGATCCTGGGATAGGGGCCTGCATATGTCTATCAACCGAGGGGCAGAGATGCTAGCCTCCAGCTATGCTGGGCCCAGAACGCGATTGTTCGGGCGACTCCTTCCTCCTCATGGGGACGAGGGTCCAGCTACACATGGCCCTTAGGGAGGACATCAGCATATATCATTGGTGCTCATATCGTGGGAGCCTCGAATGGCACCATTACCCTGGTTGGCCTGCCTAACGTGTAGAGGTGTACTGAGGGTCAGTATGAAGAGAGAGTGTTGAGTTCCCACTACAACGCACTGAGGCGGAGTGTGACAAGGACTGCGCAACCAATGTTCAGAGCCTGAAAGAGTTGACATGGCAATCAAGAACGTTGCTGACCATATTCGCAACACAACATCCGATCGCGTCAGCCTAGGATGAGGCAAGCAAACGAGCATCAACCGCTCAAGCGCAGGATTCATATCGATTTGCTGCCCAGGAAGGCCCAAACAAGAGGAAGCGCGAGGCCTGACAAGTAACACAGGACTTGTCGGGATTGAATCCGACACTACAGGTCATAGACCGGAGTACCCCAAAACATGCTAACAGATCACCGGGAAGGGTAGGAGGACTCACCTTGAGAGCAACCAAAGGACGACAGATCCCCGTGATCAACCAAGAGACAGGGATGGACCTGAAACACAAGAGTCCAGGTGGTCCTATGTATCCCATAAGGATGTGAATCAAGCCGTACGTAGTTCTTGAGAGGCAGTTTAACGTCATGCGGGACGAAGTGCAGTTTAGCGTCATGCAGGACGAAGTGCAGTTAAACGTCATGCGGGACGAAGTGTAGTTTAACGTCATGCGGGACGATGGAGCATGTAGTTTAACGTCCTGCAGCGTGGACGAATGCAGTTTAACGTCGTGCGGGACGAAGTGCAGTTTAACGTCGTGCGGGACGAATGCTGAACAGTTTAACGTCTTGTAGCTCGGACGTGGTGCAGTTTAGCGTCATGCAGGACGGAGTACACTCAGGCAAAGTACTACTTGAGGAACCTAGCGTTGGTGGGAGGAGTGACACGCTCACCATCCATAGTCTCTAGGGAGTACACGCCATTGGGATAGACCTTGTGGACGACAAAAGGTCCCTCCCACCTGGGCTCCAACTTGGGCGGCTTCCTGCCGGGGATCATTGGTGCTCTTAGGGCCAGTACTAGGTCACCCTGCAGGAAGGAGCATAGGCGAACCTTCTTATTGAAAGCTCGAGTCATTCTGCTTTGATGCCTCTCCAAGTTGTGCAAAGCGCGAAGCCTATTCTCATCCACTGCTTCCAACTCGACTAGACGGGTTTCAGCAGCTCTGTCCGGTGCTTGCTGGTCGTATACCGCAGTGCGCAAGGACGGTAACTGGATCTCGATGGGCAGGACGGACTCAGCTCCATACACCAGGGAATAAGGGGTCACCTGGGTGGAATTGCGAGTCGTCGTCCAATAAGCCCAGAGGGCGTTGGGGAGCTTGTCCGGCCAACTCTTCTTGTTCTGACCAACCATCTTTTGCAGAATGTTAGAGAGGGTCTTGTTAAACGCCTCAATCTGTCCATTCGCCTGCACATGATAGAGAGATGTATGGTTCGAGCGAATGTTGTACTTGGCGTACAACTTCTTCAACTCGGTTGCTCAGAAATTGGCTCCGTTATCCGTGAGGATAGCGTGAGGCACTCCAAATCGATAAATGATGTTGTAGGTCACGAATTCATCGATAGAATAGGATTTGACCTCTCTGAGCGGAATCGCCTCTGCCCATTTGGAGAAGAAGTCCGTGGCGGTCAGAATGAACTGGCACTGGCGAGCCGTCGCCGACAGGTAAGGTCCCACAACGTCCAGCCCCCAGACTCCAAAGGGCCAAGAATACCTGGTGGTATGGAGAGGCTCCGGCGGCCGATGCACAAAGTTCGCATGAACCTGGCACGCATGGCACTTCCTGGCATACTCGATGCAGTCATGGATCATGGAGGGCCAGAAGTATCCCAACCTCCGAATCTGATGGGACAGCTTCGGCCCAGTCTGGTGGGCACCACATGAACCAGCATGAACCTCTTGCATGACTCGTGGGATCTCAACTCCTTGAAGGCAACAGAGGAGAACACCATCAAATCTGCGTCTATAGAGGGTCTGCTCCAGACCGGGACTGCTCTGGAGGACAAACCGCGATGCGCGGCGTCGAACTCGCTCGCGCTCGGCCCGATCCGACGGGAGAATTCCATGTTGGAGGTACTCAACCAAAGGCGTCCTCCAATCAGGGGCTGATTCGACTGGCATATCTGCGGTACTCGGGGCTCCAGGCACAGGGGAAACTGTGGTGAGATTACTTACCGATGGGCCGCGATCTCCCTCCGGGATAACGGGAGCGATGAGCCTGCGGTGCGTCACGCGGATGATCAGGTTGTCCTGTTCAGGCTCCGCGAGTGACGCAGCAAGGCTGGCCAAAGCATCTACTCGACCGTTCTGCGACCGGGGAATATGGACAATTTCTGGCCGAGAAGGGAACTGGGCCATTAGGAGGAGGGTGCACTCTAGCAATGGCACAAGTTCCGGCTTCCTGACAACATAGTCACCATTGATCTGCCTAACCACTGGCTCAAAGTCCCCTTTTACACATAGATGGGGCACGTCGATCTCGAGAGATAACTCGAGGCCAGTGATGAGGGCATGGTATTCCACCTCATTGTTGGTACAGCCCTCTGACAACAGGAAAGAGTATGGAAGCACGACTTGCTCCGGGGTAATGAAGACGATACCCAAACCAACTTTGTTGAGCTTAGGATTATCAAGTCTTTTACCGGTGGGGCTCCGGGAGGCGCTGTCAAAGTGCATCTACCAGCATGGATCAGCACGATCGACTGAGAGAACGACCTCATCAGGAAAGCCTAGATCCAGCGGCTGGTCCGCGGAGGTTGGGTGAGCAGACAGAAAGTCCGCCAATGCTTTCCCTTTGATGGCCTTCTAAGACACATACCTGATGTCGAACTGCTGGAGAATCACAGCCCACCGCGTAGACGGCCAGTCAATATAGGTCGGCTCTGGATATATTTCAACGGGTCTACCCGAGAAACCAACTGTACCTCGTGGTGCTGCAAGTAGTGCCGTAATTTCTGTACGGCAAATACGAGCGCCAGGTAGCTCTTCTCGATGGGGGAATACCTAACTTCTGCATTGAGGATCATGCGACTGAGGTAATAGAGGATATTCTCTGTTCCCTCGTTGTTCTTCTGGGCGAGAAGGGCACCAAGGGACCGTTCCAGGGCGGTCACATAAAGGACCAGCGGCTTCCCGGATACAGGCGGCATCAGAACCGGAGGTTGAAGCAAGTACTGCCTGATTTCCTCGAAAGCGGTCTGACACTCCTTATCCCATACATAGGTGGCGCCTTTCTTCATAAGCCGAGAAAAGGGCTTACACTTGCCGGCCAGATTCGCGATGAATCGGTGTATATAGGCTAAGTGGCCTTGGAACCCTTACAGATCCCGGATGTTACCTGGGGGAGGCATCTGGCTAATTGCCCTGATTTTTTCTGGGTCGATCTCAATACCCCGGTATCTTACCACAAAGCCAAGAAACTTCCCGGAGGTGACCCCGAAGGCACACTTCAACGGGTTCATCTTCAGGCAGCGAGACCGGAGGAAGCCGAACACTTTCTCAAGATCTTTGAGATGGTCCTGACGCTGGCGCGATTTTACCAACAAGTCGTCGACGTAGCATTCCACCAGTGTGCCGAGGATTGGCTTGAATATGCGGTGCATCTCCCGTTGATAGGTGGCACCTGCATTCTTCAGGCCGAAGGGTATGACCTGGTAACAAAAGATACCTTAGGGGGCCCTGTAGGCAGTGAACTCCTCATCCTCAGGGGCCATCCAGATTTGGTTGTATCCGGAGTATCCATCCATGAAGGAGAGGGCTTGGAACCCTGCCGTGGCGTCAATCAACAGCTCTGTCACCGGAAGGGGAAAATCATCCTTCGGACAGTGGCGGTTGAGATCGCAGAAGTCGATACAGACTCTGATCTGCCCGTTCTTCCTGACCGGCACAATGTTGGCCAGCCATCTGGGGTACTGAACTTCCCTCACGAAGTTGGCTTTGATAAGCTTGTCAACTTCGGCCTCAACCATGGCACCATGGAATGGGTGAATCTTCCTGGGAGGCTGCTTGAACCTGCGATGGTTTGCCGGGAGACCAAGGCGGTGGACGACTACCTGAGGATCTAGCCCCGACATCTCGTCATAGCCCCAAGAGAACACATCACGGTGCTGTCTGAGGAAGTCCACGTACTGCTGCCGATCCTCAGAGGGAATGGTGGCACTGAACAATGTGGGTCTTGGATCTCCCTCGGTTCCCAGGTTCACCTGTACTAACTCATCGACCGTGGCGGAGACGCCCTCCTCAAAGGCTGGGGGTGCATCTTCCACGTCCTCTCCACTCGGGGAGGGATCGTCCACGGGAGAGACTGCGTTGGAAACTGCATTGGGGCTACCAGATCCTGCTGGGCCGCTGGTGCTGGCATGGGCGGTCGCGGTCATCTCATCAGGAGACTCACAGGCCGTCGAGACCATGGCTACGTCCAACCGATGGATCGGGAGGACGTAAGCGTCATCCAAACTTGCGCAGGGATCGCTTGCAACGGCAACAGGTTCAACCTCACCCGTCAGGATCTGCTTATCCTTGCTCTTGTAATAGTCCGCATCCAGAGAGCGGGCTTCACATGAGGCAAAAGGAGAGGCATATCCCTGAAGCACGCCTACTCGACCATTAAGGGAGTATTTAAGGCATTGTTGGTATGACGAGGGAACCACCGCATGAAGGTGGAGCCATGGCCTGCCCATCAATGCGTTATACGCAGTGTCCTGAGAGACTACCATGAATTCGGTGTTGGCAACCAGGTCACCGAACTGGGTCTTCAAACATATCTTGCCGACCGGAGTTTTCTCGGTGCGGTCTTACCCCTGGATCCTGAGGTCGGAGGGAATCAAGTCATCCTCAGACAACCCCAATCTCCGGAGCGTCCGAGTTGGAATCAGGTTAATCCCGGACCCCGTGTCGACAAGACAGCGCCGGACTTCAAGACCATTGAACTGGCCAGTAACATACAGATGACGAATGTGCCCCTGTATGGGAGGGTCTTCATCCTTACCAGATAACGAGATAACCGCCTGACATTCGGCGTTCTCAATCGCTTCGACGTGAAAGGCCTCTGCATCCGCAACCTCCGTCTCAAATTGGAGGGGGCTCTTCAGGGCTTCAGCGAGCGCCTCGCGCATCTCAGGTGATAGGCGCAGCGCCTCAAGGATGGAGAGCCTTGCTGGGATGTCGGCCAAGTGCTTCAGGACATCATACTTTCTTGCCAAGCGCGAGCCCCTGGTTGCAGGAGGTTGCTTTGCGGTTGGAGGCATGACGGGCCTTGCCGGTTGGACCGGCGGCCGACTGGTGCTTGGCGCATCTCGTTGTTCACTGGTTGCAGCCCGGGAAGTGGTCACCGTACTGGGGCCAGGAGGCCGGGATGGACTCGTGGCAGGACGGAGCTGGTCGCGGCGCGGATGAGGCGGTTCTTCCTGGTCCCACACCACAAACGGTGGCGGAGGAGAATCCGTCATCCCTGGATGTGGGGGCTGCGCGCGCTGAGCTCGGTTTTGAACCCGCTGCCTAGTCTCAGTGGCGTGCACGGCCTGGATGGAGGTACCAACTGCCGTGCCCCATCGACTCCTATTGTTGCGGTTCCTCCGACGGTGGCGACGATCGGGGACACTAGGGAGGTCCACCTGGTGTTCTTCAACGTCGGTAACCGAAAAGGGATTTACCAGCTCGACGGTATTAACCGAAGCATACCCAACACTGTCATCGGACGAACCATTCATCACCGGGCGGATCCGAGGAGGGACCCCCATCTCTGGGGGCATGAAATCGCCGAGAGTGCGGGATAGTGGCGGAACTGGCGGGGCGCGCTCTTCCTTCTTGCGCCACCGCCGTTTTCTCTTCTCGGAAGAGGCAGGCTGGGACGACGATGCCGAAGCAGCACCCGCAGATTCTGGGGGCTCAGGCTGATTCAAGCGCGCACGGATGATTCCATGGGCGCGAATGATCGTATTGCGGGCCATCCAGTTATTATACTTCTGGGATCCGCGGTCGGAGACCAGCTGCCATTCGTCCTCGTCGCCACTATCGTCATCTGATCCCATGAACACACCCGCCACTTGTGCTGGAGCTGGGCCCAACCTGATTACATTGTTGTTAATCTAGTCTTGGAGCCAGTCCTTAAACACGTAGCATCGCCGGATGGTGTGCCCCAGGGCACGATGGTAAGGGCAGTAGCGGGGGTTATTCGTGAGATGCACCTCCTCTGGCCTCCAACACTCAGGCAGTCGCACAATCCTCTGCTCCAGGGCGCTCCGGAAATAACTGTGGACCTGATCCTCGTGAAATGAGTAAGTCAGGTATCACGGGGCCCTGGGAGCGTGGTCTTGACGAGGGCCTGGAGGGGCCTGCCGAGGAGGTGGACCCTGATTATCTCACCTGGGTTGTGGCGGTACATTACGCGGAGGGGCCGGCCGGTTCTGGGGCTGCCGCTGCTGGGCCGGGAACTGAGCCCGCGGAGGTGGATTCCTGTGAAGCTGTGGAGCTGGCCTCACCGGTAGCAGCTCCAACTGCCTGGGGCCCTCTATCTGGGCAACAGCAGCGGGCTCAGCCCTGCTGACTCTCCTTGCAGGGATCATAGAAAGCAGCGGGTGTGCCTGACTGGCCTGTTACAGGGCTTCCTCAAGACTTAGAGCTTTGTGTGAGAAGTCCATGAACCCTCCGGGGTAATTCTGAGTGATCAAGGAAGGGACCAGCTTGGTCTTGACGTTCCCAACGCACATTGTCAGCAACTGCTCCTGAGTCAATGGCATGTCAAGGGAATACGTGAGACCCTTCCATCGGGCGACGAAATCCGCGACTCGCTCATCAGGCCTTTGCTTTCACTTGAAGAGGTCTGCGATACTCATCTTCCGGGTTGTGGAACTGAACTGATAGAGGAACTATCTACGAAGGTCCTCCCAGCTAGTTATCGACCCGACGGGGAGCTGGTTGTACCAGACAAATGCTGGCCCTTCCAGTGTCTGGACAAAGCAGCGAAGCTTAGCGACCTCCTGCTGCACCGGAGTTCCCAACATAGGCCCGCACCTCGAGTTGAAATGGGCCAAATTCTGTGGCGGATCTCCAGTCCCATTGAAGGGGGAGAAAGTGGGGTTCCCGAATCCCGGAGGTGCCGGCATGTCATCCACCCATGCTGGGTATGGATTGCCGTCCGGTGGGATTTCCACTTGCCGAGTCTCCAAGGCTTCCAAGCGGGCAATGAGTGCCGCCATCGGATCGTCCGGACATGGGTTCCAGTCCTGGCGAGGATCTCTAACCACGAGCGCATTGCATGGCTCTTCAATCGGGTCGTCGACCGGGTCGTCGAACTCGGCAGCTCGTGGGATGGCGGGCGGAGCGGCCCTTGGGGCAGCGGGAGGAATCCGAGCGGGGTCTCTCAGGTAGTCACGCCGCTCGGGAGGGTGTGGTGAAACATACCGCGCCCTCTTTCCATAGGCAATGGCCTCTCCCCTGTCGGAAAACACGACATAATCACGGTTGCCCGAGAGAGTCTCGTCGAGGAGCGGTTGTTCCTGTCCCTGCTGTCCTGGCCTAAGATCACCGTAGTCAGGCCGCCGCTCTGCAGCGCGCTCGGCGAGGAGCTGGTCAACTAGCTTCTTCTGCTCGGCAAGCTGTTGACGTAGCGTGGCCTTTTCGGGATCCTCCTCTTCCCTCTACATAGAGGCAGATGGGTCGGCGGGCTTTATAGCCCCGCCGTGCTCTTTACCTTTGCTGACGTTTCGGCTCAACGTCAGTGCTTCAGTGGGTGTGGGGAGACCCAGGAGGTTCCTTTGGTGATGAGTAACTCTCACCGATGGATCCAACAACGGCTTGTCTTCGGGGGGAGAGCCCCCGTCGAGAAGTTCCAAGTCGTCCCCCTCTCTCGACAGGTCAGCCATATTGACCGTTTCTGTCCCTGGGGATGTACCCTCAGGGCCACCCAGCGAATCGGGCTGTCGGCGAATCGCACTGAAGCGTAGGGAAGCGCACTTCCCCCATCCACGGATATACACGTGGGGGGTGGATTCCTCGATAACCTTGCGGAGTACTTGAAAACAATCAACGCATCGTTGTTGGAGGGCCTCGTGGTGCCCAAATGACCCGGGGTGCCGAACCGTGGGGAGCGTGGCCAGGTCGATCTGACGGCACTGCTCACCAATATCCTCCAGGTGCACTTGACTCCCGGGATATGGAATTTGTAGGTGGTGAAAACGGGAGTGAGTCTCCCGGAGAGTTCGGCGGAAGCATTCGAACTCATCCGGGGTGAGCGATTCTGGTGCATCAAAGTCCGGTCCTGCGACTGGCCAAAACTTCTCAGGGAAGTGGCCCTCTGCAAGGACGGTCCAGAAGCTCCACGACTCAAACTCGAGACCCTGGTCTTCTTGGTCCCCTTCAGCGACTGGGAATGGATGGGGAACCGGCAGTGGTGCCGAGGCGGGCCGCCGGGCCGGCGGGCTGGCCGGCGGTGAATACGGTGAGCAGGCCGATTGGCCTCCATATCCCGGGCCACCCTCTGAGGGTTGCGGTGCCCCAGCCACCACATCACGATAGGACGGGCCGGCGTGCGAACATCCTGCCGTAGCGTCGGTGCTCGCCGAGGGTGCACTAGATCGTGGCTCAACCGTCTGTCCCCAGAAAAGGTCTCCGGCTTCTCCGATCGAGGTAGAAGGCGCTTCCGGAGGGGCCAGTACCAACCGCAAGCTTGATCCTTGGGGGTCTACCAGGCCCTCGCTACTCCGGATATACCTTCGGAGAGAAGCAGGGATCATATCGATCTCGCTCTCAGGGAGTACGAGGCTGACGTGCCTGATTCCTACCCCTGCCCCTGACTGGCGGGATCGGGGGGAGGGCTCTGTCGCCGAATCATACTCCGCCTCTTTATCAGAGAAACGAACCGGTTGGATCTCTATCCGGAATTCCCTAACATTCCTCCCTCTACGTCGACGCCTCACCTTCCTGCCCCTGGGTGGTTCTTCGGGGCATGGATGATCTCTGTCCTAGCGTCCTCTGGCCGCACCGGTGCTGGGGCCAAGAGGACTGGAAACCAAGGTGCGAGGAGCACCAGGACATATATCAAAGGGGACGCAGGGAGAGATGCTTCCGGGCAGGCCTCCGGGCCGGGATCGGAAGGTGGGATCACCCATGCCTCTTGGATCGGCCACACGGAGTAGACCCTGCTGGTGAATAGCGCTACCGCGAGGTGGTCCGCGGTGGCTATTGCCTGTACCAGCAACCGGGAGAGTCAACCCAACCTGCCTTTGGGGCGGTCGGGGCCTCGATCCAGGTCGGGCATAGAAGTGCCCCTGCTCAGGATGCGCAGGGGCCTAGTGACTGGAGCCAGCAGTGGCTTGGGCCAACACGGCCGCTGTTGCTAGGGCCCCAAGGTGGGCATCCTCTTCCGCTCGCGCCCGATGTTGGCGTCGGGACGGACGAGTCGGGATCAGCGGCGCAGGCAGGTGGAGAGCCCGTTCTTCGACTTGAGAAGCCTTGCGGCGGTGTCGACGTGGCCTGGCAGGAGCCCTTATCGCGGATCCCTGGAGAGAATCTCGGATAGGGCGGTCTCGGACATCCTCCATCTCATCCGCATAGGGGAAGGAGCTGTCGGAGCGTTCCGGGGATAAACTCCCGAAGCGGTTGGACGTCGAGGTAGGCAGCGGTGCCTCCCTGCGCGGCCCTCGGGGGCGGCTTTGGTGGCGAGGTGCATCTTCCTCGAGGTCTAGGCGAGCCATGTCCCTGGTGGGGATGACTCCCTCTTCCTCATATCTCCGCACCAAGTTGTTGATCACCCTTCTCTGGATGACCTCCGAGGGGGAGAGAGGGCGTGGTTGCCCCGTAGTTGCGGCTGCTGGGACGGCTGTGGAACGGGCGGGACTGCACGGAGTAGCCGCGTCGGTGTTTCCCCTACCCCTGCGCCGGTGGGCGGGCGGCGATCGGGCACTGGATTGGGTGACCTGATTTCTGAAGATAGGGAGAAGAACCCATTAATACTGATAGGAAAAGAAATCGACAACCGATCATTAGTGCCACGACGCCTTCCGTGGGGGGAACCCAGGCCATCGACGTCGTGAGACGGAGTGCCCGATTTCCCTTCCCCAGCCCCTGGCGGGTTCCGTGCCCCGATGCTGAATGCTTGGTCGGGCAACATGCTAGTCTTCCAACACCTCTGAAAGATATCGGTCTTCGTATTGAGGAGAAGAGATTCACGTCGGGTTCACCATTTTCTGTTTCGGTGTGGATGTGCGTCGGGTTTCTGTTCCGACGCTGTTCCGCCAGGACGCGTTCGCGCGTGCGCCCGTCGACCCGAGGGGATGGGAGCGCGGCTTGTGGCCCCGCAGTCCCGCTTTCCAAAGGCGGGCGGCATCCGTCCCTTATTCAGGGACGTCTGCTCCTTGATCGAAACCGGGATGATGGGATGTCGGCTCCTCCTTCCGTGGACGTCTCCTCGGAACTCGTCACCTAATCCGGGTCTCCCTCATAGATTTAAGAATGTTCGTGAATCTCGTTCCCGGCGCCATATCTTCATGGACACCGGTTAATTACGCTGCTTCCGCCCAGACGCTCCAAGGAGTCTGGTCGGGGCAGCAACCTGCGGTGAGGAGACCGAGTAGCTCTGGGTGTTGAGGGCGTGTCTTAACACTGCGGCTCTGCATGTCTGCCTTCCATCCCTAATAGGGTTTCTCGAAGGCGTGATGGCCTGAGGCATCCTGCGCTGGGTGTGGGGAACTGCGTTACCTGAGGTTTTCCTCAGCTTCCCATGTTTAACACGGGGTATGTCGTGAGTTTAACGTCCAGCGGGGACGGCATCGGACTGATCAACACGAGGAGTGGATCAGATGACATAACCCCTTGCGGGGAACCTCCGATGCTGGGGCCAGCACATGGGCGGATTCCCGAGTGAAGTGGAGTGGAATGAAATGGTGTGACCCCACCAGGATGTGGCGGCCCGGGTTAGGATCAGGATGGATGACAGAGTGAAGAGCTTGGACCCCGTAGAGGCTTCCTACGTACCGCGCGTTAGCGCAGATCAAAGTCAACGTAGTTCGGATATGCAGTTTAACGTCATGCTGGACGATGGCAAGCCGACTCACGAGGAGGCCGAGGCTGCCGGGCGGAGGATTGAACCGAACCACCTCGCACAGAGGGGGATGGAACGGCCGGGTGGATCACAGTTTCACGTCATGCTGGACGCTGGTGTTTGGGGCTTACACTCTAAGGAGGCCCATATGCGGCAAAGCTCAGTTGGAAAGGGACTTGGGCCGAAGGTGAGAGACCTCGATCCCTGTCACGTGCTCTACTGGCTTCGGCAGTGAGGAAGCACAATGGAGATACACATGTGCAGTCCCCCACAAGGGCGGATTCATAGGTGAATCGACGCGAATGTGAACCCGGGAGGGGTCCACTGATGGACGAACCGACGTGAATACGACCGGGACGACCAGGTGGTGGGCTTGAACCTCAGGGAGGCTTCCTACGTACCTTGTTTAGGAGACAGGGATCAAAGTCCACATAGTTCATTCTGTCAGGACTTATGCACTAAGGCAACCTGAGTGCGGCAAAGCTCAGTTGAAGAGGGACTTGGGCCGAAGGTGAGAGACCTCGATCCCTGTCACGCCCTCTACTGGCTTCGGCAGTGGGGAAGCACAATGGAGATACAAATGTGCATTTTCCCACAAGAAACTAGGGGTTTGTAATACCCTACCCCCGTGGGCGAAGGCCACTCCAATAAATCGTCCCTAAAGAGGGGCAATCCCGACATCCCTGCAGAGACGAGCGGGTGGGGGCCACATCCAAACCGGGGGGGACCCTGCGTGCGAGGAACGGGATCGGGTGATGTGGACGGTTTAACGTCTTGCCGGACGAAGTACAGTTTAACGTCGTGTGTTGAGGACGAAGTGGACGGTTTAACGTCTTGCCGGACGAAGTACAGTTTAACGTCGTGCGGGACGAATGCAGTTTAACGTCGTGCGGGACGAATGGTTGCCGCCGATGGGTCCGTGTCATTTCGCGCGAGCCTGGAGGGCCGCACGGGAAGACAACGCACGGTGCGGGCACCCAGGATGAAGATCATCGGGCGCTACGCAGGGGGGTACCCTCAGGGGGCCAAAGGGGGCGACCCCGGTGGTTTGCGTGCAAAAGGGGAGGTTGGCGCGCAATACCGCGGGTCGGCGTGCAATTGGGCCAGCGCTTTGCGCGCGGAAGATGGAGATTGCGCGCAACGGGCCTCTGATAGCGCGCGGGGGCAACGGCCCATTCTTTAACGAATGGACACTTAGTAAGGGGGGTATGCGCAATCGGGCTGGACTGCGCGCACCTGGGGGGAAATTGCGCTCAAGAGGCTGCTTTTGCGTGCGAAGGCCTTCGGGTGAGGAATTGGTCAATGGAAAGAAGCCAAAGGGGTTGCGCGCGAAGGCGAACCCCAAGGATTGCTTGCGCGAAATAAAGGAGGTTACCAGAAGATCGGCATTGCGCGCAGAGGGGGTGGAATTGCGCGCACGAGAGACCCTTCGAATTCTGGAAACCTTCAAAACTTCGGGGCTCGGCTTGTATTTATAGGCAACCCCGGGCGCGTAATTCGGTTCGCGGGCACGCAATTCGGCTCGGGCGCGGAATTGGGGCCCGACGCGCAAGAGGGTCGCGCCCGGGCATCGGGCGCGGAAAATTACGCGCCGACTCGGCCCATTGCACGAATCCCGGAAGGATTGCGCGCGCCTAGACAATATTGTGCGCGGGCCTCCGACATTTCGCACAAGGCCTTCGGGTCTTCCGACACATGCTTCTGACGCCGAATATGACCTCGCTTTCCTCATCCGGAACTTCGTTGGAGGAGTAACAGACTTTTCCGACATCTACAACAGTATTGGTACTGAATAAAATCATGGTATGGATATTTTCATGACATACCACATGGACAAAAAAACATGAAAGAAAAGAGAAGATGCAATTTATTTTACGAGAAATTCAGCAGCCTAACAACGTCACATAAAAATTCAGAAAACAAATTGACGAGAGAAGAAAGGGTATCTCATCATTTGGACATGAAATGGGCAGTAATGAGAACATATAATAACATAACCTCAACATAATGAGATGGAAAATATAAGACACATCATAAAAGAAGTCATGACTTAAAAGAGGAGGGTGAAAGAATCCCTTACCTTGAAGAGTAACTTCGAAAGCTTGAAGGTATGGACCTTGGGAGGCATGAGGGAACCTTGGGAGGACTCCTTGGGAGGTAAAGAGACCAGAACATCAATGCGGAGTATTTGGAAATGAAATGAATTAGGGAATGTCTTTTTATTTATAGGAGAAGTGAGGGGCCAAAGCATTAATTGCCAAGGGACACCTCATCGGTGGTATTGGCAAAACCATGGGCTTTACCCTGGTAATTTCCCATGGTATTAGACACTTGGGACACCTCATACCTTATATTACTATTCATAAGTTGACCAGAATTATTTCATAATTATTACATCCTTATTGATGTCATTAAACAGCCGAAACTCAAAAACTGTATTTTCACTATTCACTGAAAATTCAACTATCTCAAAAAAATCCCCAAATTTCACATTAACCAAATATTGATTCTCTGATTTCAAAAATTAACTCCATTTTATGAAAATAATTTTATAAATATTTTTAATTTAAGTTTTAAATAAAAACACTATTCACCAAAAATTCAACTTTCTCGGAAATATCCCAAAAATTCACCTTAACCAAATATTGATGCTCTGATTTCAAAAATGAACTCCATTTTATGAAAATAACTTTCTAAATATTTAAAATTTAAATTTTAAATAAAAAACACTATTCAACCGAAAAAAACTAATACTTAACCAATCATTTCTAAAACAGTTATTTACCTATTTTATTGAATCACATTACTTAATCAAGGTGCCTAAATTATATGAATACTTTCTTAAGTGAAGTTACATAATAAATTTGGTCACATTACTAATCATAATCATAAAATCACTATTCATTATTTACTATTCATCAAAAAATTAGGTTGATCTTATTAGATTCTAAGTTTCATACTGAACACAGCTGTTGAAGACCATTTTTTGAATATCATTACACATTATTAATTATTTAAGGTTTACATAAATATTTTAAATTACCCTTTTTCTAGAATTCATTAATAATATGCATACTATATTTATCCAAACATTTGAAAATTCACAAACTTCACCATAAGAAGACATCACAATTTTTATATAAATCAAATTATTAGACAAGGCAGTTACGGTCTCATTACATAACCCCTTATAACACTAGAATAAGACCTAAGAGTAAGGTGTTGTAGGGTGATAGAATCTTGGGGTGGCTCAAAAAACATTGCCCGAGTAGTGATTTCTATCTACTTGAACTTCTCGTGAAGTCGATTCCGTTCCAACTTCACACGATGAAGTTCAGCTTGGGTTTGGTCCAGATCAAAGCCCAAAGGTGCTACCTCCTTCCCATGTTCTGTTAGATGGGCTTTGATCGGCCTGAGATTATTGGATGGGGACATCGAATCTTCTTTCTATATTAATTAATCAAGTTCACTTGTATTTATACACAATAATTGCACAATTTAGTTACCATCGGTCATATTGACCAACAGTCATATAACCGTCGAAGCCCAATGGCCTTATTTTAATTATAATCATTTTATTAAATGAAATATTTTTGTTGAGTATAAAAAAATAACCCACAAAGATAGGAAACAAAATTTATTCAAAATTTCAGGTTGTTACAGTTTCACTCAAGAATATATCACACCAACAACCAGCTAGTGGCTATATGGATAAATATTGTTTACTACTTTTATCATTGGCTATCCTGTGGCCAATAAATATCAAGAAAGTAGGATAACTAGGGCCACCTACATGTTGTAGGTTGCCACTAGAAAGGCGGTGGTCTTGTACCATCATACTAGTAGTCTTAAAAAGTGAAAAAATTATGATTCCCCTCTTAAAATTCAATGTAAATGAACCCCCTACACAATTTTCATATATCCATAAATAGGGGGTATGATCCCCCCACATTCTCTACTCATGCCTCTTTATTTAGGGAGTTTTTGTAGTTATTCTATAGGGAATTAAAAATTAAGAAACCCATCCTTCCCCCAGTCTTAAGCTTCATTAATCACAATTAAATTAATTTCATTTTGTTGATGTTTATTATTGTATATTTCAAAGAATCATGGTGAATTCTCCAATTTTATTGCGGATTTTTTTTCCAATAGGTAGGACATCTTAATATGACCTGGAAGACTTTTTATTGATGGATTTGAGTAGGGTACATTATACCATGAAATTTATATGGTATTTCTTTAATTTTAGATTCATTTTTTTAAATGGTGGAATTTTGTGTTGGGGCGTTGGATAAATATAGGCAGAGGAGGGTGTCAAGGAAGGTTGGAACCCATTACTCAATGAACATGAAATCATTGTATGTTGGTTGAGTTTTTCAAATTTATTCCATTATCAAATAAATTGTGTAATTAAATATAATTGTATGTAATTAATTGTTTATGGTTATTTTATATGAGATATGTGACTAGGAAAGAGGACAGTTTCTGGTGTCTTAATGACAATGTTAGACAATCTTGGGTGAGAACATGTGGTATTTATCAAGATATAAAAAATAATAATGATTCTTGAAAAATGATGGTGGTCATGCATACTATCCATAAAGAATAATGTATGTTATTTATGATTCATGTGGGGTTTGGTTCACCATAGAGGGTACCCCCACTTTTTAGTCATTATAATTTTTTAATTTAAAATATAAAGTTAGTAGAAGTAAAATGATAAATTAAATGAACTCCCTTGGTTTTAGTGAAGATATATGGTTATCAATAACCCCCGGGCACTTGAAAAGTTTTCTATGGACACTTATGGTAAAGGGAATGATAAATTGTTTTCTTCATTACAACCTTGAATCCACTCAGTGGTGTTCAATAGGTGAACGTATATAGAAATTACATGTTTTACCTTATTTATGAATCCATAAACACTATAAAGAGATGGTATGAGTTCTCTCAATAGGTGAATGTATGTATGAATTACATGTTCTAGTAACCTCATACGGGTGAGGAGATCCAACTTAATAATCATCTGGGTAGAGTCATGACCATGGGAAAACCAAGGAATATACATATTTCTCCATAATACTATGCTCATTATTAGATTCATTACAACATTGGATGAATTATGTATGGTCGATTGTGGTCATATAATCAAGGACTAATGATGGTCACTATCTATTTTTTTTGGAATCGTTTTGTTTATTTATTCAGATAATGTCACATGACTATATAATATCATTTTTACTATATTAAAAGACCATATTGATTTCCCCTATTAATTTACATACTCACACCCTACGGAGGAATCCATTACACTTGGGTACCCATGTAGTATCTCTCTAGTTGTAAGTATATGTTGGAATGATGATCGAATGTTTAATGATTGAGTAGGATACCAAAGATGGGGTTACATGTTGCGAAAAGGTGATTATTGGTGATGTAGTAGAGCCTCATGTACTTTATTATTATTTATATAAATTATGTTTATATATTATTCGGTGGATTAACGATCATTGTTGTATGACTGCATGATTTCATATCATTTTACTATTGATGTTTTTATTTGACTATATTTTTTCAAACTAATATGATGATATTTTTCTACTTCTTATGTTATTTATACTCTAATACATGGGGCATAGTATCCCCACGATTCCATATTATACCTAGTCCACTATTTGGTAGCATTTTTTATATGAGTAGGCACACATGAGGCCTATTGGTGTTCTGATCCATTTAATATTCATATTGAGTTGGGTTTTCAAATTACACATGAAAAAAAATTAAGGGAAAACTGTATCGGAATGCAAAGAATATGTGGTTTTGTTTACTAAAAAAATTGATAGGCCACCTATCTTAGATGAATCAAACAAGTCAAGTTACATTGATTTATGTGAAAATTATAACATACATTATTCCATAATAGAACTATGTATTTGTGGTAATGAAGATATATCTACAAATTCTTAAGATATATCATATTGTATTTTAAAATATTTTAGATATTTAATTACTAAGGAAATAGTTTTTTATATGAAATTAATTAATGAAAACAAGAATAAATCATCCAATTTAAAGGTGATGTAGATAGTATGGAGATGGATTTACAAGAAATGGTTTTTTCATATATAATGTGTTGACTCTCATATAGTAGTCATTTTAATGATAAAAACTCTATTGGGTTTATAACATGTTTAAATGCGTTTCATGTGATTTTCTCCAATTATTTTTGACTTATAGTAATAGTAACAAAAATTTTCTTAAGAATAATTGAATTTATGATCAACGAACCTCTTCCAAGTGTAATATAACAGATTGGTACTAGATTCATTGTATAGTACCATCAGATAGATTGTTCTATGAGAAATATTATATTGGCCAATAGGATTCTACCAACTTCCACGAAGAGTCTCATAGAGTAGTATATGGGAGTTCCAAAGATTCATTAGCTACATTTTTGCACACCTACTATATGGTGGCTTTAGGAATGTAGTTGGGGTGTTACTACAAACATTCCAGGGGTCCATTTATGATGGTAAAAATGATCACTCACACATTTTATTTCCATGGATAACCCATGACCCCTCCAACTCCTATGAAGTCTATATATAGATTTCTGATGCAGATTGGATATCATCTCACAATAATTGTTCAATTGGAATTATTCTTCGATGTTAAATCTCTGGCATTCTCCAAGACCAAACCTCAAAGATCCAACTTCATTTCTCCATATCTAAAACACTCAACATTGTCTATATATATTTATATATATATCTATCTATTAAAATAATATCCATCCTTTAAGATAGATAGAATATAGAGAATGTAATATATTTCCAAGTAGTAGATATGTGAATAAACATCTCTATAATTTAGGGGTGGATATATTGGAGAACCTTGTGTGATATTGAAAAACTCTTTATAAAATAATTTTATCTCTTTATTTATATTTATGAATTAAATTATTAAAAACTCAATAAATTTTGAGTGAATAAATTTATAATCCATATTTCTAGTTTTCTTAAATTCTTAATTAACTTTAATATTTTGTTTTATAAATATCATATTTATCACTTTATTATTCCATCATATCAAAAATAATTTTGTTCTAAAATCATTGTTTAATTTTATTTCATAAATTTTAAAAGGAAATTAACCCCTACATCCATTTTCCACTATTAGAATAAAAACTGGTAGTATAAGTGTATTTTCCATTTCAAAAAAACATTTCCAGTAAAAAAATTATTTTAAATAATCTAATTTGTTTCAAAGATCATTCATTTTTTAGGGCATTTATTTCACATGATACTAATTTTTTTGGAACCGATTATTCCTGCTAGAAGCATAAAATTTCTACAAATCAGATAATAAATATTTATCTTGTTGTAAATTGTAAATGATGGAGTATATTCTAACTATGGAACTTGAAGATATATGGAATCATCAAGATATTAATATTGAACGTAATGGAAAATCCATGATTTATTTATATTTATGTCTTGATTATAATGATTTTAATTGTGTTTATTTTTCTAAAATGGATTATGAAATATTAAAATTATTAGAATTTACACATTAAGGAATGAATAATGTCAAAGAAACTATATTGGATATCTATCATCATGATTTTTAACATTTTTTAACACATCCTAATAAATCTATTATTAGCATGTTTATAATATTCACTAAAATTTTCAATGGTTTAAAATCTATCAATGATTATTTTCCTATATAAATACTCATAATTAAAATCTTATTGGTTTTAACTAGTTTGGGGGATTATAATGTGATGATGATTCAAGATGCTAAGGACATGATAAATATGATGGTTGAAGAAATCATCAGATCTTTAATGACATAAGATATCATTATGAAATTCAAAGATACAAAAAAGGAATGGAAGCTAAGGAATTAAAGTGGATCCTTTTATTTAATGAATTTAGAAATGATAATTCTTTTGGGAATGATAGAAATTATTAAATTGATATTGAAGAAAATTTCAAAATGGTGAAAATCATATAAAGAAGAAAAAATCATCTCGACAATCCAAATAAAAAGATCTTATTGATGTTACAATTGTGACTTGTTATGAATGAAAAAAATGTTCAATATTAAACATGGTTTTATGATATAAAACAAGATGGAAATGATAATAATAAATGTAGGAATACTCTGATTGTTTTGAAATGGAGTGATAGTGATTACTTAACATTCTCAAGTAACTCAATTCCAAAATATCTCATAAAACATCATGGGGATAGAAATAGGGTTAGTTCATCAATGAATCATTCTCCTTAACAATACTCATCTTCATTACAATACTCTTATTGACATCTGATAAGTTATAAAGAAAGATAATACCCTCATGATCAACTCAAAAATTGTTTTCACCAACATTATTTTTTATATAGAGAACACGAAAATAATTAAAACCATTTTCTTAATGAGAAGACCATGTTTAAAATGAAAAATACCTATTATTAAATGAATATGATGATTTTATATTTAAATTTAAAAAACAAATCAATTTTAATGTTCTCAAATATTAAATAAATGATATCAAAATACCTCATTCAAAATTAATCCTTGGTGAAAAATATCGTAACATGGTCCTTGGTTTTTAATGTGTTAAAATAATTACTCATGATTTTTGGATTTTAAAATAATGATAGATCATAAAGAAATATATATTTATAAAAGTTATTTCTCATAATAAATCTTGTATGTATTGTAAAACATATGGGAATTCAATTTATGAGTGTGACCATAGAAAAAATAGTTATTTATATCCCATGTATAACCATATTTCTATTAGTATTCTTAAATAATCTAAACAAATTTGGGTTCTCTCATATTTACAAGACAATATTAATGGAACCAAAATTATTTCAACTTAGAATTGTTTATTAGATACCAATATCAGACCCAAAATATAGGAAGTAAAATATTTTTTTTCATATCTTACAGGGCTTCATCATAGACCATATTGATATATCATTTGGTGGTTTTACAGTAAAAAGTACAAAGAGTTGTAAATATTGTAAAATACATGAAGTATTTCGTTTTTACATGATATATTTGTTTTACATAGTTGGAGTTTTTTTAATGATCTATTATCTATTTCTTTACTGTCTAATCATGTTCTAAATGATTTATCATTTTATAATAATGTGTTTTCATGAAAATATTTAGTTACAAGATTGTCTTAAATTATTTTACCTTTTCATGATATTCATAATTATTTGAAAATATTTTTTAATTCATTTAATATCTTTTTACATGTTTCAAAATTCCTTGATTTAAAAAATTTATTATTTATAAAGGAGTTTTTTCATATCTTGTTTCTATATTTTCTTGATCATGAGCATAATTATTAATATATATATATATATGAATTATATGCTTAATTTTATTTTAACTCTTTATGTATTGATGAATGAATGTTTTTAAAATCCAGTTTAAAATTTATTTCTTAATTTTTTTAAGTACGAGTCAATTAAAGTTGTGCATTTTATATAATGGTTGTTTTGAGATTTTCATTATTCTTAAAATTATTACCCTATTTCTCTATACCCTTCGATTTTTATGTTAATTTTTTATAATTTCAATGGGGGATATTTTTTTATAGAGGTAAAAAATAAAATATATCATGATTTCAAATGTTATTTTATCAGTGGGAGAACATTGTTTCAAAGTATGAAAAAGGGGGATACATGTTTTCATGATTTTTCGTAACTTATTTCTTTTTTTCTTTTACCATTTCCTTAACTTTTTTTCCTATACGACGTGTCTATGAGAATAAAAAAGGGGGATATTTATTTCACTTGTATTGAAGTTTTTAAATGTTCACAAACAATATAATTTGTTTATAACTTTTTCAATGTATTCATGAATTTTTCTATTTTTTCTGTTTATTTATTATGATAGTAAGGAAATAAAAAAAAATGCATTATATTTGGGATTATAGGAACTATTCTATGTATAATAATTTAGGTAAACACCAGCTAAATGGTGTAATTACCATGGATAGTTGGTGGCATGGAAAGAATTGTCTCCTTGTTGATGCTCCTTTCCATCAAAGAGTCCAAATGAAATGAAAAGTGGAATACCTTAAGCACAAAGAGAGTCATCCTTTGAAGAACCTCAAAAATTGACAAAGGCATGAACAAGGAACCCATTAGGAAGGAGCCACACAGGTTTTCTTCTCGCTGCGAAAGTCACTTGCATGACACATATGGGTCGTGCAAGTCACTTGCGCACCCTATTCCTTTTTTTCACCCAATGTTCCTAGTGACCTATAAATAGCCCCTGTGGGCCCCCCATTTTAGGGACAAATTTTCTAAAACTCATATTCAAGCTCTGGTCACCCAAGTATTTTTCTAACGTCTTTCGAACACTTCTAAGGTAAATTTTTACCTAGAATATAGGCTATAAAGAGGATGAATATGGCCTAAGTGTTGGAACTCATCAATACATGTACACCGATGTGTCCACCCTTTATGAGAAATGAAGACACTTGCGCACCGCCTGGACCTCTCAATGGAACTTGTGTGCCATTGTTTTGGAATCCTCTAGGGATGATACTAAGGGCTTGAGTTCAAAGTCACCCAACTATTACCCTATAGATTCTTCTTCACCCAAGGTGAATCATGTCACGCAAGTCTACTTGCACAACCATGACTTGTGCACCAGAACGATACTTGTACTCCTCCTTCCTAGTCACCTCCTTTCCTAAAATCCACATCTCCTCTTGAAGACATAGCCTTCAAAACCCTATTCAACCCCATTTATGGCATGGTTCCTTTGTTGCCTCCCTTATCTGAAAATGATTCTATGAGAACCTCTCCCAAAACCTCATGACTTACAAGATTTATGTCACCATGGTTAGGGGTTTACAACATAACCTTATCCTTTGAAATGAGAAGATCCTTTGACCTGGACCTCCATCTCAGGAGAAAGCCCTAGTTATAATTTCTTTTTATTTGGGCCTCCCTCTCAAGGGTAAACCTCATGTATCAAGTCCCCTTAACCGAGGCTTCCTTTTCAAGAGTAAGCCCCAATCATAATTTTCCTTTAACATTGGTCCTCCTTCTCAGGAAGAAACCCCAATCATAATTCCCTTTTAATTTGGTTCTCCTTCTCAAGACTAATCCTCGAGTTAAAACTCCAAATGTCCATAAAGTACTAATACCTTTATGGACCCTTCTCCTGAAATTCTTTCCTGAAGTAAGCCCTGGTCTTCATTTACTTGGGCAGTCATACATACATAATCCCCACATCATTTCTAATAACTACATCTTTCATGGAACCATCGTCAAGTTTATTGATACCTCTTGTTTCTCACACCGAGCAAGACTCACATGAGATTTGAGTGTAAAAATAATCACGACATCTCTTATTGGGCCATTAACCATGTGTAAACCCCATATTTATTTACCCGAACTACGTGGACTTTGATCTATGCTTTAAAAGTAGAGTACGTAGGAAGAATATATAAGGTTCAATCCCATCTCTCATTAATTATTTTCCATCCCATATGATATTAAACTATATCTTTCTAATCGAACTACATGGGTTCTGATTCATTTTTAATGAGGATACGTAGGTAGCCCATCTGCAGGTATGATCCAAACTCTGAAATAATCCTAGTCTTTCTGAATGACAATAATCTTCAAGTGCCCCACTGAGTGGATTTAAAACCAGTATGTTCATCATAATGACCATGATATTTCTATATAATATATTGATGGATTCCATTTACTAAGAGTCTCCAATACATATGGATGATTCTCTGTCAATGAAGAACCTCATATACATATAAAAGATTCTATAAATTCCATTAATATCAATCATTGATTTCCAAGTCTAAAACTCATTTCATTCTTGTTGAATTAATAAGGATTCGTGAACATAACTTAAATCTATAATAGAGTCCCGGAATAGAAAATAATTCCCCCCAAAAAGGTGTGATGTGCGAAACCTCCCATCCTCTCGACCAATGTAAATTCTTAAGCCTCATCGGTCCACAACTAATGAGCACCTATATTTGGAAAGTAGGTAAAATGGATATTGAATCATTGGATGTTTCTGGTTCTATGAATAAACCCGTTAGAAATTGATTGGAATGATTGAACCTTAAACAAACAAGGTCATCACCATTTATAGAAGAAACAAAAAAATGGTGAACCCAATGTGAATCCTTAACCATGTTAAATGATGTTTTAATTATTTGTTAGGCCCACATTAAACTCAATATGAGGGAAAAAAAAGTAATCAGACACATATTTGTTCATCCAGAAGATTTATTATGGATAAACTTATCTTGATTATTCCTACTATATCAATCTTGAACTCATTTCCAAGATCTCTCTGCAACACAGAATGGATTCTTTAAAGTTCACACCTGTGAATGCCTTATCTGCTGCTCTTACTAGATCCTCGTCCGCTTTGAGGATGAAATAACCTACTCGGTGTCTTCAACGCTAGGTCTCAAATTCATTGGGGAGGGAATACCAACAACATGGTACTATCCCAACTATGGAGGCTGCTCGAAAATACCTCCAGTTAACAACTCACCCTGGTTGTCCGGACAGTGATGACCAGTGGTCAAGAAGCAGGTGGTGCCAACATCCATCTCCAACCATTTCTGGTCGTTATCCCCGGAACGCAACAACCAGTCCCCCCATATTATAGGGAGGTGAATGAAGAGATCACTCAAGACCTCAGTTCAAGAAGACAGGAGTCCTTCCTAAGGACTCCCACCGACAATCGTCGCCAGACTCGTGCGGTAGTGCTCCCTCAACATGGTGAGGGTATCCCCTCTAGATGTTCAGATCATGTCCCTCAGACCCGAGCATGCAAGAAGAACCATCAGAGGAAAAATTCGGCAAACAAGGAGCAGGTTCTTACCTCTGCACCATTCGGAGAGGTCCATCAACCTAACTTGATGGCAAGCAACGAGCAGGCACACACACCCGTCCGTTATAATCCTGCTGTCCAGTAGACTCGTCTGGCCGCAACCCACCAATCCCACCAGGCAATTCCGGCAGAGTACTATAGGCAGACATATACACCTATTTATAATTCATCAGTCTGTCAGCGGGATCCTCTGACTACATCCAAAGGAGCTCGCCAATCAAATGTGGTGACCACCTGTAAACATGCACATACACCTGCTTACACTCATCAATTATGCCAATAGTCTCATCTTTCAGTCTTCAAAGAAGTTCATCATTAATATTTGGTGGATAACAATCAGTAGCCACATTCACATGCGATTCATCAAGATAACCAATAGTCTCGTTTGGTAGCACCTGGAGATGTCATTTGGAAAGATCCAATGACAAACACAAAGCATACACAACTTTCTTCCCCCACACATGAGTTTTGTCAGAAATTACTAACAGGAAAATGAGGAAAGGAACAAGAACACACACTTACTCCAAACATAGAATGGGCGTATATTACCGTTTCGGTAGATGATGTCACCAAGAACATTCTGAAAATCATGAAAGAGCAGAAGAAAATCCCAGCCCATATTCTGTATACCTGTCAGAATATTATAATTTCTTTAGCAACATCATAGGGAAAGAATCATATATCTATCCCTATCAGTGGAGTGACTCATCAACATGTCACTCTGGAGAATATACACACCTCTGTTCTAGTCTATGATGGTTTTGGGGAATACTTCTCCATGTCATGCAGACAATCATGTAGGGAACATACACTCGATTTAAATGGAGATAATCATCCTAACCTTACCATTTATTCTGATCAGGCACATACACCTGCCTATAATAACAACTTTCATCAAAAAGTGGATTCCAACGTGTGTAAGAAGGCGTCCAAAAAAATACCCATCTAGCACAGTTGAAAAATCAAGAGCCAATCTGCAATAATTCCCTGCTCAATGATGGAGTTCTTGAAGCCCTCCGACAATTGTTTGCTGTAACTCCAGATTCTAATATCTCATTTTCAGATTCCGGAAGTAGAAACAATAATTCTGAACATCTTCATCAGAAACTCCCTCATGAAGGCATGCTTCATGAAAATTTGGTCAATCATGAAGTATCATCGACAGATGAGAGCCACGATAACTCTCTGCATGGCCAAAAGACCAAGGAGCAAGAGGTTTCAACTTTTTCTATAACCCACCAAGGTGGTCCTTTCCCTAATGATGAATTTAGATGATAAAGTCATCTATGTAGTAGTAATTTTCATTTCCTGGGATATATTTCAATAGACAATGTATTAAGGAGAAATGCCTCTTATCTTGAGGCACTTGCAAATGCGAAGACATTCATGTATGATGCCTTACCGCTAGAAGGTGAAATACTTTCTCAATAAGAAGATATCATGGGGTGTAGGTCATTCCCCGAACCACCCCTAGGTCATTCATCTTCTAATTTGACAAATGAATTCTCTACCAATATTGTTGAATCTGATGAAACAACAAAGTTGATCCATCTTTGGTCTAATCAGGTAGAAGAATCTTCATAAAATGACAAAGAGGAAGTGATGAATATGAGAAAACAACTCGTGAAAGGTGACATACCAGTCATGTTTTGGCCTCTGGCTAACTCTCAATATGATATTCCATAAACATTGATGGGAGATGGTATTCATGATATTCGTATGAACATATAGAAAACTCTTTGTCACTTAAAATAGTAAATATTATCTTATGATTAATATAAAAATCATGTTAAGATAATAGAAGGGTTTCAATGCCAAATTGACATGGAATCTCTCTCAGTTTCCCACCACCCAAAAGTTTAAAAGCAGTAGAGATCCCTTCAGCATTAATGCCTTGGCGCATTGAAAAGGATGCGCCAATTAATTTTCAATGCCCCATCTAGTATTCATATCAGGGGATGGGGTGTTCATGAAGCATTGCATTTTACTATGCTCTCCAGTCACCAAAGCTCGCCGTAAGTGGTCTCAGTAAATGTTATTTCACATGGCTAGCCAAATTTAACTGTTTTTTTTGCGTAATCAAAATATTTCCCAATAAAAGGCATCAAATAGTTCTTCCCAAAGTCAAGAATATAAAGAAAAAGTTGTCGAATTACTCTTGCATCATGAAAATTATAATATCGAATAGGCTTCTCATTTAGAGCATGCACATCATCAAGTGATAGAAGTGTCAGAAATAATCCAACAATCATTTGAGCCAGGTGACATGAGTGGACGTCAGATGATACATCTGGCCAATATCCGTATTAAAGTCCGCAAAATCAGCATAGAGGTTAAGAAAGTTTCAGATGTAGTAGCTTAATAGCCACCTCAGCTTGCCAAACTAGGGACTCTTTTAATCCAACCCTCAAGATCAACATACATGATTCAAGGAGTTTAATAGAAAAAATAGGAACATCCTCAGTCCACTGGACTGAGGACCTATTCAAATTCTCAATCTATTCCTCAGTGAAAGTCAGTCTTCACTCTATTAGAGAAGAAGTCACAAGAGGAACACATGGCCGAATTATCAAGAGATTCCCTCTAAATTACGGTTCATCAAGAAGTTCCTGAGGCATCAAAAAAAAAACAAAAGGCAATGTCTCCTAAAGGACATGGAAGAAGACAATATCAAAGAAGAAATGATAGAAGGGCTACAATGCATTATGCATAGATAAATTTCATCAATGCTGCTATCAATAATCCCCCATAACATGAGGATCACTCAGAGGAATCAGATGAAGATGTTCATGTTCAAGAATCTATACACACAGAACTGAATAAAAGAGGTGTGCGTATGAGAAGACATAGGGTTTACCAGGGGCAAGAAATTCTTTTGGGTAATGCCCTACCATACTCCAGAAAGGCACAGGTCATGGAAAAGGGTAAAATTCAGGTTAAATTCCACCCTACCTCTGGAGAAGTCCAATCGCTCTCATTATAGGAAAGATTCGCACAGCAAGAAGATGAAATGAAGGAATTAAGGAGGTTAAATGAAAAAATACATAAAGGTAGTCCTCCTCCTATGCATGCTGGAGTTAATTAATCAAGGGAATTTGTTGTAGCTACTGGGATGGATCAAGAATATCTCTTTTTACAAGCACACCATCATAGGTCGAATCCTATGAGTCATGCATGACAGAAACCGGTAATACTACCACCATTGGCAGTACTGGTCACCACACCCGTCCAAACTCCAGTTATTTCACCTGATCAGGCCCAAGCTTAACCATATGTTTCTAAAAAATTAATGACTTCCATTGAGTAATTTACAACTCGGTTGGAAGCTATGAATGTAAAGAGTTCACAAGTTCAACTAGAAAAGAGAGCTTACCCTGGATGGGTTTATGCAATCCCTCCCACATCAAATTTTGTGAATACCACATTCCCAATTTTTAATGGTTTGGGAGACTAGAACAACACTTAACACATTATGTTTCTTGTTGTGATCCTATTATGGAAACTCCTCAATGAAAAAGAAGTAGTTAAGCTCAGGTGTTTTGTGTAGTCATTACAAGGACCTTCTTTTGTCTAGTATACAAGTTTTCAATCCCGCTCAATTACTAGGTGGGAAGATCTCCGTCAAAGATATCTTCTTTAATTGAGCTCAATGTTGCCAAAGATGACAGTTTTTGATCTTAACAATTGTAAGCAAAGGGAAAATGAAAGAATTTCATATTTCATTGCTCATTGTAAGGGAATAACATAATTATTAAGTTTAGCACTCCCTCATGAAGAATTGTTTCCAATCTGTGTGGAAAATATACGTGATGAATTACGCACACCGTTGATCCCTGTGAAATATACAAGGGGGTTTCGAGACCTTAGTCAAATCACTCGGTAGATAGAATATTTACTTACAAAGACTAAGGAAAAAAATCATGTATTTCCATTAGTTCCAGGAAGGAGAATAGGGAAAGTAGAGACTGCTACAGTTACACTTAAAAAAGAACCTGTACATGCTTCCACTTCAAAACCTTCATCATATCAAAGGGATCCACCTATTGAGCATCAACAACAATGGCCTCCTTGTCAAGATAATAAAAAAGATCAAAGGCGGAAATCATTTGAATATTTGAAGAATAATGTTTATTCTTTCTAGTATGAACAAGTTCATGGAGACTTCATCTCGGCTCTGGAAAACAATATGGTTTAGTTGCCAAGGCCCAAAAGTCCAAATAAGGAAGGAGATGAAGACCTACCCAACTATTTATCATTTAATCAGATGTTGGGGTATCCTATTCAAGAGTGTTTTGTCTTCAAAGACCTATTGCAAGAAGTTGGTGGACTCTGGACTAGTAAAAGATGAAAGGTTCTTCGGCCCAGGAAGCATGTGTTACTACTACTGATCCAGATAAAGAAGGTGAGTGTCATGAAGTCAAATGTAAAAATGCACAGAAATATGATGATTGGATTGTCAGGAAAACAATCAACCGAACTCATGACATTTTACAAACACAATTGAATCATCCAATTGTGTCTTCTGATATGAATTCCACAACAAAACCCCCATCATCAGAAAGAAAATCCTCAAAGAAGCGGTGAATTTGATGAAAGAAGAGCAGTCAGAAAAGATGAGAACATGTCAAATCCTATGTTTTCTTTGACCCTAGTAGATTTTATTCCATTTTCTTCAAAATCAAGGGCACCACCCCACTAAATAGCACATCCTGAACTAGTTAATCAGGCAGAATCTTCATCAGATGAAGAATTGATCTTTGGTTCTATTAACATGATTCATTTAACAGACCCTTATGACAATTACAATTTCGATGATGATGATACTAAGTTCCCTGTATCTAATATAGAAATTAGAGGAATAGATAGAGGTCTACGATACAAGGGAAGATGTGGATATTCTAGAATCCACTATTTCAATCCTACCCCTACTAGAACTGTAAATCTGGTAGAAACTCTTGGAAAATCCCATTAGCGAGATAAATGGGAACAAGAAAGTTCTTCCACACAAGGTAGATTCAGTCCTGATGTAGTTATTTTGGAAGACCGATTATAGGCCACACCTTCTTCCTCTCAGAAAATAGATAGACCTAGTCTGTCCAATTTATAGAAGCTAAGAGTGTTTCCAACTCCTACCCCAATATGAGATGCATCTACTACCAAAGAATCAACTTCCAAGGAACCTGAAAAAACAAATTTTCATGACGGGAAACGCAGAACTTTGGACAAAAAGTATGATGTCTTGAAACATTTGGCCCAAGTACCGACCAAGTTATCAATTATGGATTCCTTAAATCTATAAAAAGATCTTCGGGAGGCGCTTATTGACACTTTGTCAAGTCATCATGAATTCGAAACATAAATTTCTGTGGCTGAATTATACCATATAGATAATGACCTGGAAGAATTCCATGCAGTGATATCTTTTACAGATGAAAATGAAGATGATGTTGTACATGGAAAAACCATACCTTTGTATCTATCTAGAGAATTCAATGATATAGACATATGAAGAGCTTTCATTGATAATGGCTTAGGAGTCAATCTAATTCCTATTCGTACACTTCATCAATTGGGCCTCACCGAATCTAATTTATCTCATTCTACTTTGATGTTGCAATGATACGATAAGAATTAACAAGAAACTCTAGTTGAGATTGTACTCAGAATTTAGTTTGGACACCTTGTATCTAATTTAGATTTCATGGTTTTTTATCAGGACACGTCCTTCAACATTTTTCTTGGAAGACTTTGGCTACATCAACATGCGGTCGTACCTTCGTCATACCATAAATGTCTCAAATATTGTCTCAATGGTCAAATTGGGACATTATTTGGTGACAAATCTCCATTCAAAACATGTGAATCTCAATACATTGAGGCAGAATTTTATCACATGGAGGGAAATGAAAAATCCACAACAAAGAAGGTTACCAAGATTAATGCTCCTAGTGGTTTGGAAAAGATTCCAATAAACCCATTCATACATGTGAGTACAGATTATGTGTTTCATATCAGTCAAATTGACAGGATAGACCTAAATTCAAACACTCTTATAGAAACATCCATAATGTCATTTAAGGAAATCAATCCAAACAGTATTGGAGAAATGGTTTATTCACCAAGGAATGATGAAATATTAGATGGAGATGTCTTAATTTCATCCACTTAAATCTATCAATTCAATAATTCATCAACCAGATCAGATGAATTTATAGAAATACCAGAGGAAAATAATGATGTCGATTCTCAATCCATCATCTTCTCTCTATCACCCCAGAAAGTCCCTTAATTATCAATTGGTCCAGAAATGGCAGCCTCTTCTCCAAGATGTTCAAATTTTAACGTCTCCCATGACCGTAGAAGTTCCTCTTCTTCATCTACAATGAAAGTAGAAACAGAGGAATAAAAATATATTAATGAATAAGAGGAAGATCTCAAATATGCTCCTCCAGCATTTGAAGAGGTAATCTCTACCACTATGGATGAACTCCGAGAAATAAATCTGGGTACAAAAGAGGATCCACACCCCACTTTAAATAGTGTGGCCATGACTCATGAAGAGAAATAAATGTATACTTCATTTTCAAAGGAAAATCAAGATGTAATTTCTTGGAATTATACAAAAATTCCAGGTCTTGATCCCGATGTTGCCACTCATCATTTGGGTTTTCCAGAAGAACATTGAGGATTCAAGCAAGCCACAAAAAGAACACACCCAACTTATTCCTCCAAAATTGAAGCTGAAGTTGATAATCTTATCAAAAATTACTTCGTTAGATAAGTTTAATATCCAAAATGGCTGGCTAATATTGTCCCTATGAAAAAAAAAGAATGGACAAATTAGAGTTTTCATTGACTTCAGAGATCTTAATCTGCATTGTATCAATAGTGATTTTCCAGTTCAGAACACAGAACTCTTAATTGATTCAACTTTTGGATATGAAGCACTTTCCTTCATGGATGGATATTCTGTGTATAATCAAATCCGAGTAGCTCCAGAAGATGAAGAATCTACAGCCTTTAGAGCCCCTCAAGGTTTGTTTTGCTATCAGGTACCCTTTGGCCAAAAGAATGCAGGTGTAACGTATCAATGTGCCATTTACCATATCTTCAAACCATTTTTAGGGAAATCTATTGAAAGTTATGTGGATGATTTGGTGGTTAAATCCAGACAATGTTCTGATCACTTGGCTGATCTGGAAATCATATTCAACAAACATCGACAACACAATTTGAAGATGAATCCCTTGAAATGTGCTTTCGGGGTAACCTCCGGAAAATTTATTGGCTTTGTTGTATGCCATCGTGTTATCGAAGTTGATCCTAAGAAGACAAAATCAATCCTTTGTATGTCACCTCCTAGAAATTTGAAAGAACTAAAAGGACTTTAAAGACACTTGGCCTATATTCGGCGTTTCATGGCCAAGTTGGTAGGCAAGCGTTTACCCTTCACCAAATTAATGAAGAAGGAAGTCACCTACCAGTGGACCAATGATTTCCAAGAGGTGTTTGATACCCTTAATAAATATCTCTTGAGTCCACCAGTATTAATTCCACCTTTTGAAGGAAGACCACTTATTCTCTATGTGGCATATATAGAGTGATCATTGGGTGCCTCCCTTTCCCAAAAGAATGATGCTAGGAATGAGAATAGTATTTACTATCTTAGTCGGACTATGCTTGAGGCAGAAACTCGATATTCATGTATTGAAAAGTGCTGCCTATCATTAATCATTGAAGTTCAGAAACTGAGACACTACCTGCAACATCATGAGGTCCAATTGGTATCCCGCAATAACCGGCTCAAATTTTTCCTTAGTATTCCAATGCTTACATGATGTCTGGAAAGGTGGGCTATTATTTGGCATCAGTTTGATATCCAGTACATGTCTCAAAAGGAAATAAAGGGCCAAGCTGTGGAAAATTTCCTTTCTGAACACCCATATATAGTAAATACATTATTAAATATTTAATTTCTTGATAAGGAAGTCTTATCTATTCAAAATAATACTCATACATGGTAAATGTACTTTGATGGAGCCTCCATAAGTCCAATAGGGACGAAAATGGAAGAACCTAAATTTAAAAAAGTTGGGTTAGGAATCATGCTTATTTACCCAGAAAAGGTAGTGCTACCCTATTTCTTCTTACTGTTGGAATGTGGTACAAACACTGAAGCAGAATGTCATGCTCTCATCGCAGGCTAGTAATTGGAGCTTCAAGCACATGTGAATAACCTGAAAGTAAAAGGTTATTCAGATTTGGTAATCAAAGAAATCTATGGGGATTATGCCGTCAAAAAAGAAGATTTAATTCCTTTGTGTGATTAAGTCAAAGAGTTAATGGAATAATTTCTTTCGGAACTGACATTTTCTTATGTCCTGCGATCACAAAATTCCCAAGCTGATGCACTGGCTAATGTATCCACAACCCTAGAAAATCCAATCCGGGACAAAAATGTCATCATTATTGCCCACTGTCATGTATTTTCACCATTTGTTCAAATCAGAATATAGGAAATCAATGAAATTTGTCCCATTTCTAAACCATATGTTCATAATATAGGATGGATGACACTTATCAAGAAATACCTTTAAAATGGAACACTCCTACCTGATAGAGCTGGGAAGGAACAAGTCTGGTGATGTGTGGTCAATTTTACTCTTTATGATAGTCCAGATCACCAAATATTTCTCTACAAGTGAGTTTTTGATGGAATTCTCTTTATATGTATTGATGGTGAAGAGACAATGGTTGTCATGAGTGAAGTTCATGCTGGAGTTTGTGGGGCTCACCTGTTTGAACATAGAAATTCTGGTAAAATTCGAAGTCTGGGAATCTTTTGGCCTTCAATGGTGCAAGATTGTGTTTATTTCACTAATAAGTGGCATTGTTGCCCAGTATGGGCCAGAATCATTCATCAACCCCCATAGTTTCTTTATACAGCTGAATACTCGGGGCCATTTTCCACATGGGGATTGGATATAGTATGACCTTATCCTCCGAATACATCCAAGTAGTTTAAGTATATTCTTACTGCTACTGACTTCTTTTCCAAATGGGAAGAGGAAATACCTCTCAAAGAAGTTACTTCGAAAAGCATAGTTAGCTTCATCCAGTCTAACATCATTACCAGATTTGGTGTCCCTCATTCCATATTAATTGACAATGACACCAACTTCTGTTCATCCGAGGTGAGAAAGTTGTATCAAGAATACAACATCAAATCCAACTATTCATCTCGGTATCATGCAGTGTCAACTGGACAAATAGAGGCCTTCAATAAGACACTTTAAAACATACTACAAAAGATGGTGGATAAAGATAAGAAATCATGGCTTGATAAACTTTTTCATGCTTTATGGGCTTATCAGACCACCACCCGCACTGCTACACGATAAACTCCATATTCATTGGAATATGGAATAGAATTAGTATTTTCCATTGAGGTTAAATTACCTTCACTCAGAGTAAAAATTTGTGACCAGTCATCTATAGATGAGAAATCCCAAAGAGATTTGATGAATTGGAACAATTAGATGAAAACATATTGTGCACCCTGCACCACTTGGAAGTCTGTCAGAATCGAAAAGCACAAGATTTCAATAGAAAATTTCGTCTTCATTAATTCATTCAAGGAGAATTGGTATTGGTCCTCATAAATCCAATGATACTATGGAAGAAACCTCTAAAGCTTGATCCAAAGTGGGAAGGACCTTACTCAATACATAGGGTCTACTCCAATGGAGGTTATTCTTTAATACCAAGGATGCAGAACTCATTACAACTCCAACTGATGGAAGATTCTTGAATAAGTATTTTTTTAACACAAATACACCCTCTAGTACTCACTACAAGTCTTTAAACTGCATGGTCCATATTTTTCTTGTTGTAGGACATTAAACTGCACAGCTCCCTCCATCGTGCAACATGACATTAAACTGTGTCCCCCTTTATCATCCTGCATGATGTTAAACTATAAATAGTCCCTTATATGTCCTAAATGATATTAAGTTGTGCATATGTCCTGTAAGACATTAAACTGCACAAAAAAACGTCCGAGCAACATGATGCTAAACTATACTTAACCCTTTGTCCCACATGACGTTAAACTATGCATCGTTAGGGTTGTTGCTGCCTATTGTTTCTCACACCGAGCATGAATCATGTGAGATTAGATTAATCTTAAACCATAACACCATATCTGGGCCACTAAGCATGCGTACGTACCAAAACCATCTTCAGGTCATTGTACTCATGTACAACTCGATCACCAATTCTTTCTCAATCGAACGACATGGTCTTTCATCCTTTCCTTCTTGGATGGGTACGTAGGCAACATCCCAAGGATCAAGCCCAAAACCAATATCTTCACATCGGTTCACCTCCATATCATATGATGTTGATCCGTGAATCCCCCCCCCCAAAAAACAAATATCTTCACATTGGTTCCCCATCATCCTTGCTACATGACATTAAACTGTGCAACACTGGTCCATGCATATGACCTTAAACTATTCACACATTTGCCCTGTATGAAAATAAACTACAATAGTCTTTGACACCCTCACATAAGAGGGAATCATTATTGACATTAATCTCCAATCATGTCATATTCCAAGGACTATTTACATACCTAGAAATTCCCAAACCTTTAATCATGGGTCCAACCATCATTGCACTAAAGTCCCCTTTCACCCTTCACATGTACGAACCAAATCTGTACTGTGGGTATTTCATGAACTACGTATGGCTTGATTCCAATTCTTATGGGATACATAGGAACGTTTGAGCATCCCTATAATCTAGCCCCATGTCTTTAGACCTAACCCCAAACTCCACTTTCAGTCCCTTGGCTGAAATGTCCCCCTAAGAGCACATAAATGTGGTATGAAAACCATGGTCTTTATTCCCACCAGGTTTATAACAAACACACAATGTGTGTCCCAAATTATATTCCGAGATCTATGAACCTAATCTAAGATCTCTTACTCTATTGTCCCACATGACATTAAACTGTATTTCAAGAACTACGTATAGATTGATTCTCATCCTAATGAGATATGTAGTGAAGTCTAGCATCTCAATTCAGGACCCAACCAGAACATGATATGGTCAGCATTGGTCTATATATCTCCTTCATGCATTGTACAATACCCATTTTTATATTTCATACTCATATCCTTAAATGTTTATAGATCTCCATAACCATTTTCTTGACTTTTGGTCACAAAATGTCTGATACCCGGGAATTATTTTGCTTGACTATGCATCATGTTACCTTAGGCGGCCTTGCATAAATATTCTACATATCAGACCTGTCAGCCAAAAGATGTAATTATTTGACTATGCATCCAATGCCCTTAGGTGGCCCTATATAATTCAACCCCCCTAATGGTTTTTTCAAATAGTGGTAACTTCATTCTTGTGGAAAAACCTCTTTTTTCCTTATTTTTCTTAACAATGATATGTAGGGATCCGCAAAAACAGACATCCTTAACATATTTGTCCCATACTCTTTTTCATGATCTGAATGTATTCAAGTCTATGGTTTATATTTCCCTTCCCTACATTTGGGTCACACCTTCATAAGAGTGACATTCATCCAATTCTTTGAAAATCTTGATTGAGAATATCCTCTCCATATACAAGTTTCTATCTCCAAACAATAGACTCTATGCTTTGGGAAATTTGAATATCCATAAACCATCACTGTCTTTTAGAAATAGAAAAGTAAAATTTCTGAGAGTTCTTTTGCCTAACTATGAAGCACATGCCCTTAGGCGGCCTTGCATAAATATTCTATATAATTGACCTGTCAGCCAAAAGATGATGTTATTTGACTATGTAGCCAATGCCCTTAAGTGGCCCTGTATAATTAAACCCCCTAATAGGTTTGTCAAAATAGTGTTAACTTCACTCTAAGGAAATACTTCCTCTAATTCCTTTTAGCCATATTTTCATATCATACCTCAGATTCAAAATTTATTAAGTCATAGTTTACATGTTTTCCACCATACTTGAATGTGGTAATATGTTTTCAAAAAAAAATTATCAAGGAATTGAGTCAATTTTAATCCCTTCGGTCAAAGATATTCGACCTTAAAAATTAGCCTTTTTATGTCCTACATGCATGAATTTAAACTGCCAACAATAGAAAGGGTACTCATTTAATTGGGAACCTGTAAAAATAACTCTGAACAAAAGTCGAGTCCCATTTTGGTAAACGTACATTTTTTATGATTTAGGAAATATTAAGAAACAAAAAGATGCAAAGTCTGTGAAGTTGTTTGTATAATCCTTGAAAAACTCAAACTATGCTTACTAGGCCCATTGTCTTAGGTAAACATTAATTAAGTAATTAGAAAGAGGTTGGAGGTACAAATTATTGAAGATGAAATGTATTATTTATTGATGCACAAGATTAGAAGAACATCCACAGATTGGAGTATCATCTCTTTTTCAAAAATTACAAGGGGCTTTCAACATAACTTTTCATTTGATTTAAAGTATCCCAAGATTCATCAGAAGCCACATCAAGTTCATTCACTCAACCATCTTCACTCTGTTTAGCTAGATGGAGTGCTTTCTTGGCATCCACGATGGATTTCATACCATCCATTTTGACGCCTTCCAATGAATTGTTAAGCAGGTCATGTTCCCCAGTAATGACATCTAGCTATTGTTTAAGGTTCATCTACTAGACAACGTTCTCCTTGATCTTTTGCTTCAGCTCCTTCATATTTGTAGCATGATCAGCCTCACCTTGGGACACCGCAACCACGAATTCGCCGATATTGGTCAGTAGCCTCGCTCTGGTCAGATCTTGACGACACTATTGCTCCTACTCCCTCCTTAAGAAAGATTTTTTCACCGCAGTATGGATCTCTTGATATCCAAAACTTCCAAGTCTTGTCATGACGAACAAGGATGATAGTCATGGGATCCTCGAAGATATCTCTTCAAGAGGCACTTCAGATTTGATCTTCCATATATTCTGCCATGCCAAGAGACTTGAGAAATGGAGTGCCTTTTGCACCTCGGGGTCTGATTCATCATCACTATCACAGGGGGGATACAGTCCAAGATTAATTCAGTTATGGAAGTTCCCTATTTTACTTCTTCCCCCCTGACCCTTGGTACATCACTTTCTACTCCTATTGGGGCTGTGGCTGAGGCTTCACCTCTAGATCTAGCCACCAAAGTTGACTACCCTGCATAGTCAACTGAATGCTTTGGTTAGTTTCAAAGGATAAAAAAATTTGATTAGTTTTCTTTCAAATTAAGTACATCCACAAATATTATCATATTTTACCCAACGGTAGATAAGTATCAAGATAAGGATCCTATTCATCATTCCAAGTTTCGATAGGATTTTTAGGAAAAGTTTCAGGAACCACTACCAGGTTAAGCTCCACATGAGATAGTGTCTCTGCAAGGATAGGGTAGTCTCTAACCCCTTTAGGCATCGCTAGATCAGCAGCTTGCTCAGATGGAACTGTATATTTCACCCAATCATGGTCATAGATATAACAATTTTTTTAACAGGATGAAGGATAACATCACTTCCAAAATCATCTAAATCACATGGTAATTTAACATGATCTAAAATTTCTTCAAAAGACATGCCAATATTCATCATTTTATCTAGTGATATCCCAGATTCCTGGTTAGTCTCACCAATGGGAGAATTTGACATGTCTTCTTGGAGACCCTCCTATTGCGTTCTCTGACACCAGATAGATTCCTCAGAGAAAATAGCAGAGTTAGTTGTAGTGGTTTTCGAATGTTCTGGTGCAGCAACAAGAGAAATACTGCGAAAAAACACTGTCTCTACTTTTCTCCTCATTTCTTCAGAATCAGACAAGTCAACATGAATTTGTGACTATTCACTAACACCCTCTGTTGTCCTCAAAGGAGGGTTAGTCCTCTCCCTTAAAGGGGAAATCGAAGAAGCCCATGCAATCCCAAGAATTATGAGCAACATTTTCCTGAGATAGGATTCATGATTATCGAAATTACTTACCACTTCTAATGAATCATTTGGTTGTGGTATTCTTCTTTCGATGCTTTTTCTTCTTTTACTTTTTGGGTGTGTTGACATTGTCACCTCTAAATATAGGTATTGGAGAGTGAAAATTCCTGTTTAACTCCTCATCCATGGCTTGTTGTCCTGGAGATACCTCGCCCGACTCATGAGAAGATTCAGTGGCTCCAAGAGTGGTGCCACCAGGGATATACCATGGTGAAGGGACCTCAGTATTTCCTTCCTTAACAAGCTCCAGGATGAAGAAAGTAATTTCCTTGAGTAACAATGCTTTGACTAAAATCCAGTCGCAAAGAAAATAAGGAATGAAACTTATATCTTTAGAAGCCACGTAATCATGTCGGTCCTCATCTACTGAAGCACCAATCCCCTCAGTGGTGCCACGATCCATCATTACCTTCACCATCTTGGTGATATGAATGGAATCATCAGTGGAATATATGATAATTTCTAGCTCTCTAATGAAATCCCACACTTCATCGGGGTTATCCTCAAAGCGGATATCAGCAGAAGCCCATAGATTCCCCACTCCAGGGATATTCAGCCCTTCGAATAAATCCATCCAGGTGGTTTCAGCATCACAATATATACTCTTCCATGTATGGAAAACCTCTGGTTGTAAATATTCAGAAAGTGCATCAGAAGGCTGTGAGGAGGGTCCTACAATCTAGAACATCAACTTTTTCCTAGATCCTGGAATCATAGATAAAGGATAATAAAATGAATCTTGTTAATCTATAAAGTAATAGATACTAAATTTCCTCAATGATATAACTCACCTTGAGTCGATGGAGTAGGTCTCTTGACTCTGGCAGGAGAATTATATCTGGCACGAGGCTGTTTTGACACATGTCGCACCTTATCATCCTCATCCTGGGAATCTGGTGAATCAGCCTCGGTTGAATAACCCGGTGAATCAGATCGAGGTGAGGAAGAGTCACCTTCAATATGAAAGGTTTCTTTCATGACACTTCTATTTTTACTCCCAACTCGGTACACAGGAATATTCAATACCCCACCGGGTATGATGCTACCCAGTTCATGGAAGATAATGTAGTCAATTGAATCGCCCCTCTAGAAACTGGTAGATCAAACAATTACCTGGTCTTCTCCATATATGTCAGCAACCATATTTTTTGGGAAACCATTGGATGTTGCTCTGACCTGACATGCACGGGAGGGGATACAACAATCAGCTGCAAACACTTGAATTGGCATTAAAATCTATATGGATCATAGGCCTCGTATATAATCTCTCTGTCAATGCGGGTGGCCAATACACCATCTCTACAAGACAGCTTATATGACCTTAATTCTAGGATAGATGTTTCATCATCAACAAACTGCCCGGTTGGCGGGTTTCCATAAGGAAAGAAATGAAATTCCTTAAACATGCTTAGCCTCACCTTTAGATCATAAGGATTAAGGGAAAATGGAGAAATTCCATAAAATTCCTGCATCGATGGCCTAAAAGAACATCCACGAACTCGTACTCCTCTCTGTACAACATATTTCCTGAAGTGAGTAGCGATCCATCAGCAAAAGACTTGTAATGGCCGCACTATTCTCAATGGATACTTACCCATATAGACATGGAGTAAAATCCTGTGAATCTTCACCAAAACCGGGATGGACAACCCAACAATTTTTCACTCATCCAACTTGGCAGAAAAAAATTAAGGTCCCTGGCCTAATGCCTCCCTTCAAATCCCTAACTGACAGAAGATAAACACATAGCCACAAGGCTAAGAATCCCGCCAGACGGGGCTTCTCTGGGATTATTTGATCCACAAAATTACCCCACTTTTCAATCTATCCTACTTCCAGAGTTGGCCAGAATGTGCCAAGAGAACCCCTCTTCTCTGCTCTTGGGCAGCTGATTGGACGAGTATAGGTGGACCCCTTCTCTTTCTTCTTCATCAGAAATATATCCATCCACTCTTCTGGATGAATATCCTTTATTGAATGAGTTTTTGTGGAATTTGAATTCTTGATCTTGTGAAAATATTCAATAACTCTCGATCCAAAGCTAGAGAGTTCTCCAAATCATTCTAGGTCACCTTGGGGAGGATTAATTTATCATACATATCTCCCAGAATTGGAGCCCCCAAGATCTTGTAGACATCCCACAATCTGATGTCTACTTCTCTATGAGTCAGATGTAATGAATTGGTTTCTGGGCTCCAACAACTGATTAGCTCCGGCAAAAGATTATCATTCCTGTAGACATATGTCTGCCCAGCCCAGACAACTTCAAATATTGCATCTCCCTTCAGATCCTTGACAAAATCTGCACAGGTTTTTTGAACCCAATATGCCCACCTCTAAGTTGGCATCACAACTCCTCTAGGATAAAAATGCAAACGCTTCTTCCATTCCATATATTGATCCATCTGAGAATTTTGTAAAATAGAAGGATAACAATGTGGTTGTATCTCAGGCTTGTGAAGCTTTAGATATGGAGCACATAGGCTATAATGCATTATGTATACCTTATCCACTGTTCTAGCATTGACAAATGATCCTAAAACAGGTATATTTGCTAAAGGGAAATTGTTGTAAATCCGAAACCAGGAATGAGGAACATAATTCTTTGCCTCCGGAACATTGACTCCTTGCAGCTGACCGTGGCCATATAAAGGCATGTAAATGATCTGTGGAAAATTGGAATGATATTTCTTCAAGTAAATAGCACAATCCAGGAGAGTTATGTCACATATATCATAATAGTAAAGGCCGATGATGTTCATCATATCATCTATTCTCTTGATGGCCAACTCATCATCCGATCCAATTCATTTGGGATCCATTGAATCTTCACAAAGATCAAACATTTAACATTTAAGAATGTTTATTTTTAAGAAATATTTTTGAAGAAAACAAAAAATGGAAAATGCATTAAGGTACACAAGTTTTTCCGCGAAAGTATTATCTCAAAAGTCAAAATCCATACTGGGGAATCGCGACACAAAGAAGAGCGATCGACCGAGGAAAGAAAAGCACATATAGGACGAGAGCTCAAAATATTTGAATGTAGGATGGTTTGCGCGAAGTGACACACATATATATAGGCGATCCCATAACCCTACATGCTAGAACCTTCTCACCGCAACCTGCGCACCGCTGAACCCTGGTTTCTCTGTTTCCTCAGAGTCAGATCCTCTTTCATTTTCCAGATCCTACTCTAAGGGGGGACATTTATTGACGCTCCTTCCCTTCACAGAGTCTAAATGAATGGAAAAGGGTAATACCTTAAGCATAAAGAGAGTCATCCTTTGAAGAACGTCAAAAATTGACAAAGGAATGAACAAGGAACCCATTAAGAAGGAGCTGCACAAGTTTTCTTCTCGCCACGCAAGTCACTTGAGCACCAAATATGGGTCACACAAATCACTTGCATGCCCTATTCCATTTTTCCCCAAGGTTCCCACTGGCCTATAAATAGCCTCGTGGACCCCCCATTTCAGGGATGAATTTTTCAAAACTCAGATTCATGCTCTAGTCGCCCAAGTCTTTGTCTAACTACTTCCGAACACTTCTAAAGTAATTTTTTTTACCTAGAATGGAAGCTCTATTGTGGAAGAAAAAGGCTTAAGGGTTGGAAATCATCAATACATGTGCACCTAAGGGTCCACTCATTATGGGAAATGAAGACACTTGTGCACCAACTTTCCCTCTCAAGGGAACTTGCACTCCATCCTTCTAGAAGCCTCTAGGGATGATACTAAGGTCTTGAGTTCAAAGCCGCCCAAGTATTACCCTATGGATTCTTCGTCTCCCAAGGTGGATCATGCCATGAAAGTCTACTTGCACGACTAAGAATTTCATGCCAGAACAATACTTGCACGTCACCTTTCTAGTCTCCTCTTTTCACCAAATCCACCTCTCCTCTTCAAGACATAGCCTTCAAAACCCTCTTCAAAGACAGTTATGGGATTGTTTCTTTGTTGGATTCCTTATCTTAATGGAATTCTGTGAGACCCTCTCCCAAAAACTCGTGACTTACAAGCTTTATGTCACTATGGTTAGGGGTTTCCTACATAACCCCATCCTTTGAGATGAGAAGATCCTTTGACCTAGGCCTCCTTCTCAGGAGTAAGACCGAGTCATAATTTATTTTGATTTGGGAATCCCTCTCAAGAGTAAGCCCCAAGTCTCATGTCCCCTTAACCTGGGATTCCTTCTTAGGAGTAAGCCACAGACATAATTTCCTTTAACATTTGGCCTCCTTCTGAGGAATAAACCCCAATCATAAGTCCCTTTTAATTTGGGTCTCCTTCTCAGGAGTAATCCTCAAGTTAAAACTCCAAATCTCAATAAAGTACAAATACCATTATGAACCATTCTCTTGGGCTTCTTTCCTGAAGTATGTTCTGGTCTTCATTTACTTGGGAAGTCATACATACGTAAGCCCCACATCATTTCTCAAAATTGTATCTTTCATGGAAGCATCATCAAGTTTATTGATACCTCTTGTTTATCACATCGAGCATGACTCACATAAGCTTAGAGTGTAATAATAATCACAAAATCACTTCTTGGGCCATTAACCATGCATGAACCCCATATTTATTTACCCGAAATACGTGGAATTTGATCTCTGCATTAAAATTATAGTATATAGGAAGCCTTTATAAGATTAAATCCCATCTCTAATTAATACTTTTCCATCCCATATGACCTTAAACTATATCCTTCTAATCAAACTATGTGGGTTTTGATTCCTTTTTAATGAGGATATGTAGGTAGCCCATCTGTGGGTATGATCCCAACTCTAAAATAATCCATGTCATTTCGAATGACAATACACTTAAAATGCCCCACTGAGTGTATTTAAAACTAGTATGGTCATCATAAGGACCAAGATATTTCTATATAATATAATGAAGGATACAATTGACTAAGAGTCTCCAATACATATGGATGATTCTTTGTTGATGAAGAACCTCAAATAAATATAAAAGATTCTCTAAATTCCATACATATCAATAATTTATTTCCAAGTCTAAAACTCATTTCATGCTCGGTGAATTATTAAGGATTCATGAACATAACTTAAATATATAAGAGAGTCCCGGAATAGGAAATAATTCCCCTAAAAAGGTGTGATGAGCCTGACCTCCCATCCTCTCGATAAATGAAAATTATTAAGCCTCATCAGTCCACAACTAATGAGCACCTACCTTTGGAATATAGGTACAAATGGATATAGAATCATTGGATGTTTCTGGTTCTACGAATAAACCCGTTATAAATCGATTGGAATGTTTGAACCTTAAACAAACAAGGTCATCCCCATTTACAAAAGAAACACTCGGTCAAGGTGATTCCATTTGCTAGATAGTGTATGTTCAAAGAATGCAATGGATACTACCATGTACACCAACTTGATTGGGGAATCAGGTGGATTTCTTGTGAAAAAATTAAAAAAGATTTTGAGATTCATTTATTATTGTCAAAAAGATTTTTATTCAACTCTTCAATGAACCTTCTTAACCCAAGACCCCTCTAGATCACGTGATTCCTTAGGTGTCATGGATCTCCTATCACAGTAGTGGTGAAATTGGAACAATTATTCAGTTATGAATCTATAACATAATCCAATTCCTTCTCTCAAAATTCAAAAATTAATTTCTATATCTATAATTATATCAAATTTGTCTTCATCTCTCTCTCTCTCTCAATATTTTATCATTCATTCAATAGTGATAAAAGGTCAATATTTTAGAGGATGTGAACCAAGAAAATCATCTCTTCTCATCCCTCCTTCTAGATCTATATCTTGGTTCTCCATTAAAATAAAATGATGCTTGGATTTGGGGTCTCTTTTAAATCAAAGTGATGTTTGGTTCTTTGGACACTATTAACATCAAGGAATGTTTATTTTTTGGGTCTATATTAAAACCAATAGAAGTTATAATAAGAAATATCACTATAATTGATGATTGGATATGTAGTGTAATGTGATATTACTAAACTCCATATCAAATAGATTTATCTATTTCTTTATATTTATGTATGGCATAATTTGACACATGATACTCATAAAGTTCATAAATTTGATATGATATTTTTCCATTGTTATCAAACAAATAATTATATATGATTTCATATGGAATATATATCAAATTTATAATTACAATATTTCATGGTATCAAAAAAATATTTTATAATTGTTGTATACATTGATCACTTTAATTTTTAAAGGGAAATTCACCCCTATTTCCATTTACCATACTTAAACCAACATAAGGATATCAAAGAATATAAGAGACTTTAGAATATATAATATAAATAATTATATAATTTTTTCAATTTATGAAAATTATATTACCAAATATGTTGAAAAAAATATATTTTAGGAAGAATATTTACTAAAATATTGATGATCTTGAAGAAAAATTTGGAAAAAATAGATATTAAGAATTTAAAATTAAAAGTGAAATCAAGGAAGATCAGGGATCTTGATACCTTAATATAAGAAAAGACCAAAATGCCTAAAGAAGAAACTGAAAAGATAATGGAGGGTTATGAGGATAAATTATTATTCATTTTATGATCATATTAATACTCTTAATTTGAAATGTATACCATCCGTAGTCATGTTGGAAAATCACGAAATAGAACATATTGAGACTTCACAAAAAAGGGATAAAGAAGTCACTTCCCTAAAATGTTCTATAGACTATTCAATAATAAAATAATTCTATAATATATAAATATGATCATTAAATCACCATATAATCATTATCATGTATCATTTATAGAAGAGGTATCATCTATACATTTTTGAAATAATTTTTTCCAAATCTATTTTCATTGATAATTAATGTTTTAAAAAATATATATATAATTACGGGTGAGGGGAAATGAACATATGTTTAGAACCATTTATATGGAGGATTGAGTATGTTTTATGGTCACTAGTTCCCATATAATAACCCAACCATTAATTAAATAATCACATAAATAGCTTTCTTATTGTGATGAAAATTCTACACAACATGATACTAATAAAAGAAGATCAAGGTTTTTTGGGGTTTGACGGTGATTCGGTAGGTTTGGGAATTGTGAATCTTATTTTTGGAACAATATATAAAATTGTTAAGCCCAATGGGATCCCATTTCAAGGGGTAGGAATTATGATATGAAGAATAAACATCTATATATTAATAAAAACATGTATACTTTTAACATATGTGGATTGCTTGAAAATATTTATGATGTATTAAATTGTGGTGTTAAAAATAATGGATCATGATCACCTAAAAATATATCAAATTTTAATGTTTTCATATTTCATCACATGTTTGTGAAGATAAATAATTCACCCGTAGACAAAAAATAAAAGATCATGATCAAGATAAGTCCAAGATATCTAGGAGATGCATTGCATCTAAAAAGTGTTGTTCAATAATAGGAACCCTTAGAGAATGATTTAAAATATCCAAGCACGTTGTTTATATTAAAAATTAAATAATTATAATATATCTATTTTATTTGTAATGAATAATGAAGATGTTATATGAATAATAAAAAGTTATTTCTAAAGGAGAAGATGAAATTCAACACGAAGAAGTTGAATTTCATGAGTGGTTGTCATAGTTGTGAAATAGTTATAAACCTTGTCTTTGAGATGTTATGCATGAAAGTTCATATAATTCTATACATACTACCATACGATGATTAAAAATATTTCCATTATAAAAAAAATCTTTCAATAAACAGAAGAATACACAAGGTAGTGGAAATGATTTTATAGATAAAGAAAAAAGAATCATAACACACAGTTAAATGAATTTTATGATGAGTAACATGTTCCCAAAAACCAAATCAGGTAAATAGAAAATATATCTAAGAATGAATAGTGTAGAAATACGGTTGAGAAAAATATCTCAACCTTTCTATTCACATTGGGGAGAAAAAAAGAGCCACTATATTCCCTTAATAATTTTGTTTTTTATTTGTCCTTATAATAAAGGGAATTTAATGTAAATAATGGTCTTAGGGAGAGACCCAATGGAATGAGGACCACCATATCATGGTATTCTGAAGAAAACTATTATATATTATAATGTTACCTTTATTGTAATTCAGGTGAAAAATCTAATTAATAACTCATCCTTGATAAAGTTAAAGAACATGTTGTCATTATTGGACCCCACAATGATAAATTTGTGGATATTTTCAAATATGGATAGCCACACATGAAATATCTATTCTGATTTATTCTAGAAACAAAGATCCTGAAGAATATTCATTTAAGAGATTCAACATAATAAAGATAATGGGGAATATATTTGAAGAACCTTTGTGGTGTTTTGTTTAATTTTTTTTGTATTTGTTGACAACTAATATTTTTGTTGAAGAATTTTTTTGAGTTACAGAATGTTGAAGTTGCTGGTTGCTGAAGTTTTTCTTAAAGAAGATTTTGTTGAAGAATGAGAAGTCAGAATTTAAGAAAGTGTCTCAAACATTCTTAAACAAATCAGACGATGCTTTTCTGATCTTATATTTCTCACACATCATGAAAAGTTTCATGATAAAAGCTGTTGAAGAAATGGTGAAGAGGATTGTGTTTTTTTTCACTAAATAAAATCTTGAGGAAATTCAGAACCAGTTTTTCGGAACCTGTTTTACAAAACTAGTTCTTCTGAACCTGTTTTTCGGAGTCTATCTGAGCCAGAAAATCGGAGTCTACCCAAGACAGAAGTTCGAAGTGTACATCCTAAACCAAAATTCGGAGTGGACTTCCTGAACCAAAAATTTGGAGTGGAATTCCTGAACCAAAAATTTGGAGTGGACTTCCTAAACCAGAAATTTGGAATGACAATCATGAGGCAGAAATTAAGAATGACAATCCTGAACCAGAAATTCGGAATGAAAATTCTGAACCAGTTTTTCTGAACCAGTTTTCCAAAACCAGTTTTCCTGAACCTCTTTTCCTGAACCAGTTTTCCTGATCTAGTTTTCCTGAACCAATTTTCCTGAACTAGTTTTCCGGAACCAGTTTTCCGGAACCAGTTTTCCTGAACCAATTTTCCTGAACCAGTTTTCCTGAACCAGTTTTCCTGAACGAATTTTCCTGAACCAGTTTTCTTGAAATAGTTTTCCTAAACCAATTTTCTTGAACCATTTTTCCTGAACCTAAAATCAGAACCAAGATCTATCCTTATCATTTTGATTAAGATATGAAGAGTTCAAGAAAACACGTACTTCAACATTGCATAAATCTTGGAGAAATTTAAGGAGATTTAAATTAGTCAAAGATTGAAGATTAAATGTGAGATATTTGCGGAGTTTTTGAGATTTGAGGAAGCGGGAATGTTTTTCATGATTCCCGCATTTGTTTTCTGAGTTGTCTATAAATATGTTCTCAGATCATTCGCTCATTAACAACTTTTTTCACATGAAGAAAAGGCGGAGCACTGGTGAATTCAGAGTGAGATTTTGTGCTGAGTCATCTTTTCTTCTCTGAGAGAACCAGATTCAAGAAATTTGTACTGAGTTTTCGAAGTGAGCATTTCTACAGAATCATTTTTATCTTACTGAGAAATTCGGATTCATAAGATCATATTCGAGGAATTTAGATTGAGTATTCGGAGTGGGTATTTCTGAGGAGTCATAGTTTTCTTGATGAGAAGACCAGTTTCAGATAACCAGATTCATGAAATATGGATTGAAGATTTAGAGTGAGCTTTTGCAGAGTCATAGTTTTCTTGTTGTGAAGTTCAATTTCAGAAAATCGGATCCAAGAAATTGGATTGAAGATTGGGAGTGAGCATTTTGTGGAGCAGCTTGACAAAGTATTTTTCATATGTTTGGCTCAATTGTTCTTTAAGGAAACATTGTAAACTGATGGGAGTCAGTATAATCTTTCCTATCTGGAGATAGAAGGTGTCCAACGGGAGTTGGCACAAGTTGTATTCACTTCTTCATTATAGTGGATTTCCATAGACCCACGGGAGTGGATATGGAAAGGACATAGATTCTCTTATTGAGGCTGAACCTTGTAATTCTTGTGTGATTTTATTTCTTTACCTTTCTTGTCAGCATGTGTTACTTGCTAAAGGTTGATAAGGAAGTAAATCTTAATAGGTTTCAAGGGTTAAGTTTAATAAAGTTTTGAAACTTATAAAAAGATATCAACTGATTCAACCCCCCTTCTCAGTTGACATTCGATCCTTGGAACTTCAAGTGGTATTAGAGGGAGGTTCCCTTGTTCATTTTTCCTTATCATGGAGAATATCAATTATGTCAATAGTAGAAAAATTCCTACATTTGATGGCAAGAATTATTATGGATGAAAAAATAGGATGATTCCTTATCTCCTATCTCTTGGCCTTGAAGTTGTTGATGCTGCCACTATTGGCTTTCCACCTATTGAAAAAAATGCTCCTATGACACTTTCTGACAAGAGGAACATAGAAGTTGATGGAAAGGCTATGAATTCTATTCTCATGTCCTTACCAGAAAATGTTTATCAGAAGTTGATGGGTCTCACAACATAAAAAGGCATGTGGGACATGCTGGAAAGTGTTTTTGAAGGAAACACAAAAGTCAAGGAAGCCAATATACAAATCTGGCGTAGTAAGTTTGAAGACATCAGGATGAGAGATGATGAAACAATTGATGAATAATTCACCAGAGTTAATGAAATTTTTTTCAAGATCAGGGGATTCAGAGAAGACTTGGAAGATTATACAATTGTGAAGAAACTTATGAGAAACTTTCCAGACAGGTTTGGTTCTAAAATTTCAGCATTAGAAGATAAGGATGATTTATCTCTTGATGAACTGCATAAATTTCTTATTACTTATGAAATGAGGAAATCTCGTATCTTTAAGAAGAATATGAAAGATGAAATGGCTTTTTAAGATATGAGAAATAAGAATATATAAGATGATGATGAAGCTGATCCTTGTGAGTCTGTTGATAAGGAAGATGAAGAGTTGAATGAAAAAATCATGTCTCTCATATCCAAGAACTATCGATGAGGAAGAGGAAAATATGGAGGGAAACTTCCTCTCAAATGTTTTGAGTGCGGTGGAATCATGCACTTTGCTATGAATTTCCCATAGAAGAAAGTTGGAGAATATCAAGATGTTTCTAATGAGAATACTCGACAGAAGAAGTATAACAAGAATGAAAAATAAGAGAAGACTTCTAAAGAACTCAAGAAGAAGTTTTATGGAAAGAAAAGAAGTATGTTGAGCAAGAAGGTTGAATATGAATCATCTAACAATGATTCCTCAGATGTTGAAAGTAGAGAAAGATTCAGAACCTTCATTGAAAAATTTGAGAGCACAAATGCTTCCTCAGAAAGTGAAGAAGGTGGTGAAGAATCTTACAGAGAATATCATCTAAGGTCTAAACTTCTTTCATGTCTGGAGCAAAACAAATCCCTCAAGAATGAAATTTGTGTGATGATGAAAAATCATGAAGAAGTTCATGATGGAAGTAAGGATGTTACCAAGAAGGAAGATGAATACATTCAAGAAATTTTAAGTCACAAACATTGAATTGCTGAACAAGGAAAGATGATAGAAGATCATAACAAGAAGCTGGAAATTAAAGAAGAAGAGGTCAACAAGTTGCAATCATAATTTATTGAGTCCGAAAATTACCTAAGGATGATGAATGAAAACTTCCACAAAGCCACTGAAGTAAAAGTTGAGACTTCCAAGACTGTTGGAAAGGCTTATCATGAGAATTAGGTGAAATCTTCTCCTATCAAAAATAATGTTTTATCTAATTATTCTAACATTTCAGGTTATGGAAAAAGTATCAGTAAACCTTGGGTGGAGAAAGGATGTGAAAAACCTTTCAATCATACAAAAATTGAAAACTCACTCAAAAGAAGAAATGGCCTACATCCCGAGTTTCCTAGAGCAGAAAGAAGTTATCAACATCAACAATGTTTCTATAAATACAGATCTTTCTTTAATAGAAAATCAAGATTTGAGGGCTGTTGCTGGTGTTGTGGAATGTATGGGAATAGAGATTATAATTTTTGGCACAATTTATCTCTACTCCGAAGAAGGCTTGAGGAAAGTGGAAGAAATAACGAAAGAAGAATGAGTAACCCTTCACATTCAATGAAATTTGAAAAGGTGAATTCTCAAGATGTCAGAAACATTCCAACAAAGAATCAATTTGAATGTTTGGAAGAATTTTGTGGAATATGTGATCAGTCAGGTCGTCATGCCGAACGATGTATGACTCTTCTTCTAGAACAATTTTCTTATGATATGAAAGAAAAGAAAGCTGAAGATAAGAAGGTTGATGAGAGAGCATTTTTTTTGAGATAGCTTTAAAAGAACGTAAGAGAAAAAAACCATGTATTTTTGATAGTTTTTGTTCTTCACACATGACAGGTGATATAAAAATATTGGAGCATGTTGAAAGTCGTAATGGATGAGTAGTTACTTTTGGAAATGATAGTTCCTTAAAAATTAAGGGAATCGGAACGGCGGAGATTGAACCAGAGAAACTTAAATCTAAGGAAGTATTTCATGTTGATGAGATGAAACACAACTTACTTAGTGTAAGTCAACTTTGTGATGATGGAAAAGAAGTTATTTTCAGAAAATATTCTTTTGTAATCAAAAGTTTGAAAAATGGAAAAGTGATTACAAAAGGAGAATGATCCAGTGGGAATCTCTTTCAAATTGAATAATCCAATAACTCTTGTTATTTTAGTGCTGAAGATGAAAACAAGTTATGGCACCGAAGACGTGTCCTCCTAGGGCAGAAGAACATGAGTAAGCTTTCTAAATTTAATGCTGTTCAAAATTTTCCAGAACTGAAAAGAAGAGACGAAGATGTTTGTGTTACTTGCCAGAAAGGAAAGATGACTAACAAAAGTCATAAAAGAGTTGAGATTCAATCTTACAAACCACTTGAGCTTATTCATTCTGATCTGTGTGGCCCGATGAGAAATCAATCAATAAAAGGAGATTTATACTTTATCACTTTTATTGATGATTTCACTTGGATGAAAAAAGTCATGTTCATGAAGCATAAGTCAAAGGATATTGAAATGTTTAAATTCATCAGAAGAGATGTTGAGAAAGAATTGGGAGTTTCCATGAAGAAGTTGAGAACAGAAAACGGTACTGAATTCACAAGCAATGCTTTTGAAACTTATCTAAGGAAGCATGGTATCAAACATCAGTATAGTGCTCCCTATACTCCACAACAAAATGGAGTAGCAGAAAGGAAAAATAGAAGCTTGTTGGAAATGGGAAGAAGTATGTTATTAGAATACAAACTTTCAAAATTCTTCTGGTGAGAAGCTGTTAGCACTACGTTACATGGTCAAAATAGATGGGTGTTGAGACCAGAATCCAACATGACTCCTTATGATATGTGGTATAACCAAAAGACTTCTTTTAATTACTTCAATGTTTTTGGAAGTCCATGCCTGCTAAAAAATAAAAATAATGACTTAGGAATGTTTGATGAGAAAGCTGAAGAAGGAATATTGATGAGTTATTAACCAAATGGTATAAGTTAAAAATGCTAGAACAATCATTTACAGACGTTGGTGGAATCATATGATGTGAAGGTAATTGAAAATCCAAGTTCCTTCACAAAATTTGTTGATAATATTGAGGAAGATAAATCAAAGAATTACCATGAGAGTGAAAGTGACTCAGATGAGCCACTTGGGGAAGAAAGTGATATTGGGAAGGAATATGTGAGTTTCCCTACCTTACGAAAACATGTTTAATCCCAAAATATTATTGGGAATCAGAAGGATCCAATTCAGAAAAGAAGAAAGTTGAGATTACAAGATCAGACTTCCCTTATCTCAAAAGTTGAACTAGAATCATTTTCAGAAGCTATTCAACATAATGAATGGGTGGATGCTATGAATAAAGAACTGGATCAGATTGAGGAAAATGAAACATGGGAACTTGTTCCAAGGCTAGCAATAAGAATGTTATCGGAACCAACTCGGTTTACAGAAATAAATTGAATGAGCATGGAGAAGTTACAAGAAACAAAGAGTGGATTGTGTTTAAAAGATATTCCTAGGTGGAAGGTGTAAATTTTGATGAAACCTTTTCCCCTGTTGCAAGGTTGGAAACTATTCGCATGTTTCTTGCAGTGGCTGCTCATCGGAATTACAAGGTCTATCAGATGGATATAAAGTCATATTTCTTAAATGGGGATATTGAGAAAGAAGTTTACATTGAACAACCTTGTGGGTTTTTTCTTGATGAGGATGAAAAAAAGTTTGCAAATTGAAGAAAGCCTTATAAGGGCTGAAACAAGCTCCATGAGCATGGTATTCAAAGATTGACAATTCTTTGAGAAAGATGAATTTTTCTAAAGGAATGGTTGATGGCAACTTGTATATTAAAGATGTAAACTCCGGAACATTAATTGTAATCATTTACATGGATGATATAATTTTTACTCGCAATGAAGAAAAGGTCTGTGAACAGTTTGATGACGAAATGAAGGAAAATTTTGAAATGTCAATGTTGGGAGAATTAACATTCTTCCTTGGATTACAAGTTCATCAACAAGAAAACTACATTTTATTGTCCCAAGAAAAGTATGCAAAGGAATTGTTAAATATCTTTGGGATGGAAGAATCAAAGGAAGTTTCAACTCCTATATCAGTGAGCATAAATTTGAGCAGAGATGAGTCAGGGAATAGTGTGAATCAGAAAGACTTTCAAAAGTTGATAGGATGTCTTCTTTATCTTACAGCTTCAAGGCATGATATTTCTTATGTTGTGACTCTCTGTTCCCAATATCAAATTAATCCAAAAGAATCACACATATTGGAAGTCAAGAGGATTCTGAGATATGTTAAAGGAAAAACTTCACATGGCTTGTTATACAAGAGAAAAAATGAGATGAAGTTTCATGGTTATACTGATGCGGATTGGGATGGTGATTGTAATGATAGAAAATAAACATCAGGAGGAACATTTTTCTTAGGGTAATGCTGCGTGAGTTGGAACAGTAAGAAAAAAAGTTCAGTAACATTATGTATAGCTGAATTCGAATATGTTTCAACTACTCAGGCCTGTACTCAAATGATGTGGATGAAAGTTCAGCTGGAAGATTTGAAAGTGAATGTTTCTAAACCATTTAAGATACTCTGTGATAATCAAAGTGCCATTGATCTTTCCGAGAATCCTGTTCAACATTAAAGATCAAAACACATTGATATAAAGTATCATTTCATAAAAGCGAAAGCAGCTACTGGGAAAATCTTGCTGGAATATATTTCAACAAAGAATCAGATTGCTGATATTTTCACAAAAGCAATGTCAAAGGAGAGGTTTGTTAAGCTGAGGCTGTAACTCCATGTTCAGCCTCCTCCAATGACTTACTAAAAACTCATAAGGAAGTATCCCCCACCGTACTTTGGATTATGTTGAAAATGGGGGAGAGTAAGTTTTCTTTATGAATCTAAAGAAGTGGTAATCATATAATGGGGGAGTGATAAAGAAAAATGAGAGAGTAGAAGAAAAGTGAGAATGAGAAAAATAAATGTTGAGGGGGAGTTTGAGTAAGGTGAAGTTTACCCTTACATGGCCACAATATTTGTTTGTCACCGAGGGATGTAAATCCTACAAAAACATTACTTTTTCTAGTAGTGTGGTGTCAGTACACTCTCTTTTGAGAAAGGATATGTTTTGGTAAAATTCATTTTTGAGAGATGAAAGTCTTGTGAGGTGAAAACTTGTTAACCAGGGTTGCCAACAAATCCAAAGGGGGAGATTGAAGAACCTTTTTGGTGTTTTTTTAAGTTTTTTTTTGTATTTGTTGACAACTAATATTTTTGTTGAAGAATGTTTTTGAGTTACAGAATGTTGAAGTTGCTAGTTGATGAAGTTTTTCTTAAAGAAGATTTTGGTGAAGAATGAGAAGTCAGAAGTTAAGAAAGTGTCTCAAACTTTCTTAAACAAATCAGACGATGCTTTTATGATCTTATAGTTCTCACACATCACGAAAAGTTTCATGATTAATGCTATTGAAGAAATGGTGAAGAGGATTGTGTTTGTTTCACTAAGGAAAATTATGAGGAAATTTGGAAAAGTTTTTCGGAACCTGTTTTCCTGAACTAGTTTTTCTAAACCTGTTTTTTGGAGTCTATCTGAGCCGGAAAATCGGAGTCTACCCAAGATAGAAGTTCAGAGTGTATTTCCTAAAACAAAATTCAGAGTGGAATTCTTGAACCAAATATTTAGAGTGGAATTCCTGAACCAAAAATTCAGAGTGGACTTCCTAAACCAGAAATTTGGAATGACAATCATGAGCCAGAAATTCGAAATGAAAATCCTGAGCCAGAAATTCGAAATGACAATTCTGAACTAGTTTTCCTAAACCAATTTTCCTGAACCAGTTTTCCTGAACCAGTTTTTCCGAACCAGTTTTCCTGAACTAGTTTTCCTGAACCAGTTTTCCTGAATGAGTTTTCCTAAACTAGTTTTCCTGAACCAGTTTTCCAGAACCAGTTTTCCTGAACCAGTTTTCGTGAACCAGTTTTTTTGAACCAGTTTTCCTGAACTAGTTTTCTTGAACCAGTTTTCCGGAACTAGTTTTCCTGAACCAGTTTTCCAGAACCTAAAATCAGAACCAAGATATAGCCTTATTATTTTGAGGAAGATATGAATAGTTCAAGAAAACCCATACATCAACATTGCATCAATCTTGGAGAAATTTATGGAGATTTAAATAAGTTAAATATTGAAGTTTAAATGCGAGAGATTTGTGTAGTTTTTCAGATTTGAGGAAGAGAGAAAGTTTTTCAAGATTCCCGCCTTTGTTTTCTGAGTTTCCTATAAATATGTACTCAGATCATTCAGTCATTAACAAATTTTTACAAACGTGAAAAAGTCGGATAACTGGAGTATTTGGACTGAGATTTTGTGCTGAGACATCTTTTCGTTGCTGAGAGAACCAGATTCAAGAAATTCGTACCGAGTTTTTGAAGTGAGAATTTCTGCAGAATCATTTTTATCTTGTTGAGAAATTTGGATTCAGAAGATCTGATTTGAGGAATTTTGATTGAGTATTCGGAGTGGGTATTTCTACGGAGTCACAGTTTCCTTGATGAGAAGACCAATTTCAGATAACCGGATTCAAGAAATCTGGATTGAAGATTCGGAGTGAGATTTTGCGGAGTCATAGTTTTCTTATTGAGAATTTCAGTTTAAGAAAATAAGATCCAATAAATTGGATTGAATATTTAGAGTGATCATTTTTTGGAGCAGCTTGAAAAAGTCTTTTTATTATGTTTGGCTCAATTATCTTTAAGGAAACATTGTAAACTGACGGGAGTCAGTATAATCTTTCTTATCGGGAGATAGAAGGTGTCCAACGGGAAGTTGGCACAAGTTATATTCACTTCTTCATTATAGTGGATTTCTATAGACCCAAGGGAGTGGCTATGACAAGGATGTAGGTTTTATTATTGAGGCCGAACCTAGTAATTCTTGTGTGATTTTCTCGCTTTACCTTTCTTTCATGGTTGGATTACTTGATAAAGGTTGATAAGGAAGTAAATCTTAACAGGTTGCAAGGGTTAAGTTTCATAAAGTTTTGAAACTTATAAAAAGATATTAACTGATTCAACCCCCCCTTCTCAGTTGACATTTGATCCTTGAAACTTCAATATCCTTTAGGTGGAGTAAATAGAGAATGATATAGATGCTTTTATATTTATTATATATTAAAAATATGATTATTCAATAAAGTTATTGAAGGATTTTAATTAAATAGTTATGAATTTTTGAATCTATCATTCTTGGAAACATAAAATTAAATCATTATTTAAAGGGTGTTATTGATTTAAATAAATTACATTAAAGTGTAATATTTGAAGAAGATTCAAATCTATTCCATATAACTTAAATCCTTCATTGTGCATGAATATCTTTGTCACATTTTTTAAAGTGAGTGAATTAGTTTAAGGATGATTTATTCTAAAACTGTTTTGTATCAAAATTGGTATCATAAACAAAGAATACATTTTTACATCCTTTGAATATAGTTTTGTGAGATTTCATTTATTTTGATATCAAGTTAAACTAAAAATGGATATATTTGTTATCTAAATAAAATCATCTTATTTTATACACTGAGCATTGATCATGTAGACATATAGTGAAATGGTTGATGGTAAATTTTTTAAAAATTAATAGATTCCATTTTCCTATATAATATTTATTTCTTTCCAATAGGGTGGATAAATTTAAATTAATGATTATTAATAATGGGGGATAGAAGGAATAATTACATCACATATTGAAACATCATTTAGAATTTATTTCCAAAAAATAAAAAAGGGAGATTATTGATTCAAATATGTGTGATTTGTATTTTTTTATGGAATGATTTTCATTGCATATAAATTTATTGATGGAGAAAAAATACCATGGATGATAATAAATCCGTGATTTTTAAAGAATATGTTCCCAATATTTGTGTAACTTGATATTAATTTATTATCTATGAAAAACTTTTTTCTATATTGGTTTAGATTTTTTTTTCACATCTCATATAAAATAATAATGTTATTTCCTTTATAGTCTTATAGAATGAATATTTTATGGGGGGAGATTTTATGATATTCCATGAAAGTGAATAGGATCTTTTGTGGGAAGGATCTTCCATGGACAGAAGATAATGAACCTTGGGTTTAAGGAGGTTTTCTATATTTCATATATAGAGAAAAACGTTATTTATTTTGTGATGATGGATGATGATAGTTTCTGTACAATGTTTATAGATGGTGTGTTAAAGATTTCCTGATGATGCACTGTCATTTTTAAAGGCGTGAAGGATGATACAATCTACCTTTTGAACTCATTAGAATGATCATTGTATCCCAGAGTGTTAACATCTTCAACGATATAGAATAACCATAATGGTCACATCAGTGAAAGATTTATGAAAATACTTGGTAAAAAATGAATAATAAAGGTGAAAATCAGGGACCATGGAATGTGTGAGGATTTTATCTTTTGAAGTCATCAAAGGTGTCTATCCAAATATAGTGAAAAATAGAAGCATAAGAAGTTAGAGTTGGTTCACTCAGATATTTGAAGAGATGTTCCGGTGAAATATCATGGAGGATCAATCTACAATTCTAGCATTATTGATGACTATACATGAATGTCATGGGTTTATTTCCTCATACACAAGTCATTAGTTTTGGAATCATTTATATGATGGAGGTCCATAGTTGAAAATGAGACCACAAAGAATATCAAGTGTCTATGGAGGGACAATAGAGGTGAGTATAGAAGAATATATTTCCATTATCTTTTCTAGTAGAAGGGGGTTTTGTTTTAGAACATTTTTCTCCAAACTCAAAATAATATTAGAGTCGTGGAAATGATTAATTTGACACTGTTTCAAAATTATTGGAGTTTGAAAATTCACATGGGATTCCACAATATGTTTTTAGGTTTTGGACACAACAGAAGATTCTATTTTCACCGAGACAAACATGGAATTTTTTATATCCAACGGATTATTTTCTATATACATGAATAAAATATTCATGGCCAATTAATATTAACTGAATAACCTTTTAAAAAAGAATGTTGAATCAAAGAGAAGATATTTTTTATGATAAAATTTTAATTAATTTATTAGAGAAAAATACCTTTGTCATGAGACACTATCTATAAATAGATTGTTGGAAATTAAAATTATATTCATATATTTTATCATTACACTATTAGGATCTTAGTGTAGAATCCCTCATGTAGTGATTCTTGATCTATCTGGTTAGAGTGGATCAAGGAGAGGATTTACGTATGTCAATCATGGGAGAAAACCCTAGAGCATTTTTGGAGGAGAAAATTTTCTAGGGTGTGGAGTCATTTTTCACTATAGTACTAAGGATTTTATCTCTAATGGAAATATCTAGGTATTGATAATTCATGGCCTATGGTTTAATAAAAATTCATTGAAAATGATATTCATAACATTTTTTCCTAAAGAATACTCATTCCAACAACTACAATTATAATATATTTTTCATAAATCACATGTATTGTTCTAAGCCGCACAATGATAAATATTACGTACATTCCAGAAAAAAATATTTATCACTGAATCAGTAAATTTTAATTTTTATCCTTCTTAATATTTTTTGAATAGAAAAGATATATATATTTAGATATATAATATTCTTGATGTAAAAAAACAAATAAATATTATATTCATAAGCTTTTGAATAAATATTTTTCTAATATTTGTAGTCAATAAAATATTGAATAAGTTTTTTTTATCTATTCAGGAAATCATTTTTATTTTTATTGTAAAATATAAATAATATTTAGTTGAGACCAACTAAAACCTAATTGTGTGAAAATATAGGTTTCTTCCTTGTTGAGATTTTTTAGGTTCTCCTAAAGTCTAATATTAGAGTTTAGAAGAATGGAAAGATAGCAATGGGGAAGAAGATAATGTTACAATGACAATGAACCCATATGAATGCTTAACATGTAATATAATGAATTTTTCTCAATATATAATCAAGATGGTTGCTATAGGGTTTCATCATCACAAATGATTGGTACAACGTTCTTTGAATTATAGAAATTAAACCCTTCCATACACCTTAGCCAAGGAATTTATTTCAACAATTTAATTTCAATTAAAGGGTTAATAATGAAACTTCTATATAAATGTAAGGGATATATTATTCCTCTAATTTTTAATTAATAAAATATTAATCGAAATTTACCCATTAAATCCAACTTCTTCATGAGCATGTTACTTTTTTGATTTTACCAACTTCAATATATTTGGATCACTCACCTATGTATATGTTGATATGAAATAATGCAACAATATTGAGGTTAAATACTGTAAATGTTACATTTTTTAGCTATGGTGAGGAAGCGTATGATTTTAAAATTTGGGATAATGACTATTGGAAGGTCATAAAATGTTGGAATGTGATCCTCAATGAAGATTTCTTGTGGAAGGTTTAGAATAATGTGGGAAATTATGGTTGGTTAAAAGTTTTTTTGGAAGATAAATTTCACCTAAACATATATCCATACACTACAGGAAAAATGGATTTTTCCGACGAGCCAGGGGCCTATCATAAATAACCCGTCGAAAGAGGTTATATGTGATGGGGTAATCGACCCGTCATAAAAAAACTATTATTTGGGACGGGTTGTAAGGACCCATCATAATTGGTTTGGCACGAAATATGTGCCAAATCGCGAATAAGGGTACTTGTGACGAGTTCATATTTCCATCGCAAATACCAGATGACGGTTTCTAATATTTAAGACAAGACAAGTATCATGTTGCAAATACTTTGTCAACAGGTACCCATTTGTAACGGGCCCCGTCACAACTAACATTTTAATAGCACAATGTAATTAATGTGAGCAAAGTCATTTTCGATGGGCCCCATTTCCAATGCCACTCTTTGCGATGGGTATCCCATTAGAAATACCCCCATCGCAAATAAATGAGTAATAAATTGTATTCATTAGTAATAAATTGTATAAATTAGTAATAATTATTAATAATTAGAATAATTAGAATAAATAGAATAATTAGAATAATTAGTAAAATTAGAAAAAATTAGTAATAATTATAAAAAATTAGTAATAATTAGAAATAATTTGTAATAATTAGAAATAATTTGTAATAATTAGAAAAAAATAGAAACGATTTTTAATAATTAAAAATAATTCTGTATAATTATAAATAATTATTAATAATTAGTAACAAATTTTAATAATAAGTAATAATTTTTAAAAAATTGTAATAATTAATAATAATTACTAATAATTAGTAATAATTGTAAATAATTAGTAATAAATAATAATAATTAGTAATAATTATCAATAATTAGAAATAATTATCAAGAATTAGTAATAATTATCAAGAATTAGTAATAATTATCAATAATTAGTAATAATTATCCACAGTTACGATTAATTAGAAATAATTATCAATAATTATGATCAATTAGTAATAATTATCATTAGTTAGTAATAATTAGGATTATTTAGTAATAATTAGGATTAATTAGTAATAATTAGGAATAATTCGTAATAATTAGAAAAAATTAGCAAAAATTAGTATTAATTAGTAATAGTTATTAATAATTAGTAATAATTAAAAATAATTATCAATAATTAAAAATAAATTATAATAATTACAAATAAATTGTAATAATTAGTATTAAATTGTAATAATTAGAAATAAATTGTAATAAATTTTAATAATAAGTAATAATAAGCAATGATTAGTAATAATTATTAATAATTAGTAATAATCTACAGTAATTATTAATAATTAGTAATAATTTATTTGATTAATAATAATTAGTAATAATTATCAATAATTATTAATAATTAGTCATATTTAGGATTAATTATCAATAACTATTAATAATTATGATTAAAAATCCATAATTAGTAATAATTAAAATTAATTAGTACTAATTAGGATTAATTTGCAATAATTACAGTTAATGAGTAATAATTAGGGTTATTTAGAAATATATAGACGTAATTAATAATAATTAGGCTTAATTATGAATAATTTGTAATAACTAGTAATAATTAAGATTAATTAAAAATAAATAGAAATAATTAGGACTAATTGTCAACAATTAGTAAAAATTTGTAATAATAAGGATTAATTAGTAATAATTAGGTTTAATTAGTAATAATTTTTATTAATTTGTAAAAATTAGGAATAATTTGTAAAAATTATGATTAAATTGAAATGATTAGGATTAATTAGTAATAATTTGTAATAATTAATAATAATTAAGAATAAATACTAATAATTAGTAAAAATTAATAAAAATAAGGAGTTATTAGTAATAATTAGAAAAAATTAGTAATTAATCAAAATAGATTATAATAAATTTGATTACATTGACAAACTGGCATAATTTCCAGCCGATGGATGACATTCATTTTGATCGACGCCTCATATCCTTGCATATTTATCCCACTAAACCCAATATTATAAATATTCTTGGACATTCATTGGAGCAAATTTTTCATAGTGATTTATGTCGAAGAAAGTTGAAGGAGGTGAGATTTTGGCTAAAAGAGGCTCTTTAACCCAAAAACTCATCCCCTTGTATCTTTATGAGACTGAAATCACTATGAATAGTTTTCTCCGACATGAAAATATTCATTTTCGTATGTACGAGAGCATGGAGAGAAGTGCCATGGGGCCTCCCTGCACTATATCCTCATGCATACGAAAATGGATATTCTTACATTGGAGTAGACAATTCATAATTCTTTTAGTCGTAGAAAGTTACAAGGGGTTGAGTCATAGGGAAAAAGATTTTTTACCAATCCGTTGGAATTTGTTCCAATGGTATTACAAAATAATTAGTAAAAAGTAACTGAAATTAATAACAATTATTTGTATTTAGTATAAACATTTATAAATGAGTGTATATTAGTATAAAATCATGAAAATATTATAAATAACTATAAAATAATAGAAAATGATAGAAAATGTTCGAAAAGAGAATTTAATTATTTCCCCTTTTTTGGATAGCATTTATCTTATATATAATTAAACAAAATTACTAATTATTTCATATTTTTAGAAAAATATGGATCGAGGAAGTCTACAACAGTCATTATTAGATGATTTTTCATGGATAACTCAACATAGGAATCTAAAAGGTTGTGCTTTAAATTTTGTATATATTGAAGGTGTTCAAGCATTCTTACCATTTTCATCATTGTAACCAAAATTTGTTTTAGATGGGACAATTATGTGTTAGGGTAAAAATTGTGCTTCAAGGACGTATGACACGTTTGACAATGTTGGAGGTCATTTATTGCATTTTGGTTTTCTACCAGATTATATTTTCTTGTATCAATAGGGTGAATGTAGTTCTATATAAGATATTAATAATTTGGTTCCAAACCTAGATTGGTTTCAAAATTCAGTACATGATGTGGTAGGTCCATCGGTTCAATGAACTAAAATGGAAAATGATATTGATTTAACTATTGATTTGCAACCATCTCATTTATATGAGTTGTCCAGGTCCACTAAGGATGCCTTATGTCCAAGTTAGATGATAAGAATGTTTGAAGATATTCATAATTTTATGGCCTTTAAAATGGATAATGAAATTTCAAATAGTTTTTTTGATCAGATATTTTATTTGTTTAAAACCCTACTACCTAATGGAAATGTGTTGCATGAAAATTTATTATGAGGGAAAGAGGATTTTTTGTAATCTGGGTCTTGGTTATCAGAAGATTCATGCATGTTAAAATGACTGCATCTTATATAATTTTGAAAATGAGTTGTTGGATAGTTATCATGCATATGGAGAATCAAGGTATAGTAAAGTTCAACCAGTGATGTCTAGATTTGTTCCTGTAAAAACAATTGAGGTATTTCCTACTCATACCGATATTGCATCATTTATTTATGTCTCAAAACATAGAATCATTTATTTAATGACACAAAACCAAAATGTCAACTAGTAAAATATTAAATCACTCCTCTAATGGTGATTCATAAAAATATTTTGACCATGTGCATCTGTTATTTTATTTATAATCCTGAAATGTGCATTGGGGTTTTTATACTGACGGTTTCGGTCCATTTGGTTCTTATGGTAGTCAATATTCATGTTGTCCTATCTTTATAACTTTGTATAATTTACCTCCATGGATGTTGATGAAGGAGCCTTATATCTTTTTGATCATATTAATTACAGGTCATCCAAAAAAGAATATCGATGTTTATTTGAAACCATTGATTGATGAGTAGAATTCACTATGGAGTAATGGTGTCAGTATATATGATGTTTCTGTGAAAAAAGATTCCTACTAAAAGCTTCATTGATATGGAAAATTAGCAACTTCCCAATATATTTCATGTTTTCGGGTAAGAGTACACATATTTCAAAATCATATTCGTACTGTATGATAGACAACAAAGCATTTATGTGTGCCATTGAAAAAATAATTTTTTTTAGAATATCATCACATATTTCTTTCATTTGATAATCTGTTTCAAAGAAACAAATATCATTTCAGAAAAGGAACTGTTGAAAAATATGGGCATCCAACAATGATATTAGGTAGAGATATAAAATCAATTGTCTATTCATTACCGCTGATCACATTTGGACAAAAAATAAACTAATACAAAATCAATCATTTTGAAAAAGTGCACAACTGGATAAAATAGATCAATTTTTAGAATTTCCCATAGTAGTCTAATTTGATGGTCCGTCAGTTTTTGGATGTGCTGAATATTGATAAGAAAAATTTTGATAATTTTTTTCATATTTATTTGATTCACTAGGTATGACCAAATATAATTTAAAGGAATGATTAGATATTGCCCAAATTTTCAAGTGGCTGAAACATGAACTGTTTGAAAATGTCAGATCACAGCAGTTAGTGAAGCCAAAAGAAGCTTATACACTGTCCAAAGAGAGTCGCTTATTATTTTTTCAATGGACAACATATTTGAGACTTCAAGAAGGTAATGATTCCAATTTGGGTATATGTGTCTGAAATGGTCATATTACCAGATTGAAAAGTCAGGAATGTCATGTTTTAATAGAATGACTTATTCCAATTGGATTAATAGGTTTATTAAATAATATAATTTGGGATGCAGTTATAGACATATCATATTTTTTTGTAACATCCCGGATCCGGGTGCCACTCAACGGGTGCCTCGAACCCGGTTGGTCACATAACCTCAAACACATTTCCCCAAATGCCAGAGGCTGGAAACTAGCATCGAGGGCCTAGGTATGATAGTGGGGAAACTATGCCATCATTTTTCAAAGTGTAGCGTAGCAGAGAAAATAGAATCATATAAAAGCAAAAGCAGTAAACAATACCAATGTTGAAATGGACATAGTACTGATGTTATGAAATGACCAGCCATAATATATAATGATGCAATATGTCCCGAAATATACAAAATCAGCCAAAATATGATACACTGCAATATAAAATAATATAATACAAGAAAAAAAAATACAGCAAAGCAATATAAAATAGTGTAGTAGGAACTCAGTAGAATCGCATGCCTAAGCTCAGTTCTCCGCTCTCCTACTCCTCTGCAACAATCATGTACCTATACAGGGACCCTTTTCCTTATCCACACCTACAAAAATATAATCTGTTTTGGCCCAAGACATGACCCAAATAGGGTGTGAGAAATAAATCCTAGTAGAAAACCACCAAAGGTCCATGCCCAACATTCAGTGAATTTGTGCAACAGTGGTGTGCAGTAATGAAAATGCAGTGAACTAGGAAGTACTCAAAATAAGCTACTCCTACAAGTTCAATTTTCATTTAATTATTATTTAAAATTTTAATGTAATTGAGTTTTATATTCCCAATACTTAGTCTTAGCTGATAGTCTCATATACAGTTCTGCAACAAAACCATAACCAGATAACAAACAAGTACAATGTAAAACAATACCAATACTATGATTTATCTTGCTAGGTATAACATGTGAAACCACCACTGTGAATATACGAGTAAACATAGTCCTCATACATACAAAACCTTACCCTTAGGTAAATATAATCTAAACCCACAGGTGATTTCCCTTAGGCATAATGAATATTTCCCTCAGGCATACGAGATTATGCCCTCAAACACAGAGGCAACTGCCCACATACATAAGATAAGTTGCCCTCATGCTAAACAAAACACTTTCCCTCACGCATGAGAAACACTGTCCTTAGGCTAAACAAAAAAATGATAAGATACCAACACATAAGCAAGCTATTATATATAGTTTATCTCAAGAAAACTCAAATCATGCTAAATCACGACATACCCACAGGTATCCTGGAAAAATGGATAAACAAGGGAAAAAATACCCACGTGGTGGCCCTGGATCCAAGTAATTATCCCAAACATCAGTTTATAATTATCATAATATTAGCTATGCAATTCAATATATCATAATTAATCATGGCCTTAGCCATACGACCCCTCAAACATGGGCACGTAACACAATTTTACACAAAAACCACATGACCATTGGAATTAAACATCAGACCACCCACCTTGATCTCTTCTGATCAATATACCTGAACGGTGCCTTCCTAAACATCTGAGAATGGCGTTGATCTTGGATAAACGAAAATGTGTTCAAACCCAAATAACATCCCCTCAGGAAAGAATTATAATAAAGGGTTAAAGAAGAGTAAAGAACTCACCTGCACGGTTCAATCGAGACCGTTAGTGATGGAAATCGAGTTCCGGTTGACAATCAGGAGCTCCTCTAAGCTTCAGCTTTCTCTATGGAACTCTTCTGATTTCCTAAGATTCCTCGATTGAAATATGTGGATAATATCCATTTCAAGTGAAAAAAACAAACTACACGGCGTGTACTTCCAATCACATGGCATGTAATTTTCATTTTTTTAACTGTTCCTCTGGGGGCTACTTTTCACCACCGCACTGTTCATCTATCGACACAGTACAAGGCGTGTATTTCTATATACATGGCGTGTACTGCCGATCAGCTAGCGGATACTCCCTCCAACTTATTTTTCACATGCCTACTAATTACACAGCGTGTAAATTCAAATTACACGTCCTGTAATTAGTTTTTACACCCTTCATTGACGACAAGCCTAAAGTCCCTGTATACTCATCCCACATGGCCAAAGTACACGACATGTGGAAAAGTACATGGTTTGTACCCGTCAAATTTGGTATTTCCTCCCCATTTTCCTTATTTTATCAAAAACACATAAGGAAAGTGGAAATAAAGAAACCTATACCTCAATAATAAGAACCGGGTTCTTACTAACTTCCCCCCTTAAAAATATTCGTCCCCAAATTGCCCTCCCAAAGGTGCTGAAGATGAAGCTCAAAAAAAATCTGGCCACTGAACACGTACGTCGGTCTCCCACTCCTAGGTTTCATCCTGAATTCGGCCATACTTCCATAGAAACCGTTTGAGAGGAATAGACCAAACTCAGAAGAAATTCGTGCCCCTATCAACAATAGGAATCAGATGCTCCTCAAAGGATGCATTGGCCTAAAGCTCAACCTCCTCAGGCTGAAAGACATGAGACATGTCTGAGTGATAACGACGCAGCTGAGATACATGGAAGACGTCGTGTATGGCCCGGTACCTATGTGGTAACTACAACCGATAGGAAACCATCTCGAATCTCTCCAGAATCTCAAACGGCCCCACATACCCTGGTAAAAGTTTACACTTTCTGTCCCAACCTAGGTGAAACACACAATAAAACGTGATCCCCAACCATGAAATCAATGGGACTTCTATAGCGATCAGCATAAGACTTTTGACGAGACTGTGTAGCATTCATCAGCTTCTGAATCAACTGGACCTGCTCTAAAGTATCATGTATGAGACGTGGTCCCATTAAAGCTGCATCACCTGCCTCCAACCAGCACAAGGGTGATTGGCATTGCCTACCATATAAACCCTCATAAGGTGCCATCTCAATTTTTTCCTGAAAACATTTATTATAGGAATACTATACTAGGGATATGTGCTTCCCCGAAAAGCCCCCAAAGTCCAGAACACATACGCACAACATGTCCTCTAGAACCTCTATCGTATGCTCTGACTGGATATCAGTCTAAGGGTGGTAATATGTGATCAGAAGCGCCTATGTACCCAGTACCCTCTGAAAACACTACCAGAATAGAGTGGTAAAGCCAACATCCTTATCTGATATGATATATTAAGGAACCCCATGAAGACGTACCACCTCGCAGATTTACAAATTTCCAATCTTGTCAACACTGAAGGTCTCCTTGATCAGAAAAAAGTGAGCTACCTTCGTAAGTCTGTCCACAAAAACCAACATGGCATCACTGCCTTGAAGTGACCTCGACAACCCAGTCACGAAATACATCACAACATCATCCCATTTCAAATCCGGAATGGGTAACTACTGTAACATTCTAGCTAGCCTCTTATGATCTGTCTTTACTTGCTGATAGGGGGAACATCGCGCAACAAAACTAGCTACTTCCCATTTCATACTCGGCCACCAGTACTGACGTCTCAAGTCATGGTACATCTTGGTAACTCCGTGATGAACTTTTCAAGATGAAGTATGGAACTCCTGCATTAACTCCTCGCATATATCCCCTGGACCCTACACTCATTCATGAACATGAAGTACCTCATCATCATCTATCGTCCAACCAGTAGAAGGGTCCTCACTTGACACTAACTCTCATAGAACTAGGCCTTCCAAATCTGATAGTTGTCTCATCCACACTCTATCCAGGAGGGTAGAAGTCACAGCTAAAGAAGAAAGATAGGCTCGACCCTAACTATCGTGCACCTCAAAATGCATCTAAGAGTAAAAATCCATAAGCTACCACTCACCACTAGCCTCCTTCACTGCATGTAACTATGTCCTCCTACTCAGTTTGTCAGCAACTGCGTTACCCTTACCAGGTGTTTAGGAATTCTCAAAGTCGAAGTACTGAAGGTATTCAACCCACCATCGCTCTCTCAGATTCATGTCACGCTGGGTAAAGATATATTTTTGAATTTTGTGGTCCGTGAATACCAAAAAATTCTCTCCCAATAGGTAATGTCTCCAACAGCCTAATGTATGAAAAACTGCAACCATCTTGAGATCATGCGTTAAGTAATTCCTATCATGTGGCCTCTACTGCCAAAACGCGTATGCAACTACCAGATCTCCCTACATCAACACTTCTCCCAGCCCAATAGCTGATGCAACATAATAAACATTATACCTCATCCATTGCTCTGGATGAATCATGACCGGTGATGATGTCAACCTTCCCTTCATCTCCTGAAATACTGTCTCGTAAGATTCTGACCAAACAAACTTCACACCCTTATTATTAAAACCCTTCAAAGGCACTGCTAAGCGGTAGAAGTTCTATATAATGTGCCTGTTGTAACTAGATAGCCCCAAAAAACTCTTTATCTCAACGAAAATCTTAGGATGATCCCAATAAACTACTACTCTCACTTTCTCTGGGTCTACCGAAACTCCTGCCTCTTAGATAATATGACCCAGGAATTGAATATGGTCCTTCCAAAAGTGGAACTTTGAGCTCTTAGCAAATATCCAATGCTCTATTAGTGTACGCAAAATGATCTCAAGATGGGTAGAATGGTCATGTAGAGTGTGAGAGTACACCAAGATATCGTCCATGAAGACTACCACAAAAGAATCTAGATAAGGGTGGAACACACGATTCATCAGAGCCATGAAAACTACTGGCGCATTCGTGAGTCCTAACTTCATGACCAAGTACTCATATAGACCATATCTGCTTGGAAAAGCTATAAGTGGTGTGTCGGATGGTCTAACGCATAACTGATGATATCCAGATCTCGAGTAAATCTTAGAGAACACTCATGATCCTTGAAGTTGATCAAAAAGATCATCAATACATGGAAAGGGATAACAGTTCTTTATCTTCAACTGGTTAAATGTCCGATAATCCACACAATGTCTGAGGGTACCATCCGCCTTATTAGAAAACAGGACATGCAAACACCAAGGATAAGTACTGGGTCTGATGAAACCCTTTGACTGTAACTCCTCTAACTACTTTTTGTGCTCCTGCTACACTATTTTAGCTGTCCTATAAGGAGGAATGGACACTGGTGCTACCCCTGGCAGTAGCTCAAAAGAGAAACTCACCTCTCGCTCTGGAGGAATACCTGAAAAGTCATCCGAGAAGACATCCCTGAAATGATCAACCACTGGAGGGAAATCCGTCTAACAAGTTCTAGGGTCATCTAGATACAAAGTCGCAATATAGGCTGTCACTCCACCTCGCCCACAATGCTTGGGTCCAGCTCAGCTAACCTGTACATCCCATTCTCCCTTGTATAGAAACTCTCTACCCTCGAGGGATGTGAAACTCACACTGTTATGATAGAAATCTACAAAATCTCGAATGGGTACCAACCAGTTCATACCGAGAATGACGTCATATCTCTTCATCTATAAGACATGGAGGTCCCATAGAAAGTGACACCCACCAACCTCTAGTGGGCACTCCCTGCACTGATGAACACCTACTTTTATAATCCCCAACAAAGTTTCTATCATCATAACATTAGAAGAAGAAGAAGAAACATAGAGCCCAAGGCTCTCCACAATGGGCAGAGATATAAATCTACTCATAGCTCCAGTATCAAAAAGTACTAAAGACAAAATAGAAGCAACTAGAATAGTACCTCTGATAGAGGAAGGTCCAAGATCCTTCTCCTGTTGGGTCTGTTGCACTGCATATGTCTGCCCAGTGTCGTGACCCTGCGACACAACCTGACTACCCTGAACCGACCCTCCCTACAGTCTCTGAGATCTTGGTGTCTACCTACCATGTCCATGACCACCACCTCGGCATGTATGTCTCGACGTATCCTAAATCCATGACTGGTAAGAAGCTGCTGGCCTTGCTCCTGCATGAAGTGTCTGCACAGAACCACTCTCACTATCCACTGGTGGAAACGCCCTACAAAAGAGTTGTAGATGACCCATCTTTTCTGCAAGTTCAGCACTCCACTGGGTCATGTGGACACTACGATCTCTTGTGCCCCTCTTTACTACACTAGTATCACGTCACCCGACCACCTGAAGAGTTCTTCTAGATATTACTACCACTGTGAGAGAAATCCATCTACCTATTATTCTTACCGGTAGAAATAGTACCAGAAACTAGTGCCGAACCGCCCTGGCCTACACCACTAGCTTACCATAGGTTCCACTCAGTAATCAGTGCCTAGTTCACAATAGCATTACTATAGACAACTTGAAAACGTTCACCAATGCTCAGAGATCATATCTCAGACCATCCTCAAAATGTCGAGCCCTCAACGTCTCATCACCCACTAGAAAAGGTGAAAAGCGCAGTAGCTCGGTAAAGTGGGCCGAATAATCCATCACTGACATGGCGCTCTACTGTAGATTCATGAACTCTAGAGCTCAATATTCCCTCAGCATCTATGGGAAGAAAAATTAATAAAAGACTGCCTGAAAATGTTCCCATGACATGTCTCTGTTATGCTCAGTCTGGGTGGTAACATCCCACCACCTCCTGGCGGAATCACGCTGCTTGTATGTAGCGAGCTTGACCCTCCTCCCAGGAGGCATATCTAGATGCTCTATGAAAGTCTTCATAGAACCCATCCAAGACTCCGCATCATGTGGTATGATATCACCTGAAAACATAGGTGGATGCTTTTGCTGGAAAATACAAGTCCTCTCTGCCATAGATGTGGCAGCCGACGGTGCTCCATCGAAGGTCTACATGAACTATCTAAAGCCTTCACGGAACTGTGCCTCTACGCCTATGTCCGGTATAACTGCTGGTTCTGCATCTGGATCTACTGGGGGATCCATAGGTAGATGATGCCATACCGTCTCTGGAGTATACTCGTTGCCGCTCTCCTGGCGAACAACTCATGGTCGTCTCAGCGGCATGACTCTACATGGTCCAACACAGTTCTTAGATCAAGATTATCAAGGACTAATAACTGAAAGCATATAGAGGGAAAAAGGAAAAGAAAACTCTCATTTTTTATAGAAGATGACTACATGTCATGTATAATACCAACATGGTGTGTTTCCTCAAGTATTTAAAATGGACGTGTACTCTTCCAGTACTGGTCGTGTAACACACCAAACACATGGCATGTTGTCCACACACACATGACATGTACTTTAATTTTATGTCATGCCTGAGTCCCTCTGCATGGCGTAGCCACATCAATCTCTTTTAAACGAGACTGCACGACATATACAAGGTCTACACAGAATGTAATCGGCAAGATTAACCAACTCGTGTTGTACGTAACACGGCTGGGTGCACAACTCAGACTACACGACATGTTCCAGATAGACACGACACGTACTGCTTAGATTCCATCTACCCGTGTTGTTAGTGACATGGCTGACTACTCAGCTGACACTACACGACAAGTTACACCCGCACATGACTTGTACACCACCTCGTTTTCCCAGCCACATGTCCAAGTCCACACGATCTTTCACCGGTCAAGACTACACAACGTGTCCCTTAGCCACACGGTGCGTACTAGATGAGCATCACCAACCCGTGTTGTTAGTTACACTGTCAGATATATATCTCACACAACACGGCATGTTTCAGATGGACATAGCTTATATGAGAAAGGATTACACTGACCCGTTTTGTTAGTTACATGACCGGATTCCCAGGGTACACTACACAGAGTGTTCGTTATTGACACAAAATGTATAAACGAAGATTTCTTTTATATGTGTTGTTAGTTACACGGGTGGACACAGGCTCAACACGACAAGATGTATATAACCGGTACACGGCTTGTTCCCACTAGAACATCCCCATCCCATGTCTCTGCCCACATGACCGATGAAACGGTTAGAGACTACATGGCGTGTACTTAGGGTACACGGTGTGTACTAACAAATTTTATTTTTTTTCCCAACCAAAAGATTAAATAGTGTGTAACCAAAACTACACGGTCTGTATTCTGGGTTTTCCTGATAGTATGCCTTAGGAACTACTCTAGAGCCCATAAGACACTAAAACAAACACCTAAGTTCCAAATTCCGATTCGTGAGATCCCATACTCCCTGTGAATTAAAGCTTGGAATCTTATATGTGTTATAACAAGGTAAATAAGTCGATGATCCACCAAATTCAAGTTGATTAGGGCCCATACTCTTCAAAAAACAATGTTTGGAGTTCATTCATAGAACCATACATAACAATACCCTGTCAAATAGTAGGTAATTATCAAGGCATCTATCACAACAACATGCATTTTCTAGCAGAACACCTATCACAACAACATGCTATTTCTAATGCACCTATATGTCATGCAAAGTATGCATGGCATGTGATTCTAACATGTTTCTAAATGATGCATGAGATGTAATACCCTCATCTCATCATGTTTCAACTAAATATAACCCAGCTATAAAAATATAAACAACACACAACATGTGTGTCACCCAATAGTGAAAATCAAATCAATTATAAAATTGCAAAATCATAAAAATTTCAACACGAGGTAAATTGTATTTTCCCTATACATGGGTTTGCTATTCCCAGGAACAACTTATTAAAAAGTATGTCTTCTATTCTATCCCTGACTATAGGCTCCAAATAGTAAGTCAAAGAAAATAAATCCACTGATACCACTTTGTAACATCCCATATCTTGATGCCACTCAATTGGTGCCCCGAACCCGGTTGGTCACATGACCACAAGCACATTTCCCCAAATGCCATAGGCTTTCGACTAGAAGCGAAGGCCCAGGTCTGATAGTGGGGAAACTATGACCTCATTTGTGAATTTTTAGCACAGTGGAGAAACTATAAGCATACAAAATTTGAAGTAGTATACAATACCAATGCTCAAATGGACACAGTACTGAAGTAAGGAAATGACCAACCGTCATATATAATAATGCAATATGTCCCTATGGCTATAAAAGTAGCCAAAATAGGATACAATTCAATCTAAAATAATACAACAAAAGGAAAAAATACAACAAAGAAAAATAAAATAGCACAGTAGGAACTCAGTAGCATCCCATGCCTAAGCTTGGTCCCATGCTCTCATAATCCTCTACAACAATGAGGTATCTGTATAGGGACCCTTTCCCTTATCTACACCTGTAAAAATATAATCTGTTTGGGGCCAAGACATGACCCAAACATGGTGTGATAAATAAATCCCCATAGGCAACCATGAAGGCCCATGCCCAACTATCAGTGAATTTGTGCAACCGTAGTGTGCAGTAATGAAAATGGAGTAAACTAGGATGTTCTCAAAAGCAGGTACTCCTAGGAGTTCCATTTCCATTTAATTATTATTTATCAATTCAATATAATTGAGTTATAAGTTCCCGAGACTCAGCATTAGCCAATAGTCTCCTATACCGTGCCACAACAAAACCACAACCAGCTAACTAACATGTACAAGGTAAAACAATACCAAGCCTGTGCTTTAGCTTGGTAGGTATAACATGTGAATTCACAATAGTGAATATACTAGTAAACAGAGTCCTCAGACATGAAAAACCTTACCCTCAGTTAAATAGAATCGAAAACCTCAGGTGATTTCCCTCAGGCATAATGAATATTTCCCTCAGGTGTATGAGATAATGCCCTCAGGCATGGAAGCAACTACCCAGAAGCATAAGACAAGTTTCCCTCGGGCTAAACAAAACACTTTCCCTTAGGAATGAGAAACATTTCCATTAATATTAACAAGCAACCAGGCCGATCCCAACACATAATCAAGAAATTATATATTTTTTCTGTTAATAAAACTCAAAGTATGCTAAATTACAGTATACCCTCGGGTATCCTGGACTAACGAATAAACAAGGAAAACGCACCCACGGGGTGTCCCTGGATCCCAGCAATGATCCCAAATAGTAGTTTATTATTATCATAAAATTTTCTATGAAATTATAGACATCATAATTAATAAATGCCTTATCAATATGACACCCCAAACATGGGCGCATAGCACAACAGTACACAAAAACCACATGATAGTTGGAATTTAACATCAGACCACCTACCTTGATCTCCTCCGATCAATATACTTGAATGATTCCTTCCGAAATGTCTGAGAATGATGTAGATCTAGGTAAAATGAAAATGTGTTCAAACCCAAATAACTTCCCCTCAGGAATGAATTGGAAGGAAGGGGTAAGAATGAGAGAAGAACTCACCTGCAAGGTTCATTCATGACCATCAGTGAAGGAAACAGAGTTCTGGTGGATGATCGGGAGCTCCTCCAAGATCCAACCCTCTCTCTCACACTCTTCCGACATCCTAATCTTCCTTTGTTGAAAAAGGAGGGTAAAATCCATTTTAATCTAAAAAACAAACTACACGGTGTGTACTTTTAATTTTTTGAACTTTTCCTCTACCGGCTACTTTTCGCCGTCGCAATGTTAATCTGTCGACATGAGTACACGAAGTGTATTTATAAATACAGGGCATTTACTATTGCTCAACTGGAGGCTGCTACCACCACCTTACTGTTCACCTTATGAATGATTACACATCATGTAAATTCCAAGTACAAGGAGTGTAGTCAGTTTTTACACCCTTCATCGCCGACAAGCCTACATGCCCTGTGTACTCATCCCCCACAACCAAAGTACATGGTGTGTAGATAATTACATGTGTGTACCCACCAAAATTTGAATTTTCCCCCCATTTTCCATTTTTTTTCAAAAACACATAAAGAAAGAGGAAAAGAAGAATCTCGTACATTAAGAATATGAACCGAATTCTTACATTATTTCAAGACATTTTTGTGTTGACAATAGACTATGATGTCTTAAGAAAACTACAAGAAGATATCGCTTTAATTTTTTGTAAACTAGAAAAAATCATCCAACCATGTTTGTTTGTCTCAATGGAACATTTTATATTACATTTTCCTCATGAAATTAAATGTGAAGGTATAGTGTAGTTCCGATGGATGTAAGATTTGAGAGATTCATGCATAAATTGAAAAAAAGTACATAATAATTAATCAATTGAAAGATCAATTTCCAAAGAATATTTTCAATATGAATTTTTTTTATACTCTCATTACTTTCAATCTGAATATCCTTCAAAACATAACCGAATGATCTGTAACAAGGGAAATGTTGAATTTACCATGATAAATAAATTATCAGTTATTGATTTTTTCAAACATGGATTCGGTGGAGTTCGCGAACAATAGAATTAATATGATGAACATCACAGAGCTCGTAAATATATTATTATTAGTTGTGAAGAAATTACACAATTTGTACTGTGAGTGATTTTATCACTTATTCTATAATTTTTATAACAATACATTAATCTTATTTTATTTGTAAGTTATATGATAATCATATCAAGAAATAATTTCCAGAAATTATATTTGCTTATCTTAAATAACGACGTCAAAAAAACATTTTCCTACTGGTTTCAAAGACTGGTAACATAAATTATTATTCATCTCACATAAAAAATTAATTTAATTCTTGTTATAGTGATAATTGTTTTACAATTTTTCACGTATCTCAATATATTGATAAAATTGATAATTAATTATTTGTATTGAGTAACCCTCCCTCAAAAATGGTTTAATATTATAGTGCATATGCAGAGAATGGTTTTTGATTTCAAACACCTTCATACGGGGAATAAAAAAAAATAGTAGTGTTTTCTTAAGAGGATCTCATCATTAAAAACTGAAGTTGACATTTATGGAATGTTGGATGAAATCAATGAAATTTGTTATCTAGGACAACATTACGTAACGATGTATAAATTTTAGTGGTTCGATATGGAGAAAGGATTGCATGTTCATATGATCTATGGAATAATTGATATTTAATATAAAAGTATTCTTGTAATAAATGAACCATTTTTATTGGCTTACCAGGCACATCAAATTTATTATTCAAATTAAAATTCTATTTCAAGGGAGTTGGGTGATTGGTAGAACATTATATAAATTAAATATCAAGAGAAAAGTATACTAAAAGTAAATATGGTTCATTTGAAGTGCATGTAATTGAAAATCTTCAAGAGACTGCACTGAATCCATCTTTTTCATGAAGAAACGTGAATATCATTGATGACACCCCACAATTAAGGGAAGATGGTGGCAATGATGTTAATAATGTTACAACTAAATTTCAAATGACAAGAGATGATGAAACTGAAACTAATATGGAAATTGATGATGTTGAGGACGAAGATGAAGGCATTGACATCAACAACTATAAAGATGAGGATCAAAATATACATTGACACAGTTAATTGTTGGTTATAATCATAAATAATATATATCTCTATATAATAGTTGTTTTTAACTATTTGTTAATGAGAATAATTTCTTGTTTTAGATGGAAGAGGATCTGTATCATTTATTATAGGAGGCTGATATACCATTGGACGAGCAAGAGATCAGATTAGCCAACCATCAGATTGTTGGTGGTTTAGGGGAACTCGGAGAGGTAATGGTCATGCCTAACTGATGATTCCCGACCCTATCCCTGAGCCACATCCACATCATGGGTTCAATCCATACATGCAAGGGAATTTCAACATTTGTATTTTAGTATGTTTCCATTAATTTATTTTTATCGAAATTGTTTGATTGATTATTAATTTTTTCACAGGATTAAACATATAGTTGTTGGACAGAAGAGTGCTATATTTCATAATTATTTTGATAAGGTATGGGTGTCATGGGATCATATTTCCATTGATGTTCAACAGCGCATGTTCGAGCATTGTATGGTATATAAATAAATAATATTTATTTTGAAATTAATTTAGTTAATAACATGATATTATAAATTATTTGTAGGGTTTATGGTATCCCATTGATGAAAGCATGTGAGTGGCTATTTCGAAGGCATGGAAAAGAGTTATTTGACCATGTTGCACTCAGGTTTTGCACAATTTGAAAAGGAAAGAAAGGGAGAAAGCAGGAGTGAATGAGTTTAATAAGACATGTTACATCCACCGACCTGATTATATTTCATCTCAGGTTTAGGAAGGATTATTTACACACTGAATGAGTAGGTGGTTTATATTATATCATTAGTATGTTTGAAAAATTAGGGGAGAAAAAAGGTGACACATCGATCGGGTAGTGGTACATTCTATACGCATAGGGATCATATGGTAAGTACATTTATTTTTAATATTGTATATAACTATTAATGTAAATGGTTTATTTTATATTCATATAGGTAGTCACAAAAAACAATATTATATAGTATGAATTTATATGAGGATGTAAAGTGATCCATCCACTGAAGATATTAGAGGTTCTCTCTAGTGTCATATTGTGGTCAGTATATTTTTTTGAGTTTTAAATTTATCTACAAATAATTTTTTAACTATTTTAATTTTAAAATGAAATTAATGGAGTTATATGAGATTGTGATGTCTCAGATAGATGTTGAGTTTCAGTCCAAGACTGTTGGTTATACCAATAAATAACGATTTGATGAGGTAACATGGATGCAGGCGACCCAGTATGGCTTCAAGAAAGGCTAATTTGTTAGTATCTGTGACAAACCGACTATAGAATATCGAGAGCAGGTTCCTTGAAACATGATGTGTGAGATTTACAAAAATCATGCAATGATATTTGTCACATCATTTCCCAAATAGAGGATCGATTTGGTTCATGTTCTGGGAAACCCACTACTTCTGACATGCCTCTTCATTTGAAAACTATTACCTGAAAAATTTATTACAAAAATTAAGGGTGAGCATACGGATGTTCAGTAAGGGTTATTAAAGTAACAAAATATTCCAAATATAATTTTTGAAAACATTATTTAAGATTTTTCATATAATATTTTCTTAATAAATGATGTAACACATGTAACATATCATAACAATTGTCTAAGAAATAAAATAACACAATTAAAAGCATAATAACAAGATTACAAGGGAACATGATTCAATTATAGTAATTCTCGATTAGAGTAATATGTTAAAGACATTATAAATAAAGAAGAATTATGAATATACAAGTACAAGTTTAATAAATAAGTGTAATAAATAAAACAAGTGGTTCATAAAGGCAATAACTACAATTTCATACACAACTAATGTGAAAGATACAATGGATACTAAAATCACTGAGTGCCAAATAAATGTCATGCCATAAGCATTTACATTTTCGGATACTAATAAGTACTGGATCTTATCCATGGATATTCAAATAGTCAAATACCCACTTGGTTCGTTAATTATCATAAACATAATGAGGGAATGTAAAATACTAGACCCTATCAAGACCTCGTGTCAAGACCTAAAATTTTAAGGGCCTCGTTCCATGACTTTATTATCTCAGGAGAACTACCGATGCATCAAGAGGTTTTCATTAACTAGTTCTGAACCTGTTATACCGATTTTATTACATTCCTCATATGCCACAAAGGGTATTATATTCAAAATGTCCCATACCACTTTAAATATTTAATTTTATCATTTCATATTATTCAAGGTGTCTCATACTACTTTGAATAATTTAATTCATAATTCCATAAAAAGTCATAAGAGTTCTAATTAAATTCACTAGAATTTACATATATATAGTGAATCAAGAATATAAGTTTTAATTATAGATATAACAATTGTATGGTTATGTCATCGACTGGTGAGTATGATAAGAAGATTATTTCATATGTAATAACAACTAATGAACAAAAATAAATTCAAATTTTGTAACATAAAATGATAACCCTAAAATTCCCAGACTTTATTAATCAATACATGTTGTAATTTAACCTGGATGCATAATCAATTAAAAAGATAAATCAAATATTTAAGGTGGCGTATTAAACTTATAGATGCTCATACATTTATTACTAATATAATTTGGTATAACACATTTAAATGGAATACATAATGCTTAAAAGGGAATGTATGAGATTCAACCAAAACTAACACCATTTAATATAAAAAATAAATTCATACATATGAATATAAAGTTTGAAAAACCCCAAACATTATACTTATGAACTCCCCATAATTACTAAAAACATCATAAGTATAATATTTGGAATAACTACAATTAGGGTTTGTGTAAATTATTTATACAACAGGGTGTATATAGAGAGTAGTGTTATGACGAAACACATATTTTGAAAACACACGTTTTATTGTTTCATAGTAATCCTTCAAAATTATAATTAAAATTGAGGATCAAGGATTATTTTCATACACATATATTCACATATCCAAATAAAGATAATGTATTAAAGGGTTTAAACAAAAAATCCATTGACACCCATGTGACTTTAATATTTTAGTCACATTAATTAAAAAAAAGTACGTATTCATTAAATAATAATATAAAAAAATAAAAGGATTCTTTATTAAAAAAATTCATATAAATGTAAACCGTGGTCACACCTATAACTTATATGAATAATCGGGTATACCTATGGTTCTTACACCAAAATCTATCGATGCATACATGTTTATCAAAATGTCAATAAATAATTATAGACCAATGTTGAGAGACTAAAAACTAGTCCATAAGGTGAGTTACTCAAAATATATAATTATACATGCCTGTGTATACTTTATATATGTATTAAAATATAATTCCTTATGTTTAAAACAAAAATCAAATCTACCTCTTCCTTGAAACACAATGTTTAGAGGTCTTGTAACTGAACACAATATAGGTTCTTTTAAAATTGTATGGTTATATATATATATATATGTGTGTGTGTGTGTACATATATAATCAGATATATAAGGTATACATATATTTCATGACGAAAAGACAATAATCCTTCATGTTTAAAATTATTGTATAACACAAAATCTATAAGACTTAGGGTTAGGTATTTATAGGTTTTCACCCAAACCACAAGGATGTATATATATATAAGAGTATACTTATTTATATAAGTATATAAAGTTCCAACTCAACATTCAAGGAAATATAAGTTTCCCCTACATTCATAATATTATTTAATCTCAAAAATATAAGGATCGGTATAAGAGAAAGACTTAACTAAATCGTAAGGTAGTATGCATAATATTATGAGAATATATATATATGTTTATACATCCAATGCAATAAATAAAGACAATTCATTTCCCTTACCATGGTTTGAGGAGGATGAGGGGATCGGGAAAATCACGAAGGATCTAGAAGGAGACTTGCAAAGTGGGGGGACTGAGAGGTTAGAGTGCAAAAATATTGTTTATATAAACTAAATTATACATAGATTATTTAGAATTTTTTGTTATCACTTACAAGGAATCCGAAACCTATTCTGTTTAAAATAAGACTGGGGTTTTGGCCTTGTGAAAAAACACGTGAAAGGAGGGGCCTCATATGGTGATGGGAAAAACCATGAGTGTGTAAAAATGGTGAAAGTATGAATAGGGTTACTAGTCTGTCATAAGCGGGAGAATAAGAAGACCATGGAAGAGGGGAAATACTAAAAATGAATGGATGACATAGATTAAATAGAGATTAATCTAGCAGTGGAGGAGAGAATGTGGATTTTAAAAAGGTAAGGACAAATTCAATTAAATTGACACTCGATCAGATGGATTAGATCAACAAAGTTTTTTAAAATTATATGTATGGTCATGATTAGATCCGTGTTTGATTGGATGATGCACAAAGTAATTTAGGGGATACCGCGACTGCTGAGGACCGAGCGTTAGATCGAAAGAGATGGCCCAGATCGCACACGATGTGATCCAATGGTTTGGATCTCATTTAGCCTTAAAATTCTATACCCACATCAAAAAAGAAGGATTTTTTGTGGCTCTTTATAAGCCTAGAGATCTCAGCCTTATGCCAGGTTACTCCTTTCCCCACCTCCTAGTATCTCCTCATACCAGGTTCTACAGGCACGCTCTTGCGCCGACCTATGTTGTTGTGCCGCCCCACATGGTGGTGCCTCTGTTTCCCTCGCACGCTCTTGTGTGCCCTTTGGGGTATTTATTCCCCACGCTCACTAGGCCTATCACGTTCCCATATGCCTGCCTGTGCTGAGGCTGAGGGCTAGGCTCAGCTGCCTAGTTCATGCTGCCTCCCTCGGCCTGACTAGAGGGATGGCCCCTAGTGGGTATATATTTTTTATAAACATCCAACTCAATATACTAACCATAAAATCATAGCCCTTATTTAATCATTAAGAATGAAAACATTTACAAGATATTTGAAATATTTGTAAAGTGATTGAAATCCTCATGCCATTTTAAAATCACACTATGTTTAGTTCAATATATTAAACCATTTTCCTTTTAATGCTCATAATATGTGATTTTATTATAATTTAAATTCATAACATAAATACTTTGGAAAACCAAATTATACATAGACATTTTTAGTTAATCCACCAGATGACCAGAGAATATAATTATAGCCATTAGAAATTAATGGTAAACCGAGGCAATAGTCAAATTTAGGACTTATAAAACCATACCTTAGGGTATATAAATTCAACACAACTTGGTGAAGATGGTACACATCATTCTATTGATTCTTAGTGAGGATGTAGTGGCTTTTTCCATACTAATTTTCGTTGTGACGGATCTGAAGGACCCATATTATCTTCTTAGGGTTTTTGTTGTCATGGGTTGTCTCCCTATAATTTTAATTGGTCTTTTAATAAGTATATTTTGTTAGTATGGTTTTCCTTTGACCTTTTTGTAATGTAAACACTTCAGTATTTTATTTAAATGAAATTTCTGGTATTTATAGTTTGCAAATTTGTTTGGATAAAAAGTTAATAAAACCATAATGTTACTATTACAAGAGATATATGTTTTGGGGCATCACATTATTCTCCTCTACAAATAATCGCATGCTTGCAATATATTTCATACAACCTAGAAAAAAAGGAACTCTCTAATGTTCTTACTGACATCCTCTATCGCATAGGATCCTCAGGTGTAGCCAGCATAATTCCCAAGTTGGTGTTCAATTATTCTACTTCTTAGACCAAACACTCCTTGAACCGAATGGGTTAAACTCATGCAGTGTAAACTCGGGCATCTAGAGGGAGGCTTTAATGGTAGAGAGTTTATAGATGTCCGAATGGAAAAACAGTCAAAGGACTCGTCAGGACCTCTTTTTTCTGAGAATGTAAAGGTCATAGACATGGTCATATAAAATAAAGCTCATTTTTTGGTGCATGTAGGCTATGAAAAGGCTCCATTCCAAAGCATCCTGTTGAAATTTTACCCTTTCTGTGAAGTTTCAGGAAAGTATGAGGCATAGGAAAAGGCCTTCATGGTACTTTCCCCTTTGCCTAAACTCAGCGAGTTGGGCAGTGGCTATATGGTGGTAGATGTAGGCATTCCCTTGGCTAGAGTGGAGACTGTCCGGACAGTTCAATATCCCATAAAGATGTTTTCACGTTCTTCGCAGTTTTGCTAAGGGAAGGTACTCTTCGACATAAGTTCTGACCATAATGGCCTCTAGTACTTCAATGGGAAGAAATAAGATATTGGTCTATCCTTCCATCTAAAAATATAATTTTTTCATTAATATATATTCAGTGAAACATAAACACTAAAAATGTAGAAGAGAGAAGAAACAAAAATTGTATTTTCATAAAACAACTGGAAAACTACACCCAAAACTATTGGTTTCCCTTTTTCTCAGTTACATGAATCCCTAAAAAAATTTCAATAATCTTATTCTCCCACACCAAATGCAACCTGAGCAGTCTGGTTCTATCTCATGGGTGCACTTATGGTGTATCCAGAGTGTGACATGAGGGGTGTATAGCCGAGAGGCATCATTATGTACTTGATGTTTGTACATAGAACGAGAGGCTTCAAATTCAAGGATTTAAAACTCCATTACCTAACCATAATGGCCATAGGACAACACCTGGCACATATATGCTGCATGGAGGTCTCCCCCTTCTACAGCATCTTGGAAATCTATAAGGCACTGGATGCCTTCTGATGCAGTGAAGTATCTAAAAAGTCTGTCATAATACTTTTCCCGATGTAAGTAGGATGAAAATTGGGTTTTCATTATAATGAGGTAGTCCAAACCCCCTCCTCGGTGGAGTTGATGTACGTGGGGACAATTGGAAACATTGAAGAGGTGTTTTCATGTCATACAAATATGGGAATTGTTTATAATTTTATCTTGGATGGATATGGAAATTATGGTTTCTAGGGCCCCAATAAGAAGAGACAAAAGAATGGTATTTTCATTTTGCATCTGAAAATTATGAAAACATCATACTTAGTAATGATTAAGTAAATTATTTTCTTTGTTCAGTTTTAGTTTTCTAGAGTTATCTAAATAAAATCCACTAATACAAACTGTGACAACCTGACTCTATAATACCAAGACCCGGTGCCTTGAAACATGATATTTGATTTTTTACAAAAACTTTGCACTAATATTTTCCCATCATGTCCCAAACAGATGATCGATTAGGTCTAGGTTATGGGAAACTAGCTACTTATGACATGCTTCTTCAGTTGACACTCTTACATAATTTTTTTTCCACAAAAATGAAGGGTGAGAATACGAATGCCGAGTAAGAGGATTTAAAATAACATAATATACTAAATATAATTTTTGAAATCATTATTTAAGATTTTCTATAAAATATTTTCATATGAAATGTTGTAACACATGTAACATATCGTAACAAATTTCTATGAAATAAAATAGCACAGTTAAAATCATCCTAACAGGATTACAAGGTAATGTTATTCAATAATAGGCATGATCATTCAGAGTAATAAGTAAAAGACATTCTAAATAAGGTTGACTTATGAATATGAAATTACGAGTTTAATAACTAAGAGTAATACATAAACAAAGATTCACATAAAGTTATAACATCAATTTCATAGACAACTACTGTGTAACATACACTAGTTACTAAAATCACTGAGTGCAAAATAAATGTAATGCCATAAGGGTTTACTTTTTCTGATACTCATAAGTGATGGCTCTTAACCTGGGATATTCTACTAGTTGAATATCCACTTTGTTAATTATTTATCATAATCATAATGAGGGAACATATAATACCAGACTATTTCAAGACCTTGTCTCAAGACCTAAGATGACAATGGCCTTGTTCTATGACCTGATTGTCTCATGATAACTATCGATGCATCGGGGGGATTTCTATAACCGGTCCCCAACAAATTATACTGAGTCTATTACATTCCTCATATGCCACAAATGGTCATATATTCAAAAAATCCCAAGCCACTTTTAATATTTAATTTTCTCATTTCATATTATTCAAGGTGTCCCATTCAACTTTGAATAATTTAATTCACAATTCCATAAAATGTCATAGGAGTTATAATTACATTCAATAGCATTTACATATAAATAGTGAATCAGGAATATAGGTATTAATTATAGATCTAACAACTTCATGGCTATGTCACATACTAGTGAGCATGATAAGAAGATTATGGTATATTCGATGACAACTAATGAACTAAATGAAATACAATTTTTTTTATATAAATTGGTAACCCAAAAATCTCAGACTTTATTAATAATTACATGAAGGAATTTCACCTGGATGTAGAATCAATTAAAAAGATAAATAAAATCATTCAGGTGGGGCGTTAAAAATATTAACAGTCATACATTTATTACTGATATTATTTGGTATAACACATCGCAATGGTATACATAATTATAAAAAATGGAAAGTATGAGATTTAACCAAAAATAACACCATTTATTATAAAAATAAGTAATTCATTCATATGAATATAAAAGTTACAAAACCCCAAATATTTTACTCATTAATTCTCCTCCATTACTAAACACATCATAAGTATAGTATTTGGAATATCCACAATTCAAGTTTGTGTAAAGTTTTTATACAATAGGGTATATATAAAGAGTAGTTTTAAAATAAAAACATATTTTGAAAACACAAGTTTTATTCTTTCTTAGTAACCCTTGGAAAATTCTAAGTAAAATTGAGGATCAACTTTTATTTGCATGCACATATATTCACAAATCTGAATACAGAATATATATTAAAGGTTTTAAACCAAAAATTATTTGACATGCATATGACTTTATTATTTTAGTCATATTAATTATCAAAAAGTGCCTAAACATTAAATCATTATATAAAAATTTAAAAGTTATATTTATGAAAAAATCATATAAAAGTTAACCACAATCACATATATAACTTATATGAATTATCAATTATACCTAAGGTTCCTACACCAAAATCAATAAATGCATAAATGTTTATCAAAATGTCAATAAATCATTGATGTCCATTGTTGAGAGACATAAAACTGGTCTAGAAGGTGAGTTACAAAAACTCTATAATTATACATGCCAATGTATTCTATATATATATATGAATATAAATATAATTCCTTATATTAAAAACAAAAAAAATCTTCCACTTCCTTGAAACTCAAAGTTTAGAGGTCTTGTAACAGAACATAATAGAAGTTCTTTTAAAACCGTATGGTTATATATATATATATATATCTATGTGTGTGTGTTTGTGTGTGTGTGTACATATAAAATCGGATATATAGGGTATATATATATATATATATTTCATAATGTAAATAAAATAATACTTCATGTTCAAAAAGATTACATAACCCAAAATCCATAAGACCTAGGGGTGGGTATTTGTGGGATTTCACCCAAACCACAAGGATATGAATGTATATATATATAAGACTATAGATATTTATATAAGTATATAAAAATCCAACACAACATGAAAGGAAATATATGTTTCCCCTACATTCATAATTCTATTTGAACAAAAAAAATCCAAGGATACGTATAAGAGAAAATTTTAACTAAACGGCAAGGTTGTATACATAATATTATGAGAATATATATATATATATATACACACACACACACATACGTTTATACTTCCAATGAAACAAATAAAGACAAATCATTTCACTTACCTTGGTTTGACGAAGATGAGGGGTTCGAGAAATGTTTAAGAGATCTTGAAGGAGACTTATGAAGAGGGAGGAAAGAGTGGTTAGAGTAAAAATGGATTATTTATATAAACTAATTTATAAATAGAATATACAAAATATTTTATTTTCACTAGCAAGGAATCTGAGTCCTATTCAGTTTAAAATAAAACGGTGGGGTCAGCCTTGTGGAAAATGCGTGAAAGGAGGGGCCTCAGATGGTGATGGGAGAAACCATAGGTGTGGAAAAATGGTGAAAGTAGAAATATGGTTACTAGTCTGGAATAGGCTGGAGAAGAAGAAGACCACGTGGGAGAGGAAATATTGAAAACAAATGGACAGAGATTAGATAGAGATTGATCCATCTGTAGAAAAGAAACCGTGGATTTTTTAAAAGGTATGAATGACTTCGATTAGATTGATATATGATCAGACGACTTAGATCAATGCGGTGTTTTAAATTTACTAAAATATTTATTATTAGATCCATGTTTGATCGGATGTCACCCAAAAAACATAGGGGATTCTGCGGTTGATGAGGATCGAGCACTGGAACGAAACAGACAGCCCTAATCACATGCGACGCAATCCAACAAACTGGATCTCGTTTAGACATAATATTCTCATCCCACATTGAAACAGAGGGATGTTTAACATCTCTTTATAAGATCAGATCTCTCAGCCTTATGCCAGATTACTCCTCCCCCCTCCCTGTACCGCTACGCCCACCCACACCGTCGTGCTGCCCTGTAGGGTGGCGCCTCTTGTTCCCTCATGCACTCATGTGTGCCCTTTGGGGTAGCTATTACCCCTGCTCTCTAGACCTAGCATGCGCCCACATGCCAGCCTGTTCTAGGGCTGAGGGCTAGGCTCAGCCGCCTAACACGTTCTGCCTCCCCTGACCTGGCTAGAGGGATGGACCTATATGGGTATATTTTTTTTATAATCATCAAACTCACAATACTAACCATAAAAGAATAGAGAATAAAAATATCCATTTTAACTATAAAGATAATATTATACCTTTTATAAAACATGATTTTCATTTTTTACATTAAAAGATTAAGGTACACCAATTAAATTATACATATTCTTTACTAAGATTATTACCAAAATTATTTATAATCATGTTTCCAAATTCAGAGATAAAAAGAATACCTCCCTTTAAATACAATGTTTTAATATTAAATTTAATATATCTATACAAAAAATATTCTAATATTATAAAAACATTGTTTATGAATTAAAAATGAAAACATTTATAAGATATTTGAAATATTTGAAAGGTGTTTGAAATCCTCACCTCATTTTGAAATCACACTAAGTGAATTTCAAAATATTAAAGTATTTTCCTTTTAAATCTCATAATAAGTGGTTTTATTATAATTTCAATTCATAACATAAATATTTTGGAAAACCAAATTATAATTAGACATTTTTAATTAATCCACCAAATTACCAATGAATATAATTATAACTATATGAACTCAACGATCACCCAAGGAAACAGTCAAATTTGGGACTTATAAAACCATGCATTAGGGTTTTCCAAATTAAACACATCTTGTGAAAATGGTAAACATCGTTCCATTAATGCATAGTGCTCTATAGTGGCTTTGGCCATAATAATGTTTATTGTGATGGATCCAAAGACACATGTTATCTTTTTGGGGGTTTTTTTGTCTTGCATGGAATCCCTGTAATTCTAATACAACTTTTAATAGGTATTTTTGGTTATTATGGTATTCCTTTGACCTTGTTGTAATGTAAACACTATAGTGTTTTATTTAAATGAAATGTCTGGTATTTATAGTTTGAAAAATTGTTCTCATAACGTTTAAATAAAGCCATAATGTTACTATTACATGAGAGATATGTTTTGGGCCGTCACAGTATCGACCCTTGAGTAACCCCTGGGGTTTTTATGGAACCTCTGCGATGTCGGCATCCAACAAGAGAGAAGATCACCAAGAGACATCATCATCATCTCACACACTGTATCAGGAGTAGCTGCGATCTTAGAGTGATCTTATAGAAACTATGCATAGGGAGCAGTAGGGGATGCGTAAGTGGCAATAGAAGTTGTAGGTAGAGTTCCTACGACAGCAGCAGATGCTTGATGAGATGCATCGATGGTGGCAAGAGCAGGAGCGGGATAAGATGGAGTAAATGCGATGTCTGACTAGTAGTTTAGGGATGGAGTTCCCTCCACCATCTACTCCAGCTTCTCCAGATGGCCCTCCCCCTGAGTGATGTATTTTTATTTTATGATGGAACATTTCAATGGATTGTTTTTCTAATATTAACTATTTAATGTTTTAAATAGTATATATTTTATATTGAATTAAATATTATAGTTTTTTATTATTTATTTAGTTTTTTTATTTTATTTATTATTTTATTAATTAATATATTTTTATATTTTTGTGAATAATCATGTTTTCATTACATTACTAATATAATTTTTATTATTTCATTAATATTAATAATTATAATCTTATATTAATTAATTATTTTATAAATAACTTTATTTGATGAATATTAATATTATTATTATATTTATATTAATATTATATTACATATTTTTATTTTATAAATAACTTTATTATTTTAATATTAATATTATGATTTTATTTAAATTAATATTATATTATTATTAATATTTTTTTATTTAATTATTTTAATGTTTTTTTAAAATTTTCAACTATTTGCGATGGGCCCATCACAAATACTAATTGTGATGGTCTGGCATAAAAGGGTTTATTTTTTTAAAAAAATTTAATAGTGATTACGATAGACGATCACAAAAAAAATTAAAAAATGGGAAACTATTTGCAACGGGTCACTGGGACATCACAAATGGTTTCTCAAATAAATCACTGAATTTGTTTTTGCGATAGTGCTACTTCCTGTCGCAACTAATATGTTTTTATGATGGTCCACCGAAAAATTAATATTTGTGATGCTATTTTCTACAATGGGCCATTTGCGATGGGACCCCATCATAAAATACTATTTGTGAAGGGATCTCATTGCAATAAAATATTTTTCTAGAAGTTATTTTTTTTAGATATTTTGGAAAATATATTATGCGTGGAAGTTCAGGAAGTACCGGACATTATCTATAGTAGATGTATGTGAATAAAACAATCCATCATGTGGATTTGGATGAAGATATCTGAATGGAACTACAATGTTGATTGGAATATAAAAAAACTAGGGACTAGTGTATAAAATCAAATAAAACCATTATGATTTGAAACAATTATCATGGTATTGAAATTATACGTTAAATGATTTCATATTTTAATTGAAGTTCATTTTGAGAAATGTTACAAAATTTTATTACTAGAAGATGAATGATAATGAGAGTTTCATCATACTCCAACATTATGTGGATGACATTTTTAGAGTGGGTCTAGTTAATGAAAGGATCAATAATCTAAAAGTTGAGTTGGATGGAATCTTCAAGATGAATGACCTCATTCCAAGAAGTAATATTTTAGGGATGTGGATTATAAACATTTTAGCATCAAATACATTTTTCTTTTCCAAAGAGGGAAATCTGGAAGGTGGTTGAGTAATTTATAATGGGTGGAGTAAAACCTTATACACCCTTAACTCTACATTTAATGATATCAAAAAAGAGGATTCCATGAAAGTAAGTTGTGTTCAAGTACATGATGAAGGTTAAAAATGCATCAATTTTCATAAGTTTGATGTATTCCATGGTTTTGACTCACCCAAAAATTGTGCAAGTAGTGGGATTCATTAATTGGTTTATGCTAAATGATATAATAGAACACTAGGAGGTTCTAAAATGGATTTTATAGTTCATAAAAGGTTCCAGAAGCTAATAACATTGTTTTAGAATAGGTTTTCCTTTTTAATGTTATTTAGACATTTATTTTGTTGGACACTATATTCATAGAGTAGATCTTCATGATATAGGTTTACTTATGGTAGATAGATAGTGAGATAGATGTTAGAACATTAAATGGTTGTTCCACAGACAACAACAGAAGAAAATTACATCACATTAATTAGATTAGAGAAGTATTTAGTATAGCTGGGATGATTACTATATAATCTTTGAAGAGGAAGAAAAGTTAGGACATTGTTCGATGACTTATAGAGAATGTTTTACTTATCAAAAAGTTTGATGTTTCATCCCTAGATAAATTCTACTTGAATAAATTACCACTTTATCTGGAAGGTATTTGAAGATGAATTCCAAAACCTATATGGGAATTAATGATATCACAACACAAAAAATATATTGGTTAATGTTCTCACCAATTATGTGATGTGGTGGTGTTTTTCCTTTGATAAACATGGATGACTAAAAGGAATGGTTGTAAAACCATGAAAATTATTTACTAATATCGGAGGAATGTATGATGTGGGATGCGGTGAATGACATAATTTAGATGAAACACTAAATGGAATAATAATTTTGATGTTGTTGGGTGTTTGATATTTATTTTCTTTAATGTGTAATTTAAAACTATAGGGAGGAGAAAAATCGATCGACATACATTTAATTATGGTATGGGCAGTGGATCATGAATAACTAGTATCAAGGATCACTAGTAGACATAAGTAGATGATATCTAAAATGTGTATAGAAATTGAATATTAAATTTTTGGTCATAAATTAGGTTTTGTAATTATAATCAAGTTAAATCTAAATAATAATACAATAGTATACTATTAGATCCATTAAAGGTGATGAAATCCTTTGGATACACGTATATCCATCTATGAAACTTAGCTAAGGTTGACAATGTCTTGACAAGATTGGATAGTAGTAGTGACAGGTTTTACCATCTAGCTTTCTATATTTGTGGAGGGTTCAATCATGTTAATCGGTGCACTGAGTTTTTTAATATACTTTACTTCCTTAATCAATGTAAAAAAAATTATCTTAGAGGAATAATCTCGAAATATTTAAATTAATTATGGTTCTTGTAACTTTTTTTACTTATAGATTTTATTGATAGTTCACGACTTCTTATTTCAGAGATTGTATGCTACAGTGTGGTAGCTTAGGTGCAATATCTACCATGTTTTAGAAATTGTGTATAGGGTTGATTTTGGAGTATTTCCTTTTGCCCGTTAAATTCTAAAGAAATGTTGTTCTGATTAATTAATCAGATGTTTCCTGTGGACATAATGGGTCTAGTGTTCTGATGGCATTTAATGGCCCAAAGGCCCTGTGGCCTGAATCCCATCTCCATGGTCTAAATACTCAATTTGGATGAATAATACAATTTCTCTAGTAACTAATAAAATCCCTTTTATAGTGACTCGGTAATTTATATCCACCTAGTTTTGAAGTTGGGTTTCACGTAGGATTATGTGGTTACCTTACTAATTAGTCATGACCTTGACTAAAAAATATGTATATATTTTTAATTATATAAAATTTTAATATCATGCTATTATATTTTAATGAAAATAATTTTGTTTATGAAGTAATATTATTTATATAAATGTAAAAATATCTTTATAGTATATACCAATAATTATATAATTATATAAATAAATATTAAAAAATAAAATATTATATTTAAATATAAAATATTTAAAATAAATTACTGATTATATAAATTCATATAACATTAATTGTGTATATATATAATTTTGAACATTAAATATATTTAGTTATTTTTTCAATACAAAAAAACATTAATTAATTATATAAATGAATAAATATTTAATATATTACAAAAATGTATGCTAATAACTATATTTAAATTTATAGAGTATTATTTAAAATAAATTACTAATTTAATATAAATAATAAATTTACTATAATCAGTATTTAAAATATGACAAAATTATTTTATAAAAAATATAAATTAAAAGTGTCAAAATATTTTATTTTCAATTACATGAAAAAAATAAATATAATTTTATTTCACATTATATAATTATTTTCATAGGTAGCAGGTATTACAATAAAAAAGACCCAAATGCACCGAGGATCCTCGGTGGGTCTTTCCCCATTACTCCCCACAAGGGATGAAATACACTCAACAAGTCATATTTTAATATATATTAATGTCTCTAACAGTTGACGATTGTTGATGGCTAAATGACATGATATAATGGTTCAAAGGTCGGAGAAAGAGTTATCCTGAAGGAAAAAGATATGTAGCTAAACTTCACATCAAGATACAAGTATTCTTGCTGCGACACCCCCAACCTAACGAACAACTGTTGCATTATGTTTTCTTACCACAATGTCAGGGAAGAGTACACCACTTAACCTATATCTGGGTAGAGGTCCAGATGATTAGTTCTAGTATACCCATATCCCTTTTAAGATTCCCACTGGATAATGCATACATGTTTCAATGCCATGCTGCCTATCGAATATGCATAGTCTCTATCATTTTTTCATCACCATTCACAAGATGTGTCACCATATCTACTAATAACTATATCATCATTAAAATATTTAAAACAATAAGGAAGTTCAAATCTCAGTACCAATTAGTTAGAGGATTAGTTGATAGGTTCAAATGAAACTATCTCTCTTTTAGATAATCCCACATGGAAATGTTGTGTGGCACCTTAATGCACTACAATCTTAGTGTACTAACAAGTTATAATTTTCACTCTTCATCCCTTGACGCCTCAATTTACATCATAGAGGCCATATGGTGGATCATAATCTAAGTTTCACATTGGCCTATGATGTCTAGAAATACAAATCATCTGAATACCAACACAAAATTATTTTTATCCTTGCGAGATGATTTTTTGATCCTGGAATCTATAATAAAAAATCCATTACAAAAAAGGTTTCAAAAATATGAGTACTTGCGATGGTCATTCATAAAAAATTATTATTATAAATGGATAGAAATTTATTTCACAAATAAGCACGTAAAATATTTTATAAAAAAAACTTGTGATGGGTATTTATTCAGTTGAAATGATTTAAATGTTTAGAAAATAAATAAATTATAAAAAATAGAAAATAAAATAGATATTTAAAAACAAGAAAAGTATAATTATAACATTCCATGAATAATATTCTTATCAAATAAAAATATATGATAGTCACTGTATGAAATGAGGATCAGTTAGTATCAAGTAGAAGAGGAACACCTGAAGGCTCAGTGGCGACTCCATGTCGACACCATGAGAAATCTGTCACATGTACTCCAATATCTTCTCATCTCTTTGAACCTACTTCTAAAAATCCTCCTTCATACTATAGAGTCTCATCCTATGCTTGAAACCTCTATTCATATTACAAAGCGAATGAAAAAAACTTTGTATGATATCTCTTCAATAAAATTGATGCCATTATAGAAGAACCATAATTTTTATGGTTTTGACATGAGCTATTAAAATTTGGAGATAATATATTTTAATATTTAAAAAGGATACCCAATTTTGTTTTTCATGTGAGTAGTTTTTATGATTTTTTATAAAATTTGGTTGCCTTCCTTATCTTTGTTGTTATGTTCAGATTATGCGGTATAAAAAAAATTGGGATGTGTAGTTACATGATAGGTGAGAAGAAGTTGAGATAAGTAAGAAGGATGGAAATAAATCAATAATAGATGTGATAAATTACTTTTAGGATATTGAAGGCAAGGATAAACATCAACTTGGGTTATAATATATCTTAGTTAAGGTTCTTTAATGAGGGTTCATGTTTTATTTGGATCCCCATGGGGAGAAGTTTTAGACCAAGATGATTATCAAAGAAAAGATGAAGGTTTATCAGGGTTCTGTAATTTCATAAAGGATTTCTATTTTCCTATTATAGTTCATGGTTTGGGGTTCACTTATATTTTAATGAATCTATTATTATATTTTAAGTCTCATAGTTTCCACATTTCTTTCTATCATATTCATTACATGGTTTTTTATTGCTAAGAATATTTTTCTTGCTTTATTTCCTTATCTTACTTATTCCTTCTATGTAATTCAATATTCCCAGATTTTTTCTCCCAAGAAATTTTTATCAGGGTACTGAATTTTTTCCACCCCAAAAATTGGTAACAAAGGATGGTTAATCATTTTCATACTTATTGAAAATGTTTGTTTCATTCCAAGGGATTTCCATCATTAATGAACTATTTAATGTGAATAATGATTTTACTCAATAGAAATAATGAGTAAAAAAATATTTTTAATTGGGAAAATATAATGAAGGTGATGAATAAAAAACCAAAGAGTACATATAATAAAAGATATGTGGATTAACATGATTTGAGAGAATTAGTGACAAAAATAATGAAAATGTATTTATCTAATAAAAAAAGTTGGTGGTGATGAATCTGAAAGATACTTAGGACATATTGGTGAACCTTGAATTCATGATTAATTTAATATCCCTAAAAAATCATTCATGTATTTCAAAATCATTATATCATTTTAGAATTGAATAGAATAGATATTTATGTTACCATATTTATAAGTTTACTAAACATCTGATTGTAGTGTCTTTATAGGTAGTCATAGATAATGAAAAATGGAACATGGTACATTTTTAAATGGATGACCAAGATAAATAATTACTTACCTTTGGTATGTTTCTATATTTATATGATAATATCATCACCACATTGTTATTTAAGATTGATTATATTATGTATGATGACATGATTTAATCTTTTTTTTGATTGAGACTCAATGAAAGAATAATGTTGGATATTCTTTAGCTACTTTATATATTCTGGTAGTAACAGATGGACACAGTAATTAGAGAGTTTAGATGATGATAAGATGAAAGTTCAAGTGATTATTTTGTGACATGGAATAACATGTGAAGGGAAACTTCTACTCATTAAAAAATTATGAGTAAGAAAATAAGACATAAAAGAATGATTCTGGGGATACAACATAAATATTATAATTAGAGAGGGTGATTTACAATCTAATGGAGTTGATTATTGTAGGTCATATCTGAACAATGAATGGTTTGTTGATTCAATAGAATTATACCATATTTCACATGATAGAAATAACATCCTCATATGAAGAAGGTGAATTTGGTATATTGAATAAGGGAAATAGAGATTATACTAGTGTTATAGTGGTCATTGATATATTTATTAGTACAAATGATAGTTTTATGATGATCTTGAGAGATGTGATCCATCTTCTAGGTATATAATGTATTTTGTAATCTACTTGTACTCTTTGAAATGATGCGTTTGGGAGTTTATTTGGGAACAGTCAGTGTAAATCGTCCAGAGGAATGGATCTTTATTCATGAGGTAGAATGGTTATCATGATTTATATGATTTTCTTGAAGGTGTGTGGTGAAGTAATGAATTCAGTTATGAAGAGGGAATCATTATATATTTGGAATAGGCGATCATCATGAGGGAGTCAATGACTATCGACAAGGATGGTGAACATTTGGAAGCTGAAGAAAGTTAAGTCAAGTGAAAATAGTATTACAAAATATTACATAATTTATTGAGTTCCACTAGTGAGGATGTAATTTAAATCAATGTTTTAGCTATCACTCTAAGAGTTACAGATTCTTAATAGAACGTTGAATAGAGGGGGAAATTAGTTTTTCTATATAATCTGCATTATTTGGTGATCATTTTTTGGGGAACCATGTGTTATTGGTTCTAGTATTATTCATAAGGGTAGTGCCGACGTAAATAAAAGAAAATATTCTTTTTTTGTGTTTCATTTGTAGAGGGAGATATATGTTTTCATCAGAGGTGAAAAATGTTGAAGTAATATTTTTAACAGAGGTTTATGGTTTGTGTGATACCAATTAGTTTTCTTTCGAAATGTGTTGTTGGATGATATCTCATTAATTGACAATGATAAGGGTTATATTTTTATTGTTTATCCTAATATATTTAATTTTAAATATAATATCTCTTTAAATTTAAGAATAGATGCCCAATTTTTTTTTGATTTCTCCCTTGATGATTTTTTTTTGTTTTTTATAAACCTACTATCTATCATAAAGTATTTTTTTAGGGATTAGTTTGGCCTATAAAAATAAAAATAACAGAGCCACTATAGGTAAGAAAATGGCGAGAGACAAGATAAATCTTGAAATGACTAATTCACAAATGTGACTGATAAATTTTATGGTGTGGGTAGTGAGGATCACAAAAAATTAGTGTTGTGAAATGAATCAACAAAGGTGCCATAATTATTCCACATTTTCATTTTTGATCTATTTGGGGGGACATTTTTTCATGGGATGATTATTAGAGAAAATTCAAATGGGTATTAAGGAATGAATTTTCCCATTGGATTTCTACACTATTACTATTATTATTGTTTTGGTATATCACTTGGATTTTGTAGAATTTTTTATTATAGTACAATTGTTTGAGTTTTTAAATGTTTTTTAATCATTCTCAGTGGAGGGTTTTTACATATTAAAAAAGGGAATTATTTCCATTTATTATTTTTGTTCTTCCATTTTGATGGAGATTCTCAAAATATTTTTTTATCATAATCATGTTTTTATCATATGAGATATCTATTTCCTCTCCAATAAAAATCACTTATAGGTGTCAATTATGAAAAAATATTTTTCACCTAACCTTTATCGACACCATGAATGGTCTCATGCATCCAATACCTCTCATCAAAATGAAAATAACACATAGAATATAATTTATTCTCAGATTTAATCTCTTGTGATTATAAGTCACATGCTTCTTTTTTTCTTGAAATATAATTATAAATTAAAATAAAAAATAAATAAAATAATTTATTTTATAAATACTATCCGAAATCTTATGTAGTCAGTCGACAAGAAAACTTTATTATACTATGATTAATGTAAATCTTATTAAAAGATTAAAAAAATAATATAGGGGTTAGTAGTTTCCGATATAATATGAAAAAATTATATTTAAAGTATATACATATTAATAAACGATATTACTTACCATATCTCATCGGTGTATACAAAATGTTTGACTTATAGGACTATGTGTGTGCTCCTACCACCCCTAATTCTATATTTCAGATGGTGAAATCCTCTTTATGGTCTCTCATATATAATAGGATCATAATCCATCCAAAACCTAGGCTGAGATATAGTATGTTTAATGAGGGAAGAAATATTGGTCAAAATCATTAATAGAAGAACTATCCAGGGATCTTCTTATTAGGATTTATAAAAACTGATAAAAATGTTGAGATATAAAAATGTACCCTTTATCAAAGATATGAGTTCCCATGCTATCATTGACCAGAGAATATACGATATATTAAAAAATTAAAAACAAAATATTACTAATTAAATAAATTTAAAATGAAATATATTATTTATTAATGTAAAATCGAGTAGTAAAACATATGATGTCGAACATCAATGGGATCATGATCTCATTTCACCCATGGCGAAGAAAAATAATTTCCTAAAATTTCATCAACCTACCCATAAGCTTAATATGAAAAATTATGAAAATGAAAATAGATAAATAAAATATTATTTTAAAAATTAATAAAAAATGTAATATAAAATAAATAATTTAAAAAATTAACTTTTCTCCAAAAATATTTATAAAAATCAAGAGATGGACATATTTCAGGAACATGATCTACAATCATAAATCTAATATGTATACGACCAATCCTAATAATTTGTATTGTTATATAGTCTAATGGGTTAGATGAATGGTCGTCAAGCACATATTTAGGAAGCTTGGTATTAGTGAGGGGCTGAAAAAGATCACCAATACCATCTGAATACATCAATAATAATAATAATACCTATAAATAGTTTTTATTTAAGTTATCAAATATAAAAAATAATAAATTCCATAATATAATTCCTCATTCATCAAATTCATCCTCATGTTAATCGATGAAAATTTCTTCATCTTCATCTTCAATATCATTAAAATCTATATGACTTTCAGTTTCATCATCTCTTTTTACTTCCTCAGCATTATCAATATCATCATCCCATAACTGGGGGGATTGGAGCTCATCATCAATATTTATATCTCATCAAGTAAGATATGTATTTTAAAATGTTTCAAGAAACATTTTAATATGTATCACCACTATAGAACCTCTCAAAATTTCAGAAAACTATTTATAAATATATTTAAATTTTATTGTACTCCACAATTCATCTACATCACTCAAAATAGTAACTTAATTTGCATAACTAAATTGATGTTCTCGATACAAAAACATAAATGGTCCATTTATTATAATGAGACTTTAATATTTAATATTAGAAAATCCACGTTGTTGATAAAATCAAAACCCTCATTATTTATCAAACCAACTAAATTTAATTTTTTTACATAATTTGGTAGATATTTCATCAAGTATTCTATTATCGTTATCTTCAAATTACTAATGAGAATGTCCTTTAAAAAAAACCACTATTAATTGATTAAATTTCATAAATATATGTTCATGTATGAAATCAAAATAAATTATCCACATACCCATTATAAAATTTAAGAAATTTAGATGGAAGGGTTTTTTAGAAAAATAACTGACTATCAATTTTACTATCATTTTGCATTTCCTAAAAATAATAACATTTTTTATTAAAATATATAATAAAAAAAATCATTTAATGTTCCATCGTAAATAACTTAACTTACTAGTCTTTGAAACCAATATGAAAATTATGTTTTTGATGTTCTCCAAATGCTTTAGGGGTAATTTTTAGATTTTATTTTGATATGGTCATCATATAGTCTAAAATATTTATTAAAAATGTAACTCTTAAAAAGATAAAAGATAATATATAGTAGTACTTGCTGCATAGATCATTTTATTTCTTCACGATTGAGAAGAACATATATATTAGCTCTATATAGTTCTTCATCATGAATTTTTTGTTCGCGATATACAACAAAACTAAGCTCACTTAGGTTAATAAAAAATTAATTGATATTTTGTGACATCATTAAAATTTTCCCCATTATGGACCATGACATTATGTCTTGAAGGATATACAAATTGAAATTAATAATAGTTTAAATTTTAAATTTCCTCTTATAAAAATTCTTATGCAATTTAACTTAAATCATTGATTTTTTTAAAAAATATTATTTTATTTTTTCACACATCTCTCAAATAGTTATATCCCTTAGAACTATATCGGCCTTCAAAATTTATCTCCATAGAAAAAATGCAATAGTAAATGTTCCATTGATTTAAAGAAGGATAGTGAGAATATTTTCACCAAATAAAATAAAATTAAAACAAGATATTTTATAGTATACTAAATGTATCATAATATATTATTAACACATAATTATATTATAATAAATATTTTATTTTTTGTCGATACATACCATATTTATGAATTCAAGGGTCGTATAATACCAATGTGAAGTAGTCTTTCCATTAGTACATGATGACCATGACTTTTTAACCTTGTAATCTATCTATATAAGACAAAAAAAGGAAAAATAGAAGAATAAACATTGTGTGTCATAAAATATCTAATATAATAAATGAATTATAAATGAAATTCCATAGTAATTTTTCTAATCATCTATCAAATTCGTTAAATTTTTTGATCATTAATTTTTAAATAATTCAACTTCAGGATAGTAGAAAATTTTTTAACGATATAACCATTACTTTAATTTATCTTGGGTCTTATTATATTTTTAATAAAAAATCTAACATATATTATTAAAAAATATCTTCTCAATATTCATCACATATAACATGTGATGAACTAAAAAATTATAATAATATAGAATTTCCTAAAAAATAGTTATCCAATTATGATCTCTCAAAAATCTATATATTTTTATTCATTTATAGTTGGTCCAAAAGTAATATGTTGTAATATAGAGATGATCGATTTCACCAAAATAAACGAGATCATTGTTGGAGGTTTGTCTCTTTCATTTATAAAATTTTAACAATCATTTCTATTCTTCAAAAAGGGTTATATATATTAATAAATCCTTGATGTGAGTAAAAATTACTATTCTTTATTCCATTCAAAATAATAAATAATTTGTTTTTATCCTAGTAGTACAGACATTATTTTGGACCATGTGTACTCTATCCATATAACATACCATTTTCTATAATGTTACTGATTGTACACATGAATTCAATTTTCATTTAAAATTATGATATGCAGCTATATAATATGTAGTTACACCTTCGTTCGATAATGAAATTAACTCATCAATCATAGAATTAAAATAATCATTGATATTCTTATCTAGATTTTTATGAATTAATAGAAAAAAATATCGACATGGTTCCTTCATAATCATTTTGGTAGGTTAGTTGTGTGGATTTATGAAAACAGGCCCACAAGAATGTTGAATGGTGTAAGAACCAAATAGAGAAAAACTATTGGTAAAAATTACCATTCTTTATCATGTGTTTCAAATGAAAAATATTGATGCACCTCATCAATTCGTTTCCATGAATCACCATAACATTGATGATTTAGGATTTTACTTAGGGCATTATTTTATTTACACCATGTCATCAATACAATTGTGTCGAGAGTGATAAATATAAGTTTTAAATGGGGTGTAATAGGATTAAACCTCAACTACTTCATAGAATATCTAGAATATACTTGTTGTACGTATTTATTGATCAATTATTAACATGTTAGATAATTAACTAAGGATTTTTTATCACCATAATATAAGATTAAATCATTTTCACACACATTGACATTTACATAACTAAAACATAAATAATGGTAAAAATTCATGCCTTCATAAAAATGTGGAGGATATTTATTTTTATTGGGAAAATTTGATTTATTTAATTAAAATTATTGATAAAAACAACAATTTCAAATTCCCAAATTTGATTCAATGGACATAAATTTTTTCACTTATTGTTTTCTTATATTGCACCCCAGATATAAGTCCTCATCCACATATTTTAAAAAATTGGAAAATTGATATAGTTCTAATACAGTGTTTTGAAATATCATTCAATGTTATTTTTTTGAATATATATTCCACAAAACATATCGACTAAATTATAAAATGATGGATCTAGAACAAAAAAAATTAAATTTTCTATTGAATTTTCATAAACATGTAAATACCCATAAATATAATCTTTCTGAAAACCAAAACATAATAGATGAATTCCCACATTATCAAATATTTTAAATATAATAATATCACATTTATACATGGAAATATTATTGTTACTTTATAAATAATTCTAATTATGATAATGAAAACGATATAAATGTTTCAACATGCCCAATGTTTATGGGATGTATACATGATCCAGTTGTATTTTTGAGATGATTTATCCAATCACGACTTCATAACAGAAAGTGGTGTTTACTTAGTGAGTCTCTAGTTTTCTAAATAACCAACCAAAATTAGAATAATTATTACTCATTATGACTAATTATTACAAATTATTACTAAATTATATTTTTTTGTAATCATTACTACTCATCATGAATTCTTAGTATTTATTAAAATTTATTACAAATATTTATCTCTTTTTAATAATTATTAAAAATATTTATTAAGTAATACTAATTATTTATTAATTATAACTTACATTTAAATAAATATTACTTATTTTTAATTATTAATAGTATTTTTTTTTATTTTTAACAATTAGTTAAAACATATCATGATTTATAATAATATTCAAGAAATATTTAAATATTTTTTAATTATAACTATATTTACTAATTATTACTAATACAGACTGATTATTTCTTAATTATTTCAATTTATTTATTAATTACAAATATTTTTTAAATTATTTCATAACATTTACTAATTATAGGGAATTTTATATAAATATTAGTATTTTGTATATATTTTTAATATTTTTTTACAAAGTATCACAATTTAATAATATTTAAAAATTATTACAATCATTTACTAATTATTACTAGCATTTTATAAATACCACTTATATTAACTACATATTTACTATTTTTTATAGATTATTTAATAATTATCACTAATATTTTTGAATTTTACTAACAGTTAACTAATTGTTTTAAATTAATTTATAATTGTTAGTATTTTTTAAATTATTTTAGAACTTATTAGAAAACTTTTACAAACTATTAAAAATATTTATAAATTATTATAAATTATTATATATATATTAATTAATACTAACTAAATATTATTTAAAAATAAAATTTAATAAATATATCCAATTTTTAATAATTATTAGTATTTCATGTATTTTATAATTTATTACAAATTCATAATTAACTAATATTGATATATTATTACTGACATTTAATAATTATTACTATTATTTACTAACTATTTATTCATCATTATAAATTATTTAATTATTATTAATAGTTAATTTAATTATTGATTTTTTTTTCTAATTATTGTATATTTTTAATAATTGCTATTATAATTTATATTTTTTTTATATATTATCACTATTTTTTATTAATTATTACAAATATATGTTAATTTTTACTTATTATTACAATTATTTATTAGGTAATACTAATTATTTATTAATTATAACTAAATTATTAATAAATACATCCATGTTTTAAAAACTATAAGTATTTAATATATTTATACTTTTTTTTAAAATGATCATATTTCATTACTATTTATAAATTATAAGTGTTATTTACTAATTATTAAAAAAATTTATACTTAATATTTATATTGACTAATTATTGATTAATTATAACCATTTATTTAATTGTTAGTTATAATTTTTTGAATTACTAGTAAATTTTTACTAATTATTGAGAATTTTCAATATTTATTAATATTTTTTATATTTTTACTAGATATGACAATTTTTTTATTAATTATAAATTATATTTAATAATTTTTACTAATGAAGTAAAGTAGATATTTTATTAATTATGACTATGTTTTTAATAAAGGTTAATTGCTTTTAATAACTTTAATTATTTAGAATTTTTTTTGAAGTTATTAAAAAAATTACTAATTTTTATAAATATTTATAAAGTAATCCTATTTTTTATTAATTATAACTAAAAAATAAATATTACTAATTTTTATAATAATTATATCTTCATATTTTTTTTAACTTTTAAGTCAAATTACCATAATTTTATAATATTTGCAAATTATTACAAATATTTTCTAATTATTACTGTCATTTACTAATTATTACTAATATTGAATAATTAATTATTAATTATTACTCATTACCTAATGATTATTACTATCTTTTTTTAATTTTTTACTACATTTATACTAATTATTATGTTTTGTAATTAATTATTAGTGTTTGTTATATTTTTTTTACAATTTAGTACAAAATTTTTACTAATTATTAATAATATTTTTTAATTTTCACTAATTATGTAATAAAAATAATTTTTTAATTATAAATATGTTCATAATAAATATTATATATTTTTACTAATTGTCTGTATTCTTATATATTTTTAAAAGTTTAAAAAATTAATAATTGTTATAAATATTTTATAAGAAATTCTAATTATTAATTAATTTTTAATAAAATATTAATAAATATTACTATGGACTGATAACTATTCCAAAACAGGGGGAATCATCAAATAAAATAAGAAAAATAATCAAATATCATTGATGAATTAAATATAAAACATAAATAATTAATATTACCATGATGTATGAACATGTAGAATAAATTCAAATATTACATATCAGGCTTTGTAATAATTTACATGTTAAAAAAAACTTATAATTAACATATCAATAAATTGTCATTGAAAATGATATAAGGTTTCTATTTTTTAATAAGGTGTCACAGGTTAATAATAAAATCTCAACACATTGTCTCACTACCCCACACACTTTAATATGTAACTAGTTTCAAATTATATAGTAATAAATCTATAATTGTTCACAAATAAAAATATTACCATGATCAAATATTTAAAAATAATTCAAGGCTTAGTAAAAACATTTTTTTTATGTTAAAAAATTTATAATAATTTAATGTAGGCTTTTAATTTTAATTCAATTTTGAAAAACATTGAAAATAATGTTCAAAAACAACTTTGAAACCATATTTTGTTTGAAAATGTATATTAACCTCAAAAGGGACAATTAAATTAAAAGAAGATAAATACGTTCTAAAATATAATATTAAATTTTTTTCAAACTACCTCAAACCAAGTGGAATTAGCCCATGGGGAGCTAGAACATCTAATCTTCAATAACAGACTCCCAAATAGTGAATAAAAAACATACATGGACCCTAAAAATTGAAATAATATAAAAATAAGGTAAACCATTTAACATATTGTATTTATGAACTAGTTTTCTTGATTTGGGAGGTGGAATCATAAAAAGGAAGGATAGAGGAGGGAAGTAGAGTTCATACCTAGGGAATTTGTTCCTAATTTGCTAAAAATGATGATTGTGATGGTGGAAGATTATAGAGGGGTGAACAATGGAGTGAGGGTGGGTGGTTTTATAGTGGGGTGGAAAAATAAGGGATTGGGAGAATTGGTATAAACAAATATTATTTGTTTCAGGTTTTCATGATTGTTTAATAATGACAGATAATATTTCAAAAAAAATATTGTAGACGGAATCTAGTGAAACTCTGAATACTATTTGTCACTAATAACCTTACTACCATGACGAAAAGAGATGAACATCAGATTCAACGCTATTACCCATCTCATTAAATATTTTTCATGAAGGAGGGTATTATTCATCGAAAGAAAGTAAATACTTCTAGTTATTTGAGATGGATTGTCACTTATTGTATGTAAATCGTCACTAATGTAAACAGTTATAGTAGTGCAAGTTATGTGACTCGAAAAAAAAAATTTATATGAATTTGTCCGTCGTTATAATGTTGCTAAAGGAACTTGGAAATTATCCCCACCTGATATTGGGCCTATGTCTTGTTGACGTATGATTACTAGGGTTACCACTTGGCTACACCTCCAACTGTGTTTTTATGATATATTTTTAACTATGAAAATGTAAAATAAAATGATTTTTTAATAATTATATTTAAATGGATATAGTGTTTATAGTGTATGATGTGCGTGTGTGTTCTATTTCTGTTAAAAAAAATATAAATAGTTGTTCATTTTTTATAATTATTTATTATATTAGACAATTATTAATGATATTTAAATATTATGGATTAATGTACAGATGAATAATTTATTTAGAATATATATATTTATATATATTATCAATTAATTATATCATTATATGATTAACTATAATAATATTAATAATTTCATAATAAAAAATATTTAGAGTAATTTCTAATTATATAAATTAATACATTTATAATTATTTATAAAATAAAACTAATTATTATTAAACAAAAAAATTAATAAATATATTTAAAATATTACTATTTATTTATATGGGTTAATATTTTTTAAAATATACCCTTAATTATACTAATATATAAATATATTAATAAATAATTATATTTTTAAAAAATATTCAAAATATACATTACTAATTACTTAAATATAATTATGAATTAAGTTTATTATCATATCTATTAAATATATATATATATATATAATATTTATAATTATGTATTTTTAATTCAATAATTATATTCTATAACATTTTTTTATTATGTGTTTGACAAAAATTAATTTTTTATTTATATGAATAATATGTCATATTTAAAAATATATCACTAATTTTATAATATATGAAATATATATAATATTTATTATGTTATAATATATATATAAATTAATAATAATAACATTTTAATAATTTAAAAAAATTAAATTATGCATGTTGCTAAAATTATTAATATAGCTTCATTTTATAAATCCATTTAATTGATTTTCATTTTAATTATGAATTTATTTAAATAAATTTTCTTATTCCATATACAAATTAATACATGTTTGAGTGTGTTAGTGTCTAGTTCTTAAGAAATTTTTTTGTGAACGTGAAATATGTGAACCAAATGTATATATTTCAATCTATATACAATGAATATAATATTAATTTTTTTTAATTTCAATATAACATCATATTAATTACATTAGAATAACATTAATTATTATATATCAATTTAAACATCATTACAAATTGCACTATATTAAGCTCCCCATTATCGCTGCTTCTCAAAAATCACTAATAAAGGATATCATTTTTTTGCACTAAAAATACATAATAATAAATTATCATTGATAAATGAGATCTATTATCTACTATAATTCTTTTTTTAGCTTTGATAAAAAGTAAAATTTATTATATAATACTTTACAGACTACTAAACAACATATTGTAATATATAAACATAATTATTATTATAAATTTTATAATTTATTTTATTAATTTTTATTTATATAAAATACTTTTGTTTTTACACTAATAACCTATATCTCTTTTCCCTATCTAAATGTTTCTTTCTAAATGTTCCTTCATTCTTAATGTCCTGAGGAATATATTCAAAATCATGTCAAAACATAAATATGGTGTGTATGTTTGGGATGTTGATGCAAGTGGGCATATCTTTGATTAATTGTGCTATTCTGAGAAGCACATGTTATTGGATGAAAAATTATGTTCTTTTGACAACTAGTTGAGTTTGATATGTGATATTAATAAAAAATGTAATATTTCAATCATTTATTTCTCATAATCTCCTTTTTGGACTCGATTAATGTGTTTTCCTTTCATTCATAGAGCTTGAAATTTATAGAGTTGATTAGTTATTCTATTAATGATAATTTATTAGGATTTGATATAATTCAATTCATAAAAAATAATAATAAATAATAATGTGTTTTAATTATAAAAACACTTCTTTCTTGGATTTATGAGATGGAAAACATTGGGAAACCCACATAGGAAATGTGGGTATAATTCTTAGCGACCATACCTTATAAAAGGGGCTTTAGGAATTGGGTTTTTTCATTAAAAAATGTATATATTCCAATATGATTTTAAAAGTGTTCTGAAATATATATATATATATATATTAAAATGTTTTATTATATAATATATATATAATGAAATAAAATATTTTTTTTAAAAAAATAATATATTTTATAAAAAAGACTAATAATGTGATAAGTCACAACGATTAGATTTCAAATTTTCAAAATCAAAACGGGGCCCCCCACCAAAATCTATCTTGATTTTAACAACCTGAGTTATTCTTTGAACGAAACAGTGATATTGAATCAATGTTAATCACTATAATTTAGATCAACAACTAAGGGGGGGTGAGTTCAGATAAATTAAATCTTCTTCAATATAAAAAAATCATTAGATTATTTTCCACAACATCTGTACTATATGAATATTATAAATTGGTGTTTTTAATTAAATAAGTATCTGTGAAATAATCTATGTAAACTACGACTAAGAAATTTACACTAATAAGTGGAGGTGTATCAAACCATTTTGGACATTGAATTAAATTCCAGCTTCTGTATTCGTTCTATCTTCTCCATCGGCCAAACAATTTTTCCAAAAATAAAAAGGGTTTGAGTACCACATAATATCCTCTAATAGGGATTCTTAATCCCATAAAATTTTGAAATAATACAGTGTCATATTTGACAATTGAAATGGATACATCTTCTCTCGATGGTACGATAAGACAATGTTTTCTTTCACGGTGTAGAATATTTTTTCGTCATGGAAATAAACCTTCATCCCATTCATGAAAATCTTGACCTAAATTCCAATGGAATGCACATTGGTGTGACACATATCAAGAACATTTTGGAAATTATATAGAAACAAGAAGATGATCAGGTTTTTTAAAGAGAAAATATTGTCAACACAATATAAAATTGACTTTATGATTATTTTCACCAAATGAATTTCTCTCAAGAGATATGGGATTCACATGAATTCAAGCACAATGATAAGGAATAATTTCCCAAATAAATTTATCTTTTCAAATTATCTTAACTTCATGATGGTTGATAAGTAGTCATTGTTTGATAAAGTTGAGGAGCTCGAAGTTATAGAAAAAAACTTATTTACCATAAAATAAATATATTAGAATCATTCCAAGCTGGTAAAATTATTTCTAAATTTCCACCTATGTGGAAATACATTGGAAAATCAATAGTTAAAATTATTAATGATATTTCCTTAGAACAATTGAAAAATATTCTTTAAATTAATTAATAATACATGTTTATAGATGTGGTTATGGCATTAAAATTTGATAAGAAGGTTAATATCATTGAGTGAATAGAATCATCAAACTCTTCCTAAAATGTCTGGAAGCAATGTGTAAAATTCACAAATAATGGAAATAGTTCCATGAATAAAAAATAATGGGCTTTCTATAGAAAAATATGTTATTTTTAACGTAATAAAACTATCTAAATAATGTTAAAAACCCTATATAAAATATACTAACTCAAGAGAATCTATTTGCGTAAATATTTAAGTCAATATTATTTCAATGAAGATGGGATGAATTTTAGAGTTTGGAGAAACATTACATGTGTGAATGGATCATTTGATGTTAAAACAACATTACTATTATACTATTGTGATGAAATTACACCTTAGAATTAATGAATGCATCTAATTAACTAGACAAGGAATCAAATATCAAGACTTAACTCACAAAAATAAGTATAGAATTATAAATATGGTTTATGTTCCTGAAATTTGAGATAATTTAGTTTCTTTTTATATTATTTATTAGAAAAAATTTCAGGTTTCATTTGAATCTAACAAGGTTATCTTGTCAAAGGGAGGTATGTTTGTGATAAAGGGTTACTCAAATGATGACATATAACAACTATCTATTAATAATATTATTGAATCATCTTTATATAAAATAGAGTACTATATTTAATTCCATGATTTTTTAAAACATGTTAATTATAATTCCCTAAAATCATTGAAAAAATTAAAAATAATTAATATTTGAATTTTTTAAATAAATTTTAATCATGTGTATAATATAAAATATTTAAGAAACATTTTCAAAGAGTGGAATGAAATTCCGATATATTATAATTAAAAGATTCTAAATTTTTTTAATTAAATGATTAATATGTAATGGAGGAAAAAGAATTTTATTACATTGGTTGATGACTTCAGTATATATTTTCATATATATATTTTTAGAATAACAGATCAAGCCTTAATATGTATAAATAAAAAGTTGAATACCATTTAAATATAATATTACTACTATATCACACTCAGATAGTTATTGTTAATTATTTATGAATGAGTTTAATTAGTTTTATGAATAAAATGATATAATTCATAAAATTATTGATCTTTACACACCTCAAGAAAATGACTTAGAAGAAAGGAAAAACATTACTTTAGTATAAATGGTAAATATCATGAATTTTTAATCTATGTTGACAATAAATTTTTGGGGTAAATCTTTATTGAATTCTTATCATATTCATAAAAATATTTTATCTAAGAAAACTAAATTATCACCTTGTGATATTTTGAAATTTATAAGACCTAATCATTCATATTTCAAAGTGTGGGGGTGTTAAGCTTACTATTGAGTTCATGATCCAAAATGAACTGAAATTGGCCCTACTTGAATTAAAGGATTTCTTATTGAATATTATGAAAAAAGAAAAGCATATAGAATTATATATTGGGAGACAATGTAATTTTTGAATATATTGATGTAGTGTTTAATTAAAATAAATTTTATAAATCTGATGTGGAATATGATATTACTCACACCGATATAGTTAAAATAAAATATTATATAATAATGATAATTCCAAAGTAGAACCTAAATGGTGTAAAATTATTTGGAAGGAGAAACTTCAACATCAATATTTTATTTCTCCTGATTCCATAGTTTTCTATATAGAGGGAGTTCAAAATAATCCACATCTAAATAAGTATTATATGTTTTTTACTAGAAAAAATAACTGAAATATTTATAATGAAGCTATTACTTTTAGATATGTTTCTATCTTGAAATAAGTAATTAATGATGAAATTGATTCCATTATGGAGAATAAAAATTGAGTCATTATTGATTTAACAAGAGGTTGAAAACCTATTATTTATAATTGTGTTTTTATAATGAAATATGATTATAATGGTACCATTCAATATTTTATAACAATATTGGCTTCCAATGGTTTCAGACAAAAAGAAGGGATTGATTACTTTGATACATAAATTCATGTATATTGGATTACATCAATAAGGAATTTATAATCTTTAGCTTCAATTAATTATTTGAATGCAAATCAAATGGATGTTAAAAAAATCATTTTTAAATGGGGAAATTAATCAATTGATTTACATGGAACTACCAAAGGTTTTGTTTTACATGGTAATGAAAAGAATTTATGTAAAATGATTCAATATTTTTATAGAATTTAACAATATCTGAAGAAAGGACATCAAAAATTTTATTCTATTATTTTATTCGATAAAATTACCTATAAAAGTGTTGATAAATTCATTTATTAAATTTTTACAAAAGTATATGGAGTTATTGTGAGTTTATATTTAGATGATATGTTAATTTTTGGAACTAATATATTTTTTGTAAATGTGAAAAATAATTATTTATCATCTATGTTTAAAATGATGGATCTTGGAATAGTTGATTCTATTATCGGTATTAATGTTATAAAACAAAGTGGGGTATATTATTTAAATCATTATCATCACAAAATAAAACATTAAATATATTTTATCACCATGGTTTCAAGGATTCTAATACTCAATTTGATTATTATGTTAAAATATTTATGATTATAGGAAGATTCATAAAAAAACTTGAGTATGCTTGTGTAGTTGGTTCATTAATGTATGTAATGCATTGTACTAGAAATCATATTAATTTGTTAGTATGTAAAATGTTTAGATATAATAGTAATCATATTTTGGATCATTGATGATGTGTAATGAAATTTTTTGGACACATAATGGGGACAAAAGAATTATGTTTATGCTATAATGATGATCCAACTATATTATAAGGATACGCTAATGTGAGTTGGATTACTAGTATTGGTGATTAGTAATCCACATATGGATGTTTTTTACTCATAGAGGTTGTGCTATTTCATGGATGAGAAAAAAAAAACAAATATGTATTTTACATTTGACCGTGAAGTCAATGTTTACCTCATTAGCAACATTTGGAAATTGAGATGGATGAATCATGAATCTATTATTGCATATTAGATTATGGTATAGTCTTAAGCCTTTTATATGTACCATATAGGATTATGAATAAAATTTATTAAGGATATATAGTTTCATGTACATTGTAAATTATATACATATATTTCTGAGACACTATTATGCGACACAGTTTTTATAATATGGAAGAACAATAATTTTATATGTAAGATTGTATAAAAACTATGCAGATTCATTTACAAAATATCATCTCAAATAGATCATTTTTGAAAATTAATAATGATATGGGATTAAAGAACAATATAATAAATCTCTTTTTAAATGTAAATGCAATACTTGTTAAATATAGATCCTAATTAATGTTTTTAATTGGTAAAAGCTAGTTAAAATTATGTTTTTTGATATTAAACATTATTACCCCACCTCCATGGTGTCAATATCTTATGTTGTGACTAGTTTTATATTTTTAAAATCTAAAAAAATATTAATAATCATTGTGTTATGTGTTCTAATAATGGAAGCATATTGTAATATTTTTCATATGCGAACTTATACGTGGTTTCACTTCTTATAAGAGTATTGTGTTTAATCCTTCGAGAGTTCATTAAAATGATATAATAACATGGCTATTAATGTTCTAAAAATAATATGTTGGATAGAGTGATCAATTTAAAGGTGTTAGGTCATGTTTATATTAATTATTAACAAGTTTAAATTTTCAAAAACTTATAAATCAGATAATAATTTCAGATATTGATACCAAATAAATCATTAAATAGAATGATAAAACTATTATGTATAATGACTCACTTGTGATATAGAGAGTTAATATTTATGAATAAAAGTGAGGGATTGTAAAAATTTAATTCATAAAAATAATAATACGTGAATTAATTGTTTTTTTTTGGAAAATCACTTTTCTCCTGGATTTATGAGGTGGAATAATTTGGGAATCTCATAATGGAAATTTTGGTATAATTTCCAAAAATACAACCTAATAAAATACTCTTTGATATTTTTATTTTTCATTAAAAATATATATATGCCAAAATAAATTTAAATGTATTTTAAAAAATCTTTATTTTTATTAAAATGTTTATATTTATATATTACATATATATAAAAAATGATAATAAAAATATAAAAATAATATAAAATATTTAATATAACCGAATAATAACATGATTAGTTGCAACATTTGTATTTGGAATTTTCATAATACAAATGGGTACACCCATTAATGAGTTACCTCATTTTAATAAAACCATGGTATTATTTTATTGAAACAATGAGATAATATAGGTGTCAATCATGCCAATTTTGATCTATAAATAAACGATTACTGAGTTTGGATAAAATAAATATTATTTAGTCTGAAAAAATCTTTAGATAGTTTTTCCTAACATTGGTGTTGTCAGGATTTCAGAAATTGGTGTTCGATATTTCTGATATCTTGGTGAAATCCTCGAATGAAACATCCACCAAGAGCCCAAAACCCAAAAATGAATGCTGATTAAACAATTTTAAGTGGTAAATTAAATTCATTCCTAGGGATTCAATCTATATTCTTCTTATTACAACCAATTTTCCCATAGGATTAATCAGATCTGATTGGTATCCATAGTAAATATTAAAAAACCACTTATGTGAGGGACCTTTATAATTATTTATGATTATATATATTGGTTTTAATTTCAGTATAAATAACTCCAAATTTTTTTTATGTGGTCCTCTTTGACACTCAAATTAGAGTTGTAATTCAAATCATATGAATATTTAAGGTTAGTTTTTTAGTACGCCGTCTATGGATTTGGGAAAATGTTCCTAGTATATTATTTACCTCAGAGGGAAATATGTAAAGGGAAAGATCATAATATTTTAAATCCTAAGAAGCGGGATTATATAATCATCATAGAGAACTGAAGATAAAATTTTGGGTTCACCCAGACCATCTTCTATTTTATAGTTGTCGGGTGAGAGTGATAGTAAGGATTAATGAATATCCTATAAATGAATCAGTTATTGATGAATCAGTTCTTCCCTTTAGGAGATTAACAATGTGTAGAAACGAGACCCATTGTGAGTGAGATCGCACAGAATAATACAAGGACTAGTTATGATCATGGTATCATTGGTTATTTTTCTAGGTATATCAACAAAGAAATTAGGGTTGGACTTTTGTGTTCTATCAAAAAGGTTTAATGAATTGTAGGGATGTGTATTATAGAAACAACATGAAGTACACATGAAAAAATAAATGGGATCATGGATGATGATTTTTCTCGTGGGATTAATACTGTATAACCATCTATAGATTCACTTATCCTATTTCATAAGGATTTGGATACCCACTCTAATCCTAGTATTAGATAGAAAATTAAGAATCGATCACAAAATAATATTGTATCTTAAAATCATTTAATTTTTTTTTTCTTCTGGAAAGTGACTCTTGAAGTTCCTATTTTTGAGGATATAATGAGTTTCTAGAAGCATGTGATAATCGAAAGAAACCTTACTCATGCTATTTAAGAGGCATAGATTGGGACATCCTAGCCCGTACACTTAAAATTGGTTTAGAGTTTGGTTTTTATAATGTGTTAATGGTTTGAAGGTGAGGTAATATTGGAGGTTTGCATGTTTTTATGAATTTTAAAATGAATTTCAAATTAGTTTACCTTCTTGTCACCATATTTCTTTGAATTTTTTTTATTTTTATATGAAATTGTGTTCCTTTATTTAAACCATTTATACATTTTTTAAAATAGGTTGGGGTAAAAAATGTAGGATAAAAAATTAGTTAAGACCAATAATGAGATTATGGGAATAAACCTTACTCTAGAAATAGAATAACCAGTCATACAACATGAGAGTGAGTGCTCATGTTGTGATGAGAAACCCATAAAACCTGACCATAAAGACATCATCTTTTCCCACATAACTTATCCCACAATCATAGTCCCATTCTATCATCAACAAATTTATCTTAAAACGAAGCACTAATTTGTTCTACTTTTTATCCGACATCATATCATTGTTCATCCTCCTCACTACTAATAGAAGTTAGAAGATCAAAGGGAGGTTGTCTATGTGTTAACATTATAATTGACTTGATTATGAACCAACATAGAGGACATTGTAAAAATTTAGGTATAATATTATCATGGCCCTATGTTAGGTCCTGATAAAACCTTTATGATATTCTAATAAATGGACAATCCATCTTAATATCAGTAGTTTCAGGCATAACAGTCCTTTATTGTGTGATCCGTGGGATGGAAGACACCAAACCACCATTCTCCATTTCCATGGGAAAAAGTTCAATAATAAAACCCTCCCAAACGTCATATATTTCACTTGATGTAGATTCATACATAGGATGGTAGACAATTATGAATTTCTCATACCTGAAATTGAAATCAACTCCTTTGTTAGAAGACACAACATCGAGGATAATAGAAACCAAATCAATCCCTTAAGTCTATATTTTGTAGTTTCTTGGGTGAAGTAGGTCATATTTAGATATATAATCACTAATAATGTAATATATTCAAAATTTAGCATTCTTCATGTTAGTAGGCCTAGAGATATCGATTCTATGAGATAACACATCCATTGGATGGCCACATGATTCCCATGAAGCCCCAATTTCTTATTATAATAATATATATTGGACAAATAAGGGACTATTTTCTACTACATTCTTTGTGGAATGAATATTTTTTAGTGTCAATATGTTTATAGAGAGGAATAGACCTGTCCTTGGACATATTTTGTGGCATAACTAAGTCCATCTTTATCTTACCCTTATAATTCATTGAAGAAATCCATTTTTCTCATTCAATAACTATATTACAGTGCCATATTGGGATTTAAGATCATAATTAGTTTGTATATATTTATTCATAGAATTTACAACCCCAGAATATTTAACATGATATGTATCCTTCTTAGATACAAGGACCTCCCATGTACTAGAAGATTTATTCAATGAATAATACCCAATTCCTTACACAACCAAAAACAAGATGAAATTCCTTAGTGGAATGAGGATCTCATTATATTTTTTATATATAGAGTCCCAAATGAAAACTTCATGTCTATCCCATACATGAAAAACCTTTTGATGGTGATGCTATAATAATAAAACACTCAGACGGAGTAGGGGATTTCCATGCATGCCTTGATCCTTCCCAGTACTGAATTATTATGAGTTAAACACAATTAAACACTTTCCCTTTTCCTTCATCATATAGTCCTAATGCATGTTTCCTTTTAAATTACAATCAATACAAATTTTTGTCTTATGAGATCAAAATTTATAACTAGAAAACTTATTAATATTCACACAATAATGGGGACATTTATTATACTCCACACAATGGTGAATAACATCACTAGTAGTGGAAGTAATTTTATTCTCTATGAGGTTCTCAATGAGATCCACCTCCACCAAAAATTTTTCAATATTAAATAATCATACAAAATTAGTCTCTCTTTTGATCATAATAGTAACACTAATTTCATATAAATTTCATTTAGGATCTTTGGGATTCATATGATCCTATTGATCCCATAGATTTTAATCCATAATTTGTTAAAATAATTGATATTATTTAGAAAATTTAAAAACCAAAATCCATTTATTGAAGTGAATATTACCAGGATTAAAATATGGGAATCCAAAAAATCCAAGAATGTTACATTAGTCCATCTAAGAAAAATAAATTGTGGAAGAACTGATGACCAATTAAAAGTTACATGAAAGCCGAAGATACCCAAACTTGAGAAAACATAAGAACTAAATTATTATTCTACCATGGAATCTCACCTTTGAAGATATTAAGACTCATAGTAAGAATGTTCATACCCATATCCTACCTTTTTGAGATGATATCTTAGTTAGCCTCAATGAGATCCAGAAACCCTTTCTAAAATTTTGACATGTATACATTTATTAGAAGGAAGTGACCAAACAAATACATTCTTCAATAGGTGATAACAAAAATAGCCTATAAATTGTACATTGGTGGAAACATTGTCATTGAAAACATCTTTACCTCTCTCAAATCAATTACCTCTAGAATTTCACCATTTCCACCACATGGTGAAAAGATAAACACCTTCCTCCATCTCAAATTATTATTTTATCAACCATTTATATATTGTTATTAATTTATAAAAATATGATTTATAATTATCCTTTTATTATTTTGATTTATTTCTTATTGTAGTTCTTAAGTTATTACCCTTACACATGATGTTTTTATTACCCTTACATGAGTGTTTCCCTTATAAATGGGTACATTGGTTATAATCTTATTTTTGGGTTACTTTACCTTTACATGTGTCTCTCCACACCCTTATATGAGTGGTAACCTTATATATGTACCCTTACTTGTGTGACAACCTTATGTGTTTCCCTTATGCGAGTGGCACCCATTCGGGTTTACCCTTATGCATCAAGGGTCTAACTCCGTACCTTTACAAATTATGTTTATTTACCTTTATATAGAATAGTCTCCATTTCAAATGTTTTTCTTGGTTTCCTTTCTATTTGGAAGGACTCTGTAAAATCTTTTTATTTTTTGGTTTGTATGGAAACCATGTGTAGTTGTCAGGAGATTAATGACCCATTATGACCTTCACTCATTTCTTTTCTTATTGTACTTGTATTTTAATATTGTAAATACTATTTTTCTTAATAATCCCCTCACAAAAAACTACTTTTGATGGTATTTTTGATATCCTATACAAAACACCATCAGTATAAGTGTTAGAATTATCATCATACCTAATAAAAAATCTCATTCGATCTAGATTACTCCTCGCTCTAGGTTTTCATATATTTTTTTAAAACCTTAGTTTTCCCTACCAAACACTACTTCTATTGAACATCATTCTAGTATCATCATCATCCATGAATACTCCTCTTATTCTATTCATATTGTAGTTTTGGAGATTTAATTCAAGAATAAGGGGTCAATTACTTGATCTATGAGCTCTTGAAGAAGTATCGATCATCATATCTAGTGGTGTCACAATATCATAATGATATCAAGACCACAAAAGAGTTATAATATCTATCTCATAATTATTCTTTAAAATTGAAGCACATTTTCGTTTTGATTATACTACTAGTATTTTGTCATTTTTTATTTTATTTTATCATAATAACATGTGGATGTAGTGTGTTGTTGTTTTCTTGTATATAGTATCTTAAAGGACCTAAATCATGGGAAATTATGTGTCCCATTTTTTACTTTATGGTTTCATTTGTTTGTTTGTTTTTTTGATCTCATCAAGAATCAACAAATTTTTTTTTCAACTGCTGTGTCTTTTTCATTTTATGAACTCATTATATTAAACATATTAAGTGAAAAATAGTTCACTATAAGATAATTGTTGGATTTTTCTTGTGGTAATATCCTTATGATTTCACTAAAAACATTGCATTATATACACAAAATAACAAGATGGAATTGGATTAATATGAGACAGAATGGTTTGATGGTGAAAATGAATTAATCCTTTGGAAAATAAACATGAGAGCCTTGATTGTACAACAAGGACTTATCAATTCTTTCCATAAACCAAAAAAACATATATTTTCCCCTTATAATACTGAATAGGTGATAAATAATTGTCATGATATCCATATATACACCTTTCAAAAGGCCTATAACTTAATTAATTTATCTATAGGAGATAAAGTTCATAAATAAGTATCTTATGATATGACTATTTTTTTATATGGCTAAAAAATAAAAAGAAATATATGACTACTTGTAACTATTTTTCTTCATTAATAGAAACCTAGGATTTTTACTATTCAAATGAACCTGGGAACTCCAATTTTAGTTCAACTTGATGAATTTAGGAATATTTTGTTAGATCATTCTATCAATAATGTGAAAATTGAGTCTGAGGACCAATATATTATGTTTTTAATTTAAAATTATAGTTCTTATAATACCCTAGTATAGATAATTAAGTATAAATGAGACTTATATAAACAAGAATATGTCAAATTTGGTGTCATATTCAAATAAATGCATTCAAAACCAAATTTGGAGTATGTGGTAGAAATCATTTTTACTAAGTGTTGGTAGGATAATAAGAATAAAAAATGAAGAAAATAATAAGGGAGTTATAAAGAACACTAAAAACCCTAAATTTTAATAAAGGTTTAAACAAATAATTGATACCAGTTATAATTATTTTAATCCTTGACACATTTCTCTAGAGTGTCTTAAGGACAAGGAAAAACATATTTTTTGATGTGATGAATAGGTTGATCAATTTCTTATAATTAATGATGGCTATGAAACATCTAAGTTAATAAATGTTACTAATAGTAATACGTCTATTGAATGGGTTCTATATTCAATATTTTCCTTTCACATGTGCCCTATAAAATATTCTTTCCTTGATCTATCTGAGAGAGTTTAGGGAGATTTATTCTAGGATACAACATTATTTGTATAGTTAATGGGTAAAGGATTAATTATGTTATAGTTTCATGATCAGTCATTAGTGAACATAATGGATGTAATTTGGGTCCCCAAACTATATAGAGATTTAATTTATTTAGGTTTATTTAACGATAAATCAAAGTCTTTTAAGTCTGATTCTTCTTGATGAATGATCTATAGAAGATCTAGAATAAAGTCAGAATAAGTATTGTAAATAGGAAGTATGTTTTATATATAAGTACTCACCATATAATTTTAGGTAGTATATACGTCACAAATATAGATAGTACAATGTTTTGTCATGGAATATTGGGTCTAATATGCTCTAAAGGCCTAGTGTAGTTGATTGAGAATGGACAATTAAAAGGTGTAAAACCACGAAACCTTCCATTCTCAGAATATTATGGTATCTTAAAGGGTAAGAGTGCCATCTTTAACAATTCATCCTCTGAATTAGGTCACCCTTTAGAGAATGTCCATTATATTCAATGGGGGCCATATAAGACCACCTCTCATTATGAAGGTTCTTATTTTGTAACAATAATTAATGAATAATTAAGAAGTGTTTGGATTTATGTACTTTAGATAAGTCTGATTTATTTTAAACACTTAATCCATAGAAAGACATTGTTAATAACTAAACATGTTAAAACCATAAAACATTAAGAATAGACAATGGGATGGAGTATATCTCATATGACTTAATCTAATAGTGTGAGATTAGAGGAATTTTTAGGCATCATACTATTAGGGAAATTAATTTTTCATATAATCGTAAGAACCATAGAGGGGGGTTGGGGGTGAATTATTGGTCATATTTTATAATTTTAATTATATATAAATTATCCCCTATAACCTGTTAGTGATTTTATGCTTATCAAATTTATATAACCACCTCACAGTGATGCAATGATATGAAATTGAACAATACATGAATGATTTACTTGTTTAATCCTTAGTGTGAGAACATATATATTATTTAGGGATACACCCATTGGTCTTTAGAAATTCATTATTTATAAGATGTGAATAAAACATGGGTCAAATTTCATTATAATCCTTTTATCTCCCAATAGGCATGATTATATTGACTCCCATAAATAAAATTTATTTCTTAAAAAAAATATTCATAAAATAATATGAACCAATTTCACACGATCTATCAAATTTCAACTAGAATAAACTCTATCTGATTTAAATTGTGTAGTTGATGTTCATTTGGTGTTCCCTGCCTATATTTGGCGTTGTCCGTCTTGCAATCCTCAATGATATTATATATATTTTTAACATGAATTATATCTGATAAAAAATTTGTTATTCCAAGAAAACTACTTGAAATATATGTATGATAATATTTGTCTTCTATACTTTGAAATACTTTTCTATTAGAAGTCTTTGTAATGAATCTTTTGTTGAAATCATAAAGTGGAAAAAAGTATACAGTTAATTTGATGGGTTCCTCTCTTCTACAATAAATTTAGTTGGAAACTATCCCAAATAAAAATTCAGTCTATTGGTTTTTTTTCTAGTATATTTTTATATTTTCTTTTTTGTAGAAATGTTATTCTCTAATATGAGTGAAAAATAAAATCTTTCATACTATACCTTCACCTTATTCATATGTTCTCATGAAAGATAAAATGGATGGAATCAAATATAATTTTTCTTCTAAAATTAATTTCTTTATATGCTTCTTAAATCTTTTTGATTCTTCTTGAATATCCATGAATTCTCCATGATGAACAAACTTCTTCAAACATACTTAAACTCAACATTAAGAATATTATTTTATCTTATTTATCTCATATAGAGAAGTATAAATTGAAATATCAGCTTCTTCATCGTTTTTTATAGAATTTATAATGTTATTTGAATCTTTCTGAAACTCCATGAAATGGAATATTTGTTTGGTGAATTCTTTAAGAACTCATCCATGTTTTCAAAAATATTTACATCTCCACTTTTCATTGCATTTTTAAATATTTTGGATTAATTCATCTGATCATCCTACCTCAGCTAAAACTCTTCTCCAAAAGCATTTTAAAAACGTCAATTTAATGTCACTGTGAATATTTTTCTATCTAATGGATTTTTCCAATGCATCATTACCTGATGGATTCAAAATAAGAAACCTCTTTTACCAACACAATCCATGAATTTTCATAATTTATATTTATATAACTTGTAAATAAAAACATCAACTATAACAATCATCCAAATTGCCAATTTAGGGACTCAATGTACTATAGTATATTTCACTCAAGCTATTGATGTGAAGTAAAATTATATTAACATCTAATGAATTCAATCACATAATAATTTCTTCATCGAGATACAACTTCATATCTCCCATTGGTACTATTCATTAATCATTTTACATACACTCAAACAATGACTTCATACAAATCTTTTCCCATTTAAATTATTCATGTTTTTTCTGGTATCTATTTATAGTTTTTCTAGTCATTAGACTTCAGTTAACTTTCCACATTTTCTATACTAAATTTATATAGAACCTATGTAAAATTTATGTAAAATTCATAAAATTGAGGTGAGCCTTGTGTAGTTGAAGACATACCATTACACAAACTTTTTTCAATTTCCCAAATTTCAACTTCTCCTACTTTAGAAATTTCTTTGTCTGGTCACCTATATAGAGAACGTTTTTTCTAGTAACATTATCATTATCAGCCTAGTAAATTTCAGTAATTTCACACTTTGAATTTATATATCTACATATTCATATGCATTCATCTTTATGGAGGCCTCCATCAAATAATATGAATCTAATAAACATTATCTCTCTCTTTGATTAAAATATTTGATCATGAGGTTTTTTTATGATGTTCGAAACCCTCAGGAATAACATAGAAATATTTGACATTAAGTAAATTTTGTTAACATAGTTAATGAAAAACATCCTTCACCTCCTCTAGAAACCCGTTAGGAATGTTTCTTAATATTCATAAGAAAAACATTCTTAATAAAATTAGTAAATATTTATCTTCAATATAACAAAAATATTCTGAATAGAATATATTGTCAATAAATACAAAACAAGTTAAAAAAATCCCATAATATCCTTTAACTCCACCTTTAGATTTGGTGGCAACATTTGTAACTTATTATTTTTTCTCAATTTTTCTAATTTTTTCTCATGTTTTATCAAACCATAGAATTTATCATAGCGAATTTCTCAACACCACAGTACTAGATAATGTAAATTTAATGGAATTTCATTCGATAGTAAAAATAATTTTTATGGCTAGGTTTTGATAAACCACACTCAATTTTATCTTTTCCCCAATTTTATACTATCAAAAACTTTAGATTTATAACTAAAAGTGTTTTCAAAATTTCTTAAATGTTATTAATTACTCTCCCCCATTGAAAATATAATTCAATTCATGGAGGTTTTATTTCATTATGTATGTGAGGAATTAGTTGGTGGAGGATGAATATGTTGTTGTAGCCTCAATTCATGAAATATTTCCCTTGGTATATCATTGGTGAAAAATATCATCAATTTGATACTTTGTTTAAATGTACTAAAATATCATATCCCCACCAACATATTTCACTTTTATAAAGTTATATTTAAAATCAATTTTCTTCGATCTAGAATGTTATACATAGTTTTTGGAAATATTAATTGAACTTTGATTATCACAAAGAATATTCTATGGTTTACAATATTTTAATCTCAAATATTCTAGGTGAACTTTCATCCATGTTATTTGTATAGAATCATGGTTAAAAAAAACATATTCTACATCTATTGTGATCAAAGTAACATAATTTATTTTCTTATTATTCCTCTTCACAAAACATTTTCCACAGGAAAAAAATAAATCCTTACATTGAATTTACATTATTATGATTTATAGCACATTAAAAATTAGTGTATCCAAGAATGTTCATGTCACATATTGTTTTATTCAATATCCCATAATATGTTGTTCCATTAACATACCTGAGAACTATTTTTTCTTACAGAATAGGAAATTATTTTGGATCACTCTGATATCTTGCACACAAATTTAAAACATATAAGCTTTATAGTTTTGAAGCTGTAAGATAGGTAAATATTATTATCAACTTATGAAATAATTTTTGATTCATGATTTTATCATATTCATATTTTATCATCTTTAACCCAATAAAACTATGTGTAGACACTTTTTCATAATCAACCATTCCAATATTTTGAAACAACTTATTTTCATACTTTTCATGGGATTGAAATATAAATATCTCCTTCTGTATAACTTTTAATCTATTAAAGAAAGCTAATTCTTAAATTATATTCATTTAATTATTTTTTCTTTATTTTCATAGAAAAATATACATATGTTTTATAAATTTCACTTGAAAAAATTATATCATCCACATTAACAATGAAAATATGGATACTTATTATCATTACCTTATCATATAGATTTTAATCAACTTTTCCTTTAGAAAAGTTCTTCTTATTTAGGAAACTGTCATTTTTAGTGAACCATGCACATGGATCCTATTTCAACCCATTGAAATTTGTATTAATGTTACACACCAAGGTTCCATTGTTCTCAAGTATGAACCCATAGGGTTTCTCAATACAAACATCTTATTAAATATCCCCATTTAAGAAAGATGACTCAACAACAAACTAATAATATTTTTAAAAATGATGAGAAAAAATTTATAGGAATAGTTTTATGGTCTGAAGTCTCATGATAGGGGAAAAAGTTTATTCAAAATAAAAAATACCCACTTATAAGTTACCATTGAAAAGAAGTCAAGCTTTGTTTCCTAGAATATATCCATTTCCATGAGAAGTTTTTAAAGACCCACTTTTATACAATAATATCATTTCTTTATGGTCATGTAATAAGTTCCTATGTGTCATTTATCTCAATAATATTTAATTCTTCATTCATAGTTTCTACCCATTATTTATGATCTAGTTCCTCTGAAACTAATTCTAATTCAACTTGTGGTATAATTGATGTATGATTATATATCCACGACTTTTTTATAGTCCGAACTAGTGAATTTCAATATTTTCTAGTGTATAAAAATTGAGTGATATTCTATATTTCACACATTCTGCACAACACAATTCATCTGAATATTCATGTTTATATTTATGGAACACATTCATTATCACTTTTTTTATTTGTATTAGAAGTCTTGAATTTATCTTTCATAAAATATTCATTCAGTTTTGTTAGGGATGTTATATTTTCAACAACTTTTACATAAAATTAATTAACAAAAATTTGTAATAGTTTATTCCAATAGTTATAATTTCTTCAATCAGAAGAGTGTTCCATGAATATTACTTTAACATATTTTTCATCAAAATTTCTATGATTTGTATTTTTTATCTAAAGAATGAAAGGACTCCCAAATACCATGGATTATTTTAAAAAAACGTTTCTCGTATTTCACATCTTATAGGGACTCATTTTAGATTCTTTCCATAATAAGAATTTACATTGTAGATGAACATAAATAATATTATCTAATCTATATAAAAACATTCAATGATTATATACATCTAGAATACCTTATCCTATTTACACCAATTTTTTTCCTTTCTACAAATCGTTTTTATTGTGGAAGGTATATAACATTATATTGGTGTTTGAATCCATTTTTAAGAAAATGTTATAAACAATTTATTTATTAATCTTTTATATTATCTGTTCTAATCTTTAGAAAATAAATACTGAACTCTACTTCAACATCACTCACAAAAATATACACATTACACTAACATTTGAGTAATGTTTCATGAAAATTTTGTTGAACAATTAAGTGAAATTTTCAATAAAATTAATAATTTTAAAAACAATTTTTATTGACATCTCATAAATTCAAAAATATCATAGTTAATGAGCCCAAGTGGTATAGTAGATTGGATTACAACTATCTCTTGTATTTCACTAATCATTATGTCTTTCTAAAAATTTATACAAATAGAATCATATTTCCTCTTAATTTGTGGAAATTTTATTATATCATGTTATTTATAAAGGGTTATAATACTATTTTAACCAATATCCTCAAGTAATTGTTTCAAAAACTTATTTTCATCCTCAATACTTAAGTAACATGAGTTAAAAATTTCTCCATTCTAGACAAGATTTTTATTGATTATTTCTCCATTAGTAATAAAATATTAATCTTTACACTCTTGATTATGAAAAAATATTTTATGAATAAAACTTATTTACCAATATCCAAATGTTTTATAACACATAGAATTTTTTGGTTGAGCCAATCAATGTATAAAAAATCATTTTATTTATGATTGTGTTCTTCAATATTAGTAGATCCAATTCCTCTAATTTTTAAGGAACTATAATTTTCATATGTTACTCATCCTCTTCACATTATTTAATGTAATTAATGATTTTTATAGAACATATCATGTTTGAGGAAAACCCACTATCAATAATACAAGGATTGTATTATTTTAAAGATTTTAGGTTTATCTCAGCAATAAAATCTAGTTGGACAAATTTCTTCTTTATGGGACACTTTTCTTTTATTTTATAAGAAATTTATCCCCTATAATATTCAGTAAATTTACATGATTAATCAAATTTTATAGGACACATTAACATCATGATTTGTGCTTCCATGTTTTGAATTGTATAGGGATGTTTTTATGTTCATTTCAAAGAATTAATTGTTTCACCTGGTTAATTTTTGTTGTGAAATACATTCATGACTTTAAAATGATTTTTCCTGAAAATAAGATTATTGTGTTAGGTCTTGTATGCATAAGTGGCCTCTTGAGGGATTCCTGATATGATATCCCAATTAACATTACGAATTTACATAGGCCAATTTTTTTTGTTACATCTAACATAGTTTACAACTCAAAAATTTTCTTTCTCCTACCTCTTGATGTCCCAGGCTACCCCAACTGATTTTTAGTGATCCTAAATGTATATACATTGATCCAGATGAATATTTTTCAGTTTAAAAATTTTAATCAAAGGTTTTGGCATTGTTCCTTATTATTTGGGATATACACTATTAGTCTTTATTGTAAAAATAGATCAGTGCATAGTATATGGATCTATGGATTCAGATTTGTGTTGAAGAGATATATTTGGGTTTTATAGAGGAATGGAAGGAAATGGTCTGACCAGTCAAAACATCTAAAATAATTTTCTCTAAACAAACATGGTTGGTGGCTTTACCTATTTCCAATTTTATTGGTTGTTAGAGGTTTTTATATTGCTAAAATATTTCTTCTATGTTTTTCAGTATCTTTTTAAAGACCCAGAATTTCCATGAGAATTTTTTTCATGAATATTTGTTAATCTTACGAGTCCACAGTTTCTGAAGGCTCGCGATTCTTAGGCCCGGAATGCCCGGAATGATCCATCAAAGTTTTGTTAAACTTAAATTAACGCGCATATGCAGTTTTCCTAAAAAAGTGGAATAAATCCTAAAAGGATACTAGAATAAGAAATCTGAGTCCACCTTTGCACTCAGGATGGCAGGTTTACCCTATGCATGACTTAATATTAGTGGGCACAAGCCTCCTCTGAGAAAACCCAAAAATGGCATAACCGTAAATAAAATAATTGAATAAAGTTATTTTATTTCTCAAATGCTAATAACTCACAAATGGTAAATCAGATTAAAATTCCGAGACCACCACCAAACTCTTGAAGTTATGTTTTTTTATGAAAATACTAACTTGGGTCGGCGAGGGCCACTAGAGAAAGTTAGTTTTTGGCCCTGAATTAAATAATTAAGTGAAAATTATTTTATTGTAAAATTCATAACTTTTAAACGGTAACTATAATTGGAAATTCAATGGTATCGTTGGGTTCGTTGGGGCATGTTTCACCAAGGCAGAGCGTAACCTTAGTCATAGTGGGTTGAGGGAGGCTGTTAATAATTTTTTGAACTTTTTTCAGATACGTTCAGAAAACGTGCGAGTAGTGTTTCATAACATTTGAATCGGTGCTCTGAATTGAAATTTGAGGTCACCGTTGAACTCAAATCACCAGTATTCTCCTAAGTAGACCTTCACCACAGTTGTGTTCTAACGAGAATGGAAGTTAGTTTTTCACTTTTTGTGGATGAATAAAAAATAAAATATTTTATCACTTATTTTATTTTTATCCTTTCATTTAGAATTTCAGTGGTGGGAACCACATGAGGAGGGTTGGGCATTTATGTCAAGCATTAAATGCCTAGTTACAAAATTATTTAACCATCCAACCCTTGGACTTCACCCTAATTAATTAAGCCAACACAAATCAATTAACTTACTAGTAAAACTCTAGGTTTTCCACAATTAATGTGCCGACCTTAAAAATTAGTTTATAATTTTGGCACAACACCTCTCATGGGGGAAGGATTGGAGGATTGGGGGGGGGAAGCATTTGGATAAAGACATCTTCCAACAAAGAATGACCCTCACCACTGAAAATTGATGATGTCTTCTTCCCTCTTAAATCAAGGAAAGGAAAGGGAAGCAATGCCCACAAGGAATGATGAAGTCATCTTCAACTTCGTCACCTTCTAATGTCGTCCACCAACGATGAGTACCTCCATTCCTCTTCTGACGTTGATGGAACGATGCCGCCATCCCGTGACTCCATCAAATGACATCGACAAGCAAGGTGTGGGTATGTTTTGATTAAATTAAATCCTCGTTCCTCATCTTTTATTATGGTTCGACTTTGGCCAATTGTTATCACCTAATGTGGAGGGCGCGGGACAAACAAACATGGTTCGACGTCCCTCTGTTGATTCTAGTTTGGTTGACGTCGGAGGTGGAACTGAAAGGGCGCGGTGTGGTCACACTACGCCAGAGAAGAACCGCGACCAAGAGGGTCGCAGTGTACGAAAGAGGCGTGACACCGTCGCACTGTGCCGTGCCAGGTAGGGCCATGGCGGTGTTGGCGCGGGTTCGTCGCACCGTGTGGAGAGCAAGAGGACCGCGGTGCCGTCGCGCCACGGTGGAGGAGCAGTGGTGGCCGACCGTGCCGACGGCCATGGAGCTGGTCAAATGGGACCACCCGGGTCCTACGACTCCTGATCCAGCGCAATGCACCGGTTATGTTCGACGAACCAGGGGGGGTGCGAAACCCCCTCCCTCCCGTGGCCGGCCAGGCCGCCATGAGCCCGGCCACCACGGCTGGGCCGCCTTCAGGCTGAGCCACGCCTTCGGGACTGGCCACACCTTCAGGCTGGGCTGACCACTCGGGTCGGGCTGCACCCATAGATTGGGTCAGTCCCCGTTTCGGACAGGGTAGGTCCGGGTCTGTCTGACAGGGTCAGTCCGGACCCAGACCCGCTATGCACATTTACACCTTTTAGCACGTATCTTGGGAAATGGGTTTCCAAATGATAAACCTTTTGCGGCGATGGAATTCTTAGAACAAGAAAATTATTTCAGAATACCCCACTTGAGGTTTGGACGCACTTGGGGTACAGTTGGGTTGGATTGAGTCTAAAAATCAACCAGGCCCCTCGAATGGACATGGCAATAACTCACAGACCGGGCATCCTATTGACACACCGTCTGTCGGGTTGGGTTCTTTGTGATGAGGCGGAACTACGAGATACATAAAATAGAGTAATTGTGGAAGTTGATGTATCGACACTTGGTTTGAGGAGCGGACCCTCCTGGAATCGGGCGTGCTATGTGCGGGAACCCTAGAGATGGTTGTGACTGAGATGATATGATCCTATGTGGTTTCAACATTGAAAATACTATACCAGTATCCATCATGGGTTCGATAGTGATGACATCAGTACTGGGATCCTCCATGGGTTCGACAGTGGTGACTACTGTACCGAGATCCTCCGTGGGTTCGACAGCGCTGACTACTGTACCGAGATCCTTCGTGGGTTCGACAACACTAATACTGTTCCGGGATGCTAAGTGGGTTTGACAGAGGAGATGATTCAGTGGCTAAAACTAATCATCTATACACCTCTACATGAGTAGCATACCTGTGTTAGATGAGTCTTGTCTTTCAATCATTATCATCGAGGTGATTGACTTTACTACGTTTTTGGATTGGTTTGTTCTTGGGATTGAGAGTTAGAGACAGACTGTGACTAGTAACTTAGATATATGTATGGCCATATACCTAAGTAGGGTTTCTTGATACTTCGTGATTGTATCTTTCTTCTTTGGTTTATCCTTAGTGTATTCTAGGAGACTTTCGGGGGTCTCGGGGTCCCCTACTAAGTATTGATATACTCACCCCTGCATGGGCATCGCCCGCACCTTGTTGTGTTTTGTGCAGATGACAGTCAGCAGTGATCGAGGATGAGGGTGACGAATGAGAGGCTTCTCAGAGCTGGAATAGACGGGAAATACCTCAAGGAGGAGATGTTCGAGTTCTGTACCTACCCATCAAGTAGGACTCTCAGGCGGACGATCCAGGAGCTATTTTTCCCTTTCTACTTGTACTTGTGCTTGTTGTTCAGTTGGGTTTGTATAATGGACCAATTACTTTCAGAACATATTTATTTTCTATATTATTACTTGATGCTTATTCTTCTTGTGTTCAAACTATGTGTGTTACAGGTTTATGGGATATGCCTTCCATTATATTGGGAATTCGCCTTTGGTGAAAGTCACCAGCCCCTGGCCTATGGAAGGTGGGATTGGTGTAGTCACAGCATGGGCCCCGAGGATGGGTCGTGACAAATTGGTATCAGAGGAGTTGGTTCTACCGTATAACATACGACTCTGATCTATCTTATTGTGAATCGATAGTGTTTAGAGTATTGAGTGTGGTTTTCAGTCCTGGGAGTCTAGTGTTAGTTCAGTGGTCGACGTATCCATACACCAGAACCCTGACATCTGATTTCTGACACAGTGAACGAAAACATTGATTGCAAGTGTGTTTTCAAGAGTATTCATTGTGAACACATTGAGTCTGCTAACCAGGTATAACTTGTTGACTATGGTACAGCTGTTCAATATCAGGATGCCACTGCATAGAGAACCAGCTAGGGTTTCCGAGAGAGTACATGATGATGGCCCACCGAGTGACGAGGCTCCAGTTTAGGGCCCTCTTACTATGTTGGCACCTTCGGGTTGTGTACCAGCACCACCACCACCCATTGGGCAGCAGATTCCACCAGCCACATTAGAGGGTGGTGCACGCCGACTGAGCACGTTGCACGTATTTCAACAGCATAGGACTTCGAGATTTCGATGCGAGATAGATTCCCAAGAAGAAGAGGACTGGATGGAGGTGATTACCAGTGTTTTATGCCTATTTGAGACACCAGTAGAGCATATTTTGATCTTAGCTACTAATCTTTTTCCGTGAGTGACCATGAGGATGGTCCGCATAGTGATGAGGTATCTGTACTTGGACTGTTTTTTGAGATGGTACCTTCAGGCAGTGTGCCAACTATATCACTTTCTATTGGTCAGCAGACACTACTAGCGGTACCAGTATAGGACATTTATGGGCTTAGTTCCATACATGTGTTTCAACACTAGATGTCCCTAAAGTTACGAGGCATGCTTGACCCACAAGCGGCTAAGGACTTTATTGATGAGGTGGATGAGAGTTCTCTAGAGCATATACAGCTTCAGCCGGATGACGTGTCGGTAGATGAGTATTCATTGAGGCATACCGATCTTTCCAGGTACTCGATAAATGTGATACGATCAGTATATTAGAGCTCGGACCTCTGAGTGAGGTGTGTTTAAGGATTTCAGATCCAAAACATTTTCCTCTATGCATTCCTACTAATGTTAGGGTTCTAGAGATAACCCTTGTGGTTGAATGTTCACTAGATGAGCGGATACAGCCAGTGAATGTTAGCAGTTGGAAAGCAAGAAACCGGCGCCTGCCTAAGAGACTTTAGCATGTAAAATGTTTCGAGAAGTGGAAGTGTTAAGGGCAGATGAATCTGAAGAGAAGCAGACATGGAAGAAGAGCTAGGAGAGTAGCATGAGGTGGTGAACATTTTGACTTGTTACAATCACCCACATTGTAGTCCCCATTAGGCTCAGGGAGCTCGAGGGAAGGGGAGGAGAGTAGATGCATGCAGTAAAGGAGTGTGACCCAAGGGCTCATGGAATTATTCTAGGAATGATCTGTGTCTATTACTAGCTACCATATCAATAGAAATAGATAAGAATCATTCCTTCCTTCCACGAATCTTGTACAAACCTAGAGTTTCCGGTTAAGGCGTTGGCTTGAACCTCACATCAGAAGATACCATTGGGAGGAGACTTGATAATCACATATACACCGACGGTGTGATATGTCCCTAGAGGTGAGAGTTTCAGTAGGACCCTCTTTGTGGTAGCATCAATGTCTTACGAAGTTAGTTTGGGTATGGACTGGGCAACCATAGTTCATACACAGATTGACTGTATTAGGAAAAAATTTTATGGTTTATCTACAATGTTGGGATGAGGTTTTACATTGTTGGTGAAAAAGGAAACTCAGGCAGCCCATGTTAAACTCATGCATAAGAGGGTGCAGTCGATCACTCTTGAATCAGCTAGCCTTACAGTCGTGGCAGAAGGAACTCTAAGTTTTCACTTCCAAATAGGAGTGACTACATAGGGACATCTTTTAAAAAGTTGTTTCCAAGATTACCCCCCAAATGGGGGAGGGTCGTCTACTTTGGCAGGATACTATAGAAAGATCGTTCCAGACTTCTCTAGATTTACAGCACCACTATCAGCCTTGACAAAGAAGGGGAAACCCTTCGTTTGGTTGGAGAGATGCCAGTAGAGCTTTCTGAAGCTGAGGCAGAGGCTGAATACTACGCCCATCTTGAGGCAACCAGAGGAGGGTGTTGGGTATGTATTCTATTGCGATGAATTAAGGACTGGACTTGGGTGTGTCTTGATGCAGGAGAGAGCAGTGATCGCTTATGGTTTTTGACAGTTGAGGCAGTATGAGCAGAACTACACGACACATGACCTAGAGTTTGCAGCAGTGGTCGTCGCCTTGAAGATGTGGTAGCACTATCTTATGGGTGAACATTTTTCAGTCTACTCTAACTACCAGAGTCTCAGGTATATCTTTCCCTATAAGGAACTGAACCTGAGACAATAGTGTTGGCTTGAGTTCCTCCAAGTCGTTGACATTGAGATAGTCTATATTCCTGGGAAGTGGAACGTTGAATCAGATGATCTCAGCATGAGATCAGGCATTCAGCTGCTCGAAGAGGCGACAAAGCAGTTGGCCGCATTGCAGACATCTTTTGTGGATCAGGATAGAGCATCCTTTCTACAGTCTTTCATATCCACTCCTCTTCTTCATTAGGGATTCAGGGAGGAATAGTGTGGGGACGTTGATTGTGAGACTTGATGTGCTCAGATATCCACAGGGTAGGCAGATGATGGATTTTCTAAAGGTGGGGAGCAAGTCATTATTTTCAAAGGATGTACCATGGAACTAGTTACACTTTAGGAGGAAGTTTTGAGGGAGTTCCACACATCTCCTCTAGCGTTACATCTAGGAGTGGCGAAGATGTATCGGGACCTCCGATGACAGCACTGGTGGCCGGGAATGAAGAAAGTAGTGGCAGAGTTTCTCTCACGATGCCTCAATTGTCAGGAAGTGAAGGCAGAACAACATGTACTAGAAATCTTGGTTCAGACTTTGGAGGTCTCTAAGTGAAGTTAGGATCAGATATCCATGGAATTCGTGACGGGTATTCCATGTACATCCAAGAGATGGAGTCCTCTGGAGTTCGAGGATGGTGGCCACGTCTTTCTATGGGTATGACCTCGATGAGGTCTATGGAGTTTTGGCCGAGGCAGAACGTTATCTGTAAGGATAATCAGACCTTTCTAGGTCCTCAGTACAGTTGGTGAGGTAGATTAACTCTTAGCTCTTCCACCTCAGTTGCACTAGGTGCACGATGTCTTCCACGTATCCCAGCTGAGAAGATACGTGTACGACCCATCCCACATCATCGCCCCTGGCGAGTTGGACATTGATGATGGGGTGATTTCACGGAGGTTCCAGTAGAGATTGAGGATCGACCATAACTGGTCCTACATGGGCAGTTGATACCCCTCGTGTGTATTTTCTGGAAGTATGGGAACCTCCAGGAGAGCACATGGGAGCAGGAGGCTCAGATGCGTGCTCAATACCCCCTATTGTTCCCTTGGTCCGAGTTGTAGCTTATGGGGATGAAAATCCCTGAGGTGTGGAGAATATAAAGACCTCTATTTTCTATGGAATTGTTTTTCATAAATACTTGGGAATTTTACGAGTCTGCAGTTTCTAAGGGCACACAATTCCGAGGCCCAGAATTCCCGGAATGATCCGTCAATGTTTTGTTAAACATAAATTAACACGCGTATGCAATTTTCCTAAAAAAGTGGAATAAATCTTAAATGGTTACTCAAATCAGAAATCTAAGGCCTCCTTTGCACTCATGATGGAAGGAATACCTTAGGCGTGGCTTATGTTTAGTAGGTGTGGGCCTCCTGTGAGAAAACCCGAAAATGGCATAACCGTAAATAAAATAATTGAATAAAGATATTTTATTTTTCAAATGCTTATAACTCACAAACGGTAACTCAGATTAAAAATCTGAGACCACTGCTAAACTCGTGAGGGTATGATTTCTTTAAGAAGATACTAACCTGGGTCGGCGAGGGACACTATAGAAAGTTAGTTCTTGGCCGTGAATAAAATAATTAAGTGAAAATTATTTTATTGTAAAATTCATAACATTTAAAAAGTAACTCGGATCCGAAATATGAGGGTACCTTTGGGATATTTTGGGAATTGTTTACCTCGGAAGAGCCTCACCTTGACCGTAGTGGGTCGAGTATTGCTGTTAGTAATTTTCCGTACTTTTTTTCGGGTACGTTTAGTAAACTTGCGAGCGACGTTTCATAACATTTGAACCGGTACTCAGAAATGAAATATGAGGGCACCTTTGAACTCGCATCGCCGGTATTAACATGAGGAGACCTTCACCGCAGTTTCATTCTAAGGAAAACTGAATATAGTTTTTCACTTTTTTTGGAAGAATAAAAAATAAAATATTTTATCACATATTTTATTTTTATCCTTTATTTTAGAATTTCAGAGGTGGAAACCACATGATGAGGGTCAGGAATTTATGGATGTGCATTAAATTCCTAGTTACACAATTATGTAACCATCTGACCCTTGGAATTCACCCAAATTAATTAATCCAACACAACTTAATTAATTAACTAGTTAAACTCTTGGTTTTCCCCCTTTAATGTTCCAACATTAAAACTTAGTTTATAATTTTGGAACCACACCTCTTGTGGGGGGAGGGTTTGAGGATTGGAGGGGAATCCTTTGGAGAAATACATCCTCTAACAAAGAATGCCCCTCACCACTGAAAATTTACGTCATCTTCTTCCTTCTTAAACCGAGGTAGGAAAATGGAAGCAACGCCTGTGAGGAACGCCGACGTCGTCTTGTACTTTGTCACCTTTGAATGTCATACGCCAATGATGAGTGCCTCCCTGCCTATTCCGATGTTGACAGAATGACACTGCCTTCCCACGACTCCGTCAAACGACACCAACAAGCAAGGTCAGGGTTTGTTTTGATTAAATTAAATCTTCATTCCTATTCATTTATTTTGGTTCGACATTGGCCAATTGTTATCACCTAATGTGGAGGGAGTAGTCTGAAAAAACACGTCCTAATGTCCCTTCATTGATTCTTGTTTGGTTGACGTCGGAGGCGGAGCCGAAAGGGTGTGATGCCGTCACACAGCACCGGAGAAGAACTGGGACCAGGAGGGCCGCGACAGACAAAAGAGGTGCGGAGCCGTAGCGTCGTGCCTGGAAGGGAGTGTGAAACCACGGACCGGGCGGACCATGACAAAGGTTTGCAACATCGTTGTGCCCCACCGAAGAGGAAGCACTGCCGGGAGGGCCGTTGCGGATGAAGATGCGTGGTGTCGTCGCACCGCGCGGTGGAACCAAAGTCCACAACCAGGTCGGGCCGCGACGGTGGTGGCGAGCCACCATCGCGCCGCGTGGAGAGTAGGATGACCAAGACACCATCGCACCATGGTGGAGGAGTGGTGGTGGTCGGCCGGGCCAGCCACCATGGAGCTGGTCAAGCAGGACCACCCGGGTCATGCGGCTCTTGAACTGGCACAATGCGCCAGTTCTGTTCGACGAACCGAGTGGGGGGGGGGGGCAACTCCCTCTACCTCGTTTGGCCGGACGAGCCTCCGAAAGCCAGGCCACCCTTCGGTCAAGCGACCACAAGCCAGGTGGCCAAAGTCTAGGCCGCCACAGGCCAGGCCGCTACGGTCGGGCCGCCCTTCGGTCGGGCCGCCACGGGCTAGGCCGCCATGGCTGGGCTGCCCTTCGGACGGGCCGTCACAAGATGGGTCTCCATAGGCCAAGCCACCTTCAGGCCGGGCCACGCCTTCTGGCCATGTCGCACATTCGGGCTGGACCGACCACTCGGGTCGGGTCACCCCCACGGACCGGTGCGGTCCGACTGGGTCGGACCGGACCCGAACCCACTATGTCCATTTACACCTTTTAGCCCGAAACTTGGACTACTAGTGTTCGATAGACGAAACGTCTACGACGATGGAATTATTGGAGAGAGATGATTATTTGTCCATACCCCGCTTGAGGTTTGGAAACAGTTGAGGTACGTTCAGGTTGGTTTGAGCCTTAAAATTAAATGGGCCCTTGGAATGGAAATGCCAATAACTCAAAGACCAAGCTCCTGATTGACGCATCGTCTATCGTGTTAGGTTCATTGTGATGAAACAAAACTATGGGATATAACAACTCGAGACTTTGTGGTTGTTGAAGTGTCGACACAAGGCTTGAGGAGTTGACCCTCTTGTAATCGAGCGTACTGTTTGTGGGAACCCTAGAGCTAGCTGCGACTGAGATGACATGATCCTCTGTGGGCTCGACAACGACGATACTATTCCTGGATCCTTCATGGGTTTGACAACAATGAATTCTGTACCGGGATACTCTGTGGGTTCAACAACTATGACTTTTGTACCGGGATCCTCCGTGGGTTCGACATTGTAGACTACTGTATCGGGATCATCCATGGGTTCGATAGTGACAACTTCTGTACCAGGATCCTACGTGGGTTCGACACTGCTGATACTGTTCCAGGATCCTACGTTGGTTAGTTAGAGGAGATTATTTAGTGGCTACAACTAATCATCTCTACCCCTCTACATGAGTAGTATACCAGTGTGATCTATGTCTTTCCTTTCAATCATTATCATTGAGGTGATTGGATTTACTTCCTTTGTGGACTTGGTTGTGCTTGGGCTCGAGAGTTAGAGTCGTACTATGACTGGTAACTTAGGTATATGTATGGGCATATACCTATGTGGGGTTGGTTGATACTTTGTGATTGTATCTTTCTACTTTGGTGTATCGATATTGGATTCTAGGAGGCCTTGGGGGGTCTCGGGGTCACCTTATGAGTATTGATATACTCACCCATGCACGGGCTTCGCCCGCACCTTGTTGTGTTCTGTGCAGACAACGGTCAGCAGTGATCGAGGCTGAGGGTGACGGACGAGAGGCTGATCAGTGTTGGACTAGATGGGACATACCACAGGGATGAGTTGTTCATGTTATGTACCTACCCTTCAGGTAGGATTCTCGGGCGGATGATCCAGGAGCTATTTTTCCCTTTTTACTTGTACTTGTACTTGTTGTTCAGTTGGGTTTGTATAATGGCACACTTACTTTCATACCATCTTTCTTTTCTATATTAGTACTTGATGCTTCTACTGCTTGTGTTCAGATTGTATGTGTTACAGGTTTGAATGAAATACAATCTATTTTATCGAGAATTCTCCTTTGGAGCAAGTCGCCAACCCCTGGCCTATGGAAGACGGGTTTGGGGTAGTCACGGCACGGGCCCCGAGGATGGGTCGTGATAAGCTTTTCCATGATAAAACTCAATTGGTAATTCCCTTACATGTCAAGTTTGAAATTTGATTGTAGGTGTCACCCATAAAGGATTTTAAAATTTATAAATGAAAGATAGTTTTGACATATTCTCTTGGAATAAAAAGTTGTGAGTACCATCTAGAGAGGCACAAGTTGGTGTGTGTAATAACCTAATATTTTATGAAATATAAATAATTGTTTTATTTTCTTATATATCATGTGTTACCTAAAACAATATGTTTTAATAAACTACATGATACAATTAATATTATTATTCAAACAAAACCATTATATTCATGACATTAAACATGGTTCTATAAATAGGAATTACAATATTTTTAAAAAATTATATTATCTTCAGATAACGTAAATGTATTCTCGAGTAATATCATTATGTGGTTCAAGGATACATTTTAACGCAATTTTTTTACTACATTTTGTGAGAAAATTATATAATTATTTTCTAATTTTTATAAATTTTATTTAAAAAATAAATGTAGTTTTCAAATATTCATGTCAAAATTATCTTATAGTTCAATTTTAATATTTTTTCTCAAAAGATTAATTTTTTTGTAAACAGTGAAAAAATACACTTTTTTATTAAAATGTTTATTTTTATTTAAAGTATTTAAAATGATAAATTATATTATAGTATGATTTAATAATTAAAATAAGTTAAATTATAATATAATTAAACTAATTTAATTCATCACAATAAATATTATGTTCAATTTTGATTCATAATCTTTTTATACTTATGAAAATTTTTCAATTGAAAATTATCATTTTCATCGCATCTGCTGATTTTCATTTAAAATAAATTCTATCACATATATGAATTAAATATAAAAATTAGGTTTCTTATTTTGAATCATAATAAGTAATGTTATGTAATAATTTCAACTTTTATTTTGGTCATTTTGAATACTAAAAATTGTTAAACAAAATTGACATGGTTAATGTAAAGATGAGTTTATAGGGGGATTAAACCAAAAGATAATGGTATGTTTGAAAACTAAAACATGTATAAATATAATGATATATACATATTTATAAATTATGAAATTTAAAAATAAAATATATGGTTGTTTATAGATTTTTTTCTTTGTAATTACTTCCCAATTTTTAATAGTTTTGGGAAATTGCCAAGTGGTCTGCAATAGTGTTCCCTTCCTCTTATAGATGTGCCTCCCCTCTCATATACCATCCAATATTTGAGATACTTTTGGCTTGTCCAATAACTACACAAAAATATTCCCTAATTCCCTCCCCACAACTGAGAGGGAAGAGTTTGATTTTGAAACCCTTATATATGTTGGGACCAAGTTGAATGGAGAAGGAAGTTTGAAGAGTTATCCTTTGCAGAGTGTTGTATTTTGTTGTCAAAGAAGATAAATCAATTCACTTTGTAGAAGGACCAAAAACCAGACGATGCTTTGCTGATTTGTATTTCACAAATATCATAAGTTAGGATAACTTGTGATGAAAGTCTTATAAAGGAAAGGGGGAGAAATGATGATGCCAATCATATACAGTTTTGATTGGAAGGAATGATGCTGCGAGAAGATGGGATGTTTCAGTACATCCCATTGCAACTCTGACGATGCTAAAGCTGATCTATCAAAGGATACATATCACGATATTGGAACTTGTGATAAAAGATGAATAATGGTTATGGGAAGTAGTGAAGAGATAAATGACAAAGCAATAAACAATCTGGGGGCAGAACAAAAGCACAGTTTAAGGTGGCCCCGTTTTCCAGTGTTTTCCAAATTTTAGGGCCTAAAAATCAGGAGATGAAGATGTATTTTTGGAAATGGATGTTGCACGAAAGATTGAATATGGTTTAGAATTTGGAATTCAAGGAATTATTTAAGGCCAGATCATCGAATAATGGAAAAGGCATGGAGTGCGCAGAAATTTAGGCAGGTTGCACGGAAAAATAAAGTGGTGCGTGAAATAGTAGCGGGTAGCGCGAAATATATGCGGGATGCGCGAAATAGATGAATGATTTTTTTCACACAAAAGGTGTTTCGAGATCAGAAGCTCAAAAATTTGCAAAGGCATGAGCTGTACAAAAAATTGGATCATTGCGCGAAATACGATGTGGCATGAAAGGATGGGTTTGCGCACAATATGGAATGCCGTGTAGAATTTTGCGCGCAATTAGTGCTTCATGCTTAGTAGGATGAAAAATGGAAAAGGCATGAGGTGCACGAAATATTGAATCATGGCGTGAAATATGATGTTTCATAAAATAGTTTTTATGTACATGAAGAAGGTTTTATGTGCGGATTAGTGTTTTTCACTTGGAGTCAAAAATGCCTATAAATATGAGGCTAATACTTCTCATTTGAAAATGATAGACACTTAGAAGAAATACTGAGCTATGGTGCACATAAATTCTAAACTAAGTGAGTTGCGTGGAAAGAATGAAGTTTGCACGAAAAGAGGATAGCTTCGTGAAAAATTGAGAAGTTGCATGAAAAGGGAAAAGGTTGCACGCAAAAGGAAAGTTGCACGAAAACGTTTTTCGCACCAAAAGGATTTTTATACCCAAGACACTTGAATTGCACGCAAGATATCCTAAGGGCTGCGTGGAAAATTTGGGGTCTTCGCACATATTTAGTTGTGCGTACGGAAGTTCTTACCAGCTTCTGGGTAGGAAAGTGAGGATCAGAACTTCAGAGAATACATCTGCTCAATTTTAAAGAATCATTGAAATACTGTAATTCCCTCTTTGTGCTAAAAGGGTGCACACGAACTGGCGGATTGTTTTCCAAGTGCTACACGATTGTAAGGGTACAGCCTAATCATTATATTCCACATCAAAGGATTGTTCTCTATCGGATTGTGTGGTACTGGATTAGTTCCGTACCATACCATGGACATAGCTACTCTTGTTGAGTAGTGGACCTTGTAAATCATGTGTTTCTGTGGTTGTGTGTGTTCAGTAGAGAATAAAATCTTTAACAGGAGGCGAAGGTTGTTTCAATTTGAAGGAAACATAAAAAGAAAAAGATATCATTGATTCACCCCCTCTCCCTCTTAGTGATACTTGGATCCTGACTGGGAACTTCACAATGAAAATTTATGTATAAACCTAAAGTGGTTCTCTAAAGAATAGGTACTGTTCTTAACAATGAATTTTCAATTTATTTCCCATTACACCTACTAAAAATATTACCAAAACATGATTATATAATGAAATCAATATATACCATATCAAAATATTTTATTTTATTATTTTCATAACTTACATCCTTTTTGTCTACCATAAAATGGGAAACAGAACCATTGATCATGCGTATAGAGGACTACTACCTCGCGAACCGATGTATTTCATTTCCTATACCCTCCTCTCAAAAATAGATATAATTATGTATTTAAAACATGTAAAATATATTTATGAAATTATTATTGTTATGAAATTATAAAATCTTTTCTACCTTCTTAACTTACAATTTCTTGAAAATGATAATGACATTCATTCATACATGTGGACAACTACCTCCATTAAGCGATGTGATACAATTTTCATATTTTTCAAAATGGAATGTATTAAGGATATATTAATGTAATATATATGATATATGTGATATAAAAATTATTATTTATTATCTATTATTATTTATCTTTATTTTATTCCATTAGATTAAAAATTGTAACAATGTTCATACACGACCACAACCTACCATCTCCATGAACAATGTGATTTATTATTCAATCTAAAATTCATTATTGATGATTATAAAGACATATTAAATGAATATATATGAAATTTTAATAATATTTAATATTTTATATATGATTTTACCATGATAAATGTAAAAGTACCAAAACTTCAAAAGCAAAACATTCATGAAAAAGGGAGAAGTTGTTACTTGAAATGTAATTTTAACAGTGAATTGTTAATAAACAGGTGATAATAGGTTATAAGTAAATCATATATGGTATTATGTATATTATTATGGTTATTTAATATATTGTTAAAAATTATATATTTGTTATATCTTATTTTTTGAATGTGTATAATGATTGTTGAGACATGAGGTAAGAGATTCCTAGTCCCACTTTTATTTTTGGGAGAATTCTACCATATTAAACAATTTTTTTCCATGGTGTATATAATTCACCATTGAAATTATATATAATTAATTGTGATATTTTCATGATAGTTAATGTTTAATTTTATGTTAATATTTAATGGGGATAATAATTCAAAATTTACCCAAGTGGTAAGAGATTTCCATATTTCCTTTATTTCATTGGAACACAAGCCATATTCGCCACATTATTATTTAGTGTGGTGTATATAATTCCCATGGATTAATTATATGATTTTTATAATGAAAATTATTCTATATAAATATCCATATAAGGTTATTCATTTCATGGTCTTACAAATCCAATTTTACCATAGTAGTAGGGGTTTAATGATACTATTTAATTATTTGTTGGGATTATTTATGATTATACTTCAAGTGATGAAATATTATTATCTAACTATTGATATTATCTTTAGATTTATTATCGTATGGTTATTTCTATATAATTCATGTTTCCTTTCATTTTACCCCCTTTATTAACTAAATAGATCTAAATAATTTTTTATAGAAATATTGACATTATTTCTCTCATCAATAAAAAACTATTCTCTTCCATGGTAATGCTTCTAATAATTTTTTCAAAAAATGTATTTGATAGTATTTAATGATTTTTTAAATAAATACTTACTCATGATTTACATTTTATAAAAATTATAAATGAATCTTCTTATTATTTTACGAATAAGGAACTTTTGAATTTTTATTAAAATGTGAAAGGAATCATTGTTTTAACTTGTATGACATGAAAAAAATTTCCCACAATCACGAACAATAAATGTTTTAATGAATAAATTATAATAATAAAAGTTTATTTTCAATTAAAATGGTGTTTATAATGTTTATTGAGTTGTATGTTTTAAAAATGTAATTTTCAAAATGAAAAGTTATTTTCCCCAAGAATGTGTAATGATATATTTATGTAATTTATATTCATCAACGACAGAAAAATTATTGTATTTCAATGATTTAATTGTTATATGATCTCATGATATTATCCTAATTATATCTCATGATGGTATATTGTTATATGAAAAATGATTTTATGAAACCAGTTTCTTACCCATGAGATATTACATGATGAATTGATGAAATTATTATGAATCCCAATTCATTCCATGTGTTACGATGTGATGAGTGATTTATGATTTTTTTGAATTTATATGAAAGTATTATAATTATACGATGGTTGTTACATTAAATATCTCTAATGTTTTGGTCAATTATGGATAATGCAGAAGTTAATTATGTTTTTTGTGAACCTATTTTCATGTTCACAATTTTATGTGTGGACCTGATTAAATGTCCATAATGTTATGTGTGGACATACTTACATGAAAATATGTTCATTTTTGGATTTGATTTAAGGTATATAATTTTATGTATGGAAAAAGTTTCATGTTTAATAGGTTATGCATGGATCTGGTTTCATGTCCATAAGATTATCTGAGAGCTTAACCTCATGTCATTAACTTAATGAGTGAACCTGTCTCTATTTATTAATGTTCACATTGTTATAAGCTTTTGTTTTTTCACATTCATATTTCTATGTTATGATCACATAGATTATGTTCATTTGTATCCATTATGATTATTTTCTTATGATCTACCAATATTTTTTTCATGGCTTAGGATTATGATATATTTTATAAAGGATATGGTTTTTATTTTTTAAGACCATATATTAGTACCCTTATGATCATATTAGGTTTATATAATTATTGATATCTACCTTCATTACTAATATTGATAATTTAAGCTCACAAATTTATATGTTTCCTTTCCCCAATTTATGAAGATAGGTTTTAGGTAGGGCATCTCTATAAATAGTAATAAATGGGAAAATATTTATGGGAGATATTGAAGATAATTCCGGAAATAAGAAAATTGATTATCTAGTTTCCAAAGACACTAATCCTTGAAGGGATCGATATAATGATTTACTTAAAATATTTATTTAATTTTTATGAAATTAATATAATTATAGAATTATAGGATCACAATTACCTTCAATCCTCTCCGCTTGTGCATACAAGTGGAAAACTGACTCATTGGAGTGATGTGATACATTTTTTATTTTATATATACATATATGGTAGTAATGATTGATTTAGTTAATATATATGATTTACAGACCCCTTTTTTCCTTATAAGACTTTTTAATATTTCTACATATATATTTAGAGCTAGGATCTAAGAAGGCGTGTGATTCCAAGGCCGAGAGGGCCCGTAATTAATTTTATAAAAATATTATTTATTTTTATAATATTCATGAGGAGGAAACAATTTATCTCTAAAATGGTAGCTCAGATCTCAAATTCAAGGCCTTGGTTGAGTTTGGAGTTTGGTGTTTACCCTAGGCGGGACATAAGTACGGTTGGTACGGGTCTTCTATTGAATTAACTATGGAGGGAAAACCATAAAAAAATAATTATTTAATTTTTTTTATCATGGATGTCTATTAGAATAAATTTTAAAAGAGGACTCAGATTGAAAATACAATACCACTATTGGTTTAGTAATGGGATGATTTACCTATGAACAACCTATTGTGAGAAGGCATATGATGTTTAGATCCCACAACTGTTGGCATGTGACATATGGAATATCTACAAATGGGCCATCAAGCTAATAACCAAGGGTTGGCTCATTCCTCCCACTACTAGAGAGAGGTCCTTCTCTTAATCTGATTGAAAGTTGATGCTGAATCCTTGGAGGATCAAAATGAGATTGCATATCCGAGTAGATCTGAGCGCTACAAATGAAATGTTTGGTCCAACATTATGGTAATATTTTTATTTCAGATTCTTCATTCCCAAATTGATGTTTTTTAGAAAGAATTGAATTGTGATAATTTTTTCTAATTTGAAATCCTTTTTTGATGGCCATAGTAACACCTCCCACTATCATTGTAATTTTTGATCACTCATTCTTCGTGTTCTTTATATGTTCATCATTTTCATCTTTTCATTTCATTGAAACATCGATGAGTTGTGGGGAAAAAATAGATCTATGAATCTCATGATCCAGGGTGTCAAGATCTATGACCAGTATTGAGTTTTGAGTAGCATAGGAAGTGTAGTGGCAAGAAGAAGTGACACCAAAATTCTGTCACATAAAAACAATGACATATTTTCAAGCAAACCACAAGTCGGTGAATATCGGGACACGAGGATCGCAGTTCTAGTTTTGTTTCATGTTTTGGAGCACTGAAGTGGTCCCGATGGTCCATAAAATTGACCAATGACATAAGGTGGTATTTAAATGGATTTTAGTAGTGGTCATGGGATCCATAGGTGCTACCGTGGATGGTGGAAGAGTGTGGTACAGTGGTTAAGCACGATGAGGCATGGGCGCATGGTGGCCGGGAGCCTGTAGGGCTGCTGGGCAGCAGTAGTGGGCCAAGACATCGTGGATGGGCTGTGGTTTGTGATGGATGTCTGGGATACGTTTGTGTGGCCATGAACTATGGTAGAGGGCCGCGAGTTGAATGTGGTGGGCCAAGCCGGCTGGAGTAGGCTTGACCGGCGAGAATGGGATGGGTTAGGCAAGCCTTTTGGCTGTGGGAACTATAAAACTCCCATATCATCTATACCTAGCATCTGGTTTATGTTCTATCTATGGTGACAACATCCTACTTTCAAGATGGACCTTTGGTGGCCGTTGTAAGAATTTTATGTATCTGGCTGGTGGCTTAGGCCCCCGAATCACTCAAATAATAATAACATATTATTATTATTAAAAATTTGACTCACTGTAAATTCTAAAAATGATGTTTGATTCACACATCGTGAGTGGCTTCGTGCCCATAAAATTGAGGAAGACGTTTCAAGACTAATTTAGGGTGCTTAAAACAAAATTGAGGTGTAGGCCCCATGAGGCCCACTTTGGGTGTTTGTTGTGGAATGCGACTTTTTCATGGGGTATCCATTTTGGATGAATGAATATCCAATCACATGTGTGTTTCTGTAAGGAATGAAATTGTGCGATCTATATGATATGTTTTAGTATCGAATCATGGGTCCCATGAACCACCATTCATATAAGATGTTGAGAAATGGAGATTCATCCTCGAGAGTAAATTTCTGGAAAATGAATAGTCGATCCTCTGCATTTTCCCCACAAGTATTGTGAAGGTGTGATCCATTTGATTATCTGAGTCTGTATGTGGAGAAATTTTAGTATGTTATATTTTCTCCCTTTTAGACCAGTGACAATCACTGAGCGCTCATCCTCTTTTCGGCTGAATATTCCTTGTACTCTGGAAGTGTAGTGGCATGACCTGAGGTATTAGTGCATAGTTTAGTACTTGAGTAAGGATAGGTACATGACCAGATGATGAGTTGGCATCACAAATTTTGTGGGCCCCACATGCACTATGTACCACATTATGAATCTTTTATCTATCATACCTTCTTTTTTTGGATATAGATTTTATCCTGCGAGTAACCTATCCTGAGTTTTTTTAAAAATAGAACACAATGATGCACTCTATAGTTAATTTAAAGAAATGATGTGAGATGTTTTGAGTGTGGTGCTTATCTGAGGTGATGCTCGATGATGTCAATGATCAGGAAGAATCACTATAGGAATCTTTTAAAGAGGAACCCCCATCAACATGGGCTTGTGTCCTCTTTAGTTACTTCCATGTGGAACACCCAACTAGTTAGAGGGTGGGTCTTCAATGATTGAGAGAGGTACCCCCATGTGATACTAATAAAAGGTTCCTCAACACTACAGTGGAACCCACCATCATCATGGGAGAGAGTCATCTACCACGACACTAGAGTGGAACCCCCAATCAACATGGGTGTGAGTCCTCTACATTGACACAAGAGTGGAACCCCACATCATCATTGCTGAGATTCCTCTACAGTGAAGCTAGAGTGACCCCCCCCCCCCATCTACATGAGAACATGTCCTATTCAACTTCAACCTATGTGGAACCCCATTGTGATACCATGGTGCGGGTCATCGTCAACATCAGAGTAAACCCCTCCCCACATTGGAATGGGCATGTGTCCTCTATAGATACTACTAGTGTCGAACCCCCCCAGGAACACAAGTCTGTGGATCATCTACTACAATATTATAGTTTCTACACTATGTGACATAGTGAGACGACATGGTTTGATGTAACATTAGACTCACGAGAGGTAGAGACACTTTTCCCAAAGAGATGTGTGATTGTGATGGGACCTAAAACTGTGCAGGTGAGTTCATGACACCCAAAGCGGAAAGCATCAAGGTGTGGTGATTAAGACCCTTTGACTTGATTGTAAAGGGTGTATGTGAGGGATAGTGGTCATCGTTGGTGGGTACATATAGAACTATTGGCGACTCTTTTATTGAGTTAAGGTATAAGATGGAGATAAGATTACTCTCTTGTTTTGGATTCCTTGACAGAAAACACACACACACAAAAAAAACACACACACACACATATATATATCCTTATTAACAACACACTCCTTGGGTTTTGGTTACTCTCTTTATAGGAGAGGTGAAAACGTGTGAGGTGTGCCACATAATTTCTGTGTATAGCTTCTTGTGGTTGGATCACACTACTCTGCTACTATATGTAGTGAAGACTCGACAATAAGTTCATCCTATCGCAGTCTCTAGCACCTTATATTCAGATGATTTTACTTCACTCTCTTATTGGGTTGATTTTCACTCTTTTATTGTACCATGTTCTGTCCAATAATTTCATATTTAGTGTACCTCTTACGGCCCCCCTTGATCTTTTTGGGGTTTCTTACTATGTAATTTTATACTCACCCCTTCATGGGTTTTTCCTGCACACGTCGTGCCTTATGCGGACAAATGACAGGTTGATCGTGACTTCAAAGAAGCTTATAGATACAAGTGCTTGGACTATTTATGGTGGTCCTAGATTGGGATCTAGGAGTGAGGATCTCTCAATTTTTTTACTTATTCAATTACTACTAGGTTATGGAACCTTTCTAGTTGGGAATGTATTTTTCCCGTTTTCTCTTCCAGTTTTCACTAATGTACTTGTACTATTTAGTTGTACATGAATGCTTGTTTAATTTATAACAGTGGTGCATCTATTGTTCCTTTCCCTATTCACTTTTTCATTGAGTTGGTTGTGTGTCAGTGTATAGGTTCTTAGGAAAAAGCATCCCTGAGTTTGTGGTGCCTTAGGCTTGAGTCGCCACCCATGGCCTATAGAGGTGAGTTTGGGATAGTTTCAGCTCGATCCCGAACATTGGTTGGGTCCTGAGAAAGTTTTATCGGACCATGTTCATTTATTGGGACATTTTTCAGATGTTTCCCCTTTATAATATTGGTTGGGTTTAGGTAAATACATTCAACATGTTTCCAGAGAGGATCTCAGGTTAGGGAGTCTTGTGAGGGTGTAGTGGCCGATGTAGCCATTCACCAAGACCCTAATTATCTAGTTTTCAACATGGTATACTGATAGATTACTTATAGGGATCAATGATACATGAATCATATAGGATTAAGTCTTCTACTATCCTTCTTTATTTATCTCTCCATTATCATTGATATATATATATATATATATATATATATATTTTATGTGCTCTTTGACCATGGTACAAATTTATAAATTTCAATATTCCTTTTCTATGATAGCTAGCTAGGATACCATCTTTGGTTCATGAAGATGGCCCTGTGATCCACGAGGTCTATTTAGGCTCTACCATGTGAAACCCTTCCTCTAGGTGGGATAGTAGTATCACCACAACCTATGGTGTATTAGTTAGTCCCAGTAAAGTAGGCCGAGGACGTGTGTAGGCTAAGTGCACTTCATGAGTTCTAGAATCAGAGATCAATTAGGATTCGTGGTGAGCCATATCGTTAGGAAGAAGTGGATTGGATAGATTTGGCAGTCCTCTACTTTAGGTTTTTTCTGACACCGATGATTCAGATGGTGGATTTAGTAGCCACCATTTCCACAGAGCAGCTGAGCATTGGTGGAGTCTTGTTACTCATATGTACAGTGAGTTGATACTCTCATGGGATGAATTACAGAAGATGTTTTGTGAGTATTACTACACCTCTTTCATAAGCTCCATCCATATTTGGGAGATTTTGGAGGTTCAGAAGGGAAGGAGGATGGTGGATGAGTACACTACTCAGTTTATAAACTTTACATGATACTCTCTAAACATAATATGCGATGAATACTTCTGAGCCTAGATGTTTGAGATGGTAACATGTAGGGTGATTCATGCCATCGTAGCACCATTGTGCATTCCCAACTAGTCCAGGGTGTTGGAGAGAGCAAAAGTGATCAAGAGATTTCTATATGAGGGGTGCCAGTTGGCTGGAACTAGAAATCGACACAATAGAGTTGAGATGTATTCCATAGCTAGAAGATATTAGTTGATTGGATATCGATACCGGAGATTTTCCCTAGATCATAATCATGAACATGGTGTGAGATAAATCCATGATTAAGAATCTCCCTAGAAAGGAATGGGTGGTCCCAAGGAAGTTGGTTCTAGTTGATGTGCGGGATGAGGTTTGGGTGGTGGACGATGCTTCGAGATCCTTCCAACACCAATAAGCGACACACTTCAGGCTCGTGGAGCTGGCAGCTGAGGCCACAAATAGCTATAAGCATTGTGTTTCTATGATCCTTCAGTGCATTAGATGATAAGAGGTAAAGTCTAGGTCCCATATAATTTTTTTCTTATAAATTTTTATATACTCTGTGAGGTAGTTCTTCCTCTCTACTTCTTGACTGAGATTTTACCAGGTTGGCATGGGCCATCGATGTAACCCAATGTCGGTGTTGTTCGATAATTCTTTGAATGCACAAGGATAAGGAGTCCTTCCCAAACTGAGATGTGTTTTAGTGACATGACAAACACCACAAGGTAAATTAAGTGATTCTGAGAAGGGATAATATCGAGGTGTCGTTTATGAGCCCCTATGACTTGTGTGTTAATGGAAGGGTTCTACAGTTGAGTGTCGGATCAGGTCCTGGCACTACCGGTGGAGTTTATTCGCATGACATAATTTTACTTGGGATGCCACTATTAGGTGTGATAGAGAGTATGGTTTGAGGTTAATATTACTCTAAGATAGTAAAAGACACGCAAGGTATGCCACATGCCTCTCGTGTGTAGATTCTTTTAGTTTGTTGAGTTCACTCACCTACCTTGTTCATTGGTACCTCTTGGTGCTCAATGTTAAAATATAGGCTGAGGTGATTGAGACCCCCTTAACAAAGCTACACGGCTCACTACTTGGTGTCACAAGTAGTAGTATTCACCATGAGGATGTCGAGACACTAACTTTTGGGGGGAACACTTTGAAGTTTTCTCAGACCACTAGAGTTTCAGGTATATATTCAACCAGTGAGACTTGAACATGAGGTGGTGACGCTGGTTTAACTTACTATATGAATATAGATTCAAGATAGTACATAATATGTGAAAGTGAAACATCATATAATATTACCATAAAAGGATGTCCATGTCTCTCATTGGGTGGGATGTTAAGGAGTAGTTATCTTCCCTACAGGAAGACCTCAATGGAATAGAAGGGTATAGTTTTTCATTCGTCGATGGTGTTGACTCCATTGCTTCTCAATAATGTAAGAGAGTCCCAGCTCTAAGGCATCAAATGAGAGAACTTTCATGACTATGATATGCACAGGTGATACAACAGATCGAAATTAAAAAGGAGGGAATCATGAGAAATTATTCAATGTAAAAATAGTTCTTCCAGGTGAAATACAGGAGGATGTGATGTAGAAGTTCCAAACTTCTCCCTTATCTATACATCATGGAGTGGGGAAGATGTACATGGATCAATATTAGTAGTTTTGGTAGTTCCATATGAGATAAAGAGAATCTTAGTTCCTCTCATGATGCCTCACCTATCAGTGGGTGAAGGCTGAGCACCATGTTCAGGAAGGTTGTTGCGGCCTCTTGAAATCCCAGAGTGGAAATGGGATGACATATTCATGGACTTCACCACAAGGATTCCATGCAATGAGAAGGGCCATTATGCCTTCTGGGTGATAGTAGATCTAATGAAGAATTCGATGCACATTCTTAGTATAATGGAGTATAGTTTGGTAGAGAGTTTGGTGTAGTTGTATATACGAGAGACCATCCTCCTTCATGGGATACCCACAATGATTGTCTCTGATCATGATGCTTGGTTTATGTCACAATTATGGAGAGGCCTATAGGAGGCATTTGTGACCCAACTACAGATGAGTAAATCCTTCCACCCTCCCAAGACTATTGTAAAGGATGAGAAAACTATCCAATAGCTAGAGGATATGGTGAAGGATTGTGTGTTAGTTTTTATCCGGGGGGGGGGGGGAACTATCCCTGATGTTTATCGAGCCGTTCAAGATCATGTAGAGGATTTTTTAGGATTCCTACCACCATTCCCTACCCAAAAAACTAATGAGGGTTAAAAAATTTTCTATGTGTCATAGTAAAATAGAAATGTTCATGATCTTATGTAGGTAATCGAAAGAAGAATTCCTTATAAGGATGATCCATCCCCTTGGTTCACATGCTATGGAAGCACATAAACATGTAGGAGAGCTCCTGGGAGTGGGAGAGCCATGTGTAAGGTCAATATCCCATGTTGTTTCCCTAGTTTTTCTTTTTGATGATGAAAATCTTGTAAGAGGGAATGAGTTAGATACATAATTGTTTCATTTTAAAACTTTTGAATATTTATACATATATTTTAAGAGATAGGTGTAGATATGACGTGTGATTCTGAGGCCCTGTGTGCTTGAAATTAGTTTTATTAAAATATTGAGTATTCTTTTTACTATGAATAAAAATGATTTAGGATATCTCAAAAATGTTAGCTCAGATTATAAATCTGATGCCATGGTTGAGTTTGGAGCATGGCGTTTATCTTCGGCGAGACATAAGTATGGTCGGAATGGGTCTTCTGTAGAAAAAAATGCCAAGGGAGAAAACGTAAATAAAATAATTTTATCTTGAATGTCAATTATAAATTTTTTTACGGGGAATCATATTGGAAATACAATACCACCATTGGGTTCATAATGGGGTGCTTTATCTAAGCGTGACCTAACGTGAGAAATTACGGGATGTTCAGATCCTGCGACCATTGGTAGGAGAGTTATGGAATTTTGATAAGTGGATCATTAAGGTAATATCCCAGGGTTGTATAATTTCTACTAGTACTAATGAGATAGACTCATATCCTTACTATGAAAAATTGATGTCGAATCCCAGGAGGATTGCAATGATATTGCAGATCTGAGCAGATCAGTGTGCAGTGAACACAACAACAGATCCAAAATTCAGGTAGAATTCTTCTTTTGGATTTTTCATTAACCAGTTGATGTTTTTGTTGAAAAAATTTCACTTCGACCATTTTAAGCACTTAAAAATCCTTTTTCAATGGCCCTATAAAAATTCCATCGATAGTTGTAATTTTACATATTTTTTTCTTTCTGTTCATCTTCAAATCATTTTTTTCAAAAATTTTACTACGTTGAATCATTGACAAATCATGGGGAGAAGAATAGATTAGTAAAGATAAGGAGACAATGTTTCCATATCTATGTTTGTTTTTGAGTTTCAATAAATGAAAAAATCATGATGGAAAGAAGAAGCGACACAAACTTTTTGTCACATCCAAACAACAATGAATCTTCGAGTAGAGCATGGGTCTTTGATGATCGAGACTTGAGGGTCCTAGATCTGGTTTTGTTTCATATTTTAGAGAACCAGAGAGGTCCGAATAGTTAGCAGAAGGGACCAATCATGTGCTGTGGTTTGATGGTGGTCTAGAAGAAGACACAGGTGGCGTGACAGTGTATCCAGGCACGATGGAGGAGTGTGATGATGGTGCGGAAACGCGGGGCACACGACATCTTAGAGCTGGCATGGCTGGCAAGGTGGTTGGTCAGATTGGTTGAGGTGGCATGAGTTACATTTGATACAGACCTTTTGAGGAAATTTTGGTAATTTTATGTTTAAGGCTCATGGCTCAACCCCATGAAATGCTCAACTAATAATAATAATATATTATTATTACAACATTTACCCATCGTAGCATCTTCATATGATGTCTGATAGATGTCCTTTTAAAAACATCTTGACCCTGAAATTTAGGTTAATGTTTCAAGACCTATTTTCTGTTCTTAAAATGAAATCAAGGTGTGGGCCCCATGAGTCCATGTTTGGGAATTTGTGGTGGAATGTGACCTTTTCACCAAGTTCCCATTATGTATAAATGAATAACAAAACCCATGTGTATTTTCATGAAGATCACAACTATGAGATCTATATGATTTGTTCCGGGATCGATGTGTGGGCCCCCTTAAGCATCGTTCATGTATGATACTGAGAAAGGATTATTCTTCACCATGAGTTCATTTTAGGAAAAGGAATAGTCAATCCTGTGTGTTTTTAGTAAGGATTATGACGGTGTTATCCATTTGATTATTCGGGTCCATCTGAGGAGGAAATTCAGAATGTTATGTTTTTACCCTTTTGGACTAGCGACAACCACTATGAACTCTTTAGCAATTCATCAAAATATTCCATGTAATATAGGTGTGTAGTGGCATGCCTAGGTGTACTGGTGCACAATTTAGTACCCATGTATGGATAGGTATATGTCCAAATGAATTGATGGGGTCACATGTTATGTGGGACCCACACGTACAATGTAACAAATTGTGAATCTTTTTTCTCTCGAACATCCTTCTGTTGGACTTGGATTTTGGCCCATAGGAATCCTATCTTAAGTTTTTTTCTACAAAACACATGATGATTCCCTCCGCAGTGGATTTTGAGATATGATGTGATATTTTTTGAGAATAACGCATATCTGAGATGATGCGCGATGATGATTGTGATCAAGAAGAATCACATAAGGCTTCTTCTGGAGTGGAACCCCCATTAGCGTGGGTGTGGGTCCTCTGTAGTTACTCCATAGTGGAACCCCCAACTAGGTAGGGTGTAAGTACTCAATGACCGAGAGTGGAACCCCCTAGTTATACCAAGGAATGAGTCTTCGACATCAAAGAAGAACCCCAATCAACATGGGTGTGGGTACTCTAAAATGACACTATATTGGAGCCCCACATCAGCATGGGTTCAGATCCTCTACAATGACACTAGATTTTAACCCCCATTAGCATGAAAGGGGGTCCTCTTCAACGAAACTAGAGTGGAACCCCCCATTAGCATGGGTGAAAGTCCTCCACAACATCAATTAGAGTGGAACCCCCTTTTGATACCATGGCATAGGTCCTCTGAGGCATTATAGTAGAACCACCCCATTTATATGGGTATGGGTCCTCTCTGACAACTATTAGAGTCAAAACTTCTAACACGTAAGGGCGCATGTCCTCTACTATTATATTTTGGTTCCTCGACTCTATGGCATAGTGATGAGACATGGTTTGTCGTCTCTTTGGACTCATAATGAAGAGTGATACATTACCCATAGATAAAAATCCTACTGAAGTGACCTAAAACCATGTGGGTGAGTCTTTGCTCCCAAAAGTGGATAGTATCAAGGTTTTGTGATTGATCCTCTTTGACTTGTGTATTCACGGTAGACGTTAGGGATGTTGAGAATCATTGGCGGGTACTTTTGGAATTATTAGAGAATCTTTTCTTGGGATGATATTTGAGATTGATAACTCCTTACACTCTCATTTGGTATTATTTGTCTGAGTATATGTGTGTGTGTGTGTATCCTATTTCAGTACCCACCCCCTGGGATTTGGTTACTCTCATTCCAAGAGAGGCAAAGAGGTGCGGGGTAGGCCATGATATTTTTATGTCTAGATTATTGTGGCTGAATGAGTCTACTCTCCTACTATTAGTAGTGAAGAGTCGATGAGATTTTCATATTCTCACTGTCTCTATCTATTTTTTCTTTAATGTTTTTACATCACTCCCTCATTGTGTTGGGTTTTTCTCCTTTACAAAACCTTATTCTATCCACTACGTTCATCTTCAGTGTATCTCTTATGAATACCTATTTTCCTATTCAGGGGATCCTACTAAGTATTTTTCTACTCACCCCTACATGGGATTTTCTCTCACATTTCGTGACATATGCAGATGACCAGTAGGTTGATCGTGACTTTTGATGACCTTATAAATACAGGTTCTTGGACCATGTACAATAGTCTTAGCTTCGGATAATGAAGTGGGGGGTCTCTCAGCTATTTTAATTTTTTTCTTATTACCAGGTTGTAAAAAATTTATAATTAGACATATATTTTTCCCCTTTTTCAGTTTTCAATACTATACTTATATTATTTAGTGGTCCATCCATGCTTGGTATATTTACAGTAGTGTTGTATATTTTGTTTCTTTCCCTATACCCATTATCACTGATTTGGATTTTTGTGTGCGTATAGGTTCTTAGTAAAAGTACTCCCTGATATTGTTTTATATTATGTGCTAGTCACCACCAAGGCCTGTAGTGTTGGTCTTGGGGTAGTTGCGGATCGAGCCCCGACACGGGTCAAGACATGAAAAGGTGTTATCAAAGAAAGTTCATTCCTTTGGATGTTGTTTTAATGTTTACCCTAATTAGGAATGGTTGGGTTTAGGGAAGCAATGTGAAAGTGTATCGAGAGAGGATTTCAGGATAGGGAGTCCACTAATGGTGCATCGACAGACGTAGCCCTTCCCCAAGACCTTGGTTACCCACAAGTCGACTCGACATGAAAAGACATTAGTTGTATGGATCGATGGTAAATGAATCATATAGGATTGAGTGTTTGACTATCCTTCTTGAGTCATATCCCAATTTTTTGTTGATATATACATACATATATACATATACAGATATATATATGTGTGTGTGTGTGTGTGGTCTTTAACTGTGGTACACCTTTATAACTTTGAATATTCCTCTATGATAACATCCATCCAGGATACCTTCTCCAATTCGTGACAATGACACTATGAGCTTAGAGGCCTTAGTTCTGGGTCCATCTTGTGATACCCTTCCTATATGTGGGTAGGATGTTGCACCTCCATATATTGAATATTAGTTAGTCCTAGAAAATTATGTTGTGGACATGCACAGGCTAAGAGCACTCCATGAGTTCCAGAGTCAGAGACTGCTAAGGTTCTGTGGTGAGAATTATCTTCAGGTAGTATAGGATTGTCTAGAGTAAGTGTCCGGATTCTATTGGATTTTTATGACAAAAACAGATTTGATGGTGGCTTTAGTAGCTAGTATTTTTCAAAGAATAGTTGGGCGTCAGTGGAGTCTGGTTAATTAGATACGTGATGAGTTTGTACTCTCTTGGGATGACATCCAACAGCTATTCTATGAGGATTACTACCCCTCATTCTTATGCTCCATCTCGATTTAGGAGTTTTTTGAGCTTTATCAGGGTGGGATGATGGTGTCAGAGTACACAACAAGGTTTAAAGGCTTTACACTCTACTCTCTAAATATAATCCATGACAGCTATTTTAGAGCCCAGAAGATTGAGTGGTGACTCCACATGGAGATATGTACCTGTGTAAAAATCATGTACATCCCAACCTATGATAGGGTGCTAGAGTGAGAAATGTTCATAGAGATATTTTTTTAGAGGGGAACCAATTTATCAGAATAGGCCATGGGAATAATAGAGCCGAGACGTCTATCACTACTAGAAGAAGACAATTGATAGGATCTTGATGCAGGAGATATTCCATGGATCAGAATTAGGCACATGGGTAGATTCAATTCCATGACCAGGGATCTCCCACATGATGAAAAGGTGGTCCCTAGGAAGGTAGTTCTAGAATAGAAGTGGTAGGAGCTGTGGGTGGTGGATGATGTTACACGTTCCTTCCACCGCCACTAGGCAACCCACGTCACTCTCATGGAGCTAGTGGTTGGGGCTGTAGATAGCTATAATCATTGGGTGTCTATGATCCTAAAGTTCCTGATAAAATAAATGTTACACTTTGTGTCCCATATACTTTTAGTAGTATAAATTTTTATACAATATGTGAGTTACTCCTACCTACCTACTTCATTATTGAGGTTTTACCAGGGTGACATTGGTAATCAGTGTAACCCTATATTAGTGTTGTTCAACGTAGCTTTGAATGCATGAGTAAGATGGGACCTTACCCCACTGAGAAATGTTTATTTTATTTGATAAGAACATTGAGGGTTATTCATTTCTTCCTAAAGGGGATAATACCATGGTGTGGTGTATGAGTCTCTCTAACTTATGTGTTTATGGAGGGGTTGTGTAGTGGAGTGTCAGAGTAGGTCCTAGAATTTCCAGTATATTTTTTCTACTGGACCTCTTTTTTTAGGATGTCACTAGTGGGTGTAATAGAGTTCGTAGTTTGGGGATACACTCCTTCATGTAGAGGCAATACACATGGGGTGTTCCACATGAATTCTATGTGTAGATTCTTGTAGTGGGATGATTTCATTCACCTACCATGTTTGTGGGTACCTTTAGGTGATCAATGTATAAATACATGATGAGGGGATTGATACCCCATGAAAAAAACTATGTGAATCACAACTTAGTATTGGTAGTAAAAGTATTCTCCCTTAGGATGTAGAGACAATACCTTCTAGGAGAATGATTTGTTGCTTTCTCATACCAACAAAGTTTCACATACGTTTTCACCCAAAGAGACTTTAGCATGAGGTGTCAAGGATGGTTGAACTCACTACAAGAATATGACTTCAAGATAGTATATACTCTAGGAAATGGAAACATTGTATAAGATTCTATAAGTTGGAATTCCTAGGATCTCATAGTGTGGGATGCTTTTGAGCAGTTAGCTTCCCTACATGACGACCCTAATAGACCAAGAGGTTATGTTTTTATTTAGTTGATTGTGTTGACTCCTTCACATATTGAGAATGTGAGAGAGTCCTAGTTTTGAGAGATAAATGAAGAGATGTTTCATGACTCAGGTATGGATAAGAAACACACTAGATGGATATTATAAAGGAGGAAATCATGTGATCTTGTTCCAGGAGCAGACACTTGTTCCAGTCGCATTGTGGATGTTGGTAATATGAGAGTTTCAAACATCTCACTTAGATATAACTCCTAGTTTTGGGAATATGTACAAGGATCATCTGTGGCAGTTTTACTATTCTAGCATGAGGTGAAGCATAGCTAAGTTCGTATCATGATGCCTCGCCTGTTAGTGAGGGAAGGCTTAGAATTGAGTTCCGATGGGTTGTTTCAACCTCTTAAAATCCTAGACTAGAAATGGGATGACATATCCATGGAATTCATCGTAGAGATTAAACTAACTATTAAGGGATATAATTTCATCTCTCAGATAGTAGACCAACTCATGATGTCAGTTCACTTCCTTTGTATCACGGAGTAGAGTTCAGTAAATAGTATTTTTAGCTGTATTTATGGGATACCATACAAATTCTTGGGGGCACCCTCAATGATTGTCTCAGATCATGACAAAACTTTTACATCATAATTGTGGAGAGTATAATATGAGGCATTCGAGACTGAACTGTGGATTAGTATAGCCTTCCCCCTCCATAACGATGGGAGAACTGAGTTCACTATATAGGTGTTGGAGGATATGTTGAAGTCTTGCACATTAGTTTTCAGCTAGGGAGGAAAGATATCGCTGAGGTTCATTGATCTATCTGAGATCGTTCAGATGGTTGGAGAGTATGCCTACTGCCTTTCCCAACCTTGACAACTGGGGCAGGTTGACAACGTTTTCCATTTTTCGTAGATATGGGGATACATTCATGATCCTACTCATGTCATCCACATTAGAGTACCTTATGAGGACGAACCATCCTCTGGGAACCCATGATGTGGATGCCCAAAAACATGCCAAAGAGTTCCTAGGTGTGGGAGATGTGGGTGGTAGATCAATATCCCAGGTTGTTTCCAAATAATTGCTCTTCCAGGATGAAAATCACGAAGGAGGAAATGATGTTGTGTCCCAGTTTTGGATTTGTAAGACTTTGTAATATTTATACATATATTTCTAGAGATATGAGTTGCGACGAGAAGTGATACAGAGGCCCAGTGGGCCCAGAATTAATTTTCTAAAAATATTAAGTATTTTTATAATATGCGCACCGAGGAAACAAAATATCTCTTAAAATGTAGCTCAAATAAGAAATCAAAAATAGTTGTTGTGTCCGAATCATGGTGTTTACCCTAGGTGGGACCTAATTTTGGTCGGCACGGGTCTTATGTAAAAAAATACATAGAGGGAGAACCTATAAATAATCTAATTAAACAAAAATATTTTTTCTTGGATGTTAATTTGAATAAATTTCGAAAAGGGACTCAGATTGGAAATCTAATACCACCATTGAGTTCATAATGGGGTTCTTGACCTAAGTGCGACCTTATGTGAGAATGTGTGGGATGTTCAAATCCCAAGACCATTGGAAGGTGAATTATGGAATTTATATAAAGTGGTCATTAAACAGATGAAAAAGGGTCGGAACATTACTCCCACTTCTAGTGATATCTCCTCCTCTCTTTTAGAGGTTTAATAAACACTGAATCTTTGGAAGATCTTGATGAGATTGTATATCTGAGTAGATCAGAGCACAACGAACGTAACGATGGTTCAAAAATCCAGATTGGATTCCTTTTTCAGATTCTGCATTCCCTGTTTTATTTTTTTTTGTCAAAATTTAATTTTTATTATTTTCTATACATAAAATACATTTTTTGATGTCCATACTAACACATGCATCAACTGTTGAAATTTTGGATCACTTTTTCTTATAGTTCTTAATCCATTCTTCATTTTCAACTTTTTTGCTTCATCGAAACATCAATGGACTATGGGGTGAAGCATAGATTTGGGAAGTTCATGACCCAAGGAGTCTTGATCTATCCTCTATTTGGAGTTTCATGTGATCGAGGAAGCACGACTACAAGGGGAAGTGTAACCTACATTTCATAAAATCAAAAAAATGATGGATATTTGAGTAGAACATAGGTATTCGGTCAAGTTAAGGCAGCTAGGCTATGAGTGGTGGAGGTGGGATGTGGGACAAAGGTTGTGTGGGCTAGGCCAAGCCAGACTTCGGGTTGGGGTAGATTTAAACCCCACATGTCATCAAAACTAGGCATCGATTTTACATGCCATCTATGAAAATGTGATCGTACTTTCAATGTGATCCTTTTAAGGAATGTTTGGGAATTTATTTTTTTGGTATCATGGATCGGGCCTTTGAAACGATAAAATAATAATAATAATAATAATATATTATAATTATTACAATTTTGACCCACTATTACTTCTAAATATGACGTACAATTGATGTGCCATCAAGAGCATGATGACCCATAAATTGAGGCATATATTTCGAGACCAATTTCTAGTGCATAGAAAGAAATAATGGTATGGATCCCATGAGGCATGGTTTGGGTGTTTACTGTGAAATGAAATATTTTTACTAGGTTTCCATTTTTGGAAGAATGAATGGTCAATACCATGTGTTTTTACCTGAGGATCGCAAAGGTTTGATGTATATGATATGTTTTTTAATCGAACCATGGGCCCCATCAAGTACCATTCATGTATGAGGTTGAAAAATATAGCTTCTTCACATGGAGTCCATTCTGAGTGATTTAATAGTCAATATTTTGTGTTTTTACACAAGGATCTTGATAGTGCAATCCAATTGATTATCTGTGGCCATTTGAGGATGCCAGTCAGTAAGTTATGTTTTCTCCCTTTCAGACTAGTGACGAAAACCATGCACTTGTCAGCCATTTGGGAGGACGTTCCATGTACTCAAGAATTGTAGTGAAATTATTATGGGTAATAGTGAATAGTTTAGTACATGAGTATGGATAGGTACATGGAATGAATATTAGGTGGGGTCAAACATCATGCGGGAGCGACACACGTCGTGTACCACATTATGAATCTTCTATCTTTCATAACATCTTATGTTGGACACATATTCTAGATCACAAGTAGGATATCTTGATTTCTTTTTCATGTATAATGTGATAGTGGCCTCCATGGTGGCTTTCAAGATACAATGTGAGATTTTCCAAGTGTAAATCCTATCTGAGGTGATGATTGATGATGACTATGATTAGGAAAAATCACCAGAGGATTCTTCTAGAGAGGTTACTCCATCAATATATGTGTGGGTCCTCTATAGTTTCATTTAAGTGGAACTCTTCTACTAGGTAGGGTATGGGTCTTCATTTAATGAGAGTCACACCCCCTTGTGATACCAAGGCATGTGTCCTTGACCTCAAAGTGGACCCCCATCATCATGGGTGTTGGTCCTCTACAACGACACCAGAGTAGAAAAACTCATAAGCATGGGTGTATGTCCTCTACAATAACACTATAGTGGAAGTCCCATCAATATGGGAACGATATATCTATAACAATAATAGAGTATAATCAACCTTTTTCATGGGCGTGGGTTCTCTATAGTTTTAATTTGAGTGGAACAACCTTGTGATACCTTGGCATGCGTCCTTAGCGACATCAGAGTAGAACCCCCACCATTGGAATGGGAGAGAATCCTCTATGAAGAATATTAGAGTTGAACCCCCCAAATTCAAAAGGGAATAGGTCCCCTACTACGAGATTATGTTTCCTTGATTGTGAAACAAAGTGACAAGTCAAGTTTTGACATAACATTGGACTCACAAGAAAGATAGATTCTTTACCCATTGAGATGTGTCCCTATGATGCGACCAAAAACCAAGAGGGAGAGTCAATTCCACACAAAGTGGATAATATCAAGGTGTGGTGATTGAACCCTTTTGACTTGTGTGTTTTGGGAAAATTAAAGGGATGTGGAGAATTGTCGGTGGGTACTTATTGAACTATTAGTGAGACATATCTTGGGATGAGATGTGAGATAGAGATCCAATTACTTTTAGTTTTGTCTTATTTGATGATAATATATGTATATATATATAATATATTTCAGTACCCAATCCATAGGTTTTAGTTAATCTACCTCTATGAGAGATGAATATGTGAGAGGTCTGCCACATTTTTTCCTTGTGTTGCTTCTCATGGTTGGATAAGTCTACACACCAACTATAAGTAGTGACGACTCAACGAGAAGTTCATCTTCTCACTGTCTCTAGTTCCTTTTGTTTTTATTATTTTACGTCACTCTCTTATTGTGTTTAGCTACACTATTTTACTGTACCTTGTTCTATCCACTACTTTGCTTTTCAGTGTGTCTCTTAAGGATCCAACTTCACCTATTGGGGTGTCCTACTGATCATTTTTTATACTCACCAATGCATGGGATTTGCTTGCATGTGTTGTCTCGTATGCTGATGAAAAACATGTTGATAGTGACTTAAGAGGATACTAGGAATACGAGTGCTTGGACCACATACGGTGATCATATCTAGGTATCCAAGAGTGGGGCTCTCTCATCTATTTTACTTTTTTAGTTACTACCTGGTTGTATCATTTTTATTGATGGGCATGTATTATTTCCCCTTTTTCATTTAGTTTTCACTACATTACTTAAAATATTTAGTTATCTATGCTTTCTTGATTTATTTATAGAAGTGTTGTATATATTTTTTTATTTCCCTCTACAAATTGCCTTTTTGTTGGCTATGTTTTCGTAAAGCTTCTTTGGTAGAGTCCTCCCTATGATTATTGTGGCTTAGATGCTAGTTGCCACCCTATGGCGTATAGAGGAACGGTTGGGGTAGTAGAGACTCATGTCCCAACATGGGTATGGTAATGACATGTGATATACATGATATAAAAATTATTTATTATAGGTGAATTATTATTAATCTTTTTTTTAATTAGTCAGAAAATGGAAAGTTTGTTCTTTTGTATATATGACCAACCCTCACCATAAATGTGGCGATTCATTGTTGTATGTCTAATTTTTATGGATTATTATATGAAAATTTATAATGAATATATATAAATATATATAATTTCAAAATGGATAAATGTTTGGATATTATGAATCCATGATCAATGAAAATGGGCAAAAACTACCAAACCAAAACATACAGGAAAAATGAAGTAGTTATTATGTAAAACATGATTTAACATGAAATTATTAATAAATAATAGAAAAAATTACATAAGTAATTAATATATGTTATTATAAATATTAGTATGGTGATGTAATATATTTTTAATAAAACTATATTTATCATGTAGGTGGTTCAAATTTGTATGATGAAATTTGATACTTGATATAATGGATTTCTAGTCTCACATCAATTTCTATGAGACATATTTATTATCCACCACTTGTTTAATTTCTATTATTTTTTATAATTCCACATTTATATGTTAAATCATTAATATAATTATTTTAATTATATTTAATGTTTCAATTGATTTTATTCTTTACTAGGCCATATAATTCAAATGCTACCAAAGTGATAAGGGGTTTTCCTCTCACTTTTATTTATATGGGAAACATACCATATTCATAATTTGTTTCATTTTTGGGGTTTATATACTTACCATTGGATTTTTTATGAATTTTATCATGAAAATTATGGTAATTAATTTTTCACTTAAGTTACTTTCATTCAGTGGTTTAATGAATCAAATTTTACCAAATAGGTTTGGGTTTAATGTTATAATCTCATTATATATCGTGATTGTTTGTAATTACGATTCCAATAAAAAAATATTGTGATATACCTATTGAGAAACACATGAATTTAATTATCCAGTAGTCATTTATATATAATACAAGTTTTACTATAATTTTATTCAATTTCAGAACTAAAGAGACTAGAATAATGTTTTTACGAAAAATGAATTTATTTCTCTCTTTGGTAAAAGATTTGTTCTCTTCCATGTCCTTATTTTATAGGACAGTTGGGAAAAAATATTTATTTCTAATATCCAATGATTTATTAAATACAATTTTAAATATTTTTTATTTTCTAATAATTTTTTAAATATAATATTTATATTGTTTTATGGACAAGGTACTTTTGACTTTATATTGAAAATATGAGATAAATTTTTGTTTTAACATGTACAACATGAAAATAATTTCCCACCATCATGACTATTAAATGTTTTAATTATTCATTTATAAGTATAAATGTATATTTTAATGAAAAGTATTTTCAATATATTTTTGAACATTTATTTTACATTGGTTTTTTTAAAAGTAAAGAAGATTATTTTCCTGATGAATGATTTAATGATCTATTAATGTAATTTATATTCATAAACAACAACCACCTCCCTGGATTCCTATTCTTTACTAAGTATATGATCCAATAATACCATACTTATTATATATATTGATGGTTAATTACTATTTAAAAAAATATTAAGAAATACATTTCTTTTCCCTGAGACATGACATGATAATTTGATGAAATTATTATGAGAAACATTTATTTACATGGGTAATGATATAATTAATGATTTATGAACCTATGAAATTTAAATGAATGGATTGTGATTATATGATGGTTGGGTATATTAATGAACTCAAATAAACTAGGTAAATATAGATAACTCATGAGTTAATTATTATATTCCTAGACTGTATTTCGTGTTCACAATGTTATGTGTGTACCTGGTGACATGTCCATATGGATATGTTCACACCTATTTACATGTATATTAGGTTAGGTGTGGACCTTTTTGTGGGTCCATAAAGTTATTTGTGGATTTTTTGACATATTTATATAGTTATGTGTGAACTTTTTTTCATATACATAAGTTTATGGACGGTCCTGATTTCATATCATTATCATTATGAGTGTTCCTATAATTATTTATACATATTCACAATGTTTTAAGCTTACAATTTTTCTACATTCCTATGCCTATGTTATTAACTCCTGGATTATGTACATTGATTTCATTTATAATTGATATATTATAAACTTCTAGTATTTATTCCATGAATCAATACTGGGATCAATGTTATACAAGGTATGGTTTTCAAATTATACAACCATATTTTCATAGCCTTATGATTATGTTATGTTTATGTGATTATTTATATCTCCCATTATTTCTTTTATGAGGCATCTAAGATCACCCTTTCTTATGATATGTTTCCTCAATTTAGGAATAATGGTTCTAGGTAGGTTATGATTTTTTAGTGTCCTAATTGGTAATATCATTACTAGATATATTGAATACCTTTCATGAATTAATATGACAATGAATCTAGTCTCTAATGACATAAAACCATTATGGTAATTAATTGTGTATTTTTGAAATGTATTGTATAATATTAGAAAAATATGTAATATTATTGTTTAAGAAGCCTAGGTATATATAGTGCATGTTCATGATTTAATTGTATGTTGACTTTCGATAAAAACTTGATGCTCTCTGCGGACTAGAATGGAATAAGGTGAAATATGCCACCAAGTGAAAACTTAGTTGAGGATTACCACTGCACATGAGAAATGGGGTGTCTTTTGACAAGAATGGGTGTGTGAATTTGAATATATGGATCATTATTACAAACTACAAATAATGAAAAACCATTTATTTTTGAAAAGGATGCATTCCTTATAGATTAAATTACTTATTGAATTATTGTTCATCCGATATATTTTATACTATGAAAATTGATTATTTCTTCGATATTCTACCTACCTATTTTATATCTGATGAACCAACATATTTCTTGTATTAGTGTAATGTTGGAAATGTCATGGGGGTTTATTACTTGCAATTATTACTCATCCCTTGCATGTGCACTATGGTGTGTTTGTATATGTTGTTTTTAGAGATACATGTGAGAGAAAACATCATACTTATCTAGATAAATTTATTGATGGAATGGTCATAGTTGGTGGATTTAGTACTTGGATTTAGTTCATGTCTTGGTCAGGAGTGGTTCCATCTAATTACTCAGGACCTTTTCTACTTTTTATTTTCAGTTTATATCTCTTAATATTCTAATTTACGCTAATTATAATCACTTTATAATTTATGGATTGGTAGGTTTTATAATGATTATGTATTAGTGACTGCATCATTTATGAATTTATATCAATTTATTCATATCTTATTGTATGTGAGGGAGTTTAATAATTATTAAACAATCCCCCTATGAATTTTTTTAACCCTTTACATTTATTTCAAACCTCTGATGTACAAATAATGTCACATAATGTTAGGGGAACTCCATCTATTATATATCTAATGAGTTGGGTTGGTACGCTACAAATGGTGTCAAATATGGTCAGTACTTGAGTTGGTTTTTTAGTAAAGAGATAGGAATTTTATAAAATTAAATATATAGATTAAAAATATGTATACAACCTTTTATGATGGACATCAATTTACCATGGTGGTTTGGGTTGAAAAGTTTTATATGAAACTTCTAGGTAAGTTGTCAACTCATCATCTAGAGTTACACTGATGAGTGTATCATAGCCTACTTTAGAAAATAGTTTTCCAACTATGAATTCATTTTCACAACGTTATTTGATTATAAATTTTTGATATTATTATTTTTTGTTTATATAAAATATATCAATGAAAATATGAATAGTTAAAATTGATTTTTTTTATTTCTATAATGGTTTTTATAAAAAAATTACACCTGTTAAGAGATTAAGAAATTAGTGGGAGGGAGCATCTAATAATGAGGTTGAAATAACACCATTGGTAAATAAGGTTTTGGTTTACATTATATTGAAGTACTTCTTTGATATTGACTAGGGAAAATGAAAGGAGGAACCTCATCATGTATATCAATCAACATACTTTCTAAATCACGATATAGCTACATTTCATTATTATTATAGACCTAGAAAAGAAGATGTGTAGTTGAGTAGGATGAGTAGGATTTTTGAATTCTTGGGGAATCCAAATCAGATAAATGTCAAATAATTAACATATATTCTTGAGGACTTTTCACAATAATCGTGAGACTTATATGTTCAAATATGGATTATGAACTAACATGGAATGGATTTTTGGAAATATTTAATGAAAAATTATTTCTAAATACCTTTCAGATAGAAAATATGATGAACTTATTTAAATTAGGACAAGGATGTACATTAGATAATGATTATACGACTAAATTCACTCACCTTGTTATATTTTCATTAGTGGTAGAATCACATGAAAGACTAAAATCAAAAATAATTGAAGTGTGTCTCAATCCCAATGTTCACTCAAATGTAATATAAAAATGGTGAGTAAAAAACTAGTGGGTGAAATAAACCTTTCATAGAATCTTGTACGAGGAGTCAACTTTTTTATGTCTGAGTGTTAATGGGAGATTCAAAGTGTGAAATAAATATAGGAGGTTGATTTTCACTTAGTTTAGTTAGGAAGTAGAGAATAAATCCATGTTATCAATAATATATCCTCCACGATTCAATAATGAACATGTCTATTTACATTTTGGCATTATTTTTCAAAAGAATAAACAATTAATGATTCCATGAATAAATTTTAACCACTATGATAAGAAGGATATACCAATATTTATTATTATAAAATTCTAAGATAAGTAGGAGGAACTAGCTCAACACACCATTATGATTCACATTATTGGATTGAATAGTATTATCTGAGTAGATCCCCTACTCATACCGAGGTGAGCCATGATACATATAAGAACAATTAATTTTTTTAGTAAAAACCTTAGCATGGAAGTAAGATATATCATATGAGATATGAGTAGTAGTTATTTGGTAATGAGCATGTTATCATGAGTGACCAACCTGGTTCTTCCATAGTTCAAGGTATCATTATTCAGAACTCAAATCTTATGCATTTTTATTACTACCTCATCATATTTCTTCCATTTTTCTAATGTGGTAAAAAACATGAACTACATGTTGAAACGATGCCATATATAATGAGTATTAAGATACCACTTGGATATTTATAGATAAAAGGATTTAAATTCCCAACATGTTCTATTACCATTGATGTAATATATTTTCTAAGGTGTTCACATTCCTATAATTGATTTATTTTAAATTAATATTTGGAATGTATTAGCTAGTGTGATTTAAATCCCATATAAATACTATTCATGGTAGGTCATGCTCACATCCCTTGATAGATCTCATCATTTCTTTAATGTGGATTGGAATATAAATTTTGGTAGAGAATGATCTCTTCTGATAGTGGACCGAGAAATATCTTGTAAATTAATAGTAATGTCCTCAGCCCCTACTAATGAAATATGATATGGAACTCTTCCTTCAATAGTGGATTGATACATGTAATACATTTTGAAATATTTCTCTAGGTTACCACATGAGCTGGAAATCAAATGTTTTATCGATATAAATCTAGGATAAAATCCTAATTTCATTAACCTTTTATAGAAAAATCCAATAGAGTTTTGATAATTAAATTTACAGATACAATAGTTAGAGAATAATGATTTTATTAGACCTAGTATATCACCTTAGGTTGTACCACTTTTATTCATAATGATAGAAGAATGTTCTATTTAGTTATGTGTTATTTATATTATGTTGAATAAAAATATGATAAAAAAAGTGTTGTATTACATGAATTGATTATCTATTAAATCAATTATAGGGGTCTAAGTGGTTCTATAAGATTTATTTACAACTTGGATATCATCACATAAGATCCAAAAAAGATTATATTTTGAAGACCACATTTTGGAATCACTATAATCATTATGAATTTGTAATTATCCCTCATGTTCGGCTGAATTCACCTTTATTTTTAATAACCTTGATGAAACGTATCATCTATAGGCATCTAAATTATTTTTTCATGGTATTTGTTGATTATATTCTCTTATAATAAAGAAACATGAATGGACATGAATAAAACATGGATTTATTCTGAATTTATTATGGGATCATTATTTGTAAGAAACTTTATCTAATTATGATATTTGGGTTCAAGAAACATGTTTCCTTAGTAATTTTTATTTCTGAATAAGTTATATCAGTTGGCCCTAGGATTAATGAAGTAGTAGTCTCTTGGTATCAAATTTTTTTTGTGTTATACAGTTTACAATGATTAGTAAATTATTATCGTCACATTGGTTTTCATTTTCTTAGACTTTCTACTACCATGACTACATTGACTAGAAAGGGTATTCCATTCATATGGAATGATATAGATATTATAATTCATCCCACCTTGATGAATATTCAAATCCTTCCAGAATCAGTTAAAAACAATATGGAAAATTATGAGGCTTCTAGATCATGTCATGGTTATGTTATCATACAGGGAGATCATGTTGGGACCTATGGTTCAATGAATTTTCCATCATAATAAAAAACTATCATAAACTTCACATGGGAGTAACTATCCTTTTATTATGCTTAATGTCTTAATTAAACTACCTCATTGGAGAAAATTTCATTATTTTCAGTAAAAGCAATTGGTGAAAATGCATCTTTTCTCAACTATACTTGAACACGATACAAAGAAGATCGATGGAGTATCACAATATGTTTTTATGTAAAATTACTATATACTCTTGGAAAAAACAATTCTAAGGATGGTGTGTTGAGAAATGAATACAATAGTGAAGTGGTCTGAGAAGCTCGTGACTAATGACTGTCGATGAGCATGATTACTGACATGCATCTGGATTGAGCTACAAAAGGTGAGAATGAAATGTTTTTTTCCAGTCAATCTATTTACTAGATTGTAGGATTTGTTGAAAATGGATCAGACCTCAGATCCTAGTGTAATAAATATTTTGTCAAATCTAAATGGTGCAGAGACATTCAATTATTGGATTAAGGATATAAATTATTTTTTATGATTTCATAATCGATTTATAGTTCACCAGTATTTAAAGGAACATAATTTTTCTCTATATCACCATTTGAAATGGGATATTCATCTATGTGTTCAATACATGTACAAGGACATAAAAAACATTTCTAGTGGTTAAGTATAATGCAAAATATTTCATATTATGTGTTTAAATGATTAACTTGTCAATAGATAAATATTGATCAGATGATATTCTATAACTAATTCTTATATCATAATGAAAATGGGAGTATATTATAGTGTATTCTGTCATATTCATACTTAGAAAAGAAAAAAATCACGATGATGTTTTGGTGATTGTTGATCAACATGCCATCTTGTCGCACTATATAAAAATTATGGATTCAAACAAGGTAGAGGATTTAGAAAAATTGAATATTTGAGAAATTATTAGGTTGGTCGTAGTTTTAGTTTTTATTTTACATAAATGTTATCATAATTTCACTTTTCAATTTTGGTGGTTTGTAAAATAGAGTCTCAAGAGTCAGTTGATCATGATCATCTCATATCATCGATAGATTTATGGGCTATCAGAATACTCAATTCAGATAATAGAAGATATTTATAGTTCTTCCGTCATGGACATTGGTGGTTCTGTGGAGGATCATTTTACTTTGGTAGAATTATCCTACAGTAACATATTTCAGGTGATAATATAGATGGCACTATTAAAGCCTTTTTATAGCCTACCTTTTTATTATACAATATATTTGGTGGGAATGTGAGAGAAATATTTGATTCGACTATGTCTTGTCAATGAGACTATATTGAAGGTCTAGATGGTTCAAAAATAATGGGCTATAGAGAAAAGATGATTGAAATCATATATATATAATCTACAAACCATTATATTTTGATTCGGAGGACCATGTATTCTTAATCATGTCATCCAGACATGGTCATTGATTCTAGGGGAAATAAGGGAAGATAGTATCCTATTAATATGGGATTATAGAGGTGGTAGAATGAATTGTAACTATTTAATATTAGTTATTCTTATCGCATATTTTTCGTGATTTTGAAAAAAAAGTTTCATGTAACTCTATTGAAGAAGTATATCCCAAATTAATGACATGAGATCAATTGGGACCATGTTAATGTTCATACTAATGTGACTTTTATCAATGAACTATTTAGAGTTATGAATGGATACAAAAAGATACTACGTGGGAGGTTTATTTCTTTAGTGAAGGTTTTTGGATAGAATGGTTCATTTCAAGAGGAAACAAGGGATTGGGAAATGTTTTTATCAGAGATATGTAATGGTGTGTTCAATGGGAACATTGATAAATAGCTTCAAAAGGATGGAATTCCCAATGGTGGGGAGAATGAATCACCTTTGGCTTGACTTAAAAAATCATTTTATGCACTTTTTTTTATTATTTGAGTCATGAAATAGTTTAACAAGAGGTGTTCAGAATAGTAAAATTGAAATAATCTTAAATTTCGATATAGAAAATTCTAGAGGACACATTCATGTTGTAAATGGTGGTTACAAAATCTGAATTGTCTAGGGGTAGATTTCATCAGTTAATTTCAAAGCATGAATGGTTTACCCATGTTTATCTAGGATTTGGAATATATTCACTATGTGAAAAATGTTATTCTAGAAATTAAAATGGAGTTGTTGGGTGCTTCAGTGTAAGTGTCCTCTTGAGGAATTTAGGATTTCATAACCCAATTCATTTCATGAATATCTCAGTCCTAGATAAATTTCAAATGCATTTAATAGTAACAAATGTTATGGTTCTTTATCCTCCCTACCAACATCAATGGACACCCTTGGGGTTTTATGGAAATCCATGACACTTGTACTCTGATCACAACGAATCATTGGGCATTCCGTTTTGGAAGTCAATGGTTAGGGTCTCATTCCATCATCTTTTTTTCTATCTCTTCCATTTGCGTTGAATAGAACCGTAGGTCTATGTGTAATACCATGCTCAAGGGTTTTTTATTTGTTTTGATGAGATCATATATATTTTTTTGATAGTGGAATGGAATAATGAGGTCTATAAGGTGTAATCAACTATGATTATTTTTTCTAAACCAAATTGTGGAAGGTCACTTTTCCATATTTCCACATTTATTGGTAATTAAATTATTTTAGGTATCTAAAATATTTATACTCTTATTTTTTAATGGTTATTCATTGATAAAACTATTCTAATAATTCTCTAATTGGTAGGATTTTTAATTGGATTATGGGTGTCATACATAATGAATTTCAAAATTGATTAAAAGTGTTTTATTAAATTAAATATGGTTTTGAAATTTTATATTATCATAATGGGGTTTCAATGTGTTTTTTAATGTAATGGGAACATTTTTTTTCTTGATTTCATTATACGAGTCCACATTAAAATAGGATTGGTGCTCGATAGTGACAATTAAAGAACCAGAGGAAATATACCACCAAGCGACATATTGGTGGAGCATGTACCACTACTCATGAACATGTGGGTGTCATTATGAATGTATGGGTGTGTGTGTGGGATGAAATTGATGACTATAAAAATCTAGAAATAATGAACTTATTCTTATAATTATTTGAAAACAAAAAGATGTTTATAAGTTAATTTTTTAGTAAAACTGTACATTTGATAAAATTTGAATTTAAAAAATTATTTACAGCATTTATATTCTTCCTTCAAATTTTATATCAGGTGAGATAACCTATTTATGGTCTTAGTGGCATGTTGTAAAAATAATAGATTATTTATACTGGGTACGATTACTCACCCTAATCATATGATCTATGGTGTGCATGCATATTTTATTTTACCTTATAGAAGAAATTGACTGATTTCTTACTTATTTAGTGGCATCACTTGTTGTCAAAATTATAGTTGGAGGAGTTTGAGCATGGAGTTGTTTCAAGTATTGGTCAAGAGTTATGGAATCTAGGTATACATGTATTTTTTTCATTAGAGTTTTGTCTTATATATTATATTGTTCTGTGGAATTATGAAATTTTTCCCTATTTCTGTTTTTATTGATGGATTGGACCTTTTTATTATAATTGGGGTTTTTTTGCAGGAATGAATTTTTTATTTTTACCTTTTATTTATTTATTCGTATCCTATTGTGTTTTTGTGTGGGTTTATTAATGTTTAAACCAATAACCCATTTATTCCCATCTATTGGTGTTTAGGGAATGAATGTTAAGGATAGTATAACTCTTCTACCTCTTAGAAAAATGACCTAGGGTGGTATGTTACACATAGGCCCAAATCCTAAAATAATAACAATAATAATAAAACCATGATATTCTATAGAAAAGTGATTTTCACTATAGAATTTATATTGTGGTTTGTAACAGATTTTTATAACATTCTACCATAGCATATAGAAACATTCATACAAAGGTTATTTTCATCTTCAATAATGTGTTCTTTATATACCCTCTAAATCCATGTTTTCTCAGCATTGTTTCTAAAACATGCATGATTAGAATGATCTGATAACTTTTTATGTGTTGCGGAAAAGGATATCACTAAATTAAGGGGATGTGTTTTCTTAGCAGCTTGGGAAATTTTATCTTTCAACTATGAATCCTTATAGAAACTTTTACACATCTTCTTTAAGGTACATTCAACCTTAATAAATCATGATTGAGTTTTAAAAACATCATATTCATTAGTTGAAATTTTATTTTTAAGAACATATTCTATCTTTCTTTATTCTACAAATTTTAGTTTGAGGATCTTGATTTTAACAGTTTTTTCCCTTTTATTATATATCACACATTTTCCCTCCATTATTCTGATTTTTTTCATGTTTTTTTCAATAATTTTTAAATTTTTTTCCCCATAACTGATTTTATCTATAATTTTATTCTCTAACATTTTCTTCACCTTTTGAGGAACCATAATTTTCTATAAATTTTTAATGAATGATCAAAACTCCTATATTTTTCATATTATACTGAATTAGTCTAATCATATACATATTCAATTGTTTTACTGAATATACTTCTTCTATTTCTATTTTTTTTAATTTATTTAGTTTTTTTAGAATTTCTTCAACACTTCTTTCAAAAATGATTTTCTAAAAAATCATCATCATATTATTTAATTTATTATTTTTGAAATTCATAGAAAATTGAACAATTCATATATTATGAAAAAACTTATGTGGGGTTTTTACTCCATAAATTCTTCTACTTATCCATTAATTTTTAGAGATAAAAGTCATGAAATTTTAATTCATTTTTTTACATTATCATCTTTTAAATCATTGATGTCCATAGTATTGTGATCAAAATCATGGATATTTAGTTTTCTCCCGGCAATAAAATTTATTTCATAATTGATCATTTTTTTGAATATAATATATATCATCATCTTATAATAAATAATAATTTTTTGTAATTCATTACGAGATAACTCAAATTTATCTTCTAATGTTTTTTTAAATTAACATTTCTAGAATGTTTCATAAGAATTTATTAAAAAATGATAAAATATCCGAAGAAATATCTGAATCCTTTAATGTTGCACATAACTTTATTAAGTCTTGTTAAGTATTCATTAATAGTATCATTATCTTCCATTATTTTTTTCTTTGAACATTATTCACCAAATTTTTAAATTTTCTTCCCTCACATTGATATTTCTATCAAATATACATTCATGTTTGTACTAATTTTTTTATCTTTATTTTGATGGATCACCGTTATATTAACATTTTCTGAAAAATATATATGAATGGAATTTATTTCATTCTCATCTTCCTCATGATTTGTTTTCAGAAAATTTAATTGAGATTTTTTCACAACGCGTGGAATGAAAAATTTTTCGTCATAAATTTCTTCTGAGCCAATGATAGAATATATGATATCATTCTATTTCCACAAAATTGATAATTTTTCCTCGATCGAATGCAAGAATACATTTTTTTAAAGGAGGTGATATTTTCCATGATTAGGATATAACAGGGTAACCTCCCTAAGATAACAATTCATGTTTCTTAAGATCATGTGAACCACTAAGAAGAGGATGGGGTTGGGTGTTGTTTAGTTAGTGGGGATATTATATAATTTCAATTATTTATAAAGTAACCCCAATAACTTTTTAGATTTCTTAAAATTATAAATTTTATACAACAACCTGTCGATAATATGATTACAAGTAAGTAAAAAAAGTATGTAAGGTTTACAGGGTTTGAACTCACTATGAGAACATACATCCTTTCTAGAGATTGAATTATAATTATATAGAAATTCACTATTAATAATTACTTATAAAACTTGAGATATATCTCGTTAGAGTCTTTCTATATCACAATATATTTGATTATTCAGACTCTCATCTGTTAGAAATTATTTCCTATGAAATTGAGACACAAAAAAATAAGAAAAGTTTCCACCAAGTCTCTAAACATTTATCAGTAAGAATCTCCATCTGATTTAATCAATTTAGTTGGTGTCTATATAGTATTTCCTATCTTCATATACTGAAATCCATTTTTGTTCCTCACTGATATTCCATATGTGTCTAACCCATATTATATTTTAAAAACAAAACTATTTCACCTTGAAAAGTAATTATTACATCTTTCTAATAATATCTATATAGTATAGAATGACTAAATCCAGTTTACAATTACTCAATAATGAATCTTCCTCTGGTATCTATAATTTTATAATACCATCTGATTATTCATATTAATTAATATCCTCTTCAACAATTTTAATTGGAAACTCTTCCTTCTCAATAATTTGGATTTTCGATCTTCATATGATAACTATATCTATTACCTTTCTAGAAAAATTATAACTCTATAAAATTAATGAATAGTGCATTTCTAAAAGTGTTCTTATACTATATTTAATGGTGTTGTTTAAATAGAATAATTTTTAAAGGATATTTCATTTTTATTCTCAAATTAATTTCATAGGAATCATCTAAAATCTTCTAGAGTCTTCTTAAATCTTCCTCTATTTTACAGATTCTACATCCTTCTTCAAATTTTATTAAACTATATAGTAAAAGGCATTCTATATTTATTTGGTCAGATAAATAATTTATCTTTTATATAGAAGCTTTATCATCGACATGTTTATGGAAATTAAAATTTTACAGAAATATTTCATAAAAAACATTCCAGTGGAATGTTTTTCAGGTTTCTTCTCTAGAAACACCTCTATCTTGTGAAAAATATTTACACCTCCAAACTTTATCACTTGAATAAATTTGTAGTATGTCCCTATCTGATCATCCTTCCTTAACTAAAACTACACTCAAAAGAAAAATCCTTGAAATGTCTATCTGAGAATATTGTGAATGTTTTTCCAACTGATGGATATTTGTCTAGTGGATCTTTGTTCAATGGAATTAATATGACAGAACACCTATATCAGTTTATTATATTAACTTTTTACCTCAAAATTTATTCCAATAGTGACAAAAAATATCAAATTTAATAATCATACAAAATGTATGTCTAGAAACTCCATATTCCACTGTTTGTTTCACCTGAGATGTTCATGTGAAGTAATATTATTAATGTTTCTAAAGAAATTAGTGATAAAATGATCTCATCATCTGGTTAGAACAACCCAACTAAACGTAGTAATATATATTAAACATTTATAATCTACTCAAAAATTGACTACTTACAAATCATTTTCATTTAATAGTATGAATGTTCCATCTGGTAATCCTTTCTACCTACTTTAGCCACTAGAATTTTGTTACCTTTAAAAATTTGGAATAATACCCTTATATAGAACATATGTTATATTGGGTTAAACATCATAAATATTACTTTAACAATACATTTCCAAAATCATATATTTATGAAAATAGTTTTCCGCAACTCATATTTTGACTTCCCCCCTTTAAAAAATCATATTTGGATCAATTCAATCTAGTAATCTACATTGGATAACTTATACTCTACACATATGGTTACATTATGTAAATGAAACCCCAAACATCATACAACTACATCTCCACCCCCTTTCAACTATCTAGTGGTATCCATCTAGAAATTTAGATCCACTAAACTTAATATACCCTATTAAGAAGGATTTATCATGTATTTTTATGATGTTTTTATAATTCACCATGAAAATAGAATCATACAAATTTAGGTATGTTTTTCTTATATAGATAAAGAAATATTTATTTTATCCACTCTTTAAAATCATTGAGAATGTGTCTTAATCATTATAATGAAATCTTTTTTAACAACTTAAGAAAGTCATTCACTAGTATTTAACAAAATCATTATCAACAAAATATTTTTTCAACGAATTAAAAACATGTCACCAAAAAAACCCATGGGATCTTCCGAAACACTCCTATATAATATTTTGGTAGAGTGTATGAACCAAACTATACATGAATGTGTTTGATTTATGTCATCATACTCAGGGCTACCCAAATATTTCTAGAAAGAAACTACTTATTTACAATTTTACATCATCAACCAATTCTCTTCTTTTATAAATGTCTTCAAAACTCCTCAAGTGGTATATTGTATTTTACCCTTTATTATAACCATTGAAGAGTTTTTGGTAAAATATCTTATTTTAATATTAATGGTCACAAGGATGAACTATGTTCCCTTAAAGTTATATTCATAGGATATCCTAAAGGGGTTATGGGGTAAATGATTTAGATAAACAACCCAAGTAACAAAAAGTACATTATAATTTAGGATGTGGTTTCCATGATTCTTTAGTTACCAAATAAAAATATATTATTAATGATTGTGATGAAATATCTCACAGTAAAGATATTAAGACTAGTAATAAAATCCAATTTGAGGCCCTAATTTAACCAACTACACCAGAACCACATACTCAATATCCTACTAAAACTTGTTCTCCTTCTGAATCCGATGGTAAGCCAATAGAGTCTCATGCTAACTTCCAGCTTACTAGGGATTGTGATAAAAGGGTCATCAACCATCCAACTTAGTTTAACCAAAATAATATGGATTATTTTTCATTACATGTTTCGTATGATATTGAATCCATATAAACTTATAAATTACAGTAAAGTACACATAATAGTTTCTCCAATCATTGAGTCTCTTCCAAGGATGATGAAATGAAATAAAAAATGACCAAAACCCATGGAGAACTATTTATAATCCATTTAATCCCAGTGTAATAAAATATATGTGGATCATTAAATATAAATAAAACAACCTATATGAGAATGAAATAAATTTTAAGGCTAGTCTTATTGTTGATGGATTCTTTCAAATGAGAAGAATCGTCTATTCAGAGTTTTTTTACCTTAGGGTAAAACATTAATAAATACATTTTCTTACATGATTGTATTTATTATAATTATATGAACATTGAGAGGATTGATGAAAAAATATACTTCCTACATATTGATATAAACGAGACGATTTACATGAAATGACATGGAGGTTATTAAAATAATTTACTATCCAATCGGGTATGTCTTTTGAATAAATCATTCTTTGGTATGAATCAACCATATAGATAGTAGTAATTAAGGTTTGATAAATTCATTATATATAGTTATTTTAATATATATAAGCACGATAAATGTCTATATTTTAAAATATTATAATTTTATATGATCTTTTTTCTTTTATATGTTTATGACATAATTATTATTTGCAAGGATGTAAAACAGATCATTTCAGTCATGTCTTAATTAAAGGAAATGTTTGGAATGAAAGAACTTGGAAATGTTAGGAAAATTTTGGGAATGAAAATAATTAGGAAAAGGGATAATAATTTTCCCTACATGCTACAACATGGCTATATTATGAAATTTCATAATAGATATATTTCTAAAACCCTAAACCATGCTAATGTCATGATAACACAACATTTTTATCTATCTCTGTCTCAATATATAGCAACAAAATTTTATTTTAAACTTATTTATAAGATACCATATTTTGGTCTCAGATGAGTCTTTATCTATTCCAAGATTTTAAAACAACCTTATGTTTCATATGTAATTTATACTCTTATTAGATTATGATTAATCATAGAAAGCAGCATTGTCAAGATTTAATGTGGTTGCCCTGATATATTTCTCTAGCTCCATCATTGAATTTACTTCTTTGAAAAGACAATGGAATTACTAAAATAATTTTTTTATGTATATTAAAATTATTTAGGTGATATAAATATCTATCAGTCCCTCATAGTGTATGTATATACTATTAGTGGATGATCAATGTCTTTGAAATGTATTATGAAATTCGAGGTGAACCTCTCAACCACTATTACCGAATATATATGCCTGAATGTGGGTGTTAGAGAGTCCATTTGGTTCAATACTATTTATTTTGAAAATATCCTTAGTAACTATATAATTATTTTATATTCTGATCATTGATCCAGATTACACCTTTTCCCAAAATTTAGTATTCTATAGTAGCACTAAGAATATTGGGATTAGGTTGTATTTTATTATAAACTTCTTTGAATTAGGATCCATGTGTGTCATTAAGATACACACTCTTATTAATATAAATGATAGTTTGGCTAGGTCCATGATGTTTCTTATGTTCATGAATTGTTCAGTATTAGTAGACATCCTTTCCATTTTGTTAAAATAACAGAAATAAAATAAAAAATATCTTATGAAAATTTTGGATATTTTCTGTTTAATTTCCCCATAAAATTATGGTTATTTATTTTTACCATTTATACATTTTTATACATGTATAAAAAAGTGATTTTTAATTCTCCACATATTATTGTACTCAATTTTTTTAGATCTTATGGTATTACCCACATTCTTATATTTTTGGATACCCTTACTTGAGTGTTTCCCTTACATGTTGTTCAATGGAATTACCCTTATGTGAGGGTCAGTTTACCCTTAAGTGGGTGGTACCCTTACCTATATACCCATATGCAAGTGGTAAAATTATATATATACCTTTATATGGGTGTTTTTCTTACGGGTTTACCCTTCTGTATTGGGGGTACAGATTTATACCAAAACATAATTACCTTTACATAGTGCATCCCTATTTTTGAATATTTTTTTATAGCCTCTTTTATACATGTAATGACTCTCTATAAACCTATAAAAATCTGGAACATTATGCTAACCTATATAGTTTTCATGGGATTAATGACCCCCTACGACCTTAACATCCCCAAAGTCAAATCCCATCTGACTTGGATCACATCGCACTCTGGGTGTTCAATATTTATTTAGTGAAACCAAATATTCCCAAATTAAAATATGATTCTTTCAAATAAAATTTTCATCCTTTCTTCCCTCTTATCTACTCATTCTATTTTAATCATCTTTATTGCTGATAATGTACATTGAGAATAAGTACATCTTGTTATCATATTCATGGATATCCAAGAGAAGTGTGAACCATTAGATCTAGATGCAATCCAATATCACAAAGTGATTAGTACCACTGAAGAGCTACAATCTATTTATTTTTTGTATAATTTTAAATATATTCATGTTTTCTTATTGATTTTTTTGTAGGTTTATAACCTCTACAAATTTTATTTGTGTATAATAAAATGTGTATATATTTTTTGGGGTTCTTTATAGGCACGTAGTATCCCAATGAATCTGAATCATGTTTAATCTTGTGTCTATTATGTTCCATACTGTTTAATTTTTTTCTTAGACATTTAATCTCATAATGGATCTAAAAATCAATATGTGTTTTTTTGTTCTTTTATTTTCATATATCATGAACTCATTAAATCAAATATATTTGGTAGAAAATAGTATGCTATTAGGTGATCCTTGGATGTTCTTGAAGCAATATATTTATGACATTCTATAAAAGTGTATTTGTTGGGAGTTCCACACTACAATTTTATTGGGTTTTATGGATATCCCAACCAGAAAGAGAATTTTAAATTGTGTTCCCTTTTAAAAAATTTACGAAGCATCTCACTTGGGACCTTACGATTGACGGAGATTTGAATGAGGTTTATTTAACCATAAAACGTTATTGTAATGCTATACAATTTAATAAGACAAATACATTTCAGGATTCATTTAATTTTACTGATCTTGTATATATTGGTTTTATAGGTGAACCATTCATCGATTTTTAAGTTTGAACATCGAATGGTCTAACAATTGAATTACGGGATTTATTTGTGGGGTTGGATGATTGTAAGTTATTTTTTTCATCCTTTATAATATCTCAATTACTCTAAATTTAATAGAATCACTTCCACATTCTCCATTATATTTAATTTCAAATTTTGAAGGGTAGGAGAAGATAACCTTTCCATTTTTAGTGAATGTGGATTGAAAAAGACATGTGTGAAGAGATAGTTAAATCATCATGTAATGATCAGAACTAGAATGTTTTTATTTGAATATAGTTAAGGGAAAATCCTCTTAATGGGTGGAGCTTAAATATGTTTTTTGACATCAAATTATGTATCAATAATATATAAGTTAATCTATTTAGTTTTTTTCCTTCACTTCTATGATATTTTCTTAATAAAATTATCGTTCTTGAAGAATATTTCTGTACAACTCTTCAGAAGAAGGAGAGATAATGGGGTTCTTATATGTATAATTGGAAGTTATTTTTTCCATCCTTTACAATATATCAATTACTCCAAATTTAATTGAATCATTTCCACATTATCCATTCTAGTTAATTTCTACTATCGAAGAGGAGTAGTAGATAAGTTTTCATTTTGAGAGTATGTGGTTTTAAAAAGACATGTGAGAAGATGTAGTAATATCTTTATGTGATGATCATAACCAAAATGTTTTTAATTGTATATAAATTATATAAAATCATCTTCATAGTTGGATATTAAATAAGTTTAGCGAAATCAATATATGTATAAAAACTATATATTTTCATCTCAGTAGATGGTTCTCCCTTCCATATTATGATTTTTTTTCACAACCAGATTTCTATTCTTGAAAAATATTTGTGTACAACTCTTCAGAATAAGGAGAGAAGCTATATTTTAAGTGATATTGAATCACATTTTAACTTTATTCATTACAATAAAATGTTTTCCATCAGAAGGAATCTACTATAAAGAGAAAGAACTTGATCCCTTATGTTATAGAATGTTGAGGGTAGTGTCACAACTGATGGAAGCATAATTTTCCATGATATAATACGTTTCTCTAAAAAAATTTATTGGTCCAAAAACATAGAATTCCCTATTTACCTAATTAATTATAATCATAATATTTTCATTAATGTTTTAATCAGGTTTCAATGAGATAAAATTTTGATGAAGTGGTTTTCCAATCCCATCAACTGATTCATTCAACTAAAAAACTAGTTTAGATGGTTTCCATCCACTATTTTTTAAACGACATTTAGAATATTTTTGAAGTTAACATTATTTTTTGTATAAAGGTTTTTTGTATAGGTATGACCTATTTAGATATATTAAATGAAACCTTGATTACATTGATCTCTATGACTCCCAATCTCAATGAAATTATATATTTTTGGCCAATTAGTTTATCTTATCATCTTTTAATCATTTTTTGATGATTATGGTAACTAAACATTGGTGATTTTCCCCTCATCATGATTTATGAACATATCAATTTTTTCCTAATATAATTATTAGAAACAATTAATCCATTTAATATGATATATTTCACTCTATAAAGACTCATTTTTTTATATAAAATTAGAGTTATGTCTCTAAAAATAGATATTTTGATAGCATATGATATGGGTTGAATGACCATTTCTTGGGACAGTTCTCCCTCAAAAGGGTTTTGTATAAATGGTTTAATATTTTCATAAAATATGTGAATTCAGTTTTTTTCAGGATTAATTATAATTGGTTCCCTTTATGTTTCTTAAATATATTTTGGGGCTTGAGTCTGTGAGATCCTTTATCCCATTATCTTTTAATTCTTGTTGCATGCATTTTATCTAGTCTTCTAATGGACTTAGTGATGAGAGTGGTTATTCATGGGGTGAAGGTATGTGATAAAATTATTTTTATATATTAGTTTTTCATTTTTAATGATTGTTTTATATCCACATGGTATACACATCAATAATTCAATTCAATTAATAAAATTATATATTTTCACAAAATTCATTTTGACTAGTGGTTTAATTTTTAAAATTTAAAAATAACTTTATGTAGGGGATTTTAATACACCATGAAGGATGAGTTATGGTGTTTTTGTGGGTTGTCGATGGTTAAGAAGAATTATAAATACCATGGACCACTGAATAATATTGGGAGATAAAAACACATGTTATTTACTCAATTGTTGATAGAGTTGATGAAATGGAAAGTGATTATTATAGTATAAACTAAAATAAGGCAGGTACGTTGGTTTTCATTAAGTTTTTTCCCAAGTGGTTCTATCTTAACTCATGTATTAATTTATATTACCAGACACTCTTGTTGACCACCATAATTCTAGACTGGTGAACTTTTGGGGGGTATCACATGATGGAAAGCCTAATATACATTGGATGGAATGATATAATCTTTTTGAACTAAATTTTGAATGGTGGAATTGGTTTCACCATTATTAATTAGGTCAATGATGCCATATTTTCATGATAATGTTGGTGTATTATTTTATTACTAGACTCACTTTTGTAAAAGTTCTATGAGAAAAATATTTTCTATCAATAAGCTTTATTGAATCTTTCTTTAGACCTCACTGAGTCATTTTTGGATAATCATATCAGAATTAAATTTCCATTATGAATGATGTTTATATTAGATAATTTAATATAGATGTTATATATGAATCTAGAGAAACCCTTGGTTAGATGATATATCTATATTGAGTGTTTATTAATCCATTACCACAGGTTTTAAGGACTCCTTGGTGTTGTATATAATTGATGATTTTTTGGATACTTTTTTTCATGATAATGTATCCCGGTGGTTCAATGAGAAGGATCAATACCTCATTAATTGTATCCTCCGTACTTATGTTGTGGGTTCTAATCAATTAAACATGACATGGGAATCTTTGTAGGTCTACTTGGTTCAATATTGTTATAATATAATAATGGAAGACACTTCCAATAATTCAAGAGATTATTATTGTAATATCATTTGAAATCTGAATACACCCCTAAAAGTAAAATTTTTATATTGGAAACTTTTTGAGGCTATATTTTGATTCAGTGGTTACTTATGTCCCTCTAACATTCCCAAGATGATTTGTGTGACATCTAATTCAGTGAATTATAATCTATCAATGATACTATTATTTTATTTATAATGCTGAATGAGCATGGAAATCATCTTGGACTAACAGTCATGTCTTTTATACTCCTTTGTAATTGGTTCATAATTTTATTATATTTGTCATTTTGTACATATTATGGTTTATGTAGAAGATTTTTATGATTTCCTAGTTGATATGGATAAGGTGAGATAAAGTGGGCTTTCAGAAAAGGTCTACTCATGATATAATTTGGATTGAACATTCTTTAAAATGGATAAGCCATTGGGAGTTGTGAGGATTAGAGTTTTTTGGAACTTCTATTGAGGAGGGAGTATCTAGAAAAGATCCTCCTTTTATGTGGTTTTGTAAAATTAAGATGGATATTATAGTTGATTCTGGATGCAGGGTAGGTATTGGGATTGTTGTGGTATAAGAGTATGGGTAGGTTGGTTCATCATATTCTAATAATTTTTAGGCTTGATAGGATCCTTCTATGGTTGAGTCTATTTCCATTTTTCATGTTTTATTAATTGATTGTTCTCAAGGGTGCCATTATTTGATTTTTGATTCAGAATGTGTTTTCATGATCAATCATATTTCTAACAACGGGATGGATTTCAACCTTTTGGACTCATTAATAGAATGCTCTAGGTTCTATTAGATAATTTTTCCTCATGATGTTTTTCTTTTTGTAGGAGATATGTGAATCATACTGGCCATTGTTTATCTTGATTTGGGAAGAATTTGTGTGAAAGTATCTATTTTGTAAAATTCACTAGTTTTCATGGTTACTCTTATTTATAGGATTTTTAATCTATTTAATGCATATCATAATTTAAAATATATGTATATGAAAATTAAAAAGTAAAATATTTATTGAAAATAGATTAAAATATAATTAATAATTAATATTAATTTTTAATTTTCTAATTAATTGTGATTAATTGATATTTATTAATTACATGTTGATAGAAGAATGTGATCAATTTATATATGTCCTTTGATAAATAAAAACTAGTTTATCTTAATAAAGAAATAAATTTTGATCCAAATGTCCATTCAGAATCCATTTAAAGTCGAATTGATTCTTGTGAATAGTTAGACAATATATAATATGGGTTTACTATATAATGTTTTTTAATGTCAAAAAATGGCTTAAAATTTAATTTTTAGATGGGATACACAAATTTTTTAACATTCAATCATCTCTGAATTTATTCTACAGGGTTATATTCATTTGAATAATATGGTGATTTTTTACCATTTTAATTTTTAGGGTTATATATAGACACTTATTTTTATATATTTACATATAAAAATATAGTAGTAAAAATAAATATTACAATGTATCTCCAAAATATATATTCTTAAATATATATATGAAATTAAAATAAAAATTTTAATCAATTTTAATCGAAATAAATATTAATCCATTTTATTCACATTAATATATATATAAACAATTATAAATGTATATATAAATTTTTATATAAATATATGTGTGTCTCTATTAGTGTGTCTATATATTTTAATAAACATATATGAATATGTATGTATATATTTATTCTAATTGGTGTAAATAAATTTTTGTATATATAAACACACACATTAAAAAGAGAATATATTAAAAAAACAAATTCTTATATAGAAATTTCATAAAGAATTAACAGAGAAATTTGTAATATGTTGTTGTATGGTTGCTTGCTGAGAATTTCTATGGTGTATGTTCTAATCCTACTCCTTGAAAAATTAATTTGGATGTCAATGGATAGAGTTTCGTGAAAGGTTGGTACATATATGGAGTGTCACGTGAGCAATCCTTTTCAATCCCAGGGTATGAGTTAGATGTATTGATTATTTTTTAATTAAAAAAATAAAAACAAAATTTCAACACCTTTTTCCACCACTAGAATCAAGAACTGATAAAATTGATTTTTATTAGTGATAAAAAATCATTGATAAAATCCGCCTTTTATCATCACATCTTTTTATCATTGATAACATGAGTAAAATTTTATCATCACACAAATTATCAATGATTTTCATACACTGATAAAACCCATTTTTAGAGCTAAAGAAGGAAAAGACTATAGTAGTGAAATATGAGATACATGTATATTTAATAATATTAAAAAATAGAAAACATTTTATTACAAAATTTTTGAATGATTAATTGATTCATTTATAAAATCTTGTTATATATCAATAATTTCAATAAAAAATTAAAAATTTTCCAGCATAAAATATATCATCATTAGTATTTCTATCACTGGTAAAATTATACTTTTATCATCGTAAAATAAAACATTGATAAAAGTGTGGTAAATGGGAACTTCATCAATTCTTTTGTTATAATTGTTATGAATAGAAATATATATATATTCCCACATACACCACACCCCTACCCCAATTTTTCAGCACATGTCCCCCTCTTTCCAAGTTCTCATTCACGACCTATGTTTACCCCCACACTATAACCCCTCTCACACGTTACCAACCCCCTCAACCATTATTAGTGATTTGAAACATCCCTTCTCAATCACAGATTCCTGGATTTAATCCTCAATCCACTATTATCATAGCTGACACCCAAACAATTCCCTTATCTTAGTTTATATTTCGTTGAATGATATATCCATTTCTTTATATATAATTACATACATATTTTTTATTTATATATTTGTTCACATAATTATATAATTATTTTTAATTTAAACTAAATATATGTATACAAATTTACACACCCGCACACACATAGACACATATATATATATATTTACATATATATTTTGTTATATATTTCCTTATATGTATTCATAGATTCACATATATATTTATAAATTTACAAATGTGTGTATAAATTTATATATAATTTAAATATAAATTTTTTATAATGTAATTATAAAATTTATATGTATTTCAAGTACATTTATGTGGATATTATTATTACAAGGTAGATTGAATTTCAAAAAACCAATGACACTTGCACCTAGGTATCCCAATGGTTTAAGACTCATCCATTTCCCATAAGAATTATAAAGTGACCAATAGACCTATTTTATCAAAATTTTATATAGACCGAAGTCCCATGATCATGATGGCCAGAAAGGATATTTATAAATGTAGCATATTATACCCTTTATGGATATGACCCCGATTACTAAAAGGTAACATCCATCATCCCAAAGCAACATTCAAATGAAACACTACCCCTTTTCAACGGTTTTACACATGTGGTACCAATCAAGGATGCTTCATCCCCTAATGATTTGTTGCATTGTAATGGTATGACACACTATTATAGGAAACCACTCATCAAAACATTACCATGTGGGTGTTGGTCGAATGATAGGTTCTAGCACACCCATTATCTTTTGAGACTCCCACATGACAATTCCTACATATACCCTCACTGTACTATCAACTTATTACTCCATGTAATAGAACTAATTACAATAGAAATAAACCAAGTTTTAGGGAACCCATCCATACCAAATTATAAATCTTGTGAGGATATATATATGAATTATATGATTTAAATCACTTCTACCTCTTTTAAGGTCGCCTATATAGAATCACCTACATGCCACCATGTTCTACTAGCTTCCAAATGCACCATTTCATCTTCTTAGTCCCATTATGTGACCCTCATTACTCCAATGATAACTAATAGGACCTACAAGCATGAATAATATTTCTAATGGATTGAAGGACCATGAAATGTCCCGATATCCCACTGACATGTGATTATTAATGTTTAACTACAATACTATTATAGTTCCACTTTCTATGAGGGTTGAAACCCAAAACATGTGGATGCCACCAAGGGGCCTGTACGACTCGGGTATAGGCACATAGACATGAATATATATAAATATTTTTATAGGTACATGTATATATATATAAATGAATATATATTTATTCCAATTTATAATGATGCATACATATATATAGACACACAACAAGTGAACATATCACTATCTTTGAGGATTTTACTTGTTATATATATATATATATTTATTCATATGTATATATATTTTTCAATATATACTTTATTTAATATACATTTATATATTAATATTTCGTTACATATATTATGATAATATATACATGAATATATATGTTAATTAATTCACAAACACACACACACATATAAAAATTATATATACATTTGTATATATCATTAAATTTGGATGAGGTGAATAAAATGGATAGTTTTTAAAAAATAAAATAGATAATGTATTTTTATTTCAATATGGCTTATTTATTTAGAAATACATTTTATGTCATCGAATTATTATAAAATGTATATTACTCTATAATAAGTAGAAAATTATTAATTTATATTATTTTTTAATTATTTTATAATGAATTTTCCGTAAAAATAATCAATATTACGTTTAAATCCAAATTTAGTCATATATAAATCAAATTTCGTAAACAACATAATATTTGAATAAATATAAATATATAAATATATAAATATTTGGTTATTTATGTATATTTTTTTAAATATAAATTTTATTAGTCATAAAGTAGTATTGATAGTGGTTAACCATTATCAATGCTAAAAAATACATTAATAAAGGTAACCTTTATCAGCTATAAAAAAATATTGGATAATGGAGCACATTTATCAGTTCATTTAGCTTATACTAATAAAGGAAACTGACTTTATCAATATTTTTTATTCATTGATAAATGTTTGTGATTAATATATCATTATCTTTAATAGTTATTAAAATACCAATTGATAAAAAAAATACCTTCAGTGATTAATTTTTATATTAATAAAATCTAATTTTACTAACACTTATATGAAGTTAAGAAAATAACTAATGTATTTTTTATACTACTAAAATTCAATATTTTTATTTTTAGGATAATTTATACATTTAACTATATTGGAAGTGAATCCTTACATAACTTCAAGTCCAATAGGAAAGAAGGATTTAATTACATGGCCTAGGGGCCTTGGGGCATAAATCCCAAACATCTTCATTTTTACTAACTACACTGGAACAACCCCTCCTAAACACCTATTTTTGGGTACTCTTAAAACATCACCTGGAATTTCTAATGACTACGTATTATCTTTTTCATGTTGGACTTGGATCCCTAGAACCAAATTATATATTATTTATCTTTACTTTTATTCATGTATTTCATCATTAGAAAACATCTTATCCCCTCTTTATTAATATATTGCATGACATAGTATGTGATGATGTCTTAAGTGTGCATGTCACGATAAAAATTCACAAAACTTCGTAGTAATGAATAAAACATATAAGTTCCATTTAAATATTATTGACCAAAATTAATATATTCAGATGATATAATTTTATAGAACATAAATTGTAAATTATTTCAAGGTTAGACAATCCTTTGACTTTGATTCACATTTCTTTCGTGTACACCCTTTTTAATTATTGGTGCATGAGATTGTGAGAATATGGTCAACTAATTTGACACCCAACTTTAAAAATTTCATCTGATATTATAAAAGTTATATATATATATATAATTATCATTAAAATTAATACTATTATGAATATATTTCATGACTTTTTTATTTTGATGTTTTGATGAAAACAGTGACGACATATTCTTATAGCAACGTTTGATACAGTCGGTGCATCATGAGTGATATTGAATTAATGAATGATTCATGAAAGTATTTATCCAATATATTCTTTAACAAAATATGATATCTAAGAGCCTTTTATATGAATTGAACTGCCTGATTGTGTCAACGGAGATGGTGGTATTTTCAGTAAGTTCATTTCTTTAAATTCAATGGAAGAGACATTGAGCATATAGATTTTTGACACATGTAGGAAACCATATTTATTATAGATATCGATATGTAGAGATAATATGAAATAGTATACTTTCATAGTTGGTTACTTTTCATTGAGATGTCAACGTTTCATTATGGGATCCATTGATTGTCAATACAAGCTAACACTTGACTTTTGGATGTGTACCCTAACTACATTTAAAAAAGGGCCTTGAGTGTCACACACTAAGTGTCCTTAAAACCTAAATTAAATTCTATATTAATTTAAAATGTATTATAAATATAGTTCTCAAACATCCTTTAATAATAGTTTAACTCTATTTAGTAACAAATGTCTAATAACTAGTTATTCCAACAAATAGATACGTGAGTCAAGAATTTAATAAATATTAATTTTCATGGTAATTATTTATTTAATTTTATGATTAATAAAATATTTATATACTCATATTTAATCATAAGATAACAAAAAATTTATTTATTAGTTACATGAATATTTAAAAAATATTTATTTACTAAATTTGGTTAGTATAATATTTATATATTTATTAGAGAATAATTAAGTGATAATTAATTAATTAATTTAATATTCATTATTTAAGTTATGGTAAATATAAACTAGGATAAGAAAATTGAATTTAATGGGATGAGGAGAAATTTCATGTTAAATTTAATTTGAATAAATATTAATTTATTTTTTCAATAAAATTAATATTTAATTTATCTATAAGTTTAAGGAATTACAAGTAAATTATAATAATTCCATTATTATTTTGGTAAATGGTTCATCATGATTTAATGAAATAACAAGGACCCTTGTGAAATTATAATTTTATAACCATATCATTATTTAAAACCAATTATGACATTCTTCATGTGTATGTTCGTGTGTGAGCCTCATACATTTGTTGTAGACAAGGATTCATTGAGATGATTATATCAATCCCTATAGTTTTAACTTCTAAAATGTTTTAAAGATCATTGTGAAATTTTCCTCCTCTACTATAATTAATTCTCCTCCCCTTGAAAGATTTGGTTGGAATAAACGATGATCATTATAATCATTGGTTTCATCTGTACGAACACATTAATATTTCCATGTCAACTTTTAGAGGTATGTGATGCAAGTGTGGGAAACCACTAGAGTAAATATAAACTTAGTCCCTTTTATGAAATAATGGTATGAAAAGATTGGTTAATCAATCCATTGAAATCGTAGAAACAATTCAAAAAAAGTTAAATCTTTATTAAATAGTTAAATTATATATTATATATGAAATGATCAAATCTTCTTATTTTGGGTTCTTATCAATTAATCTTTATGTTAATGTCATTAGTCATATATATTCTTTTTAATGTACATGCTAGATTATTCATGGATTGTGAAAAAATATGAGTTGGTTATGACCCACCTTGCACATCTTCTGCACTCATAACCTTCATGTGGTATCATAGCAGTCACATAATAATTTGTAATTATTTATTATTCATTAATAAATCATTCATAGTCTATGTTAGTTTATTTATTCATGTTTATTCGTTTATTTTTCTATAGTTTAGTTCACATGTTTTTATTTTAATATGTTTTTTCATGTTTTTTATCTTTTTAATAATATTAATAACATATGAAGAATGATCAGATATTCCATCAAAAGGAGATGTGGATTTTGGATAGTAGATAAGGAAACACAGTGTGTGACCTGTAATACAAAACATGAACCTAGTTTCACTACACATATATTTTTCATGTGATACAATATTCATGAAATTGTAAAAATATATGGATCAGTTAACTCATACCATGTGTTAACTAGGACCCCTTGGCACAAGGACTATTGAACGACACTACGTGATGCTGTCATACATGTGTGTGAATAAAAGGATTTATAATTAATAAGATACATAATTTATATCTGTTATTCATTACATTTGACTCAATAATCTATGTGTCTAAATATCACATCAAGTAAACCAGCAGGTAATGTGAACTCACAAAAAGAGGAACACATGACATGTAGCTCATTAATACATGCTATGTAACTAGGCTAAGAATATACTAAGACCTTATAAATTTTTCTCAGATACATACAAAGAAACAAACACTACATACAAATTATTAATACACAATGTGTAGTCACCTAAAAAATAATTTAATAAAATTATAGAAAGAATAATTAATTACAACATTAATGTCCTAATTATACTAATTATGTCTGATGTATTACCTATTTAATAATGGGTTTTATAATTAATAAATGATCAATTAACTTTATATAAATATCTATAAATTCACTTCAAGGACTTTTTTTCCATATTGATTTTCATTATGGTGTTCTCTAAGAGACTCTCGGTGGTCATTAAGATAAAATTAATTAATTAATTAATTAATTAATTAATTAAATCAAGAAAATTAATATTAATAATAATGAATGAATTAATGTTAATGTTATCTAATATAATTGGTCATATTTGTTTCATGACGTTTGGATGACCATGATCTTATACCATTATATTCATGTGTTTGATTCATTTAATTTTTTATTTCACAGTAATAGTATTAACTTATGAAATTAAATAATATCCTACAATTCAATCCACTCCTATAATTTTGTAATGGACAATGTTCCCAAAATTAATTTTATGTAAACCCCAATTTACTAACATTTAGTTATCCTCAAAATTATGTTATTATAATTAGGTAATGGATTTAGTTCCCTTATAGGTGGAAGTTGTTCATGTTTAAATTCAAAGAAAAACTAACCCCGAAGGTGAATAGGATAACCAGTGGAGTGCTACAATTCAAACCAAGCATGTCCTAATGATATAATTCCATAGGGTCATGTATTTCATTATCATCCTCTATATATACCAACCATTTCAGAATATCAGGTTTATTCCACATTATTTATTTTATTTCAGTCACTTTAATGGATAATTATTTATGGATGTTTAAACCATTATACTAATTGATTAATATGAGTATATTATTGAACTAAAGAATTATATTAATATGTGTAAAATTTGTCTAAACAAGGTAAATAAATTTTATAAAATCCAATTGTTATTAGCAATCATGTGATAATATAAAATTGGATGTTTTAAAATGAATATAAAAATCCATAAAATAAAATATTTAGTCTGTATAAACTTCAACTACTTGGTTATGAATCAAAACATACACTATAGTGATCAACCAACATTTATTGGGGATATTTCAATTATTATGAAATATAAATATTGAGTCTTGCGTTTACATGAATAAAAGGACGATATTTAACAAAACAAGTTACCAGACATAATAAATTTTAAAATCAATGACCTGTATAATAAATCCACATCTCAAATCCCCATGAATTAATGTCAAACATTTACTTAAATATGGTATCTCAAAATAAAATAAGAGGATTCTCATTATAAAATTCCTTACAATTAATGTCAATTTAATTAATTTAATAAATGGGAATTTATATATTCAATCCTCACATAAGGAAGACTCATTATCTCACATTTTTTCAAAGAAATCAAATAAAAAAAATATTTCAATTTCATTGTTTTTAAATAACCATGAAATTTCAATAATCTATTTTAATTATTAAATTCATTATTAATATACATAACATTTTTAATTTACCTCCCTTTGAATTTTTCCATTAATCATTAGGGTACCGAAGTAAATAGAGTTTCGATCATACAACAAGAACATGTCACTTACCATAGTCTTATATGAAATTGAACATCTCCACCACATAAATATGGAGTCCAAAATAATACCAATGGATTAGTTTTTAGGTTTAAATTAAACTAATCTCTCAAGGTAGGTGAAAAAAACAATTCGAAAAATTAAAACTCAAAAAATGATGTTTTTCTCGAAATCATAAAAGATTATATCCAAAAGATAATATCAATAAATATATCCCCTTTCTGATGTCATCCGTCTTTTCCCTTAAAAAATAATAAGTTGTCATGATAATAATTTTAATCAAAATTAATGAATCAATGTCTATTTATTTTTATTTCTTTATTTTTTATATAATTATTTTTGTGTTTTTTTCAAAAATTATGTCTAGAAAAATTACACACCCACCACCTAACCACATATAATAAAAAGATATTATTTTCTGGTAATGGTGTTTTTTGATCCTTTGATGATATACCCCATTTTTGTTAAATAGTAATAGATTTGAATAATTATTAAATAAAGTGAATAAAATCCTTCCCTCTCCCAAAATCCTAATAAAAAATCCCCAAAAATGTTTTCTCAATGAAATTAATCCAAGAATATACTTTAAAATATTTCCCCATACTTATTATTTTAAAAATAATTGAATTTATTTAGAGTAAGGTAGGTATGGATAAGAGATTCTTATAAAACATCCCATTTCCTAAAAATGTTGTTCATATAATCAATGCTATTAAAACAGATTAATATAAAGTGGGTCATAAGGATAAAAGTGTTAACCAAATTTTTTGAAAATTATACTATGTTTGAAACTACTCATTCATAACATTTATTAGATTCAAATATTGTTCAAGAACAGAAAATGCCCAAGAATATCATGGAATATGTGACAAATCTATTGGGAAGAATCTAGATCAAAGTATGTGTTGAGAATTAAAATGAAATATTGGAAAAAATACCTATAGAAACACATAAGAGTAATTAAATCAATTAATGAAAATATCATAAATCCAAAACATAGAAAAATTTATGAATAAATTCATGCATAAAAAGTAAAAATATCCCCTAAATGTGGATTTTCTAAATCCCATTCCATATATTCATCCTTACCCATAATTTTACCCATATTTATCATTTAAATTAACTAAAAAATGAATTAAAATTCACCAAATGATATGTATCCTAATTTATTTTATGTCTCCTACTTCAATTGAGAAAAATATGAATAAAGTGTTGAAATTCAATTGGATGTTAAATGTTTAAAAAAATTAAATTTGGTGAATAAAAATTAATGTTTTATAATTGTTTTGCTTACTCCCCTTTGAGTAATTCTCTGAATATGGATTTGTAGGTTTTCCCTATACATAATTCACAATGTGAAGAATTTTTATGAATTGTATTTATTTGAATTCAGGACAAGAAAGTGTTCGATGACATGTATTAGTCCCACAAAATACTCTCATTCATTCTGCTTCATTCTCTAATGGTATTTCAAAAATGATCACTCACAAGTGAAAGAACATAAATTTTTTCAATGAACTTAAAAAAATATTTAGGGGAGAGTTAATGTGCCAAAAAACAAATAAATAAAAATCTTCCAACTCAATATGCCTCCCATAAGAACTTTTTTCAACATTGGTGGGTCAACTATACCTCTTTAAACATCAGATCATAAGAAATGTGGATGAAATATTTTAATATGGTCTAGATCCAGGAATGGTATTTGTTGCAATTCATACCTATAGGTTGGTCCCTATCCTTTGTCTCTAAACAGCTTATCACTTCCTAATAACATCACATGCTTGATTTCAATTAAGATGGTCAAATAATTATTCCATAATAGTAAATTAATAAATGGAAGGTCTCTCATCATCCAAACATTTTCTCTTTAAGAAACATGGTGGGTTTAGTATCTCTTCCAGTGTTAGTGGTTAGACTCTTCAGCTTCTCTTTCTTATTCACAATACTTTTTATTTAGGCATCTTTTATTAAGAAAGTATCTACCTTGGGTTCTACTTCAAAATTAGGTATTATTTTTTCATCAAACTCATTTTCCCCTCTCACATCGTAGATCTTAAATTCATGATGAATAATGAAACATACTTGTTCTCTTAGATATATTTATCTATTTTTTACATCAATTAGTGTGTGCCCCATGGCTAAATATTTTATCACCATATGAGTAGATTTTTCTCCTCTTAAATATCCAATAATAAGAAGTCTAATGTGATGTATAAATTTTCAATTTTTAACAGAATATATTCATTTAACTCTATTAGGTCTATTACCTTTGAGTCTTCTAATTAATTTGAAAATCTTGTGGGCTTTCGTCTCTCCCTTTCCAGGCTAATTTAAGTGGTGTATGACATGGTTTTGAAACTCGAAACTATATGACATAAAAATGATCAAATTTATTATCTCTAATTAATATAAGAATTGAAAAACTACCTTGATATATTTTCTTCTTAGGTGGTTCCTTTGATACCACATACAAACACTCTCAAGGGAGGGGAAAGTCATGAATTTCTTATATCATCTTCTTGTGGCCACTATTTCATTCATGAATTTTTAATATTTTTTCATGTTTATGAAAAATTCTATAAAAGGTATATTAACATTCAATTTAATAAATTTTTTCAGAAATTTCCCTTTTTGTATGTCTATATTCACTTGTGATAGTTACTATGGAATCAACAATCTGGGATTTCACTATAGTGGTTCTTATTAAGATACTTCTTGTTCACTTATTTTATACTCTATATTCTGGATTTTCAATTATATTATCAACTATTTTTCTCTTTATTAATTCATTATTATCTTTAGTTATATATTAAAATTATAGATAAATGGATTTTAAATATTCATAGGGATTCATATCTGGTCATCTATGTTGTACTCCTCTCAGTCTATCTCTGAGTTCCTGGGTGAATTTTTATACATAAAATTCAATGACCCATAGTTCCTATATTTAATCCCTTGAGTCATAAATTATATCATTCTTGTATTTATATTTATTATTTTAATAATATGTAAATTATTTGGTGGTAGATCCATTATATCATAAAATTAGCTGAAGTTTTCTCAATCAAATGTACATGGATCTTTAGTGGTAGTCCCTTTTGTGTCTGAAAACCCTATTTTCTTTGTGGGAATCCATCACCCGATTGATTATTCGACCATACCTAAAAATTTTTAACCTGATTATATTAACCATAACTTACTTCTTAGATATATGCACCATGATGTTTTTTCCCGATCCAGTACAAATTATATATTTTTGGTTAGGGATTCTATTTACTATGGCATCCTACTATTGTTCTCAACCCAGTGGATTCCTCTTATTTTCATTCTATAAATTTTCAATTGGAAGTTACATATTTACATTTCATTCAGTGGTTTGTATATCTACTTACCAGACCCCTTCATTAAGAATAATCTAGATGTAACATCAATAATTGGCCTATTTACCTGTGAAATAACATTATAAAATTTATTTTTTAGAAGTGAGTTTTCTATTCCATGATGAGGGAACATTATAATTAAAAATGTAAAACGTTCCATAGTTGTTTACAAGGACTTGTATTCAAATATAATAATGATAATAATGATTACCATAATTTATGTTGACTTTGAGGGAGGGAATAATCGAGTAAGAAATTATATTACTATCTAATCTCATATAGTGATGTATTACACTTGAAAATAATTGGATCCATTCACATGTTTGATAATGCATTGTAAATTAGAATAGGTGATGCCTTACAAGGACACTTGATAAATTCAATATCTGAAGTATTTCACATAGCATGAGTAATCTTATCTTATTTGTTTTTTGGGGTATTAGTATGATTGTCCATAAGAGTTCACAATGTTTGAGAGAATCTATATTATTTCATATATAATCTCGAAATGATTAGCTTTAATAGGAGGCACCATGATTATTTGTTCTAGCTCTATGTTTGATGGTCATCCATAATCCGTAAGAGTATGCAACCATAGTTCAATTATTGTTACATGAAAACATGATGTATTTATGTGGAATCCATTATCACTACTTATATGTTCTTCCTTAATCTCTTTGTACGTTTAGTATTGATGATGAAATATCTTTTATTTTTATACACGTGATTTGGTCATGCATTTACTTATAAAATTATAAAAAAATAGTATGAAACACATAGTGTGAATCAGGAAATTTAAATAAAACAAAACATTGAAAATGAAAATTAAATACCTAAACAAAATTATATATTATTCCTTGACAAAAGTGAAAATTTTAACATGAACTAGAGGGTTTAATTATTTCCATACGAGTTTAATCAAAATAAAAAATTTATAAAAACTCATACTAGTTAAATTATTTAATAAAAATATATTATGTAGAATATTGAATTTGAAACTATGAGTTTTTAATGATTTTAATTTGTTTTTTAAAACAATTTATTTTAATTTAATTTAATAAATAGGAACGAAAAAAGAATGATTATATTTTAATCGAGAAAGATAATTAAGAATATTGTTTTCTGAAAATTGGATGTATAGAGTGCCCTAGGGTTTTATAGATTTAGGGATTATATGAAATTAAATTTTAGAAATAAAATTTATTAATCTATGTTTGATGACATATTTGATATGGGGTGGACCTATTGGAAATGGTATCACCCTTTCTATGTGGTAATCCCCCTTTTCATAGTCTTGTGTAATTTAGGGTATTTTCATATAGAGTATTAATGATAATATTTTTAAAATAGGTTCCTCAAAATGATGTATTGGTCATGTCTAATTTAGTTTAACAAATTATAAAATTAAAATATTATTTTACATTTATTGAAAAAATGTCAGGATTAAATGAAAATAAATTTTTTGTTATTGGACAAATAAATTACATCCAACCAAATACGTGAATAATATATAAGAAATAAGTCAAATGGAACCTGCTTCCATTATTACATAACCCTATCATAACTATGGTATTAATAAATCATATGTGTTATTAGGGAGTCATAGATGAGAATGAAAATTATGGAAATCAATTTTAATAAGAGAGGAGATTTAAAATTGGTGAGGACCCTACAGAGTGAAGCCTCCCACCCATAGCTATAGTCTCTATAATCTCCCTCATTTGGAAAAAAATCATCTTCTTTTTTAACAATCTCCTTAGATCTTGTTTTTCATTTATGTCTTCATTAATATAAACCATAATGATCAATGGTACTTTCCGTTTGGGTTCACGAGATGTCCAGATATAATATTATTTGAGATCCATTAAAAATCCAAGAAAATATTCTTTACTATATTTGTCTGGAATCATTCACAGTCTGAAAGTTGGTTTCATAGTATAAAACGTAAATGCACTCATTTTTACCATTTCTTTCAACCTCAAGCTCTATATTGGGTACATTACTTGAAGAACCAACACATCTTGCAAGTTGTTTTGTGATGTAAAATTTCAATTTCTATATTTACAATCTAACTTTCACCCTGGTTATTCTTTTTCATATACCCGAAATGTTCCATTATAATCTATTATCATGGAGATCCTTCTTTTATTTGTAATTGATGGTCTATATTTTCATTGTTTTTCTTTTTACCCATAAATTACAATATCCATCAATGTATGTGTAATATCTTAAAATAAACAACCATAGAAAGATAATAAAACTACTAAAATAAAGGAAAATTAAAATAAAAAATGTATATATTTAATTAATATTCATAAAATATAAATGAGTTATCCCGATATAGTGCTAAAATTAATATCTTATTTATTTAATAAATCAAAACCCACATGATTTTGACTATATCACTTCAATATATTATAGAAATGTAAACATACCCACTAGCTCGAATTTCCTTGAATTGTATAAGAATTAACATGTTATCCTACAACATGATTAGACATATATGTTCTAGAAAACCCTTTTCATGAAGCACTTAGAAAAGAGTCTAGTGAAGAATAATTTAATCTCTATAAAAAACATTTGAATGATGACACAGATTTCAAATGATATATTCTATTTTCTATATCTAGTAATCTTTAAAAGAAACATGAGGATATGATTGTGTATAGATTCTTGTCTCAGAGTTGTGATCTTTATAATGAGAAGTTAATAAATAAGAGATATGTGATCCCTAATAGACTATTCACAATAAATCATGGAATCTTGGTTTCAGATGGGCCTCGTGTAGTCAATATAACTGGCTAAATTGAGTTCATAATTATCTTAGGGTTTATGATCGCTAATTTGATGTATAAAGATCCAATTTAATCATCACTTTCTTTAATTTTCTCAATATATGTTAATTAAATGTTTTTCAATAGTGATAAGACTATTTTTGAACATTAAAACCATATTCTCTATGTTGATAAATACATGGGGAATAATAATCCCATGGTAATCATTGTGAATAAGAAAAGGAAGATTAAAGAGAAGGTATCTAAGACTCATTCCATGTATAAGTATCCTGAGCACATTCCTTGCATAAAAATGATGATCTAAATATAGTAAAATGAAGATAATATACTAATTTTATCATGTGGTAATCATGGAAATTAAAAGAAGAGATGAATCTAGTTATAGAAGAAATGGGAAACACCAAGTTCATTCCTTCTCTACTAAAATATTTCTATATCTATATAATGGGAACTAAATACTTCTTGTGGTGTTCACATCTATATTAAAATTTCAAAACAATGTATATTTTTATAGATTTCCAAAGGCGAGTAAGAATTAGGGGAATCCAATTATGCGAAGATATATACTATATTTATTGAAGATTAAAACCTTACATTGAAAATATAGATAGTCCTGGTATAAAAACTTTGTTATTATGTAATAACTCTTGCAAAAATTATAATTTTTTACAATGAGTAAATAAAAATGGTTTAATTTTTTTGCATGGAAATAAATTTTCTTTTGTTTATAATGTTTTCACATATCAATTTATGGAACATTTAAATGTAATTTTTTATTAAATTATAATTTCATTATTAGAAATTTATAATTAATTAAGATTAAATGAATCATTTTACATTAAGCTATGTCATTACTATATTATTCATGAAACTGATAGTAATTTGATTTAAAAAATCTATATGGTTCCATATAATTTTTTGCGTTAAAACCACTTGATTGATTTCATTGTTTTTTATAAAAAAATATTATCAGGATACCTTTTGGTTGATAAGTAAAGGGAAAAATTTGGGATATACTAAAAAAAAGAGGTTGGTGAATCATTATTGGGAAATTTTGGCCAATTATAACATTTATAAATTTTACCTCTTATACCTGTCTTGATTTTATTCCCTTATTCTTTTTTTCTTTATCGCATGTCGATATATGAAAATAGGAAAAGAAGGAACATTATATTTTTAAAAGGTTTATTGCACAATAAATTTATCTAGTCCTTGTAGTAGTTTTAAAACAATACAATACCAAAAAATTACAAGAAAGTAATCCATTAAACTTTGTTATAGAACGTAAAGAATAACCTTTCACATCTATTTCACTATAGTCATGTGATATTTATTGTTTTTCATCTTTTGGATGGTTCATTATACTACCTAAAAAAGATATATTTTACCTTCTTCTTAAGGTAATTTTCAACAAATACTAATTCACATACCCATTGATACTTCTATTATTTTTCATTATTCTACTCTTTTCTTCCACAAACATATTCTTCACCCAATTTCTTTTATTATAGAAGGTATGAAACTCTTCTTATTCTTTTCAACATAAAACTGAAATATTCACTTTTTTTATTATAACATTAGACACAATAACATAAGTAGGTTTTGTATTTATAATATAATAATTATTCCTCTTATCTCTAGAATCAAACACATAATTAGTGAATATTCAAATAATGAATGTTCAACTCTACATCATTAAATATAATTATTTTGTTTTTCTATCTTCACCAGTCAGAATAATATGATTATGTTGCAGACAAGATATCATTTTCTCTTTTCGTAGATAAACAATATCAATAATTTATTATAGTATTGATTTTCCTATATTATTTATTTTTGTATTCCCAACATGGTTTATTTAAAATCAATCCATGTATAAATCATGAAACATGTGTTATGAATAATCATAGTCACCTTTATATTAACTCAAATAATTTTTTTTCACATGATATAATTACCTTATTCTTCACTACCTCGGATAGATATTATATTTCCACAATTTTTTTTCTTCATATGGTTTGGGTAAATTAGTCTATTCAATGAAACTCTTATGCATGGGCTACTATATATTTATTGGAAGAAAGCATTATCTACCTTGTGCATGGGTTTATCATGTGTATTGTTTTTATTTCTCCCAAGCCATAAGACCATTCTATAGAACTCTAATTGAAACAATTTCATCATGAAAATGTCTGAATACATTGAGTATTATCAACATCTTCACTGAGTAACACATTAATTATTCAATGAAATTTTTTCAATATAGAAACATTATTAAAAAACAATATATAGCTTTTCATAACCATCTTTCTTGAGACCATGATACTTGTTGGATTATATTTTTCATTATGTGGTGTGATATAATTGAACTAACATTGGTTCTTAAAATAGTTTTATCATTATTCCATCATGAGGGAAAAGAAATACATAATAACAAGGAATTATACCTTATTGCACAGGAAGTGTGGGGTTCTACCATATTTGTTTATCCTAGGAGGCTCACATGACAATTTTTTGAATTGTGATTCTATATTTCTATAAATTATAGAATCCCATATAACAAATTCACCAGTAGTAGTACTATTATCCTTGGGTCCTTTGGTAATTAGTGACGATTTTTTCACTTCCATAATTTTCATTAGTACTCTAATTTTTATATCATGTCAATACTATTAAATAATTCCATATTTTTAGGTCAAGTCATTTTGGATATTAAAATCAAAAACAATCTCAATAATCACATATATATAGAACAAACCGTGTAATTTTATTTTACATCAGTTTTGGATACTGGATTCTTCCCCACATTCATGCGATGATTCTCATAGGCCCCCTAATTTTTAGATTCTCAGAAATTCCCCAATATAAATGGCATTAAATGATCATCATATCAGCCATGGTAGAATCATTTCTTGGTTGAAACAACTGTATGACATAAAAATGAAAGAAACATGATCTAGTGAATGACCATATCGATTTCAAGGACATTCAAGCCAGATTAAATGTTGAAATTCAAATTATTCAAGAATTTAAGTGAACTTAAAAAAAAAATATGTTAAAGATGATAACTGGCACAATCAAGTGGTTCAAGTCAAAATCATTTGACCTAACATGTTATATGTGTTTGTTTTTTAAATTCATGAATAGTTATGCATGAATCCCATCCCATATCGAGCTACACTATAGTTGTTGTGGAATTTATTAATGATATTGTTTCTAATATTTCTAAAAACTAACATTGGGGTTGTACCCTAACACACTTTCACACACATGCTTCTCATAGCCCATTCCTCCACACACTTTCCCACCTTCTGAATCCCATCTATAGAAAATTTTCTCTATAGGTGTCCATATGTATCCTACTATTCTTATAACTAGTCCCATGCACTCCTGTGGTCTGAAATCACCCTTCAACTATCATACAATCTCCTTGTCCTAGCTATCCCACATGGTAGACCCTTGGGTCACACATGTGTTGTTGATGAGAGGACCATTGTGACCTATAATGGTTTGAATTTTTTTTAAAGTCCATGTCATCAAATAAGAGATATATTAATTCTAACAATATGATATTATCTAAATCCTCTTCATGAAAATCACCATTTTATTAATATTTAAAATCATGAATGGTTCACATGATGTAATGAAATATTTCAAAAACATCTTCAATGTATGTTATTCATCGTGTCATAAACATTGTGAAATATCCTAATGTAACGACCTCACATAATTATTATTAATAATATTTAGAAAATCCAAAATTTTATAAAATAAAAGTATTAAAACATATTTCATTAAGATATAGGACTTTAGTACATTATTTTTTATCCATTCAACCAATATATATTCTATTATGATTTAAAACATGGTATCTTGGATACTTCATAAAATTATTTATTTCTATGTTCTTCTATATATTAAAATTTGTTGAATCTTTTTATTTCATTGTACACTGTTGACAATAAATAAAACTCATACACAATATGGTCTCTTTAATAATGTGAAGAAATAAATAGATTATATAATTGGTACACACAATGTGTGAGAACCTTTTATAGTTGAATATAGTGGTTTCTATTATAACATCATTACATTTATTGATCAATTATGTTCATATTGATATTCCTAATTAATGAGGTATAATTATGAATTTATTGAGAATTAAATGAATTCATTAATGAAGTATAGAATCAACATGGTAAGAAGATAAATAAAATTTTATCTTATAAATGTTTTCAGCTACCAGACAATGAAGTCATCAATATTGTATAGGTTTTTGAAAATATATCCTAATTCAATATTCATTATATTCTACAGTAAAATGGTGTATACAAAAGGAGTAACAATAACTTACCTAAAAGAATAAGGATAATCAAAATACATTATTTTCTTCCATTATAATTTTAGTTATATTACATACACACTATAGAACACGTTGTAAATAGAGTACTAACTAAGGTGGTTGAGGGGAAACCATATTAGTTAATATATGGATAAAATCCATGTCTTCGCATACTTATAAATGGGGTTACATGGAATGTTTTAATACTATATCTAGAAAAAAACTAGCACCCTGAGGTATGAATTTAATATTTATAGATTATTCCAAGGATACTAGGGGATTATATCCATAAAATCCCTCATATAAGAATGTGAGTGTTCCAAAAAGGCCATTTCTCACGATTGGGAGCATATACTAAATAAGGATAGTTAGAGAATGATTGAAATTAATTCAGTTAATGCTCATGACACACAATACCTGGTACAAGGTTATGTTTTATAAATCCCCATGGAAGATATAATTTCAATAACAGAGGTACAATATTGGTGAACCAGATAGGTTATAGAACTAGAATGATATGGTTTTCCAGTCACCAAAGATTGTGAATCATTATTGGTGTATATTATTGGTCATAATTCTAAAAATAAGGTAGTATAGAGATAAAAAGCTACATGATTGATGAAATCTATGATTTATTAGATGGATTCCATATATTAGAACCATTTTTGGGTTCTTATCAATTATATAGTTAATTTAAATCCCATTATGTAATGATTAGTATTCCAAATAAATTTGGATGTAGATGGTATTGCGAGTAAATATAAATAAAGGATAGTGGTTAAAGGGTATAAAAAATAAATGAATTGAATATGAGGAAAATTTTCTTCCAATTTCTATGATTAAATCCATTATAATTCTACTTTTCGCATAAACTTTTCACGACTATGATATTATAATTTATTTTTTTATAGACACACACATATTGTAAATGTAAATATATTTAAATTATTAATTATAATTTTATAAAGAATATTATAATTAATTATATATCATTGAAAGCATTTATAAATAATATTATATTTTATACATTAATTAATGATACATTTAAAAATAATATTTAATCATTTATTTCATAAATAACATTTTCGATGAAAAAAATAAAAATGAAGGAAATGATTAATTATATCTGTTAATTTCTATTTTTATTAAATCATTTATGATTTTAATTTTTTAATTTTTAATTTCTAAAATATAAATTCTTTTATTCATATTATTTATTAAAATATCAAGACATTTACTAATAAAGAAATTATTTCCATATTATAAAATTTATTAAGAAAATAATTATTATAGTATTAATAAGAATATGATAATATTAATACATTTATTAAAGTGAATTTAATAAATTTATAATAACATTATCATTATTATAAATACATATGATATTATTAATATTTTATCTTTTATTATATGTCACTAATATTTTGTTTTTTAAATATTTATTCATTTATATAATAAATAAATTTGGTATTTTTTTATATTAATTTTACTAAAATTAATAATAAATTATAATACATAAATTTAATTTTACATTTTAAATTAATAATAAAAATATATATATATATACATATTTCTACAGTAAACCTATTTAAATAATAATATTAAAACTCTTACTTTTAATTTTATAGTTTTTATTATTTATTTTATTATATAGACATTTATACATATATTATTTTTAAAGGAAGTAAATATATTAACAAACTAAACACACATAAACCCATACACCCCAGCAGGTCATTCCCCATCCCTCCCCATAAGGACTAACAATCACCCTTCTGGACCTATTTTATTACAATTCTATGACCATAAAGGCTTCCGGTTTTTTATGGTTGAAGGACATGTTATAATTGACCGAAGGCCCGAGAGGGATATTTCTCAAATTAAAAATACAGTATACATGCTTCACATCATGATCTCAATTTTCTTATTATGTCACCCCCTTTCCCGCAACCATTGAATTGTGTTGTTCACTAAAAATTCATGGTAGAACATTGCTCTTATCACACATTTGGGTAGAGGGTCGGATGACATGTTTCATTGAACCGATTAATATATCTAGATGCCCACCTAGAAATGCTTACCTATTTCCATGCCATACTACCCTGATTTATGTGATGCCTCATCTATTAGGTCTACACTATTCATAATATATTTCACTCCATGTCATGAACCATAGCGTCGTAAATCCATATATGATTCCATGGATGAGAACCCCTATGTCCATGTTGGTGGAGGTCTGGCTTATAGGAGTTGTTGAATGCATCACTCTTTCAAGTCACCCACTCAACAATGTGGCATGTCGCCATGATGAACTACCTTCCAAATGTGTTGCATTGATCAAATGATCATCACGTGTCTCATGTATCTCTGATTGGTTGTTAGTAGGCCCTATGGTTGCTCGAAAGGATTGTGTCATATATGTGATTGATGTCCTAAAGGCCCTATCTCCCAAAGACCATGTTTTCTGGCTATAAATATCGAATTGAATGAATAGTTCATCCATTACAGAACCACTACACTACCTTCTAGAATTTCTTCTAAAGTATCTCAGAAATTATTCGCCACAAATTTTTGATCTTGAGACTTTTGGATGCTGGATTATGGGGTTTTAACACTTGGATACACCCCCAACATCATTGTGGACATTTATATATGATATTATCATTTATAAATTTTTATTAATAAATTTTAATAAATAATTATTCATTTATGTAATTAATAATTTTTTTAATAATAAATAAGAAAAAAATGTAGTTAATAATTAATTATACTTATTTATTTATAATATTTATTTATTAATATTATTAAGTATGTTTTTTTACTTTTATTTATTTTAATATTAATAATTTGATTCATAATATTTATTAAAACAACATAAAAATTACTAACGAACCATTAATTATAATTTAAACATGTTTTTTAAAAATTTTATAATTTTAACTATTTTTTATTTGAACAAGAATACATTTTTCTTATTTCCATACATTTAACTTTGTGTTATCATTTTTATTAAACCATTTAATATAATTAATATTTATTATATATTATCTATATTATTTGAATTTAATTATTTTTAATAGAATGATGGGGAATGTATATGGATATCTTGATGATGATGTCGATAATATGTTGGGATTATCTATTTTCATAGCTTTTAAAAGTGAGATTGAGATTGATATAGTTGTGGGAGGCGATCTTACTAGTTTTGTTCTGAATGGTGACTTCTTGAATAAAGGAAAGAAATGGATTCTTCGTCGATGTTTTTTTTGGGTTTAGAATAATGAAGTCTTGTATCATAATCTAATGATGGAGCTCCAATTCGAGTCATCATAAGAAGTACAATGGTAAATCATATTACAGATTAGGATCCTATTAGAGAAATATTTCAGATCTATAGACATTCTATCATTTCCATTTTCGTTCATCCTTCTAGAAGTAAGATCTGAATTACCCAAGAATTGGTTACTCACTTCTCATGAGTTTGGGGTTTCTAAAATTTCAAATTAATATCTATGGGGATAAAGTATTTACATTAAATCTTCCCCTCTAATGAAATTAAGAAAAATGGGATTTTGGTCTAATTGTATTGATGATGGAATGGTGTGTCACAAGCAATGTGATCACTGCTTCAATCCATTTGAGGTTAAAAATTATAAGGCCCATGTTTGGGTTAAATCTATCCGGATTAATTGGATTTTATGGTATCAATGAATTTTTTATGGAATTTTTGCAACATTTGGGGTTCCTATCAAAATGGATCAAACCATGGGGGAAGCTATGTTTTGTTTCATTTCGTGGGTTTTTGTTGAAGTGGACCTAAGATTTCCATTGGTAGAGAGGGTTGTTTTATCATCTTTGAATGATGAATTATCCTTAAGAATCGATCATGTGAATATTCCACCCTTTTTAAGGCTGTCAGCTAATTAGACACAAAAAATATCCTTCCTAATGGACCTCTCATGGTATTTCTTCACAATGAAAGGGATTCACTAATCCCACTACTTGAAGAGGATAATTGAAGATGAAGTATTGTAGCAAGATCCATTTCTAATAGGAACTATCCAGATACATAATACTAATATAAATGATGAGTCTTCGATGTATGTAAAAATTGGAAGGTAAAAAAAAGATGGTGATGTTATGGAAATAAATAAAATGAATAAGCATGATTGTCACGACCCCCTCCTCACAAGGTGTACCAATCTAGGGATGAAATTGTGATAAGGTAGATAATGAGCCCCATGTCTCCCCTCTAGTAGGCCCCAGGTTGGTGAATATCACAAATGGTATAGTAAAAACATAGTTGGGAGGCATTACCCTATAAGAGAACACATGCGAAAGAAATAGATAAGATAGAAATTGACCAAGTCCAACTCAGACAACAATATAATTGAAATCCCAAGTACACTTATGTAATTTCATGAAAAACTACTTCAATTGAATGGGGAAAACTGCTAATACCCAAATGAATGTAAAAACCACAGCAACCACAAATCCCAAACAGCTCCTACAACCCCAATCTAGTAGAAACTAGCTTGATATCCAACCTTCTCTATGTGACCTGAAAATAGTTTTTATATACATAGGGTTATTATAACATTATACTCATTAGGATCCTTCCTAAAGCCTATCGTGAAAAAGTAAGGAAATCATGCTAAAGCTCAATGAAAAACAAGTGAAACTAACTCAACACCTAAATAGGTATACTAAGTTCTGAGACTCACAATGGATACTCTAACCAAGTATCACATAAAATAATATATAATATAATAAATAATATGAAGGGTTCCTCACTACTACTTCCCCACTTTTCACCAATATCGTACGTTCTAATCATCTCTCTATAAAAAGTCTTGCTCGCAGACACCAAGTTGAAGCACCACAAAATGAACCTCATGCAACAAAACCACCATGTCCACCCAAGAAAGAAAACATGTTGTTTTTGGGAGCCACCAAAAATCTCATAACATGTATCATACGTCAGAAATTCTATTTCAATCTATTATAGCCCAATCATCGAGTAAGAATCTGCAAGTTGTCAGAGCATATACATGTTACACCTATAGTAGACCATTTTAAACTCTATCCAGAATATATGTGTGTGAATAACCACATGCCATTGCAGTCCTCTACACACATATATGGGGAAAACTAACCGTTGTGCCAACTATCATAAGTAACTACCAAGAGAAGGGATCGAGGCCAAAGGGGGTAGTCAGCCATCCATCTACCCACTGGAATATTGGGGAAAACACCAACAGGGTGTAGAATCCCTAGGGTGTTAGTTTCCCTAACTGATGGGGTAGAGTAACTTATAGAAACAAAAAAATTACATAATATACTATAGATCAAAACCACACTATGAGAATAACCATGTCATAGACTCAACTGTAGCTAACTCCTCTCGGACTCTTGGCTGACACTTTTAAGACTAGGTATCCTATATGCACACAACCATTAAAAGTGATTTGTTACATTACTTCATTCCCTTTTTATCAATTTAACTTTAAGTTAATTAATTATTTAAATATTTATTAACCATAAATAATTTAGACATTATATTTCATTAGAATCACACTCAAAGTACACTATTCCTACAAATGAAAACCTCTGCATTGTTCCCTGGAAAGCTCCTACCCCATGGGTTAACATCATTTATTCAATTATTTATTTACAGAATTACTTTCCCTTATTTCTAGGAATTATAGAAAAACATTATATTATACTATACATAAGGGGGATCAACATGGTGAGTAAATGAACTACAAGTTGATTCTTTTCCGACTATAACAAGAGAGTAGACCTATCCTCCTTGAGAATCAAAACACAGAAAGAACATGGCATACCTCGTGCATCTTTTCCCCTTTCAGAAGAAGGGTAAGAAAGACCAGAAACCTTGATTGGTGTTGAAATTAAAGCAGCTAAACAACCAATAAGAATGAGTAAGAACCCAAACATTCACATCCAACCCATTTCATCATCCCTAGTGTCCTCCCCAAATGCCACATGCATAAACCGATGCATCTCACTAATATAGGAATCAACTTCTGCCACAATCAGTAGGCCTCCATGCCCCCACATATCACAACAACCATCTAGGATCACATCACAACACAAGAAGCAAGAAAAAAAACATCATATCAATTGGGCTCTTAGACATTAAATAAGAAAAAGGGTAACATAGAACCCTAGATAGAATTATCTTTTATCAAAAAATCAGTTCTTTAATCCATCTTGGATTAAATGATTTATTATTCTTAGGTTCAAAATTCGTGAAACCTAACCAGTATGCTATAAAAATAATTAAATATTTTTACTATACCAATTTTATTAACTTCAAATTAAAAAAATAATAATGTGATTCATTTTCATGACTCTTTATTTTTATCCAAACAATTATCGATTAATTCAAGATTTACGTTCTTTAACAATTTATATCAGGAACAAAAATATAAACAATGAAAGCATAGATATCACACTATCTAGAAAAACAAGAGGTAATAACATACGATCAATATCAATTTATTTGTGCAGTTCAAATATTTGTTATGTCAATTTCATTATAATCCAGGTGGTTAAAACATGCTAAATATACAGTTGGATGAAAAAGAGAAGAGAATAAACGAATCCCCTAACTCAAATAGTTATTTGCATTCTTTATATGAGAATGACCCACACAACGGGTTACAATCTCCTCCCTTATGACCACTGTGTCCACTTGAGGATGCAAAGACCCCACCACATCGGCCAACACCCAAGAAAATCCCATTAGGAATAAAGATATTTCATTCCCGAAAAACGGAAAAGAGAAAAAGAAGGATATTACCCCAATATAATGATGATAGATCATGCCTTATATAGAATATTGATAAATACTTCATGGTAGCACCAAAATGGCGGGGAACGAATCTAAGGAGGAAAGTATGATCACACAACTCATATGAGAAGGAATGGAATTATTGAGTGTTTGACACCTAAGAACATGGAGGATGAGAAAGGTAAGAATATATCTCACCCTTTTTAGAAGATATAATGGAGCACCTGTTTAACATACAGTAGATTTTTCATTAAAAGAGAATCAAATTAAACCACACAGTTTGACCAAGTAAAAACAACACGATCCTTAGGAAACAATAATATAGGAGTTAAGACCTTTGAATTAGACTTAAAGGCATTAAAACAAGGCTTTAAATACTTTTTATGTCAAAGGAGACGTCAATGGGGTGAAACTGTAGAAAGATAAAAACACTTTGCATTAACACGAAATTTGGCAATGGAAAGAGGTCACCGTTGGAACCTCTCTATTCTAGAAACAATAATCCTGAACTCAAAATTTGGAAAAGGGAAGAGGTCACCATTGGAACCTCACCATTCGGGAAACACTGTTCATGAAATCAAAATTTGGAAAAGAAAAGAGGTCACCATTAGAACCTCACCATTCTGGAAACACTATTCATGAAACCTAAATTTGGAAAAGGAAAGAGTTCATAGTTGGAACCTCACCATTCTGGAAAGATTGTTCATGTACTCAAAATATCACAAAAGAAAGAGGTCACGATTAGAAGATCCCCATTCTAGAAACATTGTTCATGAACTCAAAATTTGGGAAAAGAAAGAGGTCATCGTTGGAACCTCATCATTCTGTAAACACTATTCATGAACACGAAATTTGGAAAAGTGTTGGGGATAAGTCACCTTGACCTCTCGAAACACCTCATGCACCAGATTTTCACAAAGTAATAGACCAGAGATGTTCAGGCCACTGAATAATATACCTCTTAAAACATTATCATCCCCAAGAATTCAAATCCATCCTAAAAGGGAACATAAAAGATGTATGAACAACCACCCATCGAGATACCTCTATAATGAGAGAAATCCATATGAAGCACCCGGAGAAATCCATATCATAAAAATGAAAAGACTATAACCACAAAGGAGACATAGTTACATGAAATGTGTTAAATGTTAGAAAACTCTAGGCACTGACCACATATTTGTGATTCATGTTCCCTGGTACTCTCCTCTATGCCACCATTCACCACACGACACGAACTATGGGTGTATAATACCCTTGAAATGCCTTCGGTTTGTGGTCTTGGATCTCTAAAGGTCCCTCATCAAAGGTCACATCATCATCAGCGTTGATCTCTCCCCAATCAATGACGTGAGAGTCATCATGAAGATAACAACGGAGCTGTGATATATGGAAAACATCATGTATCTAGATCATCTGTGGGGGAAGTGCTACTCATTACGCCACAGCTCCAACGAATTCTAACACCTCGAAAGGCCCTCCAAACAAGTGAGAAAGAAAACTCCCATGACCAAAACTTCGCTTCCCATGACAGCGAGTCACCTTCAAAAACACATGTTCCCAACATCAAACTCTAAGGGTATCCTCCTTTGATAGACATATGATTTCTAATGATCTTTATCTATCTTCATGCACTCAAAAATCACCTTGACAATATCTATGGTATTCTACACTAGTTTCATTCCGAGAATTACTGACTCTCCAACCCCAGTCAATCACAATGAAGAATGGAAAGGCCGACTATAAACGACTTCAAACGATACCATACAAATGGTAGAGAGAATACTATTGTTCTACAAAAACTCCACCTATGGTAAGTGTCTCTTACACAAACCTCCAAAATCTAGGACACAAGAGCGTTAAATTTCTTCAAGAGTCTAGATGGACTGCTCTATATTATCATTTATTTGAGGATGAAAAGCAGCACTAAGGCATAATTGAGAACCAAAGGCACGGTGGAGACCTCTCCACACACTAGAGTTAAAATGGGGATCTCGATAAAAAATGATCATCCTTAGGAATCCATGAAGTCTCACAACCTCCTCCAGACACTACCTCGACAAAAAATCCACTGAGATCACCCCCTTGATTTCTATAAAGTGGGATGACTTTGTTTATCAATCCAATAACACCCAAATAGCTTCTTATCCTCCCTGCGATCGAGGTAAAAAGTATCAAAGTCCATTGAGATGTACTCCCACATCCACAGAGGAACATCTAATGGATGGAGAAGTCCACCCAGAACACGGTGTTCGAACATCATATTCTGTTAGAAGAAACATCGAGGCACAAACTCCACAGCCGCACACTTCAGCCCAGGCCACCAAAACATTCTCCTCAAGGCTCAGTACATATTTTTCACCCCAGGATGATCCACTAAAGGATAACTGTGGAACTCTCTGATAACCATCTCACACATCTTTAATGGAAAAAATATACTTCCATGATACAACACTCAGTGTTGTGAATCCTCAGACTAACCATCCGGGGCCTCACACCCAACAACTCGGTCTCTCCAGACCCCACCACTAGATTCCCCAATAGGGACTCTTCCACCTAATTCTCCAGAGATGACTGCACCATCATCTAAAAAATACACACTCTTCCCCCAACTTCTCCTATATCAAGATGTAATGGTGACAATTCTTCCATTACTCTCCATGAGTCACCATATTCATGCCCCACATCACTACGTGACTTCCGACTCAGTGAATCATCTACAACATTACCATTTCTAGGTGTATATGATATTTCTATGTCGTATTTCTGTAAGAAATAATTCCACTGATGTTGTTCCAAGTTCATGTAATGCTGGGAGAAAGCATAACTCAAACTTTTATGATCGGTGAAAACCACAAAGTGCTCTCCAATGAGGTAATGTCTCCACAAAATCATAAACAACACCACACCTTCCAAATAAAGATCATGGGTGGCATAGTTATGTTAATGGGGATGCAACTACCAAGACCCATAAGAAACAACTGATCTTTAATGCATCAGAGCACAGCCAAAGCCCTGATGAGAAGCATCGCATAAAACATCAAACTGAACTCTCTCAACTTGAAGACAATGAATTAGAGAACCTAATAACTTCTCATTTATATACTCATAATCTTCCTGGAACAAATCACTCCATATGAACACCTGATCCTTTCTAGTAAAGGCTATCAGAGGAGTTGAAAATCGAGAGAAATAAGCTACAATTCATATGTATTAGCTTGAGAGACCATGGAAACATTGCACCTCTAACACTGTCTTGGGGGCTTCCCAAGACACAACTGCTTCTATCATCGATGGATTCATAGATAATCCATGCTGGGACAAAAAATTACACATGAAACGGACTTCTCAAACCTAAAACTCACACTTAGATAATTTCCCAAACCGTTGATGTTGACGAAGAACTCCCAAAATGGTGCGTAGATGCTCTGCATGATCCTCCTCAGATGTGGAGTACAAAAGGATTTCATCGATGAAAACCACCATGAACATTTCCAAGAACTCCTGGTACACAGAATTCATCAATCCTGTGAACACAGCTAGAGAATTCGTCACACTGAACAACATTACAATGAACTCAAAATGGCCATTACGACAACAGAAATCAGTCTCTGAGATATCCTCATCCTCCACAAGCATCTGATGATATCCTGACCGCAAATCGATCTTCGAGAATGAACTTGAAAACTTATGTTGATTGAATAAATCATCAATAGGTGGAATAAGATAGCGATTCTTCATTGTCACTTTGTTTAAGTGATGATAATCAACACAGAACTGCAAACTACCATCAGCCATCTTCATGAACAAAATTTTTGTGCACCCCAAGGTGACACAATTTTCCGAAGAAAACCACATTGTAATATACCATCAAGATGTGCACGTAGCTCTTGTAACTTATAAGGGTCCATACTATATGGAGACATAGATATAAGAGATGCTCTTGTTTGTTTCTTGATCCCAAACTCGATCTCTCGTCAAGGGGGTAATGCTACCAACTCTTCTGGAAAGACATTAGGGTACTCTCTTATGACCCTAGGAAAGGCCAAATGCTGAACCATTGACGAACATAGTGTCAGCTCATCCATCATGGAGGGTAAGGATGGAGCATGCCACTACAACATTAGAGGGTCTCTTTCATCAAAAAACACCACTAGCTCTCCATCAGCTTAAAAGAACACAATCTTCCTCCTCAAGAAATCCATGATAGCCTGCCCCGAATACAACCAATACATGTTGTGGATGAAATTATATGGTTGTATTTGTAAACATAGGAAATCCCCCCTTGAGCAGTTCTACTCCATCACTATCTCACAGTCTCTACACACTTCAAGCAAGTTATCTCGACCTCCAACTGGCGTAGTCAACACCAAGGGCACTAGAATCCTCTCCACATCAGGTCCCAATCCATGGAAAAGGGTAGGTGATATGAAAGAGTGTGTCCCTACTGAATGAATCAAGGTATAAAACATGGTAGAAAACAAGAAAAGGGTACCTAAAATGACATCTGGCTCTCTTGGAGCTGGCAATGCTAAAGCATGAAGCTGACTATGACCTCCTCCATTGCCTCTCTGACCCTGATGATGACCCCCACCATGGTCGCGCTCTACTCTTTGAGGATGCGGAGCATCACAGGGATGTCCTATTCCTGCTCCTTCTACCATATGCTGATCCAAAGCTGGTGGAACCAACAGATGCTACCTCGGCTGGAACTGCCTGAAAGGAGGAACCTGGATCAAATCACCTTGTGCATGATGACTACTCTTAAAGGTATGTCACTCTCACTACTAATGACCAAAACCACCACAAGAAAAACAAGTGCACGATCCCTTGGCATAGGCCTGAAAGATGATGCCCCTGGAGAAATGAGATGTTAAGGGATGGGACCCACCCATGGCTGAATGGAAACATTTCTTCCCTAAAAACTGAGAACCCCAGACCACAACACTACTTTGTGAGGAATCATGATGACTCCCCTCTCGTGATGATCCTATTTTGGACAATTTCCTTTCGATGACCTCTTCCCTCGCTAGCACCTCAAGATATGTCTTCATCATAAATGGGGTGACCTGGCGCTGGATCTTTGGATGCAAAGCCTCCTCAAAATTACTTGCCCTGGCCTCCTCATCTAGAAATAGGTCCAAGGCATATCATGAAAGGTTTATGAAACAAATTCCATACTCCCGAACACTGGAGGTCACCCTGTCGAAGGGTAAGAAGCTCCTGACGACTGTATTCCTTCATGGTTGAAGAAAGAAAGTCGACTCTAAAATTGTCTGAAAACTCCCCCATGATATCACTGACTCCTTATGATCCCCACAGAACAAGAACCCACACTTCCTTGCTGCTCTATGCTACTTCATCAAAACCAAAGACACCTTGTGCTACTTCTTAGCACTGATCAAACTAATGGCTATCTAGACCTCCACAAACTATTATTCCATTAATACATCTAAAATAGATCCCTCATACTTCTGCAGACTATGGCACTGAAACTCTCAGAGTTTCCTCATCCATGTGTCTTCTTCTTCAACCTCTTCCCAACAACAATATGCTGGCACATCCTACTGGAAATATTCTATGTGATACTTATGAGGATGTCTACTTAGAGCATTAACATTAAAATAAAAAACATTTAGAGGTCTTAAACCTAGAATATGGAAGACTCAACGTAAATTTATTAATTTTTTTCTTTTATTCATTTTAGGTTAACCAATCCGAAGGTCTAAACCTTCAAATAGAGGCACAATAAAGAATGATGCATGATCCTTTCCTAGGTCCCTACCCTTCAACTAGTATCTCCTTGTATAGTATCCATTTTAAACATAAAGGTTCTTACATCTAATAATAGGGGGTCTAAATGCCTATGTATATTCCGGTATCAAGTGTTTACATCACATGTTAGACATAACATACAATATTCCCCTACCAACCCATGAAACATCACCTATTCCTAACACCAAAATCCATTCTATCTCTCAACCAGAGCTCTGAAACCACTCTGTCACGACCCCCTCCCCACAAGGTGTACCCCTTCTGGGCTGACAATGTGATAAGGGAGATAATGACCCCCCGAGTCCCGCTTCCAGTAGGCCATGGGATGAGGACATGCACCATGGGTATAGGTAACACACAAATGGGAGGCATTACCCTATAAGGTAATAGATGTGAAAGAGAGAGATTAGATAAACACCAACCAACTCCCACATAGACAGCAATAAAAATTAATTCTCATGTACACATATGTAATGTCATGAAAAACAGCTATAACTGAAAGGGGAAACCTGCTAGTACCCAAAAGAAAGTAAAAACAACAGCACCCACAAAGCCCAAACAGCTCTAGTAACCCCATGCTAGTAGAAACCAGCCTGATCTCCAACCTGCTCCATGTGACCAGAAAACAGTTTATATATACATAGGGTGATTATAATAGTGTACACAGTAGGATCCCCCTGAGGCATCTCGTGCAAAATTAAAGAAAGCATGCTAAAGAATATGGAACAACAAGTGAAACTAACTATTCACCTAAACTGGTATACTATGTTCCCTACCTCACCAAGGATACTATCACCGTGTATCGCATACAAGATTATATAATATAATAAAAAATATCAAGGGTACTCGGCTACTACTTCCCCACTAGTTTGCATCTTTTCCCCAATGTCACACACCCTAAGAATCTATCTCTAAAAGGATTTCCCACAGACACTTGGGCGGAGCACCTCCAAAATTCACCTCGTGCAACAAAACCACCATGTCCACACCATAAATTAACCTGGTAGCTTTCGCGAGCCACCAAAGATCTCATGAAGTGTATCATACATTGAGAATTATACCTTAAGCTATTACAACCCACACACCGAGTTAGAATCCTCAAGCCGTCACAACCTATACACGTTACACCTTTATTAGTCCATAGAAAACTATATCCAGAATATATGTTTGTGAATAACCACAAGCCATTACAGCACTCTACACACATATATAGGGAAAACTAATCATTGTTCTTACCAGCACATGTAACTACCAAGAAAAGAGAGTGGGGCCAAAGGGGGTAGTCAACTGTCCATCCTCCAACCAAAATGTTGGAGAAGACACCCCCAATGCTCAAAATCACAAGGGTGTCAGTTTCCCTAACTGACGGGGTGGAGAAGCATATAGAACACAAAAAGTATAAAATACACTATAGCTCACAACCACACTATGTGCATAACATAGTATTAGACTCAACTGCAGCTAACGTCTCTCGGACTCCCAGCTACCACTTCTAAGACTAGGTATCCTATAAGCACCCAACCATTTAAAGAGCTTTATTACATTACTTCATTACCTTTTTATCATTTTCACATTATGTTAGTTAATAATTTAAACATTAGTTTACCGTAAACAATTTTCACATTATATTTCATTAGAATCACACCTAAAGTTCATTGTTTCTTCAAATTACTACCTCTAAATTGCGCCCCAACAAGCTCTAATCCATGGGTTAACATCATTTATTCAATTATTTATTTACAACATTAATTTCCCATATTTCTATGAATTCTAGAAAATCATTCTATGCTACTAAACACATGGGGGGTCAATACAGTGAGTAGATGAAGTACCTGTCAAGTATTTGTCGTCTATTACAAGACTGTAGACCCATGCTCCCTTGAGAAGATAAACACAGAATGCACATGGCACACCCCATGCATCTTCACCCCTTTTAGAAGAAGGGTAAGTAAGATCAGCTGCCTTGAGAAGTGGGGAAAGTAATGTATATAAACAACCAATAAGAATAAGAATGAATCCAAAAATTCTATTCAATCCCATTTCATCATCCCCAGCATCCTCCCTGACTCCCACATGCATAAACCAATGCATCCTTCCAGTCTAGGCATCATTGGATTCCATAACTAGTAGGCCTCCATGCCCCCGCATATCACAACACCCATCCAGTCTCACTTCACAACACAAGAAGAAAGTAAACAAACATCATATACATTGGGTTCTTGTCCCTGAAACAAGAAAGAGGGTAACTATAAACCCTAAAATGAATTATCTTTTATTAAAAAACTGATAATTTAATCCATCTTGGATTAACCGATTTATTATTCAAAGGTTCTAAATTTGAGAAACCTAACTAGTAAGCTATCAAAAATAATCAAACATTCTTACTAAATCAATTTGATTAAAATCAAATTACAATAAGAAGAACCAGATTCATTTAAATGACTCTTTATCTTTATCCAAACAATTATCTATTAATTCCAACATTATGTTATTTACCAATTTACATCAAGATTGAAAAGCTAAAAAAATAAAGCATAGATATCACTCTATCTAGAAAAACAATAGGCAATAAGATATGATCAATATCAATTTATTTATCTGATTTAAATATTTTTTATGTCAATTCCATTATGATCTAGTGGGATAAAACATGATAACTATACATTTTCACATTAAATAAATGATAATCAATGAATCCCTTAACTCAAACAGTTCTTGATGTTCTTTATACGTGAATGAGCCACACAATGGGTTATAATCTCCAAACCTGTGACAACAATGTCCAACAGAGGATGCAGAGACACCACCAAATCTGCCAATACCCAAGAGAATCCCATTAAGAATATTGTTATACCATTCCATAAAAGGGAAAGGAGAAATATAAGGCGATTAATCCCAAAAGAATGATGATAGTTCATACCATATATCAAAGATTCATCAATACTTCTTTGTTGCATCAAACCTGAGGGGAACCAATCCAAGGAGGAATGTTTGATCACATAAATCCTACGGGAAGTAATGGATTGTTCAAGCATCTCACACCTGATAATAAGGTGGAAGAACTAGAGAGGAAGATATCTCAACCTTTTTAGAATATTTAACAGAGCACCAGTTTAAGATACGCTGGATTTTCCATTATAAGCATATCACATTTAACCACACGGTTTGACAATGTAAAAGCGTCCCGATCCTTAGGAAAAATTAATATAGGTGTTACGACCATGGAATCGGGCTTAGAGTCCGTAAAAAGGCTTTAAATGAATTTTATATCAATGTAAATGTCAAAGGGAAGAAATTTTACGAAGTTGTAAAAACTGTTCATTAACACGAAATTTGGAAAAGGAAAGAGGTCACTATTCGAACCTCACCATTTGAGAAACACTGTTCATGAACTCAAAATTTGACAAAGGAAAGAGGTCACCATTGGAACCTCACCATTCTGGAAACTCTGTTCATGAACTCAAAATTTGGAAAATGAAAGAGATCACCATTGGAACCTCACCATTCTAGAAACACTGTTAATGAACTCAATTAAAAGGAAAAAGTTCACCATTGGAACCTCACAATTCAATAAAAAATGTTCATAAACTCCAAATTTGGCAAAGGAAATTCGTCACTGTTGGAACCTCACCATTCTGGAAACAATGTTCCTGAACTCAAAATTTGGAAAAGGAAAGAGGTCGCCATTGGAACCTCAACATTTTATATACACTGTTCATAAATATGAAATTTTGAAAAGTGTTGGGGATAATTCATCTTTACGTCGTGGAACACTTCAGATGCCAGATTTTTCCAAAAGAATGAACCAGAGAGGTCTGAGACAATACAATGATAATACAATGGTGTTAACTCAATTGATGTATAATAATGATCAAATATTAGGTCATGATGTTCATGATTCAAAAGTATATGTTCTTTTCACTGGACCCAGATTCAAAAAAGTGGTTGGATCATAAACTTTTTCAAAGGGCCTAGGTGATCGGGTTGTAAATGTGGTGTGTAGTAGGGTGCTCACTGCTTGTGAGAATGTTTTTTTTGTGGAGATGAAATATACTCTCAAAACATGGGATTAAGTGGTTGAATATGGGGTAGATGTGGATGTACACTATTATGAGGATTTTCTAGACAAAAAATAAAAAATAAGATGATTCTTTATGATCAAATTATTGATCTGTTAAGCCAAAGGGAAAAACAAAAAACGGATGCTGAGACCCTTTAACATACAATTCCTTAGAATGGAAACCAGAAGGGTAATTGTGACAGTATTTTAAAATTTGTTTCTTTTCCCTTAGATAATCATTAATCATATTATAAATTCTATAACTACATGTAGACTCCTAATATTTTTATGAATGATGAGTTTATATCTTCTTCTTCTATTTGTCTACCACAAAAAGTAAACCGGACCAATGGGAATGGTGATGGAAGGGCTCCTGGAAATGGTATTGTCAATTATAGATCGTTTTTTTGCCACTTTCACTAATTATTATCATTCATATCATGGTATTATTGTCTTTTATGGTACTCATATCATGGATATGGTAAAAAATTACAACACTTTTAGTGGGTTTGACATGCCAAGGTTGGTTCCCCTAAAGACATCATTGGATTTTGTGACTGTGAATGAAGATTCTAATATTGCTGCTAAGGACTACCCAATGATATCCACATGAAGGTCTCCCTCCCTAGTGTGGGTAATAAACAAAGAAAATTGGTGTCCAATATAGATAAAATCCTATTGGATGAGAAAAATTCCATTTTGAATGATACCCAAGATGTGGCTAATAAAAAAATCTTGTAAGAATAAGCTATTACATATTGAAATGGTAAACGCAAATTAGTCAATAATGGTAACTCTTATGTGGACTTTGAGGATCCTAATGATAAGGAGTACACTTCATTGGAGGAGGAGAAATGTTTTTCAGATATGGAATAATCAGAAGGAACATGATAACAAGTTTTGTCTTGGAAACAATGTCTTCATTCAAAAGGTCATGGATGAGGGTTTGGATGTCCAGATTGGGATGCAAAGGAGGAAAAACATTCATGGGTTGATTCTGATTGGGAAAACAGTAAAATTTAAATCTTCCTCCAGAAAGTGATAAAATTGAGAGATCATTATTCTATGGATCATCATTATGGGGAGGGTTAATGAAATTGATTGGAATGCCTTTCAGGATGAGGAGCGCAAGATACAAATGAAGATTAGAAAAAACATTCTATTTTACTATTTTTGATCAGGGTAGGAATAACTTGTCTTACCCCATCTTATCATCTGCGTTTTTTTTCTAGTTTTATTGCTTTATTAAAAGGGAGTTATCCTTAAAAGAAATGTTTTTAATATTTAATCATTTTTATTATAAAAAATTATTGGAATGACTTTTGGGATGAGGAGCGCATGATACAAATGAAGATTAGAAAAAACATTTTATTTTACTATTTTAGATCAGGGTAAGAATACCTTATCTGACCCCATCTTATCATCTATGTTTTTTATAGTTTTATTACTTTATTAAAATGGGATTTATCGTTAAAAGAAATTTTTTTAATATTTAATCAATTTTATTATAAAAAATAGTTTTTACATTAGTTTTTATATAATTATTAAGGTACTGTAATTCTTATTCTTATTTTTTATTTTTTAAATTTAACTAGCTTTTATCAAGGCTATATTATGTAATGATAAGAGTCAATTTATTATAACTTTCCTAGTAGTTCTAATAATGATTACCTTTATTAGTTATTTTTTAGCACTGATAATTATTATTATTTTTCCTTACTTTTAATTTTAGCACTGATAATGTTTTATTATATAAATGAATTATACTAACGTTGATAAAACTCCTTCCCATTTTTTAAATGATCCCTAATAGAGATCTTCCCTCACTAACGTCATTCATTATTTCTAAAGAACTAAATACTTTTGCGGCCTTGTTTGAATATTTCAAATCAACAAACTATCAAAACCAATGTTATTTTCATTGGTACTCATTTTTAATCCATATTTCATAGTTGTATAGTTTTTTATTATTTTTCTCAACTACTTAATGTTTGGATCCAATTTTTTGGGTTGTATTTATTATCTTATAAATGTTTGGCCTCATGATCAGAAGCTTTTTTGTTTTCTTTTATGTATTGTTTTTTTAATCCTTGTAAGGTGGCCTCTATTCCTCTTATTGTGTTTATCTTTTGATAATGAATAATTTTCTTCAATTATGGTGCATCTCAATGGTAGTTTCCTTAAGGGCCTCAATGATCTCTCATGTTTTAGCCACCCCATGATATTCCATTTATTTTTGTTTTGTATGATTCTAGTTTTAAATAGTTAATATAATGGGGATTGAGACCATATGAGTGGTTGAGTTATTATAAAAAAATAATTATCGAATATATTTTAAATAATTAATGGTGAAATTGAATGTTTAAGCTATATTCTATGTGATTTGTTTGGTTCATTGCTACTTTAACTCATGTTTTTCATATATTTGTTTTACTTAATATTGTTTGTGTATAACATGACATTATATGTTGTTAATATGGTGATTTTCTACCATATATAAAGATTATTTATGGTATAAATCATTTTATTGGAGGCTAAAAATTTCAAGATATTTGGTAGAATTTATTATGAGGTTATTGTATTTTTTTAATAAAAACATGTTGTAAAGAGGTGTATGAGCATGCTAAAAATTACTTTTAAATTAAAGAAATTATATGTATAAATTGGGAGGATGTTAAATAATTTTTATTTAAAATTTATCTATTAAATTTGATTAAAATTTTGAATATTAAAGTGTAATTATGTTCTAGAAATTTTGTTTCAGTGGAATAATTTGAAAGTAAAATAGGGAAAATGGAACCTTAATGGTGTATAAAAAATGCGATAACAAGGTTTAAAATAATGATTTTAATCATTTTTTATATTTTATGTTTTTATACTGCACAACACGATATGAGACACCAATATTTGATTTATACTATTATCATTAGAGATTTATTTATTTTTTATTTTTTTTCCAGAATAGGATATCATTCATAAATATAGAAATGTAATAAACACAATTGATGTGATTAAATTGGGTTATACACTATAGAAACATAGAGAGAAATAAATAATTTATTTTTTCATATACCGTAATATATATAGTTTTATAAATACATTAGTTTTTTGTGACCATTGCCAGTGAGAGAAAGTGAATTACCATCCTCGATGAATCAATTCAAAAAATAGAATGAATTATGAAACGTGTCTTCTTCAAACAAAAAGATAATTGTTATTGTAAATTTGGTTCATATTATACATATAGTGTATATGTGTGTAGATATAATGAATATCATTTTAAGAATATAAAACAGTACATGTAGTGTCTTGTTTTGTTAAATATTAATATTATTGAATAAAATGTGATTAATATTAATTAAAAATTGATATATTCTAATCAATTGAAAAAATATTATGAGGATGGGGATAAATAGTTCATTAGGTTTGTAAAAAGTCATGTATATAACCCTGATCAAATACATGTTCCATGATTATGGTGCCATTAATAATGGTGAGTTTGTCTAGAGGAGTTGGATGAACACTTGATCTATCACAGAATAGATTGAAGATGGAAATGTTGGAGTAAAAAAGAACATAATATAACTATTTATGGGGAAAGAACATTTTTTTATGTGTCTTCTAATTTTTTTACAAGTTTTAATTATGATGAAGTTTATATGAAGTATAATATTTCATGTGGTAATGACAATGAATATTATGTTGAGTAAGTTACAATGGAAGATTAGTATGAACATCATGTTTTTTCAAATTGATTTGAGAAGTCAAAGAGATATGAATATATATCATTTTATACTATATTTACTCAATAGAAATAAATTTTATCTATTTCACATTTATATAATTCAAATTTATGAAATGGTTGGAGTAAAAAAACATTTCTAAACAAATTTCTCCCTTGGGTGATATGGTACCTAATGATAATTAGCATCCTTACAGAACATATGATGCTAACAAATGTAATTTTTATGGTTTTCATCTATAATAGAATAATTAAATTTCCAAATGAAAATTTATAGATTATTGCGGACTATATATCACATAAAACATTTCATAAGTGTGGTGGAACTTGAATGAAGAAAGTTGAATCAAGTACTTTGAAATTTATATGGAAATTTAAAAATAATTTTAAGGTTTATTTGGTTATATGGAAGTGACGATAATGTAGGACAATTTAAATGGCATGAAAATATAGTAATTCAATATTTTAATGTTTAATAAATCATATAATCTATATAGTGGAAGAAAATATATCATGAGAATCTTTAATTTCAAAATAATTTGATAAACTAACATCATGCACTATCTATTGATGGAATCAGTCATTTTGATGTAAAATGTATCCCTCATTTTATATGGTTAGTACTATTGGTAAATTGTATCTATTCTAAAAAGTTATGGATTTAGTTTAAATACAATATTTTGTCTAAGCTTATATCAGGACCCAAAAAATCAAAAAATGATTTAGATGTTTTTTCAGATCCATTGCTGAATGATTTGAAATTAATGTTTGATTCAGATGTTATGTTGTATGATTCTAATTGAAATTAAGATTTAAGGTTACAATACATGTTTCATGAGATGATAAATAAAATTCCTACTTAGGTATTTTTTTAAGGATATTAATTTAATGGAATTATAGGGTAACCCATTTGTGATGATGATACACACTCAGATAAGTTAAAACATTCCCCAATAACTTTGTTTCTAGGATATCAAATTTTCTTACATATAACACATAAATAATACTCCTAGATGACATCAATCAATGGAAATTGAGTTGAATTTACAACCCCATAACCGCTAATATTTTTTCAATAGATTAAGAAATAAAAAAAATATTCACTCTTTTTGATTAACCTTTTTTAAAAAATATTATGAGAATTAATTGGAAAAATATATTTATTTTAAAAATTTATTATACTTGATTTTTTTTGTACATAAGACATTTTTTTTATTCCATGCATGTTGAAAGATGCATGAGAAAATATAATTGGAGTTTTAAAAAATTAACATGGAAAAAAATGATGTCATTAAGGATATGTTAGACATTCTTGATATACGGATAAAGGAAGAGTTCACACAAGTGGAAGGTGAAAGGAATAATTTTAATCCTCTGATAGTTTACAGGCATTCTAGAAAAGAGAGATATCAGTTTTTAAACTTATGGAATGGTATAATGTTTTTATATGGGTATTTTTTAAATATAAAAAATATCATATCAATGAATAATTTGTCGTTAAAAGGCTGAAAATCACAAGACTATCATGTTTCCATGCAAGATTTTATTCAAGTAACTTTATATTTCATTCTAATTTAAGAAATACTAAACTCATTAACTGAGATTTATTTCATTTTCAAAATATATGTATTATTCTAATGTACCCAACAATGTAACCGAATTTAGGAAGGTAATTCTTGTCTAATTAATTGAAATGAATATGTTCTTCCCATCGGCATTCATTGATATGATGGTTTACCAAATGGTTCAATTGGATAAAGAGATCTTAATATGTGGTTCATTATATTCTAGATGTATATAAAACATTGAAATATATATAAATAGTTTGAAATGGTGTGTCAATAATCAAAGCTATACAAAAGGTTGTATTATAGAGAAAATATTTAAAAGGAATCTATTGAATTCAATACTGAAAACCTATCCGATGATGATAACATTTGTCTCCACAAATCACATCAGAGTGTGTGCCTCTTGGGTGAGGGAATTTATAAAAGATATTTTTTTAAAATTATTATTATAGATCAAGATAATTTTTTACATTTTGATTTATATAATATTTTATAGGTTACTCGATATATTAAAAAATAGTGGAGTCACCCATATGGTGGAAGTAGTATATATATTTAGTACCAATTAGAGAAATCAAATTTATATGAAAAAGTCACATATTTTAAATTATAATAATGAAGGGAAAAATGTTCTACCATTCATATAGAATCAACATTAGTATGAGTAGTTATTTCTAATATCATATAAATTGATGTTGGTCAAATTTTCTATTAAGGAATAAAAAATACTTTTGGTTAAATGAAAATTCCATTAAAGATGACACTTTTATTAGGATGTCACAACAATTTATTTCTGGTCAAAATAAATATGTTATCCTATATGTTAGAGGGGACCACAATTATTTGTTTCAGATACTAGATATATCTAAAAAATCCTTTCAACCTTTAAAAAAATTGAGAGACTTCAATAATCAAGTAAAAAAATTTATATATAGTGAGTTATCTGGTAATATTTTTTTTCATTACTCTATTTAGGTAATATAGATAAAATATTAAACTAATTTTTTTTACATTAAAAAAATTCTATAGATATCAGATTTTTAAAATGGTGATGCTCCCAATTCCAATTAATAATAGGTTTCTCAATATATTGATACTTTTAATGTTTTAGATAAACTCCTTTATCAGCATGGTTATTCTACCACCCTCGAGGAACCTCACATTTACAATGTCAAAACTAATCAAATCTATATGTTAAAAAGGATATGTCTAAGAAAAAATAAGAGTGTCATACCTTGATAATCACTATTAAATTTATTTAATAGATAAGAAAGAAAATTTAATTCAAGGTTGGATGGAATGCAAATGGCCAACCTATTCACCCCAACAAGATCATTTTAAATAGTTAAATTGGTCCCACCACTAAAATACATGGGTCTATTGATATATACTCATGGAATAATGTGTTTTTTATGATGAAGGGAATAATTTTAGAAGATATTTGTGTAAAATTATCAAATATCTTCTCTATTTTAGAAAAAATTAAAATATTGATATATTAGTTTAATCATTATTATCCATACAATAGTGTAGTTATATTGGTTGACTATCAAATGAAATATGTAATAAAGGTAACTATAAAGTATAATATAAACATTATGATATTTCTTTTGAAGCTTTATCTCAAGCATGATAAATTGAAAGTAACTCCCTTCCCACTACTGATATATGCACACATGATATTTTAAGAAATGTGATATATGTTTATTGGCTATCATGATGAAGCATAATAACATGTTCATTATGATGGGTAATATTTAAGTTGGAAATATTTTTATAAATGACATAAAATATAAATATTTATTTTATAAAACAATATTTTTGGAAAATAATCAGCATGTATCAAAACCAACTTACCCCTACGACAAAGCAAGGATGGGGTACACTCGAATGAAGAAAAATCATATGTATTTAGAATATTTAGTGATTGTTTTATTTGAAATTACATAAAATATAATTAAATTCATATTGGACCCACTAGGTTAAATAAACTTTTAGGGGGGTTAATTAGTGTGTGATAGATTAAAATTACTCCCCTTCCATGACCTTTTTTATTCATTTGAAAAAAACTGTTCTTTTTCCAATTGAAATATGAAATAAAATTAATTAATACAATAGAAAAAAAAAATTTTGTTTATTCCTTCTAACTTGTTACAACAAGGGGAATATAGTGGAAATTTACATGTGTAACATAATCCCTATAGTGAACTACAGTATTTTCAAGGTTCATAGAGGACTCATTGTCCCTCCTGGTTCACTACTAATCACAAGAGAGAATGTACTTCCCTCTCTCATGAAATATGTTCCCAAATATTCCAATGGAATCATTTCATAATCTCTATTTATTCTAATTTAGTTTACAATAAAATGTGTGTAAATTTATTATCTATAATCGTTAATTAGAGAGAATTAAACCTTTATTAAAACAGTTAGGTGGAATAGAATTCAGAAAGCAGTTTCAATGTGTAAATCCACCCACCTCTTCATGTCCACGTAGAAATTTACCCACTTCTTGAATTCTGTGGGTAAAATTTTATAGCATTATATTCTTAGGCATAAAACAATACACATAATCTTTTATAGCTCCAAAATATCCATTCCACCATGGTGGAATCCCAAGTAAATACTCTTTTGAGATATTATTTTCTCACATTGACCAATAAATTGATAATGGGTCTTAATATAGTAAATGAAATCTAAGAAAGCTAATATTTATGATTTTTTCTCAACACTTCTTCTTAAACAATATCTACCTAATACACCTCTACTTAAACTATTTCATTTAATATTTCTACCTGATAAACTAAAATTACCATCGAGATATTTTTTGATACCTTCTCTTAAACTCATCATTATAATACTTCACCAAAATCCCATGAAATTACCATCATGTGACCTTGTGGTTACTCTGCTTAAAATACTCTAGTAGAAATATATGATAAATCCATTATTCTTCATTGTATCTAAGAGGAATTATTTCCTTTTACAAATTTTGGTGAAATATATTAATAACTCTAAGAAAATATTATGAGTGACCTTTTTCAACAAACAAATAACAAAAAAACTCTCAAATGTCCTTATGTGGGATTCCCCCTCTAATAAAACCCTTTGGTTTTGTTGATAATACTACAATATCTTATACCATATTTATGATAAATTATTCAGACCATCCACAAATTTCCTTATACAACTCAATATGGTGATCAAAAAAATTCTCTACACATACTCTAAGCACAAATGAGACATTCTCAGTGTGAGAAATAAGAGTAGCATGAAATGATCAACATTAAATCACATTATTCTAGAAATCAATAATTGAATATCATAAATTGATCCTTTCTCGATATATATTTGTGAAACATTCCAAATACCAAATTCTGGATCATTCTTGTTCATTTCAAGAATCCAATCATCATATCAAACTTGAATAAATCTTGAATCAAGAACACATTGGAAATCCTTTAAACATGATGATGATATATATTCAATGAAACAATACATTTAGAATGAGAAAATTAAAATCTACCCCCTACATATTTTCCACAAGCTTTCATGTATGGAAACCAAACCCCATTTCCAATACTTTAAACAATTCATTGATACAATTTACCTCATTTGTCAATGATCCTAGAAGTATCACATTTTTTGTCTCCAATAAGTAAAATAATAAATAGAAACAAATAAAGTTATTTGAAACATACCATAATGATCGGTGGTTCCACATACACACTATTTAAGTATGGGTGGTTAACTAACACTATGAGATTCTTGATGACTTCCAAATTACTTATTATATAAAGCCTATGTTATGATAGTTTTAACAAGATGTTATTTAGACTTATGATCCATTTACACATTCTTGTGCTAAATATTCTCCCCTATGATGTAATAATTGAAGTAAATGTTCTTTTTTCTAGAGTGATGGATGATATTTTTTCTCTGATTAATTGTACATTAATTATCACACTTTATTCTGATAGGAAAAATAACATCAATACCAATGTAATCAATTTTGTGATTCATAAAAAAAATTCATGTAATATTGAGTGGCCTCAATATACCATGATTCTTAATTTTACATTGAAATGAAGTCTTGTTTCTTATTATGCAATGAAATTCATATTTCACCAAAAATAATGCATCTCTGGATGTTGAATTTATATCATTAGCTGAACTAGCGAAATATATATCTATATATCCTATTTTTTTAATCCAATGTTTCACAAAAGTGAAAAATAGAATATAATATACCTTTAATATAATACTCTATTATTTTCACTATATGTAAGGGGGTATTTTTAGATCACTTTGGTATAATGCCACATATCAAGTGGAAAATAAAATATCGGGACATGTCACTGTTATGTATGACATGATTCGAATGATGTGTTTGTATTCTTTTTAATTTACCACATTTACATAATCATATCTCAATAATTTCATATGGGTAGTGACCAGTGTTCTCATTTCTTTTAATATTCTATTCTAAAACACTTAAAAACATACTTTTCATATTTATATTGAGAAAAATTTACCTCTCCTCACTTTCATCACTTGTGGGATAAAGAAATATGTCAGTTCCCCAATCATTAATATTTTAAAGTACCATATCCTAACATTTAAAAAGTTCTTATCCCAAATATTATTTGATCCTCTATGTATTACTTCAACATCATATAGTATAATAATAATTATTTTAATAATATAATATTTTAAATACTGATCACGATCAACTCCACCATATTAGAAATCCAACCTCTTCAAAAATTGATATAGCATTGAATATCATGCCCTTAGTGGATACATTAATCCATAAAGATCTTTCTTCATTATCATTTTTCTTGTCATCATAAATAGGATAACCATAGGGATAATCTCTATACACCAATTCTTAATGTAATATTTTTAGGAATTCTAACTTGACATCCATCAAGAAAACCATGAATAACCTCTACACTACTATAGCCAAGAATAATAAGATTGATCAATTAATTTATAAAGGTAAAAATGAATAATTTACATTGATTCACATGATATTAGATTAACCATTTCTGAGTAATCATGATTATTATCAAGTCACCTTTTCATCCTCATTCTTCTAATTTCATAATAGCCTTTTGGTTCTGATTACATTCTTTTCAACTATACTTGAATTAATTTCTCATGTTTCAATATTTTTTTACATGGTCTAAATTAACTATATAAACATATTTATAATCTTCTATATATTATTAAAAGAATTTTATATTTAATTTCTAAATTATTATTTTTTGATAATGACATTATTCTTTTATTCTTCACTAGTTTTGTCTAGTCACATTTGATATTAGGCACATCAATTTCATCTTTATGACTAAATTTCTATCTAGGTGGATGTCTATCTTATTCATAATCATTATTATTTCATTATTCTATATTTTCCATAGGTTCTATCAGCCCATGAGCTACTCATCTCTTGATCACTATCTTTTAAAAATTGCATGTCATTTTGATTAACATTCTACTCATTTTTTAATAAAAAATCCTCATAACATTGTATAAATATTGGGATTTATTTATGGAATAATTTATATTATTTTGTTTCATTATTAGTCCTGAAATATCCCTCCATATCGTTGAGATTCAAAAAAACTTTCTTTCTCTTTATTATAAATTAAATAGAAACTCTTAATGATTTAAAAATACACCATTATCAACTCCATTCGACAGTAAATCTTGTATATAGTCTTTTTTGTCCTAGACATAAAATGTATCTATTAGTAATGTGGATTTATTTCAAGACTCTAACCTATAAAAACATCTTGAGTTGATATTTTTCAATAAGAACCATTTTTTCTATGTTGTTGATGATTTATTTTCTCCTCTTTACCACAACATTTTATTGATGAGTTTCCACTACTGAGACTTGGCTCTTTATTTTGTGTTTATTCAAGATAATCATCAAACTATCTATTGGTGAACTTTGTTCCATTATCATTACAATATTTTATTCTCAGGAAAAATTTCATACTCCAATTTATATTGAATTATGAAATAAATCACCTCAATCTTATGAGTGATGACCATAATCCAAACCATTCTATTATAATATTCAATGAACATAATTTGTTATCTTTTCCCATAAATTTTTCTTTGTGATATGTTACTCATTCATCAATATACATGAATTAAAGTTGTATTTTTCATGATTTACTTTTTCCTTATATATATATCAATTAATCATTTATTTTTAACAAGTGTTTCACGTGTGTGTGGGATCTCATGATAACATTGGTGTGTCCTAATATCTATCACATTTCACAAGTTCCTACAATGATCATTTCATAATATATCAATACTATTTATACGACAATCAATTTCATTCTTCCTTTGATAATAATCACATACTTTCTTATCCTTTTACAAGTTATAGGTTCCCCTTTGTGAACTTCTATTTCCTAATAACTGAACAATACATTATATAGATGATACATGTCTTCATAGTGATGTTTATTGTATTCCTTGAGTCACACAGCTGGCAGACACCTAAGAAGATGAGTATTTTTCATTTAGTGGAAAATAAATCATCCACTATCATGTATTTTCGACCTAAGTTAGTTTTTCATGAATGAATATATGTTGTTCCTTCGTTAATGAAAAATCAAATCACACATTGCTTACTATATTTGATGTCCAGGACAAGATCCTTTTTTCTTATCCTAATGGTAGTATATCCACTTTGAAGGATCTATATACTAATACAATATGATTATTGAAATGTTATTTCTAGAACCTAATATTTCTCATATATTTTCATAGTAACCCATAAATATTAATTATTACTTGGTGTAGATATTCATAATTGACCTTCTTCTGAATTTGATGGAATAACATCCTCTTGAAATGCTATAAATTTATTATATATTTTTTCCCTCAAGATGATTCGTTGACCTATTATGCATGTGAAATTTAGATATTCATTAGTTTTTTTCTATTCATTATTGATGAGAAATACATGCCCATATATTTAAATCCTCTTCACTAGAAACCGTTACAACCAATACATTTTTGAGATATTGATCTTTGTTCCATTGTCTTTATTTCTCTTTATACTCACATACTGTTTGTCTATGATTTTTTGAATTTCTCATATATCTATAACAATAACACTAGAAATGATATGAATTCTTTCTTGTAAATGCTATCACACCGGTTTTTATTTTATTCTCCTATTTTTGTAATCCAATGTTGTAATGAAATTGTTATTTAATAATGTTTTTGTTGATTGTTTTCTAAAATCACCCATCAATGCTTTCTATTTTTTGTAATTTCCCATACTATATTTCTTTAATGAAATAACATTTTCATTAAATGATAAAGCATTCACTATGTTTCTGAAACAATATAATTATGGTATACATTTTTGTCACATATTTGATCAATTTTCTTGATACCAAGTCAATATTCAACTATCTCTCATGATAATTTATTTTTTTCATAAGAACGTAATGCCCTACTTATGTTCTTTGATACATTTTTCTTGATCATTTATATTATTAGTAAAAAAGTGATAAAACTATCATGTTCATCAATTTTTAGTTTATACTTCACAACCTCCTCTGGGTCATCTAGATCTTCGTATGTGATCTTTTCTATTTCATATCTCAACTATGAAATTTATTCTTCATTTTTCCCTAATTAGTGATTTTCATTGTACAACAATCCATTTGATTTCACCATATTTCCTCTGCAGAAATCTATTTCATCAAGAGTATCTTATTATTTAGATTTTTGATAAAATATCTAATCAAATTCTCCTTCTTCATCATCACTCAGACTATTATTTTAGAACTACCGACAATAAATACTATAAAATGTTCTCTAGGATATTTGTTGCAGGAAATTTATTTTACCTCACTCTAGTATGAACATTAATTTTGTTCTAAAATAATTTTGTTTCTTATAAATTTAATTTATCTTATTAAAACTACCTCCTTTAACTTTAGATGAATATTTTTTAATGGGAAAAAAATCATTATCATAATCATCATCTAGAATCATCTTGGGAAACATCACAGCAAGGTTACCAACAATTACATTTCAAAAATATATTAGTTGAATATTTTTTTTGAACAATCCTCTGATTTTAGAAAAGGAATGAAATAACATCATCAATATATTCTTTTTCCTAATCATCCACTGTGGATAAATTTCATTTTCTTGAATTCCAATTCCTTCACCATCATTTTTTCAGTTTTATTGTTACCATCATTTCAAATTTTATATGCAATAAGAGTATGTTGATGACAATACGATGAAATATACTTTGTATATTTATCATCAAGAAAAGATACTATAGGTTTAAACTATGGTAGTAATCACATCATGATGCACATGAATATATTAACAATATCCATTGCATCTATGAGACCACCCATGTAATATTCAATCACATTTACCTAATTAAATAATTTATTGGAAAATACACTTAGCTACATCATCATATCCCCATATTTATTCCTTTGAACATTCAATTTGGCTTCTCACACTTTTGATTCACCATTATATATATATATATAAATTCCATCATAGCATACAAGGACTTACATGAAATCACCTTCAAATAAACATTAATTTAAAAGGATCCACCATAACATGTATACCTATGTTGACACCATCTAGTTTATTACAGACTATCTGATATAAATATACATTGTCCATACTAACCAAAATTCAATATATATAAGCTATAAAAACATTCATGCCTAATTATCTTACATAGGGTCGCCTCTAATTATTTAATAGTTTATTTTTTTCCTTATAAGATCATAAACCATTTATGACTAAATATTTTCATTATTTTAATAGAGATATAATACCTGTGAATATAACATTAATAAAATGATACCAATTTATGGACCCACTATGTTAAATACCATGATATATGGGGTGTATTAGGGTATGATTGATTATAATTATTTCCCTATCATGATCATATATTTTTATTAATAAAATGACTATTTTTAGTTTTATAATACAAATATTCAATGAAATTAAATCATAAAATAGACACAAAAATTTTACTTTGTTCACCCTAACTGGGATACTTTGAGTATTATAAATAAAAAATGTTTCAATATTCAGGAATCACTATAGTTCCCTATTGTTTTTGAAATATTCAATAAAAATTCATTATCCCCCCTGGTTCACTACCAATCATGTGTGAGGAGACACAAAAATCTCTTCTAAAATTTACTCACTTATATTCTAGAATAAATTTAGATTGAATCATTAATTTATGATTTTGTCCAAACTAAAATGTTTGTGAATTAAACCTATACTTTTATTAATGTGGTGATATAAACCCTTCAACATAACACTAAATTGGAATAATATTCATTGCATAGTGTCTAGAAGAAAATATATCAATATATTAAAGTATAGGTATAAATGTTTCCACTACATAATGATAAGGGGGGAATATTACTACTAATTTAATTCTTGGTAAAAATATGACTTTCCATTAAAATCTAGGTGGAAATATATATGCCACACAAAGTCAAGGTGGAAATATACTAGTCTCTTGATGTTTAGTAGGGAATATGTATATTTCCTTAATAATGGAATCAATAAAATAATTTCCACCTCATTTTAATCCCCCATTTATAATATTTTAAGTAAACTATTTCTCTTTATACCAAATCAAGTGATTAGGAATCTATATATTGGAAGAGAAATCGGAAAAAACCCATGAATCATGAAATTATTGTTCCATCCTCTAGATGAACCATTATCCTCGTATTTTGCCTCCACTTAAACACATTTTCATAATGCTTCTATGTGGTCACATAAAATTATAATCAAATGAACATGTGGTGACTCCACTTAAACACCATGTCTTAAACTCATCTACTCAATGCTTCTTTATACTTTATCTAAATTAACCTCAACGGAATGCATCATTCCACCACTTAAAATATTCAACAAAAACTACTCTTCATAAACCCCTATTTATAAAATGTATGTAGAAATAAATTTTCTATGTGTTTTTCAATATCAAATAAGTCGTCTGAAGAAAATTAATACAAAAATAAATCCTAAAAAAATATGCAAAAAAAAGTTTTGAATAAAAAAACAACCCAAAAACTCTATAAATCTATCATAAGAGGTTTTTTCCAATAGTTTATTATATGTAGATATATGAATAAATCTCCCAACCCATACCCATCTTATATTATGAGATATGGGAGGAGGCTCTTAAAATTTATGTTTTAATAATAGAGGATAAAAAGGCCCAATGTGTAAAATAATAATGTGTAAGTATGAAATAATAAAATTTTTCTCAAATTTAAATCAGTATTTCAAAATATTTACTATAATTTCTCACATATTGTTTCTCCATTTTATGCATAAGGATCATAAATAGTATTACCTAAAAAACTAATTTTAGTGACCATGAAATGGCTAGAACAAAAAGGTCGCTTCATCGGTCCATGTTTTAGAGTGATCCCACAAACATATTTTTTATAAAAAATTCATCGGGAGATTCCAATAAGAGAAATAAAATCATGGGGTCATGAAAATAATATCTAAAAACAAAATTCAGCAAGAAAAACGATTTTATAGAATAGTCATTGGTAAATATTCATGATGAATAAAAAAAATCTCATCAACCACTAAATTAATATTAACTTCCCATAAGCTTTGAGAACATCTATTCCTCTAAAAGTACACCCCTACCTTTGGAAATAAATTTTATAAAAACCATTTTTATAAAATATGAATCGATAAAAAAATAAACAATTATTCTTATAAAATTCTTCAAGACTAAATTTATTGTGATTTATATCTTTTGACAATCACCCATCATCATGTTCAATGGGTACAATGTAAAATATCAAAAGAGATGAGTGTAAAAAAAATACATACTAATTATCATGTGAGAGTAGGGACTCACATACCACATGAGTCAATCACTGATCCACATATTACCCTTGATTATCATGATATACACATAGTGGAACTTTATATTATAACTTATTTAGCATGAATGTTTAATCTTGTAAAAATACATAACGATAACAAGGTATTCACTTTAAATTTTTTTACACCAAAGCATTTATAATTTAATGAAAAGTTCATAAAAAAGGATGGATTTTTAAGATTGGTAAAATAAAAGGTAAATAGATCATTGAATTAATAAATCTAAAGGATTAACCTATAAATAGAAAACACCTTCTGAGAGTACCTTAACACCAGTGATTCAACTACCACATTAAATTATATTAAAATTTTAGAGGGTTATAATGTTACATGATAATAATACAACCAATATATAAATCAAATAATTAATTTATGTAGGATATATTATAGACATGATTGTTTTTGAGAGTGTAAATGAAATTCTAATCATGATTGAATGAGAGCCACAACTTCAAATTTATTCATGACTTACATATTCATAATATATTTTTATAATAACTAATTTACTATTTCAGTTAAAATTTAATCCCATTGATTTTTTATATTTATATATATTATTTAAATATGAAGGTGAAACCGTAAAATAATTTCTAGACTTATTATTACTCACATCAATTCTACAAAAAATCAATTAATAGTTAAAAAAATGAAATTTTAATTATAGTGGTAAATCTAACTGAAAATTATAAAATAAAACTTATAGAAGATAAAATATTCATCATACCCAAAATACATGGATAAAACACTGTAGTCCAATAATATAAAATATTTAATCAATTATTTGTTTAATTATTCATTTTTTTGTTAATTTATGAATCATTGTATACTCATTACAGTCAACTTAGATACTATATAGGATTATTTTATGGATCCATTGTATGAATAACAAAAAAATAGTAAAGATATTAGGTTCCTTATCAATTTTTAAAAAATTAAATTCTCTATTTCAAAATAATGAAATTATATATTTCATATTATGATTAAATAAAAAAATATGATTTCATGGTGTGTTAATAGTGTCGTTACCATGGTATGAGGATGGAATAGAAGCATAAGAAACCTATATAATTCAAAAAATGATACTTCTTAGGTTATATATATTAATATTTCTCTATAATTTCTTATTTGAATAAAACTAAATATTTATCTAAATATTTTTATAATGTTAGAAACAATGTCATTATGGTGGTTGTGGTCATTATATATTTATCATCATAAGTTACTCTTTAATTATACTTTTTTTATTACAGAATTTAGTATTTATCATAAAAATCAATGCAAGGATTTTGAGGCTTTATCAAAAATCCAACTACATCCATAAAATTAAACTATACAAGACGTATTGAAATTGAAAACATCTTCCAAATTATGGATAAAATCGAAGAAGCTCTGTATGATTAAGATTTTTACAAACACGTCAGCTCAATAGTAAAGGTCATAATCCAATCACATATCAAATGAAACATCATCTGGAGCCATCTATGTGAGAATAACACACATATTATCCTTTCATAATGAAAATATGGTGTTCTGATAAAAAATACAAATTTCAAAAATCATATTTTCCATTATGATAAATAGAAATAAAATTCATAAATTAGATCACATATTTGAAGTTCTTAGGATAATGAAAACATGATTTAATATAGTTATTATCAGAATATATTCCCTAATACCATTTTATGTAAAAAAACGTTGAATAAAATATAATGAAAAATTATGAGAATAGATGAAAACATCATAATTTTATCCGGAAAATAAAAATTAGGTAATCCTTGGGTAGAGGTAGTGCCTCATTCCACTATGAGATGATGTTTGTACCAAATTCATCATAGGGAATCAAAGAGACATATATACAAAGGTATTTTCCTCAACCATAATAGAGGGATTTTAAAAAAATTATCCAAGGATTTATTCTCTACATTAATGGAAATAAAATAGTCATTTGATGAATTTATTTTAGTATATGTGAACTATTTAAAAATTATTCAGGTCATGACACTATTAAAAATAATCTTTAATGATTTATTATTGTACTATGTTGTAATTTTATTTCAATTTTTTTTGATATTTTTGTATTTAATGTAAATTAATTTGAAATTAAATATTACATTTTTTGCTGAAGAATCATATAAATTGTTTTTTCACACTATATTAATATGTATATTTTCAATAAAACATTTTTCACTGAAATTGTTTTATTTTATTAGTACTGAAAAAAATTTCATTCTTAGAACCTTATGGAAACACTCATGTGGTCAATAATCTTCTTTGTGACATTCTCTACAACATCCCAAGTAAGTAATGAATAATAGATATTTTTATCTTTGTCTATTAATGAATTAGATAGTGTTTTAGAGGTTTAAAATGAAAATAAATTCAATCTTAAGCATGGAATACACTAATATTTTTAAAAGATTATTTTACTGCCTTTTGATGGCCAACCATTTTTAAATCTATCTTTTTGACAATTTTATAAGATATGTTTTTAAAAATATACTTATTATTTATTATTGGGACATCAAAATTTACTTTTTGTGAATTTTTGGTATTTTTCTGACAATGATAATTTTTTAATGAATAGTGAAAAATACTGCATTTTACATCAAAGATGCATTTTAATCTAATTTATTTATATGATTAGATTATCTTTTGAATTGGTTTTAAAGTGAAATTAGAATATATTTTTACCATTTAATCCAGTAGTGGTAATTAGAATTAATTTCACTTTGAAATTGGACTTAAACTAGTGTCAATCTTTTGATACTTATTATTTCATAAAAACACGCTATTTGCTCTGACAGCGGGAATTAGTTATTAAATTAATTAATGCAACTTATATGTTTTGAATTTTGTAAAATATACATCATTTTTGAATTCGGAATATCAAATATAACTTAGGGTGAGGTTTTGGTATCTTTCTGAAAAACTTCAATTTTTGATGAATAGTGAAACCACTAAGTGGTAGTTAAAGAAACTGAATTTTCGTTTAAATGAAACTTTTCCACTTCTGTGATTTTATTTTCAAAAATCCTAAATACATGGTTGTCATTAAGAATTAAAATGTGGTTTAATGAGATTAAAATAATTTTTTTTGTGAATAGTAACTTTTAAGTTTTTAATCGCGATTAGAAGTAATTGGTGCAATTTAAGGCAAAAATGATATTATAATAAAATGAAAATACCTAGACACATGTACTACCCTTATTGGATGTGTCATGGCCGACCATGAAAATCCATGGGTCAACTTGGGGACCCCATGGAGCCACTTTGGTTGGGAAATGACATAAATAACTTTTTATTTAATGTAAAAGTAAAAATGACACAAACATGAGTTTTTTTACTAAAACAATTTTTACATGGGTTTATCAAAGTACGATTTTTGACTATAAATATTAATTAGAAAGATACAAAGATTTCCTACATCATGATATTTGTTTTATAATTTTTAGACATTAAATAAATTAAATTATTTATGACATCATGATGATGAAACGATTACCTCATTAATAAAGGATTTAAATTAAATGAAATGGTAATGTAAAATATATGACCTACACATGTCCAAAACCTATTGTATGGGTGTATTTAGAACCCTTATCACCTTACCCTATAATATATCAATGTGGGACCTTTTAAATCCGAAAATCATTTTAAAATAAAGTAACATTTCTTTACTTTCCAAGAGTGCCCCTCCTCTCCTCTTATAAAAGGTCTCCACCTCTACCTCCTTACCCACACTTCCAAAGCCTTTGGATAGGCCAAAACCTACCCATTTTGTCTCTCCACATCCCTCTATTACTCCTTGAAGCCTCACATTGGGCAGAAGTCTTCCCAAGGAAGCCTTTGAGCTCAAACCAAAGGGAGTTACCCAACTCTAAGGTAATGTCTTCACTTGAGTCATTTTGTTTTATTTTGCTTCTCCAACCCCATAAACTCTTTTTATTCCTTTATTTTGTAACAACTACAGTATCTTCAATATACTAGTATGTTTTTATAATAAGGATTCGAGCTAAAATTACACACACCTACATCTAATGATTAAAGAACATACTGTTTCCGTGGATGGCGAATTTCGGCCTCCCGAAACGATGATTGTTCAAAATTATTTTAACACCTTCAAAGGTGGCCATTAAGATGAAAATATATTTATATATGATATATAATATGTTTATGTTTTCCTTAAGTTTCTGTATTTTTCATTTTGGGCATACCTTTATGGTTTCCATTATGGGTAAACGCGATATCTTCATTTAAGGAAGTGCGAACTACCGCCCCCTCAAAATGATTTGATTAGTTAAATACCATATGTGGGACGTATAAAGGATGGAGTTATGATATTATATATGATATTAAACTGGAATTATAATATACCTTTATATCATTATGATTCCACTCTATGAAACACGAAATAGAAATGAAAGTAGCGTTCATGCGTACGTACGGCTTACCGTCTCCATGAACGGTGCATTTTATTTCTTACCACTAAATGATTATGTAATATGTATATACTGGATATATATGATATATATGATATATACATAATTATTATAACTCTGGATATAATGGATACATGAAAAACTTGTAATTATAAAGAGCATATTTTGACTCAAGTACCAATGATCGTTAAAACGACCGTTATTAACTAAAATAATTACATAGTGTTCATGTCATTGTAATAAGTGATTTAAAAGGAATAATGAACTTTAAAAAGGTTCTTAAGCAAGTATAAATTAACTCAAGTTTATTATTCAGTACATTAAAGAACGATCGAGTCAAGTCGGACCTGAGGTTTGGGACTTCCTCTCAATCTCCTTTCATTGAGTCATATTTTATTTTATACACAACCTTCTTTTATATGGTGTATAAAACCCGTTGACTTTTACGTCTATCCAAAAGGAATTTTTTTATATGAAGCGTTAACTAAATGACAAAAGGTAATGTTTTTGTCGTATGTATGCAGCGACAATGACTTTTCCGCCGCCGTGACAATTATTTGAGTTTCAGCTTCCTCTACAAGAAATACCTTGTTTTTTAAAAGAAAAAGAAATACCATGTTTTAATTTTCTTTTATTTTGGTATTGAAAATAGTTTTCATAATGTTTTTATATCAATGTGTTGTATTGATATCTTGTGATTGAAAGGTGTAAATGTTATGTTTTCTTTATGCATGTTTTATGAGATACGATTATGTTGAGGTTCTTGGGCATTATTATGAAGACGTGTGGTTCCGTGATAAACTAATGGCGGGTGAGCCCGATATAGCTCTCCAATGAATTGGGTAATGCGAAGGAGTGAAACGTTAAGGTTTCTACGAAGAGATTTAGGGAATATACTAGGATGGGTATTCCAAACGTAACCAAGAGGGTTACTCCCTACGTAAGAATGTTATGAATGCCTCAAGTTACCTTTATGTCTTATGATATCTATGATTTATTCATGATTTGATGAGTTATGTTAAAGTGCTTATGTTTTATGGGTAATGTTTGATTTCATTCTTATGTATATATGTACCCATGTTTCCTTTCCATATTTTTATAACCCATACTGAGCTTTTTATGCTCATCCCAAGTTTCTTTTGAAATGTTTTTCACAGCTCAAGGGAAAGGTACATGATATGATGATAGTGTCAAGGAAGTGTCAAGAATGAATCCATGTTTTATTTTAAATATGTTTCCATTGATTGGAAAAATGAATACTATCTTTATGTAACCACTTTGTTTATATGTGGAATGTAATGCATGTTTTATGATCGAATTCTCTAAAACTATAAAACTGAAAAGATCCTCATGGTGTAATATTGTAATAACTCAAGATTATGTAATGTTTAAGGCTGGGGCCTTATAGTTGGTATCAAAGGTCGGTTTAGATAACATTAGGAGTTAGAATTCTATTAAATGATTATCCAAAAATATTTTTTTTGAAATGATATAGCATTTGAAGATTACCATGTTGCTTCATCTAAGACTTGTTTGTTCAAAATGGTTTTCCGGAGAAGAAACAGGGAAGCAGTGCTAGGAAGGCATATAGAAGGAAATAACCTTCCGAATTAGCATCCTGAGATGGTCGGAATAGGAACTGAACAGTTTGTTGTAGTAATGGCGCAGTTGACTCAAGCGATAAATGGTGGTGGTATCCATGCACGAGATCAGCCAGATCAACCGCAGAGGAACATGTCAGTGGTGGAACATTTCATGAGGCAACATCCCCCATCATTCAGAGGATAATCTAACCATGTCCAAGCTGAAGGGTGGATTAAAGAACTAGAGAATATTTTCAATGTCATGGGGTGTTCAGAAAATCAAAAGGTTAGTCTTTCTATTTACCTTTTGGAGGGTGAGGCAGATCAGTGGTGGTCGATGGTTAAAAATATCAGGGACGTTGATGAGATTTATGCTCTTGATTGGGATGAATTCAAAGTTATGTTTCTTGAGAAGTATTTTCCTAAGGCTGTTCGACTTAGGATGGAAAAAAAATTCTTGGAATTGAGGCAAGAGGAAGACTCAGTGGCTGCCTATGAAAAGAGGTTCACTCAATTGGCAAGGTATGCTCCAAATTTTATCCGAGACCTTGATAGTAAAATCAATCATTTTTACTAAGGATTAAAGCCAAAATATCAAAGGGAATTAGCTTCTCATGAGTTTAAAAGTTATTAAAAGCTTGTTTGATGTGCTGAGAAGGTGGAAATGGAGTTTTTCGATGATCAAGTGTTCTATAACAACCAACAGAAGAAGAGACCGAGGTGGCATGAGAAAGGGAAGAATTATTCAAAAAAGTCTGATGGTAAGAAATATAAGTTTCTAGTTTTTGATAAATGTGGCAAAAGGCATGCTGGGGAATGTCTTCTGAATTCTGGAAAGTGCTATAAATTTGGTAATATGGGACATACGGCTCGTGATTGCACTGAAAAAGATCAAGGTGATGGTAAGTTCAAATTTGATTTACAGTTAGTGAAATGTTTTAAGTGCAATGAGATGGGTCACTATGCAAACGAGTGTCCAACAAAGAGCTCGAGTGATGGGAAGAAGTTAGAATACAAGATGAAAGGGGTGGTGAAATCCTTTGCAACTACTTCAGTAGATGTCGGGCCATCAAATGAAGTTGTATCAGGTACATTGTTTTTTTTTTCAGATTATGCCAGTGTGTTGTTTGATTCGGGGTCTACACATTCTTTCATCTCTGAAAACTTTTCTAGTAAAATGGGAAATACCATATCAATAAATGACTCCTAAAATTTTGGTAAAAAAACTTGGGGGAAATGTTGAGGCAAAAATAATTTATAAGAATCTTCCTATCCTTATCTGTGGAAAGAACCTACTTGCAAACCTTATTTTTCTACCTCTAGTAGAGTTTGATGTTATCTTGGGTATGGATTGGCTCTCTATTTACCATGCTAAAATTGACTGTAGAGATAAAGAAGTTTCTTTTCAGAAAGACTTTCAGTTTTTGTATAATAATGAACCCTTAATATTGATAACTAATCAAGAGGCCGAGAAACTTGTAAAAGATGGAAATGAATGTTACATTGCACATATTGTTGAAAACAAGGGAACTATTCAGATTAATGATGTGCTAGTGGTAAATGAGTATCCTGATGTTTTTTCTGATGAGTTGCCTGGAATAATACCAGATCGGAAAGTTGAATTTACTGTTGACTTAGTTCCTGATGCTAATCCAATTTCAAAACCCCCTTATTGAATGGCTCAAATTTAACTTTTAGAGTTGAAGGAGTAATTAAAAGATTTTTTAGAGAAAGGTTTCATTCGACCTAGCATGTCACCATGGGGTGCTCCTGTTTTATTTGTTAAAAAGAAAGATGGTTCTATGAGACTTTGCATTGTTTATAGAGCCTTGAATAACACCACTGTTAAGAAAAAATATCCTTTGCCTCATATAAATGATTTTTTTGATCAGCTCCATGGAGCTCAGTATTTTTCAAAGATTGACCTGAGATCGGGGTACCATCAGCTGAAGGTAAAGGAAGCAGATGTTCCGAAGACTTCATTTTGTATAAGATATGGCCATTATGAATTTGTAGTAATGCCTTTTGGGCTAACCAATGCACCTTCTGTATTCTTGGACTTAATGAATAGAATTTTCCATGAGTTCTTGGATAAGTTTGTGGTGGTTTTCATTGATGATATTTTGGTGTTTTCTAAAAGTAAAGAGGAGCATGAAAGACATTGAAGGGTTATTTTTCAAACCTTAGAAGAAAAGAAATTGTATGGGAAATTCAGCAAGTGTGAGTTTTGGTTGCAACAAATTTCTTTCCTTGGTCACATTGTTTCAAAAGATGGGATAACTGTTGATCCTGCAAAAACAAAAGTTGTGGAAGACTGGCCAAGACCCACAAATGTAACTGAGATTCGTAGCTTCCTTGGTTTGGCAGTCTATTACCGAATATTTGTTAGAAATTTTTCACGGTTATCTATTCCAATGACTAAGCTAACTCGGAAGGGTGTTAAGTTTATCTATAAAAAAGAATGTGATGATTGTTTTCAAGAGTTGAAAAGAAGATTGGTGAATGCTCCAATTTTGGCACTACCTTCCAGGAATGGTGAGTTTGTTATCTACAGTGATGCTTCATTGAAAGGACTTGGTTGTGTACTAATGCAGAATGATCAGGTAATTGCTTATTCTTCACGATAGTTGAAAACTCATGAGGTAAATTAACCTACAGATGATTTGGAATTAGCTGCTGTTGTTTTCACTTTAAAAATTTGGAGGCATCATTTTTATGGATTAAAGTGTGAAATATATACTGATCACAAAAGTTTAAAGTATATATTCACTCAGAAAGAGTTGAACATGAGTCAGAGGAGATGGCTGGAATTTATCAAGGATTATGATTGTACAATTCATTACCATCCGGGAAAAGCAAATAAAGTGGCTGATGCTTTGAGTCGGAAAAGTATTGCTTCATTAACCATGATATGTTTGGAACGAGATCCTTTGGTTTTTGATTTGATAAACTTTGGCATAGAAGTTATTGGTGCAGGATGTTCTTGTGTTTTATTTCAGGTATCAGTGAAATCTTCTCTATTAGAGAGAATCAAGAAAGCACAGAAGCATGATAGTGAGTTGCAGAAAAAGGTAGAGCTGGTTCAGAAAGGTGAGTTGCATGAATTCAACATTGATAGTGATTATGTTTTGAGATTTAGGAAGAGATTGTGTGTGCCTTATGATTCACAGTTGAAGAGGGAGTTGTTATGTGAAGATCATAGTTCTCTATTTTCAGTTCATCCTGGAAGTACTATGATGTATAGAGATCTGCAGGAGTATTACTGGTGGGATTAAATGAAAAGAGATATTGTTGATTTTACTGTGAAGTGTTTGACTTGTCAACAGGTTAAAGAACAGCGGTAGTTACCGAAAGGGATGCTTCAGCCTTTACCAGTGCCAGAGTGGATATAGGAGAATATATCCATGGACTTTTTTGTGGGATTACCGAAGACATCTCAAGGTAATAATGCAATCTGGGTTATTGTTGATCTCTTTACTAAATCTTCTCATTTCCTTGCTATACGAGATACTTTTTCCCTAGATCAACTTTCCCGTTTGTATCTTAAAGAGATAGTCAGGTTACATGGAGTTCCTCTCTCCATTGTATCCGATCGTGATCCCAGGATTACTTATAACTTTTGGAAGGGCCTCCAGAAGTCGTTGGGTACTGAAATAAATTTTAATACAGCATTTCATCCTCAATCAGATGGGCAGTCAGAACGAACAATTCAGACATTGGAAGATATGCTACGTTCTTGGTCTATGGATTATTAGGGAAGTTGGGACCAACATCATTCTTTGGTTGAATTTTCATATAATAACAGTTTTCATTCCAGTATACAGATGGCACCATTTGAGGTGTTATATGGGAAGCGGTGTCGAACTCCAGCTTTCTGGGATGAAGTGGGTGAAAGGATGTTGATGGGACCCGAATTGGTAGAAGAGATGGCAGAAAAAGTTCAGCTGATTCAGAAACACATGAGAACAGCTCAGAGTAGGCAGAAGAGTTATGTGGACAACAGGAGGAAGGATCTCTCTTTTGAGGTAGGTGATCATGTTTTTCTCAAAGTATCACCCTGGAAAAGTGTGATGCGATTTAGTAAGAAAGGAAAGCTGAGTCCATGGTTCATTGGACCATATGAAATTCTGGAGAGAGTTGGATCAGTTGCATATCGGGTGGCTTTACCTCTGAGTTTATCTCAGGTACACAATTTTTTTAATGTTTCGATGATGAGAAAGTACATGCCAGATCCATCTCATGTTTTGAGTCCAGAGGTGGATCAGCTAGAAGAGAACCTATCTTATGAGGAACAACCAGTCCAGATTCTTGACCATAGGGAGCAAGTGTTACAGAATAAGGTGATTAATCAGGTAAAGGTTTTGTGGAAAAACCACATGATTGAAGAGGCAACATGGGAATCTGAAAATGCAATGAGGGAGAAGTACCCCCATTTATTCGATAAGTAAATAAATTGTGGGGACGAAATTTTCTAAAGGGGGGAAGGATGTAACATATCAAGTAAGTAATTAATAATATATATTTTTATCTATGTCTATTAATGAATTAGATAGTGTTTTAGAGGCTTAAAATGAAAATAAATCCAATCTTAAGCATGGAATACACTAATATTTTTAAAAGATTGTTTTACTGCCTTTTGATGGAAAACCATTTATAAATATATATTTTGACAACATTATAAGCTATGTTTGTCAAAATAAACTTATTCTCTATGATTGGGACATCAAAATTTACTTTTTGTGAATTTTTGGTATTTTACTGACAATGTTAATTTTTTAATGAATAGTGAAAAATACTGCATTTTACATCAAAACTGCTTTTCAATCTAATTTATTTATATAATTAGATTATATTTTGAATTGGTTTTAAAGTGAAATTAAAATATATTTTTACCATTTAATCCAATAGTGGTCATTGGAATTAATTTCACTTTGAAATTGGACTTAAACTAGTGTCAATCTTTTGATACTTATTGTTTCATAAAAACATGCTATTTGCTCTGACAGTGGGAATTAGTAATTAAATTAAATAATTCAACTTATATGTTTTGAATTTTGTAAAATAGACATCATTTTTGAATTCTGAATATCAAATATAGCTTAGGGTGAGGTTTTGGTATCTTTCTGAAAAACTTCAATTTTTGATGAATAGTGAAACCACTAAGTGGTAGTTAAAGAAACTGATTTTTCGTTTAAATGAAACTTTTCCACATCTGTGATTTTATTTTCAAAAATCTGACATACATAGTTGTCATTAAGAAGTAAAATGTTGTTCAGTGAGATTAAAATAATTTTTTGGCGAATAGTAACTTTTAAGTTTTTAATTGCGATTAGAGGTAGTTAGTGCAATTTAAGGAAAAAATGATATTATAATAAATGAAAATACCTAGAAACATTTCCTACCCTTATTAGATGTGTCATGGCCGACCAATACAGTCCATGGGTCAAATTGGTGACCCCATGGAGCCACTTTGGTTGGAAAATGACATAAATAACTTTTTATTTAATGTAAAAGTAAAAATGACACAAACATGAGTTGTTTTACTAAAACAATTTTTACATGGGGTTATACAACTCATATTTTTTAACTATAAATATTCATTATAAAGATAAAAATATTTCCTACATCATCATATTTTTTTATAATTTTTAGACATTATATAAATTAAATTATTAATGACATCATGATGATGCAGCGATTACCTCATTAATAAAGGATTTAAATAAAATGAAATGATAATGTAAAATCTATGACCTAAACTTGTCCAAAACCTATTGGATGGGTGTATTTAGAACCCTTATCACCATACCCTATAATTATATCAATGTGGGACCTTTTAAATCCGAAACTTATTTTAAAATAAAGTAACATTTCTTTACATTCTAAGTGTTCCCCTCCTCTCCTCTTATAAAAGGCCCCCACCTCTACCTCCTTACCCACACTTCCAAAGCCTTTGGCTCGGCCAACCCCGAACAATTTTGCCTCTCCACATCCCTCTTTTACTCCTTGAAGCCTCACTTTGGGCAGAAGTCTTCCCAAGGAAGCCTTTGAGCTCAAACCAAAGGGAGTTACCCGATTTTAAGGTAATGTCTTCACTTGAGTCCTTTTGTTTTATTTTTCTTCTCCAACCCCCTAAACTCTTTTTATTAATTTCTTTTGTAAGAACTACAATATCTTCAACATACTAGGATGTTTTTATAAGAAGGATTCTAGATACACTTACACACACCTACATATAATGGTTAAAGAACATACTGTTTTTATGGATGGCGAATTTCGGCCTCCCGAAACGATGATTGTTCAACCTTCATTTAACACTTTGAAAGGTGGCCATTAAGATGACACTATATTTATATATGATATATAATATTTTTATGTTTTCCTTAAGCTTCTTTATTTTTCATTTTGGGCATACCTTTATGGTTTCCATTATGGGTAAACGCGATATCTTCATTTAAGGAAGTGCGGACTACCGCCCCCTCAAAATGATTTGATTCGTTAAATACCATATGTGGGACGAATAAAGGACGAATTTATGATATTATATATGATATTAAACTGTAATTATAATATACCTTTATATAATTAAGATTCTATTCTATAAAACACGAAATAGAAATGAAAGTAGCATTCATGCGTACGTACGGCTTACCGTCTCCATGAACGGTGCATTTCATTTCTTACCTCTAAATGATTATGTAATTTGTATATACTGGATATATATGATATATATGATATATAAATCATTATTATAACTCTGGATATAATGGATACATGAAATAATTGTAATTATAAAGATCATATTTTGACTCAAGTACCAATGATCGTTAAAACGACCGTTATTAACTAAAATAATTACATAGTGTTCATGACATGGTAATAAGTGATATAAAAGGAATAATGAACTTTAAAAAGATTCATAAGCAAGTTGAAATTAACTCAAGTTTATTATTCAGGACATTAATGAACGATCAAGTCAAGTCGGACCCGAGGAATGGGACTTCGTCTCAATATCCTTTCCTTGAGGCATATTTTATTTTATACACAACCTTCTTTTATACAGTGTATAAACCCCATTGACTTTAATGTTTATCCAAAAGGAATCATTTTTATATTAAGTGTTAAATAAATGAAAAAAGGTAATGTTTTTGTCGTATGTATGCGGCGACAACGACTTCTATGCCGCTGTGACCATTATTTGAGTTTCGGCTTCCTCTACAAGCCATACCTTTTTTTAAAAGAAAAATAAATTCCATGTTTTACTTTTCTTTTATTTTGGTATTGAAAATGGTTTTCATAATGTTTTTATATCAATGTGTTGTATTGATATCTTGTGATTGAAAGGTGTAAATGTTATTTTTCCTTTATGCATGTTTTATGTGATACGATTATGTTGAGGTTCTTGGGCATTATTATGAAGACAGGTGGTTCCGTGATAAACTAAGGGCGGGTGAGCCCGATATAGCTCTCCAATGCATTGGGTAACGAAAAGGAGTGAAACATTAAGGTTTCTCCAAATAGATTTAGGGAATATACCGTGATGGGTATTCCAAACGTAACCAAGAGGGTTACTCCCTACGTATTAATGTTATGAATGCCTCAAGTTACCTTTATGTCTTATGATATCTATGATTTATTCATGATTTGATGAGGTATGTAAAAGTGCTTATGTTTTACGGGTAATGTATTATTTCATTCTTATGTATATATGTACCCATGTTTCCTTTCCATATTTTTATAACCCATACTGAGCTTTTTATGCCCATCCCACGTTTTTTTTAAATGTTTTTCACAGGTCAAGGGAAAGGTACATGATATGATGATAGTGTCAAAGAAGTGTCAAGAATGAATCCATGTTTTATTTTAAATATGTTTCCATTGATGGAAAAAATGAATAATATCTTTATGTAACCACTTTGTTTATATGTGGAATGTAATGCATGTTTTATGATCTAATTCTCTAAAAATCTAAACCTGAAAAGATCCTCAAGGTGTAATCTTGTAATAACTTAAGATTAAGTAATGTTTAAGGCTGGGGCCTTATATTCTCCATGTTTCATTTTCATTAATTAATAATATTTCATTTGTTAGTGTCATTCATGTTTTTTCATAATAATTTTAATGGAATTATATTCTTTGTTTATGATAAAGGTAATTCCAATAAATTACCATAGAGAATAAGTCTATTTCATGAGGTTCTTCACTAAACAATTGGACTAGGTCAAGTGGCCTTTCTCCACCTACAATATTGTCAGTAGAATTATTTATTCATTGATAGTACCTCTCCCTAAATTCTTTAAGGGAGGGTATTTGTGGTTGTGTGGTTGGTGGTGAACACCAAAAAACCTATATAGAAGAGAAGGAAAGAGTAAGGGCCAGAATCAGCATATAAATGGGGCTCCCTGCTAGTAGATTTAACATTATTTTCAACATCATTAACCCTAAGTATTTTCTATTGTGTTTTGTGAGTTTTACCACACATTTAAGATAGGTACTTTTGAGTGATATTATCCTTTTAATTTTGAGGGGGTGTTTACCGACTTTTACCAATGTGATCCAAATATTTTCATGTGTTTTATTACCCCTTTAATATTGGGGGTTTTATACATTACATCTAGTGTCATTGGTTTCTATAATTTTCTGTAATTTTATTTTATCTCATAACCATTTTTTAGCAGTGGAACAATCATTTATTTTCACAAAAATTGGTATGAAATGTTTGTTCTATCCTAGTGTTTTCACATTTTTAGGTATTAATAATTATAATAAATTTACGTATGTTATGTGATTGTGTCTACATTTGATCATTCACATTTGAAAAAAATATATTTTGAGATTATTGAATAAACTATAATGAAACAGAGTAGGCCCTTGGGTGATGAAGTGTCTAGACTGTGGTGAAATTAAATATATAAAAATTCAATGGGTAAAAGTATACATTTTGAAAATCGAAGATGCAAATAGTGCTTAGGAATGATAATTTAATACTGTAAATTAGTTAATGATAGGTTTGTGTGAAGGAGATGAAATGAAAATATATGGATTAGAATTCTATTCACAAAATAAATTTGTATTTGAGAGAGAGAGACCTATGAAAAATTGTTAAAAAAAATGGAAAATGAAATATAGGTTACTCTAATAAAGCTATATGAGTCTGTGTCATAGAAAAAATATATTCTAAATAGAAAATTATGAACTCATCCCACGGAGGATTTTTCATCAGTTTTTGACAACATCAACACCCTTAATACCATTTTCTCTCATATCATACCATTGGTTCATAAAATTGTGGACCCTGAAAAATGAGAGATTTCACTCCAAAGTTTTCTAACTTTTTATGATCAAATAATAGTCAAAATCATCAACAATATCATTATATATATGATTTTATTCAATGAATGTGAAGTAAAAATTCTTAAAGAAGAAATTTGGTGAAAGAAAAAGTGGGGCATACAATGAAATTTACACCGGGAAAATGGTCTATCAATTTAGAGAGGAATTATGAAGGTGTTATAATGGGATAAAGAATCATATCATGTAAAAATCATGTTGTAATGTAAATAATTTAACCTATTATAAATTTTTTAATTAGGAAAATTTCAAGAAGGTGTTTTTGGGATACAAAATTTAGTGGAAAGAGAAATAATGTAATTATGTTGAGTACTTCAAGGAAGGGATATATAAAAGTTAGTAAAGCAGTAATAACTATTGTTTTTAGATAAAATCTCAATGAAATATAGATAATAAAATTAGGATAAATATGAAAAATAATATATTAGTGGTAATTGTTTGATTATTATGAAAATATGTTAGAAGTAATTGTGTACATTGGGAATTATCATGTCTTGAATATTTTAGGATTCATGATTAAAAAAATAAATATTCCTGATTCTATATTACAAACCATCCAAAGAGTATTCCATGTGAAGTTATTTAAGAATAAAATATTGTTTTTGGTGAATTTGGAGATATATGATGCAAGACTTGTACCAAGATTGTAGTGATGATAATTAAGAATGGTGCGCTTATGGTGATGAAGGTGGATAAGATTATAAAGAACATATATATGCTGATGGGTAAAAATAAAAAATATATCGAGATATTTTTCGCATCAATATCCATGATGGAAGCTTTTGAAAAATTATAACATTAGAATCATGGACATATATACGAATGAGTTATGATGATTAGTGATAATAATTAGTTGTTTCCCAGTCTTGCAATGGCATCCTCTCTATTTTGTGAGATTTTGTTTTTGAGAAATCAATATAGGTTAAGGTTAGGGATGTCAATAATAAGAAATAAAAAGTACATAGATTTGATTCATTTTTTTCAAGCACAAATTATATACATATTATTGTAAATGTATATATCATAATTCATTTATGATTATTCAAGGCGATATTGGGTGTATCCAATTAGGTGGAAAGAAGATGGTTTTGGAGTCTTTAAAACATTCAAAGAACATAAAAAGCATGAATTTAGAGATAAGATCTTGTGTTTTTGGATGGAAGTAGTAGAGATTATATAAGCGAGGAGTTTTATACATTTTATCAAACATAAGGTATGAAGAGACAGTTCACAGTGGAATAATGTATAAAATATAACATAGTTTTAGATTGGATGAATAGAACTCTAATGAAAAGAACCAGAGTAGTGTTAAAGAGTGCATTAATTGATAAAACATTTTGGGTAGAAGAAATTAATACAACCTATTACATGATCAATTGATCTCCATGAATACATATTGATCTAGAAATGTATATGGAGATTTGGACTAGTGTAAAAAAGATTATTCTCAGTTATATGATTTTATTAGTACTATATATGAAATATTCAATGAAAAATAATGACTATAGTTGGATTCAAGATCCAATAAATGTAACTTCTTGGAATACATTAATGGTGTGAAGGGGTATCATTTATGGGATCCAACATTAAAAAATCATCAGTAGAGAAGTAAATTTTTCAGAAGGCATGTATAAAATTAATATTTATAGAGAAATTTGGAAATAGAATTTTGAAACTACAAATATCATGCTAGGGTAAAAATAAAACGGAGAACTTGTTTCCTCTGAGGCATTACCAGAGCATAATGATCAAGTAACAATTTATTCTTGACCATGATGGTAATCATGGGATAAAAGAGAACCATTATGAAACTCATACTATGCCAATGAGAGAAATGTTGTGTAATGATTATTAATAAAGGATGAAGAGCCATATTATTTTATATAGGTGACCCAGAGTATAGATTTACATCATTAATAGTGGAACTGCAAGAGAAAAATGAATTGCTACACGTGAACATGACATGGAATCTTGTTCCATTGCCTCATAGAAGGAATAATTTCAAAACAATGGGTCTTTAAGATCAAGAGGGATGGAATGGACCATGTGGAAATATATATTTCATGAATAGTGTTCGAATTATATCCATGGAAGGAATGTATTTATTTTAATCGAATATTTTCTCCTCTTGTTAGGTTGATGACTATTCAAATAGTTTTAGAAATTTTCGAGAAATATAGTTTTATTATAGAGAAAGTGAATGTAAAGGATTATTTTCTACATGGTTCTTTTGATGAATAAGTATACATTCTTTAATTGGAAGGTTTTTTAGAAGAACTCAAAGATAATTTGGTTCAAATATTGAGAAAAGAGCTCTACCATATCTAGAATGGAATGAGGTGTCAGTATAAGATATTTTATTCCTATATCATAATCATTGGATATAGGTAAATTCATTCTAATCCTATTTATATTTTATGGGATCAAATGGTAATTATTTAATCATTATTATATTTAGGTGTATGGGATTTTGGTTGTAGTCTCCAAAAATTTTGAAATCCCAGAGATAATGTCATGGATTGCTAAGGAGTTTGATATGAAGGGATTAGGACTAGAAAAAAAAGAATCAAGGGAGGTATATTTACCAAGATATAAATAGTGGATAGAATTAACTCTTATAGAAGAGCTACATTGGGAATGTCTATAAATGTTAAAAATTTAGGATGGTAATCCTATCTCTACCCCACATTCCATTTATTTCACGTTATCCTCCAATATGAGTCCTAGAAGAAAAATATAGAGGGTAGAGATGCCTTGAGTACCATATGAGTTGATGGTTAATATTTTATTGACTAAAATGGTTTTCACTAGTCCATACATTGAACATGTAGTGGGGTAAGTTAGTAGGGACATGTTGAATATATGACTAGAGCATTGAAGAACATTTAAGTGGATCCTGAGATATATCAAGAATAAATTTGATGCTACATTATGTCATTGAGGATTAGATTTTAATATCAAAGGATTTGTTGATTCTGATATTTTAGATGAATTTGAACATAATAAATCCACTAACGGTTATGTGTTTATATTTTTACGAGGATCTATGAGTTGGATTTAAAAGATACAGTCAGTTTTGGCTATATCCATAATGGTGGAGGAGTATGTGGAAGCTACATAGGCTTGCAAATAGGTGATTTGAATGAATTTGTTTTAGATGATATCGAGCATAGATGTAAGAAACCATTTCTTTTTTGAGCTAATAATACATTATTTTTTTAACTATTTATTTTAAATGCTTAAATGTTGCATAATGAGAACTCACTTTGATTTCATAGAGGTTTCATGCTTGTTCGGGGAAAGTTAAGATCCCAGAACGAAATCTTTGGGGAGATAATTGGTGTGGAACACTATTAATATAAACCTTCCGGGGAAGGCTACACTATTTAAAAAATTGTACGAGATATAGTTAGAGAGTAGGGGAAGCCTGAACAGTTTGACAAAACCATGCGATTTGAGGCGTACAATCATGTGGGAATGCCTAATATTTTGATTGTGGGGGGTTTTCTCATGGTTTGTGCATAGTTAGTATACTCATACATAAAAACTATGCTATGTTCCCTTACCTATAGCAGACCATGCACAATTGGTGTAAATTTTATCAAAATGTGTGGCCATACCATGTGATGTTCAATTTTGAGGGAAATTCCATATTTACCCCCACATAAACTTTTATATCAACCTAATCCCCTTTTGTCTACTCTCACAGAACAAATTTAAAATTTGAGAGCTCCCTTGGGTGTCTATCCATGGATTTGAGGTAACTTCTCAATCTAATATTAAAATAAAGGTTAGGTCATCTCATTGAATCCACAATGTTATGTTCTCAATTCCTTTTTTCCATTCTTAATTTGGTTTGGTATGATTTTTGATTTTTAGGCGCAAGCTAAAACACCTTATTAATAGGTACATTCCTCATTCATTGAATTTATCACGAACAAAGTTGAATGAAAAGATGATACTGGATGAGATATAATTTATGAACCTTAGTTTGGTGGTTTCATTTCTTTCATTTAATGTTGATCTATTTATATATATCCTTTATGCCACACACCCAATTCTCAAAGCACATCCGTTAAATGAGTCTTTATCCTTGAATTGAATTTATGGGTATAGCCTATTTAATTAATGATAAACATTGATAAACATAAAATGGTTTAGATCCTTGAATGGAACCACCCCTTTGGGAGTGTTTTATATTTAAAAGGGCCATTATGATGGAAAATGCATTTGGATTCCCTTTAGGCATACCAATTTAACCCTTTCCAGGGGATTTTAATTATGAATTGCATTGAACATCAACTTTATGGATTCGAATTGGGACTTTTTATTTATATTGAATTAATATATCAATGGAGAATTGAATTTATTATGGAAATGGTATGGATTCCATACTCATAGAAAATTTTCTTTTATTAGTTAATTTAGAATGAGATTCTTGTTATAATGAATTTTCCTTGTGAGTCAATTAATGAATAAACCTTCTAAGATTAAGTGTTTCTTATCCACCATTTGAGGTGTGGTTTAGATTTAATTTTTATAGTATTGAGACTGAAATTTTTAGTTAAATTTACTAGATTGCATGGAATGATATTGAATGCTTATTTTCTATTAGTGAAACATGGATTCAATGATGAATGCCATGGATGAAATCAAGTGGATTACACCTTTATTATGCATGAGTGACACTTGGAATCGCATATGTATGGTCATGAATGGGATCATAGAGGATTGAATGTTATTTAAAATGTGGTACTTGTATTCCTTATGGAATACCAAGTACAGACCCATGGTCATTCGATCATTTGTTTCATGAGTTATACATGGGCTCCCTTAGTGGACTACTGAGGATGGACTCGAATGACATAGATGTTATACCAAACCAAGTGTGATATCATGGTTTTTGTGAGGATTTCTGTTGATATTATTTTATGGTGTTGGGTTATATTATACCTAGACTGATACCTATATTCCAAATTAGGAATTCTAAGGATAGTCTTAGGTTCAAAAAGATTAATGAATCAAATGAATTATGAAACACATCTACCAAGACAATGTAGAATCTTGGATTCCATCTTGTTTATCACATTCTGGATGGCATGTATAGGAATGAATTGATCATGTTATCACATGGGATTTGGGGATATGTACCAGGTACCAAGACATGTTAATAAAATGGAAATGAATGATTAATTGAACCAGTTATCAAATGAGTTCCTAGAATTTGTAGGATGTCTACCTTTAGTACATTATTTACTTATTATAATATTTCTTGCACAGTCATTGTTTTATATAATCACTAGCTAAATGGAACTAGACATTGGGTAGTGGCCTACTAAGATTATGTATCAAAAACTATAAGGAAATATTTTAGGTCTCCAAAAAGACTATATGACAACTTGTATGGATATGGGATAGCACCCTACTATAGGTTCACGATTTCTACAAAGGATCAGAACAAGATAGTACCAAGCCAAGGCTCGTGATGATACTTAGAAACTTTTTAGCCCTTTTTTAAAATTTTAACTTTTAATGTATTGATTCCATGTATACTTATTTTTGAAGAATTATAGAGATACATTAAATGTATCATTATCATCTCTATATGAGCTCCTGGAACTGATTATTCATATCTCTCTGTGATGTTCTCTATTTTTTGATTGTTATTATTGCTTCTGGTGCCTATATTTTATAATTTTATTACACTATAGGTAGTAATTCATAGTATCCCAGTGAACAAACCTTGTTACTCACAGCTATTCGAAAACCTGTTGTGTTTGGGGAGGTACACATGAGGCCATGTGACCGACCTGGCTCGGGGAACCTTTCTATGAAATCTAGGTTTTGGATGCCACAAAGTGGTAATCGAGAAGAATTTTATGTTTTCATTAATTATTTGGATAAAATAGATTGGTAAAGGAAGGAATATGAATTTGGTAATGAGATGTGCATGGGAATAGCGTACCCATATATAAAAAAATTCAAAATTTCCTCTAATAAAATATTTAATTTTGACTGTTACAGTTATTTTGATTCCCCTTTTCAGTGATGAACATGAGTTGTGATGTTATTATTGAAATGATTTTAGATTATAATATGTTGGAAACTTATGATATGAGGGTATTAAATATCATACATCAGTATATTCACATTACAAGAGTGACATTCATAGAATTAGTATGACAACCCTCATTTTTATTACACAATTAAACCTAATTTATTACATAAACTTCACTTGATACAACATATAAGATCGAAAGGCATAGTGTATTTCAGGCTTATGATCATTAAATAAAAACATAAAACATGAAATACAATATCTTTATTGAAAAATTCCTTTACATGACCACTAAATTCCTTCATACTTAGCATACCATGGGATAATGTGAGGACATGATTAAGAAAAAGGTGAGCTATAAAGCCTAGTAAGGGAATAATCATGGAATAACATGAGGAATACAATACACGTTAGACAATAGGAATATAAATGGATCATAAGAGATTCATAAAAATAAATTCATGATAAATCATGATAATCATAACATGAAAATGTGGAAACAACACTTAACATTTAATTAGCTTGAGCCAAGACACATTGCACATGGAGCATGAGTAAACCCTCATTGCACATGGAGCATGAGTAAACCCTCATTGCACATGAAGCATGAGTAAACTGTCATTGCACTTGAATTATCATGAGTAAACACCCATTTCACATGAAGTGTCATGATACAATTTTTTACCCAATGCATTGGAGTTATATCAGGCCGCACCCTTCTTAAACATTTCTTTTCATGCATAAGTGTGCCACATGGATCATAAAACATTAAATCATTCAACATAATATTTTATTACACGATAAAATAATATGGAATATATACATGAAACTATTAAAATAATAAGTAAATGTTCATAAAGGTGAATAACCTTGATAGAGAAATGGGAATGGTATTCACTACACAATGACTTTGGCTTGGAAAAGCGCGGTGCAATTTCGGCAGCATAACAACTTGACATAAGAACTCATAAAAATGGTTAATGAGAGGGAAAGGGGTGTCTCATAATATTTACATGACTAGAACAATAATAGGGTCATATATATACATGTACCAAAAAAATTAATGTAATTTAGATTCATGATACAAAATAATTACTTGAATGAAAATGGGAGAGAGAGAAATTCCTTTCAGAATTTCAGCATAGTAACAAGTGTACATGGGAGGAATTTAATGAAAGAGAAATGGGTGTATCATCATATTTAAATGACATGGACAAGAATGGGATAATATAGATTCATGTTTCAACAAATTTAATGTAATTTAGATTCATGATAAAAAATAATTGCTTGAATGTAAATGAGGAGAGAGAAATTCCTTTCAGAATTTCAGCATAGTAACAGGTGTACATGGGAGGCATTTAATGAGAGAGAAAGGGGTATCACATCATTAAAACATAAATATGGAAGTATGAGGGAGGTTTTATTCCATACCCCAACATTTATAATTGAAATTAAAAGGTAATAACAATTTAAAAAATATTGGACAAAAATGAGAAAGGAAGAAAAACCCATACTTGGAAGTGTGCTTCCAAAGGCTTGAAAGAGGCTTGAGAGAGGCTTATTGGGAGATTGAGGCACCATGGGAGGCTTCTATAAATAAGAGGGAATAGGTTGGACTAACTCCAAAGGGTTTGAGTGGGGAGGAAGTGGGATCATGGGTGGGTTTATATAGGAAATGTGAGGGAATTGTTTATTATTTAGGTTGGGACAACTCACATTAAACTAATACAAACCAGAAACCAGCCCATAGTTTTTGCATATGGTTTTAGGAAAAGGGAAGTGGAAAAAAATATTTTATAAGTCCGAATTCCTAAATTCTTAAAATAATGGGGTTTCTTATGTGGAGGTGAGTCACACTCCCAAAGAAAACACATTAAAAAGACAAAATGATTAATAAGTTTGAAGGGTCCACAAAAGCTTTGTAAAATTAATAAAACAAACCCAAAATCACATTATTTTAATGGTAAAACAAATATTTTCCTAAAATAAAGTTTATTGTATTTTATTTCATCACAATTTGTTCATTATGCTGTAATAAAACACAATATATAATTAAACGATATTTAATTTTTAGCCAAAAATTTGACTGTCTATGAAAATTAAGAAAAATTCACCATTGGATAATTTCGATGTCCTGATTCAAAAAATAATATTCAATTTATCTAAATAATTTTATAAATATGATAATTTTCACTTTAAAAATAAAAACCTACATTTATCGAATATTCATGGGTTTTGACAAAAATGGAATTTAAACCTTAATAAAAATTACAATTTCATTCATAAAATAATAAGATAATTTATATTTAATAAAAATTAATTTAAAAATAATAATAATATTTTATTAAAATAATATTTAATTTATAATTCCATTAATTCATTAGAATATATTTCTTAGTTGAACATTAACAAAAATTACTATTTCTGCTTTAAAAACTATTTTCAAGGTAACAATAATAAAATGAAATTACATTCATTATTATTTAAAAAAAGAAGGTACATAACCATTGTACTAGGGTCTTGTTACGTAACTCCTTATAACACCCGCATAAGACCATTGAGTAAGGTGTGTGATGGTGACATACTCTTGGGGTGGCTCAGATAACATTGCTCGGGTGGGAATCTCTATCAACTTCCACTTCTCGCAAAGGCGGTCCCGTGTGAGCTTAACATATTAAAGATCAGCATGGGAATGTTCAAGAGAGAAAACCAATGACGTATCCTCCTTTATTAGATCTGACAAATGGGCTTCGCATGGGGCACGTCTAATGGATGGTCCATCACTTCCTTTGTCTTAGTAAATTGGATTTGTTAAAGCCTTATATTTATACTAATCACGTGATCACTATTCAACAGATATATCATGAACATTCACAATTATTAAAATTATATTAAAATCCGAAAACCTAAAACCAAAGATGTTGACATTTTATATAAACATTTTACATAAACAGACATTTAATTAGATCAAGGGGGGTTTCCGTTAATGAAATTTTGGTTCGTTACAGTCTTCCCCCCATAAGAAATTTCGTCCCCAAAATTTCATTTTCCCATACCAAAATAGATTTGGGTAACTCTACTTCATCATTTCCTCTGATTCCCACATTGCTTCTTAAAACTTGTGGTTTCTCCACAACACCATGATGAGGGGCATTGCCTTATTTCTTAGAACTTTTTCTGTATGATCTAAGATCTTCCATGGTTTCTCCTCAAAAGAAAGATCATCCTATAATTGTACCACCTCTGAAGAGAGTACATGTGAAGGGTCTTTTATGTACTCCCTTAATAGGGATACATGAAAGACATCATGTACATTGGCCATGGTAGGTGGAAGTGCAAGTCGATAGGCCACAAACCTGACACGATCAAGAATGTCAAAGGGGCCGATGTACCTTGGACTTAACTTCCCTTTCTTTCTGAACCCCATGACCTTCTTCCATGGAGATATTCATAGAAATACCAATTCTCCAAATTTAAACTCAAGGTCTCATCGAGGGTTATCTTCATAACTCTTTTGTCGACTCAGGGATGCCTTGATATGCTGTTGAATGGTTTTTATCTTCTCCACCATTTCTTCGACCATTTCTGGTCCAAGCAGCTTTAGTTCACTGACCTCATCCCAACACGCTGGTGTTATGCACCTTTTCCCATAATGGGATTTATATTGTTCCATTTGGATGCATGAGTGGAAACTATTATTATAAGAGAACTCAACCAGAAGAAGATATTGATCCCATCATCCTTTAAAGTCCATTGAACAAGATCTCAACATGTCCTCAAGTGTTTGGATAGTTTTCTCAGATTGGACATCAGTTTAAGGATGATAGGCCATACTGATGTTTAGTTCAGTAGTCAGAGCATGTTGTAGACTCTTCCAAAACTTAGAGGTGAATCTTGGATCTTGATCAGACACAATAAATAGTTGTACTCCATGAAGACTTGGCACTTAACTGATATATATCCATGTCGTTTGACCCAATGGGAAATCCTCCCAAATAGTAATGAAGTGGGAAAACTTTATAAGACAATCCACAACAACGTATATTACATTGTTGCCTTTGGATGTATTTGGATGTATGGTGAAAAATTCCATGGTGATGTCCTCCCATTTCCATTCTGGTATGGGAAATGGTTGCATCATCCCCTTAGACTTCGGCCTCTCTACCTTCACTTGCTGACAGACCATGCACTTTGATGTATATTTAGTGATCTCCTTCTTTATATAATCCCACCAATAATTATCTCAGAGTTCTCAATACATCATTGTGTTTCCTGGGTTAATAGAGAAATTTGAACTATGTGCATCATCCAAAAGTTCCTTCTTCAGCTCCGGATGTGATGGAACAAATAGTATTTTCCAAAATCTCACAATTCCTTCATCAATAACATTAAACTCCGAGGATCTCACTTTTTCATTAGCTTCCACTTTATCCTGAATTCCAATATCATGCTTTTGAGCATCATTTAAACTTTCCAAAAGTGTTGGTTGAGTAATCATTTGTGAAAGGATTGATGGTGTTCCCTTCTTTATGATTCTCATGTCCATATTCGTCAAATTTAAGAAGATTGGATCGTTTTCAATTCTCATCAGTGATATAATCACTGGGTCCTTTATACTTTGGGCATCTATCACTGTGTTCTCATTCCTATGGTGGTAATTTATTGAGGAATCATAGTATTTGATTAGCTCTAACCATCTTTGCTGGAACATGTTCAAATCTTTCTGTGTGAATATATACTTGATTCTTTTGTGGTTCGTATATATTTCACACTTCTCCCAAAAGAGATAATGTTGCCAAATTTTCAAAGTGAATATCACTGCAGCCAACTCAAGTTCTTATGTTGGATAGTTCTATTCATGAACATTCAATGGCCTTGAATCATAGTCAATGGCTATAATTTTTCATCAACACACATCCCAAGCCCTTATTCGAATCATCACTGAATACCACACAAATTATTCCACTTGTGGGTAAAGTGAGCACGAGCGCATTGATAATCCTCCTTTTCAAATCCATGAAGCATTCTTCCCATTCATCACTCCAAGAAAACTTTACACCCTTCCAAGTTATCTTGGTAAGAGGGTTGGAAAATCATGATAAATTTCTCAGAAATCGTCGATAATATCCTCGTAACCCCAAGAAGCTATGGATATCTGTTACCGATGCTGGCCTCGACCATCCCTCAATTGCATCTATTTTGGAGGGATCTATAGATATTCCATTTCTTGTGATGATATGGCCCCATAATGAGACCTCCTTCAACCATAACTCACACTGGATGTACTTTTCATAGAGCTTATCCTTCCGCAAGGTCTCTAGTACAATTCTTAGATTCCCTACATGATCCTCCTTAGTTTTGGAGTATATCTGAATATCATCTATAAAGACTACCACAAATTTGTCATGATAGTCTCTAAAGACTCTATTCCACAAATACACGAAGATTGCTTGAGCATTTGTGAGTCCAAAAGGCATTACTATGAATTTATAGTGCATGTATCTTGTACGAAAAGAAGTCTTGGTGATATCTTCCTTATTCACCTTTACTTAATAATATCCCGACCACAAATACACCTTGGAGAAGTATTGTGCTCCAGGTTGCTGATTGAAAAAGTCATCAATTCATGGGATATTATACTTGTTCTTTATCGTGATTTTGTTAGTCTCACAATAATCAATGCAAAGGCACATTGACCCATCATTTTTCTTGATGAAGAGGACTGGTTCACCCCATGGTGAAGCACTTGTGAATATAAACCCTTTATCTAGAATCTCCAATAGATGTTTCATCAGCTCCTCAAGCTACATAATATCCATTCAATACAGAGTCTTTGATATTGGAAATATCCCAGGTCCAAGATCAATTGAGAATTCAACATCTCTTCTAGGAGGGAGACCATACAATTCCTCGGGAAACACTTCAACGAATTCCCTCACAATAGGCATGTCTTATAGGATGGTTTCCCCCTTAGACTAAATCATTAGAGCCAGATACATGTGGTCATAGGGTTTTAATATACACGCTTGAGATGATGAAGCTATAGAAGGTTCATCTTACTTCTTTCACTTGTAAAGAATCGAGGCTCGATTCTCCACATGGAGAGTGATTTACCTCTCACGGAAATTTATTTTTTATTTATATAAGGAATGCTAATCCATGCCAAGAATTACATACAACTACACCATAGGGAGTATGAAAATGTACATCGGGAAATTTAATCCACAGATTATGACTGGGGAGTAGTTATATTCTTGAGATGCAATGATTTCCCCATTAGTAGTACTGACCTAAATCTTCACTTCCATTATTTGTGGTGGTGCTGGGATTGTTCTACTAGACTTTTGAGATATAAATTAATGCGTAGAACCTAAATAAAAAAGTACATTCACTATTCTTGAATGAATAACTAGTTTACCTATCACCACTTTTTTGCCGGGGTTCACTTTGGCAGTAGTGATGTAAAATCTCGGCCTTGATGCCTTATAGGTTGTTGGTTGCCTCCAAAAACCCTTGGCATAGGGCACTGATTTGAAAGATGCCCTGGTTCATTGTAGTTGTAGAAATGAACCATGAATTGAGGTTTGAACGGAGCATTCCTCTCCTCTATCATAGTAGTGGGTATTTCATGTCGATAGTTAATAGCCAGGTGCCCTTCCCTTCTACACCTAAAGCATTTCCTCATCCCCTTCAGGCAGTTTTCACGGTGCTTCTTTCCGCACCTTTGGGAAGTGGGGTGCTATATCTTTTAGGCACCATTGGATTTATCAATCGGACCTCTAGCATTGAATTCCACCTTACGCAACTTATCCCCATAATACCCTTGATATTTTCCAATCTCCATTTCGACCATGAGGGCACATCAGACAATTTCATTATAGTTGTAGAAGTCACGGATCACCAGCGCTTTCCGCAGGCTAGGTTTCAGCCCACCAAAGAAGCGGTCAACATTGCATTCAGGGGTAATGAAAAATGCAGAGGTGTATCATCCAAGCCTTATGCTGTTTTCCTCATATGCTCCGACAGATTCATCATCATTTTTCTTGAGGGCATGAAAGTCCATTTCCATCATAAGCCAAAGGGTGTACAGAAAATATTTATCAAAAAACATATTATAGAAATCCTTCTATTCCAACACCTCGATCTCCTCCTTAGGCTTCTTATTTTTTATCAATGTCCACCATTGATCAGATTCACCCTCTATACAATAAAAATCCATGATAACCTTCTCTTGTTCAGAACATTGAAGGATATAGAAGTTCTTTTCAATTGATTTGAACCATTGTTCAGTGATTGAGGGATCCGATGATCGATTAATAATAGGAGGTTGTTGTCTCGTGAAGCTCTCGATAGCGACTTGTTCTTTCATGGGGGGTGGGGGTTGAACGTTCCTCTTGACCCATGATTCTATTAAATACATTAGTTAGCTGGGAGAGAAGCGTGACAATGTTCTCGATTCCCACTCCCATTGTATTGGTCATCTCATTTGTACAACCATAACATTGATCTTCACATCGGTTGTTCACCAGAGTCCTCCAATTATAGGACATTGGTAGGAATAAAAAGAAAATTTATGGGTAGCACAAAAAGGGTAATCCAAGGACAAAACTGATGACTTATAAATAACTTTTTATTTACTTAACATATGAATCTATTGGATTCAGTCTATGTAATCCATGATCAAACTTCTAACATATATTCTTAGGGAATTTTTTTGGTCCACTAATAATGGTTCATACTGTGCTTGTGAATTTACCAAAGCATATCCCTCTGGAGTGTCATAACCAAGAGTGCAGTAAGGCCCATTGTTGTGCACTAGTTCCCATTCGAGTCTAGCTCAAATGGGTGTTTTCGGGTTTTATGCGTAGGATACATCTGTGCCAGAACCCCCTCTACCCGCTCGTATCAAGACAAGGATGTATTTTCTTGATAAACCACATACTCAATACTCACCAAAACATAGGGGATGTTTTTATTGTACTTATTGTTGTCTCTGAGGCTTTACCAGGGTTTTCTAATCCTAATCCCAAAAATAACTAAAGCTATCCACTGATACTAACTATAACAACCCTTCTTTTTATTACACAATTAAACATAATTTATTACATAAACATTACTTTATAAAACATAGAATATCGAGAGGTATACTGTATTTGGGGCTTAATATCATTAAATAACAACATAAAACATGAAATACAACCTCTTTATTGAAAACTTCTTTTACAAGATCACTACATTCCCTCGTACATAGCATTTCATGGGTTAACCTGATGACATGCATAAGAAAAGGGTGAGCTATAAAGCCAATTAAGGGAATAATCATGGAATAACATGAGAAATAAAATAAATTTTATACAATAGCGATATCAATATAGAACAAGAGAATCATTAACATAAAGGAATGACAAATAATGATACTCATAACATGGAAATGTGGCAATAACACTTAACATTGAATTAGCATGAGCCGCAGCTCATTTCACATGGAGCATGAGTAAACCCTCATTGCACATGATGTACAAGTAAACCCTCATTGCACTTGAATTATCATGAGTAAACACCCATTTCACATGACGTATAATTATACTTTACTTTACCCAATGCATTGGAGTGCTATCAGGGCATACCCTTCTTAAACATTTCATTTCATGCATAAGTGAGACACATGGATCATAAAAAATTGAATCATTCAACATAATATTTTATTCCATTGTTAACAAATGTGAAAATATAAATAAAAAAATTTAAACAATAATTACATGTTAATAAAGGTGAATACCCTTGATAGAGAAATGGTTTTGGTATTCACTATACAATGACGTTTTCTTGGAAAAGAGAAGTGTAATTTCAGCAGCATAACGATGTTACATAAGAACCCATAAAGATGGTTGATGAGAGAGAAAGGGGTGTATAATAATATTTACCTGACATGGATAGTAAGGGGGTAATATAGATACATGTCCCAAAAAATATAATGGAATTTAGATTTATCATAAAAAATAATTGCTTGAATGTAAATGAGTAGAGATAAATTCCTTTCAGAATTTCGACATAGTAACAGGTGTACATGGGAGGAATTTAATGAGGGAGAAGGGGGTGTCTCATCATATTTACATGACATGGAAAGTAAGGGGTCACATAGATACATGTACCAACAAATGTAATGTAATTTATATTCATGATAAAATAATTGCTTGAATGTAAATGAGGAGAGAGAAATTTCTTTCAGAACTTCGGCATAGTAATGGGTGTACATGGGATGCATATAATAAGAGAGAAAGGGATCTCTCTTAATTCAAACAGAAATAGGGATGTATAGGATATGTGAGAAACCATACCCTAACATTTATAATTTAAATCAAAAGTGCATAATAATTTAAAGAATATTGGACAAACATGAGAAATGATGAAAAACCCTTTCTTGGAAGTATGATTCCAAAGGATTGAGAGAGGCTTGAGACAGGATTCTTGGGAGCTTGGGGCACCGTGGATGTATTCTAAAAAGAGGAGGTAAGTGGTTGGATGAACTCCAAAAGCATTAATTGAGTGGAATGTGGGACATTGGGTGGGTTTATATAGGAAAAATGAGGGAATTCTTTATTATTAAGGTTTGGGACACCTCACATTAAACTAATACAAACCAAAAATCGGCCCATTGTTTTTACCCATGGGTTTTTGAAAAGGTAAGTGGAGAAAAATATTTTATAAGGACAAAGTCCAAAATTCTTAAAATAATTGGGTTGCTTATGTGGAGGTGAGTCACTCCCAAGGGAAACAATTTAAAAAGACAAAATGATTAATATGTCTTAAAGGGTCCACTAATGCTTTGTAAAATAAATCAAACAAACCCAAAATCACAAAATTTTACTTTTAATAAATATATTTTCCGAAAATAAAGTTTATAACATTCTATTAAATCACTATAGGTTCATTATGATGTCATAAAACACATTATATATTTTAACAATATTTAATTTTTACAAAAAAAATTGACAGTTTCAGAAAATTATAAAAAATTAACCATTGGATAATTTCGAAGTCCTGATTCCAGAAATAATATTCATTTTATCCAAATTATTTTCAAAATATGTTAATTTTTACATTTAAAATAAAAACAGACATTTATAAAAAATTCATGTGTTTTGACAAAAATGGCTTTCAAACCTTAATAAAAATTACAATTGCATACATAAAATTATACGATCATTTATATTTAATAAAAAATAATTTAATAATAATAATAATAATACTTTATTAATATATTATTTAATTCGATAATCCATTAATTCATCAAAAAATATTTCTTAGTTGAACATTAACTAAAAATACAATTTGTGCTTTAAAAACTATTTACAAGGTAAATATAATAAAATGAAAGTATATTCATTAATATATAAACAAATAATGTACATAACCATAGTCCTAGGGTCTTGTAACATAACCCCTTATAAAACCTTCATATGAACAAAGATTAAGGTTTGTGATGGTGACAGACTCTTGGGGTGGCTCTGATAACATTTCTTGGGTGGTAATCTCTATCGACACCCACTTCTCTCATTGGTGGTCTCACTCGAGCATAAAATATTCATGCTCGGCTTGGGCTTGGTGAAGAGAGAATCCCAAAGACACAACCTCCTTTCCGAGCTCTGAAAAAATGGAGTTGTATAGGGCACCTCTACTGGATGAGGTCATCACTTCCTTTTTCTGAGTCAATTGGATTTGATAAAGCCCTATTTTTATACTAATCATGTGATCGCTGTTCAATGGTTGTATTAGGAATGATAAATATTCTTAATAGTATTTTAAAATACAAAAACATAAAACCAATGAAGTTGAAATTGTATATAAATATTTTACATAAAGAGACATTTAATTAGATCAAGAGGGATTTCTATCAATGAAAGTTTGGGTTGTTACAATTTGTTTATTCCATTTAGGTTTCATTACTTATTAGATGATGTTGTGATAAATAACCTAATATATATATATATATACATATCTAATTATGTGATACATATTTTGGAAAGTATAATTGTGTCTATTAGGTGGATAAAATACTTTGGTCTTAGTAGAGTATGGACCCTCATGGATTAGAATTTAGAGACCAGTTTAATCAATCTTTTCTTTTAAATGAATTGTCATATAAGATGTGGAGAGAATGAATATATGAATTCATGTGATGATGAAATGGTAAATTAATACAAATGAATAAAATAAAAACTAAAATATCATATATTCAATCTATAAGACACCCAAAACTAACTCTAGGAGCCAGCGAATGAATTTCATATTCTATAGGAAGTCTTGTAGCTATCCAATTTCAGTTTCTGCGCTTTTGAGTTGGTAACTTTGATAAATGAATATTGAGATGAGGTGTGTGTTTAAAATTATAGATGCATTCCCCAATGATTTACTCTATTCATACACTAGGAAGTTGGTGATTACCTCACTCCCAAGGTGGTGGTCAATGGGATATTGGTGGATCCTACAGTGGTTCTAGCTGTGACACTAGTAGTTTTATTGGGTACATGTTATGAGAAAATGTCCTGCGAGGGATTTTTTCATTTCACGATGACCATTTTTAGAGATATGAAACCTGCCTTGACTATGGATTAGCAGACACATGAGTTCCAGTAATAACAACCACCCATTTTTTTAGGGGATGGATGGTCACCGACTATAGAATCAAGGATTGAGGCCATTTTATCTATATTTGAGCCTCTAGATACACCTACTATGATGAGGGTAAATCACTTTATATATATTCTATGTGATTTCACCAAGATATGGTGGGATGTTATTATATAGAAGAAACATCATCAATAAGTTATTTGAAGTGATTTTCATATGGCCTTCAATGATTAATTCTACCTCAACACATTAAAAACGAATTGAGATAGAAATTTAATACACGTAGAGAATGACACATTATCCATTATAGATTATTCAACATGTTTTACTTAGTTCCAGAAATTCGCACCTATTATGATGGGAGGCGATCTATATAAAGCCAAGTGATTCATGGATGCTATCTGGAATGAAATTTGATCACAGGAGAATTTCATTCAATTGACTACAATTTTTGGAATAGTGAATCAAGAAACTAATCATAGAATATAACCTAAGAGAGGTTTTATGTGTGAGCTAGGGAAGTTTAGTATATTAATCTGGCACTACATTGTCCGATAATATGAAGCATTATCTGGAGATTCAGTGTTGTGATATTAAAATTAAGAGAACATACTTGGGTAGCCAAATGAGGTGCTACCGGTGAAGTAGTTTAAGACATATGAGGCCTCATTATTCAAGAGACTCATTATAGTGTCGATCCTGTATTAATATGGGACATATTTAGTGCTTCTATATAACTTCTCCACTAGGATCTAGTGGGATAAGTATTGCACCAACTCCCCTTTTAGGAGAGGACCATCAGGGTCTCACAAGGATGGGAGTTGGAGTATAGCCGACTAATCAGGCTAAGGTAGTGGTCATGGTCATAGATGTTAGACCATAGATTTATAGTGATAGTAGGGTGGATCTACTCAGGGTATCCAGGAAGTATGAAAAGGTTGTGGATCAGTACAAGCATACACATGGAAACAAATCCATGAGGAGAAGCATCCCAGACCTTCTACTCTAAGAAGTATTATTATAGTATCCTACACTTTTGAATCTTCTATTTTTGACACATGAGGTTCTCATAGAATTATATTTGTGCTCATTTTATAGATCCATGGGCTTAGTGATTAGTCCTCTAATGATTTTTTATTTTGGATACCCCATTTATGATTTTAATGGAGGATGTACATAAGTGCATAGAGTGCCCCAAATATTTTTGGGTGTCAATTCATATGGGACCTCTCTATCCTTGAGATTATAGTTTTTTACATTATTATTATTATAATTAATTGGTTGGTTTTATATCATGGGTGGTATGATAGGATAGATTATTAGATTATATTTGGATGACCACGGAATATACTAGGAATTTTTACCTCCGTTGGATGATCATTTCATGGATGTTTTCCTAGATGAATTTTCAGGATTACCTTGAGTGAGAGATGTGAAGTTCTCTATCAAGATAGTTCTAGTAGATTATAATGATATCCATTACTCGTTATTGGATGTCCACCACTGATATGAATGGTATCAAGAGGTATCTAGATTATTTATAGGAAAACTAATTTTTAAAACACATAATTTCTATGTGTGGTTCACCTATCATTTCCAAAAATAAAATGAGAACATAAATCTCAATATATATGAAAATTATTAGATATTGAACCAATTGATGATTAAGAACGAAAATACTCAACCATATATTGATGATCCCCTTGAGCATATTTGAGAAGATTTGGACTTCTCAAATATTGATTCGCGATTTGGTTATCACTAGGGGTGTGTTAGACTATCCAGAATACCACACATGAACATTAGGATCATGTATTGTCTATATATTTGGTTATTAAATTCAATATCACACATTCCCAGTAGTCTTCATGTAACTGATGAACCATGTTTTCAGTTCTTATCTTGATTCTTTTGTGGTGGTTTTTTGGATGAAATCTTGGTGTATTCTCAAAATCAAAATTACCTTGAAAAAAATATTGATATCAAATTGAATATCATGATAGAGAATTAGTTATATGCCTAGATTACAATGTGACACTTATGGATAGATCATATTCACTTCCAGGGTAACATTATCTAAGAGATAAGATAATTAGTAGACCTAGAGAAGGTGAGAGTTGTATTTTCTTTGGATCTTCCAAATAATTTCATTGAGGTATGAATTTTCATAAGGCTAGTTGGATATTATATGAATTTCATAAAAGACTTCTCACAACTATAATCATCACTTATATGATTGGCTAAAATGGGTGTTACGTTTTTATGGTTATATTTTTGAGATATACCCTTTCAAGAGCTAAATGGGAGAATTAATTCAGCACTAATACTGAATTTCCTAGAGCATTGATGGAGTTACACTATTTAATGTGATTCATCTTTTATCTGGAAAGGATTTTGTTCTAATTTAGGAGGATAGAGTCAGGGAATATGAGTCTTAGTAGTTGAGGCCACATGAGAGGTATTATCCAACACAAGATCTCAAGTTATTTGTGGTTGTTCATGATTTATGTTGTTGGATACACAACTTACTTAGAGACAATTTTTTGTGTGTACATGGACCACAAAATACTCAAGTACATATTTGTACATTGTGATCTAAATTTGTGTTAAAAAGCTGTATTGAGTACCTAATGACTTTTGAATTTGATATTTAATACACTCATAGTAAAGGAAATGTAGCGGAAAATGTACAGAGTGGGAGGACTCATATACAAGAAGTTCAAAATTCCATTGGTGAATTGAAACTCATGGATTTTCTCTCTCAGATGCACATATAAGTGAATGACAGTCTGAGGAAGACTTATCTAACATTATTTGTTACGACTTGTAAAAATTTGGATAGAGTGAGTTTGAATAATGTAATGGATTATGAGGGCCTAGTCCTATAGGGTAGTGTAGTAGGCAATAACCCCCTCGTCATTAGGTCGTTGGGTAGGATGAAATTCACCATATTAATTATTGTGTTTGAGTTTAAATAGACATTCATGAGGAGATTATGTGGAACATTCACTCTTTATATTGTTTTTTGATCCATGGTGTCACCAAGATGTATTGATATTTACATCACCAGTACTGGTGGATGGGTAGGAAAATAAATGTATTTTGTTTTTTCAAGAGATGTTCTACATGTTTGTAGGTGAAGGTGGAAAACTAGGAACCATTCAAATTTTTTAGAAGCTTCATATTACCTAGAATAAGTTGAATGATTTTGTGATGAATATGGTGACAGATTTATTGAGGACCCCTAGATGTAATGATGTCATTTTGGTTGTTTTTTAGGAGGATAAAAATGGTCTCCCATTTCCTATCTATCAGGGAGACAATTTCAATTTATGAGCATGGAATGTTGAATATCTTTGAGAGGGTATGAAATCATGGGGTTCCTCAAACAATCATTTAAATATGGTATGCCCAATTTACTTCATGTTTCTAGAAAGGGATTCAGAGTTTACTAGGAAAAAAAGGACTTTTGGGCACAACATTCCACCCTCGTATGGATAGATAGTCAGAGCACAAAGTTAAAGTGCTTGAGGGAATGTTGAGACCATTAATCCTAGAAATTGGTATCTATTAAGAGAGGAATATTCTCCTAGTTGAATTTTTATACAACAATTTCTTTCAGGATAGTATTCTGATGGGAACATATGAGTTTTTGTATGGTAGGGCATTCTAATCACCCCTACATTGGTTTGAGGAAGGGGAAGCATCTATTTTCGGACATCGTCTCATCTAGGAGAGCATAGAGATGGTTCAATTTATTTAGAAATTGATGGATATTGCATAGTCTTGATAGAAATCAAATGCCAATTTTCGTAAATGACCTCTAGAGTTTGATGTTTTGGTTCAGGTTTTCATACATGTTTCACAAAAATCGGGGAACATGAGAATCAGGAGACATGGTGATCTTTCACCCCAATAAATCAAGTCATTCATGATTCTGGATAGAGTAGGGGAAATATCATATCATTTGCAGTTACCTTAGAGGTTCTAGTCCATGCACAATTTCTTTGATGTATCTCATCTACAAAGCAATTTCTCAAACCCATATCATTCATTTCACCCCGAGGATGTTGAGATATAGGAAGATGTGTCCATTGAGTAGCCTTCTTTACATATTGTATATTGTATCGTGGATGTCCTATTTTGTTGGTCTATTCCATTAGTATAAGTTGTATAGAATCTTGACTGAGTATATGATGAGATCTAGGAGTGAGAGACCAATGTATAAGCACAATGGCCATATTTATTCTTTCCTGATTTATCACCCCCCATAGAATGGAAATTTGGGCATGAATTGCTTTAAGGGTGAATTTATTATGATCTATATCATTTTTTGAGTTATGGATCCATTATTTTATATAAAAATCCACTTTAAATGCTTTAATGCGTCCTAATGTAAATCCCTATTTGGGTCATGGAGGTATCATGGGTGTTCGGGGCTGGTTCGGATCCTAGAACCTGAGCTTTGGGGTTGAGAAATAGCATGGAACACAGTTAGTATAAACTATGTGAGGTAAGACACATGGTTTAATGAACCATGCTAGGAATGTGAATATAGATAGGGAAGACTGCATGGTTAGAGAAAACTATACAATGTGAGGAACATATTTGTGGGATACTTTATTCATTTTTTACTGTGTTTTTTTTTCATGGTTTGCACAAATTTAGCAAAACCTTTCATAAAAATAATTCAGTTTTCTCTTTCCTATAGTAAACCATGCACATTTGGAACACAGATTATCAAAATATGTGGTCAAATCATGTGATTTCCATTTTTGGATGAAATTCCAATTTTTCCCCAAGATAATAATTTATTGAAACATGATTCTATATTTTCCCCTGTATCATAACAAATTCACTTTTTCAGATCTTATATAGGTGAATATCCTCAGAATTCTGGTAAATTATCAGTCCAATCTCAAAATAAAGGGACATTTATCACATTAGATCCACAAAAATATGTTCCCTATTACTTTTGTGTCATTCCTCATTTAGTTTTATATCAGTTACATTATTTAGGTGAAAGGTAAATTGAACTATTAATATGTTATTCATTCATTCTCTGATTTTTTCTTGATCAGAGCTGAATCAGGAGCTGATACAAGATGAGTTATCATCTACAATCCTATAGAAGGAGGTCTCAATACTTTCAATTAACATTGTGTTTTTAATATATCATTATTACGCCACAATCCCAATTCATGGAGTGTCACAATTAAATGAGTCTTTTTCCTGGTATTTAATTGATGAGTATATCATATTCAATAAATGAGGCATGTTTATAAATGTTAAATAGTTTAGAACATTGTATAAAATAAACCCTTTGTGTGGGTTTTTATAACAACCCATTCATGAAATATATTAATATTACATAACCTTTGAGGAATACCTAAAATCATACACAAATTGATGCCCACTGACCATATTAGTCTAGTCCCTTTAGAAACATAGAAACATAAAAACCAATATATAATTTAGTTACATTATCTCTCACTAGGTTTTTCATGACCAGAACCCTTCTTTGACACATCAAACATAATATGTATCCTCATAACATGGGTAAAAGAATCATAAAATGGGTGAACTCAAATGATTAGTAGGGGCAATCAATGCAATCCTATAAACAAAAACATGATCATATGGGTTTGAGAATGTGATCAAAACATCTGAAGATCATACCATTCATATCAATGATCATAAAAATATATTCTAGAAAAATTATTTATATTTTTTAATACATGAATCATAATAAAATAAAGAACATAATTTATGAAATCATAATATAGGATTAATGCATAGAATTGTGGAAAACACATAATATTATGATATGATTTTCAATGTAACTAATAAATCACTACCAATCCCATATTAATTGTATGTGTTCACTCCCCAAACCATCGTAGTACTCATGGTTCACTCCCATGACAATATTAATAGAATGATTTGACTCCTCAAGCCATCTTCATAGTCATGGTTCACTAACATTAGCATATTAGTAGCCAATGTTCACTCTCAAGACTATCTTAGACTATCTCATGAGATTTAAATATTTTTCCAATGCATTTGAGGGAGATATAGGTCCCACAAATGTCAAAATGAAATTATATATACATGTAACAAAAAATAATAAGAAATCATATCATTACCCATGAAATTAAATGGGTTTGATAAACATATAATCATACTATATCATGTGAAAAAAGATACAAGATTCATAATATATTCATCAAAAAATAACCATGAAAGAAAAAAGGATTTCATAAAAATTTAAACCATGAAAAAGAAAGAGGTTTCATAAATACCATAACATAAATCATAACCCATTTAGGTAGATAAAATTAATGCAAAATTTACATCATTTCCATTAAATTCATAAGTAAAAACAACAAATGTTATCTTATATGTGAAATAATTTTGAAAGATATTTTAAAAACATTTCATGAGAAAAATATCCTTCTTATTTGAAAAATGATTTTTAAAATATAAAACCATTTAACAATATTTTCTTTATCAATTGATGATAAAACTTATAAATAATTTTTTAAAACATTTTCAAATCCTTTTCCCTTGAATCTTATATAGAATCTTGTAAACCATTTCAAAACTCATTTCAGTGAAAACATACAAAAGACTCTTAAGAATTCTTTTAGAACATAAATATAATTAAAGAATGACCATATAATGTATATGAAAATACAAATATATTTAAGTATAAGAGGAATATAATACATTCATATACAATATATACACCCTATAAAATAAGTGAGTGGTGAATAAGACATGTATCTCATAGAAATAATGTGTGGGAATAAATTCCCTCACATTGTGTCTTGAATCCCATAGTACACACTATCAATTATTATATAATAAATATATATTTATTAAAAATATATCATATAACCATATTATTAATTATAATATCATATATGGTCTAATTATGACCTTATATTATTCACTTTCTAATAATTCAATGTTAATGTTCTACTTCGGGTAAAAACTGCTTTGTTTTTCAGAGGTTTCTTTATTTCTAATATCATTGATCCTTATACATATATCATGATTTAATGAAAAAATCCCTGATTTGAATATAATTTATATTGAGTATTTTTTTATAACAATAATCCATATATTATAGATGTATGTAATGGAATACCCCATTTAGAAAGATGGTAAGTTGTACCTATGAGAACACTATTTATGTTTGATTATCGTATGGAATGAAAGAAAATAAAAGACATATATATGTATATATATCATTGTTAAATTAGATAAATTATATCATATATATATTATATATTCACTAAACCTATATTAAATACATTACATGTAGTTTATGAATGAATCACATCACCTTGAGGGGGAGGTAGTCCGTACATCCTAAAAAACTTATAGTATTAACACAAAATGAAAATTATAAAATCTTGTGTTGTAAAATAATCACATAAGATTAAATAAGTAATAAATATTATAAATAAAATATATAAACATTTTTTCCATCATAATATCCACCATGAGTGGAGGTAATGGAAAAATTAACAATTATATTTTAGTAAAGCGATAGTCTGTTAAGCATGTAAACAGTATGTTCATTACTTATTAGATTGAAGTGTATGTAAGTGAAGTTCAAAACCTTATCATTGAAACATCATAGTATATATATTATACAGGTTTTTATATACAATCATGTAATAGTAATATTTTAGTGGGTGGAAAAAGAAAACAAAAAAATACGTTTGAGAGACGGTGTTACCTCTTAATCATGTAACTTTTTTTGGTTTACACAAAAGGGCTTCCATGGTAGTCATTATGAAAAAATGAGGCCTAAAGTAGGAGTAGATGTATTTTGGAAGATATTTGGATATAGTTTTTTTCACCAATAGTGGATCGAGAGGTGTGAGGAAGTGGGAGGAGAGGAGGCCTTTTATAATGGAGGACGAGTGGCACTCATGTAATATTTTAAAAGAAAGGAACTCCAGCCACATTTTTTTTATTTAAAGTGAAAAACTAATGGTAAATAGTAGAGATAATGGAGTATAGGGCCGAAATATGGCCTTATATTTTATTTTTTTACATGATTATAGTTTTTTTGGGCCTTAATGTTATCATATAGACCCTTATTAAGCAAACTTTAATCATAATCACTGTAATTAATTTTAATTACATTCACTAATATTTTTTTGAATAAAAACTAAGTATAAATTATTAGAAAATAGAAATCATGATTATTAGAAATATAGAATCAATTTTTACAAATTCCAAATATATAAGTGGAAGAATTAATTTAAATTTAATCCCATAGTCAGGTCAATAGTGCGGGTTTTTAATGTAAAAACATTCAAAAGATTGCTACGTTTTATATCCAAATTTCAAAGTGAACTTGAATATAATGTCCAAAATTGTATTGATTGATAAAAATATTGTCTATTTTATGCATTCCAACGAATTTAAAATTTAATTTATCCTTAATAATAAGTTTTATGATAAAATTATTGTTGAATTTAAATCTAGTATTTTTTTATTATTCATTAAAAAAGAAGCCTCCCAAAAAATAAAAAAAATTATCCTATCCTAATTTTTATGTATAAATTTAAAAAAAATGATGTTTATTTTTACATATAAATTTATAAAACATCCAATATTTATATTTAAAACAGTTTATCCCTCAAAATTCAATGAAGGTACTTAAATAAAAAAAATTATGTTTATAATTGCATTTATTCTTATCATATATTTATCGAATATATTTGGTGAATATCAAAAATATATGATTGAATAATATATATATATATATTAAAATATTAATAATAAATAATTGCAATTAATTTAATTTATTAGGATCAAACAATATTTTGAGCCTGAAAATAGTTTTCTATAAAAATATTACATTTATTTTTAATAGGTTCATTGTAACTGATGAATTCATTTTATATTTTTTCAAACATAGTTTTTCCTAAATTAGTTATTACTATTCATAACTACTAAAATAAAGACTATGATAAGTCTTAATATATTATTATTATTATATATTGTTGTTTGGTAAGGCTGGGTGTTGCGTGTAATGTATGCAATGTCGGTGCCGTGTGAACTGAATATTTTACCGAGTGCGTTGAAAAACATAAATGAAAATTAATTCATTTGAAAAAATCAATAAATGTTTAGGGTGTTATAGTATTTTAATTAAAATGTCCATTATGATGGAAAATAAATTTTGATACCATTAATGTGTACCTATTTACCCCTTTCCGTGGGTCGTTAATTATGAATGGAATTTTATGTCTTATTTATGGATTTGAATTGTGATTTTTTATGTATATTGAGTATTAATATAAATTTAGAATTTAATTGAGTAAGATAAGAGGATTTATTCTATGCTAATAAAATTTTTCCTTATATTGGTTAATGAATAATGATATTCTTATTTTAATTAATTTCCCATGTGGGTATATGAATGATTAAGTCTTCTATGCATAGAAAAGAATAATCCACCTTTTGAGGTGTGGTGTAGGGTGAATGTTCTTAGTACTGAATGTGAATTGTTTGATGAAATTTAAAAAATAGTGTTGAATGATATTGAATTCTTATATGATATTCAAAAAGCATCGATTCCATAAGGAATGCTATGGATGGACTCATGTAGATGGTACATTACTTATTTCTGAGTGACACTTGGATTCCCATGTGGGCTACCAAGGATGGGTTCATATGGGATTGAATATTATATGTTGTGTGACACATGGATTCCTTTTGGAATTTCAAGGATTCACTCAATGGTATTGGATCATTTATTTCATGAGCGATATTTTTTCTCCCTCAATTGACTTCCAAGGATAGACTCAAGTGGAATAGATTTTATATCACACCTTGAGAGATACCTATGTTATTATGAAGATCACCATGGATAGGTTTTTATGGTGTTGGGTTAAATTATACCAGGAGGGATACAAATATTATAAATTAGTAATTTAAGGGATTTTATTAGGCTCTAAATGATTAAATAATTAAATGAATTATGAGACGTGGTTTCCAACACAATGAATAATCATGGATATAGTCTTATCTGGTACTTTATAGAAGACCTATATAAGAATCCTTTGATCTGTTTATCATGGGGGATATTGGGAAACACACCGGGTCTATAGAATTTTTAATTAAATGGAATGTTATGATTAAATTAATTCGTTATTAAACTAGAACCTGGATTTTGTAGGATGTTTAATTTCAGTAAATTCATTACATATTGCATTACTATCTGAACACTTATTGTTGTACATACCCCCTAACTAGATGGAACTGGACCTTGGGTGGTATTCTACTGGGATTATATATCACACCATTTTTAGACAACATTGTGTACCCAAAAAGACAATATGAATAAAGTTATGGATAACAAAAAACAACCATCTAAAAGTTATTTATTTTTTCTGAGGATTAGGGAAGAATGAGACCGAGTTGAGTGTCATGGAGGAATAAGGAACATTTGTTGGATTATATTAATTTTTGAAATGTATTGTACTAAGGCCTTATATACCAGTATTGGATTTTTTTAGATACATAGTACATGTATCATTATCATCTATATATGAACTTATAATATTGGTTATTAATATCTTATTTGGGTGTTCTCTATTGTATGTTTTTTATTATAACTTTTGGTACTTGTATGATATTTTTATTCCACTATGTTACACTCTAGTGATGAGGTAATAGTCTCCCCATGGAAAAAATTAGGTCATCACTACTAATTGGCTACCTCTGTAATTTGGGGAGATTCTCTTGTGGCCATGTGACCCACTAGGCTTGGGGTATAATTCTGTGGAATTTTGGTCCAGGACGTTACAATAGACCAGAGAGGATTCCATAGATTTTTGATAATCATAGAACCTTGAACATTTCAAGGAATCTATCTTTTCTTTCTAGGATTTATAACATTATGGAATGGTGTCACATTTTTTGAGATATAATAGAAGAATGAAGTGTAGACATTACGAAATATCACACCAATGAAAATATTGTAGATTTCTTAACATAATAGATTGAACCGTATAAGTTTCTATGGTGTATATCCCGAAGTGGCCTTGAAGAAACACGATAATCAAGTTTATTAGATTGAAATTATGTGTGATTATATGAGTGGTTATAAATTAATATCCATGTGGAAGATATTATTACAACATTCTTTATTATTGGATGGCGCCCCTGCTGTCTTTTTCCAAGGGAGAGTTGGAATAGTTCTGTAGTTGGTGGAAAAACCTCATCAACCATTAAGAAAAGAATATAGAGGTGGGGGGGGGGGTTATTGTAGCCTATAAATGTGGCTCTCCCCTAGTGGTTTTACCATTATTTACAATATCATTCTCCCATTGTAATTTTTTGTTGTATTATTTGAGGTTGTCTTCCCACATATTGATGAATGTTAATTATATGGTATTTCCATTTTTAATTATGAAGATTTGTGTACCCAATTTTTCTCATAGTTATCCTTCTATTTTACAATGGGTTTTACCCATTTCGTTTTGGTGTTTTTTTCTTTGTGAAATCTGGTTCCATAAATTTGCATATTTTTTCACTTTATTTTATCTTATAATTATTTTTGAACTATTGGGAAATTAATTTTTATTTAGAATAAACCTTTACTTAATGGAATCACTGAGAATTTATACACTAGAATAAATCAACATGAATAAATTCTATTTCAAGGCCCTCTTCCAACAATATAAGTCCTCGAAAAAATGAGGTGTTATATTAGGAAGATCATTCGGCATCTGATATTCCCCCAAAGTTCACAAATACTAAGACCTAAATCACTTGTAATCCAAAGGATAATCCTCAGATAATTCTTACATAGGCATAGAAAATGTCATACTACAACACAAATATGATTCTCTTGGATTTCAAACAATCATCGACATGATTCTGATCAAAGAAGGAAATTGATTTAACCAATTGTAGTGTAAAAATGGATACTCTTATCCTATTGACTGCAATGATTTGAAATATAACTAATCCATCTAATACAAATCCATTGTGATGGTCAGAGGGGTCAGACTAAACCTGGAATACCAGAACCAAATACTAGTAAAAAAAAGTTGTAGAAAAAAATACAAAACAAGACATGGATGAAAGATAAATTAGATGATCATATAGAAAAATAATGGTTTATAATTTAAATAACTCAAGTGATTTACATGATTTTGATCCTGTTAATCATATCTAAATAAAAATAAAACCACCCCCCAAAAATATATAATTATAAAAAATCATTAATAACTAGAATACACCACAAATAAGATACAAAATAATGAGTTAATACATGGGGGACATAAAAGTTAATTGACCACAGGGAACTCATCACTCTAGAAGCTCATAGTGAATAATGTCCAACATATGGTATTGATTTTCCTTAAAATGGTTGAACTAACTCATGAAACCTAAACACTAATAAAAAATAAAAAAATGGATGGTATTATATAGAACTAATGAAATAAAAGAAGATTATAGTCATGCTACCTCATTCATACACCGAGGATTGAGAAGAACTCATCAGAAAAGATGACCATAAATAAATAGGATTGATATCCTTAATGAAACTGTAGTTGAATAGATCACATGGGATATGAGATCTCCACTAAAGTTAAACCAGGGAATAGGGGGCTGCAGAAGACAGTGAGGGAAGATCATAGGATTTTTGTCTCTCCCTCTCTTAAATAAGAATAATAAATTCTGAATAATAATTATTTCTATGAATGGAAATGAATTGAAAGAGGAAAAAATATACTGACTAGAAGTCGAGGTGAGGGTTGTCTAGCATAGTTGGTGATGAATGGTACATGTATAGTGAAGTGAACATGAAGTAGGAATATGACATGCTGGTGTAAAAAAAATTGAATAATTATAGCCACCTGTAGAGAAAAACAAGTGGGTTGGAGGAAAATCATAGAGATCGCATAAATTCACTAAGTGGGAGGAAAAGATCCCTAAATAAGAGTATTCAAATGAAGCTAATCAAATTCTAGAATGGAATACATATGGATGATAGGGATTTTCTATAGGATTAGGCTGGAGAAAAAGAAACATTCCATCTAGAAAGAATCCCAATACATTGAGGCCCAAATGAGTAGATCCCGCATGAAAATATAAAACATGAGTCTAATGAACCCAAAATGACCAAACAGAAAAGACTAGACAAATAAATTACACAATAATAAGGAATAATCTTTACCTAGAAAAGCAAAAACAAAATTTTAATCTGAAAACCAAAAATTCAATGTTACAAATATCCCAATTTTCCAAATAAAATAAAAAAACCCCATAGATGTTATTTCAAATCCTCTACATCATATATGAGGTTTTAGTAAATTTATTAAATATAAAACCATGTTCTAATAGTATTTTCCTAACATGAATACTAATTACTGTATTCAATTGTGGAAGAATTTATACCCATACCACCCATAAAATACGTTTACACTATCTAAAAATTATCATAAATTAATTTATTTAATAAAATATAAATTGTACCCACATTTATTTTGTTTTTAATGAGGCTAATATTGAAGAAAAAAATTTACCAAAATATATGAAAAACAAAAATAATCCTTTCTGAGGGTCAAACAAAAAGTGAACATGGAAACATAGAAAATCTTGAAATAATTCCACATGAAAATAACCAAAAAATTGGAATCTTGTAGGATAAGTAACTCCACCTAAGACAAAAATATATAGGGAAAACCAAATTCATAATCATTTCCATCATGCTTCCCCTCTAAAAAACATAGGCCTATCGGAGGATAAAAAAACAGTCTATATAAAATCTATATCAAATTATCATTTAAGGGTAGATAAATATGGATAAATAAAATATGTGTTGGTAGACCTAAGACATACCATATTAGACTGGGTCAAACTATCCTTAGTTTTTATTTTGGGACAATATATTTTAATATGATCGATCTTACCACTAGAAAAATAATGAAATCTTTTAAAATGGTTCTTATCGTAACAAAAACAATAATAATGATTAATTTAACCATTTACATGAATTAATTGATGTTCTATCCTAATCCCACTTAAATCCTCCTTTATACAACGTGCAATAATTTCCTGGGAGAACACAAATGATTTATCCTCTTCTATAGTGATCAATTATCTACCACACATCATATAGTCTTTAAGATGGATAATGGAATTTTCTAGGGGATTAAAAAAAGACAATTTTTTAATCATGGTCATTTATATTAAGATCTATATTAGTGATGTCAAGAAATACTTTTTTAAAACTATCTATAATTTTTGTAAATAGAAGAACCAAGGTTCATCATAAATGTAAAAAAGCCTGATTTTATAATATAAACTACTAATAAAAGATATAAAGATATAAAAGTATTCATTTTTAAGAGATATATCCTTAGTTTTGTTATTATTATTGACTTAATTTCAGTCCATATCACATTATCGTAAAAATAGCATAAAGGGTTCTTCTCAAGAACATTATTGTCAACATCAATATAAATAGTGGATTAATATCGATATGTGATGATAGTAACTACAAGATTATTATGATATAAGAGAGAATCCACATGTCTATTATTGAAAATAATCACCCTAATATTAACTCTCGACATGTTAAAGACATTTTCACCATTTAAGATCTCAAATTATTTCTCAATAGAGTACATTATTAACTATAAATAAATGTTTTGATACCTTCCTTTAGGATTTAAGGGGTTGACCAAATGCTATCAAGTAGAGCTAAAATGGGTGAAAAAATAGTGACTGATAAATGAATAATAATACAAAATGGAGGAAATATGAAGGAAATAGACATAAAAATTTGAGAAGAATGGAATGTAAATATTATTAGGGATTTAAATGATTCAAGTATTTTTGATCATATAAACACATCAAGAACACCACCAGCCAAACTAGATTTATTAATATGAAAAATATTGAATAATAGGAACACAAAACCAATAAGATATAACATATAAAGAAAACATACAAGTTTAACAGAAGATTTTTGAGTTTAGGGAACATATCAATACATGATACAATGATGAACTCTATCCTGAATCTGGTTATGTATACCCTAAAACTATAAGAAGTCATAGAAACAACCAAAAAACTAAATTATAAGATAGAAAACTGGGTTATATAATCAAAATCTAAAAAAATATGCAGTAAGGTTGATTTGTAACCTCAATCCTACATAAATAACTCAATGATAGCTCACCAAAATAGATGACTGAAAATCCCCTGGATGAATATCCATAAGTCATTATGGTAGACCATAACTCAAAGATTACATGTTATCCCATGGAGAATAACACCAGAATATAGGGTTTTTGGAAATTATTCTTATTATTCCTGAATTATTTTTGTATCTCTCTCTTTCACTCTATCTATAATTATAATTGGAAATATTGAAGGATCACTCTCTCTAAGGTCGAATATAGTCATGTTCTTTAGGAAAATGAAGTTACTAATGTAAATAATGATGAATTAGATGGAAAGATAATGGGTGTCTAGGGTAATAGGTGCAAAAGGGTATGTGGTTGACTGAGGGTGTGAAAATTAAGTGGATAGAATATTGTAATAACACATTTTGTATGGATATATGGGAATTCTTAAAAAACATGAGGGTGGGTGAAAAATCATGGGGATCTCCAAGATTCATTGAGGGGGAAGACACAAAATCACCCAAAAGTAGAGACATCAAATGGGGTTGGTGAATGATAAATTTAAAACATTGAAGGAGGATGGGGATCATTACATGGGGGAATCCTAGTAAAAACCCACCATTCTATCGAGCATACATTCTGGAATTGAGAGGCCCAAATGAATAAGTCCCACATGGGAAAAACACATAAGATCCCAACATTCTCACAATTCCTAAAAAAATTATCCATAAAAATATGTCATAATAATAATAAAATATATATTGAAAAATAATATTTTAATTTTAAAGAAAATCAATTTTTTCAACCCTAAAATCCTGTGGGTCAGTTGGAGATTTAGTGATTCTCAAGATGAATGAAATTAAGTGAGTATCCCATGGTTCAATGACTCTGTTAAAAACTATATTTAGTACAAGAAAGATGATGTGAGTACCTCTGGAACCACATATTATGTTTTTTATTCAACTATATGAAGAATTTCATAACTATAATCTCTTTGGAAAATTGTAGGTACCCATGAAAATAGGTTTCAATGTAATCTTCCATAAAATAAATGAAGAAGTAATAGTTTTTGTCACAACTTTGGGAAATATTGATCATTTCAATCAATACGATTTGTTGGGATATTCATATATTATTAAGGCCAGAATGGAACTAATGAATCAATTTTAAATGTAAAATATGAAATTAAAAGATTTAGTTTTATTATACCAAAGGATTTAGGAAAAGAAAATTCAAGAAGATGCAAGATAATAGAAAAAGATAAAAAAAACCGTATTGTAGGGAAGAATAGATTCGAACAAGTATTTATGTTTTCTGACCAATTTAGTCATATTAAATGAAAATAAAACCACCATAATCATATGTTTTTATGAAAATAAATGATTTCATTGGGAACACAGAAATTATAGTAATAAATATATAAACACACACAAACCAAAAAATCTATTTGCGCATGAGATCCATGACACTCTAGGACATGTAATGAACCTCAGATGTGTATAATAGAATTACAATCCATGAAGGAAGAAAAATGGAATATTAACCCCAACACCATCAAATAAATAAGAAGATTACAACACAATTCCAATGAATAAAAGAAACCTTACAACCCCAAACCAATACCAAGAACCAAAATGAGGATCTATTCAAAAGAAATGATCGATATTATCTAAGGTGATATTCTAAAATGGGATTCAAGTCATAAAAGGTGTTTTATAGGGATGAACTCTCCACTAGATTTATACATCAAAAAATTTAGAGTTTCGAGCCTTTCAAAGGAAGCCACATGAGGGTGATATGATATATCTCTGGAAGGGATGTTGAATGAAATCCATACGAACCACACGATTATATGATAATAATGAGAACCTATAAAGAATATAACCCATAATTGATGTGATAAGGGTTGAGGAATTAAATGTAGTTCATTTAAAGAGGTTATTGTTGTAAAAGGTGCGGCAGGTGTGGTGAAAAAATTGAATGAGAAGCATGGGCAGACAGTTTGTGAACCCAAAAATCATATCAAACCAAGTAATTCGAGTGACACTTAATAGATGGTATTGGAATCCATGAATGGGATGCATATCAGTGAGGAAAAAAAAGGATCACTCCTCATTTTTTGGATCAGGGAGATCGAGGGTCCTAAGTAAGAAAGAGAGACGTAGTGATCAAGCCACCCAAACGAACCCCATAATGGAAAAAGTGTTGATGAAAACTATGTGTCCTAGAGTATGAGACACAACAAATGGCCCACATGGAATAGTATAAAGTAAAAATAATCCAGAAAAATATATATATACATATACCATAATAATAATAATAAATTATTTTAATGTCATAAAGTTAAATAAAAATTTGTATTTGGAAAAACAATTTCAAAAAAACTCTATGTTTTCATAAATTAAAACAAAATCAGCCTATGGAGTTCCCATGAGTCCTATCTCTACTACAAAAATATTAGGATATATTTTTATGAACTGAAAAAAGGATATGAGTGCACTATAATATTAGAAAATATACTCTTATAATGTTCCACTATTGCACATAGAGAGTCTTTACCTTCTCATATATAGCTATCAAAATATCTAATCATGTTCAGTAATTAAAAAAACATCCCTATTTATTCAGATCTTACAAAAACTCCTTGATTCTCTATCAAAAGATAAAGATACTCCAATGAATCCAATCACCAAAAAATATACATCCTTACAGGGAGTTTAAATATAGAGAAAATGAAAACTCATCAATATAAAATCAATGTATAATTCAAAAATAAAATGAAGTAGACCACAAAACAATTAGAATATATAAACCCAAAATGAGAATACGTCTAACAAATATTGAACATCATAGACCAATCCAAACATATACTCTATTACAACTGGGTTCCCCTAAAAACAATTGTAGGTGTAGTCCTATTATTATAGAAGAGAGAATAAATGTTTTCTATTATTATTTTTTTCTAAAGAGATGTTAAATAAAACTAAAGAACATCCATTGTGGAGAACCTGGGGAACACCATATTATATTGGGACAAACTATCTTTTTTTTTTAGTTAGGATAATATCTTTTATTATGGATGTTAATTCCAAACATAAGATAATATATTTTCATAAACTAAATATTATATTTCTTATAGCTAATATAATTTTTAAATTTACCATTGACATGAATTATCTCAGGCACACTCTATATAAAAAATGTTCATCTTTAAAATAATGTATTTGAAGATCATGATACAACAACACATACTTAATGTATTCTAATGTAAAATATTCCGTAACACAAAAAATGGAACCATTTAGTGAATTAAATTTATCATCAAGGAAGGTTACAAGAATAAAATAATGTCCTAATCCATAACATCAAAAACTATATTAGTTAAATCCAGAATAACTATTAAAACTCGTCAATATGAACTTATACTAAAGATCCTTGGTATATTTCAAAACAATATTTATTTATATTATAATGAAAAAATTAAGTGATTTTTTAGTCATATAAAAATTTCAAATTTAAATCCAAATAGATTTATTAGTAGTTTCATGGGAGAATATTTATAAAAATATATATCTTATAGTTAAAAAGAGCGTAAAGTGTATATTTTATAAAATAAGAGTGTTTAAATATACAAAATTTTTGGTCGACTGACCATCGACTAACACAATTACTATAGATTTTTTGGATCCAAGAATAGTATCTTCCAACCTATTTTAAACCAACAACGAATTCGTATTAACTATACACATACTAAAATCATTCTCACCATTAAAAATTTCATATTCAAAATCAATAGGTGACATCATTAAATCGATTAAATTATCTTATACTAATTTTGGGGGTGAACACGGATCTAATGAATGTATTATAAACTGAATAGAATAAAGGAAATGGATTTCATTGATGATTTTAAAGGAATGATGAAATAAAATTCCCGTAGAAGCAGTATGGAAATAAAAATGAGTGAAACGTGAAAGAAATTTATAGTAATAAAAACTTTCAAACCGGTGTTTACATGATTCTAATTAGTTTGGTTATACTCCATAACAAAGAACATAACCACACTTGTTAATTATTATGACATGAAAAGAAGATGGGGGGATAGAGAAAGTAGTAAAATGAGAACAAACATAGACCAAGAAAAATATTTGTTCCAGAGATCCTTCCCACAATAAACCTCATAGCGAACCCCAGACGTGGATGGTAGCATTCACCTCTATGTCGGATGGACCCACACAAACCAACCTTAATACGAACTGAGAATTTATAAGATGCGTGAAATGAAATAAGGAAAATGCAATGAAGCCTTACAACCCCAAGGTAATAGCTACAAATTGAGGGAGTATCTTTTCAAAATTGATGATCGACTATGTCATGTCTAATATTCTGAATAGGGAATTTAGTCCTCAAAGGGGTTATATTATGATGAACTCTCCTATAGAGTGATACACAAAAACAAGGAAACATTTTGTTCCTACTGACGAAAGGTAGTAGGATGCTTTGGGGTTTCACTCTAGTTGGGTTGTGGAATGAGATTTGGATAAACCAAATAAATGAATAATAAAATAGAGAATATATGATTTTTAGAACATCTAAATTAAGATATGAGGGATGAGGAATCAAACACAGTGTAGCTGGTGTGGTGATAGTTTCGGTAGGTGTGTTAGGAAAGCCAGCCATGTTGAGGAAGAAAAATGATGGAATTATTAGTGAACATAAAAAGGAATAAAAAATAAATTCATTAGATAGACATGAGTTAGGAAGAAACTGGAAGAGAAGCATGTGACATGGATCACTAAAAAAATGGTGCACTTAGGAGCTATTTCACCAGGGAAATCAAGGGTTACCAGTAAGAATGAGAGGCACATGAATCAAACAACCTTAAGTAAGCTGACTACAAATAAAGGGATGCCAAAAAATATGTGTTCATGATTAGGAATCCAAAATGAATGGCCCACATAGAAAATCCCAATGAAAATTGAATCCCACACCCAATATATATATATATATATATATATCGCATAAATATAATAAAAAAACATATCATAAAGGGTAATCTTATTTTTAATTTAGAAAACCAATTTTAACATATATTTGGATGGTAACTATCTGTGTTTCATCCATGTTGGAAATTCATGACAATGTTAGAGGAAGTCCAGTGATTTTCCTACCACGTTCATCCCCATTAGAATTAGTACTGATGAGATATGGGACCAGGGAATATTGGATAAAACAACTCACAAATCACTATTTATGTATTAAAATATAAATATATTTATATTGAAAAAAAACAAATGTTTTTTTATTAAATATGATTTATGTATGAAAAAAGATTCATTTACAATTGATATATAAGATATTTGATTAAAAATGGCTTATAAAATAATATATATATTTATACAACTATTATATATATATATATACATATACATATTTTTTCATAAATATTATTTATATAATTATAATGTATTATAAATCATCATTATATGACATATATTTAGTGAGAAGTGGTTTATAATTTATTAAATGATTAATATTAATTAAAAATATTTCTGATTAAATATTAATATGAATTTGATCAATTTTTTTTATAAATATCATTATTTTGATCAGTTTCATATAACAAATTTTTTATTATTAATTAAAAAAGTGACTAAATATGGAACACTTAATATGTTATACAATAATTTGACACATACATATATGAAATTATTCCATTTTATAGAGAAAAACATATAAAAAAGTATATGTTGTTAATATTATCATTTTAGATTTTTATTTATTAATATTTCATATTTCATATAATATATTTTTAATTATTAAATTTTATTCATTTTATATATTTGTATTTATATTTATAATCTTTCTAATTTTAAATTAATATATATATATATATATATATATATTAAATTTATTCAACTGTAATATTTATCTATCTAATGTTTTGATTAATTTTGTTCAAATTTAATATTTAGTTCTATTTATTGAATAAAATAAAATATTTTTTAATAGAGTTTAAATTTAATTAATTAATATATATTCTTTTTTATTTTAAAAAATAAATTATTACCTTTTTAAATTTTAAATTATTAATAAGTCAAATTCATTTTTTAAAAATTATTATTCTATTATTGTTTAAATTAAATATCACTTTTTTTTAAAAATTCATTAATTAATTATTATTTATTCATCAATAATATTAATTTTTTTACTCTTTGTTATAATTTATTCCTTTTAAATATTCATTCAATTAATATTTTTATAATTTATTCATTTTTAATGTTTTGATACAAAATTATTCATTAATATTTTTAATATTTTTCATATAGAAACATCATGATATATATATATAATATTTCCATAGAGATGATTCATATAATAAAAAATATATATTTATATTAAATAAGTCATATGTTTTGTGAAAAATGGTTTTAAATTAAAAAATAATAATTATTATAATTATTGATTAATTAGTATCAATTTTATAATAGATAATTAATAAAATTTCATCTATTTTTCGAATTTAACATACATATATATCAAACTTGTGTTACATTCATTTCAGACACCCATATATGTACTTAATTCTTTTTTATATGAAACACACACACCAATAATATTTCTGTAGTTTATTAAATATTTAACAATAATTTAAGAATTGTATTTATTGACATTATATATTTAATATATATTATGTTTTTAATCAGAAAACTGTATTCATTTTTAATATTTTTATTTAATATATTCTATTTATAAATTTTTAACATTTTTTAAATTTATTTATTTTTAATATTAATAATTCATTAGTAATATTAATTAATTTAAATATTTTTAAAATTAATTCATTTTAACTTTCTATTTTTTAATTTTTTTAAATTTATCCGTATTTAATTATTATTTATACATTTCTATTCATTAACATTTACTATGTTTAATATGATTGTAATTAAAAAAATTAATATGTGTTCATTTTTATTTGAAAATTTATTAATTTTTTATATTTTAAATAAACATAATAATTAATAACACTTCTTAGTTTGTTTAATATTTTTTAATCTGTTGATTTTTAAATTATTAAATTTCTCTATTTTTACATTCTTTTATTTAATATTATTTAGTAATATTTTTTCAGTAATAATGTAAACAATGATTTAAAATTATTTTTAATTAATTCATTTTTAAAATATTTTATACAAATTTATTCATTAGAATTCAGCATTTTTAATATTTTTTTAATTTATACATTTTTAATAATTCAACTTCATTTTAATATATATTCATTTTTACATTTTTAATAATTTATATAATTATTAATAATTAATAATTTTTTAATTTTTTGATGTAATTTTTTTTGTTTTTAAATTCTAACAATTTATATCATACATACATTTATAAATATATATTCATTTATAGTATAATGAATTTTTACTGTTTTTTACAATTTATTTATGTATAATATATATTCATTTATAATTTTTTAATGTATTTCATATATTTTTTATCAGTGCTTTGAAAAAAAACAAATATAGATATGAATTATTAGTTCTAAAATTGAATGTGAGGATAAAACATATCATTACTAGTGAAACCACTTAGCACTAATAAATTTATGTTTTACCATGGCTATAAAGAAGTGATAAAGACTAATTGTTATCTGCACTAATAGATAGTGCTTATAAAGGTAGATTTTATCAATGATTTCTATTTTAGAAATAACAAAACTTATTTTTATCACTATTTTTTTGAAATAACTTATAAAACCCTTTTACTCTTTTAAATATATTTACAATAAAGAACACTATAACTTGCATTGTTCGTGCTCTTGCAGAACTGAACATTCTCTACCCTCACCCTTAAACTTCAAGGAAGAATAAAAACTCTAAAATCATAAGGTATTTGATATTTTATACTCCAATTTATAAAGTTTTTCATTTTTAGTGTGTTTTTAGTTTTTCCAATGGGTTTGGATGCATTTTATGATCTGGAAAACTTGTAGTGGCTCATGACCTGTTATTTCATAGTGCCTCATGCTCCCCAACCTCAATCTAAGAATGACATCTCTTATAAGATATTGATCATGGGGAATAATTTTAGTTTTATTTCAACATTCATGTACAATATTTGATGTATCATACATGTAAACTTTTCATAAACATATTCCCAATTAGCCCTACCTTTACCTCATGATATGAAAATTTTTATCCACTATACATTTCTTTTTATATTAATAAAATTCTCAACGTGACAAAATATAATATATATATATATATATGTCATTTATCATTAAATTTTAATACTCATCCATCCATAGTATTTACATATGTTGGATAAACATGTTAAAAATTTATTTTTCCCATCAATAGAAACATTTGAGAACTATTAATACAAGAATTTCCAATTATAACATTTAAAATTTAATTTGAAGAATACATTATATCTTAAAATAATTTTTGAAATTATTTTATGTTTTCTAATATAATCTACTTGGGTTATCGATGTAACATGAAATAAATTAAATATTTCTTGACTCTATAATCTTTTTAATTAATCAAATTGAAATATTATTTACTAATAAGTTTAGAATTTAAAGAAAGTACAATAAAACTATTGATCAATTGTTTTTATTATCCATATATAAAAAACCATAATCCACCAATAAAATATGAAAACATCCTAAAATATAATTTTATAGTTTTCATTCCATTTTATTTTCACCATACATTCATGTATAATCATTCTCATTTTTTACATATAATCAAACTCTAATTATTTGTTATAACACATTCTAGGAGGATTTGAAGCTGAAAACAACATCTTAAATACTTTTAAAATTAATGATAAACAACTTATCATTTTCCCTATACACATGTGTTATATATCATTATCAATTATATGAATCAATGTATTTCTACTTAATTATAAAATATTTTATTTTATATTCCCTATAATAAATGAATAAATCCTAATATAAGAAGAAAACAAGAATTACCTATTTGGACCTTTTATAAATCAGTATTTTGAATCATTATATATTATGATAGTGTGAAATCATTCTTTACATTGTTCCTCTAGATAATTGAATCTATAAAAATGTCACATATAATATTATGTTATTAATTCTATTAACATTTATAATTTAGATTGTGTTTGAGAGATAATTTTTTGTTTAGATAATTCTATAATTTAGTGTCACTATAACTTTATTTTTACACTTCTAGAATTTAATTTTAATTTACTCATAAGAATAAATGTTATAATTTACTTTTTGTACATACGTTCTACTATTTAAATATGATAATATCTACCATTTTATATAGATAATTAAATAAATTATTTAAAATTAATATTTTTTTAAAATTAATCTACTACAACTGAAACAATATCAAATTTCCATTATTAAACATCATTATATATCTAAATTATATTCATACCTTATATTTTTTATTAAAATAATATTATATAACCATAATGGTTTGAATATGAATTGAAAAAGGGTGGATGTTGATCATATTATAATGTATCATGTGGATGGAGTTAATGAGTTTATTTCATTTGAAATAGATTATGTATATAACCCATAAATAACTTTTTTACTTATTTATGTTGTTATTCTGAAAATTTTCATCCAAAAGAGTTGTAAGAACATCTTATTTTTCACTAAATTGATTAGAGCTATAAATGTAGGAATAAAATAGTGAAAAATTAATATACCTAATTACTTGGATGGTACTTTTATTTGTTGGTCATTTTGTATAAATACTAGTGAAAATGATAACGATGATATTGTGGTTGAAATGACAATGAAAATTGAAGATGACCATCATGGTTGTACAAATTTATTTGAGAATTTAAATAATTGTGAAATGAGACCATTATATATGGATTATACTAATTATACTAAATTTTTATCTATATTGATGTTATATATTTGGAAAGTTTGTAGGTGATGGATCAACACCATTTTTACAGAACTACTTATTCACTTGAATGATATGACACTGGATGGAATTGAGGTTCCTTATCCAATATATGATGATATGATAATTCTAAGTTCAATGGGAATGGTATATAAAAAAATACATATCTATCCTAATGATTATATATTGTTTCTTAAGAAATATTAATCATTTATAAATATCCCTATGTGTGGTGCGGGTCAATACTATAAAGATGAATCATGTCCTTCTAATGATTAATGGAAAATTCCTATAATTAGAAGGTTTATAGAACTATATTGACATCAGGAAACCACTAGACAGTTGATATGCCATGTAGTTACAAAAATTGATGATGGGAAAATATATCACCCAATGGACTCTCTTCAGTGTATGAATAGTGATTATGAGTATCATGAATATGGAAACAAGTTGAGAAACCTCTATCTTCATTATCTACATATATAATAAATCATTTCTATGTAAAAATCTGTTCTCATATTACATGGCCAATTAGGTTTGTGAATTACTAATTATCACTGTGGTAATTCATGAAGTGAATAATTATTATGTTCACTATTAGTATATTGAGAAAAAAACCAATAATGATATTGATATTTATTTGCATCCATTTGTTGAATATCTGAAATAGATGTAGGATATCAGTTTTACATTATACGATTCTCTTACAAGATAAGAGTTCAAAGTGAAAGCCTTGTTATAAGGGATGACAAATGGTTTTTTAGTGGATATTTTTAGGATATAAGATTAAAGGAATGTAAGGGTCTCCCATTTGTGAAGAATTAACACTCTTAGTTCGGTTGAATAATTCTTCAAAGACTAGGTTTTTAGTAAAAAATATATACATTGATGATAAAATATTAATCACAGATAAAATCATTCGATGAAAATAAATAACATAATAAATCACTATCTCAAATAAACAGTAATATATTATTTTGAGAAAGTTAAAGATATTGACACAAAATTCATTAAATGTTTTTCAAAAAAATATAAAAAATCAGTTTGGAAAACATATCTATTTTCACAGAAATTTCATTTTGTAATTCTCTACACACCATCAATTTTCATGATGTCATACACATAGAAAAAAAATATGTGGTAGTGTTATTGGTACATTACTAAATATAGATGGAAAAACAAAATATGTAATTAAAGATAGGTTGGAAATGATTTACATGGGGATAAATGATTTTCCATCGATGATGGGTGATAGGTGAACATTTCTTCCTATAATAGCATAAAATCTATCCACATAAGACAATTTTCCATTTTGAAACGTTATTAATAGTGTCAACGTTCTATAGGTATATTCATAAAATATCAATAATTAAATTTCAATGATTAATTTTAAGTTATAGTGTATAAAATCATATTATTTTCTATTTTTAAGTAATATTTAATTCATATAGATTTTTATATTAATTTTCTCTAAAAATGTACAACATATATTAACCAAACATTGAAAAATATTATAATTAATATACATTAATGGTATGGTATCAAAAAATTTCCAATCATGAATAATGAAATTGTAGACATATTCTATGGATTGGGGATGTTATTACCACCATAATTATTTGATATAATGGTCCACCAAATTAATGACTTGGTTAGAGAGATTTAACTTTGTGGGCTTATACATTATAAATTTTTTTACCCCATTGAATGTTAAGTAAATATTTTAAATGTTTATGCCAATAATTAAATTTTTCTTGAAGTTTGTATTGCAAAGTGATGTTTTATCAAGAAATCTATTGAATTTTGTACCGATTACATCCCGGATATTGATGTCATTGATCTCATAAATTCTTATCAAACCTGTAAACTTATAGGAGAATTAATTTTTATAATAAATAATTTTATAATAACCGTTAGATAGTGGGTCGATAGAAACATTACATTTTACAAAATTCTATATAGGTTTCTTGATTCATTGATTCCCAAAAAGTACATCATAGATAATTAAATCCATCAAGGTTTGTAGGATGGATATCAAATACCCACAATCAATTTTTTTTTCGGACGGTTCCTTAATCCTATTTATCTAGAGTTATATGAAAATCCAAATTAAATTGTCAAACTACTTTGATAGATAACTAGGGGACCAAATGTAAATGTTATATCTTGCATTGGTTTTATAATTAATAATTATATATTCTATTCAAAGATTAAATATGAAATTTGTATGATGAAGAAATGTGGAGTTATTATTGTTGAGAAATATAACCTTGTATCCAATTCCAAGGGTTAAAATATTTTTTTGCAAAATGTAATATTTCAACATCATTGAACAAATATATATGTTAAATTATATGTCATTTCATTTTTTTAATTTTCCATTATAATGGGTCGATACATGAGTGAAGTGAAAGATGATGAATTGGACTTCGTTAAGTTGAATTTTAATGATGAAGTGTTTAAGGATTAACCATTATGAATGGAATTAAAATAGTGAATGTATTTTATGTCTCAGATCTAATAAACAAGAATTGGTCAATTGTTCTATTGGTGACTATAAAAACTTGAAGATCACACGATAATTTAATTAAAAATTACCCTTTCATTTGGAGATCACAATCATTTCACAGTAGTCCCAATATAGGCAATGAATTTTATGTTATTATGGAATATAATAATGAGGTTCAGATACTCTATAGAGGATCCAAATCCCTTTAACCATTAATTAAAAACAAGAGATAACCCATTTAGAAGGTTAAATTATTTTTTAATATACAATTTATTTCTTCATAATATTATGTTTTCCTTACTACATTTATGTAATATATATTAAATGATTGACTAGACATATAGATAATGAATTCTATTGATGATAATGTTACCAATCCTAATGAAGAAAACAAGATTAATGCTGAAATAATATATTTAATATGGTATAAAGAACATTTTGATGAAAAAATAATTAACAACATCGCATCACTCTGTTAAATAGAATTATCAAGGAAAGAAGGAAAGGTATAAAATGTAATGTTGGATGGAACCAATGTTACCATTATATAGAACAAAATAAGTTAATTTCAATTAGCTACATTAGCCTCTTAATGAGAACTCAGGTTCTAATTCAAATAGATTCATGAAACCATGTCACATATGAATTAATGGAAAACATTTGGGAATATATGAGGGTAATATTTTGATAAACTTTATATATTTTACTGAAAAATATGATTATGAAACGTTGATTTACATTTCATTATCCATTATAAATAATGTTTATTTTATATTATTTATATAAGAAATTTTTCCTAATGGTCACTAGAAAATCTCATATAGGATTTAGTACACTTCTTATAAAGCATGATATCAGAGATGCTGGGGGGAAAGTAAATCCCCAATAATTAGTTATGTATACTCACATTATGAATGAGGAAACATGAAAGGATTTTAGTAGTCATAACATTAAAGAATAATTTAAGGTTTATTGCAGTCAAAAATATTTTATTTTACATTATTTACTTTATTAACATTGATTCAAAAATGTAAATTTATAAACTAGAAAAAGAGTTATGAAAATAAGAAACATTAAACATAACCAATGTAACCCTACCGTAAAATAGGTATGGGATATTCTTCAATTGAAATGAAAAAGAAATGTATTATAAATATATAGTAATATTTTATTTATTATGAAACAACATATTCTTCTTAATTTATATGTATATTTATGAAAGATAATCTAAATCCACTTCTATTCCACGTCAGGTGCTGTAACGTCACAAAAATTATATGACTTGTTTCCATATATTAGAATATTTTATTAAATGGATTAATTTATATTTAAAATAATATCTGATAATTTTATAATTTTATGAGAAAATTTTATTTAAACAAAGTAAACAAGAGATAAAAATTAAGTTAAAAACCCAATGATAAATAATTGTTATAATTTAACCTGATTGTAATGACTACATTAAAAAATAGTAAAATATAATAATTTAGCAATAAATAATGTAAATAAATTAACAAATAAATTATAATGTAACTCATAAAAATTAGAATATGTGAAATAATATTTATAGTATTTAAAATTTATAAAATAATTACATATATATAAAAATGGTCGTACATAATAATTTATTATTATTAAAATAAATTAATCTCTTTAAAAATTTATTCATAATTACAAAAAAAAATTAATTAATCATAAGAAATAATTTTAGAAAAAAAATTTAAACAATTTATACATTAATTTGTAAATAAAATTTTAAAATTGTGAATATGTATTGTAAAACATTTATGAAAAAATGTAACTATAAGTTATGTTAATACTGATATATATATATATATATTTATATTTAAACACACTTATACTGTTAATGGTACATGTCTTAAGTAATTAATTTGAAAAATGTAATATTTAAAATATAATATGATTTATAATAATCATAATAAACATATTTAAATATAAGGAATATTATTTTAAAATAATAAAGCTAATTTTCAAGGTAATATATTTTATTACGAATATATATATGGAATATGATAATTATGAAAAATATTATTATCATTAAATTGATTTAATAAAATCAAAATGATGAATATGCCAAAATTTGAATATCATAAAAAATCTAAATTACTAAATAGAAAATGAAGTTAAGGGGGTATCAAAGCTAAAGAATTTATTTCAAGGAGACTGAGAATAGTTGAGTCAAGGACAAAATGGATGGAGGTTGGATGTTGAAGGTTGATTGACTCCAGATGAGGGATTCGAGCACATATGTGGTTTCGAACATGAACGACACAAGATTAGATGTAAGAAATAGATCAGTTTTTGAAAGGGTCTCTCTAGTGGACGAAGAAAATAAAGCATCTTACTACTCAAAACCCCATTATATTTCTCTTACAAATCAATGTGTATAGCATTATATGTATTTTTTTTTCTTTTGGTGTCCCAATCATCTTAAAATATTCAAGTTCAAGAATCATTTTTGGGTTTTTTCTGGTTTTCTAATTTTCACTACCATTGAAACATTGGAGTCCCAATTTTATTTTTTCTTCAACAGCGATGTCCTTGTTTGAAAAGTTATTGATTTTTAATGAGTTTATTAAATCAATACTATTTTTTAAACAGTTTTGGTTGGTTGTCTCTACTATCGATCTATTTTTTCATTCATTGAATATAATCCTAAATATTATATTAATTGTAGATCATATTCATATATATACATTAATTTTATAGAATATTATGAATGTTTTTGCTCTTTACATGGCAATATTAGGTGCACAAGTTCAAATTGCATTTTTTTTTCAACATTAAATGAAAAATCAAAATTTACTAATCACTAATCCCATGATAAGCTATTCGACCCTTGTTATTAAATGTTACATTTAGGGTTATTCATTTAATTTTTAGATCTAAATCATTTCTTTAAATTCATTGATATAATTTTAGCCAAATCGAATTGGTTTTCTTGCAATGGAGGACCTTGTAACGAATTCAATGAAGCTTTAAAAAGATGCTTTGATTAAACCAAATAAAAACATAATATATATATATAAATATAAAAATATAGAACAATCTATATAAAAAGAACAACATACATAGTTTTCTATTCAAAAGTGTTATGCACCCTACATAAGTGCTTCCATCCCTACATGATACAGAAAAAACTGAGGGATTGAGAGAGTAATATTCTTCTGACGAATAAAAATTCTTCTAATATGCAAGAGAAATAATTTAAATTCCAAAAATTTATTTATTATGATTTCATTAAAAGCAATTGTCTATAAGGGGGTTATTTGTTATATAATTCAAATTTTTTGATGTATTTAAATTGTCAGAAAACTCCTCTGTATAGGATCTTATTAATTAATTTATAATTAATGTTTTATTTTGTTTATATCAATTAAAGGTTTTGTCACACAATTTAATTCAATAAAAACAATATTTTGTTATAATATAACATTAAAACCATTTTTTTAAAAAAAATTAATTTTTAAATTCTATAGATAATTTTGAAAGATACAATATTTCATTTTTTGTGTATCATTGTAGCACCCCCCTCTCTTAAGTAAGTAACCCTTTATTCATGATTGTTTATTTTTTAAAATTCTTTGAAGAAGTTTGGGATGGTTTGGAATAAATTTGTACCGTTTTTGGGGATATTATAAAGGTGAATGGTTTGTGAACAATTTTTTTAAACAATTCAACTCTTATATGAAACCATTCATAGCAAGAAAGAGGATAGTGGGATAACACTTGGATAGATTCACGGTTTGGAAAAATGGTGTGACCACCTAGGAGAAACTATTAAAATTGGAATAAATATATTTTTCGTGGTTAGAACATGGTCTATCTATCAGTGTAGACTAACAATTCTTGGTGCTTTTTGAGGCTTAGGACGGTGCCTGGTTAGCACACAGTTTACCTAACCATGTGAAATATAAAAACAGGATCCTAAAAAAGTGTAAATCATCCATGATTTTCTCTAAGGAAATTGTTTATTCTCCCTTTGAACCTAACTCAATAATTTTCCCTCCCAATGGTTATGGAGTCTTTCCTCATTGATCTAGAGCTTATCTGAAGTATTTTCTTAGTGTGTTGAAGCATGATTCCATTGGTATGTATCCTTCTATTTTTTTTCATATTTTTAATTAGATGTACATTCCTTTATATCCCTCTCTATCTATCTCTTAGATTCTTAGAAATAGTTTACTATAGATATATATATAATTTTTGATTTCAATCATGTTTAGATTTATGTTTATCATTGTTAAGGGAAGATAGAAAATGTGGGCTTTAGATATTTAACACATTTTTGTTGGAATTTTAATATATTTATTGTTTTTATCAAAATTATCGAGGTATGAGGATTCACTCTTGACTCTTAATTTTATAACATGAATTATTTATTTTAAATTTATTTCATAATGAAATTTATTTATAATTTTTTTGTGAAATTATTGATGAATATCCTCTTGAGTTATGGTTTGTGAAATTTGTTAATTTATGTTTCATAAAGGGAATTGAATTTTGTAACATGACTTTAAAATAATTATTTTAAAATATTTATTTAATTTTGATTAATAGAAAATTATTTTCAATTAAATGGTATTTTTTATGGAAATGATTTAAAAAATATTTACATGACATGGTTTTTGGCTTAAATTATTAATCGTGAGTTTAATGGGATGGTTATTGTTCATCAATTCCCAACATCAAAGGGATGAGTTATGGATGTGATGGTTAACCATCAAAGGTAACACCGTGATTGTGTGTATACTGTGTATTGAATGGATTTTGTGGATTTTGTGGTTTGGGTGTCTGTGTATGTGCGGTGATATAGAATGGAATGGGTAATGCCATCACGAAAATTGGAAAAGGGTTAAATGACTTGTTTGGTGGATTTTCTTGGAAATTTCATAGGTCTCATAAAAAGTGTATTATTATGGAAATTTATGATATTATGATATAATATTTTTTCAATTGTTTTATATAAAATGTTCAAACGTTTTTATCATAGTGGAATGAGTAGGGATGTAATATGTGGAAAACCATCAATGATTCATTACTCACCTTACCTTGGAATTGTTTTGATATTGCATATATTGTTTTTGAGACACAGGAAAATGAAAAATAATCCCATTTATTTAGTGGTACATCATGATGCTATGTTCTATTTTTTGGATTTTGAGAATGGATCATGTTGGGAGCTATGATGTCACATCATTGGAGTATTTTAGTTTTTTGGTATTTTGTCTTCCACTATGTACTTTGATGTATGTAGTGTTCTGATGCGAGACTTTTTTGTAGTTTGGTTATGTTTTCAATGGTGATATGTTGAGTTGTTTAACATTGTTATCATAAATCTTTCTTGGAATTGGTTGTTTTATTTTAAAATTGATAACTATCCCCCAATTGTATTGAATCCCTTGAAATTAATTTTAATCCATTGGAGTCTTAGGGATGTCTCTTATGGCCTTGTAGAAATTCTACCAATACTCAAGCCAATGAAGAGGGGTGGGATGTTATAAGTGGTATCATCTTGTTTGGTCCTTGAATTACAAGTGGAATTGATCTTGGTAAGTCCTCATATCCTTTGGGACAAATGATATATGTTTTTTTATTCTTAGAGTTGACATTAATTGTTATTTTTTCCTTAATATGGTATTTTAGAAAGGATTTGGATTGTTTGTATGTGAAATATAGATTATAAAAATATACAGATAACCTTTTTAATATAAAATTAATGTTACAATGGATTTGGGAACATAAGTGTATTAGAGACACTTATAGGAATGGTAATATCATTTTCATGGTTTTAACAAATGATGCAAGAATGAAATGTATTTCAGAAATGAATTCCCACTAGGAGTACATATTAATTTTGAGAAATGATATATGATTTGGTGAAACAAATTTGATATTTAAAAAGTAAATATTTTTTTCAAATGATATTTATTGAAAATTATTGAAATGGGTATTTCAAAAATGGTTGGATTTTTAAAAGAATAAAATATTTTTCAATGATGGTTGAATGTGGAATTTTATTCTAGAAATAATTACTTTAATAGTTGTGATCTGACGAAATTGAAATTATTAATATTTAGCTTGATAGAGAGTTATAAATATGTTGTTTTGTCATGTTTATAGAAAATATAACCATGTAGGAGTAATAGAAACCAACCAAAAAAGGATGATGAGAATTTGGTTTCACTTGACCCACAAGTGTACCAATAGATGGTTCAGAGTATAGTCTAAGACTTTCAAAAAATATTCCCAGGAACACAAAGTGATAAAGCAAGACAAGTAGAACAATACATTCAGTTCCAAAAATACAAATCACTCGTCTTTAGGAGTGATTAAAAACTAGAGATGGTAGAGTTATGGTTGAATAAAATGAATCAAATCTTTAACTTCCCAATCACACCAACATAGATGAAATTTAAGACATCGATGTATATACTAGAAGATGTTTCATGCTAGTAGTGGGTTTATATGTTCAAACTAAATTATACTGAGGCATTTCATGGGAGGGTTTTGAGAATTTGTTTAACAAACAATTACATATTTACACGTTCAGAATTCAAATAATGGCATTATTTTTAATCTTGAAAAAGTATAGCCTCATATAGAATGAATATGCATCTAAATTAATGAATTCAACCAATGTTTCACTTAACATTTATTCTATTGAATTATTCAAGGACCACATTTTTGAATTGAGGTTGAGGCAAGAGATTTTATTTAATATTTTTATGTATTGTATAGAATATTATACATCGATGGTCAATAGAGGGATAATTTTATAAAGGGGAATCTTTAGAGATACGAGAGGAGGGAGAATGTTTATACTTATATGAAATGGTGGGAACTTTAATGATGTGAGCAATCATAAGAGGGAAACATATTTCCAAGGAAGTGGGATGACTCAAAATCAGAAGGATGAATTTTTTAATCTTCTTCATAAACCTATGTTCAATCCATGATGTTTCTAATAATGTTCATTGGACCACATGAAGAAATCTTCAACAACAACACCTAGATCATTCCATAATTTCAATCAAAAGGGGAATATTTGGTGATATTTTTGGAGTGCACCATGGTCAGTTGTTTAGGGTACATCTCATGAGTTTTAAAAACGGTATGCTTTGATGGGATGAGGGAAATAGAATACATCTCATCAGTAGAATAGAGAAAGACAGGGTGATTCTGGGAATAACATTAATACTCCATAAGGGAACTGTCAACATGGAAATAATGAACAAAGTGCAGTGAGTAAGCAATTATATAGAGGAGAAAAAGTTTTTTTATAATCTTTTTGAACAATTGATGGTGAGAGGTAAGATTATTTTGAATTATACTATTAAGAAATAATTATTTGTTCCAGGTGAATACCATTCCTTTATTTCTTCTTGTGTTTTTTATTTGATGGGTTTTAATATTGAGAGTTTTAGTTTGGTGTTAAAACATTAATATCCTCTTGTTCAATGAGAATTTATAGCCTTTATGTACAGATAATGTTTTATACCTATTTATGGAGCTGATTTGACATGGTATTTCCCTATTCTTAAAAATAGAAGTGTATAACATAATATTAGGTATGGATTAGTATATTATGTATAAGGTACACATCGACTGTTACATCCAATAGGCTTATTTTAAGACTTATGATGGAATCAATCATCTATTTAGAGGATATTGAAATGTAAAGGAAGTTTCAAAAATATTTTTTTTCCATAGTAGTTGGAATGATTTCATACCAATTAGCAACATTGAATTTTTAATTTATAGAAGATATCAAATATTTCAATTTCATAGTGGTTGATGAAATTTTTCAAGATTTCTTTCTCAACAATTTACCATTGTAGCCACCTATTAGGGAATTAAAGTTTAGGATTGATCTCCTCTCAAGGACCAGTCATATACCACTTCTATTTTATTGATTGGAACCATAAAAATTATGTGAATTGAAAGTGAAATTTGAAGAGCTAAAAAGTCAAGGGTTCATTAGGCCGATCATGTCTCCTTGCGCAACACTCGTCTGGTTTGTAAAAATGGTAGATGGGACTCTTCGGTCGTGTGTGGATTAGCCAAAGCTTAGACAAGTTACAATAATCACTTTATATCCACATTCTTGAATTAAAAATTTGTTTGGTCAACCGAGGGACGTGTATTAGTTCCCTAAAATTGACTTGAGATTTGGATATCACTAATTGTGGGTTTGGAAGGAGGATATTCCAAAGAAAACATTGAAGAGTAGATATATCCAATATAAATATTTCGTCATTTACTTCGGTTTTATTAATGTAATAGAATTATTTATGGAATTCATGAATCATATATTTCAAAGATATCTATATTCAATTGTGGTGGTGTTCATGGATTTCAAATTTATGCTTTCCGGGAATGGGCTGAGCTTGAGAATCAATTTGTGAAATTTTTTGGAATCTTATGAAATCAATGTTTTTAATCTATATTATTGAAGATTTTTTTTTCGATGAAAGAGGTATGTCTATTGGGACATTTAATATCTAAATTTTTTTTTTGTGGATCAAGAAAAGGTAGATGTTTTTATATCTTGGAAACAACTAAAGAATGTATTTAAAATAAATAGTTTACTTTTTCCAGCTAGTTATTTCCAATGATTTGTTCAAGTATTATCACGAATAGCCTCACCGATCATATCCTTGAAAAAGTAGAATGTTATATTACTGTGGAATGAATAATTTCAGATGTATTTTTATGAGTTAAAGGGTTTCCATACATCGGAAATAATTTTGATATTTCTAGAATCAGGACAAGGTTGTGTAGTGTATTGTGATGATTCAGGATCTGGGTTGGGATGTGTTCTCATGTAGGGAAATCATGTTATTTATTATGAATCAAGGGGTTATGGTTTCATTTAATGATCTACACAATATACGATATTGATTTAGCTCTCATATTCATTTATTTAAAGACTTGTTTTTACAGCCTATTTGGTGATAAATTCACAATGTTTATAGATCAGAAGAGTCTGAAGCATTTTTCTCATGAAGGGATTTGAACATGAGACAAAGAATATGGATATAGTATCTCCAAATTTTTGACATTGACTTTATAAGTACATTGGTTAAAGGATATCTAGTGTTAAAAACCTTAAGTAGAAATTTATTTTATCAGTTAAAAAATAGGCTTTAGATCAATAGAAATTTATATTGGTGATTTTTGACATGCACTTGGAATGTGAAGAATAAGTAGAAGTTTTATATTTATTTATATTATATTTTATTCCTTATTTTTTAGATATTGCTAAGGAGGCATAGCTGACTAATTCATAATGTGTTTCCATATAGAAAAAATCTCTATGTAGGGGAGACCATTGATGTAACACCCCAAGTAAATAAAGAATATGACATTTTCATATCTATCCATATTTGTGAATAAAATATTAATATGACTTTAAAGGGGATGCTATGCTCGATGGCGTACCCAACACGCAACAATGAGTTTCTTGGGAATCTTACGTTGCACTCTAATAATAAAATAATATTTTTTAAATGGTAGTTAACATGTAGCCGTTGTATTGACAGGAATGGATATAAATAACTAAAATATGTTTATATGCGTTTTTAAATGTTTTTACATTTATCCAATAAAAGATAAAGGCATAAAATACCGAAAGAATTCAATTTTAGGCGTATATGCCCTAGTTTTCACTAAAGGTTCACTTATCGCCTTTTGATGGTGAACCGTCACTAAATATAGTTTTGTTCACTATTATACATCCTTTTGGACCAAATAAAACTCTTCTTAAGAATTGGGACATCAAAATTTACTTTGTGTAAATTTTTGGTATCTTTCTGATAAAGTTCATTTTTTAATGAATAGTGTAAAATGTTGTATTTTAATTCAAAACCTATTTTTAATATAATTTATTTATATGATTAGATTATCTTTTGAATTGGTTTTAAAGTGAAATTAGAATATATTTTTACCATTAAATACAATAGTGGTTGTTGGAATTAATTTTACTTTGAAATCAGACTTAAACTAGTGTCAATCTTTTGATACTTATTATTTCATAAAAACACGCTATTTGCTCTGACAGCGGGAATTAATTATTAAATTAATTAATGTGACTTATATGTTTTCAATTTTGTAAAATAGACCTTATTTTTGAATTCAGAATATCAAATATATCATATGGTGAATTTTTGGGATTTTTCTAAAAAACTTCAATTTTTGATGAATAGTGAAACCACTAAGTGGTACTTATAAAAACTAATTTTTCCGTTTCTATGAAATTTTGCCATATTTTTGTTTTGAATTTCAAAAATCCGACATAAATGGTTGTCATTAAGAAGTAAAATGTGGTTCAATGGGATAAAAATAATTTTTTGTTGAATAGTAACTTATTAAGTTTTTAATCGCGATTAGAGGTAATTAGTGTAGTTTAAGGTAAAAATAATGTTTTAATAATATGAAATGAACTTGACACATGTCCTACCCTCATTGGTTGTGTCATTTCCGACCAATAAAAGCCATGGGTAAACTTGGGGACCCCATTGATCCACTTTGGTTGGGAAATGACATAAATAACTTTTTATTTAATGTTAAAGTAAAAATGACACAAACTTGAGTTATTTTACGAAAACAATTTTTAAATGGGGTTATAAAGATCATAGTTTTGATATTAAATAGTAATTGGAAATATAAAAAGATTTCCTACATCATAGTATTTTTTTTATAATTTTTAGACTTTATATAAATTAAATTTTTTTTGACATCATGATGATGCAGCGATGACCTCATTAATGAACAGTTTAAATAAAATGAAACGATAATATAAAATCTAAGAACTACACTTGTCCAAAAACTATTGGATGGGAATATTTAGAAGCCTTATCATCTTATATTCTAAATATATCAATGTGGGACCTTAGAAATTCGAAACACTTTTGAAAATAAAATAATAGTTTCATGATTTCCAAAAGTGCCCCTCCTCTCCTCTTATAAAAGGCCCCCACCTCTACCTCTTTTCACACACTCCTCAAGCCTTTGTCTCGGCCATCCCCTGCCCATTTACTCTCTACACACCCCTATCCTCATCCTATAGGATTCCCTTTGAGCAGAAGCCTTTCAAAGGAAGCCTTTAAGCTCAAATCAAAAGGAGTTACACTTTTAAAGGTAATTCATTCTCTCATGTTCATTTGTTTTATTTTGCTTCTCCAACCCCATAAACTCTATTTATTTACATCTTTTGTAACAACACAAGTATATTCAATATAATAGGATGTTGTTATAAGATTTATTCGAGCTACACTCTCACACAACTACATCAAATGGTTAAAGAACATACGGTTTCTGTGGATGGCGAAATTCTGCCTCCCGAAACGATGATTGTTCAATACTCATTTAACACCTTCAAAGGTGGCCATTATGATGTCTCTATTTTTATATATGATATATAATATGTTTATGTTTTACTTAAGATTCTGTATTTTTCATTTGTGGCTAACTTTTATGGCTTCCATTATGGGTATAAGCGATATCTTCATTTTAGGAAGTGCGGACTACCGCCCCCTCAAAGTGATGTGATTCGTTAATGCCATATGTGGGACGTATAAAGGATGGATTTAATGTTATTATATATGATGTTATACTGGAATTATTATATAACTCTATATCATTATTATTTCTTTCCATTAAAGTATGAGATAGAAATGAAAGTAGCGTTCATGCGTATGTACGGCTTACCGTCTCCATGAACGGTGCATTTCATTTATTATCCCCAAATGTAATGTACTATTATAATTACATGTATATTCTAGATATATATGATATATATGATATCCAAATCAGGAATTTCATTCTGGATATAAAAAACCTTTGAACACACGAACAACATGTAATTGTAAGAAGTCCACTTTCGACTTAAGAACCAAATATCGACAAAACAAACATTATTAACTTAAATGATTACATAATGTTTATAACATGTAAATAATTGATATAAAAGGAATAATGAACTTGTAAAAGGTTCTTAAGAAATTATAAATTAACTCATGTTTATTATTTAGGACGTTAAAGAACGATCGAGTCAAGCCGGACCTGAGGTAAGGGATCCTACACCTCTCTTTCTTTTTAAGTACATTCTTTTATATCATTCCTTTTAAAGATCATATTTCTTGTTATCGGGATATTATTTTATATTACCCTTTATGTAATTTTTATGTTCATATGATGAGATACCCTATTCTCTCTCATCAATCCATTTTGGAATTTTTGAGTGGCACCGTTAGACTGCCGAATTTGTCGTAAGAGATCCAACCTCTCTCTTTCTTTTTAAGTACTCTCCTTTATTTCACTTCTTTTAAGCTCCTCTTAGTTATTATGGGGGATGTTATTTTATATTCCTATTGATGTAAATTTTATTTTAATGTGATGAGATACCCTATTTGATCTCATCAATCCATTTTTGGAAGTTGTAAGTGGCGTCGTTAGGCTGCCGAGTTTTCGTAAGGGATTTTTCATCTCACTTTTATACCCGTGAGATTTATGCTACATTTGCCACAATTTCCTTTGAGTGGTTTATGTACTACCCATTATTACACTCTTTTTTAATATAATTCCATTTATCAGTATTTACATATTCATTGTATGACACTTCTTCAATGGGGTGTACTTTTCGAAAGTTATCCAAGTCGGTAAGGGAACCTTTCACCCTCCTCTTTTTAAAAGACTTCGTTTGTTATGTCTTTTAATTCACATACTATTATGTTGGGATATGTTCTTATATATCCTGATTGATGTAAATTTTATGTCCAAGTGATGAGATTCCCTTTTTATCTCTCATCAACTCATTTTTTGAATTTTTGAAGTGATGCCGTTAGGCTATCGAATTTTACCAAGGGAACTTTTTAACGCAATTTCGATTTCTTTGGGTTCAACATGTAGTTATTGAATATGTCATCCTTTGAATATGTGTGAATGACATTTTATTGTTTTAAACTTAATATCCAATTATATTGGGTGTATTTATATTTGTCACACATAATTCTGAGATTGATTTATCCTTAATTTAAGGATACCTTCTTTATAAGGGATTTCATCACATTTTACATCTCTATTGAGACTTAATTGTTGTTATGCACCAATTAACTATTATATGGTGTATATACCTTCCTTTGGAATATTATATCATTAATCCATTTATTCTCATGATATTATAAAGTTCTGATTAAATGTTATTCCTCAATTATTGTATTCAAGTGTCTCTAATTTTGGTAAAAACCCTTTAACCAAAATATCGCTTTAAATGTTTTAATGATTTGTTCTTATTAATATCCATGTTTTAAAAATGGTTTTCAGGATTTATTTATATGGATATTAATGGTTTAAAATGTTAAAATATTCAAGGTGGTATGGGACACTTTGATTCAAAAATCTCTTTATTAAATGTTTTAAATGGTTTTGAAAATGGTTTTTTTAATGGATTCATTATTTCAATATCCTAAAATGTTATATTGTGATTGAAATGTGGAAATGTTATATTTCCTTTATTCATGTTTTATGTGATACATTTATGTTATGGTTCTTGGGCATTGTTATGAAAACGGCTGGTTCCGTGATAAACTAAGGGCGGGTGAGCCCGATATAGCTCTCCAATGCATTGGGTAATGCGAAGGAGTGAAACGTTATGGTTTCTCCGAAGAGATTTAAGGAATATACTGTGATGGGTATTCCAAATGTAACCAAGAGGGTTACTCCCTACGTAAGAATGTTATGAATGCCTCAAGTTACCTTTTATGTCTTTTGATTTCTATGATTTATTCATGATTTGATATGCCTATGTTTTATGGGTAATGTACGATTTCATTCTTATGTATACATGTACTCATGTTTCCTTTCCATATTTTTATATCCCTTACTGAGATTTTTATGCTCATCCAAAGTTTTTGAAATGTTTTTCACAGGTCAAGGGAAGGGTACATGATGTGATGATAGTGTCAAGGATGTGTCAAGAAAGAATCCATGTTTTATTTTAAATATGTTTCCGTTGATGGGAAGAATGAATACTGTCTTTTATGTAACCACTTTGTTTAAATGTGGAATGTAATGCAAGTTTCATGATCTAATTCTCTAAAACTCTAAACCTGAAAAGATCCTCTTTGTGTAATCTTGTAATAACTCAAGATTAAGTAAGGTTTAAGGCTGGGACCTTATAGTTGGTATCAAATGTCGGTTTAGATAACTTTAGAGGTTAGGGAATTCTTTAAGCATAAGTGACATTACCATAATGGTTATGATTTCAGAAAGAGTCCTAGTTTTAGATAAAGTGAATGAGTAAGTATATCTTAGTGTTTATCTTCCTCATTAGTACATGATGGTTTTTTTTGATATACTCACACCGACCTTTTTGGTTTTAGTAAATGGCTGGATCTAGCAGGCACCAAAGTAACAGTGGATGTGAAGGAGACTGTGACAGTTTTTTGAGCAAGCAACTGAATGATATGGGATCTGTAATGAGAACTCTTGTGATTATCCTCAACCAACAATCTGGATTCATGATTGACCACCTAAACCTTGGCGATTTCTCTAAGGAATCATATATGCGAGAAACAAATCCCTACGGAAGTACAGGTAATAATCATAAAGGTAAGTGTGTTAAAAAACCTATGTGTCAAAGATGTGAAAAGAAACACCTAGGAAAATGTTTCAAAGGGATAGGAATATGCTATAGATGTGGAAATGAAGGTCATAAAGCAAGAACCTACAATGGAAAAAGAAAGCATCCAGTTGACTCGAGGAAAGGGAAAGAAGTTATTTCTGAGGGATCAATTGAATGTTTTAAATGTGGTGTGCATGGTCATTATGCAAACACATGTCCTATGAAGAAGTTTCGTGAATGGGATCACCAAGAGCGTACAAATGTTCGTTTACCAATACCTAATTCCATTCCGATTGAGGATGAAGAAACTGACAATGACCAATCAAAGGTATGTATTATTTCATGACTATTTTTTTCCTATTTTGGAATCTTAGGATATGATTCATGATTTTCTTTGTAGGAAAGAGGTATTTCAGAATAAGTTGGAAAGGAATGGTTAATGGATCATGAAGAATGTTGAATGAGTAAGATGTAAACATATAAGGGCTTCAAGAGTTATGGTGAAATTCTTAAGAGTATTAAGTCTCTTTTGATGATGGGGTTACATTAGAAGACTTTTTATATTATGTGTAACCCTGATGTTTAATATAGGAAAATTTTATTCAAGGAATAGTTATCTTTTCTTTTTTGGACATAGTTATAAAGAACCATTTGGGTTTATATGATCCTTACTTTTGAGGTAATTATGTGTTATTATATGTTATGATGGAAAATGAAAGGCATGAGATAAAATTGAGGTTAAAATATGTTATGATCATCTTTAAATATTTTATCTCATTTTGGGGAATGTTTTAAGAATTATATAGTTTTCGAAAAAGGACAACACGCAGACCGTGTGACTACCCGTCGTGTCGGACAAAGCTGCGGGAATCGAACCCACAACCAAAGTGTGACTGGTATTTATCGCCTACCACTAGACTACGTGAAGTCCCTGGTTAGTTTGACTGATTCTTTCTAGTTATATGATTTTGTCAATTAAGAGTAAGTTGATTTTGGGTTATTTATGAAAATGATTAACCTAGCATGGAGGATATGTGATTAGGTTAATTACTTTTCAATACGAGACTTTAGGAGCAACTGATGTTGTTTGGAGATAAATGTTATGATTTAACTTGGAAGACTATGTGACTAAATCCTTAAAATATTTGGGTTTCAATCTTAGTTTGGTTTACTTTGAAGAATTTTATGGACAAATTGATTATAGAATGGTCCTCGTTGAACTTTGGGTTTTGTTGGAAAAATTTTGGAGATTAAGAATAGATTTTCTTTTTATAAAGGGTTATCCTTTTCTGGATTATCTGATCTTGTAATAACCTTTTTGGTTTGGGTTAAAGTCTAAATACATGGTAAGTATATAGTTCTCTTTTTTGGATTAGGTGACTCTCTAGAAGTTGATTATAGTACTCTTAATGTGAACAAGTCTCCCTAAATACTCGTCTTTTGGAAAAAATATGAGTTTGATTAAGGAATCCAGTAAAGGTTGAAAGTCAACATGATAAGTGATTATGTTTGCTTATGAATAAATTCCTCAATAAAAAGTAACTTAACACGAAAATGTTGTCTATTAGTTTTTCCTACTGGGGAATCGAATACCGTTTAACCCATCACAAGTTTGTGATTTTCTCATTGTTAACTTTCTCCTCGACATGTTTACTATCACTCTCCCTCAAGAACATGACCCTTTGCTTTTTCATCCATGTCCATGTTTTTCTACATGGAATCCTAGTATGGGTTAACTCGGGTGACCTCTGTACTTATCTTCCTTTATTTTAAAGTGATTGTTTTACCGACTCTTGTTTTGATGTGGGACGTTCAAGGATGTTTCCAAGCTCAATTTTAAAAATTGTGAGGACGCAATTCCCAAAAGGGGGGAAGGATGTAACACCCCAGGTAAATAAAGAATATGAAATTTTCTTATCTATCCATATTTGTGAATAAAATATTAATATGACTTTAAAGGGGATGCTATGCTCGATGGCGTACCCAACACGCAACAACGAGTTTCTTGGGAATCTTACGTTGCACTCTAATAATAAAATAATATTATTTTAAATGGTAGTTAACATGTAGCCGTTGTATTAACAGGAATGGATAGAAATAACTAAAATATGATTATATACGTTTTTAAATGTTTTTACATTTATCCAATAAAAGATAAAGGCATAAAATACGGAAAGAATTCAATTTTAGGCGTATATGCCCTAGTTTTCACTAAAGGTTCACTTAATGCCTTTTGATAGAGAACCATCATTAAATATAGTTTTGTTCACTCTTATACATCATTTTGGACCAAATAAAACTCTTATTAAGATTTGGGACATCAAAATTTACTTTGTGTAAATTTTTGGTATCTTTCTGATAAAGTTCATTTTTTAATGAATAGTGTAAAATATTGTATTTTAATTCAAAACCACTTTTTAATCTAATTTATTTATATGATTAGATTATCTTTTGAATTGGTTTTAAAGTAAAATTAGAATATATTTTTACCATTAAATCCAATAGTGTTCGTTGGAATTAATTTCACTTTGAAATCAGACTTAAACTAGTGTCAATCTTTTGATACTTATTGTTTCATAAAAACACGCTATTTGCTATGACAACGGGAATTAATTATTAAATTAATTAATGTGAATTATATGTTTTGAATTTTGTAAAATAGACTTCATTTTTGAATTCGGAATATCAAATGTAGCTTAGGGTGAATTTTTGGGATTTTTCTGAAAAACTTCAATTTTTGATGAATAGTGAAACCACTAAGTGGTACTTATAAAAACTGATTTTTCCGTTTAAATGAAAATTTTCAATCTTTGTGTTTTGATTTTCAAAAATCCGACATACATGGTTGTCATTAAGATGTAAAATGTGGTTCAATGGGATAAAAATAATTTTTTGGTGAATAGTAACTTATTAAGTTTTTAATTGCGATTAGAGGTAATTAGTGTAGTTTAAGGTAAAAATAATGGTTTAATAATATGAAATGAACTTGACACATGTCCTACCCTCATTGGTTGTGTCATGGCCGACCATGTAAATCCATGAGTCAACTTGGAGACCCCATGGATCTACTTTGGTTGGGAAATGACATAAATAACTATTTATTTAATGTTAAAGTAAAAATGACACAAACTTGAGTTATTTTACGAAAACAATTTTTACATGGGGTTATAAAGATCAGATTTTTGATATTAAATAGTCATTGGAAAGCTAGAACGATTTCCTACATCATAGTAGATTTTTTATAATTTTTAGAATTTAAATAAATTAAATTATTTATGACATCATGATGATGTAGCGATGACCTCATTAATGAACAGTTTAAATAAAATGAAACGATAATATAAAATCTAAGACCTACACTTGTCCAAAAACTATTGGATGGGAATACTTCGAAGCCTTATCATCTTATATTAGAAATATATAAATGTGGGACCTTAGAAATTCGAAACACTTTTGAAAATAAAATAATATTTTCATGATTTCCAAAAGTGCCCCTCCTCTCCTCTTATAAAAGGCCCCCACCTCTACCTCATTTCACACACTCCTCAAGCCTTTGGATCGGCCATCCCCTGCCCATTTAATCTCTCCACATACCTCTCCTCATCCTATAGGATTCCCTTTGGGCAGAATCCTTTCAAAGGAAGCCTTTAGGCTCAAATCAAAAGGAGTTACACTTTTAAAGGTAATTCATTTTATTTTGCTTCTCCGACCCCCTAAACTCCTTTTATTTACTTCTTTTGTAACAACAACAGTATCTTCAATATACTAGGATGTTGTTATAAGATTTATTAGAGCTACACTCTCACACAACTACATCAAATGGTTAAAGAACATACGGTTTCCGTGGATGGCGAAATTCTGCCTCCCGAAACGATGATTGTTCAATACTCATTTAACACTTTCAAAGGTGGCCATTATGATGTCACTATTTTTATATATGATATATAATATGTTTCTGTTTTACTTAATCTTCTTTATTTTTCATTTGTGGCTTACTTTTATGGATTCCATTATGAGTATAAGCGATATCTTCATTTTAGGAAGTGCGGAGTACCGCCCCCTCAAAGTGATGTGATTCGTTAATGCCATATGTGGGACGTATAAAGGATGGATTTAATGTTATTATATATGATTTTATACTGGAATTATTATATACCTCTATATCATTATTATTTCTTTCCATTAAAGTATGAGATATAAATAAAAGTAGCGTTCATGCGTACGTACGGCTTACCGTCTCCATGAACGGTGCATTTCATTTCTTATCCCCAAATGTAATGTACTATTATAAATACATGTATATTATAGATATATATGATATATATGATATCAAAATCAGGAATTTCATTCTGTATATAAATAACCTTTGACCACACGAACATCATGTAATTGTAAGAAGTCCACTTTCGACTTAAGAACCAAATATCGACAAAACGAACAATATTAACTTAAATGATTACATAATGTTTATAACATGTAAATAATTGATATAAACGGAATAATGAACTTGGAAAAGGTTCTTAAGCAAGTATAAATTAACTCAAGTTTATTATTCAGGACGTTAAAGAATGATCGAGTCAAGTCAGACCTGAGGTAAGGGATCATACACCTCTCTTTCTTTTTAAGTACATTCTTTTATGTCATTCCTTTTAAAGATCAAATTTCTTGTTATCAGGATATTATTTTATATTACTCTTACTGTAATTTTTATGTTGATATTATGAGAGAACCTATTATCTCTCATCAATCCATTTTGGAAGCTTTGAGTGGCACCGTTAGGCTGCCGAAATTTTCGTAAGAGATCCAACCTTTCTCTTTCTTTTTAAGTACTCTCCTTTATGTCACTTCTTTTAAGCTCCTCTTTGTTATGATGGGGGATGTTATTTTATATTCCACTTTCTGTAAATTTTATTCTAATGTGATGAGATACCCTATTTGATCTCATCAATCCATTTTTGGAAGTTTTAAGTGGCGCTGTTAGGTTGCCGAGTTTTCGTAAGGGATTTTTCATCTCACTTTTATACCCGTGAGATTTATGCTAAATTTGCCACAATTTCCTTTGAGTGGTTTATGTACTGCCCATTATTAAACTCTTTTTTTAATATAATTCCATTTATGGGTATTTACATATTCATTGTATGACACTTCTTCAATGGGGTGTACTTTTCGAAAGTTACCCAAGTCAGTAAGGGAACCTTTCACCCTCCTCTTTTTAAAAGACTTCGTTTGTTATGTCTTTTAATTCACATACTATTATGTTGGGATATGTTCTTCTATATCCTGATTGATGTAAATTTTATTTCCAAGTGATGAGGTTCCATTTTTATCTCTCATCAACTCATTTACTGAATTTTTGAAGTGACGCCGTTAGGCTGTCGAATTTTACCAATGGAACTTTTTAACCCAATTTCGATTTCCTTGGGTTCAACATGTAGTTATTGAATATTTCATCCTTTGAATATGTGTGAATGACCTTTTATTTTTTCACACTTAATATCCAATTATATTGGGTGTCTTTATATTTGTCACACATAATTCTGAGATTGATTTATCCTTAATTTAAGGATACCTTCTTTATAAGGGATTTCATTACATTTTACATCTCTATTGAGACTTCATTGTTGTTATGCACCAATTCACTCTTATATGGTGTATATAATGTCATTTGGAATATTATATCATGAATCCATTTATTCTCATGATATTATAATGTTCTGATTAAATGTTATTCCTCAATTATTGTATTCAAGTGTCTCTAATTTTGGTAAAAACCCTTTAACCAAAATATCGCTTTAAATGTTTTAATGATTTGTTCTTATTAATATCCATGTTTTCAAAATGGTTTTAAGGATTTATTTATATGTATATTAATGGTTTAAAATGTTAAAAGCTTCAAGGTGGTATGGGACACTTTGATTCAAAAATCTCTTTATTAAATGTTTTAAATGGTTTTGAAAATGGTTTTTTTAATGGATTCATTATTTCAATATCCTAAAATGTTATATTGTGATTGAAATTTGGAAATGTTATATTTCCTTTATGCATGTTTTATGTGATACATTTATGTTATGGTTCTTGGGAATTGTTATGAAAACGTGTGGTTCCGTGATAAACTAAGGGCGGGTGAGCCCGATATAGCTCTCCAATGCATTGGGTAACGTGAAGGAGTGAACTGTTAAGGTTTCTCCGAAGAGATTTTGGGAATATACTGTGATGGGTATTCCAAATGTAACCAAGAGGGTTACTCCCTACGTAAGAATGTTATGAAAGCCTCAAGTTACCATTTATGTCTTATGATTTCTATGATTTATTCATGATTTGATATGCCTATGTTTTATGGGTAAAGTATGATTTCATTCTTATGTATACATGTACTAATCTTTCCTTTCCATATTTTTAAATCCCTTACTGAGCTTTTTATGCTCATCCCAAGTTATTGAAATGTTTTTCACAGGTCAAGGGAAGGGTACATGATGTGATGATAGTGTCAAGGATGTGTCAAGAAAGAATCCATATTTTATTTTAAATATGTTTCTGTTGATGGGAAGAATGAATATTGTCTTTTATGTAACCACTTTGTTTAAATGTGGAATGTAATGCAAGTTTCATGATCTAATTCTCTAAAACTCAAAACCTGAAAATATCCTCAATGTGTAATATTGTAATAACTCAAGATTAAGTAAGGTTTAAGGCTGGGGCCTTATAATTGAGGGGTGGAATCTGGATGGGAGTTCAGTTTAATGGTTTGACGATCATATTATCATACCCATGTATTGTTAATAATAAATTATTCATGCTTACCACCATTATAGATGGTATGGTCATCCTAGAATATAGAATAAGTATAAGCCATTGAAATCATAATTTTAGAGGATTGGTAAAAAGGAAACATGGATGATTCTGTTTTTAAATGCTTAAATTGATTATAGTTTAAGGAATCACTTCAGCAACTAGTGGGTATGTTAGAGGTTTTAATTATTACTGTGTGGAAATTAGAACATATAGATATGGATTATGTAATAGTTCTCCTAATAATTGTTCAATAAAATAACTTCATATGGGAGATAGTGGATCAGCAGAAAATTCTAGATCATATATCACTATTCATGAATCTCATATGGTGGAGGACTTTCCAAAAATCTAAATATGATATGTGGTAAAGGGGAATGAAAAATAATTCCAATAGTGTCAGATTGAGATGTAATGTTTTCATACAATTTACGGAAATCATTATAGAAATCCCTTGAGACTCATTTGACCATGAGTATGGAGTGTCACCCACATACAGATGGGAAATATGAATAGACGATAAAAGATTTGGAATACATGTTATGGGATTCTATAATGGATTTTCTTAGATCATGGAACAAATATTTACCATTGCAACAATTTTAAAAAAATAGTTATCAAGCCTTGATAAAAATATACCTTTTTGAATAGTTGTATGGTTACCTTTGTCATTATCCACTTTTTGGATGGAAAAAGATGACACTTCATAGGTTTGGATGATCCTCGTCCAAGAGACAAGAAAAAATATTCATTTGAATATAAATATAATGTACATGGCTCAAAGTCATCATAAATTATTTGAAGATCATCAATGATGGTCGTTGTTGTTTGAGGTGAGTGAATATGTGTTCTTGATGATTGATCCATGGTTTGAGAATTGTCATTTTGGAATTTAGATAATGTTATCTCCTAATTACATAGGACATTTTAAGATACTAGAACATGTTATAGAGGTGGAATATTGGCTGGCATTACCTCCATTATTCAGTGTTGTGCATAATGTGTTTTATGTATCTTTGTTTAAGAAGTACTGGATTTATCCTAACCATGTGATTCGATGGTATCATGTTGAACTTGATCTAGATTTTTTTGGTCCACATTTTAGTGTAGATCAAGGATAATAAATAGAAGTTTTTCACGGAAAAAACATCTGTCTCATGTGGGTTTGTGACAAAATGGATAGATTCACAAAGAGATTTGTGAATGGGATAATTAAATGGTAAAGAAATGGACTAAACTCTATTAAGACACCAATGTTTTTCTAATTTCTAGGGATGGAAATTCCAATGGTCGGGGGAATTTATCACCCCCAGATTCATTTATGTAACCTTTATTTGTTCTTTTTTTACGTATGAAATGTGTTTGGGTGAATTTTAGGAGGGTTTGGAAGACTTTTGGATTTTTTTGTTAATTTTATAAAGGTTCATTGATTTTTCATAGTTATTCTAAATCATAAAACACATATCTTAATCCATGATCTATGAGACAGAGGATAATGGGATGAAGCATGGTTAGATGCAGAGTTTGGCCAAACCGTGCAACCACCCAAGTGAAATTTCGAAAACAAGAACATTGGGATTTTTTACTATTGGTGAACTATTTGTATAATTATGTGGAAAAACATTGAATGGTTCATTATAAGGAAGTGGTTGGATTATTTTGTTCACTCAATTTTCATAACTATGTAAATAACCATGCATAATTTTTAAAAAAAGATCTAAAAAAATTTAGATCTCGGTAAAGATTAGCTCTAAGAAACTCTTTTTACACCTTTTCAACCCAAAATAAATAATATATCCTCCCAATGGTTATGTTCTCTTTCCCCATCAATCCTAGGCCGATTTTAAGGCTTATAATAATGCTTTTAATCCTTTTTCCCTTGCTAATTCTCCTTTTGTGCTAGTGTTTCATAATTTTTCATAGATCTACTTTTCTCTCTCTCTCACTCACTTGGTTTCTCAGAACCAGTCTGTTTTGGAGAGATCTAATCTTGTTGATTCCATTCACATTTATATTTTTATTTCTTAATGTCAGTGGAATATATATAAGGTAGGTTTTTTGATATTAAACTATATTTTTTAGTTGTTTTTGTTTAGTTATTCATTTTCATAATAATTACCATTGTAGGCGGATTCACTAATGACTCCTCTTATTCGAACATAAAGTATTTATTTCAAATTGATTTTTTTTAATGAAATTGATTTTGAATATTATATTTAATGATCAATTAATACCCACTTGAGTGAACGTTTGTGAAGTTTTAGAATTTGGGTACTATGTGGGAATGTGAATGTGGTAACATGATTTTTAAATGATGATTTTAAATTTTTCATTATCCAGAAAAGTATTTTAAAAGTGTGGGTTTTATATAAATGGTTTTAAAAAAATTATTTGGAATGATTTCTGTCTTAAATGATTAATCATGAGTTGAATGGAATGGATATTGGTTTCAAAGTAGCACAATACAAGAAAAGGGTTATGGATGCGAGGTTCCACCATCCAAGGTAACATAAAGATTGTGTGGATTTTTAGGATTTTCTATTTGTTCATGTGGTGATGTGTACTGAAATGGTTAATTTCAACATGGAAATTCCTAAATGGTTAACCGAATTGTTTGTCATATTTCCTTAATTTTTTTTTGTATTTTGTAGAAACAGTTTTGTTATGTAAATGTATCATATTTGAATATAAATTTATTTCAATTTTGTTTATATAAATGGTTTTATATAATATTTTATAACATTTTATATCCTAGTGGAGTGAGAGGGGAAGTCATCTGCGGAAAACTAATGAGTTTCATTACTCACCCCTGTCTTTCCACATTGGGGAGTTTATAAAGGTTTTTTTAATGATACTCTGGTAAAGGAGAAGCAACTCATTTATTTAGTGGTACATCATGATGATTTGGGATTTTTTAGGATTTAGGATATAGATAATATTTTGAGCTATTGAGTCATGTCATTAAAGTATATGATCTTTATTGGGGATTGAAATTTTTATGTGTACATTGATGTTAATAGTCTTCCACTATCACACATTCTTGTAGTGTGGTTTTGATATCAATGGAATTAAATTGAGTTGTTTCACAAGGTTATCATGATTCATGTTTGGTTTTGTTATATTCAATAGAGAAATAGTACCTCGGTTTTATTGATGAACATGGCATTTGTTTCTATTCTTTGGCATCTTGGGGATGTAGCTTAACGCCATGTAGTAATTCCCCCCTCGACTCAATCCTATACAGATGGGAGAGATATTACAATAATTCTTTATAATATTAATTAATGATATGAAATTTCGAAAACATGGACATGTAATATAATTTCTCATGGTATTTATTTCATTTTAATACATGTAATTTTTAATACAATTGGGTATATATTACTATCTTTTAAATGTTTGGGGTAAATGGGTTTCCCTCTAATTCATTTCAAAAAAATTAGATTATTCCAAGATTAGAAGTTATAAAATTATTTTTTTGATTGGAGTAATTTATGTAACATTATGAAAATATTTTAATTGGTTATGAATGAATAAGTAATATCTTCTAATAATGTTTCCTTAAAATTTATCATAGGGGCATCAAATGAGAGGTTGAGGTATGGAGAATGAACTCATGACCTCAAGGTGAAAATATCCTAAAATTTATACTTCCAATGGAAAAAAGGGCTTCTTAATAATTTCCAGGTATTATTTTAATCCCTAAAATTATTTATTAGTAAAATGTTTTAAAGAAATAATACATATCCTAACTGAAAATGTATTTTATAATTAAATGGTTCTCAAACAATATATATTTTAAAATTATTTTTAAATAATGTATTTTATGTTTTGAAAACCCTATTAATATTGTATCTATTTTAATCTATTTTTTTCTGATAAATAATTTTCAAAAATGATTTATAGTATTTTATGTAAAATTATTTTTTAGTAGTTTAAAAAACCCTTACTATAAATTTTATGTTCATTCTATGTTTTAAAATACTTTTTCAAATGTCTTTTTGAAGTCCAAAAATGGATATATTTGATTAAGGATTTAGGGAATGTGAATCCAAGTAGTTATTTTATAATAATTATTTTTTCAAAACATTGATTTTATATTAGGAGTTTTCCTAATCATATAAATGTATGACTGGTAAATATCCTCAATATTATAATTTAATCTATATATTTTAGTCACTCTATTAAATAAATACACATAAAATTTTTAATAAGGAATCTGGAAGTGCGAGTTTGGGATGTCACAATTGTTTTAGAGAAACAGGTTGGAAAATAGTGGGGATTATGTGTTTTCATTAGAGAAAAAATCTAAGTGATAAAAATTTTCTTTAGACAGTCTATGAAAATAAGTTCCATCAAGAACATATAAGTTCTTTGATTCATGTTTTTCCAAATTTTGAAGATGATTATTTATAATCTTCTCATGATTGGAGAATGAAATGTGAGGAAGAAATTCATTTAAGGGTGTAGATGTAACATCCCAGAAATTATAAGTAAAGTTTCTTATTATATAAATATATTAATATATAGATTAATTTATAATTATAGAAAAATAATATGTGATTTAATATTTTATGGGATGATTTTATTTTAAAAAATATACATGAGATAAAAATTAAGTTAAAATAATCCAATGATAAATAATTGATATAATATAGCCCTATAAATAAATAAACAAACTATAATGACACAATTAGAATGAAAATATATTAAATAATATTTTTAATAGTTATATTTTATCAATTATTTATATATATATATATATAATTGTTATGCATAATTATTTATTATTAAGGAAATAAAATATACACTTTAAAAAGGATTTATAATTATAAATAACAATATTAATATTAAGAAATAATTTTTTAAATAATTTTATATAAAATTTATATTAATTTGTCACTAATATTTTATAATTATGATTTTGGGACATAATACATTTAAGGAAAATAATGATAACGAAAAGTTTCACACACACACATATATATATATACATAAATAATATACGTATAGTGTTAATGATATATATCTATTGAAGATAATTTTTAAAAAAGTAATGTTTTAAAAATAGTAATCTTAATAATGATGATGATAATAATAATAATAATAATAATTAATTGTATTCTATATTATCTTAAAATAAAAAACCATTATTTTATTATAATATATTTTAGTATTAATATATAAATAAATTATGATAATTATGAAAAATATGATTATAAATATATTATTTTTATAAAATCAAAATTATGAATATGTTAAAAAATGAATATTATTAAAAATTTATTTTAAAAAAGTGAAATTAAATATAAGGGGGAATTAAATCCAATTACTTTATTTCTAAGAAGCCAAGAATAGTTGAGTCACAATTGAAGTGGATGGAGGTCGAACACTGAAGGTGGTTCGACAAATGATTTGGGCTTCGAGCACAAATCATGTTTAAAAAAAAGGATGAAATAAGATTAGCAACCATAAATAGATCGATTGATAAAAGGGATTCATGTCAAGATAGAGGAAATTAAATTTTAAAATGGTAAAAACCCCATCACCGTGCTCCTTCAAATCGATTTTCAAATATTTAGAGGTACACATTTTGTTTTGGTGTACAAATCTTATAAAAAAATATGGGTTCTAGGATACTTTTAGATTGTTTCTTGATTTCTTCATTTTCTTCCACTATCGAATAATCGTAGTCCATATTATATATTTTCTTCATACTAATTTCCATGTTTAACACAATTTTAATATTTAAATATTGGATCAAACTGTTGTTAATTTTTCAAGAATTTCAATCTCAAGTCCCTTGTATCAATCTATTTTTTCTTAATGTGATAATAATAAAAAATATTAAATTAATTTCCATTCATACTAATATATATATATATTTATTTCATATAATATATCAATTAGTTTCTCTATTACCATCAGAATATTATGGTCCATGTTCATGTTCAATCATTTTCATCCTCTTTAAATGAAAAATATGAATTTTTTAATTTCCAAAACCATTGTAAAACCTTCATTCCATGTTATTCAATGTTCCATTTATTTTTTCCCATAAATTTTCTGATATAGATCCTTGATATAAATTTGTTGATATCATTTTCTCCAAACTAAATCGATTTTCATGAAATGTAAAAAATAGTTACTAGAGATACATCTCTCAAATTCAATAAAGGTCCAAAAAGAAGGAATGATTAGAACAAATAGAAATATGGCCAATATATATATATATATATTTATAATATGCTATAAGAGGCTATATAAGTAAATATTCCTTCTTATATATCAATAAAAAAGTGATGCACACCCTGAGGGAGTGTTGCACTCCATGTGTGAGAAATATAAAAGAGAGGGAGTGAGAGATTCATCCGCTACTGATGAAGTGAAATTCTTCTATAAGGTAAGGGAAATATTATAAATTTCATACATTTATTTATTTTGTATTCACTTACACCATTTCTTATTAAGGGTGTTATTTTTCTAAAATTATATTTTTTAGAAGAATTTCTATTTTCAAAAACTCATTTGAAATGGAAATTAGTTATTATTTAAAGTGAAAATTTTATTTTTTCTAACTAAATTAAAATTTTTATTCTAAAATTTAATAGGATAATTTTTTTTGTTATTATTTAATATTAAAACTAATGTTTCTAATAGAATTTTATTTTATTAAATTCTATATATAATTTTTTATTATATGATATATAATTTTATTTGTATCATGGTTTTTAATTTCTCTAAATTTTATGCATATTAGAAGATATGTCTATATTCTATAATTTCTCATGATATTCAATTAATTTGTATACAATTTTTATTAATATTAATGTGTTTATGGTCATATATTTTAAATCTATGTAGTTAATGGATTTATCCTTAATCACTTATAAAAAATGGTATTCTACCATGAATATAAGTTGATAAATTATTTTCTTCAATAAAAACAATTTATATAAGAGTTTGAAAAGTTATTAATTTTTATGAATAATAAAAGAAGATATTCTAATGAGGTTTTCTTATAATTCATCACTAAGGAATCGAACAAGAGGATTATGTGGGGGGAGTGAACCCTTGTCCTCAATAGGAAGTTGTCCAACATGTGATACAACTATTGGCCAAATGGTTTTCCTAATATTCTACGCGTATCATTTTCATCTATATAAAAAATATTATTTTAAATTTTTTATCATCTAAAAAACCTAAACCCATTTAAAAAATCATTTTCAAATTATATATTGTTAAAATATTATGTATTTTGTAATTAATTTGAAATAACCAGTTCTATGTTTTATAAAAACTATTAAGAAATTATCTATTTTAATATAAGGTTTTATGTGATAAAATGTTTTCATAAAGGATTTATATTATTTTAAGGAAGTGTATTTTTCAATTGTTTTAAAACCCCTTATATGGGAAATTTATTCTCACCCCAAGTTTTAAAATATCATTTACAGGTCCTACTATAGTCTTAAGAAGGATAAATTCCTTCAAGGAGTTAGGTCAAGAGATTCCTTATAGTTTTCTTTTAATTACTATTTTTTGAACTATGATTTCATGTGAAGAGTTTTCCTAATACACTAAAACCTATATTGTAAAAGACCCTTGGTTAAATAATATACTTTTTATATTTCTGTTACACATTTAAAAAACCATGAAAAATACACATCATGTTTTTAGTACTGAATATGGAAGTGCGGGTTGATGTTGTCATAATGGTGTTAGAGAAATTTTCTACAAAATATTAGAGATCAGACATTTTAATTATAAGAAAAATCAATGTGATAGATGTTTATTTAGTCATATTAATTGATAATCAACACTAAGAATATTAAACTTCTCCCTATTTAGTTTTTCCCAATTCTGGAGATGGAGATTCATAATTTTTTAAGTCCAGCAAACATATTGGGAGAGACCAATTCATTTAAAATGGGAAAATTTAACATCCTAAAAATTATAAGATTTTATTCTTTTTATTTAAATATTTTTTTAAATGGAAGGTTTTATAATTAAAACAAGATAAGACGAGTCCTAATATTTTATGAGATGAGTTTATTTTAACAAAATAATCATGCGATACAAATTAATTTAAAATAGTACAATGATAAGTAAATGTTATAAATTAACTCGATTTTAATGATTATATTAATTATAAAATAGTAATAAATTATAATTTAAAAATAATGTGAATAAATAAAAAAACTAAAAAATAAATTATAATGAAAATATTAAAATTAAAATGCATTAAATAATATTTTTAACTGTTAAATTTATAAAATGTATTTTATTCATAAAAATGGTTATTGAAAATAAATTATTATTAATAAAGTAAATTAAAATCATTAAAAATTTACCTATAAATATAAATACGTAAATGAATATTAATATATTATTTCAGAAAAAAGTTTTTATAAAATTTATAATAATTTTTAAAGAAAATTTTATAATTTTGATTATGTTTCATAAAACATTTATTGAATAAATAATAACAATAATTTATGTTTATAGACGTATAATATACATATAGTGTTATTGACATATTTCTTTAGTAATTAACTTGAGAAATGTAAATGTTTGAAAAATTATATGCTTAATAATAATAATAATAATAATAATTAATTTAAAGAAATATTAATTTAAAATAAAAAAATTTATTATTTTCAATGTAATATATTTTGGTATGTATATATATATAAATCATGATAATTAAAAAAAATATTATTATTATGAAATTATTTTTATAAAATATAAATTATGAATATGTTAAAATATAAATAATATTAAAAATTGATTTATGAAAATGGATTCAAAGTTAAGGTGTAATAAAAAAAATAACGGATTCTTTTCTGGTACATTGATCATCGTTTTGTCGAGGTTGAAGAATAAGAAGGTTGAACACTGAATGTGGTCTAACTATAGAGGATGTATTCAAGTGAATAAGAGGTTTCAGATAGGGATGGAAGGATATCGGCTCTTGGAAATGGATCTGTTTTTGACAGGGTTTCAAATGCGGATGGATGAAATCAAGTATGCAATAGCTTGAAACCCCATATTCTTCCTCTTAAAAATTTATTTTCATAACACCAGAGGTATGTTTTTTCTTTCAGGTTCCAAATATTCTTAAAAAATATGTGTTCTAGGAAAATCTTTATTTCTTCTCCAATTTCCACATTTTCTCCCCCAGTTAAATTTCAGTAGTCCCTAGTAGATATTTTATTCAACCTGATATCCATCATTTACATGGTGTTATTTTTTCATGCTTCTATTAAATCAATACTATATTTTTTAAAAAAAATTATTCATTTTCTCTAATTATTCATCTATTTTTTTGTCTCTTCAAATATAGTAAACACTATTATATTTAATTTCAATTGTAATTATATCTATAAATATATTTCGTTAAATATGATGATTAAGTTTTCTTATTCCATGACAATATTTTGGTCTATTTTCGAATTCCATATTTTTTATCATCTTAATAGGAAAAGAATGAATTTATTAATTTTTAAAACCATGATAAATCCATCATCACATGTTATTCAACATTATTTTCAATGGATATATTTCTTCATTTAAAGAATTAATAAAAAAGAATCCATGTAGACATTTTATAATTTTTTTTTGTAAATTATGAGTTTAGGAAAGCATGTTTTTTAATCCCCTAAAACATAGATATACAAAGATACGTGGTTATATAATGTACAAAAACTTCATTAGATTCTCTTTAATAAAAAAAGATATAATAAGCATATTGTTAGTACCTAACCTGGTAGTACCTATTCAGGTAGTCCCATTTACAATGAAAAAATGCCCACTTATATAAATTGGGAAAAATAATAGATAAAAGTAAACAAGAAGTATATTAATAATGTGTAAGTATGAAATAATATTAATTTTTTATTCTTTATAAAAGTATTATATAAAAATATATATTTTGGATTATATATCACATATAGGGTTTTGAACTAAGAATCAGTGTCGACTGTACCTAAAGAAAAACTACTTTAATTATATTTAATGCGTATAAAATAGTATGACCGTGTTAGAGGTGATGGTTTTGGAGTGTCACCTTGGTTATATTTCATGAATTCAAAGTTTAATGTAGATACATATGAGTGTATGGTAGTCTTTCAGAAACATAGAGATTTTTTATAAGATATTATTATATGTTTTGGTTTTACATACCAATATATGTGAAAGGATCAAACAAAACTATTAGTGGAACAATGATATGTCAATTTAGAGACACATGACCCCAATAATGTTGTGTCTAGTCATTCCCCTAAAACATCTACCTTGACCGAGGTAATCAAGTTTTTTATAAGTCTTTCTACTAAATTTGAGTCATAAACCGTTCGATAACATTATATTACTAAAATTCTGTTGGGTGATAATGTTTGTCATTTATATCTATCAACACCCATGAAATTCCATTATTCTTGGGTATAGTGTAAAATATCATAAGATGAATTTTACAAAGAAAACATATAAAATATCACACAATAATAGGGATTAATGTTTCTATCATTATGAGTGTTGATTTACCTATTTTTAATGGTGGTCTGGAGGTTTCCATGGTAGATAATTTCATATATATATAAAAGATATTTTATAGAATAATAATTTAATATTTTAAATATTTTTGAGTTTTTAATTTAATAATTATTTTGAAATAAAAAATATTTAACAAGAGATGAATAAATGATGAAAATGTTGAATTGTATTGTTAAAGGAAAAATGAACGGGAAACAAAAGTTCATATCCTGAGAATCTGGTCGATAAAAAAAAGAAAAAAAATACCTTCCAAGAGTAACTACACACAACCCATTCTAATATTCTAAATATTAACATTACAACTTCAGGAAAAAATAACATTTAAAGATGAAAATATGTCTTTTATTGAATATGATTAAAAATAAGTAGAGTGCCCATCAGAGATCAAATTGGTCCCTTGAGTATACATATGATTACAAAGATTAAATGTGTTGGAGTCTCAGTTCTGAAATCATACATGAGGTTTATTTTCATAATCATTTTTTCAAAAAAATAATCTACTATTTTTATTATAATTAAAAAAAATTCATATTTTCTAGAAATGGATATATTATTACCATATAAAGAGAAATGCCTACAAAATATTATTTAGGCTCATTAATCCCTCTATAATTTCTATAGAAAAATATTCTTTAGAATTGAAAAAAATATATAAGAAAAATCAGGACCTAACATAAAAATTTTAAAAGAAAATTTTATTAAATAGAAACCTCTAGATGCCTACAATGCAAATGTAAATATCTAAAATATAATCACATACAATTTATTTTCTTTCTTTTCATTACTTATTTGTTTATGATTTATATGAAGAACTCAAGTGTTATCAGCCACAATTTTGAAACACAGAATGTATATTTTTTGGATCCAAATCATGGATTTACAGAATAATATACCACAAATGATATATATTGGGAATTAGTAATCCACTCAAATCAAAAATTTATATATAAAAATAAAATCATACATTTTAGATTGTGTTTTAACAAGAATTTATATTTAATTGGGATATCTATAAATATCAAATAAATTATGGAATGAGATCCTTGAACATTGAAAGCCTATAGAACCCATCAAATAGAAACAAATTGAGGTACATATCATAATATTTTACTATAAATTTATTTTTCAAAAAAAAAATATTTTGTTCAATGTTTCTACAGTTTAAAAAAATATAATTAATTTTTTTTTGAATATTAATTTTTTTAAATTTATAGAGAATATTATTTACAATTAATAAACTATAATTCAGGAATATTTATTTTCTATAGGAAATTATAATTTTATTTAACACATTTCTTTAATCTTTTGTTTGTTTATACTATTTTAGTACTACTAGGACACACAAAAGTTTACATACTTAAAAAAATAATTAAAACTATTTATTGATGAGTAACAAGTGTGCATAACATCAAAATGTTTTCCAACATCAAGGTGAGGTTATTACCTATTGTGTATTTGATCTATGTTAGAATATAAACATATAGGAACATTTGAAAATAAATAATTCCTAACATAATTATTTATAATTTTTTTCTAAAATAAAATACAATCATACACTAATTTATTTCAACTTAGGTTCAGGATGAGTTTTTAGAAACTGAAAATATTTTGTTAATTAACCAATAAATGAAGAAATATTTGAGCTATTTCTCATGGGGAATTATCATAGATGGTCGCATACTACAAATTCTGTAAGATCTATAATCATGTCCAAATCTACTTGTGCACATGAGAGATTGGATTTCAAGGTCAAACTATGGTAATGGTGGGATTCAAATGGTTCCATGATCCTTCTACACATAAATTTGAAGACAAATTTCAAACTTTAGAGGAAAGTAATTGTAGGAACCTAGCCTTGGAATTTTTTATTTTTTGTATTTGTTTCATTAAATGAGTTTGTAAATATATTTTTCATCCCTATTACAATCACTTTCTCCTCCATAATTAACAATCTAGATGAATTACATTAAATTCATATTTGATTTTAAAAACCACATAATAATGAACTGTTTTGTAAATAAAAATATATATACCTCATCCATATCATAATATAATTCTAAAATTATAAATAAGGATTTAACAATGAAGTAAATTGAACTAAGGTTCAACATTGACAAATTTATAACTTCTGTTGACCTCTGAAAAGTGAATTATTTTAAAACACATTTCATAAAGTAAAAAAAATTTCATATTCTTCTCAAAATTTATGAAAAATGTTCCATAATTATTTTGAGACATGTAAAAATTGACTACTTTTCAATATCATAGAGTTTGTATCTGGTATGAATCCATATGCATGTTTTCAACATAAAATATTATTTTACTTTTCAACACATGTAAAATATTCAAGACCAATAAATTGAAATCCAAATTCCATTATAATTTACGAAAATTTATATAACTTATTTTTGGAACCTAAAAATTCAATGAAAATAAATTTTACACATTATGTGGCTAGTATAAATCAAAAGGTATGTTTCCAATATAAAAGTTACATTTTGGTTTCTTTAAAAACACATATCTTATAGCTAAAAATAGTAAACAAGATCATATTTTAATAATATTTTTTGAAAAATTTCCACATTTATTTTTTGGAATATAGGAATCGGGCTCACATAAATCCATTGTACTATGTGACCCGTGTGACACCTAGTTCATGTTTTCAATGTTAAAATGTTTTTTTAACATAAAAGACAAGCCACATATCCAAAACTGAGTAAATGAGCATGGAATGGATTTAAACATTAAAAACAAGATCCATAGTTAAATTTTCATTTTTATTAATTGAACACACATTAATCCAACAAATGATGTTCTTTATAGGACTCAAAGTGTATGTTTTTAATATAAAAATGTAATTTTACTATAAATTCATATCACATAGACAAACCTAATAAAATGATCTTAGATTGTTTTATAACATTAGGAATTTTATCTATAATTCATTTTTTATGTGTAATGACTGATCATATTTTTATTTTACCCTTGATGTGTTTGATATGGAACAACATGCTTTTTTTCAATATAAAATTTTCATTTTAGTTCAAATAATTATAACATTAAAAATACCAAAACAAGTCATATAGTTTTCAAACATTATTAAAAGGATCCATAATTCAATTTTAACATATATGAATTTAATATATATTGATCCAACACAAGATGTGTCTATAATGACTATAAATGCATGTTTTCAATATACAAGTTCCATTTTAGTGTAAAATGTACGTCAAATAGAAAAAACCATGTAAACGTTCTCATATATTCATGATTTTTTTAAAAAGATCCATAATTAAATTTTTCCTCTTGAAATCAACTACATTTCAATTGGATACAGGATGTGGTTGATGTGAATCAATGTTTGTGTTTCGAATGTTAAAGATTAATTTTAGTATAGAATTAATGTTTTACATCAAAAATTGAGTAAATGTGATCATATTTTTCGAAAATATATAAAAATGATCCATAATTACCTTGTGGAGCCATTTAATTGATCACACTATGGGTCTAGTATGACTCTAAGTGCATGTTTTTAATATAAAAGTGTCACTATTGTTTAAAATACATGTGACATTGTCAGAAACAAAAAAGGGTCTCATCTTGCTTTCAAATATTAGGAACCCAATCCAAAATAATTTTTTAACACATAGGTATCAACTGCAGGTCAATCTAACACACAATGTGACTGATATGACTCAATGAATGTGATTTTCATATAAAAGTGTCATTTTAGTTTAAAACATGTGTTACATATCCAAAACTAATAAAAAAATCTCTAATTATTTTAAAAATTTATAAAATGATCCATAATTGATTTCTTAAATGTAGTAATTGACCAAAAATTAATCCAAAATAGTATCTAGAGGGTATGAATCTATGTTTGTGTTTTTAATTTAAGTGAAATTTTTGTGTTAATCAATAATCCCATCGATAAAACTTATTAAATGATCTCATATTGTCTTGAAACAATAGGAAATAAATACATAAATCATGATTGGTATTTTAGCATTGAAAAATATCAATCTGACGGATGATGTGGTTAGTATGACTCCATGAATTTTATTTCAATATAAAAGTAACATTTTTCTATAAAATTCCTGACACCGAGCCAAAACTAAGTCAAAAAGTTCATATTTCTTGACAATTGTGGAAAACTATTACTCTCTCTTTCGTATGCATAACATATTGAATTAATGATTTTTCATTCAAAAGAGAATTCTACTTGTAAAATTTACCTAGTAATTGTAATGTTTATTTACGTGTAATGAGATAGTGTTGGTACATATAAATGGAATAGGAGGGGATAAAATCTGGGTAGAGAAAAATAATATTTGAACATAAACGGGATACTGGAAAAGATTCATGTCTTTCTTATCTGTCTTTGTGGATATAGAATTATTTGGAATAAATGCTATCAAAACCCAATATATAGTTACACAATAGTCTATAAACTTATTTTTTGTAGATGTTTTTGATCTATGTAACTTTTTTAAAGTGTGTCAAGACCAAAGGGTCGTTACAATATTTCTTCACATTCATTATCTAGAAAATGTATTCTGTAATGAAAATTAAATTAAATAGATTAATAAATAGTAATGGATATTTAAATATGAAAAACTAATCTATAAATTAATCCAAATAATGTATTAGTAATAAAAATTAATGTTCTAAAAATACAAAGTATTATGGAAAATAAAATACTCTAAAAAACATCATATATTGTGTTGTAATAAAGGTGAAAAATATGGAATTTTTATATATTACGAAAATATTTGTTCTTTATAAATTATAGAAACTTGAAACAATAATGAAAATAGGTATAAAACATGATGTTTTTTACATCATAACAAATTTAGGTACTATAAAAAGATGAAGTAGAAAGCATGTAATATGAATGTCACCAATTTCATAAATTGTATAAATGGAAAAAAAATTCACATGTTAGTGGAACAATATTTGATACATCCTAACAATTTAATAGATCACTAACCCAGGATATGATACATTATAAGAATGAAAAATATCATATTCTAATAAAAATGACTGTTCTTTATTTTAAATTTCCACCGAACATAGTATTGGAAGATATGGTGTCCTATTTCATCACAACACTGGTCTATAAACCATTACAATTAAAACATGGTGTTAAAATAAAAGTGACTAATCTGGAGTTTCTATATTACATACCCAGATGGTTTTTTCGTATAGTATGTAAACAAGAAATTGAATTGATAGGAGGCATCCAACATGTCATTTTTGTATAGTGTAATTTTTTTGGCAATGTAGATTGAACACATATAAAACTAGAAAAAGAGATGGATAAATTCCTTCTATGGAGAAATATAAATTTCAATTAATATTTTTGTACTATACATAATGTAATAATAATTTCACTAAAATAGGTATTCATAAAACATCAATAAAAACAAATTAAAACGTGAGCATGTATATTTACCATATTTTTAGAGCATCACATTTTAGTCTCTTTTTTGAGTTTTCCTATTCACATTTACATTTTTTCTGGGGTTTAATTCATTAGATTGACTCATTGTGGCCAAGTTGTCTCTACATATGTATACATTATATTTCAACTTATCCTCTTTATCAAAATCATGTGAAACATTTTTCTTCATATAAAATATTGTTAGAAGATTTGGAGGTATAATCTAGAGAAATTGATAGAATTGAAACACTAATAATAGCATTAATAGTTTCCTATTATGTAATAGTATAAAGGAGTAGATTGAAAGGATGAGTTTTTGAGAAAAAAATAGAGAATATCCATTTACTTATATAAATTGTTTTTCTAATAATAGAAAGAGTTTATAACATAGTAAAGATAACATTTATATTCCCTAGTAGAACACATGATCGACATTGATATATAAAATTCTATGCCAATATTTAATCTCATAGGAGAAGTCCAAATAGTTTGATGATCCTATCCTGAAATGTTCAAAAGAATGTTAGTAAAGTGATATTAAAATTTTTTGAGGAAAAAATAGAAAAAATGGAATTATATGATACATGGATATAATCAATGCCACTACTTACTCTTGAAGACCCAATGTTTTGATCATCATGTATAGTAACGAACAAAACTGTAATGTTTTTTTTATTATTTTCATTAAACAAAAATTACTAATAATTATATAGTGACCTGATTGTGTTATAATCTGTCACTAATTATACTGATGTAGTTTTCATTAGCATTGATAAAAACAACTTTTTGGATGTTTTTTTAGAAGAATGATGATGGTTCTGAAGATTGTAATCTATTACATAAATTTCTAACAGTAACATCCTTTACATGAAATATTTGAACAGTAGATGAAAAATAAATTCATTGTCCTCCTAATTGAAAAACAATAACCAATGTTAGTTTTAAAATTGAATAACTATATATTGACATGATATAAGAAATTGGACTTACTTGTATTAAAGATGCCCTCAAATCTAAAGTTATTTTATGCAAATATTACATGACTTTTTTTTCAAAAATACAACTAAAAATGAGTATGTCTTATCAATATCTATTAGTTGAAATCTAAATCAGTTGGAATAATTATTATATTCATAATATTAGTGTTATAGTCTATTTCTTATTAATTTTTATGAAGTAGAAAAGTGATAATTTTAAATTTATGATGAAAAAGATATATGTTATCCTAGGAGTAATTATAGTTAGAGAAAATTTACAGGACTGGAACCAAAATCATCAATCTAAAATTTGCACCTTCTTCATGCACAAGTTTCATGATTTATAGAACCAACTATGGGTGATTTAAATTTTCTGAATTGTAGCCGTAATTAAGAACCTTGTTGGCTATAGTATTAATTATGTTTATTTAGTAAACATTATATTGTCTTATTAACATGATAAAAATTTTATTACGGAGAAACTATATATTGAGAGTGACTATTTTAAATAAATCACTATAATAACATTATCAAAATAATATCATTACATTAAAACATGTAGTTTTTAGTGATTTGGTTCATGTATTTTTAAAAAATAATACAAATTCGATGGAATTTAGTATTAATATGTGAATAGAAATGGTGAGGGGATTTTTGCAATGCAATAAAATAAATATCACAGTAGTGAAATATTCTACAGTAAGTTTAATGATATCAAGTATAGTACATATTGAAGGCATATTTCACCTCTAGATCTATATTTAAGAGCTAATTGAATGGGAAATAATAATATAATGTTAACAGAACTCCTTTGATTATTTAGTTACTATAGTATACAAAAAATCATAGAACATACATAAATGTAAATTAGTTCAAATGATAGTGAATATAGTTTAGAATGATATCATATCTAAATATAAGATTTATAAAAATGTATAATATTGTAACAATGTGGTCCATAAATTAAATAAACACTATCATTACATAAATGTAGAGGAATGTATCAGTTACTAATTAAAGGATGTAACTGGTATTTGTAGGGTCTCTGTTGAGGAAATAAAAAGTATTTTGATAGTATCTCTTTGGTTTCATTCCAGAAAATCTCTTATGAGAAATTTTAGAGATTAATATGGATTCAAAAAACCTTCATTCATATTGTCTTCTTCTCCAAGATGATACATCTTTTATAGCATCAATGAATTCTATATCATCAGTTAGAAGTCCCATAGTAGACCAAGATTCTCTAAATATACCATGACAGATGTAGTTAACTATATTGATATGTATATAGGAATTATAACCTTTTATTTTCGTTAGAAGTATCCATAAGTAATAGATCACTTCAATTGATTGAGGCACATAGTATAGTCTTCCAATACAAAATCCATGCTTTTAGGGATTTCATTTCTTATCTGGAGATTGGAAGACAAATCTAGATACCTATTCTGAAAAAGTTAAGCCTTTTCTTTCTAGGTAAGATCTATTTTCATCCAACCAAGAGGTCAACATTGTTTTAGAACAATTCCAGTTATTTAATACATCTACAATGTTTACATTGTCTCAGTAGGTCACACAATCCTGTCCTGGTAAATGGAAATGTATTCTCCCAATTGGGGGATATCTATAATGGGTATGAAAAGAAAAAAAATCCACCAAGAAGCCTCATAAAAAGATATGTCACAACAGTAATAATACATCATTCTCTCATCAATATTATTGTTTAACAAGTGTGTCTTGTTCCTCTCATATAGTGTTGCTATCACATGATTATTTCCCTTGATAATATACTTAAATAAGTATTTGATTGAAGATGACTTATTTCAAACATCAATATTGAGATGAGCATGATACTTTAACCGAAAAAATTGGACTATATGGAACCACATAGTGATTATTCAATGTCATTTTATGTTTCAGAATTTTATTTCCATTATCTTTTCTCTGATAAACGACTTACCCATCATCACCAACTATTGCATTTTCAAAAAAAATTGGGAAACGTTTGGTGTATTTTCATTTCTCCAAAAAGGTGATGAATGTTTGGCATCTCCACATGGTTTTTGGATCATAAATCATTTAAAAACTTCATGTAGTCTTGGGTAGGAAACTTTATTTGGAATTTCAATGTAAATATAGTTGTTAACAGCTGTTATAATGTTAAATTTGTTTTCATGATAGAGAAATAATAGGACCTTAATGTGAGGCAGGCCTCATTTTTGAAACTCATCAGTTCTAAAAAATAAATTGAAAGAAAATGGTTATATATACTTAGACAACGATGATATAATTTCAAATAAGTTGGTAAAAAATCATATTTTTACCGTTGTATATCATTACCTACCCTCGATTTTACAATAAAATGATCTTCCCTGAATTCATTAATTTGATGATAGACCTTAATATTGAATATTCAAGATAATATATGGGGAGATTATTCTAGATTAAGATAATTATTTCTATGATACCAGCTAATATTAGGCCACATTGGGTTTAAAGTAATGGTCATTAAAAAATCTAGATACCCTACCCAATTAAAAATTGACATTTCATCTTTGTTAATTATGGATCATATACCATAGAACACAAATAAATTTTAAAGGTATAATAATGTTCTTCCAATAGGAATACCCTTCTTGGTCACCTCTATGAAGAGAATCTTGCAAACCATTTTACAAATCTACCCTCATTCTCTTTTGATTGATGAAAATGAATGATATTAACTGAGTGTCAATCATTGTATAAGCATCGACAATAAACTATTGCAATAGTCTTCTAGAATGTACTATCCCTATGATCATTTTCATGTAATTTCAAGTGAAAATAGAATACTCTATCATTTTAACCTTCCATAGGTTATAACGTATTGTGAATGGAGTCGGGAAATGCAATATATTGTCAATATATCAATCACTTCCTCTTGGGAAAATCAACGGATATTATAATGGAAGATACAATCGGTGTAGCTCATTAATTATTTTTCGATCCCCAGTTTTGGTTTGAATCATTATATCCTACTCTTGGTTGATATCTTAAATATCAATAATAATCATCATTTCAATTTTAGAAGTATTTGGTATGTTATATTTCATGGGATTTGTCTGTCTTCTTTCAAAGAAGACATAGTTTTAAAGTTGGAACTTCTTTATGATCAATAACATCTATTGCAATTTTGAATTATTAATACAATGTATTGTTTTCGTGAAGAATTTTTGGTAGCTTCTAAATTATGTTTTAGTTAATAAAATAATGTACATTTGGTCTTCTAATCGGCACATAGTAGTTATGTTAATAAAAATTTAGGAATGGTCCAACAATGAAGTCCATAGAAATTAACTTCATAGATACCTAAAATCACGAACCCTATTTTGGAACTTGTGTACAGTATCATGCACATATTTTTGTAGAAACCAGGGTGGTTTTTCATCAGGTGGACATAAACTACCTATGTGATGGTAGTTTTTTCTATTCAATCTGATTATACATGGAGCTAGATCATTGTTTAATGACCTATCAAAACTATCCATCCATTGATGTGAAATAAATCATATAATTATAATCATGCGTTTATTATGGGAACGTTCTAACCTCGGTAGAAGTTTGTTTGAATAGAAATTGTTTTAGGTACTAGGGAAACGCTAGTATCATGTTCAATGTAATATTTACCATATAGATGAATAGAAAAAAACATTGGTTTTGGCTATTTCTATATTTCTTATTCCTCTCATCAAACAACATTATATCTTGAAAAATTTGATATACATTAGTAGTTTATTAAATATCTAAATATACTGATTGAACATCTTGAAAATTTAGAGGCTATTATTCAGTAATCACAATTTTTAGTGGGTGGTTGTTTCATTTTTTTGTAGCAGTAATGTATGTTTAGTAACTACACTAACATGTGTTCTCTTAAATTTTTTGTTCTACTGAGTTTCCTGCAGTAGCCATCCATACACAAATGTTTACTCCAATAAATAATACGGTAGTGATTAATAATTCTAAATCACCTTCTAAATCAACATACCTGTATAGTTTTTTGTATTATGTATGACACCATTTATATATGCTTGTGGTGCTCACCTGTTAAAAATTAATGTATCATGAGAAAATGATTGTTCTCTAAAATGTGGAAATATTTTTATAAAACAGTTTACTATTCTATATTATTTATTATATATATGTGTGTGTGTGTGTGTGTGTGTGATGTTATATACTTGTGTAAAATTTGGCAGCATACCTATACATAATAATGTAGTTTATTCCACATGAAGATTATGATTAAATATATCTATGTCTGTAGAGGATATTGTAATAAATGACACTATATTAATGACCATGGAAATATGTAAAAGCATGATTTGTGGTTACCTTGTCGAGGAGGAAAATGATGATTCTGATAGATCGTTTACATCAATGATGATAAAAACTAAAATTATTGAGGTATGTGTAAGTCAATGAATAATTCTTGAGTTGTATGTACCTTATCAAGGAGTCAAGTAATGAATCTGATAGAAAGTTTTCATCATCCATGATAGCTACTGAAATTATAGAGGCACATGGTAGACGATTATTATATCAATTGTGTGTTATATAATTTTTTCTTAATATAACAGTGACATCACACCTACATAATGAAATTGGAGATTGTTTGAAGGCATCCGATATTTTATTCTACATATTTTCTCTAGAATAAAATGTAGTATGACTTGTAGATTGTTGAGGAACTATATTAGAAGATGATAAAAAAATATTTCTTGTTAGTTTGTGATGTAGTTATAATAATTGGGCTATGAACAGGTAAATATCAAATGAAATGACCATTGATAGATAATGGTGTTAATGGCATTCATGTCACACCATTTTGTGACGACATTTGTAGATATTCCTAAATGGACCTAAGGCCTTCATTTTTGTTGATTTTTTGATAACCCCCCTTTCAAGGGATGAGGGGGAACCCTTACAAGGCCCGTAGGATCAGACATTACATGGCCCGTAGGCTTAGGATATTACATGACCCAAAGGTCTTAGGAAATTCAACCATACTATCTACAAGGAACTGCCCCTCCCCAGCATCTTCATCTTGATAGTAGCTCTCCACTTTTGCATTATCGTCTAGCTAGGCTTCCCGTGCAAGAACAGGCTAGTAACGATGGCATAGCCATACCCTCTCATTCTGACAATCCATTTGGCTCTGCTCTGGTGAGTGCACCTGCTTTGAATCCTCTTCTGAGGATGCTCGTTTTTTGTAGTGTGTCTGGGGCCTTCATTCATGTGGCTCAAAGGCCTTGGAGTGTCCCTAAGGCATTAATGTGGCTCGAAGGCCTTGCGAATCAACTGGCATGAAGACCTTGGGTGGACCGAAAGCCTTTCAAGACCTGAGGACTAAACTGGTGGCCCGAAGGACCAGATGGATGAATAGTTCCAGCTGCTACAGTACCGAACAGTGATTGCTACAGTGTCTGCTACAGTGCTGCTATAGTAACCCGAAAATATGCCTCCACCCAGATTTTATCTTGGGTCTCTTGGATGCACCTAGTGAGTCCTCACCAACTTGGATGAGGCTCTTGTGCGACATTCGTAGATAGTGGTTAACTTATTGCAGTACCAGATAGTTTTATAGACGTCATTTATGAATTTCCATTAGATTTGGACACTTTTATTTTGATAATATTATGTTATACAACTACTGAAAAATTGATAACAAATAAAAAGTTTCAACTAAAAAAATAGAAAACTGATAATTGATTTTTCATTCCTTCATTATTTGTCTCCTTTGAAACATTGCATCAATAAAAGTTGATGGGAAATGCACGTTTTGTTTGGGTTTCATTATATTTTAATGTCAAGGTGTTTAATTAAAACATTTTATGCAATGTGGATAGTAAATTAAATGTAATATATATATAGTGGAGGAAAATAGTTAACGGGTTAAAGACGTAATTTCATAGCTTTATACAACTATAATGATTTGACACCTAAAATTTGAAAATAAGAAACAAGGGGATATGTAACTATGATATAGTGAAAGTTATCTATAGAATAAAATAGTATAGGTAAGAAGGGTTGTATGGTATGATCTGGGGTAATAGAAACCTGAAACATATGTAATTTCAAGAAGTTCTCTTAATAGTCTGATTAAGGGTCAATGATGTTTTTTGAGTTATAGAAGTGCTAATTTAGTTTTAGAAATATGGTAACTTGAAATTACATATATATTGATGATATATAACTTAATTTTAAAACAAAACTATAATTAGTGATTAAAAATTAGAATACCTAAATGAAGAAATATGTATTGCTGACAATAACGTCGAATGAATAGTTGAGTAAGAAGTTCAGAAGCAGTAGTGGTGATCAAGATGAAGGAAATACCCTGTCAAGAGAAATGGGTGACGCGAATCCTAGAAAATGGATTATACAGAGTTAGTTGAATTTTGTGGATTAAAAATTTGGTTCTCAGTAATAGGAGTCTTACCAATAAAGGGAGATGAACCAACGTTAAAATGTATCTAAACACACATGAAAAAAGTGGAAGATACTGCTAGACATAGTTGCACCGTATCACCACCATAAATAAGTTTAGTAGTTTAGTTTTTCTGGGTGTCAATGATGGACTTTTAGTACTTAGGGTTATGGAAACCAGATTCCAAGAGACAACCACATTGACCATGAGGTAGTCGAATATTGACTGAAAATAAAGGATCAATAGTGGAGAATCACTGTCGTTAGAAAACGATGAAGTCAAATAAAACCAATATCCATCAGCTTAGATGTCGTAGATAAATATTGCGATCAAATATTGCTATTGAACATGGAGTTGAATTGTGCACAATTTTTATTGGACTGTATGGTCGAAGATGGAGATGAAAGAGGGCTGATAAGGATGGAGGTAAGAATTGGATAAGAAATATTTGATGAAACATGACAGTAGGGTCGTAGAAGGAGAATGAATAGCTTAGAGGAAATAAATATCAATGGATCTAGAGAAAATACCATGAAAGAATATGAGTGAATCCACCTATGGAAGAAAGATGGATGGGAACCAGAAGTACTGAGGTGTGCAGGAACTGTAGGTCTGGAGGATATGAAGCATGATCTGGGGAACAGTCAGAAAAAAACCTCTTATAGAAGAGAGAAGAATGTAAATAAATCAAATGAGATTATGGAAGATAAATAATCCATGCAATGGTAATCATATTTTGGAATCTCATGTGGGAGGTGAAACCTAGGGTATTATCCCAGGGAAGAAGGATGGAGTGACTATAGTCACCGTATGCAGAGGGACAAAGTGGAAGAAAACTAGCGATGTTTTTTGGATGTATGTTGGGATGGACACATAGATTAAGGGGATACATAAGATTATTACATTAAGTAGATTATACATAATTCATCTCTTGTGTATATGAATAAACCATACATCAATACAACACACAATGTTGATGGTATTACTCTAGGTGCATGTTTTTAACATTATTGTGTCATTTTATTGTAGAATTCACATATAAGGGATAAAATTAACAAAATGAACATGTACTATTTTTTAAAATTAGGAAAATGATCTATAATTAATTTTTGATCTGTTGGAATCAACCTCTAATTAAGCTAAATAATGATGTGTCTGGTGTGAATCAAAGTGTGACCTTGCAAAATAAATGTTTTATATATTGTAAAGTAGGAATCACATATCCAAAACTATGAAATTGAGAATGAATTGTTTTCCAACATTTTGAAAATGATCCTTAATTAATTTTGGCTTAGTAGGAATTAACAACACATTAAGTTTTTACAAAATGTGGCTGATTTGACTCCAATTGTGTGTTTTCAATATAAAAGTATCATTTTGGTGTAAAAAATGCTTCACATAGCTGAAACTGAGTAACTAATCTCAGATTGTCTTGAAAAATTAGGAAAATGAACCAAAATTAATTTTTGGTGTCTTTGAATCAAATTGACATAAATTTAAAATATCATGTGGTCAGTATGACTCAAACTACTTATTATCAAAATAATAAGGTTGTTTTAGTTTGAGACTCCAGTCATTAAGAAAAAACTGAGAAGAAAAGAATAGATTGTCTCGTTAATTTATAAAAATGAAAGATTAATTTGTTTTTGGAATATGGAAATTTAACTCACATCTATCAATCAGACACTATGTCCTATTTGACTCCAAGTGTACCTTTTAAATATAAAAATGTCAATTTAGTTTCATGATATTAGTAATAAACAAATATCTAAATAATTATGATAGTTAATAACTAATAATATGATTAATATCTTAAGTAATTGATGAAATAATTTATATATATTTTTAATTTAAAAATTAATTAATAAAACATAGTATAATTATTATATAATTTCATAATTAACATGAATTTATTAGTATAAATTTTACAATATAGTCATTAATTATATAATTAGTAGTATTATAGATAATATAATTAATATATATATATATATATAGATATATTAATCAACATTATAATTTATCATATGTGTATTGTTATATATTTAATTTATTTTTTGTTTTTTATTTACTATTACTAATATTGACTTCAGATTTATTAGAGGGCTAATATTTTTCATGTGGCTTGATCATTGGGGAAGTCCTACAATAGGAGTTATGATTTAATATATTGGCTGTAATGTTTTTTGAATATTTGTAAATTTCACATTAATGTAAATATTTATTATGAAAATTTTGTATTCAGAAGTTAATTAAATGGCAGACTTGTATTTCTATATGTTTTTCTATATATTTTAATTCCAATTAGATTAGGTTTTTTTGTTTGATTTTCCATTATAGTGATACTAAATGTTGTATATTTTTAGTAGATGAATGGCCATTATTAGTGCTAAACTATAACTATTAAAGGGACCCTTTTTCAGAACTAATTAAAAAAGGTTATGATAAAGGGGACATTTGTCATTGCTAAAAACAAATCATGAATAATGGGGGCCTTTATCATTGCTTTTTTTCACTGATAATGTTCCCCTTTATCATTAATTTTTCTATCACTGATAAGGGCTTAGATATTTTATGATTTATTTTATTGGAAGTTCTTATTTAGGCTATAAAATCCTATTTCTTGCATTGATATGCCCATTTTTTTGTAGTGGGCCTATTCATTCATCCCCACATTTACTTTGGGTCACTAACTTTGTTCATTGACCACCTCATTAATCAATTATGAGGATTCTTCTCCCTAGTGATTAATTTAACCAACAATTTAATCAGGTTCATCCATCAATGCCATCCCCTACACTTGGTATATTTACTCATTTCATCCACCCTTCACCATTTATTTGGAGTCATTTCAGTGCATGCACTAGTGAGGCTGATCTAGTCCATGAAATTTGAATAGATACTTCTCTAAGATTCACTTATGCTGCATATTTATAGATCCATAAGAGGATAACTCATTAAAATGATGTCATTGAAAAATATTTTATAAAATGTGATAAGGATTTCAAGGTTCGATAGTTCTTCTTTTTTTATATCATTATTTCTGGGTTTTATTTTCTTCGATTGTTTTCAATCCTTATTTTCTTGATTATATCCATTTTTAATATATGTTTTACGATTTATTAATATGTGTGTGTTGTGAGGTGTATATGCCTTGTAGGACAGATCCATAAGGGCCCAATGTACATTAAATCAATGGGTTTTTATTGATAATTTTGTTCTCTTCTTATGAGTATTTTTATTTTCTCACTACTCTCATTCTTGACTCTTGAAGATAAAATTATATTTTCCATATATCATCATTATCCAATTCAAATGATCTATATCATATATATTCTATGAATAAAAATTTATACTTTAGTGATCCTTGGAAATTATTATCATTGTATCCTTAAGATAATCCCTCATAAGTTTGTATCAGATCAATCATATAATATGATGATATCAGCTAAATATGAGATCATGAAGTTTGATGGTGATAAAGTATTCAATATTTTCTGAATCAATATGAGATCCATGATTATATAGAAGATACTCATTGATGTTTTCTATGGACTTAAAAAAATGAATAATTATGTCCCCAAATAATGGAATAACCATAACCACTTTTCAATATATTCTTACAGATATCATACAAAAGTCCCAAAAATATATTTCAGTATCCCTAGGAGATAGTGTTATTAGAGAAGTAGGATATTAATAATATTCTTTTTGATATATGTTTGAAACACAAAAACTATTACATAAAAGCATCACTTTTTTTCAACTATAATAAAATCATGAAACATTTACCAATATAATGCGCACGAGTAATCTGATTTTGGCACACATTGATTAGCTAAAAGGGATACTACTAGAGCATTCAAATATTAATATTCAAATTGAATGTGGAGATAAATATAATATCAAAATAATTTATCTATATTATTCTTATAATATTTTAGAAGAGACCATGATGTCTGATCTAGAATCTCTAGAATTATAAAAAGGTACATTGTCCTTACCTTCTAAGGAAATACATGTTAATCCTAAAATGAGAGATGAGGAAAAGGTTTTCCTCGGTCGGGGTAGACCCTAGAATATGAACAAGAATGAAGATAATAATAAGGGTAATGGAAAAAATATGAAACAATACAAACATAAGTCTAAATCAATGGGAATATAGGTTAAATATTTAAATTGTAGCATGCATGGAAAAAATTCTATAGAGTGCTGCAAGACAAAAAAAATTAACACATAAAGAATCAACTGATCAATCATTATGATTCCAAATATTATACTTATGAAGTTATTAATGTGTTAGTTAATTATCTATATAATTATATGGTTTTAGATTCATGTTTTCCTTTCCATATGTGCCTTTATAGAGTCTATTTAATTGAGAAGGATCACAGAGTATAAGGAGTCGTTAATTTATAAAAAATGGTAGTTATAAGGCTAATGGTAGAAATACAGTCTTGATGGTTCTCCATGAACATTCAGTTGTCACCATTATTGATTTGAGGTGGGTTTCCAAACTACACAAAAATATAAACTCACTAGGTGTATTAGACAACAAATGGTTTAAAATTATGTCAAATTCAAATTGTATAAGGGTATAGAAAGCTATTAGAATGATCATCAAGGGTTCTTTTATAATTAGGCTTCATGTATTAGCTAGAATAACTTATCATAGGTCAAATAGGAATTTTATATATTTCCAAAACTGATAACACTGTACATTAGGATAGATGAATGGGGTGTTTTATCTTAATAGTTCAAAAAGAGTTAGGTAAAAATGGGTTATGAAGTAACATGACAACAAGAAACCTACCAGTTTGTTAATACAATGTTCTATGTATTTCCGGAAGAGTGAAATTCAATAAGTCATCCTTTAAATATAGTCACACTTTAGATTATAATCATTTTTATTTATGAAGACTATCTAGGACTACTTCCCATGGAGGGGGTTCTTATTATATGAGCCTTACTAATGATTTTTCTAAAAAAGAAGAGATTTATATCCTTTTAAAAAAATATAACATTTTTAGACTTTTAAAACCTGGAAATACATTGATGAGAATCTATATTAAATAATTATTATATCCTTAAAAGCATAAAATGGTTTATATATTTATTATATATAATTATACACAATTTTTAATATGATAGTTTTTTAGGAATTGAACTATCATGGATACTCCCAAACAACATGACATGGATGTGTGGATCAACCACACAATAGTAATGTTGCTCAGATGTATTCAAGAACCCTTTTTAATGTCCAAATAATTATATGTCAAAGAAAAAACTATTGTACCATACCTTATTAATCTGTCTCCTTCAGCAAAAAACACTTTCAGGACTCTTAAAAAGTTTTGGTTTAACTGAAACCTACCAATTATTAGTATATATCTATTGGATGTACTACTTATACCCATATAAAAAATGTTAAAATAGAACCTATATGTCATAAATGTTTCATTATTGGATAACATTAAGGTTTTAAAGGCTATAAATTATTGGTTGATAATCCTGGTTACCAAAAATGTATAATAATCCATGATATTTTCTTCCATAAGTCTATTTCACCTAAAAACATGTATGTTACTAAACATTGTCATCATTGGAATCAAATGATAATGATAATAGTGATATATAAGCCTAGTTTTTTGATCCTAGTGATCTTTTCCTAGGAAAATATAATCCCAAATACCAGTATTATCCTCGTACACATATTAAGTCAAACAATGATCCCTCATAGTCTCAAACTGATTACCAACTTACTCGTGATTGATCTGGGAAGATCATTGGGAATTTATATCATTTTAAACAATATTTAATGACCTCATTTTCATTTCATATTCGACAAGACCATGAGTATAAGGACCCTCATATGTATAAAAAAAATATAATGATAGAGACTCCAAATATTGTGTCTCATTCATGGATGATTAAATGAAATTTGTAAAGGGAAACAATACCAAGTTTTTTTGTTAATAAACCACTTAACGTAAAATTTATTGGATTATAGTTTATTTTTATATAAAATAAAATAACACATAAGATAAATTAAAATATTATTATTTAGTATATATATGAATATTTTCTCCAACAGGGTGGAATTTATTATTATAAAATTTTCCCAAATGGTTAACCATTGATCTATCTATTTATTATTATTTTTTCTCCTTATCATGACTGTAATATTGATAATCTTGATGTGAAAACAACATTCCAACATTATGACTTTAATGAGACCATATACATGCCACCACCTAATGGGTATTTAAATAATATCAATGCTAATAGTGTAGTCTTTTTGAATAAATAATTTTATGTTTCCAAATTATGCATATATGAAGTGGTTTTTTAATTTTGATACATTCAAGATTATTAAATGTTTTAATATAAGTAAATATAATTATTTTCTATATTATAAAACTATTAAATTTGTTATTCTTTAATAACTATTATACTTTAAAGGCATACTTGTCATTTGTAAGGATGTGAATCTTATCATCTCTATTTATTATAAATTAATGGAGTTGTTTGATACATAATACATTTGTAATACTAGAAAAAAATTACGGATTAAGATAATTAGGATGTGAGGAATGATTTTATTGTACCTATCAAAACATGGGTAAATTAAAAAAATTTAAGAGATACATGTTTGAATGTTTAAAACCTAACATTGTAAATATAAAATTAATTTTTTTAATATTTCATTATCTAAATCTCTTTATATATAATATGATGATGAATATATGTCAAGGAAACCATTTTTAGTTTTTTTTAAAACATCATGCATTCCATTATTGTGATGATACATTTTTTCATATATATTGTTTTCACTCTAATGATATTCACGAGTAATCCAATAAATCCATTGTAATGTTCCCAACCTGGAAGCCACTAAACCGGTGCTCCAAGCCGAGTAGTTACATAACCTTACGCGCAGCTCCCCATATGCCAAAGGCTGCCGACTAGCAGTGGGGGTCTATGTGGTCAAGTGGGGAGACTATACCCTCTTTCTATCAGAGTAAGCCACAAAAGAAATAAACCAATAGCGGAAACAATAATAAAAAAACAAAGAACATGTATAACAACCACTTCCAAAAATAAATATTCCATGTCCAACTACAAGTGAAAAAGTGAACAAATGCCCAAAATAAAGACGACATCCAAAATACCCAAAATGGTCCTAACTCCATGTCCGGATCCTCCACTACGTGCTTTCCATGTCCACTCAACTATCTTGCAAGGACCCTTGCACTTCTCCAGACCTGCAAACATGAAGTCTGCTCGGGTACCCAATGGCGGCCCGAGAAGGGTGTGAGTACAACTAAGTAGCCACCACCAATGGTGTCTACAAAATATTTAGTATGAACAGGTAGTTCATGCAAAAGGAATATGAATGATAATTTTTTTGTAATTATTTAAGGTCCCATTAACCAATTCAGATCCAAATCCATTTCCACGTCCATTACCATTCATTTCACACCAATTATCATGACTTACCATTTCATCACATTTACATGGGTTAGTCACATACATTATGTTACATGGGTCTAAGTCCAACAATCACATGCAAGAGGGTAAACACATCGTTATCCTATCTCACTAGGACTAACCCCCTCATAGAAACCATATCCTCACCTCGAAGCCTCAGTCTGGGTGGATGCAACCATTAGGAGAATAGATCCTCAGTCCCCATTCATAACCCGTGCATTTAGGGTGGAGTTTAGAGAATCAGTCTTCACTCGACCCGTGGGAGTAGATCCTCAAGTCATACCCCACTCTACCAAGCCATGTGCACATGATTATATATATAAGTAACTATCAACCAAACATACAATTTCCCTTTGATAATCACCATTCAAAACAATCCACGTGAGAATTCACATTATGCCTTAATCCATTAACACCTTACCATTTGACATCATTTAACCATTCACACATTTCCCATGTGTTATGCATATCTCACTAAGAATTAAACACTAAACCCATAACCTATCCCATTATGATATTTACTTAGTTTAAACCTTAACCCCTTTAACTCATTCATCATTTCCATGAATCAATCATTCAAACCATTCCAAATAACCTTTAGGTTCTTACCTAGTCTATGTGCATCACCAAAATTCTATTCCAAGTTCAACCAATCATGCAAACATATTCGTCAAGGGATCTACCATTTATTACAACAAAGACACTTGTTTAATAACAATCCCTAAGCCCAGGAAAAGCCGACACACCCCATGGATGGCCCCAATTAGGTCAACTCATTCTCAGTGCATCCCATAGGGATCTTGAGGGTTCCTATTTACTATTTTTAAGCATCATTTATACCAAACACATCCAGGTTGGTCAAATCTCATCAAACGGAAACCATGAGCAGAGACACACATGCATAAATCCAATATAAAACTGTGGGAAAACGTTTGTAGACCACCTACCTTGAAACCGCGGTTGAACGCACACTCAATTGAGTCCTTAGACCTCAATCTGATCGGCCTTTGGATCTTTGACCTAGAACTCACCAAAAATATAGGGGTTTATAGCTTCAGAAAAAGAGGGAGAGAAGATACAAAACATAAACCAAAAAGAGAAGAAATGATGGAATTATCCTTACCCGGAGCTTTGATCCGCATCCAATGGCACCAAAAATGCCTTATAAATGAGGGAGATCAACCTCTTGGAGCTCTTGGGCGATTTGATCCATTCCTAGGGTGAAGAGGGAGGAATGGAGAGGAAATCCTGTGTGGGTTCTTAAAATCACGGGGTGAAAATTTTGTAATTTTCTCCAACTTTAAGAGGCCACACGATTTAGCCGCATGGTTTGAAAAACCATGTGCATGCTACGGTCTGAAGGAGGAGGTGTTGCACGGTTTACCTAGGCAGGCCACATGGTTTTCCCAGGCCGTGTGCAGGCCGTGCACCCAGGCTTGTCTTTCCCAACTTTCCTTTATTTCGTGCCCTGAGCCCCCGAAACACCCCAAGACCTCTCATACTTTCAAAATACATCCCTTGGAGCCCAAAATAATGGATTCAACCAAAACATAATGAACACATACCCTTCCAGAAACTGGGATCTTACAACCTCCCCACCTTATAACGGCTCGTCCTTGTGCCAAGTTTCCAAGCTTCATTAATCCACCAAAGAGAAGAGTTCGTGCCACTGAGCTCGCATAACTGATTCCTGCTCCCATGTTTCTTCCTGAACATTCCCATATTTCCATAGTACTCACACTAATGGAACAACATTTCCTCGTAATACCTTTTCACTACGACCCACCACACGAACCAGATGCTCCTTAAAGGATGCATCAGCCTTAAGATCTACATCTTCTACATCAACCATGTGAGATGGGTCAGGGTGATACCGTCGAAGCTCTGAAACATGAAACACATCATGAATCCCACCATACCACTGTGGAAGATCCAATTGGTAAGCCACTAGTTCAATCATATCCACAATCTCAAATGGACCCACATTCTTGGGTGCCAACTTACCCTGCTTTTGAATCCGACGGTGACCCAACGTTGGCGACACCCGAAGGAATACTTTATCACCCATCACAAACTCAAGAGATTTATGCCTCTGATCTTCATATGAATTATGTCTACTCTGAGCCATGGTCATCTGCTTCCTAATCAACTTAACTCTCTTTGAAGTCTTCTGCACGATACTTGGCCCCAAAAAATCAGATTCACCGGCCTCTAGCCAACACAATGGAGATCTACATGGCCTTCCGTAGAGTTACTCAAATGGTGCCATCTGAATTGTAGCATGAAAGCTGTTGTTGTAGGAAAACTCAACTAATGATAGATGCCTCTCCCAAGAACCACCAAATTCCAAGACACAAGCTCTTAAAAAGTCTTCCAACACTTGGATCGTACGCTTCGACTGCCCATCCGTCTGCGCGTGGAAAGCCATACTCAAAAACACCTACATACCAAGTGCCTTCTGAAACCCTTTCCATAAACGTGATGTGAAACACAGATATCAGTCTGAAATTATGGTCTATGGAACACAATGCAACTGCACTATTTCCCAAACATACATCTCACCCAATTGGTCGACTGTAAAGGTATCCAGAATCGGTAAGAGATGAGCCGCTTTCGTTAACTGATCCTCAACCACCCTGATTGCAGCATTCTTCCATTGAGTCCTCGGAATACCCACGAAAAAATCCATTATTACATCATCAAACTTCCATTTTAGAATGGTAAATAGATGCAACAAACCACCTAGGTGTTGATGCTCAGCCTTCACCTGCTGACAGGTAAGGCACTGTGCCACAAAGCCTGCAACTTCCTTCTTAATTCCATGCCACCAAAACTGCCTTCGAAGATCATGGTACATATTGGTCATACCAGTATGCACTGCCCACATTGATGCATGGAACACACACATCAACTCTTCCCGCATAAACATTGGCACAACCACACGATCACAAACACGAACAACACCTTCCACGCTGACAAACCAACCAGAAGGTAGCTACCCACCGTTAGGATTTTTCTTCATGATAAAACACTCAGGATCATCAAGATGACCTTTCTTAACTCGACTCAAAAGCATCGACTCCATCATTAAGAAATAAAGAGTGACCTGACGCCTCTCATGATGCACCTCCAGGAGTATCTCTGCAAACAAAGCCATCACCATCCACTCAGTGCTAGACTCTTGAACCACCTGATTTTGATCCTTTCTTCTCAGAGCATCAGCAACACTGTTCCCCTTTCCCGGCATGTACACCAACTCAAAGTCAAAATACTGGAGATATTCAACACATCTTCACTATCGAAGGTTCAGATCCTGTTGGGAGAATATGTACTTTAAACTCTTATGGTCGGTAAACACAGTAAACTATTCTCCTAATAGATAGTGACTCTAGAACTTCAAGGCGTACATCACTACTACCAACTCCAGGTCATGAGTGGTATTGTTCCCCTCATGGGGTCTCAACTACCTTGAACCATAATCCAAAACCCACTCACACTGCATCAACACCTCCCCATGTCCGACTCTGGACGCATCAAAAAACACGATGTAGTTCTTACCCGGCTCAGGTAAGATCAAGATAGGTGCGGTCGTCAACCGCTTCTTCAACTCTTGGAAGGTGTTCTCACAAGCCTCAAACCACTTGAACCTGATTCCATTCTTGGTCAAGCCCAAGAGTGGTGCTGCCAAGCTAGATAAATCATGAATGAATATTTGGTAATACCCGGCCAAACCCAGAAAACTCCAAACATCAGAAAAACTCTTGGGATACTCCCAAGATACAATTGACTGTAATTTCTCTGGATCCACTGACACACCTGTCTCTGAGATGATGTGACCCAGAAAATGCACCTCACCTATCCAGAATTGACACTTTGATAGTTTGGCGTATAGCCGATGCTCTTTTAGCTTACCCAAACCAATTTCTAGATGTTGGGAATGATCATCATGAGTTTTCAAGTACACTATGATATCGTTATGAAAGACAATAACAAACTGATCTAGATATGGATAAATGATTCGTTTCATCAAAGCCATAAACACTGCTGGTGCATTGGTCAAGCCAAAAGGCATTACCACAAACTCAAACAACCGGTACCATCTCCAGAAAGCTGTCTGTAGTACATTAGAAGACCTCACCCTCATCTGGTGATAACCTGACCTCAGATAAATCATAGAAAACACTTATTCACCTTTCAATTGGTCAAACAGGTCATCAATTCTAGTAAGAGGGTACCTATTTTTCACTATCATCTGATTCAACTTTCGATAGTTAACACACACCCCCAATGACCCATCGACCTTCTTTGCAAAAAGCACAGGTGATCCCCAAGGAGACGTACTAGGATGGATAGACCCCTTACGTTCCAACTCCTCAAGATGAACCTTCAATTCCTAGAGTTCTCTCGGTGCCATTCGGTTTGGCGGAATAGAAACTTTCTACACTCCTGATAGCAACTTGATCGTGAGCTCGACATCCCTATCGGGTGGTAAACCCGATAAATCCTCAGGAAACACATCGTGAAATTGATGCACCAAGGGAGGGAAATTATATTTTTCCCCTACCTCATTATCATCAAGCATGAGGCATGCCACTTGATCCATGAGTCCACTCATCAATTGAAAAAATGGCCTTGCATGCCCTGCTCAGACATCCCATTCACCATGGTGGACATAAGTGTCACCCTCAAGCGACCTGAACGATACTCTATGATGACAATAGTCCACATGCGCCCGATACAACACCAACCAATCCATTCACAAGATTATATCAAACCCTGATATCTAGAGAAAAAACATGTCCCATAAAAAATGATACCCACCATCTTCCAAGGAACATACCTTGCACTGCTTGATATCCTCAACCCGCACCCGCAATGGGGTGTCAATTGACATAACTCCACACACCACCTCCATAGGAAAACCCAACACTACCACAAGTTGACCAGAAAAAAAGAGTGTGTGGAACCTGTGTCAAACAACGCACTAGCAGACGTAGAATCTACAAGGAGCATACCTAGAACAGTTGACGGTCTGACCTCACCATGACCAGGCGCAAATTGAACTGCCTGAAGATGACTTGCCCCTCTACCCTGGGATCTAGACTAAACAACCTATGCTGCACTGCCCTGCTGGCATAATCGATCTTGTCCTGGAGTTCCACATCCACCGCCCCTGCCATTATGGCCCATGGAGCTCCAACTCTCTACCTGATACAGGGAAACTGATCCCCTTCACGTACCCAATACATGCTTTTCATCATCATAATCACCCAACTGCCAAGGGTTCCTGCAGAACCTCTTCACATGGCTCATCCTGCCGCATGAATGACACTCAAATGGAGGTCGAGGACACTGACCACGCATATTCCTCAGCCTACAACAATTATAACATAACACCTGGTTCCCACTCCGAGAGGCTGACCCTCTCTTCTGACCACCTTACCAGAAACATTCCAAACGGTGCTTCCGACCTTCGTAAGACGCACCACTTGTCCACCCAGCTGGCACCACAATCCCACCATATGAATCTCTCTTTAGGTTTCATTCAGAGATGAGTACCTGATCCATCACCTTTGTAAACATCTTCAAGAAGAAGATATTTACTTGAGACTTGATCTCATGTCTCAACCTATCCTGGAAACTCATTCCAACCGCTGACTCATCCCCTACTAACACTGGGACAAAGCGTTGCAAATCAGTGAAGCAACTAGCATAGTCCATCATCGATAGTGATCCCTGAGTTAGGCTCAAAAACTCTGAATCCCACTCCTACATCAAAGCCTCTAGGTAGAAATGCTCCAGAAACTTCTCCTGGAAAACCTTCCATGACATCCCCTCAGCCTACTCGGTCTGAGCCTGAAAGTCCCCCCAACGCCTTGCCTGGCCCTGCAACATGAAAACAGCCAGCTTTACTCACTTTTAAATAGGGGTCTCTATATGATCCAATATCTTCTGGACAGACTCTAACCAGAACTCCACTGCCTCTAGCCCACCCTCTCTGGTGAAAGTCGGAGGGTGCTGCAGCTGGAACTCCCTGGTCCGCTCAAAAATACTCGGTGTAACCCTCCATGGGTCTAGATCTATCATCTGTATGAGGTGAGCAATGTTATCCTAGAACAGGTCTTCTATACCTTCATTTATCACCACATTTTCGTTATCTTCTACCGGAGGAGTGTTCTCAGCAACATCCTCTTATTTCCCAACTAGTAACCGACGTCGTGGTGGCATCTCTCAAAATTTCCAAGAACGAGACTTATCACACATACCATAAAACATTCATGACTTCATCAAAAAGCTCTTTACTAGCTATAAATACCCTTTTTCATATACTAATTCAATGACATTAACACATAAAAATCACCACCCTGACCATCCCTACCACGGGCCATGGTCCACATGGGGTAAAAAACCATGCACTACCACAAAACTCACTCAAAATTTTACAAAAACATTTTCCACTTCATTTCAAACCCTTATATTTCATTAAACATTATTTAACCACTTTTTTTATTTCATTCTTCTCATTATTTCTTGGTTTCATGAAATACATGACGGACCCTACATTCCTACCTCACACACCCACTCTGTGCATGTGCATAACACAATTCATATCACTTATCTCCCTAGGTTCCTACAATGATGCATGAATGAAAATCCTCGTGCGGTTAAGGACATGAGACAAATATCATAAAATAGTCACATCAAACCATGTGTGCATCACCCAAAGATGAAATATCATCATCTGTAACAACACACAACCAAGAACAACATTTCCCACCTAGGGTGACATGGGTTTTCTCTTGTACATGGGTTAGCTACTCCCAAGCACGAGCTCATTTACCAAGGCCCAACACATATTAACCCTTTGCAACCTATCCCAAATAACAAGACCTCATAGAAGGAGAAGAAAGACCTCCTTTGATACCACATTGTTATGTTTCTGACCCAGAAGCCACTAAACCGGTGCTCCGAGCTGGGTAGTTACATAACCTTAAGCACACCTCCCCGTATGCCAAAGGCTGCCGACTAGCTGTGAGGTTCTATGTGGTCAAGTGGGGCGACTATACCCTCTTTCTATTAGAGTAAGTCACAACATAAATAAACCAATAGTGGAAATAATAATCAATAAACAACGAACATGTATAATAACCATTTCCAACAATAAATATATCATGTCCTACTACAAGTGAAAAAGTGAAAAAAAGCCCAAAATAAATACAACAGCCAAAATCCCCAAAATTATCCAGAATCCAAGTCTGGATCCTCCAACAAGTGCTACCCATGTCCACTCAACTATCTAGAAAGGACCCTTACCCTTCTCTTGACCTGCAAAAATAAAATCTTCTCGGGTACCCAATGGGGGCCTGAGCAGGGTGTGAGTACAACTCAGTAGGCCACCACCAGCGTTGTCTACAAAATATACAGTATGAAAAGGTAGTGCATGAAAATAATATAAAGGATAATTGCCAAGTAATTATTTAAGGTGCCATTAACCAGTTCAGAGCCAAAGCCATTGCCACTTCCATTACCGTTTATTTCACACCAATTATCATCACTTACCATTTCATCACATTTCCATGGGTTAATCAAATACATTATGTTACATGGGTCTAAGTCCAACAACCACATGCAAGAGGGTACACACATTGTTATCTTATCTCACTAGGACTAACCACCTCATAGTAACCATATCCTCACCTCGAAGCCTTAGTCTAGGTGGATGCAACCGTTAGGAGAATAGATCCTCAGTCTCCATTCTGAACCTATGCATTTAGGGTGGAGTTTAGAGTATCAGTCTTCACTCGACCCGTGGGCGTATATCCTCAATTCATACACCACTCTACCACACCATGTGCACATGATTATATATAGAAGTAACCATCAACCCACCATACCATTTCCCTTTGACAAACACCATTCACAACAAACCACACAAAAATTCACATTATGCCTTAACCCATTAACACCTTACCAATTCAAATCATTTAACCATTCACCCAAATCCCATGTTGTATGCATAATTCACTAATAATTCAACACTAAACCCACAACCTATCCCATTATGGTCTTTACTCAGTTTACACATTAACCCATTTAACTCATTCATCATTTCCATGAATCAACCATTCAACCAATTCCAAATAACCTTTAGAATATTTCCTAGTCTAGATGCATCACCTAACTTCTATTCCAAGTTCAACCAATCATGCCAACATATTCATCAAGGGCTCTACCATTTATTACAACAAGGTCAATTGTTTAATAACAATCCCTAAGCCCGAGAAAAGCCGGCACACCCCATGGATGGCCCCAATTAGGTCAAGTCATTCTCAATTCATCCCATGGGGATTGTGAGGGTTCCCATTTAACGTTTTTAAGCATCCTTTATACCAAATGAATCCAGGTTGATCAAACCTGATCAAAATTAAACCATGAGCAAAGCCACACATGCATAAATCCACCATAAAACTATGGGATAATATTTGTAGACCACCTACCTCGAAACTGTGGTTGAACGCACACTCAATCAAGTCCTTAGACCTCAATACGACCATCCTATGGAGATGCAACCTATAACTCACCCAAAAGATAGATTTTTAGAGCATCAGAACAAGAGGGAGAAAAGATACAAACCCTAAATCAAAAAGAGATGCAAGGATGGGATTGGCCTTATCTGGAGCTTCAATCTGCATCCAGCATCACCAAAAACCCCTTAGAAATGAAGGAGATCGACCTCTTGGAGCTCTTGGGTGATTTGGTTATTTCCTATGGTGAAGAGGGAGGAATGGAGAGGAAATACCGACTGGGTTCTTAAAATCTCGGGGTAGCAATTTTGTAATTTTTCCCAACTTTAAGAGGTCGCACGGTTTAGCCGCCCGTTTGACAAACTGTGCACAAACCGTGCTCGTGCTACTATCTGGTGGAGGAGGGGTTGCACAGTTTACCTGGGCAAGCCACATGGTTTTCCCTGGCCATGCACAGGTTGTGCACCCAGGCTTGTCTTGCCCAGCATTCCATTCTATCGTGCCCTGAGCCCCTGAAACACCCCCAAGACCTCTCGTACTTTCAGAATACATCCCTTAAATCCCAAAATAAGGGATTCAACCAAAACATAATGAAAAAATACACTTCCAAAAAATGTGATCTTACATCTATGCTGTATACTTTAAAAATTTTCTTTAGAAATATTTCACGAGATACAAAAATTTCATCATCATTTACCCAAAATGCTGATATTTGTGACCCTATTGTTGGTTATATAGATTTCAACTATAAAAGTAATATAAACACTCATAGTTACCTCCGAGACTGTATATTTTTCACATGTAAAGGTCTATGTTTTTTGAAATGTAACAAGAAATCCATTGGGGAACTCTGAAAATCTGAATACAAATATATATATCCTTGACTAAGGCTATCAAATTTTCAATTTGGATTAATTTCTTTCACTATAAACTATATCTAAGTAGTTATATTACTATTTCTACTCTGATTGTCAAAATAATTTACACCAATATAAATCTTTAATTTGTCATAGAATTTATAACAATATTGATAGTATGACAAATAATATGATAAATTTCCTAAATTAAGAAACATGTTTGTAAATAAGATAAAGATAGATGAAAATATGAATGATAGTCTGACTATAGTCATGATGTTATCAAAATTTAATAAAAAATTAAGAATTAGACAATTTGGGTCCAATTCAATAATGATAGGTTCCATTACATAAAAAATATCATATGAAAAATGAGGTGATTTTTTATTTTAATTTCCCTATGATATTGATATTCTATTTCGTCCTTTTTATGTTTTACATTTACATGCATGAAAAATTATATAAATTATTTTTTTATGATATATAATTTTTGTAGATATATTTTATTTGTTTCTAAATTGTAATAATATTTTAGCCTATTACTTCCTCAAATATTTATTACACTAACCATTTCCCATTTCCACATCATTAATCCAATGTCGGGCTTATACCATCCATTGATTAATTATACCACCCATTTGATTTGGGTCATCTGTCTGTGTTGTCCACTAGGCTTGGTCTATTTATAATTTCCATATTCCGTTCACTAGTTTGTTGAAGTCATTTCCCCACCTACACATATTTTAGGAATTTATCACACCTTTAAGGTGTATCATTATCTCATTAAATCATTTTAATCTCCCCAGTTTTCCACTCTCACCTGGTAGTCTAAAACCCTAGATGGTTGGTAGAGTTTATTTGGGAAGGAAACTAAGGAAAGTTCTATCATACATTTGGAGATGTTTCTCGGACTTCAATATATTATGATGATCTATTATCACAAATTATAGGGGAGAATCATCTATGACACACCACTTCTGAGTTTTTCTATATCAAGTAGAAAAAAACCTTCAATTAAAGATATTAAAAAATCATTCCTAGAATGTTGTTAGGTTGTTCTAGTTCTATAATCATTTTTTCAATAGATTTTATTATTATTTTAATTGTTTTGATTGTTTTGAATATTTATTTACTATATAGAATTTATTTTTTTATTCATGTTTTTACCTTTAATAAAATTCATGTGTTGTATGATGTTCTAACTGTAAATGTAGAATCCCTTTGTTTCATTGATCTTTCTATTTTCTTCTTGTGGATTTTTTTATTTTTAAACCTCCCACATTCTTGAATTTAAAAATTCACATTTTGTTTGGTGTTTTTCATATTCATCAATTTCAAATGTTCTCTATCACAAATATTATATGAATACCAATATATTATTTGATTCTACATGGTTGTTATTATGGTTTTATCTTTAATATTCTCCCAAACATGTTTCATAGAAAATCTAATGGGTTTATTGAAAACTTTTCTATTTTAAAAAGATGAATCAAGCATTTTTTCTATTTTTTTTTGAAAACCCATTTTTGATTTCTTTTGAACTAAGGGTTTTTTCACTATAATTGATGTCCTTGAAAATTTGTATATAAATATTGATTATATGAAAAGAAACTATAATTTTTTTGAAACCCAAATGTCTTTATAACAAAAATATCATGGTTTATTTGAACTTTTGTTCTTTAAAATTAATTATCCAAACTCTATAATGTATGATATATTTTTTAGTATCTTGAAAAATATTTTCAACATTATTGAATTCAAACCAAAACTATTCATTGATCATGAAAATCAAATCTACAAAGAAACAAAATTTATAAGGTCTCACAAGAGTTTTCTTTAAATTTTAAAAACTAACCAATTAGTAATCCTATAAATTTAAACTAACCATTATCATAAAAATTTATTAATTCACAATGAGTTTCATAAATGTAATGGGTAGTGATAATTCAAAAAAAAGAGAAAATCAGGTAAATACATGGATTAATTGTCTCAAATATTAGGGAAAATAACATTTATCTTGAGGAAACTAATATCCCACTTGAATACCACAAAAGAGGATATATTTTATTCCAATTACATTATTAGATGTATTTAATCAATTCATAAAACTTGTATAATTGTATCATAAGACATATATAATTTTCAGAGTTCTTCCTCCTTTATAATCTATGTATAAAACAACTAACCAAATGTGGGCTTTGGTCTCCTAAAATCAATTGTTTTGTTTTTATAGATACATCAATATAACTCACTATATATTTTTGACTGTATGTATAACTGAAAATTAATTCTCTTAGTATGGGTTGAAATTTATATAACCAACTATAAATTTAGTTTAAAATTTATTTTCTACATCATGTATTGGTAGGACTAAGAAAATATTTTATTTGTATGTAAAAATACATTAAATATCTTCATCCCCATAAGTAATAAAAAAATTGAAATAATAATTAGGAATTTAATAACAATGTTAACATATTCCATTAAATATTATCGAGAAATTTTTTTTTATAAAGAATAAAATCAATAATGATCCCCCAAAATATTAAAGGAGGACCTTGGTATAATTTAAATACTATAACAAGATTACATAGAGTATATTTTAAAGAGTGGTCACACAGAAGTGAAATGTTTATATACTTTATCTTCCAATAAAAAATAATCAGGTTTATAAATAAAAATAAATAAAAATAAAAATCATAATAACTAGTCATTGTACAAAAAATAATTCAGTAATATATCTCATCACATCAAAATTTTCTCCACAATATATGAAAATTTAACCATTAATCTAAAAAATGTTGATTCTATATTTTTTCATTAAGAATGTTTTTTGGTGTAGTCCATATTGATTTTATTATGATATCATTATTTACTAGTAATAAATTAATTTCATTGTCGTGAAATGAAATTATTTATTTTTAAACCAATAAATATTGTTTTTATTCTATCTTTTCAAGAGTCATGTGACTTATATTTAAATAAATTGAATTATTAATTAAATTAATGCCAACTTCATTCCAATATTACAATTTTATTCAATAATGTAAGATTATTATTTTTTTCTATAATTAATATGATATTTTTATGATATTTTTATCTCAATGTAGATTAGTTCAAAGATCAAAATATATGACATTTTTATTTCTCGTAGCCGAGTCGAATAATGAGATAGTTTAAAGAATAATGATATTAAACAATGTTATTGGATATCATTTTTATAATTTTCAAATTCAAATCTATATTTTGAATCCAAATAAATTATTCAGTGGGAATAAAAGCATTGTAAAATTTTACTTTCAAAATTAGTTAGATGAATGTATGTCACTTATAGTATCATTGGTTTATGATTAATAGTGAAATTTGGGTCATGAAGATGTAGATAAATCAAAAAAATATTATAAAAAAATCCTTAGTGGATCAAGAGAATCATTTATAAAACACGATAATAAATGTTAATGGTTATTTATTTATATTTTGGATGATATATAACACAAAAATAATGATCCAATTTATTTTTATTAATTGTTTAATAATGATTAAATACCATTATTTCTAAGGGAAAATCAAGGTTGGCGAGAAATAATGTCTAATATTTCAAAAATAAAATCTAGTTCAATATACCCAATGATTTTTATAATTGAAAAATTAATCAAGGGAAGATTATATTTATTGATCTTGAAACTAAAATAAATAATACCAAGAAATAAAGAAAAATTGTATAAAACTATGGACTATGAAATATATTAAATATCATGTCTATGTAAATTATATAAATTTTCAAGATTTTTATGTCTTGAGATTTTAAATAATGAAAGGTGAAAAATAATATTTGAATTACCAGAAAATTTTAATAATGATTTTCAATTACACTATGATTTCAATATTCAAGACTTGAAATATAAATATATACATTCATATATATATATATACATACATACATATATACAAACATATATATATACATCTATCTACACACACACAAACACACAATCACACACAGACATATATATACATATATATAAATATGAAATGATATCATAGACATCATTCGTAAAACAAAGATATATTTTTTGTCCCAACAAGATAAAAAACACTAAGGGATGGTATAAATCGATGTATTTGAGAATAAAATAGTTTTCCCATTTCAATAATGTTTTTTAATAAAAGAAACTATCTTCTCTCTTTTTACCGTATTAATATAAAATGAATTTAAAACATAAAAGAAACAAAATATTGTTAAACTTGGTTTATCAAAACCCGGATTAAACTACAAGTATAAAAAAATGTGATGATGTAATTGAATATCTAATGTACACATTGGGTTAGACAATTTGGATATGACTCACTTCCCCTCCTTGCTCACTAACAAACATGTGTTGAAAGCTCACTGCTATCTCATATGAAGTAAACTCACTAATTTTTCAGTATAATATTATAATGAGTTGACTCAGTATTGATTACCTAATAATTATTATTTCTTAAATCTATTTTTTCATCTATATGTTGAACTCCAATTTACAATATAATTCCTTGGAAGCTTCCTATAATTTCATGTAATATTTTCCTCAATGTTTTATGTAACACTTCTCAATTTGAATTGAAATGTAGGAACCTATTCAATTATGTTTTTTTGAAATATTTTCATCATGGGAAAAAATTAATGAAGAAATTTAGTTCACAAGAATTAGTGATTTGAGAATATTCTACTGATGAAAATTTCACTATGTGATCAACTATTTTTCACATAAATGTCTTTATGTAATTTTTGTCACATAAGCGGTAAAAGAAAATTGTTAACCTCACTACCCACTCATAATTCTTCACTATTTCTACTTCCAGATATAGATATTAATAATAAATCATTATCCTTTACAACAACTCCTCCATGATTCTAAAATTCAACATTTTAACTTATATTATCTGCATGAAACTTCTACCCTACAAATTGTTTCTACATGACATAAATAGTTTACCATATTTACAGGGAACACCCATTACATGAGTAAATTATGATATAACCCTTACTCTCTCTTTAATTGGTTTTATTATTTCAATTTGACATCGTTATGCTGCCGAAGTAACACAAAATTTTCCAAGCCAAAATCATCACGTAAGTGAATAACATACCCATTTCTCTATCAAGGGTATTCACCATTATGAACATGTAATTTCTGAATGAGGACTTATATAAATTTATTCCACATCTCTTATTCATGTAATAAATTATGATTTTTAGTGAATCTGTGTATTATGATCTATGTGGCACAATTATGCATGAAATGAGATGTTTATAAAGGGTGCACACTAATAGCACTCCATTGAATTGGGTAAAGATTAGTATTAAGTTATTTCAAGTGAAATGATGGTTTACTCTTGAAAATTCAAGTTAAATGAGGGTTTACTCCTGATAAATCATGTTAAATGGTCGTTTACTCATACTTCATGTGTAAAGAGCCTTGACTTTTGCTAATATCATGTTAAATGTTGATTCCACATTTCCATGTAATGATATTAATTCTATATCATGTATTTACAGTCATGTTTCTCTTATGCTTCATTAAAATGACTAAATCCTAAAATGTATTTTATTCATCATGTTATTCCTTGTTTACTCTCATACTGATCTTTATATCTCTCCCTTTACACATATACATCTTTAGGTTATCCCATAAAATTATAAGTATGAGGGAATGTTGTGGTCATGTAAAGGATGTTTTAAATAATGATGTTGTATTTTTATGTCTTAAGTTGTCATATAATGTCCCAAATTTCACAAGACACTAGAACTCACAATCCTCAAAGTTTTCTTAAGTGAATTTTTATGTAATAAATCATGTTAATGTTTGTAATAAAGACCAGGTTTGTTATACTAATAATAAATCTAAAGACCAAGAATGATGAAAGTCTCAACTTCAATATTAGGTACATTCAATGAAACAATTTCCATAATCTACAACTTATCTAGCACTACTAACTGTTGACACACCACATTTCTGAGCATGTGAATCTCCCACATCTGAAACATTCCCTTTTACAAATTCCCATAAAGATAGTGGTATAATGGAGTCTATAAATTGATCCTTAGGATATATACATTTCATTCTACATACTTTGATAATATGAGAACACTATCGATGAACTCATCTAAAAATAATTCTTGGAAATAAAATTAATGTAGTTCATAAGCCTTATGAACACAAATATTATATTCATGACACTAAAAACATGACTAAAACATTGAAGTTTCCAGACCCTTTTCAAAAATTAGTGTTTGGTACATCTCCCAACTTCATCCTCAACTGATGATATCAAGACTGAAAATAGATACTACAAATCATGGTAAATCCCCCCAAATGGTCAAATAAAACATCAATTATCGTGATGGGTTAATAATTATTTATCGTCACCTAACTCAAAATATTATATACAATTCCAAGCCGCAGACAAAAAATTTCCCAATTGGATAATAACTCATGATCACCCTATAGTGACACACTATACCAGATAAAACATTAACATGGTTGATCATCAATATATACCTTCATATATAGAAAAATTGAAGGTTTAATATAATAATAATCCATAGAAATAGAAGACCACCTAGTTTGGAATTTTTTGAAATACAATGTCCCGTATAAGAAATAGTGTCACAACCTCTTTAAGGGAAACATCTAAGAGCTCCTAAGAACCCTTGGAATCTCTACTGCATCAGCTCTCCCTAACTGTAATAAATATCTTACCACCAAATAAATATGTCTCTCCCTGTAAAGACTACCCATATCATAACCACTATCACAAAAAAACGCTAAAATAATCCCCTTTACATCAGAGAAATCTATATTACCTTAGAATAAATGAATAATCTCATACATAGACTACATACTATCCTTGAAAATATTGAGATCATTTGGTTGTATCTTTAGTAATAATAAATCATCCAATGATTGATGCTTCTCCATCATTAGGATATATCCCCAAAACATGTCAAACAATCAATCATAACCTTTAAATAGCATGGATAACATATGGGCCAAGGGAAGTCTCTCTACAAATTATCCAAATTATAAAACTATGGTGGCTAAAACAAAGGAATATAAAGATCCTGAAATAAAAAAATAAGAAACCATGGTAGATGATAAAATTATTATACCTCAAACAACATATGTTCCATATAGAAGAGAATCTACTATCATATGCATCTTACCTATATGGAATTATCCACCCTATTATTGATGAATTTTAAAACCACACTCTATCCTTAGTCCCTAATAACAAGGGATGTCCTAGGGATTCCCTATTCCAAATTCATCTCCTCCAAGTGGATAATAATACATATATATAGGACATTGAACATATATTGGTAGACCATTATAATGTATTTAAAAAAACCACTCCAACTAACCAATACTGACTCCATAAGGTTAATGGAAATTGTTTTGGTCGATAACCAAAACCTACATAATCAAAGAAATCTTCCAAAGGGAAATTTTTGGAATCATGAGAATTGTTGGACCCAGATAAATAAGAAGATAACAATTGGGGTCTTGTCCCTGCTGATCAAAACCTTGACTTTTGGAATATATCTAATCCTTCCTCTAAAGCCCGACTACTCAAATAATTATATTGGCACTGAACATAGAGTTCTACAGAAATATCATGAACTCTCTCTTTCAAATCATTCACTTTTTCCACCTTAAAATATTTATGTATTTTAATTAGGGAGACTATGGAATATATGGTAGGATGAAATGAATCTGCTATGAATCATGATCTAAACATCTCATTTAGAGGGAAGTCACACGAAAACCATAAAAGATCCATAATCATAATCCCTAGCTCTAGAGAACTCATACTCCCCTAATGAAGAGAAATAATATTTTTCCGCTTTATAGCCTTTATAATCATCAGTGAAATATCCTTCAAGGAATATACCCATGAAATATCAACATACATCCCCTCCCTAAGATGAAATGTCCACCACTGAAATGATGATCTCCTCATTTGAAAAATCCATAGGGGAACCCAATACTCTGCCCCAACTCTATTCCTAGAAACTAATATTCATAGCTCCTCTAATAGATACATCATCTCTGAATCAGATACACCTTCTTAATACTACATGACGAAATTCTATAATTTTTTTTAAAAACCCCTCTATAATTTCCCATCCTCTACCTCATAATTGACCCACTAATGATCAACAAGGTTGTCCTATAGAACCTATACAAATAAATCCACATGTGGGATGTTTTTAAATGAAATATTTATAAGGAAAATGATTCAAATAATTATGGTAGTAATGGATTTATTTAGAATAAATTCATTTTTTTCATTCCCAAAACCTCCACGCTTTAAAAAAACATATCCCCTAAAATCACGATTCATGTACATCTTCTAATTATGTAACCTGTAAGAAGTGTTTCTATACTATGAAATTTAGGGATGATTAATTTACTCATATAATATTACATGGGATCTTAAATTATTATATACATGTAGGTGTCCTCATTTTTGTGTGTACTAAACTCGGAAAATACTATTTCCCTACCAAACTTTGTATTCCTTGCTAGTTACTAATTATAATCACTATCCTATATCTCAAACATCATCTTTTATTCCTCTTTTAATGATTCACCCATCTAGTAACTCTTCCTGAGCCTCCATTAAATATGAGTATTATTGCCGAGACCCGCTCCTAGTTGGCCTTGAGTTGGTGACTAGAACCAAGGGTACAAATCACGCATATGGGAGGAATTACCCTCCATATTAAAATTTTAGGGTAATAATAGTATGAATACCACAATAAAAATACCAATATAAAGTATAATAACCTAATAGACCAATTATGAATGAAATAAAAACCGAATACATAGGTCTATAATGTTAAATACCAAATAATTCATATATAAGAGTCACTAAAAGAAAATACAACCTTGGAGTTAGTATTGTCTAGATCAATCACAAAAACCTACATTAAAACATAAAAAATAGTGTGTGTGTGTGTGTGTGAGTGAGTGTGTGTGTGTGTGTCTATATATATGGTCATCATAATATGTATACTTCGTGGGATCATGCCTAAGGTGTCTCATGAAAACTTGATAAGAGAATACAGATGCCCTAGTGAACAAGAAACATCCCTAACAAGAATGCTAAAGGTCAACTAGTTCCCTATACTCACTAATCCCACTCTCCAGATAAAATATCCAAGTAGTAATGGAATATAAAAAAATATAAACAGTCTCCCTATATACACATTCCTACTAGTTTTCTAATCTCACACCCCAATGCCAAACACCCTATAATTTCATCCCTTCCATATCCAACAATCATGGCCCCATTTGTATATCATATATCATGACCCCAACCACATATCACACCCCATAGACTAAATATAACACCCCAAAATTATAATGTAATAACTTTTTATTAAATAACGAGTATGGAAACGAACACCATGCGTGTAAGGAAATATAATATCTCGAGTATTTATAATATATTTTCAATTTTATACAAAATAAATATATGATATAGATTTCAAATAATGTAATACTGAATTAGTTTGCATAACATGAAACAATGACTTTCTTCAATGACCTTCATAAATGCAAGACTGAGTTTTAATGAACAATAATATAATAACATATTATTATTTTTTAATATAATATGTCTTAACAATGCCTTTAAATTTAAAATTAGGATTATTATTAACTAGGTAGTGAGAATATGTATATTATATATCTAATTAAATTATTTAACATTCATCCAATGTATTTTATAGTCTCCATAAAAGAGAAATCCCAATATTATGCAAATAAACCATTATTTTTCTAATGGAAAATCAACCACCTTTTAATGGTGAAGATATTTAAAATCCATACATTGGAACTTTTTTATTATGTTATATGCAAAAAATAAGTTTTTCTTGAAATAAATATTTCAAAATTATATACAGTTGTATTCTTGGTATTTTCAAAGAGGTTGCATTATTTAATGAATAATGAAAAATACTACATTTTAATTCCAAAATTCTTTTTCATATAATTTATTTATAATTATAAATTAAATTTTAAAAAGCATTTATATATTAATTAGATAAATTTTACATCTATTAATACAAATTAGGCCATTGGAGCCAATTTTGACTTTAAATTGGATATAAAAACATTGTAAACATTTGAACATTTTTACTTGAAAACCCTGTATTGTTATGAGATAAACATAATTAAACATAAATTAATTTATAAAAATTTTTTAATTTTAATTTGTAAAAAGTGATTCAATATTTTAATTCAGAATAATTTATAATTTTATATACATTCAAATTAGTTTTTGGACAAAATATTTGTGAATGTGAATAAAATTAATTACAGCGATTAAGAGAAAAATTAGCTTAAAAAAGTCCAAACCTTAAACATAAGGTCCAAATTTAACCAGAAAACTTTTCCAAATCCCATTTTATGTTTTTATTTATACCCTATTCACTATTCTCTCTGATTTGGAATTTTATTGGAGCCATATGATATAGGGATAATTTTGGTGGAATTCCCTTTTCAAATATTTTCAATAATGCCACACCTCCATAATAAAAAGGCTCTCACCCCTCCCAATTATTTAAGCCTATAAAGTTATTTGTATGAACCAAAATATTCCCAAATAAGATCCCAAAATCAATAATATCATTCTTGAATGCTAAATTGGTGCATAAATTATACGAAGAAAATATTTTGGTATAAACCAAAAACTGTTTCCTGAATAAGAGGTAAACTTCTTCAACAATCACTTATGTTTCATTTACTTCTAATCCCCTTATATTATTTTAATATAATGATTATATAATAAACATAGTATATTTAATATACTGAGATTTTTTGTTATAAAAGGTCAATCTACATGTTCACACACATCCCTCAAATGGGATATGCAATAATCTTTCTTGTGTACGGTGAACTACCACCTCACGAACCGATGTCATTTGTTCTTCCATTTAACATATGTAAAATATGAGATTATGAGAAATTAATAGTTTATATATTATATATATAGTATAATTAATTTATTTTTTTATTATGTATCATTTTATATTACGATTGTTTTATTCCATACATTTTTTTGGGTATATGATAACATCATTTATAGACCTATCAACTACCGCCTCCTCAAAGCGATGTAATTCATTCACGCTATACATGGAATGTTTTAAGGATGATAATAATAAAATATGATACACATATGAAATAAATATGATAATGGAATTATAAAATACATATAAATATAGTTATCATATATTTTTCATTCTTTGAAATATGATAAAGAAATGGAAGTAGTGTTTATGCGTACGTACGACCTATTGTCTCCATTTAAGTTGTATTTCATTTCGTATCTCCAAATATTTTTTATTATTATAAATAAATAAATAAATAATATATATGATATCTAAATAATGTTTTATATTATTTAGATTATCAAATCGTGATCTAATAAATAGTAACAACATGTAAAAAGTAAAAACACACTCTAAAATTTAGGCAATTAACACCCAAAATTGGGAAACTAGTGAATGAATATTAACAAATAGGTAAAGATATATTATAATAAGATAATATATGAAATTATAAATATGTTTATGTTTCAGATATAAGTTAGTTTCATGTTTAAAACCAATAAAAAAGATGTTAAATGACATTCATCCAAAACAAAACACATGGTAAGGGATTCCTATCTCACTTTTCATTCCGTATGGTATATGTCATTTTCACCAATTATTTATTTTTTGAAATTTATATACTAATAGTATTTTATTTTATATCATAAATACATTTATCATCATTTATTTTAGGTCTTAGTGTTAAATTATTTTTATCATTGGAAAAATAATTCAAATGATTCCAAGTTATAAGGGACATTTTAACAATTTCAATTATTTGAGGCATAAATTATCATTGTTATCATAATTTATTACATATGGTATATATACTACAAATTTGAAAAATAATATGTTGAATACATAATTATTCATGTTATTTGTAGTTTTAGTTTGAATTTTTTCATCCAAGGGTGTTTGAACCTAAAATTAACAAGTGGTAAATAAATTTTATAACTCTATTCCACTTATTTGGGTTATATTACTTCCTCATTATTGTTAATATTCTATGACTATGTGTGTAATGATCATAAATATCTATTGATATATTTATAATTCATTTATTTGGATTTATATTTGATATATATAATCAATTTACACTTCATTTTTATGATCATTCTAAGGGTTTATTTCATTATATAATTTTAATTAAGATTGTTTATTATTGAAATTCCATTAAAGGAATTTATATTATCAATTATTAATAAACCAATACATTTTATTCTCCAATGGTTATCCACGACCCTTTTTAATTATCAGTACCATTTTCCACTCTTTGGTACTTAAAATGTTTTATAAAACGTATTTAATGAAACCCAACATAATTTATTTGTTAGTTAGATAACCTGATTTCATCTCAAAAACTTGTTTTTTAAAATGGATTTCAATTTTTTTAACCATTTAAAAATGATTTATTACAGAAATATTTACCATGTTTTCTTTATAAATGTTTTAAAAGGAGAATTCTTGTCACATTTAAATAAGCCACATTTTTAACATTTTTAATTGGAAAATTGAGTATTCTTTTTAACTTGTACAACATGTAAGAATTTACTTGATGTCACTTCTTCAAATAAAACTTTTTAAAGTTTAAATGGTTTCTTTTTAATTAATCTTTATTCAAAATTTATTTTAAATTAAAATTATTTTCATGAAAATTAAAAATAAAAAGATATTTTCCCCAAGAATGTTTTTAATGGATCTTTTACAGTATTTCCATTCACTAAGAACAACAATTTATTTTTTCCCACTTAGGATGTGTTATATCGATACTAGCCATTTTTTCCTTTAGATGTTTTATGATTACTTTTACCATTGACAGTATTGACATTCACTACCTTGATTCCTTTTAGTCTCCATTACATAATAAGTTTCCTATGATCATTAAGCATTGAATTTCCTATAATAATCTAAAACATTTTTCATTGATATGTTTATTTCCTAAATCATATATCTTTTTTACATACAGTGTTTACTTTTATTTTTGTTAGATTTTTTGTGCGAATTTTATAAATATATCATTTATTCAATTAAGATATTTTATAAGGCACATTGGTTTTTAATTAAGTAAATTATTTGACATATGATGAACGATTTGGACACTAAAGACATGGTTTAGGGACTATTTAAAAAATCCATATGGCTTGGGGATCAGTTATTGTATGACCCATGATTCATTGGTAGTATCAGGAGATGAAATATTTTTTATAACTTAAGTTAATGGGTTTTCACCCACTATGTTCTAGGACATTTACAGGATCAATCTTTATGGAAAAGGTATCATGTGCCTAGGAAACATGAAATACAATAATTAAACATTGACATTATTTAAAATTTATTTATTATTTTTAGGAAAGATATTTTAATTTGACATTAACTATGTATTATTTCTATTATCATTTTATTGATCAAATGGAATGTTTTTTCAGTTTCTTACATGGCTACATTGTTTATGTTTTATCCAATTATTTAAATAGCATGTGTTTTCTGTTATTTATCACGAATATTTGTTTATAAAATTCCTTATTAGATTATTTATTACATGGAATGTGTATTTAGATATTTACCTTAAAATATTTATTATTATAATTGATTCATTATTAGTTCTATTTTACATAACCATATTGAGAATTTGAGCCCACCCTTATTTTTTCCTTAACCTAGGATTCTCTAATGTTTTCTATGAATGATATTCAAAAATCTGCTAGATGTAATAAATTTATTATACACAAAAAAATTATATTGTAATTTTTGTATTCATTTATAATACATGACTCATGTATGTATATAGTTCTCCAAGGCTACTAAAGAGTTTGGTCATTTGAAACATGATTTAATTTTATCTTATTCCAATTTAATAGTAGCAAGACATCCGTTTGAGATTTTAGTGTCGGGGTACTGTAGTTGGTATTTGAGCAGGTTTAGTATTAACCTTTGGAACTAGATTAAGTAAGAAATAAATTATAAAACATATCCTTAAGGTTAAATTTGGTAATAATTATACAAGAACATATTAATTCATTAGTTAGATATATATTAAATGTTTTTCCTTGAAATAAATCCATTTATATAATCTATAAATAGAATATGTTCTAGAATATATATACCTAGGGGTAAAAACTATGAAAAGGTGTATCAAGTTTGACTTGAGCATAACATGGTACATTACAATGGGAATTACAACACACCTAGTTCAATAGTCTTGGGGTATATACATAGTATAATTCCCATTTTCTATATATACCATTATGATGTATATGAGCATATGATGAAAATAAATAACCTCAGTGAAAGAAAAAACATGTTTTAGATTAAAAATAGGGTGTCCAAATTTTAATATAATATATATGATTATATATTTCCCTCTCTATGAATATGGTTACTCAGACTATTATCCCATGTTTCATTCAATTTCTAGATCTTAAATGAGTCACGTTAAAATTGAGCATGAAGGGAATGGGTGTGATAATAAGAAACAAAATGGGATGTTGATGGGAGTGTTAGATTTTATGTTCATGCCTAATTATTTTTACTAGAATATGATTATCAATATATTCCTTAACCAACTCTGAGACTCACCATAGAAGATAAGGTTGGATTTTTCTACGATCTCGAGTGGTGGATACCATAAAGAAACAAAATATCAATGTCCCTCATGAACGAAATGTGGAAATAGGAACCTAAGATTATGCCTCAATGGAATATATAAATTCTTTAGGTGTGGGAAAGATGAATATAAATCAAATAATTGATGAGGAAAATTCGTGTATGGTGAAATGAAATAAATATAACCATAAAAATATATTTATGGGTCATTTAGAAAAATATGGGGAACCAGGGAATTATGAAGTATGTTCCTTCTTCCAATGGATAAATTCTAGACCATAGAGTGACCAATGTTGAAATAAATTGATGAATTTTTTATGTACTGAGGTGTCATAAAAAATATTAGTTGAAAGTCTATTTAATGATTAAATTTCATTGATTTTATTCATATTTATTATTTTGATTATTCTAATATTGTTTTACAAAAGGAAAACGATTATGATGGTTAACAACCCATCAAGTATGGGAAGGCCATGTGACAGGAACTCATAACCAATGGACGATAAGGTTTTAATCCCAATCACTATACTATGAAATTTTCTTGGTAATATGTAATTGTCTTCTGTTAAAAAATTTGATTAATAATTTTTAATGATGAACCAGTGGGGTTAAGTTTTTGTTTTAACAGTTAATGTATTAAAAATAAAGTGTTAGAATATAGTTAGATTCCAATGTAATGACTATTCTCTCGTTTATTGAACATAAGATCCATTAAACATGTATTGTAGTGCTACAGACATCTAAATTAATTTCTGGATATCCATTTCTTGTAGTAATAGAAAAATTGGAAATTGATCAATGAACAAAAAAAGAATGAAAATTATGTATATAAATATTTCATGTAAATATATTTCCTTATACTCTTGGACAATTAAATAATTAATCAGCATTATGTAAATGATAAAAAATTATTATCCCAATAATTTATTTATTTTTGAACTGATTGTCTTGTAAATCATCATATATTTATGGGTTGTTGGCCCTCAACATTCATATAATAATTTACATGGTTTATATTGATGAACTAAATCACTCCCTATAAATATTTACAATTTTCATCTAGCTACTAATCTCTATTTTCTAGTAATGTTATCCTACTTGAAGACGTAGTTCAATATTGTTCTATGTGAACATTGTACACATAGTTATTCCATTTCTATAAGATTTTTTATGAACCCGACATAGGATTTGGGATTGTAACAAAGAAAATATTACACAATATATTACCAAGATCATGTTTAAATTTATGGGACATAGTTTATTTAATGATGGGAGAATGTAGTGACAAGAAATGGTAAAGTATGAAAATTTCATTTGATAGTGTGTATGACATGAAACACCATGATCATATGGGAATATAACATCTTAAGACTTTACCATATATTTAATTTTTTAAATTATAGTGTGCATTTCATGAAAAAATACTTTCTTCAATGACTTGTGTAACACACATGACTGAGTTTTAGAAAACTATTTATTATTATAATATTATTATCTAATAGAATAAAACATAAGCAAGAAATTAAATTAGAGTTTATGAAAACTTTTAACTACATTTGTAGAATATATATATATATATATATTATTCAAAAATTTATTTTACATTCATCCAATATATTATATAGTCATAAGATAAGATAAAACCCCATATTATACAAAAAACCTATATTTTTTTAAGGAAATTTTACCAAAATTTAATGGAGAATCTATCTAAAATATACCTTTTTAAAATTTTATATATTTAATTTTAAAAAAAACATACTTTTTGAAGTAAAAACATAAAAATTATTTTAGGGTTGTTTTATTTGAAGTACCATTTTTAATGACTGCTGAAAAATATTGAATTTTAATTCAAAACTACTTTTTTCATTTAATTTTTTTATATTGATAAATTAAATTTATGACTAGTTTTAAAATTTAATTATATAAATTGTTCATATATTAATCCAATTTAGTTCATTAAAATCTATGTCACTGTGAAATTTGATCTAAACACTCTAAAAAATTTTGTACATTTTTACTATAAACACACACTTGATCGTCCCATTTGTGGAATTAAATTAAATCAGTTTATTCCTTTTATATAATTTTATTTTGGATAAATGGATTCCATATTTGAAATAATAATAATAATATATAATATATTAAAATTTAAAATTATTTTTTACCAAAACTATTTGTGATAGTGACTAAAATTAATTTCAGTGATTAAGAGAAAAAATTTCTTTATAAAGGAATAAAACTAAAACATATGTCTCAAAATAACCTAGACACTAGTCATAATGCGATTATATGTTATAGATTTTACAATATCATCCTATTAATTTATATTTACTATTATTGGATCCACTTGAAATAGAAAAAATGTGGGTGGAATTCCCATTTCAAAAATTTACATAAATGAAACTCATCTTCCACTCTAAAAAGGCACTCACCCGTCCCACTTATTCAAACATATGAATCCATTTTCTTCAATATAAATATACCATAATAATATCCCAACATCCCTCACCAATCAGATAAGATTCACATTTGTTTGAAAATAAACCAATTTTGCCTTTTGGTACAAACCAAATGGAGATACCTGAATAAGTTGTTACTTTCTTCAACAATCACTTTTGTTTCCTTTACATCTCCACCAGTTCAATTATTCTTATATCCTTTCTATATAAAAACCTATGTATCATACCTATACTGATATTTTTTAATTCTAATATTTCAACCGATACATTCTCACACATCCATCATATGGGATACACATTTGTTATTTTTGTGTACAGCAGACTAATATCATATAATGTTTTGTCATTCGTTCTTGTATTTACGGCCTTTCAAGGTTGGTATGAAGATGAATTAATTGTTAATATATATATATATATATTATTTATAATTAATTAATTATTATGTAACTTTTTATATAACCCTTACTTTATTCCTTCAATTTTTTAGTTATACAATAACATTGTTTTTGACAAGTCGACATCCACCTCCTCAAAATGATGTGATTTGTTCGTGATATACACATAATTTATTAAGGATGGTATTAATAATAATATGTGAAAAATTTGAAATAAATATTATATTGTAATTATAATAAAAATAAAAATATATAGTTAATATACTTTACAATATTTTAAATATTACAAAGAAATGGAAGTTGTGCTTATATGCACATACAACCTACCATCTCCTTGAAGAGTGCATTTATTTCTTATCACGTAATATTATTGTTTTTTATAAATAAATATTATATATATATATATATGATATTTGAGTATTATTTTACATTTTTTAAATTATTAAATCATGTCCAAAAAATAGTATCAAAAAGTAAAAAGTCAAAACGTACTCAAAAAACATGGCAATTAACACCCAAAATAGTGATAATAATGAATTATTGTTAACAAACACGTAATAAAATATTATAATGAAGATAACATATGTAGGTATAAATATTATTATGGTTATTTTATAAGTTAGTGACATGTTTAAAACAATTATATAGAAATTTAAAGGACATTCACGAGAAATAAAATGCAAGTTAAGGTATTTTTATCTCACTTCTTATTTTTTATGAGGGATATATCATTTTAAAAACTTTTTTGAAATTTTTGTTGTATATAAATCCTCTATGGTATTTTATATCATGTATAAATTTATCTTCATGTTATTTGGAGTTTCATTTCATACTATTTCATTCAATGGGATTATAATTCATAAGGGTTCTAGTGGTATGTGACTTCATTTCAATGTCCATTATTTGAGGCACACAATATCATTTTATTCATGATTTATTATATATGGTTTATATACAAAATATTTGACATTAAATATAAATAACAATTCATTATTAATAGTTTTTTTAAAATTCAATTTGAATGATTTTATCTAAGGGTATTTGAACATACAATTACCTTGTGGTAAAGAAATTTCATAACTCAATTTCTTTCCATTGGGTCATATTACTTCTTAATTGCCAATAATATTCATTTATTTTTTGTATAATGACCTTGAATATATATTTTTTATTAAAAATAATTTTTTATTTATAGTTTATACAAATAAAAAATACATTTTTCAATTATAACTTCAATGTTATGATCATTTTAAAGGTATATTTTACAATATCATTCTAATCAAGATTGTTATTTCATGAAACTACATTAAAAGAATTTATATGATAATTATTTAATAAAAACATTCATTTTCTTCTGCTATGGTATTTCATTACCTTATTTATTTTATCGTTCCATTTTTCCACTCATTGGTACTCAAAATATCATAGAAAATGTTTTTACAAAAAGCTGACTTCATTGCAATTTTAGTCAGAGAATCACTATTCATATAAAAACCCTGATTTATAAAAATATTATATATTATTTACCCTTTAATAATTTATTTACTAAATAAATTTTTAACTATTTTGATATTTATAAATTTTTTCAATTGAATCTTCTTGTCTCATTCCAAACACGGCATATTTTTAGACCTTTACATTTAAAAAAGAATGTACTTTTTACCCTATACAACATGAGTAGATTTACCTAATGCCACTTATTAAATGATTCCATTGTATGTTTAAAAGGTTAATTTTTAAGAGAAATGTTTTCAAATGTTATATTCAATGAAAATTATTATCATTTTTTTAAAATAAAAAAGATATTATACACAAAATGTTTTTTTAAAAGATATTTTTATAGTATTTTCATTTATCAAAAAAACAACTTGTTATTTTTACACAAATTGGGATATTTAGTATGAATACCATCCTTATTCTTCATTTGGATTGATTATGATTTATTGAAAATTGATATAATTGAAATTCACTACATTGATTCCTTTTATTCCCCTTCGAATATTTAATTTCCTATGATCATTAAACATTAAATTTCCCCTAATTATCCATATTATTTATCATGGATATGTTTATTTCCTAAAAAATATTTTCTTTTTACATACTGTGGCTAATTTTATTATTATTTGATTAATTAGGGAAATATTGATAAATCAATATCCATTTTTCAATACAGATATTTTATAAGGAACATTTTTATGAATTAACATGATTATTAGATATATGATGAATTTTTTCTACATAAAGGACATGGTTTCGGGGCCATTAAATGAAATCCCTACAGGTTAGGGATAGATTAATGCTATACCCATGTTGCATTGGAAGTCTCCTAAGATGAAATCAATTTTCAAACCTCAGGTAATGGGTTTATACATATAATTTTCTAATCCTTTAAGAGGACATATCTTTGTGATAAAGGTTTCATGTGCCAAGTAAACATGACGTCAAACAATTATGAATTTATTTTATTGAAAATTTATTTAATATTATTATCCAAAAAATAATTTTATGTTGAAGTTATCAATAACTGAATTTCATAATTAGTTTGTTGATTAAATGGAATGTGATTTTAGTTTTATACTATTCCAGGTTGTTTATTACTTATCCATTTATTTAAATGAAATTTGTTTTTAGTTATTTACCTTTCCAAATAGATTATTCACGTTTTTCTTAGTTTCCTGATTATATTTCATGTGTTTTCATATATTTAACTTTCTATAATGATTATTCTCATGGATTCATTATTTCTTTTGTTATACATAACCTTACTGACCATTTGATATCAAACTTATTTTTTTTACCTTACCATATAATTACCATATGGTGACAAAGGAATATATGCAAGGATATAGTATATTAAATAAAGTTGTTATCCTATTTTTTTTTTGTAATTTATGTATTCATTTATATTACAATACTCATGCATGTATATATTTTACCCACACTACTAAACTGTTTAGACCTTTTGGATGTGATTTACCTATATATTTTTTCAATTTAATAGTATCATGAATCTAGGTATGATTTTTATGTTTGTGGATTTAAACTGAAGAAATAATCTCATTCCATGGGAATTATTGTATCATAAACATGATTGATATGAGCCATTTGAACGTTGGAATTTTATTATATTAGAAATTAAATTTTTTATTTTTTATTTTTTTATTATATGAATAATATCCTTGATGTTATTAAGCTTTTATTTGGTATTTATTAATCCAGGGTTTAGATTTACAAGGTTGACACTAAAGTATGTGGTTTTTTAGACCTTTTCAGGACTTTGAGATGCATGGTATCGATTATGTATCTTTTTGTATACACTTAATAAAACATGGCTCAATGTGTAGTACCTTTTTGTAAAGTATTGGATTCCCCTACATAATAAGGGTTGTGGTCACAGAACCCTTGCATGAGAATGAGTATGCCCTTAAATGATAGAGTTATGGTATAGTATACCCTTACTCGAGCATTCACTTTCCCTAGCATAGGTAATGCACTAGATTAGTTTTCTTTTATGTGTGGGGTCTTCTAGCCTTTATTAGTTCCTTGGAAACCCTTATATATATTAAATGGTTCTTGGTACCCTTATTCAATGGGAAAAGATACCATTATTTGGTTAAATATACCCATATGTAGTTTACCGCAGTGACCTTTATGTGGATTATCCTTGTTAACACCCTTATGGAGAAGCGACAATTTGTGATTTTTAATAATGACTTCCTCATGAATCTCCATGACTAAAAACATGTAAATTGATTATTTATGGTTGTTTTAGGATATTTTTTATTAATTTTTAATTATTTATAGCTCGTCTTATTCCAATAGATAGAGACATAATTGAATCTTATCGGAAGGTGATGCTTTTTGAAATTGAAGGGGAAAGAGATGATCTATAGGTGGATAGATTTTCGGTGGATCTAATTATAGATTTTGTATGTGGGTGGTTCTTGAAGTCATGTTCTAGTGGAATGAATGATTATTTTTGGGTTCCTTTAGTGAATATATATACTAAAAAAATTCATGGAGGGTTCGTCAACAGGTGAGGCATGCCCTATAAAAAGGATTCAGGCATGGTTTCTCAACATTCGATTAATGTTTACCTTATCTATTTTGTTTTTTATTCTTCTTATTATTTGTAGGTTTTTGGTAAATCCTCTAGTGTAGTTTTTTATTTTTCATCCATTTTTACACATTTTGTTGTAGTATTCCATAGTTTTTCATTCTTAAAAATAATAATATTTTGTGTAAGTGGTGTTCATGCAATTGATAATAACAAAGGGGTTTAGACCATGATTATTTATTATATTGTTTTTATTTATAGTGTTTTTATTTTTTCATTGTGGTATTATTTCATTATATTATGTCTCTGTTGTTTGGACCTATTTTAATTGTATCTATTTTTATTTTGAATCTTTATTTCTTAAACTGTGGTCTTCTTTGTATTTTAGTCAGATGGTTTGTGAGAAAATACCTGCTAAATTAGAGAATTGTATATCTCTTGTGATATCTATGACCATAACATGTGGTATCAAATGTTTTTTTGTCGAGTATATTGATTTATTCAATTAGATTAATGGTTTATAAGTCCAATAGAGAGAATGGTTTCAATTTTTAGGGAGTTAAAATGGGGGCTCTTCTAGTCCACAATGTACTTGACGTTTATTTTGAAAGAGATATGAGTAATATCACCATTCCCACTACTACATTAGATATCTTGAACCCTTTTAAAAATATTAAACCAATTATTTTAATAAAATTATGTTACCAATTGATATTTACTCCCGGTGACATGGTTTTGTGATATTTTATCCATGAAACTTCTTCCAATGACAAATGTTTGACTATTGAGAATCTTCACAGGGATAGATCACTTTTAGGAAGGCTACAAAATAAAATTCATCATTAAAATTTCAAAATATTCCTTAGAACCTCTATACAAAATAATTTAGATTATTTTAACAATATGTCCTTCGACTTACCCAATTTAGATTTGGATATTTATAATGAAGATCATGATTTATTTTCATGAAATAATCATATATAAAATTTTAATCTAGTTAGATATTCTATGATGTAAGTTATGTATTTATTCGCTAGAGTTGATGTTAAATAAACATTATAGGGATATTCTACTCTATGGTTTAATGTTTTAAGGAATTCGGGTTATTTTTTGGATGGAGTTTTTAAATATGAAGGGATAAAATAAAAATAATATGAAAATAAAAAATTACTTTCATTCTTTTAAGAAGATAAAGTACTATCAGTGTGGATAAACTATCCACATTAAGAGATATTTTCATAATGATTTTTTCACATGATAATATCTCCCAAAATAATGTTGTATAAACTAGTTTTTAAACTGTCAAAGTCCCATGATTTAATCTAATTTTGACTAGTATATATGTAGTATAAAACTAGATTTTATTTATTCTTCATTAATAGAAATGGTTCTATATGTGATTTGAAGGGGACTTGGGTTAATAGAGAGGGAGAGGGTATGGATCATTTTATGAGTCGTTTGGTCATATATGTAGACTTCTATTCAATAAAAATTATTCTCTACATTTTGTTTTCTACTAATTTAACTACTTTAATTATAAGTTTTTTTACTTTTGAGATTTTTATACAAAAAAATTATTATTTTCCATGTATCTTTAATGAATTGGATAATACACTAGTTTTTTGGGTGTCTTGTTTGCATAGGATTGTTGAATGAGACCTCTGATGTAATGTGTATAGCTAGTTGTTAGTGTGTGATTTTTAATCTCGAGTTAGTGAAGGTATGGGTTCTAGTTAATTATATTTATTATATTTTTTACAAATAACATTTTCATAGTTTTATGTTGTAGATTTGTTGGTACAAGAATACATGTTTCACTATGGTGTATGATATGCAGTTAGTCAAAAAATGATTGATAAAGATTGGGATTAGGGTATTTTATTTGTGAAGACAATATAAACTCTCAGATAGCATAATTTAGTATTTTCCTTCCTGATCAAAGGACATATTTTTTAAAATTTATTTAATAAGGTAGATATTTGATAATTTGTTTATGTTTTTATTTTGTAAATAAAGTGATTATTTAATTTTTTTTGTTATATAATTTCATTACTAATATATTTTTTCAATTTTTTAACATTTTATTTTAGATTTCTTTTAAAAAAATTTGTTCTAAAGGGAAAAACTTCTATTATTGAAACAGAATGCTACAAAAGTCATTGGGAAGGAATTTAATGACTATATTTTTAAAAGAGTGGTATCAGAACATCAGGTAGTGCATGAGACAAAGTGAAGTCCTCACCACTCACCCCATTATCTGATATACAATAATTATGTTGGCTTTCCTCCTAAAAAACATATGTATTGAAATAATTTATATTTTATAGAATGTAAAATAATTTGATCCATTGGCTTTTCATCTTCCAGTTAATTTAAATATTACCAGTTTTGATAGCCTAAACAATATATATATAGTATTATTCAAAAAATATGTATGTCATTCCTTTACATTTTCCATCTTAATTACTTTGATAAAACATATGATTTCAACCACAATAGATGTGTAAATTTCTATAGGGTTTGTAAAGGAAACTCATAATAGTACTGTTATAATCTCTAATCATGGCATCAAAACCCATTGGACATGTGTTCTATATATAAGAATCATCTGAGGTTCATTTAATTTATACCAAAGAGAATGTTCCATATAACATCAAGAGATACTTTAAGATGATGATGATTACCTTCAATATCATGATGTTTCAAAATTATAAAATCAAGTATGGAGCTATTAATGTGAACATTCTTGATGGAATTGGCATTCTGCACTACCACGGTTATATAAACCACTGATGAATGAAAGTTGAATGAAGCATGATCATTCCTACTCTTATTATTTCTAGAATAGATTATATGAACAAGACTAGTAATGGTCACTATGAGGATCTTTAATAAATATTTATGGATATAAATATTGGATCATTCCTTGATAATAACCAACAATGATCCTACTGGATGTTGGAGAACATCAAACATGAAAAAAATAAACTCCCAATAAGATGATTTAGTGCCACAGAATAAGAAAAAGTTATTTATAAATTTTTTGTACTAATAGAATAATATGCATATAGACTATAAGAATATTCCAACTGATTATAGACAATAATCAAATGGGATCTTAGAATAATCCATATTCTAATCAGCATGAATCTTGAAGGAATTATCCATATTTTGTTGATATTTTTTGTCAAACTATGTATATACCTATGAGTTAATTCATATAATGAAACATTAAGTAAGAATATGATTCATTATACATTCCCAGATAATCATATAATCATGATTTGAGATGTTTTAATCCATAATGACATCTCGGATTACATAAAGAGGATTGTAATGGTTGTTAATTTGTTTCTTTGATTGTGATATTTATATTAGCACCATGATAATAGGATCATATAAGGTCTACAAGAGGCATACCTACCCAATTCTAATGGAAAATTATTTTTTATGTGTTCAAATTAATGATCCAATGATAATTCAATGAAATTCAAGAGAACATCTTTTTAATAGATATCCAGATAGAGGAATACAAAAATTAATATTCCTAGATTTCACGTTTCTAAAGAATATTGATCATAGAAATCCAGGGATACCTGAATTATCAATAATAATTCAACAAATTAAATAAAATTTATGATATTTATGAAAATTAAATAGGATTATAATTTAATGTCCTTTATTATAATAATGCTTAAAAAATTTCATCCAAGTCACAATAATGACCTTTTCTTGAAGGATTTAAACAATCCTAATAAATTTTTTTTGAAAGTGTTGATACACATGAGACGTGTAGTAGGATATTTATACACCATGAAAGAGTAAAAAAATTAATAGAAAATAATGTGGTTCAAAAGGAAAACTCTTCTATGCATTGAAGGATACCTAACCTTCCATCTGGTTAAATGACTTCGAATGTGGCTCAGAATGTTTTTTAAGTGAAAATAATGTGGTATTCACCAGAATAAAGTAAATACATGGCAGGTAAAGGGTTTTAATACATTCATAATTCCCATTAAAATAACAATATATAGTATTCTGATTAGTGAATTATTTTTCCCCCAAAAAATAAAATATTTTTCCAGCCAATATCTTGCCTGAAATGCCATCATAGTGTAGGAGAGAATTTGTGATATTTATAATATTCATTTTATCTACATTTGTAAATATAATAATATCATTACAATAACAAGGTGTGAAGGTGTATAAAGACCCATGTTAGCCATTATAATCATAAAATATCAATTTTCAACCATATCTATAAGGTTCCTCTAAAGGTAGTCTTTGGATTGGAAAATATTATGGCTGAAAAGGGATGTAATTTCCTAACCCATTGTGGGTATGTAGAGTATCTCTCATGGTAATAATTAATAAGAATAGAAATTGGTTCTAGGATCAAAAGTATTTCCACCTCGTGAATAAAACCCTCATAAAAGAATTTTTTTTATTAATTTAAAAATAGATCAATAACCAACATTTTTAATGAATTTGTTAATATCAATATTTTATGTAATGTTACACACCCTACAAATATTCCTAATAATATTTACACATTTTAAGGCAGTGATAAGAAAATATTGAATTCACCCCATTTCTTGAATCCAACCTAATTCAAAGTGAGTTTTTGTGATGGTACCATTATGTGAGAATGGGTCTACTATTTTATGGTAGAATAATAGTTCATTATAACCATATGTGATTACCAACATACCCATAAATGGGTAGTGTTCCAGAGTGGTTTATCCTTACGTGAGGGTCATGCTACCCTGATATAGTTTATTGGTGAACGTTATGTAGATTTTATGGGTCTTGTTACCATTACATTGTGGGGAATGATTACTTAATATGGAGAAAATAACCCTTAAGTAGCATAATTGGTGACCATTATATGGAGAAGCCATATAAAAATCCTTAAACAATGGTGACCATTCATAATTTTTTATATTGGCTTCCTCCAAAATATCATTGTCTGACAGCTTATCCCAAATCTGTTGATGGTTGTTTGAGAGTTTTATTCCTTATGGTTTATTTACTGGTATCTCGTTTTATTATAATATATATAGATATAATTGAAGCTCACTGTAATTTTAAGAGGATAGAAATTAAAGGGTAATTAGGAAATCTAGAGGTGGTGACCTCTATGGAGACTCTATTTAATGACATATTTTATAGGTGGATCAGGGAGTGATATCTCAATGGAGATATCAAGTATTTGGTAGTTATTATATTGAATCTATTAGCTATAAAAATTTCTAAAGGATTAATCTATAAGTGAAGCATGCCATGTTACAAAGGTTCTATCCTTGTTTCCCCTGTTGTTGTTGAATTTTAATCGGGTTCATTCATTTGTTGTTTTCTTACCTTTGTTGTATATAGGTGTTTGGAAAATACATTAGTGTATCATGTTTTATTGGTTCATTTTAAATTTATTTTATGTTAAACCTTACATAGTTTTCTTTTATTCATAATAATAGCAAGGGTTTGTGGATGGTGTTATTTCTTTGTAGTTTGGAATATGGGTTTTAACCATGTTAAATTAACATGTTATTTTTACTTCCAGTGTTTTATAATTCTCATTATTGTATTATTTCATGCTATTATGACCATCATGGATTTAATCTATTATTATGATATAATTTTTTCAAATAAATATTAATTTTAATTAGATCCTGTTTGATTTCTAGTAGGCTAATTTTTATAATACTACCTCCCTCCATTGAGAATTATGTGTCTCTAGGGATGTCCCTCCCACGGAAAACCACATTCCCTCCTACTACTACACATTATCAACAATACATACCATCTATACCACCATATATAACACCAAAATCCATTACAAAATGGATTGTAAGAAAGAGAGGGTAGTTAACCATCCATTCCCTCTATATCATCGGTGTTGGGAAAAACAAATGGAACCATAAAATTTGATACAAGTACTAAGTACTCATCTCATTTGGGGTGTGAAAATAAATAATAAGAAAAATCAAATCATTTTTTATAGAACATGATCCAGACTTATGGTTTAGTGATAAAAATATACCAACATTTCACAATCCCTACCATCACACCACCAAGCACCACTAAAGATGAAAAATAGCCCTCTTACATCTCACATAAAACCACCAAAAAATTACAGTTTCTTTCATTCCAATTATTTAATATAACATTAGACTATATCCCCATGGGAATAGCCTATTGTATTTAGCATGTTGTGGTTTTATGGTAGGAATTGGTTTCAAGCCTTATCACATGTATTTTGTAGTATTTTCGTTTGTTCCCCCTTCCATGGCCATTGTTACTATAATCTTAGACCATTTTTTTAATTTATCTCATCATTGAATGTTTCATTTAATTAATTCCAATGTATTATATTTCTAATTATCCACTACTGAGCACATCCAAGTACTATGATCCATACACATCAAGGGTCAACATGTCACACACATCTATGTCCAAAAAGCAAAAAATAACCAATACCAACATGCCACTGATATCCAAGTCCAACAAGCCATACAAATCCAAAGCCAACAATCTATACACATCATTATTTTAATATCTACATTTTATATTCTGAAAAATATAAGGGTTATTTTAAATTTGATCATCAAATCATAAAATGTGTTTCAAAATATGATACAATATCCTAACCAATTTTTAATATTCTCTTTATGGATAAAGATTATCAATAATAAGGAAAATCAATAACCACATGTTATTCCCATAATATCTATTCTATTTAATATATCTTGTTATGATATTCCATATAAAATATATTACCATCAACTCTAAGAAAAAAAGAATGATTTTTTCATATAATAACATAAAAGGGAGTGAACTTATAATGAATCGTACTTTTTGAATGATAAATATTTCTTCAAAATTTATGTTTTACTATTTTATAATCTATAAAACTATATAAGTATAATTTGAAATATGACCATTGGGTTTCCAACTTTATATGAACATTGTTAAAACATGACCATTTATCAATACTACCATTTGATAAAATACTTTTTATATGAATTTTAATGTTATAAATAGTGTTTATACATTGAAATGTCCAAGGATAATTAATGAAATAGGAGAAGTGATGGCTTCAACTAGTAAGCTATTATCATTCAAATCCCATTTGATAGAAAATGGGTGGGAGGTATATTCATTGGTTTTCTCTTTATTCCAATCCCATGTTGACATTCAATAAACTAATCATAAACCAAATTGCCTACATGTGATGTTCAGAATAGTGGAAATCACCACTCGGGTGATGTTATCCAAGCCTCCCCAAGAATCTGTCACCATCACACATATTACCCATAGGTCATATGTGGGTGTTATAGGGGTTATGTGTCAAGTAATTAATTACATAATGTAAAATAATATTGTGTAAATAATTTTTTTTCAATCATTTCTTTTTTAAGAATAATTTTTCTTATTAAAATAGATTTTGATAAATTTATTATTTTCAAACATGATTTTTACAATCGAGAAAATATATAAATGTTTTTAATAAACTATTACAATCTGAATAATAATTATATTAATGAAATATTTGGATAAAGATAGTCTTAATTTAAAATAAATGATGAGGTAATTTTATTTTTTAGAAATGTTACTATGCATTCACTAAGCATTTTCTACCCACTATTATTTTTTTAATATGTATTTTTATAGTTAAAAGTTAAACTTATCATATTTATATATTTATAAATATAAAATAAATGCAATTTTTGAAATTAAAATTTTGACATTATGTTATGGTTAATTTTTTTAAAATTTTATAAAATATTTTAGTTTTTCATCAATTGTAAAAATATAGTTTGAAATTTTAAGTATGTTTAATGAAATCATAACTATGTCATTAAATTTTAATGAGTAGTTTAAAATGATTTTAGAATTTTGTGGATTATGGTAACACAATAGTTGTCCCAATTGGATAATACATTGGTAAACACCATGGGAAAGCCCATGTCTCGGAAAATACCACTACTGAGGTGTCTAAGGAAATTAATAAAATACTCCCTCACTTTTGGTAAAAATATCAAAAAAAAATTCATTTAAATTCATTCAAAATTAAACCCCTCAAATATCTAATAGTATTTCCTCCCTTGGAGTCCTCATAAGGCATATTCAAGCCTCGAGGTCCCAATCCTCACATTTTAGAAGTCACACATCTAGGTAAGGGAAATATCATCTTTTCTTTTCCATTCAAATTTTCCTTTTATATAGTATGTGTTTCAAAATTAAAAATCATGTTACAATTTGCATTTTATTCAATTCATTTACTTTATTAAATGTATTTTATTAATGTGAGTCCCTTTTCAGCTCTCTTATTACTTTTTTTTTCTAAAACCATGTTTCATACCTATTATGGTGTCGAATTTTCGTCTCAAAATTTCTCTCTTTTTCTCAAGTAAATCTATAATTTTATTTTGTGAATACCGAAACCTCTTTCATTTCCATTGGTATTCACAATGATTTTTAAAAGATCTATTATTTTCTTTGATTAACAGATATTATACCCCCTTCTTTTTTCATGGGTTAATAATGACTTAATGATATTTTTAAACCACTTTTTATGAACACCATGATTTGGGTATGAAACACATTTCTAAAATTCTATATGGGTTATTTATTAAATTTTAGATTATGATCTATGTAGATCAGATGGTAATAAATGCATATTATGGGTGAACCTTGAAAGTTCTCTAATGAATTTAGTAAAGAATATAATATATAGAGATGACATGTTTTATGCTACCATGGTGAATAATGACAAATTAAGAAGCTGTCTAATAATACTGAGAGACCATTTTATGCTTTCATATATTATGTACCTTCTTTTTAAGAAAAGAAACTATTAAATATCCTCTATTTTCTCTCAATGAAATGAAAAGTTATGTAATAAAAAGGATTGAAAATATATTTCGTTCCAAGGAGAGTTTAGTTATTTTTGGAAATTAGGATTTTAAAAAATTATGAAGAACTCTATAGAATAGTTTAAATGTAGAAAAACATCCTACTATTTTTTTTAAAATCTAAAACTATTTGTTTTTTGGGGAATGAAATCCCAATCTAGATGCGAAAAAATGAATGTGGCTCTTGGAAAAATGTCCATAGGGGTAAAAACTTCTACAAGGTGCATTGGGGATGACTCAATGTAACCTGGTAGATAAAAATGGGCCTTTCTGTACTATAGGTTTGATACACCAATATGATATGTTTGGTTAATCGATATATTTTTATGAACCATTATGAAGGATTTATAGAAAATGTATTTATATCAAATGAATATTTTTTTCAAGAATGATGTTTTAAGACATGAAATTCATTTCAAATTATAAGGTTATTAAATGAAAAATGTTTTTCAAATTGGTTTTTTATGTAATAAAATGGAGGGAAAAAATAGAAACAATATAAATGGAGAGCATAATGGAAAATGTGTAGATGACCTTCTGATGGAAGAAAAAATGGAAACCTTCATAATAATGATGAATCGACTCACCTGAGTTGTGAGGAATAACTTGAATCAAGAAGTGATACAAGAATCACTTGATCGGGAAAAAAAATTTATTGAGTTGTTTAGGCATCAACGACCAAAAACTTTCAGTGGATCTACCAACCCATTGATTGCAGAATTCTAGATGAGATTTATTGAAAAGATATATTCTAAAATACATTCTTTGGAACAAGATAAGGTCACCCTAAATGTGTACCATAAAGAATGAGAAGCTGATCCGTAGTGGAAATTGATTAAAAATGTGAATCCATGCGAAGAGATTGATGTTATGGAGTGAGATGAGTTCAAGGGAACCTTTTTCATTAATTATTACAAAAATGGAGAAGGAATTTCTCAAGATGGAGAAGATGGATTATTAGTCCGTGGGATTCTATGAGATAAACATCACAAGGTTTTTATATTACACCTCTAACTTTGTCATGGATCCAAAGGGGATGGTTGATAGATTGTTTGGTGGATGATGATACAATATATGGAAGAATATATCCAATGGAGACTACGATAGCTACACAGACATAATACTATGTGATATGAATGTCGAATTATAGTTTATAGAGACGCATTGGTCCCATTTATTAAATGATAGAAAGATCAATAGAGCTAAGATTGGGGAGTATCATTGATTCGAGAAGAGGAGTAATGAAATTGAAAATTCCCATGTGAAATAAATGTGGAATGAAGAATTCAGGGAACTGGTTTCTCAGGATTGATAATTTTTTCAGGTGTTTAAGAGATGACCATATTTACCAAAAAAATCATAGTGAGTTGAGGCATCAACTTCTCAATGAAAATGAAAAGGTGAATATGGTTCAAGACATACCTGAAGTCTAGTGTTTCTTATGTGGGAATATATTTAACTTTGTGATTCACTATCCAAATATATGGTTAGTAGAGGGTAATCACCATCATTCTTAACACATGGAAAGGAAAAATTTTCATGCTTTTCATATCACAAGAGATGAATTTTAATATCAAAATGATGTGGTGTAAGGTACTCTAATTATTCTCCCAAATCTATAATGTACTTTTTTAATTATTTTTTTATAAATTCCTTTGTTTCCTACATGTTTTCAAAGAATATAGAATCAATATCAGAATTTCCAAAAGTAGAGTTATCAATAAATACTCATGTAGGAATTATAAAAGAATAAAAAATGTTTAGAAACTCTGATATTTACTTTAGTGAGAACAATATTTTAAAAAATAAAATAATCATTACCTTGATGGAAATCAACATTATACTAGGTATGGACTAGATCTAAAAGTGTAATTCAAGGATTAAATGTAGAAGCAAGGAAATACCAATAATCATGAATATAAAACCTATATTTATATTTAAAAAATATATATATTGACATTTTATTTTTCTAGAAACACATATTATTTCCTTCTTTATGGAATTGATCTATAAAGATGAAAAAGTAAATTTGAGTGTAAGGATAGAAAATGTCCCCATAATTAAATAAACCATTCAAATATTTCATGAGGAGTTACCTGGACCTCCCTCAAAAAGAGATGTAGAGTTATCCATTGAACTCATACTACGATCTCGTATGATATCAATGACCCCATATAAAATAGAAAATGTAGATTTTGTTGAATCAAAGAAACAAATCCAATATCTTTTGGAGATAGGGTTTATCTGACCGAGTGTGTCTTATAGGGGAAAAATGTTCTCTATTTTAAGATTATGGATGGATAAATGTTGGTATATATTAATTATAGTGAACTAAATGAGATAAAATTGATGAACATGTACCCTCTTCCAAGAATTGATGATATATATGACTAGATTCTTGGGGCTCAATTCTTCCCCAAGATTGATCTTCCATGTGGTTATCAAATATTGACGGTGAAGACAAAAGATCCTCAAAATACCTCCTCAAAATCATGATATGGGCATTTTGAGTTTGATTTTATTCCTTTTGCCTTGATAAATTCACCATCTATTTTTATGGATTTGATGAATATAGTCTTTAATTAATACTTTGATGACATTTTGGTAGTTTTTATTGATGAAATAATAATATATTATAATATTAATAGGGAGTATTAGGATCATTAAGGTTTATATTTCAAACTATATAGAAGGGGATAGTTTTTGGAATGTTTAGAAAATGTGAATTTTGGATACAATAAGTTTCTTTCTTGAGGAACATCGTGACCAGTGATGGAATCTCAGTTTACCCTACTAAGGAAAAGGTTGTGGAGGAGTGGACTCATCCTATAATAGTAACTATGATTCATATATTAATTTCTTATCAGGATATATAAGCGGTTTGTGAAAAACATTTCAAGACATTCCAATCCACTGACCAAGTTGACTCAAAAAAGCGTTAAGTTCATCTGGAAAAGGAGTGTGAGGATAGTTTCTTAGATCTGAAGAAGAAATTTGTTATTGAACCCATGTTAACAATACCCTCTATCATAGTAGGATTATTTACTTTTAGAAATGCATATTTGAAAGGTATTGTGTGATCCCTCATGTAAACTGACAAGGTGTGTGCTTATACATCATGATAGCTAAACCTCGTAAGAAAAATTATCTTACTCATAATGTTGAGAAGGAAGTGGTTAGTTTATTGATCTAAATATATGGAGGAACTATCTTAATGGTGTAGAAATGTGATATGTACACAAACCACCAATTGTTGAAGTATATTTTCACAAAAAAAATCTAACTTAACAAGAGAATAAATAGATGTATGTATCTTTTTAAACATTATTATTGTTCAATTCATTATCACCCCCAAAGAGAAAACTAATTCCATAATGCTATACGTAGAAAATACAAATTTTTTTTGTCTATGATGAGTATTCAAGGGGATAATTTGACCAAATAACTAGTTTAACATGACATTGTAATTGTAATGGAAGGGAAATCATCCACCCTAACCCAAATAATTTCTAAATAATCATTACTAAAAAATATCAAGAATGCTAAAAAAAGATCCCTTGTACAAAATAATTTTTTTGTTGTGAAAAATGGGACGATTCCAAAGATCTATATTGATCATGATGGTGTAATGAAATTTCATAAAAGACTATATGCTCCATCTATTACATTGATAAAATTTTCTTTGATGGATAAAGATCATATATATACATTTTATATACATCATGGAAGAACTAAAATGTATACGTACCATTGTGATCATTATTAGTGGGATAACATAAAATATGGTATTGCAAACTACACTAAAATTTACCAACTGTGTAAGAAATTGAAAGAATAGAGTCAAGTTCTTAAATGGGTATTATAACCACTAGCCATACCAGCTTGGAAGTGGGATAATATTGGAAAGTATTTTTCCATTGGTATACCAAAAACATCAATAGGAAGTATTTATACATGGGTCATGGTGGACCATCTCACCAAGACTTTCCGTTTTATCTCTATTTGGGAAGATTTATCTCTTGATCAAATTTACAGTATATATATAAATTAAGTGGTAAGGATGAATTGGGTACTAGTCTATATCATATCTAATCACGATCTGAGGTTCAAATGAAAATTTTGTTGAAGTATATAACATGCATTGAGTACCAAATTTAATTTTATTATTCTATATCACACAAAACTGGTTTTCAATCTAAGGGAACTATTAAAACACTTGGGGGAATGCTGAGAAGATTCTCAATTGAATTTAAAGGTGGATGGGATCAATATCTCGCATTATTTGAATTCTAGTACAACAATAGACTATATTCAAGTATTCAAATGGCACCCTATGAAGCTCTGTATGGGAAGAGATGTAAAACTATTAATTTTTTGGATGAATCTAGTGGTAGAAAAGTTATTGGGCCTCATCTTTTGCAATATATGATAAAAAAGTCCCATTCCATCAAAAACACATAACGTATTAATAGATTAATCAAAATAGATATGTTGTCAACCATTTAAGGGACTTGGAGATTGATGTTGGTTGTAAACTCAACCTCTATATTTCTTCTTAAAAGAGAGTCACATGGTTTGAGAAGAAAGGTAAGCTAAAACCCTGTTACATTGGACCCTATGAAATATTTCATTATATAGGATAAGTGGTCCATAATTTTACATTTTCACTAAATACAGGTCATGTTCATGATGTATTCAATGTATATCTATTGAGTATTTACATACATGAACCTTTACATGTGTTGAGTCTTGAGTTGTTACGGCTAGAACATAACCTCTCTTATGAGGGGTAGCTAGTGGAGATCATGGATTTTTTGAGACAAGGATCTTTGAAACAAGACTACGAGCATCGTCAAAGTGTAGTAGATGAAACCTAACTATGAATAAGTGACATGAAAACCTGAGGAAACTATGAGTTATAAGTACCCAAACCTTTTATCAACATAGAGTATGAGTTCAATGTTTTGGGAAAAATTTTCTTAAGTGGTAAGAATGTAATGACCTTTTCTTTTTGAATGATATTTTTTTCCTGAAAATGTATGTTTACTGTGTCATAATGAATTAAAATATATAATTATAATTTGAAATCTATCCATCAAGTTTCAAACATTAGATGATAATTAGTAAATAATGACCATGGATAAATACTACCATTAGAAACAATACTATGTACAAGAATTGTTTATTTTAATTAGTGTTTATTAGTAAAAATGACAAAGTATAATTAATGTAGAAAGGAGAACTAATGGATTCAACTGGTACACTCTTCCCATTAAAATATCCTTTTTAAGAAAATTTTTGGGAGGTAGGATCATTGGGCTTCACTCTAGAACAAAACCAAGAAAATCCCAACAACTAAAGCATGAATGAAATCTCATATGGGTGAAGTCCATGTTTGTGGAAATCACTTCTCGGGTGATGTTATTCGAGTCACCCCAAGAATCTATCACGATGACACACCATACCATTAGGTCATATGGATGTTTTATAAGGGTTTATGGGAAAATTCCTTAGTTACATAATTTACAATATCTTTATGTAAATAAATTTTTCCTTCCATAATTTTGGTTTTAAGAATTGTTTTTCCTAATAAAATTGAATTTCATAAATTGATTATTTTAAAACAGAATTTGTACAATATAAAAAATATATAAATGGTTATAATAAACAATGATATTATGAATAATAATTAAATTGATGAATTATTATGATAAAAAACTCTTAATTAAAAATCAATTAAAAAGTTATTTCATTTTTTTATAAATTTTACTATGCATTCACTATGCACTTTCTACCCACTATTATTTTTAATAAAGACATATTTTTATAGCTAAAAGATAAATTTATCATATTTATAAATTTATTATGATAAAATAAATGTCATTATTGAAATCAGAACATCGATATTATAGTAAGGTAATTTTATGATAATTTTATAAACAACTTTAGTATTTTCATTAACAGTAAAAATACAGTTCGAGTTTTTGGGTATATTTAATGGCATCATAACTATGTAATAATGATGTATTATGTGATTTAAAATTATGTATGACTATTATGGATTAAATAAACAAAATAGTTGTCCCATGTGTCTAATAAAATTTCCAAATTCCATGGTAATCCCATGTTTTTTCAAATACCACTACTGAGGTGTCCAAGGAAATTAATAAAAAATCCCTCATTTTTCTATAAATACTGACCCATTTAATTTTTTACATTCTTTCAAAATTCCTCCCCAAAAAATATATGATATTACTACCTCCCAATGTGTCCTAAAATTTTGTCCAAAATCCCTCATGTTCATCATCCTCATGTTTTAGAAGTCACTCTTCAAGGTAAGGGAAATCTCATATTCTTTTTTCCTTCAAAATTTGAATTTTAATGTGGTACATATTTAAAATTTCAAGACCATGTTATTCTATTAATTTTATTATATCCCTTTACATTATTAAGTGTATTATGTAAATGTAATACCCTTTTCCACTCTCTTTTTTGTGTTTTGTAAAACATGTTTCATACTAGTTGTGCTGCTGAATTTTCATCTCAAAATTTCTCTTTTTCTAAATAAATTATATTAATTTATATTCTGAATACACAAAAAACTTTCTTCTTCAGGGATATTTAACAACATATAAAAATGATATAATTTTTTCTGGTATTAACATACATGATACAGTACATCCTTTTTCAAGGGATAATAATGACTTAAAATCATGTTTTTAAAGAACCATTTAAAAACACCATGATTTGGATATGAAAACCATTTCATTTATATAACATTTGTTATTTGTGAAATTTTTTTATTATGATATATGTGGATAAAATGAAAATAAATATATATTAAGGGTATAACCCGATAGTTCTCCAATGCATTGGGTAAATAATTTGTTTTCTGGAGATGAAATTCTTTATGATAACTTGGAGAATAACCATAGTAATATTTTTGACACATCAGTGAAAAAACATTCTGATATGATTTTGAATTTATTAATTAAATGTTATACCCAAATTTTCATGTTATGATTCATTTTTTTATTATTTTATTCCCCATGTTATCTTTCTCTTGCCTTTATGATTTTCCTTAATTTCATATTGGTATCTCTCATGTTCACTTGTGAACTACTTCTATTTTTTTCCCTTATTGGGACATTTTCTTAATCCTTCCATTGATTTATCTCCCAAGTTATGAGTAGCAGTAATTTCACTTAGAATGATCCAATGAAGATTCTTTCCAATAATATCATAATAATTTTTTTATGTTTTCATGTATTATGTACCTAATTTCCAAAAAACTGAACTTTTAACACTCCTCTATTTTTTATCAGTGTATTGAAAAGTTATGTAATTAAATGTTGTGATTCCATAGAACTCAAATCATATTACCTGTTATGAAGCTTCAAGATATTCACTACTCATAATGAAATAATCAAGGGATCAACTCCAACTCCAATGAGATGACACAATAACCAATTCCTAACATGTTTCCATCAAAATTTGGTAAAAATTAAAACCTAAAATGTAATATCTACTCCATAATTAATTATATGGAGGGGAAATAATGATAATGATTAGAAAAAAAAATGATATATACTTACTTGGAATGATAATATATTATCTGGATAAATCATGTAATTTGTATCTAATGAATGGATAATTGTATAATGACATGAGAACATTAATTTTAGCTTGTTTTTGAAGACATGGAATAGAAATTTTTTTAGGGATATCAGGCAATATATTTATAGTAAAAAACTTTATGGATTTATCCATGTCATGTTGAAATCCTAAAATTCCATGGTGCCCATGATCCATGGAAGATCTAAATTTTGGGCCTGAAAATCCATAAATTTAATAAGTTTTATAAAATTAATTAAAAATCAATTAACTAGAACGAGAACATTACACAAATCATAGTACAAATTCCATATTATTTCACCTCCTAGTGAAAATGATCATGGTGTGGTGACCACTTCCTATTATCTAGGTTATCCCTTAGATGTCACTAATAGGCTCAACATAAAAAATTTATTGGTCCATATTTTACAGAGGATAACCACCAAATTACAATGAATAGTTCCAAACACACTCATGGAATTTCCATATATCCCATTTAAAATTTAAAAAATACCCATGAAGAAAGACTTTGAAAAAATAATTTTTATTCCCTTTATCCTATTTTGGTTCAAAAATAACCACACAACCAACCCCAAAATTTTGAAATATAAAATTTGATTAGATCCAAACCCTCTAAAATGGTGTGGAAACCATTAATATCCACAAAACACCTCTCATGACTCCTAGAAACACAGGGATGGGTCATGATGGTTTGATCTATTATAGGTAATCCCAACAGTGATTCAATATGTAAATATAAGGGTCTTAGCTATGTAATAGTAACCTTTGTGTTAGAGTTGGTTTTTTAAGACCCACTATTTCTTACAGTTTATTACATGTACATTAAAATATTAGAATATTTATAAAACATATTATTATATATTTTTTATTTTTATACATGGCTTAAAAGTAATAATTTCTTGCATTTTCTAGGTATTGATCAGGTTATAGAATTTCACTTATATGATGAGAACCTTGAATAAACATAATGATATCATTGAATATAATTTAATGGTCAGATAACATACTATTAGGGGAAACATAGAATTTTTACTATAGGTGTGAGTAATCATAAACCTATAAGACTTCATTTCAAGAAGTTCACACTTGGTAATCTACATGAAGGGAAATTATAAGAATATTCCCTCATGAAGTAATTTTTAATTTTTTTGTTTCATTATATACTATAATAGAAAAGCTTGTGAAATTTTCTATATACTACAAGATTATGATTAATATATGTCATGATTCACCCACAAAGTATTATTTTATGAAAATTGGTTATATAATTCATCGTGGTTTTTTATATGTTGGGTGCATCATGAATGACATATTATAAATTAGTAAATTGAGGAAGGATTTTTATATTTAATATTTTGGATTGATGAGATCTCATCCCTCTAATTTAAATAGAACCATCACATTAAATTCTAGGTAAATGTTGTAAGCATGATTTTATTTCATATAATTAATTAAATTAATATCAATCATATAAGTTAATAACATAGATATGCACCCTTCATAATGAGATAGTGAGACAAAAGGGATTATATTACAATGTAATATTTCATATGTGGGTGTTATCATTGTGACATTAACTTCTTTAATTTGGGTTCATTGACCCACTACTAGAAAGTAATCATAGATTTTAGGAAAGATCGCCTAATGCCATTGAGAAGGAATCCTAGAGTGGAACATAGTAATTATTTTAATTGATCTAAATTGAATTATATTTGGATATAACAATGAGATTTTAATATATTTCTCAATACAATGGAATAAATTTATTTAATTTATATAGACCCCAAATATTTAATAAATTTGTATTCACTAGATTGATAATGTAATATTTATTTTCTTTATAAAATATTTAATAAATATTTATTCACCGAAATATAGATAGAATATTTATTTATGATTAATTGTTTAAATAAATATTTATTTTTGTATTCAATAAATGTTGAGGATGAGAGGACCAAGACCATTTTGGATGATAAATATTCACTTTCATGAATGTGAAATAATATTATTTTGTGCTTCCGGTAGTTCATGCCATAGAATAATAATAATAATAATATTATTATATGGCATGGTGTAATAAGTGGTTTAAGAATTATTTAAGGGCTTGTACACAATTAAATCATATTATAACCTAAATTCTAACTCTATAAATCTAATTTTTTGTGATTTGTGTTTCGTTAATCAGGAATTGATAATTGTTATGAACAATGTAATTTTATCCTGATTCCTCCTCCTCTAATACTCTCAAGAATGAGAATAACATGAGATATTAATTCATTCTTGAAGGAACTAGGAGTGATGAAGACTAAAAAAATATGATTGATCATTCTAGAAAACACCTGACATTCCATCGGTGTTATTCGGAGATCAATGTACCCTTTGTGTATCACTGTTAAAGGGGATCTTCTTTGCATCCTCATTGCGAAATAAAGGTAATCTGAAAGTGGGTTGAAAACATTATAATCATCATTAAAGAGATATCCTAATACGATGTAACCGTTTATTAATATTTAATGTAATTTAATTATAACATTAAAATTAAAATGATCCTCTCTTAGTACCATGATTTTTTAAGACAATATTTAATGAAAAAACATCCTTGTTCAAGATTTATACATCACAAGAAATTATATAATGATTAATAAAATTCAACAAAAACATTCATTGTTATACTCCAACCGAACTTCTTCTGTTATTACCATAAACTTCATGTGGGATTAAAGAAAGTTTATGCTTATATTTATAATTGTTTATTTGTTTTTTGATATATATGGAAAACAGTGGTTATATATTTCGATTATAGATTATTCAATAATAAAATTATATGTTTAATAAACATGATTCTAAAATTTTAATATTAGTCAATATAGAATCAAATTTAATTAATTATCACAAAAAAATGAAAAATGATAGGATATTTCTTCAGAATGGGCCCAGGATTCATGATGGGGATATTGGGTTACACAAAATGTAGTAGGATTATACACTATGTATGAATGTATACATAAATTGGGAATGTTATGGGATACAAGAAACACTAATAAGTTACAACACATGGTCTATTTATTTCACACCTCGTATAGATTGAGACAACCTCGATTACAACTTGACTGATTATATGGTATGTTGAAGGAGGATACATTTTTTATTCAACACAATTTAGTGTATAATGATTCAATATATTGGTGGATAAATACCTATATTATTACCATGTGATACTATCATCTAGTGTAATTAATGAAACGCAAAACATATATATATATTAAACTATTTATAACTCATTAATTCCCTTGTTCTAAATATAGGTAGAGGTACTTGGTGGGTGATACAAACACATCGATAGTAGAACAAACAATGTCTTGCTAGAGTACACATCATGTGGCGCCACATACAAAAAACACACTTAGTCCTTTATTGGGTTAAATAGACACAAAGAATGTGTGATTCACATCATATAACATGTTAGGTTAATATGTGTATTCTGGATGAGGTAGACACTAAACCCTAAGGGTAAATTTTTGGTACATGGAAATCAAGGAACATGGTGTGTACTTTGTAAGTACGTGTTGTCTAATATACCAAAAAAATATAATTAAATTACTTTCAAAATAATAAATTGAAACATTAAATCCTACTTGAAATGTAGTCACTAGTCATTTTTTACAATTTAATAATTTTTTAAAATAATTAACAATTATCAAATAATTTAATTATAATTATCTATAATTATTGGTCATATCATTTATTTTCCATGAATGTATTTATTATATGTATCTACGAGAGACATCATATGGTCATTAATATTAATTGGAATTATTAATTTAATAATTTATTAATTAATATATGCATTTTTATCTTAATAATAATGAATTAATATTATTGAATGTTATCTAGTGTAATTTTTTGTATTTATTTCATATGGGTGACTGGTCATGAGATTTACTAGTAATTGTGTATGCGTTCGTTTAATTTAATTTAATTTATTTCATGGGCTATCAATTATTTAATATTAAAATAAATATGATGTCTTTTAAGTCATCCCTGTATCCTTTCTTATAAAGTGACAATTGTCCATTGTGATTTATGTAATTCCAATTAATCAATCATTATGTTCACCTCACCTACGTGTGAATTATAAATAATTATAACAAAATGAGTATACCAAGGTGTGTGGATGTAATTAGAGATAGATTCGAGAAGATTCCAACAATAATGATACATAAGTGGACAAGGGGAATGCTATAACATATTCTAATACATGCATAATGAATTTTCCCCTTGGTCATAGGTTGATTTATTGTCTTTTCAATAAAAGAAATATTAGGTAATCTCATGGTCAAGTCATTTATTTATCTATCTCATATAATATGAATTATTTATATTATTTATTAAATATATTGACCACAAAAATTTATCGTACCAACCACGAAACTAATAGTCTGGATTTAATGCATTACTTTATTAAATTAACATAGATATAATTCTCGAATCGGAAAGGATTGATCAGTTATTTAGTCTTGGAAGCCTCATTTCATACAAGAACCCTTAGTTTCAATTTTAGACCTAAAATAAAACCTATCAAATCCTTTTATAATTCCATTATTATCCTAGATTATCCATGAATATTTGTCATTATACACATTTGGGAATCCTAGGAAAATTAAAATATAAATAAGATGAGAGATGAGATGATATGTAATGGTAAGCATATAACAGAAGATATTATTAATAAATAATCATAACACTTGAAGAAGGGTGTATAACTAAAACACAATTCCATTAAAGATAATATTGAGAATAATATAGAATGATTAAATGAAACTATAAAAATAATTACATTATCAAGAAAACATAAACAAAGATATTCTATTAGTTGATTAATGACAAAGAATATCAATAACTAATCTCATATTGAGAGAATTTATAATTATAAATGTATATACTATCATGATATATTCTCAAGATAGATTCTATCAATATATATCCTCATGATAGTTTATTTTTGTGTGTAGAAACCCGTCTGATTTGTCTCAAGATCTATCATCCTAATAATTTTAAACTATATGAAGAAAAACACGAAGGGTTTGTTACCGATTTATTTCATCTCATGAGACATACTGGTGCATCGAGGGGATCTAGTGGTCCCTCCTATAAATTACTAAGTATAATTCATTCCTCATATGAAAAGGTTGAACGTAAAAAACATATACATTCAAATTGAAAAAATAGAATATGAAATGTGAACAGTTTAACCTTAAATAATAAGTGCTGTCAAAATAGAACATACACAATCAAACTGATCATAAAACATTAAATGGAATTTTAAAAAATATATCTTCAGAGATCGATATCAAAAAATCATAAGATTTAAAAGAGGATGTTCACATTGGTGAAAATAATCTAATAAAATTATTTCTTTTTTGATAGAAATAGACTTTTTACATGGACATTACTTATTTAAAAACCAATTTAATTATAAATGATAAAATTTTATTTGAAAATAACCATGTAAATATGTAAAGGATTCTTCAAATTGATAATCTTTCATGATGTTTGAAATTTCCTCTCACGTCTTATGTGATAAACCAACATTCCTTCCATCGAACAAAGTCACAAAGTACGTTGTTCTGAAAATAAAGAAAGATTCCATCAAAACATTTTTTAAAAAGTCATCAAATGCTAAAAAGGACATAAAATATTCATAGGATAATAGAAAAAATATTGTTGAAAAAATTTAAATGATATAAGGACATGGATGATAAATTTTTCCAAGTAGATACTTATGTATAAACAATCCCAAAAAAACATGAAATTACAAAATTAACCATTACCATTTACTTTAAATGTGTTGAGGGTGCATTAAACTAATATATAATGTTTAAATAAATTTATTAAATTATACTATAAATATATCCATTTTTATGATATCATATATGATCATCTTTTATCATATTTTTAATTATATTTTATTATTACCATTGTCACAAGTGATAATGAATTCATTTTTATATGTTTGTTTTGTCATGTAAGTCATTTTTTTTATAAATCAAATATATTTTCCTCATATACAGAATGATATTAATTTTAGAAATATTATATTGACATATCATATACATTTTTATTATCATTCTTGATTGGTTATCAGAGAGAATGAATCTCATCGTGTTGTAGATATGGTAGGCGGTACATACGCCTGAGCAACGGTATCATTCCATTAATGGTAATGTGATATAAAATTGGATTTTATATTAATTATAAAGAATCAATATCTTATCATATTTATTATTTATATCCATTATATTCCTCATTTTACCCATCCAAATAATGTGTTACAAAAAATAAAATTTCACCATAATGTGGAGATGGTAAGTCGTACGCCCACACGAGTGGTCAAATTTTTTTTCATAGGATGGATAAAATAAGGAATATGTTTTCCCCATGTAAATTATAAAATATATGAATATATATGATACTGAATTTATTATTTTATAGTAATTTTTTTTGAAGAGTAAGTATAAGAAGAAATAATTTTGATGGAGTTGGTCAAGACGATTACGACTTCTTTAGGGAACCTCCCTCGAATCTCCACCTAGTGATTCTAGGGATTGTATTTTTTGGAATACCATGACATCTAGAAAAAATATATATATATATATATATAAATATTTTGAGGAGTAATGTTCTATTTTTTGATACTTTAGAAGGCTAATTGTTTTTTGGGGAGGTGGGGGAGGAGGCGCCTTTTTATAATTGAGGTGAGGGTCACTTTTGGAAACTATAAAAATATAAAATTAATATAAATTAATTTCAAATTGAAAATGGATAAAAATTATTTATTTAAATGAAAAGTTGAATACGGGACAAAATCATCTCTATAAATAATTTTTGGACAAGTTTATGTCACATTCTTACCCTTATTGTCTGGCTATAACCCTGAGTTATACCCTTTATCTCTTACAGTGACAACATGGTGTTTTACTCCTCAAGGGTTAATATATATACTATTAAATTCCAAAATAAACTTAAATGGGTCATTGATAAAATATTTAACATTATCATAATAATTTTAATGATTTTTAGTTTTTTACTAATTTTATATCATTTAATAAAAATATTTTTTTAAAAATTGTTAGGGAAGAAGCGTCATTTTATTATTATAGAAAAGAAAATACAACTTTTAACTAGGTAAATGGAAACCCATTACATAGCCCGAAGGCCCAGTGGTCATGTAGCCCATTATATATTCCATAGCCCAAATTTTTCTCCCAATGTCCATTTTGTGAATATTACTACTACAATACCCACTACTATAGTACCACACAATACATGCCGTTGCTATAGTGCCATTCCACTACAACAGTGCCCTTCGTCGCTATATAATCTCTAATCCTATAGTACCACTACTATATTACTATTCTACCTACACCTAATGTGTTTTGAAAGAATCAATTACTTGGATTTTTAGAAAATATAAATAAAATAAAAATTATTACTTTAGTAAATTCCTAATATGTATAGCTATCTATAAAATTCATGGATGAAATTACTTATCTCAATTTTTTTTAATAATTATAATATCTTTTATTTGATATTTCTATTAATGAAATAAACACTAGATCACTGTTGTGTTAACAATTAAGGTAAATATTTCATCCCAAAAAATTATAAATAAATTTCCATCATGTATATTATTGTTTTATATTTATATATTATATTTATGATATAAGACATCTCTTGGTTATCCTTATAATAAAATTATTATACTTATAAGAAATTTGTGACTGAAATTTAGTCACTTTATTTGATTTAAATAATAATAATTATATTTTCAGGGTTAAGTGTCCCTTTATTGATTCATTTAAAAACATCAGGCATTAATTATTATGACGCTGAATTTTTTTACATTACTATTAAATCATTTTAAAGATAAAAAACATAATAGTATTACACAAATAGGATCCAAAAGATTAGTTTCTTGTGAAAACTAGGACCGTACATAACAATTACAACATCAAGCATAAACATTTATTAAATTTCTTCTCCTTTGGCTTCTTATTGGAACTTGTCCTCTCATTATTACATGTATACACCTGAGGATATACATAAAAAGGGGTGAGCTAAAATCCCAGTAAGAGGATAGATAAAAAAATAGCATGGGGTGAGTATAATCATGACATAGTTTAAAGATCATGAACATGAGAGAAGCATAAATAAATGACATGAAATGTGGGAATGCATAAAAATGAAACTTCATGTCTAAGTGGTTAAGTACCACACATACTTGTGAACCAAGAAAGAATCATGTTCACACATCATTTCACATTTACTAATGAGATTGATCACTTTACCCAATGCATTGGAGCGCTGTATAATTTCGGGCGCACCCGTCACATTTAAACATTCATATTGCGCTGTATAATTCCAGGTTCACCCCTCACATCATAACATTTTCATTTATCATGAATGACACAATAAACATATATAATAAATGAAAATAACTAACCGATTAAAATTAATGGGTTTCAAATGATAAAAAAAACATTCATAAACTTCGGTTTCCCAAAAGAAAAAGGTAATAACATACTTTATACAAGAACCGTAAATCTTGAATGAGAAGTAAAAGGTGTGTTCTAGAAAGAAGAGTTCTATTGGAAAAAATTTTGTTTGACATAAAAAATAGTGGTAAAAATTTATATCCAAGAGAATTATATACAATGATTAACAAATGATTTTTTTGAGTAACTATATCAAAATGTAGTGAAAGTGGGAGAACATGACGGATGAATGTTGGGTTCAAGAATTTCCCCTTACCTTGTATATGAATTCTTACTTCACATTAATGTCCTGTATAATGACATTATATTCATTAATTAGAAATACAGATCCTTGTGTACATTAATATGGTTCATTATGGTTTTATTAAGTGATTTTATGTGCCCTTGGATGAGTTATTGAGTTTAAAAACATAGACTGGGAATGTTTGTTTTTATGGTTTTCTTGAGTCGTTCACTTGTATTCTTACATTGAAGTTTGGGTAGAACATGGGTTAACATCCAGAACTAATATTACATGTTATTAATGACATTACAGAAGTTTTAATGATCTTATAATGAGTTATATTATATCCATGTGGATGAATCGTTATATAAGAATTAAATGATGATTGTTTGGGTTAATTTGAAGGATTTTTTGATCATAATGAACATGTTTTATTTTATCACTAGTAATTTGGTCATAAGTTAGTTACAAAACAGTAAATATAATATAATACATATAAAAACTTCAGGTTCAACAATAAATATGGTTTCTTGACCGTATCTAAAGGTCGAAATGGATGAAGAAAACATGTTGTTCTTGAAGGTGATAAATTAACACCTCACGAACAACGTTCTCTTTAGTCAAAAAAAAGGAAGAGGGAAAGGGGGTTGGATGATATAATATCCCATTAGAATCATAAAATTCCCATATTTTTATAATAATGGAGTTAAAATACCATTTTTATGAATATTTGTGGGGAAAGATCAAGAAATTAACTTGAACTTGAAAAGAAATTAAAGGAGAAAAGGGAGAGAAATTACCTCTTAAATCTTCCTCTTGAGATCCTCCTTAAATAAGCTTGGCATGGTCTGTTGATGAGACCAGTAGATCTTGAACGTGGGATAGGGGCTAGGGGGGATTTTTGGGAATAATTTAGAGAAGGCTAGGAGCTTGATAGGTGTGAGGAAATGAGGGTATGAAGGGTGGTTTTTATAGTGGAGGGGAGGGTGGTTTTCTTAATATAAAATTCATTAGTTTATTAATATCCCCTAAGACAAGGAATAGAGAGTCATCCATGACCAAGAATAGTAAATAAAACATGTGAGTTCGAGATTTGGGTGATTACGTCACTTTTGAGGTCATAAATAGTGGGTTTTAATTATAATGTATTTATACAGTAAATTAATGTATTGTACTATTCACCAAAAATTCACGTATTTCAGAAAAGTCCCAAAAATTTACTCAATCCATTTTATGACATGTAGAATCCAAAAATGAAGTCCATTTTTCAAAAATAATTTTTTATGTATTACTAATTTAATATTTAATTAAATTCATAATTTACTTTAAAAACAGTTTTTAAAATTTAAACTGATTTTATAGTGCTTTCAAAAATTATTTAGGGTCTTATAAAATTATATAAAAACTATAAGATAATGATTTGTTAATTTATGAACACATTTTAAGAAAATAAATTTTCTTTTATATTAATTAATTAATTATAATTAATTATTTATGACAAACAAAATACCAAAACATTTACTAAGGTCAAATTGTCACTTTCTAAGATTTCTATATTTTATTGAATTATTCTAGGGTAAGGTTACTCTTATGTTTGATGATTTACTATTCATAAGGGTCATATTACTATTCATAGGGGTATGTTACTATTCCTAAGGGTAGGTTAATATTCACCAGAAATTATTTTTGTTTTATTAGACTCCAAAAATCATCTTGAACACAACCGTGTATGTCATATTTTCAAAATTCAAAACACAGAAGTGAAAAACATATGTTTAAAGGACACTTAGCACTTAATTGTTCATTTTTTTTTGTTTTCATGTGATTTTATGACATTATTATAAGAAGAAAAATTTCCATTGAAAATCTTTATGTCGTTACATTCTTCCCCCCTTAGGAAATTTCGCCCATAAAATTTCACTTTACACAAACAGGTGAGGGTAATTCTCCTTCATTACCTCTTCTGGTTCCCAAGTTTCTTCCTCAAACTTATGGTTCCACCTCGAAAATTTGACAAGATGGGTTGTCTTCTTATGTAAAACATTATCTCTCCGATCAAGAATCTCTACTGGCTGCTCCACATAGGAGAGGTCATCTTCCAGCTGCACCACCTCCGATTTTAGTACATGTCAGGGGTCTGGTATGTACTTCCTCAATAGTGATACTTGAAACACATCATGAACTTGAGCCATATTCTATGGAAGTGCAAGATGATAGGCCACAGTTTCTATGCGGTCAAGGATCTCAAAGGGGTCCATATACATTGGGCTTAGCTTCCCTTTCTTCTCGAATCGCATGACTCTCTTCTATGGAGATATTCGAAGGAAGACTTTATCTCTAACGTTGAACTCCAAGACCCTTTGACGGTTGTTAGCATAGCTCTTTTTCCAACTTTGAGAAGCATTGACGTGTTTCTGGACTACTTGATCCTTCTCTGTCATCTCTTGAACAAGATTGGGTCCCACTAGCTTTCTTTCTCCAACTTCAACCCAACAGGTTTGAGTTCTACATCACATTCCATATAGAGCTTAATATAGAGCCATTTGAATACTCGAGTGGAATCTATTGTTGCCTGATATCTCTACCAATGGGAGATTCTGATCCCATCCACCTTTAAATTCTAGAGAGTAGGCTCATAGAATATCTTCAAGCGTCTGAATAGTTCTTTCATACTGTCCATCAGTTTGGCGATGATAGGTCATGATGAAATTTAATTTAGTACTCAAATCATTTTGAAGGCTCCTCCAGAATTTAGATGTTAACTTTGGATCACGGTCAGAGACAATTGAGAGTTGAACATCGTGTAGTCTCACCAATTCCTTCACATATATCTTTGCAAGTTGTTTAAGAGAGAGATCCTCCTGAATAGCGATAAAATAGGATGTTTGGGTGAGTCAGTCAACCACAACCTATATCGAATTATTTCCCATTGACTTCTTCGAGAGACCATTGATAAACTCCATAGTAACATTTTCCCATTTCCAAATTAGTATAGGCAATGGATGCATCATACCTCTAGAATTTTTTCACTCAAATTTAACTTGTTGACATACCATGTACCTTGATATATATTTTGTAATCTCCTTCTTCATGTTATACCACCAGACATATTATCAGAGATCACGATACATCTTGGCAGTCCTAGTATGGATAGAGAATGTTGAGATATGTGCATTTTCCAATAACTCTTTCTTTCTCCCGGGTGATGAAGGCACACAAATCCGCGTTCCAATCCAAATCAGACCATCATAATCGATATGAAACTCCTACGACTTCCCTTTGTTTTCTGCATTCACCCTCTTTTTTATCTCCCCATAATCACTTTGTGCTTCCTTATTCCTATCTTGGATGGTTGGTTGCACAATCATTTGGGAAAGGGAGGATGTATCCCCAACCCGTCTGATTTCCAAATCCATTCTTTGTATATCCAAGAAGATAGGATCTTTTTCAATCCGTAGCATGGATAGAGTAGCAGGTTCTTTTATACATAGAGCATCAGATAAAATGTTCTCTTTTCCAGGATGATACTGAATAGATCAATTGTAATCCTTGATTAACTCTTACCATCTCCTTTCACACATGTTGAGCTCCTTGTGTGTTAATATATACATTAGGCTATTGTGGTCGGGGTATATGTCACAGTTCTCGCCATAAAGGTAGTGCTGCCATATTTTCAAGGCAAAAATCAGAGATGTCAGCTCTAGATCATGCGACGGGTGGTTCTTCTCATGGATCTTTAACGGTCGTGAGGAAAATGCTTTCACATTATCATTTTTCATGAGTACACAACCCAATTCTTTCATTGAAGCATCACTGTATATCAAAAATCTTTCTCCACTTTTCAGTAGTGTGGGTATAAGTGTAGTGATCAGCCTTCTCATTAGCTCCTTAAAGCTTCCCTCACATTCTTATGTCCAAAAATACTTTACCCATTTCCTTTTTAACTTATTTAGAGGGTTTGACAATCGTGAGAATGTTCTCACAAAACGTCGGTAGTACCCAGCTAATACAAGAAAACTATGAATTTCCATGACACTTGAGGGCCTGGGACATTCCTTAATCTCCTGTGTCTTTGAATGATCCATAGAAATTCCCTCACTTGTGATCTCATGTCCCCAGAATGTGACTTGCTTCATTAAAAAGTCACACATGCTGAACTTGGCATACAACTTCCTCTTTCTTAATGTCGCCAAAACTAGTCTTAGATGTTCATCATGTTCCTCCTTGCTCTTAGAGTATATGATAATATCATCAATAAAAACTACCACAAATTTGTCGAGGTAATGTCTAATGACACTATTCATCAAATCCATGAAGATTTCATGGGAATTAGTAAGTCTGAAGGGAATCACCAAAAACTCATAGTGCCCATACCTTGTACGGAAGGCAGTATTTTGAATATCTTCCTCCTTCACCTTTACCTAATGATATCCAAAACAAAGATACAACTTTGAGAAGTATTGAGATCTTTTTAATTGATCTAACAAGTCATAAATCCTAGGGAGAGGATACTTTTTCTTTATAGTGATCTTGTTGAATTCTCGATAATCGATACACAACCGCATTGTTCCATCCTTCTTCTTCACAAATAGCACTAGCGCACCCCAAGGTGATGCACTAGGGTGTATGAAACCTTTGTCCAGATGCTCTTATAGCTACTTTTTTAACTCCTCCAGTTCGATAGGAGACATCCTATAGGGATACATCGAGATAGGAGTATCTCCGAGTGTGAGTTCAATTCAGAACTCTACCTCACGATCCGGGGGAATTCGGGGTAATTCATTGGGAAATACATCTTTGTATTTCCTCTAATACCAACTATAGGGACCCTTACTTTTCTTTAATTACTATTAAATCATTTTAAATATAAAAAACATAATATTATTAAAAATATAGGATCCAAAGGTTTAGTGTCTTTTGAAAACCAGGACCGTACATAACAATTATAACATCAGGAATAAATATTTATTTAATTTCTTCATCTTTAGCTGCTTATTGGCATTTGTCCACTCCTTAGTACATGTAGCCACCTAAGGATATACATAAAAAGGGGTGATCTAAAAGCCTAATAAGAGGATAGATATGAAGAATATAGCATGGTGTGATCATAATCATGACATAGGCAAAAGATCATTAACATGAGAAGAGCATAAATAAAAGACTTGAAATGTGTCAATGCATAAAAATGAAACATCATGTCTTAGTGGTTAACTACCACACATTATTGTGAACCAAGATAGAATCTTGTTCACACATAATTTCACATTTAATCATGATATTCAACACTTTACCCAATGGATTGGAGCACTGTATAATTCCGGGTGCACCTATCTCATTTAAGCATTCATATTGCGCTATATAATTCCAGGCGCACCCGTCACATCATAACATTATCATTTATCATTCATGCCATAATGAACATATATAATAAATGAACATAACTAACCCATAAAAATTAATGGGTTTTATCTCATAAAAACACATTCATAAACTTTGGGTTCCCAAAAGAAAGAGGTAATAACATACTTGATGCAAGAACCATAAATCTTGAATGAGAAGTAAAAGGTGTCCTCTTGAAAGAAGAGTTCTTTTGGAAAACAATTTGTTTGACATAAACAATAATGGAAAGAATGTATATCCCAGAAAATTATAGACAGTGATGAACAAATTATTTTTTAGGATTAACCATATCAAAATGGAGTGAAAGAGGGAGAACCCGAAGGATGAAAGTTGGGTTCATGAATTTACCCTTACATTGTATCTGAATTCTTCATTATTATTAATTTCCTGTATAATGACATTATATTCATTAATTAGAAATCAGAAACCTTTATTACATTAATATGGTTAATTATGGTTTTATTAAGTGATTTTATGTACCGTTTGATGAGTTATAGAGTTTAAAAACCTTGATCATGAATGTTTGTTTTTATCGTTTTTTGAGTGGTTCACTTGTATTCTTAAATTGAAGTTTGGGTAGAACATGGGTAAACATAAAGAACTGATATTAAATGTTATTAATGATATTAATAGATTTTGAATTATCTTATAATTAATTATATTAGATCCATGTGGATGAATCATTAGATAAGAATTAAATGATGATTGTTTTGGTTAATTTGAGCGATTTTTCGATCATAATGAACTTAGTTTGTTTTATCACTAGTAATATGGTCATAAGTTAGTTTAATAACATTAAATAGAAGATAATACATATAAAAACTTCTGGTTCAAGCATAAAAATTGTTTCATGAACAGATCTGAAGGTAGAAATGGAAGAAGAAAAAATGTTGTTCTTGAAGGTGTTAAATTAACACCTCACGAACAACTTTATCTTTAATAAAAGAGAAGGAAGAGGTAAAGGGGTTTGGATGATATAATATACCATTATAATCATGAAATTACATTATATTTATAATACTGGAGTTACAATACCATTTGGATGATGATATTTTGGGAGAGATCAAGAAATGAACTTTAACTTGAAAGGAAATTAAAGGAGAAAAGGGAGAGAAATTACCTCTTAAATCTTCCTCTTGAGATCCTCCTTAAAAAAGCTTAGCTTTGTATTTTGATGAGACCAGTGGATATTGAACGTGGGATAGGGTCTAGGGAGGATTTTTGGGAAGAATTTGGATAAGGCTTGGAGCTTGAGAGGTGTGAGTAAATGAGTGCGTGAAGGGTGGTATTTATAGTGGATCAGAGAGGGGTTTTCTTAATATAAAATTCAATAGTTTATTAATTTCCCCTAAGACAAGGAATGGTGAGTCATAAATGACCAAGAATATTAAATAAGGCATTTTAATTTGTGATTTGGGTGATTACATCAATTTTTATGTCAGGAAAAATGGGTTTTAATTATAATGTATTTAAACGGTAAATTAATGTATTTTACTATTCACCAAAAATTCAAGTATTTTAGAAAAATCCCAAAATTTACCCCAACCATTATTCGATGTGTAGAACCCAAAAATGACGTCCATTTTTAAAAAATAATTTTTAAAATATTATTTAATTAATATTTATTTAAAATCATATTTTACAGAAAAAACAGTTTTTAAAATTAAAACTGATTTTATAGGGCTTTCAAAAATTACGTAGGGTATTATAAAATTATCTAAGAACTATAAGACAATTACTTGTTAATTTATGAACACATTTTAAGAAAATAAATTTTCTTTTAAATTTATTAATTAATTATTATTATTTATGTATGACCTACAAAATACCAAAACGTTTACTAAGGTCAAATTTTCACTTTCTAAGATGTCTAAATTTAATTTAATTATTCCTTGGTAAGGTTACTCTTATGTTGGATGATTTAATATTCATAAGGTTCATATTACAATTCATAAGGGTATGTTACTATTCATAAGGTTAGGTTACTATTCACCAAAAATTATTTTTGTTTCATTAGACACCAAAAATATTCTTGAACACAATCGTGTATGTCGGATTTTCGAAATTCAAAACACGGAGGTGACAAACTTATGTTTAAAAAAACTTAGCACTTATTATTTCATTATTTTGGGTTTTCATTTGATTTTACGACATGATTATAATAAGGGAATTTCCATTGAAAATATTTGGGTCATTACATTAATGGTAGAATTATATTCATCCAATAAAATTTTTTCACGTGTTAAGGTAATTTTTAATGTTCGTAATATTATTTTTACTCCTAGTTACCTAATTACACCTTAAATAGGGTAATAAAAATATTAACAATGTTATTATTTATAATGCCCTAAAAAAGAACCATTTTTTCATAATTTTAAGCTACTAATAAAAAAATAGGAATATATTTTTAAAAATTATAAAACATAAGTTTTTTAAATTAATTTAAAATTAATCATGTTAAGAGATCAAGTTAACAAATTTTTAAAGAAAAATCATTCAAAAATTGTAAAGTTATTATATATAAATTCAATGTAAAAATGATTCCAATGAATTAAATTGTATTAAATTATTATAAAATAATCTATAAATACTTTAAAATCAATCAAAAATATAATTTAACACAATAAATTATTTTGATGAAAAATGTTTTTAACAAAATACTAGAATTTTTGTATATTCATAAAAACCTGAATCTTATCTTAAATAATCCAAAAAAACTAACCAAATTATAATTTAATGTCCTGATTTAAAATAAAAACATTATTTTCTTTAAAAAAATTTAAAAAATTTAAAAAATATCATTTAAAATAGTTTCTCCATTATAAGTTAGTAAAAGTTTATTTATAAAAATATTGGGTTTTATTTATAATATTAGGTTTGTTCTTATATAATTATTATATATTATATTGGATGAATATAAAAAATTTTTTATTTATTAAATTATATATATATTTCATTAATATCATTCAAAAATAGTAGTTAATTTAATTAATTTGGATGAAATGGCTCTTCAAGAAAAAAAAACAGTTCTTTATAAAAACATTTTTTGTATATTAAAGTAGTTATTATATTAATTTATAATTTATTCTTAACCAATGAATTCAACAATATGTTTAAATATGTTATTTAATACTATTTATAACCTCTAAATTAATGGGAAAGTTATATATTATTATATTAAATAATATTTTTTTAATAACATTTTTTTTGGGAACAACAAAGTCATTCCTATAATGAAATCCAAATCATTGTTGTGTGTAACATAAGATTTTCATGGTGTTACATAAAAATAAATAATGAAAAAAACTATCTTTATTCAGAAATGAAAATATTATAATGTATTGGGGTGTTACATTCTCCTCTCCAAAAAAATATTTCATCATAATTTAAACTAAAGATAAAAGACTAGGGGTTTGAAAATTCAAAACATGTTTTATTAAATCCCACATCAAAAAAAGAAACAATGAGAGGTAGACATTTAAAAATATAATAGGAAGTATGAGGGTCACTAGAGATAAAAATTACTATGGAACTTTGTAGGAGAACATGGACATGGAAAAAAACCCAACAATCAAGTTGTGATGGGGATTAATATAGTACATGTTAAGTATGAAGTTAACAATCACAATACTATAAATCTGTGAAGATCTAAGGGACTATTTAACTCACCAGAAAAGAATCTACTTAGATAAATGTTTTTGTTTGAATATATATTCCATATATTTGAAGATTATTTTACTTATTTAGATAAGAACATAATTTATTTACATCTTTTCATAAGAATAATATCATACTTTGGTTGTGATTTGATCAATTTTTTACATAATCCCTTACATCTTGGAATGAATGTTCAAAATGAATTTTTTATACCTAAAGTTTTGTTGATGAATCATAACATCTACAATTATTTCCTCCATTCTTTAAATGTTACTAAAACAAAAAATGTTATCCCAAAGTATTAAATAAATCATACTTCAACCTCAAAAAATAAATGATAATGTTCAACTCACTCTATTCCAAAGATAAAACTTATCTGAAATACTTTTTTCCAAATTAAAAGTCCAAAAATATATCTACATTTCTGAAATCAATCATAACATCAGATTCCCCAAACAACATAATGTAGATCTTATTGACTCATAACAAATATTTTATCACCTAAAAACATTAATGAAAATTTTCATTCATCCAAATCCATTATGAAAATGTATTGCAATATAATACTCATGTATCACATAATTCATATAAACAAAATATAATAACATATTAATTGTATCCAAAAAATATATCAATTATTCAACTTTGACTACAGTAACAACATAATCTTGAACTTTATCACTTAGATTTTTCTGATCTGTATTTCATTGATGCTTAAGAGATTTATTTTCTTGGTGCCCCATTTTACCATAGTTGAAACACTTAATATCAATGTTGTATTTCTTTCCTCTGCATTATTTTTCCCTTTTCCCATTTTCTCTATACTTATAACAAACCCCTAATCCTTCAAATAATTTCCGTGGGTGATCCTTTCCACAATTATTACATGTAGGAAAATCATTCTTTCCCTTATTCTCTTTATCCACAACATTCTCCAGTGTCATCCACTTCTATTTCACTCCTTTAATGTCCTAAGACATAGAGAATTATTTCATTATCTTGATAACACATGATACTATATCTTCATATGAAGATGAATTTTTGGGAGACCAAAAACATTTAGTGAAATTTAATTATCCCATAAAATAAATGATCAATATTACTCCTTGTATTTTGTATATAGTTCATATCTTACCTTTTTGACCATGTAAATTTCACCTCATACTTCACAAAATTTTCATCTTCATTTTCCCATAGACTCATAAACTAAATCTCCATATTAGCTATCTATTCATGAGTAAAATATTTTTTTATGATAATTTACTTAAAATCCTTCCATTCCATATTTTTTATTTCATCCTCCTTCTTCTTGTTTTGAATCAATGACCACCTATGATATGCATCTCCTAAGAGATGATTAACTTCTCGGACAACCTTCTCTCTTTCGTTGCATCCCAAAGCATGAAATATCTTCTCTATAGGTCTTATCTATTTCGTAGTTACAAATTGATTTCTAATACCATTAATTGATGGCGGTTTTTGTCTCATGATACTGCCTAACATTTTTTCTCCGCATTGTGGATCAGGATTCTTTATACGGGTAAGGTTATTGTTCATAACCGGAGTAATCTATCATAGTATAGTTATAAGTTTATTAGCACTAGTTTCAACTCTAGATATAAAATAATTATCTTGATTAGGAGGTAGATCCATACATGGATTACATGGGTTCATAAGGGTTGTATCCCCTCTATTAGGTACCATTTCTATATAATGGCATACATAATATTTCTTCATGACTCCTAATGCACAATTCCAGACTAGTAAAATTCATAAAATAAATTGAAACAATTTTTCAAGTTTATTCTCATAATCATAAAAATGTTTTCCTTAAAGACATATTTACATTTAAATCTTTAATAATAGTCTATAAAAAATGTAAATGATCATATTTTTTTTTAACAAAAATGTAAATTATTTTATGTATATCCCATGCGACTTTTAAATCAGGTGTATTGCAGGACTATTGTTGTGAACAAGGTTACACCAAGTCAATACTATGATACCATATTAGAGTTGTTAACCCTAGGTACTTATTTTCTTGAAATAATTCTACTTTTTTATCTATAAAAATTTATACTTCTACGAATACACACATAATCTATACCTTACCAAAATGCAAGAAGTTATTATATACTTAACCTTGATTTTATCTTAATGTTATGTTCCCGAATTTGTTTTTTCTAAATATAATTTTCATATTTTTTTCTAAACATACCCTGGTAACAACTATAAAGACCCTGACCCCATTAACACAGATTTGGAGCCTTAATTTATTATATTTTCATATATACGATACTTAAATCTTAGAGTATAGATTAGTTTATTAGTCTTGGAAGCCATATTACATACGTAAACATTATATTTCAATTAAAAACATAAATTATAACATATAAAATCCTTTGATAAGCCCATTATTCTCCAATTTTAACCCTTCATATCAATCATAATACACATCGTGGCTCTCTAGAAAAAAATAAAACATAAGAAAGGGGTGAACTGATATGCTAAGTAAGGGTAAGATTACAACATAAGCTATTATGAATATATAATAATATTCCTTAGTAATTGTGTATAACTGATACACAATCCCTCTAAAGAAAATATTTATCATAATATGGAAATAATAAATAATACTATCTAAAATTATCACGTAATCTAGGAAGCACAACCATGCATATTCATAAAGTAAAATAATCACAAACAATATCATTAACTAATCTCATGATAAGGGAATTCACCCATTAATAAATTTCACTACTATGATATATCCTTATGATAGATACCATCAATATGTATCCTTGTGATAGTTTATGTATGTGGGTAGAAACCTGCCTAATTTTTGGAATGATCTATCTTCTTGATAATTTTAAAATACCTTAAAAAACATGAAGGTTTTATTGTGAAATGATTACATATCACGATACCTACTGATACATATAGGGGATATAGTCGGGCCTTATCATCCCTTAATTTGTTCAATGAATTCCTTATATGAAAAAGGTGATCATAATCAACATATACATTCGTATTGGAAAACCATCGTATCAAATGTGAACACTTGAACCACAAACCATGAATGGTATCAAAATAAAACATCCAAAGTAAAAATGATCATAAAGAATTAAATGTAATATTACAAATTATATCGTAAGAGATCAATCTCAATAAATCATAAGATTCAACATAGGATGTTAACATAAATAAAAGTAAACTAATAAAATCATGGATTTTTTTGATAGAAATGCACTTTTCCACTTGTAAATAATTAATTTAACAACTAGGGAAATTATAAATGGAGATATTTTATTTTAAAATGAACTTATAATATTTTGATAGATGTTTTAAAACGTTATGGATTCATGATGGGGGGAAATACTATCTCACCACATATGTTAAAAAAACATTCCTTCCATCAAAAAACTCACAAAATACCTCATTTAAAAAATGAGAAGAGATTTCATCCAACAATTTTATAAAACGTAAAATATTAGTAAAAAGGAAATTAAAAATTTATTGTATTATAGTGAAAGTATTTTGGAAAACATTTATCAAAATCATGGATAAAGATGATAAATTTTCCCCAATAGATACTTACATATAATCAATCTTGAATAAAAATATGATTGTGAAATTAACAATTACCTTGTAATTTCCTTTAGTTGAGAGTGAATTAAAGTCATGTATAATTTTTCAATAGTTTTATTAAATTATACTATAAATATATCTCTTTTTATGATATCATGTATGATCCTTTTATGACATTTTGTTAATAATATTTCATTATTACCATTTCTTTAGGTGTAAACTTCTTGATTTTCTTTTGTTTGATTTATTATATAAGTAATATTTTGAAATTAATAGGATATATTTTAATCATATCCTGAATAGTATTACGTTCATAAATAGAATATTCAACCATAATATAAATTTTTTAAATAATACATAATGGGTATATCACTAAATTAATCTCATCTTATCATGGGGATGGTAGGACTTATGTACGTACGAAGAACAATATCATTCCATTAATGGTAGAGTGTTAAGAAATTAGATGGTAGATTTATTATATAGAATAAATTTCATGTCATATTTAGTATTTATATCCATTTTATTAATCATTATACGAATCCAAACAATGTGTTGTAGAAAAATAAATTACACCATAGTGTAGAGGTGGTAGGTCGTACGTACGTACACATGATAATATTTTTTCTTTAGATGGATAAAAGGGGGAATATGGTTTCCACATAATTATAATAACATCATATATTATATATGATACTATAGTTATTATTTTATAGTAAATAAAATGGGTGAAGAGGATGTAGATAGATAAATAATTTTGAAGTAGTCGGAAAAGATGATTACCTCTTCTTTGGTGTACCTCTTTTGGATACCCTCTTAGGGATACTAGGGTTGACATTTTGGGAATAAAAATAAATCATAAAATTATATAATAATTTTTGGAGGAGAAATGGCTAGGGATTGGTCTGGCTAGAAGGATCAAATTTTTGTAAGTGAGGGAGTAGGTTCCCTTTTATAATTGAGGAACTGGTCACTTTGGGAATCTCTCAAATTACTTAATTAATATAAATTAATTTAGATATAAAAATGTCTGAAGAATTATTTATTTAAATTATAAGAGGAGTATAGGTCTAAATACTCTATTATGTTAATTTTTCACATGTTTCTGTCAGATAAATACCATTATATTTTGGCTTTATCCCTTAGTTAAACCATTTAACTCTTACCATGATAACTATTATTTTATAAATTTCAAGGGAAAATATTATTACTACAAAATGATAAAAGCATTAATGACTAATGGATGACATATAAAACTTTATCCCAATTAGTTGGAATAATTTTATATTTTTATGAATATAATATAATGTAATATAATATTATATTATTTATTTTAAAATATATTTAATATCAATTTTAACATTATTTATTACATGACTATTTAGAAAATATCAATATATTAAATAAATAAAAAATAATCTTTTTGTGAATCCATATTAGGTATATTTCATATATAATTTTTTTTCTGATGTTAATTATCTCAAATAATATTTCTTTTACTATTTTTAATATCATTTATTTGATATTTATATTAATAAAATAATTACTACATCACTGTTCTATAAACATTTAAGGTAATTTTTTCATCCCTAAAAAATATAAGTAAATTTCTATGATGTAGATAGTTTTATTATATTTTTGGAAAATATTTATGAATTAATATATTTATGGGTTATTCTGGTAATAAAATTATTATACTTATATGAAATAATAGTGTGACATTTTTTCTCTATCATTTATTTAAATAATATCTATGTCATTTTCTTGGACAAGTTTCCCTTTAATTATTCATTTTAGAACCTCTTGTATTAAGGGTATAATATTATTCATACAATACAATTTTTACATGTGTTAAGGTAATTTCCTAATGTTTATAATATTATTTATACTCATAATTACCTGATTAACCCCTAATAGTGGTAATAAAAATATTACTATAGTACTATTCATAACTCTCAAAAAATAAAAAAATATATTTATATATTATGACTATCCTGATATTAATTACACAATTAAACATAATTTATTAAATAAACTTCTCCTGACAAAACATAGAAGATCGAGAGTTCTAGTGTCTTTGGGGTTTAGGATCATTAGATAAAAACATAAAACATGAAATACAACATCTTTATTGAAAGCATCCTTTACAGGACCACTACATTCCCTTTTACATAGCATTGCATGAGATAACCTAAGGACATGCCTAAGAAAAGGGTGAGCTATTAATACCAGTAAGTGAATAATCATGGAATAATTTTAGGAATATTTGACATTTTATAAAATAGGAGTATTAATATAGAACAATTTAAGAATAAAAATTAATTCATGAAAAAGCATAAAAATAATAACATAGAAATGTGGCAACAACACTTAACATGGAATTAGCATTATCCAGGGCTCATTACACATAAATCATGAGTAAACCCTAATTTCACTTGAAGTACGAGTTAACCATCATTATACTTGAATTATCATGAGTAAACACCCATTACACATGACGTATCATGATACTATAATTTACCCAATGCATTAGAGCGCTATCACGGTGCAACCTTATTAAATATTTCATTTCATGCATAAGTGTTCCACATGGATCAAAAAACATTGAATCATTCAACATAATCTTTTATTACACGATAAGAAAATATGAAATAAATACATGAAACTATTTAAAAAATAAGAAATTATGAATAAAGGTGAATACCCTTGATAGATAAATGGGTATTGTATTCACTACACAATGACTTTGGCTTGGAAAAGCGAAGTGCAATTTAGGCAGCATAACGGCGTGACATAAGAACTCATAAAAATGGTTGATGAGAGAGAAAGGTGTGTCTCATCATATTAACATGACATGTACATTATGGGGTCATATAGATACATGTCCCAACAAATGTAATGGAATTTAGATTTATGATACAAAATAATTGCTTGAATGTAAATGAGGAGAGAGAAATTCCTTTCGGAATTTTGAAATAGTAACGAGAGTAAATGGGAGGCATTCAATGAGAGATAAAGGGGTCTACCATCATTTAAAAATAAAGAGGTAATTATGGGTGAGGTGTAAAACCATACCCCAAAATTTATAATTGAAATTAAAAGTACATAACAATTTAAAGAATATTGGAAAAAAATGAGGAAGGAAGAAAAACCCTTACTTGGAAGTGTAATTCCAAAGGCTTGAGATAGGTTTCTTGAGAGCTTGGGCCACCTTCAGGGGATTCTAGTAAAAGGAGGCCAGAGGTTTGATGAACTCCAAAAGTTTTGAGTGATGAGGAAGTGGGTGCTTGGGTGGGTATATATAGGAAAGGTGAGGGAATTATTTATTATTTAGGTTTGGGACACCTCACATTAGACTAATCCAAACCACAAACCAGCCCATGGTTTTTTCCCATTGATTTTGGAAAAGGGAAGTGAAAAAAAATATTTTATAAGTCCAAATTCCTAACTTCTTAAAATAATGGGTTTTCTTATGTGGAGGTGAGTCACACTCCCATGGAAAACAATTTAAAAAGACGAAATGATTAATAAGTCTTGAAGGGTCCACTAAAGCTTTGTATAATAAATCAAACAAACCCAAAATCACATTATTTTAATGGTAACCCATATATTGGTCAAACATAATGTTTATAGTATTTTATTACATCACGATTGGGTCATTATGATATCATAAAACACATTATATATTTAAACAATATTTCAGTTTTACCCAAAAATTATATTGTCTTAGAAAATTATGAAAAATTCACTGTTGGATAATTTCAATGTTTGAAATCAATAAATAATATTCATTTTATTTGAATAATTTTCGAAATATGATAATTTATACTTTTCAAATAAAAACCGACATTTATCTAAAATTCATGGGTTTTGAAAAAAATGTCTTTCAAACCTTAATAAAAATTACAATTGCATTCATAAAATTATACAATCTTTTATATTTTAAAAACATTAATTAAATAATAATAATAATATTTTATTAAAATATTATTTAATCCAAAAATCCATTAATTCATCAAAATAGATTTCTTAGTTAATATTAACTAAAAATACTATTTTTCCTTTAAAAACTATTTATAGGGTAACAATAATAAAATGAATGTATATTCTTTATTATATAAAAATGTACATAACCATAGTACTAGGGTCTTGCTACGCAACCCCTTATAAAACCCACATAAGAACAAAGAGTATGGTGTGTGATTGTGACTGTCTCATAGGGTGGCTTGGATAACATTACTCGGATGGTAATCTCTATCAACTTCCACTTATCTCGTAGTCGTTCCCACTCAAGCTTAACATATTCAAGATCGGCTAGGGCTTGGTCAAGAGTGAATCCCAAAGACACAACCTCCTTTCTGAACTCTGATGAATGAGCTTTGTATGGGGCATGTCTACTTGATGAGGCAATCTCTTCCTTTGTCTGAGTAAATTGGATTTGTTAAAGCCCTATTTTTATACTAATAATGTGATCACTATTCAAAGGATATAATAGCAACGATCAAAATTCATAATATTATTTTAAAATCCAAATACATAAAACAAAAAAAATTGACATTTTATATAAACATTTTACATAAAGGGACATTTAATTAGATCAAGAAGTATTTCCATTAATGAAATTCTAAGTCATCATAAATATTTTGGACCCACTAAATCAAAATATGGAATTCATTTATATATATTCCAAACATTGAAATTTAAATAATTAATTTAGTATTAATCTCATTGACTGATCAAGAAAATGATCTTTTAAAGAAAAACCATTCAACAGATTGGAATGATTTTATATCTAAATTCTATGTGAAATTGATGTCATTTTCATAAATTATATTAAAATATTAATAAAAAATCTATTTATACTTTTAAATCAATTAAAAATATAATTTAACAATACAAATTATTTTAATAAAATAATATTTTTTGACTAAAAATTTGTATTTTTCACTATTTATCAAAACCCAAAACATATCATAAAAATAAAAAATATTGAACAGAATTTATTTATTTTTATTTAAGATTATGATAGTATGTTTATTTTATCAAATAGAATATATAAAAGCTTCAAAAATGGGATTTAAAAAATGTTCATGGTAAAATAGTGGTAAAACTATCTATAGAAAAATATAGGTTTTTATGCATAAAATTGTGTTTGTTATTATCTTATGCTTAAAAAATCTATTGGATGAATTTAAAAATATTTTAAATAATATATAGCATGTATTATTTGGACCCAACCATAAACATTACATTATATTGAATTAAATGAATAATTCACATTGAGGATCTTTTCAGGTTTAGAGTTTTATAGAATTAGGATATTACATTTACATAACAATATAAATATTACATGTAGACAATTCTACCCAATATTCATTTTTTTAATTAAATAAAAACTCTTGAAAAAAGAGTCATGTCTAGATCCAGGTTTTAAACAGTATGACTTTTCCTTGATCCCATCCTTGAACCTATTCATCTTTAAGTACTGTGAAAACATTTCAAAACATGGTATGAGTATAATAATCTCAGTAAGGGTTATAAAACAAGTTATGAAAAAAATTTCCCATCAGTAAATAAAAAACAATGAAACTATATTTTTCAATCATAACATACATTATGAAATCATAAGATTTATGAATAACACACACAAATCATAAATCTTAAAGGTTACTTATGGCATCCATATCAAACTTTCATTGTAGATATCACAGCTACATAGGGAGTTACACTTGGAATACCGATCATAGTATATTCCCAAAATCTCTTTGGAGAAACATCACGTTTACCTTTATCACGTTACCCAATGCATTAGAGAGCTATCTTGGGCTCACCCACCCTAAGTTTATCACAGCACCACCCGTATACGTAAACAATGCCCAATAACCATAACATATTCATAACACATAACACAATCATAAAGGAAATATAACATTTACACATTCCAATCTCAATATATCAAATCAAGATATTGAAATAAACAATGCTTTATCAAATAATTTTCAAAACCATTTAAAACATTTAATAAAGAGATTTTTGAATCAAAGTGTCCCATACCACATCAAAGCATTTAATGAATTATCATTTTAAAAAATTAATGTCCATATAATTAAATCCTAAAAACCATTTTTAAAACATGTACATTAATGATAAATATTTAGAATAATACATCTTTAAAACATTTAAGATGGTTTATTAGTTAAAGAGTTTATACAAATAATTGAGGAATAAAATTTAATCATAACTTTATAATATCATAAGAATAAAGGTATTATTTATATAATATTTAAAAGGATAGTATATACACTATATAAAATTGAATTGGTGCATAACAATAATAGAGACTCAATGGAAATGTAAATTGAGATGAAATCCCTTATAAAGATGGTATCCTTAAATTAAGGATAATTGAATAACATAATTATGTGTGAAAAATATAAATACACCAAATATAAGTGGATATTAAGTTGATAAAAATCATATTTCATTCAAAAATATTTATATGGAGACATATTCAATAAGTACAAGTTGAACCCAAAGAATTCAAATTGGGTTAAGAAGTTCCATTGTAAAAATTCGACAGCCTAAAAGCGTCACCATAAAACTCAGAAAATTATATGATGAGATAAAAGGTTATATCATCACTTGGAAATAAATTTTAGAGTAATTAGGATATATAATATCATATCCCAACATAATAAGATGTAAATTAAAATACATAACAAAACGAAGTATTTTAAAAAAGATGAGGGCGAAAGGTTCCTTTACCGATTTTCCAACATAAAAAACATAATCCACATGAACGAAGGATCATACAATTAAGATGTAAATACTCATAAATGAAAGTATATTACACAAAAAGTACCACTATGGGCAGTACATACACCACACAAAATGAAATAGTGGGAAATATAGCAAGAATCTCATGGGAATAAAAAGTGAGATTAAACCCTTTACCACGTTGTAATCAACTGAGTCAAGTGACCAAAAGTTAATATCCACAAAATGAATCACATAATACCATGAATATAATTAGAATCATGATAATATATATCAAATGGTAGTACAAAATACACCACATTCAATGAATATTTGGTGAACAATGGAAATCTCACATAATTAAAAGTGAGATAAGAAAATCCCTTACCTTGTGTCTGACTTGACCCGTTCATTATTTAATCTCCTGAATAATAATCTAAGGTTAATTTATACTTTCTTAAAAACCTATTTAAATTTTATTATTAATTTTATATTATTATTACCATGTTATAAACATTATGTAATCAATTAAGTTAATAACCGTCGTTTTGTCGATATTTGGTACTTGAGTAAAAAAATGAAAATCTTATAATTAAAGTTTGTTCATGTGGTAAGATATCCATTATATTCAGAATGATATTAATGATTTATATATCATATATATAACATATATCTATTATATAAATGTATTTATAACAGTACATAACATTTAGAGGTAAGAAATGAAATGCACCGTTCATGGAGACGGTGAGTCGTACGCACGCATGAACGCAACATCCATTTCTATTTCTTATTTTAATGGAATTAAAAACATAATGATACATAGTTATATTATAATTCCATTATAATATGATATACAATATTATTAACTCTATCATTTGTACGTTCCACATATGGCATTAACGTGTCATATCACTTTGAGGGGGTGAAGTCCGCACTTCCTCAAATGAGATTATCATATTTTCCCACTATGGAAACCATAAAGGCGTTCTATAAATGTAAAATATAGAAGAATAAAAAAAATAAAAAAAATATATATCATATATAAATATATTTCCATCATAATGGCCACCATGAGAGGCAGTAAAAGGTAATTGAACAATCATCGTTTCGTGAGTTGTTAGTTTTCCATCCACAGAAACATTATGTTCTTCACCCATTATATGGAGGTGTGTGTATGTGTAGATAAAATACTTTTAATAAAAACATCCTAGTATATTGAGGATACTGTTTTTGTTATAAAATAATAGAATAAAAAAAATTTAGGGGTTGGAGAAGTAAAATAAAAGAAAACAATTTAAGAGAAACTGTTACCTTAAATTTGGGTAACGCCCTTTGGATGGAACCAAAGGAATTCTTGAAGTGCCTTATGCCTAAGGTAAGGATTCTAGGAGGAGTATAGGGATGTAAGGAGCTTAATTGGGAAGATTCTTGAAGATCCAAAAGGCATGAGAGGTGTGTCGAATTGGATTGATGTTGTCTCCTTTTATAAGAGAGCGGAGGGGCTCTTTAAAAATGTGTGATAATATTATTTTATTATATAATTATATTTAATTTCTAAAAGTCAAAAAATCTTTAAAGTCTAATATTATATGACTCATAGCCTAAATAATATCATCCAATAGGAATTGGACAGGTTTTAGATGTTATTTTAATATTTATAATCTTATTTATTTAATTCTTTTATTAATGAGGTAAATACTACATCATTATTGTGTCATAATTAATTTAATTTATGTGACGTATAAAAATTATAAAAAAAACTACCATGATGTAGGAAATATTTTTTTATTTCCACTGAATATTTATAGTTGAAAGTATAATTTAAATAACACCATATAAAAATTAATTTACTAAAAAAGTTTTGTTTATGTCATTTTAGCCTTTACATTAAATTAATTAATCTAAAGTGTCATTATCTTTCATATGTGGCTAAATGGGGTCTCAAAATGGACCCACATATACCAATGGTCGTAAATTATTCATAAAATAAGGTTAGGACAAGTGTTAAGATAATTTTGAATTATTATAATATTCTTTTTACCTTGAATTACTTTATTTACCTTTAACCGCGGTAAATAAAAGTCAGAAGTTACTATTAACCAAAAACTATATTCAACTTATTGAACCAAATATTACTAAATAATAACAAAAATGTATGTTTTATTATGAAATTCAATTCAATGAAGTGGTAAAATTTCATTTAAATTAAAAAGTCATTTTGTTAACTACTATTAAGTGATTTCACTATTCATCAAAAATTGAAGTTTTTCAAAAAAAATACCTAAAATTCATCCTAAGATTTATTTTATATCTGAATTCAAAAATGATTTCTATTTTTCTAAATTCAAATCATATAATGGAATTAATTAATTTAGAATTAATTCCCATTGTTAAAACCAATAGTGTGTTTTTAAAAAATAATAACTATCAAAAGATTGACACTAGTTTATGTCCAATTTCAAAGTGAAATTAATTCCAATGACCAAAATTGGATTAAGTGGTAGAAATATATTCTAATTAAACTTTAAAACAAATTAAAAAGATAATATAATTATATAAATAAATTAGATTAAAACACAGTTTTGAATTAAAATACAATAGTTTTCACTATTCATTAAGAATGATCTTTATCAGAAAAATTCCAAAAATTTACACAAATTAAATTTTTTATGTCCCCATTCTAAAGAAGGATTTTATTTGGAAAAATATAATATATTAAAGTGACCAAAATTAGATTTAAATAGGGTTCTCCATTAAAAGGCTGTAAATCGGCCTTTTAATGTAAATTATGTTAAACTTAGATTCATTCACATTTTAAGCCTCTAAATTTTATTGGAGAATGTAAATAAATTTAAAAAACATGTATAATTATATTGTAGTTAGTTTTGTTCATTCCCTCTAATAAAACGTCTTGGAGTTACCTACCATTTAAAATAATAATATTATATTATTAGTGTGCAAAGAAACTCGTTATTGTGTATCGGGTATGCTATTGAACATAGAAATCCATTTAAAGTAAAATTAATATTCTATTCAAAAATATTAATAAATATGAAAATTTCATGTTCTTTATTTATCCTAGATGTTACATACTTCCCCCATTTTGGGAATTTCATCCTCGCAATTTTAAAATTGGGCTCATAAACTTAATTGAAAGCCCCCCATCAGAAAAAGAGTCAATAAAACTATCACCTTAAAATAAAGGAAGAGATGTAAAAAGGTTACCCAAGACAAAATATGATAGGATTACATGAAAAAATGGATATGGATGAGAAAAAAAACCATCAAGTTCTGATGTATAGTGATAGAAAACATGTTTAGGAGATAGTTAACCACTAGAAAATCACAAACTTTTGATGGGTTAAACAGTATTTGATTCCCCAATAAGAAAAGTTAACTGAAAAGGTTTTTGTTTTAAGTTAATTTTCATTGAGAAATTTATTTATGATCTTAACTAAAAACATAAGGAAACATACTAACTTGTCATGTAGACTTTCATCTTTTACTATATTTCTAACACAAACACATATTTTCTCCAATTGATAGGTATTCAGGATTACTTTTTTTCACATTAAGAGTTCTATAATCAACATCCAGAGAATCAAACAATCCCCAAAAGATGAACAATATATTTACAATGTCTTTATACCTTAACCAAAACCAAAATGGTTAGCACCAGATGAGATAATCCCAAAAAAGGATAATCTTTTACAAAAAAATGTCTCTTAATCTCCAAAAGTTGACAAACAAAACTCAATGTTAATCAAAGATCATTCAATAAACAACTATCCATAAAATTCATAAAATTAATCCAAATTGAGATTGAAACCCAAATCTCAAAATGATTTTATCACATAGTCTTCCATGATAAATCTTAACATTTATCTCCAAATAATATCAGTTACTCTTAAAGTCTCATATTGAAAAGTAATTAACCTAATCACATATCCTCCATGATAGGTTAATAATTTCCATAGATAACCCAAAATAAACATATTATTGATTAATAAAATCATCTAACTAAAAATCATTTGTTATACACACCAGGGACTTCATGTAGTCAAGTGGTAGGTGATAAATATCAGTCGCACTTTGGTTGTGGTTTCGATTCCCACAGCTGTGTCCGATGCGACGGGTTGTCACATGGTCCACATGTTGTCCTTTTTTCAAAAACTGTATAATTTTATAATATTCCCAAAAAGAGATAAATCCATCAAAAATAACCATAACATATTTTATCCACAAAGGTTATCTAATAACATTCATTTTGCATCCCAAAATGTATTAACAAATAATTTCCTAAAATTCAAGGATCATATAAACCCAAATGGTTCTTTATAGCTATATCCACAAAAGAAAAGATAATTATAGCATGAATAAAATTTTCATATATAAAACTTCAGGGTTACACATACTATAAAAAGTCTTCTAATGTAATCCCATCATCAAAATAGCCTTAATACTTTTACGCATATCACCATCCAAAAATCTATCATAATTCATTAATCCCTTATTTGTTGACTTCACAATCATTCAACATTCTTCATGATCCATTAACCATTACTTTAAAACTTATTTTGAAATACATATTTTTTACAAACATAATCATGAATTATATCATAAGATTCAATAATATCAAAACATATTTAATGAAATAGTCCACACCTTTCATTGGTCATTATCTCTTTCTTCATCCTCAATCGGAATGGAATTTGGTATTGGTAAACAAATATTCATACGATCCTGGTGATCCCATTCCCTAAAATTCTTCATAGGACATGTGTTTGTACAATGACCATGCACACCACATTTAAAACATTAAATTGATCCCTCATTAAGAACTTCTTTCCCATTCCTAGATTCAACTGTATGCTTCCTTTTTCCATGGCATGTTCTTTCTTTATGACCTTCATTTCCACATCTATAGCATCTTCATGTCCATTTGAAGCATTTTCCAAGGTGTTTATTTCCACATCCTTGACACATAGGTTTTTGAACATACTTACCTTTATGGTTATTACTTGAACTTCTACAGGGACTTGTTCCTCGAATATATGTTTCCTTATAAGAATCACTAAGATTTAGGAGGTCAATAATGACTCCAGATAGCTGGTTGAGAATAACCACAAGAGTTCTCATTGCAGCTCCCATATCATTCAGTTGCTCATTTAGAAAATAGTCACAGTTTTCTTCACATCCACTGTTACATTGGTGCCTGCTAGATCCATCCATTTACAAAAAACCAAAAAGGCCAGTGCAAGTATATCAGTAATATAATAATATAATATCTTATCAGGAGGGTAAATACAAAGATATAATTATTCATGTTATCTTAAACTCATTCACTTTATCTAAAAACTATTACTCTTTCTGAAATCCTATCCATTATGGTAATTTCACTTATGCTTAAAGAATACCCTAACCTCTAATGTTATCTAAACCGACCTTTAATACCAACTATAAGAACCCAACCTTAAACATTACATAATATTTAATTAAATGAATAATTCACATTTAGGATCTTTTCAGGTTTAGAGTTTTTGATAATTAAGACATTAAATTTACATAACAACATGAATATTACATGTAGATAATTCTACCCAATATCCATTATTTTCCATAAAATAAAAACTCATGAAAAAAAGAGTAATGTTTAGTTCCAGGTTTTAGACAACAAGACTTTTCCTTGATCCCATTCTTGAACATATTCAACTTTAAGTCCTGTGAAAACATTTCAAGACATGGGACGAGCATAAAAAGCTCAGTAAGGGTTATAAAAAAGGATGATAACAATATCCCATCAACAAGTACTAATCAATGAAACAATATTTTTCAATCATAACATACCTTACGAAATCATAAGATTTATGAATAACACGCACAAATCATAAATCATAAAGTTTACTTATGGAATCCATATCAAACGTACATTGTAGTTATCACAGGTACATAGGGAGTTACACTTTGAATACCCATCACAGTATATTCCCTAACTCTCTTAGGATAAACATCACATTTACCTCCGTCGTGTTATCTAATGCATTGGAGAGCTATCTTGGGCTCACCCGCCCAAGGTTTATCATGGCACCACCCGTATAGTTGAACAATGCCCAATAACCATAACATATTCATAACACATAACACAAGCATGAATGAAATATATAATTTCCACATTCTAATCACAATATATCAAATCAAGATATTGAAATAAATAATTCTGTATCAAATCATTTTCAAAACCATTTAAAACATTTAATAAAGAGATTTTTGAATCAAAGCGTCCCATACCACATCGAAGATTTTAATGAATTATCATTTGAAGAAATTAATGTTAATATAAATAAATCCTAAAAACCATTTTTAAAAAATGGACATTAATGATAATGATTTAGAATAATATATCTTTAAGACATTTAAAACAATTTATTAGTTAAAGTATTTTTAACAAAATGAGAGACTCTTGAATACAAATAATTGAGGAATAACATTTAATCAGAACATTATAATATCATGATAATAAAGGTATTCATGATATAATATTCCAAATGATAGTATATACACCCTAAAAAATTGAATTGGTGCATAACAATAATGCATACCCACTAGAAATGTAATTTGAGATGAAATACCTTATAAAGACGGTATCTTTAAATTAAGGATAAATCAATTACATAATTATGTGTGAAAAATATAAATACACCCAATATAAGTGGATATTAAGTATAAAGCAATCAGAGATCATTCACACATATTCATAGGGAGACATATTCAATAAGTACATGTTGAACCCAAAGAATTGAATTTTTTTTAAGAAGTTCTCTTATACAAATTCGACAGCCTAACTACGTCACTTTAAAATTCAGAAAATGAGTTGATGAGATAAAAACGGTATCTCATCTCTTGGACATAAATTTTACATCAATAAAAATATATCAAATCATATCCCAACATAATAATAAGTAAATTTAAAGACATTACAAAAATAAGTCTTTTAAAAAAGAGGAGGGTGAAAGGTTCCCTTACCGATTTGGTAACTTACAAAACATACGCCACATAGAAGAACGATCATAAAATAAAGATGTAAATACTCATAAATGAAATTATATTACACAAAGAGTACCATCATGGGAAGTAAATACACCACACAAAAGGAAATAGTGGAAACTATAGCATGAATCTCATGGGAATAAAAAGTGAGATTAAACCCTTTACCATGTTGTAATCAACTGAGTCGAATGACCAAAAGTTAATATGCACAAAATGAATCACATAATACCATGAATAAAATGAGAATCATGATAATATATATCAAATGGATGTACACAATACACCACATGAAATGAATAAGTGGAGAACAATGGAAATATCACATAATTAAAAGTGAGTTACGAAAATCCCATACCTTGTGTTCGACTTGACCCGTTCGTTCTTTAATATCCTTAATAATAAACTAATGTTAATTTATACTTTCTTAAGAATTTTTTTAAAGTTTATTATACCATTTATATTAATTTTTACCCTGTTATAAACATTATGTAATCATTTAAGTTAATAACTGTCGTTTTGTCGATATTCGGTACTTGAGTAATAAAAATGAAAACCTAATAATTACAAGTTGTTCATGTCGTAAGATATCCATTATCTTCAGAATTATATTAATTATTTAGATATTATATATATCATATATATCTATTATATACATGTATTTATAATAGTACATAACATTTAGATGTAAGAAATGAACTACACCGTTCATGGAGACGGTAAGTCGAACGTACGCATGAACGCTACTTCTATTTATATTTATTATATTAATGGAATTAAAAACATAATGATACATAGTTATATTATAATTCCAGTATAATATAATATACAAAATTATTAACTCTGTCCTCTATACATTCCACATAAGGCATTAATGTGTCATATCACTTTTAGGGGCGGTAGTCCGCACTTCTTCAAATGAGATTGTCGTATTTACCCACTATGGAAACCATAAATGAGTGATATAAATGGAAAATACAGAATCAGAAATAAAAAATAAACATAATATATATCATATCTAAATACAGTGTCATCATAATAGCCAACATGAGAGGTGGTAAGAGGTAATTGAACAATCATCATTTCGTGTGGCGTTAGTTTTCCATCCACAAAAACATTATGTTCTGCACCCATTAGTTGGAGGTGTGTGTAAGTGTAGTTTTAATAGTTTCATAACAACATCCTATTATATTTAATATACTGGTGTTGTTAGAAAATAAAGGAATAAAAATATTTTAGGGGTTGGAGAAGTAAAATAAAGGAAAACAATTGAAGAGAGACTGTAACCTTTAATTTGGGTAACTCCCTTTGGTTTGAACCAAAGGTCTTCTTAAAGTCCATTATACCTAAGATAAGGCTTCTAGGTGGAGTATATGGATGTAGGGAACTTAATTGGATAGAGTTTGGATGAGAAACAATGCTTGAGAGGTGTGAGGAATTGGATAGAAATGGTTTTCTTCTATAAGGGAGAGGAGGGGATCTTTAGGAAAGTGTGATAATATTAGTTTATTATATAATGATATTCGGTTTATAGAGGTCAAAAAATAATTAATGTCAAATATTAGATGAATCATAGTCTAAATAATATCATCCAATAAGAACTGGACAGGTTTTGGATGTTATTTTAATATTTATAATATTATTTATTTTAATCTTTTATTAATGAGGTAAATAATACATCATTATTGTGTCATACTTAACATAATTTATTTGATGTCTAAAAATTATAAAAAAATAACATGATTTATGAAATATTTTTATCTTTACAATGAATATTAATAGCTGAATATATAATTTATATAACACCATATAAAAATTAATTTACTAAAAGAGTTTTGTTTATTTCATTTTGGCCTTTACAATAAATTAATAAATCTAAAGTGTCATTATCTTTCATAATTGGCTCCAAGGGGTCCCAAAATAGACCCAAAGATTTCCATGGTCGTAAATTACTCATCAAATAAGGTTAGGACAAGTTTTAATGTAATTTAGAATTATTATAAATTTCTTTTTACCTTGAATTACCTAATTTACCTTTAACTGTGGTAAACAAAAGTCAACTGTTACTATTCACCAAAAATTATATTCATCTTATTGAAACAAATTTTATAAACTAATAACTACCATGTATGTCTTATTTTCAAAATTAAAATCACAAAAGATTTACAATTTCATTTATGTAAAAATGACAGTTTTTTTAACTACTACTAAGTGATTTCAATATTCATCAAAAATTGTCCTTTTTCAGAAAACTACCAAAAAATCAGCCTAAGATTTATTTGATATTCCAAATTAAAAAATGATGTCTATTTTTATAAATTCAAAACATATAAGTGGAATTAATTAATTTAAAATTAATTCCCATTGTTAAAATAAATAGCGTGTTTTTAAGAAACAATAGCTATCAAAATATTGACACTTGTTTATGTCTAATTTCAATGTTAAATTAATTCCAATGACCAAAATTGGATTAAGTTTTAAAAATATATTCTAATTACACGTTAAACCAAATAAAAATGATAATCTAACTATATTAATAAATTATATTAAAACACAGTTTTGAATTAAAATAAAATATTTTTCACTATTCATTAAAAAATGATCTTTATCAGAAAAATTCCAAAAATTTACACAAATTAAATTTTTAAGTCCCCATTCTAAATAAGGAATTTTTTGGTCAAATAGAATTTATTAAAGTGACCAAAATTATAATTAAATAGGTTTCACTATTAAATGGCAGTAAATCAGCCTTTTAATGTAAATTATGCTTAAAATAAGATTCATTCACATTTTAAGCCTCTAAATTTTATTGGATAAATGTAAATATATTTAACAAACATGTATAATGATATTTAATTTAGTTTTGTTCATTCCCTCCAATACAACTTCTAGGAGTTAACTACCATTTAAAATAATAATATTATATTATTAGTGTGCAACGTAAGATTTCAAAGAAACCCATTGTTGTGTATCAAGTACGCTATCGAACATTTCAACCCCTTTAAAGTAAATTTACTATTTAATTACCAAATATTAATAAATATTAAAATGTTATATTATTATTTTTATCCATGATGTAACATGTATATTTCATTAATATCATTCACTAATAGTAATTAATTAGTTTTTTTTGGATAAAATGACTTTGCAAGCATAAAAATAGTTCAATATAAAAACATTTCCAATATATTTAGTCGATTCCTATATTCATTTATGGTTAATTTGTAACAAATTAATTCCACCATATATATTCATATGTCAGTTAATAATATTCATAATCTCATAATTAATGGCTAGATTATATATTATTATATTAAATGATACTATTTTAACAATAAAATGTTTATTGGTAAAAAAATGGCCTTGCATGTAACACAAGACAACTCATTGTTGAGGTACCATAAGATTACCATAGTTCTACGTGAAAATAAATCAATAAACAAAATTATGTTTTTCCCGAATGGAAAATATTTAAGTGTATTGTGCTGTTACATAAATGGACTAATTTGAAAAGATGGAATTTAAATAACTGGACTATAGATTAATGTTTTATTGAAAAAATGTTAATCACATAAGAAAAATCAATATAATATTAAAAAATAATAGTATAAAATGATATATATTTACATATAATAAAACAAAATACCTTAATTTAATATTATGTGAGATTAATCCTTCCATTATTTTATTTGAAATTCAACCATTGAGCAATGTGTTTACATGACCATTGTTTGAGAACATAGTTTTATTGGGGTGTTTTCAAAAAAATATTTTGGTATGACTTAACAAAACATATATTGAATTTAACAGTCAATGATTCTTCAATAGATATTTTTAATAAAATTATATAGAATTTCCTATTATTATTTCTATATTGGTGATTCCACTAAATAGTTGAAGGAGTTTCTAGTTTCTAACTGGTTAGACCACCTACCTAAATACCTTCTTATAGTTTTCATGGCCATATTAAAGATAATTGAGTCGTGAAATATGGATCATTTGCACTAGAATCTCATGAGTGATAAGAAATTCTAATTTTAATGTAGAGTGTTTTTGGGACATTATAAATTAGTGGGAAACTTAATAAAATTGAACTCATTTTTTCTCACATTAATTGTAATCGGGTAAGGTAAAAATAATAACCTTGTTTATATTTGTAGAATACAAAAAATAAATTATCCACATTATCCCTAAGATTATTATTATAGAGATATTATCTATTTTCTATCAATAACAAACAATATTGTTTCAGAAGCAGATGGATTGTGTTATACCATGAGTAGATATATTATTTACTAGAATACTCCCTATCTAATGTACCTTCAAAGGAGTCACATGATGGATATTTCTTTTTCTTTGATAAAAAAATGAGGGATGTGGTAAATGTTCACTCTTTGATGCATTCATCCATGTATAGTGACCTCATGAAGTCACATGTAGAAATTGATGTTTCGATCATGCTCCACCATATATGTGGTCTATATAAAAAGATATAAAGGCATTAATTTTTTTGAAATATCCGAGGAACACTTTTAGATTATACTTTGAGATGGTGCACAAGTAGGGCCTCACAAAGTCAAACTAATTAACTACATTGTGCACCAAGAGGTTCATGGATATAAATTTCATAAAAAACTACACACATATATAATTATTTAATAACTTCCTCACACCTTCTCCATAATTGTTGTTAATTTCAATACTAACGTCATTGAGAAGTATCTCATAGACATTCTTACACTAATTTTTCACGTTGAAAAGGACATGAAAGACAAAAGACCTTCTTTGATTATGGATAATAAAATGAATGGCCTAGTAAAAAGTTCAATGTAAAAATAATCATCACAACACCCTCACAAGAAGAGAATGATCAGGGGAAAAGAAAGGACGTTGGAGATTTTTTGTTTCACATGTGGAAAGAAGGGCCCATGGAAAAAAATTGTACATAGAAAAAGAATAATGGGGAAGATTTGTGTTCATTATTAATGGAGTGAAATTTTATTATTTCAATAAATATGGAACCATAGTCATATTTTGTTTCTAATATATAAATTTAAATAGGGAAACCATGTAGATGTCTTAAAGTTGTATAAATAGAGGTAGATTTATGAGAATAAAATAGTTCTATACAAGCTGTTGTTGCTCATGAACAATGCCAAATTAAATTTCCAACTGGAATGATCATGGTTTTAAAAGGTTTTTATTTTGTTCCATCTTTTAACAAAAACATTATTTTTATATCCAAACGTGATTCAAATGAATTTATTTTTAAATTTAGTAATATTTATTTCTTATTTTAGAAGGATATCATTTTCTATAATAAAGAAAACTGATATAAATTTCTTTATGTGTTAGATTACATCAATCCTATAATAAAAATTGATAATGGAAATACATTACATGAATAATTCCACACCCAAATGTGGAATTACCTACAAGTTCAATAAAACAAAAATCATTTTATAAAATTACACCAAGTATGATATTTATATTTCTATAATCTAAAAAATGGTGTATGTAATGCATATTTCTATGGAAAAATGAACCAAGAACCATTTAGAGTAAAAGAATAAATCAAAAAATAGATTTATGAATTACTTCAAACAAATTTTCATTGACCATTTATAGTTGATTTAAGAAGAGGGTACTCATTCCTCAAAAAAGTTTTTAATGATTTATGTATATATGGATAGGTATACTTAATGTGGTAGAAGACATATTTCTATAGTAGATTCCTGGAATACATGAATGATGTTTAAAACATTATTGGTAACAATATTATGAAATCTTACATGGGTATTAATAGGGAATATATTAATCAATAATTTATTTATTACTTATGGGAGTTTAATAATCATTCCTAACACACTCCTCCTTAAACACCTCAGTGGAATAGTGGAAGTGAAAGTGGGGCCCTCACATTATTTGACATGGTGAGATCAATGAGGCAACATGTGAATCTTACTTTTTTCCATTGGGGATTCATATTATAAATAAAATCATAAATATTGAACTGCGTGCCATCTAATGTTGAAATAGATATTACATATCATCTTTCGTATGAAAATAAACCCTTGGTATCACATATATGAATGTCAGGTTGTGATGAATTTGTTAAGAACATTTAAAGAAAAATACTTGAAACCTGAGGCACAGAGTGTATCTCGATAGTGTATCTTATGAAAACAAAAGGATATTTCTTATCTGAACCTACTAAAAATTATTTTGTGTTCAATAGAAATCCAACCATTCTTTATGGGGATCATATATCTCAAATTGATGGAGGGAGATAGATATACATTGGTGATGTCTAGGATCAAGATTCACGAGAGTTTTTGTAGAAACCAATTACAAAAAATCCCATTTGGAAGAAGATTCTCTAGAGAAAGATGTAATATAAAGAAGTACAAGGGATTTTGAAGATCATGAATTGTATGGTTTTATAGATATCAAGGTTAGTGACTCATTGCTAGTTTATAATAGTTATACTATAACACATAAGGAACCAGTAATTAGCACAAGTGTTTCCATAAAAAAATAAACTATTAATTATAAAATTAATTCCATGTACAAAAAAAATGATTGGATTTTTGTAGAACATCTAGGGGATATAAATCCTATAATTTTTAAATGACTATTCAATACAAAACTGGATGTATATAGACATGTCAATACATATAAGGAATGATTATTTGTAATGCGTTTAGATAGAATCATGGAGTTTACTATGTGGAAAACTTTTCAGCAATTAGTATGTTGAAAAAAAATCATAATTATACATTTACTTCTGGATTTCCATAGCTATGTGAATTAGAAAATGGATGTCAAAATAGACTTATATAAAAGAACATTTAGTGAGATTCTTATCTAACTCTACATGTTGGTTTTGTCACTCCATATAATTCCAATAAGGATAGAAGGTTAAACAGATAAATTTATGGATTAATGAAAACAACCAAATCTGGGAACATTCATTTTGATGAATCCATAATAGAATTTGGTTTCATAATAAATTAATGTGGTCCTAGTGTGTGTAAGACGTTTTGTGGGTGTGAGACCATTTTTTAATAGTATATGTCGATGAAATACTACTTATTAGAAATTAAATAAATTTATTATAGTATTTTTAATCATGGTTGAATAAATGGTTCTCCATGAAAGACATAGGATAAGCTACAAAAAATAATGGGACCAAGATCAATCATGATAAATCCAATAGGTTTCTCAGTGTAAGTCGTGGGGCATTTATTAAAATGATTTTGATGAAATTTTGTATTTGAAAAATACAATGGAAATTATTTCCAAAGTTAAATTTCATTTATCTTCCTTGAAAAATGTGTCCTTAAAAACATGAAAAAATGATGAGTATTTAGAGGATTTAATACAACTCTACGATAGGATTAGTCATGTATACAATCTGATATACTAGGCTATATAATTCTTGTGGAATATGTGAGGTATTAGGATATCAATATTACATAGGTGATATCCAATGTATGGGAATAAATAAAATCAATAACTATTTGAGTTATACTGAAGATACGTTACTAGTATATAGACGAGATAAGGAGCTAGTCATAATAGGATATGTAGATTCTATTTTCCCAAAAAATAAACAAAATATGAAAACAAAAAATTGTATAAAACTTCAGTCTCAATAGAGTTATTTTGATATAGAAAAGCTCTAAGAAAGTTGTTCTTTGAGACTCTACTACAGAGTCTGATTATATTGTAGCCTCTGAGGAATATTAAGAAGTGGTTTGGTTATGAATGTTCAACCATGATATTTTTTTTGTATCAATAAGTAAATATCATATCACAATCTTTTGTTATAATACTATATTGGTGGCCCTAGAAAGGGATCCAAGGTCACATTAATGTCCAAATCACATCCTTAATAAGTATCAAATCATGGGGGATTTTACTAAAAAAAGATAAATTCAGAGTGAGTATAATATCCATAATGAATATAGGGAGAACCTATGTACTAAATCCTTGAGTTGGTAGAAACATGATCATCATGTGATGTTTAGCAGACTGAATTTTTTTGGTACGTAGATCTAGTCTATTTGGGTGTTTTTATTTGTTTTCAGTGGTCTTGAAATATCTATTCATAGATTTGATTAAATTTATGTTAAAAGAATAAAATATTACAAATTTTTATGGTGGGAGAATTACAAAGATATGAAAAAATATATAACACAGATAGGTAAGAATACAGGGATACTTGAACTAAAGACCTCCCGGACACCCACAGGGCCACTACCACTGATCCTTTCCCTAGAAGTATTCAAATGATTGAATTTTAATAAATTATATTATTATATATTTTTCTTTTTTCTACATGAATCTATGGAAATAATGTCCTAAACATAATTTCATGTTGACAAGGTCATATTAATTTACCACTTTGATGGGAACCATGAAATTCTATGATGATATTCTTTAATATAGTTCTTCGATAATATAATATACTATGGCTTGGTACATATAATGATTACTATCAGGTGAGAGTTCTCATAAGTTGAGGTGGTTTGTATATGGTAATATTCAATATAGGATATTATGAGGACATTCCTAGATATAGGAATTCTATGTAATTATTAGTCATCATATATTCCTATCTTCAAAAAGGTGTAATAGTCTTTAGACAATAACATTTTTATTTAGGAATTTGACGAATCTCGCAATTCAATGAATTTCATAAAAATTGAGGTTGTATTCAACGATAAAGATGGATATGTTGGGTGTGTGATGAGTAACTTGTTATTAATAGATTAGTTGATGAAGTATTTTTCATTCTATCATTTTGGGTGATTATTTATTGTCCCGTTCATTGAAATGGAATTTCTGAATTGAATTTAATTTACATACATTAATGATGAGTTTATAAAAGATAATACAAGAAATTTTTATTAATCATACAGATTGATGACATAGATGTGTAAAATTCAAGATTATATATACTAATAAATGGATTATATTACTTAGTAATAGTTAATGTGTGGTTATTATCATTGTTATATTAAAATATTTATCTTGTTTTCCTTGACCTGTTGGTAGATAGTAATCTTGGACTTTAGGTAAGCATGACTAATGCTGATGAGAAAGAAGACTTAAGATTCACACACTAAGTGTTTCCATTAATATAATTAAATTATATTTGAATTAAATTTTTAGTGTAATTATTATTATCTATAACAAAAAATAATTTTATTCATGTTTTATAAATAGAAAATATTTAATAAATTTTTAGCCACCTGATTATGAAAAAAATATTTAATTTATTATTTAATATTCAATAAATATTTATTTTCTAGACTATGGATAAAATATTTATATCTGAATAAAATTATAATTTAATTTTTATTTATTTATTTGATAAATATCAAGGTGGATGGTATGACTAAGACAAAATTTTGGTGAAAAATATAAATTTTTAATATGGAAAAATAATATTTATCAGTGCACTAGTTAGGACATCACATAAAATAAAAATATTTTAATTATTTTATATCATGGTATTAGAATTTATTTATTATATTATTTAAGAGTTGATATGTCATTAAATAATAAATTAACCTAATCTATAACTCTATAAAAATATGGTTTTTTCAATAGTGAATGGGTAATCAAGAATTGAAAATTATTTTGTACAACATATTTCCCTCTTGATCAATCAAGCCATCCTCTCAAGAACATGAAGAACACCACATTTTTATTCAATCTCAATGGTACTATAATTGGTCCGGAGGAACAACATAATATGATCTATATTCTCTGTTATCACCAATAATTCCATTAATGTTGGTCGGTGATCAAAGGACCTCATGCATATCACCACTAGAGGGGATCTAATTTTGGTCCTCCCTATGCAATGGATGTATTCAAAAAATGGTTTTATAATATCAAAAACATTACCAAAGAAATATCATAAAATAATTTAATAATTTATTCAGAATTAATCAAAATTAATTATAATTTTAATAAGAAAAATATCCTATATGAGTTACAAGGTTGTCTATGCTAATATTGAGTGGAATAATTTCACTGGGAATGTATTTTATGTTGTAGACATTTTCATAATGATCCATAAAATCATAAAAAAAATTATGGTTATTTTCCCACCATCAACTTCCACTATTCCTAGAATCTTCACTCTACTACGTAAAGGTATGACTGCATACCTTTATGTGAGTCACATCTATGTAAAAGTGAATAGGTTTACCTTTACATGAGCTTACTCTATGTAATGGAACAATATCTAAACTATAATGAGTTGTCTATTTAATTGTATTTAATAATGTTAAATCAAGATAGAACTCTATATATATAGGTAAACCCAGCTTCATATAAGGGTAAACTCAGTTTGAGAATTTTGTGTAAAGGTAACTCCAAATTAAAATAAAAACAATTACCCCTACTTCCATAAAATAAAATTGTTTTATTTGGAAAACCATATGCAATATAAAAAATTATTCTCCAATTCATTATTATAAAATTAAAACAAATAATTATTTACAATCAAGGAATAAATAAATCCTTTAACCCATTAAATTGATACGTCAAATTTAAGTGAATTTAATGAGAAGTGATATATATATATAAATAAATTTAATATAAGTTTTAATAGGTTATTTTTGATAAATTAAATCAAGTAGATACTTAAGGGAACATATCTACAATTTTATATTTAGATTTTCCAATGATTGAGCCTTTCATTATCTCTCTCAAACCTAGATTACACATCAATGATATATCAGTCTTATAATCCTTCAATGATCAGCCCAATTTCCCTTTGTAGTATTCCTAGGTCATGATCCATATCCCTATCTCTTATGTTTCTATGTAGTAAATCATAATGCTTCTATCTAGGTAGGGGATATGATTTATACCTATTATTTTCTATGCAATTGTGTAATTAACATTCTTTAATTATAGGTTTAAATGATGGAATTATATTAATAAAGAAAATAATTCACAAATTAAAGGAGTTATATTCATCTTGGAATTATGATTTACATGTTTTTATGTTGTATTTATTGGATTCATATTTATATTTTCTAGATAGAGTACAATTGTTTTCATTTATTTTTTTATTTATTCATGTTATTTTTAAAATTTTATAATTTTTTTACAATATAATGTCAATAATATGCAGTGAATAAATGAATTTTTATTTAACGTAAGTTAGTGTTATTCATTTTAAATTATTTAACATTGTATGTGATGTTTATATTTATTTTTTAGATGTTAAAGATTAAATAATTTATTTCATGGAAATTTTCATTCTTAAAATAAATAAACAATAAAAAAATCATAGAGGAAAAGGGTGATGAATTCCAAGGGTGTCCCCCATAATAATAATATTTAAATCACTCAAAAGTGAACCAATTAACATGTAAATTATGGTATTCCCACTATATTCACCTTTAATTGACAAAACATCAGCTAAAAATTTCCCTTATATACATATATGTTAAACATCAACGCCTTGATCAGTGATCATCCTACCCTTTTTGATCTAGTAATCCAACTCCCAAGGAGGGTTGTTCATCAAATGTATGAGTCCCACCAATACATTGGAATCATATTTCTCATCTACAATGCTAGTATTTAAGAGTCTTTATATCCTAAGGCCACTATTCATGGACCCCACCTCTAATCCCATCAAGATACATATTCATAAAATTTGCTAAAAAATGATAGAAACCCTGCTATATCTGACAATACTAACTCCTATTAGAACACCTAACATATAATATCCTTCAATATTTAATTTCAACCCTATCCTTGGAGGTTTACAACTAACACATTCCCCATTATAAGTACATTCAGTTATTTTAGTATTAAGAACCATTCTTGGAATGAATATTTTGAAAGAATCCAAATATGTCGTCTTTAGAATAAGAGATCTAAGTTATTCCACTTATTATTTTGTATAAGTCTAAAGAAAAAGTTTTTTATTTCATTTACATACCATCTCCTTGCTTATATCTCCCCAGATGATCGACCTAACTGCAAAATAGTGAAATAATAAATTCACTAACCTCTATATTTTTTTGATCCACTCCCTAAAACCAGGATTCAATGAATACCAACCTTGAATCTCCTTTACTAGTAATTCCCATACCCATCCTAAGAAATATTTAAATATAGGTCACCCAGTCACCATTGAAAAAAAATAGTCCATTTCCACACTTAGTGAATCATATCACCATCATCAAGATTCCATTTTAACCGCTTTTTTATATATATTATCATATATATATTCGAGGTTTGGTTCAACAATTTCCCACTAAAAAATTAAACTTCAACAGGTTCTCTTTACAACATATATTCCTCACTAACTGATCTACTCAGTTGCTTGTATGCGTTATGTCATGAAATAATTGAGTAACTAAAATGACTAGATGTTGATTCATTGAAGAAGCTTCAGTTATGTTCATCAATAATGCATATATTTTAATTTTTGGTTTTCTATTATTCTTCGAGAATTTATTTTATAATATTTATAAACAATATAGATTCCTAAAATTCTCTATCTCAGACAAAAAATTCTAGAAAGAAGAGAGATTCTCCATCCCAATTCTCTTTCTAGTATCTGATATCTCCAAGACCCATGACCCATATTTATTTCCCTCATAGTGTCTCTCTGGGATCTGTTTTGTTCCTTGGATGAACTGACAGTTCCTGAAAGCCTTTATCCCACACCATCTAATCATCTCTATATTTATTTCTCACGAGTCTCTAATAAAAGTTATTACCCTCAATTACATCCCATTCAAGTTTAGCCTGCATGGCTTTCATAGTTTCTATTATATTACGAAGATTATTTATTCCTTTTTCTACAGGACATTCCATTCTCCTCCATGTTTCCTAGTGGCATCTACCCTTCATATTTTCATCCCATATTAATTTTTTCATGGTTTGTTCTATTTTATATATCACCCTTTTAGACCCTTAATAGTACAAAAATTGAATTTTAATTGAAGTGATAACATTATCCTATACTATAATTCATCCTCACAACTATTGTTAAATTAGATCATCAAAAATCAATAATGAACAGATAATTAATGAACCAATAATTGATGATAGAAATGGTTAACGATTAATCTGGAAATTGAAATTGAAATGGTTGATTTATATCATGGTCTTGTTTATAATGATTTTTTGGATTTAGTTCATGTCGATCCGGATTGGATGGATTAGTTAATGCTGTCTTGCATCAAGGAGGATATTAGAATAATCATAACATGTTCTGATATGGGATTTATTACTACATTCATGCTTGGTGTTTATAAAATTATTGATTTTACTATACTTTTTTAATTATTATTGTTAAGGGATAATACTAAAACTAAATGACTCACCTTAACGATGTTCTACATATGATTATAAATTATTGTTTTACAAAAGATAAAATAAATTTAACTAACTTATCTTATTGGTGATTATTATGAATTAGGAAATGGAATTACAAACATGGAGATTGGGATATTTATTCAGGATGCCTTGGATTAAAAAAATTAATGTGGAATGGATTAATAAAAATTAATGAGACAATTATTACAGAGTTGGTAATCATAATAATTAGTATATAGTTATAGATGAAGAAATCAAAGATCATGCTATCATATATGAGTTTAAAATTTGGGTCTTAAAATTTTTATCTGCGTTATAAATTGTGTCACTAGCCCAATGAGGTCTAATTCTAGTAGTTTCCATCATTGTGGTTGTGTGTTATACTAAAAATATTTCTATCTGATTCATTACACACCACACCCATGTTGGTAGGAAAAGAGACACTGAAATTTCATATCATTTTTTTTACCAACATCTATCTTTATAAGGAATATTCATGGATTATTACTCATTCTCTCCTACTATCTTGTTGGTTATAGTTTAATTTATGTATTTCCTAGGATATAATTGTGTGACTTACTATGTATGGATTTACATGGGTTAATATGGATTAGAGTTTTACCCAAAAATGTATGTTAGGGTTATAATGGCTTAAGGATATATCATATACTTGTATTACATGTGTAAAACCTATTGCAATTACAAGTGTATTGTATACGAGATGTAACATCACATGGTATAATACATAATGAATAAGAAGTTGTGGATTTTGAAAACCCTAGTTGGGTGTTATTTTATTGAGGTTGATATGATATGTTGCACTGAGCATGAAGTGATGTGAGGATAAGTCAAATAGGATAAAAAAGGTGGTATGGTTTACCAAGACATGGGAAGGATGATTCAAGGAAGGGATTTTCATAAGACATGATTCAGTTTTCAATGGGAGTGTAAAACCAATGGGTATGTGGTGAAAGGTACCATTGATATTTTATATGATTCTTTAATATATTACCTACACATATGCACTATTTGATAATTCAATCCTGGTGAATCTAATAACATAGACTAATTGACTAGGTAGCAAGTTGATTACCTTAGTTTATTCACTATGTTTTTGTATGACTCATTCATAATTTAAGAAGAGGTTTATTGGAGTATCCTTATGAGTATATGTTTTATTCAAAACCAATATATATATATACTGCTTTTCATGTTTGGGGAATTCTCTTGGTGATCAATCTGAGTATTACTAGCTCAAGGTGGTCGTTAAAAATATATTTTTATTCATGGTTATTTTCATAAGAGTTGGATCATGTTTTATATATTGTTTACTTATTAATTTTTAATTTTATACCATTTTGTTCATGTATTATTATAAGATTAGTTTTTTTATTTTAGGGTGGATCTTGGTGGATCTTATATCTCATTTATGAAACTTTATACTGAGGGAACACTCACATTTTTTTTCATTTCATACACTTTGTTCTAGTTTTAAACTAATGGAAAATTTCTTGTTAAATTCATGGGTCAAATATGTCTTTCTTCTCTATCCATAACGGGTGGCAGTGGTTGGAAGACCATGAATGATTATTATTAGAGATTTTTTTTAACATATAGGGTGATGTTTATAGATTGGAACTGGTGAGGATATCATGGGTTGGAAGAGAAATAGTGTGAGATAATTAATATGAAATGTAAACATTGTAGACTAACTATGACATTGATATTTGGGGCCTATATGATCTTGTACAAGGACCTTATTATTACCAAAAACCTTATGAAAATTTATGATACTTATGGTATATCGACTCTAGGTGGGGATCATTCCTCTTAATTGTCTATTGCTTTGTATGAATTGGGAATGATAATGGTGAGTTTTATTTAAATATCAATTTTTATAACCATATGTATGATATGATATTGATTAATGTGTCCCTAGATATTTTTTATTTTATAAAAATTAGACAAGATCAATATCATATTCAGGTTCATGTCGAAGAAGTTCGTTATGATATACAACTATATATTCATGGATTAGAGGTTAGAAATTATGGTAATTATTGAAGAATTCTCTATGTGTTTTCATTGCAGGGCCTATAAAATTTGTAGTGTTCTATATTTGATTGAGGGATTCAGGATTTTTTACAAAAGGTAGAGACTGGTTTTAGTTTTATTAATCTCCAGAGGGAGTATTTTTTTTCATTGTAACCATGCTATGTAGATAATCTCTATGGTGGTGGTTTATATTTTTCTGTGAAACTAAAGATTTAGTTATATTATGGGAAAAGTTTCAAGGTTAGTTTTAGTCAGAGTTCCATTGTTAGACCATGAAGAAATCTAATCTCAATGATATTATTACTCAATTTCTGGGGAATTACCAAATATAGGTGTTTAGAATTTTTTAAAAGAACACAAACAATGTTATACATTGGATCTTATTCAGGATGATGGGGCTATAAAAAATATATAGATAAGGATTTAAATCCAAATATATAGTGGAAGGTCACACTAATTTTGTAGTTATCATATCTCTAGGTACTAGTAATGGTAGGGGTTATTAAGATGATGTTATCTAAATCTGGATCACCATGGGTGCTAATTCATCAAAAAAATCTATAGAGTAGTGATATTGCTATAATTTCCCATTTTTCTTGGCAAAAGAATTTTCAAATATTGGTGGGTAGGTTCCATGACCTCTTCATCCTATTTCATTAAGGTTAGAAGTTCTCAAGACCCTTCTAGAGTATCAGAGAGGGTTTTTAATCATGTGACTATAATCTCCATTAGATGAATTATTTTTTTTCCTTACCATGTATTTAGTGTGGGACTAGTTTCCTATCTAGCCTCATAAAATATAGTAATTTTTGTTAGGATAGAGACAACAATAGTAGGTTTCACCACGATACAACTAGTAGAAATGTGAAAATGAGGGTTTATGATAACACTATGATTACCAATAAACATATAGACTAGATCATGGATATATATGTGGCCATCATATAGGTGATTGATGTTTTAGAGGTGTTTTTGGTCAGATACATGCATTGGATTTTTCCACAAAAGATTATCCAGAGATCATGTGAGGTACCACCAACTCATATTCTACCAAGGGGTATATTTTTTATATATGAGATATTTAATATTTCAATCCCTATTATATATTACAATCTATAAGATATGTGGCTGAAATGCTACTAGTTCCATTGGAATTGGATATATTAGTATGTTGTCAAGCAATCTTGAATGTTTTATGTACAGATTATGAGATGATTTTTTGGACCAAAAATACTTTGGGATATTTCAAATATTTATGGATATTTATATGAAATGTTATCCTTTAAATAATATTTCTATATATAGTGGAAACTATTTTTAATTAAAATAGGAGTTTATTTATTTATTACTATGTGTATAGACAATCTATTGTGTTTATTGAAGAGTTATATTGATGAATGTAATGAAGGATTTCCATGTCCCTGTTATCTATAAGGACTGAGTTGATGTTGACTTTTATGAAGGTTCAGCTAGTGGTTTTTATAATGGAATTGGAATATTTCTTATACATCATTTTAAAGGGTGTTGTGATGATCCCCCCTCAAAGAGAAATCATGTTTTCAATACAGTTGTGGTTAGGTTTCACTTTGATGGTTATATCTCAATAAAGAGTGGAACTTCTAGATTTTCGAGAGTTGTGGATCAATAATTTTGATCTCTATAAATGATGTTTTATTTAAAATAGTGTTTCTCTTTAGGGAACATCATTATTTTTTAGTAATATGGAGGATATTGGTCTAAACCAATTTGTTTATTTTAATTTCGTGAATTAGGTGATAGGGAATAAACACTACCCACTTCCAATGTTTGATGTTCTATAAAATCAAATTTGGGAAGCTATAAAGTTGTCATATATTAACTTGTGGTTAATGTTTCCTAGATACATGTTAATTATGAATATGTATTGATGATTTCATTAGGTTTCACAATATACTCCATGAGCTTTTGACAATTTTGATTAGTGTCATGAATACTCCCACTATTTTTTCAGACTGATGAATTCTCTATTCAATGAATTTATAGATTGATTCATAGTGGTTTTTATGATGATATAATTATTTATTCTAGGTCAGAGGTAGATAATGTGAAGTATCTATGAGTTCCTTGATGTCATCATCTTCCTTTGAAGATATCTAATTACATGGTAAGGACTCGTTATGACTATTTCATGTGTTTTTTATTATCTCAACAGAGAGTTTTTATAGATCATTTTATGACTTATGTGCTTTTTTCTTAAATTATCCCCTAATATTTTGTGGACTATCATAGGTTTATCAATCTAAAAATTTATCACATGAGGTTTTTACATTACTTATCATAGATGGAAACTATTATAACATCCTTGATCAAGAAGGAAAATGCCTTTATGTGGGGTAACCAGTTCTAAAAACCTTTCGAGTATATGATAGAGAAGTTTTTTATTATATACTTCATCCTATTCTAAATTAATAGGATATATTTTAAGTCTATAATAATTCTTTACATATTATATTAGGTTGTGTGATGATGAAAAATTGGGGATCTATGTCTTATGGACAAAACTATGATACCCATGATCTAGATCTTGATATGGTTGTTTTGGCTCAGATGTTATGGTAGCACTATCTCATTAGAGATTAGTTTTTGGTCATCAATGATTATTATATTTTTGATTATATCTTCTCATATCATTATTTTATATTATAGAAAGTATGGAAGATGGAATTCTTATATGAAAACTACTTCAAAATTTATTATACACTAGGGAATGGAAATTTTATTTTTGTCATAGTATGTATAAATTCATGTGAAGATTTTGATAGATGATTTATAGATTCCTAGAGAGTCATGGAGCAGATAGTAGGGTTTATTACTTGATAATGAATTAATTGATGGAAGATGGTGTCTTTTTCAGATGATATTCTAGCCATATTTTTCATCATATGTGAAACAATATTGGTCGGTGGATTCCAAGTTAACGTTAGAGAGAGATAGATTTTCATATGGTAATTCCTCTAATGGGTGGTATTAGGATAGACAACATAATTTTTTCTTTCAGGGTAGAATCCTTATTAATTTAGTTAAGTTTGATTTAATTCTCCATGAGTTCGATGGTTCACCATTATCCATTAATATTAGTGCATAAAGGTTGAATCAAGCTTTCAGGGGATATTTTTGGAGGCCTCATTTGAATAATTTTGTGACGATGTTTATTTATTAATGTTTGTTCTATTCGAAGGTGAAAGATGAAACCCATATTCTTAGTGGCATACATCTTTCAATTAGCATTTCTAGATTTAATTGGGAGGAAATATTGATAGATTTTTTCATTGGTTTACCTCATTCTTAGGGTGACTATGATGTTATATGTGGGATTATAGACTATTTAATTACTACAACTTACTATCTTGGACTAATTATTTGGGCTTAGTAGAGGATCTATAATGGATGTATCTTTTGGAGGTGGTGAGGCTTCATGGGGTTTTAATGATGGTTATCTCTGATCATGACCTATGTTCTATTTACTAGGTGTAGAGAGGTCTCCATTATTATTTTTCCCTATATTCATGAATAAATATATCTTACTATTTATAATAATAATGAAATATGGAATATATGCATACGGTACTTTTAGGTCTGTAAGTGGGGAAACTACCCTTGGTCATGTTTTATTATGATAATATCTACCACCCCTCCATTGGTATAGATCCATTTAATGAACACGATAGACTAACATTCTGACCTCCATTGTGTTTAAACAAGTTTGGTGAGTCAGTAAAATTGGTACAAAGAATGATAGAGAAGTTATTGTTGATTCATGAGTGAATAAACATAGTGTAAGATTATAATAAGTCCTATGATAATAAAAGTAAGAGACATCTAAGTTTATACTTAGATTTCATGTGTTCATGGAAGTTTTTCCTCAACCTAGGTAGTGAGGGTTTAGTCATGGATGTAATATTTCTCTCTAATTTGATTGAACCCTTACGTTTTTTGAGGTTATTGAAATTTTTTCATATCTCTTAGAAGATCCCCCACATATGATATAGATTTATGATGACTTTTCAGCATCAAAACATCACCTATATCTTCATGATTATTCTCAATTCAATGATTTGGGTAGGTCAAGAGTAAGGGGATGTTTAAACTTATAGTAAGGGCCTATCGATATCCAGGACTATCAAGAGAATGTTTTTTGTGGAAATGTTATTTCTTGGGTTATTTTCCTATGGAGGCATGGAAGAGTGTGGATAGTAGGTTAGAGAATTGATCACAGAGGCGCACATATAATCATGAGTTTTTATAAATATTTATGGGATATTTGTATATTTAATAAAAAAATTAATTTTGATTTATAAGATTATTTAGCTCTTCACATTTTTTGTTCTCTTTTGATAGAATTATCCCTATTTGAGAGGTATTTCAACATGGAGAGTGTTTTTGTGTTTTTTTTATTTCCTCAGTTCTTCTCAAATGTTATGGTCATGTTTCGTTATAGTAATATATCTAATAGTTATATTACAATATTGGTTATTTGGATAACCCTTTTTTCAATCAGGTTTTAATTAAATTTAGAGGGAATGTTTTTTAGATATGAATTTTATTAAAGGGACTCATCTTTAAATTTTTCTACCCTTTTTGAATTGTTGGGTTTTATGAGTATTTGGAGGGTTTTTTGAGTTAAATGTTCTTCCTAATTTTTTTTTTATTTTATTTAATTAATTTTGATTTTTAAAATACATGTTTTAGAAACATTAGATTTTATATGAAGGATTTTATGTGGTATAATTATTAAAGAGGTAATATGTAATTTAAGAAATTATAATAAAATCCGTCCATTATGATTTATTTTTTTCCATAAATAATTTAAGATGTTTATAAAAATATATACTATATGCATACCCTCGATGCATAATGTTAAAATTCATAGCATTTATACATAACCATTCCTAGCCCTATGTAGAGGTAGATTGTAGTCTCGCATAAGTGCGTTCTTTTTTCTATTATGTTGTCTAAAGGTAGGGTTATTCACTAGAAAAAGGGCATCACCTCTATGTAAAAGTAATGCCTTGATCATTTACATGATTCAATTATTCATAAAGGTGTGGATTCTATACTTTCCTTGAGTTGTTTCTACGTAAATGTAAGAACACTTACATGTATGTGAGTTTTTCTATGTTACGATAGTCATCAATATCGAGTAAGGGTATGTAGATGTATATAAAGGATAAATCATCTTCACAAGAAGTGTAATCCCATTTTCGAAATTCTGTGTAAAAAAGACTTGAACTTACCTTTACAATGGGTACCCGAGAAACATAAAGGTAGCTTTTTTACTTAGAAATGTTTGATACTCTTATAGATTTTATTATAAAACATTCATGTATTGAATAAAAAGTAAATAATGAATAAAATCAATGAATTATTACATCCTATAACTTTTGGAATCTATTCCTAAATTTTAGGAAATTTTAATGAAAATTACAAGGAAAGTAAAATCAAAATATATTTAATAAAGAGTATAATAGAAATATTTAGAATGATTAAAATGGGGAGATATTTTATAGATGATATTTCTGATTTTTAAATTACAACCTTTGACATTTTTGACATTATATTTTTTCTTAAACACACATGATTTGACCTTTCTCTTCAATTCTTGTGATCCTTCTATAACTAACCAAAACATTATTAACATGATTCTCAATACATGGTCCATTTCTATCACTCTTTATTCTATTTTATAGAATAGATTTTCAATTTTTTTATATGTAGGGGATTAAATTTCTATCTCAATTATTTTATGAAAATGTATGATATTAAAAGGATTTATATATTTTATTAAATAGTGGATTAAATATGATGAATATAATAATTAAAAAATTATAGGAATGTGATTTTAGTACGAATTATGATTTTACTGATGTAATTATATATTTATTAGATGACTCTTTATATTTTATAGATAGTATATAAATTATTCATTGATTTTTGTTGTTAATTTCTGGCATGTTTGTTGTTATTTAAAATAGTAACCATAGAAATCCTAAAATTTTATCTGAATAATGAATGAAACATATAAATTTATTTTTTCTTCTTTTAAAATTGTTAAACCTTTTAAGTGGTGTTTAAATTTATTTTCTATATTTTGAGGTTGAAATTATAAACGGATTATAGATTTATAATTTCTAAATTTATAATATAATAAAATTTTAATTATTGACATTATTGATTAATGATGATTTTAGAAATTAATGTTATTTCAAGTTATATATATTCAAGGACATTTAATAATAATTTTTATTATTTGATATAGAATAAATTATCCCTTGATTTATCTACCACAGATATATTCTTGTTACTATGTGTGTGGAATATCTATACTTATAGATACATATTATTTTATTTTAAACCAGAATTTAGTTGGGATATTAGACAAGGAATGGATTGGTTTTCACAGATTGAGGTATCAATGGATGTGGATAATGATTGGATGCATCATTTTGCGTGGGAAGGTTTCAAACAGTACACTAGGATGGTTATAACTATTTGAGATATATAATTTCATATTTTTTATGATTTTTCATATTATATTTTTTATTTTAATGCTTATTTTATTTCTTAAACTTTCTGACTAGTTGTTCCCTATGCGGTATCTATTTTAAGTAATTATAGCTATTTTTTATAATTCATTGTTTAGAAATGAAAAAATAATTATGATAAAATCATGGTATTGGTTACCATTATCATTTAGGGTATATAATTATATACATAGCGTTTGGAAAATTAACTAATGAAGGCTCTTGGATTGAAAAATTATAGGTAATGGATTAATCAAAATTAATGAAATAATTCTTAATGAATTGGTTAATGAAAAATCACTTGATGATTAAAGTGGATGAAATATAATTTATTTTTTTATTATATGAGAATTATCTTATAGTTTTAACATTGTAAATATTTTTTTTAAGAGATAATTGTGGTAGATAATGTGGAAGGTTGGTAGTTTCTATTAGTCTTCTTATCTGTTATACATGTCATTATTTTTTTGAAAGTTATTACACACACTATGTTATTTGGTATAAAATCACACTCCCCAATGATTTAGTGGGGTTTCAATAACATAATTGTTTTTCATGGAATGGGAGGTTAACTAATCTATCTCCCCTCATTATTTCTTTGGTATTATTTCATTGTGTGTGCATGACCATGTTAAAATATCATGATGTATATGGTATGTAATCATGTGGGATTTGATGGATCTTTAGTTTTCCCCATAAATTTAATTATTGGATATAATGTCTTGAGTTTATAGCTAACACATGTATACTAGGTGTCATGGATATGGATGTTATGGGTTTACAATGCATGAGTTTTTATTACATGAGGTGTATGATAATATTCATTGGCTATGGAGGATTCTGAAAATCTTATAGGGTTACTAAAATTTATATGTGGATATGATGTGTTTCATTTGGGGTAGTGTGAAAGGATCATTAAATCCATGTGATATTAGATGTTTTATTGTTGACCGAGAAATGGGTAGGATGATTCATGGAATGGATGGGCACATGACAGGAGTCATTGATGAGTGAGAGAGAAAACAAGGGGAAGTTCTGAATGCTACTCTTCATATTTATATATTATTCTCTATTATATTATCTTATATTATTAGTTATTTGGGTAGAGATTAATGGTGAGGAAGAAAACATATATTACTTCACAAGTTCAAGAGCTTATTTAAAATTTTTATTCACTAATCTTTAGGATGATTCTTTCTTATTTTTCTGAAAGGTTTTCTGAAAGATCTTACTATGTAATATTTTTATTCTCATCCCATAAATATAAGCTATTTTTAGGTCCATATCCACTCATTCGTGATCATGTAGGCAATTACTAACACAAGGTTGATTTTTTGGAGTTTTCTATGTTTATAGTCACTATCGTGGGAGTTTATTTGAGGCTTTTCTATATTTCTTTTATTTTTTATACATATTATGGAATTAAATTCATGTATTATGATTAGTTTGTATTATTTATGATATAAAGATTCAGGGTTAATATTATCATGTAACCTGGAAATTCAATATAATTGAAATGTACCCCATTTCATGCATTGAATAGCCTGGGTACTAGCCTCCACACATTTTCCTATTGGATATAGGCTTCAAGGGTCATCCTGGTCTCTATTTTTGGCCTATGATTGGTACTCGTAGAGGGCAGTTCATGACACATCCTTTCACTACAAATAATGTTCTCAAATAGCTTTGTAAAATCACTAGTGTTACTTTCCAGTTTCATTGTCATATTCTAAGTGAAATATCGAACATCATTTATAGTTGTACTCATATTTGATGATCCATAAACTGTAATGTTTTTCTAATAACAATCTATATTTAGTTATTTATTATTTTTAATTAAACATTTTTAACTGTTTTCGATTCTTTGAGAGATCACATGTTATTCCAAATCTTCTAGACAAAATCTCACTTAATGAAAACAATGTAAACATAGACAAAATATTTGAGAAAATTAATTTCAATGATATATTGAAAACATGATGAACTATTTAACCCCATCCTCAAACTCATTTTTCATAATATTGATATCCATTTTTTTGTATTCTTATTCAACCTATTAGTTTTAATGGTATTCATATTAAAAAAAATACAAAGAATTTAATCAATGTAGTACTCATATTTACTCTTAGTTTATATTTATTCCAACTCTAAGGATTAATACCTTTATGATTTTTTATTAGACATCATTCTTTTCATTTCCACTTATATCCAACTAACACATTCGTAACATTATTTTCTTTAATATGTCATAAATATTTGAAAATTTATTTTTTAATATAATTTGATTTGATAAATTAATATAGTTAATGGTGTTTATTTTTCAATTTTATTTGAATTTAGATATTTTTAATAAAAAAACTCCATTTACAACAAAATAAATAAATATTATTAAAATAAAAAACAAAATCACTATTTTAATATAATATTTTTCTTCTAAAAATTTTATTATGATTTGATTTTATATTTTATTTTATGAATAAGTTTTTTTTTGGGAGATATGTTAGAAATATACATTAAACCACATGAAACATAGCTCAAACACCCCTATTTTTTATTCACATATCATGATCATTTTAAAATAATTTTTTTAATATTATATAATTAAATAATAAACAAGATTCCATAATAGGGGGATATATTCCATCATTTTTAATAAACCATTATTATAATAAATTCTTATATATACATAAACACACATAAAAAAAATTAAACACGATGAAGATTTCTTTGTACATAAATATATAAATGTATATTGGTATATATTTACACACAAACACATTAATATATAAATAAGGTGGATATAACCAAGGATTAGAAAGCATGAACAATAAGGGAATGTTAACATATACATGAATAAAAAATACAAGATTCATTAAAGTTTTCATATATTATTTAATGTAAAATAACATTTCTTGTTGATAATTAAATTTCACAGAAAATAATTTAATTTCAGAAGATATGTTAATTATACAAATGTGTAAATAATTTAGTATAAACTATTAATTATATAAATAAATATTAAAATACTTATTAATTATACTTAAATAAAAAATATTAATAATAAATTATTATTTATATAAATTAATGTAATATTAATTTTCTATAAAATAATAAAAACTATAAAATGTATTTTAATATTTTTAGTAACATGTAAAACCCCTTATTATATAGAATAGATAGGCATCATGACCATTTATTAAGAAAATAAAACAACAAAAAAAATGGAAATGCAGTTAGATAAGGAAGCATTCCCTCAATCCAGAATTTATGAAAATCCAAAACAAACAATGAAAATCATATCTTATAGATGAAGTTGGAAATGGATATATGTAAGAACACCAACGATTTCTAGATACTCAGTGTGAGATCAATGGATCATACGATGATAAGAAACTAGAATCCACCATTAACCTATATATCACCCTCTTCTCCATGTTTCATCCTTACACCCTGAGTTAGTTTACTCATTTGGATTCCCACTCAACAAATTTGTATTGTTATCATAAGCCATTACTTCCATGTTATAGAATAAAACATGATAACCTCTACTAGGTTCCTTTGTTTCCTTGACATAAACATTACTAATAATCATATTTTGAATCTTTGTATCCTCCAAAATTTTCTCATCTTTAGGAGCTTCAAAAATAGTTCTGCTTCCAAACCTGATGCATAATATTATTTCTCACTAAAGAACTTGGGTTTTCCACACATTCTCCAATACTTTGCATAATTGATGATGTACTATAATGAAGGGAGGACTTGACTTCATACACCCCCTTACTGATTCCATATATACAAAGAAACCAAACTCTAAATTAACAATATTATTTTTGTTTGGTTTCGTAAAATTTTAATTAAAATTTGTGTGTAGAGACCCATTTATCACAACAACCATGGGAGGTGACAACTTCCACTCAATTATTAGAGTCTCTTATGGTTAATATAAAAATACCCTAGGATTCCATGAGCTAGAAGTCTCACTAAGGTACTCCTTCAATAGAACAAATTTAAATACCTAGGGAAAAACTTTCCTATAAGAAATGTCATCTTATCCACCCCTAATTGAGACATAAGGTTCCATGATAGAAATACTCAGATTAGAATCCACTCCATCCATAAAAACATCCTCTTATAGCACCCCATAAGCTTCACTATGTTCAATGTAAGATCCTAGTTTAGAATTACCCTTTCTATATTCCATGTAGTCCCTAGAACCAGAATTAATATTTCCTGTATCAAATATCATCATGTACATAGTTAAAGGAGGATTGTATTGATCTCCAACAAATTAAATGGAACGAAAAATTCTTTATGAGACATACCTCCACATTTTTAGGACATATTGGATTAGTAAATTTATTTTTTTACAAGAAATATTTGTAATTAACATCATTTTTTCCTTTCATTTTCATTGAAAAATTGAAATTGTGATCCTTCCATCATTGGTGATTTTCATCCATATTTTTACCTCCAATTCACAATTAGTTTGATGTCCAACATAATTATCATCACCAAGATCTTCACCAAATCCCATAATTATGTAACTCAAAAAGGAAGAACCAATATGAAATTTACCATTTTGAAATGAATGTGCAACCCATAATTTAGAAGTCCTCCCAGGGTGAAGATCCTGACCCGAACCTACCTAGTACCTATTAATTGAATAACCTAAAGGCCCATAAGATGCTAATGATAAAAAATAGGCTTCCACTCTCATTGGGAAATTAGAAAACTATATTACAATCCTTCTACTTACTCATATAATACTACCCTACACCAACTGATGACTACCGCTTATTACTTGTCTTACCATACCAATGATTAGTATGACGCAAAAACGTAAAATAAGTTACATTATCATCTGAATAATGAACTCTAAAGTATTTCTCATGAAGCCTTATTTTTATATCACTAATATCTTTTATAGGAAAAATTTTAAGAGCACATACATATATGGATTTACCCTATGAATTTATACTATAATATATGACCAGGTGGCATTTTATACCACTTTTATCATATGGAATTCCTATTTTTAATTACCTAAATTTTTTATATAAACTAAAATTGGGAGACATATCAGACCATATAATTAGATGCATGTCATTCATGTAAATTTTGAGGTTAAACATTTCGATGATGTTTTTTCTGAGATCCACATCACCTAATATTCTTTAAAAAATGTCATTCTCTACTTCTCTGTCCATGTGGATATAGACACTAATTTCTATAAGAATGTCATGAGGATTAATTGAAATGCAGAGTATTAAATTGAGGCTAAGTATCCTAACCCATACTAATGAAAATATATTCTAGGAATGTGATGAGTTAAAATATAGTGATAGTTTTTAAAGGTGAAGTAATACAAAATTGAAGAATAGTGATCCAATTTTCCATACACGTAGTATGATCTCTATTGAGGTGAAAATATAGTGGAAAAAACACAAACAAGAGAGACACACCACTAATCGAAGAACCCCCCAAATTAGTGAAATATTACACAAAACCTCCTAAAGAATCTAAGGTTTCTACCCTTTTGAGAGGTTGAGTTTTATAAAGAGTAAATTCAGTTCTATAGCCTTATTGCTAGATAATTCCTCCATATTAGCCACTAAATAAGCCAGTAAGCATTTTATGAGAATCCTTCTATTACAGGAATCCCTGAATGATGCCAAGGAACACATGCCACCACTAATAATTGATTCATGATTCTCTTGGATCGATCATGTATAGGAAAAATCTCTTCATGAGTCCTCAGATCATCCTTGAAGGTTTGAGGAACTTCTTGGGAAGTATCTCAAGAGAAAATATAAAAACCCAGGAAATTTGTTATTTCCATGACAACAAATGAACAATATTAGTTAATGATTTCTCCCTATTGGAGCTCTTGAACCTGCAATATCCCTCTCTCTAGTTTAAAATATTTTATTAAATATATCAACTAATAAATATTTAATATTTTTATAAAAATTGGTATTGATCACTATATTTTATTTTATAGTGAATTATTTTTAGTATATTAAATATTAAATATTAAATATTAAATATTAAACTTAATATCAACTATATAAAAATCATACATGTTAGTTTTTAAGAAATATAAGTAAAATATTAATGAATATAATATTCTTTATTAATTACATTCATAATATATTAATAATTATATAAATGTAATACTAATATTAAAAATTATATTAATAAAGTTTAATAAGATATAAAATTTCTAGTTTATAGATTTGTATATATATATATATTATTTATATAAGATAATAGTAATTATTATTTTTTAAATAAATAATTATTAAATTTAATTTTTTTATTTATATTTTTAATATATTATTAAATTTGTCAATGAATAAATACTTTTAAATATATATATATATATAATTATATAATTGTTTGATTACCTATAATTATTTTAATTATATTCACAACAAATAATTTATTTAGAGATCAAAACACATGTCCCTATAAAGTTTACTAAATAAAAACATATTAATATAAAAAAAGTCTTTACAAACTAAATATTCTTGCACCAAATCAACTAAAAAACATCAAAAAACATTTTGAGTGCTTGAAATAATCTGTAAAAAACAATAATAAATGTCTTCTACCATTGTATCATGGTTTACCCCTACCATGTGGAATCCTAGCTCCCTTATATTGTCTAGATTCCTATCTTGTGTTTACCTTGTCCTTTTCGGATTATGTGTGTTTCCCTGGATCTGATTCATAAATAATCAAACACATCACTATCCCTTTATCCTTAGATGAGTAATCATCTATATTTATTATAGAATACTCCTTGGGGTGATATTTCATCCTTTTCATGCTCATTAAAAATTACTGTATATTCATTCTCATTGTGGAAGATAGATTCATGAGCATCCTCCATTGTAGGCTGATCATCTGTATTTCCATTTGTGGTTGTAGTTCTGCCACCCATAGGGATAGATTTAACAAACACATTATTTCACCAACACCATCATGGAAATCCCCTTCCTACAAAGAAATCATTAAATAATGAAATCCATCCTCACAACTACAAAACATGCCTTTAAAATAATTGGCATTTATCTGTGATAAAACATGCCATGGTATAGGGTATCTTTTATCATTTATTTACTTAGCACTCATAGAAGGTACCATTTAACCACACTGATAAAGGGTAACCTTTCTGAGTGCTTTTATTTATCTATGAAAAACTTCACCCATTATCAACACTTTATTTTTAGCAATGATAATAGGGAAACAATTTTGAGTGCTTTATTTTTAGGGATAATAGATGGATATTTTATCAGCACCTTTTAGCACTGATAAAGGAATGAATAAAATTAAAAAAATAAGTAAATAAAATATAAAAATAATTTTATTAAAAAAATATAATTTTGTTTATAAATTATAAAATTATTGATAAAAATGATTAAATTGATTATATCACATATGAATTGTAAATACTAATGAATCAAATATATTAAATATGTAGATATATGTAAAATGTAAATTAAGCAAATAAACATTAAAATATGTAAACTAAAAAAATATCAAACATTTAATTATTTAAATAATTATAGATAATGATAATAAATATTATGTATTTAATATATATATATGGATGCATATAAATATGATTTATATAATACCAAATATTTATTATTTATGTTAAATAGTCGTATATTAAACAAATAAATGATTATAAATAAAAATTGACATTAATTAAAAATAATCACTAATTTTATAGAGTGATGGATATAATTGAACGTCATTTGATTTTCCAATTTAAGATAGATAAAATCTGTGTTATATTGATTAATCTTATATATAATTAATTCATATTTATATATAATGCACATAGTAAAGTATTTACATAATTAATGAAATATTATAGAAAAACACATACAACTTATATTTTTGTTATTTATTACAAATTATTTCTTAATTTTAGACTTTAATTATTACATGATACATTTAATATATCATGTATTTAATCAGTAAATTGGAGTTACATTTTTTTTTATTTTATTATAAATTTTTATTATTTCATTTTTGATATATTTTTGGTTTTAGGTTTTATTTTTTATTATTTGGAATTAAATAAATATATATTTATTTATTTTGTTTCAATAATTTTAATATTTTCAACATGTATTCATCTTTATTTCGATATATGACCTTATTTTTTGTAATTTATATCTAATTAATAAAACATATCAATTTCATTGTTATTTTTGAAGTATACTAAATTTTAATTATTAAATTCAACTCCTTTTTAACATGCATACTCCTAACATTAAATATTCCTAAATATTGTAAAAAAAATATTTATAAAAAAATATTTATCACTAAAAATATTTATAAATTTATATTTTCTATATTTATATATTCATATATTTGTGATAATAAATAAATATTAATTTTAAAAATGTATTTATATAATTATAAATATATATATATATATTGCTATAAAATTTACAATAGATTTATTTATATAAATAATATATTTATTACATTTATAATTATATATATTTATTAAATATATATAAATACACTTTACAAAATAATAAATATAAATTTATAAATAAATAATTATATATTCAAAATAATAATAAAATTCAAATAAATATATTTAAATTTTGAATATATTTAGTATGTTTATATTTATATATATTTTTTAAATTTAAATCCTTATATGAAAATATTTACAATATTTTTTAATTATAATTATAATTTTAAATCATTTATTAGAACTTAAGTAATAAGGGGTGATACAAGGATTCTTTATTAGCACTATTTTAGCATTGATAAATATAACGTTTTATTAGCGATAAAAAAATAAAAAATAAAGATAATGATTTATCAATTTTAAAAAAGAACTGATAAATATGCTTTTAATCAGCACTTATTATTTTAGCACTGATAAAAGAGAACTTTATCTTGGATTATTTGGATTCATTGATAAAAGTGTCCTGATGTATATAAGGAAACCTAATGAGTCGTTAATACATTGGGATATTTGAAGCATTCCACGGAAGCAACCTATTATCATCACTCATCCTTGTAGAATCCAAGCTCGAATCAATGATCAAATCCATGGCTTGAAAGATTCTAGGGTAGAATGAATCGAAGGCTCAAATGATTTCTGTGATTAGAGATATAATAATTTTTCTCTGATGATTCAAAGGATTAATCAAAGGTGTATTATTTTCTAATCCTCAATCATTAATTTCTTGTTTGGAGATATCTATTTACATTTTTTTATATCATCAAACTTTCATTACTGTCAACATGTCCCTATGGTTATTAGTGGACACCCATATATATGAGAACTCACCTCTAGAGTAACTCAAAAATATGCAGAAGTAAGAATGTATTCTTACGACAATTTAAAATAATTGCTCGTATATTTTTTTTATAAAAGAAAAATAGGATCAAGGTTATATCCCAATTCTAATAGGTGATCATTGTCCCATTTAAACGACCACATTAAGTAAGTCTCATAATCCTAAAAACTTTACAATATCCCAGCCTTATATTCTAATTAAACCATAGGAGTAAGTTGAGAGAGAGCTCATAGTTTAATATCAAAAGCTTCATCAAATGTTCACTACCAAGTAATATAGTATATCCAAGAGGATGTCCCACTATATGAATCCCAAAGTAAAGAAGAATTCTCATATCATGTCCCTTATGAACATTGGTGTTCATAAGGCCCACAATAACCATTCGATGATGGATGTAAAATTTTCTAACTCACTATTAGAAGAAGTAAGAAACTACACTTGGAGGGACCTCCAAAAAATATTGTTTCTAGCTTCTATTTTTTATAAAAATATATTTCTTCTCACATTGAAGTTTACACCTAAAATAGTTGGATGATCCCGTAAGGGGTGCAGAGGCTTAGGGTTCTTCCTCGTCACCACCTTTTTCCTCTGTCTCGTTTGGTATGTGGTTTCTCTTTGGTTTTCCAAGTTTGTTCGTGGTGCGACACCTTCTTTTGGTTGTGATTCATGGCCTCGTTCTGAAGGATTAGGGATCGTTCTTCTATAGAGAGGGTGTTCTGTTCTTTTATGTGTTCGAGGTTGTGTTCTAGATCTTTTGCAGCATGGGGTCGAGATCTAGTGCAATGTGGGGGTCACATTATTTCTCTACAGTGAAGGTGTTTTGATCTGGTGTTTTGGGGTTGAGATCTGGTGCAGCGTTGCGGTCGGGTCATGTTTTCTACAGTGAATGGGTTTTGATCCAGTGTGTTGGGGTCATGATATGTTTTTTCGACGTCATTGGGGGTGCTTCAGTGTGTATTTGGGGTCATGTGCCAGTGCATCATGGGGTTGAGATCTACTACGACATTGGGGATGAGACCTATTCTTCTTAGGCGTTGGGGTCATGCTCTTGTATTCCACTTGGGGTCATGACCTCTTCTTCTATGGTGTTGGGGTTAGACCAGTTCTTTCTCAGTGTGGGGTTTCGATCCAGACTTCCACATTGCAGAGGTCATGATTTAGTTCTGCTATGAGGGGGTCATGATCTTTCGGTTTTGTCATGATCTGGTTAGAGTACCTTGGATGTATTATTGTGGTCTTCTCAAGGGGGTTGTATCTCATAGATGGGAGTTGGTGTGCTGACAATGTCATTGACTCTTTTTGGAGCATTGTCGATGTCTTTGGTGTCTTGCTTCAGTTTCAACATATGTTTAGGGTGATTTTTTGATGGATTTATAGTGTAGAAACAAGTTTCTAGATGTGAAGGTTTTCTAGTGTTGAATCTCATGGATTGAGTTAGTTGATTTGGTGAATTGGTGGTATGTGGTATGTTGTTCAGCCTACGATCTGTGGTTCAAGGGTTCATGTTTCCAGATTATCTTAAGAGACTGGTCCTGAAGAGGTTTAGAGCTTCAAGTTTTTTTCGTACTTATGTCATTCATATTTAGAGTTTTGAGAGGGTATGTCCTAGGCCAACAGTACCGACACGCCTATGTATGGGAAAACATATTTTGTAGTGTTGGATAGGTGGAAACTCGACTTATGGTTTTTAATGATGGGGTGGGGATTCCTTTTTTATTTGAAATGTTTTTTTGTATTTTTGACTATAGGGGGATGATTTGATTTCTTAAGTCATTGAAGTCATGTTTGGATCCCCCTTAGCCCTTAAAATGTGATCTTTGGTAATAAAATAATTAATTTTCAATCATTATTACACTATATTCTTACTAATGATTCCCCTTCATCTTTAATTTTTTTGATATTAGAGACAATATATACAATGAATTATTGGCCATTGGACATATATAATGGGGTTTTCATCAATCATTTATCCTAATTGATTGGAAGCCTTGGGTTGTTATATTGAATTGGGGTATGCCTCAGGCCACCAGTCTTAGGAAATACTATCCCAAATGCACTTGTTTTAGTAATGCACGTGTTCCTTACATGCAATAAAAAGTTAGAGATGGTTAGGTAAATGATATTTGTTTAACAATTTGAGGGACTGGACCACTTTTTTGAAAGTGAAACATGATATAATATTTTGAGAAATGGTTTATGAGGTTTCCTATTATAATCACCATGGAAGATTCCAATAAAAATAGAAATAAAGGAAAAAAATTAACCTAAGTGATCAAAAGGTAGAAACTGTTTAGATAAGAAACGGAAAAAGAATCATCGCCCCCCATGAAAGATGATGCAACAGTGTAATTGGCCTAATCATAATACATATAAACTAAGTATAATTACAAATGGTTGATATATAATAAGAATCACAATATATAGAATTATACAATGAGAGTCTATATATATCATAGTGATTAAACTCCAGGGGTTGTTTTATTTAAATAAGTAACTTATTATTTTAAATATTAACAATCTCCCCATTCTAATTATTAAAAAAATGTTAATAATTTTTATCTTTTTATCAAAATAACATCTCATCCCACCCTTTTTAATTCTGTATTTAAATGTCTCATTATTTAATATGATCAAATTCTCACAACCAAAAATCCATTTCCTCTTTGAAATACAATTACCATAAATGTTAACTGCCCCAAATTAGAATATGGTTTGGAATGTTTTCTATACCAATTTATTATATATCTATATTTTAACTGATAACCCAACCATTAATACTTATTTAAAATGAAATCATTTTCTTCATCACACTTCTAATAAACATTATCAATGTTTTTCATTAATCCATCTAAAAATAGATTATTATTTAACATTGACATTTATTTCAAACATATTTCAAATGAAAATAATTTATCTTAAGTGATATTTCATTTCTAAAGTAATAATGACCCTTTGATCCTGTAAAAATTCAATAATTAGATCAATTAACCTAGCATGTGAGATGAAAAACCTATATCCAATATGAAAAGATGTTTTATTTTGTGATTACTATAGTGTGAAATTAATTATAAATTATTTTTACATTACATTATTTTATTTATAATAAATTTCTATTCATTTCATCACATTCATCTATGTTTTTAGAAAATTTTGAAAATTTTCAATTCAACTATTTAATTTTCCACATTTTAAATAGAGATTAATTCAATGGTTGAAATTAATCATTCAATTTTACTAATGTAGATTCATCTCACTTCAAAACTATTTTTTTAAGAGCAGGTCTTCTCCCATTTAATGTAAATCCTTTATATCATTAATAATTAATTTTATTTATCTCATTAAGACTAAATTTGTATAATATGTCCCCAGAATCACCGTATAACTCAAAATAGATATGAAAATGAAATTTTGTATAGAGACTAATCTTCATATTCTTAAAAATAATTATTATTTACAACCTATCTAAACATAATTCTTGAATCAATTAATCAACAATGACTATTGAGATTTTTAATACTTGTATCATGATTAGGTATATTCTTTTCCAAAACTTATTTTTTCCATTTCATATCAATTATATAATTTAAATTATAATTTATTGGTGTTTCTAAATATTTTCAATACCATTAATATTAAATATAATAATTACATACATTGTTTCATCACTTGTTACAAAAAATAGAATTAAGGTAATGAAATTCTATACATGTTGGAATAATTATAAAAAATCATTTCTAGGTTTTCATAATTTTTGGTATACATGTATTGATTCAACCCCTACGAAGATTTGATTACTGTCCATGTGTGTAAGACAACTCTTTATTTATTAAAATGTTTTATCAATTCATTTTTATGTCTTATATTTCATTTAACGGGATCTTTTATTCTTTTCTATCATATTTGTATTTATTTTTACTCATTAATTTCCCATATCATATTTTCATTTATTTATGGGATTTTGAAAGACATGATGAATCTTTTTAAAATGGGTAGTACTTGTACTATTTTTAGGATTGAATTTATTAAATGTGAGATTTCTCTTATATATATAAAACATAAAGTGGCCCCAAATATTCATATTTCATAACATGTCCCTGATGAGACCCCTTGAACCATATACAAGAATACTTATGCCCCCCACCAATATTATCATCAATAATTTATCAGTTAATAACCATATATAATGGATTAATTCTAAAAAATGCAAGGAATTACCCCTTTTATTGAACAAAATGAAGTAAAATTGTCATCATCATCAACATCATCTCTTAAAATGTTATTATTTAAATTTTTTCTTGTGAGTCATCCCCCATATCTTTTTTGTTTCTTGTACTACTATAACTAGTAGTCATCCCATGGTTGAATACTTCTTAGAGTATTATAATAAATAAATGTGATTGTAAAAAAAGGTGGAGTATGTTTGTCAAAAAAATTCAATGATAATTGTTTGATGGATGAGATTATGAGAATGAAAAATATTTATAATTTTCAACATTTATAGAATGAAAAGGATAAGACCTTCTATTTCTGTGTAATTATTTCTTTAATTTCAGCTTCCAAATTTATTTAATGCTTACTAAAACTATTTGAAATAATCAAATGTTGGATTTCCCTTACTAGAATTATCTGTAACATTCACCTTTGACAATGAATGTATTATGTGTATTTATTTATTTCAATTACAAAATAAATATTTTACGAACCCAATAGGATGGATAAGAATACAAAATGGATACATGCTAACCATTTGAAAAAAGAGTGTGAATATGTAGTTATGGAGTTCATCATGATTTTAATAAAGTATTCATACAACCCTTATGAAATCCTTTATGCTTGTGTATATTGTTTTTATTCAAGAAAAATTACTCCCAAAGAGTTTGGATATCATTTTATTTTTCACTGAATAGATCAATTCTAAAAAAATTGGAATAAACATGGGGAAAAAATGAACATGCACAATGACTATATTGATATATGATTTATGGATCATTTGATATGAATAGTATTAAAAATGATGATAGTGATCTCACGTAAAAAATGAAAATGGAAATTGAAGATGATCATTACAGTTATCCAATGTTTATGAAGAATTTAAATAGTTTTTATATGAGACCATTTTATATAGGTTTTATTAAATACATAAAATTTCTATATGTTATAAAGTTATATAATTTGAGATCTGTCAGTAGATAGAGTGACACCAGCTTTACAGAACTTCATAATCTTTGGAATGATATTCTACGAGAAGAAAATAAACTACCATGTAGAATATATGATGCTAAAAGAATTCAAAATTCAATAGTCATTATATCTGAAAAAATATATGATTTTCCTGATGATTGAATATTCATTCACATGGACAGTGAATCACTTATAAAATTACCATTGTGTGATGCATATCGATATAACAAAAATGAATCAAGTCCTTGAAATATATATGGTACATTCCTATCATTCCACAGTTTAGAAGACTATATTGATGCTTAGAAACCACTAGAAAAATAAAATAAAATAATGATTCAAATAATTAAATATGGGAACCAACATTATCTATCTAATTATCCTTAGTGGAATAAAATTGATTACGAGAATTGTGAATTACCAAATGAGATGAGAAAATTTTATATTGCTTTATCTATATATGGAATATAACATTCCAGTGTAAAGAGTAATACTCCTAGTACATGTCCCATAATGTTGATATATTATAACTTATTGCCATGGTTTTGAGTGAAGTGAGAATACATTATGTTTTCTCTTATTATATAAAGACCAAAGTGGCACGATAATGACATTAATCCCTATTTGTCTCCATTGATCGAATATCATAAATAGATGTTTGATATAAGGATTATAATATATGATGCTCATAAAAGTGAATAATTCACCTTGAGGGCCATGTTATTCAAGATGATAAATGACTTCCATTTTAATGAAAATTTATCTAGAGATAACATTAATGTAATTTTGGGGTGCCTCATTTGTGAATATGGAACACCCACAGTTTTGTTAAAACAATTTACATGGACTATGTTTTTATGAAATCGTAAATTTTTACCTTCATGAAATAAATATTGATCCCATATAATAGAATTCAATGGAATTATCAATTAAGGTATAAAAATGTCTCTAATAACATGAGATCATAGGTTCGATGATGTAAACTGTATAGACACAATTTTTTGTAAACCATTTTTGAAAATCCTTATGAAATCAAGTTGTAATATGAGATCAATATTATTTAAATTACTATATTGTAATTTTTTATATGTCAGACATTTCCTTGATGTCATGCATATAGAAAAAATTGAATTTTATATTTTTATTATAATTTTACTAAATGTTCTTAGAAAAATGAAGAATAGTATCAAGCCTAGGTTGGACAAGATTAACATTGGGACAAGGGAAAATTTTTCATTGGTGAAGGGTAATGGGTGGACATTACTTCCTCCAGCAACATACACTCTTTCCCAATAAGAAAATATTCAATTTTTTATTTTCCTTAATAGTGTAAAAATTCTTGATGGGTATTCATTAAATGTCAATAATATTGTGTTAATGAATAATTTGATGTTATAGGGACTAAAATGACATGATTATTATGTATTGATGTGAGATTCGATGCATGTTTTTTTCATTTCATTTTCCATTAGGATTAATGTAATACAATAACCCAACCTTACTTTTTAAAAATCTATATCTTGTAATCATATAGACCCGATGAAGATTCTAATAATAAATACAGAGGTTCCGGTAAACATATGTGAATTATAGTTTTTCTTGACACCATTATTATTTGATATAATAGTCCTCATGATGGTTTACATAGTTAGAGAGGATAAACCATGTGATCCTTTCCCTTACAGATGAATATAAACCATTGAATGGTACATTTTGATTTTGAAATCTTTTGTCAGGAATCGAAGTCATATAGAAGGTTTTATTGCACATGATATATTTTTGGTGAAGTTAATTAATTTTGTAACAATTACGTATCAAAATGTGACAATATTGGTCTCCTAAATCATCATTAAAGTGGACAAATTTTGATTGTATAGATTTTTGGATGATGTTTTAATAAAATATCCCGGGTAGAGTGTCAGAATGAACACCTTTACATTTTACATAATAGTAACTATGTTGATCCATATGTTGAATCCCGTAAAGAAATCATTAGAAATTTGAATATATCAAGCACTGAAGGATGGAAATCAAAATATACCAAATCAACAATTTATAGGATGGTTATGATATAAAATTTATATGATTTTTCTGAAAATGTTAATTTAATTTCTTAATAATTTGGATAGATACCCAAGGGACTGAATGAAAATTTTATAACATACATCTATTTGGAAATCAATGGTTATATATTATATAAAAAATAACACCAAGACTATAGTATAGTGGAAAATTTGGTTTTACCCTTGCGGTGGAGGGGATGAACATTTCTAGTTATATTGATAGAACTCAAATTTATACAAATATTTCATATTTTGACATTATTGAACAGATATAATAGTTTTATTTTACAACATTTCAAGTTATGATTCTCAATTGAAAATGGGTTAACAATATGACATCAGTGAAAGATAATGAAATGGGATTTGTGAAGGAGAATTTTAGTGTGGAAGATTAAAAATATGAGTCTTTCGTAATGGAACCACAAGTTGTTTAACAATTTTATGTCTCAAATATAGGAAACGATAATTGTTTGATTGTATTATTGGAAACTAAAAAATATATATTGGGTTAGATGGAAATTCAATTGAGGATGACCTTTTTATTAGGATATCACAATCATTTATTTCCAGAACCAATTTATAAAATGTCTTGTACATTATAGGTGACCACAATGAGGAAATTTGGATTGTCGGTAGAGAATAAAATCTATAAATCCTTTTAAAAAATAAAGAGAGTTCAATGAAAATGTAAAAGTTTTTTTTAATATACTATATTTTTCTTCAATATATTATCTATTATTGTAGAGACCCAAAGCTTTATGTACATGGAAATTACATTACTTTTTCTGAATACATAATACATAACAAAAAATGACACCAAAGGACCGTAATATTTTAGTGTCTTTGAAAACTCGGAACATAATCTTATAATCATGGTGAAAGATCTTCAACATCCCCCATAAAGATCTTCCCTTTTTTTACCTAAAACCTTTCTTTATATCCTGGGGAAAATAAAACATATAAAGGGTGAGCTCAAATGCTTAGTAAGGGTCGGCATGTAGAAAATAAAACCAACCATATACATTTGAACTTAAAAACATGAACATAATGTTTAAACATCAAAATCGTGAGCAATGAAATAAAACATGGCAGTACGTAAAGCATAGATCATAATGGAACTTAAATCATGATAAAATATCATGGGAATAAAACAAGTAATTGTGGAAAAACATTAATCACATGATATTATTTCCATAGTAGCCAAAGCATTTCTGCCAAGACCATCTTAGTGGACAAAGTCCCTTACTGAACCGAGTTTACTTGTCGTTCCAGCCCTGTATTGCTGAACTGGATTTACTTATCGTTCTAGACATGTATATCTCATGAGATATAAATATTTATCCAATTAATTAGAGGGAGATATAGGTCCCACCAATCTCATAATGAAATCATTCTTTTGTGTGCCACAAAATAAACATACATCATTCATAATAACCCAATGAATAAAATGGTTTTCATAAACATCATCATATCATAACATAATCCATATAAAAGAACTGGATATCATTTCATCATAAAAATAATAAATCCATGTAAATTATTGGAACATTATACTTGAAACATAATCATACTAAATAATATCATCTTATATGGAAAATATTTTTGACAAAACACTTGAAATGAATTCTTGGGGAAAATATCATTTCTTCTTCAAAATCATTTTCTTTTCAAAAAAATCCATTCAATTTTAAAATAAAATGATTTTTTTGAAAATAATAATGAAATTTTTTAGAGGATGATCCATTGAAATAATTCATTATGAAACCGTAAAAATCAATTCATGCCGTATAAGTTAAAAAAACATTCTTCTCTTACTTTTGTTGGAAACGTCAACAATTTCCTCATATGGTAAAAAAAGAAAGATTCCATACATACCATGTAGTAAATGTAAAAAATGGGTTAAAATGTCTTTAAACACACATGAAACAATTTTTAGAAAATAGGGACATGGATGATAAATATAACCCCAGTAAATACTTACGAATAAACAATCTCGGATAAAAATGAGATTGGAAAAGTTATCCCTTACCTTAGGTCTGATATGCTTCGTACGTATCTAAAAATAAGGTATAATGATTTAAATAATGTCATTGACATATTATAGAATCATATTTATTATTATGATATCATATATGGTTCACTTATGAATTTATATTACCTATTCTTTTGTAAATTCCATGTTAAAGAAACGTTTTTGGTAAAATCGTTTTATTTATCGTACGTGTTTGAACTTGTTGTTATAGATATTATTATTACTTATATCATGGTTTAATTAATTCCAGAATGTAAATCATGATTTATATATCATATATATTTAGTATATATATATAATATATAGATAAATGAAGTGAAATACACTGTTCATGGAGACGGTAGGCCGTACGTACGCATGAACGTTGTTTCCCTTTACTTATTGACATCAATGGAAGTACGTAGATGACATATATATATATATATATATATATACATAAATCCAGTAGCATTATAATGTAATATATTTCATTATTATTCATTATATATAATTTATAATCATTCTTTAGTGGTTAACATGGAGAATGAATCTCATCGCGTTGTGGAGACGATAATCCATACGTACGCACGAGCGATGATATCATTCCCATAATTATTGAATTGAATTGGTGTGGATGATATAATATAGCATAATCAGTATGATTTTAGAATAACTACATATAGTTATTCTTTACACCATTATAAACATCCAAGTAAGGTGGTGGTGGAAAAACAGATTACACCACGGCGTGGAGACGGTTTTCCGTACGTACGCACGCGCAGTGATTTCGTTTTCTGTAGGATGGATAAAAGGTGAAATGTGGTTGTTTCATATTTATAATATCATATCAGTATATAATTAATACTTATGTTATTACATTATAATGAAACAACTAAATAAGAAGAATTTGAAGAATAAAAAAACTTCCAAGAATTGGTAGAAGATATAACCTCTTCTTCGACGCACCTCCTTTAAACTTCTTCTTAGGGCACTAGTGTTGGAATTTTGAAAAGACCAGAACCTATATAATATAACTAGAGATGTTTGGAAGATGAATTGGAAGTGGGTTTTCAATATTCAAGGCTAAAAAGGATTTTAAGATAAGAGGTAAGGGGTGCCCTTTTTATAAGGGAGGAGAGGGGCATCTTTGGTAACATAAGAAATATTAATTTATAATAAATTCAACCTCACTTAAAAACCACAAAAATGACTCAAATCAGAAGTTTAGATGAGATAGGGTTGAAATCTAATAATCCAATAAAATTTAGACATGTTGGGAATTCATTTTAAACATTATCAACTTGATTTATCCTTATTTAATCTATTTAATTTTATTTGTGGTAATAAGATTCTAATTTTTGAATTGTTATAAATAATTACTTATGTGTTATGAGTTGTCCATAATTGGATAATTTATGACATTATAGACTGTAAAAATTTCAATTTATAATTTTTAAATATTTTTGTGATTTTTAAACAGTTTTATAATATGTTATTTTTATAAAATAACAATAGTGTCAATTCTGAAAGTTTTCATTTATTTTAATTTAAATAAAATCCACGCAGAGGATATATTCTAACCAAAATATTTAATAGATTACTAGAATGTCCAATGTGTCTATAAAATTCGTGGGGAACATTAAATAGTTCATATAAGCTTTATTTTAATATTTTAAAACCATTTATTCGGTATATCTCTTAATAAAATAATTAGTACAACATTTTTGTATAATTATTTAATATACTTATTTGTTGCAAAAATATTAAAAATAAAATCCAATTATGAATAAAAATCTCATAAACATTATAATAATATTTTTTATCTAATTTATCATCATAAAATCGCAACATGTAAATTTTTATATTTATTAAACAACGAAGGTGACAACTTTGGAATCATTTAAAATAAAATAATATAAGTATCATAATCTTCTTTATAAGGATCCAAATGGTCACCAATTAGTCCATTGGACTATTAGGGTTTATATATACACTACCAATAAGTCTTGGTCATGTTTGTGGGCCTTTTATGTGTATTATTATTTCAATAAAAACTATATTATTTATTTTTCACTAAATAAATAATTTATGCATCATTAATGTATAAGCTAATAAGGTTAATAAATAATTCTTAAAAATTACAAATAAATTACCATGATAAAGAAAAACATTTTATCATTCAAATGCGTATTTATAACCAAATTTATATTCTGTATATCTTTATATTAAAAATAGTTTATTTATTAAACTTTGAGTGAGACATATTTCACTTTAATTTAAATAAAATAAATTAAAGGTATTAATCACATCCAAGTGGGTTACAATGGATTACATTTCAACCAAAATATACCATAGGAAGAAATATAATCATCCAATTATATTATGAAAAGTGTTAGGGTAATTTTATCATATTATATTTACCCTCAATTACCCGATTTACCTTTAACTATGGTAAATACAATTTATCATAGTAACTATTCATAATTACTAAAAATAAAAAGTATCTTATTAAAATAATTTGGACCAACTGATTCCAAATATGGGATCCATTTATCCAAATTAAAATCACATAATTTTCAGAAATTAATTTAAAATTAATCTCGTTGTTAAGAAAACAAATTTTAAAAGTTAAAACATTGCAAAATATTTAAATGATTTACCTATGAATTCAATGTAAAATCAATGCTAAAAAGATACATTATATTGAATGGTAAAAATATATTATATTTATTCTTTATAACTAATAAATATTATAATTTAACCATATAAATTATTATGATGAAAAGAGTTGTTTTTAATTAAAATATTCCACCTTTTTACTATTCATTAAAATATGAAAGTTATCAGAATAATATGAAAAATTTACCCAAAGTAAATTTTATATCCTGATTCCAAAGAAGAATTTTATTTTGTAAAATTGAACCTATAAACATGTCAAAAACTATATTTAATGTGGGTTCACCATAAAAAAACAGCAAAACTGCATTTTTTTAAAAATAGTTTTTTTACCTGAAAAATTTATCTTGTTCTCATACCATGTTCAAGAAAATGTGTAAGATGAATAATAATGTTATAAAATTCAAAATTTAGTTAATACTATTCATAACAGCTAGTCCATAATAATATTATAACTATGTATCGTTGTTTAGTAAAACCCGTTATTGCGTATAACACATGCTATCGAGGACGGTCGCGATTCCGTGTAATGCAATCCAAGTCAGGGTTGGGTGTAGTGAAAGAATCCTTTGTTGTCATGTATAACAAAATCCAACCATATTTCATTTATACATTGAATATATATGTATATATACACTAAAATTTGCAATGAATAATTACTATCAAACAAACTTGAAATTGTTTTTAAGATGATCCAAGATTTGTGTTGCGTATACTGCAAGCTAATACGGTGATGTGTATAGTACAAGATAATCTTGGTGGAGTGTTCAGTAAAATATATGAAAGAAATTAAAAATAATATATCTTATAAAATCTCGGGGTGTTATATTCTACCCCCCATAAAATGAATTTCTCCCTCGGAATTCGCCGGGGTTATAAATGGTTTATTACATGAGAGTTTCTTTCATAGAAACCCACATCGTAAGAAGTAATACCAAACATATATTTAAAAAATAAAGTAGGAAACATAACTGTTACCCAAATTAACTAATCAATGGGTTTCCACAAAGGAGAACATAGGTAAAAATATGGATATGGAAGAAAAATCTAACCATTATGTTCTGATGAAGAGTGGTATAAGACATGGCTACGAAAAATCCAATAATCACAAAGCCATAAATTTTTGATGATATAAGGTACCATCTGATTCATCAGATATGAGAGCACTAGGACAACATTTTTGGTTTTCAAGATCATTTCCCTAATGTTGATGAATTTTTAAATTAAAAGAAATACATACCTAATTTTGGTACAATCTCACTGTTGTTCGTGCCTTGAACAATTATCCACTTCATCTCTTACAGAAATGAAGCTGAATTTGTCTTCCGTGAAGTGTTAACGGATAATGAAATAGAATGATAGGTCATTCTATTTGTCTCAAACAAAAGGTTATAAAAAGTTATTAAATATACATAAGTCTATATATAGTGAGATTAATCGTATATGGTTCCTAAAATGGACTTATACTTCATATATCATACCACTTAATAAATTAAAACTAATTTATACTGACTAGGGACTTCCTGTAGGCCAGTGGTTGGTGATAAAGGCCTGTCACACTTCGATTGTGGGTTCGATTCCCACAGCCTCGTCTGATGCGACGGGTTTTCACCTATTTTTCATGTTGTCCCTTTTCTTAAACTACAATATTATAACATTCCATCAATAGTATCAAAAAAAATCTAGCCTTAAACAATACTATATTATGTCTAACTTAATTCATTCCAATCTTTAGGCTTATTAAAAATACATTTTTCCAATCACATAGTTTAAAGATAACGATTACTTGAAATGTCACATAACAAGAACATGAATACCATCATTTATCCCCCATATATCATAAGATATATCTTGTGGATCACATTCCAAACATGTGAATACCTGGATCATGTATTCTCTTGAAACATAAATTATCATAGAACCATAGTAAAATCTTGAATGCTGTCAAAAGGTAACTCTTTCCACGTACCAAAATCCCAAAAATTCTATATATTCAAACCATGATATCACTTTGTCCTTATATCAGTCATGAGCTCATTAATACTATCAAAAAATTCAGTATCTTCTTATCCCTTCTTTATGTGCATATTAGGTGCTTTCCAAAAATATCTGAATAACCTTTCATGGTTACCAGTACCATTCGATATATACTTTCAAAAACATAAGGAAAAACAATAGTGTAACAATCCTTAGATGTCTCTTTATTCCATAGTACCATGAGATTACTTATAAAACATTACTCTTGATAAACATGTAATAATTCCACTACCTTCTTAAACCATTGACCGATCTTGAAAAATTCTTTCATCTCACATATCATTTGTAGTCTCTTTATCATCATAAACATAAATAATACCCGTACGACCATGCTGATTCTCTTCATAAGACTTTCCCTTAGGGAATTGGTTTGCATAAGGCTCGTACATTCCACATTTAAAACATTTAACCATTATTTATGTCTTAGGAATACCATTATCCTTTTCCATGGTGTTAACTGAACCTTTTCCATTACAATTACTGGCTTTGTTTCATTCTTTTCCACACCCAAAGCATATTCCAGTCCTTTTGAAACATTCTCTCTGATTCCTCTTCCCACATGACTTAAATGAGAGAAATTGAACATTCTTTCCACTATGATCATCATGAAACTCCATCTTTCTCTTATTAGCTGAGTCAGGAAACATACCAAAGTTGAAATTATTGATAATATTATGAGATCTCTGATTAGGCATAATAATGATATGTGGACCTCCAGATCCAATTTCATTTGGTTTCTTATGAAGAATATAATGTCATTGTCCATCATATCCTCCATTATCATGAATCTTCTTATTTCCAGCCATTTTCTAAAACCCAAAAAGAATAGTGTGAGAGGAAAAAATAATAATAAAGGGGGACTAACTTCAATATCTAACATCTTATGTTTAATTCTAAGATCGTTACCATAATTCTAGGGCTATAAACTATACTTATACTTAACCTTAGGGACATCCCTAGACATACCTTAGAAATATATCTAGGGATCTCACTAAAGTTTTCACATCCTAGTTTCCAAAGGTTAACTAAACCTTTCCTCTGATACCAACTATAGAGACCCAAATCTTTACGTACATGGACATTACATTACTTTTTCGGAATAAATAATACATAACAAGAACTGACACCAAAGGACTGTAATAGTTTAGTGTCTTTGGAAACTCAGAACATAATCTTCTAATCAAGCTGAAATATCTTCAACATCTCCCATAATTATATTCCATTTTTTTACCTAAAACATTTATTTATATCTTGTGTAAAAGAAAACATATAAAGTGTGAGCTCAAATTCTGAGTAAGGGTAGGCATTGAGAAAATAAAACCAACCATATACATTTGAACTTAATAACATGAACATAATGTTTAAACTTCAAAATCTTTAGCAATGAAATAAAACATGGAAGTACGTAAGGAATAGATCATAATAGAACATAAATCATGATAAAATAGCATGGGAATAAAACATTTAATTTTGGAAAAACATTAAGTACATGATATGATTTCCCTAGTAGCCAAGGCATTGCTGCCAAGACCATCTTAGTGGACAAAGTCCCGTACTGAACCGGGTTTACTTGTCATTCCAGCCCTGTATTACTGAACCAGATTTACTTGTCATTCCATACATTTATATATAATGAGATATAAATCTTTACCCAATGAATTTTAGTGAGAAATAGTTCTCACCCATCTCATAATGAAATCATTCTTTCGTTTTCCACAAAATAAACATACATCATTCATATTAACCCAACGAATAAATTGGGTTTCATAAACATCATCCCATCATAACATAATCCATATAAAATAAATGGATATCATTCCATCATAAAAAGAATCATACCATGTAAATAATAGTTAAATTATACTTGAAAAATAATCATACCAAATAATATCATCATAGATGGAAAATAATTTTGACAAAACACATGAAATGAATTCTTGAGGAAAATATCCTTTCTTCTTCAAAATCATTTTCTTTTCACAAAATTCAATTCAATTTTAAAAGAAAGTGATTTTGTTGAAAATAATCATGAAATTTCGTATAGGAATATTCATTGAAATAATTCATTATGAAACCTTAAAAATCCATTCACGTCGTATAAGATAAAAAAACATTCTTCTCGTACTTTTTCCAGAACCGTCAAAAAGTACCTCATATGGTAAACAAAAGAATGATTACTTACATACCATGTAGTCAAAGTAAAAAATGGGTAAAAATTACTTTAAACATACATGAATCAATTTTTATAAAATATGTACATGGATGATAAATATAACCGCAGTAAATACTTATGAATAAACAATCTCGGATAAAAACGAGATTGGAAAAGTTATCCCTTACCTTAGGCCTGATATTCTTCGTACGTATCCGAACCTCCCGTATAATTATTTAAATAATGTCTTTGAAATATTAAAGAATAATATTTTTTGTTATGACATCATATATGGTCCACTTATGACTTTATATGACATATTCTTTTGTAAATTCCATGTTAAAGCAGCGATATGGTTAAAATTGTTTTATTTATCGTACGAGTTTGAACTTGTTGTTATTGATATTATTATTACTTATATCATGGTTTAATTACTTCCATATTGTAAATTATTATTTATATATCATATATATTCAGTATATATAAATATATAATAGATAGATAAATGAAATGAAATACACCGTTCATGGGGACGGTAGGTTGTATGTACGCATGAACATTGTTTTCCTTTCCTTATTGACTTGAATGGAAGTAAGTAGATGACATATATATATATATCCATTATCTTTATCATGTCATATATGTCATTATTATTCATTATATAAACTTTATAATCATTCTTGAGTGGTTAACATGGAGAATGAATCTAATCGCGTCGTGGTGATGGTAATCTGTACGTACGTACGAGCGATGATATCATTCCCATAGTTATTGAATTGAATTGGAGGGATGATATAATATCTCAGAATTAGTATTATGTTATAATAACTATATATAGTTATTTTTTATAACATTATACCCATCCAAGTAAGGTGGTGGTGGAAAAACAGATTACACCACGGTGTGGAGAGGGTATTCCGTACATATGCACGCGCGGTGATTTGGATTCTGTAGGATGGATAGAAGGTGAAATATGGATGTTTCATATTTATAATAACATATCAGTATATAATTAATACTGATGTTATTACTTTATAATCAAACAACTAAATAATAATAAGTTGAAGAAGAAAGAAACTTGAAAGAATCGGTAGAAGAGATTACCTCTTCTTCGACGAACCTCCCGTAAAATTCCTCTTAGGGAACTAGTGTTGGTCCTTTGAGAAGACAAGAACCTATATGATATAACTAGATAGGTTGAGAAGAGTAATTTTCAGAGGTTGGACAAGATTCAAGGCTCAAAATTGTGTGAAGAGAAGAGGGAAGGGGTTCCCTTTTTATAAGGGAGGAGAGGGGCACCTTTGCTTGCATAAGAAATATTAATTTATAATAAATTCAACCTCACTTAAAAACCTCAAAAATGACTCAAATCCGAATATAATATGAGATAGGGTTTAAATATCATCAATATATAAAATTTAGACATGTTTGGAATTTATTTTAAACATTATCAACTTGATTTATCCTTATTTAATCTATTTAATTTTATTTGTGGTAATAAGATTCTAGTTTTTGAATTGTTATTAATAATTACTTATGTGTAATTAATTGTCCATAATTGGATAATTTATAACATTTTAGACCATATAAATTTAAATTTATAATTTCTAAATATTTTTGTGATTTTAAAACAATTTTATAATATGTTATTTTTATAAAATAACAATAGTGTCAATTTTGACATTTTTCATTTATTTTAATATAAATAAAATCCACACAGAAGATATATTCTAAAAGAATATTTATTAGATTACCAGAATGTCCAATGAGTCTAGAAAATTATTGGGGAACATTAAATAGTACATGTATTTGTTATTTTAATATTTTTAAAACCATTGATTTTTTATATCTCTTAATAAAATAATTAGTACAACATTTTTGTTTAATTATTTAATATACTTATTTGTTGCAAAAAAATTAAAAATAAAATCCTATGATGAAGATAAATCTCATATACTTTATAATAATACTTTTACTCGAATTTATCATCTTAAAATCACAACATGTAAACTGTTATATTTATTATATTATGAAGGTGACAACTTTGGAATCATTTAAAATAAAATAATATAAGTGTCATAATATTCTTTATAATGATCCAAATGGTCACCAATTCGGCCATTGGATGCTTACTGTTTATATATACACTACTAATAAGTCTTTTTCAGGTTTTGGGCCTTTTGATGTGTATTATTATTTCAATAAAAACTATATTATTGATTTTTCACTAAATAAATAATTTCTGCATCATTAATGTATAATCTAATAAGGTAAATAAATAATTCATAAAAATTAAAAATAAATTACCTTGATAAATAAAAAAAAACTTATCTTTCAAATGAGTATTTATAACCGAATTTATCTGTATAACCATATATTAAAAATAGTTTAATTATTAAAGTTTTAGTGAGACATATTTCACTTTCATTTAAATAAAATAAATTAAAGGTCTTAATCACATCAAAGTGGGTTCCAATGGATTATATTTCGACCAAAATATTCCATAGGAAGAAATATAATCATCCAATTATATTAAGACAAGTGTTAGGGTAATTTTATCATATTATATTTACCCTCAATTACCTGATTTACCTATAACTATGGTAAATAAAATTTACCGTAGTTACTATTCATAATGACTAAAAATAAAAAGTAGATTATTAACAGAATTTGGACCTACTGATTCCAAATATGGAATCCATTTTTCCAAATTCAAATCACAAAAGTTGTAGAAATTATTTTAAAATTAATCCTGTTGTTAAGAAAATGAGTTGTAAAAGTTAAAACATTGCAAAAGATTGAAATGATTTTACCTATGAATTTAATTTAAAATCAATGGTAATTACATACATTATATTAAATTGTAACAATATATTCTATTTATAATTTAAAACCAATAAATATTATAATTTAACCCTATAAATTATTACAATGAAAAAATTTGTTTTTTATTAAAATATAACGTGTTTTTACTATTCATTAAAATATTAAAGTTATCAGAATAATATGAAAAATTTATCCAAAGTAAATTTTTATATCCTGATTCCAAATAAGAATTTTATTTTGTCAAATTGAACTTATAAACATGTCAAAAACTATATTTAAAGTGGGTGCGCCATCAAAAGGTGGCGAAACTACATTTTTTTAAAAAATAATTATTTTACGAGAAATTTTTATTTTGTTCTCATACCATGTTCTAGAAAATGTTTAAAATGAATAATAATGTCATAAAATTCAAAATGTAGTTAATACTATTCATAATGGCAAGTCCATAATAATATTATAACTATATATCGTTGTTAAGTTAAACCCGGTATTGCGTACAACACACGCTCTCAAGGAAGGTCACGACTGCGTGTAATGTAAGACAAGTCAGGGTTGCATGTAGTGCAAGACTACTTTGTTGTCACGTATAAAAAAATCCAACCATATTTCATTTATACATTGAATATATATATGTATATATACACTCAATATCACATTGAAAAATTACTGTCAATCAAACTTGAAATTGTGTTTAACACGATCTAAGATTATTGTTGCGTATACTACAAGCTAATAAAGTGTTGCGTATAGCGCAAGATAATCTTGGTGTAGCGTTCAGAAGAAGATATGACAGAAATTAAAAAGAATATATCTTATAAAATATCAGGGTGTTACAATTATATTCTACATTAATGAAATCTAAATTAAATGATTGTCTTCACAAGCAGACATTGTCATCTATACATGATGATGTTACCAATACCATGTAAGAATATACTATAATAAAGGAAACCCTTTGGAAATATTTAAAGGTAATGTTATGATATACATTAAATATTTTATCAAAAAATTATATAATGAAATGTTGATTAAATTTTCATTATTCTGAAAAGAGTTAATTTGTTTTAGAATATTTTTTCTATATTTAATTCTATTTTACACCAAAAATTTCACATAAATCTTCTCTCTTAAAACCAATTCACCCCTGTAGTTTGGACATTTACTAAATTCCTAAATGTTCCCTCCACTAATTTTTTAGGAATAAAAATGATATTTCCTCTAGTAAATTATAGAGTTTATCTTGAAATTTTAATTTTAAAATCATTATCCATTTCATTTATGTATTGTTTTATGTTTTTATAATTTATTAATTTTTAGTATTAATCACATATGATTTTTTTTTCTTATATTGGGGGATTCTTCTGTTAGAGTTGGAGATTTTTATTTGAAGCTACTCAAACTCATTAGAGACTGGACTTCGATGATGCAACTGAGATAATGAAAATAATGAAATGGGATAAGAATTAATAAAACCATCATGGAATATTAAATTCATACTACTTATTTAATTAATTTTTTCATCATTTTATCAATTATATTAAAGTAAATTTCCTTATCAATTTGATCTAATGTATATTTATTTATCTTTACAGATATTTTTGTATGTCATATTTTTAATTTTTATTTTATTTTAGATTATTTTCTCCCTCATTCATGTAATTCTATATAGAAACATTCATATAATTATTCTCCCCCAAAAATATTTTAGCATTACAGTGCTAGAAATTTTCACTTTGATTCATGTTCCCACAAATTCCTTTGTTTAAAGAACAATAAAACTACCTATCCTCAGTCAGATAAGTAGTCTATATGTCTTCATAGTAAAATATTGTTCCATTTAATTAGTGTAATGTTTCATATTTTTGTTTAATTTATTTATTATTAGTATTAATCCTAAAAAATTGGTTTCTTTTATAGGTGTATTATTTTGTTCGAGTTGGTGTGGTTTGTTTGAACCTGATAATACTCATGAGATATTGGACATTGAGGTTGAACCTTATATAAAGAAAATAATGAAATGGGTCAAGAATTTATATAAATATCTTGAAAAGGTGAACTCCTACTACTTGGTTAATTATTTTTTTCATTATTTTATCCATTATTTTTATGTTAATTTCTAAATATTTTTTATCTAATTATTATTATTATTATTATTATTATTAACAGATCATTTGGAAATTCATATTTTTATTTCAACTATCTTAAATAAATAACTAAAGATATAACATGTTAATTTATATCAATGTTATCATGCTTTCTGTTTCCATTCATTTTCTAAATTGAAAACGGAATATTGAGTCAATTTATTTAGTTATAAAGGCTTTTTCTAAAATGAACATCGACTCAATTTACACTGTTTATAGTTTGAAAAAGTAGACTAATGGAAGTAATAGTAAATTAAAAGAATTACACCTGTTATTTTTACTTTAGTACATGTAGAAATTATCTGAGCCTTAATCTAATGCACAGTGTGACCAGAATAACTCTAAGTGCATATATTTATTAATAATTAGAATAAATTTTAGTAAAAAATACAACTAACCAAAAAAAATTATATAAAACTCATTCAGGTTATTTTGATACTTTAGAACAGTGATAGATAAGTCATTTTTAACATATAAGAAACATCCTCACCTTAATCTGATATATGATGTTCCTAATATTACTCAAGGTGTTTGTTATCATTTCTAAATAAATATTTTATTTCAAAAAGTGTCACTCCTTGAAAATAAAAAAAATAAAAATATTATCTTGATAATTTGGGAGAATTATTCATAAGTCATTTATGATGTATATTAATTTTCCTTACATCAAAGTGACACACGATGTGACTAGTATGAATCAAAACATGTGTTTCCAGTTTATCATGTCATTTTAGTAAAAAAATACAAGTAACATACTCAAAAGTATTAAAATATATTTATAATGTTTTGATAAATTAGAAAATATGATCCATAATTCTTTTGTGATTTGAACAAATTATCCACACCTCAATCCGATGAACATGGTATTTAGAATGACTCCATGAAATTATTATTTTTAATTGACGTAAATATTATTAAATAAGACAATATACATATTCAAAAACCATAAAATGCATTCTTATTCTATTGATACATTAGAAAAACAATCCATAAGTCATTTGGGAATTTCAATAGTAAGCATCCCATAAATCTAATTCACAATGTTCCCTGTATGACTCAATGTTTCCTTTGTCATATTAATATTGAAATTTATTTCAGGAATCATCACTCACTAAAAACCAATATAACACATTTTGATTGTCTTAATAATTTAGGACAAAAATGTTTATGTCGTTTACGACGTGTAGGAACTAGTCTCACATCCAACAGATGTACGATGTGACTGGTATTACTTAAAGTGCATGTTTCTAGTTTAAATCAACATTTAATAAAAAATACAAGTGAAATACTCAAAAATGAGAAAGGAATTCATACTATTTTTATAATTTAGTATAATTATCCATTAGTCACTTGGGACATTATGGAATCAACCTCACCTCAATCTGATTCATGGTGTGACCGGTATGACTCCAAGAGTGTATTTCTTCTTTTAAATTGACATCAATTTTAGTAAAAAAGACAACTGACCTACTTTTCATCATTAAAAATACTTTATATTATTTTTAAAAATTAGTTAAATTATTCATATGTCATTTTTGATGTGTAAGAATCATCAACACCCCAATATGATACATGATGTGCTCAGTATGACTAAAAGTATTTGTAATCTGTTTAAATTCAACATTTTAGCTCAAAAAGTGTCACTCATGGAAAAATAAGAAAACTCAATCAATATTTGATGATACTTTAGGTAAAATATTCATAATTAATTTATGATATGTTTGAATTGGTCTCAAATCAAACTAACACACAATGTGACTAGTATTATTCAAAGTGTGTGTTTCAAATTTGAAATGACATTTTTTTAAAAGACAAGTGATGTACTCAAATCTGAGAAAAATAATTCTGATCGGTTTGAAACATTATTAAAATGGTTGAAAGTAATTTTTATATTTAGTAAACATTTTTACTGTAATCTTAAGCATGGGGTGATTAATATGACTCAATGTTTGTCTTTTTATATAAAATTTACATTAATTTAATAGAAAAGTTTTGTAACCACCCAAATATTAAGAAAATGAATTTATATTATTTAAAATTATTATGAAAATGATCCATAAGTCGTTTATTTTCTATAGGATTCAGACACACCTCAACCTGATACATGATGTGCCTGGTATGACTAAAATCTTTCGTTAGTATTTTAAAATCGCTATTTTAGTTCAAGAAGTGTCCCTCATTGAAAACAAATAAAACATGTTAAAATAGTTTTGATAATTTTTGAAACTGATTCATAATTTATTTGTGATATATAAGAATTTGGTCTCACATAAAATGAACACATAATGTTACTAATATAATTCAATGTGGGTGTCTATGTTTAAAAATGACATTATGGTTAAAAATATAAGTTACATGCTAAAAAACATTAGTATTGTTTTTATACATGACGAAAAGAATCCATAAGTCATTTTAGATAATTAAGAATCATCCACACCAAAATATAACACACAATGTGACTAGTGTGACACCAAATGCGTCATTTTATTCAAAATTGACATCAATTTTTGTAAAAAAGGAATCTAACATACTCAACATGGAGAAAACACGTTTGGATTGATTTTATATTTTAACAAAATGATCCATAAGTTATTTTTGAATTTTTGGATTCATCTAAACCTCAATATAATAAATGATGTTCCCTATATGACTCAAACTGTACGTTATCAGTTTAAAATAGATATCTATTTTTCAAAAAGTGTCAGTCAATGATAAATGAGAAAACACATTCATATTAGCTGGGTAATTTATTAAAATTATTAATAAGTAAATTTTGAGGTAAAGGAGTCATTATCACAACAAAATTACACATTATGTGACCAGTATGACTCAATGTGTGTGTTCCTAGTTTAAAATGACATTTTTGTAAAAAAATACAACTTCACGACTCAAAATTGAGAAAAAACAAATAAATTATTTAGACACATTAGGAAAATTATCTATAAGCCACTCAAGACAGATAATAAAAAGCCTCATCTCATGTTGATACACAATGTTTTTTTGTATGAATCAATGTTTCTATTATCAGTTTAAAATCAACATTATAGTTCAAAAAGTGTCAGTCACTAAAAAATGATAAAAGTCACACTGATTATCTTTATAATTTAGTAAAATGATATATAATTCATTTTTTATTTGTAGTAATTAGTCACACATAAAATCAATACACAATGTGACTAGTATGACTCAATGTTCAAGTTTTTAGTTTAAAATGACATTTTAGAAGAAAAAAAAAGCTACATTCTCAAAACTAACAAAACACATTCAACTTATTTTGGTATTTGAGAAAATTGATCCACAATAAATTTTGGGAAATTGGTAATTATTCACACCTAATGTTAATTCATGGTGTTATTGATATGAATCCATGTGTGTCTTTTTATGTCAAATTGATATCAATTTTAGTAAAAAAGAAATTTGACCAACTCAAAACCAAGAAAACCCTTTCAGATTATTTTCTTTGGAAAATGATCCAAAATTAATTTCTGAGATCGTGTATTTTCCCTCTCATAAATATGATAAACAATGTTCTTGTTAGGACTAAATGTGTTTTTTATTAGTTTAAAATTGACATTTTAGTTAAAAAAGTATCCCCCATTATAAAATAAGAAAATGAACTTGATTTCCTTTATAATTTTTTAAAAGAATTCATAATTCATTTTTGATATATAAGAATCAATTTCATGTCAATCCGACACAATATGTGATAAGTATAAACCAAAGTGCATATTTCCAATTTAAAATTTCATTCTAGAGAAACAATCCAGGTGGCATACTCATTACTACAAAATCATAATCGTGTTATTTTGAATATTTTGGAAAAAAATATAATTAATTTGGGAAATGTAGGAATAATCTTCCTCTCAATATGATTCACTGTGTTACCTGTATGACTCCAAGTGTGTCTTTTTATTTAAAATTGATACCAATTTTATTAAAAAGAAAATTTTTCTACTCAAAACTGAGAAATAATTTTCAGATTTTTTTGATAGATTATGAAAATAATAAATAAGTAATTTTTGATGTTTTGGAATAATCCACACCTCTGTATTATACATTATGTGCCCAGTGTGACATAATGTGATTGCTATCAGTTTAAAATTGACATTTTTTTAAAAAAAGTGCAACTCACTAAAAACATGGAAAACATTATCATATTGAGTTCATAATTTTGTAAAATTATTCTTAACTCATTTTTGATGTGTAGGAATCAGTATCATGTCAAAACAAAAAATATTTGACTTCTATGACTCAAAATGTATGTATGCAATTGAAATTGACATTTAATTAAAATGAAAATTCAATTTACTCAAAACAAAGAAAAAAAATTCAGATTATTTTCATAATTTATAAAAAATATCCATAAGTCATTTGGGACATTTAGGAATCATCCTCAACAAAATCTAACACATGGGGTGACCTGTGTCACTACAAGTGCACTTTTTTAATATATAAGTGACATTTTAGTTTAAAACATGCATCACATCAACAATATTTAGTTAATGAACCTAGATTTATTTCTCAACATTTTATATACTTTTACTTAAATAGTTTCATAATCATTTTATCTTATACTTATTTTGTTAATTTTCAAAAAGGTCATTCAGAAAAATGAATAAGATGTGGTTTTACATGCAAGAATCAACTATAAACCAATGTGGTATAGAGTGTTCTGAGTATGGATCAATGTTTAGTTTTAAATAAACCCTTTCTAATAAAATTATTTCACTGTATTTTTACTAACATATGAGTTTTTTGTATAGGTGTGTTCTTTTTCTTGATCATGAGTGGTATTTTTGGAAATAACATGAGTCGGGATCAAGATCAATAGACAACAAAAAAAGTTGTTTTTTAATGCGTGTAATAATTTTTACTTATGTAATTGTATAAACCAATGCTTAAAATTTCAATAATATAGTTATTTTATTTTATGTGTTATTAATATTTTATTTCATTTAAATTTTTGTATTGGTACTTTATATTTTTTATTTCTTGTTGTGTTTCTAGTGTTGTAGAGAACTGTTACAATACACAACAGTATTCAACTTTATCCGCACTTCTAGAAGAACCGATAAAGTTACCCTTTATTGGAATAAATAAAATCACTGATAAAATCCTTGTCCCTTTAATCACTCTCCAGTAGTCCACACTTCTCTAGAGTTGACAAAGGCCATTTTTAGCACTATTAAAGGTCTATTTTTAATAGTTCCTTAAAAAACATTTATCCATAGATAACACTCAACTAATATAAATCATTATTATGTTCATCAAGATATGTTTCCAATTTTAAGAGGCTTTTATAATCTCTATTATGGAATATATGTTAATTTCATGAAAATACAACATTTGTACTCTCAAATTCACAAACTCAAGAAGGTGAAAGAAGAATGAACAAACAAATTTTATGTGGTTTTGTTGGGATGAACTATATACATGGGGAATGCAGTATAGTTTTATTAGTCAAATAAGTAATACATATATTAGAAATTTTCTAATTTTTTCAACACAATGGAAACCATATTTAACATAGCAAGAAGGAGGAAAACATCAAATTTGGTGCTATAAATATTTATCAGGGTGTTCAAAAATCCTTATAATTCATTCTTTAGTGGAACTACCCCTCAGTAGTTGGTTAACTATGGTGGCTAGTCATCATTGTAGGTCACCCATCATCTACTAAAATTCTTTGATATTTTTTATTATTATAATTATTCAACAATATCCACTTAGATGATAAATATCAACAAGTTTACTTCAAAAAAAATCATGTAGTTTCCACCCTGATGACCGTAGTCATTTCAAGTGTGAGATATATCAATCAAGACCAAATATAGAGGGTAATTAATTCTTATAACTACCTTATTGACCTTTATATAAGGAACAACATCCAATATCATATTTTGATATAGTGAATTCATTTCTTCTTCCCTAACTAACTACCATCAGTTCTATAATTTACTCTCCAAAACATCATAATAGTTATCTAGGATATTCATGACTTTTATTAAAAGATAATATCTAACCACATCATCATACTAGATTATCTTATGTTTGGTTTTTCATTTTCTACCAGTTGATATATTCTCATGATGATGAGTATCCTGTTGTAGTATTTCTTCATCCTTAGTTGAAATATCCATATGATCACTACACACTATCTCTTGTTTCTCTTGAGGAGTTATTGGTGGCTAGTTTTTACTTCTATTCCTATTGATTCTTCTCTCCCTTTTCCAAAATATTTTTATTTCACCATAACTGACTCATTATATTTGATATCAAAACCCTATTTAATCTTTATTTTCTTCTTGATCCCATAGTTAGATCGCCTTCACACCATCACTAAAGGAAAAAAAATATCGGTTTCTTCTCTCTCAGATTCAAAATTATGTTTACCAAATTAAAATAAGAAGTATAACCAAAGATATCAAGTTTGTCTTAATTAGAAACATTTTTACTAAAGAAAACCTCAGTATGAAATTTCCCATAAATTGGGGAGGTAGGTAATTGGTTCACAATGTCTGTTTTTTACATAAATACCATTTCAAAAAGGATTTACTCAAAAATGATTGATAAAAAATACATAATACCTTTTCAATGATTGTAAAGTTCATCTATTCTTCCATGTAATTGTGCTATAGAATTACTAGAACTATAATTTGTCTCCATCATCCTGACAAGCCTTATTGAATTGTTTCGATGTGTATTGTCCACTGTTATCTGATCTCAGTCACTTAATTTTTTTCTTTCCTAATGTTCAATACTTTTATCCCTCTTAAAGAAGACACAAAATGATTCATCCATATGCTACATGACATATAACCAAACATATAATAAGTGATAATTAATTAATGTTTTAAAAGATTGATTACTGCACAATGAATCATTATTCAATGGTCTCTAGAAATCAGTATGGATATACTTATATATTCCTTTCATGTGATGGTTTTAAGTATGGAAACATAATCTAGTCTTCTTAGAAATTACACAATTCTATTAGAAGAATTATTTTACTATATTTCCACCTTTCAAAACTATTTTCCTTACAAAACTCTACAAAGACTTCTGTAAGGTTTGTACAAGTCTCATTTTTCATAATTTATAATTTTTTTAATAACTCTTCTATGATATAGCTGAACTACCTATAAAAATTTCAACCTTCCAATAATAAAAATCACCTTAAAGATTTAATTTCCTTGAAAATAATGAACTATGGATTACTTTCATGACTCCATGTTCTATATTGTTAATCATATTTATCCAAGACTCTAAGTGATATGTGGCTATTTTCCAATTACATTATATATCTTACATCATTAAGGTTCTAATTTGTACCATAATGTATCCCCAACTATATTGTTCCAATGCGTCTCATGTGTAAAGGGTGGTTGTTTCCCAAAAAACCCACACCTTCATCAAACTCCTTGAGGTTTGAGAACAAATCTGAATTCCTAGATATATGAAATGAACTACCAGAATCAATAATCTAACCATATGAATGATTTTCCATCGAGGAAATTAGGAATGTAGTATAATAAGAAGACATAGTTTTCTATAAAAAATTCTCCATTGGTTTCCCAATATTGGTACAATACATCATATATTTACCTTTTTGATAAAATTATGGAAATTCATCTTTTTAGTTTGACATCTACAGCTAGAGTCTCTTCTTGACTTCTATTGTTGTTCACTTTTTATTAATATACCATGCTATCTTCCTGAAGATCTTCCTCAAGTATATATCAATTCCCATGATGCAGAATATATATGGTCATACATTTCTTTCTACCTATATTAATTGATAACTATGGAACATGATAAATCAAAAAATATTTCCCCATCCATACCATAAAATAATATTTTAATAAGTCAATCATAACAATTTAGTAGAGTGTTCTTCAAGAAAATAGTAATATCTATATATTCATTCGTTACCTTTAAACCCTTAAAATCACCTAGAATCTTTTAGAATGTCATCATTCTAAATAATAGAGATACCTTCCATGTACTGAAATCTAAAAAATTTCTTTTTCAGGTAGAGTTTTTTTTGTTGATTTTTTCCATGTACTAGTTATTCAAAAATTTCCAAAAAATTTCACAACGGTATCTTGAATAACACATTATTTATGTATTTTCTCCAAACAAAATTATATTGGACCAATATCATGATAGTGTTGCCTCCTATAATCATCATAAGAGATGTTGTTTGGACATTCATCCTAGGTAATTTCTTTATCTTTTTTAGTTAGATAATCCAAAACATCACATTCTCATATCTTGACATTATTCATCCAATTGAAATTCTCCAACAGAAATTCGGAGTTAGACATCATATTTCTATGTCTGAAAGTACATTTTTTCCAATTATATGTACCAAGAACATAATTCGAAGGAGGTTGGATGATGAAAAAAGTACAAAATAATGGAAACGATACAAATCTGGATTTTCAAGGCAAAAAAATTAGAAATAATGGGAATATATATATCTAAACACACCATCTTTGAGCCAGATGACTGGGAAAAAGAGTGTTCAATTGTTCACAAAAAGAACAGTTTGTGAATAATAACCTCAAGTGGGAAGGGTGGCTAGAATTGTTTCTTGGATTTCATCACCATGTAATCAAACTCACATCTATGATATGTGTTTATTGTGGGAATTTATGACCCTCACTATCAAATTCATACACACAACCAGGGAAACAAAAATAAGAAGGAACACAAAATTTTTACATGGTTTGATTAGGGTGAATTTTTTTTTGTGGGGATGGAAAAAAAATATAAATCAAACCAATACACATGGATTTCAAATATATTATGTTTTATAACACAAGAGTAACCATATTTTACCACTGTTAATATTAATCAGGTTTTCACCAGATCCTAGAAATTCATTCTAGAGTGAAACCAACTGGTTTTTCATCACCACCAACCATTGAAGGTGCATGGGGTGTGTTATTATTTTCAATATACAATAGTAACAACACATTTTTATATTTATTTGAAATTACATTTCATGAACATTAGATAAAGAAACAAACATTCCCCCAAACTAGTATGATATGGTTCGGGAGGTCTATATGATGTAGTGAAGAATATGTTGATTAGTTCCACCATGTCAAAATATAAATTCCTTAAGATCACAATCTTGATTTATAGGTTCTAATTTTTTTATTGGAAAATAATTCTTAGATGGGTTCTCAATTATGATTAAATATACTCTATCAATGGAATTATTCCCCAAAAAATGGGTTTTCAACATAGATCCTTGAAATCAATGAAATTTCATCTCCTTGAAGAACGGGTATCCAGGAAAAATACCTAAAAGGGGATCCAATACCCACATCACTGCTAACTGAAGATCGGTCTAGTATTTCTATCAACTTTTTATATTATCAAATCTAATGAAAATTATACACATAGTGGGTAGAAATATATTAAAGTTTACTGAATTATCGTCATGTCCTTTCATTTCCTAGGGATTTAAAGACTATAAATGAATATAAATATTTTATGGATACAATAATATTATTTTCCACTTATATGATGTAATGTGGTAGTTGTGAGGTCTCAAATCCATAACTTTTAACCTAGATATGTTGTGAATTTAATAATTTAACCAATGTTTTAATCATCATGTTGTTTCATTGTCTAGGTGAGAATTTTAGGACTCTATTATATTTTATGCAACTCAAAAAAAAATTTAACCATTAATATGAAATTTTTATAGTGATGAAAATAGTAATTGTAACTGAGCATAATAAGTTTTGGTATTTCTATAGAGTCCTTATTGAAGATGAACTCAATTCCAATCATCTAAATTTGGTTTCTTTAACTATTGTAGAGTATGATATGACTCTAATAATAGTATATTAATGTAAAGCTTTTTTATTTATCTTCTAATAGGACATAATAAGTAGAAATGTATAGTGGAAATGATTATTAAATATGTTTTTTCTTAGAATGGCCATGATCAACAATGTTTTTGCATGACGTTGAGTCATGGTTATGTAGAATAGACTGAAAATGATTCAGCTTGTTAAAAAAATCATAATTAAATTTTTATTAGAATATATATTATTTTAAATTATGTTAGTTTATTATTATGATGACAGCCGTTTTGGTTTTCTTAAGGGTCTCTTGTGGGGTTACAGTGCATCTTGGATTTCTTTTATATTAAGATCTATTTTCTTATCCCATCCACGAGATCAAATAAAATTGTTTGTTATTTGTGATTACTTATGTGTTATCCAAGACATTGATATGTTAGATAACATGTATCTTAAGTATGGATGTTGTTCATTCTCGATGATCCAAATTCATTGGTAGGATTCAAATCACCTTTTTCAATGAACGAATTTTGTTTCATGGTTTGTTTTTCTATCTCTAGTTATTGATTCTTCAACTCATGTTCCACCATACACGTGTCCCCTCAAATAATACACCTAACATTAGATACTAGTATCAACTTTATTCATATTCTCTATCACTTCATTTTTTTTCGCTATCATATTCTTTTATTATAGATAATGGATGTTCCTCAGGGTTCCATCATCAATAAGAATATGATTATGAGAGAGAGGGAGATAGAGGGAGGAATATCATAACTCCTATTCTATTTCTATGCACCCCCTATTATGATAATCATCTCTATTAGATATATTGGTACTCATGAGTTCTTACCAGAGTGAATCAACCTCAAGGTAATAATATTCTGGCAGCCCCATTTCCCCATTAACATATATGAGATCCAGACTCGTGAAATTATTATTTTATTATTTCATGTACCTCTAATATTTTTTTATTTTTTCAGTCAAGGATTTTCTGTTTTGTACATGAGTCCATCTATCTCTATTGGGTATATTATCATATTTTATGTAGGATTCCCCACTAGATATTTTGGTGATAGGGCCTCTATTCTTGGATATTTTATGTCATTCATGAGAAAATATCTCTTCTTTCACTATCATTTATTTTTTTACTAGCAATTTTGTTTTTAATAATATTAAATTCTTTAGTGGTGTTATTTCAATGGATTTTCACCAAACTAGTTCGAACCTTGTAAATACCTTGTGTTATTTTCTTTTCCTCATTTCCTTTTTTGTATGTTTTTTATCATCTACATTTTCTTCCAAGCATGCTTATTATTTTTAAATTAGTCTTCATTTTTGTATTGATTTTGGTTTCTCAATGTAGTCCAAATACCTTGTCCATCCTATAAAAATTTGTATAACACACATTCTCTTTGAGTTAATTTTTTCTTCTATTAAACTAGAAGTATAATAGTTTCATATAGAAAATGATTTTCACATGTGGAGAGTTAAATTGGTGGCAATTCATATCCACAATATATTCATAGACACTCTCTTATTTCTAAATAAGTTCGTAGTTTCTATTTACACTAATAGTATGTCGTTTGTCACCACTATTGATTTTGACCCAAATATTCTTCTAAAATATTATTTTGTTATTTTATTAACCTTATTTTATATGTTATTTTTTAATTCATCCATAAGACCATTGTTAAAGAAATATGAATTAAAATTGAGCATGTTTTATATGTTGAAGTCTCTTCACCGTATTTTATACATGAAAATGTGACATTACACTTTTACAATGAACCCTAGTTCTTTTTTTTGTTTATATTGATGACTATATTAATGTATTTCTTGAAATAGCTAATATAGATGTTAAAATAATTGATGAAGATCAGTCTGTTTTCTTTTTGACTTCCCTTGATGATTTGTTTAACTCTCTAAACGTTTATGTGATGTTTGGTAGAGAATTGATCACATAGGAAGAGGTTAAATCACCTATGTTATCCCGATAACATCAAACCCATGGTTTGAAGGTGATTAAACTATAGTGATATATGAGCCTTATTTAACGAAAATCATGGGTCAAATGAAAAATAATAATAAATATTGAAAATATTGGAACATATTTAAGAACATATATTTTTTTGAGTGTGGATATAATGTACATATTAAAAGAAATGTTATTTACATAAAAAATATAGTATAGCCTAGAATCATGTGGAATACCATAGGTTTTCCACTTCATATGTTCCTTAATTATTTGGAAGCCCTTTTCTTAGAATTAGGAATCGATTTTATGCAGTAAATCACCTAAGATATTTGAATTTTCCATACTTATGCTTATAGAGGATCATATTTGGATAAGAGGGTTTGATAGGTCTTCTATAAGTCATTTGGTCATATGTTTAGATCCTTCTCCCTGGGGATTATTTATTTTGGTTTTTCTATGTTTCTACTACTTCTCATTTTTTCATTATATTGATCTTTAGTTTTTACATATTTCTCTGAATCACTACATTTGAACTCTAAGTTAGTTTTTGTATTTTCATGTTTTGGGATGCTTAGGATTATATCAAATCTTTCGTGGAGAATGAGGTATTGGTGGTCATATATATTTTTCTAGTGATATTTCTTAATGTTATAGATTGTGAGAATTATTTTAAATTTTATAGTTGTATATTGATAGTATGGGTTGAACATGTGTCAGTTATGGAACATGATATGTGGTATTCATTATGGGGGTATTTTTCATTAACTTAGGTGTTTTTGTTTTGAAAATCAACCTAAACAAACTGACATGTCCTCGTTAAATAGCTTACAAGAACGTCATCTATATATTTATCGTTTTATTTTAAAAAGGTATCATTTTTTGCATTTTCATAACTAAAATTTTATTAAAATCATCCATGGTAAATTATTTTATTTTGTTATTATAATAAATTTTTTAATCTTTTTTATGTGTCATCTGGTGGTTTTGTGGTGTTACTGGGCCTCCTTGTGTGCTGGGATCTATTCTATTTTCCTTTCTACTAGCATGGTTATTCTTCGCTAGTATTTTATGTTACTTTATGTGATATATTAAACAACCATCTATTTGATTTTATGGATCATGGGCATGTACATTGTGTTTTCCTGACGATCCACATTAATTTTTTTCAATTACCATCTACCACGTTTCAATGTAGTTTTGTAGTTTATTTTCCATCTTCAGTTCTCAATTCTTCCACCCACTCTCCACCATAAATGGGTCCCCTATTCTTCCAATAATGACACAATCTTCAATACTCACATTTATTTATCATCCCTATCTATTCATTTATTTCATGTCCATCTTCTTCAGTTAGATAGATAAGTAATCCCTTTGTGTCTCATCTACCGAAAGAAGAATGTTGTAATACATATTGGGGGATTTTCACTACACCTATATTATTCCTACAAAGACCCTATTTTAATCACCACCTCTAATGATGATCTTAGTACTCAAGAGATCCATCTAGGCTACATTATCTTCAAGACTACATATCCTAGGAATCACCATTTCTCCATTAAAAGATCGAAGATCCAGAAATCTAATAATATTCAATCACTATTTTTGCCTATGTAGAGTATTTACTTTTTTGTTTCATTATTGTATAGGTGTAGGTGTGGAGTGTGTGAGGTCATCCTACTCGAGGAAACATATTACCATATTTAGTCTAGGGTTTTTCAACTACCTCCTAGAGTGAAAGGGTCACTGTAAATAGACAATTTCGATGGTCCGCGTGCATTGTCTCCATATTTCCATCTTATCTAATGATATTATTCCTATTATATTTTTCAAAATCATAATTTTTTGACTGATTTTCATATCATGGAGTAGGACATATCTGGTTTGAGCCACTTAAATCTCTTTTTATATTTTTATTTACTCATTTTTTTTGTATTTTTATTTTTATTAGATTTTTTTATATTCATTATACTTTTAGAATTATTTGACTATCAATATTAGTCATTGTTTTCTCATTGATTTGAGTTTGTGAGTTAAGTCTGAATACCTCTACCCTACCATAGAAAAACATATGTTGAATAATAAGAATGCATTGTATAGAATTCTTGCCTCAAGGGATGGGTAGAGAATGTATAAGGGATCACTAGTTTCATGCACTAATTAAGATCTAAGATTAATCATACAAATAAAATATGTTAAAAGGAATAAGATAATGCTACAACATTGGATCAGACTATGGTTTACTCTTGGGATGGATAGGGTTTTCAGGGGGATTATTCTCAACTTATTGCTAGAAATTATATTGCTATGTTTTTCAATAGAAAACAACTGGTTTCAATTGATTTGGTGTGGTGTTTTAGTTCTATATACTAGAGGTGGGAACAAGATATAAAGAAGAGAGAGTTGAGCTAATGGAATATACACAGGTTCTAGGAGTAGGTGGCCCAAGATATTTCACCATATATGATCTCATTAGATTATCATAAACTATAGAATTTCTAGTAAGTTTATACTCTAAGAAACGCTCTTCATGTTTAAGGAATAGATGTCCCAATCCTTCATTTTATTATTACTAAGGTAATAAAATAAAATGACATTCAGCCTGAATCTCACAGAGTTAAAATAAGATAAAATAGTTGTTTGGATTGTTCAAACCTCTAACATGAAATCATATAATATCCTACATTGTTGATATATAATTTTTAAATCATTTTTTTGGTAATAAAATGTAATAAAAAAATGGAGCATTACAGATGCTACATACAATGTAAAAAATGTGTGGAAATTTTTGCATAAAATCACCCTGATAAGATAAATGGGTGACGATTTCTGGGTGTGGACAAGAGATTATAGATGAAAATTAGTCTATAAAATGTATTGTATGCGGTGATGAAATGATTCCACATGTTTGGTTTTTATCTCTCATGGGTGATATATTATCACAGAATGATTATCAGATAAATGAACGAGGCATATTATGGTGTGATGGTAATAGGTTTTCTACTCTTTAGTTACAATTCATGTTTTGGAATCTTACTATCAATTTTTACTCTTTGATTATAGTATATTTTTTCATATTTTCCCCATTTTTTCCTCCACTATATTTATGGGTTATTCCACATTATAAATATGAATTTCAAATTATTTAGGGCTATTTTTCAATTCCATTTTGGTTTTTTATTCCCTTAATATTCATTTCCAAAATGATTTTTTCCATGGGAACAATCAATTTCCTCCTCAAAAAACAGTATCAAAAGAGGTTATACATGTTTCAGTTTTATATGATATAGGTGATTCCCATCATGGTATTTTTATCAATATGTCACTATTTAACTAGACCAATTATTTTACACTTTCATAATAATGAGTAAAAATATTTTGACTCATGAGAATACAATAAAAGTGCTAATGGAAAAATAAAATACGTTATAGAAGATACATAAGAGTGATGGGAAGGATATGGGAGAGTTAGATACTATCAAAATTCATATATACTTGGAAGATATTCCTTTGTGGGAGGAATTGAATCTAATATACCCAGTGGATATCTTAGTGAAACATGAAGGCATGTATAAATATAAATCCGTCAAAAATAATGTGTATCATAAAAAATGATTGTATATATTAACCATGATGGTAATAATTCTCCCCAAAGAAATATACATGATCAATTTATATACACTTTTATTGATTAATTATTAAAATTTGAAAGCTATTTCAAAGTTATATTGACCAAAATTAAAAATAGAAAATAATAGTGTTGAATTATAATGAATACAGAAAGAGGAATAAAAATTGAAACCAAAACATGAATATTATTTTAATGGTTTGAAAAATACAACCCAAAATTATAACAATTGGAATAAAAAATGCATATTGAGTTAAAAATTGAAATAAAATATACATGATAGAATAACATTGAATTTAATGTGATTCGATCCCTTTAGGTTCTATGTGGATGGAAATAACACCACCAAAAACACATGAATTTTTTGATTCAAAAAAATGGTATAGGATAAATATCATGAATTATAAAAAAAATAAAAATATAAATGATAAGAAACTATATTTTAAAGAACCATAGAAAAAATAATAATAATAATTACATTCTAGAGACTGTTCCTCTCTCGTTGTGATGATATCTTTGAGATACTATAACACCTCAATATATGATTATTCTCGCATATCTAGGGTGTCTGGAATTAAGATAATGGAACACTTAATCTATTAAAAGTAACATTATAAACACTCCACCATGAATGTAATACGAGGAGGATTATAAGATATAAGATAATCTCACATGAAGCGAAAATTTGTGAGAGGAGCTACGTTTTTAGTAAAGTATAAATGGCAGTGTAACTGGGAGGTATAGATCAAATGATTCCATTACAAAGGATAAGGCTATAGAGGTTCATCAATCCCCTTTTCAACCACATTGTCCATCCTAAGAGCCTAGCCATCTCAATCATTCCACCGAGCCCAAATGAATATAAATTAAATAGTAAAAATGTGATCATTCAAATTGATGTATGTCCATGATCAAATGTATAGGGAAATAATTAATGGCTAGGACTATATTCCAAAATAGATCGATGAGTTGGTGAGGGAAACAAACACATTTTAAGAGACATTCTATGACCCATGCCACTAATTATGCCCATGAATGAAGCCCATATATCACACCCAATGGAAGGATCACACCGTAGAAACATTATATTTGAAATAATAATAATATAGAAAATATATAAATTTTTTTATATGGATAATAATACAAATAAATATTGTAAATACTAAAAATAATTATATTCGACATGAAAAAACCTTAAATTAAAAAATCCCCACCATTTTTATTTAAAAATAGATATGTTATTGCTCCTATTTTTATTAAATAAGAACAAAATACCTTCTATATAAATATTTTAATTTTGATAATACCATATCTTTATTCATAATATTAATCAATTTATTATCAATATATATCTAATTGAAAGTAAAGGTTCCTAATTGAAATATATTTAAAATAAAATGTTACCTAATTTATAGGTGTTTAGACTTACAATGAGACATGAGTTTTTAGAAAAATGAGAAGAAAATTGAATATTATAACACACTATAACAATAGAATTATATAAATATAGATTAAAAACTGATGCCTTTATCCCTAAATTATCCTTTCCATCCCCAATCATGGTGATGTACTCAAAATCTATGGTTGGAAGAGAAACCATAGGTTTCAAGTAACATTTCTAAGTTATTGGTCCTCCACAAGCCTAGAAGATATATACAGTAAGTGATATTCTAGTATCCATATTACCCACATTATCATCATCTAAATATCTAGTAATTAGTTCATCATTACATACATATCTACTAAAACATAAATACATGTCATTTATACATCATCTATATCTATGTAACCATTTTAGGGCCAATTAGATGTTGGAGATAGTTCCCTAAAACCAAATTGTTTACTACATTATTATATGTTTTTCATTATAAATATTTTTTTTAATCACAATATTATTGTTCATATTTATGTAATTTTTATATGATATTGTTCTAATAATATATGTTACCCTGAAAAGGCATTGTAGTTTCCATTTATGATGAGAACCTAAAAGATACATGTCATTATTCTTGAGTATTGTTCTATGGATGGATGATATTTTATAATGAGACAAAGACAATATAGTCTATTTTCTGAAAGAGTATCATATTTCATTGAGACACATACTTATGGTGTTCACCCATGGTAATATATATAATAAAGGATGTGATAGTAGACCTTTTAATAATAAATCCACATTTCAAAGGGTCATTGGATAATCCTATATAAAAACATGTGTATCTATCCTTGTAATATGTGGCTATCATTAATGGATATCCTAACTCGCAAACATTGATATATTGATGAAAATAAGGACAATATATTCATATGTGCAGGTATGGTACATAGGGTGTGTTGCGAATGATATTATATTAATAGATAATGTGAGAAAAGATTTTTCCCTTCAATCATATGATATAAGTTCATATCTAAATATATGTAATAGAATATAACATCTTGTATAAAACCTTCTCCATGGTGTTTTGTGGGTGAGTTAATTTATGTAATTCCCTAGAAAGATAAATCATCTAAATAGTTAGATGGCACCAACATATAACCTTCTTGATTTTATATATCATGATAAAGGGATTATATTACATAGTAAATGTTTGTAGGTGTTTGGATTTCATTTTGACCATAACTTCTTTGTCTATGGACATCATGGAATGTTGCAAGATAATAAACTTATACATTAGGAAATTATTCCCAATTAAAATGGGAAAGAGGGAATGAGGTTAACTTGCTACGTGTGTGTATAATCTTGATTAAGTTCAGGTATTGAATTTAAAAAATCAGTTAAATAATTATTATTCACATTTGGATGATTTCTATAATTTAATCACATGATATTCATAAGAATAAGTTAGTTAAAAAATAATTATAAATATTAGTTTTCATTTTTGGAGAATAAAATATTAATTATATTTATCATAGAACAATTAAATGATATTTATTCAATTAAATATTTCTTATTTGTTGATTAGTGAATGTCCACATGGGAAAGTAGAGAGAGTTTGATTATCTGAATATTGTGAATGATTTTTATTTATATTCTTAATTTCAAACAACTATCATGAAATTAAAATTAATAATATTATTATTATTTGACATGGGATCATTAAATAATAGTAAATATGTTTCAGGTCTTGTGTTTGATTATACAACCCTAAAAAACCCAAATAAATATCTAATTATATAATCATCTAAATTGTCACTTGGTGTGAACGAATGATAATATGATATTGGATCAAACCCTATAGTTCCCTCTTCATTAATCCTCTCTAAAGTCATCAAGAGAACACAAGGGTTCTCCATTATTCGATTATAAAACATCTTTGATCAACCATGAACAATGCAATCAATCGGGGTGGATCATGGTAGAACCTGAAAATTCAATGGCATTGATTAGATATTGTGGTGAACATGTGGATCACTTCTATAGGGATTCTAAAAATGTACCATGTAGCACAATGAGGGTGTGATGAATTCCATTACATAAAATCATCAAAAACATGTTATTATAATTTGAGGTTATTCCATATATCTCTTTATAAATTAAATATGAATTAAATGATAAGATACTATCCCTACCATTTGGGAAAATAAATGTAGTATATTAACATATAATTTTCATTGGACATGATCTCATGGCCATGTAAATAAGAGGAAAACCCCATGAATTAAGACTAAAATATGAGTTGTTCATACATTTTAAGGGTCTTTCAATAGAACATAGATCCTATAAGTTGTATCAAATGGGTTACATGTTTAATTTATAATTATTTATTATTCATTGATTGATTGAAATTGGTTATGATTTATTTTCTATAAAATGATTCATTTTAATAATCCGGCATCTTTATCTGTACATTCTTTTATTCTTGATATCGTAACTTGTAACTGATTAATGATTAAAAATTAAGATTCACATGGGTATTACCAACTAGAGTGGCCAAAGGCTCTGCCTACATTAAAATAACATATATATTATATACTACTAGAGTACATGTCATGTAGTTTTTTATTTTAGTCACATATATTTTTATTTATCAATTAATTTCTAAAAAAATTGTATCAAAGATCCTAATAGAATTTATCAACATGTGGATCTGGATATTCTATCACATGGAATACAGAACTACTTTCCATTTTATTATCTTACACACTATGTAGACCTAGACTTCTCACACCCATAAACATGGGGTCTCCCAGTAAGAAATGTATCGAATAAACCACAGGGGTACATACATTCTATGGAATATGAGGTTATAAACTTTGTATTCATATACACATTTCATACCAAGAATAGTTCCTGGAAATCTGAACGACCAATCTAAATCTATTTGTTATCAATATTGGTAGAAGAAAATCATACATTACATACATTTATAATGGTCATGCTGTATGTTTCTAGAAGTGTTCTAAAACTTTCACTGGAGAAATAATTAAATGTAGAGTTAACACAATTGATTATTATTTTCATGTGTTGTTCATTCGATAATAATTTCCTTGTCATTGGATTAACAATTATATATTATTTTATTTATTGTGTTAATATTATGAATAAAAAACAAGGTTTCCTCCAAGTACACTTAGGTACTATATAAAATATAAGTGAATTTAAATCTATCTAAAATTATTTATGGGAGTTAATTAAGTATTTTTTGATATAAATACGATGTTATTTCATTAATTGGATTAATTTTGGGTGTATTATCATAATTAATGAGAAAAAAATTAATTGATAATAATGTTGAAAATGTATGATCGTTGCATTTTATGTGTATTACCATGATATTGTACCAACCCTTTTTATGCGATTGTTATATTATAATTTGTTTTTAATAAATTAAATTAAGGCATGTGAGTCATCTCCATACATTTGTTAGGTAATGACTGAGGGTCCACCAATTTATTTTTTGTAAACCCACTTTATCAAATCCATTCGATCCTCTCACCTATGTGTGAATAATAACTTATTAGGGGCGGGATATCATGACTAAAGTGGGATAGTATGTGTTATGGAGATGAGTTGAAACTAATCAGAGAGATAAATATTACTGATCGTTTAATACTACAATAGTAACTGTGTTACGGTTTATTGTGTGTTTTACCCTAGGTTTGAGGGTCATATTATCATCAAGTAGATAGACTAACTATTATGGAATCTCAGGATCATGACACTAATATTTTATTTTATATAGTTTCATGGATAATTATTAGTGTATGATGACTACCCCTGATCACATAATAAATAAATTACTATGCTTGGAAAATTGAATAAAATATAATTGTTCCATGCGTAAATGTTTTATTATTCAGGATTAGAACATTAAGTATAATCCACATAATATTAACCAGACATGTAGAAGACTTAAATTTATATTAATTACTACAGGTAGAACCCCCAAAAATAAAATATAAATTCACTAAACCCTTCCCCTACATATGTTAGAATCGACCTCATAGTTCAACGTCCTAGAGCACCCAAGTTGGTGTTATTCCAATTATCATGGAAATTATAGGCTGATGTTTGGGATTGAATTAACATAGTTTACATTAAGGGTTGAATTACCAAGAATAACATGTTGTAACAAAGATGAAAAGTGTGAGGAAATATACAAATGGGATTTCTAGAATAGGGAGTCCACTATATAGATCAAGGATCTATTATTTAATGAAATTGGAAAGTTATGCTTATATAAGACCCCATCAAATATATTGTTATACCCAATTAAGGGTTATTAGAAGGGGAATATGGATCCTTTCAACTGGAATATCTATGAGAAAATATATTTTGAAACAAATGGTGAGGTCTATTATGATTCAAAAAATAGGGAGAGAATAATAAGTGTTTAAAGAAATATTATTATTTAAATCTGTTTTTATAATAAACACAGGTATAATTTATATTATCTTATATTATATAAATGTTAATTCCAAGACCATAAAAAATATCATGGTGATTAATACAAGATAAGTATAAGAAAATCATTTTTGAAAATTTACATAAATAGTTTTGGCTCTTTAACGTTATACTAATCCACAAAAGGAAATTTTACATGATAGAAACCCCAATTCCTGAGTTCATTTCAAAATATGCAAGTGAGGAAGAATTATCTCTCTATCTAAATAATGTGAATGATACTATGTATATCCATTTTTTATTGCATCCTTCATATCTCCGAATATTCAATAGAAATATGGGGATATAGATGCATATAGAATATTTTATCACCTTAAGGATCTCTATAGATATGGAGAGATCATAGATATAGGAGATCTCGAATTCAAGGTTCAAGTTAAAGCTTGGGGATTTGGAGATAGTTGGAGCACATGATGACATTATGATTGGATAAATTTATCACTTTGAAATATTGGGTTCTATGAACCGAGATGAGTTTTACACAGATCACATTATGTCAACACTATAAACAATTCTATAAGTTTATTAAAAATTACAATATAAAAAATATAAAAAAGAAAAACTAATAAATGATAACAATTATTCAATAATTTGATGAAGACATGGCCTATATAGAACCCACTATCCTAATGGTATGTAATATGTGGAAGAATAAGGAAAAGTTGTCGATTATTCATCCCAAGTCAAAGACCCCCGAGAACCATCCTTCCAAGAAGAAAACGATCCAGGGGCAAGGAATAGAAGAGGATGTGGTATGCTTGGAGAAAAGACCCATTAGAATAGTAATATCACCATGAAAAATAATCATGTAGAATATTTAGGTTCAATCTTTGTTAATTGTAATATTTCAATTTCTAAAAGTTGGGTATTAAATACTTCATGTGGTATCACATTTGTATCTAAATATAGAAACTACATAGATTACAGAATGTTACAACAGATGAGGTGGATCTATGGGCCAAAAATGGAGCAAGCCGAGGTTCTCTAGCCATTAGAGACTAAAATCAAACATTCCCTATACAACTGATTTTGATTTTAAATAACCTTTGTTATGTTCTTAGTTTAATTAACAACATTATTTTAGTCAGTTATTCTGATTTAGATTTATTTATTAATAAATTTGGAAATAAAGGTTTCTACTTTTATAATAATTGAATATGTTATGGTATGTGATAATTAAAAAGAATTCTACATTTATTAAATTATGAAAACCAAATATTGGAAAGTGGTAATGAAATATGTACATGTGAATTATATAACACTCAGCACTAGAATCACTAACTTGGTCACATAAATGAAAATAATTTGAACTTGGTTTATCAAGATGATTATTTTAAATCAATTTCCTTAAATCCACATGAAATATGTAACAATTGTTTACTTGGTAAGATAACCAAACCAACATTTAGTTGTAAAGGAGGAAGGGAAAAAGTGATTCTATATTTGGTATACACTGTTGTGTTTGGACCATTTCATGTAGAGTTTAGAGGTGGATTCTCATAATGTATTACTTTTAATATTGAAATGAGTAGGTACATGTGTACTGGCATAATGATTTATAAGTATGAATCCTTTGAGAAGTTGAAGGAGTTCATGAATGAAGTTCCGAATCAACAAGGTAAGAAGGTATAGAAACATTAATCAGATCACTGTTGTTAATATCATAACTAATACATTATCTACATTCTATGGGAGTGTTAGCTTTTATCTCATCTCACTCCACCTTATACACTATAGTGGAATAGTTTTAGTGATGGTCAGAACCATACTGTGTTGGAAATGGTTTGGTTTATGATGATTCATGAATGTATTCCATTGTCCTTTTGGAGATATGCATTATAGATAGTATTATACTTACAAAAATTCATTCCATATAAAGTAAAAATGGTATTACCATTAATCTATATAGTGAAAATAAACTATTTTTATCACATTTTCATGTGTGGGGTTGAAATATATATGTAGTGGATAGAGACAGAAAAAACTATCACCGATAAGAACAAATTTTACCTTTATATGATGTCCCAAGGAGACAAAGGTATAATATCTATACAACCCTTTAGTTAAGAAAGTAACTATTGTGATAAAATATGTTTTTATTGAGAGGGAACACATTATCATGTTGGAAAATAGGTGAAATATTATCATAGATTATGTTTCAAATCATGATACACATGAGTTAGTATAGGAACCAATTCCATAGTTCCCCATAGAAGAAGATGTTACTAAAACACAAGTGTTGTGTAAGAGTTCAACAGAGATAAGAGAACTAGAGAGATATGGTTTTCCTGTCACCTATGATTGTGAATAATTATTGCTTAACAATGATTAAAATCACTCATATAAAGAACTATTAGAGATCTTAGAAGCATAAATATGTCATAAAACCTTGAATTATGAGGTGGATTCCAAAAATCAAAACATATTGTGGGTTTTGAAAAATATTCAATTCAATGTAATACCAATTGGGTATTATGGGTGAACAATATAAATTTTTTACACTGTAGTTAAGGTGAATACCTATAAATAATTGATACTAGATAATGTTTTTAGACAATTTCAAGGCATCGACTATGATGAAAACATTTCCCTGATTCAATCAATTTTTTTTTCTATTGTATCTTACCATGAAAATATGATTTGGAAAATATAGTACAACACTTCATTCCTTAATAGAAACCTTCAAGAGGAACTGTTTATGACATACACTGAAGGGTTTATGACTCCAATAAATACAAAAAAGGTATGCATATTGTAAACATCCATCTAGATATTAAATCAAGAATCTAGTTCGTGGAACATTAAATTTGACAAATTCATAATGGAATTTATTTACATTAATAAGGAATAGGATCCATGTATTTTAAATTGGTTTAGTTGGAAAATAATATTTTTATTGTAGTGTATGTTGATGACATATTACTAATTAGAAAAGATATATCATCCTTATAAGAGGATAAGATATAGTTAAAAAAGTGCTTGTACATGAAAGATGTATGTGACGTGGCTTATATTATAGGTAACATTATCAAGTGTTGGTTGATCAAAGAGGCTTTTTGGACTATTAAATGGTTCATACCATAACCAGATGTTGAAGAAGTTATGTATGTAATAATCAAACAGAGGATTGGTTCCAATGGAACTTGATATACATCATTCCAATAGAATATTTCCTTAGGCATAAGTGGAAAGATGGATAATTAGTGATATACCACGAATTTATATGATAGGAACTATCATGTATTTATTGTTATATATATGGATTGATGTTTCTTAAAATTTAACCGTGGTAGGAAAATATAAAGCATATATAAGTTAATAGAAATGGACTGGTACTAAGTGTATCCTTAAGTATACAAGGAAAACTTAGTATATATTCCTGGTGTATAGAGGTTATGATGAGAAATTCATCCAGTTTTATACAGTTTCTAGATTTTCTAAAGAATATAAAAATATATTGTTCCATTTTTTATATATTTTTTATCTCAACATAAGAGCTACGAGGTGGAAGAGTTCATTGTATCCATTTGTAGCTAATTCTGCAATGGAGTATGAGTACATTATGGATTCCAATGTTGCAAATGAAGTAGTATGGATTCAGAACATATTAAGAGGGAATAATGTAATACCTAGTAGTAAAAAACCTATCAAAATTTTCCATGATAACTCCGCATACTTTGTTCTCTCTAAGGATCCAAAATTACACCAAATAATAATGAACATACTATTTATGATTCATATTTGGAGAGAATTTTCAAAATTGGCTGAGTTATTGTGAACATAGTATCCATTTATGAAAATGTTTCATATCCATTGAAGAAGGATTTATCATATTAGTGGCATGAGTATCATCTAAGAGCTAGTATACTAAATTTTGTTCTTAGTTGGATCTAGTGAAATCCAGAGTCTATTGGATTTGGTTCTCTAGAGCCAATCTTTTTAGTACTTTATTACATGTTTTTCATTATTAGTGATGTTTTTATCAAATTATTATTATTATTCTATGTTACATTTGTATGCGATAATGTATTATGAATAAATGTTTCACGAAAAGAGAATAGAAGTTCTCAATTATGATGAGAACCTAAAGGTACCGTTATGATATTCTTGAATATTATTATATTTTTGGGTGATACTATATGAAAGTATAAAGAAAATACAGGATATTAGGGTTAGGGTGATCTTAAGGAATTTTGACCCATTCACATTTTTTTTCCTTGGTAATCAAAAATATATTAGGTTTTGTGAACAAACCCATTGAAAAGAAGTCCACAATTCCAGGTCTCATTAGTATTCCTAAAAGTGTATGTGTGTATTTATCATTCGATTGCGATATTATTATTAATGGATATCGTGAATCTAGAAGATTGATGTCATTATGAAAACCATAAGTACATATTTACGTGGCTCAGTAGGGTAAATTGAGTAAATCGTGAGTGAATTTATATTAATTGATAATTAAATAAATGATTTTTAACCTCTATCCCATGATTTTCATTGATATATCATTCCCTTTGATGGAATATAACTACTTTTATAAATCCATGGAAATGGTTTTTGGTTTGAATGGACATTTATAGAATATTAAAGAAATAGAAATAAATTACTTTTGTTGATTGCACAAACATGAATCCATCTTGATTTGAGATATAATGATAAATGGATTGTAGCGACCTGAACCTAGAAAACTTAGAGATAGTTTCTTATATCGATTATATTGGCCTGATTAATAGTAAAAAAAACCCTAAAAGACCAATTAGTTTAGTATTACTATTAAACTAGATTCATAAATGAATATTTTTTACAAATGAATACACTAATTTCAATATATTTTTTTTTTTCAAAAAAACTTATTCAAGTATAACTATAATACATTTATTACATCCATTCATATCTTTTATATTAAGCTTATTGTATTCATAGGGAAAGAAATATAACAAAGGTGATCTCAAGTTCTTAGTAAAGGAAAAATATTGCAGAAACAATAATGGATCAATGAGAATAATATTTACAGCATTGAAAAAAAATAAACACACATACCAAGAAATTGATAAATTGAGAATGAAGTGCATAAACAACATGGTAAGATAATAAATGGATACACATTAAATTCAAAAATATAAATAAGGTAAAATGGATATTGTGTGGTATGGAACTGAAACACATGCCATTTAATAAATGAAATAAAATTAGATGTATCCATAAGTATGTTGGGAAATTGTAATGGGAGAATGATAATGAATCAAAATGAAGGAAATTCATAATTATTTGGTGTCATGTATAAGGCACATGAAAAACTATAATATCAAGATCCATCCTATGGGTAGTTTAATACTATGGATAAAAACATTGTTAATATTCGCAATATGTTTTTCTCATGAGAATTTGTTGATACATCGAGGATTTATTTAACCTATGGTCTCCATTAGTAATTTCATGTACAAATAATTATTATTATCTAGTAATCGATTTATTTACTAAATTGTATTCCTTATAAAATATCCATATTGAATAAATAATATATATTTTTCAATATTTCATCAAAAAATCAAAAAACATTCAATGTAGACACTATGTACAAATAGGTATACAGTTTATGAAATAGTAATATCCATGATAAATGAAGTGGATAATTTAGGTGAAATTCAATGTTCAATTATCATAGGAGAGCTAATATTTCAAGTGGACTAATAAATGAATCATGGAAGTGAATTTGAATACTATATTTGGTAAATTCATTAATAAACCATCAAAATGAATAATAATGATGGTTACAATACAACAAATACCAAAATAAAGTTTTGTTGTTTTTTATTAATACAAATACTAGGAAAATATATATTAAATAATTCTTGAAGAAAATATCATTTTTAAGACGATTTCCTTGAAAATCACCTTTAAAAAGATTTTCATTAAAATTTATCCTTTTAAACCTACAAAAGAACCTTCAAATAAATGATAGCAGGTAAATTCATATAAACCATATGAGGTAAAAGATAATTCATTTTTCATGGTAAAAATATTTGACCAATGACTTTTAGGGAAACAAAAAAGAATATTTTTTTTGAAAACATTGGTAAATTTAAAAAGAGTAAATTTTTCTTTAACAAATACTTTTAAACTCACTTTTAAAGTATTTCAAGAACACATATTTTTATAAGAAAATCGGTTCTCCGACTAAAGGGAGAAATAAAGTCACGTTTTCCTATAAAAATTCAAAAATAGATTAAGTAAAAATCAGTGAAAAAATGGTATGAATACTTGAAAATTGTCACGATTGTATATATAATAATAATATAGTTTATTTAAAAATGGTTATATAATTTCCTCAAATGGAAATTCTATTGAAATTTCATTACTACAAGTCTTGAGAAAAATAAACATTAAACATTCCAAAATATACCCTACCACTATGAAACACTATAAGAATCAAAATAGAATAATATTAAGAGAAACATGTAATATCATTAGAATAAATGGATTCATGATATAATATGTTAATGGAACTGTATACACCATATTAAATAAACTAGTTTCATAACAATAATCAAGTCTCAATGGAATTTAAATTGAGATGAAATTCCTTTATATTTGAATCGAGAGACCCAAAAGTGAAAATCGTCTAATGAAACATCTAAATACCATGATAATAAATTAATTCATGATATAATATATAAATATGGTAATTAGAAATAACACACAATATTTTTTAGCGAAGAATATGACATATATCTCACGGATGTAAAAAGTGAGATGGAGCTCCTTTAATAGTGTGTAATAAATGAATTTTAAAACCTAAAGGTAATTATAATTAAATAAAACATTTAAATACCTTGAATATAAAATAATTCAGGGTATTTTGTCTCAATGTGGTAGTATGTTCATAATATATTATAAATTAGGTGCAAAATAATAAATTATGCCTCACAAAAAGAAAGGTGGGATGAGAATCCCTTACCATATGTTTGACATGTCTCATGTGTCATTATATTTATGAATAAAAAAAATATTTTAATTATTTACATTATTGATAACCATTTTTATGTATATAATATAATTTATTTCACTTATTATTTTATTCTATTAAGCTATTAAATCCATTAATTTTATGTCAGGTGTTTTGAAGAATTTTAGTTTAGGTATCAAAACAACTCTAGTAGGTTAAATATGGTAAAAGGGGTAATTATATAAAATACCCCAAATAATAACTATTAAATTATTATCAAATTTTATAAATAATTTATAAATTTAAAATCAATAATTTAATATTTTTAGGAAAACTAACCCAATGTTACAATCATGGAAATGGTAGACGATACATACACATGAGTAACATTGCAATTTCTCAACGATCGTTATAGAAAGAAGGTAAGTAAAACTAAATATTTATAGTATGATAATTATTTATTAAATTTATTATTATTTAATCATATATATATATTTATTTTAATGTAAAATTAATTGCATCATGTCGAAGATGTGGTACTCCACATGTCCATAAACCATGTTATTACATTTTAATTACGTGAGAGGGTAATAATGAAAATAACATATATTATATTTACAGAAAGATATTTATATAATTAATAATATATATATTTTATTTATGAATAATATTATAGTTAAAATTACCCATTATACATTCCATTTATAGTGTGAATGAATCACATCACTTTGAGGGGGCGGTAGTCGGCACTTCTTTAAACGCTGTTATCATTTTTATTTAAAATGGGATGTATACTAATGCATGTTGTAAAAGAAATAAATAACATTAAATACATAATAAATATTATATATATCATATATAAACATATTTTCCACAATAATTGCCACCATGATAGGTGGTAATGAAAAATTGAACAATCATCATTAAGTTAGGCGGTATTCCTCCATACACATAAATAGTATGTTCGAAACCCATTAGATGGAAGTGTGTGTAAGTGAAGGTCAAATACTTAACCTAAAAACATCCTAGAATATTGGGTACACTTTTTTGGTTATATTATCATGTAATATGTTGAATTTTGGGATTGGATAATTGAAATGAAAATAATGAGCTTTAGGAAAGATGTTACCTCTTAATCACGAAACTCCAATTGGTTTGCACCAAAAAGACTTCATTGGATTTCATTATTCCAAAAGAGAGGAAACAAGGAGGAATGAAGGTATATTTGGGGATATTTGGGAGGATTTTTTCGAAACCTATGTTGCTCGATATGCGTGAGGAAGTGGGAGGAAATGAGGCCTTTTATAATTTGGCAGTGACACTCTGTTAATATTTTAACAGAACGGAAGACACCCACATTTTTATTAAAAGAGGATATATAATGTTACAAATTATATACAAGGAGGATATGGAAAAATTATTTACATAAAATATATTTTGGACAAGTTTATAGGTCATTTTGGGCCTCAAGGTTATGGTTTAGTCTCTTATTAAGCTTAATTTAACCTTAATCATTGTTATTAAATTTAGTTACAAACACTATTGTTTTTTGTCAAATACTATGTTGAAATTTTTAAAAAATATAAATTATATTGATTATAAATATGGAATATATTTTTCCAAATTCTAATCATATAATTATCAGCAATTAAAATAAAATTAATCATGTAGATGGGTTGACAATACGAGTTTTAATGCCAAAATGTCCTAAAGTTTTCTTTGGTTTTATAGTCAATTTCATAGTGAAATTGATTCCAACGACATTTGTTGGATTAATAGATAAAAATATTAACTAATTAATCATTAAAAAAATTTAAATCTATAATTTAACCTATTAATTAAAAAATATGGAAAAGTAATTTTTAATTAAATTTCTGTATTTTTCACTATTCATTAAAAAAATGAAACTTTACAAAAAAACACCAAAACATCACCATAAACTAATTTTTAGGTTAAAATTGAAAATATTATGTTTGTTTTGATATATAATATTTAGAAAATTTTCAAATAAATTATTTAATATGGGTTCTCAATTAAATGATGTTAAAAGTCTCATAATAAAAACCTAGGTTTTATGTGTAATAATGAGTTTATCCAAATATATTTCAATACAATATATTTGATGATTGTTATAGATATTTTATTGAATATATAGAATATAATTTTAATTTATATAATTAAATAAATTTAATTATTTTAATTTATTCTGTCAAAACTCTTTTGTGAGAATAAAAATGAAAATATTTCCATTATATTGAACTGGATTGTATTTTCACATCAAATTAATTGTTAACATATTAATTGATTTTCTATATGTGTAAACCATGTATTTTCATAAATAAGTTAATAATATTCCTAATGGATAGTTTATATCTCATTATCTTAAATAAAAATACTTTAATAACATATATATTTTCATTAAAACTTGGTCATGCGTGTATTACAAGAAATCAAAGAAGGTCACTCAGGGATGTAACATGTGCTAACTCAGTATTTAATGAATTGAAATATATATAGTCTATTTTAAAAATTAAATATATTATATTGTTTTTTGGATATTATATTCTCATATTCATTTGGTGGTGTGTGTCATACAAGCTATCAAATACATGGTTGTGACTTAGAATTTTGGGGTGTTACGTTCTCCCCACATTAAGTAATCGGTGCCCCCACAATGTAATCTCAATTTTGATGATATATTTTTTTGATAAATCCTATGTTGAAATCCAAAATCCTGATAGGGTATGATAAAAAAATTCTAGAAAAAAAGGAATGAGAAGTACAAATGTAACATGAAAAAACATATAACAAGGTCACTAAGAAGCAGAACATAAGTGGTAAGTAGAGATACATACTATGATTAAAATAGTAAATATTTATAGAAATTTAATTATTTCATCAGTCAAAAAATAAGTGAGTGGTCAATAGAAATTTGAGGGCCTCAAATCTATGAATATATGGTGATTTATATGATCGTCTATTCAACAAAAATTAAAGTATTAGGAAAATAAATTTTATTCATTCTATTAATGTTCAGTAATTATTTTTTTGACTTAGAATAAAAATAAATATAATTTCATGATACATTTCTATTTCATAAGAATGATTTCAGATTTTTTTTAAGCTTTAATAAAATTCTATTTCATTCCTTACCTCAATAAATGGGTATCCAAAAATTTACACTGATCCCTAATGCAATAAAACATTTAACAAATCATAAGGACCAAAAAAGATTGTAAATTATTACAATTCGATTATAAATATTCTATAATGTAATTGTGGTTAATATATTAATACCAAAACCTAAAAAGTAACATTATTAACTCATTATTAATATTTATTCATAATATTTTTTAAATAATTACACATTAACTAGGACTTTGCATTGGTTAGTGGTAACTGAAAAACCCTTATTGTCCATTGGTAATGGGTTCAAGCCCCATATCCTTACTAAAAATGATATCCTATCACCCAACATACAGGTTTTCCTTTCTAAAATTATATTTATATACATTAAAAACAAATTTTAATTTAAATATTTGAAATTTAATCATTAAACAGACTGATAACTAAGGTTTTCCTTATAACCAATTTTTAAAAAGTTTCATAATCATATTTCAATATTAGTGTGAATTTTTTACTGATAATCTAAATCCTAAAGGTTTTCTATAACTTTATAATGATTTCAATATAAATGTAGTTGAATTATTCCTCAAAGAACATTTTCCTCTAAAACATATTCTTCTAAAATAAACCATATTCTTTAGAAGTTTCATGATTTATTATATCTAGAATACCATTGTTAAAATAAATCTAAAATTTAATTAATGAATCCAAAAAAACACATCCTAAAAATTTTCCCTTACGTATTCTATGGTTTAATAACAATATAATTTAAAGGATTTTAGAGTCGTGAATCATTACCATTAATGTAAAATATCTTAGGTTTAACCTAGGTTATTCATTGTCAATATCTATCCTAATGTTTATATATAGAATGTGAATTATGTTATGCATATCTCTCATGAATTTCTATCAAGGTTCATAATAAGGTGCTTTATCATGTAACTTTTTTACTTCGAGTCAGGTCCAGAACCCCTTTTAAAAGTTGTTACTCATGGGTATATCTATGCTAGAACCACGTCCACTTCTAGTATCAAAAAAGATATGTATTACTAGAAGACCCAAAAAATATATAATTTACTAAAATTCCAGGGTTTTCATTTATACTTATACTCATATGGAACCTTAGGCTCTTATTCTCTAATATGTGTTTTCTTAAATCTTGTTCCCAGCGATTCTACTGAACTTTAATTGATTCCAATTGTAGCGACCAAACCTGTTATAACCTGAATTGAGTGGATACTATCAATTATATTGGAACGATTACAAGGAATCATTCCATAAAAGGCCGATCAATTTAGTATTCTTGTTAAACTAGATATATAATTGAGTAATTTATTACAAATTAATACACTTATTACGATATAATTTTTCTTCTTCTTTCTAAGTAAACATATTTTATGTTAAATCTATTTCATATAGTAAATACATTCATGTATTTCAGTGTGCGCTTCATAGATTACTATAGAAATAATCATAATTTGGGTGAGGAAAAATTCTCAATAAGTGAAAAATATAGCTGATAAAATAATTAATCAGTTATAGTAGTATTTATAGAATGGTAAATAACAGAACAAACAAACCATGAAATCAAAAAATTGAGAAGGAACTACATAAAATATATGGAAATATAATCACTGTAAAAATATTCCATTCAAATGCCAAGATAAGGAAAAATATACATGGAAAGATAATATAATGAAACATAATTCATTTAATCAATGAATGAAAATAAAATGTATCCATAGATATGTCGACACAATATCTCATGGATGAATAATAATGAAAAATTGTAGTCCATGATTAATAATTGAACATCATGTCTCAAAAACATAAAAAAGATTATTATTATGATTCATACTTCAAATATTTTAAAGCCCCAGATATAAACCTATTCAATGTATGCCACCAGTTTTTCTCATGAGAACATGTCGATGCATCAAATAGATATATATGGTTCAGTCTCTAGGCCTCCTTATATGTCCAGTGCATTCTTCATATTGATTAATTGATTTAATTAATAAGCTATATTCCTGATGAAATATCCATATTTAATAAACAATACAGACTTATAAATATTTCACCAAATAGTAAATCAATTTTCAATTTAGAAACCTTATGTAAGGAGGTATACAGTTCATGAAATTTCAATATCCATGATAAATGAAATGGATAATTTTGGGTAAATATAATGTTCAATGATCATAAGAGATATAATATTTCCAGTGGAATAAAAATGAATCAATGATGTGAATGTGAAAAATATCCTTAGAAAATTTGAAAATAAACTATCCAATGGAATAAAACTAATTATATTAATACAATAGACAACAAAATAAAGGGTTTTTTTGTTTATGAATAGAAATAATATAAATCTAACTTGTGAAAACATTCTGGAGTAATATATAAATTTTTTAAAAAAAAATTGAAATTTTTTTCATTAAAAATCAATTTTTAAAACATTTTTTTCAATAGAATCATTATAAAAATGAAAATGATGCTAAAAATAAATTAAGGAGGATAAATCTATAAAAATTGTATGAAGTAAAAGAACATTCTTTTTTCACGGTAAAATTGTTTAAAAATGGATTGTCCAGAAAGTTACAAGAATAGTCCTTTTCAAAATATTTTTTAATGAAAAAAGGGAACAAATACTTTAATAAATAATTTTAAAATCATTTTTGAATTTTTTTTAATAAAATATGATTTTTTGAAGAAAATACATTCCCCAACTATATATAGAAATAAACTATGGTTTTCATAAAACATTTTCTAAAACACAAGCAGTGCCAAATATTTGAGAAATGGTACTAATAAATGAAAATGGTGATGAATAACTAGAGATGAATGAAATATTTTTTTTTGAAAAATGGTTATATAACTTTATCAAACTGAAATTAAATTAAATGATCATTATGATTGGTCTTGGAAAAAATAATAATTATATATTCCAAATATTCCCATTCTACTTTGAAAATTATATTCCTAATGAAGAAATAATATTAAACAAAACATATAATATCATGAGAATAAATGGATTAATAATATAAAATTTCAATGAAAATATATAAACCATATAAAAGAAACTAGGTTCTTAGTAAAAATTAATTTTCAATGGAATGTAAATTGAAATAAAAGTACATCACATATGACTCAATAGACCCGTAAGTGAAAATAACCAAATGAAACATCTAAATACCATGATTATAAAATATTTCAAGATATAATATAAAGAAAATTTTTATTATTTTCACTATAATATATATGTATGTGGTGAATATGACATTTATCTGACAGATGTAAAATGTGAGATAGAAATCCCTTACCAATGTGATAACAAATTAATTGGAAAATCAAAAAAAAATTATAACTAAATAATAAAATTTAAAACCATGAATATGAAATAATTAACAATATTATATGTCAATTAGGTAGTATGTAAACCATATATATGAAATTTGGTGCACAATAATTAAGTATGCCTCATAGAAAGAAATGTTAGATAAGAATCCCATACCATGCGTCTAAAGTGACTCATGTGTATTCATAATCATGAATAAAAAAATTTATATTAGTTATTTAAATGATTTAGATTCATATTTATGTTTATAATGACTTTTATTTCACTTATTTTCAATTTTTATTCAACTACTAAATCAATTAATTTTAAGTTTGGAATTTGGACCAATTTTGGTTAATGTGTCAGAAACTACTCTGGAAGATCATCTAGCATCCAATGGGACATTACGTAACATATCACTGATAATATACATGAATTAATTATAATATTGATACATTAATTATAATTTTTAAGTAAATAATACAAAATGGTTATGAAAAATTGAACCATTGTTCCCATCATGGAGATGATAGACGGTGCGTACACATTAGTCACGTTCCTAATCTTCAATGATCGTTATGGAAAGATGGTAAGTAACATTATATATTTAAATAAGGATAGATATGTGATAAATAATATATTATTTAATAATATATAATTATAAATATAATTATTGTGATGTAAAAGGAATTATATCATTTTGGGGAGGCGGTAGTCCACACATCCACGAATATTATTATAACTTTCTATGGGTGTGAGTGGGTAATAAAGGGAATTATATATATTATATTTATAGAAATATAATTATTTTTTAATTTTATATATATTTTTTATTTTAAAAAATATCAATTAAAACAATCCTTTATACATTCCATGTATAGTTTAAATAAGTCACATCACATTGAGGGGGTGGTAGTCAGCACTTCCAAAAACGATCTTATAATTTTTATACAAAATGTAATGTATAAGGACATGTGTTTTTAAAATAATTAAAAAAATTTAAAGGAATAATAAATTATATATATAACATAGATAAATATATTTCCCATCATAATGGACATCAGAAGAGGTGGTGAAGGAAAATTGTACAATTATCGTTTAGTGAGGTTGTTTTCCCCCATACGCGTAAACTATATGTTTTTTATCCATTTGATATAATTGTGTGTAAGTAAAAGTATATTAATAAACATAAAACCATCATAGTATTTTGAGGATACTATTTTTTATATTATTCTTTAATAAGTAAAATTGATGGAGTTGAGAATAGAAATAAAATTAAAGAGGCTTTAGAAATATTTATCCTCTTAATCGGGTAACTCCTTTTGGATTGAACAAAAGACTTAATTTGATTAAATTAATCCCATAGGGAGGTCTCAAAGGTCATTCATGGGATTTTATGGTTCTATTTTGGAATATTTTGGATGATCCTATGTGGATTGAGATGTTTAAGGAAGTGGGAGAAAAGGAGGATTTTTATAATGGAGGAAGAGTGAGACTTCTGTATTATTTTAAATGAATATAACCCCACACACGTCTTGTTTGTTTCATATAGATTAATAAATTTAAAATTTCAATACAAGGGTTCATAGGTTTAAAATACATCCATCCAATGGATTTTGGTCATGTTTATAGATTGTTTTCGGCCTTAAAGGTATGGTTTAGTCCCTTATTAAGGTTAGTTTATCCTTTATCATGGTAATTTATTTTAATTACATTCAAGGATATTTTTTGGTAAAAAGAAGAAGTTTAAATTATTATACATTAGAAATTTTTATTATTCAAAAGATTGAAACCATTAATATAACTTACAATGAGAGTAGTTTTAGAAATTAAATTAAAATTAATCTCGCAGACATGACAAAAATGCATGTTTATTAAGTTAAAAATCATAACGTTTACTGCATTTTATAGTAAATTTAAAATAAAAATTGATTATAATTACCCATATTAAATTAAATGATAAAAATATTATTTATTATTTTTTTAAAACTAATTAATATTTACTTTAACCTGATAAAAAAATAGATAAAAAAGTTGTTTTGAATTAAATTTAATTAGTTTTCATTATTCAGTAAAAACATAATCTTCCCATAAAATACCAATAAATCACCCTAAAACACTTTTTATGTTCCTATTTAAAATATTTATTTTATTTTGACATATTAAATATATAAAAGTCTCATATATTGTATTTAAAATGGGATCTCCATTAAAACACATTAAAAGTGCCTTAATAAAAATATAAGTTTTTTATGTGTAATAGTGAGTTTATTCTTACCTTGTGTCTAACAAATATATTTTATGATAATAAAAAATATTTTTATTAAAATATAATAGTTTTATTTCATTAATATCATTCTCTAATTTTAATTAATTTAATTTATTATGTAAAAAAAATTTATGAGTGTAAAAATAATAAAATTTTCTTTTTATTCAAATTGTTTATTTTTTCATTTCGTATTAATTTGTACGATATTAATTAAATATATATTTTTTGAACCATATATTTTCATAATTTTGTTATTAATATTCATAGTGGATATTTTATTTATTATTATTTTATGAATATTATTTTAATTATATATTATTATTTGTTAAAACTCAGTCTTGCGTGTAACGCAAGCCATCAAAGAAGGTCTCTCTTGCGTGTAACACATGGCAACTCGGTGTTTAATGAATTGAAATATGTTGAATTTATATTATAATGTGAATATATAATAACGTATCTAGATATTATATCTCTTACACAGATCATGTTGTGTGTCACACTGGATATTAAAAACAAGGTTGTATATTGGAATTTATTGGTGTTACAAGGTTAATATTACATAATAAATATTCAAAGGAGGTAATATGTTGTTGTGAAGTTTAAATCATTCTCAATGAATTATTGTGCATGTTTCTATTTTAAATCCTTGTAGATTAAGTGATTATTCCTGATTCCACTAATAAAGAGTCCAAGAGGGTCACATAGTAAATATGTCTACGATCTCAGTTAAATTATTGTATTGAATTTAATAGGGTGAAATAAAAAATATTTATTCAGGTTTGGTTGATCTCCATAATTTAATCATAAGTTATTCAAAATAAGAAATGATTTAAATTTAAAAAAAATTGTTTTCCAGTATGGAAAATATAATATATAGTATATTTTTCATTGTTTTAATTTTTGAATTTTATTCAAACAAATATCCATTATTCAAGGATTTGTTATTTTTAATGAGGGAAAGATGGCTGAGTTTAATGGTCTGAATAATGTAAATGAATTTTATTTATATTCTTAATGTGTCACAAATAACAATAAATTAATAATATTATTATTAGTATTACTGTACAAGGGGTCGTTTAAGAATATTTTAGATTATTGGGGGATAGTGTGAAATTATCCAATGCTAAACTAGATGTAATATATTAATATTATAACAGTTTCAAAATTCAATTATCGTGTGAAAAATAAATAAGGTGAGATCAGAAAAATCCCTAAATTATTCTCTTCCATCCTCCTATCTCAAGTCATTGAGAGAACCCCAAGGATTCTTCATCATTTGAGAATATAATTGATGTGATCAATCATGAATATAGAATGTGATTTGGATTGGGTATGCTAGATACCAACAATTTGACCGTGTTGATCAAATATTTAAGTACACGTCTAGCTCACATCTATATGGAAATTTCACTTGAATCATATATAACAATAATAGTTCAATTAATTCTATTCCATGAGTTTGTCAATGAATGTATAAGTATAAGTTGACATAATTATATATATCTTTCTCTAAATTAATTTTGAATTAAATATAAAGATACTCAATATATTAATTTGATGTATTTATGTAGTCTATTTATTTAATATTATCATTGATCATGCTCTAATTACCATGAAAATAAATAATTTTACACATTATTTAAGACTAAAATCATATTATTTTTATACCTTAAATGGTTGATTTTGTAGAACCTAGAACCTACACCAATAGGGATTAATTGGGTTTTCATGAGTCTTTTGATAGTAAAAATAGAGAATGACATGTTTAGGCTAGTGATAATCAGGGAGTAAATCAAGCTTACAAAAATGTTGAAACATGGGATATTTGACTTATATGTAGTATCAATGGTTGAAGTGTGATCTCAAGTCCAATATAGTTTAAAGTGTCGAACATAGGGAATAGTAGCTGGATTCAAGGTCTTAATCGAGTACCTATCTAGTAATTTAATGTTATAATCAATTTAGAATAAGTATAATAGTTCATTAGGTATCTCACTTATCATTTACATGCCTAATAACAATTTTGATGCTCCTAAATGATTCGTATGAAAAACAAAATTACATTGATACTTAATATAATTAATGATATTCAAATTACTATACATTCCCAATATGTAATATTCATAATGTATTAGTTAAATCATGATATTTTTCTCAAATTTATAGTAAACACATGTATCATTTTGTTTCATTTTAAATTGTTTATCAAACATAAAATTTTCAAATTTTATATACCATTTTTTAGATAATTATTTTAAACCATAGAATGATTTATTTAAAATAAAGACTTTATTATGATTGAATTCCTATTGATAACCATCAGGAGGTTCCCTGTACAATTTCTCATTAAGTTCACCATGTAAGAAATAATACTTCACATATAATTATTATATGTGAACAACATTAAAGGTAAAAAAATCAATAACTAAATATATGAATACATAAAAACTTGTGGAAATTTTTTATTATAATATATACCCTCTCCTTTAATGTGATTCTTGTCCAATAATCTGGCCATTAGTTTTATTTCACATCCATCGGTTTTATCTTACTTTCATTTGTAAATCCATTCACACTTAATGATTTTATAATTAGAAGGACCATATAAAATAAATTGTTTATTTTTCTTACTCAAGAGTTTCATTTCTACATGAATACATTAGATCCATTATTTAAAATCACTATATTAGAAATCTTTCTTTAATTTTTGACAGTAATAAACAATGAGATCCCAGGAAACATGAATGTAAAAAAAAATCCATATCATATTACCCAAATCGACTTGGGGTCTAGTGACCCTCCTAGATCTATCTCATGTAAACTGGTAAAAACAATTAACATTATCAGAATAAAAATATGAGTATGAATCGGAACTAGACTCATTTTGGAATTCACATTGTGGAACTAGAAGTGGACTCTCAATATCAATATCAATATAAGATAATGGTTGTGGATCAATAGTATAGTTATGGTTTGTATCATCACTATTATTCCTAATAGATATCGATTTAAGATATCAAAATGCATTAAATGAATCATCTCAACTGATTATAAACATTTGGTATCCAGGAATTTTCACCCCACATCTTATTTTCCATTGACACCACCATGGTACCCCATGAAAAGAAACATAATGGATCTTGGTTCAAACTTATTGATTTTAATGTTAGTTTAGGTAATAAACCTATAGAAACAAAAGTGTTTATAGGAATTTCGATATATATTCCATCGTATATTTTGGTGTTTAAAATAGTTAGCAGTAGATGGGAACATGTTAATCGGTTACACTGTTATTGTATAAGATTATAGAAAAATGGATTTAGATAGGCCCAAGAATTAAATATTTAATTAAACTCAATCAATAATTGTTTAATTCATGCACATAGAAAGCTCATTATTTTGGGAGGTATCCATAACTTCATGGTATCTTTACAATATAGATGGATTAAAATAAATATACAATCTTAGTAGAAAATTACTCCAACCCAATATTTGTTCTCGTTGAATTAATCCTCTTTCTAAAATAGTTTTAAAAATGTTTCTCCATGTTTAAAATGATTCAAAAATGTCAAATATTTATAGAATTTAAATCTATACTTTTCTATAGTAATAATCTATTAAGGTAACAAAATTGGAACATCCACCATTGGATGGGGTTTTGGAAGGGCTCCATTAATTAGAGTCGATTGATCTAATGTTTTAGTATCCATAAAAAATGAGAGATTTCTTTTTTGTATCATTTTCTAAGATCTTATGTGTTCTTTAATCCTCTAGAACATTAGAGATTAGATGTCCCAATCACCTTAGGAATAACATAGTTTCTTCAACATTACTAACATATACACTTCATAATTAAATTTAATGTGTATTCCCATTCAACAAATAAATTCCATTAACTAGGGATCCCTTGATTATAATTCTAGATCCGATATAGATCATAAGGAATCCAAATTCAGACATAAGAAGATTCATTTATAGTCTATAATACCAAGAGAATAATGTTTCATTGATGGTGAGGGGCCCACTATAGATCAGGGTGGTTAATGAAATAAAGGTCATATAATTCTAAATGAATAAAACATCATCCATTAAACATAAACATAATTTTATTTCTAATGATTAAATTTCCCTCTACTCTCTCAAATTACTTATGGAAATATTATCTAGAAGGAAACATGTCAATGGTACAACCTGAGTCCAGAACACACTAATAATTGTGTTCATGTCTAGACACAATTAAAACATAAATAGTATCATAACCAGAATCTATTAAATGTGAATATTTGATAAGTCCGTTAGCCATAGGATTTTTTAATGATTCCTACACTTAGGTCATATTTTCCTCAATGTAATAAAATGTGTTACTTGCATCATTTACATCCATAGTCCATTACTTAGTTTTGGTTTTGTTATTATTATTCCCTTTATCTTTACACATTTCTTTATGTTTACCCTTGCTTTGTGTCCTCTATCTGGAAAATATAGTCATATCCATACCATTAAATTTGGGTTTTGAATCTAATTCCTTAAGAATTATGGAATATTAAACCTCATCAAGGTTTTTTGAGTCATTACCATACATCATAAAGACCCATAAAGTATTATAGAAATTATCAGGAGGTCTAAAAAATCATATCTATATCCTCATCATTAAAAGTCACATTAATGTTGTCTAAATCAAGCATGATTTTCTTAAATTCATCAAAATGATATCTAATTTATTTTTTTAAGAGAATTAATATTTGGTGTTTCTTATAAATTCTACCAAAAGGATATGTTTTCATGGTGTTTTTAACTATTTTAAGCCATATTCCGAGAATAGTAATTTAATAAGTAACTTATCTGATAACCTTATCACCCAAAGAAAATACTAAAGAAATATAGTCCTTAAAATGAATGTTTAAAAATATATCTTGATATATAGTAGTGGTCTATCCATCATCAGAATGGGTAAAAATTGGTTTTTTAAGACATGAAAAGAATAAATTAACCCCAACTAAACATAGAGAACCATCATTTTAATTATCCATAAATTAAACTCATCATAACAATCAAACTATTTTATTTCATACATTGATAAAGAAATTTTTATTTGAAGGATATGATACTAATTTTTTAGGGAATGTGGTAAGATTTATCTAAAAATAAATATGCAATATAAATAGATACATACTTTTATTCAATTATATATTTAATTTCAATGTTTATTTTGCGGTTTTATTTTTTTAAATTTCAAACAGAATTGAATGAAATTAAATAATGATGAGTTCATAAGGTATAATAAAAAAATGTAACCATAACATCAATATTATTCATGTGGTAAAGAAAATGAAACTAAAAAAAATTATTCCAATCATAATTAACATTACAGATTGAGTCTAATAAAGAAAGAAATAATACAGTCAAGTAGAACATCATATTTTATGTGGTTTAGTCCGATTGAAGAAAAATTACATAGAATTAACACCACCCTACACACAAATATTATTACACTAAAAAAGGTACCTGATACAAACATAATATTCAATCAATAAGAAAACCTCAATGATAGGAAACAATGTATTCAAGAACTAGAGAACTTAAAAGTAATATATTAATTTTGATAGGAGAGCTCTCTAGTTGTATCGATCTCTCTGTGATTATGGAATTACTCTAGATAAATGGGTTTCACATCTTCATGAGATAATGGATTATATGAATAGACCCACATAATCTATTTGAAGGAACATTATCCATACAACACTAAGAATGGCTTATGAGAGTAGATGAGGAGGATGATGGTTCAGAAGGTTATATAACATGAAGTATAAATCTATAGGGTAATCTAGCGTTTCTCCAGAGGTGAAACAGTAGAGTAACTGAGTATTAGAGATCAAATGGGTCCTTACCAAAGAATAAGGCTATAGGGAATCATCAAAAACCTTGAAAACCACATCGGCCAACCTAATAACATAACCAACTATATCATTCACAAAATCAATACCAAAAAGAAATGATACTGTAAAAATTGGATAAGATGAAATAATGTAAGGCCATGATCAAAGGAGTAGTGTATCAATTGATTGCTAGTATGACATTACAAAATTGATCAATAATATAGTGAATGAAATAGGCACATGCAGGGAGACATTCCATGCCATAATCCACTAACATGGGCCATGCAAGAGGTCTACAAGGAAAACCCAACAGAAGGATCCACCCAAGTAAGAATTATATGTAACAAAATAATAATTAAATAGATTTAATATTTTTTCACACATGCATAATAATGTAAATAAATGGTAAAAATACTAATCAAGGTAAATATAATATTAAAACACCTTAAAATCATTGTTTCCTTTTCAAAACCAAGGGAATGGACATTATTGTAACCATATAGATGAGTTCATCAAAAATATGATGGATATGTATTTAGTGGTAATCAAAATCAATGATAAAGGAAACATAGTACCTATTGAAATAGTATAGAGATAAAGATAATCCAATTAGGATTGTATCTAGATTCATATGGTAATCCTATCACCAAATTTCTATATCGGAATGAGACTCTAAATTTTAAAGATGTGATTTCATCCTTTTTGTGTACAAGGCTTATAAAAAGACTAATGATGTAGAAATTTGTATTTAATATTAGTATTCTAGCTATCATTGATGGGTACAGTAATGTGATAGGTTGATCAGAGGAAAAAAGAAAAATACAAGTACTTCAAATGTGGTTAAGTGGTTCATGTGGAAAGGTTCTAAAAATCAAAAAACAATATGCTTAAGAACAAAATAAGTGTCATGACATTTATTCTATGGATACTCGCATAATCATTATACATTGTGATGGTGATTTAGTCTCTATTGGTGTTGATTATTGTAGGTATGATCTGTACAACAGATGTGTTATTGATTAAGTATATTTGGAACATATTTCAATGAATAGGGAATTATTTTCTTTATTCAAAAAAGGTGCATCTAGTATATTGATAATGGGGAATAAATATTTTACATGTTTCATTAGTGTTGATGATATTTTTATCAATATGATTAAATGTTCTGTATTGATGTTTAAGGTCGTGTTTCATGTCCCAAGTATACATAATAATTTTATATCTTCTTGTACTATTGATAATTATGGGTTTATGACATCATTTTGAAATTAAAAAAGGAAATTATCCAAATGAATGATGGTATATGTGTGAGGAATAATTGTTGAAACATTTTAACTAAAAAAATTAAAGGTGTAAAATGAAGTGATAGTTTATTTTCGAAAGAAAAATTCATAATATTTATAGAACATGATATCACCAAGTATTAGTTGAAGACAATTGAAAATGATGATGAATGTTTGTATGTTGAAGTCTGTGAGGTAATATGTTTCATGTGTTACACATAATTTATTTTTTTGGATTGTTCAAATATAAAATAAGTAATTAAAATCAATGCTAGAGATAATGTGCATGGAGTTACATACTACTCATAGGTTGTTGAGATGAGGGAACAACTAGTTTCTATAGGTACTCATGAATATATGGTGAAGATTTCTTTAGATGATCATCTATCATTTTTTCAATATTGTTCTTCAAGGAATTATAGACACCTGTTTGACAAAGGATTTAGAACATGAATAAATATGTTTGGAGGATTTTTCATTTTCTTATGAGAGCTATAAAGTTTGTTATCATATTTTATAAAGAGTATAGTCGTTGATGTGATACCAAAAATTTTATGATCCAACATTGTTTTTAGGATGATATAACCTTATTTGAGGCGCTAAAGGGGGATGTTGTTCTATTTTAGTGTGAATCTCATTATTATACAAATGAGATAAAATAGAAGTCTGAATATTTCAATCCTCAATCATTGAATCACATGATATTTTAAATTATGGAGATATAATACTTAAATAATTCTGTAATGGATGAAAATAGACTATAAAAAATGAGCATCAATGGTGCCAAATATGATTATAAAAACGTTTGTAATGATGATTTTTAATGTTGCAAGAATTATATATGTGGGTGATTTTTTTTTGGTGTAAGAAGATGAGATCAATTTAAAACATATTTATGTAATGGGATATTTGGGGTGCTACAATGTTGTAGAATTTTTAGTTTTTATATTTGAGGGGTGTTGTTTTTTCATGAGATAATTATCATAGAAATGGTTGTGATGTATCATGGTGGGGTTTTTTGAAAATTTTTCTATACTATCACTATAACTCATGCTTCATGGTTTTACCTATAATTTTTAATCTTTATTATTATATTAGATTTTTTCAAAATTTCCACTTTGTTTTTATATCCTCGCCATTGTTGTATTTTTTTCCATTAAAAATCATCATCTCAATTTATTTCCTACTATTTTTTTATTCATTTTCATTAGATATTATCATAATAATATTTTCGCTAATGAGTTTTCATCTAGATAAAAATATATTTCATCCCTAAAAAATCAAATAGAAAATAATATGATATATAGAGATTAATTTTATTTATGTTAGTTGGGATGATATTGAAGATGATGAAAGTGATAATTCTAGAAGTGGATTACAATATAAGGGATCATTGAGTAATAGAAAGACAATTTTTGGTTTGAGATGAACGATTTAAAAATACTTACCCTAATGAAAATTAGGAGGAAGAAGAATTACTCTCACTATAAGGGAGATATGGTGACTATATCTCATTCTTCTACATATATCTTCGAATGGGATGATGATTCTATGGATATGGATATTGGTAATGAAATAAATTATTATGAGTAATGTATATATTTTCTCTTATTTTAGTTAAAGTAAGGTCTTCCCTTTTCATCTCCTATATAGACCCCTTTTTCTCTCATTTAGCTTTTAATATCTGGGGCATATAGTTCTTTAGGCTTGACACCTATATCCATTTTTATATATTGTTAATTATATATATAATTAATTATTAATTATATATATATATAATTTAATATATGTAAATATAATATTATTTATATACATGAAGTAGTTATTTATATTACATAATTGGTCTTATAAATGTGTAATTATATTCAGAATTAATTGAATTTATAAAATAAGATGTCAAATATTTAGTACATATTGTTTAAATATAATTATTAACGAATTTTTTCCTTAGTTATATTTAAACAATATCTATACTATTAATTAATATTTATATTAAACTAAATGTTCATATATAAAACTATTTTTAACAATATATGTAAATAAAAAATAAATATTATTTTTATAATAATAGTATTTTAGATTTTAAATTCAGATCACTAATTTCATAATATATATAACTAATGTATTTATATTTATTCCAAATTTTCTACAGTAAAATAATATTAATTTACGTCGAATAATATATAATATTTTTAATTATAAATGTTTCAAAAACAAAAAATATAATATTATTTTTAAAATTTATTTCATTAAAATAAATTTTTAATTAAATATGTGTATTTATAGAAATGAATTTTACATATTTCATTAAATGTATCTTTTTATGTGTGTTTCTAGAACACTAGAACATGGTGTGTGTTTGTGTGTGCATGTGTGTGCTTGTAATAGGTGAACCAACACACATGTACATATATAAAACTATATATAATATATATAAAATTAATTCTGATTTGATTTTTAATAATTATAATATCCATTACGTTTTGATTAAATTAACTAATATATATATTTGTGACATACATACATATATATATATATATTATGATATCAACAAATATAAAAATTTCGTTTTAGAATTTCAAAATTTTTAAAATCTCAATTATTAATTATATACCAAAATGTTCTATATCAATAAATTTAATAAAACTATATTAATATTGTTATCATAAAATATTTTATTAGTGTTATTAGTTTCATTAATATAATAATACTCGTATCTATACCAAATAAAACGTTGAGAAATGTGTGACCTTTATCGATGAAATAATAAGATTTGATAGAATACAATACATTTTTTCCATGAAACTATATTAATAACCAATGTGTTGAGCTTGAGGGAAATTTGGATAGAAGAAATACTATTATATATTATATCCCTAAATCATTTAGAAAATTATAATATTTTATCAGGTTCTAAAATTATTATTTTTTATTATTTACAAATAAGAAATTTGAACACGTAAGAAACTAAGTTGTATTTCATCTATGATAAATAATAAGATCATTATTTTATTCATTTCTAATCCAATAATTATTGAAAACTACATAAAATTTATTATAAAATTTTTTCTTCTTATTAACAAAAAAAGAAGACATGATTTTAGTATAACTTCTTTTTCAAATTTTATAATTATTCTAATTTGATTTTCTTGTTATTATTTATAAATATTATATAGAAATTTTAATGTGATATTTATTAAAACATGAATGGTATAAATAGAATTTAAAAAATAAAATTGTTCCAATAAATTATTGAGTATTAAAACATAGATCGCCCAATCATTCACATTATCAGCTTTTATTTGAATCACCTTTATAGATATTAAGAAAATACCTAAACAATAAATCATGGTAAAAATAATGAGATTACTACACTTTTTTATATATGGTTATCTATTTTGTAAATAATATTTATTTTTTGATTATCTTGATTTATTTATAAATAAAATATGATTAATTATGTTTATTTATTTACTAAATTATTAATAATATTACTAATATTTTATAATTAAAACAATTTAATTTATTATTACCTATCCAGGTGTAGCACAGCTACTCTGGTTATTTACAGTCTTCCAAAAAATCATGGGTTCAATTATCTCATATTTTGTTTCTTCATTATACTTTCGCCGTCATTGATTTTGGACATTCATTAGTGCATGTGGACATGGGGAGGGACAGTTTTACAGAATTATATTCCCATGAAATATACAAGACCTATGTGTTTGTAAAGTAATAAGGGGATTGGATATGATAGGAAGAGTATAAACTATAAGGTATCAGGTAATATTTTGTTTAAAAAAATATCAATTTAGGTTTTTTTTCATTTGGTATAAAATAAGTATTATAGCGAATTAGGTTGTTATGAAATTTTTGGTTACCCAAATCCAAATCCTTTTGTTTTTTTAATTCAAATTAGCTTATAAAAAATTTTATTATAAAACACATTACACTAAATATAACAAAATATATATATTGAATTGTTAATTTATGTTTCTTGATCTATTCAGATATAAAATTTTTAATAAAAATATATATTTTATATTTAAATCTATAATATTCGGTTCTCTAATTAAATCAATATAATTTATAAATTCATTATGATAAAAATATAAATATAAATAAAAATAATATTAATAATAATTGATTTAATTTTATTCATATTTTTAATAATTATATGATTGAAATCCAAATAAAAAATGTTCATTTTATTATTTTATCATCATTAAAAGTTATTTTTTAAATTAATTAATAATGACTTTTGGAAACAGATTTCTGTATCAAAAATTCTAAATGATCTACCAAAATTGAAATAACATATTAAAATATTTTTAAATTTATTACTAATCCAATCATTATTGTAAATATATTTAATAAAATTTAGTATTGTTGAGAATATAATTTTTGTGCATCCATTTTTTAAAAAATTATTCAATTAATAAATCAGAATAACAATTAAACTAAATGGTGTTTAGATAGATAAATTTTAATAAATTTTTTAACATTGATAATATGTTTTGACCTTAAATTATTTATACCGAAATATTTTTTAGTATAAAAATATTTGTGTCTATTAAGAAACAATTTAAGACTCTTACAATTAAAATTTAAGAAAATTGATAAAATATTTCAGTATTACTTTTAAAAAATATAATTTGTATGTTTATATATTTAAATAATATATTATATTGAATATTTCAAAATAAAATTGAAATTATGAAAGAAAAAAATAAAATTATCCAAAATAATTTTGAATGAAATAAAAAATAATGAATATTTTTTAGAAATCAACAAGGGATATCATATTATATATTATAGTGAGATTTTTATGTATAAATATTTTCACAAAAAAGAAAATCATAGACATATTAGGAGAGTCTACAAATATTAGGTACAATGTCTGATTTGAATATATGATATATAGATTAAGTTAAAAGAAATGCATTATGTGTTGATTTAATGATGATATTTTTGAAAATTGTGGATCAAAATAATATAAATTATGAATTTTAAACATATTAAAAAATTAATAAAACATCTTATTCCTCAATATTTATTATTTGTTATTTGGATTCTGTTGTTCAAATTAAAATTTTAAAGGGATATCAATGATATTTTATGCATGGATTTTGGTAACTATTTATATGTTTATAGGATGGTTATTCGGGTATTATATTGATTATTAGATGATGATAATTAAGGGAATATTAATTTACATTATTAATTATACCAAATAATTATCATTCTAATAATTTTTAATAGGTTTTATTCCATGTGTAGATGTCATGGGTATTTATGACAAGAGATCATGATGAATGATTCAATGGAATATATCCATTGTAGTTTAGAAAATTTAAACAATTCAATGTAAATAGATGATGATCCATAATATAAAATCCATGGAATTTTCCATTGATCTGTTTAACAAATCTACATGAATAATATAGGGTTTAAGAGGACTTCTAGAACACTCCAAATACATAATTAAAATATTTTTTTAATAGAAAAAATTCACATTCCAACACAAACATTGTGACTGTGACATAAAACCATCTCATGTGTTTGTTTAATTTTTTCCCATATGTTATTAGTATTTCTTTATGAAACATAAATATGTTATACAGTCTATAAAAGGTATTATTGGTTCAACCCACATTACAAAAATTTATTTTTGACATTGGTTTTGGTTAATACTAAAAAAATAGATTAGGGATGAAAATGTAGTAAAAGATTATATCTATAATAGATATACTACTCTTGAGGTTAGGAGTGTGAAGATAAAAAATATGATTTTTAGGTTTTGACATACTTTTATGTTCAATATTTACATTATTCTTCTTACTCTCATTACATGACTAACTACATATCTTGGTTATATTTGAATTGATTTATTCCCTATCCACCAAATTTCAAAAAATATACTATAATTTGATATTTTTTTAGTGAAAGAATATTCACCCACCCCTCTGGACATCCTCTCATCATCGATTTGGGACATAAAAATTGGTGTTACATCTTATCACTATAGTTATTCAATTCCACTATTTTTACCCAAATAAATTTTTATTTGGTATTAGAAAAGGCACTTGCAATTATATATTTCCAATAATTGATATCAATAAATTGGCTCTATTGGATATATTTTTATTTTAAACCAACATATATGGTAGATTTAACCATATAAGGTAAATTTCTATTTTAGGTCATGGAATGTAAATATAATTAAATATTAAATATTCTTTAACCCTTAGGATTCAATAGAGGTGATATTATGGTTGGAAGAATATAATAAAATTATTTTTTAGTAATATCAGAACTAAATACTAGACAACCATGGATAAAATATATAAACATCCTAAAGTTGATCTTAATTCATCTATTAATAATGGTACTATTAAATATTTTTTCAATTAAAAGTATTTTATTTACCATTTTTATTTTAGTGGAAGTGTTTATAGTCATATCACTTCTTATAAAACTACATCTGACATTTGGAGGACTTTAAAATTCAGTCAATAAAAATCTAAAAAAAATTAGCGAACTAATTTGGAATTCACATGGGTATATTTCTTGAATTAAGGATTTATTATCATGAAATAACTTTTGATATGATCAACAGGTATGATAATATTTTGAATCACATGATAGCTCTAATAGAAACCATGAAGATAACATTTTTATTGAAAGGATAGATTAATATTTAATGAAAAATTGTATTCATATAAATTTTTGATTGATGAAATCAAGGCCTTTATTGAATATACATTGGATGAGGTGATTGGTTATTCACTACATTATTAGTTTTAGATAAATTGTAATTATAATTAAGAAAATGATAAAAATCATGTTGTCTATTTTAATTATATTGAAAATATTTATTTCAAATTTTATACTGAATGTGTATGTTCATCACTTTCTGAAAAATGATATGAGATGAGTAAACTAGAAAGATCATTCATAGAATATTTACGAAATGTAAAGGATATATGGAAAAATTTAAAATCAAGACGTATAAAAAAAGAGGAAAAAATAGGTTATGACACAAAAAAAATATAAAGCATTAAATATATTTTAAATTTGTTTAATAAAATAGGTTATGTCACAAAAAAATATTAATTTATAAGGATAAAAAAGGATGAAAAAAGGATACAAGAAGAATAAAAATACTTAGCTTTATGTTAGAGATGTATAAAATATTCAAATTCAAATGAGGAATAAAAAAGTGGTAAAAATGAAACTAAATGTTTTTATGTTTAAATATGGTAATGTTTCACTTTCTCATTCATAATAATGTTTTAAATTTTATTTTTTTATTTTTTAAATGAAGATGTAAATATCATTTTCATGAACCACATAGACGATTCTAGTTCTGATTATGAATCATCAAATTATTCTAATTAAATAAAATTGAGAAGTTTATTGATATTTGAAAAAAAAGTATCATTAATAGATTGAGAAACATTATAGTATATAAAAAATTAAGAAAATATCATAGGAGAGTTAATATTGAAAATAATAATATTATTTTGTAAATTGAATTAATTTTTTCAATTTCATTGTTAAATGAAGAGAAAAAGATTTTTCTATGTTTTAAAAAGATAAAAAAAGTTTGAGAAATTTTTTTTTATTCAAAAAATATAAAATTTGTTATTATTTTGATGTCTTAGAAAAGAATAATGTGAATCTTAAAGATGATGTTATAATTTTGATTTAAATAATTTGTAAGATTACTGATGGAAGTGAAATTATAAAAGAGTTTATAATATTGGAAAAATATATCCATATCAAAGATGAATAAAAACTATTTTGGTAACGATTTAAGGCTACTATAGAAGTATTGAAAAAGTTTTGTTAACGGTAAAAGGAAATGTGTTTCTTTTTTAAATATTTTGGATGTAGTCTAGATATTCATTATACTATGGACTTCACATTATAGATGGTTCAATCCTTTAGATATAATAAGGATTTTATTTCGACATATATATTTAGAGATAAAATATCTAACACATATACAACATATGTTCTTAATGGATTAGTCATAAACCAGATTATACCCAAACAAGTCGATATTCCAAATAATTTTTTTTATTACTATATTATATACCATTTAATGTTAAGTTCATTTTTTATATTGGTGTTCTCTTGAATAAGTTCGTTATTTTATAGGTATAGTCCAATCTATAATTTTGAATTCAATTAATATTTTTTTATAATTCATTGAATATTTTTTTAATAGTTCAATGGTTCCTTGTAGTTTATTTATATTTTTAAATAAAGTTGGATTTCACTTGATGAAAATTCAATTGTTTTATAATTATATGATAAGAAGAAGTAATTAATGGGGATCTTTACTCGTTTTTTCTATAACATTATTATCATTTTATATATTATTCAATAATTTAAAGGGAAACTATTCTTGTATAAAGATTTCATTATATCAGATTAATCATTTTGATTATGTTATATTTATTTAACATACCAAATCAAATTTAGTTTATTTTTAAATAATTTTTATTTCATTTGTGGGAGTTATTATTTTTCTAAATATCTGAATATTTCATTCAGGAACCATTTTTCTATTTGTTTTTATTTGGTTGAAATACATTAAATACTATTCTTCTTTTTTATACATGTTTTAGTAATTTATAAATTTGGTGGAGTATAAGAATTTTGTTCTATTAAGTATATTGAGAATATTATTCTATTTATAGAAAAATACTTTGATTACTATGATTTATTTTTTATTTTTTTGTAAATATTCATTACTTTAACAACCTTTTTTAAATTTCTGATTATTACAAAAATGGAGGGAATTATTATTTTTATTTTAAATAGTGTGTTTGGTTTTTAAATTAACAAAACGGAATTATTGTTAGTTGGATCCTTAAAAAATTATGTGATTATATTTTTATATTTAAAATCATAACATTTTCTTTATTTATTTTTTTGTTCATTATTATTATTTTATTTGGAAAAAATATTTCTTATAGTGGTAAAATATTTCACTAATTATATTATATCTATTATGTATGAGGTTATTGGAAAACTACATATGGAAAATATCTTAAATTTCATTGGAATACAAAGAAGATTTTTAACATATGTAGAATTTGAGGATTCAAGCTATGTATAGAGTATTATGTATCATGGTGGAGCTAAAGAATTTTCTAAAATATTTAATTATTTTTATAATTTATGAGGATAAATTCTTAGGTTGTTTTTTATAAAAGTATAAAATGTTACATATCATAAACAATAAATAAAATGTATAATGTATCAATATTATTCAATTTAAAATACCATACATATTATAGAGGAAGTGGTAAATTATATTTTTTATGATCTAAAAAATATTATATATTTGTAATTCAATAAAGGAAAAAGATATTTTTTATACTGACATATTTCATACATATCCAGATTTTGGGAATGGAGAAAATATCAAACACCATAAGCGTGCATGAAAATATTACATATTATGTTTGATTTGAAATTGTTTTGTATAATTTTTAGTTTTTTCAAATATATTATGTATTGATTTAATGTTTATATTTTTAAAAATTGTTTTTTATAAAAGTAAACCTTAATTGTTTTTCAAAATAATTGAAATTGTTAAAATAATTTTTTGTTCTGTATTACTTGTTTTTATTTGGATTTCAGTTCTGAAATTAAAATATTGAAATATGTTCAAATACCTTTTTTACAGGGATTATTATGAATATTTACATGATTAATGGATTTTTATTATTTTTTTAAATATAGTTTTAGATAATGATAATTAAAGGAGTATTTATTTAATGTAATAATTTTTCATTTGAATTTTTATTTGAGTATTTTTTAACATGCTATTTAACATGAGTATTCATCATTGATATTTATGATCGGAGATCATGATTATTTCTTTAAGGTAATATAGTAATTTGAGTATCAATTATTTAAAATGGTAGATGTAAAAATGAAAAGATATGTGATATGGATTTCATTGTCTTAATCATTTGAAACATTGAAAGATCAAAAATGATATTAAGGTTTGTTGAGGATAGATTGAATACCTGAGCAACAACATTCATATATTTTTGGAAGGTACAATAGTAAAATTACTATTCTTGAAGTAAAACTATGATATCTAGTCAGATCATATGTTTTTTTCTATAAGTCTTATGTATTCTATTAAAACTACCACACGAGTTATACCACCCATAAAAGGTATCATTGTCATTATACACCAAACCAAAACACAATTTTGATAAAGGATTTTCAAGATCTTGATAAAATATAAAATTATGATGTTTGTACTTAAGAAATTATTGGTTATATCTAACCCCACTAAAAAGGATGTAGGATTTGTCTTCCTTTTCAATTTTAAATGATTTTATAAAACTATTAAAAAGGATAGGGATTAGAATACATCCATTGTAGATGTATCAATCTATAAATGATATTCATTCTCTTAGGGTTTGGAGTGTAAATATGGCTATTGGATTGTGTAGATCTGAACTACTATAATGTAATTATAGTTTATCATTACATTTTTCAATTTATAATCTTCACAAGACTCACTTAACATCTTTTTATCATATGAATTTTTCTAGTTCCTTTTCCACCAAATTTAAAAAAATTATACATTGATATTTTTTAAGAAGGATTGTACACCCCAATATTATTCATTATATATCCCTTTTAGGAATAAAAATGTGATTCTTTTATCATAGGATACGACTGATTTCTATCATTGTGTATGATTGATAAAGAATATTGTATTTTTCATGAATATCCAATGTAATGTTTTCGATAATGGTATTCATAAAATATGAATCAATAGGTTGATTCATTTATCTCTATACATAATAACTTATAGTGTTTAAATGATTACTTCTCAAGAGTCGTATGTTTTTATAATTCTTATTGGTTGTCATGTGTTGGAAGATGATGATTTACCCACTTTATTAAAAAAATATAGTCTATATAAAGGGATATGATACACCAATTATAGGCTTGAGACTATTAAAATCCATATATGATACTCTCTTATTCTTGATTCTAAATTTTTCATTACATTGAATATTTTATAATACTATAGAAGATCACATGGTCGTCTATACACAAGGTAGGATTCTAGTGGTTGTTGTTATCATAATGTTCATGAGATTAATTTGGATATCATATGGTGATTACAATCAAATAAAATCCTTCATGTACTTTTGCAATATAACTTATTTCATTTCTAGTACATATAATATTTATGATATTTAAATTAAAAGTTGATTATGTTCATGAGGTACAGGGATTATTTATAGGTTTTCTTCCATTTAGATGATCATATAATGATCCTCATAAAATCTTAAATTATTTCTAATAAAAAACTCTTATAAAAAAGACATAAATATATATATATATATATATATATATAGATTTATGACTATGTGCAAACATTTCTAGGTATATAAATATAAATATATAAATAAATATGACCATCAATATATATATATATATAAATGTGTGTTAATAAAGAATCCAATATGCATATATTGTTTTGGGAGAGATTTTAATGGTTCATAAAAAAATAAATGACAAGGTAAGATAATTGTATACATGGAGAAAAATAAAAAAAATCAAATCATGATAAGAAAAGATAACAGTATAACACAAGATTTTAATTAAGTACATTCTGTTTTAGAAGTAATATCTCCCTAAAAATGATATAGAGGATAAGAATGGTATAAATTTCAGGAGAGCTAAATCAAAAGGATATGTTGGGGGTGTGGAAAGGATAATTTTAAAAATATGGTACGGGATTTATTAATACTTATTGAAAATTACTACTAAAAAATATTCTATCACTACAAAAATTTTAAGTTCTAATATTTTTTTTTGAACTAATTTCATACTGATAATTAATAATCTTTATCAATGATTAATATAGTGATAAAAAATCCCAGATTATTCTTAAGTAGAATTATAATGTCAAAGTAACTCTCAAGTGGCACTGATTAAATCATACACAAAGAGTTTTATCCACATTAATATTATCACATATATAGGTAGATCTTTAATATCTATAATTATAATAGATTAATATCAATAATAAAAAACAATAAAATATTAATATTGTAAATATATATATATTTAATTATATAAAATTCATTAATAGTTAATAATTTCATTTCATTGAGACTAAATTTATTTAGTAAATATTATTAATTATATAGAATTTTAATATATATATATATATATTAAAAATTATTTAATTGAATAAATAAATATGAAATTACTAAATGTTATACTAAAATTCAAAATATTTATAGCACCCAATTATCTTGTTTGATATGTCCCCAAATGGTCTTGTTTTATATAGCTCCATTAATTGGACTATAAATTAGGATAGACAGCAACGTCGGGTTGTCCGAATTTTTGAATTTTTCAAGGGTATTGATTGAGGTGGATTTTAGCTCTAACTTAATTGAGAAAGTGATCTTATATACTCGTCATGATGAAATCTCTCTTATAATCTAGTATGATATAGTAACCCATCTCTAGAAAGTTTGGGAAAGCATAAGAAATTTGAAATCTAATTGTATGTTGGATACTTTTTTTTTGAATTTCAAAATAATGGGCCTGGATTTGGACCACTGCATAAGAATAAAGGTATTGGGGGTATTGATCCAACCTCTACATGTATTAGGAAATTGGGAAAATTTGAGCTGGGAATGTATGATTCTTCTAAAAAATAGTCTAATGCAGATTGGATTGAGTCTAACAATTTAGTGAATCGGGATGCTACTACTGAGTTAGTGGAACAACCTCAACAAGGTAAAATTACTAACAATTCATCTATCATGGTTCATATTGGTAGAGACGTTAAGGATCCCACTACTTTTTTAAACCCTGATTTATAGGTTCATTTGGATGCCAGCTGTTATTTAATTTTTTCTGAGCACAGATCTTGGGATGATTTAACAGAATAGTGGAACTCTCCCTTCTTCAGAGATTATCATTATCATGGATTATAAGGGGATATGAAAAACTGATTTTATTGATGGTAAAATATAATGTGATTTGTACACATAGAAAAATTAAGGCTAACTACTTTATAAGGAATTTGAGATGGTTCATTCAAAATAGAAGGGGAGGGGGAAGGGGAAGAACATTTGGGGCCATAATCCTTCTTCTTTGGAAAATTAAATGGTACTCTCCAAGGGAATTATTATTTATAGGCTAGAGTTAGTTGAGGTACAAGGGACGTTTGACCCTAACACTGTGGTATTGGTTCCAATAGTAGATATGGTTGGACCCTCAACAATAGTGAATTTTAGTACAATATCTAACGAATAACATGAGAGGAATGAATTGAAGGTGTTAACATCGAATTAATTTACATTAAATAATCTTTTTGTAGAGGTGTAATAGGTGGATGGAAATTTGTGCAATGATAGTGCATCTAATTATGATTTTAGTCAAAATTTTCTCGTGGAGAAGATTATCCTTCCAACAATGGAAATGGAAAAAAGTTGTAATTCATGAAGAAAATTTTTAAATGGTTATTCTCAAGAAATGTTGTTCGTGTGGGAGTCAAGATGAATCTATTGAAATCTATTTATATGGATCAGATCAAAACAAAATAATATAAACAACCAATAAATATAGATGATAATGAAATATATATAGAGAAGGGGATATGAATATTACTACAATATGAGTCTATGACCACATCCAAATATCTAGTTCCCAAAAAGAATTGGTATTAATTATGATAGATATATGATAGCTCATTAGTTATTTTTTAGGTGATATATCATTGTTATTTTAGTTGGATTCATTCTAGTATCTGTTGATTGAGGAATCTTTTTTTATCAAGCCTCATCCTATCCAACTCTCAGTTTTTCTCATTAATAAAAGGGTATTGATTCAGTCCTATATATAATATAAATACTTTGTAATATTAATAATTATTAATTCCATAATAATTTTTTTTTTATTTCTTATACATTCCAATATTTAAGTTATTTGACAGGGAAACTCTTAAAGGATTGAAGGCCCTTAGATTAAATGTCCCAAAGGCCAAGTGGCATAGAAGAACGTACATGCTTGGTGGCCCCAGACCATCACCCCACCCATCACAACCACTTTATGTCTTCCAGTATCTATATACATAATATTTTATGATATAACTTTTGGGTTTAGGGATTTTCAGCACTCCCTCCTTGATTAGGGAATCTAACATCTACATCCTAAATTCTCCATGAATGAACCCCTACACCTAAGTGATCACTATAGACCCCACATATTTTTCTTCATTCTCCTCACTTATTGCGAACTACTTCAGCGTAAAGCCTCGAGGCCCACCATTGATGGTCTGGAGGCAGTGGGACCCATAAGAATTATTGGGTTAGCCTAGAGGACTTGTGGCCCATAGGCATTTGACAGTCTGAAGGCCCAATACTCTAGCCCATAATATAAATCTAGGTGAATAGTGACACTACTGTTTTACCACTATAATACCTTCCACTGTTCTACTATTGTATTTCAACAGTAATTTGAGGATACAACTAATCTCAGATTTCATCACGGGTATTTTGGATGTAAAATCATAGGGGATATCACTTGAGTGCACATCCAATTTTATATTTTTAATTACTCATTGAAATTGAATATTACCACTAATATATAAAAACTTTTTTAAATTATATAAATAAATAAATATTTAATACTTTATAAAACAATATATATATAAATATATTTTAATTTATAGAGTGGAAAAATGCATTAATTTTTTGTTGGAAAGCTCGAATGATTGATGGGTGGATTGGAACCTATCATCTAGACCTCAACCTAGACGTGGGATAAGAGGAGATCTCTTCAATAAATTTTTGGTGGACAATATGTGACAATAGTTGCATGAAAGGTGGTGACGTAGTGAGAAGATATGGAGCATGATGTGAATTTGCAATGCTCAATTGGTCCTTTGGGTCAACTCTATTTGGGGAAATGAGGTCATTCAATCCAGGCTTCCAAGACATCAAAAAAATTATGGGCCTTTAGGGCCCTAAATTCGTAATCAAATAAATCTATTTAGGTACTTCAGTTCTTATGGGAGGGATAGAGCATGATCCACATAGGTGCCTAGGTGAATGTTTTTTGGTTTGGTGTAATCCCTACTACTTCTAAAAATATATTCCATTTTGTAAGGCATTATTTTCCTGGTAGTATGAATTAATTACATATATTAAATTTACAAACAACATTATTTAAAGTAATTTTTTTTAAATTAGCTATTTATTTTATAAGATAAGTTTTTTAATCAATTATAGGAATATTTTAAAATCATAATAATTTTCATTAATATATAATTAATTATAAAAATAGAAAATCAAAAGTTATGATTTTATTTATTATATTTAAATAAATATACTATTTCTAGTATATAGATGTGTTTATATACATATATATTATCTATAAAAAAATATATTTTTTTAATCAATAAATGTTACTTATTTTTTACTTTTATTAATTATATTTTAAAAACACCATTAAATGTATGTATCAATAAATATTTCATACATTATATATAAATAATAAAGTATATAATTATACAATAAATTATAATAATATCTATAATTGTACATAATAAAATATATAATTTAATTTATAATTATATTTATGTGAATAATAATAATTATATAAAAATAAATAAAATTAATTAATGACTATATTAATTAATTATTAATTAATTTTTAAGAAAAATTATGGATTAATTTTTCATAATATAAATAGTTAATTATAAAAATATATAATTATGTTAATAATGAATTATATTTATAGGAAAATATTATTTATACATTGTATAGAAATATCACACACACTATACAATACATGCTCTTATTAGCGTAGCCAATTCCCCTATGGGTGTACCAATACTTGGGTCTTGAATGTGAACCACATCGCAAATGAATAAAACTGGTATCCCCACCCTCCTTAGAAGTTTCAAGCTGTTAAATCATTGGCGATGTAAAATTCTGATACATATCACAACTAGCAAGAATCAAACATTGACCACCATGATCTCACCCCCAACCCTAACCAACACTCAAATGGGCAGTATCAGCACTAAAAAGGGCCTATGATTTTCCGTACTGAAAATTCTAGGATATTTTATCATCATTATGAAATGTGATAATAAAGAGTCCCTTTATAAGAACATTTTTTGTTTTAATAGTATCAAATTAAAAAAAAAATATAGCTCTTATGATATATAATCCATAATAAGTTTCCATAGGAATGATATAGTACATGTCAAAAATGAATAATTGGTTATTATTTTAAAGTATCATGAAATGATGAGTGTGGTTGCTCAGTTTGGGGTAAGTGACATTCATTTTGAAAAAAAATGTCAATTTAAATGAAAATATGAACTTTTAGTCAAACCTACCACCTCATGAGTCAAAAAGACGTAATGTTAATTCCAACATGTCACATTTGAATCGTTGATACTATTTCGAAAATATAATTATAGTCTTAGTGTGTTTGATAAATTTTAGCATTTAATGTGTGTTTGAAACTAAAATGTTTTTTAAAGAAAATAAAAAATTTATGTCAAACTTTCCAAACCATGTTTCAAATTTACATTTTGTTAATTACTTAACATTATAAATGAATTATTGACATACATCCAAAATTATCATATCAATACATGTTTTTTTCTTTATCTTTTAGTATGTGACATGTTTTGTGTACTAAAATGTCATTTTTAAATGAAAAAACACAATTTAAATAATAGTGGGAACACCATGTATTTGATTGGTTTATGATTATATCTTTGAAGTCACGGATGAGTTATTTATAATGTTATAAATTATCATGATAATTCAAGGGCCAACGAGCTTGTACCCAAGTGGTACAAGCCCTTGCTTGGAATCAGGTAGCAGGGACTATAGCAGCACGTGTACTGTAGCAGTACTATTCACTGAAGGGTCCTTTGGGCCAAAAAATGGGTATTCAATCCTAGTATTAAGGCCACTTAGCATTGGGCCTTTGGGCTCTGTAAGGGGTCTCCATTTACCTAGTCAAAATCATGTATTTGATTTAATAATAAAATTAGGTTTCGGCCCCAAACTATTCAAAAAATGCTAATTCAAGGGTGTTTTCTTAGTTTTGAATATGTTGAATGTGTTTTGATGTAAAATATTATTTTAAAATGAAATTTTAGATTTTCATTAATACTAGCCACAACATGTGTCAAATTAATGTGTTGTTAATTCATTCACATTAAACATGAATGATTTGTCTTTACTAAAAGTAGCAAGTCAATAGAACTGTGTTTGATTATTTTTTAAAATGTGAAGTGTGTTTTGAACTAAAATGTAATTTTTTAAAATAAATAGTGAACTATTAGTTATACTATCCAATTTGTGTGCCATATTGACATGCGATTAAATCCTATATATTATAAATTATAATGAATACTCAAATATGTTTTCCCAATATTAAATATAGAACATATGCTTAACGAAAAATAAAAATTTAAAATAAAAATGAACTTTCATTCATAACAGTTACACTGTGTGTTTGGTCGATTTTTGGTTAATACCTATATGTCACAAATTAATGATTGATATTTTTTAAAAGTATCAGGAAAATACATGTTTATTTTTATAGTTTTAATAAGTGATGTATGTTTTAAAATAAAATTAAATTTTAATAAAACATTCACTTTTAGTTAAACATTCCACAACATGTTTCAAATTAATATTTTTTTATTACTAGACATCATAAATAAATTAATCATATTTCTCTACTGTACCATAACAATTTGAGTGTGTTTTCTTGGTTTTCGGTTTGTGACAAGTGTTTCCTACTAAAATTGAATTTATAAATGAATACATGTTTTTTCAATTTTACTAGACATATTTTTTTCAAATAAATTCATTGTTAAGTTCTACACATCATGAATGAATAAATGATCTCTTTCCAAAATTAACATGAATATATTGTCGTTTTTCTCATTTTTGAGTGTAAAACATGTGTTTAGGACTAAAATATATCTTTTAAATACAAAAAAAAACTTTTAGTCATATTGGTCACAATATGTTTCATATAATTTGTGATTTAATCATACACCTCAAAAATTATTATCATATAATTGTCTGAAATAATCAAAAAAAATATGAGTTTGTTTTCTCATATTTAGTATGTGGTGTGTATTCTAAATTAAATTATTACTTTTATACAAAAAACACAATCTTTTTGTCATACCAACGACACTGTGTGGGGGATATATCTGTAGTTCATTCATATATGTCATAATTGAATCATATATCATTATTCCAATGTATCAAGTTAGATGGATCAGTTTTTCATGATTTAAACTATTTTAACTAAATAGTCACTTTAAAAAAACATGCATTTTTACTCATAAAATCCACAACATTTGAAAAATTAGCATATGGTTTATTGTTTCATGTCCCAAATGAATCATATATTGTTTTCTTAATGTGTCATGATAATGTGTTCTATTGGTTTTGAGAATGTGATGATTTTTTGACTAAAATGTATCTTAAAAATGAAACAAATACTTTGAGTTATATAAGTCTCATCATGTTTCATATATGTGTTGTTAGTTATTAAATGTCACAAATGAATCACATATATTTTTTCTAATGTACAATAATAATCTGGGAGTGATTGCCCAATTTTGAGTATGCGATGGGTGTTGTGAACTAAACATATGCATTGATATTGTAAACCTTCACTTTGAGTCTTACCAGACAAACAGTGGGCCATATTGACAAGTGGTGAATTCCCAAAAATCATAAACATATCTTAAATAATTTTCCTAAAGTATCAAGATAATACGAGTGTGTTTACTCAACTTTGACTAGGTTATGCACATTTTGAACAAAAAGATCACTTTTAAATGAATAAATGTTACCAGGGAATACAATTTATTAATTAAAAATGAATTGATTACCTAAATCATAAAATGAATAAATAATATTGGTTATATTAATTATTAAAATATTTAAAATAAAATAACAGTAAAATATAAATTAATATATATTAAAAATTAAATATAAATACAAGATAATTAAATAAAATTTGTAATTAAATGTTATTAAATATAAAATGTATTAATATTTCAATAAAAAAAATAAAATATTAATAAATATTAATGGTTTTATTACTAAATTATTAAAACTGTTAAAAACTAATTTATCAAAATTTATAAATAATTAAAAAAGGAATAAATCACAAAAATATTAAACCAATAAATATTTAAAATGAGTAGATAATAAAAATTAATAAATTATAAAAATGTTAAAAACGAATAAATAATAATAATTTTATGAGTTCCAATATAAAAAATGAATACATATTAAAATAAAATATGAATAAATATTAAAAAAATATAATTAAATAAAATATATTTACAAAAAATTGAAAAATAAATAAACAAAAACTGTATAAGGGTTAAATACAAAATTTTAAAATATAAATAAATAAACATACATAAATGTATATAAAAATAAATAGAAATACACATACATATTTATTTATACACATGCATACACATAAATACACATAATCATGCATACACAAACACAAACACATGCAAGCACAAACACATACACATACGTATAGATACCCATGTGCATACATACATGTAAATTTCTATAAATTTTTATAAAATAACATACTTATATATAAACACACATACAAATATAATAAAATATGAACACTCACAAAAGTGACACAATGGAATCGTTGTGTTCTTACCATGATCATGATTTAGTGAAACCCTTGGAGATCGTGATTCAAATCCTAGAATATGACATAGATAGAATTTTTAGGATCCCATAATTATATACTATCATGAAGAAACCTTGGTCATCCTTAGACTAGACACCTAATCTGGATAGTGGCATGGACCGAAGTTCATTCTCAGTTTCAATGGGCTTGTGATAAGTACCATGGCATCGACATAGAAAAAACAGGAATGATTTCACCCTAAAATCTGATAAAATAGTATACACATTCCAAAATACGAATCTAGTATTTTTTCCCACACATTTTTCTACCTTGTGATTGAAAACAAATATGTATAAATTAATAGAAGGCAAAAAAAGACATAAATTATAAGATTAATCAACCAATGAAACACAAAAAAAATCCTAAAAAATATAAAATATAGAAATACATGGAAATTACGATAAAGGGGAGAGAAATATAATAATTAGAGGTTTTATTGGGTAATACATAACATCCCAAAATTTGAAAATAAAAACAAAACTTAAACATAGTGACCAACCACCTTCCCATGGGCCACAGTTGCTCTTCATGTCCAAAATCACTATAAATGACCCAAAATAAAATGTTATCAAAATTGAATGTGAAACCTAGAACCTATATAAAAAATATGAACTACAGATAGAAAACATTTATCTAGGGTAAAAGAAATAAGATCCATTATGATTCCACTGATAATTCTATAAAATTAATTTAATTAACAATCCATTAATGATGGTTTTGTAAATACATTAAAATTAAGGGTTCCATATTCATAATAATTCATAAAAGTGTTTTGAAAAATTTCCTTAAGATATAGGGAATAAATCATTTCTTTTCCATAAAATCAATGGATATTCTAATATTCTATAATTTTTAATGAAAGATCAATGATTTGATAAAACACAAAACCATAAAAAATACTATTATTTAAACTTTCATTAATTTAAAAATTGAAACCAAAGATAGAAAATATTTTTATCAAAGTCACCCTTGGAAATAATTTAAAAACATGGTCAATAATGAAAAAATAAAAGTACCAAAATGAATAGGCACAACCAAATCTAGGTAATATCATAAAAATCATATAAGACATGATGTTACAAAAATAAACATTAATTTGTGAGTACAATATGTGAAATAAGAACCCATTATGAAAAAACACCCATAAACACGTATTTCATGGTATATAACATAGGATATAAAGTGAGAAACCCTAAGAGAGACTATAAAAGGACATACCAACTATCATATATGTCTTGATGATACCATAAACAAGCCACCCGATTAATCTTACACCTACTATATGAGGATTACCCTTAGAGAAAACCAATGTTTCTATAGGGGTACACTAGATAGCATGTATACTAGACTGGTGTAATGAAAATATATATCCCTTATCTAGCTACCATGTTTCTAATGAATAAGACAAATTTTATGTGAGTGACAAACCAAGCATATCAAATTAGGTATCATTATATATTATAAATAAAAAACCCTCACATTTTAATCACTTGTAATAAAGAACCCCTTTACCCAAAATCAAAAATCCACATTCATCGTCACCAACAAAAAACTAAAAAAATCACAATAAGCTTATATAGGTTCCCCAAATATCTAACTGTAGAGACCCGTATCTTATCGTACATGGACATTACATTACTTTTGCGGAATACTTAGTACATAAAAAAAACACACACACAAGGATTGTAATAGTTTAGTGTCTTTGGAAACTCGGAATATAATCTTCTAATCCTGGTGAAAGATCTTCAACATATCCCATAAAGATCTTCTTCTTTTTTACCTAAAACCTTTCTTTATATCCTGGGGAAAAGAAAACATAAAAGGGTGAGCTCAAATGCTCAGTAAGGGTAAACAAAAGAAATATCAATCACATAATTTTCATAAGAACATAACATTTTTGGAAATCTTAACCTGCAAAAGAGAGCATAATTTCATAACATGGGATAAATCATAGTAGTGAAATGAAATCATAACATAAAACATTACTCATTGTGGCATACACACATAATCATAGAGAATCATTTCTTGTTAGTCAAGACTCATTGCCAAGACTATCTTAGTGGACAAAGTCCCTTTCTGAATCGAGTAATCCTCGTTTCAGTCCTGTTTCACTGAACCGGTATAACCTACCATTCCAGCCATGTCTATCTCATGAGATATAAAATCTTTACCCAATGCATTGGAGGGAGATATAGGTCCCACCCATCTCTTAATGAATCCTTTCTTATGTGTGCCACAAAATCATAAATCATACATCATTGCATAACCCATGTAATAAAAATGGGATTCTTAAACAACATGACATCATAAAACCATTCATATAAGATAAAGGAATTCATAAACATAATTCCATCACAACATAGTCAAATCAATGTAAAAATATGGATAGAAACAGAACCCTTTATTGTCTTATATGGAAAATAATTTTGATAAAACACTTGAATTGAATTCTTGAGGAAAATATCCTTTCTTCTTCAAAATCAATTTCTTTTCACAAAACATCATGCAATTTTAAAAGAAAGAGATTTTATTGAAAATAGTCATGAAATCTTTTAGAGGAAGCTTCATGAAAATAAGGCTTTATAAAACAGTATAAATCCGTTCGTGCCGTATAAGTTAAAAAAAACATTCTTCGTACTTTTGTCGGAAAAGTCAAAAAGTACCTCGTACGGAAAAACGACAAAAGATTCCTTTCATATTCTTTACTAAAAACTCACCTAAGGGTAAAATTGGATTTAAACTATTGCAAGTGGATGGAAACAATATTAAATATTGAGGTAACATGGATGTGGATGATAAAATACACCCCAGTAAATACTTACGAATAAACAATCTCGGATAAAAATGAGATTGTGATATTTCCCTTACCTTAAGTCCGACTTGCTTTGTAAGTGTCCGAACCTCCTGTATAATGATTTAAATCATGTTATTGACTTATTACAGAATCATATTCATTGTTATGATATCATATATGGTTCACTTATGACATTATATTACCCGTTCTTTTGTAAATTCCATGTTAAAGAAGCGTTTTGGGTAAAATCGTTTCATTTATCTTAGGTGTTTTGACTTGTTGTTCTTGACATCATTATTACTTATATCATGATTTACTTACTTCCAGAATATAAAATATGATTTATATATCATATATATTCAGTATATATATATATATAATAGGTAGATAAATAAAATGAAAAACACCGTTCATGGAGACGGTAGTCCGTACGTACGCATGAACGCTGTTTTACTTTCCTTATTGTCTTGAAATGGAAGTAAGTAGATGGCATACATATATATTTATACATAAATCCAGTAGCTTTAAAATTTCATATATTTCATTATTATTTCTTATATATACTTTATAATCATTCTTAAATGGTTTACATGGAGAATGAATCTCATCGCGTCGTGGAGACGGTATTCCGTACGTACGCACGCGCGGTGATTTCATTTTTCCGTAGGATGGATAGAAGGTGAATTAGGGTTGTTTCATACTTATAATAACATATCAGTATATGAGTGATACTTATGTTATTACTTCATAATGAAACAACCTAATAAGAAGAAGTGGAAGAAGAAATAAAGATGAAAGAATTGGTAACGGTAATTACCTCTTCTTTGAAGCGCCTTTTGGAGACCTCCTCTTAGGGAACTAAAAATTGGTTTTTGAGTAAGACCAGAACCTCTAGGATGTTTCTAGGGAAGTGGAGAAGAGATTTTGGCAGGGGTTGGCCGAGATTGAGTGCTCAAATTGGTGTGAGGAGGAGGGGGAGGAGGTGTCCTTTTATAGGGGAGGAGAGGGGCACCTTAGGAATATCTCAAAATATTATTTTATATTAAAGTCAAAATCGGTTTATAATGGTTCCAAAGGGTATTATTTCGAAGCTAAAGTGGGGATGGGTCAAAATCCTATCAACCAATAGAATTTAGACAAGTTTAGGATATTATTTTAACCTTATCAATTAGATTTAACTCTAAGTTAAATAATTTAACTTTTACCATGTCTTTTTGTTTTCTTTCACTATATGGTTAATAAACTTACTATAACATGCCAAACGAACCCCAAATTGTTTATTATAAATATATATATCCTTATCTAAGTCATTTGGCCGAACCTTAGATTTTTAGGAATACAATAACAATTAATAATATAATATTTGATTTAAAAACTATTTTGTGTCAATTTTGACACTATTTGATATATGATTTTTGTGAAAGTAATAACAGAATTAAATGTTCGAACAAAGTTGATTAAATCAACATTAATATATCATAGTAACCTAGAAAATTAGTGGAATTCATAAAAAGTCTCAAATTACATTTATTTTGGTGTTTATAACATCAATTATGTCAATATTTCATTAACAAGATAATTACTGCATCATCTTTGTGTCATAAATAAATTAAATTATTTGATGTCTAAAAATTACAAATAAAATACCATCATGTAGGAAATATTTTTATCTTTCTAATGAATACTTACAATCGAATTTATCTTATGTATAACCCCATATTAAAAATGATTTACTTATTAAACTTTGATTTTAACTATTTTAACCTTTCTTTAAATAAATTAATAATAAATGTCCTAATCTAATCCAAGTGGGCCTAAATGGTCATATTTTATTCCTAATATTGTTTTTGGTCGAATTACACTTGTCCAATAGAATCAGGACATGTGTTAGGGTAATATTAATATCCTATTTACCCTTAGTTACCCTATTTACTATTAACCGTGGTAAAAAAAAGTAAAAAGTTACTATTCACCAAAAAATTATTTTCATCTCATTGAACCACATTTTAGTCCTTGATATTAACCGTGTCTCTCGGATTTTCGAAATTCCATTCACAGAAGTGGTAAAATTAAGTTTTATGCAAAATTCAGTTTTTATCCTACCACTTAGTAGTTTCACTATTCATCAAAAATTGATGTTTTTCAGAACAATGCCAAAATTTCATCCCAAGCTATATTTCATATTCCGAATTCAAAAATGAAGTCTATTTTACCAAATTCATAACATAAAAGTTGCATTAATTAATTTTATAATTAAATCCCGCTGTTAAAACAAATAGCGTGTTTTTTAAGAAACAATATCTATCAAAAGATTGACACTTGTTTATGTCTAGTTTAAGTGTGAAATTACATCCAATGACCAACATTGTATTAAATTGTAAAAATATATTCTAAATATACTTTAAAACCACTCAAATTAATGATTTATCACTATCAACTATTTCGATTAAAAAAGTTGTTTTTAATTATAATTTAGTAATTTTCACTATTCATCAAAATATGAAAGTTATCCGAAAATCACCAAAATTTCAACCTAAGCTAATTTCGATATTCCGAATCCAAAAATGAAGTTCATTTTAAAAAATAAGATTTATAGAATTTTAAAAAGTGGTTATTACTATTCATAGCGGCTAGTTTTAATAATATTTTAATAGCATATCGTTGTTTAATGAAACTCAGTATTGCGTATTACACACGCTATCGAGGAAGGTCGCGATTGCGTGTAATGCAAGGCAAGTCAAGGATGTGTGTTGTGCAAGCTCCTTTTGGTGTAGCGTACAACACAAGACATTAGTAAAATAAAAAGAATACTTTTCATAAAATCTCGGGCTGTTACATTCTACCCCCCTTAAAATGAATTTCGCCCTCGAAATTCGTCGGGGTTATAAATGGTTTACTATTCGAAAGTTTTCTTTAATAGAAACCCACATCGTAAAAGAGAATACCAAAACTTGGCTTTAAAAACTAAAGTATGAAATGTAACGATTACCCAAATAAACTAATCACTGGGTTTCCACATAGGTGAAAATATGGATATGGAAGAGAAATCTAACCATCATGTTCTGATGGAGAGTGGTAGAGAACATGGCTATGGAAAAGCCAGTAATCACAAATCCATAAATTTGTGATGATCTAAGGTACCATCTGATTCATCAGGTATAAGATCACTAGGACAACATTTTTGGTTTTCAAGATCATCTCCCTAAAGTTGAAAATTTGAATTAGAATAAATACTTACTTTATTTTGGTACAATCTCACTGTTGTTCGTGCCTTGAACAATTTCCACTCCATTTCTTAAATAAATGAAGTTGAATTTGTTATTCGTGAAGTGTTAGCAGATCATGTGATAGAATGACTGTTCATTCCATCTGTCTCAAACAAAAGGTTAGCAAAAGTTATTAAATATACATAAGTCATTCTATAGTGAGATTAATCATATATGGTTCCTAAAATGGACTTATACTTCATATATCATACTGCTTAATATAATAAAACTAGTTTCTACTAAACAAGGACTTCATGTAGGTCAGTGGTAGGCGATAAAGGCCAGTCGCACTTCGGTTGTGGGTTCGATTCCCACAGCCTTGTCCGAAGCGATGGGCTGTCGCCCGTCCTGCAGGTTGTCCTTTTTCTAAAACTATAATACTATAACATCCCATCAATAATATCGAAAAAACTTCTATCCTACTAACTTATGTCCAACATAATCCATTCCAATATTTAGGCTTATCCATAATACTGCATTCCATTCTCATAACATAGTGAAAATGATTACCAGAGATTTAATACCATCGCTGATCCCCATATATCATAAGATATATCTTGTTGGTCACATTCCAAACATTCAAAGGCCTTAATCTTGTACTCTCTTGAATACCCATTGAACCTTAGTGAAAACTTGAATGTAGTTAAAAGTTAACACTTTTCACATACCGAAATCCTCAAAATTCTATATACTCAAACCATGATATCACTTAGTCCTTATATCAATCATGAGCTCATGAATTCAATCAAACATCTCATTATCTTCTTATCCTTTCATTATGCACTTATCATCTACTTTCCAAAATATTTGAATCACTTTTCATAGTTATTGGTACCTTAAAATTATTGAAAACCACAATAGACCAATACTTAAATATTTCAATACACCATAAAAGTACCTCAACAACATTATTCTTGAATACCAAAACACTTCAGTCCATCCACATCAATGATTATCCTGGAATAAGTCCTTCCTTGATTTAGAAGTAACTTTTTAGGTCAGGGCATTGAGTTGGGTAATGCCCATGTTCTCCACAAATAAGACATTGAACTCCATAACAGTCTGTCACTCTATGACCCTTTTCTCCACATAGATAACATCGGTCCCTCCATTTGAGGTATTCCTCAAGGTTCTTCTTCCCTTCTTTAGAAATCTCAATCTTCCTTTCTTTATGCTCCTCAACATGCGAACATGCATAATAGTCTATCTTCATCTTCTTTGAAGAATTAGGCATACCACTAAATTTCACCTTGTTAATCATATATCGCGATGATTGATTCGGCATAATCACAACATCTTTCTTTCTAGGCATTACACAATTTTGTTGCTCATAGTCACCAATTTGTCCATTGGATTCAATGTTAACTAAATTCCTTTTGGTTCCCTCCATTAACTAAAACACAAAAATAATTTTGTGAGAATCAAAAATCATGCTAGAGAAAACAACATAGTAAAGGGAAAGTATCCTCAATACCTAACTTCTTAGGTTTAATCTAATATCATTACCATAGTTCTAGGAATATATCCTATACGTATACTTATCCTTAGGGGCATCCCTAGACATACCTTAGAAATATCTCTAGGGATCTCACTAACGTTTTCGCATCCTAGTTTCCAAAGGTTGACTAAACCTTTCCTTTGATACCAACTGTAGAGACCCGTATCTTATCGTACATGGACATTACATTACTTTTGCGGAATACTTAGTACATAAAAAAAACACACACACAAGGATCGTAATAGTTTAGTGTCTTTGGAAACTCGGAATATAATCTTCTAATCCTGGTGAAAGATCTTCAACATCTCCTATAAAGATCTTCTTTTTTTTTACCTAAAACCTTTCTTTATATCCTGGGGAAAAGAAAACATAAAAGGGTGAGCTCAAATGCTCAGTAAGGGTAAACAAAAGAAATATCAATCACATAATTTTCATAAGAACATAACATTTTTGGAAATCTTAACCTGCAAAAGAGAGCATAATTTCATAACATGGGATAAATCATAGTAGTGAAATGAAATCATAACATAAAACATTACTCATTGTGGCATACACACATAATCATAGAGAATCATTTCTTGTTAGTCAAGACTCATTGCCAAGACTATCTTAGTGGACAAAGTCCCTTTCTGAATCGAGTAATCCTCGTTTCAGTCCTGTTTCACTGAACCGGTATAACCTACCATTCCAGCCATGTCTATCTCATGAGATATAAAATCTTTACCCAATGCATTGGAGGGAGATATAGGTCCCACCAATCTCTTAATGAATCCTTTCTTATGTGTGCCACAAAATCATAAATCATACATCATTGCATAACCCATGTAATAAAAATGGGATTCTTAAACAACATGACATCATAAAACCATTCATATAAGATAAAGGAATTAATAAACATAATTCCATCACAACATAGTCAAATCAATGTAAAAATATGGATAGAAACAGAACCCTTTATTGTCTTATATGGAAAATAATTTTGATAAAACACTTGAATTGAATTCTTGAGGAAAATATCCTTTCTTCTTCAAAATCAATTTCTTTTCACAAAACATCATGCAATTTTAAAAGAAAGAGATTTTATTGAAAATAGTCATGAAATCATTTAGATGAAGCTTCATGAAAATAAGGCTTTATAAAACAGTATAAATCCGTTCGTGCCGTATAAGTTAAAAAAAACATTCTTCGTACTTTTGTCGGAAAAGTCAAAAAGTACCTCGTACGGAAAAACGACAAAAGATTCCTTTCATATTCTTTACTAAAAACTCACCTAAGGGTAAAATTGGATTTAAACTATTGCAAGTGGATGGAAACAATATTAAATATTGAGGTAACATGGATGTGGATGATAAAATACACCCCAGTAAATACTTACGAATAAACAATCTCGGATAAAAATGAGATTGTGATATTTCCCTTACCTTAGGTCCGACTTGCTTTGTAAGTGTCCGAACCTCCTGTATAATGATTTAAATCATGTTATTGACTTATTACATAATCATATTCATTGTTATGATATCATATATGGTTCACTTATGACATTATATTACCCGTTCTTTTGTAAATTCCATGTTAAAGAAGCGTTTTGGGTAAAATCGTTTCATTTATCTTAGGTGTTTTGACTTGTTGTTCTTGACATCATTATTACTTATATCATGATTTACTTACTTCCAGAATATAAAATATGATTTATATATCATATATATTCAGTATATATATATATATAATAGGTAGATAAATAAAATGAAAAACACCGTTCATGGAGACGGTAGTCCGTACGTACGCATGAACGCTGTTTTACTTTCCTTATTGTCTTGAAATGGAAGTAAGTAGATGGCATACATATATATTTATACATAAATCCAGTAGCTTTAAAATGTCATATATTTCATTATTATTTCTTATATATACTTTATAATAATTCTTAAATGGTTTACATAGAGAATGAATCTCATCGCGTCGTGGAGACGGTATTCCGTACGTACGCACGCGCGGTGATTTCATTTTTCCGTAGGATGGATAGAAGGTGAATTAGGGTTGTTTCATACTTATAATAACATATCAGTATATGAGTGATACTGATGTTATTACTTCATAATGAAACAACCTAATAAGAAGAAGTGGAAGAAGAAATAAAGATGAAAGAATTGGTAACGGTAATTACCTCTTCTTTGAAGCGCCTTTTGGAGACCTCCTCTTAGGGAACTAAAAATTGGTTTTTGAGTAAGACCAGAACCTCTAGGATGTTGCTAGGGAAGTGGAGAAGAGATTTTGGCAGGGGTTGGCCGAGCTTGAGTGCTCAAATTGGTGTGAGGAGGAGGGGGAGGAGGTGTCCTTTTATAGGGGAGGAGAGGGGCACCTTAGGAATATCTCAAAATATTATTTTATATTAAAGTCAAAATCGGTTTATAATGGTTCCAAAGGGTCTTATTTCGAAGCTAAAGTGGGGATGGGTCGAAATCCTATCAACCAATAGAATTTAGACAAGTTTAGGATATTATTTTAACCTTATCAATTAGATTTAACTCTAAGTTAAATAATTTAACTTTTACCATGTCTTTTTGTTTTCTTTCACTATATGGTTAATAAACTTACTATAACATGCCAAAAGAACCCCAAATTGTTTATTATTAATATATATATCCTTATCTAAGTCATTTGGCCGAACCTTAGATTTTTAGGGATACAATAACAATTAATAATATAATATTTGATTTAAAAACTATTTTGTGTCAATTTAGACACTATTTGATATATGATTTTTGTGAAAGTCATAACAGAATTAAATGTTCGAACCAAGTTGATTAAATCGACATTAATATATCATAGTAACCTATAAAATTAGTGGAATTCATAAAAAGTCTCAAATTACATTTATTTTGGTGTTTATAACATCAATTATGTCAATATTTCATTAACAAGATAATTACTGCATCATCTTTGTGTCATAAATAAATTAAATTCTTTGATGTCTAAAAATTACAAATAAAATACCATCATGTAGTAAATCTTTTTAGCTTTCTAATGAATATTTACAATCGAATTTATCTTATGTATAACCCCATATTAAAAATGAGTTACTTATTAAACTTTGATTTTAACTATTTTAACCTTTCTTTAAATAAATTAATAATAAATGTCCTAATCTAATCCAAGTGGGCCTAAATGGTCATATTTTATTCCTAAGATTGTTTTTGGTCGAATTACACTTGTCCAATAGAATCAGGACATGTGTTAGGGTAATATTAATATCCTATTTACCCTTAGTTACCCTATTTACTATTAACCGTGGTAAAAAAAAGTAAAAAGTTACTATTCACCAAAAAATTATTTTCATCTCATTGAACCACATTTTAGTCCTTGATATTAACCGTGTCTCTCGGATTTTCGAAATTCCATTCACAGAAGCGGTAAAATTAAGTTTTATGCAAAATTCAGTTTTTAACCTACCACTTAGTAGTTTCACTATTCATCAAAAATTGATGTTTTTCAGAACAATGCCAAAATTTCATCCCAAGCTATATTTCATATTCCGAATTCAAAAATGAAGTCTATTTTACCAAATTCATAACATAAAAGTTGCATTAATTAATTTTATAATTAAATCCCGCTGTTAAAACAAATAGCGTGTTTTTTAAGAAACAATATCTATCAAAAGATTGACACTTGTTTATGTCTAGTTTAAGTGTGAAATTACATCCAATGACCAACATTGTATTAAATTGTAAAAATATATTCTAAATATACTTTAAAACCACTCAAATTAATGATTTATCACTATCAACTATTTCGATTAAAAAAGTTGTTTTTAATTATAATTTAGTAATTTTCACTATTCATCAAAATATGAAAGTTATCCGAAAATCACCAAAATTTCAACCTAAGCTAATTTCGATATTCCGAATCCAAAAATGAAGTTCATTTTAAAAAATAAGATTTATATAATTTTAAAAAGTGGTTATTACTATTCATAACGGCTAGTTTTAATAATATTTTAATAGCATATCGTTGTTTAATGAAACTCAGTATTGCGTATTACACACGCTATCGAGGAAGGTCGCGATTGCGTGTAATGCAAGGCAGGTCAAGGATGTGTGTTGTGCAAGCTCCTTTTGGTGTAGCGTACAACACAAGACATTAGTAAAATAAAAAGAATACTTTTCATAAAATCTCGGGCTGTTACACTAACTAATTTTAATTAATATGGTTCCAAATGGTTCTTTAAGGAATAATTGACTATCCGATCCATGTAACATGAATTTTAATCAAATTACATTTTAAATTATCCATTATTGATAACATAGTAAATAAAATAATTTTTCCATTATAATTCATTAATAGAAAAATAGTTTCCAAGAAATTTATTTTAACGTTATTCTTAAGAATTTATAAACTTTTTGTAAAATTAAACAATTAATTTCAAAACATATGATATAAATTCATTTAAAACCCCTTTATGTGAAGAATTTAATTCATAAAAATCATTTATAAACACTTCATTAAAATCATGAATAAGCATAATAGATTCAAAAATTAATTTTTTAAATCCATGAATCACATAAATTGAAAAATAAAGGATATATATAAAAAGACCAACCTTCAAGAAGTGGGAATCAAGTCTTAGTGTATTTCCTCTCATGGAGAACAGAAGAAAACGAAATTAAATCCTATCTACAGTCAATTAAAATATTAAAACCATAGGTTATAAATATATTAAACCCTCTCCATAGATCACATAGTGATTTATGGTTCCTATTTAAAAGGAAAACCTAATAAAATTAGAAGGTGATGAGATGAGAAGATAATATAAGAAGTAGAGAGGTGATTAACTTAAAAAAAACCATGAAAAAATAGATTAAGAAGACAATAAAAAAGGATTACAAGGGTTATATATCTCATTTATTCCCCCGTGTCCTTGTTTTTTGATGGGGAGAATATGAGTGGAGATATCAAGAAAAAAATAAAAGACTGAATTTTATCACCACATTACTAATCTGATATGTGTTTCCTTCACCTTGTCATAGTTTTTCCTTTCGATTGATGGGGTAGGGTTGATATTGGATCGGGAGGATACCTATAATGGAAGAATTAAAAAAATTATTGTATTATTACATTCAACTACCATTTTTATATAGGATGCAGGAGGGTTACACATTGTTTAACAGGGTTAAATGTCTTGTAATGGTTCTACATATAAGTCTTGAATATAAATAGATAGTGATTGTTACATTTTTTGATGATTCATTACTTATTTTCAAGGAATTAATGATTGTATCTTTAATTCGGAGTGTTGGAATTTATGTGGAGGGGATGTTATTTTTTACTGTTATGAGAATTAACAATTTCAGGTCGTGTAATGTGATTACACGTTGTGTAATACCCCAAATGTGTTTTTAATGGGATTTTTTGTTGGGATATATATATTTCTTCCCCTATATTTTCTTCACCCTCTAGCTACGGTCTTCCCTGGGCGATCTTGAGTCCTTCCTACCCTTACAGATCCTCTCTTTTGGTGTTATATCATCTTTACACTTGAAGTGTGATTCTTTGGTTAGAATTCTCTCTCATCCTTTGTCTTTAACCCTTTCTCCTCCCTTTGGTTTTCAATAAACTATCCTGGAATTGATGGATATATTCTCTATGGTGTTGAATATTGTTTCCATGTTGGGTTTCAATGTCTTATAAAACTTTGTTCTCATTGATGGATGTCGTTGCGATTGTTGACAGTTAGGAAAAAGGTATGAGGTTTCATTCTGATTAGCCAAATTGATTGACCTTCAATTTCATGATTTATTTGAATTATTGAATTACATTCAATTTCTTATACACTCTTTCAATTGATTTAGAAAAATCAAATTTCATTTAATTGGGGGATTTGAAATAGTTTTTACCTAAGAATTTGGAAAAAACAAAAATTCTATTGAATTGGGGTGAGTTTATAGAAATTAGATAATTAAAATTTTGTATTTTATAGAAATTATTTCAATTAAGTTTTTTAATTTAATTTTGGAAATTAATTTTGAAATGATGGTATTTATTTTGAATAGATTTCAAACTAGTGAAAATGGCTTCAAATTTTTCTGATAGAAACCTAGTGGTTTAATTTGTTTATTTAGGTATGGTTTATATTGAAACCCATTATGGTTTTAAATTTAAAATTGGTATTGAAATTGATGAATGGGATTTAATTTTATTTTGACCGGTCTTAAAATAAATTTCCCATCATTGATTTTGTAAGATAACATACAAGCCTAATTTAGTTGGGGAGTTATTTTGACACACTCTATTCTATTGGAACATTCTAAAACATACATATAAGAGGTCACATCTCCGATGGGATGGTAATGAGTCTCCTTTGGAAAAATTTCATATGGATTTTTGTATGCACATTTTACTAAGATCACTTAGATAGTACGGAGTCCTATAGAAGGAAATACTATCGTACCTATTTGGCATATGACCATATTTCTCGATTGTTATTTATATTTGAGATATAAATAAATACCAATGTTATTTGAATATCATTACATACCATTTGAATTTATATAAACTATTTGATGTAACTATTTTATTTAATCCTTTTTTTAAATATTATATCATTTGTAAAGCCTTTTATTAATGTATATTTCCATCATTTGAAATGTATTTCTTAATTTTGTAATTATTCATTGAAATACAAAACTATTTATCTTATAAAATTGAATGAATTAATTTGGTTAATCATTTATTGGATCTTATTGTGGAATCCATGGTGAGACCATACTAGACTTTTTAGCTCACAGCCTACTTGAGCCTTCAGGTGTTTGTGGATTACCATCTACTAGGTTCATGTAATGGGAAATTATCTCTTAGAGGAGGATCCAACAATTGATCCTTGGACTTGGTAAGTTGTTTACCAAGGGACTTGGATTTTTTTATCCCCGTTTTGGTACTTTGGTTGTAGTATATTGGGATTGTTTTGGACTTGTTATATTACAGTACCCTACTCCCCATAGAGTTTCTTTTATTATGCATATGGTTTGTTTTATGATACTTCTACTTTGTTAGTGGGAAAAATTGTCACCACCTACAAATTTTATGATTCTAGGTGCTAGTCACTGACCCATGGGGATCAGCAATTCCTTTCAGGATATGTTAGGAATGGATCAGTTATCAGGTTACCAGGGTACTCATGCTAGTTCATAAAAAAGTGATATCATAGCTCCAGGTAGATATTTTTTCTTAAAGTCACTATGCATTTTTTAAATCATATCAGGATATATAAGGTAGATTTGATAGAGTTCCTAGATAGGTGTTAGTTCAATAAACCTTAGGACTCAAAGGGTTATTAGGAAAATTCGCATTATGGATTGGTATAAGTATTTTCCCTATTGTTATTTGGATAGAGTGAAATCTAAATTTTTTTATAGGTTTTTTTGTGAATAATTATCTATTTTCCCAGTTTTAGTGTTAATATAATGACATCCTTTCCTCTACGGAAGTTGGGTAAGATGATGCCTCCGAGAAGACATGGAAATCTGATCCAGGAAGATGATACTAATGAACCATATCAAGAAAATCCTATTATAGAACCCAATATAGTCGAGGTGATTGTGCACACCAACCATACTCTTGGACAAGCACCACCTCCAATCCACGTTCAGTATCTAGATGTAGATCCTCATAGGAATATTCTTCTAAATCATTCTCAAGAGTTTCATCACTAGAAATCACCGATTTTCAAAGGCTCCACAAATCTTGATCATGTCGAGGAATGGTTGGGAAAGATAGAAAAAATATTTTAGTTTAGGGAGACACTAGATGTGATCAATGTGACATGTGAAACCTTCATGATAGAGGTACTAAATTGGAGATTGTGGAACATTATGGTGAAGTAAAAGGAACATGAGTTCTTAGGGTCAAAATAAATCAATGTTATTTTCATTATTTAGTTCTTCTGGGGTCAATGGTGTTAGCTAAGGTTATGGATTTTATCAATCTTGTGTTGGCCGATAGAACTATTACAGGGTATTGAAATCTCTTTGTTGAGCAGGTTCAGGTTTCTCCTACGATTGTATCTAAAGAGAGGATAAATTCTTGATTGTTCTATTTTGTACTACGATTAGATATATGTTCTCAGGTTTTCATAATGTAACTTCACAATTATACTAATATGATATATAGGGAGATGATGGTTGAGATGGACCTGGCTAGGATGTCTGGGTTGTTGGGATGTTCTTTTTCTCCCAATGGAAGCATTAGCTCCTTGAAGGGAAATTCGATGTGTGATGATTTTCATAGTAGTTCTCTATTCAAGATTCATTCTAGACCTCCTACAGTACCAGGAGGATGTCTTTTGATTTACTATACGCACATAAATCAAGATCATTCTAAGTGGGTTTTCACAGAGACACCCAAGAATTTTAGCCCCTGTGGATGTTAAGGTAATTTATAAGGATTCTTCCATAATGTTTTACTCTCCATAGTAAAAAATGATCATCAGATCTCCATAATGATATGGAGATATCAGATGCATCACATATAAAAGGCCCCCCTCCATAAAAATCTGTAATGAAGTTTCTTTACGTAGTGGAAGATTCTCTAGACGAAGCTAACATGGGCCCAACAATCGTGATAAGTACCATTACTATAACATCTTCATTAGTGACTGATCTATTTGATACTGGTGCATCTCATTCATTTATTTCAAACTGTATTGTTAATATGCTAAATATTTTTATGGATTATTTTTCTTGTTCAATGGTTATTACTAAACAACCTAGTATGAAGAGAGAGTTAGGTCTCTATAGTCTTTCTTTTTTCTTCTCTATATCAGAAGTCTATCTAGCTTGGTGTTTATTTGTCCTCAATATGTAATATCAATTCATCATCTTTGGAATGGATTGGATCATTTCCATCAAATCCTAGATTGATTTATATCTTTGGTAGGTCTACTTATTTATACCCAGTGGTGTGTCTTTTATTATTCAATTACAATTGGGTCCAAAGTCAAGAAGATTCAGTTCTTCTTTTGCGAACTTGGGGATAGTAATATTAGTGTTTTATTTTAATCTAGAGTGGGACTCATTGATTGATGATCTCCCTCCAGTTTTTGTTGAGTTTTTTAATGTGTTTTCTTCTAACCTCTCTATTTTTCCACCAGTAAGGGTGGATGAGTTTTCCATTGACATACTATTTGGTACTCAACTAGGTTCTATTCCATTCTACCATTTGGAACTAGTTGAGCTAAAAGATATGATTCACTTGTTTGATTATCTTCTTAAGAAAGGATTTATACACCTGAGTGTGTCACCTTGGGACGCTTCAGTTCTCTTTTCTATGAATGTTGATGGTTATCTTCACTTATTTGTTGATTATCGAAAGCTAAATCAAGTTATGTTGAAAAACATGTATCTCCTTCCACTAATTAATGATCTATTTGATGGGTTGAAAGGTACGAAGTAGTTTACAAATATTGATCAATGATTTGGATACCATCTGTTAAGGATAAAATAATTTAATTCATAAAAATACCTTTAAAAGTAGGTGAGACCATTATGAGTACCTTTTTAAATCATTTGTTCGGACAATTATTCCTACAGTTTTCATGGATTTGACGAATAAAATTTCCCATGAGTTTCTGGATACCTTTGTGGATGTCTTTATGGAAGACATACTTGTGTACTCTATATTCTATGATGATCATGTGCATCATCTTATAACAGTTTAGAGTCTACATAGAAATAAATGACTTCATTCCAAGCTTTCAAAGTTTAAATTTTGGATTCGGGAGGTGAAATTCATGGGACACGTGGTGTCAGAACATGTAATTTTAGTTGATCTTAAGAATTTGATGGTTGTTATGAAATGGGAGAAATTGGATAATGTCTATGAGATTTGGAACTTCTTCAGCTTATCTGGTAATTATTAATGGTTCTTGAACGAATTATCAAAGATATATTCTTTGATGAATCCTCTAACTCAGATTTCAGTGAAGTTTTCTTATGATAATAAATGTTAGAATTTTTTTGTTGAGCTAAAATATATTTTAAATACTACATTGGTGTTTAATATTCCAGAGGCTAGGAAGGCATATGTGTTATTTTGTGATACATTGGGTCCATGCATGAGCCACATTCTTATATAGGGTGATCAAGTTGTTTCGTTCATATATCATTGTCTTAGGCCACATGAGAAGAATTATTCTACCCATGGCATTGATCTTTTAGTTGTGATGCACACATATTTGAGTTGGTAGACTACCCTTTTGAATAATGTTTTACTGTGTATTCCTAACACAAGAGTTTGAGTTATTTCTTCTCAAAACAATATTTTAATCTTCGCTATAGGTTTTGGGTGGAGTACATACAATATATCCATTTTGAAATCACCTATACAATTCAAAAATGGAGTTTTATTCATATTCATTAAGTAGGAAACATCCAGCCCAAGATGTGAATGAATATTTGGATGAGTAGAATTTGATGGATCTATTTAAACTATTGTAGATTAGAGTTATGAAGAATAGAGATGAAGTTTATTTATCCATATTTTAGTTGAATTATACTCTTATCGAGATAATTATTTAGGATAAATAGATTTGTGCTGAATTCCATAGATTTATAGACACTATTTTATATGGGGAAAAAGTTTCCCTTTGGTTGTTCTCCAAAGATGGTGTCTTGTGATATTGAAATCACTTCATTGAGCAGTTAGTGGAAATTTCATGTGGGATTTTTACCTAGGATACAAAAATATTTTCTGCAACATGTGATAGTATTTCAATTTTTTAGTATGATACATGACATTTCTCAGTTCGTCTCCAATTGATATTAATGCCATCAAGTAAATACCGATCATCAAAACCCATCGGGTTTTCTTCAACCAATTCAGGTACCAACATGGAAGTGGGATGACATCTCTATGGATTTTATGGGTCAAAGTCCTCATACTTAGATATAGAAGAATGTGATATGGGTTCTGATCGATAAAATGACCAAGTCCACCCACTTCATACCCATTATGGATATGACCAAACATCAAGAGTTGGGAAGTCCCTATTGAAATAGATTATTTATCTGCACTGAGTTTCATTTGATATATCATATGATAGGGATCCCGGTATTACTTCTTTATTTTGGAGAGTCCTTAAAGAGGAATTGGGATCTCTGGTCCATTTGAGAATGGGAAACCATCCACAGTCGGATGGATAGATAAAGAAAGCTATATAGATTCTTGGTAATTTTTGTTTTGCTTGTATTACCGACTTTGGGGGGACTTGGGGATATAATTTATGTCCATTTGTGTATCTTATAACATCATTTTTAAGTTAACAATAAAAATGGCACGTTTTGAGTCCATTTATGTAATGACTTGTAAATATCCACTATGTTGGTTGGGGATAGGTGAAATTTAATTAGTTTCACCTTTCAGGGTGCAAGGGATGATAGAAAAAATTCTGTTAATTCATCAAAGAATATTTACAACACAAATCTGATATAATTCGAATGCTGATCAATTCCATAGACCTTTTTATTTCTCAGTTGGTGACAAGTTTTTCTTGAAATATTCACCACGGTTGGGTCATCGACAACTTTGGAGGCAAGGAAAGATTTTCCTTCTTTTTGTGGGACATTTTATTGATATTGAGCTAGTGGAGAATGTTTTATGAAGTTTATCACTTTTATCATAGATTTCATTGATACATAGTGTGTTACATATATCATATATGAGAATTTATCTTCATAGTCCATCTCACATATTGATATGTATTGATCTTGAGATTGAGCCAGATTTACTATTGCCTGAGCGGCCAGTCGGGATAGTTGATTCTGAGACAACGGCACATTGTTAGAGGATGATACCTTTAGATTCTATGATGTGGCAGGGTGATTCTGATGATCAAGAGACATAGCAAATTGAATAAAATAATGGGATATTAGTGTCCTCATCACTTTGACATGGAATATTCTTCCTAATATTTATAGGGATAGAAAGTTTTTATGGTGGAGATGTTTTAACATCCCATTATTAATATGACAAGTTTATAATTATCCTTGTCATATTTTTTCCTTTTTATTGATGTTATAGGGCTGAGATTGAATTTTTATGACACCTATAATGGTAGTGATAGATATTTTTTTGATTATATCATTTAACCAACCTTTTTCTATAGGCTGTAGGAGAGTTCCACGCCGTGTAATAGGGTTACACGTCATGTAATGGTTATGTATACGTGTTTTGAATGGATTCACACTGTGATAGGTTCATGTCATGAAGAGTCATTATATTTCATGAAGAAATTAAAGATTTTTTTTCAATTGATGTGTTAGAATTTAACTCTAGATGACACATTTTATTACAGTTACGAGAATTAATATTTTCATGTCGTGTAATGGGATTACACGTCATGTAAAACTAGAATTGTGTTTTCTTAAATAGGTTATGTAGGTGGTATATATTTGATTTATTCACTCTATTATCTTCACCCTCAACTTTAGGACTTCATTAGGGTATCATTATGCCTTCCATTCCTTTTGTATCCTCTCATTTATAATTTTATCATCTTTACGCTTGTAGTGTGATTCCCCTGTAAGTGTTCCCTCTAATCCTTTATCTTTTTATCTTTCTCCTCCATTGGGTTTTAATAGAACATATTGTAATTGATTTATCTATAACCTATTTTTTAATATCATTTCTATGATGGGTATCGAGGTCTTCAAAAAAAATTTCTCATTACCGGGTTTCATTGCGAGTGTTGAGTTTTGTGAAAATGTAAGTGGTTCCATTCTGATTAGCCAAATTGATTAACCCTATGTTGCTAATTTATTTAAATTTTTGAATTAAATTCAAATTATTATAATCAAATTAAATTTATTTGTAAAACCCAATTCATTGAATTTAGAAATCTGAAATGGGTTGGGCATGAGAATTCAAAAATACAACAATTTCATTAAATTGGGACGTGTTTATAGAAATTGTTAATTTAAATAGTTTAATTTAAATTATGGATTTTATGAAAATAATTTTAATTAAATTTTTTATTTTAATTGTAAAAATCAATTTTGAAATGATATAATTCTTTTTGATGGTATTCCAAACTAGTGATAATTGCTTAAAATGTTTTTATAGAAACCCATCTGTATTAACTTAATAAAGTGGCTTGTTATTGATTAAAAAAACTGGTTTTAAATAGAAAATTGGAATTGAAATGGATGAATGGGATTCAATTTTATTTTTAGAAGTCTTAAAATAAATTTCTCATCATGGATTTTGTAAGAACATTGGAAAGTCTTAGATAATTGGTGTGTTATTTGGACACACTCTACGCTATTATAAAATTCTAAAACATACATGCAGCGGGTCACATCCCTTATCGGTTAGTGATGATTGGCCTTTATCTAGTGTCATATGGACCTGTTTATACACATTATTTATGATCGCTTATAGAGTACATAATCATATGCTAGGAAATACTACCATATATATTTGTAATATGACCATGTTTCTCACTTTATTTATATTTGAGGTTTAAATAAATGCCAATGTTGTTTAAACATGTTTACATGACTTTTTAATTTACCTAAATATTTTATGTACATGTTTTATTAAGACAATATTTTAGAAGTATTTCATCATTTTATATCCTTTTTTATGTATGTTTCCATCATTGGAACTATATATCAGCATTTGTTTAATTATCCTTTGAAATTACAACCCTATTTATGTTTAAAAACTGAATGAATTAATTTGGATAATAATTTGTTGGCATCTGTTAGGGAATATGTTGTGAGACCATAATGGTTTTTTTATCTCACACCCAACTTGTGCCTTTATGTATTTGTAGACAAACTTCTTCGAGGATCAAACAAAGGAAATGTATCTATTGGATGTGGATTCAGCTGACGAGCCATGGACATGGTGAGGTGTGTCCTTAGAAACGTCGGTTGTGTTTTATCTATTTTTGTACATGTTTTGTACTATGTTGTGCTTGTTTATGCCTTGTTCTCTTTTGGTACACTACCCCTAGTGGAGTTTCATTTATTATTCATACTTTCTTGTTTTCATATGCTTCAACATTATTACTGTAAAAAATCCTTCCCCATACTTTTTGTATGGTGCTAGGTGCTAGTTACCAACCCATGGGAATCATGAAAAACCTTGAAGCTATGTTAGGGATGGCTCTATTATCTGGTTACCATTGTACCTATTCTGGTTTGTGATAGAAATTTCTTTAAAATTACATTTTACGTGATTCTATGAAGGCCACATGATTTCCCTTCAATTGTTTCCAAAATATATACCAACTGTGTGAGATCCACTAGAGAAAACTACCACTTATTAAAATCAGGCCACATAGTTTTTCATAACTATATTCCAACCCTATAGTGAAACCTAAATATAAATTTCCAAAAAAATATGACACTCTCATTGTTTCCCAGAGAACTCACATATTTGGAGTAACCATGACGTAAATGTGTGAAACCAACTATCGATCTATAGTACCATTCTTATAAACTGTTTCATGATTACTCCTAAATATGTGGGAGAACCATGATACATCACAATAGTTTATTAAAATTTCAAATATAAATCCAAAAATTTTATTGAAAATAAAAATATGCAAATGAAATTAATAATAATTTAGATTAATGATTAACAATTATGTGTGGTTGGAACAATTATCCACACCATGATACTTTCTACCCTAGAATATTTTGAAATAATAATAGATCGTAATGTATAAATAACCCTTACTTGTTAATATGTATGTCAGTGGGTTTGGTAAAAAATAATAACGCATCATTAAAGAAAAAAAAATAAAAGATTCCCAATGAGAAACTGTACAATCAAAAATCCTCAAGACCACCCAACAAAGTACCTCTAAACCCTGAAAACAACATCAACTCAATAAAACATAACCAACCAAAAAACTCATAAGAGGATAATATGAAACTTCTTTTAGGTCCCCTTGTTATTTAAAAAACATTAGAAATGGTGAGAAAGAAAAAACTATATTTAGGACGCCACTAGTGAAAATATATATCATTTCTTCTAAATACCCAAGTATGGGTATATTCTCCAATTCATTTTGACTTTTCATCCATGGATAGATTATAAATACATAAAGTAGATACAACACATGAGGAGTTAAAAAACAATAATGAAAAACTCATCCTCAAGTCAACTTACATTACTAAACTTTAATCTCAAGGGGATTACCCCGCAAAACAAATCAAAATATAAAAAGGGTATTATTCTTGGTTTACTAAATCAAATGAGTAGCTAAGGACCTCAATTTTCGAACACATTCATGTGTTGAATCTATGAAAATCTGAACAAGAACCCCTATGTGCCATATTAGACAGAAGAAATATGGGTCACAAATACCAGCACACACCCAAGGATTCTCCCCACATCAATTCATCCCTAACTAATACTCATTAAATCCAACATCACATATACATAAATTACATGAAATAATAACCCTTCATTTCACTATATTATAACCATAATCGAAAACATGTGCAATAAAATGAAACTAATTTTTACCCAAAATAACATTTCCTTAGGGGAATAACATTGGTCAGATGAACCCATAATCTAAAATTACACAGAATATTAACATTGAAACCTCAACATACAGAACATTTAAATATTCCCTCACTGGAAATCCATGTGGTATCTATTATTCTTATGAGGTGGAGAAAGGTCCTAATAAGATTGAACCTCTTCATCTTGTGATTATATCATAGGATCATGAAAAAAATTATCCACACTAGAAATAATTCCAATAGATATACAAGGAAAACAATTCATTACCCATCACATTTTACCAAGGTCGATCATCCTCCTCAAACATATAATTTTCAATAAAATCATTAAATGATGTTAGGGAAGATCAAATAATTTATAATATGTGTTCAAAATAAGGAATTATTTAAAATAATTTGGTTTAATAGAGACATATATTATCATATTAAAAAAAGGGAACTAAAAGAAAGACCCTCACCCTGGTGGCAGAGAGTGAGCGACTTACTTTATTATATTGCAATAGATACATGAGACAAATCTATAAGTTTCGATTAGTTTATTATTTCTTGAATCCCGATTACATTTTTGAACATTATATTCCAACATTAAATAAAATACAACACCAAATATTCTTGGGAAACACACATAAATTCCTAGTTTATCTCTGTATGACATTCTTCATACACATCTTTCCATCATAGTGAAAATAAATCCTAAGAAATGGGTGAGCTCAGATTTGCATTAAAGGTAATAAATATAGCATATTTTATCATAAAAAATAGTATGCATGGTGAATGACTTAAAACTCATTCCTTTAAAAATATACTTAAGAGAAATAAAACAAGAATGAAATCTAATAATGTAAATACATATAAATGATCATATTAGAATGAAATATAAGAATTTATATTCTACTAGTAAAATAATCACATAATATATAAATTACTAATAGTAGAATAATGGAATGAAAAATTATGGATATTTAAATAATACCATCGAGGCCTCAACCAAGAAATTTGAAAATATAAGGGTAAGGCCTCAGTTAAATCTCAATTATGTTTGTCCCATAAGACCTACTGATGAATCGAGGGGATATAGAAGGAACCACCTTTAACTTTATAAGTACAATTAATTACACATATTAATTTTTCTAAACATAAACAACATGTACATATGAAATGTAAATAACTCTCCACAATATATAAATATAATCACCAATCATTCTGAGTATTATGGTGAATGGTAATGGTATATCACATCCACAGTAAAACTGGTCGTAAAACATTTAATTAAATATGGTAAATGAAAATAATTAGAGATTATTATAAAAAATATATATAATTCAGTAGATTTTTTGAAATAGATAAAAATAATTTAATAGAAACACCACATAATTCTTGAGGGAAATACCCATTATACTTTTCAAAGAAGTGTTCTTTTGTAAAATTAATTTCTATTTTTCATAATTTTGGTATAAACCAAAAAATTGGAAAAAAATATAGTCTTCATGATAAAAGTGTCATTTTTTATAAGAACAATGGTGTCTTAAAATATATTATTTATGGTACTTGAAAATGGGTAAGAATTCAAGACGTTCCTTTAAATTGAGCTTGTGTATCGAGAATAATTAAGAAGGGAACATTGTAAAACATGTATTACCCATAAATAGAAGATGAAATGGTTTGGATACATGTGTTCGGAAAGTATTATAAAAAATTAGAATAATTATATAAAAATAATGAATAATTTCATTAGTGTATAGAACAATAAATCATAACCTTAATGAAAATGGAGGTTCTGTGTCACGACCCGTCCTCGGGGTCCGTGCCGTGACTACCCAAAGCCCGTCTTCCATAGGCCAGAGGCTGGCGACTATCACCAAGGCGTAAATCCCGGTAAAGGTAAGGAATTGCCTTTGTAAAGTAAAAATGCACCACATAGTAAGCAAGCGGTAAAAGTAAACACTAAGTAAAAACTGGTACGACAGTAAGTGCAGAAAGTAAAGGGGGCCGAAAATACAAGCTCATCTGTAAAGTAAAAGTTAAAGGGGAAAAACAACAACTGAAAAGTAAAGCTGCAATGTCGGGCCGTCCACTGGAAGTCCCACCTGAAGGGTGGGTACTGATAGCCTCCACTGATCCTCGGGTCCAGCCGACCGCTCCGAGTACGTTCCGCCCAGTGGTCCACCTCCAGGTACCGTTCTGCTCCGCAAGCCTCCACCACGATCAGCGCTGTCCATCGTCTGCAACCAACACAATGTAGTGCGGGCATAGCCCGTGCAGGGGTGAGTATAAGCTACTCAGTAGAGACCCCGAGACCCCCGAAGGTCTCCCAAAATCCACAAAGGATAAACCACAAAGGAAAGATACAATCACGAAGTAACAACCGACACTACTTAGGTATATTCCCATACACATACCTAAGTCATCAATTCCAGTACGCTCCAACATCCAAGCCCAAGTACAGCCCAGTCCACATAGGAAAGTATATGTATTCCACACAGGAAATCAAAACGTAATCCACACAGGATAGCACAACACAATCCACACAGGAAAGAAAACAAGTTTCATCTCGCACAGGTATACTTCTTCATATGACGAAAAAGATGATCACTGATCCATATAAGTCGTCGGACCCACAAAGGATCGATAGGTACTAACCCCCGCAAAGACCCACACAGGATCGGTCCCACACAGGACCTGTAGGCGCTGGCTCACACAGAACTGCTAAGCGCTGACCCACACAGAATCAGACCCACACAGGATCAGTAGCACTGATCCACACAGGATCGCTGAGTGCTGTAGTCGTCGTCGTCGAATTCACCGAGGATCTCTGCACAGTCGTCTTCATCGTCACAGTAGCAGTCGCAGCCAGCTCTAGGGTTCCCGCACACAACAAGCTCGTTCGGGAGGGTCCGCTCCATGAGCCAAGAGGATGATGTATCAACTGACACATCGTCCAGATTTGATGTATCCAAAAGTTTCGTATCGTCAACAGGAACTCAACGTTGCAGACGGCGCGTCAATCAGACGCCCGGTCTGAGAGTTATTGGCTTTTTCGTTCAAGGGGCCCGGTTGGTTTTTATGGCAAAACCAACCCGACCATACTCCACCTGCGTCCAAACCTTGTATGGAGTATTCCAAAAGATCTGTCTCACTTAGAGGAATTCAACAAAGTTGACGGCACGTCAATCAGACGTCTGAAGCTTAATATATGAGTGTTTCCGCTCCGAGGGCCCGGTTGGTTTCGTGTACGAACCAACCCGGCCGAACCCAAAGTATTCTGAAACCTTGAGTGTGATATACCAAAACGACCGTCTCGATCGAAGGATCGCATTGCTGCGCACGGCGCATTGTTCGGAGGCCTGTATCTCATGTTATGAGCGAAAGACCGAAATTTTCCGGAAACGGGGGGTCTGGGCCCGGACCGACCCGGCCCAACCCCCCCTGGGTCGGGCCGAACCGGGTCGACCCGACCCGGTTTGGCCTGGCCTGGGCGCGACCCGGCTCGGCGGGTCGGCCCAGCTCGGCTCGGCCGAGCCGGCCGGGCGGAGGAAGCCGCGGGGTGGGCGCTGCCCCTGCGGTATTGAAGTGTCGCGGTCCTGCGTGGGGTCGCGCTAAGTCAATGGATGTGGCTTTGCCACATCCCGTGAGTGCCGGACCCACACGTCTGCGGGTCCGCTGGCCACCGCTGCCGCGGCGGCCCTGTCTGGCGGCGCGCCGGGGCGCCACCGCCTCCGGCGACCCGCGCCGCCGGTTGGTTCCGCGAGCCACCGGAGTTGCTCTGATGGTCCGATTTTGTTTCTGCCTGCGCCGAAGCTCCTCCCGGGTCCCATTCGTCACTACCAGGCCCTCAAATTGCCTTTGCGGCCCTTTTGTCATCGTCTGTCGTTTCGCGCACCAAGAACGAAAAAGTGCGGTGGGTTCGGACTTGTTCATTAGTCTGCACCCACCGCGTTAGCGGTTTTAAAAGAAATCTTACACAACAAAAGTTTAACAAACATCTCGGGTATAAATCACAAGATTTTTAAGAATCAAACCCCTACCTTTCCGTAGTCGTCGAGCGTGCGTTCTTCGCGGAATTGATCATCGCGGAAGGAGGCGATCGTCCCGTCGCAGAAGGGCGTCACGTCGTCGTGGAAGGGCGCCTCAGAAAACGGTGTCGCGTCGACGGACTCTGAGGTTCAAGAACATACAGATTTAATTAATAATAATTAAATACATGTTGTTGTTATAATCCAAAAAGAAATTAAAAAGGAGTGTAATCACCTACCTTGTCATTGTCGATCGAAGGTTGTCGCGGAAGAAGCGTCGTCGATCTCCGAGGGTGACGACGTTCTTCGCGTTCTTCACGTTCTTTGCGAAGAAGGAGGAAGAACTTGAGGTTTCGGCCAAATCCTCTCAACGAACAACACTTAAGAAGAATAGCGTTGGTATTATTTTATTAACATTCCAACAAAAAAAAAGAGATAAGTTATGTAACGACCCATTAATTCGTAGAATTAATTCAATGAATAAAACCACCCAATTAATTGGTGCGTTAAGAATTTAAGAAAAGGCGTTAGTTGACTTTCATAATGACGGGTTTTCGCGGGTGTGTTACTTAGCGGAAAAGAAACGGTGGGGCTCGTGCGGGTCCCACCTCACAAATATCCTACCAAGAGGGTAGGATATTTTGGGTTCTACCCTATCCGCTTCAACTCACCTTAAGTAGCTTATAGTGGCTTTCAAGTGGCTTTAAGTGAAATAAAATAATGTTTGTCGTACAAATTATTTTATTTCTTAACTTTAAGCCCAAAAAATTAAAAACCACACCCGAGAAAACACAACTCCGAAAGAGGCGTTTCTAAGAAAATATCGGCGCTGTGATTCCATCAGTGTCCTCAGAATTCGATTCTGAGCACCGATTTAAAAGTTAGAAAAACCCGCTCATTCGTTCACTGAACGTACCCGAGCCAAACTTCGGAAAATGATTCCGGGCACACCGGGCCTCGGAATCAGGTGCCGTCAGAAACTGAGTTCTTGTAAAATTCCAAAAAAAATTAAGAAAAAGAATTTCCTTGAAATTTATGGGTCTTTACATCACTACAACCTCAGGGCTTTATGTCCTCGTAAAGATACATCACAAACTAGGGAAACAAAAGTGGGTACTAAGAACGCATCTGAGCCTCCTGCTCCCAAGTGCTCTCTTGGAGGTTCCAGTGCTTCCATCTGATGCGCACTAGAGGAATCGACCATCCACGTAGGACCCACTCCTGTTGATACTCTATCTCCATAGGGACCTCCACAAAATTCTCCCCATTATCAACGTCTATCTCCCCATGGTCAATGATGTGCATCGGGTCATGCACGTATCTCCTCAACTGAGATACGTGTAAGACGTCGTGCACCCGGTGCAACTGCGGTGGTAGAGCCAGGCGATAAGCCACCTCGGCGATCCTGATGAGGACCTGGAAAGGCCCGATGAAGCGTGGAGACAACTTACCGCCTCGGCCAAATCTCAGTAATCCACGTCGAGGTGAGACACGCAAGAAGACGTGGTATCCATCTTCGAACTCTAGTGGCCTCTGCCTCCTATCAGCCTAAGACTTATGCCGGCTCTGAGCTATCCTCATCCGCTTCTGGATGACCTGGACCTTCTCTGTTGTGGCCCGGACCATCTCTGGTCCCACAAGTGCTGACTCCCCAGGGTCTGTCCAGCACAAAGGAGATCTGCAAGGCCTGCCGTATAACGCCTCGTATGGTGCCATCCCGATGGTGGAGTGGTAGTTGTTGTTGTACGTGAACTCCACCAAAGATAGGTGGTCCTCCAAGCTATGACCAAAGTCGAGGACACATGTGCGGAGCATGTCCTTGAGAGTCTGAATGGTCCTCTCCATCTGACTATCCGTCTGAGGGTGAAAGGCGGTGCTCAGACGTAGCTGCATCCCGAACGCCTCCTGCAACCCCTTCCAAATCCTGGAAGTAAATCGAGCATCTCAATCGGAGACGACAGATGATGGCACACCATGAAGCTGTAAAATCTCTTGAATGTAGAGATGCCCCAAGCTCTCCACTGAGCCCTGCTCTCTAATGGGTAAGAATTGAGCCGACTTGGTGAGTCGGTCGACAATCACCCAGATGGAGTCGTGACCTCTGGAAGTGCGTGGATGTCCAGTCACGAAGTCCATAGATATCCCGTCCCACTTCCCCTCCGGGACCTCCAAGGGTTATACCAAACCTGCTGGTACCTGATGCTCTGGCTTCACCAGCTGGCAGGTGAGGCATCGAGAAACGAACTCTGCCACAACCTTCTTCATGCCCGGCCAACAGTGCTGTCGTCTGAGGTCTTGGTACATCTTCACCACTCCAGGATGTACTGCCAAAGGAGAAGTGTGAAACTATCTCAACACCTCCTCTCGTAAAGAGACTGGTACTAAGGTACGTCCTCTGAAAAGGATGTCGTGCTCTACTCCAAAGGAGAATCCATCAGGTTCATGTCTTGAGGATAACTGTGCACGCCGCATCTCACAGTCGGCGTCCCCACGTTGTGCCTCTCTGACCTGCTGCAGTAGTGGAGGAGTGACTGTGAGAGACTGAAGGAAGGCTGCTCCATCTCTATCCACAAAGGATATCCGCAATGCGGCTAGCTGCTATGTCGCCTCCTCGAGTAGCTGAATTCTCGTTCTCCTACTGAGATCATCGGCTACCACGTTCCCCTTCCCAAGAGTATAGACTATCTCAAAGTCATAGTCCTGGAGGAACTCGATCCATCGCTGCTGTCTCAGGTTCTGGTCCTTCTGCGAGAAGATGTACCTGAGACTCTGGTGGTCAGAAATGACTGTAAAGTGCTCGCCCATCAGATTGTGTTGCCATGTCTTCAGAGAGAAGACCACTACTGCTAACTCTAGGTCATGGGTAGCATAGTTCTACTCATGCGGCCTCAACTGATGAGATCCATAGGCGATCACTGCCCTCTCCTGCATCAGGACACATCCGAGTCCAGTCCCTGATGCATCGCAGTGGACTATGTACCCTACTCCCTCCTCAGGAAACCTCAATATAGGGGAGCTGGTCAATATCTGTCTCATCTCCTGGAAGATCTGCTGACATCTGTCTGAACACACAAAGGGTTTCCCCTTCTTCATCAAAGCAGAGAGTGGTGCCGCAACTCTGTAGAAGTCTGGCACGAATCTCCGATAGTATCCAGCTAGTCCCAAGAGACTCTGCACCTCTGTCACGCTCTAGGGTGGCTCTCAAGATAGCACTGCCTCGATCTTCACGGGATCCATGGCAACTCCCGCCTCAGAAATGACGTGCCCCAAGAAGTGGACCTCACGTATCCAGAATTGACACTTCGAGAGCTTTCCATAAAGCTGGTTCTCTCGGAGTGTGTCTAATACAACCCGTAAGTGGTAGGCGTGCTCCTCCTCAGTCGTCGAGTAAATCAAAATGTCGTCAATGAATACCATGACAAATCAATCAAGGTATGGATGAATGATCTTGTTCATGAGGCCCATGAACACTGCTGGAGCATTGGTTATGCCGAATGTCATAACCATGAACTCATAGTGGCCATACCGACATCTGAAGGTTGTCTTCTGCACGTCCTCATCTCGAACTATGAGCTGATGATAGCCTAACCTGAGGTCTATATTCGAGAACCACCGTGCTCCCTTGAGCTGATCGAAGAGGTCATCAATCCTCAGTAGAGGATACTTGTTCCTCACTGTCAACTGGTTCAGGCGACAATAGTCGACACAAAGTCGCAAGCTCCCGTCCACCTTCTTGGCGAACAATATCAGGGAAGCCCCGGGTGAAACACTGGGTTGGATGAATCCCTTGCCCTGCAAGTCCTCCAACTGTACCCGTAGCTCTTGAAGCTCAGCGGGGGCCATCCAATATGATGGACTTCATATTGGGGCTGTCCCGGGGTACATGTCGATATGAAAGTCTACCTCTCTGCGAGGAGGTAGCCCTGGAACGTCGTCAGGAAAGACGTCCACGTACTTATCCACCACTGCAGGAAAACTAGGACTCTGCACATCAACTGCTCCTAGGATGAGGCTAGAAAACTGATGAGTGATGGGTTGTCCTCTCCTCTGCGGAAGTCCACCATGTGCTGCGAAGGCTCCCTTCTCGTCGGTGAAGGTGAACCTGCTCCCGTCAGTGCGTACACATCGCACCTTGCGCTTAATACAGTCAATCTGAGCATGAACTGTAGATAACAAATCCATGCCCAAGATGACGTCGTAAGGCCTCGACGCCGCTACAAGAAGATCCCAGCCAAAGCTCTCACCTCCTAGAGTAAGCTCACACTGCCGGCACCAGTGCGTAATCGTCGAGTCTTCTACTGTAGGAGTCTCTGGCCATAAGGATCGAGCCAACGGCTCTGTCGGAATCTCCGAGCTCCGAACAAGGGCAGCAGCTATGAAAGAGTGACTCGCTCCTGTGTCTATAAGAACTGCATCATGGGTGGAATGGACATAGATCGTACCTCGAATCATCTCGGGCGCACTGTGGTCGTAGGCCTCCGCTGCCTGGAGTTGTGCTTGTCTCTGCCCGCCAGCTCCCTGTGGTCAGGGTGGACCTCCCGGTGGTGGTGGTGGTGGTGGTAGAGCCTCAAAGCGTCACCCACAACCTGTTGCTCAGCCAGCTCCTTTGCCTCGTCCTCCTCCTCCCTGCAGACCGCCACGGTCGAACCTCTGCCTCTGCCTGGGTAGCCCCTCAACTGTCTGCTGCTCCTCGTCATGGTGGGTTGGGCAGTCACGAGCCATGTGACCCTGCCCGCCGCATGTGTAGCACTGTCTGCCTCTCGAAAGACTGGCTCCACGCTGTGTGCCACGCACTGCTAAGCCAGTGTCCTGAGGTCGTCTGCGTGAGGTTCTGGTCTGCCTGGACCCCTGAGTCATCCGTCGACTACCTGCTACGGAAGACTCTTCTACGTGTCGCCTCACGGTAGGTCTCGCCACTAAAGAAGCCTCAGCAAGAAAGCTCTCAATCAAAAGGGCTCGATCCAGTACTTCTGCCTGAGTCGGAATGCTGAGGGAGATCTGCGATGCCCTGATCTCGTGTCTCAATCCTTACTCAAAGGGTTGGTCCCGGACGAATGGGTCCCGTACCATATCAATCGAGTAGCGCGAGAGATCGGTAAATCTCACTGTGTACTGGGCGACCGTCAAGCTGCCCTGCAGCAGCTGAAGAAGATTCTGGATGTGCACCACACGGAGGGTGGCTGGGACGAACTCCGAGAGGAAGAGGCTCTCAAAGTCCGTCCAGAGAAGAGATTCCACATCGTGCACTTGGTGCATCAAGCTCCACCATCGGCCTGCTGCCGCGTGCTGTAGGCTCGCAGCGAGGATCACCATGAGGTCTGCTGGTGTCCTCACTAGCCTGAAAACTCGTACGACTGCCTCCAGCCAGTCCTCGGCTGCCTGGGGGTCCGTCTCCCCATGGAACCTAGGTGGTCGCTGGCGCAGAAACTCATGCAGAGCTCCAAGCCGACGTGCATCGTCAGTGGCGGGGGCTGGAAGCATCAATCGCTCGGCGGGTAGAGGTACCTCCAGTGCCTCTGCTGTCAAAGGGCCCTGTACCGAGGCCTCGTCGCTCGGCGGGATGTCGTCACGTAAAACTCTCGGAACCCTAGCTGGCTACCGTCGTGGGGCCATCCTGAAAAGAAAAAGGTGCACCACGGTCAGAACAGTATACCTAGTGACCTGATACAAACTAATCACAAAGAAAACTTGAAACACACATGCAATCAATGTTTTCGTGCATTAAGTCGGAAATCAGAAGTCAGGGTCCGGGTTTACGGATACGTCGGCCGCCACACCAACACTGGGCTCCCTGGACTGATAACCACAATCAATACGCTAAACATTATTGCTTCACATAGAAGAAAGATCAGAGTCTGTGGTAGAACCGAACTCCTCTGATACCAATTTTTCACGACACGTCCTCGGGGCCCGTGCCGTGACTACCCAAAGCCCGCCTTCCATAGGCCATAGGATGGAAACTAGAACCAAGGCATAAATCCCGGTAAAGGGAAGGCATTTCCTTTGTAAAGTAAACAAGCACCACAGAGTAAGAAAGCGGGAAAAGTAAATAGTAAGTAAAAAGTAGTACAACAGTAAGTGCAGAAAGTAAATGGGGCCAGAAATACAAGCCCAACTGTAAAGTACAACTGAAAGGGGAAAAACAGCAACTGAAAAGTAAAGTCGCAACGTCGGGCCGTCCACTGGAAGTCCCACCTGAAGGGTGGGTACTGATAGCCTCCACTGCTCCTCGGGTCCAGCCGACCGCTCCGAGTACGTCCCGCCCAGTGGTCCAACTCCAGGTACCGTTCTACTCCGCAAGCTTCCACCATGATCAGCGATGTCCGTCATCTGCAACCAACACAACGTAGTGCGGGCATAGCCCGTGCAGGGGTGAGTATAAGCTACTCAGTAGGGACCCCGAGACCCCTGAAGGTCTCCCAAAATCCACAAAGGATAAACAAAAAAGGAAAGATACAATCACGAAGTAACAACCGACACTGCTTAGGTATATGCCCATACACATACCTAAGTCATCAATTTCAGTACGCTCCAACCTCCGAGCCCAAGTATAACCCAGTCCACACAGGAAAGTATACGTATTCCACACAGGAAAGAAAAACGTAATCCACACAGGATATCACAACACAATCCATACAGGAAAGCAAACAGGTTTCAGCTCACACAGGTATACTTATTAATATGACGAAAAAGATGATCACTGATCCATCTAAGTCGTCAGACCCACAAAGGATCGATAGGTACTAACCCCCGCAAATACCCACACAGGATCGAGCCCACATAGGACCTGTAGGCACTGGCTCACACAGAACCGTTAAGAACTGACCCACATAGGATCAGACCCACACAGGATAGGTAGCACTGATCCACACAGGATCGCTGAGTGCTGTAGTCGTCGTCGTCGAATCCACAGAGGATCTCTGCACATTCGTCGTCGTCATAGTAGCAGTCGCAGCCAGCTCTAGGGTTCCCGCACAGAACAAGCTCGTTTGGGAGGGCCCGCTCCATGAGCCAAGAGGCTGATACATCAACTGATACATCAACTGACACATAGTCCAGAGTTTATGTATCCAAAAGCTCCGTATTGTCAACAGGAACTCAACGTTGCAGACGGCGCATCAATCGGACGCCCGGTCTGAGAGTTATTGGATTTTTCGTTCAAGGGGCCCGGTTGGTTTTTATGGAAAAACCAACCCGACCGTACTCCACCTGCGTCCAAACCTTGTATGGAGTATGCCAAAAGATGTGTCTCACTTAGAGGAATTCAACAAAGTCGACGGCACGTCAATCGGACGTCCGAAGCTCAAGATATGAGTGTTTCCGCTCTGAGGGCCCGATTGGTTTTGTGTACGAACCAACCCGGCCAAACCCAAAGTATTCTGAAACCTTAAGTGTGATATACCGAAACGACCGTCTAGATCCAAGGATCGTATCGCTGCTAACGGCGCATCGTTCGGAGGCCCGTAGCTCATGTTATGAGTGATAGACCGAAATGGTCCGGAAACGGGGGGTCTGGGCCCGGACCGACCCGGCCCAACCCCCCTGGGTCGGCCCGAACCGGGTCGACCCTACCCGGGTCTGGATCCGACCCGGTTTGGCACGACCCGGCCCGGCCAAGGCGGCCCGACGGGTCGGCCCGGATCGGCTCGGCCGAGCCCGTCGAGCGGAGGAAGCCGCGGGGTGGGTGCTACCCCCGCTGTATTGAAGTGTCGCGGCCCCGCGTGGGGCCGCGCTGAGTCAACGGACGTGGCTTTGCCCCGTCCCGTGAGTGTCAGACCCGCGCGGCCGCGGGTCCACTGGCTACCGCCGCCGCGGCTTCAGTCACGGCGGCCCTGTCTGGCGGTGCGCCGGGGCGCCGCCGGTGGGTTCCGCGGGCCATCGGAGTTGCTCCAATGGTCTGATTTTGTTTCCGCCTGCGATGAAGCTCCTCCCGGGTCCCATTCGTCACTGCCAGGCCCTCAAATCGCCTTTGCGGCCCGTTTGTCATCGTCCTTCATTTCGCGCACCAAGAACGAAAAAGCGCGATGGGTTCGGACTTGTGTGTTAGTCCGCACCCACCGCGATAGCGGTTTTAAAAGAAATCTTACACAACAAAATTTTAACAAACGTTGCGGGTATAAATCACATGATTTTTAAGAATCAAACCCCTACCTTGCCGTATTGGTCGAGCGTGCGTTCTTTGCGGAATTGATCGTCGCGGAAGGAGGCGATCGTCACGTCGCGGAAGGGCGTCACGTCGTCACGGAAGGGCATCGCGGAAAACGGTGTCACATCGACGGACTCCGGGGTTCAAGAACATATAGATTTAATTAATAATAATTAAATCCATGTTGTTGTTATAATCCAAAAAGAAATTAAAAAGGAGTGCGACCCCCTACCTTGTCGTTGTCGATCGAAGGTTGTCGCGGGGTTGGATCGTCGCGGAAGAAGCGTCGTCGATCTCCGAGGGTGACAGCATTCTTCGCGTTCTTTGCGAAGAAGGAGGTAGAACTTGTGGTTTCTGTCAAATCCTCTCAACGAACAACACTTAAGAAGAATAGTGTTGTTCTTATTTTATTAACATGCCAACAAAAGAAAAAAAAGAGATAAGTTAGGTAACGACCCATTAATTCGTAGAATTAATTAAATGAATAAAACCGCCCAATTAATTGGTGCGTTAAGAATTTAAGAAAACGCGTCAGTTGACTTTCATAATGACGGGTTTTCGCGAGTGAGTTACTTAGCGGAAAAGAAACGGTGGGGCTCGTGCGGGTCCCACCTCACAAATATCCTTCCATGAGGGTAGGATATTTCGGGTTCTACCCTATCCGCTTCAACTCAGCTTAAGCAGCTTAAAGTGGGTTTCAAGTGGCTTTAAGTGAAATAAAATAAAGTTTGTCGTACAAATTATTTTATTTCTTATCTTTAAGCCCAAAAAATTAAAAATCACCCCCGAGCAAACGCAACTCCGGAAGAGGCGTTTCTAAGAAAATATCGGCGCTGCGATTCCATCGGTGTCCTCGGAATTCGATTCTGAGCACCTGTTTAAAAGTTAGAAAAACTCGATCGTTCATTCACTGAACGTACCCGAGCCAAACATCGGAAAATGATTCCGGGCACACCGGGCCTTGGAATCAGGTGCCGTCAGAAATTGCGTTCTTGTAAAATTCAAATGAAAATTAAGAGAAAAAATTTCCTTGAAATTTACGGTTCTTTACATTCTGTAAAAAAACCCTTACCTTATGTATGAATGTGTTATGCACTTGACCATAATGTTTTGGAATATGAAATTAGAGTAATTAATTAATTAAATATGATAATTTTTTATATATATTTGATTTATCATCATTTAACTATTGTAATTAGTTATTTTTGATGAGTTATAAGATACTATATTATTTTTTTGAGTGTATGTTTCCTTGGTTTTCATGGTTTGTTTACATGTATATTAGTATAAAAGTTTATTTAAAATGGAAATTTATATCAAGAATTTTATTTATATGTTATTAATGAAAACACACAATATTGAATGGTTATATATGTCATTTTTATATTTATGGTTGGATAAATCATTTGATAAGATGATAGTGATAATAATTTAGATTATTTTGGTGGTTTTTCGATTAACACTAACATGTTTTGTTTTATTAAATAAAATCATGAATATATAATGGTTACAAAACATTAAATATGATATAATACATATATTATAATCTGTCTCAACCAATAATTTTTTCCCTAAGCATATTTAGAGATGTTAATGGAAAATTTAATAGAATTTTTTATGATGTCGTTAAATTCACACATAATGGGCGATGTCTCCAATTATAGAAAGAGAGAGAGATAGAGGTAATAGATTTTGATGAAGGATCATTCATTAAACTGATATAATTAAAATATATAAATGATACTATATTTATCATTCCACTAGGATTTCGGAAGTATGGGAGAAGATATAAAAAAGAAATAACTTCAAATGAAATAAAAGAAAAGATAAAGGATATTTACCTCTTTAATTCCTCTCCTTGAGAAACTCGTTATGGCCCTTGGATTTGGCCTTTCGGTTAGACATGAAGGAATTTAATGGGGATGAGTAGATTGTAAAGATAATATGGTAGAAATTGGAAAAGGTGGAAAGCATGGAAGGTGTGAGGAGAAGAGGTGGTGAGAGATATCATTTATAGTGGAGGAGAGGGGTGTTTTTGGAATATTTTATTCATTAGTTTATTATTATGGCTCACAACAATGAATATATTGAAAATGATCTCAAAATATATATAAATAATGTAGAGTATTTTGATATTATATGCTTACATCATCTATACATCATCAACGACATAAGGGTTCATTTATTTAGTATTATAATAAATTATAGTATTTTACCATTCACAAAAAAAATCATGTATTTCAGAAAAATCCAACAAATTTACCATAACTATTTTCTGATGGGTAGAATAAAAAAAATGAACTCTATTATATTTAAATAAATTTATAGATATCGAAAATTTATTTTTTAATTAAAATCATCATTTACTCGAAAAAATACATATTTTAAATTTATAACTGATTTTATAACACTGTAAAAAATTAGCTAAGATGTCATAAAATTAACATAAAATGACATGAAAAAAATATATTAAAATAAATAACTATTTAATGAAAAAATTTATTTAAAATTATTAAATTAATTATAAATTTTAATTAAATATATATAACTAATAAAAAGATCTACAATGATTTAATAATTTTTAAATTATTTATTTACTTATACAATGATATAATTATATCATATATTAATTTATAAAATTCTTAAATTTTATTTATTCTCTAATTAGTGAGGTTTCTATTCTATTGGATTATTTACTATTCATAAGGTTGATAATACTATTTTGAAGGCCATGTTACCATTCTGTTGGTATAGGATCCTTAACTTATAGGCATACCTCTTATTTCACTCATTCCTCATTTCTAAAGTTTTTATTGTGTTCTATAAGTGATTTTATGGGATTTATACTATATTAAATAAATATAAAAATAGATGTTTCATATATAGAATTATAAGATCATACATTCTATACTACAAAAATTTCATCATTGTGACTTTTAGAATTTTACCTCATAAAAGGATTTAGATACTTCTTCATCATAATTTCCTCTAGTTCACACATCAGCTCTTCAATTTTATGATTGTTACAAAGTACGTTTACCAGATGAGTTGTCTAATTCATAAAAAATTCTTTCTTATTGTTCATAATCTAGAATGTATCTTCAAAATTAGATAAATTAGTTTCTAATCCAATTCCATTAGAACCAAGGACACGTGATGGGACTAGCTTGTCCTTAATAAAGAGATGTAGAGCACATCATGAACATTAGAACAGATATATGGAATTTTCAAATGATAAGGCATATCTCTAATTCAAATTAGGATTTCAAAATGAAAAATGTTCCTGGGGATTTTATTTCCTTTCTTTCCAAATCATATAACAGCCTTAAATGGCTATACATTCAAGAAAACATGGTCTTCGAAATTAAATTAATGATCATTCTATCAATTATCTGCATCGATCTTTTTCCTACATTAATATTCTTTGATGATGGTTTGAATATTCCATACAATTACTATTGTTTCCTCCACTTGCTAGGGTCCTACAGGCTTCCTTTCAACAACTTCATCCCAACAAGGTCGTGCATGGAATCTTTTTCTATATAATGCTTCATATGGTGCCATTTGAATACTAGAATGGAAAAAATCATTGTAGAAAAAATATACCAAAGGTAAATACTAATTCCAAATACCTAGAATGTCAAGTGATCATGATTTATTCATATATTCTAATGTTTCAAATGTCCATTCATATGGCCCATCAGTTTGAGGGTGATAAGCCGTACTCAAATGAAGCTCAGTATCCAAATATTTTTTATGATGTTTTAATAATTTCGATGTAAATCACGATCATGATTAGAAAATATTTAATGAGGCTCTCCATGAAGTCATAAAACATCATTAATGTTGATTCATACAAGGAACTCTAGTGAAAAATCCTCCACTATAGCAAGGAAATGTGAAAATTTGTAAAATTGGTCAAGAATTACTTATAGTTTATCATTCTTTCATAAATTATTTTGAAATCAAGATAAAAAATCCATAGTGTTGTCATCCCATTTCCATGTAGGAATTGTAATAGGTTTCATGACTCCTCTAGGATGTTAAATTTAAACCTTCAACTATTGACATACTAAACATAATGATATATAATCATTAATTTTCTTCTTCATACTATCCCACTAGAAATGTTCCTTCAATTCTATACACATGTTAGTGATAACAGGGTGTAATGATAAATTCAAGCAGTGGGAATAATCAAATAACATTGTTATTAGCTTGGGTATAGAGGGGTCACATATTCTCCTCCCAAATTTCATAAATTTGTCTCAAAATATCAAGTCTAGATACATACCATTATTTATAGTATTAATTTTCTTTGGGAGATTCTCATGATTAGGCTGAGAACATTTAATCCTTTCCAACAACGATGGGTTTTTATCCTTTTAAAAAAGTTGTCATTTTTATCTTCCCATGATAATTTCCATTTAAATCCTTACTATATCCATGTACAAAATAACCTTCTCATACCTTATATTTTTCATAACTCCATGATTCTTCTTACTCAAAGAATCCTTTACCTTTTTTGCTTTCATTGGTGGTAGTTCATTGAACAATCATAGTCCTTGATCTATTCGACCCATCACCTTTTCCTCATTTTGATTTATTTCAGTTATAAGACACATTTCAATTTTTTTGGAACTATATATATGTATCATATTTCACTATATAGATAATGTGTCTAAATCATTAGAGAAAATATTACACTGCTAACTCAAAATCCTGATTTGGATTGTTAAGTTCATTTGTTTTTAACTACCTTTATGGATAGGAAATAACTCTATAATTCTTTAAAATGACACTACTAGTTCCTTTATTTGATGCATCACTATAAATATAAAATTCACCACTTCCTCGTGGTAGATTCAAGATTGAATAATTCATTAATCTCATCTTTAATTCATAAAAACATATTTTACATAATTTTCTCCATACAAACTGAACCACTTTACGATTAATAATTGTCAATGGGTTAGCTATCAAAGAAAAATTCTGAAAAAAATTCCAATAGTAAATTACTAAACCAATGAAAATATATACCTCAGCTATTTTCATGGTTGTAAGATATTCTAAAAATGGATTTTTCTTTCCAGGATCAACTAATATTCTGTCCTTAAAGAATATATGTCCATGAAAATAAATAGTTTGAATCAATAGTTCACACATGGTAAATATCAAATAACTCATTTATTCTAAGATTAATTAGAATAGTCTTCAAGAGATTCTTATAATATTCAAGTATTTTAGAGCATTTCAGGATATAATAATGAAATACCACAAAACGTTTTCAATATATTCCTTGAAAACTATATTAGTTATAAGCATGAAAATTGAGGGGTCTTTAGTCTGTCCAAATGGAATTACTGTAATGATATAATGCCCACACCTATATTGAAATTATTTATTTAGAATATCATCCTATCTTACATGAAATGGGTGATATACAAAACAAAGGTCATCTTTAAAAAATATTTATCTCCATAAATTTGATCGAATAAATCATCAATATGAGGAAGGTGTAGTTTTTCATTATTTTAATAGCATTTATCTCTCTACAGTCAATGCACAACCACAATGATGGATATTTATTCTTAATGAAAAGAAAATGATCTCCACATATAGAAACACTAATGTGAGTAAACCACTTACAACTCAACTACTCCAGTTGTTTCCTCAACTCCACTAATTCCAATGTGGCTATCCTATAAAGATTCATTGATATAGGGATTTCTCTAGGAATTAAATCAATAGAAAACTCAATTTCCCACTCTAGAAGATATCTAGGTAAATTTTCATGAAACACAACATTATATATTTGAAAAATAGATATATCCTCAATTTGAATATTTATTTCCTTACTCATAATTATTTTTTTTCTTTTTATCCATAGGAATTGCATTCAGTATATTGACTAGGGATGGATCTAGATAAGAATAAATAGATGAGGTTTCTACTATAAAGAAAAGGGATTCTACCTAATTCACAAAAATTGTAACTTTCTTATTCTTGTAATAGATTTTCACATCATAATTTTAAATCCAATTCATATTGATAATTATATCACATTCATTCATAGGCGTCATGATATAATCAGAAACCAAATATTGTTTATGAAACATAATGGTGATTGATTCACACATATTTTTTGTAATGATTCTTCTCTTATAAGTTTTTACTGACAAGTACTATTGAATAAAATTTTAAATGACTAATATTTGTAGAAAAAATGAATATATAAAATAATGTGATAACCTCGAATAAAATAATTCATTGGAAATTTTTTTGCAAATGATTAAAATACATACCATGACATCATAAAAAACATTAACCTCTATAGGTGTGATAAAATATTATTGGTCTTGCTCCCTGGTAATTTTCGTTTTAAAGTTTCTTTTATTCATGGGGTAATAATGTTCATATTGTACCATATCTTAACAATTATAGATTTTAACATTGGTATTTTATTTTTTTACTTTTTAATCACGTTCTTGGTGGAGTTTTCTCCACACATATAGTAGACTAATTATCGTTTTATGTAGAAACAAAGTTGCTTCCTTCTACAAGTATCACAAGTTGGAAAAAAATTATTTTTTTATTCTTCCATTTCCCATTATTTCCACCATTTCCCACTCTTTCTTTTGGTTTCCATTAATTTCACAAGACATGGACAATTACTTATCATTCTAAGTAGTACATGAGACTACATGTTCATATAATGGGGAAGTTTTTTAAATCAATTCCATTCATAGGAATGGTTTTAAACAATTAAATAATTGATCAAAATTTCTTTGTATTTCATAGATTTATTCTACATAATGTCTTTCTATCATTGTAAAATTGGATTCATAATTCAAAACATTTTCATCTTCTTTTTGTTTCAGAATCAATACTTTCCTCTCCATATTTGCTCGATGTTCTTGAGGGAAATATTTTTCTACAAATATTTCCTTAAAATCCTTTAATTACAGTTCTTTTATTTATTCATCATCCATTGTATTGTGAATTAATGACCACCATTGATCTATATTTCATGAGAGATTATAAACTGTCATGATTAACTTCTCCCTTTCATTACATCCCAAAGCAAGAAATATCTTCCCTAAGGAACTTATCCACTACTCTTCTACAAATGGGTTTATAGTTCTATTAAATGATGGAGGTTTTTGTTGCATAAATATGTCTAACATTTCTCCTCCATCTTGTGGATCATGATTGTCCATACGGGTAAGGTTATTATTCTTAACCTGAGTTATCTTTCCCTATATAGTTATAAGTTTCTCAGAACCAGTCATAACTCCAGAACCATCATCATTATCTTTTATAGGAGGGATGTCCATATTTTTATTACGTGCATTGATATGATATCCATTCCTTCTACTACACACCATTTATATAAAGGAGAATACAATAAATTAGGTTATCAATCATAAGTAATTTTTTTTAACTACAAAAGAAATTGATAGAAATTGGAAATTAATGCACAAATAATCAATAAACATGTTATATTTGGTGATATATTCACATTTAAACCCTTCATAATGGTTTGTAAAGAAAATTTGAATTATCCCTAGAAAATAACCTAGGAGTTTCAAACCAGGTGCGCAGTAAGGCACGCTTCCACCTACCAGGTTATACCGAGTCATGCTTTGGATAGATTTTCAGTGTTATTACCCCTAGTAACATCTGTTTCAGAACCACATCCACTTATAATATCCATACAGGTATGTATTTCATGGAATATTCATATAATCTCCTCCTTTCAAAAATTACTAGATTTTATTTTATTCTTATCCTCAAAATCTATCTTAGGTTAATGTCCCCAAATCAGTTTTTTTTCTAAATACAATTTTGATGGTTTCTACTAAACATATTATGATACTAATTGAAATGAATCTAACCCCAATTTCTAAAAGAAGAGGTCATACTTTATTAAATTGGTATATATAACATGATTGGATCTTTTGGGATTGATCAATTTATTAGTTTTGGAATCCATATTACATTTATGAGATTTATATTACAATAAAAAATAAAATTCAACATAGAAAATTCATTTGAAACAAACATAAAATCCTAGATTATACCAAAAGATTATTCATAATACACATATTGACATCTTTGGGAATAAAAAACATAATAATGGGGTGATCTTAGATTCTCATTAAGGGTGAGAAATATATATGAAGTTATAATAATTATAAACACTAGGAATTTTGAATAACAAAAAAAATATTCCTTTAAAAAAATCATGAGAAAAATATGTTAGAAATGAATGCTGTTTAAATAATGCCACCTAAATGATTATAAGAGAATAAAAAATAATCATGGGTATTCTACTAGATGAATAATCACATGGTTTTTCAATTTCTAATATCATAATTCTGGTATTCATATTTTTGGGAATCTAAAAAAATAACACCAAGTCCTCGACCAAGACATCTAAAAATACTAGAGTAATTCCTAAAGAATAACACAATTTGGTTTGTTTCATTAGACCTACTGTTGTATCAAGGGAATATTTTAGTCCCAAATAATCACTTTCTATGTTCAATTCATTCCTAATATGAATGGGGGTAAACATAAACAACATGTACATATGAAATGTAAATAAAATTCTCCAATCTTTAAACATAATCACTAATAACTCTATGTAGTATGGTGAATGTTATCAAGATAGAACAGCCACAGTCAAAAACGTCATATACCATTAAATAAAATATATTAAATGATAAAAATGATTGATCAATCTCAAAATAGTATATAATTTAGTATGTTGGTTATATTAAATGAAAGATCTCTAGTAAAAACACCAGGGAAATCTTGAGAGAAATAACACTTTTACTTTTCAAAGAAGAGTTCATTTGCTTAAATAATTTGTATTTCTCAATAATATATATATATAACCGGAAATAAAATAATATAGTTCATCACAAATAATTTAGTTTTTTTAGAATTAAAATGGTGTATTAAAACATATTATTAACGGAACTTGAAAATGGGAATGAATTTGAGATGTTCCCTTTAATTGGGCTTGCGTATCAAGAAGAATTAAGAATGAAAACTTGTAAAACATGTATTACCCATTAATGGAAGGTAGAATGATACAGATAAAAAAGGTTTGGAATTTATAAATATAATATATGAATAATATTATAAAAAAATAATTAATTTCATTACTATATATAGGGATAAAGCATAACCCGAATGAAAATTGAGGTTAATGAAGAAACCCATACCTTAAGTCTGAATATGTTCGGTACATCAACTTAATGTTATAAAATATTAAAATATTTCATTTGATATCATGATTGGTTTAGTTGTTTATGATTTTTTATTTTTATTTCAAATAAAAATATATATCTAGTGTTGAAATTAAATTTTATTAATGAACATACATAATATTAAATGGTTATATAATTCATTTGGATATTTTTCATGAGGATGGATCATCAAATAAGAAGTTAGTGATAATCTCTTAGATTATCATGGAATTTTTTCAATAATCACTTAATAGTTTGGTCTTATTAAGTAATATAATGAATATATAATTGTTCTAAAACATTAAATATACTATAATAAATATATTGCAAGTAGGTTAGACCATGAAACAGGATTCATGGATGGATTTAAAAATGGTTAAGGAAAATGAAATAGAATCATTCATGATTTAATTAAATTGACACATCACAAGTGATTTTTCATTTATCGAATAAAAGAGAGAAAAAAAGTTTTTGATGAAGGATCATGAATTGTAATTATGAAATTAAATTATATAAATGATACTTGATTTTTCATTCCACTTGGGTAGGAGAATTTGAGGAGAATATATAAAAAGAATGGTGATCTTTACCATTTGAATTCCTCTCAGTGATAACCTCAATTCAGGACCTTAGTATTGGACTTTTGATGAGACCAACCGGGATTAGACATTAGTAAGGGTCTTGGGAAGAGAAATGGATAGAAAATTTACATGTATTAAATCATGGAATGTGTGAAGAGAAGAAGTGTTGGTGGTGGTATTTATAGAAGAGGAGAGCGGTATTTTTTCAATATTGTATTCTTTAGTGTATTATTATTTATCATGATTTTTAATAGTGTGATAATTATATCTAAATATATTAAAATAATATAGTATATTTCAATAATTTTAGATTACATGATCTATAGATCATATAAGACTCCATAATTCATATTTCTACCATTTATAAAAAATTATTGTATTTTAGTATTCCCCAAAAAATTCTACTATTTTTTAGATATCACAAAAATTTACCCTAACAATTTTTATGATATCCAGAATTCCGAAATGAATTTTTTTTTCTAAATAATATTCTATATAAGATAAATTTAATTATTAATTAAAATCATCCTTTAATTAGTAAAAATGTAGATTTTAAATTTATAACTGAATTTAGAGTACTCTGAAAAATTAATAAATTTCTCATAAAATTATCCTAAATTAGTAAACCAACAAAATAATAATAATTAATATATTTTATGAAAAAACATTGTCTTTTATCTTATTAAATTAATTATAATATTGAAATTAAATATTAATGACTTCTAAAAATATCAAAAATTAATTAAAAAATATAGATTTTTTATTTACTTATACAATGATATAATTATATCATACTTTCATTTATAAGATGAAGAATTTTATTTCTTTCATGTATTGGTGAGGTTACAATTCTATTGGCCGATTTAATATTCATAAGGGTCACACTAATATTTTGAAAACCCAATTAATATTCAATTATTATATAATCCATAACATCTAGAAATGCCTATTATTTCACTCATTATTTATTTATATTATTTGGATTATGTTATATAGGATATCTTATGTGATTTTCACTATATGAAGAAAATAAAAAATGGAAATTTCATTGATAGAATTTTGGGATGTTACATTCTCCCTTATTATAAAAATTTTATCCTCAAAAATTTCTAGAATGTCAGCTCATAAAAAAATTGGATACTTATTTATCATAATGTTTTTGGATCACACGATGCTTATTAAATTTTATGATTTTTCCAAAGTACCTTTACCTGATGAGCCATCTGATTCCTCAACACATATTCTTCAGTGTCCAAAATCAATATAGGCTTTTCGTAGTAAGATAAATCAGGATCAAATTTTATTCTAATATAATTGAGGATATGTGATGGGTTTGGATGGTAATACATTAAAAAAGATATGTGGAACACATCAAGAACTTTTGTTAGGATAGTTGGAAGTTCCATATGTTAATATATATCTCCAATCCTCTTTATTATTTCAAAAGAACCGAGGTACCTGGGGATATTTTTCCTTTCACTCTAAATCATATAACATCTATCTATAGTGATACATTCAAGAAAAAATGTTGGCCACTTTAAATTATAGATACATTTTTCAATTATATTCAAATCTATTTTTCCTAATTTGAGATACTTTGATATTGGGATTGAATAGTCATTACTTTACTATTTTTCATCCACAAGTTCAAGATATACAAGCTTTATTTGATTAACTTCTTCTTAGAAAGTTAGTGTACAAAATATATTTCTATAAAATGCTTCATATAGTTTCATCTGAATACTAGAATGGAAACTATTATTTTAGGAAAAATATACCATAGGTAAACAATAATTCTACATACCATTAAAGATAAGAGAGCATGATCTCAACCTGAATGTTAATGTTTGAATGTTCCTTTCATTGAAGGTGAAAAGAAGTACTCAAATTAAGTTCAATATCCAAATATTTCAAAAGTCATTTCTATAATTTCTATGTAAATGATGGATCACGATTAAACAGTATTGAAAAAGGATCTCCATAAAATCTTACAAATTCATTAACGTAGATTCATGGAAGGTGTTCCGGTGGAAAATACTCTCTCATAGCATAGAAATGTAAATATTTGTTATTACAATCAATAATTACCAATACATCATCATTCATTATTTGAGTCTTTGGTAATCCAGGGACAAAATCAATAGTTATTTCATCCCATTTCCATTTAGGAATAGGAAGAGATTTCAGGACAACTCTAGAATTCTGTATATCATTCTTCTCCCATTGAAAAACTAAAAATATTGATAGATAATTTGTAATTTTATGCTTTATATTATCCCTACAGAAATGTTCCTTCAAATCTCAATATATATTTGATTTACAAGGTTGTGTAGAGAAATTCGTTCTATGACAATCATAAAATAACACTCTATTTAGCTCTAGTTTAGAAGGAACACATAGTATCCAACCATATTTATAAATTCCATCCTCATATATACTTTCTATTAACATCACATAATTCATAACAATAATTACCTTTTTGAATATTCTATTCATTAGGTTGAGAGATTTTAATCTGTTTCAATAAATATGGTTTGGTAACCATTTGGGAAAGTAGTGATGTTTCTCCTCTGTTTATAATTATAATATACTTCTTTACTAGATCTATATACACAAGAGCCTTTTCAACACTCATTTTTTCGAAAACTCTATGATCCTTCTTGATCAAATAATATATTACCTTGTTTTCCTTCCCTCGGTGGTAGTATATTGACAAATCATAATCCTTGAGTAGTTGGAGCCATCACCTTAGACACATATTTTGTACTTTTTGTGAGAAGTAAAATTTAATTATTTTTTGATCTGTATATATATCATATATTTCACCATATAGATAATGTAACCATATCTTCATCCCAAATATTATAGATACTAACTCAAGATCTTGAGTAAGATAATTGTGTTCATCTGTTTTTTTTAACTTTATTATTGCCTAAAAAATAACTCTATCATTCTACATAAGGATATATCTAAGTCCTTTCACTGATGAATCACTAAAAATAAAAACTACACCATTTTCGGATGGTATATTCCTGATTGGATAATTAAATAATCTATTATTCAATTAATTAAGACATAATTTACATTATTTTTTCCATATGAACTTAACATCTTTACAATTAATCTTGGTTAACAAGTTAACTATATATAAAAAATTATGAATGAAAATCCAATAGTAAGATATTAAACCAATAAAACTAATTACCTTGGCATGTTAATTTGTGTAATCCATTACTGACCTACCATTTTCTTCATATGACCAACTATGGTTCCATCCGTAGATATAACATGGACATGAAAAGCATCCATTTGAATCTATAATTCAAACTTGTTAAATTCCCATATAACTCATTTATTCTATGATTCATTAGAACAATCTGCATGTGATTCTCATGATATTTTTATCCTTTTTAGAATACCATGATATGATAAATAAATACCACAACAAATTCTTCATGATATTCCTTTAAAATAATATTCATTACATCCATGAAAACATTGGGTACACTAGTTATTCCAAATTCCATTACTATAAAATTGTAATGAACATACTAGATTTGAAATGTGGTCTTGGGAACATCTTTGTTCCTTATGTACATAGAATGATATCTAGATCGAAGGCCAATATTAGAAAAATATTTAGCTTAGTGAAGATGATAAAATAAATCATCAATATAAAGAAGGGAATACATTTTCTTATTATAATATCATTTATTTATCTATATTCAATGCATAACCTCATGGATCTATATTTCTTCTTAACAAAAATATCATGATCTCCCCATGGAGAAATAATAAAGAAAAGAAACCCCTTACAACTCAACTCATATATTTGTTTCTTCATCCCCAATAATTCCACTATAGCCAACCTATATAGAGTATTTGATATATTCCTTGCTCTAGGAATTAAATCAATAAGAAACTCAATTTCCTGGTATGGAGGATGCCTGGGTAAATATTATAAAAATACATCAACATGTTCATTCACAATAGTTACATACTTAATTTGATTATTTCTTTACCAAAACATAGATATTTTTGTTTCTTCCTCCATAGGAATTTTATTTAGTAGGGCTACTTGGAGTGGATCTAGGTAAGAATAAAATTCTAGGGTTTCTTCCCTAAACATTAGTTATTCTATGCTATTCTCAAAAATTTATATCTTTTATCTTTTTAAAATATATTTTCGCATCATAATTTAAAATCCAATTCTTATAAATAATTATAAAAATGTGAATCATAGGTATAATGATATGGTCAGAAACCAAAGAAGTTTTATGTGTCATAAAGGGGACTAATCAAAACATATATGTTGTAATGATATGTCCTTTAATAGTTTAGACTGACATATCCTTTGTAAAATAAAAACATAATACATGGAGAAACATCCATGATTACCATCTCCCTTTTTATAATTCCCAAAGTGGGAAATATCTTATCTAAGAAACTTCTCCACTACAAATGGGTTCGTAGTCACATTTAATGATGGTGGATGTTTCTGTACAAAGAGGTATAACATTGATCCTCCACATTTTGGAACATGATTCTCTATACTAGAATGGTTTTTGTTTATAACCTGATTTAGCTATCCTAGTATAGTTAAAAGTTTATCATATCCCATCCCAGCTCCAGAACTGACATCATTTTCTTATAGAGGAGAGAAATACCTAAATGGATGACGTGCATTGATATTATTTCTATTCCTTCCACAAGGTTAAATTTGTAAAAATGTCATGCACTAAATTAGGTTATAAAACATAATGATTATTTTTGAACTAGAAAAACACTTGACATATAATTTAACTTAATGCATAGATAATCTATAAAGATGGTTTATTGGGGAAGATATTTACTTTTAATTCCTTTATAACGGGATTTATTGAATGGTAATCCTAAAATTCCACCATAAGGTTATCTTACTTAATAATTTTTTTTCAAAATATTTTTTCCATGGTTTCTACTAAACCTCTGATAATAAATCAGAACACCCCAACCCCTGTTGAACGGAGCTGGTGCCTTAATTTAAAACATTGGTATAGATAAAACACTTGAATCCTGAAATAACTTTATGTTTAGTAGTTTTGGATGATAAATTACATTTATTAACATAATATTTCAATATTAAATAGAATACAACATTGAAACTTCCTTGTAAACCCATAGAAACTCATTGATTATTCTCATAGTTCATTCACAATACACATCTTAGAATTGCGAGGAAAATAAAAGATAATAAATGGGTGAGATCATATTCTTATTTTGGATAAGAAATATATATTATGTTATCATAAACACAAAAACTAGGCATGGTGAATAACTAAAAACACATAACTTTAAAAATGAAGTTGAGAATAATATAGAAGGGAGGACATCATATTAAATAAATCCATAAAACTTTACATTAGAGAATAAAATATAATCATGGATATTTTAATAGTAAAATAATCACATACTTTTTAAATTACTGGTAATAAAATGAGGGAATTACTAATACCATACATCTACAAAATATCATCGAGGCCACATCCAAGACATCTAAACATACTAGGGTAAGGCCTCGTTCAAAGCACAATTCTTTTTGCCACGTGAGACCTACCAATGCATCAAGGGACTATAGAAGGCCCCAACCATTATAATATAATTAAAACTCATTCCTAATATTAATGGTGAAAACATAAATGATATGTACATACAAAATGTAAATAGCATTCCTCAATATATAAACATAATCACTTACCATTCGGAGTAGTATGGCGAAAGGTATAAAGATAGCACATACATAGAAAAACTGGTCATAAAACTTTTAATAAAAGTAGGTAGATTAAAATAATGATATAAAAATATAGAAAAGCATATATTTCAATATATTTATTTATATATATGTAAATACTATAATATAATCTCTAATGAATTCTTAAGAGAAATACCCCATTTACTATTCAACAAGGAGTTCTTTTGGAAAAATATTAAGTATTTTTCGTAATTGATTGTATAAAAACATAAATAAAAAAATATATTTTTCATTATTAAATTAGAGTTTTTTAGAAGAATAATTGTGTCCAAAAATAGATTATTTATGGTACTTAAAAATGGTTATGAATTCGAGATGTTCTCTTTAATCGAGCTTGCATATAAAGAATAATTAAGAAGGGAACATTGTGAAACATGTATTTCCCATAAAAGGAAGATAAATTGATCAAGATAAATGAGTTTGGAATGTATAAAAAATAGAATAATTGTATAAATGTACAAAATTAATATCATTGGTGTATATAGGGAGAAAACATATCATGAATGAAAATTGATGGCTGTGAAGAAATTGTCCCCTTCTGTCTGAATGTGTTCTCTACGTAACCATAATATATTGAAATATTAAATTTTATTAATTAATAGTGTAATTATGAACCTTTTTTAAATGTATTAAATTTATCTTAATTTCAATAAGATCTTTTATGGTCATTTTATGTTAAGTTATGAGATTCAATTTTATCATTTGGGAGTGTTCATTTCGATTGTTTTCATGATCGGGTGACCTGTACATGAGTATTGAAGTATACTTAAAATGGAAATAGATATACTGAATTGAATTTATATGTTACTATTGAACACATATAATATTAAATAGTTATTTAATATATTTATATATTTATTCTAAGGATGAATAAGACATTAGTGATAATCATTTATATTAATTATGGGATTTTTTTTATTACCACCAAATAGTTTTGTTTTATTAATTAGATTCATGATTATAAAATGGTTCCAAAATAATAAATATGATATAATAAATATATTATAATCATTTTAAATCATCGAAATAGTTTTCTTACAAAATGTATATATGTTAAGGGAAAATTAAATAGCATAATTCATGATGTCGTTAAATTTACACATCAAAGGCAATGCTTTCATTTATCAAATAAAAGAGAGAGAGAAAGGATTTTAAGGAATGATAATTCCTTAACATGATATAATTATAGTATATAAATGAAAATTTATTCATTATTCAACTTTTAAATGGGATATATAGGATAATATTTGAAAAAACTTGAAATGAAATAAAGAAGAGAATGATGATGTTTACATATTGAATTCTTCTCATTGAGGACCTCCTCCAGGCCCTTGGTTTTTTCCTCATGGTTAGATCAACATTTTTTGGACATGAGTAAAGGGATTATAAATATAATTTCATAGAAATTTTATATGTCTTAAATATTAGATTGTGTGAGGAGAAGAGGTGGTGAGGAGTGGTATTTATAGTAGTAGAGAGAGGTGTTTTTTGAATATTTAATTCATTCGTATATTATTTATACAAAGGCAGTGAATATTTTTATAATTATATCTCAATATATAAAAATAATTAATTAGAGTTCTATATATTGTATTTCATCATCCATGCATCATCTAGGACTACATAATTCAATTATTTATCAATTATAGTAAATTATTGTATTCTACAATTCAACAAAAATTCCGGTATTTTAGAAAAGTCCAAAAAATTCACCCAAACCAATTTTAAACATGTAAAATTATTAAATGAACTCCGTTTCATGATAATATATTCCTTGGTATGGGAAATTTTATTTTTAATTAAAATCATCATTTATTCAAAAAAATACAGATTTTGAATTTATAACTGATTTCATAACACTTTGAAAAATTAGCTTATTTATCCTAAAATTATCATAAAATCATAAGTCAAAATATATTAATATATTAATATATTTTGTTAAAAAAATTATTTGATGTGATTAAATAAATTATAAAATAGTTATTAAAAATTTATGCCTTATAAAAATATCAACAATTGAATAATATTTTTTAAATTTTTTATTTACTTATACTGTTATATAATTATAACATAATTTCATTTATAAGATTCTTAAATATTATTTATACTTTAATTGATAAGGTTACTATTCTATTATCTAGTTTTCTATTCATAAGTGTCTCGTTACTATTCTGAATGTGAAGTTACTCTTCCTTTGGTAAAAGATCCTTATCTTCTTGAAATGCCTCTTATTTAATTCATTCATTATTTATAAAGTTTGTATTGTGTTCTGTAAGTTAATTTATGTGATTTATACTATATGAAATAAATATAAAAAGATAAATTTTATTGATATAATTCATGGTCATGCAACTAGATCCCTGAATTTGTAAACATATTTTCTCATCATTCATTTACCCAAATAAAGCTTCAGGATTTAAAATTTTTTCTTCACCAATAATATCTCTCTATAGAATCAATTGAAAAATTTTACATTAAATATATTCTATAACATAATCATACATATCATGGAGGGTACTGTAGATTCTCACCATTATCTTTTAGGTTTATTTAGCAGACTCGCAACAAGTCTTACCCTTAAGTCTTAGAGGGTTCTGAGTGAGTGGAATTTTTACTCTACCATCTAAAAAAATTACACAACTTCTTTTGAACATTTAATACCATTAAAGGTTGGTGGATTCATATTCAAAATTTTTGTGGTAGGATGTAGTGATGGAGGAAGTTATGAGTCCACCACTCGATTCAGAGTTCAGTTAGATACCATAAAAAAGGTATTTCCTTTAAAAAAACTAGATAATCTAATGAGATAATATTCATAAATTAAATACCTTTTATTTTTTCCATTTATTTTTCATAAAATAATTTTATAAATAAAATAGAAATTTAATCTGGTAATTTAAATCTAAAAAATAAAACAAAATTAAGATGGTTATAAACAAAATCATAAATCTAAAATTAAAAACTCCTTAAAATAAAGCTCAAAATTAAGGGAATTTAAAAGGTCTAAAAATACATTAAACTAAATACCAATTTGAATGGAATATATAATCATTTAAATAAAAAAAGACACCATTTTAGAAACTATTCTAATTCATTCTACAAATTTATTTAAAATAAAAAATATTTTAAAAAATAGATTTTATTTAAAACATTCACAAAAATCGTATTTTTTATTTTAAATAATTTTAACTAAATAAAATTATAATTCATCAATTTTATAAAACTATTTTATGAGGATTAAATAAATACCTTTATAGACACCCAAAAAAACAATTTATTGAATCTACAGTATTGAAAAATCCACCACTTCAATTAATAAAACATTTAAAACATTAAGAAAAAATAAAACATAACACAAAAAGTTAAATGAAAACCATAATAATAAAAAACATAAGGCTCAAAAAAATCCCTATAAATTTTACCACCAATAATTGGAAACCAATTTAAGAGATGTCAAGAATAAAGAGGCATTTCTGATAGTGATCTTGAATGAAAATAAGTGTTGTGAATTGTTTGGATGAAATGGCTTTTATATCAGGAAATAACCATGCAACGTCTTTCATGGATTCTATTACCATCTTTGTAGTATCTTCCTAGTTTTCCAAACCATGAGATCATACTATTAAACTCCATATATCCTCATATTTTAATTTTTAGACACTTATGTTTCCCAAATTAAGCTCATAAAATGATAATAAGGATAAAAAATAATCAAAAAAATTCAAAATATTTCAAATAAAATCCAAATTAAAACCAAATTTCACAATAAAACCACCTATTAACCATGTAAACAAGATAAAAAAATAAAAAAATATCAAGATATATTACATATGGGTACCTTTCTTGTTTTAATGATCATTTTCTTATTTCTACTAGACACTATCCCAAATAATATGTCTTCTATTTGATAGCATTTTTCAAAAACCAACCAATTATTCCGTAAATCTTATATTCATGTTTGTCCATAGTAAGGACTGAAGGGAATTTTCGATCCCCACATGCTAGTAATAAGAAATAATATTTGACTACTATGATGAATCAATAAATACAATGAAACATTCCAACAATATCTAAAATATATAAATAAAATGTAATATGGTATTATAGAAAAAAATACAATAAATATAATGACAAATGGGAAAATATATAACCTCAAAATATCCCAAAATGTAAACAAACTTGGTAAATAATGCACATTCATAACCTCTTCACCCAAGGTTTTTCTCCACAGCCCAAATCCCCATCGATGTACCAAAAGAAAATGGTATCGAAGGTAAAATTGAAATCTAGAACTAGTATAAAAATTTTATTTGTATACACATGAAGGTGTATGTATGGTGGGTGAAAACAAATCCCAAGAGGGTCCTATCACATAGTCTATATAGCAACATTCATTAAATAATTCATTTATGTTGGTTTTTTATATATATAAAATTAGGGGTTTCATTTTATTAACATGTCATGATTAATTTTTTAAATTGATGTATAACTTACCAGGAATAAATAATTGTTTTCATTGAAATCAAATCAAATGAAAAAAGAATACAATTTCCAAATAATGATCATTAATTTGATAAAAAAAATTAAAATGAAAAAAATCACTCATTTTAAAGATTTATTATTATTCATACTTAAATCAAAATATTTAAAACGTTTTTATCAAAATCTCCCATGAAAATAATTTTGGAAACAACATTGAAAATGAATTAATAAAAAATCATAAAATTAAGGCACTTCCATATCAATATAAAATCACAAAAACATGTAATACAAGTAGTTCCATAAATAAAAATTTATAAGGGAATAAAATAAGTGAAATAATATTCCGTTATTTTAAAGAACACATCAAATAATATGTTTCATAGGCCATATTCTATGTCCAAAAGTGAGATGACCCAAGTAATACTGTAAAAACATATACCAACTACTAGAATATGTCAGGTAGAAACCATAAATAAACCACTCTATTATATTCATAGGATTGTCCATGGGGTAACACTCCTATAATAGATATATGTCACTCTTGGGGGACTCTAGAATCTGTGTGCACCAAACTAGTGTAGCAGAAATATAAGACTCCCGTATTTCTATAAAGGTTTACATGACCCATAAAATAGGGAAGTTAATGAGAAACCATGCAGAACAAATTTGAGATTAATATGTATCATAAGCATCTCAATCACACCTCCAACTCCTTCATAATAAATTGAGCTTCATGCAACACTCAAACCTGAAATGAATAAGACCTATATAAAAAAGGAAAACAATAATAGGGGATTATCAAGTTACTAATAAAAACTAAACTTTTTTAATTTATGAGGTTCTGAACATCTCTTTAATGGAAAATTGAATTAGATACTCAGATAAATTTTAATTTATTTAAATTTTATTTAATATCGTCCTTTAGAAACCAATTATATAATAATATATTTTCTTATTAGAGGTCATTTATGAAAATATATTTTTTAAGTCATTTTAATGTACCTTTTATGAAGTTATATAATTACATGGAATATCAAACAATTATTTTCTAAACATAATATAAAAAATTAAATGATAAGCACTTTATACTAAGACTTATATCTATTATAGTTGTTTAGAAATTCTTTATGAGAATCATGTATATCCAAAATATATTCTAAAATGAATTAAATAATTCAAATAATCACATAAATTCAAAAAATGAAGTAAATTCAAAAAAAACATTTAATGAAATATGTGGGAATAGGGTAACAATGTGATTCCATCCATGATGAAAGACTAAACAATAAAGGAAACCCCAACACCATTAATAGTATATCAAAATACTAGGATAAAACAAACCCAAAACCAAAAAATTTATCATAAAATGATTTATGGGTCTTGGAGAAAAGGGAATCCTATGTAAACTAGATTGATAAGAGATGAGAAGACAATATCATTAGAAAAGAGAATGTTATCTGAAACATCACTTAAAATATGATATATTTGAGACAAAAAACCAATAGAGATGAGGTTTAGAGATCTCCTTTAATCCCTAACAACCATACCTGAATATTAGAGTAGATGAGACGAGGGATAGATTAAAAATAGAAGAGTGAATTTAGAAAAAAAATTAAGTGATTTTGGGTAGTCTACATAGTCCGGCCTCATAGTTTTTCAAATGTTTTTTAACCATGCGATACCACTTGAGACAACTCCTCTATATAAAGGTTGTAATTCACTATTTATACTATCCATTTACAAAACATGTGGTGTTACCCTTATAATGACAACCCAAATCATTTAAAAATAGTAGTTAAGGATTTATTACATAAATAAAAAAATAATACAATAAAAATAGATAAAGAGGCCTTGATTTATTGGATAATAAGATAAAAAACAAAATAACTTTAAATAGGTATACAACAAAAATATTTTAAAATCCTTATCATTATCTTAAAATTATATAACTCTTCTAAAACTAAATGAGATATCCAGTGGATGTATATAGGAAAGGGGTGAGATTTAAATACTTATAAGTGAATAAAAAAACATAACATGATTATAGTAATACATTTTAGTCAATAGGTATATCATTGTGACATATAGGGTTATGAATAAAAAATTGATCATAAAAACATGATATAATATTATAACAACAACACAAAATAGGAATGTGGAAACAACCTAAAACATTACATCAAAAGAACTATTCAAGTTTAATCACCAAACCATCATAACATAGTTTCTGTAGGATAAACTATCATCCACCATATGAGGCATCACATATGATAAAACAAATTACCCAATGCATTGGATGGATATATAATTTTGGACCCACCTATCACATTAATATCATATACATGAATTTGTATTCCACATAGATCATACAACATCAGAACACATTTCATCACTTCTAATATAATGATTAAAGATTTAAGGATACAAAAATGGAATTAACCAATCAATGAAGGGTATAAGAATCTATTTGGATACCCTTTATTCAATATGGGTATCAGTATTCACTATAGAAATGATTATCATAGAATCTTATAGGATAATTTGGGAAACATAATGGGTGTATATAATGATTTCGAGAAAGGGTGAATGAGAGTTAAAGGTAGTATTTAATTATATGGGATTCTTAATGATGGTAAAGGTACATGTAAAAAAATTAAAACATCTTCAATTGAAAAGAAAAATGGATTGGTATATATAAAGTACATGAAAAAAAAGAGGTCAGATCCCTTACCTTGAGAGGGATGTTTTAAAAAAACGGGAATAGATTATTAAGTTTTTTGGAACAACAAGGGAGGGATTTATATTTAGATAGGGAGATGAAATTCATGATAAATGGGTTTTTAGTGAAAATGAGTGGGGGAATGTGTGAGTATTTATAGAAAAAGTGAGAGGGATTATATATTTATTTTTAAACATACGTTTTGGAAAATATATGATAAAATAATAAAAATGACAATCATTCCCATATTTCCTCATTTTTTCTACCGAAGTGTATTGGATTTCAATATTTTATGTGGACAAGAATCAAACTCCATAAAATAACACCCTAGGTGATGTGGAAGTGAGTAATATTTATAAACAATTAATTTTAATACATTAAAATAAAATATTTGTTTTGGAGGATTCATTAAGGATTTAAAAATTAATAAACAAAATTTAAAAATATATTATTTTAAAGGGAAAACACATTTTTGGCCATGTATTCCGTTTATAATAAATATTAAATCACTTTTTACAATTATGATATCATAATAAAAAGTAATATATATATATATCATATATAATATTATCCCAAATATTCTTCTGTCTCAGTGATTTATTAAAATTCCACTATTGGATAATTTCGATGTGCTAATTTCAAAAATAATAAATATTTTACCAAAAAAATCTCTAAATATTATAATTTTAAATGTTCTAAATCCAAATCAATATTTATTGCAAATTTAGGTTTTTATGGTAATAATATTTTCCTATCCCTTATAATGTTACACTGGACAGCACAAAATTATATTAAAATAAAAATAATTATATATTTTAATGAAAATATTATATGAAAAAAAAAATTATTTAATATAAATTAAATTTAACAAAACATATTTTTTAATTAGAAATGTATATTTTCCAATCATATAATTTTGGTTTCAACATATCAAAATCTTTTGTTAATCAAATCATAAATAATTTTAATATTGAAAAGGGGTAAATATAATCACGATTTTATAACAAATAGGGATATAAATATACATACTATTTGTATGTAGATACAAAACCCATTATTAAAACATTATATTCCCTAAGGGTAATGTGTGATATGGTAGAGATTTTTCTTGGGGTGGTTCAATGAACATGGTTTTGGTCATGATCTCGATATGATCAAAGATTTCTCATCTCTAGTTTTTCTCATGCTTCAGTTGTGTAATTTTAGCTTTGGAATGGTTAATGGAAAATACTTATAATTTCATCACACAAGGAAGATATAATTAGTGGGATTCATTGGGTAAAATAAAACACGTTGAGCACATCGATTATTCCACATGTGAAAATGGACTTTATCATAACACTAATTATGAAATAATCATAATGGTCACTATTCAATGGGTATATTATTGATGGTTAAGATTATTAACAGATTTTTAAATATGGTATGTTATATTTTATAGTTGGTCCAAAATAAAAAAAATTGTATGTGGTTCCAATTACTACATAACTTAATAATGTGTTTCTTCATTCAAAAAGGTAATTTCATTTATAAAATTTTGAGACATTAAACCTACATAGATTTCTAGAGAAAATGTAATCTGTATATTTTCCAGAAGGAATCACATGAATAGAGTAATCATTATTCATATGTGAAAACCCTCACTCAAAAAATCATAACAACATTCACATGGTTGTTACATGTTTCCTCCTAAATATGTGGGACAACCAAGTCACGTCCTAAAAAGTTAAAAAATTTGAAATTTCAAAAAAAAAAATTTAATAAAAAACAAGATAAACCAACTTAATTTAAAATATTATATAATAATAAATACAAATAATATGTGGGTTTAACAAATAATTTCTTCCGTAATGTAGATCTGGCTGTTTCATTTTCAAAGGAAGAAGTGAACACCCAGTTAAATAATATCTCTATATCTCTAGTTGTAGTTTTTCATAATGAAATACCATTCTTGGATTTAATCCATAATATGATGGATGTGGTTTTTTTATATGGATTTAGTATTATATTGTTGGAAGATGAGATGGTTTTACATAATTTTATGAATCATGAGGTAATATATACATGTAAATGTCATATAGTTTATAGTATCTATGGTTTTGAGATGGAGGTTTACAAAGGGTCTCTTTTATGTTCAATGTTTTTGAATCTTCATTGATTCCAACATTTATTGGTTTCTTTTTTATTCATCTTAATGTATTTTAGTTATATTAAATCTTTTTGGTCTCTTTATTTCTTGGTTCTCTAATTGATATTGATTCTCTAACTCTTACAATTTCATATAGTTTCGTGTCTAGGGCTTGAATCATCCAGGATATTAGAAGGTATTTACCAAATAGTGTATTGATCCAGAATGTTTAAGGGGATTTTTTTTGAGTAATTTATGTATGAGGATATTTCATTCCATTATTTCATATATAAATTTTCTATGTATTATACATTTATTTTTGGAAGATAAAATAGAGTGTCGAAAAAATATTCAGATCAATAAAGATGATACCTATTTGATTATCTTGGTATTATATAGAGAACAACAGATCATTCCTTGAAGGGTGTTCATTCATAAAATTATGGAGATCTTTAAAATAATAAGGAAATGTAGGCCACCATATTTTTTGGGCATAGAATAATGATGATTGAAACATTAAAATAAAAGTATTCTTTAACGATGTTTTTTTGGATGTTATGTACCATGATTTGATGGATAGAAAAGGTGATGTTTTGAATTTTCCAGTATATGATTCAAGGGGAAGTTCTAGCTGGAGTAGTTGTTTCATTTGGTTCTGTTAAGGAGGTTTGAGACATCTAAATTTAGAATAGAAAAATTTTGATAATATGATTCCTATTAATGTTGTGATATTATATAGGAATTCCTTTGATATTCCTCTGGATAAGACTTTAGAAATTTAAGTTCATAAATTTGATTATGGAGAAATTCCTAGTGAAATTGAAATTATTAATGTGAAGAAATGAATTAATGTCTTACTATTGGAGGCCAAGAGGTGACAACTATGTGGGAATATGATAAATCTTTTGAAGAAGCTAGGATTGGATTGTATTTTTCTTATTTCTATAATCTACATTTTCCCACCGAAGTTCACCTGGATAATTTCTATTGAACGATTAATTGAAAATGGAATATTCTTATATTTGATGCTAATGGACTCATGGAGTACCATTTAAAGAAGTTATAATAATAGAAAAAAAATTATTGGGGGGGATGTTGATGTGGATTTCCCCAATAATATATGAGGATCTATTAATGCATGTATTTGGGTTAAAGATTAATAAGATAGTTGTTTTTGTTTATCAAAAAATGTAAATTATTTTTGAAATATATCTGTTTTAACTTATAGATTATAAGAACGGAAATCAAGAAGCAAATAAACATGAATGGACCCCAAGATTTAATGTGTTCTCTGGATGAATGGGATCCTATATACATAGCATGAAGACCACCCAGGGTTATACATGTTATTTCTAAGAAAAATATGGTAAAATATTTACTAAAATGAAAAATGAGATAACAATAGAATTTATCATTGTAGGCCAACCTTGTTGAACCTAGTAGTGAGGATAAACCCCTTCATATAAAATCAACATCATCCTCTCCTAGAGAGACTCATTAACACACTAAAAAATGGTACACTATCAAACAAGATAGTGAAATAGAATAAATTTATTAAAAATCCAAATTTTAACACTTTAAATTGGTTATGATGACCTGGTGTCAAGATATGACACATCCACCTGGTGTTCTATCATCCAAGACAAATCATCAGTTCATCTTCTTCAATGTAACCATTTGATCAAGGATTCAGTTACAGGTATCGAAACTAAATTGATGAAGGGAAGTGTTAGTGACTAGGAAGCCTCATTTTCTATCTTATTATTTAACTTACATTCTTTCAAAATTCACTAAAAACATATAGGTATTGTGACAAAAAATTTACAGATATTTATTAAATATTATTAGATAAATAATTAGTATAAATATTATGATCCCTACCCTAACCAAAAAATATTACTATCATTGGAAAAATGTATATATAAACAACTAGTTCATAATAAAATCAAACTCATATCCTACACATTTAATAATAAGTAGAAACCTTCATAGACATATCATATAAAAAACATAATAAACAGTGATCTCAAATTCTTTGTATAGGGATAAACATTTTAAAGAAGCATAACATGTGAGACAAAGGTATAACATTATATATCTAAATAGATGCATTATGAGTAATTCATACGAGAGAATAATATAAATTAAATTGTATCACATTATCATGGAAACATAGAAAATGTGAAATAAATAAAAAACATGACATGATCTTAAGTCAATGTTACATAACATGATTACATCATATGGTGGATAGAGTCCCATAATGTATTATGTTCTCTCTATAATCCAATACTTTACATCTCATATGACTAAAACCTTACCTAATACATTAGAAAACTATCTTGGAAAACCCATCATAATATGTTCATGATTATGTGTGTATCAAAATTAAATCCTTCATAAATCCAAATCCTATGAATTACCCATGGAAAGGAATTGGTTGCATAAAGATACCACATATAATAATAAAAGGAGTATTTCTAAAGAAGTCATTAGATAAATGGATATAAGGAATGTATTACACCATAAAATGAAGAGATGATATGCTAGGATTGTTAATATGAGTCATACCTAATGAATTTATAATAAATATGTAATCTCAAAGGGTTTTTTTGTTTATAAATATAAATATACTAAAGATATTAAAAACGATTATGGGGAAAATACCTTTTTCATATTAAAATTTTTTCTTTAAAATATTAAAATAATCAATGTATTATTGAAAAAAATAATTTAATATAACTTTATAAACATGAATATTCTATGAAATGATTGTTTATAATGGAAATAAATTCATTTCATATCGTATAAGTTAAAGTTTACATTCCTTTTAAATTTTTATAAATATTTAAAAAGAAAATTATTTTGAAAATGATAGGATGATTCCTTGAAAAAATTATTTTAAATATAAAACAAATAAAAAAATTAATTTAAATATTAATGTGGAATAAAAACATTATTGAAGAAATTTTAAGTAAAAATGGACATGGAAGATAAATATTTATAGCCGTATAATAAAACCTAGATGGTTTTCATTAAAAAAAATTCATTCGGTAATATTGAGTGAAAAAAAAGGTAAAACTAGAATTAATAATTATGAAATTAATAAATCTTCCAAGTAGAATAATTTAAATTGGGTTCAATATAGAATGATCAAATAATTCAACCATCAATGTCTTAAATATAAAAAATCTAAATAATGATGAGATTCTAAAATAAACTCTTACCTCAAATCTGAATCATCGTATACAATCTTTATCAACCTAAATAATAAACTAATATTAATTATTTTCTTTCCTAATAAAATTATTCATGATTATTATTACATTTATATTATATATTAAAATGTTATATTTAATTACTTTATAAATTAATTTTATGTTTGACATTTAGACGATACTTGGATTATATGTACAAAATGAATTAAGTATATTGAATTTAGTAAAAGAGGACATTATTAACTCATATATAGATTATTTATCATGATATAGTTATTGTTTTTATAAATAAATTATTTATTTAAATCCAATCGTGGAATATCATTATGTGAAAATGAACTATGTTACAATCATGAAGACAGTGGGTTATATGTATACATGAGTAACGTTTCTATTTTTTAATTATCATTTTGGAAAGAATTTAACTATTATTTTTCATTTTCATAATGATAATAATATTATATTATTTATTTAAAAATATTTATATATACCATACATGTGATGCGGTAATTAAAAAAGAACAATATCGTTACATGTGGGGGTTAATCCATATGTACACACGAGTTACGTTATCATTTTCCAATGATTGGAATTGTAAGAAAACATCTGATATATTACTTTTATAAAATGAAAATTATTTCTTGAATATAATTTATATTTCGAATGTCCATCATAATAAAATATCTTTGAGATATTCAAAAAGAAAATGAATTACATCTTCATGAGATGGTAATATTCCATACACATTAATGATGGTTTCGTTTCCCATTTGATGGAAGAGGATGTAAATTTACATTATTAAATTAACATAATAACATATTAGTATATGGTAGATACTGAATTTATTATATCATAATAGTTTAATAATATTTAAAAATGTTTCATTAATAAATAAAGGTAAAACATTCAGTTAAATACTACACCTCTTCTTCTAGAAACATCCTTTTCTTCACACCTTAAACTCTCTAATGTTGATATTATAAAAAAAATAAGGTCTAGAGAATGAGGATGGGGATTTTATTAATGATTTGTTTCGGTATTGGCTGAACTGTTAAGAAATATCTACTTTTTATAGGCTAATATTGTTACAATAAGGGGAAAATTGGCACATAAATGGAACATGGTTGATTTTTTAAATTTTATCCAAATTAGATTTCCTAAGGTATAATTTTTTGGATTGTAAAATTATTTCATAAAATATTATTTATTAAAAAAATCATTAATTTCAATTTGTGAACTATTCATTTATTATTACTAGAAAAAAACAATAAATAAATAAGAATTTCATCAATTAAAATATACTTGTAATGAAATAGTTTTCCAAAAAATATTTAGATCAAAATAATTCTTTTAGATTATATTGATTTTAATTTTTCTAAAAAAATTATTTTATTTTCTCTATTAATTCGAAAATTAAAACATCAATGTTTCATAATAATTTAAGTTAATTATTTTATAAAAATAAATTGGAAATAAATTACCACTATAAAAACTTATATTTAAAATTAATCTAATAATTGAACATATACTTTTTTATAACATTACTAAAATTATTATAGTTATTAATATTAATGGTCGTGATATTTAATCTGTTATATTCTCTTAGAAAAGTTAAAGGTCAAAATAAATGAAATATGGAACCTAGTTGTAGCATTTTTGACACTTTGATGTAATGTTTATAACATCACTCATAAAATATGATATAGAAATGTTTTAAAATTATTTTTATTAATTATAATATTATTTTTAATGCTTAATTAAATGATTTACCTTTACCGAGGTGAAAAATATTTACTAAGGGTAATATTCATATTAACCAAAAATAAATGTTTCTTATTTACAAATTTGGTCCTCTATATTCCAAATATTGAAACAATTTTCATATGATTAAATTAACATAAGGTTAAATGTTTAATTATAAATTAATCCCCCAAACTGTGACAAAATGAAGTTCATATGAAAATATGTCTTTTAAAGTGTAAAATTGTTTTTATATCAAATTTGAGTACAAAATTCATTCTAAAAACTATAATTAATTTTTTTAATTAAAATTAAATAATTAAATTTTAAAACTAATTCATAATTGAATTATTTTTTGTAAATACATAATAATATAATATATTTTTCAATAAAAAATCAATATTTTTCACTATTCATGGAAAAATCAATCTTTTCAGATAATCTTTAACTATCAACATAAGCTAATTTTGATATGTTTATCTAAATAAAATATAACCTTTTATCAAAAAAATATCTAAAAATTTGATAAATTAAATATAATATTCTACCACAATAATAAATAAAAACCATTTGTGAATAAATCTTATTTTTTGAAGAATAAAATGACATTACTTAAAATTGACTTATTATTTACTAAAAATATGTCAATAATGTTACATCTTGAGATTTTTGGAAATATTTTTTTAAAATTAAATATAATCTTATGTATATTTTTCATTATATGTAACACTAATTTATGCTTGTGTTACCTGAAAAATAGAGGTAATAATTCATTAAACACAACAATGATTTATGCATGAGCTTCATGACACATTGGGTTCGCTTGTGTTATACACAACACTAAGATTTAAAAAACCATGATATATAATTAAAATATTTTTTAAAATAGGACCATTATAACATATTCACTAAAATTAGTGATAGGAATTGTATTAAGTACTTTTAAACTATTAAATATAATGGTTTTATATAAATCAAATATATGGATAAAAATTTACTTAATTTTTAGAAAAGTCTTATATGTTTTGAAAATACTATTTTCTAAAAAAATTATTTTTATTTAATTTTTTAACAATAATAAAATTAAATTTTGACACATAAAAATTATTTTTTTCAGAATGAATTTTTTTTAATCAGAAATTCGAAAGTATATTATGGTGAATTTTTGAAGTTTTTTTTGAAATGTTTCATTATTTTTGAAGAATTTTAAAAATACTAAATTTTAATTGAAAACTATTTTTTGTTGAACATATTTAAAAATATAAATTATTTTTTAAATTTATTTTAAATTATAAGTATATCAATTTTACATCCATTAATCCAAATTAGATAATTGGAATCAATTTACTATTTAATTCTGATATAAAACCATTTCAAACATTTGAACCTTTTCTATTCAAACAACCAACATTCTCATCATGCCTATGGGTTTAATTTTAAATTAAGTTTTTCCAATTATTTGAATGTAATTTAGAAAAATTTATTCCATATTAGAAATAGAATTATTTTATTTAACCTATTAAGTTCAAATAAAATTTTTACCATAATTAATAGTAAAAATAATAAAAATATTTACCATGGTTAAGGTAAAAATGGGTTTTCCGTGGGGTTAAACTAAATAAATAATAATTAAAATGACCTATAAATGAATATAAAAACTATTATATCAACATATTTTTTCCTTAACATGTATTATGTTTTAGTTTGATCCATGATGGGCCCTTTTTAATTTTGGATAACCTAGGTACACTTTTTCTTTTCAAAACATTACAAGTGTGTCACTCACCTCACATATAAAATGACACCTATATCTATTGTTTCAATAAAATATTTATAAATTTTCTATTTCTTTTGTTTTGAAAAATCACAAACTTTTTATTAAATAATTTATTTATAACTTGTTCATTTCTAATGTATTTTAGAAGTTTTTTTATAGAAAACATATACTTTTACCATAGATAAAAATAGTTCTAAGGTGTTTGATAATTTAAAATACCTATCTTCGTTATGATTATTTTATTGTGTATATAAATAAAAAATAGAAATAATCTTTATCAAATAGGTTATAATACATTCAATATTTTCTATCATACAAATAACATCTTTAAATCATTTTGATATTAGAACCAATAAACATCAGATCAGTATTCATAAAAACCATTATAATGGCATTTATAAAGAAATCCATCAGATTGAATAATATTAAATTTAGGATATGAAACAATATTTTTTTCAAATTTTAAAACATTTTTTTACATTATGATAGTTTAAATAAAATTATGTCAGAAATTCTAACAGAAATTATGTTATGATATAGTCCTTGAAGTTCCATATATCCATGTTGTTTCAACAAAATTGGTGAAAGTTTGACTATTGGAGAAATTATTACCATTGGAAGGGTTTCCCATAAATATCTATTCATTTTGAAGAGATTGAAGCTAATTGTTACATTTTTATCTCAATTTTCATTAAGATTAAAATTTTAAAAGGGTTTTTCTTAGTCTCTTATTTTCATTTGAGAGAGTATCAAGAAACTCTACTAGGTTGTGTCCTTAAGAAATCATTCTATAATTAATTTGTGTGTTCCATTGTGTAAATATGATCATGGTTTTTCAAGGATTATAAGAGAGAGGTAGAAATCATTGTATTGATTGAGGGGACATATGGATAGTGTGACCAAGGTGGATATATTAGATTGAGGGTTATCAAAAATAGAAAATCATATAATCAAATCATCATATTGAGGGATTTTTTGCAGAGGAAAGTTATAGTTTCTTGTATTTATAAAAAAATATACCTTTATCCAAGGTTTTCAGATACCTTACACTTATGGTTAAAATATATTTATATATTATAAATATTTGTCATTCTTATATTGTAGGTTATTAATTTACATGTTTCTTACAAGTAATTTTAATTCAACATGTATAAATATTATTATATCATAACTAATCTAAATATGATAATCAATTTTTGTAACACATAATCATATCTACTATGAATTATAGATATACTAAATTTACCTTATCTATCTAAATTATGATCTATATATCCTTCTTAGACGTAAAATATTGTGATTAATATTCTCACATTCTGATTTAATCATAACCAATATGATTACAATACTTTGATAAAATCAAAATTAGGTCTAAGTCTGAATCTGATTCTTTCACAAGAAGGGGTTTGTGAATTTTTTTTAGTTTAAACGCTTTTAACAAAATGTTTTTAAAACTATAGTTCTCCCCATCATGTTATTAGTCCATCCAAGATGCATTATTTTGATATTAATTTTTGTACTTATAATAAACTCATAGAATAATTGGTATAAGAGTAGGATTCCATTGATCAAATAATTTCTGAATTATTATTTGTTTAGTATTCCATGATTGTTTTAATTTTGATATTGACATTCCATTTATAAATATATTTTTAAACTTACTTATATTATGGGAATGATTTTTTGTATTTATTTTTGTAAGATGGCCAAATTAAATGTGACATCCATTGATAATCTCAATCCCAATAGACAAAAACTTTCTGATAGTAATGATTATGAATACTTAAGGTATAGAATGAAGACATTTTTAATAAACACAGAAGTTGATAATTTTCTTATCCTGGCTAGTGATCATATAATTACTAATCTGGGGGAGATAAATATTTCTAATAAAAATAAGATACAATATCAGTTTAATTAAAAGCTATGAAATACACTAATATGCTCAATAACTATGAGTATCTATAGCCAGATTTCATCTTCTGAATCTGAAAAGTGTATTTGAAAGAAGTAAGATATTACTCACTTTATAACATCAAATGTTATTAAAATTAATACATACATTTTAAGAACCTAATATCAAGATTTTTAGTTTTTACTTGGATAAATTCACCAATGTTTTATAAATACAATTACCAATTTAAAATATCCCATAGATAATAATTTAGATGATGATAGTATTGTTCAGAAAATAATTTTTATCAATCCCAATTAATTAGAGTCTAAAAGGATGAAGTTGATGATTGAAATAAGTTCAAAAAATAAACTCCTAATGAATTGATGTTTATTCTTATATAGTATGAAGGCAGATTAATTAGAGATAAAGAAAAATATAATAAAATCAATAGTTTTTTTCATTTCAATACTCCTTTATTTCCTACTAATGTTCAGACACATGAAAAAGTGGTTAAGTCTTCTAAATTGAAAAATCTTGTAACATAATTGGATTCAAGTATTTTTGAACACTATGAGAATGAGATAATTAATTCTTCTTGAATGATGAACAAGATATTTCGAATGAAAAAATTTTAGTATAAATACATGATAAGTAACAAGAATAGGAATGAAACTAATGATTATAAAGTTACTTTCTATTATTATAAGAAAGTTGGACATATCAGAAACCATTTTCTAATAATAAAATCAAAAAAAAGATATTATGATTGGAATTAAAAAAGGTTTTATAATTCAAATAAAAAGATAGTTCTTAATGAAAATTATTTCTAGAGTTCAGGTGGACGAGGCTCTTCAGATGACTCTTTTGATCAAGAATGTTCTGAAACTAGGAATATAAATCATCTTACAATAATACCCAATATAAATATTTATCTAATAAACAAGGTAATCAATACTAGGACCCATAAAAATATATCTTTAAGTGTATGTGACACTGATTCTAATAATGAGTACAATTATATATCATTAGATGAATAATCTTACTCATGATAGGATAATACGCCTCTTTATTATGAAGAAGTGTCTCATATAACAAAACTCCTACAAAATGAAAATTAAAATATAGATAAAAACATGACAAGAAAAAATCAAGAATAAATATTTTAACCAAATATGTATCAAATATTTATAAATATCATGATAGATCTAATTCTATAAAATAAACTTTCTTAATGATTTATAAAAAGTAATTTTTTAAAAGAATAGTATACAAACTAATTTTTTAAAAAAACTCAACTCTGAAACCATTACTAAAGAGGATAAGGATTTAGTTGTTAAACTAATATCTGAAATTTATACTTTAATAAAACTTTGGTCAAACATTAATTTTTCACTAGAATGATTTGATAGAATGTAAAAATAACTTCATCCTTTTGAAACAAGTACTAGAATCATTTATACATATAAAAAACTAGTTTTTAGTAACAATAACTTTTTTTCCAAAAAAAATCCCCCTATTTTGAAAAGTGTCAAAGTGAAGGACATTGGAAAAATAATTTTTAACTTAATAAAGTTAAATCCTTAGGTTTCCGCAAGTCCTATTTTTTAAAAACAAATATAGATTATAAAATTTTTACTTACTAACAATTCCGACCCCGAAAAGATTTGGGTGTCAAACACCTTTTGATTTTATTTTCAGAAAAAAAAAAGGTTATACCAGTAGCAATAATTCACACTACATAGATAGTGGGTATTCTAAAAATATAGCAATACATAATGATTTATTTTCAAATATTATCAAGCTATATGGTGGAAATATTTATTTTTTTGAAAATTATCATGTACAAATTATCATAATAGATAAAAATTTTCTCCTTTCTAACTAATTATTTTCAATTTTTTTGTTTCTTAAAACTCTTATGAACAGCCTTATAAATAAGTCAAGTACGTGATGATGGTTACCTTGTGAATATTAACAATGATAAATGTGTAGTACACAATTTTAAGGATTACTTTATTCTTTTTCCCCATCATCTTGAGAATATATATACACATAACATAAAATATCTTAAGATCTAACACATACATTAACATAATGAAATGTAAGATCACAATTGGTTATGGACTAGAAATTTAGTTTACTATGAATATAGAAATATATGTATGTTGAAAAATAAAATAATTTTTATGGATTTATTGAAACATTGATTTTATTCCTAAAATGTTTATGATCCTTATAAATATGGTATAAATCATAAGTCAATCTTTTAATCTATTAGTTAAGTCTCAATTACTTATGATTTATAGTTAATTCACATGCATTTATTTAGTCCTACGAAAACATGGAGTGATGGGGTAAAATAATAAGAATATATATTGGTAGATTATTACACTAGATATAAATGGGTTTATTATTTTGAAATGAAATATCAATGATTTTTTATTCCAAAACATTAGTAGCAAAAGTAAAAAATAAGAAAAACCTTCACTTGAAAACTCTTATTAGTGATCACGGTGTATAATTTGAAAATTATGACTTTTTAACATTTTTTATTAAGAAAATTATATAACATAACTTCTGAGCTCCTATAAATCCTCAGTAAAATGGTGTCATTGATAGAAGAATCGAATTCTTTAAGATATGACAAGAACCGTGATTAGTGAATATTAAATTGATAAAAAAAATTGATATGAAGTGGTTAGAATTTCCTTTTATACTATAAATCATGTTCTAATTCAACATTTTCTCAATAAAACCCCTTTTTAGTTGCAGATGGGTTGATAACCAAATGTTTCTTACTTTAGATTATTTCTATTCAAAGTATTAATCTTAAATACAAAATATAACTTGAATAAATTTTCACCCCAAAAATTTAAAGGTATATTATTTTGTTATTATACTACTTCTAAGTAATAATCTATTTTTAACAAATGCATATGTACTTTTGAGGAAGGGGTATATATTAAATTTGATGAAACTGGTACCTTTATTTTCTAACAAAACCAACAAACATCCTTAGATGTGTTTTCAATAACTATTTCTAAACCTTTTTCAGAAACTTTTTCTTATAGATAAAATACTCAAGAAATAGTTTCTAAATTATTTACCCTAGAATATTTTATACCATATATTTATGAACATAATTTCTAAAACCAAATAGGTTGTTTGTTTCTTAGGAATCATTCTACTGATTCTATCATTGGTGATGTTGATCAACCTAGTAGGACAAGAAATTATTTAAGAAATTAAATATATCATTTTTCTTTTCTTTCCCAATTTGAACATAAGAATCAAAATGATCCTTTCAGTGATGAGGTTCACATTAAAGATATAACAAATGAGTTAAATTAATTTTAAAGGAACAATGTATTTAACCATATAGAATGACCTAAATAAAGTATTATAATTGGAGTAAAGTGGATTTTCATAAACAAAGGTGATGAATTAGTCATAATTATTAGGAATAAATAAAAAACTATTACTTTGTATATAATAAAAAATTATGAATAGACTTTATAGAAACCTATTAACTAATAGAAAAACTTGAATCTATCCATATTCTACTAGCCTTTATAGAATTATTTAATTTAAATCTTTTTCAAATGGATGTGAAGTGTGATTTCTTTAATGGATTTGTATAGGAGGAAGTTTTTTCTTAACAACCCACATGTTTTAAAGATAAAAAATCCTGAATATGTTTTTAAAATTAAATAATTATATAGACATAAACATGCCCCGACTGTTTTTTATGATAGATTAAAAGTATTTTTGTTAAAAAATAATTTTTTTAATGGAGTTATTGATCATACTCTTTTTTATGAAATATGATAACAGAAACATCATGATTTTTTAAATCTATATTTATGAAATTATATTTTAATCAACTAAAAAGTAATTAAAATGTTCCATTGTAGATCTTATGAAGCATGAGTTTGAGATAAGAATGATGGTTGAGTTAACATATTTTATTGGTTTTAAAATTTGCAAAGAAAAAGGTACTAATATAAATCAAAATAATTATATAAAATATATTCTTAAAACATACAGATATGAAAATACTAAGAGTATCAGTAATCTATTATGTACCTCAAATACACATGGTCTTGATGAATTTGAGAAACAAGTTGATCAAAATAATATAGGAATGATATGAAGCCAACTATAATTAACTACTAGTCAACCATACATAATGTTTTATATATTCTTATGTTCTAGATATCAATAAAATTCAACGAAATCTAATTTAAAACCTATAAATTTAATTTTTGATTTTCTAAAGGGATCCATGGATTTATGACTATTTTATTCCTATAAAAATTATTTTTAACTGAAACTTTTTTCAGTTGTTAATTTGGTGGTTGGAGAATGGATAGAAATTTATTTCTAGAACTCGTGATTTCTTATGTGATTCATTAGTTTCTTGGTCCAGTAAAAAACAAAACTCAGAAGCACTATCCACTGTAGAATCAAAATATGTGGCTACTGGATGTTATTGTGCTCAATTGTTTTGGATGCCACACAAAATCAATAATTATGGAATGAGTTTTTCAAAAACAAAAATATAATTTGGTTACACTAGTTCTATTTCATTATGTTATAATCCTACACATAACTCCCATGATAAAACATAGATATTTGGCATCACATTCTTATGGATCACACACTTAAATAATATATCTTTTATAATTCATCGTAACATAAGGAAAATATTCAAATATTTTCACAAAACCCTTAAATTTTGATAGATTAGAATACATTAAAAAGAAATTACGATTGATAAATGTAAAGTAATAATTCATAACTAATTCTTGTTTAAACCATCTACTTATATTAAGTTACTGTTTTTGTATAGGGGGAGTACATATGATTGTTGTTATTCAATACTTTTACATTATTTTTTTTCAAGAAATATTAAGTATTTGGAAAATTTACAAAATTTTAATCATAATGACTTTTTATGACCCATATTTTTTTAAGAATCAAAATCCACAAAGAAGAATTTTAGATATAGAAAATACTACAAAAAAATTCAGACACTTTTTTATTTCTTATTATCATAATCTATTACCTTTGAGAAAAATTAGAACATGTTATCTTACCGATAGATCTTTACATGAAAAGTTATTCTTCTATTATTTTATATTTTTACCCACTATTACACTAAAATAAATTTATATCTTGATTGTTTTTATTTTTCTCTTTTTTTTTTAATTTTTATCTTCTCACTATCATATTCATCCTATTAGGATTTTTAAAAAAACCTCAAAAGTTCATCTTAATAAAAAAATTACCCCTAGATATTTCTCAACCATCATATCTATAATATTATAATATCAATCAACATATATATTTATAAGATAAAAAATATTCCATAAATTTTGATTGGATGATGGACCCCCTTGTACCATAATAGTTGTTTCATGTATTAAAATTTGAAGTACCATAGCATTTATGTTTCCCAATCCAACAATATCTTCATGTATGATTCCTTATTATAAATCCCCAATATGATGGCACCTATTAAGGATTATAACCAAATGTATGATTCCATCAAAATTTTATTATTAATACCCTGTTAGGATAACTATGGTTCATCTCTCAAAAGGATTATTGATTTCCAAGGTTGGTAGTCCCTATGTGTTAATAAATTAAATTCTGATTATGATTTATTCTATTTTGATATTTTAAAAAACGTCAATACATATTTAATGTATTCATTGAAGGGGGAGTAGAAAAATATTCTTTCTATATTTATGAAAAGAGTTATAAGATGGAATTTAGGGAAATCACAGGCTTCCTAGGTATTTCTTTAGAAGGATATGATTTTATCCCTTCTCATAAAATACCTGATTCCATGGGTATGTTTAAAAAGGAAAAGGTAGAAAAATATATTTTAATATAATCACATAAGATACACCAATGAGGAGCTGTACTCATCTCTCACGAGATAATTGGATTATATATCGCTGGATGGGAAGGTTTCTAATTCTGAGGAAGGAAGATCGAGATACATCGAAAGTATCTCACATATTCATTTGGGATTACTCTGTTAACATGAAAAAGATGAATTTTGAAGGTTTTTTCTTTTAATTATTAAAAATTTAAAAAACATATCAATCTAGTCGTAGAGTATAATGTTTCAAACTTTGATAAGCAATTTGTAAGATTCAATTATGAATTATTTCAATATTGTAAAAAAAATCTAAGGTTGTGAGGGAAAACCCTCAGTTTATCATTGAAGTTATGATCAAATTTATTAAGTTTGTGTTTTATTTGGATTCAATGAAATTCATGAATATATAGGATCTTCCATCAGAAGAAGATCCATAATTAATGAATTATTTAATGATAAGAAAAAAAGCATATAGAAATGGAGGAGACACACAGTTTATATTCAACCCTAATGAATCTTTAGCTATAAAAATCAATGGTGTTGAAGTATTATACAAATAAGATAAATAAAAAAAGAAAAATAATAAACAGAAATGTGAAAATTTAGTTTATTATTTATGGAAAGAATTTTAGGTTACCTTTTAAAATTTTATTTTATCAAATATGTGTTTGGAATTTTCATTCAATGATTTATATAAAGTTGATGTTGTTGCTCTTTCTTTCATAGAAAAAGGTATGGAGAAAAGAAGAAATAAATTATCTAGAAGAGGAAGGAGAATCTGACGAGGTTGAATAAGTTTATTAGGAATAAGAATCTAATAAATATGAGAATGAGGAATTAACTAGTGAATATGATAATGGTGAGGAATAGGATAATAGTGATAAAAACCAAAAAGGTCGTCATGAATATGGGAGAAATTTATCAAATAAGATGATATAGAAGAATAATTTTATATAAATAAATCATCATCATAATAAATACCCTATGATGCCAATAAAAATTTCAAATTTGATAGTACTCAAAAAAATTGTAACAAAGTTCTATCACCATGAAATAAGGATGCAGATGATCAGGATTCTAAAACTAGTTTTGGTAAGGATGGTGAAATTCATGAAATATCTTATTATTATAATTTGGAATAAAATTTTTCTAAATAAATTAAAAAGTTAGTTACAAAAAAAGTCATTGTAAAAAGAGATTAAGATGAACTTGGGACAAGTCATATCATACCTATTGAGGTTCAAGAATAATATCAATCAGAATTAGTTTCAGAAACTTATTTGAAAATATTTGATTTTATTGTTCAAACATTGAAAAGACTTGAAGAAATAATATCTTATTTCTTAAATATTTTGTCTTAATGTGGGTTACTTCATGATTTTCTTAATAAAAAATCTGACTCAAAAAAAGAAAGATTGGGAAAGTGATCAAACTAGAAGCTCTATTCAAATCCCATCTGGAATTGTACTAGAAAAATATAAAATCATTTTAAAAGTCACTAAGTGGGATTTTTAAGTAAATACAATTATCAAAAATCCTAATTATAATTTTCAAGATACAATGAAATGAAAGAAAGAATATAAATGAAATTTATGGTAGTTAACCAAAGATATCATGGAATGGGTGAAGTAAATTCAGGATTTTAGAGATCAAACTGATAATATTACACAATTTTTTAATGATATAAATGGAAGATGATGTTTTTTATTCTAGATATAACAATACTCAAAACTATTCATGGTTAAATCAATGTTCAAAAATTATTTCCTTGAACGAATTTAGTCTCAATAAAAAAAATTCTAATTCCAGATGATAAAATTTATATTCAATAAGAAAATATCTCGATATATGATAAAAATATTCAGAAGTCATACAATTGAGGAAATGTATTCTCAAAAAAAATCAATTTTGAAGAACATTATAAAGATTTATTAAAATTTTCCAAATTCTTGTTTTATTTTTCTTTTGAAAACATTTTTCTCTACTCAGATGAATAAAATATTCTTTTCATTTTCTGAATTTTTTCTCAATTCTTATTTCTTTAATATTCATCCATATTTTTTTGAATGATTAGATAGACCATTATTTTTGCTTCATACATTTTTTTCTAACCCATTATTGTAAATTCAAAAGATTACCCAATAATTTTTCAAAATCATAATAGTGGATAATTTTATAGAAAGGGACAATTGATTTCATTTAGTGGGTTAAACAAATTTATAAGGGATGATATCTACAAAGGGAGTGAAGATTATTCCAAAATAATATAATAAAAGCCTTAAGAGGAGCTCTTATCCTAATGGGAACTTAGTAATATTCACCATTTTATTAATATGAGTTATAAACTCAGAAGGGGATGAATACTAATGTTTAATTTTGGATATGAGTTTTTTAAAAGAATAATGGATTATTTTTTTCAAAGTAAGTTTCTATTTATTCATTGTGGTATGTTCTTTCCAAAAGGTTGAGATTGTTGAGTCAAAAGTTTCTTTATTAAATTTACATTCTTACTCTTTAGAAATAAAAAACTCCTTCAGAAATATTTGATTAATAAATATATTATTTCCAAAGTGATTAAAAATGTTTTTTTTTTAAAACAAATACTTTTTCCATACATAGAAATTGTACAAATGTGTAAAATAATTTTATCAAACCTCTTTCATTACAATTATCGTAATGAGTATGGAAACAAATTATTAGATTAATCTTTATCAAATCAATTTTATGCCATTCTGTCTTATATTTCATTCTATTAGAGTCTTTTAATTTGATTGACATCATAACTAATACACCTCAGATCCACATTAAAAACATCACCATAATGATAAATGTTTGAAAATCTATCATATTGACTGATGTTTAAATTATTGATATAGATAATTATTTTTATCATATTTAAATTTTTTTATTTTATACAGTGATGGATTGAAAAACCATTGCAGACATTACATTATTATATAGCCAATGATTATTCAGATATCTATGTCATTGAATCAAACTCTGAGTGAAAATGACCGTTAGAAAAAATATGAATTTTTGAAGGGTTGACTATAAATACATGGTCATTTGAAGATTATGAAGCCAATTGTTCTATTACAATCTGAATTTTTCTAATGTCTAAAAACTGTGAATATCTTATTATTAGTCTCTTGCATACCTTTAGAGAGAGTCCTTCTAAATGAAACCATTGCAGGTTGTCTTTTTGAGAAATAGTTTTGTTATTTTTTTATGCTCCAGATTGTGTGAATAAGATTGAGGGCTTATAAAGATAGGAATAAAGAGATACCAAAAATAATATTGATCGAGGGAACATGTTGATAGTGTGAATGGGGCCAATACATTATTTTGAGGGCTATAGGGAATAATTAGAAATGGAAGTTGGTCATCATATAGAGGGCCTTCCTTGGTGGGGAAAGAAAAAATTTCTTGTTAGTATAAATCAATTGACACCTTTATCCATGTTTTGTGTATAACTTCTTCTTATGGTTAAGAGATATTTTTTCCCTTCAAATATTAGTCATTCATAAATTGATTATTTTTCATTTACATGTTTTTTAAAAGTTATATTAATTAAACTGTGAATATATCATTATTATTTTATCATAACTAATCATAACATGATAAACACTTTTTATAACACTTAATCGAATCTACTGTGAATCTGAGATTTATTGAATTAATAATATCTATCTTAAATGAAATCTATGTATCCTATTTAGACTGAATCTAACATGATTCATATTCTCACACTCTGTTTTTATCACAACCAAGATGATTACTATAATTTTATATAATCAAATTGAGGGCCAAGTCTAAATCCGATTATTTTACATAATAAGGTTTGTGAATTATTTTAGTTCAAGATATTTTAAACTAATTTTTTTAAAACTACAATTCACCCTCCTTATCTTGTTATAATTCCATCTATGATACATTCTTTCAATACTAATTAGTATACTTCTAATATAATTATACAACATTATCAAACTTTATTATCATTTTGAAACCCTTTTTATCGGCCAATAATTCCCTAAATTACTTCTTAAATTCCCTACTCCTATTAAAGATTCCTTATTTTCGAAATAAATCTAATGAATAAATTCACTTTGTGATAATCTAGGACGATACCTGAGGAAGAGGTAACATTCATCAGAAATCTTTTTTGTTTCATATCTTCCACCACCACCTTAAATTATTATTATAACATTATGATATAATAAAAATGTATCTTCCATATAATAATATGTTTTTATGTTATGTTCATGACATAAAACCATCTCTACTTCCATCAAATGGGTTATTAAATCATCGTTTATGAGTACGGTGGATACAACCTCACGAACGAATTTCATTCATTTTTTCATTTCCAAATGTCACAGATGGACCTAATGATGCATTTATTATTAAGTAATTATAATTATGATATTATTATTATTCATGAATTATTATATCAAACATACCATTATTCATTCCATTTTGTGGGAATATTATAACTTTTCTTGGCTGTTTGGCGGACTACCGCCTCATGAAGTGATGTGATTCATTCACTCATTACATGAAAGGTAATAAAGATGGGTTTAATTAATATATATGATATATATGAAATAAAAATAATTTTTTTATTGAAAATATAACACACAGATTTCATTTTTTTAGTCAAACAAGAAAATAGAAACAACATTCTTTTGTACGTACAACTAACCATCTCCATGAATGGTTCATTTTATTTTCTATCAATGAAAATTAAATATTACTATGAATACATAAATGTTGAGTTTATATGATATTTATGTAATTAGTAAGATTATGTAAATGATGAAATTATGATAGAACTATGATGAATGAAAATAACAAATCAAAACATAGATGAAAATAGAGGAGTTAAAGCCTGAAACGTAACTTTTACAAGGAATTGTAAAGAATATAGTAATTAAAAGTCATAAGAATATCATATATTGTATGATATATATAAATATTTATCATTAATATATGTATAATAAACATATATTTATTATATAGGAGTTTTTAATTTTATATGACTGAAGTCAATACTTAAGGTAAGGTATTTATGGACTCCATTTTATTTCAATGAGACATATACAAATTCACCACTCATTTATTATGTGCGGTGTATAAACTTCCCCTTTTACATGATATATCATGAATATCATTATTCTAATTAAATTTAATGTTTCAATTTATGTTATTCTTTATTGGGGGTTATTATTCAAAATATTACCAATGTGGTAAGGGTTTTTTGTCTTAATTTAGTGTATTTGATACATATACTATGTCACGCACCTATATTATTTTTTAAGGTGTATATACGACCCCATTGAAAAGTAATATAATGAATTTATTTATATTCATGATATTTTGAGTTTAATTTTATTTTATTCCTTCATGTAGTTTATTATTTAAAGTGACCAATGTGGTAATTATTTTATCTTGCAATCTCATCGCTTTTTGTGATTGTTCAATGTTATTTTTCGAATGGTTAAATCATATGATTAATCCCTCAAGAAACTCAAGAAATTAATCTCCTCCAGTTACTCATGGAAAAAATAAGAACAATTTTCTCATTTTGTAACTTAAAATAATTGACAATAAATATGGATATCTGACATCACCTTTTTTTAGTTAGAAATCATATTTCATCAAAAACCATGTTTTTAAAAATTCTTTCCAAGTTTTTTTAATATTATACTATGAATTTCAAAATAAGTTCATAAACTTGTTATACATTTTAAAAAAAATTAAAGGAATCACCATTTCATTTTCCAAATAATGTCTTTTTGGTTTTTTCCGAAAATGTGAAAGAAATATTTATTTCAACATTATGACATGTATAAATATTCTTATCAACATAAATATTATTTTATTTGAAGATTCATTTACATGTTATAATTATTATTTCAGAAAAAGAATATTCAAAATGTTTTATGTTTTAATAAATGGTTTCCATGAAAAACTATTTTCCTCAAGAAATGTTTTCAATGATTTTTAATACTTTCATTATAATATTTTTAAGTTATATTCAAATAAATTGATTTTAAAAAATATTTTATTTTTTAAAATGATTTTGAAAGAAAATTTAGTTTTCTAAATAATTGTTTTAAAATATATTTCAAAATAATCATCCATATAATATGAAACTAATTTTTGGTACCTATGATTTATAAAGGATATTTTCCAAGGACAACATTCAAATTATATCTCTAAAATGTTTAGTATGAAATGATATTTATGAAACCCATTTCTATTTCATAGGCTATAAAATGATAAAATTAAAATGAAACTTTATTTCTTTTTAATGGGTTATTCTATGATGAAATAATGAAATGAATATGAAATCTTTTCTCTTCCGCATGTTATGATATGATGATTTTTTTACAAAACACATTTTTTATAGGTTATGATACGAATAGTGTTTTACAATCTTTTGGGAGAGATGTGTATTATTTTAACTATATGATTGTTGGGATATATATGTATCTCCAATTCATTGGGTAATGATAAATTTTCTATAATCTCTGAGGTTTCATGGGTGACCATCCATAGCCCAAAACATATGGTAGATTGGTGGTATGCCAAAGACTGGAGTAGGTACAATTGTGGTTTTACCAAGGATAATTTTTTATGAATGTAAAAGTAGGTAGCATTGATATAATATTTTATATGATTATGTATATGCCACTTGTCTATATATTATGACAATTTTATCCTCTTCGGGCACATGTTCTTCGATTCCCTTATGATTCACGTCTTATGAACTACCAATCCTTATTGCATAACTTAATACTATATTCTTTAACATATAGGGTGTGGTTTTCAAATGTTATTATCATGTTCTCATACCGTTATGATAAATTTATTAATATGTGTATCCCCTGATTACGTAAAAAGATCATCTGAGATCACCATTTTTTATGTTTCCTTTCCATGTGATATAAAGTATAATTTTCTTATAGGAGTAATAAGTGGGAAGATCTCTATGGTAGACATTAAAGTTATCCCAGTAATTAAGATTATTTAATTAAAATATTCCAAAGGAACTAAAATATTAATGTCCATAAAAATATTCTTGTTTAATGTAATTAATATTCATTAAAAGAGATTTAATATTCAATTATGATAATCATGGGTCTCTATTGTTTATATCAGAGGAAAGGATTAGTTAACCTTTAGAAATTAGTATGATAAAATGTTACAGAAGCCCCTATGGATATTTATAAGGATATATTTAGGGATTTCCATACGGATAAGTATAAGGAAGAGTTATTTTATAACAAATGTCCTTTAATTTTGGTGAGGGGTAGATCATGTGGTTTCTAAGAAATTAAATAACATTCTAGATACTATAAGTGCATATTGATCTGGAATAGAGGTACATAAGGGTAATTACTTTGGAAAGGGTGCATTGAGTTGTACTTTTTCCTCACTTAGTTCTTGATAATGGTCTTCCCTACATACCATGTTTAACACTCCTAGGGGATATTCTTTTATAAATATATAAACTATTTTGGAACCATCGTGATTTATTTAGAAAGATTTTGATCATGGATGACCTTGGTAAATCCTAAGGTGTCATAGATTTAAATTATGTTTTTATCATTTAGACATATTATAAGTTAATTTTCAGGATTATATGGTTTTACACTGTTATTATTTGTTATCTTATAATACTTCTTGGTTTTCGTAAATGAATAGAATCTTAAAGAACCATAATAGTATTGAGTGTGATTGAAAATGCAATGGTTTTACTCCTTGGCATCCAAAAATTATGGGAGATGTAATTCAAATTATTGTTTCTTTTCTCAATGAAATTTCTGAACCTATGTTTTATATTGTACTTCCAAAATTTAAAAGGAGTGTATAACATCCTTCTATTTCCCTTGTGAGGAAACATACACCTTATTTTAGTGGGTTTTTTTATCAATATGTTTTTTAAAAATGGATCAACACCACTGAAAATATATTTTCCATTCTCCAGTGTTTGGAACATGAAAATTTATTTTGGTATTATTTTATTTTCTAAGTGAATTTGATCAATGGTGGAATCTTATCTATAATATGTGGAAATGGGTTGATATTGACACCATGGATTGGTATTTTTTCAAGAAATTACTTTTCAATATATATATTCCTTATATTCTTTATATAAAGAAGGAGAAGGAGTTCCTTGTACTAAGGAAAAAGAATGATGAATATGTTGTTACCTATGCGGAAAATTTTATAGTACTTATTATGTAATATTCTATTATCATAATTAATCATAAAAGTACGGTAGGTTGATTTATATAGGCTTAAAACCATGTCTTCAAAGGGAATTATGCAAAATAAAATTCCGTAGCTATGAAGAGATTTTTAGGTATGCTATCAAGGTGGATATGGAGTTCAAAGTTACATATAAATATCATGGTTTTAGGAGAAAATAAAAATTTAATTCAATTAAAATTTTAAGTCTACAGAGAGATGAAGATATGATTTATTTTGAACTTAAAGTCTAGAAGGAAGCATGGATGAAATTGTCCTAAGGGTACTATTAAATGTTTCAAGTGTGGAAAAGAATGTTATCTTTTGACTTAATATCGAAGTGATGAGATGAAGATATATATGGATCAGAAAACTCAAGAAAAATTACCTCTCACACTTCAGTTCTTAAATTGTATGGATTTATGGAATTATGTTAATACGTATCCAAACTAGAGGGTTAATAACAGTGATCTGGCCAAGAACCTCTAAGGAGAATGAAAAAAGGTAAATATTCTACGATCATGATGGGTGAAGTGAATTATGATAATTTGGTAACACTAATCCCCCCTTACAATGATAGGAATTTTATGTTTTATTTTGTATGAATAAGACCTATAAAAATATTATTGTTCATCCTTTATTGAACATGTGATTATCTCCCAATACCTGATTTCTTGAATAATGAAATCACATTTGATATTCTATAAGTACAATGTTGACCCATGTTTTCATTGTAAATGTTTATAATAAGATAAGATCAAATTTATGGAATAAATGGTGATTTATCTTTTGGAAGAATATATGTATCTAGACATGACAAACATAAGAGTTATTAATGTAATCATGGGTTTATGAGTTCAAAGTTGATCATAATTTAAAATTCATTAACTCCCATTTTGGGTTTTATTTAATGGTATTTTATCAAGATTAAGGATATTTTATGAGTAATATATGAAAATGAAACACTTGGGTTTTATCTGTAGGGAAAATTTTATTTGTGGAATAATTCCTTTCCACATTGTGGAAAAATGAAAATAAGGTTCTTATAGTATTTAGGTATTATCTTATGATTAATGTTGAGATAATTATGGGTTCCAGTTGAAGACCTTATATATCTAGTAGACTTCATTGCTATCATAAAATATTTCCCCTTGTATCCTCTTTCCCAAATATAAATTAATAAAGTGGTACGGTTCGATGGAGTACCACATTGAATTTTATTTCATCGTAATTTTAAGTTTAGCATGATGTTTTGGTGAATTATTATGGAAGGTCTTGATATGAAATTGAGTTTGATATCTATGTATCATCCTTAGGTAGATGATCATTTGGATAGAATAATTCAATCCCTAAATGATTTTCTCAGATGTTTTTCTATGGATTTAAAAGTTCATTGGGACCAACACGTTCCTCATGTTGAGTTTTTGATATTGATGGATTTTACTTGATAATTTGGATATCTCCTTATGAATACCTTTATAGAATTTAGTATATAACTCCAATATATTGGAATGATGTTGCGAAAAAATAATTATATTGTTACCAAATTAATAATATGAGATGGTATAGAGGGATACAATGCTGGAAATAAATTTATCTGGGATGGGTCATTTGTGACCAGGTCCCTTTAAAAATGAATTGTTGCAAAAAATGGCATCGTAAATACATTATCTTGGTATTTTAAAAACACTTTTGTGATGAACTTGTCTCAAATAATAATTTTGAGGGGATTCACACCCCATCACAAAAAAACATAAAAAAAAATTCAAAATTTAGTAAATAAAAATTATAATAATAAAATTTAAAAAACCACTAATTTTAAAAAAAAGATAATTCAAATAAAAAATAGAATAATACAAACTAATAAAATTAATAAAAAAATTATTCACAATAATATAAAATAATAATAATAATAATACAATAATATTAACATTAATAAATTTATAAATATTATAAATTAATATTAATAAAATAATATTTATAATAGAAATAAAATGTTAACAATAATAATATAATATATAATAAATAAATAAATGAAAATAAAAAATAATAAAAAAGAAATTATTCACAACAATGTAATAAAAGAATTTATATAGAAATTTAAAAATATGGATTAATAAAAACATCACCAAAACATTATATTCAAATGTTTATCATAAAATATATATAAATCAATCATGGTCATATGGAGGAGTTAGAGGATATGGTTGGGGAACTTCATCCATAAAAATTGAGTGAGACTTCCCATATACTCCATCGTCTACTTGTACTGCTACTGCGGTCGTCGACACATCTTCTCTTGTTATTGTTATTACTATAAATGAATCTCTTTGTAGTCCCTAAGGATGTCTTCTAAAAGATTACCATCAGCTCACAGCTACTCCTCATATTATGCATCATATGAGTATAACTCACTATGAGCTACTCTAAAGCTGCATGATGGCATCTTAGAGATTCCATAATAACTCACAGACATCCATCGATATCTGATACCAACAACTCAAACTTTCTTTAAGGAATACTACATCATCTGAATGCATGTTGCGTTATCCAATCCTTCTGCATTAGAGGTCTGATCCTCTATCTCTGTATAACTCTCAAATGGGTTCTGAGATGTCGTGGCCTCATATAAAACCTTCAATTTCAATTTAAAATTAAAATATTTAAATTTTTATTTTCAACTAATTTTAAAACATGGAATGAATTTATACTAACAAAAATATGATATTGGTAATCACCTCTAATCCCCCCAGTGATAAGATCATCATACATTGTAAGAACCCGTTTCTTATTTTTTTTCAGGTACGGTTTTCTTCTTTTATCTTTTCCTTAAGTGTTTTTGAGAAAATAAGGAAAATGGTGAAAAATCTTAAATTTCAGGACTACACATCATGTACTATTCCACATGCCGTGTACTTTGGTCGTGTGGGACGAGTACACAGGGTGTGTAGCCATGTCGGCTATGAAAGGTGTAAAAACCGACTACACGCCGTGTAGTGGATATTTACACGCTGTGTAGTCAGTCGGCAAGTAAATAGTTAGGTGGTGGAAGCAGCTGCCAGCGGAGCGGCAGTACACACCGTGTAATAATAAATACACATCGTGCACTCATTTCGATGAATGAACAGTGTGGAGATGTCGTCAGAGGAACAGTTCAATGAGAAAATTACACACCGTGTAGTCAATAGTACACGCTGTGTAGTTTGTTTTTTTCGCTTAAAATGGGAAGTAGCCAACCATGTTCATAGGATTGGCTTAGAACCGGAAGAAGGAGTTTGGAGAAGAGGTCGGACCTTCAAGGATCTCCAGATCGAGCGTCGGGAATCCATTTTCGCCTTTGATGATCTCGTTGGAACCTCACGGGTAAGCCCTCTACTCTTCTTAATCCATTCTTGCCAATTCTTCCTCTAAGGGAAGTTATTTGAGTTTTAACAGGGATTTCTTTCACCTCAGATCTACGTCGTTCATGAATGATTTTAGGATCGTCATTCGCGTATAACATTCAGGGGCGTTTAAGGTAGGTGGCTTGGTGTTTAAATTTCCAATTTTTGTGCATTTTTGTGTATTTTTGAGATACGCGCCCATGAATGTGGTGTCTTATGGCTGAGACCTTGTTTAATTAAATACCTATAATTTTATAGGTGATTAAATGTGATAATAACTATTGTTGGGGATCACCGCTTGGATCTCAGACCACCTCGGGGGTGCGTTTCTCTGTTTAGCTGTTTGGCCAGGATACCTGAGGGTATGCCTTTATAATATTGATTTTAGAATTGCCTTGAGAGAAATTTCATTTGATATTGCATGCGTATTTCAGTTTTACATGATGGGAATGGCCCAGTTACTTTTTTAGCCTGAGGGAAGTGTTGTGATTAACATGTGGGCAATGTACTACTTAGCTTGTGGGCAACTTCTTCTATGCCTGTGGGAATTTGATTCTGTTCATATGGGAAACACCTCATGCGCCTGTGGGAAATATTTGATATGCATGTGGGAAGATTCCTTTGTTGTATTCTCTTTACCTGAGGGTAAGGGATTACGCGTCTGAGGACACTAACTGGTTACATAGAAATTCATTGTGGTGGTTTCTTAATAATAAACAATGAAAATAATGTGAAATGGCAATATAACTGGTAAAGTTAGTTACTTTTCAGTACTACTTAATTTATTTCATTTACTTTTGCACACTTCTGTTGCATATTTACACACAGTTGAGCATGGTCCTTTGGTGGGTGCCTACTGAGAATATTTCTCACACCCTGTTTGGGTCATGCTTTTTGGCCGAAACATATTATGTTTCTGCAGGTATAGATAAGGGAAAAGGTCCCTTTATAAGAACTTGATTGATGCTATGGAGTAGGGGAGCATGGAATTGGGCTTAGGCTCACGATGCTACCGGCTTGTTTTTCTTTGTTGTACTGTATTGTTGTGTATCATGTTCTGGTTGTTTTCTTAGAACTTGAGGCATGTTGCATCAACATTATATATGATTGTTGGTTGTTTTACTGCAGTTTTTATCTTAAATGTGTATGGTTTATTACTTCTATTGTTGTTGTATGCTTTTTACTTTATTCCGTCGTGCTACACTTTGGAACATGAGGGCATAGTTTCCCCACTTTCAGACCTGGGCCCTCGCTGAAAGTCGGCAGCCTCTGGCGTTTGGGGAAATGCACTTGAGGTCACATGGCGAACAGGGTTTGGGACACCCGTTGAGTGGAACCCGAATCCAGGACGTTACAAATTGGTATCAAAGGATTTTCTTTTCATTGACTTACTATTTGGAGCCTTAGTCAGGGATTGGATGGAATTGGTAGTTGTTAATGAGTTTTTCCCAGGATTAGCTAACCTGTGTATAGGGAAAAGTCATTTTGCCTTGTTTGTTACAATTTTTCTGATTTTTCAAATTTTACAGTTGATCTGATTTTCACCATTGGGTGACGCACTTGTGATTGTGCTATTTATATTTTATCCCTGGGTTCTATTTAGCTGCAACCTGATGAGCTGAGGGTATTCCATCTCATGCATCATTTAGTAACATTCTAGGAATCACATGCCTTGAATAGTTCCATGCCATGTAGGTGAATTAGAAATTGTATGTTGTTGTGATAGTTTTTGTTCTAGAAAAACATGTTGTTGTGATACCTACTTTGATATAATACCTACTATGTGATAGGGTATTATTGTATGAGCCTGTTAATAGAATGGACACCAAACTTTGGTTTTTGGGGAGTATGGGCCCTCATTGACCGGAATTTGGTGGGTCGTTGACTGTTTATCTTGTTATAACATATATAAGATGTCAACCTTTGATTCGCGGGGAGTATGGGCCCTCACGGGTTGGAATTTGGAACTTAGGTGTTGTTTTTCAGTATTTTATGGTTTCCAGAGTAGTATCTAAGCCTTACTATCTGAAAAACACAGGATACACACCGTGTGGTTCCTTGGACACATGTCGTGTGTTCTTCTGTTCGGGAAGAAAAGAAAACTTCTTGAGTACATGTCGTGTACCCTCGGTACCAGGTGTGTAATCTCTTCCCGTGTCATAGACCATGTGGGCATGTACATGGGAAAGGGGAAATGATTGGGGAAAACACACCATGAACCATATATACATGCCGTGTAGCGTTGACCTGGAGTCCGCCTGTGTAACTAACAAACACAGATGGAGGAGACATTAAGACATACATACCATGTCCATTGTGGAAAACACTGTGTAGTCTGACCTGGGATCCGGCTGTGTAACTAACAACATGTGCCAGTGAAATCCTTTCGTGTACACTCCGTATATATAGGGAACACGCCATGTAGTGTGATCTGTGTATCCGACCGTGTAAGTAACAACACGGGTCGGTGAAGCTTGTCTAGTACACGTCGTGTACCTATGGGACACATCATGTAGTCTTGTCCAAGGGAATACCATGTGGTTTTTGCTGTGTAGATGGAAAACGGGGTGGTGTACACGCCATGTGCGGGTGTAACACGCCATGTAGTATCAAGCTGAGTAGTCGACCGTGTCACAAACGACTCAGGAAGTTGGAAAATTACACCATACACGTCGTGTAGTTAGTATACACGCTGTGTAGTTTTATTTAATGGGAGTCGTGTGGCCTGGCCTTGTAGAAGGACCCGGGAAGGGGAAAAAATTTAGGTACACACCGTGTAGTCAGTATACACATCGTGTAATCTTGTTTAGAAAATCTCGAATGCCTTCTTCCTCCTGTTCCCCTTTTTGGTCCCCTCGATTTCAGACTATGATAATCTTGATCTAAGGTGTGCATTTGACCTTTTAGAGTCATGCCACTGAGATAACCACGCGTTGTTCTCCAGGAGAGTGGCAATGATTACACTCCAGAGATGGTGGGCCATGGGCTACCATTGGATCGTCCAGTAGATCCAGATGCGGTGCCAGATGTTATATCGGACATAGGCGCGGAGGTGCAGTTCTATGAAGGCTTTATGCGGTTCATGCAGACCTTTTAGGGAGCACTGCTGGCTGCCACATCTATGGCCAAGCTAACTCGTATATTCTAGTAGCAACATTATCCTACTTTCTCAGGAGATGGTGGACCAGAGGATGAAGAGTCTTGGCTGTGGTCTGTGCAGACTATTTTCAAGCATCTTGAGATGCCTCTAGGGTGGAGGGTCAAGCTCTCGACTTATATGCTGCGTGATTCCACCAAGAGGTGGTGGGATGTTACCACCCTGTCAGAGCATCACAGAGACATGGTGTGGGAATATTTTCATGTAGTATTCTATGAATTATTATTTCGAGAGACGTTGAGGCAGATCAAGCTCGAGAGTTCATGAATCTGCAGCAGGTGCTATGTCAGTGAGGGATTATTTTATTCGCTTTACCGAGCTTCAGAGTTTTGCACCCGTTCTGGTGGGCGATGAGACGCTGAGAGCCCAACGCTTTGAGGATGGTCATCGATATGACATCCGAGCACTGGTGAATGTTTTCAGGTTTCCTTCAGTACATGCTATTGTGAACCAGGCGCTGATTATAGAGAGGACCTGCAGGAATCTAGTAGTGTGGGACAGGGCGGTTCAGCACCAGTTTCTCATACTATTTCTACTGGTAAGAGGAAGAGACAGATGGACTTCTCTCGGGGTGGTAGTACCAGTCAGAGAAATGTTTCAGGTGGCCAGGTTATGTTCTACCAGTGTGGTAAGGAGGGGCACAAGAGACCTCAGTGTCCACAAGACCCAGTGGAGTGCTGAGCTTGTGGCGGGATGGGTCATCTACAGTTCTTTTTCACGGTGTTTCCACCATTGTCTAGTGAGAGGTGTTATGTTCATACTCCGCGTGCGGGGTGCAGGACCAGCAACTTCTTACCTATCGGGAAACTGGAATACGTCAGGGTGTGCAGGAAGAGATGGTGGTCATGGCCGTGGTAGCCAGAAACCAGGATCTCAGAGGCAGCAGTGCGGTACGGCTTAGGGTAGTCAGGCTGTATCGCAAGGCTGCAGCACTGGGCAGGCATATGCAGTGTAACAGACCCAGCAAAAGCAGGATCCCGGATCTTCTACTGTCAGATGTACTATTATAGTAGCTTCTGTTTTATCTTCAGTACTTTTCGATACGGGTGCTACACGTAGCTTTATATCTGTACCCATTGTGGAGATCCTTGGGCTTGGTGTTTCTACTTCTTCTGCTGTTATGACGTTAGACACTCAGTTAGAAACTAGAACGGCTAGTGTGTGTCAGTACAAGGGGTTACCCCTTGAGGTTGGTGGGTGTCACTTCCTTTGGGACCTCTATGTATTAGGGATGATGAGCTATGATGTCATTCTCTGGATGGAATGGTTGGTTCCCTTTCGAGACTTTGAGGATTGCTATCGTCGCAAGGTGAGTTTCACGTCACCAGAGGGCAGAGAGATTCTATACAAGGGTGAGTGGGAGGTTTAGGAGAGTCGAGCTGGACCAGAGCCTCATGGGCGGGGTCGTATCACATCCCAGATTGCGAGCTTATATCTAGACGACCAGGGGACTTGTCAGAAGGATTTCCCTCCAGTGGTTGATCATTTTTGTGATGTCTTCCCAGATGACTTTTTAGGTCTTCCTCTAGAGCGTGAGGTGGATTTCTTTATTGATCTTGTGCCAAGAGCAGCACCGGTATCCATTCTTCCTTATAAGATGGCCACGCCTGAGTTGCAGGAGCTCAAAAGGTAGTTAGAGGAGTTATAGTCAAATGGTTTCATCAGACCCGGTACTTTCCTTGGGGTTCTCCTGTCCTTTTTTGTGAAGAAAGCTGATGGTACCCTCAGACTCTGTGTGGATTATCGAAATCTGAACCAGTAGACGGTTAAGAACCGATATCCCATGCCGAGGACTGATGATCTTTTTGATCAACTTCGTGGAGAATGAGTGTTATAAAAGATTGAATTGAGATCAGGATATAATCATTTGCACGTTAGACCATCTAATATACCTCTCACAACTTTTAGGAGAAGGTATGGTCTATATGAGTATAGGGTTATGTCGTTCGGACTCACGAACACACCAGTAGTTTTCATGTCCCTCATAAATCGTGTATTCCATCCTTATCTAGATTCATTTGTGGAAGTATTCATGGATGATATCTTGGTGTACTCTCACACTCGACACGACCATGCCACCCATATTGATATCGTATTGAGTACATTTAGAGATCATCAGTTGTATGCTAAGATCCCAAAGTGCCACTTATGGATGGACTAGATCCACTTCCTAGGTCATATAATCTCAGAGTCAGGAGTTGCAGTAGACCCAGAGAAGGTGAGAGTAGTAGTTTCCTAGGAGCAGCATAAGAATGTGTTTTAGATAAGGAGTTTTTTGGGGCTGGCTGGTTACTTCAGGCGTTTTATACAGGACTTCTCCCGCTTATCAGCGTCATTGACGGGTTTGATTAAGAAGGGTGTGAAGTTCTTTTGGTCAGAAGCATGCAAGATATCCTTCCAAGAGCTGAAGGGAATGTTGACATCAACACCAATTCTGAATCTCCCAGTGCAAGGGAAGAGCTATACAGTTTACTGTGATGTATCAGGTATTGGGCTGGGAGCTGTGTTGATGTAGGGTGATCATGTTATTGCATACAGTTCTCGGTAGTTGAGGCCACATTAGAGTAATTACCTGACACGTGATCTCAAGTTGGTTGCAGTTGTACATGCACTGCACTGTTGGAGATATTATCTTTTTGGAGAGCATTTTGTGGTTTTTACCGACCACAAAAGTCTCAAGTACATCTTTACTCAGCGTGACTTGAATCTGAGGCAGCGAAGGTGGGTCGAATACCTTCAGTCATTCAATTTTGAGCTTGCATATAAACCTGGTAAGGGTAATTCAGTTGCTGATGCACTGATCCAGAAGACTCAGACACAGGCAGTTCATGAGGCCGGTGGTGAGTGGAAGCTTATGGCTTTGTTCTTTAAGATGCATTTGAAGGTGCACGACAGTCAGGGGAAAACCTATCTTTCTTCGTTATCTATGACCTCTACCCTCTGGGATAGAGTGAGGATGAGACAGCTATCTGATTCAGAAGTCCTATTCCTACGGGAGTCGGTGTAAAGTGAGCACCCTCCTCCTGGGTGGACGATAGGTGATGATGAGGTACTGCATTTCCATGGACGAGTGTGGGTTCCATGGGATATACACGAGGATCTGATGCGAGAGTTTCATGCTTCAGCTTGGGCAGTTCATCCTAGAGTTACCAAGATGTACCATGACTTGAGACGTCAGTAATGGTGGCCGGGTATGAAGAGAGATGTATCTGGTTTTGTTATGAGGTGTTCCACCTGTCAGCAGGTGAAGGTGGAGCATCGAAGGCTAGCCGGACTGTTACAGCAGTTACCTATTCCAGAGTAGAAATGGGATGATGGTGCGATGGAATTCATGACTGGGTTGTCGAGGTCACCTCGAGGAAATGATGATGTGTGGGTTTTTGTGGACAGACTCACAATGGTAGCTCACTTTTTGTTGATCAAGGAGGCCTTTGGTGTGGACAAGCTTAGGAAGTTGTATATCCGAGAGATCGTACGTCTTTATGGGGTTCCTCGTTCTATCATTTTAGATAATGACGCTCGTTTTATGTCTTGTTTCTCATAGAGTTTTCAGAGGGCATTGGGTACACAGGTGCTTCTGAGCATAGCTTACCACCCTCAGACCGATGGTCAGTCAGAGAGTACGATACAGGTTCTTGAGGACATGTTGTGTGCATATGTCCTAGACTTTTGGGGCTCCTAGGAGAAGCATATACCCTTAGTTGAGTTTGCCTATAATAATAGTTTTCAGGAAACTATTGAGATGGAACCATACCAGCCTTTATATGGTAGTCCATGCCGATCACCATTGTGCTGGTTAGAGGCAGGTGAGGCAGCTTTACTGGGACTATGTCTCGTACAGGAGACTTCTGAGTAGGTCCAGTTGATTCGAAACGGATTGCTACCGCACAGTCTCGTCAGAAATCATATGCTGATCGCCGGAGACGACCCTTGGAGTTCGTGGTCAGGGATCAGGTTTTCTTGTGAGTTTCACTGAGGATGGTACACAGGTGGATCAGGAGACAGTGTAAACTTTCACCGAGGTATGTGGGGCCATTTGCGATTCTGGAGAGAGTCGAGATGGTTTCCTATCGGTTTCAGTTACCACAGAGGTATCGATCCATGCACGACGTCCTCTATGTATCTAAGTAGTGTCGATATCATTCATATATGTCTCACGTCTTTTAGCCCGACGAGGTTGAGCTTGAGATAGATTCATCCTTTGAGGACCATCTGATTCATATCGTTGATAGGAGCATGAATGTTCTCTAAGGTTGGTCAGTTCCTCTCATACGGGTGTTATGGAAGCATGGCCGAGTGCAGGATGAAACCTGGGAGTGGGAGACCGATGTACGTGCTCAGTGGCCAGAGTTGTTCTGAGCTTTATCTTAGCCACCCCTGGAAGGGAAATTCTGGGAGGAATTGATTTAAGGAGGGGAGTTTGTAAGAACCTAGTTCCTATTTTTTTCAGGTATGTGTTTCCTCTTTTCTCTTTTCCATAAGTGTTTTTGAGAAAATAAGGAAAACGGGGAAAATCCTAAATTTTAGGACTATATGTTGTGTACTATTCCAAATGTCGTGTACTTTGGTCGTGTAGGATGAGTGCACAGGGTGTGTATCCATGTCGGCGATGAAAGGTGTAAAAACCGACTACATGCCGTGTAGTGGATATTTACACGCTATGTAGTTAGTCGGCAGCCAAATAGTTAGGTAGTGGAAGAAGACACCAGTGGAGCGGCAGTACACGCCATGTAATCAAAAATACACTCCATGCACTAATGTCGATGAATAAATAGTGCGGCGGTGTCGTCAGATGAACAGTTAAATGAGAAAAGTACACGTCGTTCAGTTAATAGTACAGGTCGTGTAGTTAGTTTTTTTCACTTAAAATGGGCAGTAGACAACCCTGTTCACAAGATTGGCTTAGAACCGGAGGAAGGAGTCGGGAGAGGAGGCTAGATATATGAGGATCACCATATTGAGCATCGGGAATCTGTTTTTTCCTCTGACGGTCTCGTTGGAACCGCACGGGTAAGCCCTCCACTCTCCTTAAGTCGTTCTTTCCAATTATTCCTCTAAGAGAAGTTATTTGAGTTTGAACGGGGATTTATTTCACCTCAAATCTACATTGTTCCGGGATGATTCAAGGATCGTCGTCCGCGTATACCGTTCAAGGGCGTTTAAGGTAGGTGGATTGGTGTTTAAATTCCCAACTATTGTGCGTTTGTGTGTATTTTTTAGATACGCGCCCATGAATGGGGTGTTGTATGGTTGAGGCCTTGTTGAATTAAATACATAGAATTGTATAGGTAATTAAATGTGATAATAACTATTGTTTGGGATCGCCACTTGGATCCAGGACCACCCCGGGGGTGCGTTCCTCTGTTTAGCCATTTGGTCAGGATACCCAAGGGTATGCCTTTATAATATTGATTGTAGAATTGACTTGAGAGAAATTTCATTTGTTATTGAATTTATGTTGCTTGTTTATATAATGGGAATGGCCCGATTACTTTTTTAGCCTCAGGGTAACGTACTACTTAGCATGTGGGAAACTTCTTCTGTGCCTGTGGGCAGTTGATTCTGTGCCTGTGGGCGACACCTCATATGCCTGTGGGAAGATTCCTATGTTGGATTCTCTTTACCTGAGGGTAAGGGATTACTCGTCTAAGGACACTGACTGATTACATAGAAATTCACTGTGGTGGTTTCTTAATAATAAACAATGAAAATAATGTTAAATGGAAATATAACTGTTAAAGTTAGTTACTTATGAGTACTGCCTAGTTTATTGCATTTACTTTTGCACACTGTTGTTTCATGTTTACACACAGTTGAGAACGGTCCTTTGGTGGGTGTCTACTAATATTATTTATCACATCCTATTTAGTTCAGGCTTTTTGGCCCAAACAGATTATGTTTCTACAGGTATGGATAGGGGAAAAGTTCTCATTATAGGTACTTGATTGCTGCTGAGGATTAGGGGAGCATGGGACCGGGCTTAGGCTCGGGATGCTACCGTCTGTTTTTTTTTTTGCTTTGTTGTAAAGTATTGTTGTGTAACATGTTATGGTTGTTTTCATAGAACTTGAGGCATGTTACATCAACATTATATATGACTGTTTGTTGTTTTAATGCAGTTTTTTATCTTAAATGTGTATATTTTATTTCTTCCGTTGTTGTTGTATGCTTCTTAATTTATTCCACCATGCTACACATTGAAAAATGAGGGAATAGTTTCCCCACTATCAGACCCGGTCCCTCGCTGCTAGTCGGTAGGCTCTGGCATTTGGGGAAATGTGCATGAGGTCACGTGGCGATCCGGGTTCGAGGCACCTGTTGAGTGGAACCCGGATCCAGGACATTACATACATCCTCCTCTAAATGTGGAAATCCATAATATCGAGTTTTTTGAATGCATATATGAGTTTAAAAAAATAGTTTACATTTTCTATAATTTAAATTATAAAATATTACATACCAAATATCGTCTATCTGTATCAAATGTATGACTATCATCTTGATTCATCACCTCCTATCTCCCCCAGTTCTATCAACCTAATTATTACCTCCACTAAAAATTATCTCTCATTCAATATGAATATAATCCATCCCAATCCTGAGATGAGATGTAATCTAGTCATTGGGCACAACAAAACTTATCAAATTCTGTGACTCACACTTTCCAAATTGTTCTCATAATCATATTAAGGAAAAATTGAGGGAAAATTTCATGCATACCAATCACTCGTTACCTGGATATATATTCATATATGATATAATCAATGGGACACCATAAACCATACAAATAATTAACAATATCAAGTAATTAATAATTAATTTTAAAAAATAACTATTATTTATTTAATTACCATCCAATTCTCAAACATAAGTCACTGAAAATAAATGGGAATATGATACCATGTCACCCATACTCCATAAAAATAATTTAAGAATATATAACTCCCATATCTAATAGCTATATGCATAAATATGTAAAAAACAACACAAATAATCAAAAAATAAGTAAATAAATAAATTAACTATAATGAATGAAATCTAAATATAATACTTAAATAATAATATCTACTCATGTATAGATCAAATTCAAGACGTGGAAGAAATAAAGGGATAAGTTCAAGAATCATAAATCATACAAGACCATGGCCCCTCCGAGTCATCATTGAACCACTAGCAGTCGGTGGGTCAGATAATCTTACATCATTCTCATCAGTAAGAAGATCAACCATCTCCAACTCATGAAATATATACAAGTCCATCTAAAACATGAAATTCTTATTGTTATCAAATTGTTAAAGACAACAATTATATATTGATATATATTATATATGAGTATAACCAACATTTAAGTATCTCTATCTTCTTCTCCATCTTTATCATTGTATATGATGACGTCAATATATTCTTATTCCTCTTCAATACCATCAAAATCCATAATATTTTCAGTTTTATCATCTCTTTCCATTTAAATTTTATTTTTTACATCTATAACATATACATCACCATTGACCATTAACTATTGGGTTCTATTATCTATTTTTATGTCTCTTTAGGGAAAAGAATTATTTGGATTCCTCTTTTGAAAAATTTAAATACCTTGCACTTATGTGGAACCACATTCACTTTGAATGAAATTACTTTTCTAGAGATTTTATTTTTATTATTCTCCACCAATCACATTACTCTCTTTATGTAGCACAACATTTTCAAAATAAATTTTCTGTTCCTAATTATACATTATATATGTTTTCATTACTGTAAGAATTATTTTATATTTGATATCGATAATTCCATGATACAAATTAACATAAAATCCCCTCTCATTATCCAACTAATAACATTTAAACAACATTATATAATTTTTTCCAAGATAACAACGTTCAATTATTTCTTCCCTGAATCCATAAAAGTCAAATTAACATTCTCAATAATGATATTCTCTCAAGAGAACACCATTATTCATTACATTTTTGATACCCTGTATTCATGTGTATGAAATCAAAAATATTTCACCCCATATATATTATAACATTTAACCATTGTGGATGATAGGTTATTCAATATAGAAAATTCATTATCAATTTAGTCATCACGATAAGGTACTTGATAAATTCTAAAACAACTATCAATATAACAAGTAAAAAATTGATTTTATATGTTAAACCATAAAAAACTTACTTTACTAGTTTTTTATACTTGTAAGAAAAATTATTTTGTTGACATTCTTCAAGATAAGCTATTGTAATTTGACGAAACTTTTTCTTCATATGATTGTCAAAAAAACTACAAATAAAATAATTTTAATTTACTGAAACCAAGATAATAGAATATGTGATAGGAGCACTCACACTATAAATGGTTTCATTTATTCATAGTAAAGAAGAACATATGTATGAGTGTTGTGATATCCATCATCTGAAATCCATCATTCATGAACCCCAATGAATCCATGTTTGTGCTGATAAAAAAACATATAATTGTATTTCTAATTTCATCATCAATAATTCCATAATTATAACCCATGCAGTTATGTTTTGAGGGATATTTAGATCGAAAATAATGAGAGAAGAAAAATAAAATTTTCTCCTATAAATTAGCTTATTCAATTGAACCTCCAATCGATGCTTTGTAATATAAATTTTTCATCAATTTCTATAAACATATCATAAATGGGTAAAACCATAATAACTGTACCAGACCTCCTCATTTTTCATCATGTGGAAAATGTAATATCAAATGTTCCATTAAATCAAATAAATCTATAGGTAATGTTTTTTTGAATTTATATAAAATAAAAACATCAAATTATTTTTGTCTACTTAATGCATCATAGTCTGTTTCCACTTCATAAATGGCTCAAAAATAATATATTTATATTAGTGAATCATAAATCCTAGATTTATACATACCTATAAATACAATTTGTTGAAGTATTTCTATTATAACTGGACAATCTTATGTTTTAATACTGGAATTTTCCTATTTCAGAGACAAATGTCCAAATTTGAAACATAATCATCTCACAACCTCAGATCTGAAATCCACTGATAAAATATTAAATTATTTTCTTTAAAAACTGTTTAAGATAGTTTTGGTTTCATTAATATCTTTGATTTTTCTTTTTTAAATAGTTCTAGTTTTGGTCTCCAGTAAATTTGGGCAAGATCCAATCATTCCTTTAAATTGTATTTGGGCTTACATGGTGTGTCCAAAATAGAATATATTATTTTATCAAAATATTTCATCTCAAAATGCATCATATCCAACCTGTGATGAACCAACAAATAAAACCAATATGATAGATCCTAAAAATTATCTGTTTATTAAAATTTCATTCTTTCCCAAAGACATAAATTTTCTATTGGTTTACAATAGGTCCAAATGTAATTGGTGGCAATAAAGAAGATAATGGATTTTAACTCAATACATAAGATCATTGTTAGAGATCTATATATTTTAATTTTCCATTTTCTGAGATGATATAATTTCCCCTAAAATGGATCATCATTAGGAGGAAATCTTCTATGAAAGTCAAAGAAACATGGTTTCTTCCCTTAATGAGAATAAATTCTCTTTGTGTCTCTCATATAGTAAGTAAATGATTTTGGACCATGTGTAATCCAACCAGATAACATGAAATATGATAGAAAATATCTAATTTTCAACATTAATATAGATTTAAATAATAAGTTTTGTGTCGTAACAACATCATATGTAATGACACCATTACTCCACAATAAAATTAACATGTCAGTCAATGGATTCAAATAATCATCAATAGTCATTTTTTATTTTTCTAAGATTAATAATTTAAAAAAGATATATTTCTCAATAATCAACATAAAATGAGGTAAATCGTAAGGAGTTATAAATATGGGCCAACAAGGATATTGACTTTTTTAAGAACAAAATGGACCAAAACCATTAGAAGAAAGACCCAATCACGTATTTCGAGATTTTAAATAAAAAGATCGATGTACATGGACAAAATATTTCCCTAAATCTCTATCACAAAAATGGTTTAATCCTTTACTGATTGAAATATTTGTTTTTTTCCATGATATCAATGATGTTGTGTTATGAAACATAAAAAACACTCTAATCTGGGTGTAATTGGGAAATAACACTATTGTTTTGAAAGATTCAATCCAATCTTTATTAGTTGATCCTATTTGTTCCTAGATTGTACACATGAAAGAAAACTATTTAATGACACATTTTTAGTATAATAGAAGATGAAATCATGTTATAATTCATGAATCTTCTGATAACAAAGACCCAAATTACGAAAAATCCTCTCTTTTATAGAAATTTGTAGTCAGCAAATTTTCTTCTAGTAATAGTACTTTATACAAACAGAATTTTTTATCAAAATAGCTATTGGATATTTCATTATATAATTTAACAACCATAAAATTTTCAACCACATTAAATTTCCTTATCTTTCAAGAAGGATATATGGCTTCCTTAACAAACTTCAAAATCTCATAATGTGGTTATGGTTCCAACTCTTGATTTGAATTTATTTCATCCAGAGTTTTTCTTTTTTAAAAGATAGATGAACCATATTATGTACTGAATTTTAATACTATGATGGATCTAGAACCAAATTATTATTACAATCACAAAACTACCTTAAAAGACTTGATAAAAAATATAATCATTTTAAAAACCAAATAAAAATTTATAACCCCCTTATAACGTTTGAAAATCCATAGATCACATTTCATGCATTGAAAATTATTGTCCCTTTTAAAATAAATTATGGTTTTGATGATACAAACGATAAAAAACCCTCAACACCCTCAATGTATACAAGATTTATAACAGAACCATTTACATTCTGGTAATGAATTATCAAAACATAATCATGTAATAAAGGCTATTTTTGACTTCATTTATCCATATTACTCTAAAAATGTAAAATAATTAATTTTTTATGAATATTTTCATATTGGAAAAAGGTGATCCTAAAAAGAATAAAAATTAAGCAATCTTAATTCACTTTTAAAAATATTAAATTTTATCTATTTGTTTCTTATTTTTAGTAATGGCCATTACTATTTACTAATAAGGATGATTTAATTTTTATTTCAACTAATCATTATTAACTGATGTTAAATATTACGAAATTTTTCTAATCAAAAAATGATTGAAATTATATGGTTTACTAAAAGAGTATAAATTAGAGATTTTATAATATTAATGTTAGGAAACAAATTTATTCCAACCATGTCCAAATTCTTCATTTGCAACCATGTACTATCATCGACATATCTCCTTCTCTGCCTGCTACTACCATTGACATGTCACGTCATGTTTCTCCTTGTTCTAGTTACCTAATGAAAAAATTTGAGATGGTGAGCATAAATTGGTCATTTTTAGTAACTTGATGATTGGAAATTATGTGATTTACTAAAATGTATTAAGCATATATTTTATAATCACAAGGTGATGAATCCAATTTACACAAACCATGTCCAAATTTATCATTACACCTATTAATGTAAATTATGTCATTTTGTTAACATATATCCTCCTCCTTCTACTACTTTTATCAATGAGTCACATTATATATTTCCCAGTTCGGGAGACCTAATGACTAATTTGGATATGGATGGCATAAATTTCCCAGTACTAATTTGGGCCAACCATGTATGTACAAAATTTCAGTTAGCGAAAATTGGTCAATACTAATTAGTGCCAACCATGTGTGTACAAAATTGTTATTTCTCATGCACAGGAAATTATTACTAATTATTACTATATATTACTATTTTCTACTACTCATTACTTTTTATTAATATTTATCGGTAATTTTTACAATTTACTGACAATTCTTAATAATTATTACTATTTATTATTAATTATTACTAATTATAACTATTCATTGTTAATTATTACTATTTATTACTATTTATTACCATTTATTACTATTTATTACTATTTATTACTATTTATCTCTAATTTATAATATGCATCACTTGTTTTTACTATTTATCACAAATCTTACAAATTACCACTATTTAATACTAATTACCACAAATTAATATGAATTATCTCCACTTATTAATATGTACTGTAATGTTTACTAATTACCATTAATCTTTACTAACTACCACAATTTAGTACTAATTACCGATTAGCATTACTAATTACTGCTAATTGTTACTAATTACTATTAATTATCACTATTTATTCCTAATTGTTACTAATTATTCTTAATTAATGCTAATTATTACTAATTATTTCTAATTATTACTAATTATTTAAAATTATTACTATTTATTACTAATTATTACAAATTATTATTTATTACTATTTATTACTAATTATTACTAAACATTACAAATTATTACTATTTATTACTATTTATTACTAATTATTAATAATTATTACTAAATATTACAATTTATTACCAATTATTACTAATTTGTACTAATTATTACTAATTAGTACTAATGATTACTAATTGTCACTATTTTTTCTACTCATTACTATTTACCACTAATTACCCATAATTACCACTAATTACTGCTAATTAGTACTATTTCTTCATAATTATTTATATTTATTACTAACTATTAATATTTATTGGTATTTTTTACTAATTATTACTAATAATTACTAATTATTACTAATTATTTCAAATCAATAGTATTTAGTAATAATTATTACTCTCTATTAATAATTATTCCTAATTGTTAATATTTATTATTAATTATTCTTAATAATTACTAATTACTATTAATATTTTCTAATTATTACTTTTTATTCCATTTTATTACAATTTATTACAATTTATTATTATTTAATACTATTTATTACTAAATATTCCTAATTATTCATAATTATAACTAATTACTCTTAATTATTCCTAATTATTCCAAAAAAATACAAGTTATTCCTCATCAATACTAATTACTTCTAAACATTACTAATAATTCATAATCACTACTTATCAGTCCTAGTCATTACTAATTATCCCTAATAATTACAAATCATTCTTAAATATTCCTAATTATTCAAAATCATAAAAAAATCAAATTATTCATAATTATTCATAATTATTCATAATTATTACTAATTATTCCAAATTGTTTTTTATTATTACTAACTATTACTAATTAATAAAAAAAGTACAATTCATATAAATTATTAATATTTTTTAATAATTATTAATTTTTATTCATTTTTAGTAATTAAAACATTTTTTATTAATTTTTTTCATTTTTATTAATTATTACTAATTTTTATAAATTATTACTATTTTAAAAATTTACAACTTATTACTGTTAATTATTACTAATTACCTCTAATTATTTCAAATTAACACTAATTATTAGTAATTTTTATTAATTATTTCTATTTTTTATTAATTGTTACTATTTTTTATAAATTATTACAATATAAACTAATTATTTCTAATTACAACTAATTATTACTAATTATTACTAATTACTATTAATTGTTTCTAATTACCACTAATTATTTGTAATTGTTACTAATTATTACTATTTTTCTAATTATTACTAAATATCCCTAATTAACATTAATTTTTATTAATGTACAACAATTTTTTTTCTAATTTATATAATATATTGCCAATTTTTTTAATTACCACCAATTATGACTAATTATCACCCATTATTACTAATTATCACTACATATTAAAAAATTAAAAATTACATGTAATTATTAATAATTACAACTAATTAGTACAAATTAACGAAAACAAAAACTAATTATTTCCAATTAGAATGATTTATTTTTAATTATAAATTTTTTTGAAAATTAAAACAAAATATTTATAAAAACATAATGCAAAAAATGCTAATTAATTTTATTTAAATCTAATTACAACTAATCAATAATAATTATTGCTTATATTATATAAAATATATTAAATAAAATATACTAAAATACCTCCAAATTCAATCTCTCACTAGATATAATACATGAATGTTGATCCTTTATAACGTTTGAAATAGTACAAATTTTAAACAGAAAAATATCTGAATAGAAAGGATCAAAAAAGTTGAGAGATGTTGTGGATGGAAAAAATTCGAAGAGTGGTATATATAGGTTAGATCTTTTCCAATAGAATTATTTGTGACGGGTCCCAACGCAAAAATTTAGGCAGTTATTAATTGAGGTGGAGGTAAAAAATATTATTTTCAGTAGGTCCCATCACAAATTCTAACCTGTAGACACATTATTTGTTTTGGGGGTGATTCACCATAAAAAATAACAGAAAACTAGGAAGAGTATTTGCTACTTGGGTTCAGCCCTATCGCAAATACTCTTCATTCACTTTGGTGCACATGGAGACCCTAAGGTATTTGTGATGGGTCAACAATCCCATTGCAATAAGGTTATTTCGAAATACTATTAATGATATGTGTTCTTCATGTCATAAATAGCCAGTGGAAAAAAATAAAATTCTTGTATTGTTATATCTCTTTAACAAATTGTATGAATTTCTTGATGTTTACAGTAATTTAATTCTGATAATCGTCGATATACTCTAGAATTTGAAGTTTTTATGAAGATATTTCAATGAATTTATCCATGTATGAAAGAAGGGGTAATTAAACCCTAGGTATATCTGTCCCATTACAATACTTGAGTGTTTCAAGATAATATTTTATTAGTTGGATCTTCTACTAAACCTCCCTCAAGATCAAGATATGATCCATGTATCACTGCCGAGGAAGTACATATATGATTCATTGCATATACTGAACTGGAGGGCATACCACTGGAGAATGATATTCCTTATGAGTAATAATTCATAGAGATTATTGATCAACATGAGAATGTTCTATCAAAAAATACCACATTATTGGTAAATGTTATAAGGGCCCAGCCTTAAACATTGCATAGTCTTGAATTAAATGAATAATTCACATTGATGATCTTTTCAGGTTTATATTTTTAGAGAATTAGGCCATAACTATTACCATACATCTCAAGAATTACAAAGTAGACACTTCTACTCGGTTTCCATTTTTTCATAAAATAAAAACTCTTGAAAAAAGAGTCATGTCTAGTTCTATGTTTTAGACAGAATGAATTTCCCTTGATCTCATCCTTAACCTTATTCCACTTTATGTCCTGTGGAAAACATTTCAAAAACTTGGGCTGAGCATAAAAAATCTCAGTAAGGGATACAGAAAAAAGGAAAACTGTTAGTTTTTCAAAACTACATGTAAACCATGAATACTTTATCATAAGTAATACTTTTCACCTTTATGAAGTAGTAAATACTCTTCTCGGAATAAAAGATCATTTCTTTACCTTTTGTAACAAAAATATTACCATAAAACCCATATAAAGAACACATAAAATAAAAAGGTAACTTAGAAACATAAACATACTTAAATGGAATAACCATATGTTCAACTTCCACAAATATCACTATATGGAATAGTCATACAACCAACTTACATACCCAATGCATTAGAGGTTATAATATAACCACTTGTTCTTTTTTATCATAGCACCACCCGTCATTTGGTTTATCACGTAACAACCCATCAAATGTCCAAGTTCCATTATAAAATCATAACACATACAACAAATATAAAGGATAAAAAACATTTCCATGTTTCAATATAAATATATCATTTAAATATATTGAAATAAAAAATCCATTATCAAAACCACTTTCAATACCAAAATACATAAAAGTGTATATGGTATTTATTTTCCTTTTAAAAACATCATGGCTTGTTAAAGAAGCCAAAGATCAAAAAATACTCCCAGAGGCGAAAAGGTCATTATCACTGCTAATGTTAAAAGAAAAAGTCCATTTTTTTGTTTAGTAAAATTCTTCATTGAAAAATATTCCATTTGAATGAAATGAAAATTCAATTGTGTTTATATAGCGTATAAAAGTATGTCGTGTATTAAAACAAAATACGCCCCAATGAAAAGGGATTGCGATGAAGTCCCTTACCTCTTGTCTTCCTTGACCCGTTCATTCTTTAATCACCTGAATAATAAACTAAAGTTAATTTATACTTTATTGAGAACCTTTTTAAAGTTCATTATTTTTTTATATCAATTATTACCATGTTATAAACATTATTTTATCATTTAAGTTAATAATAGTCATTTTGTCGATATTTGGTACTTGAGTCAAAAATGGACTTCTTATCATTACAAGTTGTTCATGTGGTCCAAATTTAATTATATCCATAATGATATTAATGATTTAGATATCACATATATCATATATATCCAGAACATACCTGTATTTATAATAGTACATAACATTTTTATATAAGAAATGAAATGCACCGTTCATGGAGACGGTAAGCTGTATGTACGCATGAACGCTACTTACATTTCTATTTTGTATTGTAATGGAATGAAAAATTAATGATACATAATTATATTATAATTCTAGTATAATATCATATATAATTTCATTAACTCTACCATCTATGCGTTCCACATAAGGCATGAACGAGTCATATCACTTTGAGGGGCGGTAGTCTGCACTTCCTCAAATGGGATTATCCTATTTACCCACTATGGAAACCATAAATGTATTATATAAATGAAAAATATAGAAGAAAATAAACAATATAAATATCATATATATCATATATAAATACAGTTTCATCATAATGTCGGTTGTAGATATTTGAACAATCATCGTTTTATGAGGAAGTAGTTTGTCGTCCACAGAAACATTATGTTATTTACCCATTAGATGGAGGTGTGTGTAAGTGCAGTTTGAATCCTTCTCATAAAAAAATCCTAGTATATTTGGGATACTTTTTTTTAATAAAATTAAGGAATAAAAATAGTTTAGGTGGTTGGATAAGTAAAATAAAAAAAGGAATTTAAGAGAAATTGTTACCTTTAATTCGTGTAAATTCCTTTAGTTTGAAGCAAAAGGGTTTGTTGAAATGCCTTATGCCTAAGTTAAGGATTCAAGGAGGAGCAAAGGGATGTAGGGAGATTAATTGGGAATATGTTGGATGAGTCAATGGGATTTATAGGTGTAATTAATGGGTTATAGGTGAGGAATTTTTATAAGGGGGAGGAGGGGCTCTTTAGGAAAGTGTGAAAATATTATTTTATTACATACTGATTTTAGGATTCTAAATGTCTGAAACTAAATAAAGTCAAAGATAAGATGACTCGAGGTTGAAATAAGATTGTCCAATAAGAATTGGACAGGTTTTAGATATTATTTTAATCTTTATAATCTTATTTATTTAAATCTTTTACTAATGAGGTAAACATTACATCATTATTGTGTTATAAATAATTTAATTTATATGATGTCTAAAAATTATAATAAAATTTCATATTGTATGAAATATTTTTATCTTCCCAAATATTATTAATAGTCGAAATTATAACTTATATAACCCTATGAAAAAATTAATTTACTAAAAGATATTTTTTTATGTGATTTTTGTCCTTACAATAAATTAATTAATCTAAAGTGTCATTATCACTCCCAAGTTGATCCATGGGGTCCCAAAATCTTCCCAAGGATAGCCATGGTCGGTCACTACTCATTAAATAATGTTAGAAAATGTTTTAAGGTAATGTTGTAATATTATAATATTCTTTTTACCATTAATTACCCTATTTACCTTTAACAGCGGTTAATAAAAGTCCAATGTTACTATTCTCCAAAAATTATTTAATCTTATTGAACCATATTTTACTTACTAATAACAACCATGTATGTTGTATTTTTAAAATTCAATTTATTGAAGTGGTAAAATGTCATTTATGTGAAAAATTCATCTTTTTAACTACTACTCAGTGTTTTCACTATTCATCAAAAACTGATGTTTTTTAGAAAAATACCAAAAATTCAGCATAAGATATATTTGATATTCGGAATTCAAAAATTATGACTATTTTACCAAATTCAAAACATATAAGTTAGATTAATTAATTTAAAATTAATTCAAGTTTTCAAAACATAAGGTGTATTTTAAAGAATATTAACTATCAAAATATTAACATTTGTTTATGTCCAATTTTAAAATGAAATTAATTCCAATGACCAACATTGGATTAAATGGTAAAAATATATTCTAATTACACTTCAAAACCAATTATAAATATAAATAACCAAATAAATAAATTATATTAAAATGTATTTTTGAATTAGAATACAGTATTTTCACTATTCATTAAAAAAGGATTTTTATCAGAAAAATACCAAAAATTTACCCAAAGTAAATTTTGATGTCCCGATTCTAAAGAAGAATTTTATTTTGTAAAATTTAACATATAAAAGTGTCCATAACTTGATTTAAAGATGGTTCTCCATCAAAACGCGATAAATCAACCTTTTAAATTAAATTATGCTAAAATTAGATTCATTAACATTTTAAGCCTCTAACATTTATTAGATAAGTGTAAAAACATTTAACAAACATGTATAATCATATAGTAGTTAGTTCTATTCATTCCCACTAATACAATGGCTAGGTGTTAATGACCATTTAAAATAATATTATTATATTGTTTGTGTGCAACATAATATTTCAAAGAAACCCATTGTTGTGTATCAGGTATTCCATCGAACATAGCATCCCATTTAAAGTCAAATTAATATTTAATTCACAAATATTAATAAATATGAAAATGTCATATTTCTTTATTTATCTGGTATGTTACAAATTTTTTATGGTGAAACTTCTATCTTAATGAAACCTCATGAGAAAATAAGGATGCATTGTGGAAAAAATTTCTTTAATTTTTTTTATTCCAAATTTTTGAGTTTCTAAGGATAAATTCATCTTAAGGTGGTAGAATGTAACACCCCAATATTTTGTGAAATGTTTTTTTCAAATAAATTTAATCTTCTCTTTATTTTTTAGTATACACTATAATGAGCTTACCTTTCATTACGTTACACACCATGTTATGATTTCAATAAATGTGGCACTGAGTTAAGATTTTGCAACATGAAACACTTGGTTAGCTTGTGTTACACACAACACATGGTATTAAGAAAACCATGATATATTATTAATATATTTATTAAAACATGACTATTATAACATAGATGTTAAACATATATATATTAATAGTAATGAATAATTTATAAATATTAATTATAATGGTTTTATATAAATAAATCATATCGATAAAAATAATCTTATGTTTTAGAAAATTATATATGTTTCGAAAAGACAATTGTTTTGGAAAAAATGAATTTTATTACTTTTTTTGCACAATAAAAAATAATTTTTTGAAACTTTTATAATATTAATTTGATAAAATAAAAAACCTTTTTTAAAATAATAATTTTAAAAATATATTAGGGTGGATTTTTGAGATTTTTCTAAATATATTCATTTTTTGATGACTAATGAAAAGTACTGAATTTAAATTGAATACCACTTTTTTGATTAATTTATTTATAAATATAAATTATATTTTAAATTTGGTTTTAAGTAAAATTAGTGAAATTATACATCCATTAATCATATTTAGGTCATTATTATAAATTTAATATTTAGTTTCTATATAAATAAATATCAAAATTTCGAACATTTTCTCTTTAAAAGCCTGATTTTCCATGACATATGTGGAATTAATTTTAAATGATAATTTTCTAGTTATGTAAACTGAATATGAAAAAAACTTATTCTACATTTTAAGTCAAAATAATTAATATTTTATAATATTTTCAGCTAATATTTTTACTGAAATGAATATTTGAAATAGTACAAATTATTTACCAATATTATGGTAAATATAGGTTTATGGGGGGTTAAAATAAAAATATAATGACTAAAATGACCTATAATCTTATCTAAAATAAATTGAATAGTAATATTACAACCTTATCATGTATATGGTATGAATTTGATCCATTTTAGACCCTTGTGGCATGTGAAAAATGTGGGTACTTGTATTATTTTTAAAAAATTATAAGTGTGGAACACAACTCACATATAAGGGTCCACACACTCCCCTCCATTATTTTCAACATGAAACCATTTTTTTCAATCCCTACCCAAATAAATTTAAAATTTTCATCCTCTCATTCTATAATCTTTATTTGGGATAAAATTCTAACTCAAGAAGGATTTTGGTCCAAGCCTAAGGATGATGCCTGAAGAGGAAGAAACATTCATCAGTGAGAATTTTAGTTTTATTTCATCATCCACCCCCTTAAATTATTATTATAATATGATGATATAATAACAAATTTATATCCCATGTATTTATATGTTTTTTGTTAATGTAATAACCTATAACAATCTCCACTTCCATAAAAAAGGGTTATGAAATTATCATTTGTGTGTACGAATGACTACAACTTCACAAACTGATGTCGTTAGACATTAAATTAAAACCTCCCATGGTCAAAAATATTGAATAAATTATTATTTTTATATAATATATGTGTTATAATAATTATTTTTTAATTATTATATAATAATACCTTCATGATTTCCGTTTTGTGAAGTTGATAATGTCACTAGTGTGTACGACAGACTTCGGGCACAACAAGCGTTGAGATTATTTCTAGATTTACATGGATAGAAGGGTATAATAAAAATATTATATATATATATATTACATAAAAAATATTCTATAATTATTTATTTTTTTTCCTTTATAGGGATCCTAATTCAATGTTTTGAATGTGGTTATGATTTTATATTATAATCTCATCGTTTATCAGAAATGTTTATGATTATGTTTTCAATGATAAAATATTTTGATCCATACCTAAATAAAATCATGAAATTTATTATACTATGTATATTAATGGTATTAAAAATAATAATTTTTAAAATCTTTGGTATATAAAACAATTGAAAAAAAAAATTATTTACTAAAATTTAACTTTTTTTATTATCAAACACTTTTACGGGAAAAGTGTGAAACCATAATTTTAACCCTAAAAAAAATTAAACTATATAATCCATAAAATATATTTTAATCATACTCTGAGAATTATATATAAATACTTTCAAGGAGATATTGGTTACCTGTATATCTGTATCATCCTTTTTAAGGTCTTCAATGTGATAAAACAGTTTTTTGATGTTTAAATATACTCCTCTTTATTGATATTCCCTTCACTAAATACTATTATGTATATAAGATACTTATTTTCAATCCTTGAACACTACTTGAAATTAGTTTCCATGAATATCAACATTATCTTCTTCTAATCATCTTCTTCTGATGTGGAATTAATCAAAATAAAATCCTCCACCATTTCATCATCTGAATATATGACCAACTCCAGAGTTTGATTAGAAATAGTGTCTTTCTCCCACTATTGTGTAGTTAGAACACCCCTAATAGGAGCTTCCCCATAATATGAGACCTATTCTTGATAAGAAATTACAAAAACCATATGACCGCATTCCATATCCTTGGCTTTTGACCTTTTGGTGGATCTTGTATCCATTGGTAAGGGTAATTTGGAATATTCCTTTTCAGATTTCCAATTGAATCTACAACTGTAACACCCCAAGTTTTTCTAAAAATAAATAGAAATTCATGGAACTTTGTCTTTAGTAGATATTTTTAACTTTCATTTAAAACATACTTTTTCCACTTCTATGTTTTGTATTTCATGAAATTGTCATCTACAATTGTGTTCAGTATGTTATTTGGAGTCTAATGAAACCAACTTGTTTTTTGTGAATAGTAACATAACCATATGAATAGTAATATGAATAGTAATATGACCCTAATTAATATTAAATGTTATTATTATTTTATTTTCTTAATGATTCATGATAATAACATATGGGTTAATATTTAATCGTGATATAGAAGTTGTTATAGAGTTAGAATTGTTAATTTTTGAATTATGTAAGATTTTAATTAAAAATTAAATTAATAATATTTAGAAATTTATTTTCAAAAAAATGACTTCATTTTTGAATTATACATGTTGAAAAATTCTTGGGGTAAATTTCTGGGATTTTTCTAAAATTCTTTAATTTTCGATCAATAGTGAAATACGATAAAATACTATAAAATCAAATTATCTATAAAATTCAATATTTATGACATAATAAGTGATGCAAGGCCACTTGGTTCGAAATCACATGCCATTATTCATATTTTAGGTCACATGAACTAATAATATTCATAATCATGGGAAAAATATTATAATAATGATTAAAATAATGAAAAATGCCTCCTCTCTCCACTATAAATACCACCCCCACTCCCCTCTTCTTCCCACACCTCGAAAAGAATGATAAATTCCTATGTTCTACCCAATACACCTTAGAAAGCACTTACCCACGTCCTAGAGCTTCTGGTCTCACAAAAATACCAAAACCAAAGCCCTTAAGAAGGTTCTCAATGAGAAGAGATCAAGAGGTAAACATCCTCTTTTATTTTCTTTCTTTTATTTCATTTTATGTTATTATATTCAATCCCCTTTTGAATTGTGTTGGGATATTTCATCTCATATTACCCCTTAATATCCATATTAATCATGAGTTATGAGTTATTCCCTTTCTATCATCAAACGTTTTTTAGGAAATTTTAAGAGGCATCGTTATGCTGCCGAATTTTCGTGAGAAATTTCTCAAGTTTTCTTTTATTTCATGATTATTTTTCTTCTTTACTCACCCCTCTTATCCAAGAGACATGAAATCTCTATAGTTATTTATATTTTGGAATTTCTCATGTTCATGGAAAATTCATCATCATTGTTTTTCTCCTCTCCCACTTATTTAATGAATTAAAAACATTGTCCATGACGTGTCGAATTACCGACATCGTGGATGATGTGATTTTATTTTTCTTTAAATACTTCATGTCTGGTCATGAAACCATTTCTCTGGTTAAAATAGGTTACAATATATTTATTATGTCTCATAAATGGGTTTGGAATTAATTTTAACACATGGTTTTAATTTATAAAATTAAATGAAGTCGTTATTATCAAAGAACCACAAAAATGATCTAAACGAACATCCTTAATGTTTTATCTTATGAATCATCCTCATATTAAAAATCAAAATGATAAATGGTATAAATTATTGTACTAGAAATATGTAAATACCTTTCCCTTCAAATTCTGGAGTATCATTTCCAATCGATATGAACATCCACCATGAACTAGTCGTGGAAATCATGTTAAGAACTCACCCAAAAATAGTGCAAGGAGCAAAATACTAACAATTAAAGGGTGAAATGATGTTATTAAATGATAATATAAGAAGTTATAAACATGAATATGTTTCTTTAATCTACTAATAACACTCTTTTAACCATTATACATGAATTTTAAACAAGTTTGAATTAAGACAGACCCGAGGTAAGGGAATTCTTAACCTGATTTCCATTCCTGGGGTTAAACTTCTACTTCATTATTTATGTGCTATTTAAATTGTTCGTGTGATGGGTTATATTTATATTGTGATTTATTATGTGTATTTACATTATATATACATACTCCATCCACTCTATTAATTCTCTCTTCAATTGTATTATATTTATATGGGGATTTTCATTAAAAATCCTCTTTTTAAATTCGATTTTATGAAATTCTAATGCAATGTTTTTATGGAATTATGCATGTAGTATGATTATGTTTTGGTTCATGGGAATTATTTATGATAAATTTTGGGACCTATATTTCCCTCCAATGGATTGGGTATGAGTATGTTGTAGGTCGGTCGTATAGTTACTCCAAGTGTAACTGGGATAGTTACACAAAGTAAGGAAGTTGTGAGGGTTACAAATTATAAATTATCAAATAATGGTTAAAATATTATATAAGTAATTCCCCTATATACCTTTATGATTATATTTATTCTCTCATGTTTTTTTTGATCTTGTGTAAATCTCATGTTACACAAAGTAAGTATATATGGGTGATAAGAATGTATTTTGAAAATGATATCATACGTTATGAGTATTCGTGGACTAATGTGATCTTTCCATATTTTCCATACCTTACTAAGATTTTGTGTTCATCCCAAGTTTTTAAATGATTTTCACATGTTAATGTATGTGTAACACATGGAAGTAAGCCATGTTAAATGTTGAATAATTATCAAAGAGTCTTTTTTATGTTTTAATGTTTTATTTTTCGAATAACAAATGGGAACTGTTTTTATGGTATCTAATCTGTAATAATGTGTAATGTTATGAATGTATTGTCCTAATTCTCTAAATCTATAAACTTGGAAAAAATCTCAATGTAAAAGTAATTTTTTCTTGACTAAATTCAAGATTATGTATTTAATAAGGTTAGGTCGTTATAGTTGGTATTAAAGGATGGTTTAGATAACTTTAGTTGTTAGGGGGTGTTAATATAATAACATAAATTATTTTCACTCTATGTTTTATTTGAAATCTTTTAGATTTTAAAGATTGTCATGTTGCTTCATCTAATACATGTTTGTTTAGAATGGTTGTTCGCAGAAGGAATAGGGATGTTGAAGAGGAGAGGCGCAGACAGAATGACATCCTTCCAGAACTATATCCCAGAATGGTAGGGATTGAAACTGAGTAGTTTGTGATAGTAATGGCTCAAATAACGCAAGGAATAAATGGTGGGGGCATGCATGCAAGAGAACCAATAATGGTTCCAAAATGAAACATGACAGTAGTAGAACATTTTATGAGACAACATCCTCTTGCATTTGATGCATCTTCTGAACCAGTAGTAGCTAAAGGATGGATCAAAGCCCTTGAAAAGATATTCAATGTTATGGGATGTTTAGACAGTGAAAAGGTAAATCTTTCCATTTACCATTTTGAAGGGAAATCTTATCAGTGGTGGTCAATGGTAAAGAATATCAAGGTTAGAGAGGATTTTGATATATTAGAGTGGGATGAATTTAAAAGTATTTTCCTTGAAAAATATTTTCCTAAGGTGGAGAGACATAGAATAGAGAAGAAATTCCTTGAATTTAAACATAAGGAGGAAGATTCAGTTGTTGTGTATGAAGAAAAATTCACCTGAATGGTGAGGTATTCCCCAAATATTATTTTGGATCCTGATAGAGAAATCAAATGATTTTACTCAGGATTGAAGCCAAGGTATCGAAGGGCATTGGCCTCCTGTGAATTCAAAAGTTATGAGAAACATTTTCGAAGTGATCAGAGGGTATAGATGGAGTTTGTAGATGATCACGTTCATTTTGGAATCAAATAGAAGAAGAGGTCAAGTTGGAAAGAAATAGGTAATAATAATCCAAATAAATCTGATGGTAAGAAAATACAATTTCAGGTTTCTGAAAAGTGTATCAAGAAGCACCCTGGGGAATGTCTTAGCAAAACTATGAAGTGTTTTAAATGTGGTATGTTTGGAAATATATCCCGAGATTACAATGAAAATGATCTTGAGACTAATCCTGATAAGAAAACTATATAGTGTATTAAATGTGGTGAGATGGGTCACTATAAAAATTCCTTCCCAAAGAGAGATCGTAATGATGTAAAGAAGCCAGACTACAAGCAGAAAGGTGTAGTGAGATCTTTCGTGACTACATCTGCAGAAGTCGGTCCATCCAATGAAGTTGTATTAGTTACTTTGTCTTTTTAGTCAGATTTTGCTAAAGTTTTGTTTGATACAGGGTCTACAAATTTTTTCTTCTGTGAGAAATTTTCTGGTAAATTGGAAATATCACCACAACAAATGAGAACTGAACTTGTTGTTAAAATAGTAGGTGGAAATTTTATAGCAAATAGAAATTATTAGAATATTTATATTTTTGGTCTGTGGAAAGAATTTACCTAAAAACCTTGTTGTTTTACCATTAGTCGAGTTTGATGTTATTCTGGGAATGGACTGGATTTCTAATTATCATGCTGAGATTGACTGTAGAGCTATAGAAGTTGTTTTTTAGAAAGAGTTTCGGTTTGTATACAAGAATTGACACATACAATTGATAACATATAAGGATGCTGAGAAACTATTGAAATATGGAAATTAAAGTTATCTTGATCATATTTTTGAAAAAAATGGAACTATTCAAATTAATGATGTGCTAGTGGTAAATGAATAACATGATGTTTTTCATGATGACTTACTCGATGTCATACCTTATCGAGAATTCGAATTCACAATTGTCTTAGTTCCTGATGCTAAGCCAATTTCAAAACCCCTATATCATATGGCTCCAATAGAAATTCTTGAATTGAAAAATCAGTTGCAGGATTTTCTTGACAAAGGCTTTATTCATCCTAGCACATCACAATGGGGATCCCCTATTTTTTGTTAAAAAAAATTATGGTTTCATGAGACTTCGCATTGATTATAGATCTTTGAATAACATCACTAATAAAAAAAGAATACTTTGCCTCATATCGATTATTTGTTTGATCATCTCCAGGGAGCTCAATACTTTTCCAAGATTGACTTGAGATCTGGAAACCATCAGGTGAAGGTGAAGGAGGATGGCATCCTGAAAACAAATTTTCGTACTATATATAGGCATTATGAATTTGTTGTTATGACGTATGGATTAACAAATTCAACTATTGTATTCCTGAATCTTATGAATAGAGTATTTCATGAGTTATTGGATAAGTTTTTGGTTTTATTTATTGATGACATTCTGTTATTTTCTAAAAATAATTAGAAGCATGAAAAACATCTAAGGGATGTTTTGCAAACATTAAAAGAAAAGAAACTATATAGATACTTCAGCATGTGTGATTTTTGGTTGCAACAGATTTATTTTCTTGGGAACATTGTAAATAAGGATGGAATAATAGTTGATCCTACCAAAACAAAAGTAGTTGATTAATGGACAAGACCCACAAATGTTATAGAGATTCATAGTTTTATTAGGTTAGCAGGTTATTGCAGACGGTTTGATAAGATCTTTTCATGGTTATCTTGCCCGATAACTATGTTAACATGGAAAGGGTTTAAATTTTTTTGGATATTGGAATGTGATGTTTGTTTTCATGAAATAAAGAAGAGATGGGTGAATGCTCCAGTTTTGGCCTTACCTTCTCGGAATGGTGAGTTTGACATCTATAGCTATGCTTCTTTAAAGGGGCTTGGTTGTGTTCTGATGTATAATGATCAGGTAATTTCCTATGCTTCGAGACAAATTAAACCCCATGAGATAAATTATCCCACACATGATTTGGAATTGGCAGTTGTGGTTTTTGCTTTGAAATTTTGGAGACATCATCTATACGGAACCAAATGAAAAATATATACTGACCATAAAAGTATAAAGTATATATTAACTCAAAAGTAATTAAACAAGAGGTAGAGAAGATAGCTAGAACTGATAAAGGATTATGACTGCACGACCAATTACCATCCTAGAAAAACAAACAAAGTAGTGTATACCTTAAGTCGGAAACATCATTCATCATTAACCATGTTATGTTTGGAACACGATCCCTTGATTAATGATTTGATGAATTTTTTATTAGAATTTGTTGGTGTAGGGAATACCTCTATTTGGTTTTAGGTTTTATTGCAGTCTTCATTGTGAGACAGAATTAATCAAGCACAAAAGGGAGATTGTGAGCTACAGAAAAAGATAGAATTGGTTAAAATGGGTAAGTTTCCAGAATTTATCCTTGATAAAGATTGTGTTTTAAGATTTGGAAAAAGGTTGTGTGTGCCTAGTGATTCTCATTTGAAGAAAGATTTGTTGTGAGGAGCTCATAATTCTTCATTTTATGTTCATCCTGGCAGTACTAAGATGTTTAGAGACCTTCGAGAGTACTATTGGTGGGATGGAATGAAAAGATGTATAGTTGATTTTACCATGAAATGTTTGACGTTTCAACAGGTTAAAGTAGAGTGGTTGTTACAAAAGGGTATGCTTCAGCCTTTTCTAGTGTGAGAGTGGAAATGGGAGAATGTATCCATGGACTTTGGGGTGGGACTACCAAAGACATGTCGAGGTAACTATGCGATTTGGGTTATTGTTGATCATCTAACAAAGTCTACACATTTTCATTCTATTCAAGATACAATGAATTTGGATCAGATTTCTCGATTGTACCTCAAGGATATTGTCAGGTTACATGGACTTCCACTTTCCATTGTATCTGACCGAGAACCCAGGTTCACATTTAACTTTTAGAAGGGACATTAGAATTTGTTGATCACAGAGTTAAATTTCAGTACAGCTTTTCATTTTCAATAAGACAGGAAGTCAGAAAAAACAATTCAAACTTTGGAGGATATGCTTCGAGAAAGTTCAATTAACTATCATATAAGTTGGGATCAACATCATTATTTAGGTGATTTTTCTTATAATAATAGTTTTACTTCCAGTATTTAGATGGTTCATTTTGAGGCCTTTTATGGGAAGCGGTGTCGGACTCCAGAAATTTGGGATAAAGTCGGAGAAAGAAATTTGATGCGGCCAGAATTAGTTGATGATGTGGCTGAGAAAGTGAGGATGATCTAGAAACATATGATGACAGCTCAGAGCTGGCAGAAAAGTTATACAGATAACAGAAATAAAGACTTCTCTTTCGAGGTAGGTGACCATGTCTTCCTTAAAATATCTCCATGGAAAAGTGTGATGCATTTCGGTAAAAAAGGGAAGTTAAGTCCACAGTTCATCGACCCATTTTGAAATCTTGGAGAATGTTGGAACAGTTGCATACTATGTAGCATTGCCTCCATGTTTGTTTCAGGTACACAATGTTTTTCATGTTTGGATTTTGAGAAAATATGTGCCAAATTCATCACAATTTCTGAGCCTAGAAGCAGTTCAGCTGGAAGAGAACCTTTATTATGAAGGGAAACAAGTTCAGATTCTTGATCGAAGAGAAAAGGTATTGGGGAATAAAGTAATCCACCAGGTAAATATTTTGTGGAGAAACCACATGGTTAAAGAAGCAACATGGGATTCTGAAAAATCTATGATAGAAAAGTACCCTCAGTTATTTAAGAAGTAAATAAAATTGTGAGGATACAATTTCAAGAATGTGGGGAAAATGTAACACCCCAAGTTTTTCTAAAAATAAATAAAAATGCATGGAACTTTGTTTAAAGTAGATATTTTTAAATATACTTTAAAACATACTTTTTCCACTTCTATGTTTTCAATTTCAAGAAATTTTCATCTACAATTATGTTCAGTATGTTATTTGAAGTCTAATAAAACTGACCTATTTTTTATGCATAGTAACATACCCATATTAATAGTAATATGTATTATAATATGAACCTAATGAATAGTAAATTTTATTATTATTTTATTTTCTTATGGATTTAAGATAATCACATCTAGGTTAATTTTTCATCGTGATATAGAAGTTTTTATAGAATTACAATTGTTAATTTTTGAATTAAGTATTATTTTATTTAAAAATTAAATTAATAATATTTAGAAATTTATTTTCAAAAAATGTACTTCATTTTTTAATTCTACATGTTGAAAATTGGTTGGGTTAAATTTTTGGAATTTTTCGGAAATTCTTTATTTTTTGATGAATAGTGAAATACATTAAAATACCATATAATCAAATTATCAGTAAAATTCACTATTTATGACATCATCAGTGATACCAGGACACTTGGTTCGAACACAGATTCCATTATTACTATTTTAGGTCACATTAACTAAGACTATTCATAATCTTGGGAAACAATATTATAATAATGATTAAAATAATGAAAAATACCTCCTCTCCTCCACTATAAATTCCACCCCCACTTCCCTCTTCTTCCCACACATCTCATGAATTGATCCATGCATAAGTTATACCCAATACTATTCTCAAGGATCTTCCCCACGTCCTTGAGTTTCTGGTCACATCAAAAGACCAAAACCCAATCCCTTAAGAAGGATCTCAAGGAGAAGATATCAGGAGTTAAACATCTTCTTTTATTTTCTTTCTTTTCTTTCATTTTATGTTATTCTATTCCTTTACCATTTGAATTATGTTGGGATATTTCATCCCATATCCCCATTTACTCTCCATATTATGTATTATTGATGAGATATTACCTTTCTCTCATCAATCGTTTTTTATGAAATTTTTAGAGATGTCGTTAGGCTGTAGAATTTTCGTGAGAAAATTCTCAAGTTTTCTTTTATTTCATGATTCCTTTTTCTTCATTACTCAAAACCATTTTATCAAAGAGGCATGAAATCTCAAGAATCATGTATATTATGGATGTTCTTATTTTCATGTAAAATTCATCATCATTTTTCTTCTCCTATCCCACTTGTTCAAAGAATTGAAAACATTGTTCATGATGTGTCAAATTACCGACATCATGGACGATGTGATTTCATTTTTCTTTAAATCCTTCAAGTCTGGTCATAAAACCATTTTATGGTTGAACCAGGTTATAATATATGTATTATGTCTCATAAATGGTTCTGGAATTCGTTTTAACACATGTTTTTAATTTATAAAACAAAATGAGGTCATTATTATCAAAGAACCACTAAAATGATCTAAACGAGCATCATTAATGTTTAAACTTATGAATCATCCTCATATTAAACATCAAAATTATAAATTGAATAAATTATGGTACTGGAAATATTTAAATACCTTTCTATTCCAATTCTACAGTTTCACTTCCAATCGACAAGAACATCCACCATGAACCAAATCATGGAAATCATGTTAAGAACTCACCAAAAAACAGTGAAAGGAGAAAAATACAATCAATTAAAGGGTGAAATAATGTTATGAAATGATAATATAAGATGTTATAAACATGAAAATGTTTCTATAAACTACTAATAACACTCTTTTAATGATTATATAGGATGTTTAAACAAGTTATAAGTAATACATACCTGAGGTAAGGGAATTATTAACATGATTTCCATTGTTTGGGTTAACCTTCTACTTCACTATTTATGTGCTATTTAAATTTTTTTGTGATGGGTTCTATTTATATTATAATTTATTATCTGTATTTATATTATAAATAAATAATATATTTACTCTATTAAGTCTCTCATCAATTTTATTATATTTATAAGGGTATTTTCTTTAAAAATTCTCTTTTTAAATTCGGTTTTACAAAATTCCAAAGAAATGTTTTTATGAAATTATTAATGTTGTATGATTATGTTTTGGTTCTTTGTAATTATTTATGATGAATTTTGGAACCTATATCTCCCTCCAATGCATTGGGTATTAGTAAGTTTCAGGTCGTCCATATTGTTACTCCAAGTGTAACTATGAAGGTTGCACAAAGTAACGTAGCCATGTGGGTTGCAAATTATAAGGTATCCAAGAATGGTTACAAGATAATGTAAGTAATTATCCATGATTACTTTATTATTATATTTATTCTCTCATGTTTTGTGTGGATATTGTGTAAATATCATGTTACAAAAAGTAAGTATATATGGGTGATAAGAATTTCTTTTGAAAATGCTTTCATACGTTATGAGTATTCATGGACTACTGTGATCTTTCATCTTTTCCATCCCTTACTAGGCTTTTATGCTCATCCCAAGTTTTTAAATGATTTTCCCCGGTTAATGGATGTGTAAGACAAGGAAGGAAGCCATGTTAAATGTTGAATAATTTTCAAGGAGTCTTGTTTTATGTTTTAATGTTTTATATTTTCAAAAAAAAATGGGAACTATTTTTATGGTATCTACTCTGTAATAATGTGTAATGTTATGAATATATTGTATTAATTCTCTAAATCTATAAACATGAAAATATCCTCAATGTGAAAGGAAGTTGTTTCTTGACTAAATTCAAGATTATGTATATAATAAGTACGTGTCCTTATAACAACCCTTAATCTTACTAGGACTAAGAATCCCTATACCTTGAAGATATTCTATAATATATCTTATTAACACACAATAAGAATCATCACTAGAATCATCTATAGGGACATCATACTCATTATTGGAATTCTCTTCATGAGGTTCTTCATACTCCTGGTTCAGACCTACACACTAAAATACATCAATGTCACTTCCAAGCATAATATCAAGAAATTCCATTATTGGACTTGAATGAAAAAATGTCCCACCACAATATCATTCTCATTACACCTAACACCTAATGTAACACCCTCTCGTGTCACATTAGATTCCACTGTGTGGACTCGCAGATTCTCAACCTCCTTGGATCCCATTCATCCAATGGTTCGATACCCTAAAATCATTTAGTCCCCATAGAATATATCTTGGGGATCCCTTAAACGTCCCTCTTCACCACTTCAATCTCCACATAATGGTTGATACCACTACCTAATAACACATCCTGACCATAGGAGACCTCAATTGATTAACAGGATATATAATCAAAAACTCCAGTAATGCATACCACATTAGTACCTAATTGTCCCGATGAGACATGCGTAGAATGAATGGGATTGGACAGATCCTTCCTCAATCGACTGAAAATATCGGCCACAAATTGGTTTCCCTCTTATGTTATACATTGAAAAACCATTTCATTACATGGGTCGATAGACAAACCCTACTGGCTCTACCCCATTAATACTTACCAAAAATACGCCCACGAACCTTGATGATGCCTCCAAAGTGTAAAACCGTTTGTTGATCATTGTTATTAATACCACAACTATATGAATTCATTGAGTGACAGAATTTCTTGTAGGATATTCAGAAATCTAAATATTATTTAGAAACCACTACCATCTTGAATCTAAACTATTATCCTACTCAAATCCAAACGTACTCCATTTTATATCTTGACACAATCAATTCCACCAATATTTAGGGAGAAATACGGTGGAAAACCTTTTGATTTGTACATTTAGAGAGAAAATATCTACCAATGAGATTCCATGGAATTCTCAAAATCATAGAATTTTGAAACGGTAATGTAGGTTTAGGAAAAATTACCCAAATATCCATTTTTGATATTTTGTTCTATATATGGAAGCGGTATGTCCATATAGAAAGATATAATTGGGAACCATTGAATATGCAATGGGTATTGGATGATGGCCAGACTAGGTATTCCTCTTAATCGAACTATATCATAATATTCTTATTCGTAATAAAACCCATCGTTTCATGATATTACAAACCCAAAGATCAAAAAATTAACATATATAAAGTATCCAATGAAATAAGATGTTTATTTTATTGAGAAATAAAAATTAGATTCCAAAGAGTCTCAACCTCATTGAACTCAACGGTTAAAATCAAATGTTAAGGAAATCCATTGAACAGGCCTTGGACATGCGGGATAAGATATATTTGTGGGAAAGAGGGAAGGTAGTTGGGTTGGATAATGGGGAGAAAAAGTAAGTAGATCTCTCAAAATATAGTGGAGGTCCCACACCCACCAGGTTAGAGGAATTGGTGCCTCGAATATCACTGTCAAGGATGGGGATCCTCCATCGTAGAAGGATATATTCGAACCCCTATTCAGAAAAAAAACATTTCTTATGAAAATCAACCTTTATCTCTATATTAATTCACAAATATATTTTATTCCAAACAAATTTATTTCAATAGTGCTTTAAAAATGTTTTAATATTCTCCTATGATTTCCAATTGATAGTTTTCCCCAATTTTTATTACTTACAAATTTTTTTAATGGTATATTGATTTCATTTTCTTTAAAATTCCTATTAGAATTTTATAAAAAATTTAAAAGTATTCATTGTTTTAATATATATGATATGAGAGAAACATCCCTTTATCATGATAATTATTTTCTTTCATTCTCCATTTATAGGTTTTAAATTTTATTTTCATATAAAATGATATAAAAAATATAATGTTTTTGAAAATATTTTTCTACAGAGGGAAGGATATTTTTCCTAACAGAAGTTTTATCTAGTTTCTGAAGAATCCTTCATAATAATTCATGGTTATTTTCGAAGAAATGTTTTTTCAAATAGGTTTTTTATTTAATTTTTTTAAATGAAATGTTATTTTTCTTGATAAATGATTTAAATGATCTTTAAAAATCATTTTTCATCCATAATGACGTTTTTTGATGTTACATATCCTTTACTAGGGATATGAACCTTAAATACCATTATTATTATTTATCTAAATGGATTATTATGAAAATATTTTTATGAAACTCATTTCTCTTCCATGGGTTATACGATGATTGGGTTCTTATTAAACATTATTCTTTATGAAAGTGTTTTTTTGTGATGAAAAGATTATGATTCATGTCCTTTTTCGAGGATTTATGATACGATGGAATGTTATTGAATCCAATTTCATCTAATGAGTAATTATATGATGAATATTTTATGATATTATAGAATACATATGTATGGTTTTCATTATGTGATGGGAGGGGAAAATATCTTCCTCCATTTCATTGGGTAACACTATAG